>CM065590.1:101816257-104733757 GCA_033119425.1 Bufotes viridis
TGGCACCTTAGGGCAAGTAGTATGATGCATGTTGATTGGCTGCTTTGCAGCCTTTCAAAATGCGCCAAAATACATGCCGAATGACGAACCCGAACCCGAACTTTTACGAAAAAGTTCGGGTTCGGGTCCGTGTCACGAACACCCCAAAATTCGGTACGGACCCGAACTATGCTCGAACTGTTCGCTCAACACTACCTGTGCGTGCTGCAGCTGAAACTTCACTATCGCATGCTGCTGCTCGCACAGTCTCTCCAGCATATGCAAGGTGGAGTTCCACCTTGTGGGCATGTCGCATATGAGGCGGTGAGCGGAAAGGCTGAAGTTATGCTGCAGTGCAGACAGGCGACCTGCAGCAGGGTGAGAATGCCGAAAATGTGTACAGATGGACCGCACTTTCTGCAGCAGCTCTAACATGTCTGGGTAGTTTTTAAGGAATTTCTGCACCACCAAATTCAGCACATGCGCCAGGCAAGGGATGTGTGTCAAACCGGCTAGTCCCAGAGCTGCTACGGGATTTCGCCCATTATTGCTCACCACCAGGCTGGGCTTGAGGCTAACTGGGAGCAACCACTCATCGGTATGTTCTTCTATGCTCCTCCACCGCTCCTGTGCGCTGTAGGGTTTGTCTCCCAAACACGAGTTTTAAAACCGCCTGATGACATTTACACCTGGCTGTGCTGAAGTTGGTGGTGAAGGTCTTTCGCTGACTGGATGAGAAGGTGGTGGAAGAGGAGGAGGAGGAAGCGGAGTAGGAGGAGGAGGCAACAGGAGGCAAATAATAATTCCCTACAATCCTCGGTGGTGGAAGGACATGCGCCAAACCGCTATCCGCCTCGGGCCCCGCCGCCACTACATTTACCCAGTGTGCAGTTAGGGAAATATAGCGTCCATGTCCGTGCTTACTGGTCCATGTATCTGTGGTTATGTGGACCTAGCCACAGATGGCGTTGCGCAGCGCACACTTGATTTTATCCTCCACTTGGTTGTGCAGGGAAGAGAGGGCTCGCCTGGAAAAGTAGTGGCAGCTGGGAAAGATGTACTGTGTAACAGCCACCGCCATCAGCTGTATAAAACAGTCCGTCTCCACCAGATAGAATGACAGCATTTCAACGGCCAGTAATTTTGAAATGCTGGCATTCAGGGCCAGGGATCGAGGGCGGGTATTTTCTCTTTATCTCCATTGTTTTGGTGATAGACAGCTGAACGCTTGCGTGTGACATGGTGGAGATGCCTGGTGATGATGACGGAGGTGGTAGTGTTGGTGGAACATTCTCTGTTTGCTGGGTGGCAGGTGCAACTGTGACTCCAGAGGTGGCGGAAGAGGAAGAGACAGCAGCAGAAGAGGAAGCAGGAGGAGCCTGAGACCTTTCTTGGTTTTTAAATTGTTTACTCCACTGCAGTTCGTGCTTTGGATGTAGATGCTTGGTCATGCAAGTTGTGCTCAGGTTTAGAACGTTTATGCCTCGCTTCAGGCTCTGATGGCACAACATGCAAACCACTCATGTCATCAGAACATTGTCTGAAGAACTGCCATGCCAATGAACTCCTTGGAGCTGGCTTTGGTGTGCTAGGTCCCTGGGTGCAGTGGGCAGTAGCAGGCGTACTGTCTCAGGGACAGTACTGCATTTGCACACTGCTCCCTCTTTCGCTGTGCTATTGCCTCTGTGCGACCACCGCCTCTTCCTCAGAACTGCAGACGTCACTAGCATGAACTTGAGTCCAGTCAGGGTCTAGGACCTCATCATCCTCCACATTATCTTCCACCCATTCTTGACTCCTGCACTCCTCGTTGGTCGGCACACTGCAGAAAGCCGCAGCAGTTGTCACCTGTGTTTCCTTATCATCAGAGACGTGCTGCGATGGTATTCCCATGTCATCATCCTGCAACATAATTGGTTGGGCATCAGTGCATTCAATGTTTTCCACTTCTGGGGCATGGCTATGTGGATGGCCCGGGGAAACCCTTCCAGCAGAGTCATCAAAAAGCATAAGAGTCTGCTGCATGACTTGTAGCTCAGACTGCTTGGCTGATTTGCAAGGGGATGAGGTGAAAGACTGATGGGAATGGGCTGCAGGTGCCAACTCTGAGCTTTCTGCAGAGAACTGGGTGGGAGATACTGTGAAGGAACTGGAGCCACTGTCAGACACCCAATCTACGATCTCCTGTACTTGTTCTGGACTCAGCAACCGTAGAGCGGCATTCGTGCCTACCAAAAACCGCTGCAGGTTCTGTTGTCTACTCGCACCTGAGGAAGGTGTTTTACTTGGACCCGCCTAATTATTTGCGTTCACCCACCAAACTAACAGATGGTTTATCTCAGGTGTCAATTTAACTGCCAAAAGTTAACAATTAAGTTCACTAACAGTAAGGCAGTGCCCGTGTCATAAACAGAATAAATTTCTTTAGGTCACACAACAGTGTAACTGAGTTATTCAATACATTTACTTCACTATAAACAAAAATTGGATTTTTTAAACCAACAATGTAACAGCAGAGGTTAACGGTTTAATTTGACTGTCAGAAATGCAGCATACACCGAAAATGTGCTATCTACCACAAAACCGGTGTTTTTGCAACCAGCTATGTAAATGCGGAGTTCCACAGGTTACTTAAAATGACTGAAATACAGGGTAGGCCTCAGATCTGCTATGTAGCACAAAGCCAGTGTTTATTGCAACAAACTACAGAAATGCAGCATATCACCCCAAAAATTATAAAACAGGTTTTTCAGTGTTGTTTGCAAACGTGCTCTGTGGCACAACAGTACGGGTTTATTCACCCAACTACAGAAATGCAGTTTTTCACCGCAAAATTTTAAAACTGTTTTTTTAGCGTTTTATGCAAAAGTGCTCTGTGGCACAACACTATGGGTTTATTTACCCAAATGCAGAAATGCAGTATGTCACCCCAAATATTATGAAACAGTTTTTTCAGCATTCTATGCAAAAGTGCTCTGTGGCACAACAGTACAGGTTTATTCCCCCAAATACAGAAATGCAGTATGTCACCACAAAATTATAAAACTGTTTTTTCAGCATTTTATGCAAACGTGCTCTGTGGCACAACAGTTGGCGTTTATTCATCCAACTACACTTGCAGTATCCCTGGGCTCAGCACTGGGTACAAATATGTAGCATAGCACCCTCAATAATTGCTGTAGTTTGAAGATTTAACACCAAGTTCAACAGATTTCTTCCCTAATCTATTCCTCACAGCAGCAGCAACCTCTCCCTACACTAAGAGCAGCAGAGTGTCGTGCGATGCTTTGTGTCTCCAGCTTATATAGAGGCTGGGTCACATGCTGCACTTAGACAATCACAGCCATGCCCAATGACTTCTTAGGGCAAAGTAGTGACACGCTTGTTGATTGGCTGCCCTGCAGCCTTTCAAAATGCAGGAAGAAATCGCCGAACAACGAACCCGAACTTTTACGTAAATGTTCGAGTTCGGGTTCGCTCAACCCTAATCATATATTGTCAAGATTATTTGTTTCTAACTCAATGGGATGGGCTTGGATCCTACATTGATTGTCTTCCTTTGAAACCTGCATGGCTGTTATGGCTTTTTAGGGCAAAGTAGTGAAACGCTTGTTGACCGCAAAGTTCTATAAACCCAAACTATACATTTTGGGTTTGCTCAACTCTACACCCTATACACACACACCGCTATATAGAGGACACCCCATATACACACACACTGCACTACGAACAGGACACCCTATATTCACACTCCGCACTACACAGAGGACACAGTATACTTGTATACACACATTATATATACTACACTTTCCCTATAGCCACTATATAGACTACACTAACCATATACACATTATATAGAGGACAAACTATATACACACACACACCACACACTATATAGAGCACACCCTACATACACACTATACAGATGACACCTATACACACACCCCACACAGTACAGAGGATACCGTATACATGCACCCTAAACAGTATATAGAGGATACCCTATACACACACCCCACACAGTATATAGAGGACACCCTATACACGTACCCCACACAGTACATAGAGGACACCCTATACACACACCCCACACAGTATATAGAGGACACCCTATAAACACACCCCACACAGTATATAGAGAAACCCTATAAACACACCCCACACAATAAATAGAGGACACCAAATACTCACACCCCTACACAATACATAGAGGACACCCTATACACACCACACACTATACTAATAACCTCTATTCACACACAAACACGACAGAGATGTGACACTTACCCTCTCTAAAGATGTCACGGACATAACATTTTCCGTTCACGAACGACGACCGCGAACTTCTGCAAATTGTTGCGAACGGGCGAACCGGGCGAACTGCTATAGACTACAATAGGCAGGCGAATTTTAAAACCCACAGGGACTCTTTCTGGCCACAATAGTGATGGAAAAGTTGTTTCAAGGGACTAACACCTGGACTCTGGCATGCCGGAGGGTGATCCATGGCAAAACTCCCATGGAAAATTACGTAGTTGACGCAGAGTCCGGTTTAACTTTTAATCCATAAAGGACATAAATCACCTAACATTCCAAAATTGTTTGGAATAATGTGCCTTAAAACATCCAGTGTGTGTATACGATCAGGTATGCTGTTGTATCGATCAGGTAGTGTAAGGGTTACGCCCGCTTCACAGTGACAGACCAAACTCTGACAGACCAAACTCCCCGTTTAACGTACCGCAAACAACCGCAAACAGTCCATTTGCACAACCGCAAACTCCCCATTTGCACAAGGTTGGATACCAAGCTAGCCTTGTCCCGTTCCTTGTCCTCACATCATTGAAGGTCTCTTCCTCCACCCAGCCACGTACAACACCAAGGGTCCCCGAAAGGTGACAACAAGCCCCCTGGGACACCTGCTGTGGTTGGTCTTCCACCTCCTCAAAGCCATCTTCCTTCTCTGACTCCTCTTCTTCAGACTCCTCTCTCTGCGTTGCCGCAGGTCCAGCAATCCACGATGACAAGGCTGCTTCTGGTGGTGATGGTGACCACAACTCTTCCACTTTATGCTCATCTACGGCCTGATCCAGCACTCTTTGCAGGGCACGCTCCAGAAAAAACGCATATGTGATGAGGTCGATGATGTTGCCTTGGGTTTGACTGACCAGGTTTGTCACCTCCGCAAAAGGACACATGAGCCTACAGCCATTGTGCATGAGCGTTCAGTAACACGGCCAAAAATTACCCAGCTCCGCAGAGGCTGTCCTCTTTTTTTTAAATTAAAAAAATCTGTTCTTACCAGTTTAATCTCTGTTTTGTCTGGGACTGGGAGATGGAAAAGGATGGTTGGTCTGTCCTTCCAATTTGGGGCACTGCGCGTGCGCCGTGCAATGTACTGTGCCACCCTATATGAGTGGTGTGTTAAGTAGTACTATTCCTCTCAGTTTAATCCCTGTTACGTCCCCTATCAGGGGACGTGTATCGAATAGATTTTAGGAACCGGGAGATGGAAAAAGATGATTGGTCGGTTCTCTTACTACCAATTGGGGACACTGCGCGTGCGCCGCGCAATGTACTGTGCCACCAATACAAATAGTGTGAACTACTATTCTTACCATTTTAATCTTTGTTAAGTCCCCTATCAGGGGACGTGTATTGAATTGAATCCCTGCATGGGGAGATAGAGAAAAAAGCTTGCTCTGTACGCTTCCTTCTAATTTTGGGCACTTGCAATGGAATTTGCCACCAATGCAACTAGTGTTAACTAAGTTCTATTCCTATCAGTTTAATCTCTGTTTTGTCCCTTATCATGGCCAGGGCCGGTATAGTGAATAGATTTTTAGAACCGGGAGATGGAAAAAGACCCATGCTTGGTCCGCTTCATTTGAATTTTAGGTCAATGCATGTGCGCCGTGCAATGTACTGTGACACCCTATATGAGTGGTGGGCAGTGAGCACAGTACAGTCTGTGGGCCTGACACTCACTGGCAGGCAACTGCAATTTTATTAAAGGGTAAAAATTAAAAGACTTTTTTTTATTTTCAATAGTTTTTATTGAAATTTTCAGACAAATATAAAGGGTTAAACAACGACAATCGGCGGGTATAGCCGCCACAGGGTGAGTTAAGGTACAAGTACAATACATGCTAAATACAGCAAATATGAGCATAGGATAACCCAGGGCACCCGCACGGGTGCTGCCAACCTGGTGTTAAATATGGATTTAGTCCACTGTAGATTCTTATTAAGTCCCATATAAGCGTTGTCAGTACATGTATAGGTACGTGGATCATAAGAAACAGGTATGAGTGCAAGTACCATCCAATGTTGAGCATATAGTTAAAACAAAAGGAAAATAATGAACAGAGTAAAACAAATAAAAAGAGAACAGAGCTGTTGGTCTAACGGTAGTTAAGTTGCAGGTAGACGCATAGTGTCAAGGGTGGGTATAAAAGAGACCCACTTTTGCCATGAACTGTGGAATTTCTCTGGGTTGTGGTCTTTATAGGCCATAATCCTTTCAAATGTACAGTTTTGATTGACCCGGTTCACAACCTCTGCTATGGAGGGGACCTGGGTAGATTTCCAATATTTAGTTAATAGAAGTTTAGCCACAAGAAGAAAATGAGCTGTAGGGACTCTATATTGCCCAGGAATATGGTGTAAACCAAGAAAGAGAAGAGCGATTTGGGGCGAAGAGGGTAAGTGTTGGTTGCAAAATTGGGATGCCAGGGAGAAGACTGCGGACCAATATGGGGCTATGTGCGGGCAATGCCAAAGAACATGTAGTAGCGTGCCTTTGGCACCGCAGTTTCGCCATCAAAGGTGAGAGCAAGAGGGATACATTTTATGTAACCTGTCCGGTGTATAGTACCACCGTTGGGAGGTTTTCACAGCAGCCTCATAAAGGGAGATACTAAAAAAGGTCCGAGTAGTGAATTTCAATGCTTGGGTCCATGCCTCAGGCGAAATGGAAGTTCTCAGCATCTTATCCCATGAAGCATAGGGGGTTAGTTTTTGGAATTTTGTTTTATCCCCTAGGCACAAATACAAAGACCTAAGACTAGGGGCGCGGATGGTATGAGATTGGAGAGTCCAATCCTCAAAGACAAATTTGTTCGCTATAATCTCACAGGGTTTGCAATTTTGGAGCAAATGGCGAACTTGTAAAAATTTATAGAAGTCCTCCGCGGGAAGGGAGAATTTGTCTTTGAGGTCTTGAAACGATAAGAGCTGATTTTTGTTATATAATTGGGAGATCCACAAAATGCCTAACGACCTCCAACCAGACAAATCAATCTCTGGAATCTTCCCCTCTACAAGTTGAAGGGGGGAAGTCGTGAGGATCTGTATGTTTTCTGGAGAGCATTTGGAGTGAAAAGAGCGCCAATGGTAGATGGCGCTGTCTAATAAAAAGGCCCGTCTCTGTATATTGTCCCCGAAGGATGAAGACTATCTAGTAGGAGGGTTTGGTGACGGTGGTGTCAGTGTAACTTTACACTTTGGTTAGTATCTTTGTATTACATTTTGAATTACTGGAAACCTTCAGTTTATTGTATGCAATATTGAGATGTGGTGTTTGCTCTCATAGTGTTGGCGCAGAATTAGCCTTACTTGTATGCACTTGCACTTTATTCTTGATGTA
This sequence comes from Bufotes viridis, assembly GCA_033119425.1. NCBI lineage: Eukaryota > Metazoa > Chordata > Amphibia > Anura > Bufonidae > Bufotes > Bufotes viridis. The sequence goes on from CM065590.1 coordinate 101,823,885, forward strand.
CTTTGTATAGGAGCGTCCCATTGTGAGAGCAATTAACTACAATATACACTATAGCATGAGTATGCATATATATATATATATAATAGCTGTTTGGTGTGAAATCAATGTATGAGTACAAATTTACAATATTGGATGTAATAATCTGTAAAGATACTGGTGTAAATACTTGTACTCTTACTGTAAATGTAATATGTTTGACACCATCTACCATAATTTTTAAACATTTTAACTTTTTGTGTGATGCCAAGTGATTAATGAATTGAATAAAGCTTAATTGTTTAATTAAAACTGTAGCTTATTTCTTGTTATGTTTAAATTTACAATTTGGATCTAGATATTAGTGTATTGGTAAAAAAAAAAAAAAAATATCTAGTAGGAAAGCCCTAAGATGTCTGAAGGGAGAAACCGATGATTCAATTTGGATCCACGGAACCAATGTGTCACATTTCCACCAGCTAAACAAGAGGTTAATTTGTGTGGCTAAAAAGTAGTCAGCAATATTGGGAAGTCCCAAGCCTCCATTTGTTTGGTTTTACACAATAATGCGGAGGAAACTCTTGATTTATGGCCTTGCCAGACAAATGAGTTTAAAAGGGTTTGTGCTTTTACCAGGAAACTCACGGGAATTTTGACAGGGACACAACGGAAGACGAATAATAATTTAGGCAATGTCATCATCTGGAAAGTTGCAATAAGTCCTATCCAGGAAATTTCGTATTTCCCGTATTCAGAAATGTCCTGTTTGATGGTTTCCAAGAGTGGGAGGTAGTTATGCTGGAAGAGTGGGGAAGGGGTAAGGTTAATACCGAAGTATTTAATGTGAGAGGATTGCCAATCGAATGGGAATTTGGATTTCAGGGCGATTTCGAGTGAGGACGGGATGAAGAGGGGCAGAATTTGGGACTTAGTCTCATTTACTTTATAATAGGAAAGGCGTCCGAATTCCTCTAACAGGGGTACACACGCGTCTAGAGAGGAGGAGGGGGAAGAGAGTGTAAGCAGAATGTCATCAGCATATAGAGATATAAGATGTTGGTGATTCCCTATGGGGATGCCTTGTATGACTGGGTGTTGACGAATAGCTTGGGCTAAGGGCTCGATAGCTAGGACAAACACTAAAGGGGAGAGAGGGCAGCCTTGTCGAGTGCCGTTGGAAATTTTAAAAGGCAGTGATAGAGCTCCATTAACAAACACCCTAGCAGAGGGGGAAGAGTACAGAGCTTTAATGGCTGTGATTAGGCCTGCTCCAAGACCCAACCTATCCAAGGCCGAAAAGGCGAAGGACCAATTCAGGCGGTCAAACGCCTTTTCGGCGTCTAATGTGAGTAAGCAGGCAGGGATTTTATGGCGATTGATGTGGTCTATGAGATTGATAGCTCTTCTTGTGTTATCGGTCAGTTGTTTTCCTTTTACGAAACCTACCTGGTCGGGGCTGATGATAGAAGGGAGAACCTTGGCCAGTCTGGAAGAAATAATTTTAGCATACAATTTGATGTCAACATTTGGAAGGGATATGGGACGGAAATTTTGGGGAGCATCTTGAGATTTGCCGGGTTTAGGAATTGTCACTATAGTTGCTGCTAGCATTTCTTGTGGGAATGTACCTTCCGAGAAAGCAAGTTGAAAGACAGGAGAAAGATATGGAATGAGGAGATCAGAGAAGGTTTTGTAGTATATATTAGTGAGGCCGTCTGGTCCCGGGGACTATGAAGGGAGAGAGAAGATATGACATGGGCAATTTCTTCATTAGTAATTGGGGAGGACAGTTGTTGCTGTTGTAGGGTCGTTAGTGAAGGCAGGTTAAGGGAGGATAAGAAAGTATTTATTTCTGCGGAGGAGGCTTGATGAGTAGAAGGGGAGTCTTTAAGATTATAAAGAGAGGAATAATAATCTCTGAAGAGATTGGCAATATCTTTTGGGTTGTAGATTTTATTCACTTTATCGGGATGTAGAAGAAACAGGATCCTAGATTTGGCCAATCTTGCTTTAATGCGATTAGCTAAAAGTTTACCTGCTTTGTTGTTTTGGGAATAATAGCGAGCTTGGAGAATTTTTAATTGTTTATCATACTGGTGTAGAAGTGCATCATTTAGTTGGAGTCTAAGAGAGGAAATGCGGAGTTTCCTATCCTCTGAGAAATGAGTCTTATTAAGGGATTCTAAGGAGGAAAGTTGGGATAATATGGAATTTATTTTCGCTTCCCGTTCTTTCTTCACTTGGTGGCCTAGTTTTATGAAAATACCTCTAACAAAGGCTTTATGAGCATTCCATAAGGTATACGGACTGTTCACAGATCCTGTATTGATAGAGAAAAATTCTGAAAGTTCTTTCTGAACTACGAGTCTGTGAGTTGGGTGGGAAATAAGAAAATCATTACACCTCCAGAGGGTATCCTTGATGTTATAGGCTTCCTCTATAGATAGGGAAATTGCGGCATGGTCTGACCATTTTATAGTTTCAATAGTAGATTTAGAGGCTAATTGGAGCAATGATCTACTTACAAGGAACAGATCTATACGGGAGTAAGTGTTGTGGACAGTGGAGAAGAAAGAAAAGTCTCTTTCCTGCACATGATGAACCCTCCAAATATCGTAGAGCTCTTCCCTGTGCAGCAGGGGTCCTAGAGTGCTTCCACGTTGTCTGGAGACTGCTGTAGAATCAGCCGACTCATCAGGGATCAAATTGAAGTCACCGCAGAAAAGGGTATGACCTTGCTTCATTTTCGATACTTTTGCGAGCAGTCTGTGCAGGAATCGCAGCTGATGCTTGTTGGGCGCATAAACTGCTACAATTGTAAAGAGAATATTGTTCAATTTGCACACCTGGATAATGTATCTGCCATTGGGATCTATGTGAGAGTCGAGAGGTAAAAAGGCTAAGGAGGAGTTAAAAGCAAGCGCAACGCCTCTTTGCTTTTTCCTAAAATTGTATAATTGTTGGAAAGAGGCGGTGTTTGAGTCTAAATGCGTCAGTGGCAAGTAGATGCGATTCCTGAACACAGAGAACGTCAGCTTTCAGTAGAAGTGCTTCCTTCCATAGGAAAGCACGCTTTTGGGGGCTATTAAGACCTCTTACATTAAGAGAAACAAACTTAAGTACCATCTATATAGTTAGAGGATGCAGAATACCTAAGTTGAATACATATAGGAGAGGGAAAGGGAGTTATTGAGAGAGGAGCAGTGGATTGAGGCCTAAGACAGAGATCACGTGTCGGGAGACACGCAGCGTCAAACAGCAGCATAGGAGACCAACAGAAAATCATAAAATAAACAATATAAAACCTGGATAACTGGATCAAACAATGTCCTGCTAAGGAAAAAGAGGTTAGTAACATCATCCTAAAGCTCGGATGAGAAGAGCAGGTAGGGGTCAGAGTTCGTGTTGAAGCCATTAGAAAAGTAGACTCCAGGCACTTAATGAAAGCGGAGAAAATCAATGTTTGGTCCCTCGGCGGGTAAAATAGTGCGCCATTCTGGATCAAGCGGTTGAGGAGCGGATTTTTGGAGAGCCGGGGGGTCTGCCACTTCGATGTTCCAGAAACGAAGTAGTCTTTTACCATCTTCAACGGAGAATATAAGGTGCTGCTTCCCTTCATGATTACAGACGATTTTAACAGGGAAGCCCCATTTATATGCGATGTTATGATCTCGAAGCGCCTGTGTGATTGGGGTAAGCTGACAGGTCTGCATACAATTGAATAGAGGCATACGGGTCTGGTAAGTCCGGCTTGTGCCTGGCTGCATTAAGCGCTGCCTCTTTGATATGGAAAAAGTGCATTCTTGTCAGGGTGTCTCTAGGTAGTGAATCAGGGAGATGGCGAGGTTTTGGTATCCTATGCGCCCTGTCAATGGTGAAGTCCAGGTCAGTCCTATGAGGGAGAAGCAGCTTCAGCAGAGACTTTATGTAGGGGATCAAGGCAGAAGTACTGACCTCTTCAGGGATGCCCCGGAATTTAATATTGTTTCGCCTGGAGCGATCCTCCAGATCGATAAGCTTAGCTTTAATGCGCTCCAGGTCAGTGGACACTTCCTCATTAGAATCAATCAGTTGGTTATGGGAAGCGGCAAACTCTCCCATCTTGGTTTCAATGTGGGAGACGCGTGATTCCACCTCTGTAATGGAGGAGTGGAGCGGGGTGAGCAGAGCTGTGAAATCTTTATGCAGGGCTGAACTGAACACCACTAATAGGTTTTTAACCAGGTTGCCTGAAGCGGGTTGATCAGAGGTAGGGAGAGTGGCCAAGTGATCAGTGGAGAAGCGGTCCGAAGTCAGGCCTACCTCAGGTGCTTCATCTCCCTGAAGGCACTGCTTTTGTTTTACAGGGCTCCCGTCGGGTGATGGAGAGGGGGAACCACGGTTCAAGTTGCAGGACGAGTGCGGTGGAGACGCCGAAGCGATGCGGTCCTCTGATATCATGGAGACTGGTAAGGTTTGCTGAGGTGCCGCCGGAGAGGAGTTGGATGCAGATAGTGAGCGGGAGGGAGACGCTCCGGTCTGGCAAGATGGCGCCAGGTCTCCAGTGCCGGTGCAGCCCGCGTCCTTTTCAAGGAAAAAATCCAGCTTATTGCGCTGGGACGGCAGTCTCTTGCCTCTGGGCATCGTAGCTAGTGGTGGCCCACCTTGAGATATGGTTTCAGCCGGGGGAAGCCGAGGGGTTCTGCTGGAAATCACACTGTGTGCCGGAGCTAAGATTTCATGCGGCCATCACGCTTGGCAGCCAAGCCACACCCCCCAAATTAAATGACTTATTTATCTGCAAGTTACTGTGCCCCGTATATGAGTGGTGTGCACACAGTACAGTCTGTGGGCCTGTGGCCTCTCAAACACGGTCAGGCAACTGCAATATATATATACAGAAAAAATAAATAAAAGCAGACTGATGTACCAGCCCTAAAAAGGGCTTTTTGGGGTGCTGTCAGGATGCTGTCCTTGCAGCAGATGGCACCTTTTACACGAGCGAGTTTTCCGCGCGGGTGCAATGCGTGACGTGAACGCATAGCATCCGCACTGAATCCTGACCCATACATTTCAATAGGTCTGTGTACATTTTTTCACGCATCACTTGTGCGTTGCGTGGAAATTGCAGCATGTTCTATATTCTGCGTTTTTCACGCAGCCCTAGCCCCATAGAAGTTAATGGGGCTGCGTGAAAAACGCATTGCATCCGCAAGCAAGTGCGGGTGCATTGCGTTTTTCACTGATGGTTACTAGGAGATGTTGTTTGTAAACCTTCAGTTTTTTATCACGTGCAGGAAAAACGCATCAAAGCGCATTGCACCTGCGCGGAAAAAACTGAACAACTGAACGCAATCGCAGGCAAAACAGAATGGCTTTGCCTGTGAAATCGCACAGCTTTAACTGAACGCGTCCCCAAGGAATCCGGACCTAAGGCCCCATTCACACATCAGCAATTTTTGTCCGCATCCATTCCGTAATTGTAAAAGGGGCCGGACGTGATGCGGAAAGCATACTATGTGCTCTCCACATTCGCATTTGCGGAGCTGCGGCCCCAAACTTCCGGGTTTCGGGAGTGAAACATCCGGCCTCAGCTCCACAAGAGATAGAGCATGTCCTATTCTTGTCCGCAGCCTGCGGACAAGAATAGGCATCTCTATGGGGAATGTCGGCATGGTGTGTTTGGATCCGCAATTTGCGGATCCGCAACACACTACGGATGTGTGAATGGGGCCTAATCCGTACACGCTCGTGTGAAAGGGGCCGATGAGTCTTTGAGGACTGGAGTAGACACAGAACACTGGCCTATCTAACGCTTTCCCTAATAATTCAGCAGCAGCAGCTCTCTCCCTGCTCTAACTATCACTGCAGCTTCAGAATAAATATAAAATGGATGCTGTCCTTGCTTTTTGATAGGAGGTGGGAGGGTCTCGGAATGAGGGTATGCTGATTGGCTGCAATGTGACTGCTGACTGTGAGGTACAGGGTCAAAGTTTGCTCAATGATGACGTATGGGGGGCGAATCGAACATCGCATATGTTCGCCCTCCGTGGCTAACGCGAACATGCGATGTTCGCCGGGAACTGTTCGCCAGCGAATAGTTCGGGACATCTCTAACCCTCTCCACACCCAGTTCAGTCCTCCGCCTGTGCTCTGCTTGGATGCAGGACCTTGATCTGTTGACTGTGGCATCCTGCAGGTTTCTGCTGCTGCTGTCCTCTTGTCACTGACAGAATGCTAGGAGGAGGGGCTTGCTGCTGGCTGTTGAGGAGAGGCATCCTGTGCAGGAGAAGGAACTGCACAGATCGCACAGCCCTAAGAATGGACCAGACCAAAGAGGAGGGGTGACAACAGCGCTGGCCGCGCTTCTCTCCCCCTCCTCCTGCAGGCTAGTGCAGGCTAGTGCACTGCATCTTATAAAATGAAAAATAGGTAATTGGCAGAGCACTTCTGGCAAGGAGGGCTCCCCTGGCTTGGGGGCCCGGTCGCAACTGAGACCTCTGTGACCCCTATAGCTACGCTAGTGGTCATAACTGGATGAGTGAATCGACTTCGGGGGAAACATCCAAGTTGATTCGCATAAAACTTTGTTTCAATACTGTACAGAGTGAGCGCTCCATACAGTATTAGAATGTATTGGCTCCCATGTGCCGAAGTTATTACCTTGGAACTGAACCAGAGTTTGAGAAATGTTTTTTTTACAGTAGAAATACATTCTAATACTGGATGGAGCCCTCACTCCATACAGTATTGAAACAAAGTTTTATGCAAATTCATTTCGGATGTTTCATCAGAAGTCGATTCGCTCATCCCTAGTCGTAACCTGCTGTATGGGTACATTGCAGGGCACAGAAGGAAAGGAGCGTCATATTGCTAACGGAGGGCAGATTTTGCCAGAATCGTTTTCAGGTGTCATCTCACATTTGAAGAGCCCCTGAGGTACCCCTAGAAAGAAAACCACAAAAAGGGATATGGGATATAAATGGGAAAATACTATTTTTGATAGATCCATAAACATAACTTCTTTCTTCCTTTACATTTGATTATTTTGGGTTTTTAAAGGGCAGTAATAGGGATGATTGTCACGGTCCCTTCCATGACAGAGGTAAGAAAATCTGAGAGACTGGCGGCACGTCAGGGTATCTGACAGTCTTTCTGTTTTCATCTTGCAGAGTTGTTGTTTGGTAATGACCACACCTCTTGTCAGGTGCAGCTTGTTGTCATTACTGAGATTCTATTTAGTTCTGACTCGCACTGCTTACCATGCAGTTGATATTATCTGCTGGAGTTGGTTGAGCTGGTGTGTTGTTCCTTTGGATCTTCTGCTCCTCCATTCTTCTTTAAGCTAAGTGCATTTTGTTTTGCATTTTGTTGTTTACTTGTGTGTGTTGTTGTCTAGACCTCAGGGAGATGCTGGTTCCTTCATCTGGGGAGGAACCAGTAGTCTCATTCCATGCCACCCCTCATAGGGCCTTCAAGGGGCTTCAGTGCTAAGGTTCCGGTCTATGAGTATTTCCACCTTCAGGGTCAAATCATACTGGCAGGAGTCAGGGAAAGGTCTAGGGATTCCCATGTGCTTGGGTTCTCGGGCCGAACACATGTGGATGGATATAATGGAAGTAAATCAGAGAACCCGAGGATTAAACCAGGCACCCCATGCTCTGAAGAGGAGAGGGTGCCTGGCTCATAAGAAAAGTTAATAAATTGATGGAAACACCACCTAAACAAGAACAGCATGGGGAGGATGTCTGGATGCTTCTTGGACTCACAGGTCACTGCTGGGAATGATGTTGAAAAAGAATGTGACAAAATGTACAATTCAGCCCCTACATCCACACAGCCAAAACCAACGAAACAAACCCGTATTCCCTTTGTGGTAAAATATCATCCCTGGATCAACAAGTTTAGGAATATCCTTAACAAACATTGGGGCATAATAAAACAGGCATATCCCACGGTAACCGAATTTCAGAGCTTACCTATGGTCTGCTACAAAAGATCAAAAAATATCAGGGACCTCATCATCAGGGCAGACATTGGCAGCAGCAGGGCAACATTGAGACAAATGACCCTCTCTACCCCGGGAAAGGGCACATATCCCTGCCTACATTGTACACATTGCTCCAGCGTCATCAAAGGGGAATATTTTGTACACCCAAGATCCGGAGAAAGATTTCCCATAACCAATCTTTTCACTTGTGACAGCAGTTTTGTTGTGTACATCCTAAAATGCCCCTGTGGATTCCTATATGTAGGAGAGACTTCTATGAGAATGAAGGATAGGTTCTCCAAACACAAATCTACCATCAGGAAACAAAATTTACTCCTACCTATACCATTCCACTTTGACCGCTGCCGCCATAATATATCCCAATTACGGTTCCAAATTATCGAACAGGTATCACCTCCACGCGGGGGAGGTGATAGGATTCAGTTACTCAAGAAACGGGAGGCCTTTTGGATCCATAGGTTACAGACCTTGGAACCAACTGGCCTCAATAGAGAGTATGAACTAAATGCTTTTTTATAATAACCTGAAATATTTGTCTCCATACTTTTACTTATATTACTTTGCACTTTTATTTTCAGAAAAACTGATGATGTCCGGTCCATACTTGGGGTTTCGTCCGCCCTGGTATCGCTCTGGGTACAATATAGTCTTACCTTATGAATCCATTAATGTCCTTATTTTTGTTCATCGCTAATAGCGTTACTTGATTGTTACAATGCATTATCTCTAATACTACCTCTAGTGTAAACTGTGATCGAAATACCCACATATGTTCTGCCACTGTTTGTTTATGTATTCCCCACTGCTCTTCACGCTTATGTCTATGTTTACAGCCATCTCCGTGACAACCGTACGTCACTTCCGGTGACATCACACGGAGCTGCTTATTTAAAGTTACTTTTGTTTGTTCTGGTGAAAGTTTGACAAAGGCTCATTGAGCCGAAATGCGTCACCTTCATGTCCTCCATGGGGCTATAATAAACACACAACTTTAGCATCAAGAGGTGAGTGCCGGTCTTCTCTTTATATATAGCATGGGGAGGATGTCTGGATGCTTCTTGGACTCACAGGTCACTGCTGGGAATGATGTTGTCTGAGTAGTACGCCATTTTTACAGACTGACAATAATATGCACAAAATCGAAGATAAAAATTAAAGGAAAAATTGTTAAGAAAAATTCTTTCCTGCCAAAAATTACAAGCAAAAAGGCACTCCGATCCAATCTGTATATCACATAAAGGAGCGCCTCATTTACATTGTGGTACAATTGTTCATGTAGTGGGATTCCTACACTCATAAAGACGATGCACTAAGTGAAAGGGCTTCCAAAAATTACAAGGAACCGGCACTCCAATACACCCTTTGTTACACATAAATGAAGGGCATTATACACACGCTTGAAAAATTATGATTCATAGCCTGCTGGTGACCATCTAAAAAATTAGGAACGAGGGCCTGCTGTTGAGCTGACCCTCTAAAACATTAGGGGTGAGGGTTTGCTGGTGAGCTGACTCGCTAAAAGATTGTAGGTGAGGGCCTGCAGGTGAGCTGACCCTGTAAAACATTATATGAAAGGGCATGCAGGTGAGCTGACCCTGTAAAAGATTGTAGGTGAGGGCCTGCAGGTGAGCTGACCCTTTAAAAGGTTGTAGATGAGGGCCTGCAGGTGAGCTGACCCTGTAAAACATTATATGCGAGGTCCTGCAGGTGAGCTGACCCTAAAAAAGATTGTAGGTGAGGATCTGCAGGTGAGCTGACCCTGTAAAACATTAAATGTGAGCGCCTGAAGGTGAGCTGACCATGTAAAACATTATATACGAGGGCCTACAGGTGAGCTGACCCGGTAAAACATTTTATGAAAGGGCCTGAGAGGTGAGCTGACCCGGTAAAACATTTTATGAAAGGGCCTGAGAGGTGATCTGACCCTGTAAAAGATTGTAGGTGACGGCCTGCAGATGAGCTGTCCCTGAAAAACATTATATGCGAGGGCCGGTAGGTGAGTTGACCCTGTAAACGACTGTAGGTGAGGGTCTGCAGATGAGCTGACCTGTAAAACATTATACTGTATGCGAGGGCCTGCATGTGAGCTGACCCTGTAAAACATTACATGTGAGGGCCTGCAGGTGAGCTGACCCTTTAACCTGTCCCCGACCGCCGAACGCACGGATGCGTCCTGGCGGCGGCAGGTTTATTCCTCCTGGACGCATCCGTGCGTCATCTCGCGAGACGCGAGAAGACGCGCTACAGCATCCAGTGGAACGCACATGGAACGCACCGCTGGACTCGGGGGAGGTGAGTCACCAGCCTGCCAGCCAATGATCATCGCTGGCAGGCTGGTGATTTTTAAAATCACCTATAGAAAATGGTGATCTACAGTGTATTTACAAATAAATGTCTTTTATAAGGGATCTGTGCCATGTGCTGGGTCCTTTTCATCGGTTGGACCCAGCACAGAGCACAGATCCCAAGTAAGTGCACCAATCAGTACATATTAGGTCCTGATCACCCCCCATCACCCTAATTAACCCCTTGATCACCCCCTGTCAGTACATAGTGAAAGTGAAAGAAGTGATCAGTGTCACTTTTGTGAACTGTCACTTTTTTTTTTCACTTGGATTGACTGTTAGGCTTAGCTTAGTTTAGGCCCCTTTGTTAGGTAGTTAGCGTTAGCGCCCAGCCCACCGCACCGCAGTCACTGGATCGCTGTTTAGCGTAGCGCTAATCAGCATTTATACTTTTATAGCATCTGTAAGTGATCAGAACTGATCACAGTCAGATCTATATTAGTATTAGTGTCACTTTAGTTCGCCCTCCACCCCAAACGCAGTGTTTGCCCGATCAGACCTGATCGGTCGCCCACACCTGCGTTCACCCACGCCCGCCTCGCCGCAGTGACAAAAAAATTTTTTTTGTATCACTGCACAATCCTTCACAAGCGCTGCGGCGATAAAAAAAATCAGTTTTGATATTTTTTATCAATCACAGCGGCTTCTGTACTTCGCTACACTCCCATTTGTAAGACAGGCTTGCTTTTTTTCTTGGGTAGTCTCAGGGAATACCCCCTAAATTTAGACGCCCAAATGTCAAACAAGGGGTATTCCTCTGAAGAGGCCTACAGGATTCTGACCCAGTCGGATGAGGAATGGGAACCCTCATCTGACGAATCTAGCGGGTCAGAATACCAACCTGTAGAAAGCAGTGGCTCTCTGACCCAAAGTTCTGACGAGGAGGTTGAGGTCCCTGATAGAACCAGGCGTACCCGGCCCCGTGTCGCTAGACCGCAGGTAGCGCAGGATCCGCTTCAAGGGCAGCAGAGTGGGGCTGGCGCTGCCGGATTACGTGGTGAGGCATACACCAGCAGCGCAGCCCGTCCTGGACCTTCTACCAGCACTGCCGTAACACATGGTGAAGTAGCGAGCACCAGAAGGGCAGTTGAAGCTGGTACGGTGGCACGTGCAGTAATTCCCCCGTCGCAGCCACCGCGCAGACAGGCCCGTAGAGCCCCTAGAGTCCCTGAGGTGCTGGCAAATCCTGATTGGCAGTCCCCATCTTCAGCCGCACCATTAGTTCCCCTTTCACCGCCCAGTCAGGAGTTCGGGTGGAGACGGCTCAAATCGGATCGGCACTAGGGTTTTTTGAGCTGTTCTTCACTGCGGAGCTCTTTGACTTAGTAGTGGCAGAAACAAACCGGTATGCCACACAATTTATTACCGCTAACCCGGGAAGCTTTTATGCCCAGCCTTTCCGGTGGAAACCAGTCCAAGTTTCCGAATTTAGAACTTTTTGGGCCTTCTCCTCAACATGGGCATTACAAAAAACATGAATTGCGCTCATATTGGTCCACGAACCCAATTCATCACATGCCCATGTTCTCTGCTGCCATGTCCAGGACACGTTTTGAGACCATCCTGCGTTTCCTGCACTTTAGTGACAACACCACCTCCCGTCCCAGAGGCCACCCAGCTTTTGACCGGCTCCACAAAATTCGGCCCCTCATAGACCATTTCAACCAGAAATTTGCAGATTTGTATACCCCCGCACAAAACATCTGCGTAGACGAGTCCCTAATACATTTTACCGGGCGCCTTGGCTTCAAACAGTACATCCCAAGCAAGCGCGCCCGGTATGGGGTCAAATTGTATAAGCTCTGTGAAAGGGCCACAGGCTATACACACAAATTTCGGATCTATGAGGGAAAAGATCAGACCCTGGAGCCGGTCGGTTGCCCTGACTACCTGGGGAGCAGTGGGAAGACAGTCTGGGACTTGGTGTCACCCTTATTCGGCAAGGGGTACCATCTTTACGTGGACAACTTTTACACAAGTGTGGCCCTCTTCAAGCATTTGTTCCTAGAACGCATTGGCTGCTGTGGCACCGCGCGACCTAGTCGCCGGGCTTCCCCAACGGCTCGTTACCACCCGACTTGCAAGGGGGCAGAGGGCTGCACTGTGTAACGAAGAACTGCTCGCGGTGAAATGGAGAGACAAGCGTGACGCTTACATGCTCTCCTCCATTCACGCAGACACGACAATTCAAATTGAACGGGCAACCAGTGTCGTTGAAAAGCCCCTCTCCGTCCACGACTATAATCTCCACATGGGAGGGGTGGACTTCAACGATCAGATGTTGGCCCCGTATTTAATTTCCCGACGCACCAGACGCTGGTATAAGAAGGTGTCTGTATATCTGATTCAATTGGCTGCCTATAATAGTTACGTTCTCTACAGTAAGGCTGGGAGAACAGGATCCTTCCTCAAATTTCAGGAAGAGATCATCGAGAACCTCCTGTATCCAGGAGGTTCCGTGGCCCCATCCACCAGTGTAGTTAGCCGTCTACACGAGCGGCACTTCCCCAGTGCCGTTCCTGGTACCTCAACCCAACCGTCACCCCGAAAAAAATGTCGTGTCTGTAGCAGGAGTGGAATAAGGCGTGACACCCGTTATTTCTGTCCTGACTGTCCTGACCGCCCTGCCCTATGCCTAGGGAGTGTTTCCGGAAGTACCACACCCAGGTACACTTAGGATAGGGAATGCACGACACAGGTAGTTTTTATAATCAGGCTCGAGGGTCTCTCAGGATACTAGGTTTTGAGAGACCCTAACACATAGGGTACGGTGCTGCTGTGCTACTGCAGAAGTGTGAAACGGTAGAAACGTCTCCTTTCACTTGGGATAAAGTGCATAATGTACTTCTCACCATCTCTGTGTGATTTACACTTTACACATTGTCCCATGGGAAAGGAGATGTTTCTGCAAGGAAAATAAAGAGTGATATGGTTAAAAAAAGAAAAAAATTAAACAGGTAGCAAGAAAAATAAAATCTTGAGTTAGTTCAGGTTTTAAAAGTTCAGTTTTTTTTCATGTTCAGGTTTTATTCATGTTTTATAAAGTTTGCAACGTTCAAGTCATGTGCCTGCTGCCTGTTTTTTCTTCTTTTTTTTTTTTTCCCCTAACCACCCTTTATTTTCCAGGTATACCAACAGACCAACGGACCAACCGATGAAAACGCCGCAGCACTGATGTGCATTCTGAGAGAAGCATTGCGCTGCTGTCAGAAGACACGTGAAGTCGGTGTATGCGGCGCTGCAAGACGAGATTTCTCCTCTGCAGGACAGGTATGTTTGCCCTGGCATTTGAGCTGAGGAGAGGTGTTGGAGTTCATATGCTTTGGCAAACACTTTGTATCAAAAATCTGGCAAAGATGTCTTCCTCCACACCGATCGATTGATCGATGTGAATGGAGAAATCACGCTTGCCAGGACATAGGAGCTGAGTGGGTATGGATGTTTGGGCGGAGCCCCTATGTCCTGGCAATCGCCAGGCCCCTCTTTTTTTTTCTTGCATATTCTTTGGCAGAGATTTTTTCATCCACATCGATCGATGCGAATGAGGAAATCTGTGCCGTTCATTTTTTCTTTCAGCCCAGAGGCTGAACGGAAAAAAAATCTCATTACCTGTATGCTCCATATAAGGAGAATAGCAGAAACTCCTAATGCTGGCCATACGTGTAATGATTGCGGAGACCCAAGGCAGTACAAACGCCCCACAAATGACACCATTTTGGAAAGAAGACACCCCAAGGTATTCGCTGAGGGGCATATTGAGTCCATGAAAGATTGAATTTTTTGTCATAAGTTAGCGGAAAGGGAGACTTTGTGAGAAAAAACAAAAATCAATTTCCACTAACTTGTGCCAAAAAAAAAAAAAATCTTCTATGAACTCGCCATGCCCCTCACGGAATACCTTGGGGTGTCTTCTTTCCCAAATGGGGTCACATGTGGGGTATTTATACTGCCCTTGCATTTTAGGGGCCCTAAAGCGTGAGAAGAAAAATGCGAAAAATGCCCTCCTAAAAGGTACTCATTGGAATTGGGGCCCCTTTGCGCATCTTTGCTGCACAAAGTGGCACACATTTGGTATCGCCATACTCAGAAGAAGTAGGGCAATGTGTTTTGGGTGTATTTTACATATACCCATACTTTGTGTGAAAAAATCTCTGTAAATCACAACTTTTTCAATTTTTTTATACAAAGTTGTCAATTTACAGAGATATTTCTCTCACCCAGTATGGGTATATGTACAAATACACCCTAAAACACATTGCCCTACTTCTCCCGAGTACGGCGATACCAAATGTGTGACACTTTTTGCAGCTTAGGTGCGCAAAGGGGCCCCAATTCCAATGAGTACCTTTAGGATTTTCACAGGGCATTTTTACGCATTTGGATTCTCACGCTTTAGGGGCCCCTAAAATGCCAGGGCAGTACAATTACCCCACAAGTGACCCCATTTTGGAAAGAAGACACCCTAAGGTATTCTGTGAGGGGTATGGTGAGTTCATGTAAAGTTTATTTTTGTCACAAGTTAGTGGAATATGAGACTTTGTAAAAAAAAAAAAATAATCCAATTTCCACTAACTTGTGCCAAAAAATAAAAACTTCCATGAACTCACTATGCCCCTCACTGAATACCTTAGGGTGTCTTCTTTCCAAAATGGGGTCACTTGTGTGGTATTTTTACTATCCTGGCATTTTAGGGCACCTAAACGTCAGAAGCAGTTTGGAATCTAAATGCGTAAAAATGTTCTGTGAAATCCTGAAAGTACTCATTGGAATTTGGGCCCTTTGCGCACCTTGGTTGAAAAAGTGGCACACATGTGGTATCTCCGTACTCGGGAGAAGTAGGGCAATGTGTTTTGTGGTGTATTTTTACATATACCCATGCTGGGTGAGAGAAATATCTCGGTAAATGGACAACTTTGTATAAAAAATGGAAAAAGTTGTGATTTACCGAGATATTTTTCACAAAAAGTATGGGTATATGTAAAAATACACCCCAAACACATTGCCCTACTTCTCCTGAGTACGGCGATACCACATGTGTGCCACTTTTTTCAACCAAGGTGCGCAAAGGGGCCCAAATTCCAAAGAGTACTTTCAGGATTTCACAGAACATTTTTACGCATTTGGATTCCAAACTGCTTCTGACGTTTGGGTGCCCCTAAAATGCCAGGATAGTAAAATACCACACAAGTGACCCCATTTTAGAAAGAAGACACCCCAAGGTATTCTGTGAGGGTATGGTGAGTTCATGTAAAAGTTTATTTTTGTCACAAGTTAGTGGAATATGAGACTTTGTAAAAAAAAAAATAAATAAATAAAAATCCAATTTACACTAACTTGTGCCAAAAATAAAAACTTCCATGAACTCACTATGCCCCTCAGTGAATACCTTAGGGTGTCTTCTTTCCGAAATGGTGTCATTTGTGTGGTATTTTACTGCCCTGGCATTTTAGGGGCCCCTAAAGCGAGAGAAGTAGTTTGGAATCCAAATGCGTAAAAATGTCCTGTGAAATCCTAAAGGTACTCATTGGATTTGGGGCCCCTTTGCGCATCTTGGCTGCAAAACTGTCACACATGTGGCATCGCCGTACTCAGGAGAAGCAGGGCAATGTGTTTTGGGGTGTATTTTTACATATACCCATGCTGGGTGAGAGAAATATCTCGGTAAATGGACAACTTTGTATAAAAAAATGGAAAAAGTTGTGATTTACCGAGATATTGTTCACAAAAAGTATGGGTATATGTAAAAATACACCCCAAACCACATTGCCCTACTTCTCCCGAGTACAGCGATACCACATGTGTGCCAGTTTTTTGCAGCCAAGATGCGCAAAGGGGCCCCAATTCCAATGAGTACTTTTAGGATTTTACAGGGCATTTTTACGCATTTGGATTCTCACGCTTTAGGGGCCCCTAAAATGCCAGGGCAGTACAATTACCCCACAAGTGACCCCATTTTGGAAAGAAGACACCCCAAGGTATTCTGTGAGGGGTATGGTGAGTTTATGTAAAATTTTATTTTTTGTCACAAGTTAGTGGAATATGAGAATTTGTAAAAAAAAAAAATAAATTTTCATTTCCGCTCACTTGTGGCAAAAAATAAAAACTTCCATGAACTCACTATGCCCATCAGCGAATACCTTGGGGTGTCTACTTTCCCAAATGGTTTCATTTGTGGGGTGTTTCTACTGTCTGGGCATTGTAGTGCCTCAGGAAACATGATAGGTGCTCAGAAAGTCAAAGTGCGGAAATTCGCTTTTTTGCACCATAGTTTGTAAATGCTATAACTTTTGCGCAAACCAATAAATATACACTTACTGCATTTTTTTTTATCAAAGACATGTAGTACAATAAATTTAGAGAAAAATTTATATTGAAAAGTAGTTTTCTTTGAAAAATTTTGTGACAGAAAGTGAAAAATGTCATTTTTTTGCAAAAAAATCGTTAATTTATGATTAATAGCAAAAAAAGTAAAAATGTCAGCAACAATGAAATAGCACCAAATGAAAGCTCTATTAGTGAGAAGAAAAGGAGGTAAAATTCATTTGTGTGGTAAGTTGCATGACGGAGCTACAAACAGTTAAAGTAGTGTAGCGCAGAATTGTAAAAAGTGGCCTGGTCATTAAGGGTGTTTAAGCTAGGGGGGCTGAAGTGGTTAAAATGTGGTAGATGAGGGCCTGAAGGTGAGGTGACCCTGTAATACATTATATGCAAGGGCCTGAAGGTGAGTTTACCCTGTAAAAGATTGTAGGTGATGGCCTGCTTATGAGCTGACCCTCTAAAAGGTTGTAGGTGAGGGCCTGAAGGTGAGCTGACCCTTTAAAATGTGGTAGATGAGGGCCTGAAGGAGAGTTTACCCTGTAAAAGATTGTAGGTGATGGCCTGCTTATGAGCAGACCCTCTAAAAGGTTGTAGGTGAGGGCCTGAAGGTGAGCTGACCCTGTAAAACATTATACTGTATGCAAGGGCCTGCAGGTGAGCTGACCCTTTAAAACATGATATGTGAAGGCCTGCAGGTGAGCTTACCCTGTAAAACATTATCTGCGAGGGCCTGTAGGTGAGCTGACCCTGTAGAAGATTGTAGGCGATGGCCTGCAGGTGAGATGACCCTCTAAAAGGTTGTAGGTGAGGGCCTGTAGGTGAGCTGACCCTGTAAAACATTATAGGCGAGGGCCTGAAGGTGAGTTGACCCTATGAAACATTATATGCGAGGGCCTGTAGGTGAGCGAACCCTGTAAAAGGTTGTAGGTGAGGGCCTGCAGGTGAGATGACCCTGTGGAAGATTGTAGGTGAGAGTCTGTAGGTGAGCTAACCCTGTAAAACGTTACATGCTAGGGCCTGCAGGTGAGCTAACCTTTCAAAATGATATGCGAGAGCCTGCATGTGAGCTGACCCTGTAAAAGATTGTAGGTGTGGGCCTGCAGGTGAGCTGACCTGTAAAACATTATATGCAAGGGCCTGTAAGTGAGCTGATCCTTTTAAAGATTATAGGTGAGGGTCTACTGGTGAGCTGACCCCCTAAAAGTTTGTAGGTGAGGGCCTGCAGGGGAGATGACCCTGTAACACATTATATGCGATGGGCCTGAAGGTGAGCTCACCCTGTAAAAGATTGTAGATGAGGGCCTGCTGGTGAGCTGACCCTTTAAAACATTATATGCGATGGCCTGCTGGTGAGCTGACCCCTGTAAAACATTATATGCGAGGGCCTGCAGGTGAGCTGACCCTGTAAAACATTATATGCGAGGGCCTGCAGGTGAGCTGACCCTGTAAAAGATTGTAGGTGAGGGGCTGCAGGTGAGATGACCCTCTAAAAGGTTGTAGGTGAGGGCTTGTAGGTGAGCTGACCCTGTAAAACATTATATGCGAGGGCCTGCAGGTGAGTTGACTCTGTAAAACATTATATGCGTGGGCCTGTAGGTGAGCTAACCCTGTAAAAGATTGTAGATGAGGCCCTGCAGGTGAGCTGACCCTGTAGAAGATTGTAGGTGAGGGTCTGCAGGTGAGCTGACCCTGTAAAACATTACATGCGAGGGCCTGCAGGTGAGCTGACCCTGTAAAACATTATATATGCAAGGGGCTGCAGGTGAGCCGACCCTGTAAAAAATTATATGTGAGGGCCTTCAGGTGAGCTGACCCTGTAGAACATTATATGCGAGGGCCTGCAAGTGAGCTGACCCTGTAAAACATTATATGCGAGGGCCTGCATTCGAGCTGACTCTTTAAAACATATGTGAGGGCCTGCAGGTGAGCTGACCCTGTAAAAAATTATATGCGAGGGCCAGTACGTGGGCTGACCCTGTAAAACATTACGTTATATGCGAGGGCATTATATGTGACGAATAAGCATGTTGATATGATGGAAGAGAATGAGAAAAGGAAGATTCAACCATTTACCCTTTTTTGTTGTAGAAGAGGTGCATGGGAATAATACAGTGTATTCAGTACATTATAAACAACACATTTAAAGTGCCTTCATTAGCTTTCCTCTGGTGAAGTCGAGAAGTCAGGGGCAATCCAAGCCTTGTTCATTTTTATCTGAGTCAACCGGTCAGCATTTTCAGTTGACAGGCGTATACGCTTATCTTTTATAATTCCACCAGTAGCACTAAATACCCGCTCAGACAAACCGCTGGTGACAGGAAAGGCCAGCACCTCCAAGGCGTAGAGCACCAGTCCGTGCTACGTGTGCAGCTTGGAAACCCAGTAGTTGTAGGGCCTGAGGGATTATTAAGGACACTGACACGTTCTACTATGTACTCCCTTTACCATCTTCCAAAATGTTTCTCTCCTTGTGACAGTAGGCTGCGCATCAGGATGCTGGCGGGGTGTCATGAAACTGTCCCAGGCTTTGCAGAATGTTGTCCTGCCTCTGTTGGAACTGCTGTGTGTTCCTCTTGTCTCCCCTCCTCGGTTGCCAAACGAACTACGGACTCTGCCGCCAGCGTTGTCAGATGGAAATTTTTTGAGCATTTTTTCCTTTTTTGCTCATCCTCTCCACCAGAGGAATGAGAGATGAGAAGTTATCTTTGTAGTTGGGGTTGAGGAGGATGAACAACCAGTAATCTGTGTTGCCTAAAATGCGTGGAAAGGCATGTGTGCCAGAGTACCAACAGGCAAGAGTTCGCTGTCGTCATCAGGAGGATAACTCTCCATCTCCTCAACCTCCTCCTTCTCTTCTGCCCACCCACACTGAACAGATAAAATTAAACTTCCATGGCTACTACCGTCTGTAGCGGAGGCAACAGTCTCCTGCTCCTCCTCCTCTTCAACGTCCAATTTGCGCTGAGAAGACGAACTGACGGTCTCTGGCTATCACCTTCTGTAATGTCTTCCCCCATTTCCACCTCTTCCACATGCAAAGTGTCGTCCTTAACCCCTTAAGGACACGGCCATATTTCACCTTAAGGACCAGGCCATTTTTTTCAAATCTGACCAGTGTCACTTTATGTGGTGATAACTTTAAAACGCTTTTACTTATCCAGACCATTCTGAGATTGTTTTTTCGTCACATATTGTACCTCATGACGCTGGTAAAATTGTGTCAAAAAAGTAAATTTCTCCACTTCTATAATACATAGTAATACCTCCAAAAATAGTTATTACTTTGCATTCCCCATATGTCTACTTCATGTCTGGATCATTTTGTGAATGTCATTTTATTTTTTGGGGATGTTACAAGGCTTAGAAGTTTAGAAGCAATTTTCAGAAAATTAAAAAAAAAAAACTTTTTAAGGACCAGTTCAGATCTGAAGTCCCTTTGTGAAGCTTACATAATAGAAACCACCCAAAAATGACCGCATTCTAAAAACTATACCCCTCAAGGTATTCAAAACTGATTTTACAAATTTTGTTAACCCTTTAGGAGTTCCACAAGAGTTCATGGAAAATGTACAAAAAGTTTCAGAATTTAGATTTTTTTGGGCAAATTTTCCATTTTAACCCATTTTTTCCAGGAACAAAGCAACGGTTAACAGCCAAACATAACCCAATATTTAATGCCCTGATTCTTTATTTTGCAGAAACACCCTATATGTGGTTGTAAACTGCTGTATCGTAAAACGGCAGGAGATAGAAGAAGGGGAACGCCATATGGTTTTTGGAAGGCAGATTTTGATGGACTGGTTTATTTACACCATGTCCAATTTCAAGCCCCCCTTTGCACCCCTAGAATAGAAATTCCAAAAATATGACTCCATCTAAGAAAGTACACCCATCAAGGTATTCAAAATTGGTTTTACAAACTTTGTTAACCCTTTAGGTGTTCCACATAAGTTAATGGCAAATGTAGGAAGTTAGATTTTTTGGCAAATTTTCCATTTGAATCAATTTTTTCCAGGAACAAAGCAAGGGTTAACAGCCAAACATAACCCAATATTTATTGCCCTGATTCTGTAGTTTGCATAAACAACCCATATGTGGTCGTAAACTGCTGTATCGTCAAATAGCAGAGAATAGAATGAAGGGAATGCCATATGGTTTTCGTAAGGCAGATTTTGCCGGACTGGTTTTTTGACACCATGTCCCCTGAAGCCTCCCTGATGCACCCCTAGAGTAGAAATTCCAAAAAAGTGACCCCATTTTGGAAACTACTGGATAAGTTGGCAGTTTTGTTGGTATTATTTTTAGGGTACATATGATTTCTTGTTGCTCTATATATTACATTTTTATGAGGCAAGGTAACAAAAAATAGAAATTCTGAAATTTCATCTCCATTTGCCATAAACTCTTGAAGAACACCTAAAGGGTTAACAAAGTTTTTAAAATCAGTTTTAAATACCTTGAGGGGTTTAGTTTCTTATATGGGGTCACTTTTATGGAGTTTCTACTCTAGGGGAGCATCAGGGGGCTTCAAATGGTACATGGTGTCAAAAAACCAGTCCAGCAAAGCCGTCCTTCCAAATACCATATGGCGTTCCTTTCCTTGTGTGCCCTGCCGTTTGGCCATACAGCGGTTTACGACTACATATGGGGTGTTTCTGTAAACTACAGAATCAGGGCAATAAATGCAGAGTTTTGTTTGACCGTTAAACCTTGCTTAGTTACCGGACAAAATGGATTTAAATGGAAAATTTTGAAAAAGTAGCTGTTTTGGGACCATTTTTGTGTTATTTTCATAGAGCAGATACTTACGGACACGGCAATACATAATATGTCTACTCTTTTAAATTCATTTAGGTTTTACACTATAATATCCTTTTTTAAACAAGCAAAAAAACATTTTAGTATCTCCATAGCCTGAGAGTCAGTTTTTTTTAAGTTTTTGGCCAATTGTCTTAGGTAGAGGCTCATTTTTTGCAGGAAGAGATGGCGGTTTTATTGGCACTATTTCGGGGTGCATATTACTTTTTGATAGCTTGCTATTACACTTTTTGTGATTTTAGGTGTATTTTACAGTATTTTTTTTTTTTGCGGTGTCCACCTGAGGGGTTAGGTCATGTGTTATTTTTATAGTTCAGGTTCTTACGGATGCAGCGATACATAATTAATTATTTATCTAGATTTTACACAATAATATCATTTTTGAAACCAAAAAAAAAAATCACATTTTAGTGTCTTCCATTTGGGTGTAGATGCAAATTTTTTGATCACTTTTATTACCTTTTTTGGGAAGTGAGGTGGGCAAAATTGTAATTTTATCATAGTTTTTTTTTATTTTTATGACGTTCACCGTACGGGGAAAGTAACACACCCATTTCATAGATCAGGTCATTATGGACGCGATGATATATAACAAGTGTAGTGTATTTTATTTTTTAAATTTTTATTAGTGATAAATGTGTTTTGTGATTTTTACTTTATTTCACTTTTTTTTACTTTTTTTTTTACCCAGACCCACTTGGTTCTTGAAGATCCAGTGTCCGTATAATACAGTACTGTACATTATATAATGTACTGTACTGTATTTTTTTTACTTTACACTTACTCTGATTTGACTTTAGCAAAAGTCTGATCAGACTTCTGTTACCATGGCAAGCAGGATGCCTGAAGGCATCCTGTTGCCATGGTTACCATCCTCCGCTTCTATAACAGAGCAGCGGATGATGGGGAGGGAGGGAAGCTGGGGACTGGAGCTAGGGGGGCTGCAACAGGCACAGCAGCCCCCCAAAGCAGCTCCCTTCCTCTTAACCCCTTCCATATAGCGGTCCCTACGGACCGAAGCATGGAAGGGGTTAAACGGCTGACATCCGTGCCTGCACGGATGTCAGCCATTTCAACCAGAGTGTCAGCAGCACAGTTTATAATTTATGATCCCGCGATCACGGACTGTGGGCATCAGAAACTAATGAAAGCACTGCAAACTGCAGGTATGAATTGACCTGCGGTTTGCAGCCATCGCCAATACGGCATGATCGCAGCAGGAACCATGTTCCTATCGCATTTTTTTATCGCATTATCGCTGCTCACCATCTGTGTTGACTCCTCAAAGTTTCTGAAAACCTCACAGAGGTCAGACATGTATGCCCACTCCTCTTGTGGAAATCGGCACAGATGCGGCACACCTTCTCCAGTAGCTCAGGCAAATTGGGGTAGGTTTTGAGAAACCGCTGAACCACTAAGTTGAACACGTGGGATAGGCATAGTATGTTTGTAAGCTTGTTGAGCTCCAAAGCCGCCACCAAGTTACGACCATTATCAGACACAACCATGCCTGGATGTGGATGCATTGCAGTCAAGAAACGTGTGGGGAGGAGACTCGAGCACATACTCGATCAACACTAGTCACCATACCTCTCCCTTAGCTTTGAGCCTAGACTTCGGTCTATTCCTTCTGTGTTTTATCTGGTGTTATCACCTCTCCATTACCCATGACAATGATAGAATCAATTAGATAAAATCGAGATTAGACCTGCATTTTAGAATGAAATTCTCTTTAGAATCATTTGATTAGAGAGTTTCAAGGCATTTAAAGCACTTATAATAGGGATAAAAGTGATTCTGAATTGTATGTTCCATAACCAGTTTGCAAACTGATTAATAATGATTAATGTATCCTGGGTCGTAAATCTAGATATAAGATTTCTTAAGGACCTTAAAGTGGGGTTCTGGTTTCATGATATTGATGATCTGTCCCCAGGATGTAAAAGGCAATGAGTGTGGACCCACTAAACAGTTCGACTCAACTAAACAGTTTGACTTTGGGCTAAACCTAAGGGCGTTGTCCTGGTGGTTCCCTGCTATTCATCCTTTAACCCCAGAGATCTGGACCTTGCTGCAGGGAACCAGCCAGGCTGATACCTTCTGGAGTAGTCCTGGTGTAGTTGGCTGGTGACCCACGACTGCCAGAGACACTGGTACAAAGAACCAAGGACTCAGGCAAAAAGCACAGTCTTAACACAGTCCAAAGTCCGGACAGACTGAAAACTTGTGTATTTCAAATAACAACTCCAGGGTCAGGGGCAGGCAGAGTACATGCGTAGCCTACATCAGTGTTTCCCAACCAGTGTGCATCCAGCTGTTGCAAAACTACAACTCCCAGCATGCCCAGACAGTCTTTGGCTGTGCAGGCATGCTGGGAATTGTAGTTTTGCAACAGCTGAAGGCACATTGGTTGGGAAACACTGATCTAGATCACAGTTCCAAGGTTGGGGCAGATGGAAGGAGCAGAATCAGTAGACAGGCAAAGCATTGTACATGAGTAATCAGACAAGAGATCACCTCCGCTGGTTACTAGACTAGACAACCTCAAAACTCAGATGAGGAGGTGGAACCACAGGACAGCTAAATAGAGAGACTGATTAGGTACTTAACCAGCAGCTGAACAGGGGCAGGAGGAAAGCATTAACTGTCAAAGTGCTGAATGAAAGTTCACCGAGCACTAGTCCAAATTTACACATGGAGAGCAGAGCGACATCCACACCTACTTGGAACAGCAAGGCAGAGGCAGGCATGGACTGCTAGTGTGGGGTCACAGGATAGGTGGGGGTCCAACTCCTGGCATTTCTGCCGATCAGCTGTTTGAAGGGACTGTAGCACTTGTGTGAGCACTGCTTCTTCTTCAATGTTTACCTGCATGCTTACATTGTAGCAGCCATGCAGGGTATTTACAGCTTCCTCTTCCATTCACATGATGGGAACGAAAAGCTGTAAAGGTGTACCATGCATCGGTGCTACAAGGTAGACAGAATGCAGGCAAATGTTGAAGAGGGCGCAACGCTCCAACAAACGCTATGGTCAATTCAAACAGTTGATCAGAGGGAGTCCCAAAAGTTGAACCCTGCGGATCTCATAGTAATGACCTATTCTCAGGATAGTTCATTAACATCATGACACTGTAATACTCCTTTAAGTGAAAAAAATATATTCAAAATATATTGGGGGTCATTTATTAAACAGAAATAAGTCTATATTAGGCATATTTCACAGAACTTTGCCCCGCAATCTGTGACTTCTCCCCGCTCGCGCCAGGTCTAAAAAAGTGGGCATGGCGCAGGTTGGAAAGGAGATGGGT
Organism: Bufotes viridis; assembly: GCA_033119425.1. Classification (NCBI taxonomy): domain Eukaryota; kingdom Metazoa; phylum Chordata; class Amphibia; order Anura; family Bufonidae; genus Bufotes; species Bufotes viridis. Next base: position 101,848,642 of record CM065590.1, read on the forward strand.
TGGCAAGCCTGTCTCAGAACCTCATTAAGACTGGTGTTTTAATAAATGTGCCCCATTATTTGTATTCACTGGATTGTCTGGGGTACAATAAGAATAAATCAATAATTTTAATGTGTACATAACTGTGTAATGTACTTTACACCATACCCTATAATGCTCTTGTTGCATGCTTCTAAATTCCTGATTGTTCCATTGTGTTTTAAATGCCATGCATGCATTTGTGATATGTTATAACTAAGAACAGGTGTGCTCGAAATATGTAAGCTTTTTGCAATTATAGACTTTTTACTGCCGCATGTTTTACCAAATTCTCTGTAAAAAAAAAAGTTCATAAGGAAGTGTTCTAATAACTTTTCTTATTTCCACTGAATCCTTTGCACCCCAGACACTTAAGGATGTGTTATTATACGTGAAGAGCGTTAAAGGGATTCTGTCGCCTCTGATAACACAAATTTAGCTTTTAAACCAGTCATGCTCCACAGATTACCTTGAATCAGCTTTGCTTTTCTGTAATGTAATCCGTCCAGTAGTTTTTCTGAAAAACAACTTTTATAAATATGCTAATTAATCGTGAAGGTGCCCAGAGGGGCATTATCTTCTACTTTGGGTGCCCAGCAAAGCCCCCCTGCAGTGCCCAAAACCGGCTCCTTACTCACTAAAAAACGCCTTCCTCCTGAATCCCTAACCGCCCACAGGGCCTTATCCCTCTCCTCCCCCTCCCTGACGGCCGAGCGAAGTCTCGCGCAGACGCAGTACCCACTGAGGGCTGCGCCAGTGCGATGAGTAGGAGACTGAGGGCAGGAGCTTCATCGTTGTCACTGGGCATGCGCCGAGCCCAGTGACGTCCAATGCTCGCTCTTCCCTCAGCGAGGGAAAGCTGATTCAAGGTAATCTGTGGAGCATGACTAGTTTAAAAGCTAAATTTGTGTTATCAGAGGTGACAGAATCCCTTTAAGCATTATATGTATATACATGTCAGCATTTTGATTACCTTTATGTCCACTGTATTTACTTGCATAACAATTTTTATTTAAGTTGCTGGAAAAGGCAGAATTATAGGTCATAAAAGTTTACATCTCCGACTAAAAGGCAAAGGCAATCTTGTGAAGTCACCAGTTTTAAACTATCGCTGTCAATGCTACATTTATGAATCTTTTTAAAGAAAAAACTGTTTTTGTAGCAGCTTTCATTTCATACATTGTTCTTGAAAAATTAAAGCTGCATTGTGATTTTCATAAATCTACTACGAGCTTTGTCCCTAAACTCTATACTTGCTTGCTAAACCTTTGTTTATCAACCTTGCCTAGTTCCATTCGTCAACTTCTTGTCTACTGATTTGGCTAGATCTGTACTCTCCCGTTTGGATCTCGGCTTGTTTTATTGATTAATCTCTTGTCTGCTGAACTGGCTGTATCTGTTCCCTCCAGGTTTTTTACTCCTTTTCTTTGATCATATGGTCACTTATTGGACCCTGGAACTTGCACATGTTTTCTATACCTTTACTATGCAGAGGAAACCTGGGTCCCTAGCAGCAAAGGACATTCTGCATTGCGGCAGGTTCTTTTGAATACCTAGTGGTAGCCTTAGTTTCGGCTACACCAGAGTGGTATTTGACGACAGGTCTTAAATTTGTTGGCTGTAGGTTCTAGTCAGTGATTCAAAAGGAGTTTAAAACATTTTTGAAGCCTTATACTTTTCCTTCATGATTTTGACTCAAAAACGGCACAAACACTGAGCCTTAAACCATAAATAACTGCTTTTTTATTTTAATATTTTTTGAGGCTTTTGATTTGATGTGGCTGTAGTTTCTTCCTTGCAGTAATGATGATCTGTCCCAAGACATCATTGAGGCATGAAATATCGATGTTTTATAATGTTGCTGCAATGCAGACTTCTAGAAGTTTACAGTTTGCAAAAGCTGAAAATTTTTACTTTTGCATAGATTTGCATTAACATATACAGAGATTGTTTAGTTTTTGCTCTTTTTGCTTTGTCATTCTGTGAGGATTTTCCAAACCATTTATTCAGCATAAAAAGTTTTCACTTGCCAGTAGTAAAAAGAGCTATAAATGATTATTAGTTCTGAAGATTACACAAATATGTTGCCTCTTATATGAAAGATTACTACAGGTTAGTGATAATTGTCAACAGAAATGTAATTGCTACATCATAGTACTCAGGCTGCCAGTGTGCTTAGTCTATGAGCTCACATAACACACAAGCAATTTCTGTCAATATCTTTTATGATGATGTATATCTTATCACCCCCTGTACATAAGAGCTTAGGGAAGTACCAGCCATTGAAACATAAATAAAATATGGATTTGGGTTTTTAAAAGTGCATTATGCGTTATAGTAATGATAGATCAAAACTACAAGTGAACAGGTCAAGGCACAGATGAAAAATGAAAACCAGAGTGACAGCACTCTCCTTACTGGTGAGACCATCTGGTAAAGGATTACACTCTCAACAAAATGAGTCACTATATACTACTGAATACTGTATACAGCAATTAAAGTAGAGATACATAGTAACATAGAAACAGAGTAACATAGTATATAAGACCGGAAAAAAAAACATTTGTCCATCCAGTTCGGCCTGTTTCCTACAATTTGATCCAGAGGAGGGCAAAAAACCCCTGTGAGGCAGAAGCCAATTTTCCCCACTTAAGGGGAAAAATTTCTTCCTGACTCCCCTCAGGCAATCAGAATAACTCCCTGGATCAACGACCACTGTCTAGTAGCTATAGCCTGCAATATTATTACACTCCAGAAATACATCCAGGCCCCTCTTGAATTCCTTTATTGTGCTCACCATCACCACCTCCTCAGGCAGAGAGTTCCATAGTCTCACTGCTCTTACCGTAAAGAATCCTCTTCTATGTTTGTGTACAAACCTTCTTTCCTCCAGACGCAGAGGATGTCCCCTCGTCACAGTCACAGTCCTGGGGATAAATAGATGATGGGAGAGATCTCTGTACTGACCCCTGATATATTTATACATAGTTATTAGATCTCCCCTTAGTCGTCTTTTTTCTAAGGTGAATAACCCTAATTTTGATAACCTTTCAGGGTACCGTAGTTGCCCCATTCCAGGTATTACTTTGGTTGCCCTCCTCTCAACCCTCTCCAGCTCTGCTATGTCTGCCTTGTTCACAGGAGCCCAGAACTGTACACAGTACTCCATGTGTGGTCTGACTAGAGATTTGTAAAGTGGTAGGACTATGTTCTCATCACAGGCATCTATGCCCCTTTTTATGCAACCCAATATCTTATTGGCCTTGGCAGTAGCTGGCTGACACTGGTTTTTACAGCTTAGTTTGCTGTTATTAAAATTCTTAGATCCTTTTCCATGTCAGTGTTACCGAGTGTTACCATTTAGTATGTACGGGTGACTTGCATTATTGCTTCCCATGTGCATAACTTTACATTTGTCAGTGTTAAACCTCATCTGCCATTTCTCTGCCCAAGCCTCCAATCTATCCAGATCCCTCTGTAGGAGAAAACTGTCCTCTACAGTGTTAATTACTTTACACAGTGAATTAATTCTAAATTAATCTAATTTGCTACAAAATTCACTAAATTATATTTGGAGATATAATTGGGTAGATTTTGGAGTTTTATCAGGGAAAACTTAGCATATAGAGGGAGGGAGGGACTGGTCACTATTTGAGTTGTTTCATACAGCTTTCTCAGAAGTTCTACTTTACAAAGTCCTTAAAGTCATATTTTCTGTATGAACAGCCAGTCAGCTTATTTTTTTTTTCTACAGTTCATAGACTTACTGCTAGCACCTCAATACCAAACATTCTGTTCCAAATGAACAATTGCCCTTTTCTTTTATTACTGCATGCCAGAACAGCATTTATTTACCAGTTAACACATTGCATTGTGCCAAAATTATTGTGCATTATTACTAAACATGTTCTACTGTGATAACAGCTTTTTAAAAAAGTTTAAAAAGTTTAAAAAGTTTTTTTAAATATAAAAAATAAAAAAAAACATAAAAATTTAAGTCACCCCCTATCTTCAAAATAAAAATAATATAAAAAATAAACATAATAGTATTCATCATGTCTGAAAATGGCAATACTATAAAAATATGAAAGTATTTATCCTATTTATCCCACTGGTAGAACAGTGTAATGGGAAAAAAACTCAAAATGGCTGATTTGCTGATCTTTTTCGTTTCTTCATCTCCCCAGAAAATCTAATAAAAGGGGTTCAAAAAGACATCAACATCCAAATCCTTTAAAAGTAAGGGTCGCCCATAAAAAAAATGAGTCCTCGCAAAGCTCCATAGATGTACTGTAAAAGTAAACAAGTTATGAGAGTGTTTTATGTATAGAGTAGAACCGCGCTGCCCCTTGTTCACACTAGTAATATTCACGCAGTTCTCCACATGTGCCGGCACCAGATATCGACAGTCTCCACAGGTAATTGGTCTTCACAACCGTTCCTGCATATTTCTGTCAAAAATGCGCACAAATAGTGAGGTACCTTCGGGATTTTTTTCTTAAAAGGGTTTTACAGTACTTACAAAATTTTTTCTTTAAAATACAGTAACAGCATGTAAAATCATCCGCCCGACCCGGGTTTCACTTGCTTGCTTTCTCAAGGGCGATCCTAATCACAATCCAAACTCTCAGGTTTAAATCACACCTGTCGTCCCTCCCCCGTCACTACCTCATTTCCTTCAACGGAATGACTTCAGATATATAATAATTTTCTTTCATATAAAATTATAAGGGTTATAAAAGCATTTTTCTAATAATCCACTACCATTCTTATCATTATTAAAACAGAGTGTGTCTCTTTTATCTTTACTATAGTTTTTCACACAAAGAAAATCATGTGTCTATCCTAACCAATCACGGACAAGCAGCAGTTCCATTGATAAAATTCCCACAACCACCACATTTCCTCCACTAACAAATACCCAATTCCACACAACTCTTCCCTCTGATTACACCAAGCACGGCTTGAGGTCAAAGTCTTTATTTAGACTTGACGGCTGTAATGTCCGTAGTTGGTAGATTAATTCAATTTCTCTACTGTTTATATGCGCCACTGGATCTCCCCCTCTCCATTTCTTTGGCACTAGTTCAATACCCACAAACTTAAGTCCTCTTGGGTCTTTCCCATGGACCTGTTTGAAGTGGAGGGAGACGCTATGGGTGACAAGACCTTTCCTTATGTTTCCAATATGTTCTTGTATCCTCACTTTTAGTCTTCTGAGGGTCCTACCCACATATTGGAGCCCACACGGGCACTCCAACATGTATATCACCCCCTCATTTTCACAAGACATGCCTCCCCTCACTTTAAATTCATTCCCAGTGGTTCTGCTCTTTATTAGTTCCACATGGTGCTGTCTCTCCGTGCTTAGTCTGTTTTTACATCCACAGCAGAAACCGCACCATGTGAACTTGTTCCTATTCATTTTTTTCTGTTTCGTGGGTATTGCACTATGAACTAGGCGCATCTTCAAGTTTGGCGCTCTCTTAAACACTATTCCTGGATTTCGGGGAATTTCCTTGCCCAAAATTGGGTCACCCTTCAGTATACCCCAATTCTTTTTCAGAATATTTTTAATTACACCCACCTCACTGTCAAATTCCGTCAAAAAGGTATACCGAAAATCTCTCAGTTCTCCCTCTTACCTACATTTTTCTTCCCTCTCTCCTCTTCCACTTGTTTCTGTACCTTCATTAGTTCTATTTGGTTGTACCCCTTCTCCTTGAAGCGAGTTTCTATAATTTTACTCTGTTCTCTATAGTCGCCCACCTCTGTGCAGTTCCTAGAGATCCGTTTAAATTGCCCTGTTAGGTATGTTCTTGAGCCATCGGTTTCTTTAAAATAATTCTTAGTCTTAATTTCTCCCTTCTCCATAATAATGCACAAATCCAGAAAATTTATTTTTTCATTGCTGATACTGCTTGTAAAGTGTAAATTCCAATTATTTTTATTTAGGGAGGCAATAAAGTACCGATGCACTGTACGTAATAATTGTCATTATACCAAAAGTAGTTGTGGTCCAAACAGAAATTTACACACTTCAAAATAATGTCCCCTTGTAAGGCTGTCATGCCATCATCTTTCATTAATTGTTCTTCTATCGCTTTTAATCCTTTCTCCTTTGGGATCACCGTATTATGAGAGTACTATTAAAACATAAGAAAAACTATAAAACTATAAAAATGTGGTATATATAATTATACTGACCTGGGGAATGAAAAGAACAGGCCGGTTTAAAGTACAGGGCTACATAGCTAAAGTAGAAAGAAAAGATCCAGCACTGCCGTTTTCAATTGAAAAAGCCAAAATACCTTTATTCCGTTGCATAAAATACAAGCGACAGCTTTGCCTTGACTCATGGAAACACACTACTCGGTCTACGCGTTTCAGACACACCTGTCCTTAATCATGACCTCACCAGCTTCTTTTAAAATCCACTGCACCAATCACAAACCACCTCGAATGATGGTATTGACCCTCACCTGGTACTTCAAAACTACTCTGCTGGAAGCTGGTTGTACGTCATTTAGTTACATACATAGTCTAAAAAAAATATAAAAATAGAACCCATTGAAAGTGGAAGTATAGAATCACAAACCAACATTTGTGGACTAATAATTATTTCAATGGATCCATGATACCACCTTCAAATTGTATATGGGTTCTAACATGCCATCCTCTTTGAACAAAGAAAACGCATGGTGTGAATCCCGACATAACATAAAATCCATACAATATCTATATATGGCACATGCTATTTATAATTAATTAATTATGTTGTGGAAAACCTCTGCCAAACCATTTTTTTATTATTAGTAATAATGCATAAACTCTCTTTTATAATTCAGACCTTTGGGATATCTAGTCTTTAAAGTGTACATCCAAAAGGCCTCTCTTTGCAAAACTTTTTTCTTGATATCCCCACCTCTTTGTGATGGAAAAATCCTCTCTATACCATATGCTTGAAAATAACATACCTGTCGATTGTGTGAAGAAATAAAATGTTTCGCTGCCCCTGACACATTCGTATAGGACGGATTGTTAATATAATTTAGGTGTTCTAGAATTCCGTTTTTTAATTTCCTTGTAGTACTACCTACATATAACAAGTTACATTGAATACATTTTATGACATAAATTACATTACTGCTGTTGCAGTTAATATATGATTTTATGTCATATTCCTTAACCTGTTCCGAATCACCAAATTTTTTAACTGGAATAGTGTAGTTACACATTTTACAGGGGTGACTCCCACAACGACTGAACCCCGTGTATTTAAGCCATGTTTTGGTGTTAGTACTTGTATTTGTTGGTTGGAAAAAGGAAGGTGACAGGGTAGAGGATAGGGTGGATGACCTCTGGGCACAACCCTTATACCGCCCTTGCAGATTTCATACATTGTTTCATTTTCAAATAAAATTGGAACACTGTCCTTAATGATGTTTTTGATACTTTCAAAATGTCTACTGTAGGTAAGTACTATTGTAGGAAGAGACGACTGTGTCTTCTGATTGTTTCTGGTGACACTGCCAAATAACAATTCTCTTCGATTTTTTTTACGAGCTATGTTGATGCCCCTGGCAATCATCCACCGTGCATATCCTCTATCCTGAAACCGTTTGGAGATTATCTCAATCTCTCTCTCAAATGTTATGTCGGTATTGCAATTCCTCCTTGCCCTAATACATTCACCCACAGGGATGGATTTAATGGTGTATATGGGATGCTGGCTATTAGCCCTAAGAAGAGAGTTACCCGATACTGGTTTCCTATACGTGGAAGTTTCAATAATACTTCCTGTGGTATAATTATTATCATTCAAATATTGAATGAAAAAGGGTATGGCAGATACATCACCATACCCTTTTTCATTCAATATTTGAATGATAATAATTATAACTTACGCTTTACATACACTAGTAATAGTGATACAGTTGATTTTTTGGATTTGACGTTGAAGGGCACCGCAGGAAGTATTATTGAAACTTCCACGTATAGGAAACCAGTATCGGGTAACTCTCTTCTTAGGGCTAATAGCCAGCATCCCATATACACCATTAAATCCATCCCTGTGGGTGAATGTATTAGGGCAAGGAGGAATTGCAATACCGACATAACATTTGAGAGAGAGACTGAGATCATCTCCAAACGGTTTCAGGATAGAGGATATGCACGGTGGATGATTGCCAGGGGCATCAACATAGCTCGTAAAAAAAATCGAAGAGAATTGTTATTTGGCAGTGTCACCAGAAACAATCAGAAGACACAGTCGTCTCTTCCTACAATAGTACTTCCCCGGAAGAAGCCTGTAAGGGCGAAACGGCGTTGGGAGGAGGCGACCGCAGGATCCAGCACACTACGAGGGTATATGTTATTATTTTTACTACCATCTTGTTATCACTCTTTGAGGATAAGCCTGTCTTTTGGGATTTCTTTCCCAGGGCCCCATTATTATGATGTAATTTTCGAGTGGTGGTGTTTATATACCTTTTATGCACTTATGTGTGTGTGCCCTCCGTGTGTTGATCCTGCGGTCCCCTCCATCTTTTGTTTCCTCATTTTTGTTCTGTTTGCCGCAATTGTTTACTATTTTTTATACTTTAATCATGTATTAAATAAAGGCATATAATTTGTTCTAAAACGCTTGGAGTGTTACATTCAATGATATTCGGTGTTCACTACAATAGTACTTACCTACAGTAGACATTTTGAAAGTATCAAAAACATCATTAAGGACAGTGTTCCAATTTTATTTGAAAATGAAACAATGTATGAAATCTGCAAGGGCGGTATAAGGGTTGTGCCCAGACGGTCATCCACCCTATCCTCTACCCTGTCACCCTCCTTTTTCCAACCAACAAATACAAGTACTAACACCAAAACATGGCTTAAATACACGGGGTTCAGTCGTTGTGGGAGTCACCCCTGTAAAATGTGTAACTACACTATTCCAGTTAAAAAATTTGGTGATTCGGAACAGGTTAAGGAATATGACATAAAATCATATATTAACTGCAACAGCAGTAATGTAATTTATGTCATAAAATGTATCTAATGTAATTTGTTATATGTAGGTAGTACTACAAGGAAATTAAAAAACCGAATTCTAGAACACCTAAACTATATTAACAATCCGTCCTATACGAATGTGTCAGGGGCAGCGAAACATTTTATTTCTTCACACAATCGACAGGTATGTTATTTTCAAGCATATGGTATAGAGAGGATTTTTCCATCACAAAGAGGTGGGGATATCAAGAAAAAAGTTTTGCAAAGAGAGGCCTTTTGGATGTACACTTTAAAGACTAGATATCCCAAAGGTCTGAATTATAAAAGAGAGTTTATGCATTATTACTAATAATAAAAAAATGGTTTGGCAGAGGTTTTCCACAACATAATTAATTAATTATAAATAGCATGTGCCATATATAGATATTGTATGGATTTTATGTTATGTCGGGATTCACACCATGCGTTTTCTTTGTTCAAAGAGGATGGCATGTTAGAACCCATATACAATTTGAAGGTGGTATCATGGATCCATTGAAATAATTATTAGTCCACAAATGTTGGTTTGTGATTCTATACTTCCACTTTCAATGGGTTCTATTTTTATATTTTTTTTAGACTATGTATGTAACTAAATGACGTACAACCAGCTTCCAGCAGAGTAGTTTTGAAGTACCAGGTGAGGGTCAATACCATCATTCGAGGTGGTTTGTGATTGGTGCAGTGGATTTTAAAACACCCTGCTGGGAAAGAAGCTGGTGAGGTCATGATTAAGGACAGGTGTGTCTGAAACGCGTAGACCGAGGAGTGTGTTTCCATGAGTCAAGGCAAAGCTGTCGCTTGTATTTTATGCAACGGAATAAAGGTATTTTGGCTTTTTCAATTGAAAACGGCAGTGCTGGATCTTTTCTTTCTACTATATACACAAGTCTTTGCTTGATGGTCCGTGCACTTCATCGGATTAAGCCACTACGTCTACAGCAGGTGAGCTCGAGTTTTATTTATCTCCCTACATAGCTAAAGCTATGAGAATGGGAAAAAAATAAAAAAAAGTTATGGCTATGGGAAGGACAGGAGTAAAAAACGAAAAAGCAAAAAATCCTTGGGGTTGAAGGGTTAAATTATGTCTATGTCTTTAAACTACAGAAAAAACTATTGCAATTTTGTTAGTACCGTTTAATAATCTGTCTACCGAACCTATGAATTCTCATATATAGGCATTTTCTATGAGGAACGCACATGGGTTGGTATCTGTGTTTTGCGGTTCTGCAATTTGCGGACTGCAAAACACATATGGCCATCTGAATGAGCCCTTAGAGTCTTATCTACTGTTGACCAGCAATGTTCAGTATGCTGATACATACATGTCTAAACCCATGTCGTTGATTTGAACTGTTATTTTTTATATTTTTTAAAACTTGTTTTTTTACCTTTTTTTTTATTCACCCTGGGTGACTATACCTGATGATCATTAAATTGCCCATTGTGTTCATTGATGGCTATAAAGCTATCATTGAACACTTAATTTTCAACTGAACGTCAATGTCTTAATATAATAAGTGAAACAGAAAAGTAAACTCACATTGAAAAGTATAAAATCAACCCTATGGTCTGTTAATATGATAATAAGATTTCCACTCCAAACCCATTGAATCTAGACATTGTAAAGTGCATTGATTGACTCATTATCTTACAAAGGCATACTTATTGTTATGAGACAACGGCAGGTCTGTCCTTTATAAAAGTTTAATTCACTCGACAGGTCTCAATTATAATCCGGTCAGATAATGTGGCAACTTTAATACAAAATGTGTCAGCGCTCACTACAGCAGAGGAAATGCATCAAACATAAAATGTTAACCTTAAAACAAAAAGGATTTAATTCCCCTGACTACTGAAATCTCTGTTAAGGAAAAGGTTGAGTACTAACTCTTTGGAAAAGGAAACCCAGTAGGCGACTGTTCCATGGCTGCTCAGAACAGATTATTGCAGATGCTCCCTGTGTACTCACAGTGAGTAAAATCTTTTAAACCTTCATCCCAAGCCCAGTGGTATACCCAAGTATCCAACAGCAAAGATCAGACAAGAGCTAAATTGCGATCCTGAACCTGTGGGAGCATCATGTTCATTTCTGCACAGGAACCTGATAATATGAATTTTTTTGAAAACCGTAGACAAAGTAATTTCATATCACCCTGCAACTGCAGAAAGTGATAAAATAGCACCATGCAATTTCTAATTCTCTTGTGTGGTTAAAATCTATTTTTCTGCCAACATAACCTTTTGTTATAAGATGTGAGCAAAACTAGAATATTTACTATGTATAATGCATACCAGGCATTATACAAATGAGACAACAAATTTGGAGGGTGTCAAAGACTGCTTGTACAGGTGGCAGTTGTACCATGGTAGTTTCCTTGCTGAAAAAAAATCCCACAAGATTTAAAGGGGTTTCCGGTAGTTTTATACTGATAACCTGTACTCTGGACATTTCATCAGTATTTGATCAGTGGAGGTCCAACACCTGGGACCCCTGCTGATCAGCTATTTGAAAGGGCAGCGGTGCTCCTGTGAGCGTATTGGCCCTTTCTCTGCTTTTCCTAGGCCATGAGATGTCACGTTTACGTGTCACGTGGCCTTGGAACAGCTTAGTCCCATTCAAGTGCATGAGGCTGGAATGGGGCTGAGTGCAATACCAAACACAGCCACTATACAATGTATGATGCTGTGCTTGGTAAGCTGTGATAATACAGTGGAGCTCACAGAAATGCCACTGTCTTCAAAACTGCTGAAAGGAGGGGGTCTCCGGTGTCATACCCCCACCGATTAGATACTGATGACCTATCCAGAGGATAGGTCATCCAGGAATTAATCCTGGAAAACCCTTTTAATACTGGTTTTGCAGAAAGTAAAGGTGACACCTTAAAATCTAGGGGGGGATTTTTGAAACCCTGCAAAATAGAGCCTTTTACAAACAACTTTGTAAGTTTATTTGTGCAAAAGTGTTCCAGCATTTTACATTACTCACTCCAGTTTTGAGAAGTAGATGGGAAAGTGGGCATGGTTATTTGTGTCCCAGGGAGTACCAGCACTGCTGGTGGCTTTTAGGGGATGTTCATCTTGTATTCCATCCCCACTGTTGGGTGTGGGTGTGGTTAGCCTGTCGAGCCGAACTCATTTATCAACTGAGACTTCAAAAAAAGTCCCACAAATTGTTTCATCTTACGGGTGGTGTAGAAAGCAGAGTAACATCTCAAGACAGAAGAGTTAGACTTTAAGGGCTTCGGCAGGGGTTATCAATATCTGATCGGTGGGTGTTTCAAAGCCTGAACCCTCTGCGATCAGCTGTTTGAAGAGGAGGCAATGCTCCATGCAAACACTGCTTCCTCTTCATTAAACTACACATCATCTTCCTTGCAGCAGTGGCATTGTGTAAGTTCAAGTACTTGCTTCATTCAGGTGAATAGAGTGAGCACTTGAAATTACACTGGCTTCTGAGATATTGGGCAGTGTAATGAACAAGAAGCAGCACTTGCTTGGAGCGCCACCTCCTCTTCAAACAGCTGATCATTGGGAGTCCTGGATGTCGGACCCCCCAATCTGATATTGATGACCTTTTCTCAGGATTGGTTATCAATATAAAACCTCTTCACAACCCTTTTAAAGATGCACCATATTTATCGAATATTGTTCACCATCTGATACATTTTGCACAAATTACAGCTAAGAAGAATCTGGCAAAACTGTTTAAAACTCCCCCATGTGCTTCACTTCTATTTGCCAAAAAACAATTACTAGTAATGCACATGCATTTAGCATGTGGTTGTCAGCCATGTGGTAATGCTATACATACAAGCAGCCTTTGGTCATGTTGTTTTTGTGGCCCTTCTGCAGTCATATACTGTGTGGCCATAAAAACCACAGCAGTCTCTAATTCAACTAAGTAGAACTGCAATGTTTAGTTGGTCTGCATTGTTAGGCCTCATCCACAGTTTTTCACAGACGCATGCCGTCCACTTTTTTATGAACAGCATACTGATCCATTTGTTTTAATAAGTTTGTATATATTTCCGTGATTTTCTGAGCTCCGTGTGTAACATAGTATATAAAACCGAAAAAAGGCATTTGTCCATCCAGTTCGGCCTGTTTCCTACAAGTTGATCCAGAGGAAGGCAAAAAAACCCTGTGAGGGAGAAGCCAATTTTCCTCACTTAAGGGGAAAAAATTCCTTCCCGACTCCAATCAGGCAATCAGAATAACTCCCTGGATCAACGACCCCTCTCTAGTACCTATAGCCTGTAATATTATTACACTCCAGAAATACATCCAGGCCCCTCTTGAATTCCTTTATTGTACTCACCATCACCACCTCCTCAGGCAGAGAGTTCCATAGTCTCACTGCTCTTACAGTGAAGAATCCTCTTCTATGTTTGTGTACAAACCTTCTTTCCTCCAGACGCAGAGGATGTCCCCTCATCACAGTCGTCGGGATAAATAGATGATGGGAGAGATCTCTGTACGGACCCCTGTTATATTTATACATACTGTAGTTATTAGATCTCCCCTCAGTCGTCTTTTTTCTAAAGTGAATAACCCTAATTTAACCTTTCAGGGTACTGTAGTTGTCCCCTTCCAGTTATTACTTTAGTTGCCCTCCTCTGAACCCTCTCCAGCTCTGCTATGTCTGCGTTGTTTACAGGAGCCCAGAACTGTACACAGTACTCCATGTGTGGTCTGACTAGTGATTTGTAAAGTGTCTGCAAAAAATCCACGGATGCATGCACTACTTACATCTGTGCTCTTGATTGCACACAACAGTTAAAGTCTATGGGTCCGTGAAAATCATGGAGACAGCACGGATGGCATCCTTGGTGCATCTCTTTTTCATGGAGGTCAGATAGAAAATGTGCATGAAATCAATTTTTCATTTGTGCAATGTCCGTGCATTACGGATGACACACAGAATAAGAGCTGGCAAATCTTAATGGATTATATAAGGAAGTTTTAATGACATATATCATACTGACACTAGAGATGGCCCGAACTATTCGCCGGCGAACAGTTCCCGGCGAACATAGCTTGTTCGCCTCCGCCGCGGCGGGCGAACATATTCGATGTTCGCGTTCGCCTGTATACTTTATCATTGAGCAAACTTTGACCCTGTACCTCACAGTCAGCAGACACATTCCAGCCAATCAGCATACCCTCCCTCCCAGACCCTCCCACCTCCTATCTAAACGCAAGGATAGGATCCATCTTACATTCATTCTGAAGCTGCAGTGTTAGTAATTGTAAATCGCAATGTGATTAAAATAACCTGTATTATTCGCATTGCGATTACAACTTAGATCCGAGTTCCAAATGGTTGTATTGCTAGAATATATTAACGAAGATAACGAATATAGCACTATATCCTCAATCTTCATTATATTCTAGCAATAAAACCATTAGGAACTCAGATCTAAGTTGAACTTGCAATGCGATTGATATAACCTGCATTAATCGCATTGTGAATTCATCTTAGAGCGAGGTTCCTAATAGTTGTTGTATTGCTAGAATATACGTTATATTCTAGCAATACAACCATTAGGAACTCAGCTCTAAGTTGTAATCGCAATACGAATAATACTTACAATTATTAATCGCTTTGCGAATCCATTTGATGCCTCTGTTTGATTGTATATGACGGTTGACTATGACTGACTGCCACCAACGTTCTGCTGCCTCCAAAGCAAGATATCTGAACCCCCCAGGGGCCATTTGGGCATTTTTAATAGAAAACGCATCAAAAACGCATCAAAAACGCATCTGCGTTTTTATAATTTTTTTATTTTTTAGTTTATTTTTTTGTGTATTTTGCCACATTTGGTTGCATATTTACATTTGGTATAGGCAAATATGGTAGTCTAGATCATGTGTCTATACCAAAACCTAGGATCATTGTTTGACAGCATATTTTCTAAGCCATGTAGCTGAATATAGATTTGGGCAGAGTAATGATCTAGACTACCATATTTGCCTATACCAAATGTAAATATGCAACCAAATGTGGCAAAATACACAAAAAATTAAACAAAAAAATGAAAAAATTAATTCGAAATTAAATCAAAAACGAAATCAAAAACGCCCAAATGGCCCCTGGGGGGTTCAGATATCTTGCCTCGGAGGCAGCAGAACATTGGTGGTAGTCATAGTCAACCGTCATATACAATCAAATAAAGGCATCAAATGGATTCGCAAAGCGATTAATAATTTTAAGTATTATTCGCATTGCGATTACAACGTAGAGCTGAGTTCCTAATGGTTGTATTGCTAGAATATAACGTATATTCTAGCAATAGAACAACCATTAGGAACTCAGCTCTAAGTTGAATTCGCAATGCGATTAATGCAGGTTATATTAATCGCATTGCAAATTCAACTTAGATCTGGGTTTCCTAATGGTTGTATTGCTAGAATTATGTAACGAAGATTGAGAATATAGTGCTATATTCGTTATCTTCGTTATATTCTAGCAATACAACCATTAGGAACCCATCTCTAAGTTAAATTCGCAAATAAGATGTCCCAACTCCCAAACTATTCACCGGCGAGTAGTTCCCGGCGAACATAGCTTGTGCGCGTTCGTCGCGGCGGGCGAACATATGCGATGTTAAGTCCACCCCCTATCATTGAGTAAACTTTGACCCTGTACCTCACAGTCAGCAGACACATTCCAGCCAATTAGCATACCCTCCCTCCCAGACCCTCCCATCTCCTGGACACAGCATCCATTTTAGATTCATTCGGAAGCTGCAGTCTTAGTGAGAGGAGGGACAGTGTAACTGCTGCTGAGATTTAGTAGGGAAATCGATAGCTAGGCTAGTTTATTCAGTGTCCACTCCAGTCCTGAAAGACTCATCAGATCTCTGCTGTAAGGACTGCATCCTGACAGCACCCCAAAAAGCCCTTTTTAGGGCTAGTACATCAGTCTCCCTTCCAGACCCTCCCACCTCCGATCAAAAAGCAAGAATGGCATCCATCTTAGTAGTTGTAATCGCAATACGATTAATACAGGTTATATTAATCGCATTGCGAATTCAACTTAGAGCTGGGTTCCTATTATCAATCTTCATTATATTCTAGCAATACAACCATTAGGAACTCAGCTTTAAGTTGAATTCACAATGCGATTAATATAACCTGTATTAATCGCATTGCGATTACAACTTACCACACTCTGCGTCAACTAGATATTTTTCCATGGGAGTTTTGCCATGGATCCCCCTCCGGCATGCCACAGTCCAGGTGTTAGTCCCCTTAAAACAACTTTTCCATCACTATTGTGGAGAAGAAGGAGTCCCTTTGTTTTTTAAAATTCGCCTGTCTATTGAAGTCTATGGCGGTTCGCACTGTTCGCATGTTCGCGAACATTTGCGGAAGTTCGCGTTCGCCGTTCGCGAACGGAAAATTTTATGTTCGCGACATCACTAACTGACACGGAAGTATGGACGAGGCCTTAATCGGCCATGCAGAATACACAATACCACGCAGCCAGTAACAATACAGACCAATTAGACAATGCAGTCATAATTAGTCTATGCACCTTGTGGTTGTACCCATAGGCCTGGCCTACATGGAGACATTTTGTAGAGCAACTGATTTTAACTTTTGAAGTACAGCTGCAGTCCACAGCAACGTATGGGGTATGATTACATGACTAAATTTGAAGTGTATTTCAGCACATAACATGCTGAAAACTGTCAAACTGTTTCAAGCCAGCTTCCTATTTTTTTTTTTATGGAACATATGCTCAGTTTTTCATTTGCTGCAGGATGCCACTGTTTTTAAAAAGTGCTTCAAGAAGTGCCATTTTATATTGCATTTTTTTTTTACTATAAGTCATAGGAGCATACAAAGTACTCGCCAAATATGCTAGGAAATATTTGGAGAATACTTTATGCAATCTTGCACTTAAACTATGCAGACAAAATTTAAAACCGCAATGAAAAAAATCCAAATTAACCCAGCAGAAATAAAAATGCCAACTGTGACTATTAGTATATGTGGTTTGAATAATGCAAGTATTTCCCAGAAATGTTTTTACCTACAGTACATATTTTGAACATAATGGAATAGAATTTGTTGTTTTTAACAACTTATGAAGACAAGTGACGAACACTGGTTTTTCATATTTTGGTACGTATGGTGTTTCCCAGCTTTCAGCATCAACGTATGTGGATCCTTGCTGTTTTACACAACCTCTTTTTGTATACCTCATTAAAGCCTATGAATGTAATATAGAGGTATGAATGGGCAGCAATTACAAGGAGAAAATGTTCCTCTGAATGGCCTGCTTTGGTTGCACATTATTATATACCGTATACACTCCTCAACATTGAAATTGCAACACCAAGAAGAAAAAGTCGCATAATTATGAAAACCACAGGAACGATAGACATGTTAATTATATGCAAATGATAAAATATGGAACCAAAATATTTAAAGTATCTTGATTTTTTAGTATTGAGTATGAAAACACTCCTTGGCATGCTATCAAAAAGGTTATTAATGGTTGAGGAATGCTCTGCCACACTGAATGCACCTAGGCATGCAAATCATCAAGATCTACTGCTTGCAGCTCCCTTTGCAATTGCCAACAAATTACATCCCAGATGTGCTCATCTGAAACAAGTCCAGAGATACTGCAAGCCATGGTAGCACTTTTAGGCCATGCAGGCTGCTCACAGTAGCCTGAGCAACATGCAGCCTGGCCTTGTCCTGTTGAAAAATGTCACCTGAGATACTTTGGAGAAATGGCCGTATCACTGGTTCCACTAGCATATCATTGTGACACTGAGCAGCTAGTGTACCTGAAATGAAGACAAGAGGGGTCCAGCTACTGTGCAATAAGTCACCCCACACCATAATCTTGGGAGTAGGAATGGTGTAATGTTCCCTTATGAAGACTTCTTTATGGAATTGCCCACTTCATCGCTAGACCAATCTCAAGCTATCATTGTGCCCAAGAAAAAAGCAGGACTCATTGGTGAAGATGATAGACATCCATTCTAGCATCCATTGCTGTCTTATTGTGCATGTGCCCCATGATAGTCTTTGAGGGCCAAGGTGGGATGTCACGCAAACTCATTCTGATGGTTTGTGTAGATGCTATTTGCTGTTCTTGGCTTGGGATGAGAAGTCCAATTTGACTTGCAGTACAGAATGGATCACTGTGTGCCATTATTTTAAGTAGATTTCTGTCTATACAGAGATTTGCCTTTGTGCATCTCTTGCTGTCATTTCAGTTTGTCATGATTCTCCCAACCACAGCGATATGCAACATTGAACAGTGCTGACATCTCAGACTAGGCACGTAGTGACCTACCAGCATAATAAACCAAGCTCTAAGTTCAAGTATTCCGTCTTTATCAATTTGTGACAAGTGGCTATAAGTGTCATTTCAATGAACAGGAGGCATCCTACATCATCCCACATGACTTGACACAATTTTTCAGGTTTCATGTGGCTAAAAACTTTGTATTCAATATGGTTATATGCCCCTCCCACATGTCACAAATTGATGCTAGTGCAGTGGCTGGGTTTGTGGCTCCCCTAATGCTACGCTGGGTCCCTGGACATTGTCAAAATTTCACCATGTGTTGCTGCTCTCCGGAGAAGATGGTAAGGTGTGGTGGAAGTCAGGGTTTGCAATAAATCCTTTTGCTTCTTTAATGGAGTACTCAAGTGCAAAACAATACAGGCAAGGTACTGATCTGGCTTCTCCAGTCTCCTCTCTGGCAGAAGAAGGTTCTGTGTTGAGAAAGGGCCTGAGTTCTCTATCTCTATCTCTTTATCTCTCTCTCGCATCTATTCTGCTGACAGTCCCCGTATAGCCTGTTATCAGAAAACATTGGAAGATTATTGGCAATAGCTTTCCTCAGGTTGAAGAGTTCAGAACACCTCCACTTTTTTCCTACCGTTGGGGGCAAAATCTAGGGAATAGGCTGGTTAAATCCGATGTGGGCAGCAATTGAATGAGTGTGAAGTCACTACGTGGCTCAACACGCAGCAGATGCTACCCATGCTATAGCTGCGTGAATAGTAACATGATGATAAAGGGGAGTTCCTTTCATAATCCTGCGACAAATAAGACAATCAAGATCACATAGTATTTGACGTGTGATTCGGCCTTCGTGATCTACCTACTATCATGCCCATGTGGGCTATGGTATGTGGGAGAGACCACGTTGGATGTATAAACACGATTGAACCAGCACAGATATTCCATTAGAAAAGAAAAAATGTATTTACCGGTCTCAAAACATTTCAAGGAGGCAGGTCACCCTGAAAAGGACCTCAGGTTGCGCATCCTGGAACAGATACAGATGAGCAGACAGGGTGGCGACAGGAAGGCCATCCTTATAAAACAAGAATTATTTTGGATTTTTACGCTGAATACACTTAAACCAAATGGCCTCAATATTGACTTTAGGGTAATCTAGTGGTGCCCCCCCTCGGGGTCTCGTGTTGTTCTCCTCCCCTGCTGTAGTTGTCTTTAGGACATGTGTAATACAAATCTTGACTACATTTTGATAATATATTATTTATTCATTAACGTTGCTTTTTCTGTCTCTTGCCAGAATTTACAAGTCAGAACTCCAGTGGACATTCCGGGTGGTGATTGGAACATCTGGGTCCCCATTTCAGCGATCCACACTCTGCGCCTTTTGCTGTGGGACAAAGTTTCAATAAAGGATGGCCAGATTAACTCTATTGTTTTTATCAGATAATAGTGCAGATATGCGATATGGCAGAGTATGAGCTTTTATACTGGTGTAGATGCTCACTTTAAACTACTGTTGTGGGGTCCTTTTTGAGTCAGCCTGACAACCACTTTTTATGTTTTGTCTTGGTTACTACTTATGGGGTTTGCAGTGGTGCCTTATGGGTGGCTTTGATGGTTCGACACGGTAACTCGTGCCGATGCCTTTGCCTCCCTTGAACGGCGGGGTCCTGGCTGATTGTGAGGTCGGATCCTTACTGTGGGACACCTTGCGACCCCATAAGTGATATAATTCCGTATTTGGGTCCCCGCAATGGGGTGATGGATGAGGGCGTCGCTCCCCCACCTACTATCGGTGAACCCCTTGACCGATGACGCGATCCCTAAATATATTCTTTTGTTGTTATTCTGTTGGTGGTGTCAGATGACTTGTGATCACATGACTCATTTGGCAGACAGTGAATGCCCAGACATGCGCAGATGCACTGATTTTCGACATCTTGGATTTGTTTTATGTAGAATTTGCCTTGCGCTTAAAATATCCCGAGATTGTCAAGATCCCGCGCATGCGTACATGCTGAGTGAGGATGCGCTCGGGATCCTGATGCTCCATTAATGCTGATAAGGGAATGTGACACTGGTGTGTATTGTTTTTAATCAATAGAGTATACTGATAACATAGGTAAACACTTAATTAATCATTAGGTATGCAGTTGCACTGTACCATGCACTATGTATTTCACAATAGGTACTTGCAATTTACTTTTGAATATACTATGACACGTGTATTGATGATATTTACCCAATTAACGGATATATGCTTTTAATGAAATATGATGTTTTTATGATAATTGGATGATTTGCTGTGATGAATTGCCAACCCTTTTTATATCACTGTTGTAACACATGTCTGTATAGCTTGAGAAAGACCACAACAAGAAGTTGAACCATTGCTGCTGCATGACACTATCTCCATCTATCTATCTCCATCTATCTATCTCCATCTATCTATCTCCATCTATCTCTATCTCCATCTATCTCTCTCCATCTATCTCTCTCCATCTATCTCTCTCCATCTATCTCTCTCCTATCTATATCTATCTATCTATCTCTATCTATCTATCTATCTATCTATCTAACGACTGGTACCCTGGCCAAGGGCTAGTGGCCCAGGTCTGTAGCTCAGTCATCTGACTTTCCCTCTGATCAAAGAGTTGGTGTCCCAGGTTCTGTGGCAGAGAGTCCCCAATTTAGCATTTTTTTTTTTGGTCAGTCATGCAGTAGTGTTCAACTAAACACTGGCCCCTAACTGCAGACCACTAGGAAATCTAAATACTCTCCTTATATACAGTTTATAACTGAACTAGAAACTTCTAGTGGGAGAGGTGGAATGGTGAAACACAGCAATGTTGCAATTTCAGGCTTTCGTAGATTTGTACAGATTTTCAGTACAAGTCTATGGGAATGAGTAAGCAGAGGAAAACCAGACAGTCAAAAGGTAAGTGTGTCATTTATTTTCTCTCCAAAACTTTGCACAGTCCCATATAGTAATTGTGAAAGATTTTGAACTCACAGTGCATAGGTAGAAACCAAAGTCTCTCAGTATTATCTGGCTATGCATTAACCCTTTCTACAGTAACATAGTAACATAGTATATACAGTAAGACCGAAAAAAGACATTTGTCCATCCAGTTCGGCCTGTTTCCTACAAGTTGATCCAGAGGAAGGCAAAAAACCCCTGTGAGGCAGAAGCCAATTTTCCCCACTTAAGGGGAAAAAAATTCCTTCCCGACTCCAATCACGCAATCAGAATAACTCCCTGGATCAACGACCCCTCTCTAGTAGCTGTAGCCTGCAATATTATTACGCTCCAGAAATACATCCAGTCCCCTCTTGAATTCCTTTATGGTACTCACCATCACCACCTCCTCAGGCAGAGAGTTCCATAGTCTCACTGCTCTTACAGTGAAGAATCCTTTTCTATGTTTGTGTACAAACCTTCTTTCCTCCAGACGCAGAGGATGTCCCCTTGTCACAGTCACAGTCCTGGGGATAAATAGATGATGGGACAGATCTCTGTACTGACCCCTGATATATTTATACATAGTTATTAGATCTCCCCTCAGTCGTCTTTTTTCTAAAGTGAATAACCCTCATTTTAATAACCTTTCAGGGTACTGTAGACCCCTCATTCCAGGTATTACTTTAGTTGCCCTCCTCTGAACCCTCTCCAGCTCTGCTATGTCTGTCTTGTTCACAGGAGCCCAGAACTGTACACTGTACTCCATGTGTGGTCTGACTAGTGATTTGTAAAGTGGTAGGACTATGTTCTCATCACGGGCGTCTATGCCCCTTTTGATGCAACCCATTATCTTATTGGCCTTGGCAGTAGCTGCCTGACACTGGTTTTTGCAGCTTTTTTTTTCTTTTTTCCTTTTTTCCCTTTTTTTATTGAGAATATACACTTATAAAAATATACATATCAAATTCATTCATAATCGGTAACCTTGTGACCAATTTAAGACAAAAAACCGAAGTGTTACAATACGGTAAATCTTATATATTAACCCCCCGGGACGATTTGGCTGTCATCGTGTAGAACCCCTTCAATAAACAAGCCGCCATTTAATATAACTAATTATTCATTTCATTCTGCTGCCCGTGCCCCCCTCTTCCTAGACTTCATTTCCACATAGGTTTTAACCTGTCGCCAATACAGAGCCCATTCATTCACTGAAGGGGGGAAGTCGCCCCCCACTTTTTCACTAATACAACTCTTGCGACCATCAGCCCATGCATCCACACTCGTCTAACCTGAGCTGGAATTGCCGCTTAATTTGCTGTTTATTAAAATTCCTAGATCCTTTTCCATGTCAGTGTTACCGAGTGTTTTACCATTTAATATGTACGGGTGACTTGCATTATTCCTTCCCATGTGCATAACTTTACATTTGTCAGTGTTAAACCTCATCTGCCATTTTTCTGCCCAAGCCTCCAATCTATCCAGATCCCTCTGTAGCAGAAAACTGTCCTCTTCAGCGTTAATTATTTTACACAGTTTAGTGTCATCTGCAAAAATAGATATTTTACTGTGCAGGCCTTCTACAAGATCATTAATAAATATATTGAAGAGAATAGGTCCCAGTACTGACCCCTGAGGTACCCCACTAGTGACAGTGACCCAATCTGAGTATCTACCGTTAATAACCACCCTCTGTTTTCTGTCACTTAGCCAGTTACTTACCCACATACAGACATTTTCTCCCAGTCCGAGCATCCTCATTTTTAATACTAACCTTTTATGAGGTACGGTGTCAAATGCTTTGGAGAAGTCCAGATATACGACATCCATTGATTCGCCGCTGTCAAGTCTACAACTTACCTCCTCATAGAAGCTGATTAAATTTGTTTGGCATGACCGATCCCTCATGAAGCCATGCTGATATGGCATTATTTGCTTATTTTCATTGAGATACTCCAAAATAGCATCTCTTAGAAACCCTTCAAACAGTTTACCAACAATAAATGTTAAACTTACCGGCCTATAATTTCCAGGCTCTGTTTTTGGACCCTTTTTGAATATTGGCACCACATTTGCTATGCGCCAGTCCTGTGGAACATTCCCAGTTATTATCGAGTCCGTAAATATCAGAAATAATGGTCTGGCTATGACATCACTTAATTCCCTTATGCCATCCGGTCCTGGCGATTTGTCTATTTTAATCTTTTTAAGTCGCTGTTGTACTTCTTCCTGGGTCAGACAGGGCAATTTTAATGGGGGATTTATTTTTACATTCTGCATTTCATCTGACCGTTTATTTTCCTCAGTGAATATAGTGGAGAAAAAAATATTTAATAGTTTTGCTTTATCCTCGTCGCTCTCTGCAACACCCCCCTCATTGCTATGTAGAGGGCCGACTCCTTCAGAATTATATTTTTTACTATTTATATAATTGAAGAACATTTTAGGGTTAGTTTTACTCTCTTTGGCAATTAATCTCTCGGTCTCTAGTTTGGCAAATTTTATAAGTTTTTTACATATTCTATTTTTTTCCTTATAGTTTATCAGTGTTTCCTGACTCCCCTCCTGTTTTAGTGATTTATATGTTTTCTTTTTGTCATTTATTGCCTTCTTTACGGTTCTTATTGTTCCTTAGCCTTTTATTCCTATAAGGTATGTACCTCTCACAATTAGATGTTACAATGCTTTTAAAAATCTCCCATTTTATGGTTGTATTTTTATTTTTGAGGACTTTGTCCCAGTTAGTTAGGCCTATGGCCTCGCTTAGTTGGCTAAATTTAGCTTTTTTGAAGTTTGGTATTTTAGTTCCTCCCTTTAGAAACTCTCGTTTGAAGGATAATTGGAAGGTTATAACTTTATGGTCACTATTTCCCAGGTGTCCCCCAACCTGCACATCTGTTGTTCTATCAGGTCTATTGGTTAATACTAAGTCCAGTATGGCCGTCCCTCTAGTGCGGTCCTGAACCAGTTGGGAAAGGAAATTGTCTTTGGCTATTGCCAAGAACCTGTTTCCTTTTTGGGATGTACAGCTTTCAGTTTCCCAGTCTATATCTGGGTAGTTAAAGTCCCCCATGATAATGACTTCATTATGATTTGCCGCCTCGTCTATCTCGTTTAGTAATAGATTTTCTGTGGACTCTGGTATATTAGGTGGTTTATAATACACTCTTATTAGTATTTTATTATTGTTTTTTGCTCCATGTATTTCTACCCACAGTGACTCCACATGTTTATGTCCCTCAGAGATGTATTCTCGGATTACGGGATTTAGACACGACTTCACATAGAGGCAGACCCCTCCACCTCTCCAGTTTTGACGATCCTTTCTAAACAGATTGTAACCTTTTATATTAACTGCCCAGTCATAGCTATCATCCAGCCATGTCTCAGTTATTCCCACTACGTCATAGTCCTCCTCACACATCACTAATTCCAGTTCACCAGTCTTGTTAGTCAGACTTCTGGCATTAGTATACATACATTTGACAGGTTTATGTGTATTTTTTACCCTACATCTTTCATTCAGTGCAATAACACAGTGCAAATAAAAAGGATATTTTTGCAATAAACATAAGAAAAGTAAGTCCAACAATATAAACCAGTATGTGTAAACAATGGCAAACATTATAGTGCAAGTTAACCCTTCCAAGTGCAGTAGTGAGTTGATGGCTTTGTGTAGTAATAATTGGGGCAAATGTCCACAAAGTTCCAAACTACCCTTTCTCCAAGACACTATATTAGGTGCTTGAACATTTGATCACCTGCAGATCTTAGAGCAACCCCTGCAACTAAGAACATTTTGTTTAAACTGGTCCCCATGGATGCCCAGAAACCTAACACAAGATGACTAATACCACCTTGCCAGCCCTACTTACAAGTATGGTCAGAAACCTTCTCTTGACACCAAAGATGAAAAAAAATAATATCCAGAATTGCCTTCCAGCATGCATGTATTTTTTATAGATATTATACTTGGTATGCCATACAACAATCTCAGAAGAGCAACCCCAGGTCTCAATCCACAACATGCTTTAGCCTTAGGCTAGCTTCGCTGCAGTGTAAAATTCTGCAGGATATTTTATCATTAATGACTGGCATGACTGATGCTCTATGTACATCATTGATGACTTCCAACCTTCGTAGAGGGCAAAATTCCTCCCACAGGCACAGAGACCGTTGCACAGCAGAGCAACCATGTGAACTGAAGTTTGTTAGCCAGACTGAAGAGCGGCTAATATCCTGCTTGTAATATTGCATAATATTGCACCTGGACTGTGTTGACCCAGCAGATTATAGAAAGCAACAATGCAAAGCTATGGCTATTTATCGTGGCTGAATATAATCTTACATTGTAAAAACGTCTCATTCTCTGTGTGTAGGGGTGGTTTTACACATGCAACATAGGCAATCATTTCAACCATAATATGAGTGCAAAAACTAGCAGCAGATGACTCTTTTAGGCCTAGCCTTGTATGATTTTACCAATGGAGAAAGCCTGAGGATTTTATCCTAAAAAAAATTACTTTTATGCATATTCAAAATGCTAAAATGTTAAAATATGTGTGACATCTTTTTATCACAATAACAAATTTGCATTGAAAGCTGCTACATTTCCTTAGTGTAACCAGCACATGTTGCTGATTTGTATGCAGAAAATACACATGGAAACAGAATTAAAAACGTGATAAAAACTGCAAAGAAATCACCATGTTTTTTGTACGGTTTTTGGTGTAGATTTTTGGTGTATTTTAACAACCCCAATGAAGTGTATGAAGTCTATGAAAAAAAACACAATACATAAGTTGTAGAGCTGCACAAATAATTGAGGATTTTAAAAGCCATACACCAGGTAAATTTCCCTGGATATAAAATATGCAATCTCATTCACTTTGCTGGCATTGTAGTACACTGCCGATTTTCTGCCTGAAAATCTGTGCATGACACGTGCCATGTGTATATACCCCTACAGAATGTTCACATGTTGTGGAAACAATGCAAATCTGCAGTAAAAAAACTGGAGCTTTTCTGCACACCAAAGGGTCCTTTTTGGTGCAGATTTTGTTTCAGAAATGCTGCTGATTTGATGTACGTTAGATTTCACTTTTTATATTGCAAAGGGTTAAATTTGTAACAAAGAATTTGCAGCATAAATTTCAAATCTGCACCATGGGTCAATTTCCTAAGTGGATTTTCTTCCATGCCATGTAGATGACTAAAACACATTCAGTTTGCTGGTACTGTAAAATGATGCAGATTTTCTGTATGCAGTGTCTGCAGATTTTCTTCAGTGTGTGAACATACCCTAAACGGGGCTGTCTGACTATTTACATTTTGTTTTAAAGCTCCCCATATGTAAAATAATAAAATAAGTCAAACACCCATTATAGATCCCCCACCAATCTCATTCTGGAAATTCACAGTTACTCATCGGTCTCTATTTCCTGGTCTCTCTCAAAGAAAAGTGCTTGCCAGCCTTTAAAAAAAATTACAAATGACTTAACAACCCCTTTAAAAGCCCTAGAGGTTTGTACAATATGTAAACTCTAGACAATGCATGTGTTTCTTTGTTTCCAGCATTGTTTGCTACATTGTATTACCTAAGAAGTTTCAAAACTCAATAAAACCATTGTTTTGACACTTGCGTTTTACAAAGCTGATGTCGTCTCAGGTCTAAGAGGGGGAAGCACTGATGCCATAGGATTGAAAGGATCTGTGCACCTAAAAGCAAATTATTATGTGAGGGACTGGTGTGTCAGACACAAGTATCCTTGCAGTGTAAGTCAACCGTATTTAGTAAGTCCTTGTTTGTGGCAGAACAATGGTTAATACAAGATGTGAGGAAGAGAAAGGTAATTTACTGCATGAAGTAGCACAGTGTTATGGTCTAGTCAGCCACATAAATGCTCATTTCACCTCAATCACAGGGAGCTGGCAGAAAGAAAGGTTGACTTGAGCCACTGCGTGTTCTTCTGTGCATGTAGGTTAGAAAGGTACTTGGCAGGATTTATGTCTTACTGTTCCTGAAAGGTATTCTGACCTTTATTAATTCTTTTTTGCCCCTTTGTTTGAAAGATAATAACTGTTACATATGTGTGTCACAGGACCAAATTAATACAGTTCTAACTTTCAGCTTATTGTTCCTGTATTATCAATTCATCAATGCTTGACAACTATTTTCATGCAAGAAACCAAGGAAATAGCCTATAACACTGATATTTCCATTAAACCATTTAGTAAAGACCTTGGTAAACTCTGGACAAGTTCAGCAATTTGCTACATCTAATACAAGGGCAGGACAAGCTCTCTTGATGCTTCCACAACCATAGGCCCTGAAGTTCAGTATCATACAATGCATTCAGAAAGTCTTCAGAACCTTTCACTTTTTTCACATTTTATGTTGCACCCTTATTCAAAAAAAAAAAAAAAAGGGACTCTTCCTTTAGCTGGCTGCCCCATTAAACTAAGTAAACGGGGAGAAGGACTTTGGTAAGAGAGGAGAACAAGAACTCAATTGCCACTCTGTCAGAACTCCAAAGATCCCGTGTGCAGATGGGAGAAAATTCCAGAAGGTCAACCATCACTGCAGCATTCCTACAATCTGGGCTTTATGGTGGAGTGGACAGAAAGGAGCCCCTTCTCAGTAAAAAAAAAAAAAAAAAAACATGAAAGCCTGCCTGGAGTTTGTAAAAAAAAATAAAAAAAATCACCTTAAGGACCTTCAGACTGGGAGAAACAAGATTCTCTGGTCTAATGAGCCCAAAATTGAACTTTTTGGTATCATGTCTGGAGGAAACCAGGCGTTGCCCAAAACCATGTCCAATATTTTGAGGTATGTTGGGGATCACAGACTCATTTATGCCAAAATTATGACAATACGATGACATATGGCCAGTGCTTGTGTATTGACGACCCGCTGTAACACGAGCATGGAGGCCATATGTTCATCTGAATGAGCCCTTAGTCACAGATCACAGCTCTGCCATAGTGGGCTGAACTGAAATGCAGCCAAGCGGAAAGCACTGTGGAAAATAAAGAAATAAAGAATTATTTGTTGGCAGTGGCATAATTTTCAAGTTCACAACTGGACTTCTTTAATATTCTATACAGAGAGGTATCACTCAAGGAAATAGAACCATCTAGCTAGCACCACCTTGAGGAAGTAGCTCCCTATAAGTCAAGATCTGACCTCTTTGCATTCTATTTTACCATGGCACATTTCCAATAAGTCTCCATACAAAGCTGGTCTCTTTAAGGAGACCTAACACACTGCCTAAGCTTTAACATTCTGGAGTTGTATAGTGTCCCTCTGTACGTTGCAGTCAATGTTCACTGTCTATTCAATTTTAGAAAAGCTGTATAGCTCACACTAAAAAGGAGAATTCCAAGTTAAAATGAATCTAAAACATATCTAAAGAAGTGTTACTATTAATAAAGTTAACTCTGAATCTTTGCTCCTACTGCTGAGAACACATTATCTCTGTAAAATGCTACAGTGATTATACAAAGACCTGAAATGTCTTCCAAATGTGTAGAAGTAAAGATGTTTTATTCTAAGCTCATCAAATCACCCTCCGCATACCTGTTTAATGCCAAATTTTACATATCTATGTATTAAAAGAAAACCTGCCATCAATCTTCTTGGATGTAACATTATGTAATAATTCAGTTCTGTTGGAGTTATTAGCACCTCATTATTATATACTGCCAGTTGTGATTCATTGGATGGTATCCATGGGCAGCTACTAGTGTAATGTCCCTGAAGTCCTAGTGGTTTAATGGACATATGGTCCAAATGGTATAAAGGGCATCTGTCATCACTTACCAGACAGACAGGTCATTCAGTGAAAACATTCACGTCTAGCCCTGAAGTCTTGCAGAAGCAGGTTTGGCACATGAACAGTAAATGGACGGAGATCGCCAGGCAGATGAGCAGTCTCAATCCCTTTACTGCGAATGTGCAGAACTCACTCTCGTGAGACTTCAGGGCCAAAAGTGAATATATTTTCACTGCCCAGCCTGTCTGTCACAGCTGTTGGGGGTGAGGCATAGCAAAAATGGAACAGAGCCTCCAGCTGCAATGAGGTGCAGTGACACCTTCTTTGTTGCACCTAGGGAGTATTTGGCATATTATAAAAAGCCTTTTTATACATATTTCTGGAACGTATGGAGATATCAGAGATATCATCAGACTGCTAACAAGCACAGATCTACAGTGGCTAATCGTTTAGTTAGTGATGACAGATGTCCTTTAATGTGTAAGACCTAATGTCCAATAGTTATCAATATTGTTGAGTTAATTCGGTCTGAAGTTTAGGAAAACTTCGATTCGCAATGAAGCCGAATTTCCTAACACTTTGTGGTGATGAATCACTATTTCCTAAAATGGCAGCTGCACGTGGTACAAAATGAAAGTAAGAAACCCGAGAACACAAGATCACTGATAATACCAAGTGACAAGCGCTTATGCGCTAGGGACAGTGTTGCTGCAAACTGTTAGTAGGACAATATTGGAAAAGGAGAGTGCAGGGAGACTGCAGGGAGAGTGTACCAAAATTCAAAGTCTTTCCGTTATTTTAGTGATACAGTTACTGTGCCTCAGTATTAAAGTCAGATGTAATATATCACTGTTTGTATAACTGTACAGTGCACCAACGTTCACAGATAATCTGTTATTTTAGTGACACAGTTACTGTGTCTCAGCATTAAAGGCAGGTGTCATATATGGCTGTGTGCATCACTGCTGCTGACACCCCCCTATTGTGTCATGGGGCCACTATTGTCACTGTTACTGCCGCATATGAAGCAGGCTCACTGCAGCCCCCTCCATACATTCCCTCAGCCAAATCAAATTTTTCAAAACTTCGCTCATCAATAGGGAGGAGCGGACCCGTGGATGTTCGGGTTCAGTACCCGAACTTGACCTGAACTTGAACCCGATCCCCATTGAAGTCAATGGGGTCCTGAACGTTGGTACACTAAAATGGCTTTAAAATAGTCATATAATGTCCCTGCCAGTGCTCACTGGTCCATGTATCGGTAGTTATGCGGACCTTGCCACAGATGGTATTGCGCAGTGCACACCTGATTTTGTCTGCCACTTGGTTTGCAGGGTAGGGATGGATTGCCTGGAAAAGTAGTGGAGGGTGGAAACCACGTACTGTGGGACAGCCACCGCTATAAAGTTTTAAAAGTCTCTGTCTCCACCAGACGGAATGACAGCATTTAAAAGGCCAGGAATTTTGAAATGCTGGCATTCAGGAGCAAGGATCGCGGGTGGGTAGGGGGGTTCTTCCAATTTCTCTCCAGTGTTTGGGGGATGGACAAATTAATGCTTCCATGGGACAGTGAGGATATGCTGGGTGACGGTGGTAATGGTGGTGGTGTTGCTGCCACATCCTCTGTTTGCGGGGTGGCAGGTGCCACTGTCACTCCAGAGGGGAGGAAGAGGCCGGGACCTCAGCAGAAGAGGGAGGAAGAGGAGCCTGAGAACTTTTGTGGTTCTTCAGGTGTGTACTCCACTGCAGCTCGTGGATTTAGATGCCTGGTCATGTCAGGTGGTGCTCAGGTTTAGAACATTTATACCTCGCTTTAGGCTTTGATTGCACAGCGTGCAAACCACTCGTGTCTTGTCATCAGCACATTGTCTGAAGAACTGCCATGCCAGGAAATCCTTGGAGCTGGCTTTGGTGTGCTCAGTTCCTGGGTTCCTGGCCACTCTGCTTTTGCACCCTTCTCCCTCTTTTGCTGTGCGGCTGGTGCTGTGTGACCACCACCTCTTCCTCCGAACTGCACAAATCACTCGCATTACCTTGATTCCATGTGGGGCCTAGGAACTCATCATCCTCCACATCATCTTCCACCCACTCTTCACCCCGCCCTCCTTGTCAGTCTGCATATGGCAGAAAGCCGCAGCAGTTGGCACCTGTGTTTTGTGATCATCATAAGGGAAGGGCTGCAGTGGTCCTCCCATGTCCACAACCTGAAATATAAGTGGTTGGGATTCAGTGCACTCAATCTCTTCCATTTTTAGGCCAGGGCTAGGTGGATGGCCCATGGAAACCCCGCCAGCAGAGTCATCAAAAAGTATAAGAGACTGCTGCATGACTTTGGGCTCAGACTGCTTGGCTGATTTGCAAGGGAGTGAGGTGAAAGGCAGATGTCCATGGGCTGCAGGTGTCAACTCTGCGATTTCAGCAGGGGACAGGGTGGGAGACAATGTGAAGGAACTGTCAGCCACCCAATCTACTACCGCCTCTACATGTTCTAGCCTCACCATTCGTATACCTGTATTCGGGCCTATAAAATGACGCTGAACGTCCTGTCGCCTATGTGCACCTGTGGAAGGTGTTTCATTTGTGCGTGTAGCTAGCACAGATTGACCATGTCCTCTCCCTGCAACAGGAGCTCCACCAGCACCAAAAGCACCTCAAACACGGTCACGTCCCTTATTTGATACCTGTCACATATGCAGTGCACGTGTATCTCACACCAAAAATGGGTATATTTCACCGTCCGAACTAACAGTCAGATTAACTATATTAATTTCCCTGTCAAATATGCAGCGCACATGTATCTCACACTAAAAATGGGAATATGTCACCCACTGAACTAACAGACAGATTAACTATATTAATTTCCCTGTCACATATGCAGTGCACATGTATCTCACACCAAAAATGGGTATATGTCACCCATTGAACTAAGAGATGGATTAACTATGATATGTTTGTCAGGGTTACAAAAATGGTGCATTGCACCCACAAAAAAATCATTATAGGTCACCCACAGAATTAACAGCCAGATCAATTATTATATTTCTGTGTCAGGGGTACAAAGATGGTGTATTGCACCCACCAAAAATCGCTATCGGTCACTCAGAATTAACAGCCAGATTTATTATTATATTTCTGTGTCAGGGGTGCAAAGCTGGCGCACTGCACCCCCAAAAAATCATTAATGGTCACCCACAAAACAAATGGGCAGATTTCTAACACTCTCCCTCGCTTCAGCTGCTTGCTTCCTTTGCCTTTACTACTCAGAGCTGATGGGCAGTGCTACACGATATCCAGCTTGTGTAGAATCTGGGTCACATGATACACCGGCCAAACACAGCTATGCCATTACTAGGCATGGCTGTGATGGCTTCTAAGTGCCCACAGCTTAAAAGTGTGTTGATTCCCTGCCCTGCATCCGTTCAAAAGCTTTATTAAATGCCCGAACACAGAACTCGAACCAAAACTTTTCCGGCAAAGTTAGGGTTCAGGTCCGGATTCCCGAACTTACAAAGATTGGTACGGACTGGAACTTTACAGTTCGGGTTCGCTCAACACTACTTATCAATAAATTTCCTGTTCCCTGCAGTGACTTTCTTACAGAATGTAGTGCAGGCATCATGTAATAGACCTTCTCTATGATGCAGAAGTGTTCTAAAAGAGTTTTGATATGCTTCCCCTAGGATGCAGCCACATATGCCCTATGCAGCTGCCTCCCTTACCAGCGATTCTTTTCAGACCACATTCCATTAATGTTAATCCCAGGGGCATAAAGAATTAATCAAAAACTTTCTCCCTTTTATTTGTTCTTGAGTCTGACTTCTTTGTCTTGGCAGCATTTCAAATACATTTGTCATAAAGCAGGGGTGTAACTAGAATTCTATGGGCCCCAGACCAAACTTTGAATTGGACCCCCCCTGGGCCCGACCCCCAAATACTCCCCCCGCCTCCACCCCCAGTCGTGGTCGCACCCGCTGCAACTGCAATCGTTACGCCCATGCTCCCATCACTACAGAAATACAGGGTAACACAGCTCCTCATACCTCTTACATCCAGTGACATCTTTGATGTAGATGTTCTCTTTCCTCATCTTCTTCTTACAGACCTTCAGACTAGACCACCATTTTTCAGCCATTTTTCATCTCTTAGTTTACTACTTTTCCATCATCCTCCCATCTTCTGGACAAATCATCCTACTACCCCCAATACTGTGCCGCTCTGCTCCCCAATACTATACTGCAGAATCAGATAATACTAGTACCACACAGAGCTCCTCATATAAAATACTCCTCAGTAGATGCCTCATAGTGCCCCCAAATGATGTGCCAGTAAATATGCCCACACAGTGCCCCCCAATAAGGTGCCAGTAAGTGCCCCCTTTTGCCACCCAATAATGTGCCAATAAAAAGTGCTCCCATAGATGCCCCCTCAATCATGTGCCAGTAAGAAGTGCCCCCATAGATGCCCCCTCAATCATGTGCCAGTAACAAGTACCTCTCCCCCCCAATTATGTGCCAGTAACAAGTGCCTATCCCCCCAATCACTTACCAGTAATGAGTGCCTCTCCCCCCCCAATTATGTGCCAGTAACAAGTGCCTATCCCCCCAATCATGTGCCAGTAACAAGTGCCTCCCCGCCAATCATGTGCCAGTAACAAGTGCCCCCCCAATCATGTGCCAGTAACAAATGTCTCCCCCAATCATGTGCCAGTAACAAGTGCCTTTCCCCCCTAATCATGTGCCAGTAACAAGTGCCTCTCCCCCTATTATGTGGCAGTAACAAGTGTCTCCCCCTCCAATCATGTGCCAGTACCAAGTGCCTCTCCTCAATACTGTGCCAGTAACAAGTGCCCCCCCCCAATTATGTGCCAGTAACAAGTGCATCTCCCCCCAATCATGTGCCAGTAACAAGTGCCTCTCCCCCCAATCATGTGCCAGTAACAAGTGCCCCTCCCCCCCAATCATGTCCCAGTAACAAGTGCCTCTCCCCCCCAATCATGTGCCAGTAACAAGTGCCCCCCCAATCATGTGCCAGTAACAAGTATTGTACCATATAAAAAAAATAAACACTTATATCCCTTATATACCTCCATAGCAGCGATGTGATGCAGTCCTCTTCCGGCCTGTGTCCCACA
The DNA here is from genome assembly GCA_033119425.1 of Bufotes viridis. NCBI lineage: Eukaryota > Metazoa > Chordata > Amphibia > Anura > Bufonidae > Bufotes > Bufotes viridis. Next base: position 101,882,865 of record CM065590.1, read on the forward strand.
CTGTAAGGCTCAGGCAGCGCAATTACGTCATCGCGCCACCTGCACCGGCCTCAGAGGAACGGGGAAGGGAGACGCCTCTCTCTCCCATGCTCCGCCGCAGCATCCACCTGTATCGCTGTCCTGAGGACGGCGATACAGATGACTATAGAGATGAGCACTTCCATTATGGCTGTGCCCTGCTGCCACCACCACTACTGCCCATTATTAAATTATTGCGGCGGGGCTGCGGGTCCCCTTTCCCTGTCGGGCCCGGTCGCGGTTGCACACTCTGCGACTGCGTTCGTTACACCCCTGCCTTAAAGATTTCCAGGTATCAAATCCAATTTACACAAAATATGCATGATAATATGCTTTAAGCCAAAGTTTACCTATTGCCAATGTGACAGCTAAAATATTGTTACAGATAAATATGTACCAGCTGTCAGATAAAGAGAAAAACTAAGGCTGAATTCAGATTAGTCAATGAGAATCTATGGATTCACACAGTACTGCATGAAGGTGAGTTACCAGGAGTAGTGCACCACTTGATAGGCTTCCAGTCTGGTTCTCAATAACTTTAGTGTCATAGGAGGCTTCATACTTTTGGCATTCATTATCTCAGAGAAATGTCATTTCTATATCAATATAAGGGTCCATTCACACGTCCGCATTCAGTGTCAATTACGCGGGACGGGTGCAGACCCATTCATTCTGAATAGGAACAGAATGGATGCAAAGAGCACAATGTGTGCTCTCTGCATCCGCATTTCCAGAGCGCGCCGCCAAACTTCCGGTCCGTGGCTCCAGAAAAAAAATAGAACATGTCCTATTCTTGTCCGCAGCTGCGGACAAGAATAGGCTGCTCTATGGGAGTGCCGGCCGGGTGTGTTGCGGATCCGCAACACACCACGGACGTGTGAATGGACCCTTAATATGAAAATAGTTTGGTTCTTCTGTTTTGTGGAGATTTTTTTCCTGATTTCAGTGAAAAATAATAATGAAATATACAGATACAGCAGATACTAATCACAATGCACGTGGGGAGATTTACTAATAAAAATATGGCACAATCTGTACCAAAAATGAGCGTTATGTTTTGCACAGCATTTATTAGGTGACTTAGAAAGGTTTAGAGCATTTTTCGGACTTGCGCAAGGAGGCGTGGCTTGGTAGGAAAGGAGTGTTACCAGCTTAAATATTAAATATATTTTTTTTTTATTAAAAACAATTATGCTGCCACCCGACTCCTGTTTAAAGTAAGCCACCTAATAAATGGTAATATTTTAGAATATATAGTGTGGAAGATATATATTATTAGTATAGCAGCACGTTGTCCCCAATGGGGCTCACAATCTAAGAGTGTGGGAGGAAACCCAAGCAAACATGCGGAGAACAAAACAAACCCCATGCAGATGATGACCTTGGTTAGAGTCGAACCACGGATCCCAGTGCTGCAAGGCAACGGTGCTAACCACTGAGCCACTGTGTTGCCCAATTGATCGAAACTGGTGCTATGGAAAAATCAGATTTCACCTTTCATTTCTCAGAGCTCCTTTGTAAAATGAAAAGATCAATCTGATTAGTTGCTATGGGCAACTAAACCAGTTGTATTTTGCACCACTTTTGATAAATATCTCATAAAGGAAACAAGTTCTTGGCAATAACCAAAGACAATTACCTTTCCCATCTGGTTCAGGACCCAACTAGAGGGACAGCCAAACTCAACTTAGTATTAACCAATAGACCTGACAGAACAACAGATGTGCAGGTTGGGGGACACCTGGGAAATAGTGACCATAAAGTAATAACCTTCCAATTGTCACTCAAAAGAGTTTTTTTTTCAGGGAGGAACAAAAATACCAAACTTCAAAAAAGCAAAATGTAGCCAACTAAGAGAGGCCATAGGTATAACTAACTGGGACAGTATATAAAATGAGAATGCTTGGACTTTGTATGTGGGTAAGAAACTGGCTCAGTAATAGAAAACAGAGGGTGGTTATTAACCCCTTCATGCCCATCTACATCATCGGGCGGGACTTTAAAGAAGGCGCCTGCTCCAGGTTGCTGCAGGCGCCATAGCCGTGGGTGGCTGCCTGCTTCTTTTAGCAGACACCTGCAGCTCATGTCCACAACCGGCAGTAATGCCGATTCACGGACATTTAACCACTCAGATGCCGTGGTCGATCCTGTGCTCCAGCTCCCCCGTGTGGCGATTGGAGGAGCCGGAGCCTGTATACTGCAGCCTCAGTCTTTATGAATGACACAAGGCTGCTGCATAGTATGGTATTTTCCTATGCTAGTGCATATGAGAATAGCAATCTAATGATTGCTAAAAAAAAAAATCAAATCACCCCCTTTTCCCAAAATTAAAATAAAAGAATCCAAATCATGGGTGTCGTAATGTGCGAAAACGCCCATAGTATAAAAATATAAAAATATATTCCCTATACTTCAAACAGCAAAACGGAAAATAGTGTCAAAATGGCCAATTTGCCATTTTTGGTCGCTTCATTTTCTACAAAAAATTAAATAAAAAGTGATCAAAAAGTTATACACACCCCAGAATGGTATCAATGAGATGTTCAGATTTCCACACATAAAAATGACCCCCCCCCATACAGCTCTGTACACATGATTACAAAAAAGTTACAGGGGTCAAAATATGGCAACAAAAAAATCTACTGATTTTTTCCCACTATTGAATTATTTATCACTAGCAAAAAATACTATACATATTACTTATCACTGAATTTATACTGATCTGTAGAGTAAAAGTAACTGGTCAGTTTTATCGCACCTCAAGCGTCGTAATTTAAAAACCCGTAAAACTGTGGTGGAATTGCTTTTTTTTTTTTGCAATTTCACCCCATTTGAAATTTTTTCCCGTTTCCCACTACATCATATGCAATATTAAATGGTGGCGTTGGAAAGTACAACTTGTCCCGCAAAAAACAAGCCCTCATATGGCTATGTGAACAGACAAATAAAAAAGTTATGGCTCTGGAAAGGTAGGGAGCGCAAACAGAACACCTCTGGGCTTGAAAGGGTTATTAGTGTTAAGCGCGAATATTCGAATCGCGAATTTTTATCGTGAATATTGCCACTTCGAGAATTCATCAATATTTAGAATATAGTGCTATATTCGATATACCTTCTTCCACAAAATAGTGATTAAGGGGTTTGATATCGCTGTTTCCACCAAATATTGATTTAGGCCTGTGATATACCTGCTTCCACAAAATGCTGATTAATGCCTCATGCACACGTCAGTGTCAGTTTTGGATCAGGGTAACACGGACAGTGTTCAATCCGTGTTTCCTCCCATGACAGATCCGTGTTGGGTCCGTGGGTCTTTTTTGCTGACCGTGTGCCGTCCGTTTTTACTGACACTGAGCAGCTGGAAAATTATTTTCAGACAATCTCTCTTTAATGATCTGTGAAACACGGATGCAACACGGATGACATCCGTGTTGCATTTGTGGTTTTCACGGACTCATTGACTATAATGGGCGTGAGGGATCCGGAACACGGCCAAGATAGGACATGCATCCGTGCTGAAAACACGGACCCACGGACCGTGCTAAAACACTGATGTGTAAATACACACATTCAAATGAATGGGGACGTGTGCTGTCCGCGGAGAACACGTACAGCACACGTTCCGGGAAACACTGATGTGTGCATGAAGCATAAGGGGATTAATATACCTGCTTCCACCAAATATTGATTGAGGCCTGTGAGATACCTGCTTCCACAAAATACTGATTAAAGTGTTTGATATACCTACTTAAACAAAATACTGATTGAGGGCTGCAATATACCTGCAAATCTGACATGTCACTTTATGTGATGATAACTTTAAAACGTTTTTACTGGGATTGTTTTCTCGTCATATATTGTACTTTATGACAGTGGTAAATTTGAGTAAAAATATTTCATTTTCATTTATTCAAAAAAAAATTACCAAAAGTTTGGAAAAATTAGCAATTTTCAAAATTTCAATTTATTGCTTTTAAAACAGATAGTGATACTTCCTATAGTTATTACTTTACATTTCCCATATGTCTTCTTCATGTTTGGATCATTTTGTAAATGACATTTTCTTTTTTTTGGGACGTTAGAAGGCTTAGAAGTTTAGAAGCAAATCTTAAAGGGCTTCTGTCACCCCCCTTAACCCATTTTTCACTAGCTGACATTAGCTATTTGCTAATGTCAGCTGAGTCGAATATATATTTATTACCTTGTTCGGTTGTAATCTGAGAAAAGCCACTTTGTTGTGCAAGTGATCTTCGCTACCAGCAGTTGGGCTTCACTGCAGGTCGCCACATTCGAGATGAGCTGCACGCTCTCTTCGTTTGATAGCAGGGCCAGCGCATCTCGCCCGCATCGCCTGAAGATAAATCCGCGGCTGCCAGTATCAGCTCAGCAGTCGGCGCAGGCGCCTGAGCGAGGCGGCTTCGCGCCGTCTCAGTGCGCCTGCGCCGAGCACGCCACCGCTGCACCCGGGAAGGGCAGCTGGTGCAGACGGTGACGTAATCGGCGCAGGCGCACTGAGGACGGAGCGGCAAAGCTCGCGCCCTTCACTCAGAGCGCCTGCGCCGACTACTGAGCGGTACGGCGCAGGCGCGGGATTTATCTTCAGACGGGCCAGTGCGAGGAGGAGAAAGCGCTGGCCCTGTCTATCAAACGAGGAAGGGGCGTGCATAACTCATCGAGATGTGGCGGCTACCAGCAAGTAAACGCCCAACTTGCTGGTAGCGAAGATCATTTGCATATAATAAAAGTGGCTTTTTCTCGTAAATTACAACTTCGGACAAGGTAATAAATATATATTTCGACTCAGCTGACATTAGCAAATAGCTAATGTCAGCTAGTGAAAAATGGGTTAAGGGGGGTGACAGAAGCCCTTTAACATTTTTAAGAAAATTTCTAAAACCTAATTTTTAAGGACCACTTCAGGTCTGAAGCACACTTTGTGGGGCTTACATAATAGAAACCACCCATAAATGGCCCAATTTTAGAAACTACACCCCTCAAGGTATTCAAAAATGATTTTACAAACTTTCTTAACGCTTTAGGTTTTCCACAAGAATTAAAGAAATATGTAGATGAAATATCAGAATTTCACTTTTTTGACAGATTTTACATTTTAATCAATTTTTTTTCAGTAACAAAGCAAGGGTTAACAGCCAAACAAAACTCAATATTTATTACCCTGATTCTGTAGTTTACAGAAACACCCCATATATGGCCGTAAACTGTTGTACGGGCAAACGGCAGGGCACAGAAGGAAAGGAAAGCCATATGGTTTTTGAAAGGCAGATTTCACTGGGATAATTTTAAGTTGCCATGTCACATTTGAAGCCTCCCTGATGCACCCCTAGAGTAGAAACTCCAAAAAAGTGACCTCATTTTGGAAACTACTGGATAAGGTGGCAGTTTTGTTGGTAGTATTTTAGGGTACATATGATTTTTGGTACACTATATTACACTTTTTGTAAGGCAAGGTAACCAAAAATAGCTGTTTTGGCACTGTTTTTATTTTTTGTTTTTTACAATGTTCATCTGACAGGTTAGATCATGTGCTATTTTTATAGAGCAGGTTATTACGAATGTGACAATACAAAATATGACTACTTTTTTTAGTTGTTTGTTTCAGTTTTACATAATAAAGCATTTTTTTTTTTTAAAATGACTTTTTTTTTACTTGAAACTATTTTTTATAATGAAAAACACCCTTTTTTTTTTACCTTTTTTTTTTTTGTCCCACTCTGGGACTTCAACTTCTGGGGTCTGATCCCCTCTTCAATGCATTACAATACAACCTGCATTGTAATGCATTGCCTGTCAGCTTTCATGCTGACAGCCTGCCTGTGAGTCCCATCCTAAGGGCTGGATCTCACAGGCTTCCATAGAAGGCAAGCTCCAATGTCTAAGGAAGGCTTTGGACCTGATTCTCTGCAATCGGGTCCCTGCCACTGCAGCGCGGGGAGTCGATGGGGAAGCAGAGGGCACCCGTACCCTCCGCAAACGTCAGCTTTGACCGCGGTATACAAGAAGTTAATACACCAATGCCGGCATATGCAGCAGGGGCCCGGCTGTCAGTGACTGCCCCTGCACCTGCACGATCAGCCTGCCATACATATATGGCGCTGGTCCTTAAGTCACGTAAACCAGCACCATACATGTATGGCGAGCGTCCTTAAGGGGTTAAATAATCCCTTATGCTATAGAACAATAAATGCTATTGACTATGAAACATTTGATGAGTGCACCTCACAGTGGTGAAGACTTCAATCAGTACACACAGGAGTAACAATAATGATGATGGATAGTTAGTGATAGTGGCTATGCCCTTGCCCAGCTTTACCAATACAATGGGTTTTCCAATCTGACAATGTCACTAGGGGAAAATCTACTCAGATTTTATGTAGCATCCAGTGTTGGGAAAATGTAGTATTTATTAAATTTATCAGATCCGTGACAGTAAAATACAGGCATTGAGGTAGTCTGAGCTGGAAGTTTTTGCAGAGGCTCTCACCTAAGTATGCATTACAAAGGGGGTCACAAAGTGTTTAATCCCCTTTAACATGTTCATGTAGTGCCCTGGAGCAGGGATACTTTGATGTCTGGACATTTGTGGACAAACCCCACTCTTTATATATAATATCATGGCGTTGTACAGCTTCTGAGGCCATTTTTTTTATGATTGTGTATATATATCCTGCTCTTTTGCACTGAATTTGCTCAGCTCTGTGGAAAGGGTTAGTGAACACTGAGAGACTTCTGGGACTTTCTAGCAAATAATATGAAAAAGGCTGGTAATTTTCCACAGCTACCATAGGGTTTAAACATGAGCATGTTTTGGAAGGAAAACAAGACTTTACCACCAAAATCAAACAGACTGACCTTTTGAATGTCTGATTTTAGTTTGGCTGCTATGTCTGGAAACTTGTTTTTGTCTGTGTCAGTGAGTATCATTGAAGCTCTGATGCAATGAGTTTTTTAAATCCACCCCTCCTAATAGGTTATTGTGCAGCCAGAAACTGTATATCAGGGGAGCAGTCAGAGTCCCTAGTGTTCTGCAGATACCAAACAGTGCTTAAAAGACGAGACTTTGCCAGACTACTTGGGTGGGAGGGAAAGTTAACTTAGGCCTTTCCTCAGCATCAAACCCTTCATTTGCCAGGGAGTAGACTGGAGGAGACAGCTCTATGCCATGTCTGTATTGCTTGCACCTGAATTCCTCCAGTAAAGAAGCACACTGGTTTATGGCAGACCCTGACTCTCTGGACTTGTTTCCACTGGGGTGCACCACACCTTACCATCCCTTCTTGATAGTAGCAACACGCGGTGACCCCTCTCTGGTGTCCAGGGGACCCAGCGTTGGGTTGGGGCCACCCCAAACCCAGTCACTGCATTCATATGCCCTAGCATGGTATAGGGGAAGGTTTGTCATGACCAGACTTACGTTATCCTGACCACAGGCTACATGAAACTGACAGTCTTCCTCATTACGATGAACTCTGTTTTGCTCCACTCAAACATATTGTACCTCTGTCAACATACAGACTTTTTTGGCCATACTCCTGATTAAGCTTTATTTTGGCAATTACTTGAATTGTGATTAAACCATATATGAAATCTTTCTCATACTTTTACCACCTGTTGCTCCAGCTGTGTTTGTCTTCCTGCTATTGTTTTCTGTGTTTGACCACACACACTTTATCGGTTTGCAAATATTTTATGGCTGGGAGGTAATTTATTAACATAAATGATTTAAATAAATGGAATTGTTTTTTGTTTTTTTTTCCCATAAGTCATTTTAAATGGATTTTTGGATTGTAGGCTACCCCTGTTTGACAGGTATTAAAGCTAATGTGTCCTAAATATTTTGCCACAATAAATCATACATAAATCTCACAATGAAAGACTAAATATATTACAGTGCTATATTTGTTATTGATAAAATATTTGATTTACATTGCAAATCAAATCTTTGTTTCATCTTAGTCATAAGAGATATAGGAGATATGAAATGGAACTATAATACTGCATGTAACTATCCTATATCAATGAATGAGCATGTATAAACAACTCTTGTGGACTTTCAAGACCATGATCCATTCCTTATATCTCCAGAAACTGCCCCTTTCCCACAAACAGACAAACTTTTAACTGTTGTTATTATCATCTTAAACCTTGATTGTAACAAATTACTAATCTGTGTTCCCGCCATCAAACTCTCCCCTCTGCAATCTATCAATAATGCAGCAGCCAGGCAAATCTCTCTGTCCATCTGAAACACCAGTGCCTCTGTCCTGTGCCAGTTACTTCACTGTTTGCCTATAACTGTAGAATTCAATTCAAACATCACTCTCTCACAAAGTGCTCCACAGTGCTGCACCTCCTACATCTCATCCCTCATGTCTGTCTTACACTCTACCTGTGTTCATTGTTCTGCCAACAATTAAGGTTGAGCAAACCGAGTACCCGGACCTGAACCCAGACTTTTTCAATGAAGTTCAGGTTTGGGTTAGGTGTTCGGGTGATTTTATTATTTTCCATTATAAAATGGTTATAACGGAAAATAATAGCATTCCTAAGACAGAATGCTAAATAAAATGGGCATTAAGGGGTTAAAAAATCATAAAAATGTTTTAACCCCTCAATGCCCATTTTATTTAGCATTCTGTCTTAAGAATGCTATTATAACGGAAAAGAATACAGCAAAGTTTGGGTCCCCATTGACTTTAATGAGGTTCAGGGTCAAGTTCGGGTCCCGAACCAGAACTTTTTCCTGGAGTTCAGCCGAACCCGACGAACCCGTAATTCACCGAGTTTGCTCAACACTACCAACAATTTAAGGGTACTTTTACACTAGCGTTTTGGATTCCATTTGTGAGATCCGTTTCAGGGCTCTCACAAACGGTCCAAAGCGGATTAGTTAAGCCCCAATGCATTCTGAATGGATAAAGATCCGTTCAGAATGCATCAGTTCGGCTCCGTTCCGCCTCCAAAACTGGCGGACACCAAAACGCAACTTGCTGTATTTTGGTGTCCGTCTGAAGAGGCGGAGCCTAACGGATCTGTTTTGAATTACAATGTAAGTCAATGGGAAGGATCCGTTTTCAATGACCCAATATGGTGCATTTGAAAATGCATCCGTTCCCCATTGACTTTGAACGTAATTCAAAACGGATCCGTTTTGGACTTTGTCATTTTTCTTTAAATCTAATGCAAACGGATCCGTTCTGAACGGATACAAACGTTTGCATTATAGGTGCGGATCCGTCTGTGCAAATAAACAGACGGATCCGCACCAACGAAAGTGTGAAAGTACCCTAAGATTATGATCTTCCATAATCCAGACCTCAAACTTTCATCTCCCACATTTCTCTTGAGCTGCACTAGTTCTCTGGAATTTGACACCTAGACAGTGAGAGTAATTGTCAATATCCACAGTTTTAAAAAGGTTGTCCACCTTCAGGGGCCTTTCTTGCAGACCTGCTCTGTGCCACCGACTTCTGGCTGCTTCGGTCTACTACTGCTGCTACCGTTCTCTGGTCAGTCCTGCTCACCAACATCAGGAATCACATGTGCTGTTGCAGTCAATGACTGGTCACAGAGGTGACTTATCGCCCATGTGTCTTGTGAGTAATTGATGTGATGCATGAGGAACACGTCCCCGGTCAAACCAAATGTTGACGAGTGGAAACAGTTCAAGCTAGTGAGGGACTGAAGGAGCTGGAACTTGGCAAGGAGTCACATGTGCTGTTGCAGCCAATGACTGGACAAAAAGGTGATGTGCCCCTCGTATATCACGTGAACAATTGATGTGACGTACTGGCACACATGGTCAAAGCGGATATTAATGAGCGGAGGCAATGAGGGAATGAAGGACATTGAACTTTGTGGCAGAGAGAAGGTGAGTATACTTCTCTCTGCAGGTCCAACAGTGTGTGTGTGGGGGAGGGGGGAGTGCTATAAAACACATTTTTAGACAGTCCTATTGACATACATTTTCTAATGTAAGCCAATTTCTGGTTACAAAACTATTACTCAGAATTCAACTCTTTCATTTAACATATATCCCATACTGCGAGCCTGATATCTGCCAGCACTGCCTGTGGGGCATGCACATGTGCTCCTTCTGGCTCTTAAAGTGCCAGTACATGCACCCTAATCTTCCACAGCCAATGGCTGGTCACCCAGGGATAATTATGGCACCTTCCCGTATGTCTAAGCATTAGGTTCCAGTTTGCTATTTCTTGTTAAGGTGAGTCTCTTTAGTTTTCTTCCCCATATACCAATTCCTGCCTATTTCCCAGATTATGTAACTTCGCTGTCTGTTCTGACTTCTTTCTGATATCCATAATGACCCTGAGTTGCCTGCCCTGACGATGGACTGTTTCCTGGATTGCATATACCCTGCCTGCCGTGATCTTGGCCTGTCCCTGACTATGGTTTGGTCTGATCCCTCTATGTTCCACACTGGTGTATTTTTAGCCCAATGGGTCAACAGTCACTTGAACAGAGACTACTCAGAGGTAGCAGCTTGGTTGTTCCCCTGTAGTGAAGTATAGATCCCTGTATTGGGGTTAAAGGATAAATATCAGGGGAGGGCCACTTAGGTAACGCCCTTGAGAGTAGCTCCAAGACAAATCTGTTCAAGTGACGCAGTGGGTATACAAGCACTGCATAACAGTGACCCGTCATCCATACTGCACTTATTACTGGGCTGTAAAAATGGGAAATTATTTTTACCTATTCACATAATATATCTGTTCTTTGAAGGAACCACTGCTGGCTTATAATATAACCTTTAAGTAATTAGCTTGATAATTATGTTAAAGTTATTTTAAAATGTCAATGTGCATTTTGTAGTCTTGCTTTCAAATTCTGGCTATATTTTATTAGGACTACTAGATTTGATGACACAATGTCAAATTAGTAATGGGCATTCCAGTATAGAGATTATGTCCATCTCCAGTATATGAGTTTCTAGTTATTTAGTCACTATTGCATTTTTTGTCAATATCTTAATAGTATAAATGTAATTAAAAGGGTTATACAATACTAAAAACTGCCCCCCCATATGCCTGGGCTCCTCACAATGAATATACTTACTCGGGTCCCCGCTCACTGCGCCGCTCCTGGTCCCTGCAACCACCACTGCTTCTCCCCATGAACGAATTAAAACATCCGGTGTCGGGGGAAGGGGGGGGGAGCTCCCAATGGCAGGCGGAAATGGGGAGGAGCATCGCAGGTGACGTCCCCACCTGCCAACGGCTGCTCCCCCCAAAACCAATGGTGCAGGGACCAGGAGCAGCGCAGGAAGCGGGGTAAGTTTATTCAGTGTGAAGAGCCCGGCATATGGGGGGAAGCTTTTAGTATTGGATAACGCCTTTAAGCCTAGAGTTTCAGGTGTCTTAAAGCACCATGTTAAAATGTATATAATTAATTAATCTTCCTAAAATATGTCATAGAGATGACTGATTCTATAGAATCAGAATTTTACGTGATTTATTTTGGGAGAATTTTAGGAGGGAGAGTGTTTGAGAGACTGACCGGAATGTTATCCACATCTTTTCAATGCAATTGAAGCACTTTAATTCATATCAGAATCAAATTGGACTATCAAATCAGACTAACTTTTTGCGAAATTTGGGATGAATTCCAAACTGTTAGAATCAATACGATTCTAACAGTTTGGAATTCACCCAAATTTCGCAAAAAGTTTGGATTTTAAGTTTTGGGTGAATCAGAAAGAGAAAGAGGGAAAGAGCCTAGTATGCTGCTTTGGGTTACTGGGCACTATATATAATTTGTCTGGGGGTTACTCATTCTTATTACAGAGAGCACCTAGTATGCATAGTAAAGGGCACATTTATTAAGAACTGCATTTTAGACGCCAGTCTTAATAAAGGCCCATAGCTGGATCTGCCGATGTTACGAAGGAGTGCAAGCCTCTCCATAACTTCACCGCATCCAGCGCCAGTTCTAAATGTAAGACAGCTTCCTTGCTGGCTTACATTTAGACAATTTTTTACACCTTTCCCTGCCCACGCCATACCCACAATTTTAGACATGGTGTGAGTGGGGTGTAGTCACAGATAGCGCCTGCTCCTAAAATATGCCTAATTTAGATGAATTTCAGTATAGTAAATGACCCACTAAGTCTGCAAGGTATTATAGGATATGTAAGACACCTCTGGATTTCTGTGAAAATATTCAAGTTAGCTTTCCTAAGCCCTTCTGATGCCAGAAGATGTAAGATATGCAAATTTTCATAAATTTTTCCCAGAAACCCAGAGGAGTGTTGGCTGGCTTACCATACTCCTCATGCATACTCAGTATCCTCCATAAGAAGAAACCAAGGACTCTTAAGTATCCAAGCAAATTTTCTTTGCTCACTTCTTTTGAAGGGTAGTTACCCGGAAAGAGCAGCGTTCCTGATTTGTGACTGGTAGGCTATGAAGTAGTTGAGAAACAAAGTTGAATTGTACAAGTTTTTCACCTGTAGATCTCTCTTGATTTGCCTGAAATTAGTTGCAAAATATTTAGGTTTGTTAGAGTCAGCATTTTTGGGAAAATTCAGGATGAACTCTAAATTGATAGAATTGATTTGCTTATCTCTAGTAGGTATATGTCACAGTGTGGTCCACTGTGATACCATGTTGCAGTATAGGCGGCTGCCTGTGCTATTGTGTACTGGCTGCAGTTGACATATTCCCATGTATGCTGGTTGCTTGTGTTGTGCATGCTAGCTTTGGACTTTTGTAGGTGTGTGTGTGAACAGTTCTCTGTGACTTGTATGAACTCACCTGGGGCTAATGGTTCCCTGGTAGAGTTTCTGAACACCATATGGTCAGGTGTCTTAATTACTTTGCTATTTAGATCTGTGAGTGGTGTGCGTTGAGAGACCAGTCTGTCTTCTGTCACCAGAAAAGCTGTGTGCAGGGTGCTTGCTGTCCTGACCAGAGTGTTTGTACTTCAACCTTGACTCATATGGTCTGCCTGATCATTCATTTATGTTTCATACTTCTGCAATGTTTGATACGTATGTCTTCGTCATGTCTTTGGTTATGTCCTGATCTGCCTGTGAACGCCATGCTTCATGTATGTATTCTTATCCTCATGGGTTCCAGTTTATGCTTTGATCCTGATTCTGTGTCTGGTTTCATGTCTGTTTTATATGCTCAGGTCCTGGCTGTGTGAAAAGGTGACTGCAATTATTGCTATGGTGCATGGACTTGGTAACATAAGGACCGTCGACCAGCTGGGGGCTAAACGTGACAGTATAGTGTTACATATCTTCTTGTGCTTCATTGATCAATTATCCCCTATTTCTTATCCACTATGTTTTTGGTGGTAGTTTTTGTTTTTTTTTTCACAAAAAGATTTTTATCTATTGCTGTTCTTGTATGCCCATATAATGTTTCACTAGAAAAGAGACATGCAAGCTACTGTAGTCTCCATTCCAAAAGGAAAATAAATTGTCTCATACCAGGAACCCAGCTTTTTATGGGGAAAGAAAGAAAACTTGCCTGGCTGCCTGAGGAGTATTGTAAGCCTATCAACGCTTCTCTAGTTTTATCTGGAAAATATATGAAACTTAGCACATCTTATGTCTGCTGGCATCAAACAGGCTTAGTAAAAATGTAATTTAAATATATTTTCCAGAAATCCACAGGGGCATTGCCTGGTCTGCAATACTCTGAACATGAACTGTGCATGCTAGGCACTCTCCATAAGGAGAAAGAGTACCCTCAAAATGATGCATATATACAGGGCCATCTTTAATATTGATTGGACCCTGGGCAAGAATTTACTTGGGCCCCCTGGATCCCACATTATCACACCTTAGCATGCAATCACTACCTCTTTTAAAATGTAGTAAGACATAAACATTGCCTTACCCTTTATGTTGTGTTAAACTTTCAGGCAACTTTCAAGACTTTTAGGCAACTTTAGTTCTGACTGTCTTGCACACATCTGTACTGTTTTCTTCTAAGGCTTTCTGGCATTTTTAGACGGCAAAGACAAAAACTATGAGGGGAAAGAGATTTATCAAAAGTGGTTTAAAGAAAAACTGTCTTAGTTTCCCAATAGCAACCAATCAGATAAACTAAACCCCCCAAATCAGACTATGACATCAGCCACAATAACCCTCCCAAGTCAGTCAGTCTTGCCCTCAAATCAGTCCCCCCATGCCGCAAGCCCGAAATCAGACCCCCATACTAGTGCCACCATGATCAGAACCCCAGGCTGCCACCACCACCATCAGAATGTCCCTTGCTGAAATCAGAGCCAGACCCCCATGCCATCCATTGCCATTTTGCAGGCCCCAACCCACTCCCCCAGTACCTCCATGCCATGCCATCCATTGTGATGTCCCTCAGTGCCATCAGATCAGCCCCTCCATGCCATTTCCCTCACTTCCCCAGTGCCATCATCAGATGTCATCATCATTAGCCCCTCCATGTCATGTCCCTCACTACCCCACTGCCATCAGATATCATCAATCAGCCCCTCCATGTCATGTCCCTCACTACCCCACTGCCATCAGATATCATCATCATCAGCCCCTCCATGTCATGTCCCTCACTGAGTCCCCCAGTGCCATCAGATATAATCATCATCATCCTCTCCATGTCATGTCCCTCACTCCCCCAGTGCCATCAGATATCATCATCATCAGCCCCTCCATGTCATTTCCCTCACTCCCCCAGTCCCATCATCAGATATCATCATCATCAGCCCCTCCATTTCATGTCCCTCACTTCCCTAGTGCCATCAGATATCATCATCACCAGCCCCTCCATGTCATGTCCCTCACTCCCCCAGTGCCATCAGATATCATCATCAGCTCCCCCCCCCTCCATGCCATTGCCAATGAATGATCCATGTCCCCCAGTGCCATCAGATATCATCAGCCCCTGCCCCTCCATGCCACTGCCAATTTGCCATCCATGTCTGCCAGCGCCATCACTTCAAATCACGGATGCCCCCTTCAAATCTGCGCGACACCCCCCCCCCCCACCCCCCAGATTCAGGCCCTTGCTAGACTTAATACTTACCTTTCCTGCAGTGCGCTGACATCCCATGGAGTCTGCAGAAGGCAAACACGTCTTCTTACCAGTATGCACCGCCGGGACCTGACATCACTCGCAGCGTCAGCCAGCGCTCTGACGAGTGCGCATGCCAGGCCCTGCAGCGCAGTGCTGACTGGAGGTCACGGAGCGATGAGTAAAAGGCTTCATTTCACTCACGCTCTGTGGAATTTGTGGGCAGTGGCCAGCGCCGGGATCAAGAGCCTTGGGCCCCCCAGGAGCACCTGGACCCTGGGCAGCTGCCCCTTTTTCCCGCGTCCTATATACGGTCCTATATATATATTGCCCAGAAATCCAGAATAGCATTCTATGCTCTTTTTCACACTATCTCTCTCAGATTAGAATCTGTCCCCAAAATATATAAGTTCTTGAAGGGACAGGTATAATTGATTCGCATATGAATCAAACTTTTTAAAAAATTCAGTCACTGTATGGGGGTATTATCCAGTCACTGTATGGTGTATTATCCTGTCACCATATGGAGGTGTTATCCAGTCAGTGTATAGTGGAATTACCCAGTCAATGTATAGCAGCGTTATGCAGTCACTGTATGGTGTATTATCCAGTCATTGTATAGTGGTGTTATCCAGTCACTGTATGGCAGCGTTATGCAGTCACTGTATGGTGTATTATTCATTCACTGTATAGTGGTGTTATCCAGTCACTCTATGGTGGTGTTATCCAGTCACTGTATGGTGGCATTATCCAGTCACTGTATGGTAGTGTTATGCATTCACAGTATTGGGTGGGTTTGGAGCAGAGGGGAGGATGGGAGTGGTAGTGGCTCTGGCTGTAATGGTCAATCACAGTGGTAGTCCTCAAGCTAATGTTATAATATTATATAACAAGAACAGTTTACCATTTCTGGGGAACTACAGAGACAGGAGGGTAGATCATTATGAATGTGCGTTTCAACATTTTTAATATGACTTCAAATTCTACAATATATGTATTTTGCATTTTTCCTTTATGTGAAACCAGAGAGTGGATCTGTACTGAGTTTTCTAAGGTCAACTTAACATAAGAAATCAAATTGTGTTCCATCAACCTTCCATCTGAAGTGAAGGATTTGAAATAGTCATTAAATACCAGCAAACAAAAGTAGACATTGCAGCATTAAGTCTGTTTCTACCTGATCAAATTACATTCTTTTTAAACAGAAGTCAAAGTAAAGTCATCTGCAGACATGGACCCAGGGGGACTTGTGCCTAGATACTGACCCGCCTAAAGCATGCTGATGAGGTGATGAGTGTACATCTGAATAAAAATGATTCTGCTTGCAAATCCTTGTTATCCACAGACAATATAAGACATGAATGCTTCTGCTTTGGTCTCTGGGGGAGTTCATTGAATTCTGTTCTATGTTCTTAAATTCCCTTAAAAAAAGGTATTTTCATATGCAAAGCTGTTTCAGGTTAAATCAAATGTGATTTCCAATTTAGCTATCACTTTACATTCATATATTTGACTTAAGACAAAAATTCATAAGTGTAAATATTTGTTCTATGACCTGTGAAAATAAAATGAGGAGAAATTGGTTCCTCTATGAGGAGCATTCTGCAAGCATATCTGAGTGGTGACACTTTCATCATTACTATGGGGGGGGGGGCACCATAATGATACATGGCTTGATGAACTAAATGAGCAGTTTGTGTGAGTTGCTTCCATAAATGTGCTCCTCCCTGAAAAATAGACCATGTCTAAGAATGTACATAGACTTACTTGTAGAAACCATCCAGCATGTCTGTATACTGTACATAGAATCCTAGTATATTTTCAGCTTTTTTCACAGGCAGCAGGTGAAAATTAGCAGTGCTGTGAATAATGTATATACAAACAGAAGTATAATGTCTTATATGTTAATTTAACGTGTCCTTAAACGGGGTTCCATAAGCTTTTTCTGCTGTAGCCTCACTATTAAAAATATGAGCATGTATAAGCTTTACCAGAGGTTGTTACAAATATTGCTCAATTTATATCTAATTTGTATTTTAAAAATACAGTAGCAGCAGAAAAGAGTGCCACATCACAGTTTGATAAGCACAGTTTTAAAATATTTAGGCTGTCATTCACACAACAGTGAAAAAAAAATTACTTACCTCATCCACTTGCACGTGCAGTGGCAGTCTTTCATCTCTTGATACTGAAGCACCCGCTTCCAGCTATCATGCTGGGAGCGCATGGTGACGTCATCATGCTGGGAGCTCAGATCTTTCAGCATCAAGAAAGGAGCGAACACCTCTGCGCATGCAAGTGGATGAAGTGAGTATTTTTTTTTTTGTAATTTTAATTTTCCACTAGTATATCTATTTTAACGGCTGTTGGGGTCCGTCTGGCTGTGAAGACATGTCCTATTTTTTGATGACCGCTGTTCACTGGTTATTAAAAAAAAAGGTTCTAAATATGTCTGTCACATGGCCATTTTCACTGTCCTGTGAATGTAGCATTACAAGGTTATTCTCATCTAAAGATGGGGTCCTCCCCTAAGCTCCTCCCGCTTGGATGTGGCTGCCAGAGATAGGACCATGGAAGAGAGAGGAGAGAGAGATTGATTCGGATTAATCAGCCCTTAATTTAATTTTAAGAAATCCGCTTATCTCTAGTCCCAATTTCCTACCGAAAAGGGATAAGGGGTAATTAGGATGCAAAAGAGAGGCAACATTTTGGGTAAATAGAGAATTGAATGCAAAAATGCAATGCATAAAGAATCTGTATTATAAAGAACAGTTAGAGCAAGTCACCTCTTCAAAAAGATTGTTTACATAACCCTAATAGGTACCTACATTCAGACCTATACAAAAATAAGGTAGTTGTTGAGCAAATATCTGATATAAAAATGAGAGAAATGGTATATACATTATAATATTTATATTACATGTATGGGATATTGGTATATGCATTATAATATTTATATTACATGTATGGGATATTACAACAGATGAAATCTAATATACAATGAATCTTTTTACAGGACAGTGGTCAATTAGTCTTTATTAGGGGAAAACAAGTATATTACATAAATTAGCTCTCTATGTCAGAAGTAGAGATGAGTGAATCGAAGCTGACAAAGTGGAATTCGATCCAAATTTCAGGAAAAATTTGATTCACAACAAATGCGAATTTCCTCGCGCTTTGTGATAATGATAAATGGCTGCTGCACTTGTGAGGATATGGAGAAAGCAAGTATGGGAAGACTGGATCACCCAGACTGACATGCATGATGCAGCCAATCAGCAGCCAGACAGTCCTGTCATTTCACAGCCCTATATTGGCGGCCATCTTAGATTCAGACATTTTCGAGTGTTCTGAGTGCAGGGACAGACGTGAGAAGGAGCTAGGGACAGCAATTAGAAAAACCTAATTGTGAAAAGAAAACTGAAAAAACGATTTCTAAGTGCAGGGAAAGGATAGGGGGGAATCATTTCACAGCATTTTAGTGCAGGAAAAGAGGTCAGAACAGGCGCTAGGGACAGTGATAGGGAAAACCTCATTGTGAAAAAAAGCGATTTACAAGCGCAGGGAAAGATTATTTGGGGATCCAAATAGCCATTATACAGCTCTGTCATTCCAGCAATTTGTTCTTGGGGTGCAAATGCTATGTTGAAAAGCCTTTAGTGGCTTATATCTGTGGAAGAAGATAAATATATCCACAGTTCACTTCTGCAGCTAGATGTGGTGAAAGCGTTTAGTAGCGTATTTCAGTACAAAAAGAGGAAAATATATACGCAGTTAACTTTTGCAGTTATTTGCGCTAAAAGCGTTTAGTGTCCTATTTCAGTACAAAAAGAGAAATATATACACAGTTCACTTTTGCAGTTATTTGCGCTAAAAGCGTTTACTGGCCTATTTCAGTACTACAAGAGAAATATATATGCAATTAACTTTTGCAGTTATTTGCGCTAAAAGCGTTTAGTGTCCTATTTCAGTACAAAAAGAGAAATATATACGCACTTCACTGTTGCAGTTATTTGTGGTGAGAGCGTTTAGTGGTCTATTTCAGTACAGAAAGAAAAATATATACACACTTCACTGTTGCAGTTATTTGTGGTGAAAGAATTTAGTGGCCTATTTCAGTATAAAAAGAAAAATATATTTGTTGCTTTTAGCGGTGTTTTAATTTGCTTTTAATTTATATAGTTCAGCTAAAAGTATGTCAGACAGAAAAGTGCCAGGCCATGCACAGAGGAGTGGCAGAGGCCTAAATGTTTCTGGTGCAGGCAGAGGTCGCAGCAGCGTAAGGGGGCGTGGTAGCAGGAGTTGCAGCGAGAGGCCTGAGCTCCCGGTGTCATCTAGCGGTCGTGCCTTGACCAGCAACCCTGCGGTTCTTGATTGGTTAACTCGGTCATCCACTTCATCCCAAGTAACATTGGACAACCCCAGCCAACAGTCGGTGGGTTTGCCAGACACAACCCTTAGTTGGCATGGAGCAGGCCCTGCGCCCTCATCTGTTCTCAACCTGCCTCTACCCTTTACTGTTCTCTCAGCCGCAGAAGTATTGTAGGCTTTGGACTCAGCTCCACTATACAGCGAGAAAGAGCTACTAGAGGACAGTCAGCAGCTACTGGCCAGCGAATATCTGGAGGAGACATCCGCCGCTTCTTCCACTAGGTGGGCAAGTAGTGATGAGGAGAGTGGCATGGGAGGTGGTGTTGCGAGCGGTCAGGATCCTGACCCAGAGACGGTTGAGGAGGACATCAGTGACGTTAAGACACTACTCGACAATGATGAAGCCGAACGCACTTGGGAGCCGGGTGCAGAAGAGGCTTCATCCTCCTCAGGAGAAGAGAATGGTAACTTGCCCGTGAGGCAACAGCTGAGCCAGCAAGTTGGAAGCATGGCTGGGAATCAGAAGGGAGCAAACCATTAGAAAACGTGGTGTGGTGTTTAATAGTGTTGATCACGAATTCGCGAATATTTAGAATATCGCAAAATATATTCGCATGAAAATTTTTGCATGCAAGAAAATAATGCCAAAAAAATTCGCATAAAAAATTCGCATAAATTACCATAAAAATTTGCATAAGCTGGTATTTAAAAGGTATCTTTTAAATGCCAGTTTATGCGATTTTTTATGGTAATTAATTAATTTATGCGATTTTTTTATGCGAATTTTCGCAAGCAAGAAAATATTGTCTGGAGATTACGAATTTGTGAATTTTCGAATATATGGCGAATATTCGCCAAAATATTCGCGAAATATCACGAATTCGAATATTGCCCCTGCCGCTCATCACTAGTGTTTAACAAGCAGGATATGCTCAACCCATATGCATCCTGCACTTGTAGTCCGTTGCTAGGAGCAATTAACAGCAAAAAATGCATACAATGGAAGATGCCAGCAACAGACTACAAGTACCACAATAACCATCCTACATACGATAACGATGATGTGGATGTGGAGAACAATCAAAAACATAACCATAGCAAAGGCAGGTGCACTCTGCGGCAATACTAAACCCTCACACTGATGTTAAAATTGAGAGGTTAGTTCGACACATCCTACTAGGAGGACGTTTCTTAAGCTCGGACACCACGCCAAGGCCTCTCAACTAGAGACAAGTTGAGAGACCTTGGCGTGGTGTCCGAGCTTAAGACACGTCCTCCTAGTAGGATGTGTTGAACTAACCTCTCAATTTTAACATCAGTGTGAGGGTTTAGTATTGCCGCAGAGTGCACCTGCCTTTGCTATGGTTATGAATCAGAAGGGAGGCAGCAGTGGGAGGTCAGGAGCCAAACATGCCCGGGGTAGACCACCTGCTTGGCAGCAGCCTACCTGCCCGGGAAGTAGTGGTGCAAGGGTTCACGGAGGCAGCGGCGGTAGCACTCAGTCAGTGCGGACTGTTGGGAGGAAAATCACCTACTCGGCGGTGTGGCAGTTTTTTGTTAAGCCGCTGGAGGAGGTGAACATGGCCATATGTAGCATATGTGGGCAGAAGGTGAAGCGTAGCTAGGGTGCCAATGTTGGCACTACAGCCCTGCATCAACATGTGCAGTGTCACCATAAAGTGGCCTTGGAGAATGGTGGCTCCGACGTGGTGGTCCAGCCTGCTGCAGCACCCGCTGCATCACCCAGTGGCACACACCCGGTTTCAGGCAGTCAAGGTTCCACCACCTCAGCCGAAGGGAGATGTCTATCATTCCCATCTTCTGCTGGTCCTGATGCTCCTGCTCCTCCTCTTTCTCCTACTCCTCGTCAGTCATTCCGTCAGCAATCGATCACCGAAGCAATTGTGAAGAGACAGCAATATGCGTGCACGCATCCAACGGCGCAGAAGCTGAATGTGCTCCTGTCCAAGTTGCTGGTGCTGCAGTCCCCCCCTTTCCAAGTGGTGGACTGCAACTTTCAGAGAACTGATGGCTTGTGCAAAGCCGAGGTGGAGAGTCCCAATTTCTTTGCCAAAAAGGCAGTACCAGCCCTGCAAAAATATGTAGAATAGAAGGTGGGCCAATCCTTGAGCCTGTCGGTGTCTGCCAAAGTGCACGGCAGCGCCGAAGTGTGGAGCTGAAACTACCGTCAGGGACAATACATGTCCTTTACGGACCACTGGGTGAATATGGTTCATGCACAGCCACACCAGCAACTTGGCCAGGTCACGCCGCTTCCGCCTCGACGTTGTCACGTCGTTGGTCCTGTGACAATGTCCGCCTCTGCCTTCTCATCCTCCACCGTTGCCTCAACCTGCACTGCATGGACAAGTCACATTGCCCCGCCAGCATACCACATGTGCAGGGCACAGCGGTATCATGCTGTTCTGCACCTGGTTTGCCTTGGCGAACTGAGTAACACAGGGGAGGAACTGCTCCATGTGATTTATCAAGAAATCGAATCTTGGCTTTCTCCGCAACAACTCAAAATCTGAACCATGGTGACCGACAACGGGAAGAACATGGTGTCGGTGCTGCATCAAGGAAGGCCGAGCCATGTGCCCTGCATGGCACATGTGTTCAATCGGGTTGTCAAGCGGTTCCTGAAATATTCCACCCATCTGCAAGACATCCTAAAAATGGCCAGGAAACTTTGCATGGACTTCAGCCACTCATACACTGCAAAGCATGCCTTCTTTGAGCTGCAGCGGCAGAATGGCATCCCCCCAACATAGGCTGATATGCAACACTTCCACCCATTGGAATTCCACCCTCCATCTGTTGGACCGACTATACGAACAGAGAAAGGCCATCAACGATTTCTTAATGATCCAAGTGGATAGGAGTACTCCCCTGTGTAACTTCAATGTCAGCCAGTGGCAGCTCATGTGTGACACCTGCCATTTTCTCAGGCACATTGAGGACACCACGTTATTTGTCAGTCGCCAGGAGTATGGGATGAAAGACGTCATTCCACGTCCTGGAACAGATGGTGGTAACAATGGCTGGTCAGGGGACAGGAGACGTGGCGACTAGATCTCACAGCCATATTGGCCCTGTGGGGGCTGAACTGGAAGAGGAGGAGGAGGGGGAGGAGGACACTGGAGCACAGGCAATGTGTAGTGAAATAGGTGGTTTTTCTACTCAGCTGACAGGAGAGAAGGAGCAGGAGCAGCCAGAGGAGCTACAGGATGGAGGCAGGGAGTCCCTCCAAGTCACTTGCACAAATAGCCCGATGCATGTTCACTTGCTTGCGTAGTGACAGCCGAATTGTCACCATTCGGCAGAGGGATGACTTCTGGATCTCCACCTTGTTAGACCCTCGCTACCGGTCCAAAATGGTGACCTTTTTTACACCCGCTGAGAGGGAGGACAAGCCGAACTACTATAGAGACAACCTATGTAGTCAGTTGGCCACTGCCTATCTGCGCCAACGACCATCCTCTCGCAGTTCCGACTGGGGGGGGGGCCCTCTGCGCTCATGTTCCACTGCCATGGCTGCCGGGGCGGGGTGGGGTGGCAGGAGCAGTACCAGCTTCATCAGCAGCAGCATGAGTCTACAGTTGATGATTAGCAGCTTTCTTCACCCGCATAGTGAAGAAACTACTCACTAGCAGCAACAGATAGACCTGGAGCAGAACTTGAACCAGCAGGCGGTGGCATAGTTGGACAGCACCCTGCAACCCAATATTGAAGATCCACTGGATTTCTGGGCAGCCAAACTGGATTTCTGGCAGCAACTGGCCCAGTTTGCCCTGGAAAAGCTGCCCTGCCCGGCCAGAAATGTGGCATCAAAGCGGGTGTTTAGTCCGGTGGGGGCCATAGTTACCACAAGAAGAACTCGCCTGTCCACCCAAAATGTGGAGAGACTGACATTTGTCAAGATGAATCAGGCCTGGATTAGCCAGGATTTCCACCCACCAATACCTAATGCATCTAATTAGATCATTGATGCCTCCTCACCCAAACCTTGAAAAAAGAGACCTGATTCTTCTGGCTACCTGCCTCAGCTACTACTCTGATGCTGCCACCCACCTGATGCCACACATCTGATGCCAAGTGCTCCTTCTTTCATCCACCTTCGTTAGCGGGTACTCGTATTGCCACGCACGTCCCCATTTTGTCACTGGTTCGCTTTGTGGTCTCTTGATGCTGCTGCAGCCATCTCCACACTATGTCACCTTGCCACTCGGTGGCCTTCTCCTGATGCTTCTACTGCTGCTGCCACCACCTCCAGACACTGTCATTGTGCCACTCGGTGGCCTCCTCATTCTCCTGCCAACTCCAGACTCTGTCATTGTGACACTCAGTGGCCTCCTCATACTGCTGCCACCTCGAGACTTTGTCATTATGCCACTCGGTGGCCTTCTCCTAATGCTGCTACTGCTGCTGCCACCACCTCCAGACTCTGTCAGAAGAGGGTGACAGTTTGCATTTTCAAAACTGGTGACAGGTCCACATTAAGCCGCAAAACTGAATATTCTTAGCAATATTATGAAGAAAATGAAAAGGCCTTAATACAGCATGACTTCCATGTATATATTTTCAGGCCACATTTTTGCACAGCTATGTGATACATATCTTATTTGTGTATACGCTGGCGAATCAGTATAACGTTATTAGGACATGCTAAACAGTGGTAGGATACACAAATTTACACCGCTATCCAGTGATATAGTGAGTGATATATTGGATCTGCCATTACAGGAGCTAAAAATGCAGCATTTTCAAACAACCTTTAACATAAAGCTAAATAAGGCTTATGAATAACAAATAAGAAAATTACATATCCAGAAAGTAAGACAAACCTTAAAACACTTTAAGAAGAGCATGAACTTGTCTCTATTCAAAAAATTATACATATGCACAGCGAATGGGGAAAGTTGTATTTTCTCTTAGATTAGGTTTGGAAATAATAGGACCAGACTTGTTATAATATTATTACCTCTATTAACAGGTGAAATATGTTGCAGACCAGCAGAGTTTACATTTGCATTAAAGTCGCACGTTAATTATGCAACACACCAGGGCTTATTAAATCAATAGAACGCTGAAATTTCATTAAAGGGGCACATTAGTAAGTCTGGTCATATTTACTAAATCACTCAGTGCTTTGTAATTAGATTCCACTTCTGAAGTCCACGGTACAGGACAGGTATTACTGGTGAATGAATGTTACTGAAAAGAGCAACCTAACAGGCACAGAAAATCAATACTGCACACCATCAAAAGTTGTAATTAATGATAAAAATAGCAATCGGCTATTAGCTACAAATTAGAATAAATGACCAATTAATCTTTGACTTGAGAGCAAGAGACTCACAGACAGGTTACTTATTCATGGCAAATGATTGCAAAGTGAGGAGAGTCCAGATACAATGAAATAATAGGAGTTGTGTCATATCTAACGTCTATGATATGTTTTATGAAAATGTCAGTCCAGTTGGAGTTAAAAAAGAAAACAATTCTTATCACCCCCAATAAAATCCAGGGTTTTATTGTCACAGTGTAGAAAACATCAATAGTGTTCTGAAAAGACAATAAAAATCACTTGTCCTTGGTTATAGCTCTAACTATGGACAAGTAGTTTCTTTTGTCCGAAATGCGTAAGCATCTATTGATGATACTGTTGGGGCTTTTTAGACCATGACAATGCTGGAGATCGTTTTATTTTTATACATGTTCTTCTGGACCTGTTGCTGACTCAGGAACTCTCCCTACAACCTTTGAGCAACCTAAAGCACTGGACTAGTGGTGGTGAGCTGTCTCCTGGGTGTTGTATTGTACTTAATTTATCCTGCATAGCTGCATTCTATCATTAGCTAATTTAGCGTAGGTTCTCTTTGATTGGTTGCATTGCAGTTGATTAGAGATATTTTCTAACATATATGTGGGACATAATAATGAGATATAACTATACTTCATATTTTAATGTATTAAAATGAAGCATTTGCTCCTTTTCAAGGGATGGACTTGATTTTGGATGCCAAAGATGAATTCCTGATGTAAGTATATGGTAAGTATACATCTAGTCCTCATGTACACTCTGCAGAGAGGCATATTCTATCACGTTGTTCAAAGCATGTATTTTGGTCCATGCACAACACATGTTGCCTTCACACAGCATACCACAGTAATATAAAGTATACTGAACAGTGTAAAAATG
This sequence comes from Bufotes viridis, assembly GCA_033119425.1. Classification (NCBI taxonomy): domain Eukaryota; kingdom Metazoa; phylum Chordata; class Amphibia; order Anura; family Bufonidae; genus Bufotes; species Bufotes viridis. The sequence goes on from CM065590.1 coordinate 101,908,491, forward strand.
TATTTCTCATAAAAACTGTAAAAATACTAAAACCATACATTGCTAGGATGCAACTGAACCAGTATTTAAAGAAGATCCTAGAAAGACATGTTGATATCTGCATAAAGCTGAGAGGAAAGCTTATGGTCTGCAATATTCAGCCTATAACATTCAGACATGAACACATACTAAAACAACCTTTAAGGAATTTTACAGGATTACTATGGTTTTTATTAGACATGCTCATGTAGTTGTTTACCTCATGTATATCTTTTTGATATTTTTTGTTACATCACTCTTGTTTGTTTCCATCCTGTATGTAGCACTTCCTGTTACTGTACACAACCAAACCCATCTACCATCTAGTACTGCACCTAACAACCCCCAGCTAGTTTATAGATCCTTCCACCCAGCTAGTTACATAGACACTCCCCTATCATTACCCTTGTTGCTGCTTTGACATACCCATTGGCATGACATCACAGAAAATAAGAAAGAGCTGCATGGTCATGGTCATGTGACCACAGCTCAGAATAGAAGATAGGACCAATAACGGTAACAGAAATACATAATACAAAATTATAAATATAAACTGGCACAATGGAGGGGGGATGGAAGAGCATTATATGCTGGCACTACAGGGAGAACGGGGGAGCATTATGGAAGTATGGGGGCAAATGAGCAATGTATACTGGCACTATAGGGGATGGAGCATTATATACTTGCACTATGTGGGGAGGATATACAGTAGGACCATTATATACTGGCACTCCAGAGAGAGATGGGGAGCAATATATATAGTGGCACTGTGAAGGGATGGAGGAGAATTACATATACTGGCACTACGGGAAGGGGGGGGGGGAGTGGGAGTATTATATATATACTGGAACTACAGGGTGGCATTACACATACTGTCATTATGGGGAGCATTATGCATACTGGTACTACAGGGGGAACTACAGAGGGATAATTATACATACTGGAACTATTATGATATAGGGGCACAACAGGGGGTTTGCAACTGTAGGGCACAGTATAAATACTGAGGGCACTATAGTGGCATTATTACTACTGGGGGTACATTATCATTGGGCACAATATATACAGCATAGTTAGTGAAGGCACTCTTGGGGAGAATTATCATTTCTATTGGTGGGACCTTGAAGAGCACTATTACTATGTAGAGGACTATCTGTATATTTTCTGAAGTATAGTATTTGGGTGCATTGGTGCAAGGTGGGCATAGTATTGGGGGTAGCAGAAATACACTATTAGGGCACCAGAATGGGGAGTTTGTGTTGATAAGGTGGTGGTGGTGGTGGTAAAATGAGGAACCTTAGATGTCTGTGTGCAGAGATGAGACATTGCTGAAAGAATTTGTCATGAAGATATGGAAAGAGAACATCTACAGTACGTCAGAGGAGACATCAGTGTATGTAAGATATATGTAGCACTGTGTTCTCCTGTATGTTTGGTAGCATGGAATGTAATGTCCATCAAATATGTCTTTAGCAGTAGGGCTGGGGAGAGGAGTTGGAGTGGGAACTTGGCAAGTGGGTAATGAGGAAGTGCCATTTCAATTTTCACCTGAGGCAGCAGAGAACCTGGAATCAGCCCTGGCCTTTATCCATTGTAAGCAGGGAACACTTCACAACCTCTGCTTGCTGCTCTAGCATCTATCTAGAAGCCTGTTACAGCCTTCACTCAGGAGCCGAGCAAAGAAGCTTTGGAGTGTTTACTGCAGAGGCAAAGGGCAATTAGTGGTATTATTTGTAATACTGTCCTTTTGTAATGTGTGTTTTATTCAGTTTCATTATGGAGATTGGACTAGATGGACCCTTGTCTTTTTTTCAACCATATCAACTATATACTTGTATATATTTAATCACTGTATGATGGTAATATTTGGTCTTTGTATAGTGGTAATATTTGACAACTATATTTGTATATAAATGTATTTTGTGGGGCATATGCCTTGAGGCTTTTGCCCTTGTCCTTTTAAAAGCCTAGGAATACTCTGGCATACTGCTATTTAAACGGACTAAATGTGTATTACTTTATTTCATTTGGGGCCCCACTTCATATTTTGCCAGAGCCACATATTGTTTAAAACTGGCCTTGTTTGTATCCAAACCTCTTCTACTCCCAACCAGTCAGCATTCAAATCCAGAGACTCCTGTGTTACAGGCAGTCAGCCTACAGCAGGGCATGGTGGGAATTGTAGTTTTACAACAGCTGGAGAGCCGCACTTTGCCCATCCCTGGTCTAAGTCTATGCCCATCCCTGGTCTAAGTCTATGCCCCTTGAGATTTCTTTCTTTGTTTCCCTGATTAGCCCTGCACTTGAACTTCCAATATAAACCTGACTCTAACAGATCCTTAATTTCTTTTTGACTAGTTCAGGGCCCCTGTGTTGCCTTAGGCTGCTTTCACATGGCTACATTTCCTGGACCGTCCACAGCTCACATAAGCTGGTTTATGATGCTGTGAGCCCAATCTCGGGTCTACTGTCTCACACTCAAAGGATACAGTGATACGGGATAGCGGATTCCCGCTCAGACTGGCACTAATAGCATCAGAACAAACTGATACACTGGGTTTGGTTCACAAAAGCTGTGGCCAGTCAGGGAAATGTGTCCGTCAATGTGGACCACACACAGCCATGTAAAAGCAGCCTAATGCTATGTACAGCTGCTGCTTTTCTGTGTGCTAAATTTGCTTCTGAGCACTTCTCTAAATTATGTTATACACTGTTGTCCCATATATGTGTGTGGTGAACCTAGACTGTTACATGACTACATCCGTTCAACTGGTTTTAGACACTGCTTCCAGAGACTGAAACAACCATGCATTTACATACATTTTATTTATTTCCATTGCTTACAGTACCGTGTATAGCACCAACATATTATGACATTCTGTTCATAGAGTGTCACCATTCATATCAGTCCTTGTTCCAGTGAGGCTGACAACCTAATCTCTCTCTAATCTCATAAACACATCTAAGTCAAATTCATAGGAGTCATGTAACCTACCATTTTTTGGGCTCGGAAATCCATGTAAACAGATCGAGAACATATAAACTTTAAGCAGATGTGGACCTTGGTTGGATTTGTAGAATCCTAGTGCCATAAGGTAACAGAGCTAAAGACTAGGCCAGCATAGTGGCCCAAGATATGCTTTTTTTTCTTTGCCTAGATTCCTATGTGCAGGTAGTAGTACCTATTACCAGAAGCTTTATCAAAATGCTCAGAAAGCAGGAAACCTGCAAGACTGCAACATTTTGTATATAAATATAATAAATTAGACACTATGGGGGCATTGCTAGCACATGGGGGACACTATGGGGGCATCTACTGGCACATGGGAGCATCTACTGGGGGCATTGCTGGCACATTATGGGGACGCTATGGTGTTGGAGGGTAGAAGAATACTATGGGGGTATATTATATAGGCACATTATGGGGGCACTAAGAAGGGGCATTTAATACTAGCACATTCTGGGGGACACTATGGGGGAATCTTATACTGGCACATTATGGGGGCACTATGGGGAAGAGGAGAGGAGCACTATGTGGGCATTTACTAGGGGCATTATATAGGGGTATTTTATACTTGCACACATTATGGGGACATTAGCTCAACTGGAGGCACTGTGGGAGTTTTTTTGCACTGGCACACAGAACGGGAGCACTTTTGAATTAGTGCACATTATTATTTTTATTATTGAAGGTGGCAGGTGAGTTGTTAATAAGGTAGGAGGAGGATGGAAAAGTAGGAACTTAAGATGTCTTTTGTCAAACTACAGAGATGAGAGATGGGTGAAAAATCATTGTGGCGGTCTGGTCTGAAAGGAGAAGTTGAGGAAAGAAGTGGTCTGCATCAGAGAAGTTACTATATGTAAGGTATGTGGTGCTGTATTCTGGATATCACAGAATATAATATGTATGCAAATATGTGTGTGTGGGGGGTTGCTAAGCAGACAGAAGACAGATCCCCGGGGTGGGGGCCTGTTGGGGGTGCTAGAATTTGAACCCAAGCGATAACATGGATGGGGGTTTAGATAGTAAACAAACAGCTGACGTGGGGGGTGGGGGCTAAGCAGACAGATCTCCACCGACGTGGGGGGGGGGGTTGTTGTGCCGGGGGGGGGGGGGGGTTGACACCATTTTCTACCGCACCAGGTGACACCAGCCCTAGCAACGCCACTGATAATAATAATAATAATAATGTACCTGCTATTTGGATAGGTCCTAATAGCAGGTACACCATTCATTGATTGCTTCCCTTCTAAAATAAACAGGTTTTCACCACCAAGATGCGAAGGAAGCATCTGCTTTCAACAGCTCAGATATAACAATAATAAATACTTCCTATTTTGCATCTACACGATACAATTTCTGAAGCAAGTGGGATTAATATTTTACAGCTGTCAGATAAGAGAATGGCTGCTGTACTGTGACACCATATCATGAAATGACAGTGAGATTTATTAGTGTTCACACACCATGAAAGAGAGGGAGGTCTGCAGCAGCGTTGCACTAACTGAGATAGCCACAGGATTTGTAGCATATGACAAAATTTTCCCTTCTTGAACAGTGAATCTTGCTTTCTGTTCTTGTCTCCCATCATCTTTTTATGCTTGTTGACTTGACAAGAATTCGTTCTAATGTGTTTCTGCAGTTTAAATTGATTGGAATAAAATAAGGTCCAAGTCTGACCTGGTGTTTTTTCCTCCGAATTACATGCCTGAAAAAAGATTTCATTGAGATAGGTTTGAAATTTTTTCAGCAGTTCTACTAACAACCGCAGATGTGGATTCATGTCCTGTAAGATTTCTTTGAAAATTCTCTATTTGCAAAGCGAATAAAAAGTGACCACTGCTCATGAGTAGTAATAATTAATAAGGCAGGTGGAGAACTGAATACATGGCATATATTTAGAGAATTAACCAAAAATTAAAGGGATTGTCAAAATCTTTACAAATGTGGCCAGAGCCACTAAATGTGATAAAATAAACTATACTCACCAGTTGATCCTCTGCAGCTTCTAGCACAGATTGCAGGTCCTTTCCCCCAGGCTTTATTTACTTGGCTGCAGAGATGACGTTCTGTATATACCATGTCATTGCTGCAGCCTAACACTAGCCTCAGAAGTATACATTATGTGACCAGTGAGGCCAGTCATTGACTGCAGGGTACACTTGGGTTCGATTGCAAGTCACTATTGTAGCCAAGTAAACGAAGCCCAGAAAGGCAACTTTAAATTGGGGTGAATAAGCTGTCTAGTTTACTGTTATTGGGCTGTCCACCATGTTTAATGGATAAGCAATTTTGTTAGGCCTTGATTCTCAAATTGGGGTAAATAACTTGTCTAATTCTACTGTTATTGGTGTGTCCAACTTATTTAATAAACAATTCTATTACCCGGTTCCTGAATTCTTCCACCCAAAGCTACTATGTTGCTACTAAGTAATACAGAAAATTACCAAATAACACCAAACTGATACTAAAATACGACCATAATGTTACTAAATACCACAAAAATGTTACTAAATAATACCACTAGAGATGTCCCGAACTATTCGCCGGTGAACAGTTCCTGGCGAACAACGCATGTTCGCCGTAGCGGACGAACATATGCGATGTTCGGTTCGCCCCCTATACGTCATCATTGAGCAAGCATTGACCCTATACCTCACAGTCAGCAGACACATTCCAGCCAATCAGCATACCCTCCCTCCCAGACCCTCCCACCTCCTATCAAAAAGCAAGGACAGCATCCATCTTAGATTAATTCTGAAGCTGCAGTGTTAAGCCCCATTCACACATCCGCAATTTTGTCCGCATCCATTCCGCAATTCTGCGGAATGGATGCAGACCCATTCATTGTGAATGTGGCCGGACATGATGCGGAGAGAACACGTCCACAAAAAATTAAGCATGTCTTATTATTGTCCGCAACCTGCAGGCAACAATAGGCATCTCTATGGGGAGTGTCGGCATGGTGTGTTGCGGATATCTGAATGGGGCCGTAGTTAGAGCAGGGAGAGTCCTCAAAGACTCATCTGCTGTAAGGACAGCGTCCTGAGAGCACCCCAAAAACCCCTCTTAGGGCTGGTACATCAGTCTGCTTCTAGTTATTTTTTCTATATATATTGCAGTTGCCTGCCCGTGTGTGAGAGGCCGCAGGCCCACAGACTGTACTGTGCCCACTGCCAGTGCCCATCACTCATATCGGGTGGCATTGTACCTTGCAGATAAAAAATGTATTTAATTTTTACCCTTTAATATAATTGCAGTTGCCTGCCAGTATGTGTCAGGCCCACAAACTGTACTGTGCCCACTGCCAGTGCCCACCACTCATATAGGGTGGCACAGTACCTTGCAGACAAAATAGTCATTTAATTTTTACCCTTTAATATAATTGCAGTTGCCTGCCAGTGTGTATCAGGCCCACAGACTGTACGGTGCCCACTGCCCACCACTCATATAGGGTGGCACAGTACCTTGCAGATAAAAAAGTCATTTAATTTTTACCCTTTAATATAATTGCAGTTGCCTGCCAGTGTGTGTCAGGTCCACAGACTGTACTGTGCCCACTGCCCACCACTCATATAGAGTGGCACAGTACCTTGCAGATAAAAAAGTCATTTAATTTTTACCCTTTAATATAATTGCAGTTGCCTGCCAGTGTTTGTCAGGCCCACAGACTGTACTGTGCCCACTGCCAGTGCCCACCACTAATTTAGGGTGGCACAGTACCTTGCAGATAAAAAAGTCATTTAATTTTTACCCTTTAATATAATTGCAGCTGCCTGCCAGTGTGTGTAGGGCCCACAGACTGTACTGTGCCCACTGCCCACCACTCATATAGGTTGTCACAATACATTGCACGGCGCACGTGCAGTGACCTAAAATTCAAATGAAGCGGACCGAGCATGGGTCTTTTTCCATCTCCCAGTTCCAAAAATCTATTTAATACACCGGCCCTGGCCCTGATAGGGGACAAAACCGAGATTAAACTGGTAAGAACAGATTTTTGAAATTTTAAAAAAAGAGGACAGCCTCTGCGGAGCTGTGTATTTTTTGGCCGCGTTACTGAACGCTCATGCTCAATGGCTGTAGGCTCATGCATCCTTTTGCGGAGGTGACAAACCTGGTCAGTCAAACCGAAGGCAACATCATCGACCTCATCCCATATGCGTTTTTTCTGGAGCGTGCCCTACGAAGAGTGCTGGATCAGGCCGTAGATGAGCATGGAGGAAGAGTTGTGGTCACCATCACCACCATAAGCAGCCTTATCGTCGATTGCTGGACCTGCAGCAACGCAGAGAGAGAAGTCTGGAAGGAGGAAGGTTGAAGACCAACCACAGCAGGCGTCCCAGGGGGCTTGTTGTCACCTTTCGGGGAGCGTAGGTGTTGTATGTGGCCGGGTGGAGGAAGAGACCTTCAATGACGTCAGTGAGGACAAGGAACGGGACAAGGCTAGCTTGGTATCCAACCTTGTGCAAATGGGGAGTTTGCGTTTGTGCAAATGGACTGTTTGCGATTGTTTGTGGTGCGTTAAACGGGGAGTTTGGTCTGTCAGAGTTTGGTCTGTCACTGGGAAGCGGGCGTAACCATTACACTACCTGATCGATACAACATCATACCTGATCGTATACACACACTGGATGTTTTAAAGCACGTTATTCCAAACAATTTAGGAATGTTAGGTGATTTATGACCTTTATGGATTAAAACCCGACTCTGCGTCAACTACGTCATGTTCTATGGGAGTTTTGTCATGGATCCCCCTCCGGCATGCCACAGTCCAGGTGTTAGTCCTCTTGAAACAACTTTTCCATCACTATTGTGGTCAGAAAGAGTCCCTGTGGGTTTTAAAATTCGCCTGCCTAATGAAGTCTATGGCGGTTCGCCCATTTGCGAACATTTTCAGAAGTTCCCGTTCACCATCCGCGAACGGAAAATTTTATGTTCGCGACATCTCTAAATACCACCATAATGTAAATTAGAAAATATATATTATTACTACATTAACTACCACCAGATAGTTTATAAATAACACCACTAAATTGGTACTAATACTATCATACTGCTCCAAAATAATACCACTATACTGTTACTAAAAAGACAACTAAACTACTACTAAATAGTAACATATTCTTATTACATAATGCCATCATACTGTTAATAAATATTACCACTTAACTGTTGCTAAATTATTCTACCATACTGTTACTAAATAATACCACTGTACTGTTACTAAATACATCTACTAGTGTTGAGCGAAGCATTCGAAGCAGAATTTGAATCGAAGTTTAGGAATATTTCGATTAGCAATTAATCTGAATTTCCTTGCACTTCGTGTTAATGAATCATTTTTTCCTAAATGGCAGCTGCACATAAGACAAAGTGAAATTAAGAAGCCTGGGAACGTAAGATCCCCCACAATGCTGTGCAGCCAGCCAATCCTCAGATAGCCATCCCCTCTGATGTTGCAGCCCTATAAAAGCCTCATGCTGTGCAGTCTCCACCATTGTCCTATGAGCTGAGCATAGGGAGAGATGTGGAAAATGCTCATGCATTAGGGGCAGTGTTACTGAAAACAATTTACAGAAGAATATTGGAGAGTGAGAGTGTAGGGAGAATGCAGAGAGTCATGCATGCTCAGTTTTATTTTTTTATTCCTACATTTACTTATTCACATCAGCAGTAAACTAAGATATGTAATTCGATACCAACAAAAGGGAAGCCTTTATTATTCCACTGCCAGCATACCAACCAATACCATCCAGTCTGCACCCTTTAGGGAGATCCAGGTATTAATGATGACCATCCTCATCTTTTGCTGCCTTTACTTCTGCCAGATCTTCCTTAAAATTCTCCATGTCCTAGAAAAGTCAGCAAGATTCAGGGAGAGGAGAAGCTGGATGTTCCTGATTACATATTCTCCTTGATGATGTGGAAAAGGAGGAAAAGCATCAAAAATGCACTATAGGTGCTGCACGGCCATTAACAATGAAGACCGACTATACAGTGAGGTCTTCAATATTAAATGACCGGCAGCTACAGGCTAATTGGCCGCGCGGTTCTTAACCGCAGCATGGCTGCAACCCACCCGCGGCATGGCTACTCCATGGTGCCGTACCATAAGGCAGAGTGGGCTGGGTATACCTGATTTGTTGCGTTTTGTGACAAATTTATTTCTTGTGACTAATTTCTTGTCTAACTTTGGCCAAGTTGCCAAATCAAATTTTTCAAAACTTCGTTCATCTGTAAAAGCTACTATACTGTTACTAAAGAAGACAATCAAAATGTTACTCAATTATATAAACTGTTACTAAATAATACCATTAACCCGTACAGTACCAGCGCGCTGATCAGGTGGGTGCAGGAGCTGTTGAAGTCTCAGAGTGGGACAAAAAAGAAAGTAAAAAAATTACGTTTTACACAATAAAAAATTCAAAGTTTCCAGTACAAAAAAAGCTTCCCTTTCTCAAAATTAATTTTAAAAAAAATCGTTAAAAAAAATCGTAAAAAATAGGAAAAAAAAAGAAAAGTTGACATATTAGGTATTGCGACGTCCGTATCAACCGGCTCTATAAAAATATCACATGATCCACCCTGTCAGACGAGTGCCATAAAAAGAAATTAAATAAAAGCAGTGCTAAAAAAGCTATTTTCTGGTACCGATCAAACCATCATCTCAACCTGCAAAATATGAGCCCCTACCTAAGACAATCGCCCCAAAAAATTCAAAAAATATGACTCTCAGAAAATGGCAACACAAAAATAAGATTTTATTCTGTTCAAAAAGGCTTTCACTGTGTAAAATTTTACAAAAATAAAAATGATACACATATTGGCCGCATCCGGAACAACCTGCTCTATAACAATATCACATGATATGCCCCCTCAGGGGAATGCTGTAAAAAAATTAAAAAAAGATATGCCAAAACAGCCATTTTTTGTCACCTTTCCTTATAAAAAGTGTAATACCAAGTGATCAAAAAGTCTTATGTACCCCAAAATGGTACCAATGAAAATGTCCCCTACCACGAAAATTGAACCCCCAAATAAGACAATCACTAAAAAAATTGCTTCAAAAGCCATATGACGCTCCTTCCGCTATGAGTCCTGCCATGTTCCCCCATAGCAGTTTATCATCTCCTGTGGGGTGTTGCCATATTCAGGAGAAAATGGGTAAGAAATTATGGGGTGCCTTTTCTCCTGTTATCCCTTGTGAAAATGAAAAATGTGAGACCAAAGCAACATTTCATTGGAAGAAATGAAACTTTTCATTTTCACAGCCAAGTGTTTCCAAATTCCGTAAAACGCTTAGGGGGTCAAAGTGCTCAGTACCCCCCTTAATATATTCTTTAAGGGGTGTTTTTTCGAAAATTTGTGAGGGTTTCCACTGTAGGGGTACATCAGGGTCTCATAAAATACAAAATGGTGCCTAAAAACCATTCTAGCAAAATCTGCCTCCAAAATCCATATGGCACTCATTTCCTTCTGAACACGGCCACATGCCCATAGAGCAGTTTACCACCAGATATGGGGTATTTCTGTAAACTGCAGAATCAGAGTAATGTATATTGAGGTTTATTTTGCTGTTAACCCTTGCTGTGCTGCAAGAAAAAAAATTGATTAACATAAAAAAAAATACCAAAAAAATGACATTTTGAAACTTTACCTCTATTTTCCTTTAATTCTTGTGATACACCTCAAGAGTTAACAAAGTGTGTAACATCAGTTTTCTATAAATTGAGGGGTGTAGTTTCTAAAATGGGGTCATTTATGGGTGGTTTCCATTATGAAAGCCCCTCAAAATCACTTTATAACTGAATTGGTGCTTAAAAAAATGGTTTGGGAAATTTTGTTGAAAATTTAAAACATTGCTTCCAAAATTCTAAGCCTTCTAACGTCCTAAAGAAATAAAATTACATTTACAAAATTATGCTAAAATAAGGCAGACATATAGTACATGTTCATTGATTAAGGCTACATTCACACGACAGTTGTTTTTTGCTGTCCGCAAATCGCGGATCCGTCTTCCTTTTTTTTTCACATCCACATCCGTTCCGTGTGTCCGAAAATTTTGTAGGCTGTGTTTCCGTGTGTCTTTGTTTTTTTTTTGCGGATCCGCAAAAAAAACGGAAGGCTTGAAACTGTTTCTTAAAGTACCTGCACAAGTGCCCTGGTTTGCAAGCAACCATCCGCAAAAAAAACGGATGCGGATGGAAAAACGGAAGGCTTCAGTGTGGCTTCCGTTTTTTTTGCGGACCCATTGACTTCAATGGGTCCGCAAACCGTTTTTTGCGGACAAGAATAGGACATGCCATATTTTTTTTGCGGACGTGAAATGCGGAATACGGACGCGGACAGGAAACGGAAGAGGCATCAGTTTTTTTTGCGGATCCATAGAAATGAATGGGATCCGCAAAAAAAACGGAACGGAAGCCGCAAAAAAATACTGTCGTGTGCATGTAGCCTAAAGGTGAAATATATCGACTCAAATTTACCACTGTCATTAAGTACAATGTGTCACGGGAAAACAGTCTCAGAACGGCTTGGATAAGTAAAAGCGTTCCAAAGTTATTACCACACAAAGTGACGCATGTCAGATTTGCAAAAATCGGCCTGGGATTTAACATGACAAGTGGCTTGGTAGTGAAGGGGTTAAACTGCACTACTCACAATACTGTTCTGAAATAATACCACAATACTCTTAAAAATGCCAGTTTACAGGTAATATATAATACCACTAGACTGGTACTAAATAATGCCAACATACTGTTTCTAAAAATACTACTATACTGTCACTAAATGATACAACACACTGTTAAGTAATAATACAGTTAATAAATAGGGACTCCATAGTGTTGCTACTACTCTTGAGCGAATAAAGCTTCGGATCATAGATCCAAAGTTGATTTGTTTAAAAACTTCAATGTTAATGCTGTTTCCGTACAGCATTAAAATGTATTCGCTCCATGGAGCCAAACTTTGTCTTGCCCGAAGTTGCACAAGACTTCAGGGAATTACTACTGTATTTATATCTGCGTATTTAAAAACAATTTAAAATAGGAATCAGAAGTGGGCTTTGATACTGGCTGGTACCTCTGTACCAAAGTCCAAATCAGATTCCTTTTTTAAATTGTTTTTAAATACGGAATACAGCAGTAATTCCGTGAAGTCTCGCATCACTAAGTTTAACTACAATACAGTAAATAAATAGTATAGAGCATACTTATTAAAAACACTTCCATACTATTAATAGGTAATAAAACTATACTGTTACTAAATGATACAACCATACTCTTACAAAATATTACCACCCTACTGTTAAATGGGTTGTCTGGTTTCTAATATTGATAACATATCCTCAGTATAGGTCATCAATAGACAATAGCGACTTCACCGAAGTTCGCCAAGAAATTCAGTTACAAATTAATTTGTCAAGAATCGCCATAAATCAGGTATACACAGGCCACTTTGCCTTTTGCCATGCTGTAGGCGGTTTTTGGCCATGCTGCGGTGAAGCTTGCAGCTGCCTCTTATGTAATAAAGACCACTGTATAGTCCTTCTTCATTGTTAATGGCCTTGCGACACCTTTGAATTGGGGCTATTGCTGGTATTGGTGTTGGCTGGTTAGGTTGGGAGGACAATATGCATATTATTGCTGTTCTTGCCTGCAATCTTCTGAAGGTTTGCCACATCTCTCCCTATGCTCAGCTCATACAGGACAATGGTGGAGATCGTGTGGGATAAAGGTTTTAAAGGGCTGTGACTTAACAGTGGATGGCTATCTGCATGACATTATGGATGGTCTCACATTCCCAGGCTTCTACCTTTGCACTGACTGGGTGTGTCAGCTATATCCAGAGAACCTATTTGAGATTGAGAAATATGTGAGCCACCACATTTTTAATTTAGTTATTACATCATATATAGAGCTCCTGTAATTGTAAATATATAATGGCTCCTCCATTATATATCTCTCTGGTGTGTAAGAGTCACAGGGGTGACATGTCCCAGAAGGTATGTATTCTGTAGATGTGAAGTAGCGAAGTAAGAGGGCCAGCTGGAGAGCACAGACCATGTTGGTGCTTATAAATACCAGCAGCCACACGGTATTGAGCTCTGCAACTGGTCCCCTATAGGAAACCAACCAACACGCATTGATAGAGGAGACTTACATCTAACCCGCTGTTTGGTATTGAAACACACTGGATAAAATATTTGTAACTATCGGGACTGCTACGACAGCGTAGCACCTGATGGGGAAGGGAGGGAGCTCCCTCCCTGTTAACCCTTTCCTTACAGCGGTCCCTATGGACCATGGCCTGGAAGGGGTTAAATGGCTGGCATCAGTGCCAGCACCGAAGTCAGACGTTTCAAGCAGAGTGTCAGCTGTATTATAACACTCTGCTAACCGCTCTGACCTGAAAATGAGGCAAGGGGTCAGCCATCCTGAAACAGGGCATTATATATGTTTAGGCATTATATATGGCCCAGGTCGGCAATCTGTTTAGTATAGATCTAAATTATACCGTAGCTCTTAGTTTATTTATTGCTGCAAAATAACGCCATATTTTTACTATTTCTTGCTTTTTAATTTTAATTAGAATTTTTTAGGGCTCCTTTTATAATTCTATTTTGTATTTTTATTTTGAGCAACTACAGATTGCTTCAGATGGGAAAGTCACAGGGGTCTATTCATTCATTATTTCGTTCTGTTCAAATTTTAACATATGAACCGCCAGTTCCATGAGCCATTTGCTGGTGACAAATGCAAATTGCATCCAGAATTTTTTTACTATTCTTGTTACGTGCTTCGTAGCTGTATTGAAAAGGGATATCGCTCTGCGCTAACGCGATTCCAGTGGGAGCGCTAGCAATGCTACAACTGTAACTTTAACTTTGTGAAATAATACAACACACTGTTAGTGATAATACAGTTAATAAATAGTGCCGTCGTTTTTAGAAAACCTGATTCGTTAACACGAAGCGTGAGAAATATTTGATTTGTTTTTAATCAAAGTTATCAAATCGGTCTGAAGTTTAGACTTCAGACCGATTTTCGCTTTAAACGCTTTGCTCAACAACAATCAGGAATATTGTTGAGTGAATCGAAGTATACTTTCAGTAAAAATTTGCACTTCATGGTAACTATTACATTTTTTCCTAAAATACTGCCTGTAAAAAAAAAAGTTTAAAAGTTTGAAGTTTGATTGCGGAGAGGCCGTCCAATCCCGTCTTGATTGAAGAAACCCCACAAACGACGTCACCGTGCACACCCAGTGTGATCATGTTTGAGGTCATCACGCTCACCACAGGTTTTTGGCTAGTTTTCTTTAATCAAAATGGGAGAGGGTGGCCTCTCTGCATTGTAGTGGATAAGGTGAGGATAGATAGATAGATAGATAGATAGATAGATAGATAGATATGTAGATATATTTATACATTTTTAACCCTTGATTAACCCCTGAGCAGCTCAATGTGAGTCACAGATGCCGTAATCAGAGTTGAAGTTAAATTATGGGGGCAGTGCAATTGCCATTACCCATGATTGCGTCCACTCCATACAACGAAAAGTGATTTGTGATGAAGAAATTAGTAACAAATCTAATTTCTTGTCAAAATTTGGTGATGCTGCCGAATCAAATTTTTCAAAACGTCGCTCATCTCTAGTCATCAGAGAGAGCCCAACTATTTGAAGAGACTGTAGCAATTGTACAAGTGTTGCATTATCTCCACTGTTTAACTGCTTGCTGTCAACATTACAGCAGAGGTGCAGTGTAATTACGGAGGTTACTACAACTGTTCATTTCTAGTGTTGAGTGCGAATATTCGAATAGCTTATTTTTTTATGAATATCTGCACTTCGCTAATTCACTCATATTTATAATATAGTGCTATATATTCGTAAAAAACTAATATTCTTTTTTTGTTTTTGTTTTTTTTTCAATCTGAACTCAAGATACCATTAACGAAGATAGAGAATATAGAGCTATGTTCTCTATCTTCGTTAATTCTAGAAAGCCAACCAATAGGAAAGTTATACCCCGTTCAAAGTTCAACTCGCAGTATGCCAATATTACATTATGTAATATTTGCGTACTGCGAATAAAACTTTGAACGGGGTAAAACTTTCCTATTGGTTGCCTTGCTAGAATTAATGAAGATAGAGGATACTGCGCTATATTCGTTATCTTCGTTAAGAACGAAGATAGCAAAATATTCTCTATCTTCGCTATTAACGAAGATAAAGAATATAGCGCTATATTTGTTAATTTTAGCAAGCCAAGTAAACTTCCCTATACACAGCTCTAAGTTGGATGCGTAATGCAAGAATATTAAGTAATATTACTCGCATTGCGCATCCAACTTAGAGTGGGGTATAAGCAACTTACTTTACTATTGTTTGACTGGGTAGAATTAACGAATATGACGAATACGAATATGACGAATATGCATCCAACTTAGAGCTGGGTACAATCAACTTTACTATTGGTTGTATTGCTAGAATTAACGAATATATATAAAATATAGCGCTGAATTCGTTATCTTCATTAATTCTAGATAACCAACCAATAGAAAAGTTGAAAAGTGAAAAGAATGCAGCACTTGTAAAAGCACTGCTGTCTCATCAAACAGATGATCAGTGGGGTCCTGGGAGTCGGACCTCTGCCAACCAGATATTGATGGCCTATCCTGATGATAGGTCCTCATTATTGGAAACCAGACAAACTCTTTAATAAATAAACTGGTATCAAACCATACCACCAAACACCAAACTAAATTATACCAATAACCTGTTAGTAAATAAGATAAGATCACCTTACCATTGCTAAATAAAACCATAATACTGTTACTAAATATCACATCCATTCTGTTACTAAAAATGCTACCATACTCCTACTAAATAATACCACTCTATTTTTACCCATTGAAAGGCCTTTACAGCCATCTTGATTAAAGAAAGCATACCAAAGCTCGTGCGTGATGATCTTCAGTTGGCGAGGAGACAGCCAGGATTGTGCAGAGTCAACCACATGGAAAGGGAAGGACTTTAGTACCATCAACTTGGCCATGAGCACTTTCAGCTTCTGCGCCATTGGAGGAGTGCATGCATACTGTTGTTTCTTTGCAATCACAAAAGAAATAGTAGACAATGGGAAGGAAACACACCCTTCTGCTGAGGTGGTGGAGCCTTGACTGCTGTAGAAGGGGAATTGCACAATTAAACACATTTTTTAGTGCACAGTGTGGTCACAGAAATGGGAAGTCCATTTGGGCTCTTTGCCGCTAGCTACATTGATGTGGCAGAATGTTTTTGCCACAGAAAAGCAAAGAAAGAAAATTATATCTTAAATATATAAAGCTGAGTGTATGTATGTATGTTCGCTAAAGGAATCCGCAGCGTTGCATTTACAATCACGAAATTTGGCACACAGGTACATCCTGTCCGGGAAGGCCAGGTCTCAGCTCTCTAGCACGTACCGTTCCTGAGATATTCCCCAAAAAATGCATTAGCCAATAGAAGCCTAATCACACAGGCACTTGCACACAGTTTTACACCAGGTTTCCATAACAACTTAGCCATTTTTCTTCACTGCTGTAGGTCAACTTTAACCTCTTAAGGACACAAGACGTACGGTTATATCCTGTGTCCGCTCCCTCAACATGGTGCCCGCTCCTGACCGATGCGGGTGCCATAGCCGTGGGTGGCCGCCTGCTTCTTGAAGCAGACACCAGCGGCATCATGCCGGTCACAGACATTTAACCCCTCAGATGCTGACCACGGCATCTGAGCGAGCACAAACCGAAAGTTTTACTTTCGGTTTGCGCTCCAGCTCCCCCGTGTGGCAATCAGAGGAGCCGGAGCGTGCCTGCAGCAGCCTGGGTCTCTATGAATGAAACCCAGGCTGCTGTATAGTATTTCCTATGAAGCCTAACCTGCAATAGCCTCCATAGGGAGTATTGGAGTATATGAGAATAGCAATCAGATTATTGATTGTTATAGTTCCCTATAGGAAAATGTAAAAAAAAAGGTTTTAAAAAAAATGCATAAAAAAACATTAAAGTTCAAATCACCCCCTTTTGCCAAAATGAAAAAATTAATTAAAAAAATAAAAAAAATAAACATACAACATTTATTTGCCCACTGGCATCTGGCAATAAGTACAGTACATGTGGAAGAGATATTTTCAGAATAAACACTATTAACAAATCTAGCAGTATACTGCATCTAAGGAACTGTCAAAAATCCTGAGCCTTGAAACAAGTGACCTTCTCCTGAAATTGGCTGAATAATGGCTTAAGTCAGAGATTTACTAGTAATTGGCGTTATCAGAGCAACTTTCACATCTAGGCAAGTAACTTTGTGTACGTAATGTCATACAGAACACAACAAGTGAATTATTTCTAGGGCTTGTCAAGGTATAAGTGTGCTGGATTTCCTTCAGCTAAATGTAGCATCTCTTTTGACCTATGTAAAGAATAAGGCAGGGTATGTATAATTGCTCTTTTGGATTCAGAAATCATATTAATGTGGCAACTGAAGAAACTGTTTAAAAGACATAGTATGGTAGAGGTTCACTGTCTCGTGATTATGGCACAATTTTCTAGAAAGCAACAAGGTAAGAGGTTGATTACTCTAGAATAAAATTGTCACATACTTATCTGTCTATGCTTCAGCAGCAAGTCCTTCCTCTCTGTTGCGGTGCAGCCAAGGGCGTTCCATTGCTTTGACAACTAGAGATGAGCGAATTTTTCAAAAATTCGATTCGCCGGTTTGATACGAATTTATTTGCGGCAAATTGTGTTAAAAACGGCTATTTCCTGGCTTCAGAGAGCCTTTATAGTGGTATAGAACACTGTGCCTTACAATCACATGCATAGGGAGTCTGCTGTGTAGTGAAATAATACCGTGAGTTAGTATGACATGCAGATGAATGGCGTCGCTCTTAGAATGACTGCACACTTCACTTATTTGGGTAGTCACGGGGCCAAAACTGACCAAATAACTAAAGTATGAACTCAGCCTTACAGGTCGATGTTAGCGCCAAGAAGAAGCTCGTGTTACACCGTCGTCAGCTGATTCCACATAAATGTTTATAGAACCTGTTCAATTAAACGCTTATACAAGTAGAACCCCCCGACAGAGTGGAGAAGATGTCAGCAGTAAGTTTGTGTTGATGTAACTGATTATTTTGCCTTTTCTCTAATGACAGAGTGGCACAATGACAGAGTGTTGAGGTGGCAGCAGCATCATCAGCAGGCCACAGAGTAGCACAATGACAGAGTGTGGAGGTGGCAGCAGCAGCAACAGAAGGAGACCACAGGGTGGCACAATGACAGTGTGGAGGTGGTAGCAGCAGCATCAGGAGACCACAGAGTGGCAAGGTGAAATTATGTGGAGGTGACAGCAGCATCAGACCACAGAGTGGCCAGGTGACATAGCGTGGAGGTGGCAGCAGCATCAGGAGACTACAGAGTGACGTGGTGACAGAGTGGGAAGGTGGGTGGTAATACCAGTACCAGCTGAAGATGGTGGGTGAAAGAAGGAGCACTTGGCATCAGATGTGTTGCATCAGACTGGTGGCAACATAAGAATAGTAGCTGAGACAGGTAGCCATAAGAAACCGGTCTCTTTTGTCAAAGTATTGGTGTGGAACCATGGATGATCTAGTCTGATGCATCAGTGGGTGGAAATCCTGTCTGATCCACGACTTATTCATCTTGACTAGTTCTTCTAGGGGTAACTATGGCCCCTGCCGCACTAAACACCCACTCTGTTGCCACACTACTGGATGGGCAGGACAGCTTTTCCAGGGCAAACTCTGCTAGTTGCTAATACACTAATACACACCAAAAAGGGCTGTAATTTTCTCACTTCAACACACAACGCTAATAAGCCCTTTTTCTTTTTCCCCACTAATGCATGCCAACAAGGGCTTTAGAACATATCTGCTGAACGGTAAATATATATATTTTTTTGCCACTAATACACGCCAAAAAGGGCTTTAGAACATATAACTGCAACGTTAAACGGCAAATAGGTCCTTATTTTTGTCCATTTTTACAAGACACAAAAGGCTTTAGAATATATAACTGCACCGCTAAACGGCAAATATATATATTTTTTTCCATGCTGAACGGCAAATATGCTTTTCTTTTTTCCACTTATACACGACACAAAAGGCTTTAGAATATATAACTGCACCGCTGATCGGCAAATATATTTTTCATTTTTCCACTTATACATGCCACAAAAGGCTTTAGAACATATAACTGCTCCGCTGAATGGCAAATATATATATTTTTTTTCACGCTGAATGGCAATTATATTTTTTATATTTTTCTTTTTCCACTTATACACGACACAAAAGGCTGTAGAACATATAACTGCACCGCTGAAGAGCAAATATATTTTTCTTTTTTCCACTTATACATGCACAAAAGGCTTTAGAACATATAACTGCACCGCTGAAAGGCAATTTTTTTTTTTTTGCTACTAATACACAACAAAAAGGGCTTTAGAACATATAACTGCACTGCTGAACAACAAATAGGCCCTTATTTTTGTCCACTTATACCCGACACAAAAGGCTATAGAACATATAACTGCACCGCTAAACGGCAAATATATTTTTCTTTTGCCTCTAATACATGACAAAAAGGGCTATCATTTTCGCACTTCACCATACATCGGCTAATACGCCCTTTTTTCCCACTAATACAATACAGAAAATTCTTTAGAACATATAACTGCACCACACAAGGGCAAATAAGACATAGAAATATTTATTTTTAATAAACCCTACTAATGGCTGTATCAAACAACACTTGTACCCCAATAACAAGAACAGTTTTCTGGATTTAAAGAGCTGTATAATGACAGTTTGGGTCCCCAGTCAGTGCAGCAGAGTGTAATAGGATTGCTCCTATTACCCAGGCTGTAACCTCCCCTACTGAACCCTGTTTAACATAAATGCTGTGGAATGATCCTCCCTATTCTTTCCCTACACCTTGAATAATCTTTCCCTGCACTTGTAAATCATTTTTTTTAGCACAATGAAGTTTTTTTTTTAACACTGTCCCTAATGCCTGCTGACGTCTCTCCCTGCACTATGTACACTGATAAATGGCAGAATCTAGGATGGCTGAGGCGATTTATAGGGCTGTGACATCACAGGGCTGGCTGCTGATTGGCTGCATGCATGGCATTATGGGTGATCCCGCCTTTTCAGAGTTCCTTGCTCCATGTCCTCACATGTGCAGCAGCCATTTTAGGAAAAAATGTGATTCATTACAACAAATCGCAAGGAAATTCGGATTAGGTGCGAATCGAATTTTTCCTGAAATTCGCAATGAATTCCACTTTATCAGCTTCGATTCGCTCATCTTTAATGACAACCATCCTCACTGAGAGTCGGACTGGTCTGTCTTTCAGGGAGCAGGGATACCGGGCCAATCAGGCTCAGTGCTTTTATCACATGTTTCCTGTCAGTGCAAGATTTAGACAAGCATCTGCTAGCAACAGGTGCCTATGATTGGTCTTCATTGCCACACTAGCATTTGTACATTTTGAAACTCCTTGATATTGACTTCTGCTTTGACCTTGACCCTGCCTTTGAAGTTTTACCTTATGGCTATGGCTTTGTCAGCCAGTATTTGTAGGAACCCTTGTCCAGTTGGGGTCCGTCATTAAAGACGGATCGTCCAAGTAGGCAGCGATAGTGGTATGGGTGGAAGTACAGAGCTGCACTATTTCTTACCTAACATGACAGGAATATTATACATGCAGACTAAACTAATTATTCTGGACCTTGCCTATATGACTGTTTTGCGCCTGAATAAATCTGACTGTCAGCAATGCAGGTTTCAAAGGAAGACAATCAATGTAGGATCCAAGCCCATCCCATTTAATTAGGAACAAATAATCTAGACAATATATGAGTAGGATTGAGCGAACCCGAACTGTAAAGTTTGAGTTCGTACCGAACATTGCGGTTTTTCGCACCCGGACCCGAACCTGAACATTTCTGTAAAAGTTCGGGTTCGGGTTAGTTGTTCAGCGATTTCTTCCCGATTTTTGAAAGGCTGCAGGGCAGCCAATCAACAAGCGATTCACTACTTTGCCCTAAGAAGTCATCACAGCCAGCATGCCTACTTTTGGCATGGCAGTGATTGGCTAAGTGCAGCATGTGACCCAGCCTCTATTTCAGCTGGAGTCACGTAGCACCACACGTCACTCTGCTGCTCTTAGTGTAGGGACAGGCTGCTGCTGGTGCTCTCAGGGAGACATTAGGGAAGAAATCTGTTGAACTTGTTGGTGTTAACTCTTCAAACTACAGCAATTATTGAGGGTGATATGCTACAAATTTGTACCCAGCCCTGAGCCCAGTGATACTGCAAAATAATTTTTAATCCATCTGTTACTGAGGTGTGGGTTGGCGGCCATTTTAGCAGCTGCAGTGTCCTTGGAACTGCATGTGACCTGCATGTGTGCCAGCCTGCCAGGGACATCAGTTTCATTATTTTTTGGTAGCTCAGTGTAGGAAAAATTCCTTTTTTCTGGCAAGTCAATCCCCCTACATTACCTATTTTATAATTTTGAAGTGACATGGTGCATTTCTGTAGTTGGGGGAATAAACCTGTACTGCTGTAACACAGAGCACGTTTGCATACACCACTGAAAAACCTATTTTGAAATTTTGCGGTGACATAGTGCATTTCTGTAGTAGCTGTAAAAAACCAGTACTGTCGTACAACATAGCACGTTTGCATACAATGCTGAAAAACCTGTTTTATAATTTTGCGGTGAAAAACTGCATTTCTGTAGTTGGGCTAATAAACCCGTATTGTTGTGCCACAGAGCACATTTGCATACAATGCTGCAATTTTTTTAAAATAATTTTTGGGGTGACATACAGCATTTCTGTAGTTTGTTGCAATAAACGCTGGTTTTGTGCTTCATAGCAGATCTAAGGCCTACCCTGTATTTCAGTCATTTTAAGTAACCTGTGGAACTCCGCATTTGCATAGTTGGTTGCAAAAACACGGTTTTGTGGTAGATAGCACATTTGCGGTGTACGCTGCATTTCTGACAGTCAAATTAAACCGTTTACCTCTGCTGTTACATTGTTGGTTTGAAAAATCAAATTTTTGTTGATAGTGAAGTAATTGTATTGAATTGCTCTGTTACACTGTTGTGTGACCTAAAGAAATGTATTCTGTTTATGACACGGGCACTGTCTTACTGTTAGTGAACTTAATTGTTGACTTTTAGCAGTTAAATTGACACCTGAGATAAACCATGTTAGTTTGGTGGATAAACGCAAATAATGAGGAGAACATCAATTAAGGGACGTGGGCATGGTCCTGGTGGTGTTGGTGGAGTTCCTGTTGCTGGAAGAGGACATGGTCGTTCTGCGCCAGTTACAGGTCCAAGTGAAACACCTTCCTCAGGTGCGAGTGGGCGACAAAACTTGCAGCGTTATTTGGTAGGCCTGAATGCCACTCTATGGAAGGTGAGGCCAGAACAAGTACAGGCGATAGTAGATTGTGTGGCTGACAGTGGCGCCAGTTCCTTCACAGTATCTCCCACCCAGTGCTCTGCAGAAAGCTCAGAGTTAGCTCCTGCAGCCCATGCCCATCAGCAGGGGCGTAGCTATAGGCTCATGGGCCCTGGTGCAAGAGTTCAATTTGTGCCCCCCCTCCCCCGTTCGGCCATTCCGTTCCTCTGCTCTGTTATAGGAGCAGGAGAAAGGAAAGTACGCATTCGGCACATAATTGAGCCAAACAGAGCCTAAGGATCTCATAGACTATAATGGCGTCCGTTAGGTGTCCGCTCCGAAGATGATTTTGGAGCGGAGACAAAAGCTGTCCATGCAAGATTTTTGACTCTGCTCCAAAATAATCTTCGGCGCGGACACCATTATAGTCTATGGGGTTCGTAGGCTCTGTTCGGCTCAGTTATGTGCCAAATGCGTACTTTCCTTTCTCCTGCTCCTATAACTGAGCAGGAGAACGGAAAGGCCAAACACTGATGTGAACTTAGCCGAATGGTGTCCAGTGACATGGAGGGGGGAGGTGGAGAAATGTGACATGGAGGGAGAAATGTGACATGAGGGGAGAAATGTGACATGGAGGGAGGGGAATGCGACATAGGGCGGGGAGAAATGTCACATGGTGGGGAAATGTGACATTTCTCCCCCTCCATGTCACATTTCTTCCCCTCCATGTCACATTTCTCCCCTCCATGTCACATTTCTCCCCTCCATGTCACATCCCCTCCATGTCACATCCCCCATGTCACATTTCTCCCCCTATGTCACATTTCTCCCCTCCATGTCACATTTCTCCCCCTCCATGTCACATTTCTCCCCCTCCATGTCACATTTCTCCCCTCCATGTCACATTTCTCCCCTCCATGTCACATTTCTTCCCCTCCATGTCACATTTCTCCCCCTCCATGTCACATTTCTCCCCCTCCATGTCACATTTCTTCCCCCTCCATGTCACATCCCTCCCCCTCCATGTCACATCCCTCCCCCTCCATGTCACATCCCCCATGTCACATTTCTCCCCCATGTCACATTTCTTCCCCTCCATGTCACATTTTTCCCCCATGTCACATTTCTCCCCCTCCATGTCACATTTCTCCCCCTCCATGTCACATTTCTCCCCCTCCATGTCACATTTCTCCCCCTTCATGTCACATTTCTCCCCCTTCATGTCACATTTCTCCCCTCCATGTCACATTTCTCCCTCTTCATGTCACATTTCTCCCCTTTTCATGTCACATTTCTCCCCCTCCATGTCACATTTCTCCCCTCTTCATGTCACATTTCTCCCTTTTCATGTCACATTTCTCCCCCTCCATGTCACATTTCTCCCCTCTTCATGTCACATTTCTCCCCCTCCATGTCACATCCCCCTTCATGTCACATTTCTCCCCTCCATGTCACATTTCTCCCCTCCATGTCACATTTCTCCCCCTCCATGTCGCATTTTTCCCCTCCATGTCACATTTCTCCCCCTCCATGTCACATTTCTCCCCTCCATGTCACATCCCCCTCCATGTCACATTTCTCCCCTCCATGTCACATTTCTCCCACCTCCATGTCACATCTCTCCCCTCCATGTCAAATTTCTCCCTCTTCATGTCACATTTCTCCCCCTCCATGTCACATCCCTCCCCTCCATGTCACATCCCCTCCATGTCACATTTCTCCCCATGTCACATTTCTCCCCCCATGTCACATTTCTCCCCCTCCATGTCACATTTCTCCCCCTTCATGTCACATTTCTCCCCCTCCATGTCACATTTCTCCCCCTCCATGTCACATTTCTCCCCCTACATGTCACATTTCTCCCTCTATTAATATTATGTAAAAACATTATGCTCACCTGGTCCTGGTCCAGTCGGTAGCAGCTCCTCTTCTCCTCTGTGTGGCACTGGTTGACTCCTGGTATCTTCTCTTTGGCCTCCCAACAAGTTGTTTGAGGTCTTGAAGACCTTTCACACTCTTTCTCCCCCATGTCACATTTCTCCCCCATGTCACATTTCTCCCCCCTCCATGTCACATTTCTCCCCTCTTCATGTCACATTTCTCCCCCCTCCATGTCACATTTCTCCCCCCTTCATGTCACATTTCTCCCCCCTCCATGTCACATTTCTCCCCCTTCCATGTCACATTTCTCCCCCTTCCATGTCACATTTCTCCCCTCCATGTCGCATTTTCCCCCTCCATGTCACATTTCTCCCCCTCCATGTCACATTTCTCCCCCTCCATGTCACATTTCTCCCCCTCCATGTCACATCCCCCTCCATGTCACATTTCTCCCCCTCCATGTCACATTTCTCCCACCTCCATGTCACATCTCTCCCCTCCATGTCACATTTCTCCCCTCTTCATGTCACATTTCTCCCCCTCCATGTCACATCCTCCCCCTCCATGTCACATCCCCCCATGTCACATTTCTCCCCCATGTCACATTTCTCCCCATGTCACATTTCTCCCCCTCCATGTCACATTTCTCCCCTCCATGTCACATTTCTCCCCTTCATGTCACATTTCTCCCCCTCCATGTCACATTTCTCCCCCTCCATGTCACATTTCTCCCCCCTACATGTCACATTTCTCCCCTCTATTAATATTATGTAAAAACATTATGCTCACCTGGTCCTGGTCCAGTCGGTAGCAGCTCCTCTTCTCCTCTGTGTGGCACTGGTTGACTCCTGGTATCTTCTCTTTGGCCTCCCAACAAGTTGTTTGAGGTCTTGAGGACCTTTCACACTCAGTCAATCAGTGGCCACAGTTATGTCATGTGTCAGGCCAGTGATTGGCTCAGCAGGAAATCGCTGGCCTGACATGTGACACAGCTGCAGCCACTGATTGGCTGAGTGAAAATGGTCCTCAAGACCTCAAATAACTTGTCGGGAGGCAGCTCTCTCCTGGAGGGGGCCCCGTGGGCCCCCCTGACTTAGGGGCCCGGTCGCAATTGCGACCGCTGCGACCCCTATAGCTACGCCACTGCCCATCAGTCTTTTACCTAACCCCCTTGCAAATCCGCCAAGCAGCCTAAGCTCCAAGTCATGCAGCAGACTCTTATGCTTTTTGCTGACTCCTCTGGCAGGGTTTCCCCAGTCTATCCACATAGCCCTGCCCCAGTTATGAAGACATTGAATGCACTGAAGCCTAACCACTTATGTTGCTGGATGAGGACATGGGAATACCACCACAGCACGTCTATGATAAAGATGAAACAAAGGTGCCAACTGCTGCGGCTTTTTGCAGTGCAGACCGACAAGGAGGGCAGAGGTCAAGAATGGGTGGAAGATGATGTGGAGGACGATGAGGCCCTAGACCCCGACTGGACTCAAGTTCATGCTAGTGACATGTGCAGTTCTGAGGAAGAGGCAGTGGTAGCACAGAGGCAACAGCACAGCAAAAAAGGGAGTAGGATGCAAAAGCGGAGCTGCCGTCCCCGAGACAGTACGTCTGCTACTGCCCACCGCACCCAGGGACCTAGCACACCAAAGCCAGCTCCAAGGAGTTCATTGGCGTGGCAGTTCTTCTGGAAATGACACAAGACACTAGTGGTTTGCACTTTGTGCCATCAGAGCATGAAGCGAGGCATACACGTTCTAAACCTGAGCACAACCTGCATGACCAGGCATCTACATGCAAAGCACAAACTGCAGTGTAGTAAACACCTTAAAAACCAAGAAAGGTCTTAGGCTCCTCCTGCTTCCTCTTCGGCTGCTGTCTCTGCTTCTTCCTCCACCTCTGGAGTCACAGTGGCATCTGTCACCCAGCAAACAGAGGATGTGCCACCAACATCACCACCTCCGTCATCATCACCAAGCATCTCCACCATGTCACACTCAAGCGTTCAGCTCTCCATCTCCCAAACACTGTAGAGAAAGAGAAAATACCCACCTACCCACCCTCGATTCCTGGTGCTGAATGCCAGCATTTCAAAATTACTGGCCTTTGAAATGCTGTCATTCCGTCTGGTGGAGACGGACTGTTTTAAAGAGCTGATGGCGGTGGCTGTCCAACAATAGGTCGTTCCCAGCCGCTACTACTTTTCCAGGCGAGCAGTCCCTTCCCTGCACAACTAAGTGGAGGATAAAGTCAAGTGGGCACTGCGCAACGCCATCTGTGGCAAGGTCCACATAACCACAGATACATGGACCAGTAAGCATGGGCAGGAACATTATATCTCCCTAACTGCACACTGGGTAAATGTAGTGGCGGCTGGGCCCAAGTCGGATAGCGGTTTGGCGCTTGCCCTTCGACCACCGAGGATCATAGGGCATTTTTCTTTGCCTCCTGTTGCCTCCTCCTCCTACTCTGCTTCCTCCTCCTCCTCTTCTACCACCTCCTCATCCGGTCAGCGAAAGACCTTCACCACCAACTTCAGCACAGCCAGGGGTAAACGTCAGCAGGCGGTTTTAAAACTCATGTGTTTGGGGGACAAACCCCACACCACACAGGAGTTGTGGAGGGGCATAGAAAAACAGACTGATGTGTGGTTGCCGCCAGTAAGGCTCAAGCCAGGACTGGTGGTGTGCAATAATGGGCGAAATCTCGTAGTAACTCTGGGACTAGCCAGTTTGATGCACATCCCTTGCCTGGCGCATGTGCTGAATTTGTTGGTGCACAAATTCTTTAAAAAGTACCCAGACATGTCAGAGCTGCTGCAGAAAGTGTGGTCCATCTGTGCGCACTTTCGGCGTTCTCACCCTGCTGCTGCTTGCCTGTCTGCGCTGCAGCGTAACTTCAGCCTTCCCGCTCACCGCCTCATATGCGACGTGCCCACCAGGTGGAACTCCACCTTGCATATGCTGGTGAGACTGTGCGAGCAGCCACAGGCGATAGTGGAGTTTCAGCTGCAGCACACACGGGTCAGTCGCTCTGCAGAACAGCACCACTTCACCACTAATAAGTGGGCTTCCATGCAAGACCTGTGTGCCTTGTTGCGGTGTTACTAGTACTCAACCAACATGACCAGTGCCGATGACGCCGTTCTTAGCATTACAATACCACTTCTATGTCTCCTTGAAAAAACACTTAGGGAGATGATGGAAGAGGATATGGCACAGGAGGAAGAGTAGTAGGAAGAGGGGGCATTTCACAGGGTTTCAGGCCAGTCATTCAGAAGTGTCTCAGAGGGTGGGTTCCTGCACCAGCAGAGGCCATGTACACATGTCGCCAACCAGGGCACAGTTCTAGAGGAGAAGGAGGATGAGGTAGAGGAGGAGGAACCGGGTTCACAGCAGGGTGGCACCAAACGCAGCTCATGGCCATCACTGGAGCGTGGCTGGGGGGATACGGAGGACACAGACGATACACCACCTACAGCTTATCCTTACCTCTGGGCAGCCTGGCACACATGAGCGACTACATGCTGCAGTGCCTGCGCAACGACCGCAGAGTTGCCCACATTTTAACTTGTGCTGACTACTGGATTGCCACCCTGCTGGATCCTTATTACAAAGACAACGTGCCATCCTTAATTTCCTCACTGGAGTGTGATCCACGACTACTAGCACATGCTGGTAGACGCGCTCCTGAGGGCATTCCCAACTGACACCGGGGGACAAGTGGAAGTAGAAGGCGAAGGCAGAGGCGGAGGAGGAAGAGGTTGCCAATGAAGCTAGGTTACGGCCAGCACCGACCTCTCAAGGCACGGTTAGCATGGCCGACATGTGGAAAAGCTTTGTCACCACGCCACAGCAACCAGCACCACCAGCTGATATGGAACGTCTTAACAGGGAGCAGCATTTGAATAGCATGGTGGAACAGTACGTGTGCACACACCTACACGTACTGATTGATGGTTCTGCCCCATTCAACTTCTGGGTCTCCAAATTGTCCACATGGCCTGAGCTTTCCCTCTATGCCTTGGAGGTGCTGGCCTTCCCTGCAGCCAGTGTATTGTCTGAACATGTATTTAGCATGGCAGGGGGCCTCATTACAGACAAACGCAGCCGCCTTTCCACAGCAAATGTGGGCAAGCTCACGTACATTAGAATGAACTAGGCTTGGATCCCACAAGACTTGTCTGTACCTTGGGCAGAATAGACATTTTTACCCTCCTCAACCATACCTTCTTGTACTCAAGTGCACTTATTCTTTGATTTCTTTCATTTTTATTTGTCGAATTATTTTGGGCGCTACCCCAATTTAAAAAAAAAAAACATTGTTAGCTGGCTACCTCCTTCTCCTTCGCCGCTTCCACCTACAACACCACATTAACTGCCTCCTCAACCTTCGACTCCACATTCACCTCCTCCTCCTTAATTTTTATATATGTTATTTTAAGTTATTTCCATATCCACATTTGTTTGCAGAGCAGAGCACTTTCCATGCTATTAAGCACATTTGCCTTTTGCAGCCCTCTAGCCCTTTCCATTACATTTTTAGGGCCACTTTAGTGCCCAAAAGTTCGGGTCCCCATTGACTTTAATAGGGTTCGGACTTCCAGGTGTTCGCTCAACTCTATATATGATGTCTATATCAATACCCAACCCAACAAATATGTATTTTACAGCCTTCAAAGAACCATCTATGAAACATAAAATCCAATTTGTTTCACACATGCTAAAAAGTGACTCAAACTGGATGACAAAATCTAAATATGATCACACACAACTAGCATTTAATTAAGTGCACAACAACTAGAGCTGTAAGCGGTATGAGCTGTGATATACTAGCTTAGAGCCTGTGTGTCGATTTACGGAGAATTATGACAAAATGTATTGGCTTCTCTATATTTCTTGACAGATAAATGATTTCCCAGTTCATAACTAACAGTGCAATTGTCGATTCTTCCAGAATCATGACAAAAATTTATTTGCTTCTTCTTTTTTCTTGACAAATAAATGTTTTATGAGTAAGCACTACTTACCTGTCAATTCTGTTGGCGCCAAGACCAAATTCATAGGCTACTCTATATTTAATGACTAAATCCACAACCAAGACATCTTTGCAAAACTATTAAAGCCTTCGCCATGCATTTATTCAAAGTGTTTGAATAAATATACCAGATATTAGTTTTTGACTCTCCACATGTATTTGTTATCCCAGCTTAGCCTTCCATATGCACTTAATGAAAAGACTAGTCCTTTAGTACAGAGTAAGAAGGAATCAGCATTAAAACATTGACTTACAAACCTAATAAACAATATTAAAATTCCATTGATGCACCTTGATGTGTCAGCAGTATTAATTCTAGCCATGGCCCCAGTGTCAGAGTAGGTTTCTCTGCAGCCACACGATACAGAACATCGGTACATTATCAGTAATAAGATCTAAAAATCATGAATCATCTAATAAAAATAGACTCTAGTACCAAGTAGTTGGCTCCACATGGGGTTGTCTTTTTATAAACGTTTGGAACCATTATTGTGTCCTGGCCCAACACAGGAACCTCTAACATATTGGCTAGCCAGCTGGTCATGCTCGCACTGCCCAAAGTTCATACGGGAATCCTTCCTCAAATGTGTCCAGGCCTGTATTCAGACATAGGATACCGACACTTTCCACCCGGTTTTCAACAATCCTCTAAGAGCTTCTCTGTGGCATATCAGAAATCATGCAGATAGTGAGGTACCTTCAGCACAAATGGATAATAAAAGGTTTTATTATACTCAAAAGACACGTTAAAATTAACAGCAGATCATAAAATGCCAACCCGGGTTTCGCACAAGCTTCGTCAGGGGCAAAATCTAGACTTCCTTTGTGACACACCTATTTAACCCTAAAACTTTTCCCCAAAAAAATTTGGAGGGAGGAAACACGTCATCAGTTAAAACATATTTAAAAAGGCTACTATGATGCAACGAAACACTTATTACCACAAAACAACATATAAAATCACATTATACATATATGGACAAACCCTTTGCGCCTTATTTATCATCAAAATCCATGGTCCAGCTGCTCTAAAATAGAAAAAACCCGTTCTCCATTCACACTTAGATCACATGTTACTTTCTTCTAACCTATCAGGGGCTACGCTCATTCATGTTCTCTATGCCTCCGATCACGTGTTTCAGACTGACTAATCATATAATTCAACTCAAAGGAGAGGACAGATACCCTTTCACTCAAATCCAGATGTAAGTATCTCGGACTGCAAATTGCTCTCCAAATAATGATATGTTGTGGTGCCAGATATACTTACATTCCCACCGAACTGATGATGTGTTTCCTCCCTCCATATTTTTGGGGGTGAGGGTTCTAGGGTTAAATAGGTGTGTCACAAAGGAAGTCTAGATTTCGCCCCTGACGAAGCTTGTGCGAAACCAGGGATGGGCGGTGAAACGAAGGATATCCATTTTATGATATGCTGTTAATTTTAACGTGTCTTGTGAGTAAACCTTTTATTATCCATTTGTGCTGAACGTACCTCACTATCTGCGTGATTTCCGATATTCCACAGAGGAGCCCTTACCCTTAGAGGCTTGTTGAAAACCGGGTGGAAAGTGTCGGTATCCTATGTCTGAATACAGGCCTGGCCACATTTGAAGAAGGATTCCCACATAAACTTTGAGTAGCGCGGTCCTCACTAACTACATTAAATGACGGTGTAAATATACCCACTTCGCTTCTGGGACCTGCAGCACAAGTATAAAAATCTACATGACTGAGATAATTTTATCTTAAATTTTGAGCTGGTCATGCTCGAAACTTAAGTACTTGATGGTGCAAGAAGTGAAACATTAGCATGCTTTGCATTTCTATAACATACCATTTATATGTTAGCTAGCATTCCCTAAGTCACTGGGCATATGCTCCCAAGGACGAACACTGAATACTCTTTTACATTAAATATTTAATCTTTTGTTGCATTTTCTTAATTCGGATAGTAACAAAAAGGCTAAAAACACTTTCACACAGCCATTATTTGGTCAGTATTTGAAGTGGCACAAATCATTCCATATTACTTTTATCGGTAGGTTCCACTCCCGGTTTTGGCTTACAGACACTGATGCAAGATAAAAAGAAAGGGTTGAATGGTCGGCACTGCTTCAGAGTCTCGGCGGTGCACGTGTCAGCGGGCGGGCGGACGTCCCAGGCTGCTACAGGAAATAGAAAATACCGGCACTCGCTTGTAATTTTTCTAATGCTGGTTTATTGTCACATATTGTAAAGCATAGTGACGCGTTTCTGCACTGTGCGTGCTTTCTTCAGACTATGAAGAAAGCACGCACAGTGCAGAAACGCGTCACTATGCTTTACAATATGTGACAATAAACCAGCATTAGAAAAATTACAAGCGAGTGCCGGTCTTTTCTATTTACTGATGCAAAATACTGACAAAATACTGACCAAATACTGACCGTGTGAAAGTGGCCTTAGAGTAAGAAGTTTATAATATATTGATACTTACATGTATAAGAGAGCTGCATAATGCCATGCGGATCCTGAAGTTGTGCCATATTTAAAGTTTTGCAGTAGAGATTGCATTCATGAATTGACATGAAGAATCTGTATAGCTATATAAATTATCACAAGGGGAGGATAAAATGTCTAATCCTTTTCTGACCAAAGGAACAGACTTCTTTTGTTGACATACATGATTTTCCTATTAGCTAATGCATTGAATTAGTTTTAGGGTTTTGTGATTATTGATTAGTGTTAGAGTTCACAAACAGGATGGGAAATTATATGATTAAGGCCCCATGTACACGATCATATCTGCTTGGTTAACAACAGTTTTTGGTTAATTACAATAGTACATTCTAACTAGCCATATACATGCAAACTTCCCCATAAAATACCGCATTTGGTTTTCTCCATCAGTCTCTACTTTTTCTTGTCATACATACATTTCTCTCTTATTTTCTGTGATGATGTGTCTATGGGAATGAAAAAGCAGCAGCAGGTGTAATAACAGGGGAGTGTCTATGTAAGTAGCTGGGTGTGAGGAGCTATAAACTAGTTGGGCATTGTTATGGGTGGTCCTGGAGCTGTTGCAGAGAAAGAAATGTATCATGGGTTTGGTTGGATGCAGCAACAGGAAGTGCCACATAAAGCATGGAAAGAAAACAGAGTAATTGGTTTACATGATCAAAACAGCAGAGCCCAAATTATAAAAAAAAATGCATTGGGTAGATGTACATGAGGGAAGCAAATATGTGGGTCTTTTTGGTAAAAAACCATAGTAATCCTGGGGAAACCCCTTTAAGCTGCAAAACGCACACACACAAAAAAAGAAGAGAATTGAAACCTGTGCTAGGAAGAAGTCAACATGATCTAAAGACATTTTTATTGTTGCTCCTTGCTTCACACACAAAACGGATTCTTACCTGCTGCTTTCAGGGGAAGAATTACTTGGAAATCTTAAACCTTGGGTAAAGAGAAAATGCTGGTCTTGTCTGGCAATCAAGAATTTATCTGATGGGATGAAAACCGCTCTGCACAAATGAGTTGCTGCAGCAGGTGCTTGTGAGTAAAAGAGACACAGTATCTCAGCATTCCATCAGCAGTGATGTCATCAGCTACATGGAGAATCCTATGATGTCATCACCTGAAGGGGGAAGCCTGTGAATGGAATATATGTCCAGAAAGCAGTCGCATGG
The DNA here is from genome assembly GCA_033119425.1 of Bufotes viridis. Lineage (NCBI taxonomy): Eukaryota > Metazoa > Chordata > Amphibia > Anura > Bufonidae > Bufotes > Bufotes viridis. The sequence continues at coordinate 101,941,593 of CM065590.1, forward strand.
GTGTGCATGAGTGGGGGAGACCAGAGGGGTGTAGTAGTAGTTGTACTGAGACTCAAAGATTTTAAAAAGGGAGTGAAAAATTGAGCCCAGGAGACGGAAAAAAAAGTGTAGCTCAGCTGCATCTGTATATATATATAGAGAGAGAGAGAGAGAGAGAGGAGAGGAGAGCAACATACAGGACAACGCCTAATATTTTTCCAGCCCCCCTCTATTGGGCCCTTTAAAATGTAAACTTTATTTGATTGTATTAAATTAAAAGAAAATAGTATAAACTAAATATGTTAAAACCGTATTGCACCTGAGTCCTAATATTATCTAGGTCAGGGGCTACTGTATATTATTCAGTAGGTTAGAGGCTCCTGCTTATTCACCTCGCTACCTATCTCTATCTTACATATTTATTCTGGAGCCCTAGTTGATTGTGTAACAGTAGGACATGTTGCTATTAAAATAGCAATTGGTAAGCTACTGCCTGCCCGACATGTTTTGCTGCTTGATTTTTCACTCTCTTCAAGCAATCTTTGAGTTTTAGTGTAAATAGATTTGGCTTTAGTGCCTATGGTAATAAAGCAAAGCATGATCCTAACCAAACAGTCAGTGAAAGCTCTGGTGACTCTCAACCTGCAAAGGCACTTACAATTGCCCTCAATATAGAGGGCAATGGGGTTCTTCGAGAAATAACAAGAAAAATAAAAAAGGAAAGAGACCTCTATCTCTCAAATATGTAGCAATTCGTCCACTTGGCCATTGCCTGCTGTAAATTTGGTTCCATTGGGACAGATAACCCCTACAGAATAAAAAATATTGAGAAATACAAATGGCAATACAAATATGGCGAGCTCTACCAATATTCCCACCTCATCAGTAGGGGAATTAACACCTATCACTACTTTCGATAATATTGCTTCGGCAGCCTCTTTTTTACACATGTGTTAAATAAAACTACGGTAATGAGATATACAGGCATATCAGAAGTAGAGATGTTTGAACTGAAACTGGAGATTCAGTTCGGTTCAGGTTAGACTTATTTTTGAAAAAGTTTGGTTCCAACCCGAATCAATTCGGACTAAGCAGTAGTTCCTCCATTTGTCCAGACAATTTGCATATAAACCCCTCTAGCCTCCTAGTACTTTTAGAAAAATATATCCTTTTTGTTTATTTTTTATGAATTTTTCGTTTTCCCTCCCCCCTCCCAAAGCTCTCAAATGCAATGACAGCATTAGTAAATAATGTCTGAGTGGCACTAACATACATAGCTATGAGTAAAAGCACATTTGATGGCGTTAAGATAAAGTATGTTTTAAAACACACTACACCAGCACATGTGTTATACTTTTTCATATTCCAAAGCCTCCAAAAGATTTCTTTTATCTGGGGCAGATGATGCTTAAATAAATAAACATGGTGTTATGGGATAAAAAAAATTAAAAAAGTGTCTTGGGGGACCAAGCGTCCATAAATGATGCCTTTTTATGAGGAGGTGAATAGAAGCTTGGACAGAGGGGTGGCTGTGGATGTAGTGTTTCTGGATTTTGCAAAGGCTTTTGATACTGTCCCTCATAGATGTTTAATAGGTAAAGTAAGGTCAAAAGTATAGTTTGTAATAGGATTGAAAGCTTGCTGAAGGACCATGTCCAGAGAGTTGTGGTCAATGATTCCTATTCAGAATGGTCCCGGGTTATAAGTGGTGTAGCCCAAGGTTCAGTATTGGGTCCTCTATTGTTTAATTTATGTATTAATGATATGAAGGATGGAATTAATAGCACCATTTCTATTTTTGCAGATGACACTAAGCTATGTAGTACTTTTCAGTCTAAGGAAGATGTTCATAAACTACAATCTGACTTGGACACTCTGAGTGAATGGGCATCAACTTGGAAAAAGAGGTTCGATGTGGATAAAAGTTATACATCTTGTTAGCAATAATCCCCATGCATCATATATCCTAGGAGATGTAACACTGGGAGAGTCACTTATAGAGAAGGATTTGGGTGTCCTTGTAGATCGTAGATAAAATAACAGCATACAATGTTAATCAGCTGCTTCTAAGGCTACCAGGATATTGTCATGCATTAAATGAGGCATGCACTCGCGGGACAGGGATGTAAAACTACCAATTTACAAAGTGTTGGTGCAGACTCATCTTGAATATACAGTTCATTTCTGTAACAGCGGCTGCTGTGCGCCGTTGTTTCTCTGCTTACCGCCGCGGTCCAGGGCACCATGTTCAGCAGTGATCTGCTGCCAGTGTTTCCTTTCAGCCCTGGCCACAGCATGCTTGCTGCTTGTTTCCTGCAGCATTTCCTTAAGTGCCGTTGCAGGTCACTTCCTGTGCTTTATGGGTTGCATCATGTGACCTCGCTGACCAATCCTAGGCCTCCTGCACATATATAATTGTCTCAGCCCCCTTCATTAAATCTGCTTGTGTTCCTGTGTTCTTGACTCGTACTTGTATTCCTGGACTCTGCTACCTGTTTGATCCCTGCCTGTTTGCCTTGACTCTCCTGTTTTCGATCCGGATTGCCTGACCTGTACTTGTGCCATCTGCTCTGACCTGTTGCCTCTATAACTTCACCTCTGCCTCATCCTTCGGTCCTGCACTGTTGCTCCTGGTTACGATTCAGCCTGCTGACAATGTCTATACCTCTGGTACTATGCCCAAGTACCTCCTGGTGCCTGGAACAGCTGCCTCGTGTGCCAATCCTTCTCAAGAGGTAGCGACCTGGTGTTGCCCTCGGGAAAGTCTATCCCCACCATCAGGCGTACTGTGAAGATCGAGGGATTCACTTAGACTCACTTAGATTCATTTAGATAATGCCCATAGAGGAGGTAGGACATATGGCACAGTGGGTTTGTGACAATTTCACCAGCCCATAGAAAGGACACTCTGCAGCTTGGAAAAGTACAGAGGAGAGTGACTAAACTGATAAGGGGCACGGAGGGTCTTAGTTACGAAGAAAGAAGTACATTTTATTTAGTCTTGAGAAGAGACATCTAAGGGGGGACATGATTAAACTATATAGATATATAAATGGGCTGTACAAAAATATGGTGAAAAACTGTTCCATGTAAAATGCCATCAAAAGACAAGGGGGCGCTACCTGCGACTGGAGAAGAAAAAGTTGAGTCTCCAGAAGCGTCAAAGCTTCTTTACTGTAAGAACTGTGAATCTGTGGAGTAGACTTCCTCAGGATATGGTCACAGCAGGAACAGTGAACAGTTTTAAAAAGAGCTTAGATGAATTCTTTAAAGTAAATGACATTAATGCTTATGAAAATGTGTAGAAATCGGAGTCTCACTTCCTTCTGGGATTCACATCCCCACCTATCCCTTGGTTGAACCTGATGTACTTTTTTCAACCGTATTAACTATATATGTAACTATGTAACTATGACATGCACAAGTGTCGATTATCAGAAGAAAAAGTGGCTCATAGCGAACAAACCTAAAAAAAATCTTCTTTTTAATTGGGAGCAGCAACACTGCAGTGTGGATGTGGAAAGGGTACATACATAGTGGCATGCAGCTGCAATAGTAGTGGCAACAGAAGCAGCATAGCACAGTGGTTCTGTGGTTAGCCCTGGTGCCTTGCAGACCTGGAGTCCTAGGTTACAAAGAACTGAGGAATATAGCAGAAATATAGCAGCGCTCTAAATAAACGTAAATAAACCTAAATGACGTAAAATAAATAAATAAAATAAAACATTCCAGGCAGTAGACCAGCTGTCTATGGTAATCAGTAGTAATAGTAGTAGTGGTAGTAGAGGCAGATGGCTGTAGGGGATTATCAGCGAGGAGCAGCAGAAGCCGAGACAGCAGCAGCAGCCATATGGTACATGTTGGCAGGCAGCAGCATGATGGAGGCAGCAGCCGTAAAGAAGATGATGGTTGGCAGGCAGTGGTGGGATGGTGGTGGTGGCATGATGGAGGCAGCAACGGCAGCCATAGAAAACATGATAGTAGGTAGGTTGTAGCAGTGGCATAATGGTGGTGGTGGCGGCATGATAGAGGCAGCGGCCATACAGAACACGATGGTAGGCAGGTGATAGGATGGCAATGGTGGCATGATGGAGGCCATAACAGCAGCAGCCATACAGAACATCATGGTTGGTAGGTCGCAGTAGTGGCATAATGGCGGCTGTGACAGGCGCAGCACTATGAAGTGCCTTTTGCGCTGTGGCATTAGAAGAATTTGATATCTCTTAATTTTTAGTCCAACCAGACTGTCTATTACTCTACTTCAGTCTTGTTTCTTTCAAGCTAATTCTTCTAGCGCAGTTCTATGAAAACAATAGGCTTAAAGAGCACACCAAATGCTTAAAATAACTTCTTTATTAACCTCATCTTTTCTTTTCTTCCATATATAACACTGCCACCTCCGCAGTAGATAGTCCATGTACAAACATGTGTTGCATAAAGTATCACAAAATGGCGGTATGCATAAAATGGTGGTTTAACAGTTCAATCTTGTCATTCAACATAAATTATATATTTCTCTCTTCAGTTTTTGTACTTTCACTTTAAGTTATTTAAGCACTTTATAATCACTCTGAGAAGTATATCTGAGGCTTAACCAATATTTTTATTTGTGTAGTTTGTGCGTAGTTTGGTCACAGTTTGAGCGTAGTTTGGTCGCAGATTGGTGAAATTGTAAACAAACATATACAACTGGTTTCAGTATATAGTTCTGATCACAGTATTAACAATATGAACGTTATATAACCATTCTAAATATCTATTTGGCCTCTTGTTCTCATCAAACACAGATCTGACTGCAAATGTCTGTCCAGCTCCTCTTCTCTGGTCTATACTGACTCAAGAAGATTCTGCTAGGGGATTGCACACACATACTCAGTGTGAGATTGGCTGTGATTGGTTAAGACTCCTGGACAGTAACAACAGTTTAACTCTATGTTTTCTGTTGTTAATTCTGCTGTGTCATTGAGCTTACCTTACATTCATTTACTGAATCTTAAAGGCATATTATCTTTTCTGCTTCTGAGAACACACTATAAAACTGTTATATGACATCCAGAAACATGAAGTTACTGTCTCTAATATATAAACATAGGAACTGTATTAAATTTATTGGCAAGTCTAGCTTTATAAACATGTAAGTCATATTGGCAACCTAGGACAGGTTTTAGCTGGCCAGCTACAGCGGCGATGGCATGATGAAGGCCGCAGCAGCAGTATAGAAAATAATGGTTGGTAGTGGCATAATGGAGGCAGACAGGCAGGCAGCAAAAGTGGCAAGATGGGGCACCGCAAGCAAGGCTAGATCTACTCACTGGCCTCAGCCGGAGGACTGTAAACATTCTCCTGAATCCAGGCTTAGTTATTTTTGACAAAAGTGATGTTTTGGAAACTGACAATTTGGTCCGTTTGAGTGTTACCATGCCCAACTCAAAATCCTCTCCGAGATGACTTTGGATGTTGTGCAAGAAAAAAGAAAGAGAGCATGCTGTGCCATAAATCCATGGGATCAGGTAACTGGGTATGTGCCAGAGATTGGCGAGAGTTTAGGTAGGCCTGAACCTGGGCGTTGAGGTGGGAACTGTCAGCTTGCTGCCTGGCCTCTGTCTGGCATGGCATGTGGAAAAAGTGTTCCATCATACTGAGGAGACTGAAATGGCTGCTGTGCCTTCTGCTGCTTGTGGCAGCAGGAGAGGGGTGACTGTGCTGGGGGTGGAGAGTTGCCTCCCTTTCAAACATGATGGCTGCAGGCGTCTGCACGCAGTAAACTGAGACAAGCTGCGTAACGAGTGTTTTCTGGTAATAACGATGGCTGACCATGGAGCAGAGGAGGAGGAGTCTGAGTAGGAGAAGTGCAAAGGGATGATTATGTGAAAGACACCGTGCTGCCCATGGATACTGTCTCGAGGGGGATCGGGAGATGGAGGGAACTCTTGTTGTGGTAGCTGGATGCCTTCATGTGGTTCAGCAGAGCTGTGGAAAACATTTTGTGTTTGCCTGCCCACTTATTATTTTGCTCTTGCACAGCTTGCACAAGGCAATTCTTTTGTCTTCCAGCAGCATAGAGAAAAAATGCTAGACAGGAGATATTCAGGCAGGTTTTGGTCCTAACCCACCCACAGCATCAGTGGCATCGCCTGATCCTGAAGCAGATGTGGCCTGGACTGTTCTTTAGGAGGTACATGGCCTTTAGTCTGACTGCCACTGTCGCTGTCCCAATGCCAATACCACAGCTACTGGTAGCTTGATAGCTGATGCAGATACTCCCTACATTCTGGCTCTGGGTCTTTACTTTAGAACCCTTCCATAGCCCTGACATTCTTGTGCCTCTCAAATAATATTGTGTTAATACCCTGTGTATTTGTGTAGTAATCGCATATATGTTGGTTTTAATAATTTCAACAAACAACCCAACCCCCCAAAAAAATAAATAAATAAATCAGTCAGCATCTTCTTTCTGCCACGACCAGGTAGCGTTTCAACAGTGCCCTTTGCCTTGAATTTGCGAATGATGCTTCCTATGGTGTCTCTTGGTATGTTTAACATCTTTGCAATCTTCTTATAGCCATTGCCCTTCCTGTGAAGAAAAATCACCTCTTCTCTTGTCTTCCTGGACCATTCTCTTGACTTCACCATGTTTGTAAACACACCAGTAAATGTCTAGAAGGAGCTGAGTATCACAGTAATTTTAAATCTGCCTAATTGGTGCTTATTATGCTTGATTGCTGCTCCTTGACATCCACAGGTGTTTTCAATACCTGATTGAAAACACTTGAATGAACCTCTGTTCTTAAGAGTGGTAGTCTTTAAGGGGTTGAATAATTGTGTCAATGAAGAAATAAAAAAAAAAAACATTTAATACTGTATTACAAAAACAATTGATGTCATTTTAGTTGCATTTGGTTCTTTAAAAAGTCCTTGTAAGATTTTATTCTGAACACAATTACAAATGTACACTAAATTCCCTAAAACCCTTTACAGCATTGGGGGTTGAATAATTTTGAACACAACTGTATATATATATTTGATTGAAATATCATGTGGGGAGACTGAAATAAATGGAAACTGATTTAGGCCTAAATTCATTATTACTCACTGATAATTTTGTGTGCTACCCTGTGTATTGGTGCAGTAATGACGTATATGCTGGTTTGAATATATTTGACAACCCCCCACAAAAAATTTTCAAAATGTGTAAATATAAATTAAGGAAAACGGATTTGGACCGAAATTAATTATCACTCACTGATAATTTGGTGCCCTACCCTGTATATTTGTGTACTAATCACCAACCATTTCAACTGTGTACATATAGAATAAACAGAGATGGACAATTGAGGCCTGATGCTTATTTTCACGTTAACTCTAACAGGTAAATTGCTGCCCTACCATGTGTATTGGTGTACTGATCACATATGTGCTCATTTAATTAAATTGATTCTGCTTCTTGCTGCCTGTCCTGACCTTAGAACTGTGACCTGGAATATGCACAAACTCTGCTCATGTAAGCATCACTGCCTCTTTCAAAAATCTTAATCATGTGTACAAAGATCATGTTTGGTGCTGGTTGGAGGTGCAGACACTTGATACTTATATAAATAACAGTATAGTCCCTAGAGTCCTGAGAAATCCTATCCTCCCAGCAGCACGTGTACACTCAAATGAATTCCTCAAAAAATGGGAACAAGAGTCCATTGATGGCTCCCTCCGTTTAATGAGATTGTTGCTTGAGGAATAAAAAATGCTGTTAGCCAAAAGTGAGGTTGACCTGAGAGAGTGCATCACACAGGCAAAGAAATTTATTGAGCACACTGATTTTGACAAGAAAGAGGCCTTATCACAACAGAATATTGAACATTTTACATCTCAGATCAAGGAAAGGAAACACTTTCAGTTTAACAGGGACATAAGCGACTTTAAAGAGGGCAAGGTATTTGACTTTGGCCCTAAACGTCAGATCGCTTCTGAGATAGACACGTAGCTGTCGTCCTCCGAGTGTGATATGGACGCTGAGCAGGGCAGTGTACCCGTACGAGGAGTATCAAGTAGGGGACCCCAGAAATCACAGGGAGCTAAACAGGGAGGTAGATCAGGGAGGGGATCTCAAGGAGGTTTTTTTAGATCACCCCCCCAGTGTCCGACTACCTATTACATCACAAAAAAGCCCCAGAAGCTCCTAAATAGAGGAACTCCAGGTGGTGAACCTGTCTAAACACAACCTATTCCCTTCCCAAATGGAGGTCTTTAAACAAGGCCTCTCATTTGTGCCCCTTCAGAAGTTTAACTTATTTTTCTGGATTAAGGATTTACATGTATATGCACTCGAGTAAAAGTGGAAAAAGTTATTTTGCATACACGACAAACGTAGATGTCAAGAATTGGGCATTGAGTTGAAGAGCCTTCAGGATGTACATCTGTTGGCAGGTCTGTCTAAGAAGAGGGATAGGAATATTAGGGACAGTCCCTTTACTGAACTCAAAAATCCATCCAAATTGTTTCTCCTGATAAATAATACCCCAATTGACACCTTCCTAACTGTGTATAAATGAATTAGTGAATAGGGGGCACACCTAATATATAACAGGAGTGCTGGTCAAGGTGAAAATGAATAACCAAGAAAAAACAACCTTAGAGCACCATATAAGACAACCGCACATCCTATAAAATCAGATCAATTTATTGAAACACAAAAAATGACATAAACCATCGTAGACAAATGTTAAAAATTGATCCACCACATTGGCCCTATCAGGGACAATAAGAATAAAAATCTACACAACTAACCAGGAAGCATGAATTCAACATGGATAAATAGTGATCAAGAATAAACTTCCTCAAATTATGGAAATCAAAAGAATATCAATACCACAATCATTATAGCCTTACATAGCAGCGTGTAGTTAGGGTAGAGCCCCTAAGGGAAAAACCTAACTGTGGTGACCCGGGATCTTCACCAACTTGAGGGTATACCCCTGGGAAGTGACAATCTGAGCCTGGAGGAAAGTCACTAATATTATGTAAGGGAACGAGAGATAGCTTTACTAATTTCGTGACAGAGTTGAATATCAATCAGCTAGGCCTATATTTTACATCAGAAATGCATGAGCGCCAAATAACATTCCTGGACATCATGATCACGATAGGCACGGACAGAAGAATAACCACCAATTTGTTCAGAAAATAAACATCTACCAATAGTCTCCTACATTGGAAGAGTGGGCATCTGCTGGCCCTGAGAAGAGGTATCTCAAAAGGGCAATACCTCAGGGCTAGCAGAAATTGTTCTGAACTTGGTGAGTTTAAAGCCGATGCATCAGATCTGAGGACTCGGTATTTGAATTGGGGGTACATCATTCAATGAGTGCCGACCGTGCTCAACTCCTTGTGCCCAAAACGACCAAAGATGATTCTACCCCCAGGATTATAGTTACATATGATAAGGCTCACCAACAGATATGTGATATTTTACAGCGTCATTGGCCCATCTTACAGTCCGATCCTGACATTGATTCACTGATACCGGATCTTCCCTCCATCACATATGACTGTAGTTCCAACTTACGTGATCGTTTAGTGCACAGTCTGTACACACGCCCAACGCCTGAAACATGGCTAAAAAATACGTTAAAAGGATCTTTTTCTTGTGGCTCCTGCCTAATATGTGGTATCATGAAAGGAGCCTTTTTTACCAGCTTTACTACCAAAGAGAGATATAGCATTCGTGCCTTCATCAGGTGCACATCAATGGGCGTTGTGTGCCTTATTATCTGTCAGTGCGGCCTACAATATGTAGGCAAAACTAAACGTGAGTTGAGGAGGAGAATAGGTGAACATCTTTCTGATATCCGAAATCAATGTGACAAGTCCGTGGCACGTTATGTGTGTGATTAAGGCTATCTCATATGCCTGCTTCATATAGTGACACAACACATTGGGTGTTACTGTGATCAAATGATATAGGATGGATGTACTTGTTTAAGACATGAGCTGAACATATATCCATCAGGCTGGTACAATCTGTCACCTCTGTACACATGCCCCTGCCTAAGCAGTAATACCATCTTACATTGTTAGGGGGTGTGTACTACATCTTAAGGAACATGTTAGTTCCAATTATTTTTTTTTGGGGGGCAGATTATCACAAATTTCATATTTTATGATTACATCATGTGTGCATATATTCATATATGTTGCAGCAAATATTTATACAATCCCCCCTTGTGTATTCTTGTATGATGCATAAGGCTTCGTTCACATCACCGTTCAGCCTTTCCGTTCTCCTGCTCCATTTAGGAGCAGGAGAACGAAAAGGACGGAAAAGGCATATAATTGAGCCAAATCATCTGCTCAGAAGATGATTTTAGAGCGGAGACAAAAGTTGTGCATGCAGGACTTTTGTCTCCGCTTCAAAATAATCTTCTGAGCGGACACATAACGTACCCCATTATAGTCTATGGGGTCCTAAGGGCTCTGTTTGGCTTAGTTTGGCTCAGTTATGTGCCTTCTCCATCCTTTCCGTTCACCTGCTCCTAAACGGAGCAGGATAATGGAAAGGCTGAACGGTGATGTGAACAAAGCCTAAGGGATATGAGCTGGCCACATACCCATCATGTTAATAGAATGAGAGGACCAGCCTTGTTCTGTTTATCTTAATGAGTACGCTGATACCTCTTATTGCTATAGTCCATAACATTATTTATTGTAATCCCCTTGTGGGTCCCGGTCTTTTGATCCATCTTGGCACCTGGCCTTTGATCTCAGACTAGATTCCCCTTTACATGTCAGTGTGCATGTGCTGCCTTCCTGGAGTGTTACAGCTCATCTGTGCACTCGCTGAGTCAGAGTCTTGGACACACCCTCATCTCTGACTTGCTGCTCACACCAGCGCACGCCTCCAGAAGGTGGTCTTCTGTGATATCTACCCAGCGTGTTTGGCCGCATATGGCCATCACAGCGCCGGAGCCTGTACACGCAACAGTGCAGGGCATTTTTCCTTACAGGCAATTCTAATTACAAGAAGCTCCTCCTGAGGACACGTGTCAAATTAGAGTCACGTAGAAACGCATTGAGACGCTGTTATTCTTTGTAAGACAAGGTTCAATAGGCATGGTGCGAGTGTGAATGGTGATCTTCGCATCTGAATTAGACAATCCTGGCAATGAGTGTGCATGTGTTCTAAGTCCCACAGTGCCAATGCAGTAGTGTGGATGTTGAAAAGGAGAGCCTACTAAAACACATTTGCGCATTAATAGCGTATGCTTGAGAACTGTATGCTGTATGGATGATTATTTATAAACTACAAATTAGACCCATATGTAGCAAGTGTAGGCAGTGCTGTCACACACATATAGCTATTACAGGCAGGCTATCTTTCACTACCATGCTCCATGTTGTCAGGCTAGAGATGTAGACAGAGGTCCATTGCCGTCGCACCCTAGCCAATACGTAGCTAGGACCATATCCTCACCCCTGATCTTGCAACTAATTAGCAGCACACTGCTAGCAAGCACAGGGTTGTTTCCAGGCTGCATCAGGTGTAGATGGTTAAGCGTCTATTCCTCTCTACACAAGATGAGTCTGGTTGCCTGATATTCACTGAAGTGATACACAAAATCCCCCTTTTGTAATCGGATAGTAATAAAACTTTATTATTTTCTTTAAATACGTTCTTACAGGCTGTTTGATTACAAATTCTGCCTGCCCTAACCTTGGAATAGCTATTTGGTATACACAAGTACTCAGCCTGCCCTGATTGTTCGACTGCATTCAGACTACGCTTTTGCCTTTGTCCTTGGTGTTTTGCACTGATATCTCTGACTTCTGTGGACAGCTCTTTTCAGTCCAGTATTGACTACTGTGACCTAAATATAATAACCATCAAAATCAAATATCTTCTGCCATTGATTTCTGAGCTAGTCAAGAATTTGTAGTGCTAAGATTTTTACTAAAATGGATCTGGCATACAATATGGTCCAGATTCGTGAAGGGGGGGGGGAATGGAAAACAGTTAAAGGGCATCCCTCAACAGATTTGCATTTAACACAACCCCCTTCCTCTCCAAGATGTCCGGCCTTGTCAATCAAGTAGCAGAGTGAGTGTCCTCAGTTGTGGGGACACCCAGTTGCTGGTACAGAACCCTCCTTGATAACACAAATCAATTCTTATGAACCAATTCGCTCATCTCTAATTTCAGTGTATCCTTAAGCCACTGAATGAATGTCTGATTGCTGGGGTCTAACTTCTAGAGAAGAGAACAAGGATCACATGAACAAGGGTCTGCTTACATGAATGGAATCGTGGTCGAGCATGTGCATTACCGCTCCATACTGTATATCTCTTTGGGACTGTCCCTGGCAGTCCTATAGAGAAGAATTGAGAGGGAGGTTTCAGGCTTGATATTCATATGAGGAATGGTGGACAGAAATCATGATCAATAGGGGCCCCAGTAGGTGGACCCCCACCAATGAGGCACTTTAGGGGATGTTTAAATGTTGGCACCACCCCTTCAAGAATTTAATAATAAATCTTATCCAAAGTCTGAAATGTTTCCAGCAGTAAATGCACATCATTTTTTTCCAGATGGCAAATGAAGCTGCTTAGCAAATAAATGTAACTTTTAAATTAGGTATCTTTTCCCTTAAAGAACTACTTTTATTCTATGGATGAAGTGTATTACTGTATCAACCAAAGAAAAAAAGCATGGGTTTTAATCAATACAATCTAATCTAAATGTGTCTTAACTTGGTTAAACCTCAGAGAAGGAGTCAGGCAGGCAATTGTTTGCTTAGTTGCATTAAAAGTATGTGTCATTAATTTCTGGGACGACTTGTTCCCAGCAGCAGGTTTCTTGTTAAACAATTATTTGAATTCTTTTGAGAATTAATCCTCAAAACTGTTAGTGAATAATTCCCATACATTACTCTTTATTATTATAAAGGCTATGTGCACTCTAGGGCGGCAATCTGCAAATTCCTAACTTTCTGGACACTGATGAAAGACAGCTCTCCCTTCTAAAATAAATGACTATTGTGTAACCCAGGCTATTCATATTGACTTTGGTACAACGTCTGATGTTACTATCATGCAGGCTTTACTATGATCAGCAGCCACAATTTCAAAGCAGCAGTTAAAGCTAATTCTATAGTTGACAGTTATTAGATGTTTTCTTTACATTTTTAATGCTGTCTTTTCCTTTATTTAACTCAAAGGCTGTTGGCAGCATATCATAAAGAACAAATAGTTTCCAAATACATAGTGTGAACATAATGGCTGTAATGGCTTTACAGGACCAATAACACTTGTCACATCAATGCCATTAACTGTTGACTACCTGCCTGCCGCCATGTGAGATTTTCAAGCACAATGACAGCTTAAACGTCTACTGCCTTAACACCATATCATTTTAAGGTTCAACATTCTAAGACTATAATATATGCATTTCTTAAACAGAGCTCCAAAACCCAGGAATAAAGATAGGGCTAAATGATATAATTTTGCTGCCTGAAGCCGCCACTAGAGGGCGCTTAAAGGGGTTTGCCCATTTCAGACATCGATTGCATATCGTTAGGATATGCCATCAATGTCAGGTAGGCTTGAGACACCTCTGGTACCTGCTCTTATCTCCAGAACTGTGTCCCTAGAGTGAAGGAGAGTGCACTGAAAATGCATGGCATGGTCTCCATTCACTGGAGTTACAAAACTACGAAATCTGTGGGCAGAATTTTGTCATCTAACACTGTGTGTATGTAGGAAATTTGGGGCATTGATCTATCAAATTTAATCTGGCAGATGAACCCAAACCTTTTCAGGTTCATTTCGGACAAAGTAAAATAGCACTGTATTATTTAGAAAAAGTATGTAGATATTGTGGTATTATTTTGTAAGAGTATTAAATACAGTTTGGTGATGTAATTTTGTATAATTTTATTTGTAATATGTGGTAACAGTATGGTAGTATTGTACAGTATGGTAATTATTATAATTTTTTTTTTTTTTTGGGGAGGGTTCAATTTAATTAAGCAACGTATATATGTGACTACTGCATCAATACCAACATTTTTACACTCCTCTGGCTGATTCCGATTAATAGACCTCACCTTGCTGGTGGTGTCCCATCTTGCCACTATTGCTCTGTCTGTCCGCATCAATATCCAAGATGTAGCAGCAATCTACCTGTGTGTATTAACGAGAAATGTAGCATCAAGCCTCAGTTAGTTTCCGTTTATTCAATTTCCACACGGCTGCTATTTAATTTTTTTTTGGGGGGATTGTTAAATTTAATTAAACCAGTATATATAACTACAATCTACCTATGAGTGATAACGAAAAATTGAGCGTCAGGCCTCAATCATCTGTTTTCGGAAATTCCTTTTCCACGTGGTTTCAATTAATTTTTTTTTCTCCTAATTGTTAAATGCAATAAAATAGCACATGCACTGACCAGCAAAAGTGTAACAATGTTTAGAACTTTTGAATTTCAGGCTCCATTTCTCACCATTCACTACAGCTTCGAACATGAGACTACCATCATTTTGTAGACAATCATCTTGACTACTTCATACATAATTTGGACTTGCAACTATTTAGCATATCATTAGTGATACAGATTCTTGCCATGTAACTGCATGCTTACTGTTTTGCTCCTAAAATTCAAAATTTTAATTTTTATTATTTTCATATATTTTGTAAATCCAACTCTGCCTTTCAACACTGCCTGAATCCTTCTGGGCATTCTCTCGATCAGATTCAAGCATGTCTCGACCGAAATCTGTTCCCAGGTCTCTTCTACACTTTTCCAATGTTGGTGTATAATAGTTGGCTCACTTGGGTATGAATACAGCTTTTTCTTCAACTCTACCCACAAGAGTTTGAATGGGTAGAGGTCTAGGGACTGTGGAGGCCAATCCAGGACCCCTACTTAATTGTAATTGAAACATTTCTTCACCAATCTCGACGTATGATTCCGGTACTTGTCCTGCTAGACCAATATGTTGTCCTTTTCATACCCATAGTACTCGAGTGTATGAAGTAACTCGTCTTGATACTCACATATAGCTCAGCATTGAGACCAGCATTGATCCTGGTCAAGTATCCAACGCCTATAGCTGTGAAACAACCCCATGTTATCAGGCTTCCTCCACAGAACTTGACAGTTCCTTCAATTTCTCGATCCATTAGCTCCCTTTTCCCTTGTTTCTTCCAGACCCATTTGCACCCATCAGAGCCCAGTCAATTGACTTCTGTCTCATTACTCCAAATCACCCATTTCCAATCTTCTACTGTCCACTGTTTGTACTTTTCTGCAAAAAAGTCGAGGCTTCTTAACCTTTTTTCGGGCTACTTTTTTTTGTGTAATGCATGTTGCCCTGTGCTTGCATGGACGTCTGGGAGCTCACAATTACGAAGCATACGAGCGACCTCCAATGCCGTATTTGTTGCGCCAGAACTGATAGACCTTGTAATGAGCCGACTTTGATTCCAAAATTTTGCCTGGACATCCACCTCTTGCTTTTGGAATGGATGGATGGACCTAATTTTGTATTTCTTGGCCGAGATATAGCTATCGATGAGCTGAATGATGCGGTTTCTCTTTTCTTGGGAAAACTTCTTCATGGATTGGATTTTCATGGATTTGAACCAGTAACATTTTGCTTGGAAATCAAGCTAATAACACACTGAGCTACTAATGAATGTGAGAACAGGTTGTAATTTATAGTTTACAAAAAGAAAAAGATTGTTCCTCCACCAGGAGCTAAACAGTAACAATTTAGTTACATGACAAGAAACTCCATAACTAATCATATGCTAAATAGTTTCAAGTCCAATTTATGTATAGCCAAGATGATTGTCTAAAAAATGATGGTAGTCTCAAGTTTGAAGCTATAGTGGACGGTGAGATATGGAGCCTGAAAGTCAACAGTTTAAAATATTGTTACCCTTTTCTTCATTAGCATATATGTAATTACTACAAGACACAGGGTGGGGTAACAAACTACCTGTGAGTGATAATGAGAAATTGAGCATCAGGCCTCAATCGTCCATTTTCGTGAATTCCGTTTCCACATGGTTGCAATAAAAAATTTTGGCGGATTATTACATGTAATTAAACCAGCATATATAAATGATTACTACAAGACACAGGGTAGGGCAGCTATCTACCTGTGAGTGACAACGCGAAATTGAGTGTCAGGCCTCAATCGTCCCTTTTCAGGAATTCCATTTCCACTCGGTTGCAATTTACATTTTTTGGGACATGTTGAATTTAATCAAAACAGCACATTGGTTATCAGTACACCAGTAGCTGTTACAAGCTTGGGTAACAATTTACCTTGGAGTGTTAACACAATATTAAGGGGCAGGCCTGAATCGACCATTTACATATATTCAGTTTCCACTTGGTTGCAATTAAAATGTTTTGTGACTCATGAATTTTAATTAAACCAGCATATAGGTGATCAGTACACTAGTAGATAGGCTAGGGTAACAATTTATCTGGGAGTGCTAACGCAATTTTAAGGGTCAGGCTTCAGTCGTCCATTTACTTATTTTCAGTTCCCACACGGTTGGAAAGAAACTATATATTTTTTGGTACATGTTATATTTAACTAAGCAGTATATATACATGATTACTTTATTAATATACAAGGTATAGCAGCAATCTACCTGTGAGTTATAATGTGAAATTAAGCATGAGGCCTGGCTATTAATCACCCGTTAAAATTCATTTATTTTTAAGGGGAGGTAGTTATAAATGTCTATTCTGCACAAGGGATGGACAGGTCCTGTGGAATCCATGCCTGGTTAATTTTTATGAACGTCAGCTTGTCCACGTTGGCTGTGGACAGGCGGCTGTGTTTGTCAGTAATGAAGCCACCTGCCGTGCTGAATACACGTTCAGACAAAACGCTGGCTGCCGGGCAGGCCAGCACCTCCAAGGCATAAAAGGCTAGCTCTGGCCCCGTGGACAATTTGGAGACCGAGAAGTTGAATGGGGCCGAACCATCAGTCAGTATGTGGAGGGGTGTGCACACGTACTGTTCCACCATGTTATTGAAATGCTGCCTCCTGCAAACACGTTCTGTATCAGGTGTTGGGCAGTTAGTGCAACGCCTATGTGGACCTACGGTATCTGGATCACAACTGCGGAGATATATTGGCAAAAAGGCTACTCAGATTGGGGCTCAGGCATCACTCACAATCTAAACGGCGAGTTTGAGACCCCATGCATCACAGACAAAGTAACAAGAGCATGTACACAATGGTTATTCCCTCATAACCTGCATACAGACAAAACTAATTACGATTAGTAGTAGTTGGTTGCTACTGAATGTCGGATCTGGTTAGCAGCGTTACATTGAACAGTCCAAGCTCCAACAGGGAGCTGTATTGTAGAGAGCAAGCCCCAACCGGCGCAGTAGTTCAAGAGGGCTTGCTGAATGGAAGGCTCTCCTAGGCAGAGAGGGACGGTCACAGATCCGAGGAGGTAGTGTGGCATCCAGCAAGGTAACAGGTCCGGGAGGTTACAGGCGTTCAACCCACGATTTTGGAATGCCATGTTGCCTACCTGACATGCTTAACTAGCGCCTGGTTGTGGGGAGGAGCCGTGGCTCGTCAGAAACGACTTCTGCATTCCAGCATGGAACGCAGGCGCCGTGACATGAGCAACGACTTCCGCGTTCCACAGTGGAACGCAAGGAAGCCGTTGCCGAACCAGGAGAGAACCCATAGAGGCATTACAGTTAGCTCTGGTGTGGTGACAAAACTTTTCCACATCTCTGCCATGCTAACCCTGCCCTCAAAGGAGCTGGCCGTGAGACAGCTGCATTGGTGACCTCTCGCTCCTCCTCTGCCTTTGCCTTGGGCTTCCACTTGTTCCCCTGTGACATTTGGGAATGCTCTCAGTAGCACGTCTACAAACGTGCGCTTGTACTTGCGCATCTTCCCATAATGCTCCAGTGCAGGAAGTGAGATGGGCACATTGTCTTTGTACCGGGGATCCAGCAGGGTGGCAACCCAGTAGTCCGCACACGTTAAAATGGGCAACTCTGCTGTCATTGCGCAGGCACTGCAGCATGTAGTCGCTCATGTGTGCTAGGCTGCCCAGAGTTAAGGACAAGCTGTCCTCTGTGGGAGGTGTATCGCCATCGTCCTCCATTCCCCGCCCCCACCACGCACCAGTGATGGGCCCGAGCTGCGTTGGATGCCATCCTGCTGTGAACATGCTTCATCCTCATCCTCCTCATCCTCCTCGTCCTCCAGTAGTGGGCTCTGGCTGGCCACATTTGTACCTGGCCTCTGCTTTTGCAAAAAACCTCCCTCTGAGCCACTTCTAAAAATGAGCCCTCTTCCTCCACCTCCTCCTCCTCCTGGGCCACTTCCTCTTCCATCATCACCCTAAGTGTTTTCTCAAGGAGACATAGAAGTGGTATTGTAACGCTGATAAAGATGTCATCGCAACTGGCCATGTTGGTGGAGTACTCGAAACAGGGCACACAGGTCTCGCATGGAGGCCCAGTCATTGGTGGTGAGGTGGTGCTGGTCCACAGTGCGACTGACCCGTGCATGCTGCAGCTGAAATTCCACTATGGCCTGCTGCTGCTCGCACAGTCTCTCCAGCATGTGCAAGGTGGAGTTCCACCTGGTGGGCACGTCGCATATGAGGCGGTGAGCGGGAAGGCCGAAGTTCCGCTGTAGCGCAGACAGGCGAGCGGCGGCAGGATGTGAACGCCGTAAGCGCGCACAGACAGCCTGCACTTTATGCAGCAGCACTGACATGTCGGGAAAGTTGTGAATGAACTTCTGCACCACCAAATTCAGAACATGCGCCAGGCAAGAGATGTGCATCCGTTGGTCTGTTGTTCAATACGCCGCCACAACTCCTGCGCGGTGTGGGGCCTGTCACCCAAACATATGAGTTTCAGAACGGCCTGCTGACGTTTACCCCGGGCTGTGCTGAAGTTGGTGGTGAAGGTGTGTGGCTGACTAGATTAGCAAGTGGAAGAAGAGGAGGAGGAAGCCGAATAGGAGGAGGAGGCTACAGAAGGCAAAGAATGATGCCCTGCGATCCTTGGCGGTGGAAGGACGTGCGCCAAAGAACTCTCCGCCTGGGGCCCAGCCGCAATTACACTTACCCATTGTGCAGTTAGGGAGATATAGCGTCCCTGGTCGTGCTTACTGGTCCATGTATCTGTGGTTAGGTGGACCTTGCCACAGATGGCGTTGCGCAGTGCACACTTAATTTTATCGGATACTTGGTTGTGCAGGGAAGGCACGGCTGTCTTGGAGAAGTAGTGGCGACTGGGAACAACATACTGTGGGACAGCCATCGCCATCAGCTGTTTGAAGCTGTCTGTGTCCACCAGCCTGAATGACAGCATTTCAAAGGCTAGTAGTTTAGAAATGCTGGCATTCAGGCCCAGGGCTCGAGGGTGGGTAGGTGGGAATTTGTGCTTTCTCTCCAAGGTTTGTGAGATGGAGAGCTGAATGCTGCCGTGTGACATGGTGGGGATGCTTGGTGACGGAGGTGGTGGTGTTGGTGGCACATCCTCTGTTTGGTGGGCAGCAGGTGCCAACATTCCTCCCGAGGCGGAGGAAGAGGCCTAGGCAGCAGCAGAGGAGGGAGCAGGGGGAGCCTGAGTGAGTTGCTTGTTTTTAAGGTGTTTACTCCACTGCAGTTCATGCTTTTCATGTAGATGCCTGGCCATGCAGGTTGGGCTAAGGTTCAGAAGGCCAGTAGTTTAGAAATGCTGGCATTCAGGCCCAGGGCTTGAGGGTGGGTAGGTGGGAATTTACGCTTTCTCTCCAAGGTTTGTGAGATGGAGAGCTGAACGCTGCCGTGTGACATGGTGGACATGCTTGGTGACGGAGGTGGTGGTGTTGTTGGCACATCCTCTGTTTGGTGGGCGGCAGGTGCCAACATTCCACCCGAGGCGGAGGAAGAGGCCGAGGCAGCAGCAGAAGAGGGAGCAGGGGGAGCCTGAGTGAGTTCCTTGCTTTTAAGGTGTTTACTCCACTGCAGTTCATGCTTTGCATGTAGATGCCTGGTCATGCAGGTTGTGCTAAGGTTCAGAACGTTAATGCCTAGCTTCAGGCTCTGATGGCACAGCGTGCAAACCACTCGGGTCTTGTCGTCAGCACATTGTTTGAAGAAGTGCCATGCCAGGGAACTCGAAGCTGCCTTTGGGATCCCTGGTGGCGGTGGCCAGTAGCAGGCGAACTCTCTTGGAGGCGGCTGTTCTGCTTTTGCCCCCTGCTCCCTCTTTTGCTACGCTGTTGGCTCGGTCTCACCACTGCCTCTTCCTCTGAACTATGAAAGTCAGTGGCACGACCTTCATTCCATGTGGGGTCTAGGACCTCATCGTCCCCTGCATCGTCTTCCACACAGTCTTCCTCCCTGACCTCCTGTTCGATCTGCACACTGCAAAAGGACGCAGTGGTTGGCACCTGTGTTTCGTCATCATCATTCTATGTCTTCCACCACTGGGGAAGGGCTAGGTGGATTTCCTTGGGAAACCCTGCCAGCAGAGTCTTCAAATAGCATAAGAGACTGCTGCATAACTTGAGGCTAAGACAGTTTCCCTGATATGCATGGGGGTGATGTGACAGACTGATGGGCTTGGTTTTCATGCGCCACCTGTGCGCTTTCTGCAGAAGACTGGGTAGGAGATAATGTTGTGAACGTGCTGGATCCACTGTCAGCCACCCAATTGACTAGCGCCTGTACCTGCTCAGGCCTTACCATCCTTAGAACGATATTTGGGTCCCACCAAATATCGCTGTAAATTCTGGCGGGTACTAGAACCTGAGGTAGTTGGTTCACTAGGATGTGTGGCTGTGGCAGAACGGCCAAGTCCTCTCCCAGCACCAGAGGGTCCACTAACAACACCACGACCATGTCCGCACCCGCGTCCCTTACTAGATGTTTTCCTCATTGTTACCATTCTCCACAACAAGAAAAAAATTATTTAGCCCAATTTATTGAATTCAAATTCAGGCCTTTTTTTTTTACAGGCACCTAACACTATCTGGCTATCTATTTATGTACCGTATTACACTAATCCAGGCACAGCATTAACTACAGATTTAGGGGAATATCAATTGTAGGCCCAGTATTTAGGCCCTGGATAAAAGGTATCCTTTTATGGACAGATTTACACTTGGAGATGCAAAGTAGCATGTGAAAAAATATATAGGATTATGCTTTCAGTACTTGTATTTTAACACTTTGTGTAATATACCCTTTAACGGAAAGAAATACACTTGGAGATGCACGCTGAGTGTAATATAGCCTTTTACGGACAGATTTACACTTGGCCTGCAACAGCTGGAACACCAGATTTTGGGTATTGCTATTTTGGCAATTGAATTTCACCCCAGAACAAAATATATCCTTTGACGGATACTATTAAACTACTTGTCCAGTCACAGCTAGAACACCAGATTTACTGTATTTCTATTTTTGTAACTGAATTTCACCCCAGAAAATAATATATGCTTTGACGGACACTATGAAACTTGTCCAGTCACAGCTGGAACACCAGATTTACCTAATTGCTATTTTAGCAATTGAATTTCACCCCAGAACAAAATATATCCTTTGCTGGATACTATTAAACTTTGCCAGCCACTGCTGGGACACCAGATTTACGGTATTTCTATTTTTGCAACTGAATTTCACCCCAGAATATAATATATCCTATTTTAGACACTATGAAACTTGTCCAGTCACAGCTGTAACAGCAGATTTACGGTATAGCTATTTTGGCAATTGAATTTCACCCCAGAAAAAAATATATCCTTTGCCGGACACTATTAAACTTTGCCAGCCACAGCTGAAACCACTAATTTATGGTATTGCTATTTTGGCAATTGAATTTCACCCTAGAAAAAAATATATCCTTTGCCGGACCTATTAAACTTGTCCAGTCACAGCTGGAACACCAGATTTACGGTATTTCTATTTTTGCAACTGAATTTCATCCCATAAAATAATATATCCTTTGACGTACACTATGAAACTTGTCCAGTCACAGCTGGAACACCAGATTTACAGTATTGCTATTTTTGCAACTGAATTTCACTCCAGAAAATAATATATCCTTTGACGGACACTATGAAATGTGTCCAGTCACAGCTGGAACACCAGATTTACGGTATTTCTTTTTTTGCAACTGAATTTCACTCCAGAAAATAATATATCCTTTGACGGACACTATGAATCTTGTCTAGTCACAGCTGGAACACCAGATTTACGGTATTTCTATTTTTGCAACTGAATTTCACCCCAGAAAATAATATATACTTTGACGGACACTATGAAACTTGTCCAGTCACAGGTGGAACACCAGATTTACGGTATTTCTATTTTTGCATCTGGATTTCACCCCAGAAAATAATATATCCTCTGACGGATACTATGAAACTTGTCCAGTCACAGCTGGAACACCAGATTTACGGTATTTCTATTTTTGCAACTGAATTTAACCACAGAAAATAATATTTCCTTTGACGGTCACTATGAAACTTGTCCAGTCACAGCTGGAACACCAGATTTACCGTATTACTATTTTTGCAACTAAATTTCACCCCAGAAAATAATTTATCCTTTGACAGACACTGAAACTTGTCCAGTCACAGCTGAAACACCAGATTTACAGCATTGCTATTTTGGTAATTGAATTTCAACCCAGAACAAAAGCTATACTTTTACGGACACTATGAAACTTGTCCAGCCACAGCTGAAACCACTGATTTAGGGTATTGCTATTTCAACAATTGAATTTCACCCCAGAACAAAAGCTATCCTTTGACGGACACTATAAAACTTGTCCTGCCACAGCAGAAACCACTGATTCAGGGTATTGCTATTTTGAAAATTGAATTTCACCACAGAAAAAAAAATATATTCTTTGCCAGACAGTATTACACTTGGCTAACCACAGCTGGAACACCAGATTTAGGGGATTGCTATTTTCTGAAGTGAATTTCACCTCTCAATAAAATATAGAAAATTCTATCCTGAGTTTCTAGGGGTGACAATACAAAAAAGTTGGTTGGGACAGCACCATCCATGGTCCATAGACCATGTGTCCATAATGTGGCGGTGCACGCGATGTCAGGTCCTGGCCCTCGGACCCCTTGTCTAGTACGACTCCAAAGTCTTCAATAAATCTTCTTTATTCCACCACAAAAATGCAACGTTTCAACTCACTGGGAGTCTTTATCAAGCAAACATTGTAGCAATAGTGAGACAAATGGGGAGCATATTCCCACTTTTTTCTGTGAACTACCCCAGTGCTGAATATCGGACAGGGAAAATCTATTCATTAAATACATCTGTTAGATTCTAGGGGGGAAAATTTTTTTTTTTTGGCGGTCAAGCACCCCTGCGGCCTGCAGTGAAAATAATTAAATTCCATTTAATATTTGTGTGACCTAAAGCAATTTTTTCTCTTTCTGACACCAACACTGCATATCTGACAGTCAAATAAAACCAGCAAATACTGCTGTTACATTGTTGGTTGACAAATTTCCATTTTTTGTGCTAGAAAGTACATTTTTTGCCCTGTGCTGCATTTCTGACAGTCCAATAAAACCGTTAAATACTGTATTTACATTTTTGGTTTTAAAAAGGACACTTTTTGTGCTAGATAGTACATTTGCAGCCTGTGCTGCATTTCTGACGGTCCAATAAAACCGTTAAATACTGCATTTACATTTTTGGTAGAAAAAAACCACACTTTCTGTGCTAGACAGTACATTTGCGGCCTGCGCTGCATTTCTGACAGTCCAATAAAACCGGTAAATACTGCATTTACATTTTTTGGTAGAAAAAAACACACTTTTCGTGCTAGATAGTACATTTGCGGCCTGTGCTGCATTTCTGACAGTCCAATAAAACCGTTAAATACTGCATTTACATTGTTGGTTTAAAAAAACACATTTTTTTGCTAGATAGTACATTTGCGGCCTGCACTGTATTTATAACTAGTAAATACTACTGTGACATTGTTGGTAGAATAAACCACACTTTTTGTGCTAGATAGTACATTTGGAGGCTGTGCTGCATTTCTGACAGTCCAATAAAACCGCTAAATACTGCAGGTATACTGTTGTTTGAAAAAAGCACACTTTTTGCGCTAGATAGTACATTCTGACAGAATTAAACCGTTAAAGGGAACCTGTCTCCTCAAACAGCGGTCCTAAACCGCTGGCAGGACCTTCAAGACTACAGCAGTTGGCTTTTGCTCAAGTATATCTTACTAAATTCCGGTGCGGCAGTAGTAAGAAAATCGATGTTTAATCCACGGCTGGCGCGATTCTCTGCACAGGCTTGAAGTCGAGGGGGCAGTGGCCTCCTTGCTTCAAGTTGCGGTGACCACACCCCCTTCCCAGCCCCTTCGATTTGATTGACAGCGCTTATGCCAGCTGTCAGTCACAGCGAAGGTGTCGGGAAGGGGGCGTGGTTACCGCGACTTGAAGCAAGACGGCCGCTCCCCCTTTGACTTCAAGCCTCGGCAGAGAATTGCGCCAGTTGTGGATTAAACATCGATTTTCTTACTACTGTCGCACCGGAATTTAATAAGATATACTTGATCAGAATCTGACTGCTGTAGTCTTGAAGGTCCTGCCAGCGGTTTAGGACCGCTGTTTGAGGTGACAGGTTTCCTTTAACAGTTTAATTGGACAGTGTTGTTGGCTACAACCTCCTCCACCACCGCTTCCATCTATACCGCCACCTACACTGCCTCCTCAACCTCCTACTCAATATAGACCTCCTTCTCCTAGTTCCAGATTATTATTTTTAATTTTTATTTATTTTCAGTCATTTCCCTATCCACATTTGTTTGCAGGGCACTTGTCATGCTCTTACCCACATTTGGATGCCTTTTGCAGCCCTCTAGCCCTTTCCATGGCTCTTTTAGAGCCATTTTAGTGCCCAAAACTTCGGGTCCCCATTGACTTCAATGGAGTTCGGGTTCGGGGTCAAGTTCGGGCCCCAAACTCGAACTTTGATATGAAGTTTGGCCGAACCTGGCAAACCCGAACTTCCAGGTGTTCGCTCAACTCTAGTCAAATACCATTCACTTGAAGATGAGAGTAAGCTGTTATTACTCTGCACCAACCTTACAAAACAGACGGTGTGCAGGTCAGCACTGAGGAGGAAGCAACACTCAGATGAGCACTAAGGGATCTTAAAGGAAACATGTCACCTGGATTTTGTGTATAGAGCTGGGGACATGGGCTGCTAGATGGTCGCTAGCACATTTGCAATTTCCAGTCCCCATAGCTCAGTGCTTTTACTGTATCAAAAAAACGATTTAATAGATATGCAAATGAACCTTAGATAAGTCCTGCTTTTGAGATGAGTCAAGCGTTCTCTGTTTCCGGAGCCCAGGCACACCCACTGTGAAGGAACCAGCACCGCCCCGCATCCTCTGACTTTCCTCCTTTCTCCCCGACGTCATAAAGCTAGTTCATTCCCTGAGGCTAATGCCAGCCCAGGGAAGGAACTCTATGCCGACACTGCGCATGCGCTAGCTCACGTATCGCGAGATTACGGCGCTCTAGCTTTATGACGTCAGGGAGCAAGGAGGAGAGTCAGAGGATGGGGACGGTACTGGCTCCTTCACAGTGGGCGTGCCTGGGTAGGGGATAACTAGCTGATTGCTTGGGGTCTGAACGATCAGACCCCCACCAATCACAATAACTCTGGGGTCCTGTTCCCCTGGTCTGATGGAGTGATAGGTTGATCATATGCCCTGTTGCTCTGTACATTCTCTATGAGGCCTTTAGAGTAATAAACTTGTTCCAGTTGCGGTCTGCTATTGGCTGCTGCCTCCCCCCCCCCCCCCCATAGTCGGATGTTTTGATAATCACGTCAGGGAGAAGTAACGCAGGTGCCAGGGAGCGAGGTAAGTGCAATCTGCGTGAGTGGCCTAGGCATTTGGGGGGAGGGGACCATTTTTGGGGTTGGAAAAAGTTTTTTTTTTGCAGTTAAGATAAAGGGGTTTTATACCTTCAGTACCTTTCAATCTGTCCTGGTCTAGATTATAGGAGACACAAAAGGGACAAATGCTTCAGCACCACTATAATTTAAGGGCCTCCAGATG
Source organism: Bufotes viridis (assembly GCA_033119425.1). Classification (NCBI taxonomy): domain Eukaryota; kingdom Metazoa; phylum Chordata; class Amphibia; order Anura; family Bufonidae; genus Bufotes; species Bufotes viridis. The sequence continues at coordinate 101,967,680 of CM065590.1, forward strand.
ATTCACAGCAGGGTCTTACTACAAGTACCTGATGATTGGCTGTAATATTAGGGCACTGTATGCAATTACTGTTTGGACATAATAAAGGTGTATTAAGAGACTGTAATAATAATTTTCAAGTCTAAATGCACAAAAGGATCCATAAATTCATCCCAGCCAGTATCTATAAGAATTATCATTAAAAACTGCACTTCAAAATGGTGGCACATATACAATGATTTTCTTCCTCTTCTTCCTATTATCATTATTATTATTTGTTAACACCATTATACAAATTAATGCATAGCTAGCATTGGTAGCTCCATAATTTTAAAATGACAATGGCATGCTTGGAAATGTTCTCAGAATGTACTGGTAGCTCCCAGAAAAAAGAGAGACCTCCCAGACGCCTGGAAGAGTTGCCAAATGTCTGGGGCACAGCATAGAGGGATGCTTCCTCCTAGAAAGCAGCCACCCTTGTACTGTAACTGTTTGTGGTGCCAGTATTCAGCTACATTAGATGAAACCCTGGTGCCCAATGTATCTTGAGAGAGCAGGGCACCAGTCAAACCAGGACCAGAAAAAAGCAGCACGGCTATAAAAGAAAATGTTTTGCACATCCCAGAGGCTAACCTTCATAAGTTGGTACTGTACGTATGGAATATATATAGCAAAAATGGTGTGTACAAATACAATTAAATGTAGCCTCATTTTTGACAAATTTTAACCACAACTATCAGTGACGTCACTAGCACTAGGCATCTTCATGCATGCCCCTGGCTCCTTCACCCAGAGCCTTAGATCCCAGGTTGAATTCCACATTCAACTCTATGTGGACAGACAGTAGGTACAGTACCAGGTAGCTGTCAGCTAACGGCCCCTCACGTACTCTAGTAGGTCACTGTCCACTTTAAGAATTGTCCGGAGCACATATATTTGAATGCACAAAATGAGGCATTATTAGGCTACATTCACACAACAGTATTTTTCTGTCCGCACCCAGTCATTTCAATAGGGCTGCAAAAGATATGGAAGGCACACAGTGTGAAGTCCGCATATGCACTTCCATTCTGAGGCCCCGACAAAAAAGATAAAACATATCCTATTATAGTCCGTTTTTGCGGACAAGAATAGACCTTTCTATCATGGAGAAGGGTGTTCCGATCCGCAAAATGCAGAACTCACGCAGCCGGTATCCGTGTTTTGCAGATCCACAAAAATGTATAGTGTCGTGTATACAGAATGTAGCCTTTATGTTTTTATTTTTCTCTGCTAACTGGAATAATCAATAGAAATCCTGCGATGCTATAAAATGTGTCCTATAGATGTTCTGTCTTTGATATATGTATATTCCTGAAGGCAGTCAAAACATGCTGTAATTCTTGAGGCTTTTAGTCCTGATATTTTAATACTCTAGCAATGCCCCTGACAACTGTACATCACTGGTTGTTTCACATGTGAGTCTCTTTAGCTGTTATCTCTCATTATTAAATTCATTGGCATTGTGGCTTACAAATGTGTTCTTTCTCCAACGTGAAGAGGAAAGTATAGATACAGCAAGTGACAGTTTCACAATCCATGCCTTCTATCTGTGACGACAGTGTGCGTTCTTGTGTTGCCACATGGGACCATAATGTTAATGAGGTGCCATCTGCTGTTCAAAATTGTAAATGCATTGTGAAAAAAAATTGCTTTTTAAAAAATATTTGATTATGGCCCTTTACGTTATGAGATTACCGCACCCTAGGCATCAAGCACCATTAAAATATGGTACATATTGAAAAAGGTTCAGTATCTGTTTTCTCAAACTGAAATGTTTTTTTTTTTGTGCAAACGACTGCATACTTTGCTGGGATTACTTTGTCTCCCCTAAACAACGTCTGCTTTCCCTCTAGATCCATTATTATTAAGTCATCCAGTTTGATGGGCTTCTGACATTAGCTCCCCGGCAGAGCACCACTTTTATTATTTATATAGCAGAATTGCATAAATACATACTAAGGGGGCATTTATTTAGATTGGCATATTACATGCCGTCTTAATCTATCCTCCACTGGCGTCTGATGCATCACAATTGTTAAGAGGCATGTACTGGCGCATCTGTGCAAATACAGTACATATGCCAAAATGTAAATCTACACCAACAAGGGAACTGGTGTAGATTTCCACTGTAACCCATGCCAGTTTCCTGACATAGGTTACAATGAATGTACCAGGTCAGCTATAGTCGCCCCTGCACCCGAGTACTCCCCAGACACTTTTTGGGAAAGTGACGAGTGGGACCGTAAAGCCAAAAAAAAGTCACAAAAGTTGACACAACCATGAAGAGTTTCAAACTTTGCAACTTTTTGACACCACAAAAATAGCATAGCAATCACGATGACTGAAAATGGACAAACACATATTCGCCATGGTTGCCATGATGCAGAATAACAAGATCCCCCCTCCCCCCATTGTCTAAGGGCTTAATTACAACAGAATCCTCCATCTCAAAATCACAAAGAGCCTACAGTTGGGCTGGGGGTAAACTGGGTACTTTGAGATAAATGGCTTGGTTTAGTTTCTCAATTTCTTAGATTATGATTTTCCAAAAGATGTCAGCACTAGCAGTTTCTGATATAGGGGGTATTTTATTGCATGAACGCCTCAAGTTCATACAGGGGCCCTTTCCAGGGCTCAACTAAGGTTGATTAGTGCAATAATCGGGCAGATTATTAAGAACCAACATTCCTGCGAATGCTCATTCTTAAGAATCTGCCCATGTAAAAAGGTGCAGTCAATCCACCAATGACAGATCGAAACGGTCATTAATCTGGGGAAACTGTCGTTCGTGCAGGCATTTAAATGATCGTTTCTGGACAGCAGTCTAAACCGCGATCTGCTGCTCAAAAACAATGCAGCTGTGTGAGGATGAGCTATTTCAATAGTGATCGCTCGTCTTCATACTATGGAGGTGATTGCTGCATGTAAATGCGGAGCTTCACCTCCACTGAATGAGCAGCTGACTGTCAGGAAGAAACACTGACAATCTGCTGCTCCTCGGCATCTGTAAATGCACCTCTAACCTTAAAGGGTTTCTGTCACCAGAATAAACCCTATTAAACTGGCTGACAATGCATTGCCTGTTAGTGTATGACACTGAGTCATACGCTAACAGGTTGCTTAGGAGACCCAGCCTGAGGCTGTATCCCCTGGGCACCCATAGAAGGCAGGTCCCGATGTGGTGCAAGGCATTGGGCAGCCTTTGCACGGCATCCGGCTGCCTTCTCACCAATCTGGTTCCCGCCACAGCAGAGCAGGGACTCGATGGACTCCCTCACCCGCAGCAAACCCCTTCTATGTCGCGATCAGGTTAATGCGCCGGCATCTGTGTTTTCACTGATGCCAGTGCATACATCAGGGGTCCGGCTAACCGGAACAGCCAGTCTCCTGCAGCTGATTGGGCGGGCGCAGCTCCAGCACCCGCCTGATCAGCGCGCCATAATACTACAGCGCTGGGCAGCAAGTCACTTCCTGCTGCACCATACTATTACGGGGCTGGTCGATAAGTGGTTAATCCAAGGAAAACAATTAAACCTACAAGCACAGAGGAAAACCCCTGTATTTAGTATAGCTAGTTTATTGGATGATAAATGCTTGGATGAAAGGTTAAAGGAGTTTAGGGTACTTTCACACTAGCGTTTTGGAATCCGTTTGTGAGATCCGTTTCAGGGCTCTTACAAATGGTCAAAAACGGATCAGTTCAGCCCCAATGCATTCTGAATGGATAAGGATACATTCAGAATGCATCAGTTAGCCTCTGTTCTGCCTCTATTCTGTTTTGGAGTCGGACACCAAAACGCAGCTTGTAGCATTTTGGTGTCCATCTGAAGAGGCTGAGCCTAACGGATCAGTTTTGAATTACAATGTAAGTCAATGGGGACGGATCCGTTTTCAATGACACAATATGGTGCATTTGAAAACGGATCCGTTCCCTATTGACTTTCAATGTAATTCAAAACGTAACCGTTTTGGACTTTGTCATTTTTCTTTTAAATAATGCAAACGGATCCGTTCTGAACGGATGCAAACGTTTGCATTATAGGTGCGGATCCGTCTGTGCAAATAAACAGACGGAGCCGCACCAACGCAAGTGTGAAAGTACCCTAACCAAGATTTTAATGCCCCATTCACATGTCAGTGTTTTGGTCAGTGATTTCCAACAGTGATTTTGAGCCAAAACCAGGTTTTGGTTCCACGCTGAATATACTTAGGCCCCTTACACACGAGCGAGTATTCCACGCGGGTGCAATGCGTGATGCGACCGCATTGCGCCCGCACAGAATCCGGACCCAATCATTTCAAAGGGTCCCTGTACACGAGCGTTGGTTTTCACGCATCACTTGTGTGTTGCGTGAAAATCGCAGCATGTTCTATATTCTGCGATTTTCACGCAACGCTGGCCCCATAGAAGTGAATGGGGCTGCGTGAAATTGAAAGCAAGTGCGGATGCGATGCGTTTATCACGGATGGTTGCTAAGAGATGTTGTTTGTAAACAATCTGTTTTTTATCATGTGCTTGCAAAATGCATTAAATCGCATTGCACCCGCGCGATAAAAACTGAACAACTGAACGCGATCGCAAACAAAACTGAATGTACTTGCTTGCGAAATCATGCAGTTTTCACTGAACGCATCCGCAACACATCCTGTCCTAATCCACTCACGCTCGTCTGCAAGGGGCCTTACCCCAATCCTCGTTTTGGTTCCAAATCTTGCTCCAAATCACTGATCAAAAAACGGACGTGTGAATGAGACTGAATACTGATCACCTATGCATAGTAACATAGTTTAAAAGGCTGAAAAAAGACATATGTTCATCTAGTTCAGCCTGTTATCCTGCAAGTTAATCCAGAGGAAGGCAAAAAAAAACTGTGAGGTAGAAGCCAATTTTCCCCACTTAAGGGGAAAAAATTCCTTCCCGACTCCAATCAAGCAATCAGAATAACTCCCTGGATCAACGACCCATCTCTAGTAACTATAACCTGTAATATTATTATACTGCAGAAATACGTTGAGGCCCCTCTTGAACTATTTTAGTGAACTCACCATCACAACTTCCTCAGGCAGAGAGTTCCATAGTCTCACTGCTCTTACCGTAAAGAATCCTCTGCTCTCTGTACCGTAAAGAATCCTCTGGAGAGATCTCTGTACTGCCTCCTGATATATCTATACATAACTATTGGGTACTGTAGCCCACCCATTCCAGTTATTACTTTAGCTGCCCTTCTTTGAACCCTCTCCAGCTCTGCTATGTCTGTCTTGTTCACAGGAGCCCAGAACTGTACACAGTACTCCATGTGTGGTCTGACTAGTGATTTGTAAAGTGGTAGGACCATGTTCTCATCATGGTCATCAGTATCTTATCGCTGGGGTTTAACAGCTAGGACCCTCACCAATCAACTGTTTGAGAAGGCACTAGCGTTCCTGTGAGTGCAGTGGCCTTCTCTGTGCTCACCACAGCGCCATATATTGTAAACCGGCTATGCTTGGTATTGCAGCTCAGCCCTATTCACTTCACTTTAATGAGACTGAGCTGCGCCTAGGCTATGTAACCGATGAACGTGTTGTAAGTGGCCTAGGAAAAGCTGGAGAAGACTGGGGTGCTGCTACGAGCGTCGCTGCCTTCTCAAACAGATGATCGATGGAGGTCCCAGGTATCGGACTCCCACCGATCAGACACTGATGACCTACCCATCAGTATTAAAGTATTGGAAAACCCCTTTAATGACCTGCATTTCATTCTCATTTATTTGGTGTGGAGGCCTTGTGTGTGCCCCGTTAATTGATAGGGGGGCACCTGCTTCTCAAAAGATGGTGAGGTAGAATGGGATGGGGATATAGGGAGGTTTCAGGGAATATTTGCCCCCAAGTCGAGGCCTTAATGACTGTGTGCCCCTTGACGTGAATTGGGGGTTCCTGTTCCATCTCATTCTCCTAAGTTTATTCCGTTTACTCCTACTTCTACCTTGTCCTATATGGCCAGACCCTGGAAAGGGTCGGACGTGTCATATTTAGTCAAAGTATAATCAGAATTGCTAGGAGGATGGGTCCCAGTCAGAAAAATAGTTAGCCCTTGTTTCTTTAATAAATCATTTGTGTTTCATGTCTTTTAAGAAAAAATATTGTATTTTTCAATAAGTTATTGTAAAATGGATTCACGGGGTCAGACTTGACAATAACTCCTTGAGTTTGCCAAAAGTAGTAGATATGATATTCCACTCTTTCTCTAGTAGTAATTTCATAAAATCGGTGGCTTCCCTTTCCCACTTTTCAAGCACAGCCAGACTAATCAAGCTAGTTGTAGATCTATTGGGAATATGAAGTCCCTGGGGATCTGTTCTATGCGTGGATAGGTCAGGATGGTCATCTATATCAAATCTGTTCGGATCATACCTCTGCACCCTGCCGATTAGCTGTTTCAAGTGAATAGGATGCGCAGCTGTAAACACACTGCACCGCCACTACAAGGGAGACAAGGATGCAGCGCTCGCACGAATGCCATGAACCCTTCAAACAGCTTATTAGTGAGGGTGCCAGGAGTTGGAACCCCTCTGATCTGATAATGATGACTAAGGATAGGTCATTAATATCCTGACACTGCACAACAATTTTAAAGCTAAAATAATCATGCAGTGTTGCTAAAAACAAAATGTGTGCACACTCACAGCTATCTCCAGTGATACAGCTGCCAGGTCCCAGCAATAAACTGCTTTATAGATAAGGAGATTGTTCTAGAAGGGCAGCCCCTTTAGGAAAACCTAGAGGGTTATTGTACTGATTAGGCGGATCATGGAACATGAATCCCTTCACGACCTCCACTGTATATGTACGGCGGAAGTTGCATCTTTAAACATAGCACACGCTTGTTTCAAACAGCAGAGACCCATAAGGCTGATCGCATACATTTCACTCCTCAGATGCCATAGTCAAATGAGACCACAGCATCTCAGCAGTCTGGGAGCTGGAGTCACATGCTCCCATCACGGCTGAGATCGGGGAACCTGTTATGCTGCTCTAACAGCCCAAAGCCTCAAGTGGGCTTTGGCAGCTACTAGTGAAATATACCAATACAGGCCACCAGGTAGCAGCACAGTATTGTTATATTAAAAATGAAGTGTTCAATGATGGTTTTATGGCCATCAATAAACACAATGTGCAATCTATTGATTGACAGTTATAGTCACCTAGTGTGACTTAACAAAAGTAAAAAAAAAAGGCAAAAAAAGTTTTTAAAAATCTAAAAAAAATTAAAAATATAAACTTTAAAATCACCCCCCTTTCCCCAAAATAAAAATACGTAATCAATAAGAAAAATACACATCGGCTCTACTATTAAAATATACCAATATTAAACCCATACAGTGAAAAAATTTAAATAGCCAATTCACCATCTTTTGTTATTTCAATTCACCCCAAAAATATGTATAAAAAAAAGATCAAAAAGTCACAAAAACGTCACTGGAAAGTACAGATCACCCTTAAAAAAATGAGCTCTCACACAGATCTGTACGCATAATTACAAAAAGTTTTTTTTCAAGATTTTTTTTTTTAAATTTCAGCATTAAAATAGAAGAAAAACTTTACAAGTGTGGTATCATTGTAATCATACGTCTCTAGAGAATGAAAGTAGCAGGTCAATTTTACCGCATAGTGAATGCTGTAAAAAAAAAAAACTGTGGCAGAATTGCATTTTTTCCCACTTCAGAAATGGTGCCATTAGAAAGTACAACTTACCCAGCAAAAAATTAGCCCTAATAAAGCTATGTGAACGGAAAGATAAAAAAGTTATGACTCCAAAGTCGGGGAGTGAAAAATGAAAATTATAAAATGGAAAATCACTTGGTCCTCTAAGGCTGGGTTCAGACTTGAGTGTTTTACAGTGCGTTTCTACGCGCTGTAAAACGCTCAACATGCGAAAACCCATGTTTCCCTATGGGCATGGTTCTCACCTGAGCGTTTTAGAGAGAGTACGAACGCGCTGTTAAACGCCCTACGCCCAAAGAAGTACAGGAGCTTCTTTGGGGCCTTTTGTCACGCGTATTGTGATTGACGCCAGAGTGGTCAATCACACGAACGCGCGTACAATGCGCGTTTCCTATTTCCAAAAACGCGCTGTAATATCAAATATGCTCAAGTCTGAACCCAGCCTAAGAGTTAAAAAGCAATTTGGGTGGAATAGCTATTGACTGTGCATTGGGCGTGGGCCTTGCTGCTCAAAGCAAAGTTTTCACTCTTCAAATGCTGCGTTCTAAACGCATTTTACCCTTTATAGTTGGGGTGGGGAAATTATTGAATGGTTTTTAGTTATTTTTGGTAATTTTATTGATTTATTTTACAATTTGCTATATTAATGATTTTGTAAGCGGGTGTCCTATCTGTGGTGGATGTGTCCCTCTGGACACTATATATACGGTTATATGATGTTTATGTTAACATGTAATTTTTATATTCTTTCACAAGGTTGTTTAAAAGCACTGTGAAATCAAACAGAAGTAGGTGCTCTTCTAAAAGTCACAATTCACACATTTCTTTCCCTATGTCATCAATGTGGCAGATTGGTTAACTCTTTATCTGCATCATCCGGGATTCCTTTGTAAATGAGTGTAACTGAGTACATTTTCAGAATACTAAATCAGACCAAGTTTTATGTCATTTTCAATGTTCAGATCCTTTGGTTTGAGTATATTCAACCGATATATTCACTCCACCTCTCTTTGATTAATATACTTAACAGGGTCTCCCCCTTGCTATCTTGTGTTAATTCGTTCCTACACTAGAAGCTTCACTCCCTTTGGATCTCCATCGTGAGCCTTTATAAAGTGAAGTGGGACAATGTGGGCTTCCACATTATTTCTATGGTTTCGGATGTTGCTCATGTATCCTTGCCTTCAATGTGCTCTGGGTTGATCCAACATACTGGAGGTAACATGGGCACACTAGCATATACACAACTTCTGTATGTATGTACATAATATTCTCTTTCACTCTGTGCTCTACTTATCGATATAACCACTTGGCTGCTTTTTAATCTTTCTTTCTGGCTGCGTTTCCTGCAACCAGTGCAGAAACCGTACCATGTGAATAGGTTACCATTCTTGTACCTAGATTTTAGGCAACTGTACACCACTGTGCCTTTAATACTGGCGGCTTTGGAAACAAAAAAGCTAGGGGCAACAGGTCCCAAAGAACCAATTATTGGATCATTTCTTAAAACAGAACAATTATTTTTAATAATACGTTTGATCTGTTCATGGCTAAAGATATACTGTGTAATAAATGAATGCTGAAAGTCTCTTTTCTGCCCTCCTTCTTTTTTTCACCTCCTTTCACCACTTCCTCTATAAATTTATAAAACATCTGTCTAACATAACTTTTCTGTAAAGATCTTTCACTCAGAATAGAACTTAATTCTCAATAATCCTTTTTTTTTGTACAATTTCTGTATATTTTCTGCTTCACTATTGGATATTGGTTTGTCTCACCAGCAGGGACGGACTGGGAATTTAAAGTAACCCTGTAAAAAATACTAAAAGTGGCCCCTGTTTTGTAGTAGGGTCCAAACTGATGCAAGGCCCAACAGAGCCAAATACCACAGTCCATCACAAAATACTGCCAGCAGCACAAAATACATCCCCAAAAACTTCCACTGGCTGGCCATGAGGAGGACTCAGGCAGCCCCCCGGCATTAGCCCACCGGGAAATTGCCCTGTAAGGTCTATGGCCAATCCATCCCTGCTCACTGGCTAAAGTCTAGGAAATTGAGGTGAAAGACGCTGCTCCAGGTAACCGATAATGATGAATAATTATGAAGATGGCAAAGGGAGGATCAAGGATATTTGAGGTAAAGGTGGGGAAATATCTTCTTCTGTATAACTCCATTTCCCTAAGAAGAAGCAATGCGGATCTGGTAATGTGTGGAACAGCATCAGCAGGAGGTCTAAGCCACCTAACTTGGAGAGAAGAGGTATCCGGCAGATACCGTACTGAGTCAGGCATCAAATCTGGCCCAGATGGGGCGGAGTGCTAGAGGGTCATGAAAAGGAGGTCTCAGGGGAGAGAGGAAACCCATTGTAAGAACAGTTAATGAAAGAAATTGCTTTTGCCATGTATCCAAATTGTGATCTGGGAGAAGGTGTGGTAAGCCCAAAACTACAGACAAAAAAAAAATGTTGCCTTATCCATACCAAGTGTGCAACATACAAGCGTGTCAGTTGGAGAGGAGAACTGCGTCTAAAAATTGTGCCTGCAAGATTACTAGTGTTGAGCGCGAATATTCGAATAGCGATTTTTTTTAACAAACATCGGCACTTCGCTAATTCACGAATATTTAGAATATAGTGCTATATATTCTTAAAAAAAGAATATTCGTTTTTTGTTTTTTTTCAATCAGAATCCAAAATACCGCTAACGATGATAGAGAATTTAGCACTATGTTCTCTATCTTTGTTAATTCTAGCAAGCCAACCAATAGGAAAGTTATACCCCGTTCAAAGTTTTATTCACAGTACACGAATATTTCGTAATGTAATATTTGCTTACTGCGAATGTAACTTTGAACGGGGTATAACTTTCCTATTGGTTGGCTTGCTAGAATTAACAACGATAGAGAATGCTGTGATATATTCGTTATCTTCGATAAGAACTAAGATAGAGAAATATTCTCTATCTTCGCTATTAACAAAGATAAAGAATATAGCGCTATATTCGTATTTGTTATCTTAGTTAATTCTAGCAAGCCAAGTAAACTTGCCTATACACAGCTCTAAGTTGGATGCGCAATGCGAGAATATTAAGTAATATTACTCACATTGCGCATCCAACTTAGAGCGGGGTATATGCAACTTACTTTACTATTGTTTGGCTGGGTAGAATTAACAAATATTACGAATATAGCGCTATATTCTTTATTGCGAGATGCGAGAATATTACTAATGACTCAGTATTCTATTTATTGCAAAAAAAAGGTAAAGTAATATTCTCGCATTGCGCATCCAACTTAGAGCTGTGTATAGGCAACTTTCCAATTGGCTTGCTAGAATTAGCGAATATAGAGAATATAGCGCTATATTCGCATTCGTCATATTCGTTAATTCTTTCTACCCAGCCAAACAATAAGTAAGTTGCATATACCCCGCAATGCGAGTAATATTACTTAATATTCTCGCATTGCGCATCCAACTTAGAGCTGTGTATAGGCAAGTTTACTTGGCTTGCTAGAATTAACAAAGATAGCGAATATGAATATAGCGCTATATTCTCTATCTTCGGTAATTCTAGCAAGCCAACCAATAGGAAAGTTATACCCCATTCAAAGTTTCATTCGCGTACTGCGAATAAAACTTAGAATAGGGTATAACTTTCCTATTAGTTGGCTTGCTAGAATTAACGAAGATAGAGAATATAGCGCTATATTCGTTATCCTCGTTAATTCTATATAGCCAATCAATAGGAAAGTTGCCTTTATACCCCGTTCAAAGTTCAATTCTTAATACGCGAATAATTAAATTGCATATTATTCGCGATAAATAAAATAATGACGAATATTAAATTTCGACGAATATATGACCAATATTCAATCGAATATTTGCGAAATATCGCAGATTCCAATATGGCACCTCACGCTCATCACTAAATATTACCTGCCATATTGTTTTGGACTGTTCACGGTTACAGTACAAAAATGTGCAATGTACTAACAATTACACCGGGGGCACAGCTATAGCAGAAACAGGGGAAACAGCTGCTATGGGGCCCAAGCTCAGAAGGGCCTCGCCCATGAGGAGGACTGAAATATTTTATTGCCAGTGCCACCTCAAAAGTATTATACAATGACCAGTAATAGCCATAGGAGTGAGGGTTTACTTGGGAGGAGGGGGGCGTTCAAAATGTTGGTGTTCTAGTTACGTCACTGAATTACCCGAATTGAAGCAATAAAATAGCACAACTCTACCTCTCCCATTGACAGTACCACAGTGCCCGCATGAACTGTGTCGACCAGAAAGTCAGTATCAGAACCATCCTTAGGTGTTCCAGTTAAACAGAGCTGATTTATGTTCCCTATCACCTGTTTCTCCATCCTCTTCCTCACAGCACGAGTCTCACACAGCTTTTATAGGGATTTTGGACTACTTAAACTACTGCAAATCATTTTACCTGCCACATTAACAGAAATAATTACAGGCAAAGAAAGATATCTCTAGCCAAAATGTTCACAAAAAATGTACTCACCACTTTCAGAGACTCTGCTTTACAACATGAAATGGTATGTAAGTGGCAAAGAGCCATATACCGTATTCTCCTGGTGCTGATCACCATCAGCAGAAAAAAGCTGTGTTCAGCTGAGCAAACTTCGGGCTCAGTGGGAGACTTGCCTGCAAGGGTCTGATAAAGTGTTCGGGAAGCAAATACGTACAGAATAAGGTAATTTAAAGCAGAACGGCTTTTAAAAACACACATAGTGGTTTGGGTTATGCTATGTATGTAAAAGTACGGTCAAAAACTGGATAAGTTGTAGAAATTTGTGATGCTAGTTCCAGCAAAGGTTGGTATTTTTGTCAATTATCTTCTCAGTAGGTAAGCCATTAAATGAATAACCTGAAAATTCTGCAACCACAAGAACAGGAAACTCAAAGTGTGTATGAGGCTTCTGAGTCATGAAGCAGTTATTGAAATGTCAGATACGGTAATTTCAGGTAAAGACATTTTCCATTTATTATTCATCACTAAAACTATACCAATAAAATCACTGACCTATAAAATGTCTCCGAGATCTTTACAAACCTGTTTAGAAACGGTCATTGGATAACTGATCGATTGATGGCAAATCACTTCTTAAGAATCACTGTCTAAAGCAGGCATCCTCAAACTGCGGCCCTCCAGCTGTTGTAAAACTACAACTCCCACAATGCCCTGCTGTAGGCTGACACCTGTAGGCTGTTCGGGCATGCTGGGAGTTGTAGTTTTGCAACAGCTGGAGGGCCGCAGTTTGAGGATGCCTTGTCTAAAGCAACAGAGCCACTGTGGCAGGATATCCCTTCTGAAATTTCATAATTAAAATAGGAATCCCCATTGGAGATGTTTAGATCTCTTTATCTACAAACTGAGTTCATTGTCAATACAGTTTATTACCTGCATATTGTCCTATGGCCCTAGGGTGACCACTTTTTCTCATCCAGTGGCATATGATGATAGGTGCACCATAGCATAGATTAAAATGGGCCTCTCATTGTGGTGCCAAGTTTTGCGACAAAACAAAAAAGCAGATATGGCGTCATTTATCAAAATGGTGTAAAGTAGAACTGGCGTAGTTGGCCATAGCAACCAATCAGATTCAACCATTTTCCAAAGGAGCTGTCAAAAATGAAAGTTGAAATCTGATTGGTTGCTATGGGCAACTAAGCCAGTTCTACTTTATACCAGTTTGATAAAGGACCCCAATAGTGTTTGTTTTTTACCATAATCCTTTTCCATTAAATTTGGACTAAATCCAGCATCCTCTTGTTAAGGAACAATGCAGTTCCACCGGAAGAGAGAGGTCTTTGCAAGTTCTTGCCACCCAATATCAAAATGGATGAGACAACCAGGGCCCAATAGCAACTACATAGTTTCCCTCTATGATATATATATATATATATATATTTATGTGCCCTTATCTTTCCAGCAATGTCATTACACCTCTCAGTATGCTCACTATTTATATAATGACAGAAATATAGGTTTTAAGGCCAAATTAGGGTGATTATAGGCATTTTGTTAAAGGGGTTATGCCATGATTGAGTAAAAAATATGAAAATCAGACATCATATACTACATGACAATCACTTTCTTCCAAAGCTAAAACCAGCCCTGTGCCTCACGTGGATCCCCATTCATTTCTCCTAATGCTCAAGGGACATATACTTTCTGCTGCAGCTTTCTGCCTATCACAACTTAGGAGGGGTGCCCGTTCTGCTGCAGTTTTCTTCCTGTAAATGTCACAGCTTATAACAATAGATACGGCTCGTGGCAGTTGAGGATTGAACTGAGTATGTGCAACCACCTTAGTCGGCGGACATGCACATATCTATACAGATTAAACACCAGAGAGCACCATTATCATGAATTACAGATCATATCTCTCAACTGGAGCATTTTTGTAACAGAAAGTGAATTGCAAAAGTAACTAGTCTTTCATGCTAAATTATATATATAAAAAAAAAAAAAATTTACCTGTTGTTCAATCCCTGTATGCCCGATTACATTTTCCACATTAGATTTTTCTATGACAGATTGCATCATAGATTTGGTAGTTAATGTTTCTTTAACAGGATTATGTGTCCAGCTCCCACACTCATGGTTGCTGAGACAACACTGATCTCTACTATATGATCCAATAGTAATATCAAAGAAACAAATGGGTAAGGACCCTAAAATAATTATTTTATTAGATTAGGTTAAAAAGACGACAAACTAGTCCTCAAAAAATGAAGTAAAGAAAAACACCCTTGGTGCAAAAACATGCTCTGAATGTCACATCAGGTGGGCTAGTGGTTAGCCGGTGGACACTAATAAAGCAGAGGTGTATCGCTATCCCTAGTATATACCTGGGTAACCCTCTGCCCGGAGGACTCACCTGATGGTGGTGAACCTCCGTCCCCGTACCTAGCCTCTCTGACACTGATTGACCCTAAAAAGAAACCTGTAACCCTGACGCGTTTTCTCCAAGTATCATTGGGTTCATCAGGGGGCCCAGAAAAAAACTGGTTCAGTAACATCAAACAGTTAGTGGACATGGGAGGGAAAAATATACAGTGGTACCTCTCCAGAAGTTGGTTCGCATGGTCATGAACCCTGAAGTGTGATACCATGGTGCCTGACAAGATGGTGGTCAATAAGGTCACAAAACCTGCCAATACAATTAAGAATCCCACATCAACAAAGCAGCCAACAGGAGCACCCAGTATCTCCTTTTATCTGGTACATGCCTCTTACTTACCACCTTGACGCTCCCAGCCCTCCACATGAGGTCTCTCGATAAGCAGGACCTGTGGAGCAGCCTGGGATGCCGGTGTTCCGTTAAATTTCCCTACTCGGAAAATTTCCCTACCCTCGTGATTTCAGTTTCCGGTATGCAGGTGAGGGAGGAGTTGTGTCACGCCACTCGCTTACTGATTGGCTGAGTAGGATTCGGCGCAGGAGAGCGCTGCTAACTGTGAACGCGCAGGGTGAGGGAGGAGTTGTGTCCTGCCACTCGCTTACTGATTGGCTGAGTGGGATTCGGCACAGGAGAGCGCCGCTAAATGTGAACGCGCATAAGGTAGGGAAAATTTATGGCCAATTACGCATGCGCTGCGGGTAGTGAAAAGTTACAGCCCGGTGCGCAGGCGCGAACGCGCACTGGGCTGTAAGTTTTCACTAACCCCAGTGCATGCGCACTAAGTTTTCCCTACCCTAGGCACTAGACTAGATACAGCAAGCGTTCGCACCTGCACACTGGGCTGTAACTTTTCACTACCCGCGGCGCATTCGCAATTGGCCGTAAATTTTCCCTAACTTATGCGCGTTCACATTTAGCGGCGCTCTCCTGTGCCGAATCCTACTGAGCCAATCAGTAAGCGAGTGGCGGGACACAACTCCTCCCTCACCCGCATACCGGAACCGGAAATCACGAGGGTAGGGAAATTTTATGAGTAGGGAAATTTAACGGAACACCGGCTTATACAGGCTGAAGGCGGCGCACATCCGATAACGTTATGTGTTCCATGCTGGAGCGCACCGGAAGTTCGCTGTGCGCACATGACCAGAAATAGGCCGGCCCTAGGAAGCACATCCAAAGTGCCTCAAGGTGGAACGCAAGACACATGTGACCAGAGGTGTCAGCGGCCGCTTGCATTTCACACTGAGGTGCACAAGGAGAAAGGAGAGAAGGATTACCCATCCCCGGGACGTGTTATCTGTGGGGATCCTTGTTACAATGTATTCTGATGCACATGTTTTAATACCTAATAGAGCAGTAGGGGTCCATACCCCAACCTGACAGGTATATGGTAAGATTACATAATAAAACTCCCTCACCCATGTCAGCACAGTGCTAAGGGGCAGTCCCTGCTAGGATACTGCAGGGCTAAATCATAATGATTAAACCGATACGGGTGTCATGATAGTAACACCCAAGACCAAGTTCGGGCCTTCACGGGCCTAGACCAGATCAAAGGGAAAAGACGATTTATATAGGAAGGCGGAAAGTGTCTCATAGAAAAAGAGGGACATTGGAGCCAATACATTCTAATACTGTACGGAGTGCTCGCTCCGTACAGTATTGAAACAGAGTTTTATGCGAATTGACTTTGGATGTTTTATCCGAAGTCAATTCGCTTATTCCTAGCCGGGACCATGGGGACACATAGGCTGGTGATTTTTCCTATATTGTGCAAGCACGACCACCACTGATGGATTGCAGGGTGGTCTGTAACCATGGAAATGAGCAGTGTATAATGTGATTGAAAAATGAATCCAGCCTTGTATTAACTTTCTCTACATAATACATGTCACTTACTGAAGTGAGACAACCCCTTTAACCCTTTGTGACAGAACGGCTCAATATTTCTACTAAAGGCCAATTGAAAATATGATTTTTAGCCCAAAATGAGTAAAATGCAATCATAAACAAGACAGTTGTGATATATGCTAATCTGTCAACATATGGTACTGAAAATAGACACCAGCACCATTCCTTTTGTGGAGAAATAAGCAACTAATGAAGATGTCTAATCTATAACTCGCTCCCTGGAGAAAGAACAAATCATTACTTTTCCAAGATAACATTCTTTAATGTTATGTCATTTTGGAGAACTATTACCAACAACATGGGTTAAATTTTTTAGAAGGCAAACTCCCGTGACCCTCTGTTCAGATGTCATTCATCTTGATGACTGCACAGTGGCTCCTGATGTTCTGAAATGATCCACATGGTTTAACACTAATAATTGTGCCAGTGAACGCTGACAGCCATTGAAAATTCAGTTTTGTCTCAATTAGTAAAGGAACATGACCTCTCCTAGTGCTGGGGGAATCTCAGATTTAATTTTTAAGTTAGACTTCATACATGGGAATCTTGAAAGCCCTCATTAAAATTCTGAGATAGCGGCATCAACATTAATATATGAAGATATACGGTACATAAATACTGCAAACAAAGAAGTCACGGCATGGCTTTACCAATATGATCAGCAACACAAAGTATACATTTTAGGAAAACACATCTCGTTTGGTCTGAGGTCCATACAGTGCATACCCTTCCAAGAAGGTTCAACTAATGGATTACCACCAGTAATTTCTACTTTTTGACTATTTTGACAAGAAGCAGAAAGTCCAACCATGCAGCAGTGATCTACAGCAGTGGTGCCCAACCATTTCTAGTCTGAGGGGTGCACTAGACATGGTATCAATTTCGCAGCCCGTAACCAGGTAGCTCTGCCAGGAAGAAATGCAAACACTGTGAGGGGGCACGTGCGAGCATTACTACTGTGAAGGGGCAAATATCTGGGCATTTTTTTCTGTGAAAGGGCACATTTGGGCAGTTTTACTGTAAAGGGGGCGCATCTGGGCGTTTTTACAGTGAAGGTGGCACATATGAGCATTACCACTGTGAAGGGGGCACATGTGAGCATTACTACTGTGAAGGAGGCACATCTGGGCATTACCACTATGAAGGGGGCACTTCTGGGTATTATCACTGTGAAGGGGGGGGGGCATCTGGGCTTTACCACTGTGAAGGTGCATATCCAGCACTTCCGTTATTTTAGTTTTTCTCCTCAGGTAAATGAGCAGAACAACATAAATAAATAGCGGTGGTGTGAACGGGGCCAAAGAGGTGAGTATTTATGTGGGGGATCATTACTGATCTGAATAACAGCAGGCGATCATAGCCAAGTGATAAAGTCCAGTCCAATATTCCGGATCTTCCCTGTACTTTATCACTTGGCACTCCACACTGCACCACATGCATCATACACACTGCACCATATACATCAGTGTGATGTATGTGGCGCAGTGTATGTGGTTAAGGTCATCAGGAGAATGGAGCGGTATGAGTAAAATGTAAGGTTTATGGATGCTGTTAGATTTAATGATGCCACAACAGAGAACGTTGTTGGAGAGGGAATGTGTTACTTAGGTCCTTTATAGGGTTATTACTATAATATGAAAGGAGCCAGGATTAAATCAAACCTTTAACCATTATTGATATTGGGCTGATATTTTCTGGACCAGTGCTGCTATAGCTTCTCTTCAAACAAATTTGAATGGCACAAACTGTTTCTGAACAAACTTGGATGCTTCTGTCCCTGTCTGCGGTGGGTGGAAGTAGACACGGTTACCTGGTAACTTCGGCATCATTGGCTGCTCTGCTTGCTTCCCGGATCTCAGCCTGGGGTGGCATTTGTATTCTTTTTCAGGTCACAGCATGTTTTGCTGAGCACCAAACTGGGTCATGGTTGCCAGGGTCCTTGCGCAGAGCGCCCGTCACTCCTTGCTGCAGCCACTCCCGGGAGCCGGTCCCTCCTTCTTCCAGCTCCCGCCGGCTTCCCCTCCTCTAGGTCCTGTACCTCTCCAGCACCCGCCCAAAATAACCAATATCAATGCTTCTTGTTTTAAGGAGCTTTGCTATTGGTTATTTCAAGCACAGGCAGCATTGCTGCGCTGCCTGTGCCGTTCACAGCGTTCACTGTGCTGATGAATGTGAGGGAAAAGTCTTTTTACAGGGAGTAAAATTGTGACCTCTGCTGCACAGGCCGCATGACACGGATTGGCGGGCCAGATGTGGCCCGCGGGCGGTAGGTTGGGCATCACTGATCTACAGCATATTGCTTGTGAGAGTTCAGCACCAGTGATTCCTGTATAACCAGTGAGTTCTGAGGTCAGTATTATTACTAGAGATTAGCAAATCGAAGTTGACGAAGTGGAATTCGATCCGAATTTCAGGAAACATTTGATTTGATTCGTACCAAACCCGAATTTCCTCACGCTTCATGCTATCTAATCGCATTTTTTCCTAAAATGGCTGCTGCACATGTTAGGACATGGAGCAAAGAACTCTGGGAACAAGCGATCACCCACAATGTAATGCATGCAGCCAATCAGCAGCCAGCCAGCACCTGTAATGTCACAGCCCTATAAATAGCCTCAGCCATCTTGGATTCAGCCATTTTCCAGTGTGCTTAGTACAGGGAAAGACATCAGCAGGAGCTAGGGACAGTTATAGGAAAGACATCATTGTGGTGAAAAAACTATTTACACGTTCAGAGAAAGGATAGGGAGGCATCATCTACACTATAAAAGGAGAACAGGGTGCAATAGGAGAGTGTATAGCCTGGTAATAGGGGTGATTCTACGGGGTGTATTAATAGGAAGTATATATATATAAGTATATATACCTTATTGCCGTTCAGCGGTAAAGCTACATTGTACAACTGACATTTACGTGGTGTATTAAAGGGAAATATACGTACATCCCATTAGCCGTTTTGCTGTGAATTGTGATTGTTATATTTCTTTTATGGGCGTGCAGTAATAGGAAAAAGAATACGTATTGATTGCCATTCTGCAGTGAATTGTAATAATTTTTTTTGTGGGGGGTTTATTAATCAGAAAAAAAAAAAAAATATATATATATATATATATAATGCAGAAAAAGCGAACAGCACTCCAATAAAAGTGGAAAAAAGGAACTCCTTTATTCACCTGAACAGTGCGACGTTTCGGCTCCTTCAAAATAGAGCCTTTCTCAAGCTTGAGAAAGGCTCTATTTTGAAGGAGCTGAAACGTCGCACTGTTCAGGTGAATAAAGGAGTTCCTTTTTTCCACTTTTATTGGAGTGCTGTTCGCTTTTTCTGCATTATTTTGGGGTAAGATACCTATACCTTGGAACGTGCGCCCAGCAATACATTTTCTCTTTTTGACCAGTGCCGTCATTTTTCTTCTATATATATATATATATATATATATATATATATATATATATATGTCTTAATTGGCGTTCAGTGGTGAAGATACATTGCTACAGACATTTATGTGGTGTATAAAAAGGAAATATACGTGTAAGTCCCATTAGCCATTCTGCGGTCAATTGTGATTGTTATATATATATTTTTGGGGCTGTAGTTATAGGAAAAAGAATGCGTCTTAATTGACCTTCTGAGGTGAATTGTGATCATATATATATATTATTTTTTTTGGCGGGGGGAGTTCATTAATCCAAAAAATATATACAGTATATATGTCTTAATTGGCGTTCAGCTGTGAAGTAACATTGTACTAAAGCAGTTTTTTTGGGGTATTATTTTAATTTTAATTTAATTGTTTTATTATGCAGTATGTTAGACAGACAGGTGACAGGCCCTTCAAAGGGAACAGGCAGTGGCTAAAATGTTTCCGTCGCAGGCAGATGAGGAATTGGGGTGGCAGGAATCACAGCGAGAGGCCTGAGCTCCCGGTGTCTTGACCAGCAACCAAGCGGTGCTTGAATGGTCGACTCGGTCTTCGACTTTGTCGCAAGTGACATCAGACACCCCCAGCCATGAGTCGGTGGGTTCCTCTGAAACTATGCTTAGTTAGCATGGCCTGGGAGCAGGGCCTGTGCCACCGCCTGTCCTGATCCTTCCTCTGTTATTTTCAGTTCCCTCATTGCGAGGGCTCCACTTTTCAGCGAGGAATAGCTAATAGAGGACAGTCAGCATCTACTGCCCAGCCAAGATCTGGAGGAGACATCCGTCGCTTTCTTCCGCTAGGTTGGAAAGTAGTGATGATGAGAGTCGCATGGTAGCAGGTGTTGTAAGCGGTCAGACTCCTGGGCCTGAGACCGTTGAGAGGGACATCAGTGACATGCAGACAGTAGCGGATGATGATGATGTAGCCGATTGCACTTGGGAGCTGGGTGAAGAAGGGCTTCATCATGATAATTATCATCAGTAGAAGAGGGTGGCAGCTTGCGTGTGAGCCAGCAGGGTTGTAGCATGGCTCTGAATCAGCAGGGTGGCAGCAATGGGAGCAAAACGTGCCCGGTGTAGATCACCCGCTTTGCAGGAGCATACCGGCCTGAAAAGTAGCAGTGCAGGGCTTCACAGAGGAGGCAGCGTAGCAGGCAGTCAGCGCGGAGTGTTGGGGGGAAAATGCCATACTCGGCGGTGTGGCAATTTTTTGTTAGGCCGCCAGAGGAGGTGAACATGGCCATTTGCAGAATTTGTGGGCAGAAGGTAAAGTGTGGCCAGGGTGCCAATTTTGGCACCATGGCTCTGCGTCAACACATGCAGCATCATCATAAAGTGTAATGCCAACGTAACTCAATCACAATAGAGTGCGTGACTATGCAACATATCACCAAATGACCACAAAGGGACACGCAGCACAATTTCATAAACTTTATTAATTGATAAAAAGACCAACAATACACATAATGTCAATATTAAAAATTATATATATATATGGCGGTAATACAAATGGTAGCCAAGACATATGACTCCCCTCCCATGCATGGAAAACCCTGATTGCCCCTCCTATATAGGGTAAAGAAAACTCTTTTCCCAGTGTTGACATAAACCAACACACCCTCAATGCCAAACATATATGAATTGGAGCAGTGCCTAACTGAGCTAGCCTGATGGGCAACAGCACACACACAGTACAGCAACAAGACACATACGCTCCATCACAATATACCTGAGGGACACTTGGAAAGGAGGACACGGGCTTCCGAGCAGAGAGGAGAGCCTACCCCGACGTACGTTTCGCTCCGCTTTGAGAAAGCACCACCCTTTCTTAATTTCCGCTTGTCCCCAATTGGTCTAGTTCCAAAGAAAGAGGCAAACTCTTATTGCCTTATCCATCATCTCTCCTACCCAAAAAATTACTCGGTTAATGACAAAGTTAATAAAGAATTAGCTTCTGTTCAATACGCCTCCTTTGATTCTGCTTTGGCTATCCTGAATTCTTTGGGTCCTAATTCCCTACTAGCTAAAACTGACATTAAGTCAGCATTCAGACTCCTACCAATTCACCCTTCGGGGTTTAACTCTTTAGGATTCCATTTTCAGGAATTCTTTTTTTTTTTTTTTAAAAGGCGTTGCCAATGGTTTTCACACTATCCTGCTTCTATTTCGAAGCCTTTTCAACTTTCCTGAACTGGACTCTCTATCAGGCACCCACAAGAGGGGAAGCTATTCATTACCTGGATGACTTCCTTTTTCTGGGTAAAAGTAATTCTGATGACTGTGCATACATGCTCAACAAATTTCTTCAAGTGACCAAGGAATTAAATATCCCTCTAGCCGAGGAAAGAACGTTTTTTCCTACCTCCCAGATTACTTTCTTGGGCATAGTAATTGACACAGTCAACATGCAATTCAGAATACCGCCTGATAAAATTGACTAAACATTCTTTGCTATTTCTAACCTAATTGAGTCCAAAAAAGTCACTTTAAAAAAGCTCCAATCTTATTGGGTTCACTTAACTTTATATTACGTGTGATACCTATGGGTCGTGTCTTCTCAAAAAGAATTTATGCTGCAACAAAGGTGTCAAATCCCCTTTCCATTACATCCATATTTCTAAAGAAATAAAAGGGGATTTAAGGGTTTGGCTACAATTTCTCACACATTTCAATGGTCATACAATTTGGTAACATTCCTTCTTGGAATCCGATGCATTGCACTTATTTTCCGACTCTGCAGGTTCAGTCGGCTATGGCATAGTTTTTCAAAATGCTTGGTCGGCTGAGAGATGGCCATTGAGGTGGGTTGAATTGGGCCTAACAAAAAACTCGGTCTTCATTGAATTATTCCCGGTCCTGGTAGCCTTCGAAATTATTATTATTTAATAGAAGAATTCTTCTCAACTCAGACAACAAAGGTGTAGTTTACACTCTGAACTGTCTCTATTCTAGATCTGCCCCAGTCATCAAATTACTACGTAAAATTGTCCTCCAATGTCTCTTCTATAATATTTGGATTAAAGCGAAATATGTAATTTCATGGCTGGCGCTTTATCTCTACAGAGATTCCAGACGTTCAGAGAACTGCATCCAACAGCGGAATTTCTGAATACCCTTTGCCCGCCTCACCTATGGGACATAATTTGAACATCATCTTTAGCATTCTGACAAATTCTTTGGCCAGTAACACATGGTCCTCCTACTTATCCGCATGGAATTCTTGGTCAGCCTTTTGTGACAAACACAATTCAGATAAGTTCAATTTTTCTGTTTTCCCAGCTCTCCAATTCATATTTCTTTTGACAAAAGACTTTTCCTCAATTTCCATACTTAAGACCTTATCCGGGATTTCCTTTTTTCAGAGAACTTTTGGTTATAATCAGGTAACTGCCAATCCTCTCATCAAGCAAATTCTGAAAGGGTGGAGAAAAAAGGGATATACTAAACATAGACCAAAAACTAGACCCTTTTCAATTTCAAATTGTTAAGAAGTGATTGACGCTTTACCAAGAATATGCTCCTCACATTTCGAGTCTCAACTCTTCAAGAGTTCATTTCTTTCTTTGCGGCTCTCCACATTTGCGAGATTACTGCAAAGAACAAGAGTAAAATATATCCTATATCCCTTTCGGATATAAACTTAACTTCTAACCAACTAAAAATTTTCATCCAAGATGGACCAACTCGAAAAAGGTCACTGGTTAAAACTATCTGCTAGCAAAAACATTTATCTCTGCCCTGTGGTGAACATGTTTAACTGTTTAGAAATAAGACCAAAAACCTCTCCAGACAGCCCATTTTTCATCCATATGGACCTTTCACCTGTCACGCGATACCAGTTTATTTTAACCCCTTAATTCACCTAAAAGACCCCCCTATTTCACTTTAAGGACCAGGCCATTTTTTGCAAATTTGACCAGTGTCACTTTATGTGTGAATAACTTTAAAAAGCTTTTATTTAGCCAGGCCATTCTGAGATTGTTTTTTCGTCACATATGACACTGGTAAAATGGAGTTAAAAAAAAATCATTTTTATTTATATAAAAATAAAAAATTTACCAAAAATTTGGAAAAATTAGCGCATTTCCAAGTTTTAATTTCTCTACTTCTATAATACATAGTAATACCACCAAAAAAAGTTATTAATTTACATTCCCCATATGTCTACTTCATATTTGGATCATTTTAGGAATGCCATTTTATTTTTTGGGGATGTTACAAGGCTTAGAAGTTTAGAAGCAAGTCTAAAAAAAAAACACTTTTTGGGGACCAGATCAGGTTTGAAGTCACTTTGTGAGGATTACATAATAGAAACCACCCAAAAATGACCCCATTCTAGAAAGTACACCCCTCAAGGTATTAAAAACTGATTTTACAAGCGTCGTTAACCCTTTAGGTGTTCCACAAGCGTTATATGTAATATGTATATAGTTTTTTTTTATTATTTTACTTTAAAACAATAGCAGCATTTTAGAGAAAAAAATAATGTTTTAGTGTCTCCATAGTCTGAGAGACATATTTTTTTTTTTGGGCGATTGTCCTATGTAGGGGCTCATTTTTTGCGGGATGAGATTGGTACTATGAGAGGCATACACCTTTTGATCGCTTGGTATTACACTTTTTGTGATGTAAGGTAACAAAAAATGGCTTTTTTTACACAATTGTTAGGTCATGTGAGGGGTTAGGTCATGTGATATTTTTATAGAGCAGGTTTTCACAGATGCGGGGATACCTAATATGTGTAGTGTATTTTATTTTTTTAATTTTTATTCAGTGATATGTGTTTTTTTTTACCCAGGCCCACTTGGTTCTTGAAGATCCAGTGGGTCTGATCTCAGTATAATACAGTACAGTACACTATATAGTGTACTGTACTGTATTTTTAACTTTTCACTAGTCTGGTCAGACTTCTGCCTTTAGCAGAAGTTAGATCAGACTTACAGTACCATGGCAAGCAGGACGCCTGTGAAAGCGTCCTGCTGCCATGGTAACCATCCCCGCTGCCAGAACAGAGCAGAGGGTGATTGGGAGGGAGGGGGTGCTCCCTCCCTCTGCGATTCCATCAAGAATCGTTGGCTGCAAGGGGACAGCAGCCCCCAATGGGAGAGGAAGCTCCCTCCCTGTTAACCCCTTCCATACAGCAGTCTGTACGGACCTTGGCATGGAAAGGGTTAAATTGCTGACATCTGCAGCACAGATGTCAGCAGTTTTTAGAAGAGTGTCTGCAATGTGCTGACACTCTGCTAAAACCACTATACCGCCAACAATCATTACAGAGGAAGCGGGTTGGGGATCACAATTGCGATCCCACCTCCCGCACCGCCCATGCTGCCTACAACCACCCTCCCTGCACCCCCGCCGCCACAATATGATTGGGGGCTGCAGAGGGGGTTAACATTAAACTGTTTAGGCACTTGTAAGTCTCTGATCCCTGAGAAAGCGCTGCAAACCTCAGGTCTGAATTGACCTGCAGTTTGCAACGATCGCTGATATGGGGGGGGTCACAGGACCCCCCTGGGCATTGTAAGAAGGTACCTACTGAATGATTTCAGCAGGTACCTTGTTCTGATCACTGCAGGCTGAGCAGCAGTGAACGGAAATACTCATGAGGTACCGGTACGTCATGGGTCCTTAAGGACTTGGGAATCATGACGTATTGGTACGTCATGCGTCCTTAAGGGGTTAAAGAGGGGTCTAGCCTACACAGGTCTCTCCAACTCTAATTTTTCTTCACACTCTTTCCGCATAGGGGTGGCAACACTTGCCGCTCAACTCAAACTTAGCTCAAATGTTATTAAAGACATAGGTAGGTGGAAATCTCAAAGATATAAAATTTACATAAGACCTAAATTGCTTTTGTAATTAATTCCCTCTTTAGGTTTTTTACGAGTAGTTTGGATTATCGTAAATTCCATCATATTAGGTGCGGAAAGGAGAGCCCATGAAAAAAATTACGCTAATGATTTGGGCCTGAGGATCAGCATTGGGATTTTTTGGAATGGATTAGCAGACTTAAAACTAAAAAAATTGAGTCATAAACTATATAGAATGTCTAATTACATGCCTCAATCCGATCTGATCGTTATACATATTGGTGAAAACGACATTGGTAAGGTTAGCTCTTTTAAATTCATTTCTGACTTTAAGAAAACCTGGAACAACATCCACAAACAATTCCCGAAATCTCACCTAGTCTTCTTCGAGTTCATCCCCAAATTGATTTGGTCCCACAGAGATCTTCGTTTTCTGGAAAAGATTAGGAAAAAAGTTAACAATTACTTGGAAAAGCATTTGTTCTCCTTAGGTTTCTTGGCATACCGCCATGTAGACATAGAAGGTTTTGTAAATGGTTTATACTCAAGTAAACATTCCGGTTTATCGGAAATTGGTTACAACATTGTTATAGTTGGATTACAGAATATGAGTGAAACAGGCCTGCGTACTGTGGAGTAAGCCATGTATTGCATACATGGCTTTTTGGGGTAAGTTGCATATATACATGAGTGGACAAAGGTAATATTTATTGTATTGTTATGCATTATTTAAGTAAATAATTGACCTCGCAGCCTGTTTATCCCACATAACAAATACAAAATTAATAAAGTTAAGTAGAAGGATTTTCTTGGTATTCGGTTTATTTATTTATTGGTTCTTTAAAATAAAGAGGTAAGATTTGAAACATAGGCCACCATAAAGGGACCCTATTTAATTGTGTATACAATGAAGGGAATGCATGGTGGCCATGGTTCCATTCATTGTATATATGCAGTGTGGTACGGTATGGTTGTGTACTACATAACTTACCTGGGTGACAGGTGTCCACCTGTCTTCCTGAACGTGCAGCTGGCCGTTGGTCTTGCTGGATCCAGATTGGCGGACAGCCTGACGGGTGCTAAAGCATGGGACCTAAAAAAAGAGAAGGAGTAACGTTACTTATTCTCGTCATCAGAAACCAACATCCCATCCCTCCCGCCCTCTACTCTTCTGTCGCAATGTCAATTATATGGGGTAAGTCGCTCATATACATGAGTGGACAAAGGTAATATTTATTGTATTGTTATGTATTATTTAAGTAAATAATTGACCTCGCGGCCTGTTTATCCCACAGAACAAATACAAAATTAATAAAGGTAGGTAAAAGGATTTTCTTGATATTCGGTTTATTTATTGGTTCTTTAAAAGAAAGAGGTAAGAATTGTAACATAGGCCACCATGTCCTAGAGTGACTACCTTGTCTTTGGCAGACAGGCACAAATGATTTTGTAAAAAAAACTCACATTTATAACGTAGCGTTAATTTACCATTAGTACATTTTCCATAGTGAATATGGCACTATTGTATTTACTTGATTATTTGTGTTTGCAGAGTGCTGGTGCATTGTGTTTGTTTTTGCTTTTGTACATTCAGCCATGGCAACGTGCAACGTGCACCTGCGCATTGGAATGTGTTGACTAGGGATGAGAAATCACGTGGATATTCGGTTCAGGTACCCGAACTTGACCCCGAATCCCATAGAAGACATGGGAACCTGAACTTAAGTGCTACAAAATGGCTGTAAAATAGTCATACAAAGGGCTGGAGGGCTGCAAAAGGAAGCAAAATGGGGAGAAGAGCAGAAGGCTTAGGAGGCAGTGGACGTGGCGGTGTAGGTGGAAGAGGCGGAGTGGGAGGTAGCCAACACTTTTTTTTGCTGTAATTTTTATTTATTTATGGTTTATTTGTCTGTTAATTCTGTGTGTGACCTATAGACATTTTTTGAGGTACAGCCGGTATACATCTCTACTCTGCCAATACAACATATAATAATCTTGAACAAGGAAGTGGAGGTCTGGCTGGAGGAGGCAGAGGAAGTAGCCAATACTGTTTTTGTGGGGTTTTTTTTTATATTTTTTCTTTGGGGGGGAGGGCAATACATTGGGAAATGGCAAACAGTACAAACTGTACTAGAGTATAATAATGGCTGGGTGCATCTGTTATACTTCTCTACTCTGCCAATATAACAAATAATAATCTTGAACCAGGAGGTGAAGGTCTGAGTGGCAGAGGTGGTGGACATGGCGTGTAGGTGGAAGTAGCCAACACTTTTTCTTTCTTCCATTTTTTATATTTTATTTTATTTGGGGAGGCCAAATAACATTGGCAAATGCCAAACAGAATAAACTGTGCTAAAGTATAACAATGGCTGGGTGAGGCTGATATACTTCTCTATTCTGCCCAAGGTACAGACAAGTCCCGTGGAATCTATGCAGGGTTCATTTTAATAAATGAGAGATTGTCCACGTTGGCTGTGACAGGGGATGTACGTGATCACACCCCCTGCCATGCTAAACACTTGTTCCGACAATACACTTGCCGCAGGGCAGGCCAACACCTCCAAGGCGTAAAGGGCAATCTTAGGCCATGGGCCCAATTTGGAAACCCAGAAGTTAAATGGGGCTGACCCATCAGTCAGAACGGGCAGACGTGTGCACATGTACTCTTCAATCATGTTGCTGAAACACAAGACGGTCTGTATCAGATGGTGGTTCTGGATGTTGTGGCATGCTGACAAAGGTTTTTCACTTTTCTGCCATGCTTCCTTCCAAGGTGCTGACGGTGCCCCAGCTGTGTTGGCAACTTCCTACTCCGCCTCGTGCTGCCACTGAGCCACCACTGTCAAGTGGGAACGTCATCAGAAGTGCATCTACCAGTGTGCACTTGTACTTGCACATCTTTCAATCGCGCTCCAGTGACAGAAGTAAGGATGGCACGTTGTCCTTGTAGCAGGGCTCCAGCAGGGTGGCCACCCAGTAATCAGCACTGGTAAGAATGAGGACAACTTGGCATTCGTTATGCAGGCACTGCAGCATGTACTCACTCATGTGTACCAGGCTGCTCAGAGGCGGCAACAACCTTTCATCGGTGGGAGGTGTATTGTATGTGTCCTCTTTATGCCCCCAGCCACACTCCATTGATGTCCATGAGCTGATTTGGATGCCACCCTGCTGTGAACATGGTTCCTCCTCATCATCATCCTTCAAAACTGTGCCCTGGCTGGACAGTTGTGTACCTGGCCGCTGTTGGTACAGGAACTCACCAACTGAGCCTCGTATGGACGACTGGCCTGATAACCATCTGAATGATCCCTGTTTCTCCTCCTTTTCCTCCTGTGCCACCTCCTCATCCATTATCGCCTAAAGCATTTTTTCAAGGAGGCATAGTAATGCTGATGACTGTGTCATTAGCGCTGACCATGTTGGTGGAGTACTCAAAGCAGCGCAACACATGTATGCCCACTAGTTGGTGATGAAGTGGTGCTGTTCTGCAGAGCGACTCACCCGTTCATCCTGCAGCTGAAACTTGACTATCACCTGCTGCTGCTCACAAGGTCTCTACAGCATGTGCAAGGTAGTTGTATATGAGGTGGTGAGTGGGAAGGTAGAAGTTACGGTGCAGCACAGACAGTTGAGCAGCAGCAGGGTGAGAATGACAAAAGCGCGCACAGATGGCCCGCACTTTCTCCTGTATCTCTGACATCTTGGGGTGATTTTTCAGGAACCTCTGCACCACCAAATTTGTCACATGCACCAAACAAGAGATGTGCATCAAAGCAGCTAGGGCAAGAGCTGTGACAAGATTTTGCACCGTTCTTGAACACCATCAGCACCAACCACTCATCGGTCTGATCTTCGATGCCCGTCCACAGCTCCTGCGCAGTGTGTGTTTTTCCCCCCAACAGAGAAGTTTCAGAACAGCCTGCTATAGTTTCCCCTGGCTGTGCAGAAGTTGGTGGTGCAGGTTTTACGCTGACCGGATGAGGAGGTGGTAAAGAAGGATGAGGAGGCAGTAGAAGAGGAAGCGGAGTAGGAGGAGGAGGCAACAGGAGGCACGAGAAAGTCCAGCAATCCTCGGTGGTGATAAGACATGCGTCAAACCGCTTTCCGCCTCAAGTCCAGCAACCAGTACATTTACCTAGTGGGCTTGTTAGGGAGATATAATGTCCCTGCCTGGGCTTGCTGGTCCACGTTTCGGTGGTTATGTGGACCTTGCCACTGATAGCATTGCAGAGCCCACACCAGATTTTGTCTGCCACTTGTTTGTACAAAAAAAACAATTCAGCCTATATTAGAATGTCTACAGGCTCAAAAGAGCACACCAGAAATCCTATCAACCGTAAAAAGGTGACCCACAATCAGGTGCCACTCCCTGGCAAGTCCAATAAAGTACCCGTAATATAAGTAAAATAACAACAGTACTGTCCAGTGATGGTAATAGAAGGAAGTGTGGGATGTAGGCCCAGAGATAAGGCCCAAGAAATAATATTGTACTCAAGGAGGCGGAAGGTGTTGAATATTAGAATACAGATGGTAAAAGTTAAGATAATAGCAATTAAAACCAATGACGGATTGTATAGGGTAATACGAATAGATAAGAGATTGTATGTATATATATATATATATATATATATATATATAGGAAAAAATGGTGGCACTGGCTAAGTCCAAATCGGGTGCACGTTCAAGGGAATAGGCGTCTTACCCAGCAATATATGTAGAAAAATGAACAGCACTCCACAAAAGTATAAAGTAAGAAAGTGGTGTTCCTTTATTCACCCATCAGGTGCGACTTTCGGCTCAAGACGACAGGAGAAAGGCTCAGTGTCTTGAGCCGAAACATCGCACCTGATGGGTGAATAAAGGAACACCGCTTTTTTACTTTATACTTTTGTGGAGTGCTGTTCATTATATATATATATATATATATATATGTATGTGTAAAAACACTCAATTCATAACTAAAATGTGCATAAGTAAAACTCAGATAAAAGTTCGAAACAAAGTGGTTCACCACACACCAGAAAATGGATATTAGGTGCTCTGGTCTTTAAAACCGGTGCCCCACCGCAAAAGTAGAGGAATCGTATCTAAAGATGTAAAATCGGCACACACAAACTGGAATCCTAGTGAAGAGTCAGGATTTTTCTCAAAAATATATATCTCTCAATTTATTTATTAAAAAGGGATTAAAAACAGGTAATAAATAAAAAATAAGTAAAAATAGAGAAAAAAAATAAAGAATAAAAATAAAAAATGATTGTAGGTAATAGCACTCAATATTGCAGGGTCATGGTATGCATATTCGATGTGAACAGCCCACTAAAAAATGTATATATAATGGGACACAACGTTCACATTAACTGGAATATCTGTTTGTCCCTATCAGACTTGGAGTAGATGTTACAATAACCAAAAAAGGTTACTTATTTAGTCATTTATGGCCAGTAAGTTTGTACCACATGTTCCAATGTCCTATAGGGACATATGAAGTGGTGATGCTAATATAGAACCGGCACAGATAATTTTTGTTTATAAAACAACAATAATAATTCTTGGGGTTCCCAGAAATATTTGGAATATGGAAATAAACAGTAGTTTACTTTTCTTAAAAAGGTAGTGGCTTTTTATAACACATGTTCATGATATTAGTGGGTTTCCCAAAAATGTAATGCAATACAGCAAAGCATATGAAGTATTATAAAAAATACAGCATAAAATATAGCATGAAGTTTTTAGCATAAAATTTTCAAGAGCCGGTCCTACTGTCTCTCAGTGTCGGCTGCTATAGTCTCCAGTGGATTGCTGGTTAACTGAGAGATCCCGATATTGTAGGTATATCAGTTCCTTGGGCAAATAAAGTTTGTATCTAAGTGAATATTATTATTCCTATAGATTTAGGCAATAATCATATTAGGGATTATATCACATCCCAATTGAAGATGTTACTCATGCACTTGGTAGTGTTACGCTGTGGAGAACTGTATAGTATGTTGAATCCCGGTGGCGTCCCACCTTTTGTGGGTGCAGAGAGAACTGCTTACCTCGGGTAATAGTGACCTACGTTGTTGCCTGTTTCTTTTTCGGTGCTGTAGGCTGTAACCAAGTGTAGTTTGGCTTGTTGCAGCCGGGGATCCAGCCGGTAAAGGCTGTATGGCACTTTTTGTAGATGCTGAGATTAGCGGGAGTCGGCTACTCGCGCGCCAGTAATAGCGTCCCACGTGTTTGTCAGGTAAAACTTGCTATTCCAATTGCAAGGGATGAATGAAGAGAGGCGCCTCTTTTAACTTTGCATGAATTACTTCAAAGGCCATACAATGGCTATTCTGCAGGAATGGATACCTGCAGAATCTTCGCTTCTAGAATGGTAGAAATTATGGCAGCTGGGTGTCTAGCATCCAATCAGTATTCCTTTATTGGACAAACTCATGGCACTCAACACGTTTCGGGGGTCTTGGGTAAACAGCCCCCTTCTTCAGGAGTAATACAAATACAATATAAGATGCATTGCATTTGTATTACTCCTGGAGGTGTCTTGAGCTTTATCCAACAGACATCCTCCCCAGTAAAGTGAGTTTTACTTATGCACATTTTAGTTATGAATTGAGTGTTTTTATCTGCACATCTATTATTCGTTTTACCCTATACAATCCATCATTGGTTTTAACTGCTATTATCTTCACTTTTACCATCCATATTCTATCTAATATTCAACACCTTCCACCACCTTGTGTGTTGCCATATAGTTTCTTGGGGCTTATCTCTAGGCTTACATCCCACACTTCCTTCTCTTACCA
The DNA here is from genome assembly GCA_033119425.1 of Bufotes viridis. Classification (NCBI taxonomy): domain Eukaryota; kingdom Metazoa; phylum Chordata; class Amphibia; order Anura; family Bufonidae; genus Bufotes; species Bufotes viridis. The sequence continues at coordinate 102,000,275 of CM065590.1, forward strand.
TCACTGGACAATACTGTTCTTAGTTTACTTATATTACGGTTACTTTATTGGCCTTGTGAGGGAGTATTGCCTGATTGTGGGTCACCTTTTTACAGTCGATGGGATTTCTGGTGTGATCTTTTGAGCCTGTAGACATTCTAATAAAGGCCGAATTGTTTTTCTTCCATTTGTGTGTTTGCCATGGCTACACTTTGACCACTAGTGCTGCCTTCCCTTTCTATTTATCATTTCCACCTCCCTTTCGGTTTGTACATTCCACCCTCTTGGCGCCCATCACCTTGTTACTTCCTATATTCTGGGTTAGTTACCCATAATATATATCTGGTTTTCTAATCCTCTCTTTTATATATTTTTCTTTTCCATTACTTGTTCGTGCAAGGCAGAGTTGGCCCACCTGGAAAAGTAGTGGCAACTGGGATCCACGTACTGTGGAACAGCCACAGTCATTAGGTTTTTAAAAGTGTCTGTCTCCACCAGACGGAATGGCAGCATTTCAAAGTGTTTGAGGAATGCACAGCTGCCAGATTCCATGAGACAGTGTGGAGATGCTCGGTTACACTGCTGGTAGTGGTGTTGCTGTCACATCCTCTATTTGCAGGGTGTCAGGTGGCCCTGTTGCTCCGGAGGGGGAGGAAGAGGCTGAGACTGCAGCAGAAGAGGGAGCAGAAGGAGCCTCAGATCTTTCATGGTTTTTCAGGTGTCTACTCCACTGCAGCTTTTCATATAGATGCCTGATCAGGCAGGTGGTGCTCAGGTTTAGAACAGTTATGCCTTACTTCAGGCTCTCACCAAACAAAACAGTTGCACCTGTCTTTTGTCATCATAATTAGAGACATGGTCCTCCCACGTACTCATCCTCAAACTTAAGTGGTTAGGGATCAGTGCACTCAATATCTTCCACTTCTGGGGCAGGGCTAGGAGGATAGCCCACTGAACCCCTGCCAGCAGAGTAATTAAAAAGCATAAGAGACTGCTGCATGACTTGGGGCTCAGACTTTTTGCATGATGTGCAAGGGATTGAGGTGGAAGACAGATACCCGTGGGCCACGGGTACCAACTCTGTGTTTTTAGCAGGGGAGCAGGTAAAAGACAATGTGCAGCAACTGGAGGCACTGTCAGCCCTCCAATCTAATACCGACTCTACTTGTTCTGGCCTCAGCATTCCTACAGCGGTATTCATGCCTACAAAATGACTCAGGACGTCCTGTTGCTTGCGTTCATCTGAGGAAGGTGTTTCATTTGGGCGTGTAGCTGGCACAGATCGACAACATCCTCTCCCTGCAGCAGTAGCTCCACCACCAGCTGCCCCACGGCCACAACCCTTATTTGATGCTCTCCTCATTCTTTGAGGGCACTCACAAAATTGACAGACAGATTAGCTATTCTATATAAGAGTCAAGGATGCAAAGGAGGTGTTTTGCACCTGGGTGTATGTCACTGACTGAATTAACAGATTAATTATTCTATTTTTGTGTCACTGATGCAAAGAAGGTCTTTTGTGCCCCAAATAAAGGGTTTATGTCACCGACAGAATTAACAAACAGATTAACTATTCTATTTCTATGTCACAGATGCAAAGTAGGTGGTTTGTGTCCAAAAAAAAGGGTTTATGTCACCAACAGAATTATCAGACTGATTAACTATTCTACTTCAGTGTCACGGATGCAAAGGAGGTGTTTTGTGTCACAAAAAAGGGTTTATGTCACCAACAGAATTATCAGACTGATTAACTATTCTACTTCAGTGTCACGGATGCAAAGGAGGTGTTTTGTGTCACAAAAAAGGGTTTATGTCACCAACAGAATTATCAGACTGATTAACTATTCTACTTCAGTGTCACGGATGCAAAGGAGGTGTTTTGTAACCCAAAAAATGTTTTACAACCCAAAAAATGGGGTTATGTCACCGACAGAGTAAAGAGACAGATTAACTATTCTACTTCAGTGTCACGGATGCAAAGGAGGTGTTTTGTGTCACAAAAAAGGGTTTATGTTACCAACAGAACTGACAGACTGATTATTCTATTTCAGTGTCACGGATGCAAAGTATGCACCCCAAAAACATGTGTCACTAACAGAATTAACAGACAGATTAACTAATCTATTTCGGTGTCACAGATTCAAAGGAGGTGTTTTGCACCCCAAAAATGTTTTGCAACCCAAAAAGTGTGTTTATGTTATCCACAAAACTAATAGACTGATTATTCTATTTCAGTGTCACGGATGCAAAGGAGGTGGCTTGCACCCCAAAAAAATAGGGTTGTGTCACTAACAGAATTAACAGACAGATTAACTAATCTATTTCAGTGTCACGGATGCAAAGGAGGTGTTTTGCAACCCAAAAATTGGGTTTATATGACCCACAGAATTAACAGACAGTTTAACTATTCTGTTTCTGTGTCACAGATTCAAAGGAGTTGTTTTGCACCCCAAAAAATGAGAATAAATTACTTATAGAATTAAAAGCCAGATTAAGTATTGTATTTCTGTGTCACTGGTGCAAGGAAGGTGTTTTTCACCGACAAAAAATGCCAAATGCTAGAGTTAACAGCCAAATGAGAACCCAGAACCCGCAATAAGGTAGATAGATAGATAGATAGATAGATAGATAGATAGATTAACAAATAATAGGAGCTGCTTTGTTAATTTATTAATCCACTGCCATATTTTGCTTGCAATCTAAATGACAAGAAAACAGAAATACTGTATGAATTGACATCTACAACTCTCATCTCATTAGTTGCTGTATACATAAATATACTTCCACCTACTCAAATCACAAAACATATTATCAGATCTGACTGTGTATTAGGTTTCCTTGCAGTCAACAGTTTAATTGAAAACTTGTTTTTATAGCTTCTAAATACCAAAAGCCATCTCTACAGTTATATCATAATTAGATGAGATATTATTGTAACAAGATGCAACTTTGGGAATGTGGACAGATGTCGCTACGTTAAATAGCTGATATTTTCAACTCTGTCAAAGATATCATGTAAAGTGGCAATCAGATTAATGCATGTAATGTTCAGATAACAGCTGCAATCAGAACTATTAAATGCCTTCATTTTCCTATACTGGTTGATATATTCATCATATGTAACCTGAGGAGAGCTTTTACTATTGAGATATGGAGAATAACAGCTCACAAGTCATGACCTTGCTCATTGATGTGTGTTTATGGACTCAAGTTGTAGAAAATGTAAGTGTACATGGTTCATTCAGTGTACCATTGCCAGTCAGCCCACTATGAACACCTTTTCATTGACTCTGGTACCTTAACCTGTTTGTGCTACGAAACATTAATTTCCATTGGATGTTTCTACTAAAATGCCCTACTTTCATGATATAATATCACTGTAGGTATCATGGGTAGAGATGAGCGAATCTCTCAGAACTCCATTCTAGTGCGAATCGACTGATTCAACTCCAGTCCAAATCAATTCTACCCAAATCAAAATTGCACCAATTGGCCTGGAAATTTCTGTATCAAACTCTTAAGTCTCCTAGGACTTATATATTTTTTTATTAATTTATTTTTCAGTTTTCATTTCTCTCTCTCTCTCTGTGTATGTCTATTTATCTCTATCTCTCCTCTCCAAAATTCACCCTAATTGAATCACCAAAAATTTGGATTCGGAACAAAATTCGTGTCAAATCCCATTCATTTAGAAGTGATTTGCACATTTCTAATCATGAAACATTAAAACACCCAGCGATATATAGAGGGGATGAGTATATGAAATGGTAGACCAGGCTCCAATGCTTTGGTGCAATTTACTAATTAAGTACACTTTATCAGAGATGGAGAGAGACATCAATGTTACCAGAAAGAGACATTTTTAAATAAAAATAAGTATACCACCGTATCCATTGACATACCAAACTGTTAAATACAAACTATTGCTAGTTTGTAAAAACTGCATAAATAGCTATTGTGCAACCTGTATGCAAAGTGTGTTCTATATGCAGCAGATAATTATATCATTCAAGTTTTTTTTTTTTCAATTAAAAATCATATACAGAATATTTTTCTACAGCATAATGTTGAAATCTGTGGGTAAAAATGCTTTCAGGAAAATAAAATATCTCGACAACAGATGCCATGGGGGCATCAGTCTATCCTGCCAATAATAGCAGTTGAACAAACTGTCATAATGTAGACCCACAAACAATATGGCATAAAAGTCTTGTTATCTGCGAAAATTAACAAAAAAAAAAAAAAGAGTTTCATTGGATAGTCGTCTTTAGAAACTGAAGACAGAGATTGTTATAAATCTGCTGAAAAACATTCATTCCGGAAGAAGAATGAATGAGCTTAGGAACAATGCTCTGGATTCCGCAGAACCTTGAACATTTACAATGAATGGCTTGCTTGTCACGATGCAACATAAACTGGAATCTGTTATTGTTACCCAATCCGTAACTGAGAGATGGAGGTATGAAAAGGTCCTGGCTATTGTTACCAAGCAAATTACAATACAGATATGTTCTTGCCATTTTTTTTACTTTTGTTACATTAACTCAAAAGGGTAAATTATCATTTAGATAATAAAATGATTAAAATAAAATCAAAAAGCTCCATGAGTGTAGTAATGTTATATATCACAAAACAGGGGAAGAGGATTTTTGAAAAAGAAATGATAAAACATTACCTTTATTCACATGTTTAGAAGAAAAGTTGCCCAAATGTTTTTAATATTTTTATTATTGCAATCAGAAATTGTCAGACACCAAATGGATAGTGGAGTGAGTATACTCCTGAGCAATATGCAGTTATGGATTAGGTATCACAGGTTATACGGGTGATGGAGTGTGTCTGCTTCCTACATGTCTGGTTCCTATGCCGAATATGAGCGGAGCATCTGCCCTGAGAAGAGTAACCCAAATCCGGAACTAAAACCTGGAAATCTGTCACCAAATATGTCTCACAAAAACCAGCTAACACAAGACATTTGTGCTAATTAGCTAAATTTAATTCTGCTGTTCCCATGTCAATAAGTGCCTGCAATCTGCAGAAATTACCCTTTTAATTATATGCAAGTAAGCCCATTGGTTACAATGAGGGTGGTGCCCTTGCACCTTATTGCACCCAGAGGCTCCACTCGCTCACTTACAGGCCGCACCCCCACCTCTTTGAACAACAGGGCCAGGCAGTGAAGACATAATCACTCCTCCATAATCAGTCTTACATCTGTTTGCTCCACTGGTCATCATAGGCACAGTACAGTAAACAGGCTTGCCAGACAATGGATTCAGTACAGAATCCATCAGCTGCAAGTTTCTTCACTGTACTGAACCTCTGCCAACCAGTGAAGAGAACATGCAGGTGCAAGATTTTGGGGCCAAGCGTGATTGCATCTTCACTGCCTGGTCCTGTCATTCAAATAGATGGAGGTGAGGACAGGAAGTAAAAGGTTAATTTCTAGATTGCGGGCAATTAACAACATGGGCACAACAGCATTAGATTCAGCTGACTAGCATACATGTCCCATGTTTGCTTGTTTAAGTGAGATGTATTTAGTGAAAGATTCCCTTTTAGGTCCCTACGTATTTGACTAGTGTTTTCCACTAGCTTTTCAAAGGGGCAGTCTGGCAACATGACTTTCTAGGTATTGGGTCAGGCAATGGCTTAAAAAGCCGCTGTGCGAGGACTTTTTATGCTCATGATTCCACCTCCTCTCTTATCTTGTCATGCCACCTGTCCAATGATATTAAAGAGTAGTGTTGAGCGCGAATATTCGAATAGCGAATTTTTTTAGCGAATATCGGCACTTCGCTAATTCGCGAATATTTCGAATATAGCGCTATAAATTCGCTATTTCGAATATTCGTTTTTTTTTTTGTTTTTTTTTTTGTTATATTTTTTTCTTTCCCTCTTCCCAACAGTAGTTCTTACCTGTCCTGAGGATTCCTGGCTTCCTGGCTGCTCTAGTCAGTGCCCATTGCCGCTTCTGCCGACTTCCGTGCTCATGGAGCGTCCCCATCCATGGGAACGTCTCCATATACTAAAATGTACTGTCGGATTTGAGGAATTACGTTGAAATCGCAATGCGATTAATTCAAGTTATATTAATCGCATTGCGATTTCAACTTAGAGCTGGGTTTATAATGGGTCAGCTTGCTAGAATGAACGAAGTTAACGAATATGGAATATAGCAGCACTGCTAAGTTGAATTCGCAATGCGATTAATTTAACTTAAAGTAATCGCATTGCGATTTCAACTTAGCACTGCTAGTGCCACTGCTATATTCCATATTCGTTATCGTTAATTCTAGCCTATGTAAGATAGCAGTGCTAAGTTGAAATCGCAATGCGATTACTTCAAGTTAAATTAATCGCATTGCGAATTCAACTTAGCAGTGCTGCTATATTCCATATTCGTTAACTTCGTTCATTGAATCGTTAACTTCGTTCATTCTAGCAAGCTGACCCATTATAAACCCAGCTCTAAGTTGAAATCGCAATGCAATTAATATAACTTGAATTAATCGCATTGCGATTTCAACGTAATTCCTCAAATCCGACAGTACATTTTAGTATATGGAGATGTTCCCATGGTGATGGGGACGCTCCATGAGCAAGGAACTTTATGGTTGGCTTGGTAGAATTAGCGAATAGCTTAATATGACGAATGTATTCGTCATATTCCTCAAAACGAAGATAACGAAGTATTCTACATCTTCGTTTTAGCAACCTATTCGTCAACCTCGCTAATTCTAGCAATCAAATAGGAAGGTTGACTATAGAGACAGCTGTGTTAAATTCGCTATGCGATTTTTTTTTTTTTTAATAGAATAATTATATTACTTGATATAATTATTATAATTATTCTATTTATTAAAAAAAATATATATATAAATAATCGCATAGCGAATTAAACACAGTTGTCTTTATAGTCAACCTTCCTATTTGATTGCTAGAATTAGCGAAGTTGACAAATAGGTTGCTAAAACGAAGATGTAGAATACTTCGTTATCTTCGTTTTGAGGAATATGACGAATACATTCGTCATATCCGTCATCTTCGCTATAATTCTAGATATGAAACCAATAGGAAAGTAGCCTTAAGTTAAAATCGCAATACGCGATTATTTAAATCGCATATTAATCGCGGTAACTAGAATAATGACGAATATTCGATTTCGACGAATATGAAACGAATATTCATTCGAATATTCGCGAATTTCGTCGAAATCGAATATGGCACCTGCCGCTCATCACTATTAAAGAGGAGACCATCAAGCCTCTCATTGGGCTCATGTAGGCTAGCCTCCTGAGGGCAAGTGTTGAGTTGCTATAGGAACCTTTTGCATGTCTCCTAACTTAGTAGTCTGATTGAAATCTATTAGGCAGTACTGAGATATCACAGCTGGATCCACAGATGATAAGTAAAAGTAGGAGAAGTAGTAGTAGTCTATTGGTGCCTCAGCGACCTGAGTTCTTCAAAGTGTGAATTAGGTAGGAAATAGCATTCAGAAGATAAATGTAGATATAATGTATTATTTACATTTAATCACAGTACGAATCAATGATTAGCATTAATACATCCATCCATGATCAAATCATGTATTACTCAGATCCATCATACCAAGGTGCGATTTATGCCTCGTTCAATGTGTGTATAGATTGACGACAGACACATTTTTTTTCTAACCATGTCCCTCTTCTCAGTGCCAGAGAAGATCCCTTATGCTCTGCCCTCTACTGAAGATGATTTTAGTTTTTTTGTGTATAACCTGGACTGAGTGTTCTCTGAGTTGTCCAGTGTTTTTTGAGGACTCTCTTTACCTCCTCATGTGCCTTATCAAATATGGATCAGGAGGCCACAGAGCAGCACAATGACAGAGTGTGGAGGTGGCGGCAGGATCAGGAGGCCACAGAGTGGCACAATAACAAAGTGTAGAAATGGCAGCAGCAGCATCAAGAGGAGGCCATAGGGTGGCACAATGACAGGGTGGAAGTGGCAGCAGCAGCATCAGGAGGCCACAGAGTGGCAAGGTGACATAGTGTGGAGGTGGCAGCAGCATCAGGAGACCATAGAGTGGCACTAATACACGCCACAAACGGCTTTAAAACATATAACTGCAACGCTGATCGGCAAATATATTTTTCTTTTTCCACTAATACATGCCACAAATGGCTTTAGAACATACAACTGCACCACTGATCGACAAATATATTTTTTCTTTTTCCACTAATACAAGCCACAAACAACTTTAAAACATATAACAGCACCGCTGAACGGCAAATATATTTTTCTTTTTCCACTAATACACGCCACAAACAGCTTTAGAACATATAACTAACTGCACCGCTGAACGGCAAATATATTTTCCATTTGCCACTAATACATGACAAAAAGGGCTGTAATTTTAGCACTTCACCACACAATGGCTAATAAGCCCATTTTTCCCACTAATACAAGCCAAAAAATGAACATATAACTGCCCCGCATAAGGGCAAATAAGACATAGAAATATTTCCTTCTAATAAACCCTGTTAGTGCCTGCTTCAAAAAGCACCTGCACCCTAATAAAAATGGTTTGCTGGAATTATAGAGCTGTATAATGGCAATTTGGATCCCCAGTCAGTGCAGTAATAGGATTGTTCCTATTACCCAGTCTGTAACCTCCCCTACTGAACCCTGTTCAAATGTTGTGGAATGATTCCTCCCTATCCTTTCCCTACACCTTGAATAATCTTTACCTGCACTTGTAAAAAATGTTTTAGCACAATGAGTTTTTTCTAACACTGTGCCAATCAGCAAGCATTTTACTTCTTTGCCCTAAGAAGCCTTCACAGCTATGCCTACTACTGGCATGGCTGTGATTGGCTGAGTGCAGCATGTGACCCAGCCTCTTTATAAGCTGGAGTCACGTAGTGCCGCACGTCAGTCTGCTGATGTTAGCCTAGAGAAAAGTTGCTGCCGGTGCTATCAGGGACAGGATATGCAAGAAATCTGTAGAACCTGTTGTACTTTAATCCACAAGATACAGCGAATAGAGAGGGAGGGAGCTTCAGCAATCCTACATTTATGTACCCAGCCACTGCCAAGGAATTTTTTTTTTTATCCATCTGTTATTGAGGTGGGGGTCGTCGGCCATTTTAGCCACTGCAGTGTACTGCATATGTGCCAGCCTGCCAGGGATATCAGCCTAATCCTGTTTGGTAGCTCAGTGAAGGAAAAAATGCATAGTGACATAGTCCATTTGTCTAGTCTGGGACCTGTGTGCCAAAGAGCACTTGTGTATACAATGCACTAAACCGTATATTCAATTTCAGCAGTCAAATAGTGCATCAGTGTATTTTTGTAAGAAAAAGAGGTAATCCTGGTCCACAAAGCATTTCTAAATACACCGCTCAAATACATATTTGACATTTCTGCAGTGAAATAGTGAATAAGTCTTTTTTTTATGGAAAAAAAGCAATATTCTTGCTTCACAAAGCAGTTGTACATACATATTTAATATTTCTACAGGGAAATAGTGCATCAGTGTGTTTCAGGAAAAAAAAAACTTTATTCCTGGTCCACAAAACAGTTTGAAATAAACCGCCCAAATACATATTTGACATTTTTGCAGTAAAATTGTGAATTAGTCTTTTTTTGTGGGAAAAAAAGCAAAGCAGCTGTACATACAGCGTAGAAATACCTACGTTTTATTTATAGCAGTGCAATACTGCATTTGTGTTTTGTTTTTTTTAAAAAGCCGTGTTCTGGGTCCACAAACCACTTTTGCATACAATGTAGAAATACTTACGTTAAATTCACAGCAGTAAAATACTGCATTTCTGTGCTTTATTTAAAAAACTTCTTGTTCCTGGTCCAAAAAAAATCCTTGTTCAAGGTCCACAAACAACTTTTGCATACAGCGTAGAAATACCAACGTTTTATTTATAGCAGTGAAATACTGCATTTCTGTGTTTTATTTAAAAAAATCCATGTTCTGGGTCCACAAACCACTTGTGCATACAGCATAGAAATACCTACATTTAATTTATAGCAGTGAAATACTGCATTTCTGTGTTTTATTTATAAAAATCTGTGTTCTGGGTCCACGAACCACTTTTGCATACAGCTTAGAAATACCTACGTTTTATTTATAGAAGTTAAATACTGCATTTCTGTGTTTTATATTTTAATAACTCCATGTTGTGGGTCCACAAACCACTTTTGCATACAACGTAGAAATACCTACGTTTAATTGACAGCAGTGAAATACAGCATTTCTGTGTTTTACTAAAAAATTCCTTGTTCTGGGTCCACAAACCACTTTTACATATGGCGTAGAAATACCTACATTTTATTTCTAGAAGTGAAATACTGCATTTCTGTGTTTTATTAAAAAATTCCTTGTTCTGGGTCCACAAACCACTTTTACATATGGCGTAGAAATACCTACGTTTTATTTCTAGCAGTGAACTACTGCATTTCTGTGTTTTCTTAAAAAATTCCTTGTTCTGGGTCCACATAACACTTTTGCATACAGTGTAGAAATACCTACGTTAAATTCACAGCAGTAAAATACTGCATTTCTTTGTTTTATTAAAAATATCCTTGTTCTGGGTCCACAAACCACTTTTACATATGGCGTAGAAATACCTACGTTTTATTTCTAGCAGTGAAATACAGCATTTCTGTGTTTTAATAAAAAAATTCCTTGTTCTGGGTCCACAAACCACTTTTACATATGGCGTAGAAATACCTACGTTTTATTTCTAGCAGTGAAATACTGCATTTCTGTGTTTTAATAAAAAATTCCTTGTTCTGGGTCCACATAACACTTTTACATATGGCGTAGAAATACCTACGTTTTATTTCTAGCAGTGAAATACTGCATTTCTGTGTTTTAATAAAAAATTCCTTGTTCTGGGTCCACATAACACTTTTGCATATAGCGTTGACATACCTAGGTTAAATTTACAGCAGTGAAATACAGAATTTCTGTGTTTTGTTTTAAAAATCCATGTTCTGGGTCCTCAAACCATATTTGCATACTGCGTAGAAATACCAACGTTTTATTTATAGCAGTGAAATACTGAATTTCTGTGTATTATTAAAAAATTCCTTGATCTGGGTCCACAAACCACTTTTGCATAGAGTGTAGAAATACCTACGTTAAATTCACAGCAGTGAAATACAGAATTTCTGTGTTTTATTTAAAAAATCCATGTTCTGGGTCCTCAAACCATATTTGCATACTGCGTAGAAATACCAACGTTTTATTTATAGCAGTGAAATACAGAATTTCTGTGTTTTATTAAAATAATCCTTGTTCTGGGTCCACAAACCACATATGCATATAGCATAGAAATACCTACGTTAAATTTACAGCAGTGAAATACAGAATTTCTGTGTTTTATTTAAAAAATCCATGTTCTGGGTCCTCAAACCATATTTGCATACCTACGTTTTATTTATAGAAGTTAAATACTGCATTTCTGTCTTTTATTAAAAAACTTCCTTCTTCTGGGTCCACAAACCACTTCTGCACACAGCGTAGAAATACCTATGTTAAATTTACAGCAGTAAAATCCTGCATTTCTGTGTTTTATAAAAAAAAATCCTTGTTCTGGGTCCACAAACCACTTTTGCATATGGCGTAGAAATACCTACGTTTATTTCTAGCAGTAAAATACTGCATTTCCGTGTTTTATTAAAAAATTCCTTGTTCTGCGTCCACAAACCACTTTTGCATACAGCGTAGAAATATCTACATTAAATTCACAGCAGTAAAATACTGCATTTCTGTGTTTTATTATGAAAAAATCCTTGTTCTGGGTCCACAAACAACTTTTGCATACAGTGTAGAAATACTAACGTATTATTTTTTAGCAGTGAAATACTGCATTCCTGTGTTTTATAAAAAAAAATCCGTGTTCTGGGTCCACAAACCACTTGTGCATACAGCGTAGAAATACCTATGTTTAATTTACAGCAGTAAAATACTGCATTTCTGTGTTTTATCGTAAACATACAATGCTATATTTTCCATAGCTTGTGTGGTTACAGCTTATGCAGTGGGTGCTGCTCTCCTCATTAATACACTTACACTGCAACTATGAGTCTGCTGTATTTTTTGTGCTATTTGATCTAATGATGCGTTCACATCAACACCATTTTAGGAACCACGGGATCACATGAAGGACACAAACCTCAGCCAATAGACCCTACTGGCTATAACAGTGTCTGCCAAGTTTCTGCCATGCAATCCAGAATTATACTGGACAAAATAGCACAGTATGATGTTTTATTTTGTCACATATTTTTGACAGAATCTGTGACAAATACCCCTAACAATGCTTCTGATGCAGATGTGAACATGGCCAAAGTCTAGCACACCTACAGTAAAGTTGGAAAGTCTTCAGACCCTTTCACTATTCTCACATTTTGTACTACTATAATAAAATAAAAAATCAAGTTTTCCCCATCAATATGTACTCAACACTTCATAATGAGAAAGTGAAACTAGAACCTTAGGAATGTTTGCAAATGTATTAAACATAGACATACGTATTCAGATCCTTTGCTATGACCCTTGACATTTAGCTCTAGGGGCCTCCCATATTTCTTGATCATCTTTGAGATGCTTCTAAACTTTGACTGGTGTTCACCTGTGGTAAAATCACTTGACTGGATATGATTTGGAAAGACACAGCCGTTTCTATATATGTTCTCACAGCTAACAATTTATATCAGAGTAAAACCAAGCCATGAGGAGGAAAGAACTGTTCTTAGAACCCAGAAACAGTGTGAAGGCTCAGATCTTGAAAAGGGCACTAAAAATGACGCTGCACTGAAAGGTCCCATTAGAATACTGATATCCCAATTTAATAATATTGGAGTCAAAAATGAACTAGAATGTTGTGCAAAAAGCAATACATTTTTATTATTCAAATTGGAAAACACGATTGGTACAGGCGTTTAAAATCAAGTAAAAACAATACACACAATGCGATACACCACAAATGGTATCTCAACTATCAAAGTAAGTACAACTGATGGGACCTGGTATGGAACATATAACAAATAAGTAACAATGTGTGAATAGCACTGAATTGGGGATCAAGCGTAATATAAGATCCCAAGCTCTCTATATCAAACCCAGATTACACACATGGTGCATAAAAAATGTGTATCCCCAAAGTGATTAAGTGTTAGAGTCTGGGATTGAAAAGAAAACAACAAGGCTCAAAGGTATTCACACAACAATAATAACATAATAAATGTACCAACCAGAAATATATCTCAGTGGTGTCGCCAAGAACGCGCCCTGACGCGCGTTTCGCCGTCAGCTTTCTCAAGGGGCGATGATCCCAATAGAATACTGGCCTCCATAATTCTTAAATGGAAGAAGTTTGGAACAACCAGGACTCCTTCTGGGCTTTATGGCAGAGTGGTCAAGAAGAAGCCTCTCCTCAGTAAAAGACAAATTAAAGTTTGACAGAACACACTGTGAGTTGAGGGAAAATGGAATGGAGCAAAGTACAGACTTATAGATATTCTTAATAATATTAATCCAGAGTGCTATGGACCGCAGACTGGGCTGATGATTTACCGACGATTTACCATCCAATAAGACAATGACCATAAGCACACAACTAAGACAACACATGAGTTGCTTAGGGACAATTCTGTGAATGTCCTTGAGTGGCCCAGCCAGACCCTGATGTGAACCTAATCGAACCTGAGAATGGCTGTCCACCGATGGTCTCCTTCCAACCTGACAAAGCTTGATAGGATCTGCAGAGAAGAATGTAAGAAAAACTCAAAATCCAGGTGTACAAACCTTGAGGCATCATACCCAAGTAAACTGGAGGCTGTAATTGCTGCCAAAGGTGTTTCTACTAAGTACTGAGTAAAGGGTCTGAGTACTTATGTCAAAGCAAGATTTAAGTTTTTCATTTTCAGTAAATTAGCAAAGATTTTGAACATTCAGTTTTCACTTTCTTATTATGGGGTATTGAGTGCACACTTATGGGAAAAATGATTTTTTTTATTTTATTGTAGCACAGGGACACAACATAACAAAGTATGAAAAGGAGAAATGGTCTGAAGACTTTTAGAATGCAATGTAAATAGTGCATCATATTGTGATGACAAATTTGCTAAGTCTCTAGAAATGATGGAAACCGACATACTCACTCTCCCTTTACTGTGGGTTCTTTTTGAATCATACCCCCAGGAGGCATGTACCCACTTCTTCTTATCATTTGGAGTGCTGTCTATATTGAAGCTTTGTCCTAGGAGAGACAGTGAGAGTCCTGATAACCCCACTCAGACATCTCAGATATCTAACTGTAGCTAAGTTAAAAAGGAAAATGTGAACAAAGTTCCAGGTCCAGATGTAATACACCCAAGAGTTCTTAAGAGCTCAGTTTAGTCATTGCTGTGCCCTTGTTTATAATTTTTAAAGATTCTTTAGGTACTGGTACAGTGCCAAGTGATTGGTGCAAGGCAAATGTGGGGTCCATATTCAAAAAAGGATCTGGGTCCTCTACAAGTAATTCTAGACCAATTAGTTTAAATTCTGTTGTGGGAAAAATGTTTGAAGGACTCTTAAGGCGACTATATACAGGAGTATGTGACTATAAATAATATTATAAGTGATAACTAGGGTTGAGCGAACCCGAACCGCAAAGTTTGGGTCTGTACCGAACTTTGCGGTTTTGGGTACCCGGACCAAAGATAAAAAGTTTTTCTATCTTCATTCTGCAGGACCTGTGGTGACTTCACTGCGCTCACCACGTGGTGAGTGTGGTGACGTCACCACAGGTCCTGTTCTAGCCAGGTCCTGCAAAGAAGAAGAAAGAAAGAAGACAAGACCGGCTGCGCGAACAAGTGGATGAGGTGAGTTTTTATTTTAATTTTTAACCCCTCAATGGCCAAATACTATTATATTCCTTTATAATCATGTTATAATGGAAAATAATAAAGTGAAGTTCGGGTCCCCATTTACTTTAATGGGGTCTGGGTGCGGGGTCAAGTTCAGGTCAAATTCAGAGTCCCGAACCCAAACTTTGACCTGAAGTTCGGCCGAACCCAGCGAACCCGAACATCACCAGGATCGCTCAACACTAGTGATAACCAACATGGGTTTACCAAGGACTGAAGTTGTCAGACTAACCTGATTTATTTTTATGAGAAGGTGAGTAGAAGTCTGTAGAGGAGCGGCTGTGGATGCAGTGTTTCTGGATTTTGCAAAGGCTTTTGATACTGTCCCTCATAGACGTTTAATAGTTAAAATAAGGTCTATTGTCTTGGAAAGTTTAGTTTGTAATTGGATTAAAAACTGGCTGAAGGACCGTGTCCAGAGAGTTGTGGTCAATTATTCCTATTCAGAATGGTCTCTGGTTATAAGTGCTGGGTCCTCTATTATTTTATTTATTTGTGCAGTCAATGGAAGATGTCCATAAACTACAAGCTGACTTTAACACTCTGAGTGATTGGGCTTTAACTTGGCAAATAACGTTCAATGTAGATAAATGTAAAGTTATGCATCTTGTTAGTAGTAACCTCTCTGCATCATATGTCCTATGGGATGTAACACTGGGAGAGTCCCTTATAGAGAAGGATTTGGTTGTCCTTATAGATCGTAGATTATATAACAGCATACAATGTCAATCAGCTGCTTCTAAGGCTACCAGGATATTGTCATGCATTAAACGAGGCATTGACTCCCGGGGCAGGGATGTAATATTACCACTTTACAAAGCGTTGGTCCTGCCTCATATGGAATATGCGGTTAAGTTCTGGGCACCAGTCCACAGAAAGGATGCTTTGGAACTGGAAAAAGTACAAAGGAGAGCGACTAAACGGATGTGGGGCATGGAGGGTCTTAGTTATGAAGAAAAATTAAAAGAATGAAATGTATTTAGTCCTTAGAAGAGACGTCTAAGGGGGGACATGATTAACCTATACAACTTTATAAATGGGCCATGCAAAAAATACTGTGAAAAACTGTTCCATGTAAAATGCCCTCAAAAGACAAGGGGGCACTGTCTGCACCTGGAGAAGAAAAAGTTCAGTCTCCAGAAGCGTCAAAGCTTCTTTACTGTAAGAACTGTGAATCTGTGGGATAGACTAACTTCAGACGTGGTCAAAGCAGGAACAGTTTTAAAAGGGGTTTTGATGAGTTCTTAAAAGTAAATGACATTAATGCTTATGAAAAGTCTCACTTCCTTCTGGGTTTCGCGTCCCCACCTATCCCTTGGTTGAACTTGATTGACTGATGTCTTTTTCCAACCGTATTAACTATGTAACTATGATTGACAACTCTCCCTGTATCAGTGTGTGCACACAAAAGGCTGTCAATCACCCTGTATGTGAGCAGGGTTATCAGGACGTTGTCTCTCCTAGGAGTCCTGTAAGGATTGACTCCAAATCATGTAAACTAGACAAGAGCGACATTATCAAAAATTTGATTTCGCTCACTGAAGTTTACAAAGACATTTGATTTGTTACGAATTACTTTGTCACAAATCCCATTCTATTGCATATAGCGGGCGCAATGATGAGGAATGGTGATCACTTCGCCCACCTGTCATGGAACCCCTTAGATGCCGTGTTCAGCTATGATTGCGGAATCTGACAGTCACATTGAGGTCTTTTGAGGGTTAATTAGGAGTTAAAAACAAAAAAATACATACTCACCTCATCCATTTGCTCTCTGAGCGGCTGTAGCTATCATGTTGATTGAAGAAAATGCACCAAATCTCGTGAAAATGTACTGTGGCTTGCAGAAGCTGCTGGCCATGTCCAGGAGATTATCATCACTGTTCAGCCATTATTATGTGACAAGGAAAGCCCACCTGGACTTGCTGCAACAAAACAGTCTACCATTGCACCGCTTGATCCACGACATTCCAGCTCACTGGAATTCCACCATGCATATACTGGAGCACCTGTACAAGCAATGTAAATCGGTGAATTATTTTATTATTTTATTATCAGAGCACTGTAGCAGAAAGCATGTTTTGTTTTGAAGTCAGGCAGTGGCAGCAGTCTTATGTTGCATAGTCAGGCCGTTCAAAGAGGCCACCAGATTTATCAGTAGGGACAACTGCGGCATTAAAGATATCAACCTCCTGATAGAGAGATAGAGTTGATATAGTTGATAGAGAGAATGATCACCCTGATGCAACAAGGGATGGTGGAAGAAGACCAGCTTACACATTCTGCTGCCCTTTCTGTAGTTGTTGGGGGCCCACATGGAAAAAGTGCTATGGAGGAGGTGGATGAGGAGGATTCAGTGGTGCAGGAGGCTCATGATGATGAAGACAACTTTGGCAATGAGGACCAATCATTCCAACCCGGTTTAATCCTACCTGGGCTGTGGTCTTTCTCTAGCAGGCAGATTGGAATAGTGGCCAGAACTGGCCCAGTTAGCTCTTTCTGTTATGTCTTGTCCAGCGTCCAATGTTCTCTCAGAGAGGGTTTTCAGTACAGCAGGTTGTGTCATCACACCCAGACAAACTTGTTCTCTGTCAGTGTACAAGACGTAACATATATCAAAATCAACGAGACATGAATCCATGAGGATTTTCGCACACCACTAGCTGAGGCCAATAAATAGATCTGCCAGTGCTGACGGTGGCTATTTATCGAACTGCCTCATCACACCACTGCTGCTGCCTGCCTGTCTACTGCTATGGATCATAAGTATGGACCCATTCTGTCAACTAACTGGTTTAGCTTTGGACTACACTCTAAGGGCATTATTCTGGCGTTCCTCTGGTATTCATCCTTTTACCCCTGTACAGGGATCTGGATTTTGCCACAAGGAACAACCAGACTTCTGCTTCCTGGGATAGTCCCAGTGTAGTTGGAAGCTGACTTATCTGGCAAGCACAGAAGCTCAGAATAACAAGAAATGAACAAAAACTGCAAGTAGGATCTGAACAATCACTTAGACTTGATTGCTGCTTTTGAGGTCCAGGAAGCACACTGGAAGTGTAGATGAATACAAACACAATATATACTGGCTGGAAGGTAACTGAAAGTGCAGCACAACACACGTGGAGTGGGTCAGGACTGGAGACACATTGAACACAGAGGCAGGAGATGACTCAGGCAAATTGCAGATGAATTGCTGAAACACAAGACTTCAATACAGCTTTCCTGGTCTCTAAGAAACCTTGACGTTCAGGCCCCCTCTGCCTGAAGAGGCTGCCTTAAATACCCAGGGGCTCTTAGCCTTTGGCTCATGCACAGCCTAAGGAGACAGAGACTGGGGCACTGGGCAGCATCAGGGAAATGGCAGGAATTCCTGAGGCCAGGAAGCCAGATGGCATGGTGAGTAGAGCAGTGTCTGTGCTTACAGGGTATAAAAGGACTGTGATGGGCAGGGACTGTGGGCCTAACACCTACTCTCTGCTCCTCTTTCTACTGCCACTACCATTACCCCTACACAGCCACCACTACTACTACAGCCTAAAGAGCCGTACACAGTTCTACTTAGCATTGCCTTGTCTGTTCTATGCTGTGCTGCTACTGCTGCTTTTCTGCCAATACTATTGCTGCCTTGTGCCCCTATTACCCCTACACACCTTAGACCTTGCCCTTTACACATAAACACAGTACTGATGCTGCTTTAAAAATAGTTAGAATGTTTCAGGTCTTTTTCATAACAAGCCACTGTTTCTTCCAACACTACCGCTTTTTTATATAAGCAGGGGCAGACATCTGCCCTTGTTAAGGCATATTTATTGGATGTTTCTGCATAATAAGCCACTGTTTCTTATAACATTAACATTTATGGGTATAAATAAGACCAGGCATCTATATATTATTTGGTATTGCTGTCATCCCGTTAAAAATCTTAAAAGGAGAGGGAGAAATAGCAAAAATTCTACAAAAAGAAATAAAAGATAAAAAGACAAGATAGAAACAATATGAGTCCTAGGAGACCTGAAAATGTCTTCAAGACAATTTTCAGGCCAATCGGAGCACATTTGATTCAGGTAGAAATTATTAGAACCAATTAAATTAAACATTTACAAAAATAGGTGCACTACTCTGGTGGATGCAGTCAACAAAATCTGACTAAACCCTAACACTGATGTTAAAATGAGACTTTAGCCAATATATTCTTATATAAAGGACATACCAGAGCCAGCGCATCCCGTCAAGGTATCTCAAGTAGCACAGGGCCCAACGCTAACCTACCTGTGCCGTATGGACATTACCAGGAGCCAGTGGGCAAATTACAGGAGCGTAAGGTCTGACTCACAGCAAACAGCTCCCAGTTACCTCCAGTGTGGAACCACACATACAATGGGAAGAGGGAGGAGGCTGTGAGTCCCACCCAAGGCTGACTAATATAACGCAGGCCTCACAGGTGCACCAAATGTTGCCTATAGATAACAATCAAGACACATTTAAATTTGGAGTTTATACACCTCCAGGCATACATATTAAAACTACATGACAAAATAACATGGTCTCAAAAAGCATTAATGCTCAACCCCATCCCCATATCCAGTTATGCATCTATACCCGGGGGAGCAAATTCTGCACATGTGGTCCGTTGCAAATGGCGATCCCCAGCAAAAAAGGAATACAATGGAGGATGCCCAGAGCGGACCTCAAGTGCAACAAAGACATCCTACACCAGATAGTAAAATGTGTGGATGTAATTGACTATATTAATTAAACATTTACAAAAATAGGTCCACTACTGTGGTGGATGCAGTCTACAAAATCTAACTAAACCCTCACACTGATGTTAAAATGAGACTTTAGCCAATATATCCTTATATGAAGGACATACCAGAGCATGCGCACCCCGTCAAGGTGTCTCAAGTAGCACGGAACCTAACTCTAACCTACCTGTGCTGTATGGACATTACCAGGAGTCAGTGGGCAAATTACAGGAGTGTAAGGTCTGAAGTTTGGTCATATCTAGTTTTGTGCAAACATTTTCTACTTTTTAGTGCCACATTTCTGCCAAAAGGAATGGCTAAATTTACTCTTGTGTGTGAAAATAGACTAAAGCTGCTTTCACATGTAGCAGGTAATTTATTATGCTCTGCACTCCAAAATTCTGCAAAATGATGCAAAACAGGGCCTTTGTGATTTTATAGCATACTTGCACAAAAATTAGTGATTTTTTTGTGATTTTATACTACCCACACCAAGCTTGAAAAACGGGCTTGGTTAGCAATGTTAATTCGGTGTAGGCCAGATTTAAGACTTCATTTAAGACTATATGGTGCAACACACATCAGGTGTTGCAGCCAAGATCACCGTGTAGTACTAGCCTGTGAAGTGTATCAGTTGCACAATATCGCATTCTCACTCCTCATAATAAATTCCCCCCATAGTCACGCCAGTTTCTTTTTTTTGCATTTATTTATTATCTTCATATGTTACTTTAAAGTCTACAGACAAGGTGGGAGATTTATCATCCCTCTACACCTGTTGTTTTTAGTGTAAAATAGTCAAAAATTCCAGGTCTGCAACTCTTTAAACCCCACTGTGACTAAATGTAGTCAAAATTTGAGTTTTTACACCACCCTTGACAGTTCCTGAAAAGATCACCGGCCAGCCCATTGGTCCCTGCACATTTATCATAATTTACACCAGTTATCTGGCATATCCTGAATATGAGCTGAGCGCTGCGATTGGCCAGTGCTCCAGCCCTGGGAGAAGGAGACGCCCAGAGAAGAAGAAGAAGTCTCCACCCCAGGCAAAATTAGAGCAGCAGGAGCGCCGGTACCGGGGGCTACAGAGGACGAACGGAGCGGCACCCAGGGATACAAGTAAGTGCAGGGACATCCCTGGGTGCCGCTCTCCATGTAAATAGCTTTAACTCAAAAACTGTGGACCAGTGAAAGGTCCTCTTTAACCAAAGCCAGCTGTGGATCCAGCAGGAAGTAGTAATCCTTCTTTTATATTTTTGATTTCTTTCGACTCCACTTTTCTTTTCAGCTGTAAAACCTGCAGGAAAATCTGCCTCAAATCCACCTCCAAAAAAACTCTGCTCTACCCTCATACTACAACATCTGGCCTCTGGGAGATAACTGTAGCCAAACTGTACTTCGGATGACGGTTATTCAGATGTGTCACAAATCCTTAATGTGAGTTCAACAATTACATGTGAATCTTGTAGAAAGAGGTACTATTGTGCACTATTTCTGTACAAAATATACATTATTTTGAAGGTTTTCAGAACAGAGGAGAGATGCGAGATCAAGTAGGAACATTTATCTGGACTTTCCATACACATTCCAGACACATTGTAGTCAGACTCTCTCAGACAAAGAACTGGAGTGGAATTGTTTAATAAGTGCAATGAAAAGAAAATGTGCCAAAAATAAGGTTTTAAATTCTACAAAGGTATTACAAAGCCTAGTAGAGTCGCATCTGGTTAATTAGTTTCCGTTTGAATAAATGCTATTAAAGAGATTAATTCCTTTCCTTCAAGATGCTCCATTATTAGGACAAGGTATGGACAAGGCAAGGACATGATCAAAATGTGAAACAGATAAGAAAGAAATACAATTTAATCCTCTAATATTGTTTAAAATTTGAATGGTCAGCTAACAATTCCAAATATAGATTTAATATACTGATTTTTATAATAATCCACCTTCTACAGGAACGTCTTTATCATATTGTTATGTGGCGAGTATTTCTTCAAGCACTTCAGTACGGACATCATAGGTAGAACGGACACGCTTCTTTTATTTCACTGCTTACAGAATATAACATTAAAAAATTGGATCTGATTTTAAATCTGATTTTAAAATGTAGAATAATATAAAACTATGACAGGCACTCCTCATTTGGAGTCATCCAAAGAAAATGCATCCTATATATAGATGTACAAGTATTTATTATACAGCAATTGCATTAATATACATACAGGTTAAAAGACAAGCATATATAACATATAATATATAAAATTAACCTGTATGTATATTGATGCAATTGCTGTATAATAAATACTTTTACATCTATATATAGGATGCATTTTCTTCGGATGACTCCAAATGAGGAGTGCCTGTCATACAGTAGTTTTATATTATTCTGTGTTTTTTGACGGGGTGAGTCAACCTGACAGAGCACCATATCCATAGCTACAAGGAGGTGAGCTGCTATAATTAATTTTACAGTGATTTTAAAATGTGCCAATTGTTTTTTTGTGCTTTTAGTATTCACCACTCACCAGTGATCTCTGGAGTATTTGGTACTAAAAAAGAGGGTCCTCTGTCCTTCTTCCTTAACCCTTTCTTTCTCTTCTAATAATTTTATTCTATCTAACTGTTTTACTTTTTCTATTATTTTTTCAAATTTTTCTTCATCTTATTTTTTTTCTTCAAACCTTTCCTTGATTACCTTAAAGAGGACCTTTTACCAGTCCTTACATTATCATATAGATAGCTAGCTGTGTAGGGCATACTGAAGGCATATGAGATTGTTTACTATTTTCTCTATGCGCTGCTCCGTTCCCCCGCTGTACCCCAGTTCTGGTTTCCCGTCTGGTATGTAAATTCATACCATTGGTACAGAAAGGAGAGCTTAACAGCCAGGGAGAAGGTGAGTTTTTTTTTTTATCCCTGGCTGTGAAGGTCTCTTCTGCGATTTGCAAGTTCACAGTTAAGGAGAAGGAGACGCCCCTTGAGAAACATGGCCGTCTCCTCCTCCCTGTACAGATAATATGAATTTACATACCAGACGGGAAACCAGTGCGGGGGCACAGCGGGTAAATGGAGCGGTGCATAGGAAAAATAGTAATGATATAACATGCTTTCAGTATGCCCTACACAGCCAGCTATTTATATGATAATGTCAGGACTGGTGAAAGGTCCTCTTTAATCTGTTTCACATAGTTTTCCTCCTGGGTGCAATTTCTTCTAATCCTCACACACTGATTCAATGGTACATTGGATAACCAGGAATTAAAATGGCAGCTTTCACGGCCAATAAAACTATTAACATCTGTTTTTTTTTTTTTAAAGAAATTTTGTGTAGACAATCTATCCTGATTCTTATAAACAGTGATGTCTAGATGATCAACTGAGATATCACTAATCTGCCATGTTGGCGTTATTCCCCTTTTGTTCTGATTGAGCATTCTTGGATATTCTTCTAAACTATCCCTGTCTCCCCTCCATTAAATGAAACAGTCATTTATACCACCACCTGTATAATTTAGATAGAGGCGATACTTGAATAAAAACTTCTTCCCATATTGCCAAATATAAATTTGCATAGCTGGGCAAGATTTCGATGGAAAGGCCCATCTATTGCAAAGGGAATCTGCCAACATCAGCTCCTGATCCGGTTGCTAAGGGAGATTGTGTTCCTCAATCTCTACATTGAAGCTGCTCTTTTAAGCCCTGTGCCCCCTGAGCCACCATTGGTCTCACCTCCCTTTAAAGGACATGTCCATCAACTTTTTTTATCATATAAGAATAGCCTCTATGTGAATAGTCTATGTATTTTTCATGTTATTTAAAAAATTAAATTAAAGTGGTTTTGTGGACATCATTTTTGAAGTAACTCCATGTATTCTACTTTGTGTCCTGGTTCTTTAACCTCCACTTTGTTTGGACTTGTATCATAGCAGACAGTCTCCTTCAGTCAGGATAACACTTGGGCCCTTTGAGGCAAGAGTGTGTGGCTCAGTTGGAGCATCACACAATACACTAATCAGTGCAATGCTCTTCTGTGGGCATATTAATCTAGGCCTATCAGGAGAACAATAGATTGGATTAACCTACAGATACCATGTTCCCTCACAACAGCTGTAAAGTGACAGTGGATTACTTACTATATAGGAGGCATTATCATTTGTGTTGACTGCAACAGAAGGTGTTTTGTTTTTCAATTTTCAATGGCAAATGGACTTTGAAAATAAATTTTTATTGAGTGTGTCTTGTTATCACATTAGTACACATTTACTATTAAAGCAGCACTTTCATTCTTCCATTATTTGTCACATCTCATTTGAGACATAATTATGAAGCAAAGTAAGCCAATAAGAGTAATCCGCTCTGCTTTGTCCATCAATAGGGTGGGTTTAGTGAGAAAGGATACAGCTACACTTTTTGCCCACCAGGTGTCCCCCTTGTTTTGTTTTATGTTCTGTATGGATTGTTTAATAATTGATATATATTTTAACATTATTGTAGTAATAGGATAGGATTGGATTTCTTAAGCTTTATTTTTTCTACATAATTGATAACTTTGACACATCTTTAGACTCCCTCACTAAGTTTACGGTGTCTGCATTTTGGACAGGATTAGTAAATCTGTCCCATGTTTTTGCCACTGGGTTATGATTAATGTACCAACTAAACACAATCGCAATGCAATGCGTGACTGGGCAATACACAACCCAATGACCATAAAGGGACATGCATATAAAATTTCAAAGCTTTCTATGTGGAAATCACAAATAAACCAGATTTAGCTTTGGTGTACAAACATCGTAATAAACCGCAAAACTTTATAAAGTATGGGGGCTTTGGTGCGACTCAGCTCTAACAATGTACTCAGTTTCGTGATTGCGACAAGCCGTATCAACAGCTACGGGCCAGACAACATAAATTGGGTTCAGCTTTGTCTCTTCCTATCTCTATCTGATGGGCCTACACTTACATCTTCAATGGAAATCAATAAACATGATCTGACATGGTAAAATTAGTGGATAACAACATCTCGGTTACTTTTACATAAATGTATAATTGTCATTACATTTGTACTGGATATCTATATTTTTGACGGAGGTAATTGGAATTAAGCATTGATATCTATATGTTGTACTACAGTTGTATTCTTAATATGTCATTGCAGCTTTGATTCTGTCAATAAAACAGTTTAAAAAAAAAATCAACAAGTCTATATGTAATATCAATAAATATGTCGGTAATACAAATGGTAGCCAAGATATGTGACTCCCCCCATGCACAAGAGGACCAAAAATTACATCTCCCTCACAAGGCCTAAAGCCTATCTCAGTGCAATGAAGTAAAAACCTCTATTAAATTGTAAAGGCTGCAAAGGCCACACTGGTCAAAATATAATATACCTGAGGAGCACTTGAGGAGGGAAGATAGGGCCTCTGGCCAGGAAGGGAGTCCACCCCGACGTACGTTTTACTCCGCTTTTTCAAGGGGCTTGTCTAGGCCTCTCACTCTAACCTCTTAATATACCCGTATAAATACACCTTAATATGGGACACATGTAAATAAATGAACAAACCTCACTAACATATGGTAGGAGGTAGGAGTTTGCTTCTTTCTGTACCATCCCGCTATCAGTGGTGACGTCATAAGATCGCTAGAGGACGCCGGCCAGATTGACAACCACATGCGAAGTCTCGTGGCACCAACCTGTTATCGCAGGAGTCCGGATGTCACATGATACACATACGGCATCTCGCCACATCATTAGACAACATTGCGGGACTCCAGAACGGAAGCAAAACTCCCAGATACTTGCGAGACTTCATCAGCATGTATACAAAGTCTCGCAATGTCAAAAAGCAGGAGGCCTTAAATGGTGGGGACTCATATATCGGGCACAGCTTATAATTTAAAAAAATAGGATAGGGAAAAAAGATTGGGTAAGATATAATACGTATTGTCATAGAGGTATATCTACTTCACTTCACAGTTGATTTATAGTCACATGGCCACATTTTGGTCATGTGAATACCCCGCTTCCCATTCCAGCCATTCATATATTAAAAGATAGCAATTGAATCCAATTACCTACTACTTATGCTAATGAGTATGAACCTAGTGAATGATAATCGCCTAAATATGCGCGGCAAGAATATTATATTATCCAAATCAATAAAAATAATAAATAATCAAACACATTTCTGATTTGATAAATGAGTACATGTGAGAGTGCAAAGTGACAGTGCATAAAGTGCTCAGTGCAGAGTAAACATGCAATTGTGCAAAAAAACAAAAAAGGGGAAGGTGACAATAACAAATAAGGGAAATTGTTTAGAAGGAAATACGGTGGCTCTCCTGTATGGACAATATGCAAGGTGCACGTGTCTGAACTGACTCACCCTAGTCAGAAGAGGCAGGCATATAGGAAACTAGGAAGACAGGCAATCTATATCAGATCACAAGCAGATATCAACAAAAGACAGGGATAGTATAGGTATGTTAAAACACTATATTTATTTTTGTAGTAGTAATGATAAAAAAAAGTCTGATGAAGAAGACTGCAATCCTTCGAAACGAGTATGGTTTCTCAAGCCCTGGGAAGCGCTTCCAAACTGCCCTGCACCATCAGGCTGCCTCCACCCACCGACGATACCGGGAACTAAAAGTGCGCAAAAAAGCGCACACAGACATTGCCGCACGTAGCAAGAGCGCCAGACACAGCTAACAGCCCTCTGATCGGAGGAAAAAGAGCGCAACATTCGTATCGACGGTCCACTCCACAAACAGCAGCTTCTCGCGATCATCGCATCCTCCTGCAATAGCACTGCCAGCCGCACCAAATACCCACAGCACATAAAGGATCCTACGCAGAAAAGAACCTGCGATCTACGAGGAAAGGAAACAGCGACCAGTGAGCCAATTTTCGGTGGGACGCCACCAGGCACTGCTTCGCTGAAAATTATTTTCACATAAATGAAAATCACTTTCGCATAAATGAAGGCTATTTTCGCATAAATGAAAATTACTTTCACATAGCTGCATATACTTATACATTGGGTCTGGAAGGATGCTGCTGTACTTTTTTCCACTAAACTCATCCCAGAGCATTGACTATACTTTTACAATATTTTATCATTATAATTTTTTTCTCTGAACATATAGCCCAATACAGGGTTTTTTAATATCATTTTAACACCATCATTTTTTCCCAACCCCCTCTTTTTCCTATTCCCATTTAATTCTTACCTATTTATCCAATTTTTCACTACTATTCCCCTCTCCCTGTATATTGAGAGTGACCTATATTGAAATACGTTTTTTTATCATTACTACTACAAAAATAAATATAGTTTTTTTTTAACATACTGTAAGAGGGTGCAAGGTGTCATATTCGATGGCAGGTACGTGTCACCGAGGTTGCTGGCCTCGGTGAGGTAAGAGCCGGGTTTCTTTTTGGTCTGCAGCAGCTAGTGCTGCTGGACTCTGTTACTTAGTTTGGCTGCAAAGCTAATCCGGGCCGGCTCTTACTGGGAGTAGGCAAAGAGTTGGGTGGGTGCCTACTCCCCACGGTCCAGGCCGGACTTTATCCGGGCCTTTAAAAGGCAGCCTCCTTAGCAGCTGAGGGTGGTGATTATCCTGGGGCCTGATAACAGGGCTGTCGAGTTCTCTGTCCTGGAGGAAAGAGCTCAGCAAGGAGGTGGCTTTTGTTCCTGGCTACCTGAAGGTGGATTCTCCTGCGGCTGGGCCGACAGCCTGGTGCGAACCAGCACCTACACCTCCCAGGTGACTGAACCTGTGTTGGACTGTTTTGTTTTGCCTCCTTGTTTCTGACATGTGTGAATTACCACCAAAAGACTGTTTGCTGTTTATTTTTGTGTCAGTGTGAATAAAACACTGTTTATTGCACATCCTGGACTCTTTGTTTTGCCTCGGT
This sequence comes from Bufotes viridis, assembly GCA_033119425.1. NCBI lineage: Eukaryota > Metazoa > Chordata > Amphibia > Anura > Bufonidae > Bufotes > Bufotes viridis. The sequence continues at coordinate 102,027,845 of CM065590.1, forward strand.
ACTGCACCCGCACCGCTGTCTACCAGAGCGACTCCCCACATTTGGTGTCGGATGCGGGCATGCGCAGTGAGGCTGGCGGGAACGCCGAAGTTTTTTTTGCTAAAGTGCATGGAATATATTAAGCCAGCAAAGTTGCAAGCAGGAATTTCTGGCAACATGGAGGCTGCTGTGAAGGCTCTCATAGAGGCTAACGTGCAGCAGCGGGAGACCAACCAGCTACTGCTACAACATGTGATGGCGTTACAGGCGGCAGGAGCGTCCCACCACGTCCATGATGCCCGGAAGCGGTCCGTGCGGCGATCCCAAAAATGACCCCCGCAGACGACGTTGAGACATACCTGGCGGTCTTTGAGAAGGTCGCCGTGAGGGAAAAGTTACCCCGTGACCAGTGGGCTGAGGTGGTCGCTCCGTTCCTGGCTTCTGGGCCCCAGCAGGTGTTTTTCGACTTGTCGGACGACCAAGCGGCAGATTATGACACCGTGAAAGGAGAGATCCTAGCCCGACTGGGGGTGAACGTGCTGGTCCGCGCTCAAAGAGTCCACCAGTGGGACTTTAAAACGACTGATCCCGCTAGGCCGCAGTACTACGACCTGCTGCACAGGCTGCAAAAGTGGCTGCAGCCCGATCTACTAAGTCCCACTGCCATGCTGGATCGACTGTTGGCGGACATCTTTTGGAGGGCCCTGCCTTATCCCCTCCAGCACTGGATCGGCCAGGTATCGCCCACCAATGCCCTGGAGATGGTCGACCTGGTGGAGCGTTATGAGGCCACCAGAAACCTGCAGGGGAGTCTTGCTGGGAAGGGGTCAGTCAAACCCCGGAGGCCTCTGCCCCAGTTCCGACGTCCGGCGACAGAGCGGCCTGCACGGAATATACCCCCTGCGAGTCCGCCTCCCGTGGTATGCTGGAGGTGTCAGGAGCCAGGCCACATCAGGGCCGACTGTCCGCATCGGGATGAGACGATGGAGGTGAACTACGGGGGTCGTCACTCCTTGTACGCCCGGAGACTGTGTGCGACCGGCACCCCGAGACAATAGACAATCGTCATCTGTGCCGGGTGCAGGTCGGGGATAACCTGGCAGTGGCGCTGTTGGACTCAGGAGCCTGGTAACCCTGATAAGTGCTGCCCTGGTACAGCCCACCCAGTATACGGGCCGGAAAGTGGGTGTGGTGTGCATTCACGGAGACTTAAAGGACTATCCCACTGCTGTAATGTCTCTGTCCACGGCGGCCGGCACCTGGACTTGTGAAGTGGCGATCTCCACAAAGCTACCCTATGAACTGATAATTGGGAGAGACTTCCTGGTTGTCCGTCACTGTGGCCTGAGGTGAAAGTGTCTAATAGCCCTGAGACAGGGGTAACCCTAGCAGAGTGGCCTGATACCACTGGAAGGCCAGAACCCTGGGAGCCCGAGTCTGAAGGGCCAGCGGTAGGGGTGACCACTGCTGCAGCGGTAGTGGGGAGACAACCCCACTGAGTGTAATGGTGGGAGACACGGAGGACTTGCCACCGGGACCTGAGTTGGCAGACCTCAATGTCTCCGGGGAAAATTTTGGGACCGCACAACACCGGGACCAAACCCTAACCAGGGCCTGGGAGAATGTGCTGGAAATTGATGGTAAACCCCAGAAACCAGGGGCTGAATTAATGTTCCTACGATTTATTGTTCTGCAGGATATGTTGTATCGGGTGAACCAAATCCGAGGTGAACCTGTTGAACAGTTGGTGGTGCCCACAGCGTATCGCAAGCTTGTCATGGAGCTTGCCCACCAACATGTTCTTGGGGACACCTGGGGTGGCAGAAAACCCAGGACCGCATTCTGCAGCGGTTTTATTGGCCCAGTGTGTTCAAGGAGGTAGAAAATTATTGTAAGTCCTGTCCAACCTGTCAGATAACTAGCCCCCAGCCACATTTCCGTAGTCCTCTGGTACCTCTGCCAATTATTGAAGTACCGTTTGAGCGAATCGCTATGGATTTAATTGGGCCTGTACCAAAGTCTGCCAGGGGCCACCAACACATTCTGGTAGTTCTCGACTATGCCACTCGGTATCCGGAGGCGGTGCCTCTGCGACATACCTCAGCTAAGCTCATTGCCAAAGAGTTATTGGAGATGTTTTCCCGTGTGGGCCTGCCAAAAGAGGTTCTGACAGACCAAGGGACCCCTTTTATGTCCAAAGTAATGAGGGAACTGTGTAAATTGTTGCGTATAAAGCAGTTACGGACGTCCGTTTACCATCCGCAAACAGACGGTCTTGTGGAGAGGTTTAACCAAACTCTAAAAAATATGTTAAAGAGGGTGGTGTCTAGAGATGGGAAGGACTGGGATCTGCTTCTGCCCTATCTCATGTTCGCAGTGCGAGAGGTGCCCCAGGCCTCTACTGGGTTCTCGCCCTTCGAACTGCTTTATGGCAGACACCCTCGGGGCCTGTTGGATATCGCCAAGGAAGCATGGGAACAACAGCCTGTCCCCCACAAAAGTGTCATTGAGTATGTCGCCCAGATGCAGGAACGGATGGAAAGGGTGTTGCCTTTGGTCCGGGAGCATATGGAGGCAGCGCAACAGGCCCAGAGTAGGGTGTACAATCGTCAGGCTCGGGTGCGGGACTTCAATCCGGGAGATCGGGTTTTGGTTCTGGTACCCACCCTTGACAGCAAATTCCTAGCTAGGTGGCAGGGCCCCTATGAGGTGATCGAGAAGGTAGGGAAGTAAATTACAAAGTACACCAGCCAGGGCGGCGCAAGCCGGAGCAGGTGTACCACGTGAATTTACTTAAGCCGTGGAAAGATAGGGACGCGGCCGACGACCACAGCCCCCGGCCAGGGCTTCTAGGTGAAAAGGGTCCAGCCCCACAGTTCGAGGCCTGTAAAGCCGTAACCACGGTAAAAATTGCAGACAGCCTGTCTTCCAAACAAGTTCAGGAAGTCAGGGAGTTCCTCAGTCGGAACACGGATGTGTTCTCGGACCTCCCTGGCCGCACGTCTCTCATCCGACATGACATCGTCACTGAGCCTCAGGCCAAGGTCCGGTTGAAACCATACCGGGTAACCGAGGCTCGGCGGCGGGCCATCGCGGAGGAAGTGCAGTTAATGTTGAAGCTCGATGTCATTGAGGAGTCGAAAAGTGAGTGGGCCAGTCCCATAGTCCTAATACTCAAGCCGGATGGGACGTTGCGGTTCTGCAACGACTTTCGCAAGTTAAATGAAGTATCCAAGTTTGACGCGTATCCCATGCCCCGAGTAGACGAGCTTGTTGAAAATTTAGGACAAGCCCGTTATTTTTCTGTGCTGGACCTCACTAAAGGGTACTGGCAAGTACCCTTAACGGAGTCGGCTAAGGAGAAAACCGCGTTTGTTACCCCGCAGGGCCTGTATCACTACAAGGTGTTACCCTTTGGCCTGCATGGCGCCCCTGCCACTTTCCAAAGGTTAATGGACATAGTGCTGCGACCACATAGTCGGTACGCCTCGGCCTACTTAGATGATGTAGTCATCCACAGCACCGACTGGGAAAGCCATTTACCCAAGGTGCAGGCGGTAGTGGATGCCCTGAGGAAAGCTGGACTAACCGCCAATCCAAAAAAGTGTGCGATTGGGTTGGAAGAGACCAAATATCTGGGATATGTAATCGGGCGGGGAGTCATCAAACCTCAGGTAACTAAGGTAGAGGCCATTCGTAACTGGCCCCGACCGGTCACCACCAGGCAGGTAAAGTCGTTCCTGGGGATTGTAGGATACTACATGAGGTTTGTGCCCCACTTTGCCACAATAGCAGCGCCATTGACAGACCTGTTGAAGGGGCGAAAGTCTGGGAGGGTTAGCTGGAGTGAGAAGGCGGAGGAGGCTTTCGCCGCGTTGAAGTCGGCCCTGTGTGGGTCCACCGGTTTAGGTGACACCCGACTTCAACAAGGAGTTTGTCGTACAGACCGACGCCTCGGAGGTAGGCCTCGGTGTGGTACTGTCTCAGGAGGTCAACGGGGAAGAACATCCCGTTGTCTTCCTGAGCCGTAAGCTCAGTCCCGCCGAGTCCAGGTATAGTATAGTGGAGAGGGAGTGCCTGGCTATCAAGTGGGCACTCGAATCTCTCCGCTACTACCTGTTAGGGAGGAGGTTCCGTCTGGTGACCGACCATTCCCTCTCAAGTGGATGAGTCAGGCCAAGGAGAGGAATGCTCGGGTCACCAGGTGGTTCCTATCCCTTCAAAATTTCAAATTCTCCGTGGAACACAGGGCAGGCCGCTTGCAGGGTAACGCAGATGCCCTGTCCCGCGTCCACTGCCTCACGTGTGTTCACCCCTCAGGGTTGAACAAAGGGGGTGTGTAAGAGGGTGCAAGGTGTCATATTCGATGGCAGGTACGTGTCACCGAGGTTGCTGGCCTCGGTGAGGTAAGAGCCGGGTTTTCTTTGGTCTGCAGCAGCTAGTGCTGCTGGACTCTGTTACTTAGTTTGGCTGCAAAGCTAATCCGGGCCGGCTCTTACTGGGAGTAGGCAAAGAGTTGGGTGGGTGCCTACTCCCCACGGTCCAGGCCGGACTTTATCCGGGCCTTTAAAAGGCAGCCTCCTTAGCAGCTGAGGGTGGTGATTATCCTGGAGCCTGATAACAGGGCTGTCGAGTTCTCTGTCCTGGAGGAAAGAGCTCAGCAAGGAGGTGGCTTTTGTTCCTGGCTACCTGAAGGTGGATTCTCCTGCGGCTGGGCCGACAGCCTGGTGCGAACCAGCACCTACACCTCCCAGGTGACTGAACCTGTGTTGGACTGTTTTGTTTTGCCTCCTTGTTTCTGACATGTGTGAATTACCACCAAAAGACTGTTTGCTGTTTATTTTTGTGTCAGTGTGAATAAAACACTGTTTATTGCACATCCTGGACTCTTTGTTTTGCCTCGGTACTGCACCCGCACCGCTGTCTACCAGAGCGACTCCCCACATTACCTACAGTATACTATCCCTGTCTTTTGTTGATATCTGCTGGTGACCTGATATAGAGTGCCTGTCTTCCTAGTTTCCAATAGAAAATAAGGGTTGACAAAATGTGACAGTGACAAAAAGTGAAAACGATTGCATAAGATTAAATTATAATAAGAATTCATGAATATATGTAACAGTCGAGAAGAATAAATATATAAAAGACCTCTTCAATCCATAATAAGTTAGGGTATCAATTCATATAAACAATAATATCACATTATTTCACAAATTCATTATCTCCAACCTATAAATCCCATATACATAGTTGAGCCATACATGCGGCCCCCAATCAAGTTAACCTCTTAAGGGCGTACATGTACGCCCTTCGTCCGCACTTTAAAGATGGCGCCCGCTCCCGCACGGAGCGGGCGCCCGAGCTGCGGGTAAAAGCTTGATTCATCAAGCTGACACCCGCAGCTCATGTCCGCGACCGGCAGCGATGCCGATCGCGGACATTTAACCCCTCAGATGCCGTGGTCAATCCTGACCACGGCATCTGATCACGCAAAAACCGAAAGTTTCACTTGGTTTGCTCGGCTCCTGATGGCCACAAGGGGAGCCGAAGCATGCATGTAGTACCCTAGGTTTCTGTGAATGAAACCTAGGGTACTACATAGTATTCCTATGGAGCCTATGACTGTAATAGGCTCCATAGGAAATATGCGATTTTCTCATATATTCCAATGCTATTGCATTGGAATATATGAGAATAGCAATCTGATGATTGCATCTTATAGTTCCCTATGGGAACTATAAGAAAGTGGTAAAAAAAAAAAAAGTTTAAAAATAAAAATTAAATAAAAAAATATAAAAATTCAAATCACCCCCTTTCCCCAAAATGAAAATAAAATAAATAAAAAATAAAAAAATTACACATAATGGTGTCGCAATGTGCGAAAACGCCCATACTATAATAATATTAAAAATATTCACCATACGGTAAACATAAAACAGAATGAAAGCGTCCAAATGGCTAATTCGCCATTTTTGGACGCTTCATTTCCTAAAAAAATGAATAAAAAGTGATCAAAACATCATACGCACCCCATAATGGTATCAATTAAAAGTTCAGATTGCCCCGCAAAAATGAGCCCCTACACTGCTCCATACGCATAATTACAAAAAGTTATAGGGGTCAAAACATGGCGACAAAAAATAAAATAAAAAATTCCCACTTTTAATTTTTTTTCACTATCAAAACGCAAGAAAAACTATACATATTAGGTATTGCCGGATTCGTACTGACCTGAAGAATAAAATTAACCAGTCAGTTTTATCGCAAATCGAACGTTGTAATTTAAAAACCCGTAAAACTGTGGTGAAATTGCTTTTTTTTGCAATTTCACCCCATTTGGAATTTTTTTCCCGTTTCCCACTACATCACATGCAAAAATAAATGGTAGCGTTAAAAAGTACAACTTGTCCCGCAAAAAATAAGCCGTCATATGGCTATGTGAGCGGAAATATAAAAATGTTATGGCTTTTGGAAGGCAGGGAGCGCAAAACAAAAACGCAAAAATCCCAAAACCCCCGGTCCTTAAGGGGTTAAATACTACTATTTCCAATATTATAAAATATAGAAGTGGCAAATTGCATCAGTCCCGTAGTCCAAACGACAGTCCTTAGGGTATACGAATCGATCATCTCATAGATATCCGAAACCCAAAGCACAAAATGATCTGCAATATGTAAGTACATGAGGTTGGAGGAATACATACTACATGTTGTACTGTTAAAACCACGACAAAAAATACAAGTGGCTAAAAACAAGTATAAAACATGAATCCGTAAGCAACAGCATATGTCTCCAGGCTACAGGAGAACGAACGAGAGGGATGCAAACATAGGATGTAACATTATTACAGAGTCTGGGTATATTCAGAATCCAAGGGTTATACAGACCAAAAACGGAATAAGGGAGAGATGTAATGCCTCATCTTTAAGAAGGGGGCATAACTGATACCCTCATTCAAACCATGAGGGGATATGGTGTTAAGGAGAAAGATCCACTTTGTTTCTCACTGAGCGAGGACCTTCTTCAAATTCACTCCTCTTGGTGACATAATGATCCTATCAATTCCTCTGACTCGTAGTAGAGATCCATCTGATTCATGCCTTTCCTTAAAATGTTGAGGTAAGGTTTTCAGCAATGTCAAATCTTCTTTATCTTTAGCTGCATAAATAACACATGCTCTCTTACCCTTCTTCTCATTTGGCATGATGTCATGCCCACGTAAATAAGGTCACACGGGCAAATAGCCCAATATATGACACCCACCGTGGCACAATTCATGGTATGCGTAATTTTAAATGTCTTATCATGATTGGAATTATGAAAATGAGATGATCTTTCCATATTACAACACATTTCCCGCATGCATTACTCCCCCATGGAGTTCCTTTTGTGCCAAAGGGGTTGGACACTTTTCGGGTGTAAGGGCTCCGAACCAGATGGTCTCGCAATTTTTTTGCTCTACGATATGTTATAGATGGACGATCTGATACAACATCTCGTAGTTGTGAATCCTGTGTGAGAATATTCCAATGTTTAGTTACTGGGTTGTAATTACAAAAATACAGTGCCAAACTAGTGATGAATCTTAAAGGCTGAAACTTATATATTCTGCTGCAAACCGCTAGCAGAAATTACCAGAAAACAGAGATGTGTTATTCATAAAAGAAGACACAAAGTTTTAAGAGTTCACCTTTCTGCGACCTGCAGGCTTTCAGAAAATGTACTTTCTTGTGAAGACGTGGCTTGATATAATGATTTATTCAGCAGTTGGAGCATGTGCCATCTCACACAATTTTTCAGTTATTTTAAATGACCCTATTTACATTACTACTGTGTTCACTGACCACCAAATAAATTTACTTTAAATATGGACAGTGGTGCAAATTGGAATTACCAGTCTGCCAAAGTTACTCATTAATGGTTTATTCTTAGAACAGAACTGAATTTAGTCCAGGCATGTATTTGTTACTCTCCATCTGCTCCAAATTGCTCCCACATAACTACTCTTCCTTCCAGTTATGCAAATATAGCACATCTATAATTTCTCATTAATACATTTTGATTTTTATAAACAATTTGTGATTACATTAAGAGGGCTGACAATGTTCTTTACAGTAAAACCATAACTAGTAATAAGAAGGGTAATTCTATAAAGCCAAGGCTAATGCATGTATTTCTATAAGACTGGAGATCTCCAGCCTACTGTAAAAGTTGTAGTAAGTCCTACTATACCAAAGAGCTTAGCGGTTGGTGGATCAACAACTGATGGTGGATATGGAGCTAAATAAAATTTATCAAGTTGATACATATGATAGAAAATCACAAAATTCATAAAGGCACACCCACAAGGTCAGGTATCCAGGTGGAGTTTAGGAAGTCAAACCATGTGGCCGTATCCTAACCCTTACTAACAATGGCATTTCAAACTGCAAAACATTTAAACAGGTGAATCTGGAAATAATTCTGATAACCTATCCTTAGGTGAGGGCATGACACATGGGACCTCTGCCAATCAGCTAGTAGATGCCAGGAGGTCCATGAGTGCTGCGGCCTCTTCCTTGGCCATGTGACATCACCGTACATTGGTCACATGACATAGTTGCAGCTCAGCCCCATTGAAGTGAATGGGGATGAGATGCAATAACAAGCACAGTTGCTATACTATGAACTGCGCAGTGCTTGCAGAACTTCTGGGAGACCGCCTCACTCCCCAGAGCCCTGGTGAGCATAACAGCTCCATGGAGCAGCTGATCAGTGGTGGTGCTGGGACTCTGGCCCGGTCGATGTGTTAATGATGACCTATTATGAGGAACGGTTATCATTATTATTTCCTGGGTAATTCCTTTAAGCTTCACCCAGTTTCACTCCCCACAATGTGGAGACTTACCTGTTGTTAATATTAATTATAAGGCCTGACCCTTTTGTGGTCTGGTTCTGGACCGTCATGGAGAAATGGAGAATGTTAGGCTTTTTTCACATGAACGATGTTTCTGTCTGGATAGAGTCTGTTTTTACAATGGATAACATCTGCAATGTACACTAAGCCAATTATTTCAATGAGTATGGGGACATGAGAATTGGTTTGCAGTGACCAGAAAGGCCATTCAGTAAAAGTCACAGAAGGTTCTAGTTTTGTCTATTTTCACATAGGACTTGCCTATTCAAGTCAATGGTTACTGGAAAAATAACTGACAGCACTTGGAGGGCATTGATGTGGTCCATTTTTATTGCACACATACTTTATCCAGCTCATCTCCCTGGTCTTTTATTACTCCCGATTCCTGAAGCCTTGGGTGTGTCCTAGTTTAAGGCAGCGCAGAAGATATGTAGAAAAACGGCTCCAGATTCAATAAATGTCCTCTAAAACTTTATTTTGATATAAAATAGTACAGCGGACACATCGACCTTGTATACAGTGATTGTTTACGCGTTTCAGACACTACATCCTTAGTCGTAACAAAGTATCATAATTGAGAGCATAAATTTAGGTGTGCTCTTATCCCTCCTCTCCAAAATCAAGGGGAGGGAAAAGCCTCCACCATTGGTCACTCCATCATATTTAACACCTGTCACCTAAACACAGATAATCAAATCATAGATGTCTTTCACACTTGTGCACAGGTTTCTTTCCCAGATTAACCCCTATTTATCTCTGATTGTGGGGCACTGACAATCTCCACCTCCAAATTTCCAACATCTGACCGGACAAAAAACCGCACAGTGTGAACAGCATGCTACCTAATAAAACATATGGTGACTAACACTTATATGGCCTTCCCTCATATCAAATAACAACCCCTTTCCACAGGGATTCAATATGGCCAGTCTAGAAAGACATTTGTTTACTGACCTTCAATGCACATTATTGATAAATATACATTAGCTCCTTTTTTAGATTCAGGCCCGCAGGAACTCTGCTGTTCAACCTGAATATCCAGTACGCCTCACGAAGGAGGAGTTTTTTGCGGTGGTCACCACCTCTTGGAGGTGCAAAGACTCTTTCAACTGCAAAGGCACAGAAACCTTTTGTCCTGCGGGTGTGAACCTGCACAAAATGTCTCGCTACATTGGAGATGTTTACAGCATTAGGATTACTAATATAGTTGAGATGTTCCAGTAACCTGTTTTTAAATTTGCATATGATACTTCCTATATACACAAGGTCACATTCAGTGCAGCGAATCATATAAACCACGCCTGTGGTATTGCAGTTGATATAACTTTTGATTGGGAAACTGCAAGAATGGTCAGAATTCTCAAAGGTTTGTAGTGGAATTACATAATTACATGTTTTGCATGGGCTACCACCACATTTTGTAAACCCTTTGTAACTAAATGTGCCTCAAAGCTACTTGAGCAACATGTCCATTCTGAATTGTCCTCTCACCTCTCCTCCTGCTCTTTGACCGGCTACAATCTGGCTTCCAACCCCACCACTCAACTGAGACTGCCCTCACCAAAGTCACCAATGACCTACTACTTGCCAAAACCAAAAAACATTACTCTGTCCTCCTTCTCCTTGACTTGTCCTCTGCCTTTGACACTGTCGACCACTCCCTTCTGTTGCAAACTCTCTCATCTCTTGGCATCACTGACCTGGCCCTCTCTTGGATCACATCATACCTCACAGACCGGACATTTAGCGTCTCCCACTCTCACACCACCTTCTCGCCTCATTCCCTCTCTGTTGGTGTCCCGCAAGGCTCTGTCCTAGGACCCCTGCTCTTCTCTATCTACACCTTTGGCCTGGGACAGTTTATAGAGTCCCATGGCTTTAAGTATCACTTTTATGCTGATGACACACAAATCTACCTCTCTGGTCCAGACATCACCACCTTACTATCCAGAATCCCACAATGCCTAAATGCCTATCTCGCATATCCTCCTTCTTCTCCTCTCGCTTTCTAAAACTTAACATGGATAAAACAGAATTCATCATCTTTCCCCCATCTTGCACCCCCCCCCCCAACAGACCTATCTATTACAATCAATGACTGCACACTCTCCTCGGTCAACCAAGTCCGCTGCCTTGGAGTGACCTTGGATTCTGCCCTCTCCTTCCGACCACACATCCAAGCCCTTTCCACCACCTGCCGCTTCCAACTTAAAAACATCTCCCGCATCCGCCCTTTCCTCAACTTTGAATCGGCAAAAATGCTTGTACATTCCCTCATCATCTCCCGCCTAGACTACTGCAACATTCTCCTCTGTGGCCTTCCATCTAGCTTTCTCGCACCCCTCCAATCTATCCTCAACTCTGCTGCCCGACAAATCCACCTATAACCCTGTTACTCCTCTGCCTCTCCCCTCTGCCAGTCCCTGCACTGGCTCCCCATTGCCCAGCGAATTCAGTTTAAAATACTAACCAGCACATACAAGGCCATCCAAAACTGGTCCCCTCCCTACATCTCTGAGCTACTTTCCCGATACATCCCCACACGCAATCTTCGATCCTCACAGGACCTCCTTCTCTCCTCTCCTCTTATCACCTCTTCCCACACTCGCCTCCAGGATTTCTCCCGGGCTTCCCCTATACTCTGGAACTCGCTACCCCAACATATCAGACTCTCACCTACAGTGGAATCCTTCAAAAGAAACCTGAAAACCCACCTCTTCAGACAAGCCTACAACCAGTGACACTGCTGCCTCTATACCGCCATGACCAGCTTCACTCTCGCCTACTGTCTCCTTCCCCCATACCATGTAGATTGTAAGCCCTCATGGGCAGGGCCCTCTGTTCTTCTCAAGTCTGTAACTTGTCTTGTTCATGCTTAATGCAATTGCCTGTATTATGTATGTGCACCGCTTATGATATGTACAGCGCTATGGAATGAATGGCGCTCTAAAAATAAATAATAATAATAACTAAGCCAATTATGTCTTTTTTTGACATTTGTGTTGGATGAGAATAATGACGGTGACAGGGAGCATGACAGCGTAGGAGCCCTCCTTGGCACTATTTTGCATCCAGATTTTATTGCATCATATAGTATCTGGTCATCATATAGAATCGGCAAACAGCCGTTTACTATATTCCGTATTTTGCTGAATTGTTTACTAAATGTTAAAGTCAAAATAGGGACACAGTCCTGCCCCCTGTCACCACGATCACCCACATCCTTCACCCGGTTTGTGCTATTACTTCTAACATCTTTTGAACCAAAGAGCATATGAAATCTACTTTTTTATATTGCCATATTTCTGCCTCTCTGGAGCATCCAGGCCGGATAATTTCTCACCTTTAGTCTTTTATCTATCACGGTAAATTCCTCTACAAGAGAAAGGGACAAACTACAATTTCTAACCGCTCGTATATATTCACCCACAGGGATCGCTTTAATGACATGTAATGGATGGTGGCTTCTTGCAGTCAGGATGGAGTTCCCTGCTACCTCTTTCCGATAAGTTCGTGTGTGTATGATCTCATTTGGAAAACCAGTAAGTGTCAGATCCAAAAAATTAATGCTGGATTCTTCCACTGTACACGTAAAGCGTAGGTTGTATGCATTGTCATTCAGATAACCCTGGAGGTCTGGGACGGCAGACACATCGCCCGCCCATATAAGGAGCGGGTCATCGATGTATCTGCCGTACTAGACCAATCCAGGGCCAAATGGGTTGCTCAGGCTGTAGATATATTTCTCCTCCCAATATGCCATCGTCAAATTTGCCAATGAGGACGAGAATTTTGCCCCCATTGACACCCCATGTGTCTGGAGATAATACACACCATAGAACATAAAATAATTGTGTGCTAACAGAAAATCTGCAGTCTCACATAAAGCTGTCATTATGTCCTGTATATTTGTGGAGGTGATATTCCATGGCCAGTAATGTGACCCTGTGGGGAATAGAAGGATACAACACCACAACATCCGCCGTGACCCACCTGTAATTTTGCTGCCATTTGTACACGCCTGACCATTGGTTGTAAGATGTTATCCAACCAATTGCCCAGGCATTCAGTCAGGGATCCTATTCCTGATACTATTGGCCGCAAGGGGGGAGGATGGACAGATTTATGGACCTTGGGCAGGGCATGTATTATTGGAGTCACTGCTGCATCCACGCAAAGATACCTAAATTCTGCATTCTCAAAGATACCCATGTCACAGCCCTTATGAATCAATGTAAGGTATTTGCCGTTAAACTCCATTAATGGGTCCCTTGCTAGTCTCTTATACGTGAATGCATCAGATAACATATCCAACATTTGTTTATTATGTACCACCCTGTCCAAAATCACCACCGCTCCCCCTTGTCCGCCATTTTAATCACAATCCCATCACACTTGTGCAGTTCTGTTAGAGCCTGGATCTGAAAGCAGGTCAGATTGTCAAGACCCTTGGCATCATATGTATCTTTTTGTAATCGCCTCAGTTCCTTCTCCAGTACATCCTGGAAAATATCCATGCTGGCAGTGCGTGACATTACTGGATAAAAACAGGGATTACGTGTTTTTAATTTTTTGCCTGGTTTGGGGCCATTTCCATGATTCCTTGTTCCTGCTGGAGCCCCGCAAGACAACATAATGACACACGTTCTTTGTACAATAAATCCTTGTATATATTTTCGTCATATGGATTTTTTTGTGTCAGCGGGGGATCAGCAGGAGCAGGGATATCATGGAAATGCCTGGAAACTGTCAAATTACGTACAAATTTATTAATATCGATTATAGTATTGAAAATATCAAACTGTGCAGAAGGCGCAAAATTTTGGCCTAATGATAATATATATTTTTGTTCTTTGCTCAATTCTATATTAGATAAATTCAAGATGTTTGAACAGTCACTCTCTACTTCAGTCTTGCCTGAAGTCGAGTTGATCTCTGATACTGCTTTTTTATGTTTCCGTCCTGCTCGGATTCTTAGTTTTTTGTGCCACTTTCAGCATTCTTTTTGTCCTTATTCAATAGGACGGTTTAGTTGATTCACCTTCAGATAATATAGGGGGGGCAGACATAGAAAATTCCGCCATTGATTCCCCAGGGGCATCCGGACAGTCCGAGGTATCTATATCTGATGAAAAACTGACCCGTGATAACCTTTTTTGTGATTTGCCCATTTTGCGATTTTTCTGAATTGATTTAGGCGTACATAGGTTTTCACGTCTTCCCGATTCATAAACCTGATCTTTGGCGTAGTCATGAAGGTCTCGTTGGAACTTGGTATGTTTGTATTGCATAATATTATCCTCCAGCTGATAATCGATAATTGTATCTTTTCCTCCATAGTCATGAACTCAGCACATTTATTATAGGCTGCCAGTGATTCTCTACAGATCTGTATTTCAGACTGTAGCACAAGTAATTTGTCATTTTCATGTTGTGTAATCAGTTAATTCCAATGAGCATTCAGATAAGATGTTATTCCATTTTGTCACAAAGGCATCCGAAAAAATAGTTGTTGGTATTTTTTTGATTCTAAAACCCCACGGGATCATCCGCTTTTCCGTGTATTTTGTCAGGGTGGTATAATCCCACCATACACGAGTTTCCTGGGATAAAAGTCTTTCCAAACTGGTCATCTTGCTTTTTAAATCCAGATCTCCTGTAATATTGGGATCCTCTGTGGAAAAGACCGAGTCTGCCTTAGACTTACGGTCCAGTATAACGGAAGAGGCCATAATAAGACAGGCACACCAGTATACAAAACAGTGGAGGTCTGCAATAAAATCTTTCAAATGGAGTGTAATAGGTAAATCACTTTCATCGGGGACCATCGGTGTAGCACGGAATCAGCACTTGATTTATATTGCACATATACTTTATCCAGCTCACCTCCCTGGTCTTTTATTACTCCCGATTCCTGAAGCCTTGGGTGTGTCCCAGTTTAAGGCAGCGCGAAAGATATGTAGAAAAACGGCTTCAGATTCAATAAACGTCCTCTAAAACTTCTCCTTTACTTTGGTATAAAATAGTACAGCAGACACATCCACCTTGTATACAGTGATTGTTTACGCGTTTCAGACACTACGTCCTTAGTCGTAACAAAGTATCATAATGTAGAGCATAAATTTAAGTGTGCTCTAATCCTTCCTCTCCAAAATCAAGGGGAGGGAAAAGCCTCCACCATTGGTCACTCCATCATGTTTAACACCTGTCACCTAAACACACATAATCAAATCATAGATGCCTTTCACACTTGTGCACAGGTTTCCATTTTTTACTGACAGTGGCTGGGAGATTAAGTGTGGTAATCTTCAGTTTTTCTTCACACACCTTAAAAATGCATAAAAAATAATAAAGTGCATACATTGGAATATGGGTGTATTTGAGCATCCATATTATGGCAATCGTGTGATGATCTAAGTTCAGTTCAACTGTGGAAGACCAGATTTTGCAGCCTTAAGGCTCCATTCACACGTCCGCAATTCTGTTCCGCATTTTGCGGAACGGAATTGCGGGCCCATTAATTTCAATGGGGAGGGACAGACAATGTCCCGCCTGGGTCCGCAATTGCGGATCCGCACTTTCGGGTCCGCAATCGCGTTCCCGAAAAATATAGAACATGTCCTATTCTTCCTGTTCAATTGCGGACAAGAAAGGGTATTTTCTATGAGAGTGCCGGCGATGTGCGGTACACAAAATGCGGAACGCACATTGCCGGTGTTCGTGTTTTGCGGATCCGTGGATCCACAAAAAACACACGAATGTGTGAATGTAGCCTATATATATGAACAATAAAATGTATCCACATTACAGCTGTCTGAGATATAACTATGGAAAAATAAATACTGGTGAGGCCCTGTTGTACAAGCTGAGAATTGGCTGAATGATCGTACATTGGCCCATGTAAACATGGAAGAGATCAGCTGACAAAAAAGCTCAGTGACCCAGAGACCACTGCAAATAATAGGGTTTATATTTTCTTATGTATGGTTAGGTGTAAGGGTGAGTTCACACTTCAGTTATTTGATCAGTTATTTCCATCAGTTTTTGTGAGCCAAAACCAGTAATGAAGCCAACTCAGAGATCAGGTATAAGGGAAAGATCTGCACCTGTTCTGTGTTTTTGACCTGCACCTGGTTTTGGCTCTCAATAACTGATGGAAATAACTGATCAAATGACTGAAGTGTGAACTCACCCTAACACTGTTTTATGTGAACGCTATGTAACTCCTGGCTGTACCAGAGGATTAACTTTAGCTTTCTAGCAACCATCAGCAGACAGGGGAAGGCCCGACTTCCTGGGCTTGGCCCCTTCCTGTGTGCAAACAGGGATTCTATACTTAGTCATTGGATGTGAGCAGCCTGCGAGCATCTACAGCCAGATCTTGAGGCCCAGAGAGAAACTCCAGAAACCATCCAGACTGAGTTAAGAAAAGGTCCATTATTTTAAAAGTTAAGTAGCCCCCAGTCCCCCAGCCATAAATGAATGGTCTGTTTTGGAATCTACACCCCACAGTGGGCATTGTAGAAAAGCCTTGTGAACAATTGCACCCCCAGGCTGGATTAGCGTGTAGCATAGCTGGATATAATAAAGTGCATTTTCATGAGTTATGCTACAGATCAGCGGCTGTGACCCCACAGTGCCAACTAACCTGTTTTGCATAGGCTAACCCAAGGGTATTATTCTGGTGCTTCCCTGCTATTCACTCTTTAACCGCTATACTGGGATCTGGACTTTCCTGCGGGTTAGCAACCAGACCACTACCTCCTGGAATAATCTGAATGTACTTGGCATCTAACCCACTGGGAAAAGGGACTCCTGTGCAAGCTTTGAATATAGTAAAAAGGCACCAAATACACAGGAAATCCCCAGGTACAGTCTGAACAGGAACCAAAGCTTGAAAGCTGGCTTTAGAGATCCAGGCAAAGCACAATTAAAGTAGACACAGGAAAGACTTGAGGGGGGGGGGGGGGTAGCGGTGAAGGCAGGCAGACTGGGAACTTGATGGCAGCACAGACAGAGAAGATGAATGAATTAATTTAAACACCAGAGATGCGAGCAGTTATGAAAAATTCAATTTGGCTGCTTCGCCGAATTTCACAAACAAATTTGATTCATGATGAAGCATATTTCTTTGTATGTAGCGGACGCAATGATGGGGAGCAATCTGAGGCTACAATTTAGGCCTTTCAGGGGTTAATCATGGTAAAAAAAAAAAACTTATCAATTTGCTCGTGTAGAGGCGATTGCGGCCATCTTGATTGAAGATACTGTGCAACATTTTGCACGGTGACGTGATGATGTCATCATGCTGGCCGGGCATGATGATGTCATCACTGATGACGTCACCACACCCAGGCAGCAAACCGTCATGGAGATGTCATACATCTGCCTGGAGAGGATGCCTTAATTACCCAGGGGCCGGCAGTCATTGGCTGGGGAAGGATTTAGGAAAGTGCACACTGGCCCTTTAAGAGACCAGAGGTGAGTGCACACATGCCCTTAGAGAGCATCAAACAGGAGCATGGAGGTAGCAGCATGAAGAAAGTACCAGTGACCAGGATACCGGATGGCATGGTGAGTAGCACGGCATACACGCCCGCAGGAGACAGCAGGAGGACCACAGACATAACATGTTATACTAAAAGGGAAACACAGGGAATCTGGGAATCTGTGTATTTCGACATGATACAATAAATAAGCAGAGTTGAAAAATAGCACGTCTGCTGGGATATCTTCTTCAAATAACATGTTATACTGACACAACCTGTCTAATTCAGCTGGGAATTTCATTAAGTCTCTATAAGAATAGTGATAAGCGGCAGGGGCAATATTCGGCAGGGGCAATATATTCGTCATATATTCGCGAATATTCGTATTCGAGATTATTCTATTGATTGCGAAAAATTGGCAATGAAATATTCGCGTAATGCGAATATTCTGAAACACGACACGAATATATAGCACTATAGAATATAGTGCTATATATTCTATTTTTAGAATATTCATAATTTTTTCCAATTTAATGTGAGCAATTATTTGTCCAAAAGCAACTTAAGCAGGGAGGAATCATGAGTCACTTCAGATGGAAAAAAATAACAAATATTCCCCAAAAAATGAAAATATAGCACTATATTCTATAGTGCTATACATTCGGGTGTGAGAATATTAGCATTACGTGAATATTAAATTGCCGATTTTTCGCATAAGAGAAAAAAAATTAAATAATGACGAATATTTTAATTCACTACAGACTACAATATTGCAGCCTTCTCACATTGGCCCACAAGCAAGAAGCAGGTAGGTATACTAGGTAATGGGTTCAGATGGAAAAAAAACGAATATTGTTTTTACGAATATATATCACTATATTCAAAATATTCGCAAATTTTTGAAGTGCCGATATTCACGATAAAAATTCGAAATTCGAATATTCAGGCTCAACACTGTTTAAGAACTGTGTCTACATTTAATAGTGAATGGAAACCCTCAAACCAGTTTGTGCCCTGAGTGGGCAGGTACGACACTTCCTCACTTCACGACCAGGGGAGTGCTGGAGCAGGACAGCCGACATCATAAAAAAACAACTTATTTTTATTTCAAATCTTTGTTTTCACAGGGTAAAACATATGCAGCTGGTTAAATAAAACCATTATACATTTTTTTTTATTTTTATCCCAAAAAAAGATTGCATGTACTGTAAGACAATACCATCAACTGCGTTACATACAAGTCAATCCAAAATCTCTTAGGCCGAGTTCACCATTTAGTTTTCCATTCTTCTGATCTGTCAGAAGAAGACAAAAAAAATGGATCTTTTATTTTGTGCATCCATTGTTCTGGATTTGCATAGTTTTTCTCAGTTCCATCAGAGATCCTTTATTTTTAACTGGAGAAGACTATCCATCATAAACTACCCATGATACACACATTTTATATCTTGAGGTGATGTGGTCTTTCGCAGGCAGCACTAGACAGGAAATGAATGAATCTACAAACATATCAGACATAATTATAGCTAACGCTGAGCTTCTCGGCAAGGTGCCACAGCTCCTTGTTAAAAGAAAGAAAAGGAGATTAAAGAGCAGATTACAGTATCTGTTAATATCATGGCATGTAGCAGAGAAACTGAAACCTTGGGTTGGCATTATATATTGGTAATGAAATAACCTAGTTAATCACATAAATTAAATACTTAGATCTGGCAAAATACAATCTGGCCGGTAATTAAAGAAAAAAAAACAGAATTGGTTAAAATAATAAATTGGTTAAAATCACCTCAGTTCCAGCTGTACTCGTTCTGAAGCTTCCATGGTCACTCACTGGTCTCTTCATTTAACTTCCTTACAACATAGAAATGTGACTATTTAGCTGGCCAGTGATTGACTGAGCAGTTACAGTTCCTGTATCGACAGGGACCAAAATAAAGACACCACCAACTGGGGAACCGGAAAGCAGAGGAGGATTGATGAAGAACGAATCCTTTAATTTTTTTAAAGGTTTATCCCACAAAAAGTATATTTTACCTATCCACAGGATAGGTAATAAATATCAGATTGAGGGGGGTCCAACAGCTGGGACCCACAGTGATCCTGAAAATAAGAGCTCCCGAATGTCCTCTCTGAATCGAGCAGTAATGCGCATGTTCATCCACCACCCCTATTGCTTCTATGGGAATGACTGATTGCTGTCTCGGACAGTGGACAAACATGTGCACTAATATCTAATTTAAAAAGGGTACTCACAAATCTTCAATTTTTGGGATCACTAAGGGTGCCAGAGGTCAGATACCCATGATCCAATATTTATTGTCCATTTAGTGGTTAGTTGATATAAGTACATTTTAACTAATAACCCCTCTAAAGTGAGTTTGAGCCTTTTTTATTTATTTTTTGACTGGCTGAACAACCCATTAATTCACCATGAGAAATTTCATAGAGTACTACTTGACTGTGTAAGGAGTCTTTTATGGGGCACTTTATGACGAGGGGATTTTTTCAAGTCAGTTCAGCAGAAGTCTGTGTAGCTGTAATTGGGACCAGATTTATCAAATGTTTCACTGTGTTTGACAAATTTGGTTTATCTTTAAGTCCAATACCTCTGTCTTGAGATGTTACTCCACTTTCTGTGCCACCATTTTACTGGAGTAAGATTGAGACAATTTTTTAGACTTTTCAAAAATTATCATGGGAGAATTTATCAAGCCCTGCAAACAATACTTTGTGTCATCTGTAAGAATTCAGTGCCAACATACATTATATCTTTATTGATTCAGAGTTCAGTTTTCTTAACCCCTTCCCGACCAGTGATTTATATGTATGGCGCTACAGGAAGTAAGTTCCCGACCAGAGCCATAAAAGTACTGTGCGCTAATCGGGTGGGCCCGATGTATTCTCCAACATTGGTGAAAACACTGATGCCGGTGGATTACCCCCTTTGATGCCACGATCGATGCTGACTGCAGCATCCAGCTCCCTCTACGACCTAAATTGCTCCCCGCGATACGATCGGTAGATATGGTCTGTACGATAGGCTTTACATACATTGTGTAAAACTTAACAAAAAAATAAATAAAAAATGTTGACATATTAGGTACCATTGCGTCCGTAAGAACCTGCTCCATAAAAATATCATATTTTCAGGTGCATGCTTTCAGAAAATAGCGATACAAAACCATGATTTTTGTTTTTCAAAAATGCTTTGTGCAAAAGAGGTAAAACATAAAACTATATAAAATTGGTATCGTACTGACCAGCAGAACAAAGATAACATGCGATTTATCCTGCTGCAGTAACAAAACTCAAAAAGCAATAGCAGAATTACTGCCTTTTTTATCTTTCTTCCCAAAAAGCAAAATAATAAGTGATCAAAAAGTCATATGCACCCCAAAATAGAACCAATAATAATGGCAACTCATCCCACAAAAACATAAGCCCTCGGACAACTCCATTGAGAGAAAAATGAACGTATTGTTGTCAGAAAATGGCTGTACTACTACCTCTGAGTTTGTTCAATATCAATATGGTGCCTGTAAACCAATCTATCAAAATGGCTGCAAAATCCAAAAGTTGGTTCTTTCTCTTCTGAACCCAGCACACCCAAACAGCAGGTAATGCCCACATTTATGGCATTTCAGTGCCCAGTAGAACACGCTTAACATGGTGTGTCTCTGATGGCACCAGCTAGGCAAAATATATTGGGCACTGAAATGCCATTTATGTGTGAAGAAAAACTGAAGATGGACCACACATCAATGCCCTCCAAGTGCTGCCAGTTTTTTTCTTCAGTGAACATTGATTTGGATGAACAAGTCCTATGTGAAAATAGATGAAAATAGAACATTCAGTGACTTTTACTGAATGGACAGATGGTCAGTGAAAACCAATGCTCATGTCCACATACCCATTGTAATGAATGGGTTAGTGTACATTCTAGATGTTATCCATTGTAAACGCGGGGCAAAATGGGCATCTGCCCTGGGCCAAGTTGCTCCTGGGGGGCACAAGGCAGCTGCCTCTTGAGCCCCGCTGGCCACTGCCCACAAATTCAATGACATTGTCTTAAAATATCTCTGCTCTGCCAGCTCCGTGTCCCGATCCTATCCTTCACTATGTGAGCGGCATGGCTGTCCCTTCAGCCGTTAGCATTATAGGACTTATTTGTGAACCAGTTCTTTATGTTTACATTATTAAAGTTTAGTACTCTACGAGGTGTGTGGATTATTATTTTTTTTGTGTGTGTGTGTTAGGGTGGAGCGCGTGATTGCATGCTAGGGTGTGGGAAGGCGGGATCCAGGTGGCCCAAGTAAATTCTTGCCCAGGGTCCAATAAATATTAAAGACGGCCCTGATAGTTGTCCTGTGGACAGATTCTCCCACCTGAGCTGTGTATCTCCTCTTCTTGAGTTGTCAGTTTAGGTGGATGGCCATGTCTTGGTAGGTTTGTAGTTGCGCCAACCTCCTTCTATTTTCGGATAATGGATTGAACAGTGTTTCGTGAGATGTTCAAAGCTTGGGATATTTTTTTATAACCTGCCTCACACTTCTCCACAACTTTATCCCTGACTTGTCTGGTCTGTTCCTTGCTTTTTGACTTCTGAAAGCAATTTGTCACACTAGATTTAAGTTAGGGATATCAGAGTACGGGTGGCTGAATACAAATGCACGCCAGTCACACTTTTCAATGTTTCATTTTTTATTCAAATTTTCAGTAAATTTGGGATTTTTTTTAATAGGTAAAGGTAAAACATATCAACTCAAATTTACCCCTAACAGGAAGTATGATGTGTCAATGAAAACAGTCTCAGAATCACTTGTATAAGTAAAAATATTCCAAAGTTATTATCACATATAAGTGACACATGAGAGTCCTTAAGGGGGTAAAACTACAGTCAGTGGACTGTAGGTGATGTAAACAATATGTAGTGCATACCTTTTTTTTCATTGTGGCGGGTCCCTAGTGTGGCTAGTGCCCAAGCCATCCTACCCTAACTGAGGCCCACTTCTATCCTTGCTCCTGATGGATATCTCTTCTCCTCTTTAAGTTCAGACATGCATTATGTCAGGAGATGGAGATGTTAATCAGGAGCAAGGGGAAATAATGATGCTGGTTTTACTGCTATTTAGGCTGGAGCTACACAGTGATCTTGGCCAGCAAGGTTGTATTTTTTTTTTTTTTTTTGCTGTTCAGGGGGTCCCGATAGCTGCAAATGTGGCTCCGCAATATGCACTTGGATGGAGCTGAGGTGCAGTATCTAGCACAGTTGCAGGGTCAAGTCTGGCCGACCTGAAGGGTAGTCTATCAGGGATTTCGACCACTTGTTTTGACTAGGTGGCTTGGAGTCAGCTGTAGCATAATGCAGTTTTGTGAATAAAAGAGCAACACATAAAAAGATAGCTAAAGGGGACAAAATTATATTTCTACCTAATTTTCTCTCTAGGCTGTAAAGAGAGGGAATTAGCTCAGCCAAGGCAGCTGTATAATCATCCACTTATACATCTGTAAACTGGAATAATAATGTAATTTCTCATTAAGAGATATTTTAATGTGCTAATTATGGTGACCTTCATGTCTGGCTAAGATATGCTCTTATAACAGAAATATGAAACTAGGAAATAGGAGACAATTTTGACTTGGTAATTCTTAAAAAAATATAAACATAGGCAATGCAGAAATATTGCTCAGTCTTCTCCATTAAACTGCCCATAGATATCAACTCCAAGGGATGACAGAAATCAACCAATGCTTTTGTGGGTGCTTGTCTTCTTACCTGTCCCAATGAAAGGTAGCACTCATAAAGGCAACATTTGGGGCAATGTTAGAGCCCTTTTACAAGTGAGACATGAGCATACACTGTCCATAGACATAAGATAGCTTCTTGATGGAGAGGTCTAGCACCACATGCGAAAAAAGCCTCGCACGTGTAAATATCAAACCTGTCCAATTCTAATGGAAATGAGTTGGTCTCATAGATCTTAAAATTTAGAAACAAAAACAAAAACAAAATTCTTATACCATTCTAGGGTATTCTAAGTTAACCAAGGAAGGTCCATATTAAAGATCTTCATGTTTTGCCCATAGTGGAGAACACTTACAAAAGGCATCACTTGCCACTGATTTAAAATTGAACACTTTCTGCCATGTTTCCCCACTGACTATCTAATCGTTGGGGTCATAGCAGGGGGCGCTTTAGGCTTACAATTAGGCCACAATGATTTGCATCCAAATTGATCAGTCAGCCAATGGCTAGATGAGGCCCTGTTTTCTCCACATTACCATAACATCCCAAAATAGCCCACGGATGGGACAGTTATGGGATATTATGTCACCCTGAGTGCAACAACTGCGCAGATAAGTCATCAAACTAGGTAACTGTTCAGTAAGAAACAAGATTGTTTTTGACAAATTAGGCAAAACTCAGTACAAAATCTGTCTCACCCCTTCCTGTTGTAAACAATATAAATTTTTTCATTTTAATTTTTTACTCCCTGCCTTCCAAAAGCTATAACTTTTTCATTTTTCACATAGCCGTAGGAGGGTTTTTCTTTATGGGACAAGTTGTATCTTGTAATGGCATCACTAAATATTCCATATGATGTATTGGGATTTGTGAAGCATGAGAATGAGCAGTGGAACTGGAAAAAAATATAACTGAACCATTGTTTTAGGGGTTTCATATTTACAACGTTTACTGGTAAAAATGACGCTACCATTCTCCTATGAGTCACAATGATTACAATAATACCAAATGATACCAAATGTATGTAGTTTTCATTCTAATACTTTAATCTGCATATTCTGACACCTATAACTTTTTATATCTGTCTACAGAACTGTGTAAGTAAGCTTCCCACCGACTGACCACATACCACCTGACTAAGCATAAGAAGATCTGTGAGAAGAATGATAGAAAATCCACAAGATGTGTAAACCTTGGGCCATCATACCCAAGAAGACTGGAGGCTATAATAGCTACCAAAGGTGCTTCAACTAAGTCCTGAGTAAAGGGTCTGAATACTTATTTCAAGCAAAGGTTTTTTGTTTTATTTTTTAATAAATTAACTAAGTTTTTGAACATTCTTTTCCCACTTTCTCACTATGGGGTATTGAGTGTAGATTAATAGGGAAAAGCTTGATTTTTTATTTTTACACAAGGAAGCAACATTACAAATTGTAAAAAAAGTAAAACAGTTTGATAACTTTCCAAATGCATTGTACATCACAGAATGCTTACGCATCTCTTAATCATAACAGCAAGCCATACACCTGTGTATCAATGAATGATATGTTGAATGATGCTTCAATGTGACGTTTATTCCTGGCAAAATTGATATGGACATAATAAGAGATAATGTAAAGAGCTCAATATTTTGATCAGCACTAAGTCATTATCCAGAGCATCAATCCCGAGAGTATGGAGAAAAATCATTGATGTCTATAATGGGTACCGCAATCTAGATGCTATGTGTCATGATTAGATCACAGTATACACTACAGACGTTGAAGCTATGTGGCTTTAGATGAGATTAGAGATGAGCAAATTAGTTTGTACAAACCAGGTTTGTTATGAACTTCCCAAAAATGTTGCCCAGCTGAAGAACCTGAAGCTTTTCAGGTTTACTTTTGACGAATCCAGTAAAATGGCACATGAAAACAGCAATATACACAGGGGCGTTGCTAGGGTCTCAAAAGATCCAGGCCCCAAGCCCTGATGAATATGGCCCAGTTCTCTAAGTCACTTCCCCCCCTGCACACCGCATTTTGCTGTACTTACTATACAGCAGCACATACCTATAACATCCTTCCAGATCTTTTGTCATCATCTTCTGAATTTGGTCCGTATAACTTTTTTCAGCCGCCTCGTCTCTGTTGAGTGTAACACACGGACATCTTAGGTTCTTCACTTTTCTATCATCATTTCCCAACCTGGAGTCCCCACAGTGTTATCCTGCTGCTCGCTGTGCTCCCCAATACCCCCAAATACTATCCTGAAGAAATATAAGTGACCCCCATAGTAATAGTGCTCCTCATAGTCCCACCAATAGTAATTCCCTTCTAAAATGTCCTCATTAGTAATACTGCCCCCAACAGTGATAATGCTCCCCCAGAAATCCCCCATTAGTAATACTGCCCTCTACAGTGCCCCCAATCGTGATAATGACCCCCAGGAGTGCCCCCATTCATAGAAGAGACCTACAGTATTAATAATACCCTCACAGACCCCCCAGTAGAAAAAAGGCCCCCTATTTTTCCTACAGTGGTAATAAAGTTCTCTACGGACCCCTCAGTAGTAATAAGGCTTCCCATAGTGCTCTTAGTAGAAATAAGACAAATCTATAAGTCCCTCCTATAGAGCCCCCAGTAATAATAAGAACACCTATAATGTCCCCTGGATTTAAAATACCCCTATAGTGCCACCAGTATGTACTGCCCCCTACTGTTATAATGTTCACCCTGAAGTGCCCCCAGTATTTATAATGCCCCCTGCAGTGCCCCCTGTAGTTATTTCCCTCCCTCCGCCATAGAGTCCCATGTAAATAACACCACACCATCTCTCCAGCCCCTCTAATATACAGTCCCATGGAAAATAACAGAACACATAAGACGGAAGTCAAAATGGAAGCCTTTAAAAGGCATTCCATTTTGATATATCATAATAGAAGTCTATGGGCAATCATAAATGATCCGTCTGGTTCCCGTTATGCAAGACGGAAAACAAAGTCCTGTCGACAGGACTTTTTTTCCGTTCTGCATAATGGAAACCAGACGGATCCATTATAACGGAAAATAAAAATGCAATCCATAACAGTGATGTGAACCCCCCCTCCCAAATAACACAATAACCTCCCACAGCCTCCTTCAACATACAGTCCCATGTAAATAAGATCACCCTGCCCCAGCTCCCTCCAACATTCAGTCCCATGTAAATAACATCACTCCCTCCCACAGTTGCCATCAACATACAGTTCCATGTAAATAACATCACTCCCTCCCCCAGCCCCCTCCAACATACAGTCCCATGTAAATAACATCACTCTCTTCAGCCCTAACATACAGTCCCAGTTAAATAACCACAACTCCCAGCATTGCTCTGCCTATCCCTTCACTTACCTCTTCTCATGTAGCAGATATCACCTCAGCTTCTTACCCCAGGTCTTCTCCTCTTCATTGCTGTCCTCTCCTGCACTGGTCACATGATGGTGACATCATCGCAGGTCCTTCTCAACCACTGCCTGTTTTACTAGTCACATGACCTGTGATGTCATCACAGCTCCTTCAGCTCTTCCAGTACACTAGAATCAATTGTATTGCCATCCTGTGGACGGCAATACAGTTGTATCTAGCTTGCAGGCCGAACATTCGGGGCCTGGGACAAAACATCAGGGGCCCAGGCCCCGAATGTTTTAACCTAGCAACGCCCCTGAATATACGTGTGTCTTACAAAACAGAGGGAAACATTTTAAATCTCTAAATAAAAACGTGAAATACTAGTGCAAAATCTGTTTCAAGGCATCTCTAGACAATTCAATTCATTCTCTTGGGGGTTTGGGAAAATAGCAATATATGTGTGTCTTACAAAACAGAGGGTAGAGTTTTAAATCTCTCATTGAAGACATAATAAATTATAGTCTGAAATCAGTGTTAGGGCATCTCCAGAAAGTTCAATGTTTTTTTTTTGTTTGTTGTTGTTTTATAGCAATACAGAATACAAGTGTGCAACGCGTGTCTACTAAGGCCTCTTGCACACGGGCGTCATGTTTGACGCCCGGATAAGAGGTGGGTGCGTTGCGGGAATCGCCACGATTTTTCTGCGCGTGTGCTAACGTTTGTAGTGCGTTTAGCATGCGCGTGAAAAAATCCGCATGCTTGGTACCCAGACCCGAAGTCAGACTTCATCACTGAAGTCCGGTTTCGGGATGAGTATTCTGTATATGTAATTATTTTCCTTTATAACATAGTTATAAGGGAAAATAATCACATTCTAATTACAGAATGCAATGTTCCCCGGGCTATAGAGGGTTAAAAATAATAAAGAGTTAACTTACCTTCTCCCATTGTACGCGCAGAGCCCCAGAACGTCTTCTCTCTTGATGATTTCTTGCTTAAGGACCTGTGGTGACAACAGTATTTGAGTGGACCATGTGACCCATGTGATCCTGTGATGTCACCAAAGGTCCTTCATCCAACAGATTGGATAGTAGTAGTAATAGTAGTAGTAATAATAGTAGTAGAAAGTGCCTTTTAGTGCCATATTCTCTGTCTTTACTGCTCCTTCCTAGTGGGGTGCCTTCCTTTTTCTAAGAAGTGGCAAGAAAACCTCACCATGCCCTACCACATATAGTCAAGAGAATCTTCCTGTTGACAACTTGTCAGTCAGCATTTAGACTGCCGTGAGGAGGAGGTTCAGGAGAAGGCTGGGGACCCCATGCATAGCTGTATTGGTGGTGGTAATAATGGCCCCAGTAGACGTGGTTAGTGTTGAGCGAATCGATTCAAACAAATTGACTTCGATCCAAATTTCAGGAAAAATTTGATTCGCCGCAAAGCCATATTTTCTTGTGCTTCATGGTAACAAATCAATTTTCCCTGAAAGGGAGGTAAAAACAAGAAACATAAATACTCACTTCATCCATTTGCGTGCAACAAGTCCGTCACATCCATCCTGATTGAAGATACCACGCAAAATCTCATACAAGGTGATGTATGACGTCACTAGGCCAGCTCACTGACGTCATCATATTTCATGAGGTGTCTAAAATCAAGATGGCTGCGACAGCCTCTACACGAGCAAATGGATAAAGTATAAAGAGTATTTTTTCTTTTCCCTTATTAACCCCTGAAAGGCCTAAGTGGTAGTCTCAGATGCCCCAATCAGCGATAAATGCTGCATCTAAGGGGTTCAATGCTGGGGGGTGGCGCGATCGTCGTTCCCTGTCATTGCGCGCACTACATACAAATAAATGTGCTTCATGATGAAGTAATTTGCCACAAATTCAATTTCTATGTGAAATTCAGTGAAGCAGCTGAATCAAATTTTTCATACCTTTGCTAATCTCTAGTTATGATATTTGCAGTGGGAGCAGCAACAGTGGCAGTCGGGGAAAATACATAGCAGGGAGGGGGCCAAGGAACCCACCATGATATCTCACAGTCTGATAAAAGTGTCAGAGAGGGTGATGATGACTGTGTTTTGGGCAGGACCTAGGAGTGCTAAGGAGGCGATGTAACTCCCAAAGAAATGCCAGGGCCATATCTGCTTTGGTATCTGGTGATGCTGCTGACACTCTAGGTGCATTACGCCCAAAACGTGCCAGAGCTAAGCCAAGCTAGGCTACCTCTAGCATCTAGTATCTTCTGTTTGGCAGTTTTTCTCCATACAGCCAGAAGCATTGCCCTGTGCAAGCTCTGCAAAATAAGCTATGCGCAGCCAAACACAAACATAAGCACCAAAGCTGTATTGAAGCACATGAAGTGACATCCCTCCATCCTGTGGGCAAACAAAGGTGGCAGCCAGCTACCACAACAAGAGTTTCCTCCATCTCCAGATTTCCCTTGCGGCAACCAGGCCGCATCTATGAGTAGTACGGTGTTTCTCACATTAGCAACCTTACTTACTGCCTGTCCTGCTCAGACTCTCTCCTCCACTCCATAATCAGGCATCGATAATGAGTTGCGTGGCCAGGAAGCAACTTTACACTCCCAGCAATCCTGGTGTGCAAACTTAGTTCCCACCTGGCCAAGTTGCTGGTAGTACAGTCTACTGCCTTTAGAGGGCTGATGACGAGCCCTCGGCCTTGCTGGAAGATAGCTAGCCTGTATTAGACAGACACCTGTAGCAGCTGTTACAGGCTCATCGGCAGCACCCGGCCAAACCAGGCACTTATTCTCCTCCAAGGACATGCTCCTGTCCCCAAGAGCAGCAGGGCCCAGCAACGCTCCCACTCCCCCTAGTTACTATCACCCGTCAAGTCAAGCATTGCAATGCGGTGTTGGAGCTAATCAGCCTGGGCGAGAGTAGCCATCCCAGGGAGCATTTGCTAAAGTACATCAAGAAGTAAAGCCACAACTGGGCAAGTTGGTCAGTGACAATGGCTACAACATTGTGACCGACCTGAAACTGGGGGAAATTACACACGCTCCATGCATGACGCATGTCATTAACCTAGTCGTGCAACACTTCCTAGCAATGTCCAAGAGACTGTCCTCATATTCCAGCCATTCTTACGTGGTGAAGAATGCTCTCCTGGACTTGCAGCGACAGAGTGGTCTGCCGCTACACCACTTAATCCGTGACGTTCCAACTCGCTGGAATTCAACATTGCACATGCTAGAGCGTCTGTACAAGCAGCGAAAAGCCACGAACTATTTTGTCATGCACCAGACTGTCTCAGCAGGGAGCATGTGTTCTTTAAAGGTCAGGCAGTGGCAGCTCACCCGAAATGCCTGTCAGATGCTGAAGCCCTTTGAAGAGGCCACAAAGTTTGGAAGCAGGGACAAATGCAGCATGAACAATCATATCCCTCTTGTATTTATATTACAACAGATGCTGACGCTCATGTAGCAGGGGTTGACAGCAGAAGAAGAACAGCTAACACATCTTGCTGTCCGCCCTGTAGCAGTTGGGGACCCACAATATGAAAATCCCATGGGAGAGAGAAGGTGCTGCCACTGGAGAAGGAACAGAAGCTGGAGTCGAAGTTGGAGCAGCAAGAGGATGGCAACTGGAGCCAATCTACTATGGCCCGAACCAATTCGGGTGCATACTGAACTTTTGAAAAAATATTGTTAATCGGAACCAAACCAAACCTCGACAGGTCAGTTCATCTCTAGATTAGATCAAAGTACATACTACAGGTGCTAAGGCTACCCTAAACTAGGGTACACACTGTAGATTCTGAAGATTCCCACACACACTATAGAGACAGATGCTGTAAGTAAAGATCTATTACCGCTGTGTGGAGCAGCAATAGATATAATGTGGAGCACTTTACAACTTTTGTCTGTGTCCATTTTATAAGAATAAAGGTCACATTGAATCATTGGTCATTTCTTTGAGAGCAGCTGATTTCTTTGAACATTGGGTGGCTGTTGCTGAGCATCTACCATGTCCCAATTGTGTAAGTTTACATGACAGATTTTTATCCAGAGGATGTAAACAAGGGGGCAGATTTATTAAAGGGTCAACTTCACTTTTATAGATGTAATAAAGTCATAAATAATAGTGCATGCCTTATTTGCTCTATAATTTGCGACTTTTGTACACTCCTCTCAACTTTTCAAACATGATCAGTGCTCCAGATGGCGACCAAAATGGTCGCCAATGCGACTTAGAATTTACAAATGGCGATAGGACTTTGTTGCCATTTGTGACTACTAAACCCACCGCTGCAACTCTGCAGTTCAATCATGGGTCAGACAGGATCGTTCAGATCAGGAGCCGCTCTGCAGCAATGATCACCGATCTAGGGCTCTTCTAGATGTGCTGCAGTATCATCAGCACAAGCCGAGTCTGCCCCCTTTAGGAGGCCATGACCCTGACCGTGAAAGAGGGCATGTATTAGTCATGTGACCTTGACCAGCCATGGTTAACCCCTAGTTGTCTGCGTGACAGTGTCCCCTGCGTCCCGCTGCTGTAGCTGTGTGTTCCTAGGACTGGTGAGGGACAGGCGGGTAGGTGTTGTGCTGGGGGTACGCACACGTTTACTGCAGTGACAGCTCTGTGGCGGCTCTGATTGGGTCTGTTGGTTCTGGAGAGGCAGAGGATAAACAGAGGCCCCTCCTCCCTATACACAAGAATGGGATGGCATAGGCTGCTCTGTGCATGTACAGTGCCTGAGATCTGATTGCTCAATAGCTCCCTGCTGTAGATATAGTAGATATATAGTGCCCTATATAATCTACAATGTATTACAGTATACAGTTGTGTTCAAAATAATAGAAGTGTGTTTAAAAAAGTAAATAAAGCTCAAAACCTTCTAATAGCTATTATTTCCATACACACAAATGCATTGGGAACACTACACATTATATTCCAAATCAAAACATGAAGAAACATATATCAAATTTGTGTTGTTCCTCTAAAAAATAATTAAGAAAAGTGAATATTAGACTGTTCAAAAAAATAGCAGTGTTTGTATTCTTCTTTACAAACTCAAACATTCACTATATAAACTGAAAAATGTTTGAAGATTTTGTTTTCCTTCGAATCACTTAACTAAAATTTAGTTGTATAACCACTGTTTCTGAAAACTGTTGTACATCTGTGTTGCATGGAGTCAACCAACTTCTGGCACCTGTGAACAGGTATTCCAACCCAGGATGATTGGACTACATTCCACAGTTCTTCTCTATTTCTTGGTTTTGCCTCAGAAACTGCATTTTTGATGTCACCCCACAAGTTTTCTATTCGATTAAGATCCGGGGATTGGGCTGGCCACTCCATAACGTCAATCTTGTTGCTCTGGAACCAAGATGTTGCACATTTACTGGTGTGTTTGGGGTCGTTGTCTTGTTGGAACACCCATTTCCTCGGGCATTTCCTCTTCAGCATAAGGCAGCATGACCTCTTCAAGTATTCTGGTGTATTCAAACTGATCTATGATGCCTGGTATGCGATAAATAGGCCCAACACCGTAGTATGAGAAACATTTCCATATCATGATGCTTGCGCCACCATGCTTAACTGTCTTCACAGTGTACTGTGGCTTGAATTCAGTGTTTGGGGGTCATCTGACAAACTGTCTCCAGCCACTAGACCCAAAAAGAACAATCTTACATTCATCAGTCCACAAAATGTTGCGCCATTTTTCTTTAGGCCAGTCAATGTGCTCTTTGGCAAATTGTAACCTCTTCAGCACATGCCTTTTTTTCAACAGTGGGATTTTGCGGGGGCTTCTTGCAGATAGCTTGGTTTCACATAGGCGTCTTCTAATTGTAACAGTACTCACAGGTAACTTTAGAGCTTCTTTGATCTTCCAGGAGCTGATAGTTGGCTGAGTCATTGCCATTCTGGGTATTCTTCTATCCATTCGAATGGTAGTTTTTTGCTTTCTTCCTCGTCTTTCAGGTTTTGGTTGCCATTTTAAAGCATTTGCGATCATTTTAGCAGCCTATCATTTTCTACACTTCTTTATATGTTTTCCCCTCTTCAATCAACTTTTTAATCAAGGTACGCTGTTCTTCTGAACAATGTCTGGAACAACCCATTTTCCTCAGAATTTCAGAGAGAAATGCACTGTAACCAGCATGTACAACATTTGCTGCCTTCCTTCCTTAAATAAGGGCAATAATTGCCACATGTTTTTCAAAGAATGAATTACCACCTCACTAATTGAACTCCACACTGCTAATATTTTGAACATGCCCCTTTCAATTTGTGATTCACTTATACAGAATCAGCAGCATGCGTGTCATGACTGTTGGGTCTGTTGGATTTCTATTACTCTACTACACCTGTTAGTAAATTATTTGCCATGTAGAAATATATATATATATATATTATATATATATATTATACAGTGTATTACAGGCTATATATCTATAATATACAGTGTATTACAGGCTATATATGTATAGTAAACGGTGTACTGCAGGCTACATGTAATTTAATGTGTATTGCAGGATACATGTAATATACGGTGTATTGCAGGATACATGTAATATACGGTGTATTGCAGGCTACATGTAATATACGGTGTATTGCAGGCTACATGTAATATACGGTGTATTGCAGGCTACATATAATATACGGTGTATTGCAGGATACATGTAATATACGGTGTATTGCAAGCTACATGTAATATACAGTGTATTGCAAGCTACATGTAATATACGGTGTATTGCAGGCTACATGTAATATACGGTGTATTGCAGGCTACATGTAATATAATGTGTATTGCAAGCTACATGCAATATACGGTGTATTGCAAGCTACAAGTGATGTACGGTGTATTGCAGGCTACATGTAATATATGGTGTATTGTAGGCTATATGTAATATACGGTGTGTTGCAGGCTATATGTAATATACGGTATATGTATTTCAATATTTCAGTTCAGTAGCCAATGGCTCCTAGGTATTTTTTTTTTTGTCTGAAGCACTGATAATACTTAAAGGATGGGGCCTAGTGGAGGGATCAGAGCCAGTTGCATCATGGCAGACTTACTATTTTTTATGCCAGAAACTAGTGTAAATTAAAGCCTTAAGTGATGCCATCAAATGGCATTTATACGATTTTCTGGCAGACAAAGACACCAAATGTATTAAGAGGAGTGAAGCACATCCAACCATAATGGATTTTAGAATAAGAATTGCTTAGAAAATGACAGTCTAAGGTTAGATTCACACTTGTGGCAGGACGGATCCAACAGGCTGCTCACCCTGTCGGATCTGTCCTGCCGCTATTCGCCATGACGTCGGACTGCCGCTCCGTCCCCATTGACTATAATGGGGGCGGAGTTCCGGTGCAGCACGGCAGTGCACGGAGAGAGGACGCTGGACTAAACCCACGACATGTCCGACTTTTTAGTCCGGCGGCCTCTGCTGTGCACTGCTGCGCTGCGCCGGAACTCCGTCCTCGCCCCCATTATAGTCAATGGGCACGGAGCGGCAGTCTGGCGGCATGGCGAAATAGTGGCAGGAAGGATCCAACAGGGTGAACAGCCTTTTGAATCCGTCCTGCCGCAAGTGTGAAAGTACCCTTAGTAAAACTTACCAAATGTATGTTTATGCTGAATGACCATGAACAGAGGTCTTGATTACCCTTAGGGATTGGTTTTAAAAAAATGCTAAGCTGCAAAAACACATCAGTTCATCAAAAGGTTACTGGTTGATCAAATACTGACCTATAATTGGACCAGTAACAGGAGTTTGCTATCATAACAGGAAGGTCTGACTTTACGGCGCTTTATTTGATGAAGTCAAGGAGTGTACACCGTGTAACCATGAAGTTGATGTATTATTTTACAAATAAGCATTTGTAGATATAAGAAAATTATAGCCTGCATTCTGTAAATAAGAGAGTTAATGTTTCTGCTTTATTATGGTGATACTGTAGCTTTAAAGGGTTCTCCAAAACCAGTAAATATTAGGAGACAGGGGTTAAAAAAACAAAAAAAAACACCATTGCTCTGGTTCTGATCTCCCTCCCACCCTGCTGGACCAGAAATGTGATTTGCTGTCACCTGAGAAAGCCGGACTCCAAAATCGATAAACCACGCCCACATATGTAAAGCCATGCCCCTGCCTCTGTGAAGCCACACCCCAATCAACCCCCCAACCACCCCCCTTCACCCACCCCCATCGCTGGTGGTGAAAAAAACGGGGATAGAGAGGGAAAAACTTTCTGAATGGAAGGTGAGCTGGGGTCAGCCGTGGTGCTTCTCTCTCCCTCAGTCAGCAACATGTCACCACTGAAGCCAGTAATTGGTTATTATAAATAATAAATTTGCGGCTCTCCGTGCAATTAAACTGTTAATTTTATTGTGAATACACAACATCCTTGGTTATGATCCAGAGATGGCATATAAATGGCTTTGTAGGATACACGAATTAACATACACACCAGACATTTTGGTCCCTACAGAATCTTATTCAGCGGTAACAAATTTGGGTGTGAATGTGGCAGGTTGGAGGGCTGGATCATAACTATAAATGTTGTGTATTCACCATAAAATGAACACTGTAATTGCAAGTTCCCGAGGAGTGCTGCGAATCTATTATTTATAATGCATGATGACCCAGTCCTTCGCAAGCACCCAAAGCTCCAATAAGTGTGCAGACCCCAAATCTTGCATTATGTATTGGTTATTAATGACGTGTAAACTGCACATCACACTTCCAGTCCAGAGGGAATAGAAACTGAGGAAAACGGAAATCAGAGCTGGTGCCTGTGAAAGGTGAGACTTTTGTTTTATCCTTCACCCTATATGGCTGTAGCAATGTTGTTTCACTAGTGCCTTTAGCATTGGCTTCTTTTGGGCTTGAACTTAGGCCACTGTTTCTATGGTGGTTCATGTTGACAATGTTCTGTACACCATAGCCTTGGCTACTTGTGAGTGTGAATTCTTCCCAATGTGCTTCGTATCTCTTCTCAGTTCGGTATTGCGTGAGTTAATGTTTCCTGGCCTTGTGTTTGCATCTCTTTGACTAATGAATTAACTAGTCTGCTATATTGTATTACCTTTGTTGTTACCTTCCTTTAGATTTCCTTAGTTATGTGTCCTGTCCCCGGCAGTGTAGCAATGATTCTATTGGTTGTTTGTACATTACGTGTGTGTCTGGGTTCTACGGAGTGTGTCAGACTTTCTGGCTTTATCTGTTGTCCTAGTTTTGTTTGCCATGCTCTTGAGTCTGCTCCCTGCAATGTGGTCTGAAATCTGTCCTAGTTGTGTTTGCCAAAGAATTCCCAAGTTCTAGTTCTTATCTGCCTTGCCAAGTATCTGTATCTGGACCTGTTGTGTCTGAACTGTGTTTCCTACAGTCCAGTGCCTGTTTTATCTCGCTAAGTTTCTGCACTTGTATCTGCTATGTCTAAACTTGTATCTACTCTGTCTACAGTCTGTTTTGTGCCGGTTGGTCCTCAGTCTGGTTTTGTCTGGTTCTGTCTATGGCCTTACCCATGCTTCCAGTGTTTTGCACTGGTGGTTGTGATCCAGTGTGTCAGCTGCCAACTACAGAGGAACTATTCCAAGAGGAGCTGCCTGGTGGCTCCCCTGTAGCAAAGATCAGATCTCTGTTTAGGGGTTAAAGAGTGAAAACCAGGGGACCACCAGGATAATGCCCTCAGGTCTAGCCCAACGTACAACCAGTTAGTAGGCACAGTGGTTCCACAACCTTTGTGTGTAACACTGGCCATTTGAAAGATGGTTCCCAGTCGCACCCAAACCCCCTTTGAGACAGCCTTAATGTGAGGTAGGAGAATACGCATACAGTATAGTGTCTAGTTAGCATTTCATGTACATATTGAAAAGCATGCATCACATCAGCAACACAATGTGAACGTAAATTATGTCCACATGTTGGAAACTATAGATATATATATTTACTTGCATGACAGCAGTATAATATTTTCCTGATAGGATATCAGAGATAAAGAGAAAAATCTGGGCTCTGAATACTGAAGTTAAAAGGAATGAAACTTAAATGGATTCTGTGAAAAATAGTATACCGGGAGATTCAGCGCATTTGCAGGACAGAACATTGTGGCATCGTGCAGATAACGCTTGCATATTGCAGCCAATAAAATAGTGACAGCAGATGTAAGAAGCATATCACAGGTGGGGTGTAGAACATTAAAAGCAATGTATCAGATGGCAATGTCAGATTTGAGTGAAGAGAGAAAAATAATATTTAAAAGCACTGTGCCTAGCATCCAATTTATGCAGAAGAATATTGGAAACTGACATAAAGGGAAGACAGACGTAAAGAGGCTTTTGGAGACTTGGAAAGTTACACAGGAAAAAAAGAAAATCTTTGTGTTTAAGGATACAGATGGAGACATTGAAAAAGACTCAGAGACACAGATAATCTTTTTGGTTAGGATCAAAACTGTGTTTGAAAATCCAAAGCAGATGATCTTCAAATGGCTCCGAAACACAACGTTAATCCAACAAGTTCAACCAGAACTGTGTGTCATAAGTAATTTGCCAGGGTGTCTTGTATAGAATCCTTGCTAATACATTAGCTGAAAACAGCAATGCATCAAATATTTCTTCTGAAATATAAAAAAATTTAACATTCCATTTTACAAAGTATCTAACCCCTTCTAGATGATCTTCTTTATTCCTGACATTGTTAAACTGGATGTTTTTGTGACCTAGAAATTCAAGTTTAACCATCACTTATCCCAATCGCCCTTTTTGAAGCAGAGATACAGGCAGGTATATACAGGGTCCTCCCACTGTATAGATGCTTAAAGGAAATATGTCATTAGAAAATGACCTATTGTTTAACACAAGTTTTTGTCCTGCAAGAAAAGACGGAGGATTCGCCCTCTTGGACATTATAAGATGAACAATCCGGCTAGATGGCCTGGACTTGTATTCCAGTGATGATTGCTCAATGCAAATACAATTGGAAAAGCATATTTTGGGTTTACTCAACTCTCCACTTTTATGGTCTACCAGTCTTCCCCTAGACTGCTCTCAGATTGTCA
Organism: Bufotes viridis; assembly: GCA_033119425.1. Classification (NCBI taxonomy): domain Eukaryota; kingdom Metazoa; phylum Chordata; class Amphibia; order Anura; family Bufonidae; genus Bufotes; species Bufotes viridis. Next base: position 102,065,370 of record CM065590.1, read on the forward strand.
GCGAGGTGACAAGAGTCATGTTGGATCTTCTTAGCTGACATGGGGATTTATTATTTTATTACTCCTGCTCCCTGTATGCCTCGGAGCACCCGCCCAAATTATATGGCTGGGAAACTTACAGAGACTACTATAATTTTCCGAACTTAGCCTTGTCACTACTCAAAAACTGGTTGATACAGGATCTGACTTCAACTACAACAAATATCTCCTGCAAGACCAAGAAAAAGGGGCTAAGTTCCTACAGTCTTTTCATTTAGAACTACATGTAGATCCTTTTTAAGGTCATTTAATACCTCACCTAGAGGGGACGACTGGCTTGAAAAATTGATCAAAGACAGGACACCCCAAGATAAATCTCTTTCAACCTTTAATAATCTCCCACATGATTGCTCCTAAAGACTTGATATGTGAAGGAATGGGAAAATGAACTAGGAACTTCTTTCACTAATCTAGAAGTAGATGAGATTCTATCTCACTCAAATGGTTTTTCCACCTGTGTAAAACTGCAAGAAAAAAAGACCCCTGTATTCTTAAAAAGAGCTGGCTTGTTGCCAACTAATGCCTACTGGAGACACCAGGATTCACAAGGATCATATATACATTTGTGGCTCAATTGCCTGAGTATAAAACCATTTTGACATCAATCCTTGAAAAACTATAACAAACATGTGGTCGTGATATTGACTTGACACCTGCAACAATTTTACTGATTATCCTCTAAAGACATTAAAATGGCGAAAATAATACATGACCTAACCCCTCAGGTGAACACAGAAAAAATAATAATATAAATATCGTCTCAAAAGTCATTTTTGTCACCTTACATCACAAAAAGTGTAATAGCAAGTGACTAAAATGTCATATGCACCCCAAGATAGTGCCAATGAAACTGTCATCTCATCCCGCAAAAAATGAGCCCCTACATAAGACAGTCACCCAAAAAATAAAAATAAAAAATATGGCTTTCAGAATGTGGAGACACTAAAAAATATTTTTTTTCAAAAATGCTTTGTTATGAAAAACTGAAACAAAAACCCTCCAAAATAGTCACATTTGGTATTGTCACATCTGAAACAACCTGCTCTATAGAAATAGCCCACAATCTAACTTGTCAGATCAACTATGTAAATAACAAAAAATAAAAACGGTCCCAAAACAGCTATTTTTTTGCAATATTTAAATTTTAATCCATTTTTCCAGTAACAAAGCAAGGGTTAACAGCCAAACAAAACTCAAAATTTATTGCCCTGATTCTGTAGTTTGCAGAAACACCCCATATGTGGTCGTAAACTGCTGTATGGCCAAACTGTAGGACATAGAAGGAAGGGGATGCCATATGGTTTTTGGAATGCAGATTCTGCTGGACTGGTTTTTTGACACCATGTACCCATTTGAAGTTCCGCTGATGCACCCCTACAGTAGAAACTCCAAAAAAGTGACCCCATTTTGGAAACTACGGGATAAGGTGGCAGTTTTGTTTGTACTATTTTAGCGTAAATATGATTTACCTAAAGGGTTAACAAAGTTTGTAAAATCGGTTTTGAATACCTTGGGTTTTAGTTTCTTAGATGGAGTGACTTTCATGGAGTTTCTACTCTAGGGGTGCATCAGGGGGCTTCAAATGGCGTCAAAAAAACAGTCCAGCAAAATCCGCCTTCCAAAAACCATATGGCATTCCCTTCATTCGTGCCCTGCCGTTTGGCCATACAGCAGTTTACGACCACATATGGGGTGTTTCTGCAATCAGGGCAATAAATATAGAGTTTTGCTTGGCTGTTAACCCTTGCTTTGTTACTGGAAAAAATTGATTAAAATGGAAAATTTTCCAAAAAATCGAAATTCTAAAATTTTATCTCCATTTGCCCTTAACTCTTGTGGAAAACCTAAAGGGTTAACGACATTTGTAAAATCAGTTTTGAATACCTTGGGGGTGTAGTTTCTTGAATGGGGTCATTTTTCGGTGGTTTCTATTATGTAAGCCTCACAAAGAGACTTCAGACCTGAACTGGTCCCTAAAAAGTGGGTTTTTGAAAATTTCTGAAAAATTTCAAGATTGCTTCAAAACTCCTAAGCCTTGTAACGTCCCCAAAATATGAAATGGCATTCCCAAAATGATCGATACATGAAGTACACATATGGGGAATGTAACTCAATAACTTTTTGGGCTGATATTACTATGCATTATAGAAGTAGACAAATTGAAACTTAGAAAATTGCAAATTTTTCAAAATTTTTGGCAAATTGTTTTTTTTTTATAAATAAAAATGAAATTTTTCGACTCCATTTTACTACTGTCATGAAGTACAATATGTGACTAAAAAACAATCTCAGAATGGCCTGGATAAGTAAAAGCGTTTTAAAGTTATCACCACATAAAGTGACAATGGTCAGATTTGCAAAAAATGGCCAGGTCCTTAAGGTGAAATAAGGCTGCGTCCTTAATCCAGGCAGTGAAATTTCTTATTCCATCTAAATAGAGAGATCCAGAACCCCTCTCCATGTCACAGTGGCATGACAAGGTCAATCAGCTCTTCCAATTAAAAGAGCTTTACAGTTGGGAAACCAATTCAAGACTTCTATTCCCGAAAACTTGGGGACCCTGTATTGCCTATAACGATTGATTGCATTCAAAGGTTTTCATGAAAATCTCAGGTTCTGGCTCAAGACATGGTTTGGATATTCAAGTCTCCCCTAGCACTCAGGTACTTTGTTCTTGGTTGCTAATTGTTCTGCTGTTGTAAAGCAGTATTCTGCTCTCCTCTCACAGCTGATGGGTGTGTCAACCTGCAGACAGTTTGCCAGTACTATACTGGTCTAGACTTCCTTCCCAAACTTGTAGCCAGCCTGAAGAGAGCAGAGACAGACTCCCAGGAACACATGGTTTATAAAAAAAAGATAGTTCTTCGCTCCAGTGCCTTTCAAAGTTATGATCAGCCCAGTGTGTGTGAAAGAGAGAGAGACTAGGGACACAAAAACATTCCTGAGGGAGGCATTCTAAATGTCAGGGATCAGTTAATTTCTTCTCTCCAGTGTCTGAAATTCTAAATGTCAGAGATCAGTTCATTTCTTCTCTCCAGTGCATGAAATAATTAGGAGTTAGCCGCCTTCCAGTCCGGAGCCCCAAATGGAGGAGTGGCCCCTGCACATAAGCCGAATCTAAATGAGCCCAGGAGCGAACCAGTGAATAGATACTCACTTCAGTCCGTCTCAAACTCTCTTTGCTATGGACGAGATAGGGAGGGAGACCCTTAGTGGCAGAGATTTTAAAGTAATTTGCACATTTGTTCAGGTTCACCTACAACAACCATTAATAATAAGTTGTTTGAAAAGTTAGTGACGATTTAAGATTTATTCCCCTAGGATTCATGATTTAATGTATGTCTCCAGCTTCTTACCTAACATAACTCTATAGCCTTAGGATGCTAGACAATACTGTATTTTAAGGGGAATTTATCTCCAGACTGCCGTATTGAACTAATTACATGCTCACACTGGTCATGGTGCCTTGTTTCCTAAGCTAGTTTTCTTGAAGTTCATAATCATTATATTAGTGTGGTAAAACAATTTATAACATCTCTATGTAGGTATAGGTGTTCACCTGATACTTTTACATGTATGGTGCTCAAAGATCTAAATGTGACTCACCCAATCACCAGTGAGTATGTATTCACTGGCTCACTCCTGGGCTCGGCTTATGTGCAGGGGCCACTCCTCCATTTGATACATATGCAAATAAACCTGACATGAGTCCTGTCCCTGAGATGAGTCCAGGGACAGGACTCATCTCGGGTTCATTTTCATATGTATCAAATCGTTTTTTTACACAATAAAAGCACACAGAGCTATGGGGACTGGATATTGCAGGTGTGCTAGAGGCCATCTAGTAACCCAAGTCCTCAGTTCTGCACATAAAATCCCAGTGACAGGTTCCCTTTAAAGTTTAAAAAAAACCTCACTCCTGTTTCCCAGCTGCCATCTGCACTGCAGGCCACAGACCTTTTCTGATCTCTGGTCTGTGTTGCCACATGATCATGCAAGACCCAGCGCAAGAGGTCGCGGTGACATCATCATGGCCTCTTGCGCCTCTCTACTGCCTCATTGGCTTTAGGGGTCTATTAGACTGAACAGATGCAGAGATGGCCCTTCATTGCGCCTCCACTTCTGGGTATCAAGGGGGCGCCTACCCTCGCCTACCCCTTTGTTTCAGCCCTATATGTGAATACACTCTGTCACCCTGGCTTGTTGACCTCATTAGTACATTTAAACCTTTCGGGTAATTTCAAGTGCCGTATCTGAGAGCAGCATATGAAGGAGCAAGAGAAGCTGAGATAGGTGATCCGCATTGGACTGACCCACTGGGGGACCAGGGAATTATCGAGTGGTACTGTCCCCAGTTACCTCTGATTGTGACCCAGGCAACGTTTTAGAATATGCAGCATCTTCCTTATCTGCTCTGCATAAATGTACAACCCACCAGCCCTGGATCTCCTTAAAAGCAGACTAGCTAATTGTTAACAGCTAACAGCTGGCTCTATGCTTGTAAAGCTATTCCCCAGTCCTTCCTTTATATTTCCCACTTCATTTAAACCACTTTGGGCTTTGGCTTCAAAAATGGCACCAAAACTGCATTGCTTTTCAAAAACTGCTGCAAATGAAACCACCTTTAGGATTCCTTCACATAATTCTTCGTGGTAGTTTTGGAGGCTTGTAAAAAAAATGTTACAAACTCCATTTTTTATAACCTTTTTCTGGTGACAGATTTCTGACATACATTCTTTTCGGCATTTTTTTCTACCCATAGAGAAGTCTATGGGAAAACCCCTAAAATGCAATAGCCAGAGCATGCTGCAATTTAAAAACATTGCCATGTACCTAACAAACACACTGCAAGTGAAGGAGAATGTAAACAAAAAAAATACATATTTGTACTGTATTTCATTAAGTTTCATAGATTTACAGCAAATATCTGGAGGTATCCAAAACAATAAACACGTCCAGCACTTTTCAATTAAAAGATTTTTCTTTTGGTTCCTTTATTGAATACGGTACAAAAAAGTACATGATTAAGTCATGATTAAGAGCAGGTGTGCTCGAAATGCGTAGACGATCCTCTGCAGACCCACGTTAGGAGGTTGGGATTCTCTTGCTGCACAAATGAATTTTTTGTACCGTATTCAATAAAGGAACCAAAGAAAAATCTTTTAATTGAAAAGTGCTGGACGTGTTTATTGTCTTGGAGACGCCTGGGATCTCATCTCACCAGTCCGTGCACTGACCTTCATGGGATAATGCTATTTCACATGCGTACAAAGGTGAACTGGATAATCTAATATTGCCACAACATCTGGAGGTAGCAGTTTTTCCTTAAAAATGCTGCATGAAACATTGCAAAAAAACAAACAAACATAAATTGGCAAAAACCCCAGAAACAAACTGTGTGAAACCAGCCTGAGGTTAAAAGTCAGTAGTATGTTTAATGGCTCATGAACACGAACATATTTTTTGTCCATGTCTGTTCCGTTTTTTGCATGGAGCCGCAAAAAATCTGTGCATTCCGTATCCATGTGTCTGCAAGTCCGTTCCAACGAAAAATAGAACATGTCCTATTCTTGTCCGTTTTGTAGACAAGGACAGGCACTGTTACAATGGATCCTCAAAAAAAATAAAAAAAACAGATGTAACAAGGGTCACACGGATGTCATCCATTTTTTTTTTTTGTGGATTCGTGTTTTGCTGGCCACAAAATACATACGGTGGTGTACATGAGTCTGTCAAATATGCAATAATATAGGGTATAATATATTTTTATATCACTTTATTTTTCTTAAAACAAGGCAGTAAAGACTTATTTGATCAATTTTAATGCTATCTACTGAAAAGAAATGGAATTTCCATTATTTATAAACGTGAGAAAAATTGGAAATAAATCTGCTTAGTACAAATAGAGCAACTAGAATTCAAATATTTTATATATTCAGCTATTCAATAGAAACAGAATGACATGAGATTTGGATCACCACAGTGCACATTTCCATATAGACACAGCTCGAACACCAGGTGGTAAAAGGCCACTCAAGTGTATGATCGAAATGAAACTGATGATAGGTTTGAAACCCTTTTATTCTAAGCATACTAACCTTATTCATAGCTTCATGTATCTCATGTTATGTCTCCTTATACACATTTGAGCACTTGATTTATCTTTCTAGAACGATTTCATGACATAAGTGCTTTCTGAATTTTTATATCTAAGAACACAGGCATCTCAAGAAAGACAGCTGGCTGGTAACTAGTCATCACTCCCAACTCGTCATTATTTCAGCAGGGGTGTGTACCTGCTGTAATGTGGACGTTTCATGACTAATCAGTGTTTTGCTATGAAGACAAGGGTCCAGATTTACTAATCCTAAGGATGGCGTAAGCTTAGACAGGCTTGTCTAGATCTGCACCAGATTTATTACAGGGGCTCCGGATGGATTATAAATCTGGTGTTGGGATACACACTTTTCTCTGACTCTATACCAACTATTGGTTGGCTTACTTTGAGACAGATTTTTTACAACAGAATTATGGTTCATATTTGGCACTAAATTCTGCATCTTAGACCCTGCCCCCTTTCTCTCAAGACTCTGTTAAGCCCTGTCCCCTTGTTGAGCATGTTGGAAAATTAGTGGAAAACCTAGATATGCCAAATTGCACAAAATTGCACAAGCTTCCTGTAACCAACTTACCTGCCCGGGCTCCAATAATGCACTCCGGGACTGTGGCGTGGCCATGGCGGGTGAGACGGACTGACAGGCTGCCGGGCTGCACTCCCCATGACGTGCAGCTTAGCCACGCCCACTGGTGACCTGAGCGCTTCTATAGTAATGGAGTGCTCACTATGTTCCTCCCTGCAGCAGAGGCACGCTAGAGGAGATTAGCTGTGATTTTGTTTAGGTGCACCTGGGCAGTTTGTGTTCTGTTTCAATGGGGCGCTGAGTCCCTGGACTTATCAGATTCTGATCCAGGGACTCAGCCCTGTATTTAAATCCCCTGCTGGAAATACACCTTTGCCAGTTATAGGTTTTTACTCCATAGCTGTGCTCCCAGTTCCATTCTGTGCATATTTGGATTGCTTGTTATTTTGACCTTGGCTAGCTTTTGACCACTTTCTGTCTCGTGATTTGGTATTGTGATTCACGTCTGGATCTGACTTATGCTTGGCTACTCGGACTTTCTGTCTTGTGATTTGGTACTGTATCGTCCGCCTGGTTCCAACCCATTCCCATACGACCACATTTCTGTGTTGTTTTGTCTCTGTGTATGTCTGTCTCGCACTTAGCACCACAAGTAGGCAGTTAGGGCTCACTGTCTATGTACCCCTGCCTATAATGCTGACACTTGCTCCACTTTTTAGACAGATTTTTGGTGCAGACACATTAGTAAATCTGAACCAACGGGTAAAGCTTGGTGTTGTAAACTATCATTAAATATAAACTATTTTTATTGATAAAATGTAAATAACCTGCTATAATGTCCACCAACAATGGCAAAAATAAATGGGAAAAATCACTCGGTGCTAAAAATACATTCACCAATATTGCTTGAATCAATTAACAAATAGACACACAGCAGTATTTGGAACAGCTTCACTTTTATGTCCAAGCCTGTTTATTTTTTTAGGAAGAGCCTGTGCTCATTGACAGAGAACTATTATTCATCCATTGACTGGAGGAGCCTATAAACTGGTAATGATCAATGTGTTGTATATAACAGTATATTATTGTCTGGGTTATACTTTTTTTTTATAAAGAGATAACCTATACATGAGGAACAACTATTGACACACTTACAGCTTGTACACTATGTATTCCAACAGAAAGCTGGCAGTATAAAAGCTGGGATTCTTCCCAGGGGCGTAACTAGAGTTCTATGGGCCCCAGGGCAAACTTTGAATTGGGGCCCCACTGTGAGCCTTAGCCCACCCCCCACGAGCCTCTGCCCCCCGCGAGCCTCTGCCACTCCCCCCCCACGAGCCTCTGCCCCTTCCCCTCCACCCCTCTCCGTATGAAGCCATAGATTAAAAAAAAATAGAGTATTTTTTTTTTTATGTGTGGCACTCACTGCCTTCAAACAAGGGATGGGGGGGGGGGGGCGAATAAAGATCAGTGTTGCCGTGCGGCAGTTTGTCTCACTATATTTCATTTTGCCCCACCCATTCCCTCTTTACATTTCATTTTTTGCCCACAGAGTATTTCATTTTCCCCCAGGCCCCTCATTATTTGCTGCCCTTGGCTGCCCAATAATGGCCGGTGCGGGCCCTTCTGGATTCAGACACACTGCCTCACGGCACCACTGATCATCATTAATGTCCCCCCTCCATATGAAGCCGGAAACCGGTGTGTGCCCTTTTTTACATTAAAAACAAAAAAACAAAAAGTGGGAGGTCACGGGTTTTGTGCTGACAAGTAAGGGCAGTGCAGCCACGCAAAATATAGGGAGGGCCCGCCGTCCTTATTAAAAAACCACTTGCAGGGCTGCGGGGCCCACTTTGCTCCATCTATCTTGGAGGGCCCTGCGGTCCCTCCTGACTTAGGGGCCCGGTCGCAATTGTGACCGCTGCGACCCCTATAGCTATGCCACTGATTCTTCCACATTTGAGCAGCTATTCTCTTTCACAAAGAAAATGCTCCACAGCACAAAATAACATCAACACTACTTATACAAGTACATGGAACGCAAACAAAAAGAAATAAAGCGTAAAAGAGTTGTATGAAAATTGAGAGTCAAGTAAAAGAGATTTGGTTATTTTCAAAACAGATGATTATTATTTAGGACATCCATCTTTGTGTCTGAGCACAGTCATTTTTCTCCTTCCTAGCTAAGCCTAATCCTTGTAGATTGTAAGCCCTCATGGGCAGGGCCCTCTCTCCTTCTGTACCAGTCTGTAACTCGTCTTGTTCATGCTTAGTGCAATTATCTGTATTATATATACCCCTTATCATATGTACAGTGCCATGGAATGAATGGGGCTTTAATAATAAAGAATAATAATAATAATTTTGCAAATCTGACACGTGTCACTTTAAGGTACCCTTACATATGGTGGAATTTTCCAGCAGAAAATAGCAGCTGCAGGTTTCCAGATTTTTAGGGCGTCAATTAGGGTGTAGCGGATTTTGTTGCGGACTTCCTGCATGAGAATCTCTCCTTTCGGTTCAATGGGAAATTGATTCTGCTGTGGAAAATGTTGTGGAAAAATCTGCAACAAAATATGTACTGTTATTTCCGCACTGGAACACAGCACAGGATTAGACAATTTTCAGCCCCTTAGGATAACATGGAGAAAGTTCTGGCAGAAAATTCCCCAACCATGTGAGGGCACCCTTATGTTCTAATAGTTTTGGAATGCTTTTTTCTAATCCAAGTGATTGTGAGGTTAACACATTGTATATCATGTTAATGGTAAATTTGAATCCATATGCTTTACCTTTTTGAACCAATATGTTTGACCTTTTTTAAAAAAATCCCAAAAAATCAGCTTTTTCTTAATTATAATTTCTCTGCTTTAACCTCTTAAAGACACGGCCATATTTCACCTTAAGGACCGGGCCAATTTTTGCTAATCTGTCACTTTATGTGGTGATAACTTTAAAACGTTTTTACTTATCCACGCCATTCTGAGAATGTTTTCTCCTCACATATTGTACTTTATGATAGGGGTAAAATTGACTTAAACAATTTAAAATTTAAAAATACCAAATTTGCCAAAGATTTGGAAAAAATAGGAAATTTAAAAATTTCAATTTCTCTACTTTTATATAGATAATAATACCTCCAAAAATAGTTATTACTTTACATTCCCCATATGTCTACTTCATGTATCGATCATTTTATGAATGCCATTTTATTTTTGTGGGAAGTTACAAGGCTTAGAAGTTTAGAAGCAAATCTTGAAATTTTCAGAAAATGTCCAAAACCCACTTTTTAAGGACCAGTTCAGGTCTGAAGTTACTTTCTGAGTCTTACATAATAGAAACCACCCAAAAATGACCTCATTCTAGAAACTACACCCCTCAAGGTATTCAAAACTGATTTGTTAACCCTTTATGTGTTCCACAAGAGTTAATGGCAAATAGAGATAACATTTCTGAATTTTTGATATTTTGTGGAAAAATTTCCATTTTAATCCATTTTTTCAAGTAACAAAGCAAAGGTTAACAGCCAAACAAAACTCAATATTGAATGCCCTGATTCTGTTGTTTGCAGAAACACTCCATCTATGGTCGTAAACTGCTGTATGGCCAAACGGCAGGGCATAGAAGGAGAGGAACGCCATATGGTTTCTGGAAGGCAGATTTTGATGGACTGGTTTATTTACACTATGTCCCATTTGAAGCCCCCCTTATGCACCCCTAGAGTAGAAATTCCAAAAAAGTGAATCCATATAAGAAAGTACACCCCTCAAGCTATTTAAAACTGATTTTAAAAACTTTGTTAACCCTTTAGATGTGCCACAAGAGTTAATGGCAAATGGAGATGAATACCTTGAAGGGTGTAGTTTCTTAGATGAAGTCACTTTTTTGGAGTTTCTACTCTAGGGGTACATCAGCAGGGCTTCAAATGGGACATGGTGTTAAAAAACCAGTCCAGCAAAATCTGCCTTCCAAAAACCATATGGCGTTCCTTTCCTTCTGTGCCCTGCCATTTGGCTATACAGCAGTTTACAACCACATATGGGGTGTTTCTGCAAACTAAGAATCAGGGCAATAAATATTGAGTTTTGTTTGGCTGTTAACCCTTGCTTTGTTACTGGAAAAATTGATTAAAATGGAAAATTTGCCAAAAAAATTGCTGTTTTGGGACCGTTTTTATTTTTTGTTATTTACATTATTGATCTGACAGGTTAGATCGTGTGCTATTTCTATAGAACAGGTTGGTACGGACGTGACAATACCAAATGTGACTATTTTTGGAGTGTTTTGTTTGAGCTTTACATAATAAAGCATTTAAAAAAAAAAAAAAGATTTTTTAGTGTCTCCACATTCTGAAAGCCATATATATATATATTTTTTTGGGCGACTGTCTTATGTTGTGGCTAATTTTTTGCGGGATGAGATTAATGTTTGATTGGTATGATTATGGGGTGCATATATCTTTTTGATCACTTGCTATTACACTTTTTGTAATGTGAGGTGACAAAAATGGCTTTTTTGACACTGTTTTTATTTAATTTATTTACGGTATTTACCTGAGTGGTTAGGTCATGTGATATTTTTATAGAGCAGGTTCTTACGGATGTGGCGATACATAATATGTATACTTTTTTATTTATTTTACTTTAACACAATAACAGTATTTTATAGTGTCTCTATAGTCTGAGAGCCATATTTTTTTTACTTTTTGAGCGATTGTCCTATGTAGGGGCTCAATTTTTGCGGGATGAGATGGCGGTTTGATCGGTACCATTTTGGGAGGCATACACCTTTTTGATCGCTTGGTATTACACTTTTTGTGATGTAAGGTGACCAAAAAATGGCTTTTTTTTTTTTTACACCATTTTTTTTTTTTTTTATGGTATTCATCTGAGGGGTTAGTTCATGTGATATTTTTATAGATCAGGTTCTTACGGATGCATCGATACTTAATATGAATACTTTTTTAAATTTATTTTACTTTAACACAATAACAGAATTTTAGGGGGAAAAAATGTTTTAGTGTCTCTATAGTCTGAGAGCCATATCTTTTTTTAATTTTTGAGCGATTGTCCTATGTGGGGCTCATTTTTTGTGGGATGAGATGGCGGTTTGATTGGTACTATTTTGGGAGGCATACGCCTTTTTGATCGCTTGGTATTACACTTTTTGTGATGTAAGGTGACAAAAAATTGCATTTTTTACACCATTTTTTGGGTGTTTTTTATGGTGTTCATCTGAGGGGTTAGTTCATGTGATATTTTTATAGATCAGGTTCTTATGGATGCATCGATACCTAATATGTATACTTTTTTAAATTTATTTTACTTTAACACAATAACAGAATTTTAGGGGAAAAAAAGTATTTTAGTGTCTCCATAGTCTGAGAGCCATATTTTTTTTAACTTTTTGGGCGATTGTCTCATGTAGGGGCTCATTTTTTTCCTATTTGATTTGTACCATTTTGGCGTACATCCGACTTTTTTGATCTTTTTTTTACCTTTTTTGGGAAGTAAGGTGGGCAAAATTTCAATTTCATCATAGTTTTTATTTTTTATGGCGTTCACTGTGCAGGGAAAGTAACATGACCGTTTCATTTTATTTTTTGAATTTTTAATCAGTTATAAATGTGTTTTTTATTTTTACTTATTTTGTCATATTTTTTTTACATTTTTTTGACCCAGACCCACTTAGTTCTTGAAGATCCAGTGGGTCTGATGTCTGTATAATACAAAACAGTACACTATATAGTGTACTGTACTGTATTTTCACTTTACACTTAGTCTGATAAGACTTCTGTCTTTAGCAGAAGTCTGATCAGACTTAGCATTACCATGGCAAGCCGGAAGCCTGTAAAGGTATCCAGTTGCCATGGTAACCATCACCCACTGCCACAACAGAGCAGCGGGTAAAGGGGATGAAAGGGGGTCCCCTCCCTCTGTGATCTCATCAAAAATCGGGGGCTGAAACGGTACAGCAGCCCTCTTCCATATAGCGGGCCCTACGGACCACGGTATGGAAGGGGTTAAACAGCTGATATCTGTGCCAGCACAGATGTCAGCCGTTTCAAGCAGAGTGTCAGCAATGTGCTGACACTCTGATAACCGCTTGGCCATACTGGAAATGAGAGTGGGCGGGTGGATGATCGCAGGCCCGCCCGCACCGCCTTCGCCAAGCCGGCACCCCCACCCCGGTTAAAAATGAAAAAACGGACCTCGGGATTTAGTATAACTTGTCACCTGCAGATCAAGAGCTCCTGCACATGTCCGTTGGATGTTTTGCGGTCTGCAAATTGAAGATCTGCAAAACACGGATACTGCATTTGGTGGAATGGCCGGCCCCTAATAGAACTGTCCTATCCTTGTCCGTAATGCAGATAATAATAGGACATGTTCTTAATTTTTGTGGAAAGGCTATGGGGATATATGGACATGGAATCCATACAGAGGTATTTACATTTTTCCCATCCCCATTGAAATGAATCATTCCACTTACGGGTCGCAAAAAAAGGAGCGGACAAAGAAAAAAAAAAGTTTGTGTGCACGAGTTGACACTTCAATTATTTGGTTAGTTATTTTGAACTGTTATTGCAAGCCCAAACCAGGTTCGGGTCAATAATGCAGAACCGTATGCCTTCCGTTTCCGTATTTCCATTCAAAGATAGAAAAATGTCCTATTATTGTCTGCATATCGGACAAGGATATTACAGTTCAATCAGGGGCCAGCTGTTCCGTTCCGCAAAAAACGGAATGCACACGGATGTCATCCGTATTTTTTGCAGATACGTTTTTTTGCAGACCGCAAAATATTGAAAAAGCCATACGGTTGTGTGCAAGAGGCCTAACTGAAGTGTGAACTCAGCTTAAAAGGGAGCGTTCACATCACCGTTATTTTTCTATTCTTCTGATCCATCAAAAGAACAGGGAAAAAAACAAGAATAGGACCCTGTAAAAAAAAAAACAGATCTTGTGCTTCACTTTTTTACAGGATCCATTTTTTTTTCTTTAAAATAGTTATTAAGATTTACCATATGTCTAGCTTGTGTTGGCATAATTTGTGAATGTCATGTTTTTAAGACATTAGAAGGTTCAGAATTTTCAAATTTTCAAGAAAATGTCCAAAACGACTTTTTTAAGGGCCAATTCAGTTATGAAGTCGCTTTGAGGGGCTTACACAACCACACGTAATTGACCCTATTTTAGAAACTTTACCATTCAAATTATTCAGAGCTAATTTCACAAACTTTTTTGACCCATCAAGTGTTTCACAAGAATTAAAGGAAAATAGTGTGGTATAAAAAAAATCGATATTTTTGCCCTAATTCTGCAGCTTACAAAAACACCCCATATTTATTCGTAAACTGCTGTAGGGGCACACCACAGGGCTCAGAGAAAGGGACTGCCATGCGGCTTTATGAAGGCAGATTTTTCTGGAATGTTTTTCAGGTACCATGTAACATGTGAAGAGACCCTGAGGTACCACTGAGTCAAAATCCCCAAAAAGTGATTCCATTTTGAAAATGACTCTCCTCAAGTAATTTATAAAGGGGTACACTGAGTGCTTTGATTCCACAGGCGTTTCACAGATTTTAGAAACAATTGACTGTGAAAATGAAAAATTTAATTTTTTCAATGAAATGTTGCTTTAGTTCCAGATTTTTCATTTTTACGAGGGGTAACAAGAAAAAAAAAAGGCAACCTACAATTTGTTACCCATTTTCTCCTGAATTAAAAAATAGCCCATATGCGGTCGTAAACTGCTGTTTGGGCACACTGCAGCGTTCATAAGAGAAAGAGTGCTATGTGCATTTGAGACCTACTCTACTGTGAGGGGAAATTAAAAAGAAACCACCAAGAAGTGACCTCATTTTAGAAACCAAACCCATCACAGAATTTACTATTTTAACCCCAGTAGTGTTTTACAAACATTCATTCACAGCAGATTGAACATGTGCATATTGAAGATTGCAATTTTTAAACAGATATGCCATCTCAGTGCACAATACATGAAAAGATCATGGGTTTACTATAAATGAAAAGGCATGGGTTTGGCACACAGATTATTAAACAGTACAAGCAATTTCCAAGTGTTTTATCTGTAATTTAAAGAAAGAGCTGCAATTGAATGTCCCCTTTTACAAATCCACTGCACACTGGCATTTACAATTAACTAGTGTTGAGCACAAATAGTTGAACCGCGAATTTTATTCGCAAATATCGCCACTTCGATAATTCACGAATATTTAGAATATAGTGCTATATATATCAGCACTTAGCAATATCCCTAGCAACCAATAAGAAAGTTGCCTGCCCCTTAGTGTTGATCGCGAATATTCTAATAGCGAATTTTTATTGTGAATATATTACATTGCCGAAATTTGCTAAATATTGCAAATTCGAATATTGCCTATGCCGCTCATCAGTACAATTAACTTTGGTAATAATTATGTTTTTGCAGTAACCTGAAGTATTAGAATGCTTTAACTGAGATAGGTAAAACAAGTCAATTTTTGCTGTAAATGTGTTTCAACTACATAGTATATTGCAGTAATAAAATATGCTCACTAACACAGCTGTAACAATGTAGTTTTTGCAGTAAAATGTGTTTGAACTATATGGTATACTAAAGTATTAAAATACTTTCAATAAGGGGTAAAATATGGAAGTTTTCGCAGTAAATGTGTTTGAATTACAAGGTATATTGCAGTAGTAAAATGTGTTCACTAATACGGTTATAACAATGTAGTTTTTGCAGTAAAATGTGTTTGAACTATATGGTATACTGAAGTATTAAAATGCTTTCACTAAGATGTAATATGTGTTTAAACTGAATAGGGTCTTGCAGTAATAAACCATATTTTTTGAGTAATAATAAAATGTGTGTCACGCACCTGTCTACGCCCCTGCGTAAGTCTGGGCACATTATAACGGTGGTGCCACTGGTGCTCTGTTGCTATGGCAACCAGCCCTGCAGAAAGTGGGGCCGCTCAACGTATCAAGGAGCTGAGACACCAGACCAATCAGGCTCTGTGCTAGAGTCACATGCTTTCTGACGGCAGGCTATTTAAACAGGCAGCTACTGGCCAGAGTTGCCTGTGATTCATTTTGTAAACCACTCTAGCTAATTATATGTTTGGTTCACTGGATAATTGACCATTTTCCTGTTTTTTTACATTGCCTCGGATTACTGATTTTGCCTCTAACGTGACCTCCTGGTTTTTGACTTTACTACTTTGTGACCACGCCTTTGTCTGCTGACTTTGTCTCTGTCTTTGTCTCCTGGTTTATCTTTGCTGTTTATTTGTATCAGTTTTTACATTCAGATCCAGTCCTGTTTTGGGGTGTTTGGCTTTCAGCTCTTTTTGTCTCTTTACTCATTTTGATTTAGGCCCCTGTACTTAGCTAAGAAAAGATTGTCATCCAGTTGTGTGCTGCTACTTAGGACGGATCATGCAAGTAAGCAGGGGCAGTTGTGCAGGTGGAGTACAGGGCTGCACTGTTCTCTACACTTTCATGACAATGTGTTCAATAACATAAGTTTAACAATAGCATTATTGCAGTATTGCTTTTGCTATAACTAATAACTATCTGTTATCTTGCAGTAATATGCAACACGTTCAATAACACAGGTATAAAAATAGCGTTTTTGCAGTATTGTTTTGCTGTAACTACCTATCATCTTTCAGTAATATACAATGTGTTCAGTAACATGGGAATACTGCACTACAAACAGTACATTTAAACAGTTTTTTTTGGCGGAGGAAAAGGGGGCAACTGACAATAATCTATGGCCTGTAGAAAGTTAAAAAAAAAAGTTGGCCGGCTGTTTATACAGAAAAATATGAGTTTCTTGTAGGATTTTGTAATGCAGAACTAGCTGCATGAAATAACTGAGGCAGTGACCAGTCCCTCACTCTCTCTATTTGCTTTATCTAATAAAACCCTAAAATATACCCAATTGTATACTCTCCTTATAGTGTCCCTATCATATTAGATTAGTGGCTTGTGTCTGAAATAGCTTTTTCTCAGCAAAAGGACCTTCCAGTCTGTCATCCTCTGAGCCAATTAGGGCAAGCTCTCCCCCCACTTCCTCCCAGTACCATGTGATCCAACATCTCCTGGTTTTCCCTGCCAATATTCACAGTAAAACTGCTCTGGGTGAAATTTTTGCACAATTCATCTAAAACGAATTGCAAAACTCCGGATCTATATTGTGGACAAATTTTTGTGAAGTTTGTAACATATCTGATTAATTTAGAATTAATTTGCTCATCTCTAGCTTGCATACAAATCAAGGAAAAGATATATATATACAAACCATCCTGCACGATTAGATAGTGAATATGCAGATGTGCCTGGCTACATTTATAAAGTCACAGAAAACAGTACACTATAATAATAGATGCAAGCATTACATATGGACTAAGCTCTCATTCTATTGATAAAATCTGAGACACTTAGCCAATGCATTTTGATCAAAACACATCTGTGCCCACCTACCCAGCGCCAAGGTGGTCTCAGTTCAGGCAGGTTCTATGCTAAACCTACCTATGCCGTTATGCATTTACGTTTAGGAGAGTGGCCCTGCACATATGGTGTGCTGCTCCCAGTTTCCTCTATGTGCATCAGCAGTCAATGAGAGGGAGAGCACAGACACCTCAAACTTCGGAAACTTCGGCTCTATATGGTGGATGAATTTTTGTGAAGTTTGTAACATATCCGATTAATTTAGAATTGATTTGCTCATCTCTAGCTTGCATACAGTTGCTTGACAATGAAAACCCATGTAATGAAGCTCCCAGTCAGAGGAGGTTTAGGACTCTGCATGTATTGATTCAGAAGAGCATTGGTGACTTTTATGCACTATGTACCTTACCACTCGGTGAGAGTGCTTGCCAACTTTACATGGTCTGCCACTTCATGGCTGAGTTGCTGTGGTTCCTAAACAATCCAACTTTGCAGTAATACCACTCACAGTTGATCATGGAATATCTAGAAGTAGCATTGGACTGACCCACCAGAGCATCCTCCAGTGGGCCCTCACATGACCGCCTGCCTATCCTGCCAATCTACAGCGCCGTCAGACAGCACTTGAATTAGAGAAGTTTTAACCATTGGTCTATTGATGGCTCTGAAATACTGGCTGACAGATGACTATTTTATGTTCAGTTCCTCAGTCTGTGAGGGCTTTGTTCTTACTAACCTGTTTGTAGGCAGCAATGCATTAAAATGCAAATCCTTTCTCTATGTTACAAAAAAAAAAAAAAATTCTTTCCTGGAAAATTTATGTCCAAAATTGAGTTATCGGCCTTGTGTCACATTTATTAACTACTATCAGAAGGACCCGGCTTTTCAAAGGGAGATTTTGGCTGTTTCATTAAATATTTATGTATGTGATTAAAACATATACAAAGTGTCCCCCATAACGGCTCATGTACACAAACCTGCTGTGTTTTGCGGTCCATAAATCGCGGATCCGCAAAACACAGATATCACCCGTGTGCCTTCCGCAATTTGTGGAACGGAACGGGAGGCCCATTATAGAAATGTCCATTCCTGTCTGCAAAACAGACAAGAATAGGACATGATCTATAATTTTTGCAGGGACACAGAACGGAGCAACAAATGTGGACAGCACACAGAGTGCTGTCCGCATCTTTTGCGAGCCCCAAAAAGTGCGGCTCGGGTGCGGAAACAAACCATGTTCATGTGAAGGCACCCTAACAGTGACCTCCACAGCTCCCCACCCCCTTAACAGTGACCTCTACAGTGGCCCACCCCTTAACAGTGACCTCCGGGGTGCCTTGCCCCTTAACAGTTACCTCTACAGTGCCCCACCCCCTTACCAGTGACCTCACAACAACAACCCACCGCCTTAACAGTGACCTCCACAGCTCCAGGCCCCCCTAACATTGACCTCCACAGCAGTCCAGCCCCCTTAACAGTGACCTCCACAGCATCCGGCCCCCTTAAAATATGACCTCCATAGCACTCCGCACCCTTAACAGTGACTTCTACAGTGGCCCACCGCCTTAACAGTGACCTCCACAGCACCTGACCCCCTTAACAGTGACCTCTACAGTGCACAGCCCCTTAATTGTGACCTCCACAGCAGCCCGCACCCTTAAGAGTAGCCTCCACAGGGGACCACCCCCTAACAATGACATTTACAGTGGCCAGCCACCTTAACAGTGACCTCCACAGTGCCCCATTCCCTTAAAGTGGGACCATCACCTGCTCCCTTATATGTGACCTCCACAGCACCCATCCCCCTTAACAGTGACCTCCACTAAGCCCCACCCATAAACAGTGACCTCCACAGTAGCCTGCCCCCATAACAGTAACCCTCCACAGTGCTCCACCCCATTAACATTGACCTCCACAGAGGACCTTCGCCTTAACAGTGACCTCCACAGGGCCCTGCCCCTTAACATTGACCTTCATAGCAGCTTGCTCCCTTAACAGTGACCAACCCACAGTGCCCCACCCCCTTAAAATAAGACTTCCACAGCAAAATGCCCTCTTAAGAATGGCACCTACAGCACGTTGCCCCCTGATTATTGATCTGTAGAGTGGCCTGCCCTCTTAACTGTGACCTCCACAGCACCACTCACCCTTAACAGTAACCTATAACAGTGAAGAAAAATGGCTAGGTTGTTATGGAAACCTGGTGTACGGCTGGATTCACACGTCCGTTTAACATGGACGTGAACTGTCCGTAGTAAACTGGGCTGGATTCCTGCTTAGAGCAGGACCGCACGGCATCTTTGGTTGCTATGACGCCATGCGCTTCCTGCCGCCCCTGCAGTACGGTAACGAATGACGCCGTGCCCTAAGCAGGTATCCAGCCCAGGTTAGCATGGACAGTTCACGTCCGTGTTAGACAGACATGTGAATCCAGCCTAAAACTGAGTGTATTTCATGACTGAAGGACCTGCTAGTTTCTATTGGCCTAGAAGGGTCATGTGACTGTGTGTATGGCAGTTAGGATATGAGTGAAGCTGTGAGATTAGAGATTAGATCCATTGGTGGACATTAGTTTGTAAAAGTGGACTGAAAAGTGGACATGACTTGCTGCTTGCCCAACATTTAGACACATTTTTGAATTACGACTGTTTAAAATATCACTCGATAGATAGGTGGTATAAAAATTGAAGAAACAGCTCTAAAGATATTTAAAAATGCAACAAATTATGACATCGTGCAACAGCTAATTTGCAATTTATGCCAACGTTACCTCCAGAAAAAATGACTTAAAGGGGTTTTCCAACACTAACAAATGCCCTCCCATATTCCAGGCCACTCACACTGATTCTACTTACCTGGCTCCCCGCACCCTGCGCCGCTCCTGGTTCCGGCACCGCCGCTGCTGCTTCTCCCCATGTGCAGATCAAAAGATCCGGTGTCGGGGGGAACAGCCAATGGTAGACAGTGTTGGGGGGGAAGCCTCCCTAGCATGGCGGGTGACACTAGGGAGGCTCGTCCCCCATTACCGACAGCCATTGGCTGCCAACCCCCCCCCGACACCTGATATATTCATCTACGCAAGGGGAGGAACCAGCAGCAGCGGCAGGGCGGCGACCAGCAGGAGCCGCGCAGGGAGTGGGGAGCCAGGTAAGTAGAATCAGTGTGAAGGGCCCGGCATATGGGGAGCATTTGTTAGTGTCTGATAACCCCTTTAAAAAGTAACTAAACTTTTCTACAATCTTCCTTTAAAATGTTCTAAATAGCCTAAAAATGTTTTTGTACACTTTACACTTTATTATTCAGGAATAGTTTTCCTGCTCAAACCAGCACTCAAAGTCCTTGGTGTTATCGCTGCTGCTGCCTGTGCTCTCCTCAAGCGTGGAAGAACTCTGACATAGCACATCGGTACCCTGTGTCCTGTACAACTGAGCTATGCCGATCCGCGCTGCTCAAAGCTCTCTATAGCACATCGGTACCGGGGTAGCTATAGAGAGCCTTGAGCTGAGCGGAGCACTGTACTGGGATGATGGCTTTAAGACATGATAGCACCCTGGACTGGGTGCCTATTTGAGAAGGAACTTCAGTAACAAATTTTCAACAGACCCAGCACCTTGGAGTTTAAAATAAAATGTTACTTTTATTTAAATGATTAAAAAAACAAAAAACTTCATGGGGGGGTGGCGGGCGCCTTTAAGCTTGATGAGGGCTTGATGAAGCGCGATCTTTGCTGGATCTACTGAAAATTTGTTACTTAAGGGGATTCATTCATGCTGCTTTTTTTCTTCATATTACGGGTTTGTCTGGATTACGCAAATTTAGGGTGAGCTGTGAAAAAAAAAAATGTTGTTTGTTTTTTCTTGTATTTGAGAAGGAACACTGTATTACTGAATAATAAAGTATATTACAAAAACATTTTTAGGCTATTTAGAACATTTTAAAGAAAGATTGTAGAAAAGTTTAGTTAGGCTACTTTCACATTTGCAATAGCCTTTCCTGCGGGGGAACAGCATGCCGTATTCGTGCTACCACAAGTCCACCGTGCCACCAGAAGTCTGCTCCAGCCCCATTCACTATAATGTGGGCTGGTCAGATGTGTAGCCGCAGCACGGCAAACATGCCGGGAGGTGGCCAGAATAAAACTACAGCACGCTGTGGTTTTTGTCCGGCCGCCAAATTTGCGTATTTGGAGAATCTACTCCAGACAACACCACTTTAAATGCCTAGAGTTCCTATCAAAAACACACTTTGCAACGCATTCCAGTTGGGGAATATTTCGAATGTACTGTATGTGTTGGAAGGAATTTAAGATCTTGTCAGATAGATAAAAAGCAAGAGGATTCACAGAGCGCAGTATGCACATAGCCTATAATATAGCCTCTAAACAGACATACACCATATACCTAAGATACAACTGCTCAATGATAAGCCAGAACCTTACCATAAACATATTTGCCTCCATACACATTATATTGGTGGTGGAATCAGACATCTCTGTCCACATGTCCCATTAAGACAAATGGATGGCATAGAGGAGGTGCCGCTTGTTACACTGATCAATCAGACAGAATGAAGAGTCGCTCTGATAGACTTGAGCTGTCTATGTATTACATGGGTGGCCGATCCTTTTCAATGGCTGTCAAGCAACAAAACATTTCCCTTGCAGTGCCTGCAGCAGGAAAATGTCTGTGGCTACTTTCAACACTAGCGTTAATATTTTCCGGTATTGACATCCATCATAGGGTCTCAATATCGGAAAAAATCGCTTCAGTTTTGTCCACATTTATTGTCCTTGGGAACAAAATGTAACTGCACAGAACAGAATGCTCCAAAATGCCGTTCCCATACTGGAAAGCAAACCGCAGTATGCTGCCGTTTGCTTTCTGTCCTGGGATACAAGGCAAGACGGATCCGTCATGACCCACAATGCAAGTCAATTGGGACAGATCCATTTTCTGTGACACAATCTGACACAATAGAAAACAGATCCACCCCCCATTGACTTTCAATGGAGTTCATGACAGATCCGTCTTGGCAATGTTAAAGATAATACAACGGGATCCGTTCATAATGGATGCTGACGGTTGTATTATCAGAAACGGAAGCGTTTTTGCTGAACCCTGTCGGATCCAGCAAAAACGCTAGTGTGAAAGTAGTCTGACTGCAGTTTTCCCCAGTAAAGTTACCAGGGTGCTCCTTTCTTTAAAGAGCATATGTGGCAGGATAATGACTACCATCACACGTAAACAGTGACAGTGCAGCCCTAAGCTGCCTAGACCCATTATCTCTACCTATTAGAAAACGTGGCGTTAAACAGGCGGGAATATGCTCAAACCAATATGCAGTTGTGCATGTATATAGGGGAGCATATCCTGCACTTGTAGTCCGTTGCTGATGGCAATCAACAGCAAAAAAATGCATACAATGGAAGATGCCAGCAACAGACTACAAGTACCACAATAACCATCCTACATAAGGTAACAATTATGTGAATGTGGAGAACAATCAAAAACGTAACAATAGCAAAGACAGGTGCACTCTGCGATAATACTAAACCCTCGCACTGATGTTAAAATTGAGAGGTTAGTTCGACACATCCTACTAGGAGGACATGTCTTATGCTCGGGCACTGCGCCAAGGTCTCTCAAGTAGCCCAAAGCCCTACCACTCCCCTACCTGTGCTGTATGGGAGATACCAGGGGCCAGTGGGCGAATTACGGAGCATAAGGCCTGACTCACATACAGCTCACCAGTAACCTCCAGCATGTAGCCATGCCTGCAATGGTAGTTGGGAGGTGCCTGTGAGCCCCACCCAAGACTGGCTGATATGGTCCAGGGCCTAACAGGTGCACCTAAATGTAGCCTGTAGATGAAAAGCAGGCACATTTAAATTGCAGTTTATACGCCTCCAAACATAAGAATATACAAACCATTAGAAAATGTGATGTGGTGTTAAACAGGCGGGACATGCTCAAACCCCTATGCGGTTGTGCATATATATAGGGGAGCATATCCTGCACTTGCAGTCCGTTGCTGATGGCAATCAACAGCAAAAAAATGCATACAATGGAAGATGTCAGCAACGGACTACAAGTACCACAATAAACATCCTACATAAGGTAACGAATATGTGGATGTGGAGAACAATCAAAAACTTAACAATAGCAAAGACAGGTGCACTCTGCGGTAATACTAAACCCTCACACTGATGTTAGGATATGTAAAACTAACCTCTCAATTTTAACATCAGTGTTACAAGGAGGATACAAGGAGGAAAACTGAGACTTACTATTTACGAGTTTAAGTAGGAGCACTATATGACTACATGTTTATGTGTACAAATACTATCTGCCTATTGTATTTCGTGGTTATTCAGGATATGGTCATCCAGAGGTGGTGATGGTGGATAGTGAAGAGGTCAGGGTTGCATTGATGTGGACAGCGCGTTAAAAACAATTTAAATTTACTGTGTCAGTGTCCCTTTACACTGCTCAGTTAAGCAGGGGATTGTTGGGAAGGAAGTGCCTGCTCATCGGTAAAGTAGACCACTACATTTACATGCAATTATCCTCTCCATAGTATGGAGAGGAGTGATCCCTAATGCCATCACACGCCCCCATACAGAATCATTGTTTGCCGGCAGCAGACAGTGATTACACAGCACTATCTGCTTCCGGCAAAAGATTATTTATGTAAACAAGTGAAAGATCTAATTACCCTATGAACGAACATTTTGTTTGTTCATCGGATAATTGTCGGCATCTTTACACCTGCCTATAATATCAAAAAGTGTAGGACATACCAAAATTAATTAAGTTACCAAGGGCATAAATAACACAGATAATTGCACATTCCAAAATAATAACATAGCTACTAGGAAGTGGTAGAGTTTATTCATAGAAATAATAACACAAACAATAAAAATATCACAAATACAAATACATAAAAACTGGTATCACTGTGCTCATTAATATAAATATATGATTATATAATCCTGGTCAGCAGCAGGGCCCTCCCCTATATGGCTACTGTTCACATAATAAATTAATTGTATGCAAATAGGGCTGTATTGCATCCCTAATGGACCTTCAGGGTTATTGAGTATCGATATTGCACTATAATAGTTTGTGCTAATTACTAGATAAATCATTGTCACCGTATGATAGCTAATACTTCATAATCAGTCAGATCGTATAGATCAGGGATGCTCAACCTGCAGCCCTCCAGCTGTTGCAAAACTCCCAGCATACCCTGATAGCTATAGGCTGTCCAGGCATACTGGGAGTTGTAATTTTGCAACAGAGGGCCGCAGCTTGAGCATCCCTTTTTTTTTTTTTCGTTTTTGCGTTTTCATTTTTCTTCTCTATTTTCCATGAGCCATAACTTTTTTTATATTTCTGGTCACATAGCTGTATCAGGGCTTATTTTTGTGGGACAAGTTGTACTTTCTAATGTCACCATTAATTATGGCATGAAATGTAGTGCGAAGCAGGAAAAAAATTCCAAATGGGGTGGAAATGGAATAAAAATGCAGTTCACCCACCGTTTTAAGGGTTTTATTCCCACAGCATTTTATTTCTGGCAAAACTAACCCATGCCCTTCATTCTCTGGGTCAGTACGATTAAAACAGTACCCCATATGTATAGGGTTTTTATGTCTAAATAGTGTAAAAAAAAAGTTAAACCTTGATAAAAAAAAAAAATTTACATCACAATATTCTGACCTCCATAACTTTTTTATACTTATGTCTACTGAGCTGTTTAGGGGCTCATTTTTTGCAGAACAATCTATTCTTTTTATTGATACCATTTTGGAGTATTGGATTTTTATTTTTTCTATTTTAATAGTATGGGCGTTTTCAGTCACAGTGATATCCCTGATATTTATATTTATTGCTATTTATGTATTTATTTTTTAATTATACGGAAAGGAGGGTGATTTAAACTTTGATTTTTTTCCTTATTTTTTATATATTTTTTTACATTTTTTTATTTTTTATGATCATTTTGTATGTCATATATGATATTATTAATAATATTTTTTTAATTTTTCATTTTGGTCAATCAGGGATTTTTTTAATGTTTTACTTCCAGTTTGCTCATTTATTATCCTATCCTGCCATCTGATGGCCAAAATAAGAATTGCAGCTTGAATGCTGTTAGCCTCATCAGCGAGGCTTACAGTATTTAGTGCAACTACCGATGCCTGGAATGGCCGCATGGGGCATCGGTAGGAAGCTCGGAAGCGTGAGCTTTTGTGCATTTAATTACCATGATCGGCATTATTGCCAGTCGCGGTAATTAGCCGCAGGTCTCTGCTGTAAAAAACAGAGATCCACCAGCCATGATGCCCGCTGCACGGGCGAGCGGGTGCCATGTTCTCGCATCACTCCAGAGCCGTACCTGTACGGCACTGGTAGTGAGTTGGTTAAAAGTATTGAGCCATTCTGTCACAAAGGATTAACAGTTTTTTTAACTATGTGACTGGTACTTTCACTTTGTGCTGGTAATCTAATCTAATCTAATCTAACTCATCTCTAAATTACAAAAATGTTATAAACACTTATATTAGCCACAGTAACATAGTTTATATGGCCGAAAAAAAACATCTGTTTATCCAGTTCAGCCTGTTATCCTGCAAGTTTTTATCAGTAAGATAAGAACTAAGTTATAATGAGTGTTTATAATGTCAGAGAGCAGAGATAAGGAGTCAGTCAGTTCCCCAGATGACGGAAAAGACAGAAAATCCACAGGCTGCTACTACATCTCAGCTATATACACAAAAAAAGATTCCATATTTTTAATGAAGACCAATAGAAAAAATTATTTTTTAGCTCAAAATAAGTACAACGCAATAATAAAAAAAAAAAAAATTGTCCACAAAGGTGTACATAGCCTTTAAGTGTGTGATATCTGTGTCATTTATACCTTTGGTAATTTGAAAAAAAATGATATTACTTGCAGAGCCAGTTCTCGTTATTGCTTTCCATCCTTTTTTGAGGGGGATATAGCCGACTTTGCCCTCTTAATAATAGTCCTTTTCATCAACCATGAGGCGAACGAGTACTTTAGTTTCATAATTGTGATTTGAGGGTTATCAATGTACCTCTGTCCAATCATAGGAAGGAAGGAGTTAATCACCTTAAGAGTAAATTGTGGGATGCCTTTCAAAGATAAAAATAATTGGCGGTGGAGCTACATTATATCCTGCATTTGTAAAAACTATTTTATTGCCTTGTTTTGTTAATGGACTATGATGTGAGCAGGGAATTGGTTTTGTATTGTTTAACAAGCTTGTAACGAAAATCTGAGAGAGATAGATAGATAGATAGATAGATAGATAGATAGATAGATAGATAAATTTTTCCTCAACTTGCAGTATCAATAGCTGATTGTATTGTATATCAGGGTCTTTGGATCTATTAAGGACATGCAAATTGTACTTTCAGGTGCCAACCAGTCTGAAAGTATATGGGAAGCCTCCATTTAGCACTGGCCTGCTAATTACAAGCCATTTGGGCATCCTAATGAAGACCTGGGAGGGGGATACTTAAAATGCACAGCCACTCCAGACATGTTGGCTGCTAGACCAGTGGGTGGTCTGACCCATGCAGTAGATGAATGAAATAATATCTGAAGCCATAACTCCGACCTCATAACACCCACATCCTCAGAACCCTAATAATTGTGTTCAGCCTGACATTGGCTTCGGGAGAATCCAGACACCCCATACTGGACAGGAGGCATTTCTTGGTATTAAGGATCTGGCCTTCTGGAAATCATAGCCCAATCATATTTGGTGTCTGTAGTTACCGTGGCGGGGCGACTGAGATTATGGGATCTCATCTGTACCCGCAGTCCCTATCATACGGTGAGGAATCACCGTGATTCATTTTGCCACATCGGTCAGCCTTGTGGGAAGGTGGGGCAAAGCCTGAATAATATCAGACGGCCCAGAAGGCTGGACCGAAAGGCGGGAGGTTCCCTTACAGCCCATCCCTCGGCTGAGGGGTGATAAAAATGGGTGTTTGGGAACAGGTAAGTGTCAGCCATTTTGGGGATCCACATCGTTTGGAGTGACTGCCCATATCTTCAGCTGTCCCCACAGCCGGAATATAACTGCTGCATCTCAGTAAGCCAATATTCTGTATTTTATCCCTTTTATTTTATCTGTTTACTGCATTGTTATTGTATGTATATTTTTGTTTTTATCTTTTATCTGACACTTTCTTTTGTATTGCACTGCACTATTGTGTATTAAATTTAAACATTAATAAGTCCCTTCCTTGTGGTC
Source organism: Bufotes viridis (assembly GCA_033119425.1). Lineage (NCBI taxonomy): Eukaryota > Metazoa > Chordata > Amphibia > Anura > Bufonidae > Bufotes > Bufotes viridis. The sequence goes on from CM065590.1 coordinate 102,092,804, forward strand.
TTATAGAACTTGCTCTTTCGAAGGGAATAGCGTTATCGGTAGTGTTTCCATATAGATAACTGGTGTTACCGTGGTAATTTTGGGTTAATAGAATATAGTATGAGTATAGGCCCCTATTGCCTTATAGTATAGGTGGTGGCAGTGATTGTGATAGAAAATATTGGGGGTGTTAGAATCTAGGAGAGTAAGTTAGCATAATTCCGTCATCTTGAATAGGTGGGTGGGAATTTATGTGGTAACTTGATGAGCTCCTTAGTATAATTCGCCCCAGTGACGTGACCCGGGAGTAGGGATCATCACAGATTGGTGGCAGCGGTGGGATAGAAAAGAGGAAAAAACCCCATTTGCCCAAACCATCTATTTCTTCCCCAGCAGTTTTGTTTGTGGGTGGGAAAAAGAGGGCATCTTGTGACAATTTACAAGCGGTCACTGTGGGCAACACAGTCACCATGGGACTGAGGGACACTGGAGCCGAGATGACCCTCGTGCACCCCGAGCTTGTCAATTCAGAGGACCTCATCCCCGGAAGAACTCTAACCGTTGCTGGAGTTGGAGGTCTAACCCCTGCTTTACCCATGGCCCGGGTTTACCTGGATTGGGGGCGGGAAGAGGGATGATGGAAGTGGGCGTGACAGATAAGATTCCCACTAATGTGTTACTAGGAACTGATCTGGGACGCTTAGTCTCTAGGTATATTCCCTCTGATATTGAGGAGGACGCAGGCGTGTGTGCAGCCCCATGTGAGTTGGCACCAGCCGCCTATGGTGATATTGAGACCGTGCCTACTATGAAATGTGATGACCCTGTGTTTTCCAATGTGTTAGAGTTACATAACGATACTGTGCCTAGTGATAACCTGAACTTAGTAACCAATGCATTGAGTGAAGTTTGCATAACTAACAATAATGTAGAAGGTGATAGGTGTCCATCAAAAGATAATGGCTGGTGTAGCGGTTTAGTGGCAGGAAATGTCATGAGGATGCCTGAAGTTCCTGTCACGTCCACATCCACCCTCTTTCACCGAGAGGGGAGATCGGTGTGTCAATTTCTTCTGTAACCCGCAGTCAGGGTGCCCAGGAGTCCAACTCAGGTCTGGGTTCTGGGCCCTCTACTGTCTGTGCTATAGAAGAAATGGAGCGAGCTGGCAGTCCACAGCCAGGGGCTGGAATAAGTCAGAATATGGTGTTATCTACCAGCACTGGCGCAGACCGTTGCTTGTTTCAGACTGCCCTACACACTGATGACAGTCTGCAGAAGCTGCGGGAGATGGCTGGTCGGACCCCTGAGGAAGGGGATAAAGAAATCATAACCTGGGACCAGGGGAGGTTGTATAGGCAAAGTATTCCCACTGACCCCCAGCAGCATATCTTTAAGGAAAAGCAACTAGTGGTACCTCGGCAGTTCCGGGAGCAACTGCTACGTATTGCCCACGAGATACCACTAGCTGGTCACCTAGGGATAAGCAAAACGAAAAGCCGTTTAAAACATAACTTTTACTGGCCCGGTTTGGGGAATGATGTGGCAGATTACTGCCGTTCCTGTATTGTGTGCCAAAGGATGGGGAAGGCCGGACCTATGCATCGGGCCCCCTCATCCCTTTGCCCATCATTGAGGAGCCTTTCCAGAGGATTGCTGTGGATATTGTGGGGCCCTTGGCCATACCCAGCAGCTCGGGAAAACGCTTCATCCTGACAGTCGTGGATTATGCCACACGTTACCCAGAGGCCGTCGCATTATCATCCGTCAGGGCTGACAAGGTGGCAGATGCACTTCTCATCATCTTTGCCTGTGTAGGATTCCCCAGAGAGATGCTCACGGATCAGGGGACCCAGTTTATGTCCAATCTTATGCAGAGCCTCTGTAAGAAAATACAGGTGCAGCACCTGGTAGCCAGTCCGTATCACCCGCAGACAAACGGTCTCCGCGAACGATTTAACGGGACCCTCAAGCAGATGCTTAAAATGCTTGTGGATACCCATGGGCGAGACTGGGAGCGTTATCTACCGCACCTGCTATTTGCCTACAGAGAGGTACCTCAGGCCTCAACGGGTTTCTCACCCTTTGAGCTCCTATATGGAAGGAGGGTACGGGGGCCCCTAGATCTCCTGAAGGAATCCTGGGAGGGAGAATTGGTTTCACCCGAAGTCTCTGTAATCGACTATGTCCTAAAATTTAGGAAAAGAATGCAGGAACTGACTGGTATTGTCCATGAGAACATGGTTCAGGCACAGGCGAATCAAAAGAGGTGGTATGATAGGAATGCTAGGGAGAGGGTGTACGAGGTGGGTCAGAAGGTATGGGTACTGGTCCCTATGACCCAGAACAAACTCCAGGCGGCATGGGAAGGCGGGTATCCCATTCATAAACGCTTAAATGATGTGGACTATGTAGTCACGATCGATCATGTTCGCAAGAAGCACAAAGTCTTTCATGTGAATATGATCAAGGCAGGGATACGTCCGTTCTGCCGGTCTGCAGTTTACCAGAGGAGGGGGAAAGCGATAGCCTGCCGGATTTAGTGGCTGCAGCACAGGAGGTAGGTTCCCTTGAGGATGCTGTAGTTAACTCACAGCTGTCTGGGTTTCAGAAATCCCAGCTGTGGGAGGTACTTAACCCCTTTCTCGACACTTTTACCGGGAGACCTGGAAGGACTCCCCTGGCCACTCACCACGTGGACACTGGGGATCATCTGCCGATTAGACAAACGGCCTATCGAGTCTCCATAGAGGTGAGAGCAGACATGAAGAGAGAGGTAGAGGAAATGTTAAGGCTGGGTGTGATCCAGGCATCTCAAAGTGCGTGGGCATCACCTGTAGTGCTTGTCCCCAAAAGGATAAGACCACACGCTTTGCGTGGACTACAGAAAGCTAAATACCATCACCGTTTTTGATGCGTACCCAATGCCCCGCATAGATGAGCTGTTGGACCAGCTAGCCAATGCCCAGTACATAACCATTATGGACTTGAGTAGGGGGTACTGGCAGATTCCCATGTCCCCTAGGGCCCAGGAGAGATCCGCCTTTATCACTCCTTTTGGGCTCTATGAGTTCAAGGTAATGCCCTTTGGCATGAAGAATGCCCCTGCCACATTCCAGCGCTTGGTGAACCAGCTGTTGGACAAGTTTGAAGGGTTTGCTGTTGCTTATCTGGATGACATCGCCGTGTTTAGTCAGACCTGGGAGGATCACTTGACCCACCTGTCACAGGTGCTCAAGCGAATCCAGGATGCAGGACTTACCATCAAGCCTGGAAAGTGCCAGATAGGCCTGTCTGAGGTGCAGTACCTTGGGCACCAGGTAGGTGGAGGGACGCTTAAGCCAGAGCTAGGGAAAGTAGATGCCATCTCCAATTGGCCTACCCCTAAGACCAAAAAGCAGGTTATGTCCTTCTTAGGGACAGCTGGGTACTATAGGAAATTTGTCCCCCACTATAGCACTCTAGCAAAACCTTTGACAGACCTCACAAAGAAGAAGCTACCACAAATAGTTAACTGGACAGCAGACTGCGAGAGGTCTCTGTCAGCGTTGAAATCTGCTCTTGCAAGCTCTCCAGTCTTGCAGAGCCCAGATTTTACCCGCAAGTTTGTGGTTCAGACTGATGCTAGTGCCTATGGCCTAGGCGCAGTGCTCAGCCAGGTAAACCCTGAAGGGGATGAGCACCCCATAATGTATTTGAGCAGGAAGCTCCTACCAAGGGAGGTGGCCTATGCCACTATAGAGAAAGAATGTCTGGCCATTGTATGGGCTTTACAGAAATTGCAGGCATACCTGTATGGGCGGAAGTTTACTGTGGTGACCGATCACAACCCCCTCAGTTGGTTACATCGGGTGGCAGGTGACAACGGAAAGCTACTGAGATGGAGTCTGGCCTTGCAACACTATGACTTTACTATCCAGCACAAAAAGGGCAGTGAGCATGGTAACGCAGATGGGTTATCGCGTCAGGGTGAGGCGGCAGAGCATGGCTTGTGATATTGATTGCTATATCAATGATCTCATGCCATGTCATGAAGGGGGAGGTGTAACGAAAATCTGAGATAGATAGATAGATAGATAGATAGATAAATTTTTCCTCAACTTGCAGTATCAATAGCTGATTGTATTGTATATCAGGGTCTTTGGATCTATTAAGGACGTGCAAATTGTACTTTCAGGTGCCAACCAGTCTGAAAGTATATGGGAAGCCTCCATTTAGCACTGGCCTGCTAATTACAAGCCATTTGGGCATCCTAATGAAGACCTGGGAGGGGGATACTTAAAATGCACAGCCACTCCAGACATGTTGGCTGCTAGACCAGTGGGTGGTCTGACCCATGCAGTAGATGAATGAAATAATATCTGAAGCCATAACTCCGACCTCATAACACCCACATCCTCAGAACCCTAATAATTGTGTTCAGCCTGACATTGGCTTCGGGAGAATCCAGACACCCCATACTGGACAGGAGGCATTTCTTGGTATTAAGGATCTGGCCTTCTGGAAATCATAACCCAATCATATTTGGTGTCTGTATTACCGTGGCGGGGCGACTGAGATTATGGGATCTCATCTGTACCCGCAGTCCCTATCATACGGTGAGGAATCACCGTGATTCATTTTGCCACATCGGTCAGCCTTGTGGGAAGGTGGGGCAAAAGCCTGAATAATATCAGACGGCCCAGAAGGCTGGACCGAAGGCGGGAGGTTCCCTTACAGCCCATCCCTCGGCTGAGGGGTGATAAAAATGGGTGTTTGGGAACAGGTAAGTGTCAGCCATTTTGGGGATCCACATCGTTTGGAGTGACTGCCCATATCTTCAGCTGTCCCCACAGCCGGAATATAACTGCTGCATCTCAGTAAGCCAATATTCTGTATTTTATCCCTTTTATTTTATCTGTTTACTGCATTGTTATTGTATGTATATTTTTGTTTTTATCTTTTATCTGACACTTTCTTTTGTATTGCACTGCACTATTGTGTATTAAATTTAAACATTAATAAGTCCCTTCCTTGTGGTCTTATAGAACTTGCTCTTTCGAAGGGAATAGCGTTATCGGTAGTGTTTCCATATAGATAACTGGTGTTACCGTGGTAATTTTGGGTTAATAGAATATAGTATGAGTATAGGCCCCTATTGCCTTATAGTATAGGTGGTGGCAGTGATTGTGATAGAAAATATTGGGGGTGTTAGAATCTAGGAGAGTAAGTTAGCATAATTCCGTCATCTTGAATAGGTGGGTGGGAATTTATGTGGTAACTTGATGAGCTCCTTAGTATAATTCGCCCCAGTGACGTGACCCGGGAGTAGGGATCATCACAAAGCTCATTAGGCTGCACTTGTTAATGGGTGGTACTTTTCAAGATAGTTGTATTTAAGATCACATTGTCTTCAGTAGTAGGTAAAAGCTACGGGCAAGGACCAATTAGTTTGAAATGTGTCAAGATGGTGTTATGCTTTCCATGCTGCGAAATCAGAAGATACATTCATTGTCTGTATGGTGCTGGTGTTTGCTGGTGATTTCCATGGTCAGAAGAGCCATTGATGTGCAGTTACAAATTTCTTTACAGGTACAGTACAGTACACCCAGCATTTCGGCAATCAGGACAACTTACACTTTTACCATAACATGTAAGCAGGCCAACTTCCCATTTTCTTATCTTAGGCCTAATTCACACGTCTGTATTTTTATCCCGCATTATTTACGCAAAAATGCGGAAATAATGCGGAAGATATGCGGACCCATTCATTTCAATGGGTCCGCAAAAGATGCGGAGAGCATTCCTTATGCTCTCCGCATATCCTTTCAAAAAAAGTAGAGCATGTCCTACTTCTGTCCGCAAATTGAGGACCATAGCCCCATTGAAGTGAATGGATCCGCATAAATCCGGATGACATGCGGAAAGGTTGCAAAAGTCATCCGTATGTCATCCATATTTGCAGATCCGTAATTACGGATCCACAGGAAATTAAAAGTTACCCTGGAAACATCTTTTTTTTTCTTGTTCCTCCAGATTTTTGCGGAAATACGGAAGGTATACGGAGACACTAAAAAACAAAAACGGAAGAATTTTGCGGAAACATGAATCCGCAAAAAAACGGCCTGTGATTCTGGAAATTAAAAATTACTGACGTGTGAATAAGGCCTTATACTCTTACTTGCTGAGTATGTGTCAAAGCGCTCAGTGGTCAGCAGCCTAAATACTCACACAAAGACCAAACATCATAAACAGTTTTGTACCTATAAGAAGAACTGCACGGGGACAGTGATATTACCTCATTCTGGGTAGGGACCCATTCTGTTCATGTCTGCTACCTGATGTGTAGCTGTACTAACATACCATAGCTTCTCCAGTATTGGGAGCAGAGCTTCTGCTTTTGCGCCACTACTCAGAGCAATGGCACAGGTGTGAGATGGTCAGGGCCGGACACCTCAATGATCGTTTCTGGGCAGCATATTGTGCACTCTGCTACCCAGAAACAATATGTTTGTAGGAGGATGAGCAATAGCAGTAGCCTCCGCTGATCCTTTTATAGTAGGTGTGATTCCTAATGCAGATTTTGATTTTTTTTCTATGGAACTATGGAACTCTCTGTCTGAGGAGGTGGTGATGGTGAGTACAATAAAGGAATTCAAGAGGGGCCTGGATGTTGATCCAGGGAGTTATTCTGATTGCCTGATTGGAGTCGGGAAGGAATTTTTTTCCCCTTAAGTGGGGAAAATTGGCTTCTGCCTCACAGGGGTTTTTTGCCTTCTTCTGGATCAACTTGTAGGAAACAGACCGAACTGGATGGACAAATGTCTTTTTTCGGTCTTATATACTATGTTACTATGTTACTATGTAGATGGCTCCAGAAATATTAAAGGCAGGTCATACAAGAAAAGGTATGAGCTAACCACTCAGAATGAAATAATACTACAGCAACCTATCCCACTTGGGGTGTCAGTCCAGGAGGTAGAGCTGAGAGCACTTACTGAGACGTGTAAGATGGCTGAAGGTAAGACAGCAAATGTGTACACAGACTACAGGTATTCTTTTGGGATTGCCCACGATATGGATATTTGATATGTCCAACTTGTATAGTAGAGAATTTCGTGTTTTGTTGGGCAAACCAATTAAGAATGCACAATTGTAGCACAATCATTCAAAGCCTTAGAATTGCCAAAAAAGTTGCCTATCATAAAAGGCGACACCTTCAGGAGCCAAGAGGAACCTTGAGGCTGCCAACGTTGCAGCACTGTTACCCCTCCCCATAAGAATAGCAAAAAATGTATTGCTAAATCAGAGTAGTGTGGATCTGTTTCTCTCTAACAGAAACAAACCCCACAGGCTGAGACAGACCAATCGAAGGAAAAGAAGGCAGTAAAGGGTGAGGATGGCATCTGGGGAGTTGGTAAGAAACTGTGTGTGCACAGATCTCTGTTATTTGATATACTGTTATCACTGTTATAACCAAGGTAAACCAGTAAAGGTACCTGCCCATCAAGGGGACTGGCAATAGACCCTAATGGGAAAATACCCTGTGGGCCACCCGAACACCCTGCACAGCTGCCAGCTAGGTACATAATGATCTGACGCTCCCAGCTTTAATTAACGGTAGGGGCATCAGACACCTATGTACCTGGCCGGTGGCTGCAGGTGGTTTTTTGGATTCAAATATATTGCTGTCCTGATGACAGTGATACAGTTATATACATTGGTGAAGAGGAGCTGATGGCTCCCGGACCCGTCCTGAAGCCTATGTGGCAGTAGAATGGTGCATTCTATGGTGCATTTTCTATATAGTTCTGGCAATGTGCGGATCTGCAAAATGCGGAAAGCACATTGCCGGTGTCCGTGTTTTGAGGATCTGCATATCCGCGGATCCGCGGATCAGATCCACGGATCCGTGAATCCACGGATCCGCAAAACACATATGGACGTCTGAATGGAGCCTTACAAGGGGTGTGATCAATGGCAGGGGGGTGATCAGGGGGTCTAGATGGGGTGATCAAGGGGTTAACAAGGGGTTAATAGGTTGGGGGGGGGTTAGTGTAGTGTTTGGTGCAACTTTACATAGCTACCTGGTCCTCTGGTGGTCGATCCCAGCAAATGGGACCACCAGAGGACCAGGTAGCAGGTATATCAGACGCTGTTAACAAAGCAGCGTCTGATATACATATTTGATGCTTTTTATTTAGCATCTACAGCCTATTTAGCATCTTTAGCATCCAGGCTGCAGTATAACTTCCGAGACGCGCGCCACTGTGAACGCGCACGCGCGTTCACAGCAAATCTCGCGTCTCGCGAGATGACGCGCGGATGCGTCCAGGACGAACAAACTTGCCGCCGCCTGGACGCATCCGTGCGTTAGGCGGTCGGCAAGCGGTTAATATCGCCTTGTTGGCCCTGTTTTAATTTCTGATTATTTAATAAATAACCCCTAAAAGTCCCCAGTATTGGCTATTGTTACCTGAGATAAAATCAGGTTGCTACGATGAGGACGGAGCACACTGCGTGCACTGGGAACTGATAGTGAGTCAGCATTGTAAGGGAATGTATAAAAAGCCAGGTTCTTCCTGACAGGAGATAACAGTGCTGGGCTGTGTGTGTGAACTTCTCCACATGCCTGTGCTTGGCAGACGCTCCCTTAGCAGTGCAGGACAATGTGGCTGCTCAGTGTATAAATGACAGCCTTATCTGATAAGAGGAGAGCTTGTAGGAGAGGACTACAGGCTTCAGCCAGACCTGGGAACTTCACTGCAAGACCCCCCTATACAGAGCTGGTCTTCACTAACTTCACTGCAGGCGTCCTATGGATTAGCCTCAGGGCTGAGGGCGGCCATCTTAACAGAATAGTGAAATTGCAGTTTTATGCAGACTGGTTGCTAAGGGCTGAATCTTATTAAATAAGGGGTAAGTAAGTCTAATAGTTATTGATTCAGGAATATTATCATATTAGTAACTACATATATGAAAACTGAAATTAGGGTCTAAATGTGACAGTTATCCTTTAAGTGAATGGGCAAAACACGTATAATTACAGTGCACCGCCCCTGTCATCTAGACGATGGGCAGGTGAACGCTGAAGAGTAAGCAGCACTCTTACAAATGCCGCGACCTCTTCAAACACTTGATACGCAGGGGAGCCGGGAGTTGGACCCTGCCAATCTGATATTGTAATCTATTTTAGTGACACACAACCCAAGTCAACAAATTAGTGGTGTAAACTTAAAATAAACAGTCTAAAGATGCGCCAAATTTTTCATCTAGCACCAGACAATTTTATAAATACAGTGCATTTTTAGACTGTCCAGTCTGAGTTTAAACAGTCTAAATCTAAATCTGTCCCAAAGACGCACTGACATTTTAGTACTAGAATATTGTAGACCAATCTATCAATCTATCACCACGACACTGCTCTTGGAAACCAGACATTGCGTTCATTTCCTGACTTAACCTCACAGTATACATTAATAGTAGTCTGTAAAACTTGATTTAAATCTGAAGAACCCCTTTCAATTCAGACACAAGTTTTCGGCATTTTATCAACACAATAGGTTATGCTACATGATATATCAGGAAGATTAAGCAGGATGGATTGTGCAGACATAGGCAATTGACTATTTTTGTGGGTTAATTTATTATTTTGTTGTTACACATATATTATTGCTAAGAAGAGGAAGTATATTGCAGCTTTATTTTATAGGTTATGCTACATGATACAATGCTACAATAGGTTATGCTACATGATATATCAGTAAGATTAAGTAGGATGGATTGTGCAGACATAGGCAATTGACTATTTTTGAGGGTTAATTTATTATTTTGTTGTTGCACATATATTATTGCTAAGAAAAGGAAGCATATTGCAGCTTTATTTTATTGGGGATATACTATAGAATTGTTTCTTGCCACTGTGTTAATTTTTGCATGTGCTTTATCACAAGGATATATAATACCACTGTCTGAATTTTGGCAGAAGGGCACCAGGGACTGGTTGCGACTGAAACCTCTGTATCCCCTGTAGCTACCCTACAGCCATGGAAGATCAGGTACCTTAGGCAGATGCCAGAGCACAAAAAGGTGTTCTCAAGGAGGCATATAACTATGCCATGAGTACGAATCGTGATCAATTGTTAGTTCCGAATTGTTATAGCCGCGATATAACGAGATCAATTCCCGAGGATCATAGCAACATTTGACAAGGCTCATGGGCTGGTTCGTGCTGTATTGGATAAACATTGGCCTATTTTAAGATCAGATCCTGATATCGGACCAGCACTATCCAAATATCCGTCTATCACGTATAGACGCAGTTCTAACATCAGAGACCGCCTTGTGCATAGCACATTTACACGACCAAAAGCCAGCACCTGGCTGAACACTGAGGCAAAAGGCACATTTCCATGTAGGGCATGCCTCATGTGCAGCCTGGTTAAAAGAGGGCAGTTTTTCACCAGCCATGCAACTGGCAAACGTTACATTATTCGGTCATTCATCAGGTGCACTACCACAGGGGTGGTGTATTTGATTACCTGCAGATGTGGGCTCCAATACGTTGGTAAGACAACAAGAGAATTGAGAAGACGTATTGGAGAACACCTATTGGATGTCAAAAATTCTAAGGATACCCCTGTGGCACGTCATAAGCGTGAGTGCCACGGCGGTGATCCCAAGTGCATGTCGGTTCAAGGAATTTACATAATTAAGAGAACACCGCGGGGTGGAGATATTGATCCTCCCTTGTTACGCAAGAAGGCGAGGTGGATCTTTGTTCTGCAGACAATCCATCCACAAGGATTAAATGACAATTTTTCATTTGCCTGTTTCATTTGAAACTTCAAAATTGAAACTATGACCAGGCTACTGAACACTGATCTCGGTTCTAGTTATGTTAATGTCCATTGGTTGGTCTAACATCTGTTCTATATCTACCGTTTTATAGTAGAAAGGTTACCCTAAATACATTATTTTGACTTCCCATTATTCGATCCTGCAGTATGAGCATGCCGTGTAGGTACCCTTTATGCCACTTGTTTTATATATAGCCGCGATTATTTCCTTCTTTATGTTTGTTAGCACTAAATGTACGATCCCTGGAGCTGTCAAAGTTACATCATCGGGGGGCGTGTGGTGGGCGGACGAGATGTTTCTCACCGGCCTAAAGCTCCACCCTCCCTCTGTTGCTAAACACGCCCAGGGGCGGGATGTTAGGCTTAAGTACTTGGAGTGTGTGCGGCCGCGTACGCAAAAGGTGTGCTGGCATATGTGTTGCTAACTTGTGTGCTCCTGATTATACAGAGCTAACGATCGGCCCTGTGGAAACGCGTTGAGCCGATTTGTACGATGAGCGCAGTGAACAGGCGCTCTCTCAGTATCCAGCGGCGCTGTGAAAATTTGTAACAGCGCACGCGGGTCCTGGGTGTTAGCATAAGGGGTACTCAGAGGGTATATTGGTGGAATACTGGGTGCGACTCTGTAGGTGGCCTAGCGAGGTGGCTGTATTACTGGCAACGTGCTACTCCTCTCAGCCTTGGGGGAGGGTATCAGCCTCTCGCCCCACTATCCATTGGGTCACAGTTCACCCCCACCAATCCTTCATTTGAGTATCCACATCTCTGGGGCCACAATCATATGTGGTATTCATGTTATCATGGGAATTACCATGTACCCAGTGATGTAATCATTAGTCAGGTCATGCAGTACATGGATGGTCTATAATTCCAACCCTCTCCATAACTGTTGTTACCTGAAATACCTGATGTACAGTCCAATATAGCTTTTTATCCTTATCATTTCAATAAAGTGTTTTTAGAAGTATACGTCCTATCAGGTAGTTATTAGTGTATTCAGCTGGACGTAAAACCACACATTAATTCAGTGTAATATACTATTGTACTTATACTCTCCATTTACTCTCGTTTTCTATGTTTTTAGCACAAATATCATATTATTCTTTAATCTTTTTGTTTCATCTCTCTATATATTCTATTATTCTGTATGCCTGTTTGTAGTTAAATCTTATAATCATGTATATTCGTTAAACTACTTAATTGAATTGAGTGATTCGCGTTCCACTTCCGCAACGTCATTTCCGCTTTGTGTCTGTATATATCACCATCCATGCTTTTTCCATTTTGTATCCGAAGAAGCCAATGGTCCATTGGCAAAACGTGTTATACTACTATTTTTTTGTTTTAATAAAAATTTTACAAAAGAAAAATATTGATATTAACTTGATATTAAAGGTCAATGCAACCAAAAAACAGCCATCCTGGACCTCACGTGGGTAACGTGGCTTATTGCATTATATCTTACCAAAGCATATGTTTATCTATGGTATGCCTTGGCATCAGTATAAGGTACCATTAGTATCCACGTTGTTGTGTTTATCCAGCCAATAAGGTACCATTTATATCTATCTATATATGTACATCAGCCAGTCTCTCTTCATCTTATTGACTATTGCACTTTGTTTTGAGCCTGATTTGATTTACCCCCTGAGGAACCCATAACAAGTAGGGGGAAAAGCATCGGGGTTGCAGGTTCTTTTTAGGGTTGCTTTAGGGTTACTTAGGCCTAGGTTCGGGGACGGAGGGTCACCGCCATCAGGTAACGCCTCCGGGCTGAGGCCTAGAGAGGTACATTATAGGGACAGTGATTCCCCCCTCTCGCCTCTTATTTCCGTTGTTATTTCCAGGCACCCTTAACATCCCTATACTAGTATTGTTTGTGAACAGCAATTTATGTTTTACGAATGCTATATGAATATTGACCTTAGGTCTTTTTAAGATGATATCAATAAAATTTAGTGTTTTTAAAAAGGTCTAATTTTTTGGTTAGTTTAATAAAAAATTTAATTACAGTAGATTGGCAGCTCCCCGAGATCTGTTATTTTACTTCTCTCCTGAATTTTCGTCGGGTCCAGCACAGTCCGGAAAGATACAGAGGGATCAGCAGCCATTATCAACACCACACGTGGGAGGCCAATATCCTCAGTGAAGTACATGTAACCCCTATAGGCCTGTTTTACTTATATAACTGGTGAGCGCTTTATGGTACATTGCGTTATCACATCAAATTGGATGGTTTACTCTATGGAACGCCGGTTTTTCTCTTTTTCTTAATGAGCTATTGGTATCTGACATTTTCATTGGGGGTCCTGGCCCGTGCACAATTTGTCATATGTCTCATTTCATTACATACCATGCTTTCTGCTTGTTATAACACCAAAAAATATGTCAAATGTATTTCATCCACAGCCATTGTGATTAAGGCAGTATACAACACAGGACTTTATCATTGACTGCCTAGTGGTTCTCTTGAATCCAGGAACCTGAAGTGCATATATGAAAAGATTTCTGTTCTTTGGAGCAGACAGAAATAGAATGGACAGCTACGCTCCTAAAAATCTGATGACAAAACATTCAGTCACATTATTTTACATTTTGCCCATGCTGGTTCTCCTTACATTTTCCAGTAATATATTTTTGTGTACATCTATAAATAAAGTTATATAAATGCACATAGATAAAACATGAGAAAACCTGCCATGGGCAGGATGCAGCAAACTGGAGTACTGGACCTTGACTGTAGTGTCAGTAGGTGAAAGTAAATACCTAAATCGAGATTAACATTGTCAGCGAATGCAAATGAGCATAAAATCATCAGATGTGCTGCAAATCTGTAAAGATTGGGATTGTTGCTTTTGCTGCATTGATGCCAGATTAAATAGACGCCTGCAGCAGAACGTGGTTTTTCTTCCATGTTAAGTTTACATTACTGAGCACGCATGGTGGACTCTCTGAAGTTATAGTGGGAGATGCCAAATCTTTTATTTTGATCCCCATGGGCAAATTGCTTTGAAATATGAATGTGGCATATGCTTGCATCCACAGGGAGCCTATTCATATATCCTTCTGATGTAAAAGAAACTATACACATAGCGAAACATGGACATTCGCTCAGTTACGCTTCTAGGGCCTTCCCTGAAATTGAGCTGATGTTTTCTGGCATCAGCACTGGCTTTAGTGGGTTTAATCTGCAGCACTGTACTAAGGGGATGTACACACAGAGTATACAGTGCCGTGCAAAAGTATTCACCCCCCTTGACTTTTTTCGTGTTTTGTTACATTAGAGCCTTAAGTTCAATGTTTTGTTAATCTGAATTTGATGTGATGGATCAGAACACAATAGTTTAAGTTGGTGAAGTTAAATGAGAAAAATATATAAATAAAACTATTGTTAAGAAATAGAAAACAGAAAATTGCCATATGAGTATGTATGGTGCTCTAGTGCAGCCAATTAACTTCAGAAGTCACATAATTAGTGAATTGATGTCCACATGTGTGCAATCTAAGTGTCACATGATCTGTCATTACATATACACACCTTTTTTAAAAGGCCCCAGAGGCTGCAACACCTAAGCAAGAGGCATCACTAACCAAACACTGACATGAAGACCAAGGAACTCTCGAAACAAGTAAGGGACAATGTTGTTGAGAAGTATAAGTCAGGGTTAGGTTATAAAAAAATATCCAAATCTTTGATGATCCCCAGGAGCACCATCAAATCTATCATAACCAAATGGAAAGAACATGGCACAACAGCAAACCTGCCAAGAGACGGCCGCCCACCAAAACTCACGGACCGGGCAAGGAGGGCAATAATCAGAGAGGTAGCACAGAGACCTAAGGTAACCCTTAAGGTGCTGGAGAGTTCCACAGCTGAGACTGGAGTATCTGTACATAGGACGACAATAAGCAGTACGCTCCATAGAGTTGGGCTTTATGGCATAGTGGTCAGAAGAAAGACATTACTTTCAGCAAAAAACAAAAAGGCACGTTGTAAGTTTGTGAAAAGGCATGTGGGGGACTCCCAAAATGTATGGAGGAAGGTGCTCTGGTCTGATGAGACTAAAATTGAACTTTTCGGCCATCAAAGAAAACACTAACCCAACACATCACACCCAAAGAATACCATCTCAATTCCAGCCAATAGGATGTATAGATAGAGGGAAAAGAAAACAAAATACCTAGTCCAGCAGAATATATTCCCTTTAAAACATAACTTTTACTCAAAAATTACTAAAAAACGTAGAGACAATGCCCCAGTTCGTATAATTAAACACCAAAAAGTTACCCTTATGCCTGTTGATCACAGTTGCCTGTATCCAAGGTGCCAGTCCCTCAGATGTGACAGAGCAGGAGTAGGGAAAGTTTGTATGATGCCTAATTGTCCCTAATTACCCCCTATACTCAACCTCAGCCCAGGGGTCTCCCCTGATGGTGGGGATCCCCTGTCCTCGTGCCTGGTCTAATATGTCCTGTAAATTCCCTAGCGGCAACTAGGACAGAAGTGGCATCCAGGATACAGGTGAAAAGATATCAACTACTGGTGTCCTGTGATAGTGTCTTCACATTAACACCAGCACAAAACCGTAGGTCACCACAGAGGTACTAAAAACAGCCTAATATATAGGGGCTGTGTTACCACAGCCTCTAGGTCAAAAAACCTACTCAAGGGTCCAAATTGCACCTCAACGCGTTTCCCCCTTGTGGTAAGTGAAGGGTTCATCAGGAGGAAGAACAACAATCGGCTGTAAAGTCAATACAATATTTATGTGATCAATCACCCATAGTGGAGAGTGTTACAGACCACAGTACCGTGCTAGCCATAAAACACGTCCCATTTGATGAGCACAGGAGGAGTCACGTCAAAAAAAGGGGTCACCATGATCACAGCATACATCGGACATATATATGACGTCACCTGAACAGGAGACGTCATATATATGAACTCCTGACAGGAGAAGAGAGACAAGCAGTGTATACCAATATGTCAAGTCAAACAAATCACACCTCAAGAGGATAATGATGAAAAATCAATATTTACTTATTTAGGGCTTACTTGTAATAGTGCCCACATCTAGCCTGTCTGATGAACGGCTAACCCATACACAGGTACGGCACTAGCAATAGGAAATGTATAGATCACTCCAGTAAGTATGGTGAGACATTAGCCATGTGTGAAGGAAGAATCCCTCTATACTCACATCCCCACGGTGTATGCGTCCTCCAATCCTCCTGTGCTAACGAATCTGCTGACCTGGAGGTTTAAATAGTCGCGCTCCCACAGCGTCATAATGACTCAGGGAGGTGACTGGGGATGGACAGTTATATTGTCCAATCACCACTTGTGGTTAACTCCAGTCAGTCGGATGCTCCCGTCCCTCAGACCCCGTACCCGCAGGTACTGTCCCCTAGGGATGCCTCGCTTTAGGGGGCCTGGGTGATGGCTATCCCAATTAGTCATTATTATTCAGTTCACAAATTCCCTTCTGCATTGGGATAGCCATCACCCAGGCCCCCTAAAGCGAGGCAAGAGCCGGGGAGTCATATATATCTGCCAATGTCCGTGCCCCCTTGATTACGTTAGCAAAACCACTAGGGAGGCCCGTAGAAGATTTTTGGAACATATTAACGATGTGATCAAGAAAAAAGAAACCCCGGTGGCATCACATGTGATGACGAAACATGGAGGTACCCTAAGGCCCTGAGATTTTCTATCTTGGAAATTGTTCCACCTTCACCAAGCGGGGGGGGGGGGGGATTTGGATCGGAAGATCCTACAGAAGGAATGCAAATGGATTCACCGGCTAAAATCCCAGACCCCTCTGGGTCTGAATGAGAGGTTATCCTATACATGTTTCTTATAGGGGCGAACCCATCTGCGTACGTCTATATCCCACTCTGTACGATCCAATTGTGTATTTAGGATGTGTTACTATTCCAGGGATTTTCTATCCCGTGATACCTTTCTCTATGTCATCGCCCTAGGTTGAGGTTGGCTGGGTGTGAGAAACACCCGCTTTTGTGATATTGGAGGGTGCCAGATATCATTGGTACTATGTATTTGGAGGATGACCACTGCAATCATCATGGCGGTGTGTCATAAATCAAAGGTAATTTGTCCCCTTATATGGTTTCTGTGCTAGCGGTCCCAAATTTGTATTAATCTGCTCCTGCCCCCGGCCTTCTGTGCCATCTAACTCCAATAGAGCGTAGGCCCTTTTTTTATCCTTTATATCTTCATGAGCATCATCAAATTTCATCCATAATGATATGCTGATAGGCTTACGACATCTGAGATTTAGGGCGCATATGTGTTGATATTAACCAAGGACTTTCGCGCTACCTCCAGATGAATTGCTTGCGTTCCATCATTCTACTTCCTTGCGGTTCACAGGCAGGAAGTGACGCGACACTGAGGTTCGCTGCGCTCCACCACCACCCAGTGTATCAGCGGCAGGAAGGGGCGGGGTCTGAGGGACGGGAGCACCCGACTGACTGGAGTTAACCACAAGTGGTGATTGGACAATATAACTGTCCATCCCCAGTCACCTCCCTGAGTCATTATGACGCTGTGGGAGCGCGACTATTTAAACCTCCAGGTCAGCAGATTCGTTAGCACAGGAGGATTGGAGGACGCATACACCGTGGGGATGTGAGTATAGAGGGATTCTTCCTTCACACATGGCTAATGTCTCACCATACTTACTGGACTGATCTATACATTTCCTATTGCTAGTGCCGTACCTGTGTATGGATTAGCCGTTCATCAGACAGGCTAGATGTGAGCACTATTACAAGTAATGATTTTTCATCATTATCCTCTTGAGGTGTGATTTGTTTGACTTGACATATTGGTATACACTGCTTGTCTCTCTTCTCCTGTCAGGAGTTCATATATATGACGTCTCCTGTTCAGGTGACGTCATATATATGTCCGATGTATGCTGTGATCACGGTGACCCCTTTTTTTGACGTGACTCCTCCTGTGCTCATCAAATGGGACGTGTTTTATGGCTAGCACGGTACTGTGGTCTGTAACACTCTCCACTATGGGTGATTGATCACATAAATATTGTATTGACTTTACAGCCGATTGTTGTTCTTCCTCCTGATGAACCCTTCACTTACCACAAGGGGGAAATGCGTTGAGGTGCAATTTGGACCCTTGAGTAGGTTTTTTGACCTAGAGGCTGTGGTAACACAGCCCCTATATATTAGGCTGTTTTTAGTACCTCTGTGGTGACCATACCATAGTTATACGGTTTTGTGCTGGTGTTAATGTGAAGACACTATCACAGGACACCAGTAGTTGATATCTTTTCGCCTGTATCCTGGATGCCACTTCTGTCCTAGTTGCCGCTAGGGAATTTACAGGACATATTAGACCAGGCACGAGGACAGGGGATCTCCACCATCAGGGGAGGCCCCTGGGCTGAGGTTGAGTATAGGGGGTAATTAGGGACAATTAGGCATCATACAAACTTTCCTTCCTCCCGCTCTGTTACATCTGAGGGACTGGCACCTTGGATACAGGCGACTGTGATCAACAGGCATAAGGGTAACTTTTTGGTGTTTAATTATACGAACTGGGGCATTGTCTCTAAGTTTTTTAGTAATTTTTGAGTAAAAGTTATGTTTTAAAGGGAATATATATTCTGCTGGACTAGGCAAAGAATACCATCCCCAGAGTGAAACATGGTGGTGGCAGCATCATGCTGTGGGGATGTTTTTCAGCAGCCGGGACTGGTAACTGGTCAGAGTTGAGGGAAAGATGGATGGTGCTAAATACAGGGATATTCTTGAGCCAAACCTGTACCACTCTGTGCGTGATTGAAGACTAGGAAGGAGGTTCACCTTCCAGCAGGACAATTACCCCAAACACACGGCTAAAGCAACACTTGAGTGGTTTAAGGGGAAACATGTAAATGTATTGGAATGACCTAGTCAAAGCCCAGATCTCAATCCAATAGAAAATTTGTGGTCAGACTTAAAGATTGCTGTTCACAAGCGCAAACCATCCAACTTGAAAGAGCTGGAGCAGTTTTGCAAGGAGGAATGGGCAAAAATCCCAGTGGTAAGATATGGCAAGCCCATAGAGACTTATCCAAAGCGACTTGGAGCTGTGATTGCCGCAAAAGGTGGCTCTACAAAGTATTGACTTTTGGGGGTGAATAGTTATGCACTTTGACTTTTTCTGTTATTTTATCCTATTTGTTGTTTGCTT
The DNA here is from genome assembly GCA_033119425.1 of Bufotes viridis. Lineage (NCBI taxonomy): Eukaryota > Metazoa > Chordata > Amphibia > Anura > Bufonidae > Bufotes > Bufotes viridis. The sequence goes on from CM065590.1 coordinate 102,111,842, forward strand.
CACAATAAAAATAACAAACATCTTCAAAGTTGTGGGTATGTTCTGTAAATTAAATGATGCAAATCCTCAAACAATCCATGTTAATTCCAGGTTGTGAGACAAGTCAAGGGCGGTGAATATTTTTGCAAGGCAGTATATTACAATATGTAAGCAGGTTGTTTTAATGTCATGGCTACATTGATTTTCAGCCATCCTCTTAAAGGGATTTTTCCAACATTACAAGTAATGGCTTATCTTTAGGCCAGGGTCCTCATCCTTCAGCATTCTAGGTGTTATTAAGCTACAGTACACAGAACATGCTTCATTGACTTGTATGGGTGTTCAGAGAACAGTTGCTTATCCTTGCACCAGGCATTGTTTGAAAGTGCAGGACCCCAGTACAGGGGGGAATCTGCTAATAGGTTTGTTCCAAATATGATGCATTGTATTGCCATGTCATGTATTACACCAATTATAGTGTGCATGGATCGCAAACCCAGACTTAGTTACCCTGGCTCAGCCCTCGTAGAAGGAGGAAGCAAAGTCTATGTGCTTCTTCTAGAGCCTCAAGTTCCAGAGGCTAACAGATCTCTCCAATGTCTACAGAAAGGGGGGGGGGATAAGAACTTGGAATCTGCATGGCGAAGTGTAAGGTAATCTGTGATTACAGCCATACAAAGTTTACTGCATAGGAGGGATACTTTTAAGACACTTGAACACATTCTGACTAGACATGCCATCAAACCCTTTAACCCACTACAGCCACCAAAAAGTGACTTTAGCAAGATATAGGAAGAGGAAAGAGAGCCTCAACTTCCACCATTGTGGAAGTGTCCAATCAGCAAGATTCAAGCACAAATGGGGTTAAATCCTTATCCTGATACAGATATGGAGTTAATGAACCTAACACCTGACACCTATGCAGACTCTGTAGTCAGTAACAGCCTGGCCTTGTCTCCAGTCATCCCAGTAAAAGCAATCCCAGAGACGGAAGCCATTTCCAACAGACCCATTCTTGACTCACAGCATCCCACAGTCTCCAGAGACAATATGGAGGTCACTGAGCCATCACCATCGGCCAAAGAGAAGACCAGCTCCACAGCCCAGCAGCCAGGGGCCACACTGGGCCAAACACTGACAGACCCCAGAGACAACATGGAGGTTATCGAGCCATCACCACCAGCCACAGAGAAGGCTAGCACCAGTGCCCAGCAGTCAGGGGCAAGTAAACCAGCAGCATGGGGCAATACTGAGCCAAACACTACCCTACCCCAGAGACTATTCTCCACTGTGACAAGATCTGCAAACTCTACATCCTAAAGGAGGAATTCAGTATGGATCAAGTCCACTGGCCCAGAGCAAGTTGCCCCACAAGGCTTTCATAGGTCGTGATCTTCTGAAAAACTTCATGAGATTTGATGCATCTGAGGTTTTTGCACTGGTCCATATGCCAACCATTAGGATCTAAGACATCCGCTTCAAGCTGATGCAGAGCCTGGGAAAAATTTAATTCTACCAAACATCATAAAATCTGGAAAAATCTGCAGGCCATCCAGCTATCCAAACCTCTTACCACAGAGGTGACAATTCTCCTTCAGTCCAAGGTGGTGGCATTAGCAGACGTACTGCTTGGTCCCCAATTCACCTACTAAGATTTGTGATGAAGGAATCTGGAATGGAGGCAGCAAAGTATGAGTCTAGCTGATACAGAAGCATGTCAACAAAAACCTGCCTCATGTCTTCTACCTTGGATGCGACAGTGGTATTTGCTATTATCCTTGGCCTATACCTGCCCGCATGTGAAATGTTCAATTTGTGAAGGGCTGGATCATATAAAAGAGACCTGCATGAGACGTGTCATCTGTAACCTGTGTGCAGCATATGGACATACTTTCCATGAATGCTTACTTGCACAGCACAAGAAAAGCAGCACAGATCCATTTGACGAGGCTGATATGCAAGAATTCCTTGAATTATCTTCAGTGCACTGAGCAAAATAATATAGCTGGCTGTGATGCAGTCTCGGTGGAGTCACAGCCAGAGAGTGTAAGTGACCACGCAGAAATAAATAATCAGCAGGTAACATCTGTCAGTGTGGAGGCATCTAGAGAGACATTTGAAGCAGCTGGTGAAGCCTCCTCTAAACAGCAAGGTTCCAGTGTCATTACAAAAACAGTAAAAACCATTAGTATGGAGACATCCAGTGAGACACCAGCAGAGGCCTCTTCCAAACATTGAGGCTCCAGTCTCACCACAGAAACCATGATGTCAGCCACTGAGTAGGGATTTCAGATGGTAAAAAGAAAGACTAAGTAATCTGAACAGGAACCATGCAAGCATGGAACCATACAGACGACAGAATCATCTGCTATGGAGATCTCTCTAGGGAGGTTCCATGTCCTAGGACAGTGATGGTGAACCTTTTACAGACAGAGTGCCCAAACTGCAACCCAACATGGCAATTTAACCTGAATAGTACAGTCCAGTATAGTATATCCTCCATATACTTTATCTTTTAGCTATAATAACCTACCTACATTCAATGCGCTGCCTGCGCTGTTCATAGTGCGCCCTGCGATTATAGATGGCAAGAAACGTCTAAGGCATATTGGTACACCATAGACATTTCCAGGGTGTGGGTGCCCACAGAAAGGGCTCTGAGTGCCGCCTCTGGCACCCGTGCCATAGGTTCGCCATCACTGTCCTAGGAGAAGATGAGGATATTTGCAGTCAGAATATTCAGGATGCCGCTGATGAAGATGTTCCTGAGAAGGTGGGGTTCCAAAGGATATAGCAGCAGGAAAAAAGATGAGGAAACCTAGGTGACCTGTATGTGCTTGAGGATCTGTACCCTTTAATGTGAACAGTCTGAAAACCAAGGTGAGACGTCAGGAAATGTATCATTGATTGTCTGATGAAAATTTAGAAGTTTACATGTTACAGGGGACCAGACAAAAAGAGACTGGACACAACTTTTTCTAGTTTTTTGGGCTGGACAGGTACAATGGGGCAGGGGGTCCTATTTAAAAACTAGGATATAAAAGTGGATCTAGTGGTGGAGATTTGTGTGGGGAGATTTATGCTGCTGGATGTTATATTAGATAATGTTTTAATCCTACAAATGTGATGTGGAGGAATGTTCACACTTCAGCTCTGGTATACAATATGGAAATTGTTTGACAACACAATGATTGACCTACAACAGCAAGACACTATTGCCACACTCCAGAGACTTTCACTTTAACCAGTTCATTACATGTACAGCCCTGGAGCGATAGGTACACATGGCGCCCGCTCGCATGTGTGTAGAGCGAGCGGAGAGTACTTTGACATTTGGACATTTGTGGACATTTATTTCTGTGTTACTGCATTTATATATATGTAGTGATATATACACTATCCTGTTCATTATCACTGTACTTACATGGCTCTGTGGAAAGAGTTAATGAATGCTGAAAGACTGTTAGGACTATGATTGAGAAGCTGGCAATTTTCCACAGCTGCCATAGGGTTTAAAGAAGACCATGTTTTGGAGGGAAAAACCCAGACTTGTTTACCACCCTGTTTTGGAGGGGAACTTTCCCGCTGCCTGCGCTGCCTGTGCTGAGAGATTTCTGCTCACACAGGCATCATTTCCGGCAGCTACTTCCGGGAGTGCCTTTGTGAGCAGTAAGTGCTCAGTACAGGGAGCACCGGCAGAGGAAAAGCTCACTAATAGCGGCCGGGAATGCAGGTTAGTAAGTGTAGAATTATAATTAATAGAAGGGGGGACTTGGAATTAAGTTTTACACACAATACACCTGTGCCCAGCAGGAGAGAAGGGCAGGCGGAAGCCCGCAGCTGCCGCACAGCCCGTCTCTCCTAGAAGACAGATGGCCCATAGCAGCACTCTTTTCAGAGACAGCTGCTATGGGACATTTCAGCCCCAGTTTTCAAATGAAAATAAATGTTTTGGCTAAATAAAGTGAATTACAAAAATGTTCCCTGTCACTGCTCCTACACATTAAAAAAAAAAATTAAACAGCAGTTACACTTTAAAGCTGTAATCTAAGTCTATACCAGATGGGAGTTGAAACAATGTATTTCTTTGTAATGAGTTTCTCTGCACCACCCCTCCCACTAGAAGGTTCTAGTCTAGTTAGAAACTGTATATAAGGAGAGCAGTCAGAGCCCCTAGTGTGCTGCAGCTAGGGACCAGTGCTTGGAGGAGAGAGCCATGCCAGCTTGCATGAGTGACCAGAAAATAACGCTGAGATGGGGACGCTAAGCCACAGACCATGGGTCACTAGCCCTGTGACCAAGGAGCCACCCGGACTACTGAGTTACAGACCGTGGGCCCTTGACCAGAATGCCAGAATTTTGAGAGAGAGAGGGACAGCTAGCTCAGGCCTTTCCTCAGCATTAAACCCTTCTTCTGCCAGGGAAGAGACTGGAGAAGCCAGCCCATGCCTTTTCTGTATTGTTTTGTATCTGAATTCCTCCAATAAAGAAGCACCCTGGTTTACTGCAGACCCTGACTCTCTGGTCTTATTTTCCATTGGGGTGAACCATGCCTTACCATCCCTTCAGTAGAGCAGCAACACGTGGTGACACCTCGGCGGTGTCCGGGGGACCCAGCATAGCGTTGGGGCCACCCCAAACCCAGCCACTGCACATGCAGGGAGAATCATGGCCGGCAGATCTCTGCTGTTTCAAACAGCAGAGACCTGCCGCCAATTACTGTGACCGGCAATAATGCCAATCGCCTCAATTAAAGGCTTAAGATGCCATGATCAAGTGAGATCACGACATCTAAATGGTCAAAACCTGGAAGCGCTTTCTACCGTTATCCCCTGCGGCCAATGGGGCTGTCGGTAGTTGCTTTCAATGCTGAAAGTCTAAGTCTCGCTGATGAGACACACAGCATTTATGCTGCAATTCGTACTTTGGCCACCAGATGGCACGCCAACATAAGAAATAAGCAATTGACAGTAATAAACTCATTTTAAAAATACATGACGGTTCAAAATTAAAAATAAAAAAACTGATTTTATAGGCTCATATATGAGCTTCAAAATCATTACAAATTTTTTTTTTAAATGTAAAAAAATATAAAAAATTAAAAAATATATGTTTAAATCACCCTCCTTTCCATATAATAAAATAAATAAATACCTAAATAACAAAAAATACAAACATGATGGGTATCACCGAGACCAAAAACGTCCGTACTATTCAAATATAAAAATATTTTTTCAATACGGCGAATGGAACGGAAAAAAGGATCAAAATGGCCAATTTGCCATGTTTTCATTGCTTCTTTTACCCCAAAAAATGTAATTAAGTGAGATCAAAAAGTCACATACACTCCAAAATGGTATAAAAAGTATAGATTGTCCTGCAAAAAATGAGCCCCTGTATAGCTCCATAGACTTTAAAAAAGTTAGAATATGGTGATGTAGAAAAATAGTTTTTTTCAAAGTTTAAATTTATTTTTACAATATTAGACATAAAAAAACTATACATATGGGGTATCGTTCTAATCGTAATGACTCATAGAAAGAAGGGCATTGGTCAGTTTTGCCACAAACGAAACGGCGCAGGAACAAAACCCGTAAGGTGGAGAAATTTATTTATTTTTCCAATTCCACCCCATTTGGAATTTTTGTTACCGCTTCCCACTACATTGTATGCCATAATTAATGGTGGCATTAGAAAGTATAACTTATCACATAAAAATAGGCCCTCATACAGCTATAATAACTCAAATATAAAAAAAGTTATGGCTCAAGGAAGATAGGGAAGAGAAATGAAAACGAAAAAGTCTCCAGTAGTGAAAGCGTCAAGGCTAGGGCTGCAAGGCATCACACACTGCGTGACATGAAGATATACTGATTTTCAGTAGGGATGCATTATGACCTCTGACCTAATGTGACCACGATGTGACAGTCGCAATAAAATGTAAACCTGCCATTGATTGCAGGTCACAGGTCGTATGCGTACCACTGTGAATTGCTTGCTATCTGTCTTTGATTTGGCTACTTTTTACAGCCAAATTGAAACTCTAAGAAGGAGATTTATCAAACTGGTGTAAAGGTAAACTGGCTTAGTTGCCCATAGCAACCAATTAGATTCCACATTTCATTTTCCAAAGGAAATAATTAAAGATGAATTCTGATTGGTTGCTAGAGGCAACTAAGCCTGTTCTTCTTTTCACCAGTTTTGATAAATTTCTCCCTAAAAGTCTATATCCCTGCTAGTTGCACATGTTTTTGGTTGTGTGAACTGCCTTAGACTTGCTGTTGCTCAACACTTGTCACTGTATAACCCTGAGGGATTGACATCACAGGGCCTGATAACATTGCCTTGGTGACATCACTTCTGTTCAGCTGGTCAGGAATATGGGCCAGTTAGTCCTTGGTAGAGTATCAGTGAGTGATAAAACAGCCGTTGTGACGTCATAATAGGCAGGACCCCACCTTATATGGTGATGTCACATGTGTGGGTGTGGCTGCCAATGACGTCACAATGGATGCTGAACTTCTGAACGTAGTGCTGGGACCTGCAGCTGCCAGACAACCATTGTAGCTGCATCTAGTCGCAGGGGTAGTTTATGGCCCCATTTACATGGACCAACACACAGGCCATTGATCTGGAATAACCTTATGTTCCCAATCATTGGCAGTGTATTAAGCTGCATTTTCATGTAGAAATCATCCTTTTTTACTAAAAGTGGCCTCGTTTTGTAGTTGTGTCCAGACTGATGAAAGGCAGGGCCCACACAAGTAGTTGGGGCCAGAAATACCATATTGTGGCACATTATACCACCTCAGCAGAGCCAAATACCAGAGTCCATCACAAAATACTGTCCCAACGGTACAAAATACATCCCCAAAAACTTCCACTGGCTGGCAATAAGGAGGGCTCAGGCAGCCGCCTGGGCATCAGCCCACTGAGAAATTTCCCTGTAAGGTCTATGGCCAATCCACCACTGATCCCGGTGCTCGATCTCTATCTCTCCACAGTAGGACCTCTCTCTTTGCTGCAGTGGAGAATCTCAGACACTTCTGAAGCCTTGCTTGTCTGACACCTGTGCTCCACAATCGGCTCTGTTGCACTGGTCCGTGTTGCACTCTTCCTTCAGTACCACACCTGCTGCAGCCTCTCTGTACCTGTCTGGGCTGCGCGTCTTTACTTGGGTGACCACATCACGCCACCCCTGAGCTCTGGTAACAGACCTTGTTTGACCTCTTCCTCCTGTGCAGCAGGCTTTGTTTTCCCCTGTTATCGCTAGCTGGGAACTAGCTCCCTCTGCTGGACTGAAATGATGACAGCAAGTATACCTCCCAACTTTTGAAAATCGAAGAGGGACAAATTACAATATGTGCGGCGTGCATCACGGCAGTTTTTTACATACTAGGCCACGCCTATAACTCTACCCAAAGCATAATAATAAGAGAATAAGCTTCATTATTTTTTTACAACATGTACTGTAGAGCACAATTTTTTTTCTTGTGCTTCAATATCCATTTAAACGTTAGCATAAATTATCAGATTATAGATATCTGAGGGTCCAAATTGCACAAAATAATGAAGTTATGGTTTAATATACAGGTAGGAACCATACAGTTTAGTAAGGAGCAATTTAGTAAATATAACAATGTACCTATATGCATTAAATCTCCAAAAAAAAGCACGCTTGGGAGGCATGAGCAAGTCACGTCCTTTATTTGTATCAGTATATTAGCATTCATTGAGCTATTCTTCATACTGTTATATACATATAGCAAAGCATGTAATAAATAAGAAATAACCTACATTGCTGCATGTGCATGTATATTTTTATTCAGCGCGGTGGCTCAGTGGTTAGCACTGATGTCTTGCAGCGCTGAAGCCCTAGATTCAAATGAATTACATCTGCATGGTCTTTGAATGTTCCCGCCGTGTCTGCGTGAGTTTCCTCCCAGACTTCAAAGACATACTGATAGGGAACTTAGATTGTAAATAGGGATGAGCTAATCGACTTCAGGTGTTTTCATAAAACGTCCTTCTAATACTGTACGGAGCAGGAGCATCTTACAGTATTAGAATGTATTGGCTCCGATGAGCCGAAGTTATTGCTTCGTGAAGTCTTGTGAGACTTCAGGTAATAACTTCATAAATTAATTTGTACTGTAAAAAATTATTTCCCGAACTTGGGTTCGGTTCCAAGGTACCATTTGTTTATTACTGTACATATTAATTTATGAAGTTATTACCCGAAGTCTCACGAGACTTCACGAAGCAATAACGTCGGCTCATCGGAGCCATCACATTCTAATACTGTATAAAGCTCCTGCTCCGTACAGTATTAGAACGAAGTTTTATGCGAATCGACTTCGGATGTTTCATCCGAAGTCGATTAGCTCATCCCTATTTACAATCTAAGTTCCCTATCAGTATGTCTTTGACGTCTGGGAGAAAACTCATGCAGACACGGCGAGAACATACAGCAAGCATCATAAAGTCTGTAAAGCTCTGCAGTATATGTCAGTGCTATATAAGTGAGTATAATAAATAAAGCTAGCAGCCTGAGTGTGGTGTTCTGTACACTTACCTATTGCTGAGATCATTGTGTGCCATCTAGTGGTCAATATATTAATGACAAGTTTCTGTTCTCAGTTTCTTTACTGTAGAACAAAAACTAGTACTGTATACTATATCAAGGATGCCCAACCTGCGGCCCTTCAGCTGTTGCAAAACTACAACTCCCATCATGCCCTGATAGCTGTAGGCTGTCGAGGCATGATGGAACTTGTAGTTTTGTAACAGCTAAAGGGGCCCCAGGTTGGGCATTCCTGTACTAAATGTAAGACACATTTAGTGTTTACAACATATGAAACCCGTTAATTGCTTACCATAACCATAGCATGTTACCTATAGCAGTTAATCACTGCAAAGATGACCGAACAATGCTGCAAAAATGTCCGAAATATGTGGGCTGGTGGATTTAAATATGATCATGTCACAAAGCCTTGAAGGAAAACTCCAAGCAAAACAAATTCAATGTGTTATCTCTTGTGCAGGGCATAAGAAGCTGGTGAATGAGTTAGACATTGGCCTCTTTCAGTCGAGCGTGTCCTGTGCGGGACTCACACTCCGTATGGGAGCTTGACTTACTATTATGGACACTGCTCGTTTCGCAGGATTGCATGGCATTATAATGATTTATAATGCTGTGTGTTTCTCCATCACCTTGCTTCTACAGAATTATACTGACAACATTACGTCAGTGCAATTCAGTAGCTGCAAGGTCCTGAAGAGACACACAGCATTATAAATTAGTATAATGCCATGCGATCCTGCAAAAATAGCAGTGTCCATAACAGGAAATCACGCTCCCGCACAGGACACGGCCATTCAAAGAGATTAATCATATTATACCCTTCATGTCCTGCACAAGTCACCCCAACAAGGATACAAGTACACAGCAGCAGGGGTGCCTTTCTGCTGCCTGAGGTGACCCCCCCCCCATTTACAATGCCAATCTTTTAACCTAACCCCTTGGCACTTTGGCACTTTGGCTGCCCCCATCTTGCCCCTACCTGGTGCTGCCTGAGGCAATCGCCTCACCTGGCCTCATTGGTGGTGCACCCCTGCACAGCAGTGTAGTTAATGAGGATTTTCCAAGCTGATTTTCATGTGGTTTTCACTGTGTTTATGCTCAAAATCTGCGCCATAATCCACATGTATTCTTTGCGGATTCTGATGCCTATTTTCCCCAGATCTCACTCTTTGCACATCAAATCTGCATAAACAATTGACATGCTGTGGATTTCAAAATTAAGGTCAGAAGATTTTCACTCCATGTACATGAGATTTTGAAATCCTCATCCACTTAGCTGGCATTGTATCACCCTGCAGATTTTCAGCACAAAAATCCACAAGGAAAATCTATGCGTACTATACACCATGTGCACATACCTTCAAGATGTCCATACACCATCAATAGCTGTTTCGGCAAACAGCAATCTCTCCCTTCTTTCCCATACATATAAGGCTCCATTCACACGACCGTATGTTGTCCGCAAAAAAACTGATCCTTTTTTTGCGGACAACATATGGTCGTGTGAATTGAGCCTAACTGTAATCATTCGGTTCTGTATGTGTTTTTAATGGGGAGAAAGGGTGAAGCCACTGCTAGACAAAAAGAATCAGGCAAATTTTATTTTTTCACATCATTTGTGGGGGGACCAGCCCAGCCAAGAATAGTGGGTTTGACCTACGATACACTATTTTGCAGTGGGAGTAGTAGGGTATGGCCACATAAATCAGGAGAAGTCGTATCTGTCCTTTAGGCCCCTTTCACACGGGCGAGTTTTCCGCGCGGGTGCAATGCGTGAGGAGGACGCATTGCACCCGCACTGAATCCTGACCCATTCAGTTCTATGGGGCTGTGCACATGAGCGGGGATTTTCACGCATCACTTTTGCGTTGCGTAAAAAATCGCAGCATGTTCTATATTCTGCGATTTTCACGCCTTGCCCAGGCCCCATAGAAAGATAGAGGATCTTGAAAATCGCAAGCATCCGCAATCATGTGCGGATGCGTTAGCATTTTTCCCGCATAATTTACTAAATACGATCGGGATGAGGACCCGATGTTATTACTCGCACATAACATGGTTATAGGGGAAAATAATCGCATTCTAATTACAAGTGCAATGTTCCCCGGGCTTGAAAGGGTTAAAAATAATAAAGAGTTAACCTTCTCCCATTGTCTTGCAGAGCTAGAACGTCGTCTCTCTTGATAGTTTGGCTGCGGACCTGTGGTGACGTCACAGGGTCACATGGTCAATCATAGAAGCATTTGAGTGGACCACATGTGACCTTGTGATCCTGTGACATCACGGCGGGTCAGCTCAATCAGCATCTGTTGTTCGATGGAAAGTGCCGTGATGTCTGGTTCACATGGTCACATAGTCCACTCAAATACTTCTATTGGACCATGACCCTGATCTTACGATCTCTCAACGTAAATATGGAACGACGTTCTGAGGCTCTGCTGATGGTGCTCTTGTATTACAACGCATTCTATGAAATAAATCTTGATAACTATCATTATAAAGAAAATATTACACATACAGAATACTCATCCCGAGCAGACTTCAGTGATGGTCTGACTTGGTCTGGGTCACCAGCATGCGGTTTTTCACTGCGCGTGCTCCAACGCACTACAAGAAAACGTGCTGCAGCGGAAAAATCGCGGCGATTCCCGCAACGCACCCGCATCTTATCCGGGCGTCAAACATGACGCCCGTGTGCAAGAGGCCTTATACTTTCTCTCCTTTTATGATCCACTCCTCATTTTGGCTTTAAGAACTGCTTCAGGAAACCTGACTGATCAGCCGCACCCTAATTGAGGACATTATACAGCAGAACAAAACAGTTTAGGGCTCGTTCACATCACCGTTTGTCTTTTCCGTTCTCAAGCTCCGTTCAGGAGCAGGAGAACGGAAAGGACTGATGGTGTACATAACTGACACCTAACTGACACCAACGGAGCCTAAAGACCCCATAGACTTTAATGGGGTCCGTTTGGTGTCCGCTCAGAACATGATTTTTGAGCGGACACGAAAGTCCTGCATGCAGTACAGTTATGTACACCATCCGTCCTTTCCGTTCTCCTGCTCCTGAACGGAGCCGGAGAACGGAAAAGACAAACGGTGATGTGAACGAAGCCTAAGATTTAAGTTCAGCAGTGACGTTTATATAATAAATCATGTCCAATTTAGCAGCAGTCTGTGTCAGTCCTTCAGCCTCTGCCTGTCTGCAGTCAGGGGGGTATTTAGTTTTTTTTTATTCACTTTTGGAGAAGACATTACTGGAGGCACTACAGGGGGCAATATAAGTACTTGGGGCACTACAGTGGGCACTATGCCTACTGATGGCACTAGAAGGGGCACTATAAGTACTAAGGTACTAGAGGCGGGCATTATACCTACTGGTGGCACTACAGGGGGCACCTTAATACTACTGAAGGCACTACACGGGACCTTAATACTACTGGAGGCACTCCAGGGGACCATTAAAACTACTGGGGCATTATAGGGAGCATTATACTTACTGATAAATACCAGGGGCACAACAGGGGGCAGTGTAACCGCTGGGGGTATTAGAAGGGGGCATTTGAAACTACAGAAGTGGGCATTATAACTATTGTGGGCACTACAGGGATAATTTAAGCTACGGAGGGCAGTATAGGGGACATTTTACCTACTGGAGGCATAACAGAGCATTATAACTACTAGGGCCAATACAGGGGCCACTACGTGGGGCATTCTAACTACTGGGGCAATGCAGGTGGTCATTATACTTACTGGACCATTATACCTACTGGAGGTACTAGAGCAGGACACTGTGACTACTGGGAACACTATAAGGGGCATTATAAATTCTGTGGACTCTATAGGGGACATTTTACCTACTGGAGGCATAACAGAGCATTATAACCACTAGCATCAATACAGGAGACCTAGGTGGGGTATTCTAACTACTGGGGCAATGCAGGTGGTCATTATACTTACTGGACCATTATACCTACTGGAGGTACTAGAGGAGGACACTGTGACTACTGGGAACACTATAAGGGGCATTATAAATTCTGTGGACTCTATAGGGGACATTTTACCTACTGGAGGCATAACAGAGCATTATAACCACTAGCATCAATACAGGAGACCTAGGTGGGGTATTCTAACTACTGGGGCAATGCAGGTGGCCATTATACTTACTGGAGCATTATACCTACTGGAGGTACTAGAGGGGGCCACTGTGACAATTGGGAACACTATAAGGGGCATTATAAATTCTGGGGACCCTATAGGAGACATTATAGCTAGGGGGCATTATAACAGCTTGGAGCTCTAAAAGATATAATTATTATAATTATTGGGTGCACTGTGGGGAGCTTTATCACTTGTGGAAGCATTATTACCACTGTAGGTTATTATTGGGCACAATATGGAGGGCCATAATACTAACAGGGGTACTCTGGTGGGGCATTATGACTGTAGGGTGCACTATTATTAATGAGAGTACTCTAGGAGAGAATTATTACTATTTGTTATTTCAAAAGTACAGTATTTGGGGTCATTTGGGAACATAGTGGGTCTACTATAGGAGGTTGCTGTAGGATATAGCTTTTTAGTAAGGATTCAGAGAAAAGAAATATCTGTACTCGACATTCACTGTTTAATGAAATTTAGTAACGGCAATATACATCAATGTTCTCTAAAGAATAGTTTTGTTTTAAGCTGGTGTTTGTATTTATGTGTTGATAGTTTTAACAATATGTTACTGATACAATGCTGATCTCAACAAGAAGTGATTTAATAAATATCGGATAGAGTTGAAGCACAGGCGTGTCTCTGTATCTGTGGCAAATTACTCCCTAAAATGTGGGATTTATGTCTGAATAAAAGAACCAATTTTAGGATCCTCAAGACGCTAGACACAGATTTTTGTGTAGCAACCAGGTATGAATATAGCCAGATCTATTGTGTACAGTGCATATCAACCATTATTAAGGTACGGTAGACCCACGTGGAATGGAATTGCTTCAGATTTGAGCAGGTAAAATCCACAACAGATTATAATGCCAGGCAAGTGGATGAGATTTTATACACATCCATGTGCGGTGGACATTTCCAGCAAGAAATGTATCTTCAGTGTCAATTTTTAAATCAGTATGTAGCAAGGGTAGAATGCAATGTGAATCATCTTAGATTGATTTATGTATTATTTATGCATTATAATTCATGTAATGGCGATTTAATCTTTTCTTTTGTAATGCTATTACAATGTTTTGTATTATTTGTATATTTCAATAAAACCAAATTTACAAGAATGCAATGTGAATCCACAGCGCAATCTGATTATTATTATTTATTTGAAAGCGTCGTTAATTCCATGGCGCTGTACATCAAGAGAGGACTACACATACATAATATAAAAAATAAATAAATACAATATACTTGGAACTAATAACAGACTGGTTCAGAGGGGGGAGGAGCCTGCCCCCGAGAGCTTACAATCTAGAAGGGAAAGTGGAAAAACACAGTAGGCGAGGGTAGAAGCTGCTCATCTGGATATGTGGTGGCAGCATGCTTATTGTAAGTGATAGGCTTTCGTGAAGAGGTGGGTTTTCTGGTTATAGGGGAGAGGCAGGTAATGTTCTCCGTTTTCTGGGAGAAGCAGTTGTAGTAATAAGTACAGTCGTTTTCTACTCTTCTATCCCCTCTCCTCTGGTCATGTAGGGTGTCATTGTGCCTCTGTTCAATATTTGGGAATACATAGCTGCTGTAGAAAGGAAGCACATGAAATGAATACACAGAATGAAACCTTATAGATATAACATAGGACACATCTCATAGATCCCCATCATCATGTTAGTGTCAGCTTACTTTCATGGCAAGTTGCTTTTCCGCTTTGAAAATATAGCAAAGGTACAAAGGTTCTCATCTATGATCTTACTGCTCAGAAATGTTAGCCAGGTCCATGGGAACAGCAGGATGCAGCGAGAAGGGTAAGGAGGCATATACATTTATAGGCAAAAACTGTTTAAGCTTGGCCTTTAAAGGAAACGTGTCACCAAAAATGTTATGTACCAGATAGCAACACATATTATTATCTTTATTTATATAGCGCCATCATATTCCGCAGCGCTTTACAATCAGGGGGTTTATGAACAGAGACATTTATAAGATAGCAACAGACAAGTCAACAAATAAAACAAGAGGAATGAGGGATCTTCTCGCAACTGCTTACAGTCTATGAGGAGATGGGGGTGACAGAGAAGGTAACAAGTGTTTGATTGGTACAATGGTCCGACCATCTTAACACAATAGGGGAGCAGATATAAAGCTGCGATATCTGTAGTACCTCTGGGGTGTGGATGTGGATATTTTTCTAATCTGTTTTAATTTTCTGATTGCGCACTTTTTTTTTCTATTTCCTGAACATGATTATGGGGCGGCCATCTTTCCGGAGCTGTTCTTAACAGCAAATTCACAGAAAATAGCCGGCACACTGACCCAATGCGCACCCGCAACTACGAAATCCCAGCGAGTGCTGACGAAGGCTGGACGGGCCGAAACGCATCCATAAATGCATGATATGCTTTTTTTTAAATAAAAAACTGATAATTTGAAGATAATATGCATTTGCTGGGATTTCTTTATTACGCTGTGGTTCCTAACGGCATTCAGAAAACATTAAGAAAATTGCTTTACGGCAGCCCCAATGGTCAGGAGGGGACCTCATTGACTTCTATGGGAGAGTTTTCTAAACATGCTCTGTGATCTGTGCAGAGGTCATTGTACAAGGAAAGAATAGATACGCTTTCACAATCATCTACTGTGAACGGTGGAGCCTGTCTTATCTATACACAGAGGTGATACCATTACAGGTAGGATTAGAATGACAGATAAGCAGGTAACTGTAGTAAAGTGATCCATACAGGCCAAAAACTGGCATCTATTATTAGGCTTGGTGGCCAGTGTGAAAACTGCAGGACTTTATGTTTTTTGTTTACATATTGACATGGAAAATAAAAAATAATATCATCAAAAATTCTATGTTAAACATAGACGTAATTTCAACTATGTCATTTTCTGATGGCACATTCCCTTTACATATTTTACAAACTTGCAGCACAAACAGAATGTACATTTGGTAGATCTCCTGGTACATTATGTACAATTCTATGACCCAAATGTCATATGGGAATAGCAGACTAAAGCATCTCGTACGCTATACAAGGCTGTGAGTACCATGCTTATATGGGTTCTGTTTTTACTTTTTATTTTTCTTGATGAAGGTCTGAAGTTCTACTGGTAGAAACCTACAGCGGGATAAACAGACAATCTTGATGATAGATGAGAAGCACAAAAAGAAACATACCAAACGATTGTGTGCAGACAGGAATAGGTACACAGATGAAAGGGTCGTCTGGGACTTTCAACTGCCTGTCCTTAGTACTAGCCATCTGTATGATTGATGGGGATCCTCAAATTCATGGCCGAGCAAGGTATATATGGTTGTGGCTATCACTGGTGGCACAGCTCAGCCCATTCAAGTTTTATACCAATCTTAGGCTGGATTCACACATAGACTTTTACTATCGATTTTCAGCGGTGATGTGCCACTTGGGGCCAAATCACCACTGAAGCCAGTTATTGGCTGGAGTGGTGCATGAGACTGTGCCCATGCACCACCAGATGTAAAAACAGTAGGGGGACTGGAATATGGAGGCAGTGGAGGCAGGACAGACCACCGAAGTGGAGTGGAGCAGGTAAGTACAGTATGAATCTTCTGTTTCAGCAGGCAGGATGGGGGCACTTGCTTACTTGCTTATACCCAGAAGAAAACCCCTTTAAGCCATCTATAGGATTAGTAAATCTGCCCATTGTCTGTAACTATAAGGTATGATTTCTTACAAGTCAATGTGAGTTTTCCTCCAAGCAGTGCCTGCTCTAGTGATCTTTGCAAATATCCTACAGCTACGATCACAATGCCACCAGATTGTAGAATAATGTAATACAAGAGCTCCCATACAGTTCCCTTTATTACCCAACCTGGCATACAGAAAATGTTCCCATTTACAAGGTAGCAATACTATTAGATGCAATCGGTTTATATTCCTCTATACAATGTTTGCTGTTCCAGGGAACAAAGCTGAGACTAACTGAATGTGTCTTTAGAGCTGTCTGGGGATGAAGGCAGACATTGTGATGACAAATAAGTAAAAGAGCAAGTTTTCTTTTCACATGTGAAAATATTATGCAGGTAGGTACTGCGAAAAACATTATTTGCACAATAATTCATGGTTTTTACTCTATGGGATACCAACAGTGAGCACAAAATACATCAGGGCAGAAATAGAAAATACAATAGAGTCAACAGGATCACCATCATGGGTTAAAAGCAACTGAAAGATGGTCTTTTTCTCTTTTTTTCTTATTTCATTTATACAAGGGTATCAAGAGGCACATCTTCCTATGTATTCTGCAACTGAGTACTCTCAACGTTATATAGTATGTAGTGATGCACACATGACATGTACACGCATGTACTGTGTGTGAGAACAGAGATTTATAGTCCTCTGCAGAGTCAGAGTCAGCTTGGATAAAAAAAATGGATAATCAGACCAATCTTTAAAAAAACGGACAGGTAAAAAAAACAACAACAACGTATTCTGGCTATAATAGTAAGCTGGCAGAACACACACTGCGTAGACAGTTGTAGAGACACAAACCACTCACAGTGCCCATGCCGACCTCTGTCCAGCTATGATGGCATGTGAGCACCAGAACTGGACCATGGAGCAATGGAAGAATGTGGTCTCATCTGGTCAATCATGTTTTATTTTACATCATGTAAATGACCCTGTGTGTGAATACGCCTGTGGAGGAGATGTCACTATGTGATGAAAAAATGAATCCAACCAGCAAAGGAGGCAATATAGATAATAACAATACATTAGTAAATGCCTTGTAGTAACTTCCTCTATGTAAGAAATGCTATTTGCTGAAGTACCACACAACCTCTCTAACCCTTAGGATACCGGAAGTTTTTTCATTTTTGCATTTTCATTTTTCTTACCTGTCTTCCTGGAGCCATAACTTTTTTATTTTTCCGTTCCCACATCCATATGAGGGCTTGTTTTTTGCCGAGCAAGTTGCACTTTCTAATGCCACCATTTAATATGGCATACCATGTAGTGGGAAGCAGGAAAAACAATTCCAAATGGGGTGGAATTGGGGAAAAAAAGCAATTCCTCCACAGTTTTTACAGGTGTTGTCCCTACGGCGTTTCCTTTGCAGCAAAATGGACCCATGCCCTTCATTCTCTGGGTAAGTACGATTACAACGATACCACATATGTATAGGTTTTATATGTCTAAATACTGAAAAAATAAATTAAAACTGTGAAAAAATCTATTTTTTTACATCACCATATTCTGATCCCCAGAATTTTTGTATAATGTCAACTGAGCCATGTGGGGGCTAATTTTTTTTGCGGGATTTTTCTTTTATACCATTTTGGAGTTTGTGTGTGTCTTTTTGATCACATTTTATTCAATTTTTGGTGGCAAGAGAAGTGATAAAAAATGGTGAATAGGCCATTTTGATACTTTTTTCTGTTATGCCATTTGCTGTATTGGAAAAATATTTTTAGATTTTAATGGTTTGGGCGTTTTCAGATGCGGTGATGCATTTTTTCCCGCAAAAGTGGGAGAAAAATGTCCATGGATCCTTTGGGGCAAATACTAATGAGCGCATCCATTATGAAAGTGTTCATTAGTATCGGAGGACTGGGAAGCGGTGAAGGCCCTGTACTCACCGCTTCCTGGTCCTTGGCTGTCGGCTGTGCTGTGGCTGCGGAACAGGAGCGGCGAAGGGAGTGGGGAGTGAGGCAAGTTTATTCATTATTCATAACTACTGTGAGGAGGGCACATATCTGGCATTACTACTGTGAAGGGGCTACAAGGAGGACATAATGACTGTGAAGGGGCCTTTAGGAGTACATAACTACTGCGAGGGGGCATAGTGTGGGCAAAAATACAGTAAGGGGGCACAATGCCGGCATTTCTGCTGTGAAGGAGGCACATTGTGGGCATAACTACTGTGAATGGCACAATGTGGATATTACTACTGTAAAGAAGACACAATGTGGAAATTACTACTGTGAGGTAGCCCCATGGGAAAGCAATGCCCTAGATTACCCTGTTATACATTAGAACGGCTCTGTCTTCCAGGCCAGCACAGCGCCCGCTCCTAGCTATTTAACAGTGACAGTTGCCATCCCTTCCTTATGTGATTATTCTTTTTTCACAACGGTTCTGGATTCATTGGACATAACGCTGGCATGCCAGCGACACCCTGGATGTGGTAGGACCAGTTGGTTCTTTCATTTATTGCAAGGTGTATTGGTACTGCCATGTACCCTATGATAGTTTTTTATTCAGTAAGTGGGACTGGGTGAGAATAGCTATGCATTGTGCGCAGTTAGAGGAGTGGCTTAAAGTAAAGAAAAAAACTTTTCCCTCTTTATGTCAATTTGAGTGGCAAGTCCCGAGGGGAATCGCCAGGCTGAACCCCTGCCCCAGGTGCTGGAAAGCCTAGCTACACCTCTGATATAGTGAATATCAATTTATTAAATAATTCCAAAAACATATGACATACATGATTAAAAAGGGACACAAGTGCAGGGAAAAAGCGACATCATCTGGAGGAAGGACACAGCGGATAAACAGTTCATATATATGTCCATATACGCTAGTGCAAAAATTCACAATAAAGTGCAATTGAAATCATAAGATATAATAATCAATTATGGGACACAGGTTATATACACCAACCAACCAATCACCATGGATCCAATGATTATCGTTATCTATAAAAGCTGTAGCTCTGTGTGATCTCATATGCAAACGTGCCCGGTGAAACTAAAGAATGACATAATCATAAAAATGTACCTGATTATATCACGTGGTCGCCTCCGTGAACACGTGATGATGATGTCGGCATGGGATCGCGTCACACAGTAACGCAAAACCATGCACCCGGCATCAGTAGTTACATTGCACATGTCAGACCTAATAGCTGTCAAAGTCCACCACATAGTATGGGGACTATTGTTCAAAGGGAATAGAAAAGACACGAGAACATAAGAAAGGGAAGAGAGAGGAGGGCGGCCCCCCAAGAATAGAATAAATAAATACATGATTAGAAAAACATAAGTTTTCATTACATGCTTAAGTATATAAGAAAAAATAAAATAAATAAATAAATATTATTAAATAAAAAAATATTGATAGGAGATAATAATGAATTAAAAAATAATAATTAATAAATACAAAATAAATACAAAAAATAAAAAAATATAAATTAATAATAGTAAATGATAAATAATAAATATGTGAAGTGCAATACTGAATGTGATAATAAATATCATATGACCATAAAAAGTGAAATTTATGAGTGATTGCTGCTAACAAATACCTCAATGTGAGTTTTGTGTAAAAATCAAGTGACTAGTATGATGTGTGAACAAATTATATGAATATGTGATTCATCATGACCGCTTGATAAAACAAAAAAAAACAAGTGCGCATGTGTGAATGTGTGGATATACACTTAATTAATTACAAATCAAACTAAATGTGAGAAAAAAATAAAAATAAAAAAAACCTTATTCGCTTGCCACTATATCCAATATGTCCTATCTCCCCCAATAGTCCATCCGCATACCGCTACCTATGCATGCCCTTTAATTGGCTACAATTTACAGAGCCACAGCACAAAAAAAAATTTAACTGAAGAAGTGCAGATTGTGTGAGGATATGAACCCCATAGATGACCCCAGAAAAAATCAGAGTTTAAATTAAAAGTCACACAAGCTAAAATAATTAAGAACTAAGACTGTGGAAAATGGAGACCTGGGGAAGTCCACATTAAAGTAAGCCTACAAGAATGATGAAAAACCGGTGGATTCATTTAATCCATTTAGGCATAAGGTGTTTAATTTTTAGATCCATTTACATTCAAGCTGTGCTAATCTTTTTGAAATATCCCCACCACGGGCATTTTTCAAAACACAATCAATGGCTCGAACTTTCAAAACCGTCATTACACGCATGATGGGACTTGAAATTTCTAGCTATAGGTTTCAGATTAGTCAAATCTTTCTCATCAATAGCTTACATAATATCTCTGACATGTTCACGTACCCTGACCTTTAATTCTCTTGTGGTCAAACCCACATATACGACCGCTGCACTTGAACATGTCAGACAATGTGTTATTTGAAATGTTTTTTCATAGGTCGAATCATGAAAGGAGGTGGCTCTCTCCATGTTTGGACATGCGGTGCATTTTCCACATGGAGAAATGGCCCACCTTGGTTTTCTCACCCCTGGAAAAATTGGGGGAGCTTGTTTAAAAAAGAAACTCGAAACAAGATGATCTCTCAAGTTTTTCGAACGCTTTGCCGTTACCAATGGCCCTGAGGTGAGATATTTAACAAGAATTTGATTTGTCAAAAGGGCCAGCCAGAATTTTTTCAAAATCTCTTTCATTTGAAACTATCTAGAATGATACCCTGTAATAAATCTTGCTTTGTTAAAAGAGAAGATCATGACAAGAAAATATCTTCGCTCTTCAGTATGCTTTTTTAATTGAGCGTTGACTGTACCCACAACTTGTGAATCTCTGCTTTAAAACGCCGGCCTGTTGTTCAAACCCCTGGTCCTTTGAACATATTCTGCGAGCCCGTAAAAATTGTCCAATCGGGATCAAGTTGATCATCTGTGGAGGATGTGGTGAAGACGCATGTAAATAAGCGGTAACCCATGTTGGTTTTATGAAAACATTGGTCATAATAGAACCACCTAAACCTCTTTCCAACTGAACATCTAAAAATTCGACCAAATTCTTATCAAACTTGTATTTCAGTTTAATATTTTTTGAATTGTTGTTTAACACCCCCAAAAAATCTTTCAAATCAGATGAACCTCCCTGACAGATCATAAATACATCATCGATGTACCAAGCCCAAAAAATGATGCGGTCCATCGATATGTGCTGATCTGACAGAAAAAAGGTCCCTCTCCCACAGCCCCAGGAACAGATTTGTGTAGGAGGGCGCACATGGTACCCCCATCGCAGTCCCCTGGAGCTGCAGGAAGAAGGACCCATCAAAAAAGAAAAAATTGTGCGTCAGAACAAAGGATAGAAGATCTAACAAAAAAAATTATCACCAAGATCTATATTTTCTTGTGTTAGAAAAAACTCAACTGCATGGATACTGTCTTGATATCTAATACTGGTATATAAGGACTCAATATCAAAAGTTACCATCAATGTGTCCTCCCCAAGATGAATCCCCTCAATTTTCAGCAGGAAGTCAGTGGTATCCTTTACATATGAGGGAGGATTAGCTACAATGTTCTTAAACTGAGAGTCGAGGTATCACCCTACTTTTCCAGTCAAATTCCCTCTACCCGAGATGATAGGCCTACCTGGAGGCATTCTGGCATTCTAGTGAATCTTTGATAGAAGATATAATGTTGGTACAGTAGGTTTTTTGACGATCATGAAGAGCTTTGGATATAGTTTGATTTTCCACAGCTTTGTTTAGAATCTGGATTAAATTTCCTTTAAATGAATGCTTTTTTTTTCGTTTTATCATGCGGTCATGAATCACATATTCACATAATTTGTTCACACATCATACTAGTCACTTGATTTTTACACATAACGCACATTGAGGTATTTGTTAGCAGTAATCACTCATGAATTTCACTTTTCATGGCTATATGATATTTATTATCAGATTAAGTCTTACACTTCATATATTTATTATTTATTTATCATTTACTATTATTAATTTTTATTTTTTATTATTTTTATTTTTAGTATTAATTTTGTAGTTATTGATTATTATTTTTTAATTAATTATCTCCTATCAATATTTTTTAATTGAATAAAAAAAA
Source organism: Bufotes viridis (assembly GCA_033119425.1). Classification (NCBI taxonomy): domain Eukaryota; kingdom Metazoa; phylum Chordata; class Amphibia; order Anura; family Bufonidae; genus Bufotes; species Bufotes viridis. Next base: position 102,134,336 of record CM065590.1, read on the forward strand.
AAATATATTTTTTTATTTTTTTTATTTCTCTTATATACTTAAGCATGTAATGAAAACTTACTTTTTTCTAATCATGTATTTATTTATTCTATTCTTGGGCGGCCGCCCTCCTCTCTTTTCCCTTCCTTATGTCCTCGTGTCTTTTCTATTCCCTTTGAACAGTAGTCCCCATACTATGTGGTGGACTTTGACAGCTATTAGGTCTGACATGCGCAATGTAACTGCTGATGCCGGGGGCATGGTTTTGCGTTACTGTGTGACGCGATCCCATGCCGACATCATCATCACGTGTTCACGGAGGCGACCACGTGATATAATCACGTGATTTTTTTATGATCATGTGATTCTTTAGCGTCACCAGGCGCGTTTGCATATGAGATCACACAGAGCTACAGCTTTTATAGATAATGATAATCACTGGACCCATGGTGGTTGGTTGGTAGGTGTATTTAACCTGTCCCCCCCAGTGATGACACCACCCCCAGACGAAGGTTCACCAAAACGCGCGTCGGGGCTGGCGCCGTCCTGGAGGGAGCACAGCATGGGTAATAGTTCTTTGTCAAATTGATTATGATATGTTATGATTGCACTTGCACTTTATTGTGAATTTTTGCACTAGCGTATATGGACAAATATATGAACTGTTTATCCGCTGTGTCCTTCCTTCAGATGATGTTGCTTTTTCCCTGCACTTGTAGCCCTTTTCAATCATGTACGTCATCTGTTTTTGGAATTATGTAATAAATTGATATTGATTTATAAGCGGTCTGGTAGTGATTTATAGGTTTAACTCTTGGCTTCTACCATTGGCTTAAGTGTGTATTTTGCAGTTGTGAGCGAATTCCTACAGTTGGGGAAAAAATTGGTTTTATACCTCTGATATAGTGTATTTTAGTAAGAGGTAGGAGACCAATGAAGTATGACTGCAGAGTCAAACCACACAAAAGGCTTGATTGTTGTCTGTTACCATGGAGACACATTCAAAAAGTTGGGATTTAAAAAAAATGTAAAGATGTGAATAATCTTTAACACATAGAAGTGTGGTCCCTTTAAGAAAAGCTTTCTAGTGCAAAACACTACTTGTACCAGAACTAACTTATACTATTTTTCTTAATATGTAAGTTTAGAGGGTAGAGCTCATCTTACTTTAGGACATATGATAATGGTGTTTTAATGTCCAGGTTAACGTATAGCTTTAGCAGAATAACTTACAGCAGTAGAGGTAGAGACTGGAAGCCTGAAGTCCTGCATCAGACTAGACAAGCATTTGGATACTCATCAGACAATTTAATGTGCATGGATAGACATACTTGACATACACGTGTTCATTATCTACTCTGGGAAACAAAAATTTATGCTGAAAGTCATTCCATTGCTAGAGCTGATTTTGATAAATTCCCATAGACTTAATGCACCGATCTATGAAATTGTAGCGGGCGCCAGATGTTCTGCATTAACATTAATGTGATTTTTCTGCTGGGGATTTTCAGCCTTATAGACAGAAATGATTTGGATAGGTGACTAATTTTTCTTTATAACTGTATGTACCGGTTGGAAACTCTAAGGCATTACTTCAATAAGTAAAGAAATCAGCTTTGTCTTCCACTAGATGTATCACTCAACAGCATGTTTGGAGTTCTCAATGGCACCGGCTGCCTCTATTCACTGGCTCTGCCGTAATGCAAACTACAAATAAATTATGGTAATTGCTCAGAGCTTGCTTCAGCCGCACTTTGTACTATGAATATGCTCTGTTGCTTGCCATAAAATATTAAATGAAAGCAGGAAAATTATTGATGTGCCTGAGCTGTGTGTAGCAGCGACCTCCAGGAAGTAAGGATGTAGCAGGACATTTGATGCATAGGTTAGGTTTTATGATATTGGGGCTTCTCTAGGTGCTTTATAAGGACAGAATTTATAAACCCAGTAGATGATAAAAAGTATCAAATTAAAGAATATGTAAACTTTAAACCTACTGGGGTAGTCTACGCCATCAAATGTGGCTGCCCCAAATTATATATTGGTAAAACCATACAAGAACTGAGGAGACGTATTTCAAAACACTTGAGTAGTAATAATACAGAAGCTGCCTTTTTTAGACATGTACAGAATATACATAAAGGAGATACGAACAGTATCAAATTTTGGGGTGTCAGTAAAGAAAACATTGGGCCCCAGACAAGGAAACATTGATAAAAAGCTACAGCAAGAAGAAGTCAACTGGAAATACATTTAAAAAGCATTGTCCCTTATGGGCTGAATGAAAAATTTACCTTCGCCTCATTTTTATAATACCGTGGTAAGGCTACAACCAAAAGTCAGATAACTTGGGAATAAAGGAGTTTATTCTTGGATGAATAGGCCAATTAAAGGTATGTACATACAGTATATATAAATATAAAAGTGGTGACGGTGGTATATTGCATATTAGTCTCCTCTTTTCCTCTTTTTCCATTTTTCTCCCGTTGAACAACCCCCCCCCCCCTTACCCTTCCTCCCCCCCTTACCCTTCCTCCCTCTCCAACAAAGATAGTTGCCCAGGCTTACAGGCAGGATACTGAAGAAGTGTCCTTACCAACGTCTGCACAGTTACTGTATTATTTGTATTTAAATTTTCAAATTACTTATTTCATATATTATTTATTATTCTTTTAAGAATGATTTAATTTTGTTCTATTATTTATATGTGGTGCCAACATTTAAAATTAAGGAACAAGCAAATAAACAAAAAAGAATATTTAAAAATGAGAAATACTTAAAAACTAGAAATATGAATCAAAGTGTATTCTTTTGAAATAATTAATCATGAGATACTATTAAATATATATAATCATGTTGGCATTCTCTTTATATAATAATCTTTTTACAAATAAATAATAAAAAATATATTTAGAATTAAATTAAGAGCCGTACAAATAAAAATAAAAATAAATCAAAGCGACTACAAGAGATGATTCAAAGGAAATTAATTCAAAAATACTAATCATGATTAAAAAAACTAATATAACCTACAGAAGATCACAATAAAATTCAAAAAAGGTAAACATTATTTAATAGAATAAATAGATAAAATCATGAGAAAATCATTATAATCAAGCAGACAAAGTAAGAATGGATGTGCTATAAATAACATCGTATAATTTTGTGTATTGTAACGTAGTAGTCATTATCATGTAACAGTTTTGAAATTACTGGATTGATTGTTGGAAGGTAATAAAACTAAGTATCAAGGTATGCGCAGTTAGACAAAACTCTAAGCGAGGAGACTAAGTCCTTGATCATTTTCAGTAGTGGAGACACAGCAATTTCATTCTAAGTCCACTGGCATGCGCAGTAACTCATGCTGACGCCCAGCATGAAAGGATAGGTGAGTCACTGCTGGAGGGAGGATAAACTGGAGAGTGCTCCAATAGTAGCTGCAGACACGGTCGGCATGATGGGGCCACTAACCTATGATGTCAGCATGGGAGGCTTTAAAAGACCCGTCCCACGCCTCTCAAATTTTTAAGAGCAGGAGTGAGGCATTCTTAGAAAAGAAAGAAACTAAAAGTGACTTGTAGCAATGAGGGATATATATATATATATATATATATATATAACTCCAACAAATTGGCGCAGAACTCCTTAGGTAAAAGTGAACAAAATTGTGTTTATTAACACATGTTAACACAGCAACGTTTCAGCTCTCTCACAGAGCCATTTTCAAGCCAAGTGAAAATGGCTCTGTGAGAGAGCTGAAACGTTGCTGTGTTAACATGTGTTAATAAACACAATTTTGTTCACTTTTACCTAAGGAGTGCTGCGCCAATTTGTTGGAGTTGTAAAGAGACCCCATAACCAGGGGTGGACGCGTGCACCATTGGATCTTTGGTATATACTGAAGGAGTGCTGCCTGATTTTGGCTTTTACATATATATATATATATATATATATATATAGATATAGAGAGAGAGAGAGAGAGAGAGAGAGAGCTGGTATTAGTGCGCAAGGACCAGCCTCCCAGAGTCCCATGATAATGCAACAGCACTGTGGGAATAACAGTGCTCATATATTTAAAACATAAATGGAAAAAGATATTAAATTCAATGTATTATGGTGGCTCACCCTTCTAAACAATATGGATAAGGTGCTATGGTCAAAAAGTCTCACCCTAGACTAGAAAATATAATGTAAATAGTAAATCGACCAGCACACTAAATCTGGAATGTAAATGTTAAAATTGTGTATTTAATTACTGTTGGCAATACATAGCACATTCAATAATACATAAAATAAGAAGGAATAAAAAAAAAAATAGGGTGTTAAAATATGAATAATATTAAATATATTTCCCACTTATGGGACACTAATTCCTGGTCATAGTGGCTCTTTCAGTCTCTGCACTGGAGGAGGAGGAAATTTATAACCAAATGTGTCTTGCATATTAATGCGTTTTTTATGTACATCACTCCAGATGCATACCAATGTTCAAAAATTAACCACCTCCTTCAATATTTTATGTATATCTCCAGTAATAAATCTCAGTCTTTGCTGGAATTATACTGCCGGCAAATATAGTTGGTGGATTTCATTCATGTAATATGTTGTTATCAGGACCTCGCTTGTTATGCACTGGGTTATTTAGAGAGGAGTTCACTTACAGTTGGCTGCTGAAGGAATACTCTCGCTCCGCCGACCGTGGCGTCCCACGTGTTTTCGCCGGCACCGGAGCCGCCTCACCTCAGATGTCTGTTCCTCTCCCGTGCGCCAAGGCTGCTGGTTGGTCCCCGCTTGCGTCTGGATGTGTCAGCGCTGCACTTCACGTATTGGCTTTTCTTTCTTGTTTAATTCCTCTGTCTGGATATATTCAACATTTGGGGGGCTCCCTCTCTTCCAAACGCGTTTCAGGACCTTAACTTGTCCCTTCTTCAGGGAAGAATTGGCATTCAGCTGTGCAGTGATATATTCTAAAGCCCTGTTTGCCATGTATTAGTGGCGAAATAAAAATATATTTGCCGTTCAGCGTTGCACTTATCTGTTGAAAAGCCTTTTGTGTTGTGTACAAGTAGAAAAAAATTAGGGCCTAATTGCCGTTCAGCAGTGCAGTGATATATTCTAAATCCCTGTTTGCCGTGTATTAGTGGCGAAATACCCGTGGTCTAAGTATTTTGCCACCTCGTACTGGTCCTTGCCCTTTATGCTTTTTATACGCGGGTCCCTCTTTAAACACTGGAGCATGAAGGCCACCATTTGCACTAAATTGGAAGCGGTGGAGAGCCTTGGCTCCTGCTCATCGCCCAGGAGAATGTTGTCCTTGGTCTCCTCCTCCAAGCCACGGACAACACAAGGGATCCCCGAAAAGTTTAAAGTCCCCCTCAAAGCCTGCTCTTCTTGCTCTTCTTCCTCTCCCCAGCCGCCATCCTCCTCTGACTCCTGCTGACTTGCCTCAGATGGAGTAGCCCCCCCTGGAAATTCATTCAGCATTTTGACTTCCTCATCTTCCAGCTCCCTCTCCTCGACGGCTTGATCAATGACACAATGCAATGCACGCTCCAGAAAGAAGGCGTTAGGTACGGTGACTGATGGCGCCCTGGCTGCGACTGACCAGTTTGGTGATCTCATCAAATGTCCGCAGAAGTCTGCATGCATCGCTCATGAGCAGCCACTGTCCCAGTGAAAAGAAACCAAGCTCCTCAGAACCTGTCCTGCTGCAGAGTTCATACGGGTAATCGTTAATGGCACATTGCTGCTGGAGCAGCCTATCAAGCATATACAAGGTGGAGTTCCAGCGCGTCGGGCTGTCAAAAATCAGACGTCTGATGGGCAAGTGGTGTTTCCGCTGAACGTCAGCAAGGCGAGCCATGGCCGTTTAAGATCTTCTAAAATGGCCAGAGATTTTTCTGGCCTGCCGCAAGACTTCCTGGACCCCGGGGTATTTGGCAACGAATCACTGCACGACTAAGTTCAGGACGTGTGCCATGCACAGCACAGCATTTTGCCTTGTTTCAGCACGCACAGCAGATTGGCACCGTTGTAGCACATGACTTTACCAACTATCAAATTGAGCGGGGTTAGCCACTGATCGGCCTGTGACCGCAGAGCTGAAAGCATTGCAGGACCGGTGTGGCTCTTGGCTTCCAGGAACAACAGCCGCAGCACAGCATGGCAACGTCTCACCTGGGACGTCGAATAGGTTCTGGGGAACTTGGGAGGCACAGCGGAAGAGGCGGTAGCAGTGGAAAAGGAGGAGTCAGCCGAGGAGGAGACTGCAATCCTTGGCAGAAACACGAAATCCACATGGGAGCCATGGGTTACATGCTTGACGGCCGTCAGAAGGCTCACCGAGTGGGCAGTAAAACTTAAGTACCTTTCCTGCCGGTGTTTGCTAGACCACGTGTCTGTGGTCAGATGTATCTCGGCACTGACACTGTGTGCCAGAGTTATATTCACTTGCTGCTGAACGTCACCATATAGCTCTGGGATGCCCTTCTGGGAGAAATATTTCCTTCTGAGGACCTTCCATTGGGGTGTGCCACAAATTTTCTAAAGGCTACCGAGTCCACCAGTTTATATGGCATTAGTTAGTGGGCTAGCAGTTCCAACAAGACAGGGCTCAGCCGTTGGGCAAGAGGGTTATCCGGCATCATCAAATTTTTAAGCTCGAACATTTGGGCCACTTAAACCTGCCTTTTGCAAGATGAACGCGACGACGGCTTGGTGGAAGGTGGAGTGGAGGACAAATGGGAGGAGAGAGGAGATGGGGAAGAGGCAGGACATGGAGCGTCGGGAGTGTGGCTTTGTGGGTTCTGATGTCATTGCTCCCACTGGGCTCGGTGATGGGAGGCCAGATGCCTTCTTAAGGCGGTCGTCCCTAGGTGAGTGTTCGGCTTACAGTGACTTATGTGTTGACAGCACAGGCTGCAGATGGCAACACTATTGTCAGCAGCTGACACATAAAAAAAAAAAACACACTGAGGAGCCATGTGCCGGCATCCTGGGAGCGCCAGAAGTGACCGTGCATGGTGCATGGCTCGCTTGAGATACATTTTCAGTCTGCTTTTTGCCTCCTGTGCCCTGCGAGCTCTGCCTGCTTCTCCTCCTTCTCCTCCCTCTCTCAGTATTTTGTGGAAGCAGGTATATCGAACCCCTTAATCAGTATTTTGTGGAAGCAGCTATATTGCAGACCTCAATCAATATTTGGTGGAAACAGGCATATTGAACCCCTTAATCGGTATTTTGTGGAAGCAGGTATATTGCAGGCCTCAATCAATATTTGGTGGAAACAGGTATATATCGAACCCCTCAATCAGTATTTTGTGGAAGAAGGTATCTCACAGGCCTCAATCAGTATTTGGTGGAAACAGGTATATCGAACCCCTTCATCAGTATTTTGTGGAAACAGGTATCTCACAGGCCTCAATCAATATTTGGTGGAAACAGGTATATCAAACCCCTTAATCAGTATTTTGTGGAAGCAGGTATATCGCAGGCCTCAATTAATATTTGGTGGAAACAGGTATTTTGAACCCCTTAATAAGTTTTTTGTGAAAGCAGGTATATCGCAGCCCTCAATCAATATTTTGTGGAAACAGGTATATCGAACCCCTTAATCGGTATTTTGTAGACGCAGGTATATCGCAGACCTCAATCAGTATTTTGTGGAAGAGGTATATCAAACCCCTTAGTCAATATTTTGTGGAAGCAGGTATATCAAACCCCTTAATCAGTATTTTGTGGAAGCAGGTATATCGCAGGCCTCATTCAATATTTGATGGAAACAGGCATATCAAACACCTTAATCTGTATTTTGTGGAAGCAGGTATATCGCAGAACTCAATTAGTATTTTGTGGAAGTAGGTATATCGCAGGCTTCAATCAATATTTGGTGGAAGCAGGTATATCAAATCCCTTAATCAGTATTTTGTGGAAGCAGGTATATCGTAGTTCTCAATCAATATTTGGTGGAAACAGGCATATCGAACCCCTTAATTGGTATTTTGTGGAAGCAGTTATATTGCAGCCCTCAATCAGTATTTTGTGGAAGCAGGTATATCAAACCCCTTAATCAGTATTTTGTGGAAGCAGGTATATTGCAGGCCTCAATCAATATTTGGTGAAAACAGGTATATCAACCCTTAATCGGTATTTTGTGGAAGCAGGTATATTGCCGGCCTCAATCAGTATTTTATGGAAGCAGGTATATCTACCCCTTAATCAATATTTGGTGGAAGCAGGTATATCAAATCCCTTAATCAGTATTTTGTGGAAGCAGGTATATCGCAGGCCTCAATCAATATTTTGTGAAGCAGGTATATCAAACCCCTTAATCAGTATTTGGTGGAAACAGGTATATTGAACCCCTTAATCGGTATTTTGTAAACGCAGGTATATCGCAGCCCTCAATCAGTATTTTGTGGAAGAGGTATATCAAACCCCTTAGTCAGTATTTTGTGGAAGCAGCTATATTGCAAGCCTCAATCAATATTTGGTGGAAACAGGTATATCAAACCCCTTAATCAGTATTTTGTGGAAGCAGGTATATTGCAGGCCTCAATCGATATTTGGTGGAAACAGGCATATCAAACCCCTTAATCTGTATTTTGTGGAAGCAGGTATATCGCAGCCCTCAATTAGTATTTTGTGGAAGCAGGTATATCGCAGGCTTCAATCAATATTTGGTGGAAGCAGGTATATCAAATCCCTTAATAAGTATTTTGTGGAAGCAGGTATATCGCAGGTCTCAATCAATATTTGATGGAAACAGGCATATCGAACTCCTTAATTGGTATTTTGTGAAAGCAGTTATATTGCAGCCCTTAATCAGTATTTTGTGAAAGCAGGTATATTAAACCCCTTAATCAATATTTTGTGGAAGCAGGTATATCGCAGGCCTCAATCAATATTTGGTGGAAACTGGTATATCGAACCCCTTAATCAGTATTTTGTGGAAGCAGGTATATCGCAGCCCACAATCAGTATTTTGTGGAAGCAGGTATATCAAACCCCTTAATTACCGTATTTTTCGCTTTATAAGACGCACCTGATGATAAGACGCATCTAGGTTTTAGAGGAAAATAGGAAAAAAATATTTTGAACCAAAAAGTGTGCTAAAATTTTTAATAAAATACCAATAGAAGTTTACACTGTTATGGGGGATCTACGGATGACACACTGTTATGGGGATATTTGGGAGATCTTTGGATGACGAACTGTTATGTGACTATAACCCCCCTCATCCTTTAGAATACATCTATGTTCTGCAGTACATTGGTGTATTCTTAAAGATGAGGAGGGTTATAGTCACATTTAATATTAGCACTGTCCAAAGACTATAATGTAATTAGCCTGTGTTTATAAAAATGACTATAACCTTCCTCATCCATAAAAATGCATCTATTTACTGCAGTACATGGGTGTATTATTAAGGATGAGGGGGGGTTATAGTCATATTTAATATTAATACTGTCCATGTAATTAGCAGGTGTCTATGTTAAATATGACTATAACCCCACTCATACAAAGGAATCCACCTCTATACTGCAGTACATGGGTGCATTCCTATGGATGAGGGGGGTTATAGTCATATTTGGAACACATTTTTTATTAGGGTACTGTATATTGACAGGCAGGAATCTATGGTACCAGGACAGGGGACAGCTCAGATGGCAGGCAAAATATAAGGAGCTGATTGGTGGACTGGAGACACAATCCATCTGCTGGAGGGAGGCACACCGAGCCTCTGTGGAGATCCGTCATTTGCTGCAGACAGCGGGAGACGCCCGGGAACTGTGCCCCCCGCACTGCAGTCTGGAGATAACTTGGCTGGGTGGCGTGGGAGGAGGGAGGGATAAACAATGCAGATGAATAGAAGTTTTAGCAACTTCCTGACGCTGCACTATGTGGCAAGCAGCGCCGGGCAGGTGATGATGATGTGCGGGCAGGCGGAAGTATAGATTATACAGAGAAGCCGCCAGCCCGCCCAACGATAGTGAATGGAAGCGCGGGCTGCCGGCATCATTTAGGATTTAGTGAAGCGCCAGCCCGCGCATACATCGCGGCACCTAAGCAGCACCTTGGGCGGGCTGGTGGCTTTACTAAGTGCTTACTTCTGTTCCCACCTGCGCCCACCGTTTCATGGCAGCTCAGGAGCTGTTAGTGAGAGCTCCTGAGCTGCCACAGCCTGCACTTTTGGGGTCACCTTGCATTTATAAGATGCACTGACTTTTCCTCCACTTTGAAGCGAAAAATCCGTCTTATAAAGCAAAAAAATACGGTACTATTTTGTGAAAGCAGGTATATTGTAGGCCTCAATCAATATTGGTGGAAACAGGTATATCGAACCCCTTAATCAGTATTTTGTGGAAACAGGTATAGCGCAGCCCTCAATCAGTATTTTGTGGAAGTAGGTATATCAAACCCCTTAATCAGTATTTTGTGGAAGCAGGTATATTGCAGGCCTCAATCAATATTTGGTGGAAACAGGAAAATCAACCCTTAATCGGTATTTTGTGGAAGCAGGTATATTAAATTTCTTAATCAGTATTTGGTGGAAACAGGTATATCGAATCCCTTAATCGGTATTTTGTAAACGCAGGTATATCGCAGCCCTCAATCAGTATTTTATGGAAGAGGTATATCAAACCCCTTAGTTAGTATTTTGTGGAAGCAGCTATATCGCAAGCCTCAATCAATATTTGGTGGAAACAGGTATATCAAAGCCCTTAATCAGTATTTTGTGGAAGCAGGTATATCGCAGGCCTCAATCGATATTTGGTGGAAACAGGCATATCAAACCCCTTAATCTGTATTTTGTGGAAGCAGGTATATCGCAGCCCTCAATTAGTATTTTGTGGAAGTAGGTATATCGCAGGCTTCAATCAATATTTGGTGGAAGCAGGTATATCAAATCCCTTAATTGGTATTTTGTGGAAGCAGTTATATTGCAGCCCTCAATCAGTATTTTGTGAAAGCAGGTATATTAAACCCCTTAATCAATATTTTGTGGAAGCAGGTATATCGCAGGCCTCAATCAATATTTGGTGGAAACTGGTATATCGAACCCCTTAATCAGTATTTTGTGGAAGCAGGTATATCGCAGCCCACAATCAGTATTTTGTGGAAGCAGGTATATCAAACCCCTTAATTATCGTATTTTTCGCTTTATAAGACGCACCTGATGATAAGACGCATCTAGGTTTTAGAGGAAGAAAATAGGAAAATAACTGTCTGTCTGCAGCAAATGACGGATCTCCACAGAGGCTCGGTGTCCCTCCTTCCAGCATATGGATTGTGTCTCCAGTCCCAGTGCTCCGCTCCCTCAGCCCTGCACTGCTCGCAGTCACAAGCTCCTGCTCTGCTAACAGCGCCGCTACTGCTGCTGTCACTCACCGCACCAGGAGGATCCCCTTCTCTGTACTGGCCATCCTGCTGACTGTTGGTGAGCACGTCCTGCTCCCCCCTCTCCTTTCCCCTCCACCAATCAGCTCCTTATATTTTGCCTGCCATCTGAGCTGTGCCCTGTTCTGGTACTATGGATTCCTGCCTGTCAATATACAGTCAGTATTCAAAGAAATGGTCGCGCTGCTGTCTCTCAGTCTGGATTCCTCTGAAATTATCAATCAAAGTTGAAAACACGGAAAGTTGATCTCACTTTTGACCACGGTTACTGATGTCCTTCTTCCTATATTTAATAAAAATGAATGGACCTCCGTAGTGAAGTACTGTCAACTCCGTATAGATTTAAAAGGATTTATTATACTCACAAACAACTATCTTGTATCACAGCATATCAAGGTAAAGAGTGCCCGACAAAGGTTTCGCTTACGCTTCTTCAGGGGCGTCTATCAGATTAACAATCAGTCGCTACTTTTATACGTAACATCCCCATGTGTCATAATTAGTAAACATATAAAAAAGACATTTTAAAATCTTCCACATTATGTCAAAAACAATTAATTTATAAAACAATAATATAGTTTCAAAAGCTTGCTGTTTTCCATATTACAAAGCTGTCCATATTGATTTAAAAGCAAATACAAATCAGCGTCATAGCTAAAACACTCCCTACTGGTCACATGATCTCACTAATCCACCTCCTTACTCACAGGTCCTTTTCGGTTTTCATTTGTAAATATTACCACCTATTCAATACCTCTTTTTATCCTATAAACATGATTTAATATCGCATTCCACATTTAAACCCGAAGGTTGAACTGTCCCTAATTGGAACATCCACGCGACTTCCCTTTTGTTGATTTTAATGCTGAAGTCACCACCTCTGACCGCACTTTTAACCAGTTCCACGCTGGTGAATCTCAATCCTTTCGGGTTTTGTTGATGGCATCTCTTATAATGAGCAGACACACTATGCGTTAATAGTCCCTTTTTTATATTGCGAATATGTTCCTGCAGACGTGTTTTGAGTTTGCGGGTGGTCCTTCCCACGTACTGGAGGCCACAAGGGCACTCCAGCACGTATATGACCCCCGCACTCTCAGGCTGGGAACACACCTAGACGTTTTTGGATCAGGCGTTTTTTTGAGCGTTTTTTCCGCGGAAAACGCACGTTTTTTCGGCGTTTTTGTATTTTTGCAACGCGCGTATTTGGGGCGTTTTTTGATTGACAGCTTACAGTTTGCAGAAAAAAAGAATCCCCACCCAGCAAAGGTGGGTGGAGATTCTGCCTTTCTGCTGGGTTTTACTACAAAAACGCACGATCATATGCGCGTTTTTGAAGCGGAAAACGCGCATATTTTCTTATATGCGCGTTCCCATGCTTTCAATGGGTGCAAGCGCTGGGCAAACGCCCCAGAAGCTCATGCACAAGCGTTTGCGTTTGGCGTTTTTCAGCGCGTTCAAACGCGCTGTAAAACGCTCAAGTGTGAACCATGTCCATTGGAATACATGGGTTTTCACTTGTTGTGCGTTTTTCAGCGCGTTTGAACGCGCTGAAAAACGCTTAGGTGTGTTCCCAGGGTCACAGCTTATGTTTCCTTTAATTTTAAAATCACGCTTGTTCACATTAGATGTAATGCTTGACACTTATTTTTCTTTGATCTCCACACCTATTTTTACATGCAGTACAAAAAGAACACCACCTAAAATTATTCGGTATACCATTTGGGGATTTTTCAAGTTGAAGGCTATGAACTAGTTTTGTTCGTAGATTTTCCGCTTTTTTATACATTATCTGTGGTTTATCCGGGATTGAATTGCCCAGTACAGGGTCCCCTTTTAATATCTGCCAGTTCCTCCTCACAATACTTTTTATATTGTCTGCATTAGCGCTGTATTGCGTAAAAAATGCAAATTTTCAAGTTTTTTTCCACCTCCTTATTTTTATCATTCTTTCTTGGGACTATTAAATGATGTTCTTTTTGGCTTTCTTCCTTTTCTATCTCCATACAATGTTGCTCCAATACCTCTTTTTTATATCCCTTTTCCATAAATCGTTTTTTAATAAATTCTACCTGTTCCTTAAAAACTGTTTTATCACTGCAATTTCTATATATTCTTTTCAGTTGTCCCTGTTTATGATGACAACTCGAGATATCTATGTATGTATTCACATCTGTGGTTTTGAAATACATGCAGGTTTTTAATTTATCTTGCTCCCTATAGATGGTCAGACAGTTGTATCAGATACTGTCTGATACAAAAAACTTGTATCTTGTACCGCAGCCCCTGAAGAAGCTAACTGCGAAACCCGGGTCGGGCATTTTTATGTGCATGCAATTATTTTGGAATTTGTGAGTACAATAAACCTCTGTTTTCTAAGAGTATTGAGGGTATTGCACCATCTTTCTGTTTCTTTTGTGAAGGCATGTTGACCCGGAGTTGGAATCAGCGGTCGGTGGCTCAAGGCGAGATCTGATAACCAGCTGGAAGTGTATAGCAGTTTTCCCTCTATGTGAATGACGTATCTGTGACTGTTACTTCCGAAAGCTGGATGTGAATTCAGTTCTCTATTGTCTATAGGTTTTTGTTCAACGACTTCCATATACCACCAGTACACAGCGCGGTTCCCGCATCTATTTCTTACTTTGTCATTAAGGAGACTGAACCTACTCTATTAAGGGCACCGCTGCTTGTCCAGTCTCTCACACCAAACACATTATTTGCTTTGCTATCTTCATTTATTTGACTCTTCTGATCTGTCTTAAGGAAGGAAAAATCAGACACACAACAGATACTGTCTATGTAACAGCTGTAAGGCTTGTATGACAGGGTCTCTATTTTGCATCAAAATTGGCTTATTATTTGGTAGCCAACAGCAGGCGTGGGTACAAAACACAGAAGACATGCAAAGATTCCATTCACGTGTCATCTCTGTTTTGGATGCACTCCTGTTGTTTTTTTGGCATCAGCAATACTAATGGATTACTGACCAAATGCTGACCGAGTGAAGGTGGATGCTCAACAGACAGGATCTGTTTTTTGGGGGTGATTGTTCTGACAGATCAGAGGAAAGGCAAAATAATCTGTAATGTCAACACAAACTTACTGCTGACACCCTCTCCACTCTGTCGGGGAAGGGGGCTCTACTTGTATAAGCGTTTAATAGAACAGCTTCTGTAGACATCTACTGTATGTGGAATTAGCTGACAACGGTGTAAAATGAGTGCACTTTCACGCTATAGTAGGATCTTGGGCCTCTGCACGGTTTATACCTGTCGCTAACATTGACCTGTAAGGCTGAGTTCATACTTGGTCAGCTTTGGCCCCATAATTGACCAAATGAGTTAAGTGTGAAGTGATTCTAAGAGCGACGCCTGTCATATGCGTGTCATACTGACTCACAGTAAAGTTTCACTACTACAGCAGACTCCCTATGCATGTTACTGCAAGGCACAGTGTTCTACACCATTATACAGGCTCTCTGCAGCCAGGAAATAGCAGCACAGACACAAGGTGGCTGGAACGGGAGCTACTGCGCATGCCTGCTTATGCACGCTCCCATGATCACGCCCATCAGAGAGGTCGGGGCTTTTTCATATAGTGTACAAGCACCACCACCGTTGCTGGACTAGAGTGTGGTCAGAACCCCTGGAAACAAGCAGCGTATAATGTGATGAAAAATGTACGAAGCCAGCAAAGGACACAATATGGACAATCACAAGTGAGACAACCCCTTTAAATTGCCTCATGTACTCATGTCTTCCTTGTTGTAACCCTACTGATTTTCGTTCAGTTTGAAACTACAATTTGCTTCTAGAATTAATTCTGTCTTGTAACAAATGTATTCCTGAGAGCGAACAACCAACTTCTGCTGTCACCATGCCAATTAGATGCAATGCATTATTGATACTTCTATCCTGCTGCTGGAGAACACAAGTTTTATTCTATTACTCTGTCAGGAAGAAGAAAAGGATGACAATTCGGCTGCTTATTAAGCCCGTGAAGTAATGTATGATACAATCAGCATGCCCATTAGAACACCAAATTGTTTAAATTTGAGAAGGATATTGTTTTTTTGTGTTTTTATTTTAATCAAACTGGCATTCTGCACAAATCCTTGTATTATTCATCTAGGATCTGCAATGCTCCCCCCCAATGCCCAATATAGTAAAACCACCAATCACGTTATGGTGCAGGGAATCCAATGTCTAGTGAGCTGTAACTAAAGCTGGCCATACAGACTAAGGCCAGTTTCAGAGCGGCGTTTTCACTGCGTGTCAGAGCGTAAATTCCCATAGTCAACTCTGCTCTTTTGACCTGACCCCACGGCATTATAATGATTTATAATGCTGTGTGTCTCTGCCCGACCTCAATTGTAATAATTTGCACTATGAGTAGAAATCAGTACAGATCAGGTCGGGCAGAGACACACAGCATTATAAATCATTATAATGCCGTGGGGTCCGATCAAAGCAGCAGATTTCACTCTCCCGCACAGTGTGCACTTCACTCTAAGGCTGCATGCACACGACCGATGGTGTTTTGCGGTCCGCAAACCGCGGATCCGAAAAACACGGAAAGTGCTCTACGTTCCGTAATTTGCGGAACGGAACGCGGCCCATTATAGAAATGCCTATTCTTGTCCGCAAAACGGACAAGAATAGGACATGCTCTATTTTTTTTCCGGGGGCACAGTACAGAGCAACGGATGCGGACAGCCCACGGAGTGCTGTCTGCATCTTTTGCGGCCCCATTGAAGTGAATGGGTTCCGCGCCCGAGCCTCAGAATATGCGGCTCGGACGCGGACCACAACAACGGCCGTGTGCATGAGGCCTAAACCTGGCTTTAGGTCGGCAGGATCAGTTGGCCATAATTGTATGTATTTGAGGTTTGCCTGAAATACATTTGGACTATTTTACAGAAAAAAGGATTTGAATTTCCATGGTTCTGAAGGGAGATAAGCCACCGCTACAGGTATCTGACAGCAGCTTACTCCTCCATTCAGAGCATATGTACCCTCGACTGAACGAAGCATGCATGTGTATGGGGAAGATCGAAGGAAAGGCATTTGGAGGACAGCTACTGAATGCAGTTCTACAATAAACGTTACCTTAATACACCATCTACAGGAAGAAACTATATGGGTAATGAGAATGGTTACAGAGAAGAAATCATAGGACTACTCTACTGGTGCCGGTAATGGCCTCTCTGCTACTTCCAGAACTAGTGTAATCCGCATCAGCACATTGCACGAAGCCAGGATGTCACAGAGAATACACAAGCCCTGAACATCCACTGTGTATCGTTATATGGTGACGTAAGAATCTTACTAAATTCTAATAAATGCAGTCCTTTAAAGGGAGTCTCCCACCATTGACCTCCACATCCAATTTCGTATATTTGTGGTTCATCTGATCTGACGCTCCATTTCAGAGTTATGTTACTTTTTCTTAATATGCAAATTAGGCATTTGGTGCAACGGGGGCATCACCGTTGCTCTTGTTGTATCCAAGCTACTTTCTGTGGTTAGTCTCTCCCTCGCTGTTTTGATTGATAGGGTCAGGCACTGGCAAGGGAGGGGCTGGCCATAGAAAGAAGTGAAGTGCAGAGCAAGTGATGGCCTCGTTGCACCAGACACCTAATTTATATATTAGGAAAAGGTATCATAGCTCTGGAACAGAGCCTTTCTCTAAGGGCTCATGCACAAGAAAGTGCAAATAGCTATCTGCAATGCACGGGCTCTGGCTGTGTGCCCGCTGTTTGCCGATGTAGACCCATTTGCTTAAATGGGTCTGCGATCCACAGAATTCAGTCCGCACCACAAAAAAATAGATCATCATATTCTATATTTTTGCGGTGCGGAAGCACGGACCGAAATCCTGATTCAGGGCCCTCACTTAATAGCTGGAGCTGAAAATGGGCACACAAAGCATCTCTCAGAAGGGCCCGATATGTTCATATGTAAACAGTCCATAGAGTTGAATGTCTGTGAAGGTTCTCATTTATCCAGGTCATGGTATATCTGTAAAGAATAAATCAAGGCAACTGGACTTGCTTACAGACACTTACAATGCTGTCTTGACACCTTTTTCTGGGAGGTCATTGTCACCTACTGACTCCAATTAGGACTATGGAATCAACACCTTTGACCCCATGCTGGGTATAATTCAGTTACATATTTATTCCCAGAGAATTCTTGTACAAGTCTCTCAGAATTGAGAAAAGCTTGTTGGAAGAACGAGTGAAACGTTTTCAAGAAATCTACAGCAAGTCCAGTTGCCTTGACATAGAGTTGAAGGATCATCAGGTAATGCTTTAAGGGGTTGTCCACCTTTTCTACAGACCCCCCAGTATGGGCAGACACCCGGTGGTAATCATACTTACCTGATCCCTTCTGCTGGGTTCCAGCTCCCTGTGTCAACATATGGTTTGATGCTGGGTCTCGTGGCATGTCATCCATGCATTATGTCACTGGGTCATGTGACACTGCATTAAACACAGGGAGACCCAGTACCTGCAGAGCCAGTGGGACAGCGAAGATGCCGGAACCCAGAAGCAGGGGATCAGATAAGTATAATTTCAACATATTGGGGGGGGCTTCTGTGAAACAGGTCTCAAGGGTGAACAACCGTTTTAATTTAATGAAACCGAACACCTGCTGCAAGGTTCTGCTCACAGACTACAGCCGATTGCCAGGGGTCCCGGCACCAAGACGTCCATTGATCAGCTTTGTTTGTTAATCCATGTAACAAAAAAATATATATATTGTCAAAAGACAACCCCCTTAGATAGTTTATCAAAGGATGGATTTAAAGGGGTTGTCCAGGATTAGAAAAAACATGGCTGCCTTCTTTTAAGAACAATACCATTTCTGCTCACAGGTTGTCTATGGTATTGCATCTATTCCCTTCAATGTCAGACGACCCGTGGACAAGTATGTGCGGTTTTTGGAAGAAAGCAGCCAAGTTTCTGTAATCTTTGACAACCCCTTTACTAAGACAGGATTTCAGAAAACAAAGTAGTAATCATATAACACGTAATTTTCTTAGTCATACAAAAAGTTTTTATTAGCATATTTACACAGCTGCATATATTAGATTTCTATTACAAACTTATTCACTTCCAATAGATAAGCTGGCTTTAAATAGTCCTTTAATTCCTCCTTGTAAACCCAAACGTAGTCACCTTTCTTCTTATTTGTGAGCGAGGATTTACCCTTGAGGAGAGCTTTGAAAAAGAATACCTTGGCGCCTACTATGTCTTCATTTCGCATAGTTTTGGGGAACTTGTACTTGTAAAAGCCACAAGGAGCATTTCCTAAGAAATGAGTCTCAATGCGATCATCTGGGGAGAGAAGAAGAAGAAATATATATTAGGAACTCTAGCAGCGATGAGATCTGCCATTTCTACAGAGCTCTTACAGCAATGTAGAAGACTTTAAGGAACACCAGGCCATATACATAAGGTAACAGCTAGCTCCTCGGAGCTCCATAAAGACGTGCAACCTCAAAGGACAAGAGATATTCTGCATCAAGACGTTAGTGGCAATGATCATCTTCCGCTGAACAACGCATTTGGATGTTGAGATCCAACATGCCTGATCCTTGTTTGCCCGATGGCAGAAAGCTGGCCAGTGCCCATGCCCACCACACAGTCAGCGGAAGCCATATTTGACAACAGGTGGCATAAACAATATGGATTTGCATGCAGCAAATACGCAGAGTTTTACAGAACCAAATTTTATCTGCTAAATTGACCTGCGTGCGTAAACTCTGCTGCAGGACATTCTCCCTGGTGACCGTAACCTTATGGGTGCCAACAAGTGGGTAAATGGGCATTGAGCACTGGGGCTGATCTTCACACCTCTCAACCCTCCGTTATTCTGGAGTCTTGTCTAAACTGTCTAGCCCTGGAGCTAGATTTTACCATTTCTAACACTGGGTTCAGACCTGAGCGTTTTGAAGCCTAGCGTTTTATTAGCGTTCAAGAAGGGCGTTAACGCGGCTTTTTTTCTAGCGTTTTGGTAAATAGTGTAGGCGCGTTTGACGCGCGTTTATGTGATTGACTGCATAGTTGGCCAATGACCAATGATATAGTTTGGCCAATCTGAGTGCTTTAGAGGTGTCACATTCCATGGTGGCTGATTCAGCATGTTGCAAACTTTGTAAAACACGCATCCATAGGTGCGTTTTACGCTGCACAAACGCCCGAACAACACCCATTGAAGTCTATTGCCACCAAACGCTCGAAAAACGCCCGAATTAACGCAAACATACTTGCTTATGCGTCGGACGTTTTTAGGCGCCTTCGAACGCGCTTAAAAACGCGCAAGTGTGAACCACCCCCATAGGAATGCATGGTTCCTGTACTGTTGTGCGTTTTTTTGCGCGTTCGAACGCGGCGTTTTACGCGAAAGTGTGAACTGAGTGTAAAACTTTAGTGCAGAATCTTTATGGAGCTGGTCCGGATCCTAGTCCAACAGTACAGTAAACGGCTGAATATAGAAGTTATGGTTTATATTATTGGCTATGAGGGCAGTTCTTATTTGTTGCCCTGCACTTTCATGCAAGACTTAAAGGGGTTGTCCTGTGCGTCCACATCCGAGATCGCAATCAGAATCATTTATAAAATGTGGAGTGTAGATACTGCGGTTATATACTTGCTATGGTGCCCCCAGTGTTCTCTTAAAGGGGTGGTCTCATCTCTTCTGCTCTTCAGTGCAGGACTTTTTAGTGTGACTGGCGGTGCTGGGACGCAGTAACCCCACCCTTTGTCAGTCTGCTAAGGAAAACCGCAGTCTCGGTGCAGCACCCTGGTGGCTTCACTTGCTTGCCTCCCTCTTTTGTTCTCTGATTCCAGGATCCTGCCATTGCCGGGAGCAGCTCGCAGTACATGGGGTGGTCGGGAGCTACTGCGCATGAGCCGCCATGTGCCCTCTCTCCCACCACAGAAGCCGGTGCTTCACAACAAACTGAGCAGACGCGGCCAACCCCTGACAATGAGCAGTGCGTAAAGGACTACAAAATGACACTTTACCAGAGGAGGAGACAATATTATAGTAGGAAGTTCTTTATCATAGCGTTCTATTTAACATATATACTAATGTTATAAGTGAGACAACCCCTTTAATTTCCTCTCAGAACTTCCACCAGGATTGTCCAGTCCTGATGATCATTTACTGGTATGTCAGCCCCACTGTCTGGTACATGTGCTCAGACCGTGTTCATGCGTGACGTTACCCATAGGGGCACTTTGATGTCATTTGTTTCAGTAGAGGGCATGTGGCTTAGGAATGTTAAGAACCAATGCTTGAGAATGATGGGACAGGCAGAGGCCGAGATCAAGAACATACCTGACAAGTTAGAAAGGGCGCGCTCTGCTGTCTGCCTCATTGTTTCTCCAGCCGCCCACTCAATCTGAGGGAACATCCAGATATCTTCACTGCCGATCTTCTCTTTAACCAGTAGGACCAAATTATTTTCTAGTTTCCTGTTGAGCGACGTCCGATCGTTCTTTTCATCTGCTTCTGTAACCAACGGGAAAGAGTCATCAGGCACCGACTGTCCAAATTATCATACTGTACACTGAACCTAGCAGACGTACGCCATTTATGGTAAGTCGCTAGGGTCCATTTACATGGAGAGATTATCGAGGCAATTATCAGGACCAAAATATCATATGACTGCGCATTCCTGATAATTGCCCTGTGTAAATGTACATCGGTCCTTTATGTGGCACACAGAATCATTGTTTGTCAGCAGCTCATTGCTCTATTTAGCTGCTGACAATTATTTGTGTATACGGATGAATGATAGTAGTAGTGATCATTCATCCGCATACAGAGGGGGCGATTGTTCACCATCAGTGCCCACTAACATTTAAGTACAGCAAACTGTCTGCTCACGCACATTTATCAACCCTTTATTCTACCTCGGAGGCGTCTATTTTCTCTCCTCCTCCTTAATCTGGCCTTACAAAGGACACAGCCATCAGCTATTTCTGCTTACTCCTCTGTAAACATACATGCCATGCCAAGCATGCAGAATTATTTCAATGGGAAGAGCAGAATAAGCTGCTGCCAGAACTCTGACGGAAGTGGATCTGTCGCAGGAACAGAGGATACGCATGTTGATGTCTATTCGTCTGCCATCAGTAGGCCCCGTGACACGTAGGATGGCCAGCCAGGTCCACCAAGACTGCTCGGTTGTTTAAAGTGGATCTGTCACCTACCGCAATCCCTAGAGCACTATGTGAAAAGGACTGCGGCCCCGGAGTCTAGATCACTAATTTCTATATCGGTACTTACCCCCATCAGCTGCCATGTGACTGCGGACAGACACTGAAACACAGAGAGGTCTCCTCTGAGTGTATTATGCACGCACGCTCAGCAGTCCTCTGCGTGTATTACAGCGCCGTTTATGGGCGCACAGTGGGGGCGGGGACGGCGGGGACGAGTATCCACATACAAACTAGTGAATGAGAGTCTGGGGCAGCAATACTATTCATATAGTACTGTACATAGAACTTTGGGAAGGTGACAGATTCATTTTTATAAAAACGTGTCATCAGAAAATGACATTGTTTAAATCATGTTTTTATGTTTAACATTTTATAAGAATTCTTGGTGATGTTATGTTTGGTTTTCCATGTCAATATCTATAATTAAACAAAAAACATAAAATTCTGCAGTTTTCGCACTGGCCATTAAGCCTAATAATAGGCGCCACGTCTAGGTCTGTACAGATCACCTTAATGCAGTTATCTGCTAATCTGTCATTCTAATCCCGCCTGCAATGATATCACCTCTGTGTATAGATAAGACAGGATCCACCATTCACAATAGGTAATTGTCAGAGCTTATCTATTCTTTCCTTGTACAATGACCTCTGCACAGGGCACAGAGCAGGCCTAGAAAACTCTCCCATAGAAGTCAATGAGGTCCTCTTCTGACTAGGGCTGCAGTAAACAATTATATTAGCAATCGAGTATTCTACCAATTATTTTTACGATTAATTGAGTACTCTAATAGGACAAAATAAAATAGACTGTTTTCCTTTATAAAAACTCATCAGACCCCAACACCCTTTGTTCCCCCCTGTGCGATCAGCCCAGTCCCTTAAACTCCACTCCCTCAGTGCCTCCAGCTCCGCCCCGCCCCAGTGCCGACACCTCTGTGGAGTGTCCAGAGGCCCCCCTGCTGGAAAGGTGAGTATTCCGAGCCAGCGGGAGACCACAGAGCGGGAGTAATAGCAAGCGCTTCACTCTCGCTCCGTGGTCACGCAACACAAACAAATCCTCGATGCAAAAAATTTGCATCGAGGATTTTTTTGTGTTGAATTACTCGATTTAATCGAGTACTCGTTGCAGTCCTACTCCTGACCATTGTGTCTATAGACCATGGGGTTGCTGTAAAGCGATTTTCTTAGATTTCTAAATGCTGTCAAGAACAGCAAGAAATCTTGGAGTTAGGATTTGGAAGATTTTGAGATACGTGAGAGATCCATTTTTTTAGGTGACCATACTGACCACTTTGTGGTATGTGTGAAAGACATTGGAAATTGAGGGCAGTACTCACCAGTAACATAACGAGTGTACATTTCAGAACGTGGCAAAGTTTCCCTAGAATGTTACTTTATTAGTGACCCTCCAGTCAGGAGCTCAAAAATGATATGCAAGACGCAAGTCAGCTTCTACAGGGGATGATCAGATATGGTTCCTTGGGTAGATTTGTTTTAGCTCCGCTCCATTAAGGTAGCGCTGTGATCTAGGCCTACAGTTTAGCTACATGGAGTTGAAGACGTGTCCCTCTCATCTTCTTACTGGTTTAGGCCGAAGCAATGATGAAGCAGGAGGAGTGTCTTGGAGTACAGTACCTCAGACTTGGCACTGTAGTTAACCTGTAGTCACCAATCCCGGCTCTCCACAAGTGGAGCCGAGCTAAAAGAAGCCATGGCGCAAGATCTAGGAAAAATAAACAGCAGGTGATCATGGACTGTAGGTACTGACTTACATATCTTTTCTGAGCTCCTGACTAGAGTCGCTTTACGTTTTTCCTCGTCATATTTCGGCCATCCAACTGAACCTCTAGAAAACACTCGTGGCCCTACCTGTTACTCTTGGAGCCAGTTTCATTTGCTTCCATTTTTGTTCCCATGTATCTTCCAGGTCTTGTGCCATCACTATGTCCTGCTCCTCTTCATCATCAGAATCATACAGGTCAGACTGCTTCCTCCGCAGACGCTCTGCATCTTTCATAAGCTGGAGCTCATGATCTGAATAGAAACTTTTCTCCAGGTCAATCTGAAATATATGAGGAACGTCCACAAGTGATTGGTGAATGACCTCAAAAATGTCCCCTGGGTTACGCTGGCCTTATTATTACAGCAGCTTCTGGAATTCCACTCTGACCAGATCACGGTATGTGTGTCTAGGCAGATGAAAGGAGAATGGAAACAGTGACTCATAGGACAGGAGCCACTTTTGGGGGGGGGGGAAAGTGCCTCTTATAGGGCGAAAAATACAGTCATTTTGTACAAAATGTATTTGCCAGGTATCTCTAATTTATAAGCGTAGCATAAGCACCAAAATATTTTCTATAATTATGGCATTGTTGTACTTTATTTGTGTCTGCAGAGCGCTGCTGCATTGTCCTTTACTTCACGTTTCTAGCCATGGCGACGGGCACCTGCACATTGGGATGAGCCGACTGACGCCCCTTTTTCTTGCAGTTGTACTGGAGCTGGAGGTATGGCTGACTACTGTTGGTCTTGCACCCCTGACCCGCCTGTCTGCCCCATAGGCTGATTTTAATCCATTTGGCACCAGGAGAAGTAGAGTGGGCTCAGCATGCATGTTGGTACCAGCATCCCTGGACTTAAAGCAGGGCTCGACAAATCCCAGGCGCCAGGTCGCCATGGCGACCAGGAATTTGGTC
This sequence comes from Bufotes viridis, assembly GCA_033119425.1. Lineage (NCBI taxonomy): Eukaryota > Metazoa > Chordata > Amphibia > Anura > Bufonidae > Bufotes > Bufotes viridis. The sequence continues at coordinate 102,158,647 of CM065590.1, forward strand.
CTGGCGCCTGGGTATTTGTCAGCCCGTTCTCTCAGGTGCCAGGGCGCAGGGCCGGCGCGTCCTACACGCGGACTAGGAGCGCCGGCCCCCCTCATTCTGCAGCCGCCCGAGCGCTCTATATAGAGCCTCAGGCGGCTGCAGCACTGCCCGGGCTGGCGCGTCCATGAGGGCGCACCGCCCGGGCGCAGCATGAAGAGAGGGACTGACAGGAGAGAAACGCTCAGCGCTCCCTCCTCTCAGTCCCTCATTGGAGCGTGGCCGAGCCCTGTATGGTCCGCGGGTACAGGGAGCATCTGTCTCCTGTACCCGGCTGGACTGACAGGAAGTGCGCACACAGTGTGCACTTCCTGTCAGTCCGCCGGTACAGGAAACTAAAGCTCCTGTACCCGTGGGACCACTACAAAGCTTCGACCACGCTACGTGTACAGGCGGGGAGGAGGGGAGAAGAGTGAATGACAAGGGGAAAGAGAATGACAAGGGGGAAAGAGAATGACAAGGGGGAAAGAGAATGACAAGAGGGGGAAAGAGCTGGGTGTTGTAGTGATGCAGGGACTGAGCGCCAGCTGGGGGTTGTAGTGCTCAGTAAAGTGTCATGGTGCCCGCTGTGTTTGTGCCCTCCGGACCCCTCTGCCCTCCCCTCCAGACCCCTCTGCCCTCCCCTCCGGACCCCTCTGCCCCCCTCCGGACCCCTCTGCCCTCCCCTCGGACCCTCTGCCTCCCCTCCGGACCCCTCTGCCTCCCTCCGGACCCCTCTGCCCTCCCCTCCGGACCCTGTAATCCTTGTAAGGGTTTCCACATGTCATGGCGGCCTTAAGTGGCGATCACTTAAGGAAGCACTATGGGGGCATCTACTGGGGGCTTTATGACGCGGCTCCGCCTGGCTCCTAACTTTTTTAGCTGGCTCCTAGATTCAAAGGAAATTTGTCAAGCCCTGACTTAAAGGGAGTCTTTCACCCCAAAATTACAATATTTAACACTTACACCATTATGTCCAATACAGCCCCCGCATTAAAATGCATCTTACCATATTGTTGTCCATTCCATAGGTCGTCTAAATAACACTTCGGCCCATTTGGCCTGCCCTTTGTCTGGATCTTCACCTCCTCCGTCCGTAGCCAAATCCCACGCCTGCGCCGACGAACGGGAGGTCCGTGCCTGGCACCGGTTTACCCATTACTGGCAGAAGTACTGAACTGTGGGGCTCTTTTTTTTTTTATATATATAAAACTAGGGGACACGTACTTATGAACTATGACAATAATCTCTGACCCTAATCAGATGTTATGCATCTCCAACACTGATGCGTCGCTTGCTGTAATGTGACATACGGGCCGGTGCCCGTGCACTGGATACTCCGAACCTCCCGTTCGTCGGCGCAGGCGTGGGATTTGGCTACGGACAAAGGTGGTGAAGATCCAGCCAAAGGGCGGGCCGAATGGGTGAAAGGGGAGTGGTTGCTTATGAAAATCAGCGCGAGACCTGGGCACCGGCCGTTCGAACGCCGCCCCTAGGCACCTTCGCACACTGATTTGCATATGGAATAAAAGTGTCTTTTGGACGACCTATGGAACGGACAACAATACGGTAAGATGCATTTTAATGCGGGGCTGTATTGGACACAATGGTGTAAGTCTTAGATATCGCAATTTCGGGGTGAAAGACTCCCTTTAATGGAGGCCGTTATGGCACCAAAAATGGTAAAGAGAAGAGTGGACCCGGCATGCATGTGGAACCTGCACTCCCGGAATTTGGTGGCCATTATGGCACATTACAGGTAGTATTTAGTGTTAGGTTCCAGTCTCATAGAGATCACCTTGATGTGTGGCAGACGGGCCCAAATAATTTTGTACAAAATGTATTTGCCAAGAGTCTCTAATTTATAAGCATAGCATTTTCTATAATTGTTGTCCTTTATTTGTGCCTGCAGAGCGCCCTTACATTGTCCCTTTTTTCTTTGATAACAGAGGACAACAGCCTGCAGTACACTGAGGCTATAGACAAGGACTTAGGGTTGACACTGCTGTACCTGCTGGAGCAGCTCATCCACCTCCTGCTGAATGGCCGTCTTGCTCTGGGACACCACTGCCGGCCTCTTCAAACACACAGCTCCGTGCAGCCTCCATGGAGACCCGGAGCTTCCAGGCGCCGAGGCCAGTCCCCTGCATCCCGCTACCGAAGCCCGTAAGGCCAGTGCCCTACATGACAGCACGCCGGTCAGCAGCCTCCCTACAGGCGCGGCCATATTGGGAACACGTGATGTCACCACCGCTACTGACAGAGCCACTCCACAGACTGCACTTTACAGGGGGAAGCGGGAAATAGTATGTTCTGACGTGAGGTAAACCTTGAAACCTCCGTAATAAAGAAGTCATTTGTACAATTAACATATTTATGTATAAACCGAACATTCCCTGTTTTTTATTGTCACTTTATTACCCCCTACTATTCTAAGTAGAAATGGTTTAGTCCAAAGGTTGGCGCTGCCTATTTTACAATGAGGGGGAGTCAGTTTACATTTTCTCTAGTTTTCCTTTAGTTACAATGACTAGAAAGACGATGAAAGGTAATGTAGTAATATAAGCTTAGTCTATTAGTAAGTAGTTATAGAAAGTGTCTTGTGTGGATAAAATAGCTGGTATAAATATAGGAGATTGGACGTCCTCCCCTCGCCATGTGTTGATATGGTATAGTCCGTGACCTTGCTGTTTCTGCTTCTTGTAGAAGCCTGATGCTTGACCGGGAGAGATGAACTTAGCGCTGAGGAGGTCGGTGCCTGGGCTGCTCCCGGGTGTGCTGCAGCAAGCATGCGGGTGAGTGGGGTCAGCTGTGATATACTGGAGACATCTAGGAGAAAGGACTTCAAGTCTGTACGTATAATGGTAATGACTGTATCATACAAGGAACGTGGACTGCTGTGGGGATACACGTGACTGCACCTGTAGACCAATCAGATCATCGCTTAACTTCTCCCACTTTCAAGGTGTTGTCTGGGATTTATCCTGTGGAGAAAGTTAATACAAGACACTTATTAATGTATTGTGATTGTCCATATTGCTTCCTTTGCTGGCTGGATTCAATTTTTCCATCACATTATACACTGCTCGTTTCCATGGTTACAGACCACCCTGCCATCCATCACTATAGGAAAAAGTGTCAGCCTCTCTGGTGGCCGGGACCATGGGAGCGCACATAGGCTGGTGCTTTTTCCTATAGTGTGCAAGCACGACCACCGGTGGTCTGTAACCATGGAAACGAGCAGTGGATAATGTGATGGAAAAATGAATCCAGCCAGCAAAGAAGCAATATGGACAACCACAATACATTAGTAAGTGGCTTGTATTAACTTCTTCACATGATAAATGCCACTTACTGAAGTGATACAGCCCCTTTAAAGGAGCAGGTTTATCCAAACTGGTGTAAAGTAGAACTGGCTTAGTTGCCCATAGCAACCAATCAGCTTCTACCTTTCATTTTCCAAAGGAGCTGTGAAAGGTGGAATCTGATTGGTTGTTTTGTGCAGGGAGATTCCCATAAGGGGAATATATAGGTACGCCACGTTTGTGTCCCGTTATGCTCCGCCCATGTATATGACACTTCCCAACCTGCAGTATGTGAATCCCAAATAGTGTCCCCTTCAGCACAAGCCCAAATAAATCAGACCACACTCCATGCCCCATATATAACAGATTTTCGCACTGTTTGCACTGAAGACATTTTCTGTAAGAAACTCTGCACAAAACGTGACCTGCAGCGTTACTGGTGGCGTCAAAATCTGTCTGAGAGCCACCCGATATCTGGTATAGAGTCATAGAGTAGTGCCTGCCCTGCATTTATTGTCCGGGTCTGGGCCTCCGGGCTAAGCTTACGCCATCTGGCCACTGCTTGGTGCAGATTATGGCCGGATACTGTACGGATCTGAAATCCGGAGCAGACGTCTCCTCACCGGAACTCCAGAAAATGCCTTTGCCCTGCGCGATTTGTGCAGGGCAAAGGAGAGCATCGGAGCATGAACTGCTGCGATGCTCAAGTCAGGGGGGCTGCCTGGTTGAAAATGGAGGTATGTCCGGCTTCAGCTCTGAACCCGGACAACCCCTTTAAAAAGCGTAAATAAGAGTCCACATTACAAGGTGAATTACATAGTTGAGGGACCACTGGAAACATCTACTAATAAAGCTCTATATACCAGAGCAAATGAGCACCGTAGTGACCAGAGCTCGCCCTACGTTTTTTCCAGAAGAGTAAAAATACTCCTCTTAACAATTTTGAGGACTATTTTTAGTTGAGGAGGAGTGCACAGGGTGCGCCTGACTTAGGCTAGTTTCACACTAGTGACAGGACAGATCCGACAGGCTGTTCACCCAACGTAATGCCGCTAGCGAACTTGTGCCTCCCGGACTACCGCTCCAGCCCCATTGGCTATAATGGGGGAGGGGCGGTGACACGGCAGCGCACGGCGAGAGGCTGCCAGAATAAATATCAGACATGTCGTAGTTAGATCCGTCCTGCCGCTAGTGTGAAACTAGCCTTAGGGATAGAACCTGGGATCTTTTAATCCTTTGTCCTATTCACCCTAATAGAGTTGACAGCAGCGCGATCTATGTTCGCGATTCGTTATCTGTATATGGGCAAGGTAGATACCGATAACTTTGAAAATCCTGAATATAGGCCAATAATATCGGTAAATCCAATAATCGGTCGATCCCTACCACGTACCCTTTGAAGTCAAAGGGTCCACACAAAAGAAAAGGATGCAACGTGGACGTCACGGACATCATCTGTGTTTTGTGGACTGGAAAAAGTATACTGTTGTGTGCAATGTGTAGTACGGGTCGTTACAGGTGCTATTGTCCGTGGCCCGGATCGGTACTCTTGCCGGTTCGGGACATTAGAGCAGGAGGTGGCAGCCCAGCCTAAGGCCCCTTAATGACCACCAATGCCTTGTTTGTACATAGAATTTATGGCTTTTTACCTGCAATTCTCCCGTGAAGACCACTTCTGGCCAGACTTCTGTGAACAGTAGATGGGTCTACCTGGTTCCCACTGGTTTCTGCAAGCTCTGAGCTGATGGCACTGCTGGACATCTTCCGATCTCAAATGGATGTACAGGATAACTTGTCTTATCTGCTGCACCAAGTTTCCTTGGCCAGCCTTTGCTTCTACGGTCCTCAAGGTTGTCAGGATTAGTGATGTCCTCAAAGCTGAGACACACGGGCAGGGACTTATCCATCATTCAATACCATTAGGGAGCCATCTGCCCCCAAATCTATTCGGTGCCAGGACAATGACCCCAAGCATACAGCCAAAGTCACCAAGAACTTGCGCCTTCGAGTTGTCTACACGGCTGTGACGAGTGCACAACATGTGTGTGTGTGATGGCCGTGAACACTGCGTCAGAGCCCTAATTTTGGCGAGTAGGATGAGAAAAGCGCCCGGTGTATAAATCAGACGTGCGTGTATATACAGGGCTGCATTCACATCGGAAGTCAATAGTGTGCTGGGTTAGTGTACTTTTTTTGTTAACTGCTTAGGAAATACATAGGGCAATTGTAAAATAGGCATATGCCACACATTATGGGTGCCAGTATAGCCATCAGTGGCATACAGCAGAGCCTCCCATTGCAGGTATATGATGTGCCCAGGCGCAGTCTGCCCGGAGCCCTACAAACTGCTCTGTATCTAGAGATGAGCAGATGCGGGGAAGAGTTGCTGTGCCATGTTCTGACTCCTGTTCTTTTTATATCCAGGGCATTACAGTCTTCCTGGTGCCGGCTGCTGTGTGCGAGCGCACAGATGGCTCCAAGTTCTACAGCCAGTCCCACCAGTGACCAAAGCACAAAAGAAGTGGGGTAAGTGTTTCCAGACCAAAGTGTACCTACACCATAGGGATGACAAAACCGTGTGGTACAAGTAATGAAAGTGAACGGGGTCGCCATGTCCAATCTTATGCAGTCATAACCACAGTGTAATGGGAGTCAGAGTGGAATCACCATTAGTAAGGCTCGTTGCACGCTAGCGTCGGAGATCCGGCAGGGAAGAGCCTGTAGACCTGTGCGCACACCGGCACTGCCGGAGGTTTGTAAGGCTCCATCCGGCCCCATTCACTATAATGGCGACCAGCGGAGATCCAGCCGCATTCCGGTAAATATGCCTGGAATCAGCCGGAAGAAAATTACTGCATGTACCATATGTGACGATTATGCAGGAAGAGATGTGCAGCAGTCGGGGTTGGGGAGAATTCACATCTCCGTTTCATTTTCCGTTCTGCTGATCCATTAGAAGAGCAGAAAAAAAAACCATGCAGGCCTTATATACCATGTGTGATGATGATGCAGGATGAGATGTACAGCAAGCAGTGTTACTAAGAGATTCATATACCTGTATGAAGAGAACAGAGAAGGCTGTTAGATCCATGCCATGCTTAAAGGGGCTGTGTCACTTCAGTGAGTGGCATCTATCATAGATGTAGAGAAAGTTAATACAAGGCACTTACTAATGTATTGTGATTGTCCATATTGCTTCCTTTGCTGGCTGGATTCATTTTCCCATCACATTATACACTGCTCGTTTCCATGGTTACAGACCACCCTGCCATCCATCACTATAGGAAAAAGCGTCAGCCTCTCTGGTGGCCGGGACCATGGGAGCGCACATATGCTGGTGCTTTTTCCTATAGTGTGCAAGCACGACCACCATACACCCCCCTTTACCCTCTAGGGCAGCAGTATTCTGGGACTTGTAGGCAAGACTGCAGCAACATGGGAAGGAATTTTGAATGAGCGAGGTGCCAGACGAAGCGTGATTGTATCCTTCGCCTGGCACCTAAAATCATTCCTGCTTAGGACCAAAAACATCTATGCGGTTGTCCCCGTACAGTGGCGGTGTAGGCTTCGTCTCCGCTGACAATCGGGCATTTACTGTAAACGTTTGGGTGGCTCCCAATAGTGTTGAGGTAAATGAAGTGGTAACAAATCAATTATTCCTAAAATGGTGGCTAAAAGTTAAAAAAGTTATATTCGTCTCATCCACTTGATGACGGAGAGGCGTCTGCTGCCGCCAAAGGACCTGCAGCAAGCATGAAGACCTCACCACATGATCATGCTGGCTGCGTGCGATCCCATGGTGACGTCATGATGTCACCGTGCGCAGCCAGCCTGATCATGTGGTGAGGTCTTCACGCTCACCGAAGGTGCTTTGATGGGTTTTCGTCAATCAAGACCGGAGCGGACGTCCTCGCCACGATCAAGTGGATGAGGGGAGTATCTATTTGTGTATGTGTGTAACTGTGTATATATATTTTTAACCCCTGAACACCTGAATTTGAGCCTCAAATGCCACAATTAGTGGGGGGCGGGGGGGGGGGTGGGTTGGCGCGATCACAGTTTACCATCATTGCGTCCGCTCCATACAATGGAAGGCGATTCGAGATAAGGTAATTCGTAACAAATCTAATTTTTATACTGTTCAAGATTTTATCGCTGTGGCTGATGTTTGCTGGTTCCAATCGTTTAGTCGGCTTTACATCACCTATTATTTGGTGTAGTTTAAAAAAAGTGTGCCAATTCTGAAGCTTGAAGACACATTTAGGCCCCACACCCTTTCAGTTAGACCACACCCCTTTCTGCTAAGCCACGCCCCTTTTTCAGGCGAGCTAAGTGTCTACAATGGTTAATAAATGTGGTGCAAGGCATGTACACCAGTTTTGGGGGCAAAGTGTGAATATTCTGGTGCAATAGTAAATCTGCGCCACAGTGCTTTGTCAGTGCTGCAAGACGGCAATTTATGTTCTCGTCATTGGCCTAGAAAAAGGGAGCAGTATAAAACTATCACAAGCAGAGCGGATTTTTACTTAGAAATGTTAGTTTTGATCACAGAGTTCTCAGGCGAATGATGTTTTTCTTTTTATTTCAGCTTATATTCGCTTCTGTATTAGACATTTTATTGATTACGTTTGTTGGAGTACTTGGCGGTAGCTTCTTTTACGGTCTTAGAAAATGCTTGCAGCCTCCGGTGATTTGGGGCAGTACCAAAGGGAATAAGACGCCTCTCAATGTTATATAGATAAAAAGCAGGATGGAAAGTACGGAAATGTGTAACATCTCACCGGTGCCCTGTTTGACATGTAAAAGAACACACCGCCATTACAGGAACTCTGGGTGCTGGGCTCAGCATTTCTTAAAGTACATCAGTATATGGAGTGCAAGTGGTCTCTAGCAAAGGGGGGAAAGCCTGTGTTTTGGGTCCCTATTGGTCCATAGATATGGCTGACCCTGTAATATTTAAATGGGTTTTCCGCTTATCAAATACCATACTTGGGCCACCTGCACACGTTGCGGAATACTTGCGGGAAAAACTGCAGCGTAGTACCAGTAAAGTGTATGAGATTACACGGATCACGTGTACATTTTGTGAATTTTTTTTCCATGTGGATTTCAAATTAAATAGCATATCAATTATGTTTGCAACTTTAGTAATCAATTAGTATGCAGTATTCTCCCTTTTCCAATGATGGGGGAGATGTGCAGCAAACCCGCACCAAAAACCACTGTGGGCTATACTGCAGAAACGCACGGAACTCCATGTGGATCTTATATGCGTGCACCCGCACCCGTATGCAGGTGGCCTTAAAGGTTTTGTCCAGGATTAGAAATGCATGCAATTTTTTTTTTTTTTACAAGTAGAGCTCCATACCTGTCCATTGGTTGGGCATAGAATTGCAGTGTAGTTCCATTCACTTCAATGGTACTGCAGTAAAACACAATCCATGGACAGGTTTGGCCCTGGTTCTAGAAGAAAATCGTTATGTTTTACTAATCCTTAACAACCCCTTTAAGGCTACTTTCACACTACCGTTTTTGCTGGATTTGGCAGGGATCAGCAAAAAAACGCTTCCGTTACTGATAATACAACCATCTGCATCCGTTATGAATGGATCCGGTTGTATTATCGTTAACATAGCCAAGACGGATCCGTCATGGAAAGTCAATGGGGGATGGATCCGTTTTCTATTGTGTCCACATTCCATGAAAAGAAAACCGCAGCATGCTGCGGTTTGCTCTCCGGTATGGGAACACAACCGAACGGAATGCGTTTTGCAGCATTCCGTTCAGTTACATTTTGTCCCCATTGACAATGAATTCGCCAAAACGGAAGTGTTTTTCTTCGGTATGGAGATGCTATAACGGATCTCAATATCGGAAAAGAGAACCGCTAGTGTGAAAGTAGCCTAAGGCTGGGATCAGACTTAAGCGTTTTACAGCGCATTCCTACGCGCTGTAAAACGCTCAACGGCGAAAACCCATGTTTCCCTATGGGCATGTTTCTCACCTGAGCGTTTTACAGCGCATACGAACGCGCTGTAAAACGCCCTACGCCCAAAGAAGTACAGGAGCTTCTTTGGGGCGTATTGACGCGCGTCCCCCATAAGGGGTATATAGCGCAAACGCGTGCATAACGTGGGTTTTTTTTTTTTTGTTATTTTTTTTTTTAACTTTCATTTTCACGATGCGAAAATAAAAGCAAAGATAGAGCATCGTATGTGCGAAGCGGGACGCGCAGGTCTGAACCCAGCCCCCCCCATTGCCACTTTAACCCCTTAAGGACACGGCCCTATTTCACCTTAAGGACCAGGCCATTTTTTCAAAATCTGACCATTGTCACTTTATGTGGTGATAACTTTAAAACGATTTTTCTTATCCAGTCCATTCTGAGATTGTTTTTTCGTCACATATTGTACTTCATGACAGTGGTAAAATGAAGTCGAAAAATTTCATTTTTATTTATAAAAAAAATACCAAATTTACCAAAAATTTTGAAAAATTTGCAATTTTCCAAGTTTCAATTACTCTACTTCTATAATACATAGTAATACTGCCAAAAAAAGTTATTGATTTACATTCCCCATATGTCTACTTCATGTATCGATCATTTTGGGAATGCTATTTCATTTTTGGGGACGTTACAAGGCTTAGAAGTTTAGAAGCAAATCTTGAAATTTTTCAGAAATTTTCAAAACCCACTTTTAGGGACCAGTTCAGGTCTGAAGTCACTTTGTGAGGCTTACATAATAGAAACCACCCAAAAATTACCCCATTCTAGAAACTACACCCTCAAGGTATTCAAAACTGATTTTACAAACGTCATTAACCCTTTAGGTTTTCCACAAGAGTTAATGGCAAATAAAGATAAAATTTCAGAATTTCGATTTTTGAAAAATTTTCCATTTGAATCCATTTTTCCAGTAACAAAGCAAGGGTTAACAGCCAAACAAAACTCAATTTTTATTGCCCCGATTCTGTAGTTTTCAGAAACACCCTATATGTGGTCGTAAACTGCTGTATGGCCAAACTGCAGGGCGCAGAAGGAAAGGAGCGCCATATGGTTTTGGAAGGCAGATTTTGCTGGACTGGATTTTTGACACCATGTCCCATTTGAAGCCCCCGATGCACCCCTAGAGTAGAAACTCCATTAAAGTGACTCCATCTAAGAAACTACACCCTCAAGGTATTCAAAACCAGTTTTACAAACTTTGTTAACCCTTTAGGTGTTCCACAAGAGTTATTGGCAAATGGAGATGAAATTTCTGAATTTCAATTTTTGTTACCTTGCCTCAAAAAAAGTGTAATATAGAGCAACCAAAAATCATGTTTACCCTAAAATAGTACCAACAAAACTGACACCTTATCCCGTAGTTTCCAAAATGGGGTCACTTTTTTGGAGTTTCTACTGTAGGGGTGCATCAGGGGGCTTCAAATTGGACATAGTGTCAAAAAACCAGTCCAGCAAAATCTGCCTTCCAAAAACCATATGGCGTTCCCTTCCTTCTGTGCCCTGCCGTTTGGCCATACAGTAGTTTACGACCACATATGGGGTGTTTTTGCAAACAAGAGAATCAGGGCAATAAATATTGAGTTTTGCTTGGCTGTTAACCCTTGCTTTGTTACTGCAAAAATGGATTAGATGGAAAATTTGCAAAAAAATAGCTGTTTTGGGACTGTTTTTATTTTTGTTATTTACATAGTTGAACTGACAGGTTAGATTGTGTGCTATTTCTATAGAGCAGGTTGTTACGGACGCGACAATACCAAATATGACTACTTTTTGGGGTTTTTGTTTCAGTTTTACATAATAAAGCCTTTTTGAAAATAATTTTTTTAGTGTCTCCACATTCTGAAAGCCATAGTTTTATTTTATTTTTTTGGGCGACTGTGTTATGTAGGGGCTCATTTTTGCGGGATGAGATGGCGGTTTGATTGGCACCATCTTGGGGTGCATATGACATTTTGGTCGCTTTCTATGACACTTTTTGTGATGTAAGGTGACAAAAATGGCTCTTGACACCGTATTTTTTTTTTTTTTGCTGTGTTCAGCTGAGGGTTAGGTCATGTGTTATTTATATAGATCAGGTTGTGACGGACGCGACGATACATAATATGTATACTTTTTATTTATTTATATAAGTTTTACACAATAATATAATTTTTAAAACAAAAAAAATCATGTTTTAGTGTCTCCATAGTTTGAGAGCCATATATATTTTTTTTTTTGGGCGATTGTCCTATGTAGGGGCTCATTTTTTGCGGGATGAGATGGCGGTTTGATTGGCACCATCTTGGGGTGCATATGACTTTTGATCAGCTACTATTACACTTTTTGTGATGTAAGGTGACAAAAAAATGGCTTGTTTGACAACGTTTTTATTTTTTATGTTTACGGCGTTCATCTGAGGGGTTAGGTCATGTTATATTTTTATAGAGCAGGTCCTTACGGACGCGACGATACATAATATGTATACCTTTTTTTATTTATTTTGGTTTTACACAATAATATCCTTTTTGAATGAAAAAAAAACATGTTTTAGTATCTCCATAGTCTGAGAGCCATATATTTTTCAGTTTTTAGGCAATTGTCTCAGGTTGGGTATCATTTTGCGGGAGGAGGTGACGGTTAGATTGGCACTATTTGGGGTCATATGACTTTTTGATCGCTTGCTATTACACTTTTGTGATGTAAGGTGGCAAAAAATGGCTTTTGACAAAGTTTTTATTATTTTTTTTACAGTGTTTACTTGAGGGGTTAGGTCATGTGATATTTTTATAGAGCAGATTCTTACGGACGTGTAGATACCAAATATGTCTACTTTTTAATTTTTTTTTACATTTAACACTAAAAAGCATTTTTGAAACAAAAAAATCATGTTTTAGTCTGAGAGGCATAGTTTTTTATTTTTGGCCAATTGTTTTAGGTAGGGGCTCGTTTTTGCGGGATGAGATGGCGGTTTGATTGGTACTATTTTGGGAGGCAAACGCCTTTTTGATCGCTTTGTATTACACTTTTAGTGATGTAATGCGCCAAAAAATGGCTTATTTACACCATTTTTGGGTTTTTTTATGGCGTTCACCTGAGGAGTTCAGTCATGTGATATTTTTATAGAGCAGGTTTTTACGGACGCAGCGATACCTAATATGTGTAGTGTATTTTATTTTTTTAGTTTTTATTCAGTGTTATGTGTTTGTTTCATTTTTACTTTTTTCACTTTTTACATTTTTTTGACCCAGACCCACTTGGTTCTGAAAGATCCAGTGGATCTGGTGTCTGTATAATACAGTACAGTACACTATATAGTGCACTGTACTGTATTTTGTACTTTAGAAAGTCTGAATAGACCTTTAGCAGGTCTATTCAGACTTTCAGCACCATGGAGAGCAGGGCGCTTCTGAAAGCGTCCTGTCTCCATGGCAACCATCACCCCCTGCCATAACTGGGCAGGGGTGATGAATAGGAAGGAGTGGAGCACCCTCCCTCTTCGATCCCATCCTGTTGGGGGCTGCAAAGGCACAGCAGCCCCCGATGGGAAGAGGAGGGAGCGCTCCCTCCTGTTAACCCTTCCATACCGCGGTCCGTGCGGACCGCGGTGCTGAAAGGGTTAAGCGGCTGGCATCTGCAGCACAGATGCCAGCCGTTTCTATCAGAGTGTCAGCAATGTGCTGACACTCTGATAGAACCACTAGACACCAGGGATAGATTACAGGGAGGCGGGCGGGGATCGCAATCGCGATCCCGCCCGCCGCACCGCCTCGCCTCGCGCCGCCCGCAACCACCCCCTGCACCCTCGCAGCCACAGTATGATTGGGGGCTGCAGGGGGTTAAAAACTGTTTGGGGGCATTAACTCTCTGATCCCGCGGTCATAGACCGCGGGATCAGAGATCGCAATGAGCGCTGCAAACCGCAGGTCTGAATTGACCTGTGGTTTGCAGCGATCGCCCATATGGGGGGGTCAGAGGACCCCCTGGGCATTGTAACAAGGTACCTGCTGAATGATTTCAGCAGGTACCTTGTTCCGATCACTGCCAGCTGAGCAGCAGTGATCGGAACAACTCATGACGTACCGGTACGTCATGTGTCCTTAAGGACTCGGGAAACATGCCGTACCGGTACGTCATGTGTCCCAAAGGGGTTAAGAAAAGGTAATAAGTTATATGCACCCTAAAATACAATTTGCCTCGCAAAAAATAAGTCCTCATACCGATATATCAGCAAAAAAATAAAAAAGTTATGGCCAGAAAAAGTCACCCAGCACTTTATTTCATACTCCTACTTTGCTGAAAAATGCGAAGAGGATTATTCTTACTCTTCCTGACGTCTGCTTGATCCTCCCACAGCCTGTTTCCACCAATGCCCGGGGAGCAAAGTTCGTTACGATGGAGTGGACGGAAGTATGAAGAGGTGCCAGTTGTCCATATTAAAGCCACTTACAACAAGTAAGTCCAGTCTTGATGTGAATATGTGAAGTGCAGTGGCGCTGACCCACGATACCAGAGACTTGTGCATAATTTAATGTGCTTAAGGGCCACCAAGCCGTCTTTCAGGGTACTATCTCATAGCCGTATGTATTTTGCAGTCCGCGTGACGTCCTTGTCTCGTCGTTTCTTTTCTTTTATTTAATTGAGTTTACGGATTGGTTCTGGACCAAAAATGCGGCTGTGTAAATGAGGCCTAAGTTAGTTGGTGGTCTTGTGAAACCTGTATGGATGGACTGAGTCTACTAGTCATAAGTTGTTAGGCCTCTTTCACACGGGAGTCACGCTTGTGGGAAAATGCGCGATTTCCCCGCATGAGTGTAAAGCGTTTTAATGCGTTTTGCACGCGCATTGGAAAATTTGTCATGTTTGGTACCCAGACTGAACCCAGACTTCATCACTGAAGTTCAGGTTTGGGTTGAGTATTCTGTAGATTTTATTATTTTTCCTTATAACATGGTTATAAGGGAAAATAATAGCATTCTCCATACAGAATGCTTAGTAATATGTGGATGGAGGGGTTAAAAATAAAAAACTTAACTCACCTTATCCACTTGATCGCGTAGTTGCGATCTCTTCTTCATTCATTAGCTGCCGTCTAAAGGACCTGGGATGAGGTCACTGAGCTCATCACATGGTCCAATCACATGGTCCATCACCATGGTGATGGACCATGTGATGTGACGTCACCACAGGTCCTTTAGAGGGCAGCTAATGCTTGAAGAAGACAGAAGAGATCGGCAACTACGCAATCAAGTGGCTAAGGTGAGTTAATTTTTTTTATTTTTAACCCCTTAATCCACATTTTACAAAGCATTCTTTATTGAGAATGCTATTATTTTCCCTTATAACCATGTTATAAGGCAGGCATGCTCAACCTGCGGCCCTCCAGCTGTTGCAAAACTACAACTCCCATCATTCCCGGACAGCCTACAGCTATCAACCTACAGAAGGGCATGGTGGGAGTTGTAGTTTTACAACAGCTGGAGGGCCGCAGGTTGAGCATTGCATCGCACTGCATCCGCACTTGATCAAGGATGCTTGTGATTTTCCCGCAGCACCATTCACTTCTATGGGGCCTGCGTTGTGTGAAAACGCACAATATAGAGCAGGCTGCGGTTTTCACGCAACGCAGAAATGATGCGTGAAAATCACCGCTCATGTGCACAGCCCCATAGAAATGAATGGGTCCGGATTCAGTGCGGGTGCAATGCGTCCACCTCACGCATTGCACCCGCACGGAAAACTCGCCCGTGTGAGAGGGGCCTTAGGGTCTCTCCAATGTGGCTCATAGTATGGGGTCCTAAGCTTGGCACCCTCCCAGTTATGTCTATATGCTGGGATGCTGCATGGTAATAAAATGAAGGTTCATTTCTTCATCAACTTGAACCCTGTAATTACTACACTTGCCATCAGTATCCCTTCCTTTTTTTTTCACTCAATAGCCACATGCATTTTGCAGCCAAATTAAGTGTAACTTTTAGGCCATGTTCACACAATGGAGTATTATGTGGCAGGAAGCCAAGACTGATCCTCAGGATCAGCCCTATTGACATTAACCCTGGGTTCAGACCTGAGCGTTTTTGGAACGCGCGTTTTTGTCGCGCGTATTTTAGCGCGTTTTTGCAAATAGGAAACGCGCGTCATACGCGCGTTCGTGATTCTGGAGACCAATAGAAAAAGGCATATCTACACTTTAACGTGCGTTCCCATTGAAGTCTATGGGAGGAAAAGCGCGACAAACGCCCAAAAAAACGCTCCTGAACGAGCTTATGCGTCAGGCGTTTTACAGCGCGTTTTTACGCGCTGTAAAACGCTCAAGTGTGAACCACTCCCATAGGGATGCATTGGTTTTCATCTGTTGAGCGTTTTACAGCGCGTTTGAACGTGCTGTAAAACGCTCAGGTGTGAACCTAGGGTAAGTGAGAATAATCCTCAAATTTTCAGCCTGAAATAGGAATCATGCTATTCACATACATGGAATGAAGATTTTGGCGCAGAATGGCTGCCGAAATCTGTGTTACGTGTCAAGTTCCATCACAAGAACATAGCCTTACTTCTCAGTAAGGCTCTTTCACACGAGCGTGTCCGGATGCGTTGCGGATGCGTTCAGTGAAAAGCGATTTCACAGGCAAAGCCATTCAGTTTTGCCTGCGATTGCATTCAGTTTTTTCTACGCGGGTGCAATGCGTTTTGATGCGTTTTTCACGCGCGTGATAAAAAAACTGAAGGTTTACAAACAACATCTCCTAGCAAACATCAGTGAAAAACGCAACGCACCCGCACTTGCTTGCGGATGCAATGCGTTTTTCACGCAGCCCCATTCACTTCTATGGGACTAGGGCTGCGTGAAAAACGCAGAATATAGAACATGCTGCGATTTTCACGCAACGCACAAGTGATGCGTGAAAAAAAAACGCTCATGTACAAAGCCCCATTGAAATGAATGGGTCAGGATTCAGTGCAGATGCTATGCGTTCACGTCACGCATTGCACCCGCGCGGAAAACTCGCTCGTGTGAAAGGGGCCTAATAGTGACCAAGAATTAGATGTTATAAGGTAAAGTTAATAAATTTGGCCACATCCTGGTCATGGTTGACAGATACCTTTTAAAGGGAATGTGTCATCAGAAAATGACCAATTGTTTAAATCACGTTTTTAACATAATTTTGATGGTTATTTTTAATTTTCGATGTTAATATCTATTTTAAAAAAAAAAAGTCGTTTTCGTATTGCCCACCAAGCCTAATAATAGGAGCCACTTCTTGGACTGTACAAAGCACTTTACTGTGTATACAGAGAGAGCTGTCAATCACTGATAGGACCTTCCCTCTATGACTGTATATATAGATATAGCTGTCAGTCACTGATAGGACCTTCCCTCTATGACTGTATATATAGATATAGCTGTCAGTCACTGATAGGACCTTCCCTCTATGACTGTGTATACAGAGAGAGCTGTCAGTCACTGATAGGACCTTCCCTCTATGACTGTGTATACAGAGAGACCTGTCAGTCACTGATAGGACCTTCCCTCTATGACTGTGTATACAGAGAGAGCTGTCAGTCACTGATAGGACCTTCCCTCTATGACTGTATATATAGATATAGCTGTCAGTCACTGATAGGACCTTCCCTCTATGACTGTGTATACAGAGAGAGCTGTCAGTCACTGATAGGACCTTCCCTCTATGACTGTGTATACAGAGAGAGCTGTCAGTCACTGACATGACCTTCCCTCTATGACTGTTTATACAGAGAGAGCTGTCAGTCACTGATAGGACCTTCCCTCTATGACTGTGTATACAGAGAGCTGTCAGTCACTGATAGGACCTTCCCTCTATGACTGTGTATATAGATATAGCTGTCAGTCACTGATAGGACCTTCCTTCTATGACTGTGTATACAGAGAGAGCTGCCAGTCACTGATAGGACCTTCCCTCTATGACTGTGTATACAGAGAGAGCTGTCAGTCACTGATAGGAGCTTCCCTCTATGACTGTGTATACAGAGATAGCTGTCAGTCATTGATAGGACCTTCCCTCTATGACTGTGTATACAGAGAGAGCTGTCAGTCACTGATAGGACCTTCCCTCTGTGACTGTGTATACAGAGAGCTGTCAGTCACTGATAGGACCTTCCCTCTATGACTGTGTATACAGAGAGAGCTGTCAGTCACTGATAGGACCTTCCCTCTATGACTGTGTATACAGAGAGAGCTGTCAGTCACTGATAGGAGCTTCCCTCTATGACTGTGTATACAGAGAGAGCTGTCAGTCACTGATAGGAGCTTCCCTCTATGACTGTGTATACAGAGAGAGCTGTCAGTCACTGATAGGAGCTTCCCTCTATGACTGTGTATACAAAGATAGCTGTCAGTCACTGATAGGACCTTCTCTCTATGACTGTGTATACAGAGATAGCTGTCAGTCATTGATAGGACTTCAGTCATGATAGGACCTTCCCTCATGACTGTGTATACAGAGAGAGCTGTCAGTCACTGATAGGACCTTCCCTCTGTGACTGTGTATACAGAGAGCTGTCAGTCACTGATAGGACCTTCCCTCTATGACTGTGTATACAGAGAGCTGTCAGTCACTGATAGGACCTTCCCTCTATGACTGTGTATACATAGATAGCTGTCAGTCACTGATAGGACCTTCCCTCTATGACTGTGTATACAGAGAGAGCTGTCAGTCACTGATAGGACCTTCCCTCTATGACTGTGTATACAGAGAGAGCTGTCAGTCACTGATAGGACCTTCCCTCTATGACTGTGTATACAGAGAGAGCTGTCAGTCACTGATAGGACCTTCCCTCTATGACTGTGTATACAGAGAGAGCTGTCAGTCACTGATAGGACCTTCCCTCTTTGACTGTGTATACAGAGAGAGCTGTCAGTCACTGATAGGACCTTCCCTCTATGACTGTGTATACAGAGAGAGCTGTCAGTCACTGATAGGACCTTCCCTCTATGACTGTGTATATAGAGAGCTGTCAATCACTGATAGGACCTTCCCTCTATGATTGTGTATACAGAGAGAGCTGTCAGTCACTGATAGGACCTTCCCTCTATGACTGTGTATACAGAGAGAGCTGTCAGTCACTGATAGGACCTTCCCTCTATGACTGTGTATACAGAGAGAGCTGTCAGTCACTGATAGGACCTTCCCTCTATGACTGTGTATACAGAGAGAGCTGTCAGTCACTGATAGGACCTTCCCTCTATGACTGTGTATACAGAGAGAGCTGTCAGTCACTGATAGGACCTTCCCTCTATGACTGTGTATACAGAGAGAGCTGTCAGTCACTGACATGACCTTCCCTCTATGACTGTGTATACAGAGAGAGCTGTCAGTCACTGATAGGACCTTCCCTCTATGACTGTGTATACAGAGAGCTGTCAGTCACTGATAGGACCTTCCCTCTATGACTGTGTATATAGATATAGCTGTCAGTCACTGATAGGACCTTCCTTCTATGACTGTGTATACAGAGAGAGCTGCCAGTCACTGATAGGACCTTCCCTCTATGACTGTATATACAGAGAGCTGTCAGTCACTGATAGAACCTTCCCTCTATGACTGTGTATACAGAGAGCTGTCAGTCACTGATAGGACCTTCCCTCTATGACTGTGTATATAGATATAGCTGCCAGTCACTGATAGGACCTTCCTTCTATGACTGTGTATACAGAGAGAGCTGCCAGTCACTGATAGGACCTTCCCTCTATGACTGTGTATACAGAGAGAGCTGCCAGTCACTGATAGGACCTTCCCTCTATGACTGTGTATACAGAGAGAGCTGTCAGTCACTGAAAGGACCTTCCCTCTATGACTGTGTATACAGAGATAGCTGTCAGTCACTGATAGGACCTTCCCTCTATGACTGTGTATACAGAGAGATCTGTCAGTCACTGATAGGACCTTCCCTCTGACTATGTATACAGAGAGCTGTCAGTCACTGATAGGACCTTCCCTCTATGACTGTGTATACAGTTATAGCTGTCAATCACTGATAGGACCTTCCCTCTATGACTGTGTATACAGAGAGAGCTGTCAGTCACTGATAGGACCTTCCCTCTATGACTGTGTATATAGAGATAGGACCTTCCCTCTATGGCTGTGTATACAGAGATAGCTGTCAGTCACTGATAGGACCTTCCCTTTATGACTGTGTATACAGAGATAGCTGTCAGTCACTGATAGGACCTTCCCTCTATGACTGTGTATACAGAGAGAGCTGTCAGTCACTGATAGGAGCTTCCCTCTATGACTGTGTATACAGAGATAGCTGTCAGTCACTGATAGGACCTTCTCTCTATGACTGTGTATACAGAGATAGCTGTCAGTCATTGATAGGACCTTCCCTCTATGACTGTGTATACAGAGAGAGCTGTCAGTCACTGATAGGACCTTCCCTCTGTGACTGTGTATACAGAGAGCTGTCAGTCACTGATAGGACCTTCCCTCTATGACTGTGTATACAGAGAGAGCTGTCAGTCACTGATAGGACCTTCCCTCTATGACTGTGTATACAGAGAGAGCTGTCAGTCACTGATAGGATCTTCCCTCTATGACTGTGTATACAGAGATAGCTGTCAGTCACTGATAGGACCTTCCTTCTATGACTGTGTATACAGAGAGAGCTGCCAGTCACTGATAGGACCTTCCCTCTATGACTGTGTATACAGAGAGAGCTGTCAGTCACTGATAGGACCTTCCCTCTATGACTGTGTATACAGAGAGAGCTGTCAGTCACTGATAGGACCTTCCCTCTATGACTGTGTGTACAGAGAGAGCTGTCAGTCACTGATAGGACCTTCCCTCTATGACTGTGTATACAGAGAGATCTGTCAGTCACTGATAGGACCTTCCCTCTGACTATGTATACAGAGAGCTGTCAGTCACTGATAGGACCTTCCCTCTATGACTGTGTATATAGAGATAGGACCTTCCCTCTATGACTGTGTATACAGAGATAGCTGTCAGTCACTGATAGGACCTTCCTTCTATGACTGTGTATACAGAGATAGCTGTCAGTCACTGATAGGAGCTTCCCTCTATGACTGTGTATACAGAGAGAGCTGTCAGTCACTGATAGGAGCTTCCTCTATGACTGTGTATACAGAGAGAGCTGTCAGTCACTGATAGGACCTTCTCTCTATGACTGTGTATACAGAGATAGCTGTCAGTCATTGATAGGACCTTCCCTCTATGACTGTGTATACAGAGAGAGCTGTCAGTCACTGATAGGACCTTCCCTCTGTGACTGTGTATACAGAGAGCTGTCAGTCACTGATAGGACCTTCCCTCTATGACTGTGTATACAGAGAGAGCTGTCAGTCACTGATAGGACCTTCCCTCTATGACTGTGTATACAGAGAGAGCTGTCAGTCACTGATAGGATCTTCCCTCTATGACTGTGTATACAGAGATAGCTGTCAGTCACTGATAGGAGCTTCCCTCTATGACTGTGTATACAGAGAGAGCTGTCAGTCACTGATAGGAGCTTCCCTCTATGACTGTGTATACAGAGATAGCTGTCAGTCACTGATAGGACCTTCTCTCTATGACTGTGTATACAGAGATAGCTGTCAGTCATTGATAGGACCTTCCCTCTATGACTGTGTATACAGAGATAGCTGTCAGTCACTGATAGGACCTTCCCTCTATGACTGTGTATACAGAGAGCTGTCAGTCACTGATAGGACCTTCCCTCTGTGACTGTGTATACAGAGAGCTGTCAGTCACTGATAGGACCTTCCCTCTATGACTGTGTATACAGAGATAGCTGCCAGTCACTGATAGGACCTTCCCTCTATGACTGTGTATACAGAGATAGCTGTCAGTCACAGATAGGACCTTCCCTCTATGACTGTGTATACAGAGAGCTGTCAGTCACTGATAGGACCTTCCCTCTATGACTGTGTATACAGAGATAGCTGTCAGTCACTGATAGGACCTTCCCTCTATGACTGTGTATACAGAGAGCTGTCAGTCACTGATAGGACCTTCCCTCTATGACTGTGTATACAGAGAGAGCTGTCAGTCACTGATAGGACCTTCCCTCTATGACTGTGTATACAGAGAGAGCTGTCAGTCACTGATAGGAGCTTCCCTCTATGACTGTGTATACAGAGAGAGCTGCCAGTCACTGATAGGACCTTCCCTTTGTGACTGTGTATACAGAGATAGCTGCCAGTCACTGATAGGACCTTCCCTCTATGACTGTGTATACAGAGATAGCTGTCAGTCACTGATAGGACCTTCCCTCTATGACTGTGTATACATAGATAGCTGTCAGTCACTGATAGGACCTTCCCTCTATGACTGTGTATACATAGATAGCTGTCAGTCACTGATAGGACCTTCCCTCTATGACTGTGTATACAGAGATAGCTGTCAGTCACTGATAGGACCTTCCCTCTATGACTGTGTATACAGAGATAGCTGTCAGTCACTGATAGGACCTTCCCTCTATGACTGTGTATACAGTTATAGCTGTCAGTCACTGATAGGACCTTCCCTCTATGACTGTGTATATAGAGAGAGCTGTCAGTCACTGATAGGACTGCCTCCTGGACCTTACAGCCCAGGGATATACATTAATAAATTCCAAGTTATACTGAATCTTTTCCCATAAAACTATATATCTGTCTGCTCAGCTCCTCCTGCTCTATAACATGCTGCCCACAGATTACACTGCATTTCATGGTGACAGGTTCCTTTTAACTTGCAGAGAAAATTTTTGGTGACGCATTACCTTTCAAATCAACAATTTTGCAGAGGGGAAATCTCGTCATGTGATTTGTGGATACATGTGATATGTTCTGTCACATTGTCCAGATGATGGGAGATGGAGGCGTCCTACACACATGGTTGCCGTCTCGGTTATCAGCCTCAAGCTGTGCTCTTGGATTCATCCTTCTGGACCAGTGCCCTGAGCGGTAGTTAAGGAAAAGGGACCTAATGAAGAGCAATCAATACTGTTAGAATGTCTAGTGTCAGTTCTACATATCCTGCAGGAAAGGACTAGGATGCGGGCAGCCTCCCTGCTGCAGCACAGGAGAGTCTGTCTGCTGGAATATCTAAGTGTTTAATTGAAGCGTACTATAAAACAAAGGGACTCTCCTGGGAAAAGCGACGAGCCGCAGCTTCATTTTCTCACTTTCATTTGTACTCGCACAGAACACTGAACGGACGCGACCCGATTTTACTCCTCCTACTGCGGGATCATCCAATTAAATGCTAATCAAAGCTCCTGTATGTGAGGTCTACAGAAAATGTCCAATTTAATTGCTGCCTACAATGGGGTCTCCAGTTCATGACCCTTCCCCTCTGTATGACCATCATTCAGGGCAGTGTCCATGTTCTCCCTGGTTTCTTCCCACCTGCTACAAACAGCCAAGCATTACTAAAAACTGTGTGTAGTATTGCAGCTCAGCCCTGTCTGTGAGTGTGGATGGTCCACATTAAGAACCAGCCATCATATTACAGCAGGCGTTCCTGGTACCTAAACCCTTGGCATTGTCCATCTACTGCACAAGTGTATGCTGCCCTTATGATTGCTCAGAGGCTGCTGAGCCCCTAGGAGAGAAGACCTCAGCAGTTCTCATTGCTTCTGTCTACCCTAATTTTCTTTACAAAGCGCTCAATCAGCATTGTGTTTTGAATAAAGACAGTAGGGGTGAATGGTATAAATGAAAACTGGCTAAGTTCCCCATAGCAACCAATCAGATTCCACCTTTCATTTCTCATCTGTATCATTGGGGGACACAGGCTTGAACATGGGTATAGCTGCTGCCACTAGGAGGTGACACTAAGCACAAAAGTGTGAACTCCTCCCCCAGCTATACCCTCCCTACAGGGACTAAGCTAAAACAGTTTTAGCTTAGTGTCTTTAGGAGGCAGACCTCCCGTATTTTTTTTTTTTTTTTTTCTAGCGGGATTACAGGCAGTCCTAGCTGCCTGCACTCCCACCCAGGAGACTGAAGACCAGGGGGGTCCCCAAGCCCGCTGCTCCTTCCCAGTCTCCAGAAGACAAGGAGGACCAGAGGTTCCTAAAGCCTCTTGTCGCAGGGATCGATCTTCCACCCGAATTTAGGGCTGCTACATTTAACGGCATGGCTGTTGAAGCCGACATACTAAGGGATCAGGGTTTCTCGGATGCTGTTGTCCAGGCAATGATTCGGGCTAGGAAGCCATCGTCCTCCCGGATCTATCACCGTCCTGGCAGTCCTCTTTAGTGGTGCGAACGCCACCAGTTGTCTCCTATTCGGTTCTTGTTGCCGCGACTCTTGTCTTTCCTGCAGTCAGGTTTGGACTTGGGCTGGCTCTCAGTTTCCTCAAAGGGCAAGTTTCAGCCCTTTCCATTCTTTATCACTGGAATTTGGCTTCATTTTCTGCGGTTTGGACCTTCCTGCAAGGGGTAGTGCTCGTTGCGCTTACTTACCTGTCCCTGTTGAATCTTTTGGATCTTAATCTGGTGCTCGGCGCTTTCAGTCCTCTCCGTTTGAGCCTTTGCAGCAGGTGTCTCTTCGCTTCCTGTCCTACAAGGTGGCCTTTTTGGTAGCAGTCTCTTCCATCCGTAGGGTGTCTGAACTTGTGGCTCTTTCCTGTCGGTCACCCTTCCTTATCCTCCATCTGGACCAGGTAGCCCTTCGCCCGGTCCAGTCCTTCCTTCCTGAAGCTTGTGTCTGCATTCCATCTCAATAAAGAGATCATTCTCCCTTCTTTTTGTCCTGCCCCGTCTCGTCCTCGTGAGCAGTCGCTCCACGCTCGAGCCTTTCGCATCTATCTGTCTCAGACGTCCTCTTTCCGACGGACGGATTCATTATTAGTTATTGCAGAGGGACTGAGACGAGGGTGGCTGCGTCCAAAGTTTCCATTTCCCGATGGATTTGTTTGGCCGTTGTGGAAGTGTACTTCATCAGTGACCGGGCTCCACTCTTCCGGGTTACTGCTCATTCTGCTCGGGCAGTGGGGGCCTCTTGGACAGTATATCATGGGGCTTTTGCCCTTCAGGTGTTCAGGGCGGCTACCTCGTTGTCTTTGCACACCTTTTCCAAATTTTACAGCGTACACACCTCTTGCATCTTCTGACGGTTCTTTGTGGCGTGAAGTTTTGCAGAAAGCGGTTCTCTGGCTGGATGGCTTTTTCGTTTATGACCCTGCTCTGTAACGTCCCAAGGTCAAGCCTGTGTCCACCAATGATACGAATGAGAAAACTAGATTTTTGTACTTGGCGTAAAATCTGTTTCTCTTCCGTTCATTGGGGGACACAGCTCCCACCCATTCTCTCTGGTTACAGGCTTCATTGTGGCCTGCGTGATTCTGGGTTTGTACATTGTTTGGTTTTCCTTTTGCTTCTCCTACTGCTTTTGCACAAACTGTTTAGCTTAGTCCCTGTAGAAAGGGTATAGCTGGAGTTCACACTTTTGTGCATAGTGTCGCCTCCTAGTGGCAGCAGCTATACCCAATGTCAAGCCTGTCGCCCCCCCAATGAAGAGAAACAGATTTTACGGCAAGTTTACAGCTAGTTTTTTCAGAGCTCGTTTGGAAAATGAAAGGTGGAATCTGAGTTTTTTCCTTTAGGCCCCTTTCACACGTAACGAGAATGTATAGCACCCGCACTGAATCCTGACCCATTCATTTCAATGGGTCTGTTTTTTGTTTTATTTTGTTTTATTTTTTTTATTTTTTTTACGCATCAGTTCTGCGTTGTGTGAGAATCGCAGCATGTTCTATATTCTGCGGGGTTTTTTTTTTTAACACAACCCTGGCCCCATTGCAACCGGATGTAACCTGCAATCCGTGTGCAATGCATTTTTCACTGATGATTGCTAGGAGATGTTTGTAAACCTTCAGTTTTTTTTATCACGCCTGTGAAAAACACATCAAAACGCATTGCACCCGTGTGGAAAAAACTGAACGCAATCACAGACAAAACTGACTGAACTTGCTTGCAAAATGGTGTGAGTTTCACTGAATGCATCCTGAACACATCCGGAGCCAATCCAAATCGTTCGTGTGAAAAAGGCCTTGCTGCTCTGTTGGTCCTGGTGGTCACGTGACTGATCGTGTGACTTCCAGGATCCGTGTACACAAGCCGGTGCTAGGACTGACTACATAGCACTAGCAGTGACAATTGTCCCTAAAGCTGGGTTTATTTATTACCTGTAGCTTGAGCAGCTGTAGTGACAGGGGAAATCAGGCCTTAAAAAAATGTAAAATACTAAAGTCCACAATCCTTTCCTTCCTATGTAGGAAACAAAAACGGAAGTATACATGTGTATCAGAATATCTAATAATGGCAAATAAAATGATCATCTGTTTTCATGTTCGCCTGTATGATCACTAGATAATATAGCCAGAATTTTTAAGATGTCCACATTTTCTATACTATGGTTATAAACTATGAGCCTGGGGTCTCAAACGTGGTTGGATATGTGAGCCACAGTGATGTCTTCTCTGATGTAGATGGTCTCTTTCCTCATCTTCACCATGTGGAGCAGACCGCTTTGACAACTTCTTTCGGCTGCGTCTCGTGTCTGCAGAGTTTGGGTTACAGCCATGGTGGGTTCCTCACTTTTCCATCATCCTCCCCCTCCTGGTGCCCTAACAGTGTCACACTGCTGCCATGCCCAATAGTGTGCTCCCCAACACCCCCCCAAACACTATACTGTAAAAAATATCAGTGCCCTAGAGATAGTTCCTCCCCATACTAATAGTACTGCCAGGCTATCCCCAATAGTGATAATGCCTCCATAGTGCCCCAGTAGAAATAAGGCCTCCCCTATAGTGCCCCTGGCAGTAATAAGGCCCCTTTAATGCACCTCTATAGAGCTCACAGTAGTAATAAAGCCCCCTATAGTGTTCCCAGTAGTTATACTGCTCCTTATAGTGGCTCCATTATTCATTATGCCCCTGTAGTAGCGTTAGTATTGTAATGCCCCCCGAAGTGCAGTGACCTGTATTAATGACCCAGTAGTGCCCCATGTATTATAATGCCTCCACCACCTGTAGTGCTCTGGCCTGTATTATTGCTCCCAGTAGTGCCTCTTGTATTATAAGCCCCCCCCCCCCCCATTTAGTCCTCCAGCCTGTTTTAATACCCCACTAGTTCTCTGGTCCGTATTTAAAAAAAATAAAAATAAATAAAATCACCTGTTCTCAGCCTCCGTCTGTGATGCAGGCTACAGGCCCCTTCCGGGCCACTGCGCAGGAGGTGGTGATGACCTCACCGTGGTCTACTGTGCTGGGTCTCAGGCGGCACAATAACGTGATCACGAGCGTCGATGTCATGACTCAGGCGTTCATGAGAACTTCATTGCACCCCCTGAGTCTCTGTGCAGAAGGTGTTCATTTGTCATCTCAATGTCTTGTGCCATTCTACTGCCTCATAGGCTTCAGGCCTAGTGGCTGAACAACAGGGACTGGAACCATAGTCTCCCATGGCCTGCGATAAACTGCCACCTGCTGCTTTGATGCGAGATTCTCATCTCGCCTCATGCTCACAGGCTGCAGATAATTGCCCCAGGGGCTGCATGTTTGAGACCTCTGCTATAAGCCCATGTAAATAGGTCATTTTTGTTTCCTATATATTCCTATAGGAATATACGTGAAAAACTTATTTTTTACACGTAGAGCCTTGTGATTGATAAAAAAAAAAAAAAACACTGCAAGGGCGAAGTCAGATGCTACAAAGTAAAAAAAAAAAAAAAACACTGGATGTTGTGCATTTCAGTTCACTATTGGCATCTGAATACAGCAGTTTTTGCAAAAAAAAAATGTCAGGAAAAGGCACCTGCAAAAAATGTGTAAAACCACCATAATTGGGCATGGAGAAACAGTGTATAGCAATAGTCCAAAAATTTTTTCAGCTGTCCCCTCCGGCAAACCCTAACCTGAGCTGGATAACGGGTCTAAGGGCCCTTTCACACTGGCGTTTTTGTTTTTCGGCATAGAGATCCGTCGTCGGGGGAGCAGTATACTTACCATCCGTGCGGCTCCCGGGGCGCTCCAGAGTGACGTCAGGGGGCGCCCTACACGCATGGATCGCGTGATCGCATGGATCACATGATCCATGGGCATGGGGCGCTCTGACGTCATTCAGGAGCACCCCGGGAGCCGCACGGACTGTAAGTATACCGCTCCCCGCTCCTACTATGGCAACCAGGACTTTAATAGCGTCCTGGCTGCCATAGTAACCTGAAAGCAATTCGAAGACTGATCAGGATCCTGATCAGTCTTCTAATGCTTCAGGCGACTTGCGTTCTGACGGATCCGGCGGGACGGAAGTGCCTGCCGGATCCTCAGAACGCAAGTGTGAAAGGACCCTTAGCTGCAGATTCAGGCGTAGGCCATGGACAGTAGTGCTGTGCTACAGGCCTTTTTTTTTTTTTTTTTCTTTTTTTTTCTTGTCTCTCTTCCAACTCTTCTAAAAATGATGACAAATAAACCTACCCACCAGGATATGTCGGATACATGCACTTGTGTACATCTGAGTATGGCATATGCACAGGGAAACGCAGCAGAAGCGAAAGTCCTCCGAAGAGACCCAGGACGGTAGGAAATAAACAGCTAAAATCCTGAAATAATGGATACGGTAAGAAAGAAATAGCATGTCAAACTGTGTCACCATAAAATACATCAGCTTGTGGATGTGTCCCTGTTTCTTACTTTTGCATTCAGCTTTTCTTGCTTACTGTGTGCAGCAATGGGCAAAATACTCTATATCAGAGGAGCGACTTGGAAATATTCTTCTATTTTTTTTTTGTTAATGTCTAAGTGCTTTGCTTGTTTTACCAGCCTTTTGAGAAAGCGGGGTGTAGACCAGATAACCAATATGGCCACTGCTGATACAGATGTATGAACAGTATGTGTGATGTTTACATGCTTCCAGATTGTGAATCTCTACACCTATGTATTACAGCACTCACATCCAGGTCACACACCCCGACAATAAGTATATAACGCGTACATCCTGCGGGACGGAGGGCTTCAGAAATGCCAAGAAGAGCTCTTCTGTAGCGGCTCAGACAGCCGGCATCGCAGCAGCAACTGTAAGTGGACAAGACAGTCTGCAAGGAAACTGTATGCTGTTCTACTATGTTATGTACCTTCTCTTATATTCTTGAATGAAAAGCTGTGAGATGAGTGTTGTGCTTACGTATATGTATGATGGCTTGAAAGGGATTGTCCAGCCTTTCTTCAATTTGCCCAAACCTATTGTGCAGGTGGAGACGTCCATTCTCACCTGCTGCTCCGATCCAGCTCCCGGACGCTCTTCACTGGTCGTCTTGTATTTTCACACAGGAGCGGGGGGGGGGTGTGTGTGTGAAGGGGGGGGGGCATTTGGTTGCGGGATGGTGTTGTCAGGTGTGATGCTCCAGCTAATGACTGGTTCGGGGGTAACTTGTCCTCAAGCAGCACGTGACCCAGCAATGATGTGCTGCTTGGGGACACATCACTGCTGACGGCAGTCATTGGCTGCAGCGGTACATGTGACTCGATCTGTCCGTAACTTATAAGATGACGATCAGAAGAGCAGTGAAGATAGCCAGGGACCGAACTTGAACAGCAGGGAGCAACCAATGTCAGAAGAGAAACGTCACCAAAAAAATGATTATAACGGGGAACATTTTGGATTTTGAAATATCATCCCTTTATGGTATTAGCGATCAAACAGATTTGTAACATTAGTTACATATATCATTTTTATTTTTGTTTAACTTGTTTGTATCTGGCCTCATATATCATGTGCGATTGTCCCATTCAGGATTAAAAGGATTATCCGGGAATTTGATATTGATGGCCTATCCTCAGGATAGTTTATCAGTATCAGAACGGCACTGGTCCGACACCCAGCACCCCTGCCAATCAGCTGTTTGAAGAGCAGTGAAGCCTCCTCACCGCTTACTATGCACAGTGCCATGTGAGCGATGAATGTGACCACACATAGCCTAGGGAGAGGCCTAAGTGCTGACGGAGTGCTGCAGCCTCTTCAAACAGCTATGGGTACTTTCACACTTTGGTGCGGATCCGTCTGTTTTTTTGCACAGACGGATCCGCACCTATAATGCAAACGCTTGTATCCGTTCAGAACGGATCCGTTTGCATTAGTTTAAAAAAAATCTATATATCAAAGGCAAAACGGATCCGTTTTGAATTACATTAAAAGTCAATGGGGAACAGATCCGTTTTCAAATGCACCATATTGTGTAATTGAAAACGGATCCGTCCCCGTTGACTTACATTCTAATTCAAAACAGATTTGTTCGGCTCCGCATGTTCAGACGGACACCAAAATACAGCAAGCTGCGTTTTGGTGTCCTCCTCCAAAACGGAATAGAGGCGGAACAGAGCCGAACTGATGCATTCTGAACAGATCCTTATCCATTCAGAATGCATTGGGGCTTAACTGATCCATTTTGGACCGTTTGTGAGAGCCCTGAAACGGATCGCACAAACAGAATCCAAAACGCCAGTGTGAAAGCACCCTAATATGCGGAGTAGTGGGATTCCTACCCCCTGCCAATCCGATAATAAAGAGGTTATCCAGATAAAGATAATGATGACTTATCCTCAGGGACCCCTGTTAATCAGCTGTTTCAGGAACTCGCCACACTTAATGGAGCTGTGGTGAGCGCAGCCGCCTCCCAGCAGCTTTTCAAGCACAGCTCCGTACATTGTATAGCGGCTGTGCTTGGTATTGTGGCTCAGCCCCGTTCAATTCAATGGGGCTGAGCTGCAACAACCTTGTGACCCATTGTATCACTTACTCAATTCAGAGCCAGATAATTGTCCAATTTACAAAAGGCCTATGGCCAACAGTACCTGGATTACATTGGTAAAAACGAAACTACCCTAAATTCCAAAACCTTTATTATACTTGAAGTTACAGCATAACCGTACAGATTAAAATCCCTGCTATACTGCTGTTACTGAGACTTAATGGGCTACTGAGCTTTCAACCTCTCCATTAGGGTTCCACCGGGTATCGAACTTTCAATACCAATCACTATGCTGCATTATTGTGCAGCCCCGTCAATTAACCCCTCAGGTGCGGCATATCCAAAGACATATTACAATAGACTGTGTAATTTCATCAGCTAGATGAGTTTCGAGGAGCCTGTTCCCCTCTGCAGTAGTTTGTGCAGTCTTTGAAAATGCTGGTATTGTGATATATATATTTGTGGTCGGATCGGCTATCAGAAAGGTGTACCTAACCTATCTAACCCCATCTACAACAAGCAGTAGAATTATGCCATAACTGCTGCGGTAGGGCAGCCTAAAGGGGCCAAAAAGAGCAGACCTTAGTTTAGAGCAAAACATATACATACCGTTACGACACCCGCTTTGAACGCAAAAGACACTACACGGTGAAGGTGCGGAATATACCGTACATATCATAGAGACTTCTATGTACCTTACCTCTTTGTCACGTGCCTCGGCACGTCGTTCTTGGAGGTAGCTAATGTTGATGCTTTTGAAAGAGTGGTTGGTAATCAGAAACAATTTACTCCTATGTTGACCAACATATGAACATATTACGAGAAGGTCTAAATCCTGAGAGCTGCAGACTGAAACAACAATGGTGAATCTGATGGAAGGGCCTAAATGAAGTCCAACCATTCGCCAAGGGCCCTGCTCGAACACCAACTGTTACTGGTAGCAAAATACTTCACCTATACTTATTCCCCAGGCCACCGCTTTAATTATTATTATTTTTTTATAAAGGACCCAAAAAGTTAGAAGATGGCGTATGCCATCTAACTCTAGTGATGGATTAAGGGAAATGTGTAGACTCACCAGGCTTGGGGAACCATAAGCATGAATACATGGCTGTTCCAATTAACGAGCTAATGTTGCTTGTAATGAGGACAGAAAACGTACCCACCATACTAGCAGTTGTGACAGGAAATAAGCTTACGGTCGTGATAAACTATGCATGCTGCGCCTGTAGTAGTGATAGGACTTGTCGTGTCCATAGATGTGACAGACTACATATATTGTGCCTTATTATTGTACCTCCTACTGGAAGATGGACCGGTAACCAGGAACTAGGTGCGACACTAACACCCTCAGCCCGAGTTTGAAGATGAAGTAAGCATGCCTGTAATGAAAACATAATGTACACACAATGCCTGCCACTATGATAGGAAAAGCTTAAGGTCATGATAGACTACGTATGCTGCGCCTATAGTCGTGCTAGGACTTATCGTGTCAGTAAACGTGACAGACTTCGTAAATCGCCTGTAGTCGTGACGGGACTGATTAGTCTGTAGATGTGACAGACTTCGTAAATCGCCTGTAGTGGTGACAGGACTCCCTGGGGACAAAACTGATGCCATAGTATAGTGTTTTTTTTTTTTTTTTTTTTATTGAACAACCCCTGGAGAGGTGGAATTTGAGAAACGTGAAAAAATGAGACCACAGGGTCAGCTTCCTGGGAGAATGGGTCTAAAATGCAAGGACGGGCAAGAGAAAAGTGACAGCGGGGAGCGAGGGAAGCAAGAACCTAGAGAGAGTAAGTGGGAGAAAATGCGAACCTGGGAGAAGGTGATGTCTGAAAAGGAAGGCTTGGGATGACTGCTTGAAAAGAAAACAATGAAGACCCAATGACCTACAACAATAATGTGAGTGAGGCTCTAATGGCAAAAGCCACGCATGCGAGCCTCCACAGGAAGAATTGTATTGCGAGCCACAGCTGACCGAGCCATGCGAGCAGGCCTGAAGGCAGAAAAAGTCATGGAACCTACTGTGGCGGGACCACGCAGCCGACCTCGAATGGCGGAGTTGTGTGTGTAAAATATAAACTTAAAAGCCATGCGTGAGGGACGCTAAGGGCGGGGCCATGCGTGAGGGACGCTAAGGGCGTATGAAACAGATATCAGAAAACATGCGACCATACCTACTCTAGGCGCATGCTACACCAATAACTATATGCAATAGCCCCCAACAAGCCCCTAAACAGCCGGACAAAAATACTAACAACAGTCACTTGACCATTAGCACCCAACTCTGCTTTGACCCAGAGTACTGCGAATCGCATACCACACTGTGGGTCCCGTGCCAACAAGTGCAATTCTACAGTGAATGCCAGCATTCGCCTGGCCCTTTCTGCCGATGCCCAGGTGTGAATGAGCCTCCACATGATGCTGCTGCGTTTTTTTTTTTTAATCGACCATTGATACACAAAACACAGCGTGCATAGCTTGAGCTAACTAACAACCATCGCTCGAGCATTAGCACCCAAACTCTGCCTTATCCCAGAGCGCTATATGTCGCGGACCGCAGCGTGGGTCCCGTGCAAACCACTCCGATCCTACCATGAATACCAGCGCCCTCCTGAGACATTCTGCCATCGTCCAGGCGTAAGGAGTCTCTATACCATGCTGCTGTATCCTAGAGCTGACCCAGAGGTAGTGAAATCAGCTGAATCGGCATCAGCCTGGGCCCACAGGTGCCTATAAATAGCCTAGCAATCAGCCAGCCTAGGCACGCAGGTGCATGTAGATAGCCTTGTAATCAGCCTCCCCTCCCACAAATACAGCAAAGGTATTTGCTTAATACATATCCCAAAAAATTACTAAAAGGTATACATGAAACAAGAAAGTTGCTGTAATCCTGTGGTACCACAGATCGCAGCAAGGAGCTCATTGAAAGTGCGCTGATGAGAACATTCATTTGGTTCAAGACTGGATCCAATACAAGGTGTCTCTGCTATACAAGATTAGTAACAACGCATGCGCAGCTGAAATATCGACACGCAGCAACATGAGGTGAGCCAGAAGCTCCCACATCTATGTGGTATTAATCACAAAGATGTCAGTCGGCACTCCGTTTTGGATGGCGTGGTGCACGTGTCCAGGGCTGGTATTCCGCTCGAGCCTGAGCCGAAACGCGTCACATTTACTTGCATTCATGTGACAATAAAAGTAATTGATTATACGACTTGGTGAGTGCCGATCCCTTTTCAAAGATTACATCTGTGTGGTATGTTGGAGCTCTGAGCGAATCCCGCTGTGGAGACACATCGGGTCGCAGTGAGTACAAAAAATACTTTTTCCTTTTCAGGAACTACCCGCAGAGACCTCTAAAGTACAAGGGCCAAAGCATAGTATACTACCTACTTGCATGGACCAGGACCAATATAAAAGCTCCTGTGAGCATCCTGGTCCTCTCTGTGCTCACCAAGCACAGCTCCGTACATTGTATAGCGGCTGTGCTTGGTATCACGCTCAGCCCCACTCACATTTATGGGGCTGAGCTGCGCCCAGGTCATGTGACTGATGAACATGACATCACATGGCCTAAGAAAAGCTAAGAGAAGGCCGCGGTGCTCACAGGATAGCTGGTGCCTTCTCAAACAGCTGAACGGTGGGGGTCCTGGGTGCCTGACTCCCACTGATCAGATACTGATGGCCCATCCAGAGGATAGGTCATCGGTATTAAAATCTCGGAAAACCCCTTTAAGATACAAAGAAGAATAATATAACGGTATCATCATCCTCTGATATTTAAAATTGGTGCACCAATATTCATACAGCAATAAGAGACTATAACTTGTAGGCCCTTATTATCTGCTAAATTGGAGTGTATCTAGGTGTTTCCAATATGTTTTCGTGATTTTAGGTTTTTATTTTTTTATTTTTTTTCAAAGATTAATTATTGTCTTGTCTATTACTAATAAATTCATATTAGAAGTATAAAGGGTCAGTGCCTTGGGAGATTATCTGACATATAGTGGACTATTATTAATTTTGTGAGGTTCTATAGAGAAGCACAAAGGACGATCTATCATATTTATCTTTATGTTTTTGTATTTTGGGAGGGTATTTTGTTCTGTTATATTTTTTTTTTTTTTTTTTTTTAAAGTTCTCAGCTCCAGACGTAGTCCTGGGTATACAGCCTTGGTATCGGTGGACAAATTCCGTATTTGCTAATGAAGCAAAATGGAGATGAGAGGGCAGTACTCGGGTTATGATTGTTGGGATTCTTCTTTTACGTTTTGTGATTTTGGAAGACGACAGGCAGGTGTTGCAACTTCCACTAGGTGGCAGCCCCCACCCAAGGTTGCCAGATGTGAAATCCTAGCGTTCCATAGATTGTGTTTTCTTTCTCCCTATTGAGATTTCCCAGCGTGATTAGCCATACGGGCAGGTCACAATGTTTCACTTCACAAAATAAAACTAATTAGGACAAGCCTGTGAAATGATAAAACCCATCAGAGTTTTCTGTGCACGGTTATATAAAAGGCCTTCATGACCTGCACGCTCATTGTGACTGAAATTATTATTTCACGTTGCCCATGGTACAGCCTCGAAAAGTATTCCAACGGTATTAATCAGTAGCCACTTCCCCTATAAAAAAAAAAAATTAGTGAGTATCACGGCGTGACGTGAGCAAGCTGTAAAAAAGGCTTATAGCGTTTGTCTACATTGTGTGTGTATTATTATTATTATTATTATTATTATTATTATTATTATTATTATTATTATTATTATTTATGTGTGCTGTTGCACATCCTTATATACGTTGGCTCTGAAGGGACATTAGGGACGTTGTTTTCTCGAAGCCCATAGCCAGACAGGGTATCAGAAAAATAGACCTGACAAAGCTTTTAGAGGGTTCACCTCGTGGGGGTTCAGAATCAAACAGAGGCTGGCCATACACATCGGATCAATGTCAGCTGAACGCATTGATCATCTAATGTACGTAACGGCCTCCCAGCCCTCCCTCATCAGGGGAGATACCAGATTCTTTTGTTCTCTGGGAAGCCGTCTGGTACCGGCTTCCCCCCTTCTCAGAACACATGCACACTAGGCCGAGCTTGCATGTGTGTGGAGGGGTCTGTTGTGTATGGCTGACCTAAGTACTGCATAGAGTCCCGTAATGGGGAAAAAAAATACAGCGTAAAACCTACCAGAAGATATGTGAAATAAAGCATTGACTAGCTTTACTGCAAGGGTGTAAGCTTCTAGTGACTATAAAGGCTATGTTAACGGGATGACCTTATGCCCAGTTGGTGCATATTGATGTAATGGGGGAAAGGGTTCCTTTCAGGATTTTAGATTTCTTTTCCCTCCCCTGTTAATGGACTGCAGACTACAGGCTGCTGTAAGTGAGCCTATTTGTCTTTGTAGATTCACAGAATCTGGAGCTGCCTGCATATGTCTGAGCGCTGCTAAAGGGTGATTGATAATAATTCTGTATTAAGTTATCCTATTCATCAATTCCTGCAATAGATTTTGGTACGTAACCCTTAAGGGGGTTAGCCAACACCTAGAATGACCCCCTTCCCCAATGCCTGGGCCCCTAGTTACCTGATTCCCGGCACCTGCATAGCTCAGGATCGCTGCACGGTTTGATCCGCGCAAGGGGGAGCAGCCAATTGCAGACGGACGAGCCCCCCCAGCGTCACCGCCGATGCTAAGAAGCAGATGCAGTGGCGCGGGCGCCAGGGACCAGGTAAGTATAATGTATATGAGGGGCCCGGGCATTGGGAGAGTCATTATAGGGCTTGGATAACCCCTTTAAAAACAGTTGAATACTTAGATTGTGAATGGCTCCTACAGTACAGTATACACCTGTGAGGAGACGCCAAGCTGCGGCGGAGAAGACTTGCTTAGGCCTTTGCCACAGTGAACATGGCTGGGTTATTTCAGACCTCTGGCACGTTCTTGGAATGGCTTGTCCATTTCTCCACCACTTCTACTTTTAGAACCGTCTGACAGTTCCGCTTTCCTATACCTCCCGCAGTCTTTTATCTCCACGGGAGCTGACATCTAGTCTGTCTACTAAGTTGTCTGAGCTACAGCAGGTTTCTACATCCAAAGTCTGACCGCCATTCAATTCATGTGAGAAATCTGCATTACTGGAAAAACCCACACTAGTGTTTATTGTAATGCATGTGGGGGGTCAAGATGAAGTTTGTAACCCTCAAAGTAAATGGAGCGTCTGCTTCCAGGCACAGACAAAAAGAGCATCTTCTATTTAAAAATGGAAGGCCCTCTTCACGACCTCTGAGCCATTTACAAACAATTTGTCTTTCAGCTTGATGGTCAGTAGGTGTTCTGTTAAAAGGCATTCTCTGCGTATAGATTAGAAGCTGACTGTTCCAATTCTTCAAGCTGGTACCCCTGCAGCTTAATTCATAAGCCATTTTTTTTCCCTTACCAATTTTCTCCCCGTTTGCCACTTTGTATTTGTTGTTTAATTGTGTATTGCCTAGTAGATCAGTATGGGTGTTCCCTGGGTACGCTGTCGTTCACATTTTACCCTTTCTTGTGTCCGTGTTTTTGTTTTCTCTTCGTAGATTGACTATATTGAAGCACATGTAGCGATTTTGCCAGGGTTCGTTTAGCGAGGTCTCTAGTGTGACTTTGAATGCGTTGGATTCTGGAACCGTTGCTATTAGTACACTACTACACGTTCATAGCTTGGTGTTTCTTTTGTGTATCTTTTATTCTTCTTCTTCCAGAAAGCTGTTGATAAAGGAGTTGTACATGTCCGAGTGGTAGTAAAAGGCATGGGACCCGGAAGAGTGGTAAGTGCATATGTTTTTTTATTTATCTATTTTTTAACATATCAAAAGTTTACAGGAAAAAAGGACAAAAAGAAGTACAGTAAGTGCACGAGCATTCAGGGATAGTACTGGTCTACTATTCAATGTGCTGTCGATAGCTTAGAAAATCTTAAGTTCTGGATTTCATGTATTCTATTTTCACTTTTGCATAAAAAAATATATAAATCTACTAATTTTTTTAGAAGGTTTTGCATATGAAGACGTAAAACTTAACGGATTTAAATCGTTATAATGTGTGGGTCTGTATGTAGCAGGGAAGTTAATTTGACAGCTCCATTGGGATCAAATTTGATGTCTGCACTTAACCTTTCAAAGCATGTACCGTGCTGTAAAGTGTGTATGCCAAGTGCCTCTTTTGACATTCGTTGATGTGAGGAGACCTACAGCGAGCTTAACCCTGAAAGACCAAGCCATTTTTTACCTTCGCGACCAGGCTTAATTTTGCAAATCTGACATGTCCCTTTATGTTCTAATAACTTTGAAATACTTTTATTTATCCAAGCTATTCTGAGATTGTTTTCTCGTGACATCTCGTATTTAATGTTAAGGGAAAATTTGGGTCAATAAGTTTTACCTTTTTATATCATAAAAAATCCCAAATTTACCAAAAAATTTCTACATTTGAATTTCTACGCATTAAAGTCAGATAGTGATACCTCATTAGATAGTTTTTACTTAAGATTCCCTATATATCGACTTTATGTTGGCATCATTTTGAAAATCACATTTTATTTTTTGAGGACGTTAGAAGGCTTAGAATTTAAGAAGCAATTTTTCAACTTTTCTATAAAATTTTCAAAACCAACGTTTTCAAGGACCAATTCAGTTCTGAAGTCGCTTTTACATAATAGAAACCACCCATAAATGACCCCATTTTAGAAACTACACCCCTCAAATTACTTAAAAATAGTTTTACATACTGTTAACCCTTTAGGTGTCCCACAAGAATTAAAGGAAAATGGAGGTGAAAATTTCAGATTTTTTATTTTAATCACAGTTTTTCTCTAAGACAGCAAGGGTTAACATCAAAATGAACCTTAATATGTATTACCCCGATTCTGCAGTTTACAGAAACACCCCATTTATGTTCGTAAACAGCTGTATGGGCGCACGGCATGGTTCAGAAGGAAAGGAGCAACATATGGCTTTTGGAGAGCAGATTTCCTTTGTAGCGCTTGGATTAAAGAGCTGCCATGACGCTTATATACGTGCTAGCTGCACTTGAAGAGATTCTCCCTCTGCAGTTAATGTCTGAAACAGTTAATGGCTAAAGAAGAGCGGAAACCTCTCTTTACATGTCTGTTTCAGTAACTACACCCCCTTGTAATAAGTACTCTGGGGCATCTAATCTTAGAACCCTATGCTGTTATGAATGAATTGTCAGCACGGCAGTGAAGGTCCAGATGGATATTACCGGTTGGGAGTGCGTTTCTGCACAGTCTGACACTAGCAGCACTGATTGGATAGTGTCAGACTGTGCAGTGACACCGCCCCCCCCCTCCTTCCAAAACTGGTAACACCCATCTGACCTTTGCTTCAGACTGCTGGCGATCCATTCATAAACTTCTAGTAGTAATATTACAAGAATAGTATAACACACGGGCATAAAAATAGATGCTCCAGAATTATTACACAGGGCATGCAAGTAGTTACTGAAACAGATATGTCTTTCCACTGTCCAAATGCGTTGTGAATCACAAACTTTGCAAATTGTTGATTAAAAATGTCCTATGGTTTTGTGTCTACAGCAGACCTAAAAACCTCTAGACATGGTGGATGGTTCCTTGTTCTATATGGGGCCTTTTAATATGTTTGCTTAAGGGCTCATGCACACAAACGTATTTTCTTTCCGTGTTTCCATTTTTTTTTTTTTGTTTGTTTTTTTTTTTGCAGCCCGTATGCGGAACCATTCATTTCAATGGGTCCACAAAAAAAAACCTGAAGTTACTCCGTGTGCATTCAGTTTCCGTATGTCCGTTCTGCAAAAGAAAATAGAACATGTTCTATTATCATTCGCATTATGGACAAGGATAGGACTGTTCTATCAGGGGCCAACTGTTCCATTCCGCCAAATACGGAATGCACGTGGACGTCATCCGTATTTTTTGCGGATCCGTTTTTTTGTAGACGGCAAAATACATACGGTCGTGTGCATTAGCTCTAAAAGTAAAGTAAATCAGCTTTCTTCAAGCCACCAAAACCAAATAGCCCATGCACAATGCTTACATGTACAATAAAAAAAAAACTAATGTCTGTTATGTATGTATGAGATGCAACTAACAAGAGAAAGAGTGTGGTATCTGGAGTCTCAGTTTTGTCCATTGTTTTTGTTTCCCAGCATGCCATCAAAGGGTTAACCATGGGAGGACTGGAAGTGATATCCATTACAGACAACACCCCCATCCCTCACAATGGTTGCCGTCCACGCAAAGCGCGCAGATTGTAAACAAGATCGCAGTGGGAAGGATGAAGCGCACCCTGCGGTGATTCCAACAGGACATTCTGTAAAGAAGAAACAGCAATTCGCTCCATAGGGTTTTTGCTGACAGGCTGCACAGTCTTGTATCATGATGTCATCTTCTGTGAAAAGATTTATTTTCTTTTGCTTTATGTATATACAGACTGGTCTGTGCAGTACTTAATGTTTAACGTGGACTCTGAGGAGGAGAGCCCGATTTTTGCGAAAAAAAAATGCTTTTGTCCTGCTTTTAAGATGGCTGTAATAAAATGTCAGGAAAATGTTTGAGCTAACCTTTTGTGTAGCGCGCGCCTTGTGCTTTTCTTCTGTGTCCTTGGAAATTACATGAGAATTTGTATTCTGTTCAAAAATAAAAATCACCACATAGAAAATGACTGTTACCAACAATAGGTTATTCTTTGGCAACATTCTGCAGAAAAGCCATTGTAAACTAGAAACTCCCCCCTCCCTTCCAAAAAGTGAATTTGGAATTGGCATTTTTATTCTACAAATTTGAATAGCTTTTTATAATGTTGTGCAGCATGATTGTTCATTTTGCAGGCCAGTCCCTCCGTGGTAGAAAATTAATACAGAATTTTAAGGCGTTTTTCTTTTTGTTTTTCTCCATTGACATTAAGAACATAAGTACATGAATGTTATTCCGTTTTCCACAGAAATAGTCAAGAACCATTTCTCCAGGTGCTCCTGTGCAATATTTTTATATTAGTATTTTCCCCCTCAAATTGCATATATAGATTTATATATAATTTTTGTTCATATGATGGCACACTTTTTTTTTTTCTTTTTGTGACTTTATTTTGCTGATAATCAAGTTGTAGTTTTGTTCCCCCCCCCCCAAAACTACATTATTTCTTATACTACGATTTTTATTTTATGTTTTTTACACATCTATTTGGCAACCGCTAAACAAGAAATGTTTAAATTACTTATGCAAGTATACAGTAAGATGAATGACACGCTTTGTATCCCAGCTACCATTGGCATTTGTGAATATATAATAGTACATTTTATAATACTGTGTAAAAAAATCCTCCTCACAGTATGGCTGTGAAGTTGTTTTATTTTTTTCCTAAACATATTAGAAAAACGGCTTTTCCAGGATTTTCGAACTGATGACCTATTCTCCAGACCCCAACCTATCACATACTGATCGGGAGGATATCTCATCAGTTCAAAAATCCCAGAAAACCCCTTTAGAACCCTTTCAGACAGGTGAGTTCCACGCATCGGACTCGCAGCGTGAGTATGCAGCAGCTCCTGTCCTGACCTCCCAGCACTGATGGGGGTCGCATGGCATTATATTCATTTATGATGCTGTGTAACCCTTACCCTCAGTTCACACTTGCGCATTTTACAGGGCGTTCGAACACGCTGTAAAACGCTCCACAGGAGAAAACTCATGTTTCCCTATGGGCATGGTTCTCACCTGAGCGTTTTACAGCGAGTTTGAACGCGCTGTTAAACGCCCTACGCTCAAAGAAGTTCTTGAGCTTCTTTGGGGCGTTTTGTCGCACGTTTGCACCCATAGACTTCAATGGGAACACGCGTTTAACACGCGTTAAAGTGTAGATATGCCTTTTTCAATTGGTCTCCAGAGTCGCGAACGCGCGTATGACGCACGTTTCCTATTTGCAAAAATGCGCTGTAATACGTGCGACTAAAACACGCGTCTCAGAAACGCTCAGGAGTGAACCCAGCGTTAGGCCTCTTTCACATGAACGTGTCCGGATTAAGTCCGAATGCGTTCAGTGAAAACTGTGCGATTTTACAGGCAAAGTCATTCAGTTTTGCTTGCGATTGCGTTCAGTTTTTTCAGCGCGGGTGGAATGCGTTTTGATGTGTTTTTCACGCGCGTGATAAAAAAACTGAAGGTTTACAAACAACATCTCCTAGCAACCATCAGTGAAAAACGAAACGCACCCGCACTTGCTTGAGGATGCAATGCGTTTTTCACGCAGCCCCATTCACTTCTATGGGGCCAGGGCTGCGTGAAAAACGCATAATATAGAACATGCTGCGATTTTCACGCAACGCACAAGTGATGCATGAAAAAAAACGCTCATGTACACAGCCCCATTGAAATGATTGGGTCAGGATTCAGTGCGGGTGCAATGCGTTCACATCACGCATTGCACCCGTGTGGAAAACTCGCCCGTGTGAAAGGGACCTTACAGTTCTGGAATGTTTTGGATAACACTGACTGCATTATGTCAGTGTTATACAATACATTCCAGACCTCTAAGGGTTACATAGCATTATAAATCAATAAAATGCAATGTAACCCCATCAGTGCTAGGAGGTCAGGACGGGAGCTTCCGCCTACTCGCGCTGCGAGACAACTTATTTACCTATCCAATTAGCTCTGTGTGGTTGCAGGAGTTAGCAGAGCGCTTGTACTCGCTGTTTCTGGCAGTCCCATAGAGTTAATGGAGCAGCAGACATTGTTGCATCTTCCTCTCCATTCAATGGGGAGCACAGGCTGCCATTTTCATGATCGGTGGGGGCAGTGGTCAGCTCCCCCCCCCACCACCACCGATCAGACACTTATCCCCTATTCTGTGGATAGGGAATAAATGTCTTAATGGGACAACCCCTTTTATAGTGCATTTACAGTGTCACATATTACACGGGTGGTTTGAACAAAAAAGGTAGAAGTGTGTGTCTACTATATTATACATTACCCATGCTTATTAAAGTTAGAAAAAGGCTGCATCCACAAACTTAATGAGGAAAAGTATTTATTCGCCCGCATTTATTCACATTTTAGCTTGCCGTTCTTCCCATTTCAGTTAGTTCAGTTATTCTCTGCATAATAATCAACTTACAATATAAATGTTATTACGCTGACTACCTCCTTCTCCCACTATGACTCATTTCTCCCATTCTTTTAAGCTTGTTGTCAGGATTTAGGCCACCACTGTGATACTGCATATATGGCCCTATGATAGAAATGCCAATTCTTGTCTGGAAAACAGACAAGACTGGGACATATTTTATCTTTTTGTGGGGCTGAGCTGTCTGTATGCAGCCCCTTTGAAATGAATGGTTCCGCATCCGATCCACAAAATTGCGTAAGGAAAAATGACGGTCAAGTGAATAGGCCCTTCCTGTACTTGTAATATTCAAACGTGTTGAGTCTGGAAAAAGCACGCCATTAAAGGCCCCCCTCTGCAGATGCAGCTAATAGAAACATCTTTAGAGAACATTCGTACTGGTACGATGATGTCACCAGAGTGCTGCTTGGCTGTACTGTACTTAATGGTACTGCGCCCAGCAGGTACAGGAAGTGGGGACCTGTGAAGATGGGATGACCACTACATCCTATTAGAGGATGCCCTCAACAAAATTACTAAACATTGGAGAATGCTCGAAGAATGGAAAAAAAACTTGGGTGAAGTCCAATGGGTTGCATCTTATAACATCTCTGTTCATAAGTCCAACTGGAGATAGAAACCAACCAGAATAGTGTTCATGGACGCTTACCTGAGCGAAATAACATTGATCTCCACAAAAACAGTAGTCTCGGGCTTTCAAGAGGCAACCTGAGCTGGAACAAGTTTCCATGGAAATAAGTGACAAAAATTGTAGATGGTGTTCTTTTGACATTAACTACATTACAAGCGTGACGTCAAATATAGACAGAGCAATGAACTGAACCTCTCTGCTTCCAATTTCATACATATTTTTTTTCAGGTATACAATTGGAATTCAACAGAAAATAAAATGTACCACGTTACGAAAGGTATTCTCCGCTAAGACTTGATTTAACACCTTCAGGACCTTTTTCGATTTACATAGCCTTATGAGGGCTTGTTTTTTT
Source organism: Bufotes viridis (assembly GCA_033119425.1). NCBI lineage: Eukaryota > Metazoa > Chordata > Amphibia > Anura > Bufonidae > Bufotes > Bufotes viridis. Next base: position 102,201,837 of record CM065590.1, read on the forward strand.
GCAGGACAGGTTTTCATTTCTGCAGTTTACAGTTGCATACAATGTAGTGGGGAAAAAAAAACACAATTCCGCCACCGTGTTATGGATTTTGTTTTGCAGTAAAACTGACCTGTAATATTAATTCTCTGGGTCAAAACAATTACAACGATACCACATATCTAAAAAAAAATAATAGGAACTTTTTAAATTTTTTTGGTCTTTGCATCACCATTAGAGATGAGCTAATCGAATCCCACGAAGTGGAATTAGATCCGAATTTCAGGATAAATTTGATTAGCCTCGAAGCTGAATTTCCTCGTGCTTCGTGTTAGCGAATCGATTTAACCTGAAATAGTGTAAAAAAAATCATAATTACCTCCTCCATTTGCTCGCGACGGGCCGGTTGCCTCCGTCTTTATTGAAGATCTCAGCCGAAATCCCATGCATGGTGACGTAATATCGCGTCGCACAAAATTTCGCTCCAGATCTTCAAGCAAGATGGCGGCAGCCGTCCCGTCACGAGCAAATGGAGGCGGTAAGTTTGATTTACCGTATTTTTCGCCCTATAAGACGCACCGGCCTATAAGACGCACCTGGGTTTTTGAGGAGAAAAATAAGAAAAAAAATATTTTTAACCAAACGGTGTGCTTTTGAAGTAATGGTGGTCTGTGCATGACAGTATTATGGGGGGGATCTGTGGATGGCACTGTTATGTGGGGGAGATGTGGATGGCACTGTTATGGGGGGATCTGTGGATAGCACTGTGATGGGGGATCTGTGGATAGCACTGTGATGGGGAGATCTGTGGATAGCACTGTGATGGGGGGATCTGTGGATAGCACTGTGATGGGGGATCTGTGGATAGCACTGTGATGGGGGCATTTATGAATGACACTGTAATGGATTGGATCTGTGGATGACACATATATAGCATCTTATGCTATATGTGTCATCCACAGATCACCCCAATTACAGTGTCATCCACAGGTGCCCCCATTACATTGCCATCCAAAGATATACCATTTATAATCTTTAATCATGTCCCTTATTCCCTATAATCCCAGTACAGTAGCTGTATGCTAACCTGCTATACCGATCCTCTAGCAGGCAGAGCGGTGCGGCGGCAGGCTGCTGTGTAACGTCCTCACTGACGTCATCTGCCTGCTCCTCCTGCTTCATTCATAAAGTGAAAGGAGCAGGCAGATGACGTCAGTGAGGACGTTACACAGCAGCCTGCCGCAGCACCGCTCTGCCTGCTAGAGGATCGTTATAGCAGGTTAGCATACAGCTACTGTACTGGGATTATAGGGAATAAGGGGACATGAATAAAGATTATAAATGGTATAAAAGCAGTCACGCTGTGAGCGGCGGGCCGCCCGCCGTGTGTTGACAGGCTCCGCCCCCTCCTCCTTCCATGCTGATACATCGCAGGCTGTGCGATGTATCAGCTTTAACTATAGGAAAATGGTAGTATTCGCCATATAAGACGCACTGCCATTTTCCCCCCACTTTTGGGGGGAAAAAAGTGCGTCTTATATGGCGAAAAATACGGTAAATTATTTTTTATGTTAATTTCACACTGTTTTTACACTCGGATGCAGTTCCATGTCATTGCACCCGCTACTTACAAAAAAATGTGCTTCGTGAGGAAGTTATTTGTCACAAAGTGAATTTGTTTTGTAAAATTTGGCAAATCAGCCGAATCGACCTTTTCATAAATTCTCTCATCTCTAAATCACCATGTTAAGATTTTTATTTTCATGTGTAGGAAGTTGTGTAGGGGATAATTTTTTTGCGGGACAATGTGTCGTTTTTATCGATACCATTTTGGAGTATGTGTGACTTTTTGATCATTTTTTTATAAAAAATGTTTGTGGTCGGTGAAGCGACCACAAAATGGCGAATTGTTATTTTGACCTTTTTTTCTCCATTTTGCAGTGTAGGAAAATTATTTTTATATCTTAAAGGGGTTATCCAAGTTATATTTATTGATGACCTATCCTCAGGATAGGTCATCAATATCAGATCGGCGGGGGTCCGACACCCGGCACCCCCGCCGATCAGCTGTTTGAAGAGAAGGCGAGCGCCGTGCCAGCGCTGCCTCCTCGTCATGTTTACATGCTGGCCGTTGCATCTGCAGCGGTGAGCATGTGTAATTACACCCAAGCCGCTCCATTCATTTCAATGGGACGGCTCTGTGTATACTACAGAGCCGTCCCATTGAAATGAATGGAGCGGCTTGGGTGTAATTACACATGCTCACCGCTGCAGATGCAACGGCCAGCATGTAAACATGACGAGGAGGCAGCGCTGGCACGGCGCTCGCCTTCTCTTCAAACAGCTGATCGGCGGGGGTGCCGGGTGTCGGACCCCCGCCGATCTGATATTGATGACCTATCCTGAGGATAGGTCATCAATAAATATAACTTGGATAACCCCTTTAATTGTATGGGCGTTTTTGCACGTGGCGATGCCCATGAGGTTTATCTTTTTAATCGTTTATGTATTTTTGTGGACATTTTTACAGCCCGCGCTATAGTTACTGCTCTGAGATGCTGCCTTTTATCTACTAGTTCCACAAGGTGAATTTCTGCTATCCCTTTACAGAGACTGTTTTTAATTGTTGATTTTCCACACAGACTTTTAATGCATACCAATAAAGGAATATTATTTTAGATACCAAACTTTCAACTATTCTCAGTGATATGTTCCAAGTCTGTGGTGGGTTTACAGCTATTTATTATCTGACTGAATGGGAAACAGACCCTGTATATCCATATATATACAGGGTCTGTTTCTATGGCACTGGTCACCTTTTAGTAAAATCCGCTACTGAGTGCTAAGAAGACATTCTGCTTTTTACAACTCATTTTAACATGCAAATTATATAAACTGAAGCAGACTGATAAAGCAAGTCAGCATCAACATACACATGAACAAAAACTGTTTTTAATGTTGGGGATAAAAGAGATAAAAAGAGACGATCGCAATAACATACTGGGAAATGTGGGTGCTTAAAGAGGACCTGTCACCATGAAAATGCAGTGTAATCTGCTAATAGCATGTTACAGATCAGGAGGAGCTGAACAGATTGATCTATAGTTTTGGGGGAAAATATTCAGAATATGGCCTCATGCACACGACAGTATTTTTTTGCAGTCCGCAAAACGGGGTTTCGTTATTCCGTGTCCGTTTTTGCTTCCGTTGTGTTTCTGTGTGTCTTCCGGTTTTTTTTTGCGGACATGACACAAAAGATTTTACCAAAAGACAGGCTGACAATTTTTGCCAGGAGCCTACCAAGGGATCCCCAAAAAAACACGGATGGCCATCTGCATTTTTTCACTGTCCCATTGACTTGAATGGGTCTGCGAACCGTTTTTCGCGGACAAGAATAGGACAGGTTATATTATTTTGACGAACTCGAATCACGGACCACGGACGCGGAGGACAAACGGGGCATTTGTCGAGTTTTCCACGGACCCATTGAAAACCAATGGGTCCGCATAAAATCACGAAGAACGGCACAACGGACACGGAATCAAACAACGGTCGTGTGCATGAGGCCTAACTTGTATTTAAATAATTTACATTCTTGTTCATTCTGATTGTTGAAGTCCAGGAGGCGGTGCTATCAGTGATTGACAGCAATAACTGTATATACAGTCATAGAGGGAAGGTCCTATCAGTGACTGATAGCTATCTCTGTATATACAGTCATAGAGGGAAGGTCCTAGCAGTGACTGACAGTTATCTCTGTATACACAGTCATAGAGGGAAGGTCCTATCAGTGACTGACAGCTCTCTGTATACATAGTCATAAAGGGAGGGTCCTATCAGTGATTGACAGCTCTCTCTATATGCACAGTCATAGAGGGAAGGTCCTATCAGTGACTGACAGCTATTTCTGTATACACAGTCATAGAGGGAAGGTCCTATCAGTGACTAACAGCTCTCTCTGTATACACAGTCATAGAGAGAAGGTCCTATCAGTGACTGACAGCTCTCTCTATATACACAGTCATAGAAAGAAGGTCCTATCAGTGACTGACAGCTCTCTCTGTATACACAGTCATAGAGGGAAGGTCCTATCAGTGATTGACAGCTCTCTCTGTATACACAGTCATAGAGGAAGGTCCTATCAGTGACTGACATCTATCTCTGTATACACAGTCATAGAGGGAAGGTCCTATCAGTGACTAAAAGCTATCTCTATATACACAGTCATAGAGGGAAAGTCCTATCAGTGACTGACAGCTCTCTCTGTATACACAGTCATAGAGGGAAGGTCCTATAAGTGACTGACAGCTCTCTGTATACACAGTCATAAAGGGAAGGTCCTATCAGTGACTGACAGCTATTTCTGTATATACAGTCATAGAGGGAAGGTCCTATCAGTAACTGACAGGTCTCTATGTATACACAGTCATAGAGGGAAAGTCCTATCAGTGACTGACAGCTGTCTCTGTATACACAGTCATAGAGGGATGGTCCTATCAGTGACTGACAGCTATCTTTGTATGCACAGTCATAGAGGGAAGGTCCTATCAGTGACTGACAGCTATCTCTGTATACACAGTCATAGAGGGCAGGTCCTATCAGTGACTGACCGTTATCTCTGTATACACAGTCATAGAGGGAAGGTCCTATCAGTGACTGACAGCTATCTCTGTATACACAGTCATAGAGGGAAGGTCCTATCAGTGACTGACAGCTCTCTATGTATACACAGTCATAGAGGGAAGGTCCTATCAGTGACTGACAGCTCTCTGTATACATAGTCATAGAGGGAGGGTCCTATCAGTGATTGACAGGTCTCTCTGTATACACAGTCATAGAGGGAAGGTCCTATCAGTGACTGACAGCAATCTCTGTATACACAGTCATAGAGGGAAGGTCCTATCAGTGACTGACAGCTCTCTCTGTATACATAGTCATAGAGGGAAGGTCCTATCAGTGACTGACAGCTCTCTGTATACACAGTCATAGAGGGAAGGTACTATCAGTGATTGACAGCTATAACTGTATACACAGTCATAGAGGGAAGGTACTATCAGTGATTGACAGCTATAACTGTATACACAGTCATAGAGGGAAGGTCCTATCAGTGATTGACAGCTGTCTCTAAATACACAGTCATAGAGGGAAGGTCCTATCAGTGACTGACAGCTATCTCTGTATACACAGTCATAGAGGGAAGGTCCTATCAGTGATTGACAGGTCTCTATGTATACCCAGTCAAAGAGGGAAGGTCCTATCAGTGACTGACAGCTATCTCTGTATACACAGTCATAGAGGGAAGGTCCTATTAGTGATTGACAGGTCTCTCTGTATACACAGTCATAGAGGGAAGGTCCTATCAGTGACTGACAGCTATCTCTGTATACACAGTCATAGAGGGAAGGTCTTATCAGTGACTGACCGCTATCTCTGTATACACAGTCATAGAGGGAAGGTCCTATCAGTGAATGACAGGTCTCTCTATATACACAGTCATAGAGGGAAGGTCCTATCAGTGACTGACAGCACTCTCTGTATACATAGTCATAGAGGGAAGGTCCTATCAGTGACTGACAGCTTTCTGTATACATAGTCATAGAGGGAGGGTCCTATCAGTGACTGACAGCTATCTCTGTATACACAGTCATAGAGGGAAGGTCCTATCAGTGACTGACAGCTATCTCTGTATACACAGTCACAGAGGGAAGGTCCTATCAGTGACTGACAGCTATCTCTGTATACACAGTCATAGAGGGAAGGTCCTATCTGTGATTGACAGGTCTCTCTGTATACACAGTCATAGAGGGAAGGTCCTATCAGTGACTGACAGCTATCTCTGTATACACAGTCATAGAGGGAAGGTCCTATCAGTGACTGACAGCTCTCTCTGTATACATAGTCAAAGAGGGAAGGTCCTATCAGTGACTGACAGCTCTCTGTATACACAGTCATAGAGGGAAGGTACTATCAGTGATTGACAGCTATAACTGTATACACAGTCATAGAGGGAAGGTACTATCAGTGATTGACAGCTATAACTGTATACACAGTCATAGAGGGAAGGTCCTATCAGTGATTGACAGCTGTCTCTAAATACACAGTCATAGAGGGAAGGTCCTATCAGTGACTGACAGCTATCTCTGTATACACAGTCATAGAGGGAAGGTCCTATCAGTGATTGACAGGTCTCTATGTATACCCAGTCAAAGAGGGAAGGTCCTATCAGTGACTGACAGCTATCTCTGTATACACAGTCATAGAGGGAAGGTCCTATCAGTGATTGACAGGTCTCTCTGTATACACAGTCATAGAGGGAAGGTCCTATCAGTGACTGACAGCTATCTCTGTATACACAGTCATAGAGGGAAGGTCCTATCAGTGACTGACCGCTATCTCTGTATACACAGTCATAGAGGGAAGGTCCTATCAGTGATTGACAGGTCTCTCTATATACACAGTCATAGAGGGAAGGTCCTGTCAGTGACTGACAGCTATCTCTGTATACAAGGTCATAGAGGGAAGGTCCTATCAGTGACTGACAGCACTCTCTGTATACATAGTCATAGAGGGAAGGTCCTATCAGTGACTGACAGCTTTCTGTATACATAGTCATAGAGGAAGGTCCTATCAGTGACTGACAGCTATCTCTGTATACACAGTCAAAGAGGGAAGGTCCTATCAGTGACTGACAGCTATCTCTGTATACACAGTCATAGAGGGAAGGTCCTATCAGTGACTGACAGCTATCTCTGAATACACAGTCATAGAGGGAAGGTCCTATCTGTGATTGACAGGTCTCTCTGTATACACAGTCATAGAGGGAAGGTCCTATCAGTGATTGACAGCTGTCTCTAAATACACAGTCATAGAGGGAAGGTCCTATCAGTGACTGACAGCTATCTCTGTATACACAGTCATAGAGGGAAGGTCCTATCAGTGATTGACAGGTCTCTATGTATACCCAGTCAAAGAGGGAAGGTCCTATCAGTGACTGACAGCTATCTCTGTATACACAGTCATAGAGGGAAGGTCCTATCAGTGATTGACAGGTCTCTCTGGATACACAGTCATAGAGGGAAGGTCCTATCAGTGACTGACAGCTATCTCTGTATACACAGTCATAGAGGGAAGGTCCTATCAGTGACTGACCGCTATCTCTGTATACACAGTCATAGAGGGAAGGTCCTATCAGTGATTGACAGGTCTCTCTATATACACAGTCATAGAGGGAAGGTCCTATCAGTGACTGACAACTATCTCTGTATACAAGGTCATAGAGGGAAGGTCCTATCAGTGACTGACAGCACTCTCTGTATACATAGTCATAGAGGGAAGGTCCTATCAGTGACTGACAGCTTTCTGTATACATAGTCATAGAGGGAAGGTCCTATCAGTGACTGACAGCTATCTCTGTATACACAGTCATAGAGGGAAGGTCCTATCAGTGACTGAAAGCTATCTCTGTATACACAGTCATAGAGGGAAGGTCCTATCAGTGACTGACAGCTATCTCTGTATACACAGTCATAGAGGGAAGGTCCTATCTGTGATTGACAGGTCTCTCTGTATACACAGTCATAGAGGGAAGGTACTATCAGTGATTGACAGCTATAACTGTATACACAGTCATAGAGGGAAGGTACTATCAGTGATTGACAGCTATAACTGTATAAACAGTCATAGAGGGAAGGTCCTATCAGTGACTGACAGCTATCTCTGTATTCACAGTCATAGAGGGAAGGTCCTATCAGTGATTGACAGGTCTCTATGTATACCCAGTCAAAGAGGGAAGGTCCTATCAGAGACTGACAGCTATCTCTGTATACACAGTCATAGAGGGAAGGTCCTATCAGTGATTGACAGGTCTCTCTGTATACACAGTCATAGAGGGAAGGTCCTATCAGTGACTGACAGCTATCTCTGTATACACAGTCATAGAGGGAAGGTCTTATCAGTGACTGACCGCTATCTCTGTATACACAGTCATAGAGGGAAGGTCCTATCAGTGATTGACAGGTCTCTCTATATACACAGTCATAGAGGGAAGGTCCTATCAGTGACTAACAGCTATCTCTGTATACAAGGTCATAGAGGGAAGGTCCTATCAGTGACTGACAGCACTCTCTGTATACATAGTCATAGAGGGAAGGTCCTATCAGTGACTGACAGCTTTCTGTATACATAGTCATAGAGGGAAGGTCCTATCAGTGACTGACAGCTATCTCTGTATAAACAGTCATAGAGGGAAGGTCCTATCAGTGACTGACAGCTATCTCTGTATACACAGTCATAGAGGGAAGGTCCTATCAGTGACTGACAGCAATCTCTGTATACACAGTCATAGAGGGAAGGACCTATCTGTGATTGACAGGTCCCTCTGTATACACAGTCATAGAGGGAAGGTACTATCAGTGATTGACAGCTATAACTGTATACACAGTCATAGAGGGAAGGTACTATCAGTGATTGACAGCTATAACTGTATACACAGTCATAGAGGGAAGGTCCTATCAGTGATTGACAGCTGTCTCTAAATACACAGTCATAGAGGGAAGGTCCTATCAGTGACTGACAGCTATCTCTGTATACACAGTCATAGAGGGAAGGTCCTATCAGTGATTGACAGGTCTCTATGTATACCCAGTCAAAGAGGGAAGGTCCTATCAGTGACTGACAGCTATCTCTGTATACACAGTCATAGAGGGAAGGTCCTATCAGTGATTGACAGGTCTCTCTGTATACACAGTCATAGAGGGAAGGTCCTATCAGTGACTGACAGCTATCTCTGTATACACAGTCATAGAGGGAAGGTCCTATCAGTGACTGACCGCTATCTCTGTATACACAGTCATAGAGGGAAGGTCCTATCAGTGATTGACAGGTCTCTCTATATACACAGTCATAGAGGGAAGGTCCTATCAGTGACTGACAGCTATCTCTGTATACAAGGTCATAGAGGGAAGGTCCTATCAGTGACTGACAGCACTCTCTGTATACATAGTCATAGAGGGAAGGTCCTATCAGTGACTGACAGCTTTCTGTATACATAGTCATAGAGGGAAGGTCCTATCAGTGACTGACAGCTATCTCTGTATACACAGTCATAGAGGGAAGGTCCTATCAGTGACTGACAGCTATCTCTGTATACACAGTCATAGAGGGAAGGTCCTATCAGTGACTGACAGCTATCTCTGTATACACAGTCATAGAGGGAAGGTCCTATCTGTGATATGACAGGTCTCTCTGTATACACAGTCATAGAGGGAAGGTACTATCAGTGATTGACAGCTATAACTGTATACACAGTCATAGAGGGAAGGTACTATCAGTGATTGACAGCTATAACTGTATACACAGTCATAGAGGGAAGGTCCTATCAGTGACTGACAGCTATCTCTGTATTCACAGTCATAGAGGGAAGGTCCTATCAGTGATTGACAGGTCTCTATGTATACCCAGTCAAAGAGGGAAGGTCCTATCAGTGACTGACAGCTATCTCTGTATACACAGTCATAGAGGGAAGGTCCTATCAGTGATTGACAGGTCTCTCTGTATACACAGTCATAGAGGGAAGGTCCTATCAGTGACTGACAGCTATCTCTGTATACACAGTCATAGAGGGAAGGTCCTATCAGTGACTGACCGCTATCTCTGTATACACAGTCATAGAGGGAAGGTCCTATCAGTGATTGACAGGTCTCTCTATATACACAGTCATAGAGGGAAGGTCCTATCAGTGACTAACAGCTATCTCTGTATACAAGGTCATAGAGGGAAGGTCCTATCAGTGACTGACAGCACTCTCTGTATACATAGTCATAGAGGGAAGGTCCTATCAGTGACTGACAGCTTTCTGTATACATAGTCATAGAGGGAAGGTCCTATCAGTGACTGACAGCTATCTCTGTATACACAGTCATAGAGGGAAGGTCCTATCAGTGACTGACAGCTATCTCTGTATACACAGTCATAGAGGGAAGGTCCTATCAGTGACTGACAGCAATCTCTGTATACACAGTCATAGAGGGAAGGACCTATCTGTGATTGACAGGTCCCTCTGTATACACAGTCATAGAGGGAAGGTACTATCAGTGATTGACAGCTATAACTGTATACACAGTCATAGAGGGAAGGTACTATCAGTGATTGACAGCTATAACTGTATACACAGTCATAGAGGGAAGGTCCTATCAGTGATTGACAGCTGTCTCTAAATACACAGTCATAGAGGGAAGGTCCTATCAGTGACTGACAGCTATCTCTGTATACACAGTCATAGAGGGAAGGTCCTATCAGTGATTGACAGGTCTCTATGTATACCCAGTCAAAGAGGGAAGGTCCTATCAGTGACTGACAGCTATCTCTGTATACACAGTCATAGAGGGAAGGTCCTATCAGTGATTGACAGGTCTCTCTGTATACACAGTCATAGAGGGAAGGTCCTATCAGTGACTGACAGCTATCTCTGTATACACAGTCATAGAGGGAAGGTCCTATCAGTGACTGACCGCTATCTCTGTATACACAGTCATAGAGGGAAGGTCCTATCAGTGATTGACAGGTCTCTCTGTATACACAGTCATAGAGGGAAGGTCCTATCAGTGACTGACAGCTATCTCTGTATACACAGGTCATAGAGGGAAGGTCCTATCAGTGACTGACAGCTCTCTCTGTATACACAGTCATAGAGGGATGGTCCTCTCAGTGACTGACAGCTATCTTTGTATACACAGTCATAGAGGGAAGGTCCTATCTGTGATTGACAGGTCTCTATGTATACACAGTCAAAGAGGGAAGGTCCTATCAGTGACTGACAGCACTCTCTGTATACATAGTCATAGAGGGAAGGTCCTATCAGTGACTGACAGGTCTCTATGTATACACAGTCATAGAGGGAAGGTCCTATCAGTGACTGACAGCTATCTCTGTATACACAGTCATAGAGGGAAGGTCCTATTAGTGATTGACAGGTCTCTCTGTATACACAGTCAAAGAGGGAAGGTCCTATCAGTGACTGACAGCACTCTCTGTATACACAGTCATAGAGTGAAGGTCCTATCAGTGACTGACAGGTCTCTATGTATACACAGTCATAGAGGGAAGGTCCTATCAGTGACTGACAGCTATCTCTGTATACACAGTCATAGAGGGAAGGTCCTATTAGTGATTGACAGGTCTCTCTGTATACACAGTCATAGAGGGAAGGTCCTAACAGTGACTGACAGCTATCTCTGTATACACAGTCATAGAGGGAAGGTCCTATCAGTGACTGACAGCTATCTCTGTATACACAGTCATAGAGGGAAGGTCCTATCTGTGACTGACAGCTCTATCTGTATATACAGTCATAGAGGGAACGTCCTATCAGTGACTGACAGCTATCTCTGTATATACAGTCATAGAGGGAAGGTCCTATCAGTGATTGACTGCTATCTCTGTATACACAGTCATAGAGGGAAGGTCCTATCTGTGACTGACAGCTCTCTCTGTATACAAGGTCATAGTGGGAAGGTCCTATCAGTGACTGACAGCACTCTCTGTATACACAGTCATAGAGGGAAGGTCCTATCTGTGACTGACAGCTATCTCTGTATACAAGGTCATAGAGGGAAGGTTCTATCAGTGACTGATTGCACTCTCTGTATACATAGTCATAGAGGGAAGGTCCTATCAGTGACTGACAGCTTTCTGTATACATAGTCATAGAGGGAAGGTCCTATCAGTGACTGACAGCTATCTCTGTATACACAGTCATAGAGGGAAGGTCCTATCAGTGACTGACAGCTATCTCTGTATACACAGTCATAGAGGGAAGGTCCTATCAGTGACTGACAGCTATCTCTGTATACACAGTCATAGAGGGAAGGTCCTATCTGTGATTGACAGGTCTCTATGTATACACAGTCAAAGAAGGAAGGTCCTATCAGTGACTGACAGCTATCTCTGTATACACAGTTATAGAGGGAAGGTCCTATCAGTGACTGACCGCTATCTCTGTATACACAGTCATAGAGGGAAGGTCCCATCAGTGATTGACAGGTCTCTCTATATACACAGTCATAGAGGGAAGGTCCTATCAGTGACTGACAGCTATCTCTGTATACAAGGTCATAGAGGGAAGGTCCTATCAGTGACTGACAGCACTCTCTGTATACATAGTCATAGAGGGAAGGTCCTATCAGTGACTGACAGCTTTCTGTATACATAGTCATAGAGGGAAGGTCCTATCAGTGACTGACAGCTATCTCTGTATACACAGTCATAGAGGGAAGGTCCTATCAGTGACTGACAGCTATCTCTGTATACACAGTCATAGAGGGAAGGTCCTATCAGTGACTGACAGCTATCTCTGTATACACAGTCATAGAGGGAAGGTCCTATCAGTGACTGACAGCTATCTCTGTATACACAGTCATAGAGGGAAGGTCCTATCAGTGACTGACAGCTATCTCTGTATACACAGTCATAGAGGGAAGGTCCTATCAGTGACTGACAGCTATCTCTGTATACACAGTCATAGAGGGAAGGTCCTATCAGTGACTGACAGCATCTCTGTATACACAGTCATAGAGGGAAGGTCCTATCAGTGACTGACAGCTATCTCTGTATACACAGTCATAGAGGGAAGGTCCTATCAGTGACTGACAGCTATCTCTGTATACACAGTCATAGAGGGAAGGTCCTATCTGTGATTGACAGGTCTCTCTGTATACACAGTCATAGAGGGAAGGTCCTATCAGTGACTGACAGCTATCTCTGTATACACAGTCATAGAGGGAAGGTCCTATCAGTGACTGACAGCTCTCTCTGTATACATAGTCATAGAGGGAAGGTCCTATCAGTGACTGACAGCTCTCTGTATACACAGTCATAGAGGGAAGGTACTATCAGTGATTGACAGCTATAACTGTATACACAGTCATAGAGGGAAGGTACTATCAGTGATTGACAGCTATAACTGTATACACAGTCATAGAGGGAAGGTCCTATCAGTGATTGACAGCTGTCTCTAAATACACAGTCATAGAGGGAAGGTCCTATCAGTGACTGACAGCTATCTCTGTATACACAGTCATAGAGGGAAGGTCCTATCAGTGATTGACAGGTCTCTATGTATACCCAGTCAAAGAGGGAAGGTCCTATCAGTGACTGACAGCTATCTCTGTATACACAGTCATAGAGGGAAGGTCCTATCAGTGATTGACAGGTCTCTCTGTATACACAGTCATAGAGGGAAGGTCCTATCAGTGACTGACAGCTATCTCTGTATACACAGTCATAGAGGGAAGGTCCTATCAGTGACTGACCGCTATCTCTGTATACACAGTCATAGAGGGAAGGTCCTATCAGTGATTGACAGGTCTCTCTATATACACAGTCATAGAGGGAAGGTCCTATCAGTGACTGACAGCTATCTCTGTATACAAGGTCATAGAGGGAAGGTCCTATCAGTGACTGACAGCACTCTCTGTATACATAGTCATAGAGGGAAGGTCCTATCAGTGACTGACAGCTTTCTGTATACATAGTCATAGAGGGAAGGTCCTATCAGTGACTGACAGCTATCTCTGTATACACAGTCATAGAGGGAAGGTCCTATCAGTGACTGACAGCTATCTCTGTATACACAGTCATAGAGGGAAGGTCCTATCAGTGACTGACAGCTATCTCTGTATACACAGTCATAGAGGGAAGGTCCTATCTGTGATTGACAGGTCTCTCTGTATACACAGTCATAGAGGGAAGGTCCTATCAGTGACTGACAGCTATCTCTGTATACACAGTCATAGAGGGAAGGTCCTATCAGTGACTGACAGCTCTCTCTGTATACATAGTCATAGAGGGAAGGTCCTATCAGTGACTGACAGCTCTCTGTATACACAGTCATAGAGGGAAGGTACTATCAGTGATTGACAGCTATAACTGTATACACAGTCATAGAGGGAAGGTACTATCAGTGATTGACAGTCTATAACTGTATACACAGTCATAGAGGGAAGGTCCTATCAGTGATTGACAGCTGTCTCTAAATACACAGTCATAGAGGGAAGGTCCTATCAGTGACTGACAGCTATCTCTGTATACACAGTCATAGAGGGAAGGTCCTATCAGTGATTGACAGGTCTCTATGTATACCCAGTCAAAGAGGGAAGGTCCTATCAGTGACTGACAGCTATCTCTGTATACACAGTCATAGAGGGAAGGTCCTATCAGTGATTGACAGGTCTCTCTGTATACACAGTCATAGAGGGAAGGTCCTATCAGTGACTGACAGCTATCTCTGTATACACAGTCATAGAGGGAAGGTCCTATTAGTGATTGACAGGTCTCTCTGTATACACAGTCATAGAGGAAAGGTCCTATCAGTGATTGACAGGTCTCTCTTCATACACAGTCATAGAGGGAAGGTCCTATCAGTGACTGACAGCTATCTCTGTATACAAGGTCATAGAGGGAAGGTCCTATCAGTGACTGACAGCACTCTCTGTATACATAGTCATAGAGGGAAGGTCCTATCAGTGACTGACAGCTTTCTGTATACATAGTCATAGAGGGAAGGTCCTATCAGTGACTGACAGCTATCTCTGTATACACAGTCATAGATGGAAGGTCCTATCAGTGACTGACAGCTATCTCTGTATACACAGTCATAGAGGGAAGGTCCTATCAGTGACTGACAGCTATCTTTGTATAAACAGTCATAGAGGGAAGGTCCTATCTGTGATTGACAGGTCTCTATGTATACACAGTCAAAGAGGGAAGGTCCTATCAGTGACTGACAGCACTCTCTGTATACATAGTCATAGAGGGAAGGTCCTATCAGTGACTGACAGGTCTCTATGTATACACAGTCATAGAGGGAAGGTCCTATCAGTGACTGACAGCTATCTCTGTATACACAGTCATAGAGGGAAGGTCCTATTAGTGATTGACAGGTCTCTCTGTATACACAGTCAAAGAGGGAAGGTCCTAACAGTGACTGACAGCTATCTCTGTATACACAGTCATAGAGGGAAGGTCCTATCAGTGACTGACATCTATCTCTGTATACACAGTCATAGAGGGAAGGTCCTATCTGTGACTGACAGCTCTATCTGTATATACAGTCATAGAGGAACGTCCTATCAGTGACTGACAGCTATCTCTGTATATACAGTCATAGAGGGAAGGTCCTATCAGTGATTGACAGCTATCTCTGTATACACAGTCATAGAGGGAAGGTCCTATCAGTGACTGACAGCTCTCTCTGTATACAAGGTCATAGAGGGAAGGTCCTATCAGTGACTGACAGCACTCTCTGTATACACAGTCATAGAGGGAAGGTCCTATCTGTGACTGACAGCTATCTCTGTATACAAGGTCATAGAGGGAAGGTCCTATCAGTGACTGACAGCACTCTCTGTATACATAGTCATAGAGGGAAGGTCCTATCAGTGACTGACAGCTTTCTGTATACATAGTCATAGAGGGAAGGTCCTATCAGTGACTGACAGCTATCTCTGTATACACAGTCATAGAGGGAAGGTCCTATCAGTGACTGACAGCTATCTCTGTATACACAGTCATAGAGGGAAGGTCCTATCAGTGACTGACAGCTATCTCTGTATACACAGTCATAGAGGGAAGGTCCTATCTGTGATTGACAGGTCTCTATGTATACACAGTCAAAGAAGGAAGGTCCTATCAGTGACTGACAGCTATCTCTGTATTCACAGTCATAGAGGGAAGGTCCTATCAGTGACTGACAGCTATCTCTGTATATACAGTCATAGAGGGAAGGTCCTATCAGTGATTGACAGGTCTCTCTGTATACACAGTCATAGAGGGAAGGTCCTATCAGTGACTGACAGCTATCTCTGTATACACAGTCATAAAGGGAAGGTCCTATCAGTGATTGACAGGTCTCTCTGTATACACAGTCATAGAGGGAAGGCCCTATCAGTGACTGACAGCTATTTCTGTATATACAGTCATAGAGGGAAGGTTCTATCAGTGACTGACAGCTCTCTCTGTATACACAGTCATAGAGGGAAGCTGTCAGTCACCGATAGGGCCGTCTCGTTTTTCGCTCCTTGCCTTCTCAGAGCCATAACTTTTTTATTTTTCAGTTCACATAGCCATATGAGGACTTTTTTTTTGTGGGACAAGTTGTACTTTCTAATGCCAGATGGGGTGGAATTGTGAAAAAAAACGCAATTCCACCAGTTTTATGTTTTGTTTTTAGGCAAAACTACCTTGTGCTCTTAATTCTCTGGGTCAGTACGAATCTGACGATACCACATACTGTATGTATAGTTTTTCTTGCATTTTAATAATTAAAAAGAATAATAAAAACCTTGGAAAAATGTTTTTTTTTTCCACTGCCATATTCTCACTCCACATCTTTTTTATTCTTATGTTTATGTAGATGTGTCGGGGTTCTGTAGTATTTGCTAATTACATTTTGGGGAGTGTATGACCTTTTGATCACTTTTTATTGTTTTTTTTGGGGGGGAGATAAACTGATGAAAAAATTGTGAATTGGCTATTTTTTCCCCGTTACATCATTCATCATATGGGCTAACTTTTTTATGTTAATAGCATGGGCGTTTTCGCATGCGACAAAGCCCATGATGTTGTTGTTTTTTTTTCATTGTTTATTTATATTTTGTCTTTGGGGAAAGGTGATTTGAATTTTTTATTTTTTAATATATTTTTCAACTTTTTTTTCATCTTTTTGTTAGGTCCCTAAGTGGTTGTCCACTTAGGGACCTAACAAAAAGATGAAAAAAAAAGTTGTTGTCAACTTGCAATCATCAGATTGCAACTTCTACAGAATAATGGAAAATGGTCCATTATTCTGTACAGAAATTACTTTATCCCAGTTCATGCTGCCACCTGCTGGCCTGAACTGGGATATACTAATAATGAGGCTGGAAGCCTAGTACAGGCTTCTGCTCATTATTAGAGCACGGCACTTTCCCCAATCTCCGCTTCCGGGTTTTAGCCTCCTCAGATGCCATCTTTAAAGACCCGAGGAAGGGGTTCAATGAATTAAATGCAAGTGATATAGAATTTTTCCCTACAAAACTATATATCAATCTGCTCAGCTCCTCCTGCTCTATACCATGCTGCCTGTATCTTGGATGCAATGTTTAATGTGACAGGTTCCCTTTAATGAGCTGCTGCCCACCCACAGAGAGGACAGAAACAAGAGTTGCAGTAGAACAAAAAAAAAAATTACACTAGAAAGCAGTTATTGTTTTTTTTTTTTGCATTGATATAGTTAAAATAATGTTGTGCAATGATCTACATTTTTTGATATGTGCGATTACCCCTTTAGGCATGCACATTCCATATGTAATGACACCAGGCATAAGTAGATATTTTTGACCCATTGCTCTATACAAAACAGTTGTTGTATTTTTTGCCCCATAAGACGCTAAGGATTTAAAGGAGGAAAATAAAAAATATATATATATTTTTCATCAGACCTCAGCTCAGAGCCCTAATCAGACACACAAGCGCTCCTCACATCCTCCTGTACTAATGAGCGCTTCCATTATAAAGGGCTCATTAGTATTCTCCCCCATAAGATGCACTGACATTTTACCCCCACTTTGGGAGGAGATAAAGTGCACCTTATAGGGCAAAAAATATGGTATATATATTGGGATGAATAAATGAATGAAAGATCACCACCTCTTTAACTGTAAGATCACTGAGAAGCAGGGAGGGAAGCTACTGAGCATGTCAGTCCACCTTTACTGTAGGAGAAGGTGGGCCAGAAGGATAAACAGCAGGGGTCGCTGCCAGAGAGGAGAATGTATATAAAAAAACAATAAATATGTTTATTGCATTTATATTGCAATACTACTTCAATTAAAATGCTCCATTGCAGAGTAAACTTTTCAAGAGATCACCTCGTCACAATTTGGACCCTGTCCTCACTGGTCTCCTATGGAGGTTATTACGGTAGAATTATTGTCTAGAATCAGACTGGAAATTTGCTTTAACATTATAAGGACACGTCTCAAGTTACTAAAGACTGGGATTTTATTTCATTCCCACCATGACCATGATTGTTAGGCTTGCAGAATTCGTACATTTTACACTTCTATTCTCTGGTGTAGATCCTGCTGACAATGCATCTTGAGTGCGCTGAGCTCACGCAGTCCTTTGTCTGTGGCATCGATTTGAAATAACTAGTGCAAGAAGCTATTCACTATACTGTGTTCAAACCTCATTATGTTAACGTGAAATAGTGCATTGGTTTCCGAATCTTCTCCTCTACCAATAATGTATGATGAGGTGACAAGATATGCTATACATGTATGTATATATATATATATATATAATATAATATATAAAGCTGAGTGTATGTATATGTGTGTGTGTGTTTATGTATTTCCGCTAAAGGAATCCGCACCGTCACATTTGCAATTCATGAAATTTGGCACACAGGTGTCAGGGAAGGTTTCAGACCAGGTCTCCGCTCTCTAGCATGTACTGTTCCTGAGATATTCCCAAAAAATGCATTAGCCAATAGAAGCCTGGTCACATGACCCTTAGCCAATAGAAGCTCGCAGGCCCTTAGACTCCACATACACACATTTTTACACTAGGTTTCCATAACAACCCAGCTATTTTTCTTACTGCTGTAGGTCAGCTTTAAAGAAAATCTGTCACCAGGATAATCGCTATTGAAGTTAAGCCATAGTACTTTGTACCTTATTTCCAGATGTGCCTTTGTTCCAGCAATAGATGTTTTTTATCCTCTGAAAATCCAGTTTATTTGGTATGCAAATGATCCAGTGAGGTGCCCAGAGGGGCGTTACTCTTGCAGGAAGGAGCCCAGGCTCCAGCCACAGCCCCAGCCACAGCCACAATGTGTCCACCTAACCCTCCTACACCACATTCAAGCCATAACTGCCCCCCCTGTGGATGACATTGTTAAGGGAGCAGAATGCTGGTAGGGTGGCCATTCAGGCCATCTTCAAAAGACGAACTTACGCAAAACACATAAGGTCGTGTGCACGAGGCCTTAAGGGGACAGGATGATGTAGAAATCACTGTTAAAGGGGCGCATCCTTTGGAGGTCTCTGTTAAGGGGGCAGGGAACGGTGGAGGTCGCAGTTTAGGGAACCTATGGAGGTCAGTGTTAAGGAGGCAGGTTGCTGTAGAGGTCAATGTGTTGTGGAGGTAAAATTTTAAGGGAACTGAGCTCTGTGGAGGTCACCATTAAGGGGCGTGTTATTGTGTAAATCACTGTTAAGGAGATGGGGTACTGTGGAGTTCACTTAAAGGGGAGGGTGCTGTGGATCTTACTGTTTGGGAGGCAGGCCGCTGTGGAGGTCAATGTTAAAGGGGCAGGCCCCTTGGAGGTCACTGTTAAGGGAGGTGGGGAATGTGGAGGCCACTATTAAAGGGGCAGAGGGGTACAGTGAGGTCACTGTTAAGGGATCCGGGGTACTGTGGCAGTCACTGTTAAAGGGGCAGTCGCTGTGGAGGTCTCTGTTAATGGGGCTGGGAATTGTGGAGGTCACAGTTAAGGGGACTGTAACCTATGGTCAGTGTTAAGGGGTGGGTGCTGTTTAAGAGGGCAGGCCTCTGTGGACGTCACTGTCAAGGGGTTGGGGTGCTGTGTATCTTTTAACAACACAAACAAACATTAAATGAAATATACCCGGGTCCTTCAGCTAATATATAGACAATCAGCCTTAACATTAAAACCACTCACTGGTGAGTTGAGACATTGGCATCTGTCAGGTGGAATATATTAGGCAGAAATTGAATCGTCAGCTCTTAAAATGAATGTGTTGGAAGCAGGAAAAATGGGAAAGTGTATGGATCTGAGTGACTTTTGACTGGGACTGGCTCTAAATGACTAGGTCAGAGCATCTCCAAAACTACAGGTCTTGGGGGTTGTTCGCAGTATGCTGTGGTTAATATCTACCAAAAGCGGTCCAAGGAAGGACAAGTGGTGCATCAGTGACGGCTAGCTTGCTTGGTCTGATCCCAAAGAGGAGTTAGGTCTCTTTCACACTTGCGTTGTTAGGATCTGGCGTGCACTTCCGTCGCCGGAAATGCCCGCCGGATCCGTAACAACGCAAGTGAACTGAAAGCATTTGAAGACTTATCAGTCTTCAAAATGCTTTCAGTGTTACTATGGCAGCCAGGACGCTATTAAAGTCCTGGTTGCCATAGTAGTAGTGGGGAGCGGGGGAGCAGTATACTTATCGCCCGTGCGGCTCCCGGGGCGCTCCAGAATGACGTCAGAGCGCCCTATGCGCATGGATCACGTGATCCATCCGCGTGGGCGCCCTGACGTCACTCTGGAGCACCGCAGTAGCCGCACGGGTGGTAAGTATACTGCTCCTCTGCTCCCCACTACACTTTCCCATGGCAACCAGGACTTTAGCATCCTGGCTGCCATGGTAACCATTCAGAAAAAGCTAAACGCCGAAACGACGTTTAGCTTAAGGCCGGATCCAGATTAATGCCTTTCAATGGCCAATAATTCTGTATCCGGCCTTGCGGCAAGTGTTCAGGATTTTTGGCCAGAGCAAAAAGCGCAGCATGCTGCGGTATTTTCTCCGGCCAAAAAACTTTCCGGTCCTGAACTGAAGACATCCTGATGCATCCTGAACGGATTTCTTTCCATTCAGAATGCATTGGGATAATCCTGATCAGTATTTTTCCGGCATAGAGCCCCGACGACGGAACTCTATGCCGGAAAAGAAATACGGAAGTGTGAAAGAGCCCTGAGTGTAGCAAAAATTACTGAATAAAATTAATTCTGGCTATGATAGAAAGGAATCAGGACAAAAAGTCCAGCACCATTCAGGGAACCAGTATTGACCACTTTTTTATACTGGCAAAGCACCTAGAACAGGGGTCAGCAACCTCCGGCACTCCAGCTGTTGTGAAACTACAACTCGCAGCATGCATACTTCCTCTACCTTTCTCAGAACTCTCATAGAAATTAATGGAGCATGCTGGGAATTATAGTTTTACAACAGCTGGAGTGCCGAAGGCTGCTGACCCCTGACCTAGAATATGTAGTATATACTGAAAAACAAGTTGAAGAGATGAGTGAATTTCAAAAAAATTCGATTCGGCCGCTTCTACGAATTTTCCCAAAAATTCTGTTCGATCCGAATTTATTTGTGGTGAATCGCGTTAAAAAAACAGCTGTTTCCTGGCTGCAGAGAGACTTTATAGTGGTGTAGAACACTGTGCCTTGCAGTAACATGCATAGGGAGTCTGCTGTGGTAGTAAAACAATACTGTGAGTCAGTATGACATGCAGATGACACGCGTCACACTTAGAATCACTGCACACTTCATTTATTTGGGTAGTTACGGGGGCCAAAACTGACCAAATAACTCAAGTGTGAACTCAGCCTTACAGGTCAATGTTAGGGCCAGGTATAAACCATGCAAAGGCCCAAGATCCTACTATAGCGTGAAAGAGCGCACTCATTTTACACCGTTGTCAGCTGATTCCACATAGATGTCTACAGAAACTGTTCTATTAAACGCTTATACAAGTAGAGCCCCCCGACAGAGTGGAGAGGGTGTCAGCAGTAAGTTTATGTTGACGTTACTGATTATTTTGCCCTTCCTCTAATCCATCAGAACAATAACCCCCAAAAAATTGATCCTGTTTGTGGAGCATCTGCCTTCACTCGGTCAGCATTTGGTCAGTAATCCATCAGTATTGCTAAAGCTAAAAAAAACAGGAGTGGATCCAAAACAGAGATAACACGTGAATGGAATATTTTCACGTCTTCTGTGTTTTGTACCCACTCCTGCTTTTGGCTACCAAATCATGATCCAATTCTGATGCAAAATAGGGTCCATGACATGCAGGTCTTATAGCTGTTACATAGACAGGATCCGTTGTGCGTCTCATTTTTCCTTCCTTCTGACAGATCAGAAGGGTCAAATAAATGATGATGTCAGCCAGGGCGAATGGCAAAATAGTGGCCCAGCCATGAAGTGGGGAGGGTGGGAAAAGCATGAGAAGTCCATAGTGTGGCCCTATGACATAGTGGTGAGGTAGAAGCAGCAGGAGGAGACCACAGAGTGGCCCAATGACAGAGTCTGGTGGTGGCAGCAGCATCAGGAGGAGGCCACAGGGTGGCACAATGACAGTGTGGAGGTGGCAGCAGCATTAGGAGGACGCCACAGGGTGGCACAATGACAGTGTGGAGGTGGCAGCAGCATCAGGAGACCTGAGTGGTGAGGTGGCAGCAGCATCAGGAGACCACAGAGTGACCCATTGACAGAGTGGGGAGGTGGCTGGCAATACCAGTATCAGCCGAAGATAGAGGGTGAAAGAAGGAGCACTTGGCATCAGATGTGAGGCATCAGGCGGGTGGCAGCATCAGAATGGTAGCTGAGGCAGGTAGCCAGAAGAAACCAGTAGCTTTTTTCAAAGTGTTGGTGTGGCACCATGGATGATCTAGTCTGATGCATTAGTGAGTGGAAATCCTGGCTAATCCACGCCTGATTCATCTTGACAAAGGTCAGTCTCTCCACATTTTGGCTGGACAAGAGAGTTCATCTTGGAGTAATTATGGCCGCGCTGCACTAAACACCCGCTCTGATGCCACACTACTGGCCGGGCAGGACAGCTTTTCCAGGGCAAACTCTGCCAGTTACAGACACAAATCCAGTCTGGCTGCCCAGTAGTCCAGCGGATCTTCAATGTGGGGTGGCAAGGTGCTGTCCAAGTATGCCACCACCTGCTGGTGCTCCTGGTCTAGCTGCTGCTGGTGAGTAGTCTCTTCACTAGGCGGGTGAAGAAAGCTGCTCATCAGCGACTCTAGACTCAAGTTGCTGCTGATAGGGCTCCTATGTCTACAGTCCCCTGACCAGCCAGATTTACCAGCATCTGTTCCAGGACATGAAGCAGTGGAATGATGTTTTTCATCCCGTAGTCCTGGTGACTGACAAATAACGTGGCCTCCTCAAAGGGCCTAAGCAAACGGCAGGTGTCACGCATGAGCTGCCACTGGCTGACATCGAATTTACACAGGGGAGAGTACTCCTGTCCGCATGGATTATCAAGAAATAGTTTATGGCTTTTCTCTGTTCGTATAGTCGGTCCAACATATGGAAGGTGGAATTCCAACCGGTGGAAATGTCGCATATCAGCCTATGTTGGGGGATACGATTCTGCCGCTGCTGCTCAAGGAGGGTGTGCTTTGCCTTGTACGAGTGGCTGAAGTGCATGCAAAGTTTCCTGGCCATTTTTAGGATGTCTTGCAGATTGGTGAAAGACTTCAGGAACCGCTTAACAACCTGATTAAACACGTGTGCCATGCACAGCTCATGGCTAAGCCCTCCTTGACGCAGTACCGACACTATGTTCTTCCCGTTGTCTGGCACCATGGTTCCGATTTTGAGTTGTCGCGGAGAAAGCCAGGATTCGATTTCTTGATGAAGGACATGGAGCAGTTCCTCCTCTGTGTGACTCCGTTCGCCCAGGCAAACGAGGTACAGAATAGCATGACACCGCTGTGCCCTGCACATGTGGTATGCTGGAGGGGCACCGTGAATTGTCCCTGCAGTGGAAGCTGAGGACACGGTGGAGGATGAGGAGGCAGAGGCAGACATTGTCGCAGGACCAACGGCGTGAGAACGTGGAGGCGGAAGCAGCGTCACCTGGCCAAGTTGATGGTGTGACTGTGCAGGAACCACATTCACCCAGTGGGCCGTAAAGGACATGTATTGTCCCTGACCGTAGTTACAGCTCCAAATGTCGGCGCTGCCGTGCACTTTGGCAGACACCGACAGGCTCAAGGACTGGCTCACCTTCTGTTCTACATATGTGTACAGTGCTGGTACTTCCTTTTTGGCAAAGAAATGACGGCTTGGGACTCTCCACCTCGGCTTGGCACAAATCCATCAGAAATCCTCTGAAAGGTGCAGAGTCCACCACTTGGAAAGGGAGGGACTGCAGCACCAGCAACTTGGACAGTAGCACATTCAGCTTCTGCACGCATCGAGTGCGTGCCACTGGGTGATTGGGCACTTGCTGCGGCAGGCTGGACCACCACATTGGAGCCATGGTTCTCCCAGGCCACTTTATGGTGACGCTGCATATGTTGATGCAGGGCCGTGGTGTCAACATTGGCACCCTGGCCACGCTCCACTTTCTGCCCACATATTCTACAAATGGCCATATTCACCTCCTCTGGGGGCTTAACAAAAAACTGCCACGCCGCCAAGTAGATGATTTTACCCCCAACACTCCGCACTGACTGACTGCTACTGCCGCTGCTTCCGTGAACCCATGCCCCACTACTTTCCGGGCAGTTAGGCTCCTGCGAAGCAGGTGGTCTACCCCAGGCACGTTTGGCTCCCGACCTCCCACTGCTGCCACCCTGCTGACTCCCGGCCACGCTAGCAACTTGCTGGCTCCGCCGCTGCCTCGCAATCAAGCTGCCATCCTCTTCTCCCGATGATGAAGCCCTTTCGTCACCCGGCTCCCAAGTGCGATCAGCTACACCATCATCATCGAGTACTGTCTGCATGCCACTGATGTCCTCCTCAACCGTCTCTGGGTCAGGAGCCTGACCACTCGCAACACCATCTCCCACTCCATTATTCTCATCACTACTTGTCCGCCTAGTGAAGGAAGCGGAGGATGTCTCCTACACATCTTGGCTTGCCAGTAGCTGCTGACTGTCTTCTAGTAGCTTGTCCTCACTGTATAGTGGAGCTAAGCCCACAGCATACAATACTTCTCTGGCTGAGAGAACAGAAAAGGACAGAGGCAGGTGAGGGCACAAGGCCTGCTCCCAGGTCATGCCAACTAATGGTTGTGTCTGACGAACCCACTGACTCTTGGCTGGGGGTGTCTGATGTCACTTGTGCAAAATTCAAAGATCGAGTCAACCATTCAAGAACCTCTGGGTTGCTGGTCACTAGCTGACACTGGGAGCTCAGGCCTGCACATTGGCCATGTGGCCAATGAACATGTTTTTACAGGCCTAGGAAGAAGCCACAGCTGATTGGCGGGAGTGCTGCGGACCCCCGCCTATCAAAAATTGATCACCTATTCTGAGGACAGGCCATCAATACAAAAATCTTGAAAAAACCCTCGAAAACTATTTTCATATAGATTATTGTGAGGAGGCAATATTCTAAGCTGATCATAGTCCAACTCCGGGCACCAAAGTGGACATGTTTTACTGGACTTTCATTAAGCATCCTGGTTTATGAGACATTGTTATCTATGAAATTAGTGCTACTTTTAACTTGAAAAAAATCAAGGAAAACAGATACAAAACATTCTGCACAATATGATAGTAAATATGCGGATGTGCATGGGTACATTTATAAAGTCACGGAAAATAATGCACTAGAACAATAGATGCAAACATAATATATGGACTAGGCCCTCACTATAATGATAAAATCTGAGACTCTTAGCCAATATATTTTGATCAAAACACATCTGTTCCCACCTACCCAGCGATCTCAGGTAAGGCAAATCCTACTCTAAACCTACCTATGCCATTGGGCATCTATATTCAGGAGAGCAGATCCTGCACATACAGTGTGTTGCTCCTAGTTACCTCTGTGTGCACCAAGCAACCAATGAAAGGAGGAGCACACACATCCATATGTACCACCTAATCAAGGTCGCCTATTGTTCTAGTGCATTATTTTCCATGACTACTTTTAACTTGGTTTTATTTTATTTTTTATACTTTGTATCAATTGTAACCTGCACTATTGTGAGGAATTTTTGCGATTCAACTATTTTCAGCCCATATTGAAAAGTTGACTTTGCGCATTGTCCCTTACTTAAACATGTGACCCAGTATGAATGTATTTAGTTGAAAGCAGTGTTTGCACAGCAGTGACTAGGAGCAGAATTGTGAGGCATATACTTGTACTGTATATAGAAATAATCTTTTATTCTTTACAATGTTTTTTTATAAAAATTATGTCCTGGAAAACCTTTCAAATTTTACCAGAAATTCTATAATTAATTGTCACAGTCACAAATCCTCACAGAAAAAAAACCTTTTTGCCCTACAAGTCCCGTTAGCAGTATACATGCATTCTTTTACATCTGTTTAGTGCAAAGAATAAAGGTAATAACGAAAATCTATCATTAATTCAAAGATTTCCACCGCTATCTCAGCAAAAATGTATATGATTTTTGAATCTTCTTTGTTGGTGCAAAAAATATATACATACCAAAATATAATTCCCATCTATAACAAATCAACTATATATATATATATATATATATATATATATATATATTTTTACCTGTTGCACATTTTGTTCTATTAATAACTAGTATATAAGTACATACCATAAACCGTGGCGTGATTTCTAAAATAGTACTTTGACCAATTATGTGGTTCACCATTTATGATTTTGCCCTTTTACCATTCAGTAGGATGACCTTTAATCCCTAGCACCCTCCTCCCCATTCCCCCCACACACTCGGCAAAAATATATGGCACACACAGAAAATAAAAGGAAGATTCCTTAAGCGATCTCACATAAGTGGGGAAAAAATACAGAAAATACCTAGGTAATGGCTTGGGGTTTTTTCTTCAGTCAAGAGCTGTCGTTAAGCACGTGGCCCTAAATCCAGACCATCAAGACTGTATGGCATATACTTTGTTTTCTTCTGAAAAAAGACGGAATAAAGAACTCTGAGATTGCTAACCGTTTTATGGGACTTGCTTCTTTTTTTGCCTTGATATTTTACCACTAAGTACTATTACATTGTGATTGTAGATTAAGGTCCTTTATAAAGGTCGTACAGAATTACAGATAAAAGCAAAAGCAGGTGAGTTAGCGTGCAAACTGAAAGAAAAAAGAAAAACCCTGGGCGGATAAGGTTTTTTTTTTCCCCTGTAAAGACCAAGTCATTGTTAGTTGTTGTGAATTAAAAAAATAAATCTCAATACCATAAAGCTTTATCTGCATAAATGAAGCATTAATAATATGTTTAACTCCAGGTATCATTTTTTATCACATATGTAAAATAAATACATTCTTTGTTTACCTGTTGTGACCCTGAATTATATTTTCTGCAGATAAATGCAGCCTGACACAAGCATCCATTGGTACATCTGTTCTTAGCTGCAACTATAAGCCATCGTGAGCTTTGGCTTAGCCCAATGCACTGTTATTAATAATTACCTAATGGTTCTTTTCCTCTTTAAGAGAGAAAGAGATGGGCTGCCATGGTAACCACTTTGGATTTAACTCACTCAAGGCCTCATTATAAGCATCAATGCAGTAGGGTTTTTTTTTGTTGTTTATGCATGAGGCGTACACTGTTGTTAAGCTTGTAGGGATTTCAAGAGTTGCTATTTGGCCAGGAGTGGAAACCCTTACATATCATAAAAAGAAATAAGACCAGCGTGCAAATGAAATCCAACAATGTGGCATACAAGTCACTTACCAGGTATTGAAAAGTTGAGGCATAAAGTTGCATTTCGAATTGTATCCATTGGGCTTTATCGATACAAGGTTTCTTGGATAAAACCCAGCTCAACGCTAAGGCTTCTTGGATAAAACCCAGCTCAACGCTAGAAAGATCCATCCTCCCAGAGCTGAATTCCAAAAGAGACCACAAAGGAAAACACTGAAAAACATTTCCTGATGTTGTTCCTCTTGCTTGTCTTGTTCTTCTTTTAATGACAAAAATGAATCTCTTTAATGCCACAAAGAAGTGAGCCTACGGTTACATTCACATAGGTATATTTGGGTCACTCTTTTGGATCATACCTATAAGTCTTTTCATTATAATTTTTCTCTTTTTATGTTCCACGCCTGGCTTATAAATAATAATGCAAAAATACTGACCAAAATTAATATATGTGAAATTGCCCCTACTCAGAGATTATCACCCAAAATATAAGGCACATTTTTCATCATGGTAACATCTTGGAAATATCAGTAGAATTTAAGGACTTATATTAAGAAATCCATGTAATAATAGCGCAATGTGATTAACTCTTTTTGAGAGAATAGGATTATTTTCAGTTAAGGTCATTCTATGACTATGAAAACCAAAGAAATGCCTAATTTTAATTAAACATTTTTAATTATTCCAAAATATTAAACTGAGATAAAGATAAGCTTTCCTAGCCTTCTGACATGACATCTTGACATCCATCTGTAATGATCCCTTTCTTGATATTTCATGGTCTGACAATATGGAAGCGAACCTGGAAACTGTACATTGTAATGTTAAAAATTTTTTTATATTTATTTATATTTTATCTTCAACTAAGATTCATTGTGTTTTCAGGTCCATAGTTCTATCATTTAACCCTTTGGCGGCTGTGAAGAGAAGCAAGGGATTTGGTGCTGTGTATCAGAATAATGGAGCTTGGGTACCTTTAAAGAAAGGAACCTTTTTGGCAATTATTCTTTAGGTCCAAAATTTTATGCTAATTTTATAATGTCTTGGTAGGATTGAGAGCTTTTTTTTCTGATGTAATCTGAATCTAGAAATTATACTATGCTCATAAATGGAGGATTAATGGATCCCTTGTAGGTCTAATATTAACCACCTCAGCCCCCCTAGCTTAAACACCCTTAATGACCAGGCCACTTTTTACAATTCTGCACTACGCTACTTTCACCTTTTATGGCTCCGTCATGCAACTTACCACCCAAATGAATTTTACCTCCTTTTCTTCTCACTAATAGAGCTTGCATTTGGTGCTATTTCATTGTTGCTGACATTTTTACTTTTTTTGCTATTAATAAAAATTTAACGACATTTTTGCAAAAAAATGACATTTTTCACTTTCTGTTGTAATTTTTTTTTAAAAAAACTACATTTCTATATAATTTTTTCTCTAAATTCATTGTTCTACATGTCTTTGATAAAAAAAAAAAAATCCAATAAGTGTATATTTATTGGTTTGGATAAAAGTTATAGAGCGTTTACAAACTATGGTGCAAAAAAGTGAATTTCCGCATTTTGAAGCAGCTCTGACTTTCTGAGCACCTGTCATGTTTCTTCAGGTGCTAGAATGCCAGGATAGTATAAATATATATACATATTTTGTATGTAAAGCACTGGGGACTATGAACCAGTGATTAGTTACATTAGGGCAAAAGTGGTCATTCCATGTTGCTCAGACATAGTCATATCTTGGACATAATGCAAATGTGGCAGACTATAGAAGACATATCTAGTGTATATGTATTAATGGTTTATCACTGGTATAATTGGGCTTCATCAAACAATAGAAAATCTTAAAAGGGTTTTTGGAATTTTCATCTTGATGACTTATCCTCAGGATAGGTCATCAATATGGTATTGGCAGGAGTGTGACTCCTGGCACCTGGGCTGATCAGCTTTTTGAGAAATCCTCATAGCTTACCAAGCACAGCGCTGTCAATTTGATAGTGGCTGTGCTTAGTATTGCAGCTCAGCCCCATTCAATTGGCCTAGGCCATGTGACCATTGAATATGATGTCACGAGGCATAGGTGCTCATGGACCACCACAGTCCCTTCATACAGTACAGTCGATCGGCTGGGGTCCCGGGAGTCGGACCCTTGTCAATCTCAAATTGATGACCTATCCTGAGGATAGGCCATCAATATGAAAATCCCGGAAAACTTTGCTCAGTTGGCTCTAGGTCTTCTGATGCATTGGTGAATGTACAGTATGGTACAACTTATTGGCATGTAAGAAAACTTTCTAAAACACCTGTTTTTATGGATGTTGTATAGTCAATATATTTTCCATGTTCCTTCTCTTCACAGCCTCACCAGATATCTGTAACACCTGCACTGCCTTCTTACAATATACTAAGTACATGCCATATGTTCATGTTCAAGGGTGGTATAAACATGCCATCATATTCTTTTATGTATCATTTGTTTCCAAGTGTATGATTATGCATACAGTGTTAGCACCGAGAGATGCTTGCCTGTTATATTACATTATTATCTTCCCTTTTGAAAAATTTCAATCACTTTTTAGGGTAGTTTACCTAAAATATTAGAGAACTTCATTATACACTGGTCAGCCATAAGAATAAACCATGTACAAATTAAGTGAATGCAATTGATTATCTGGAAAACGATGGCATCTGTCAAAGGGTGGGATATATTGGTAGCAGGTGAACTATTAGGTCTTGAGTGTTGGATGCAAGAAAAATGGGTAAACATAAGGATATGAGTGACTTTGACAAAGACCAAATTTTTAAGGCTAGGAGAATCGTCAACAAGGTTATGGGTGCTGTACACCCATGCACATGTAGAGTGAAGGCTAGCCTGTCTGGACTAATATCACAGAAAATCTACTGTATAACAATGTCTAAACATCCACAGACCGATAACAATGCCCCAGTCCAATATCATGAGGGTATACAATGGGCATGTAAGCATCAGAACTGTATGAACATCACATACCTACAGTAGGTAAAAGTTGGTACAGGGATACATTATCGAAAGAAGGCACACCAGCAAAAGCAGGGTAATACTCCAGATCTCAGTCAGTCCAATGATGTGCTGGAAAAACAAGTCTGATCCATGGACTTAAAGGATCTTTGACTAATGTGTTGGGGCCAGATTCTACAGGACACTTTCAGATCTCTTGAGCAGTCTATACATAAACAAGTCACAGCTGTATTGGTGCCACATGGGGTACCTACCCAACAGTAGGTATCTGACTATAATGTTGTGACCGAACAGTGTATGCAAATGTACAGTTACAAGCAAAAGGATTTGAACATAGTGCTTTCTGTGCCGGTCTTGATATCTCCTGTGTGCTGCCAGAAGATGCACCTAATATGTGACAATATACTAGCAGCATCCTCCGTCAGTCCATGTGTCTAATCAGAAGTTTATGGCAGATTGAAGCTGCAGCAGATTTCTGTCTTCATTTGCACCAGAAAACTGGCGAAATTTAAGATTAATTTGTACATGAAGTCAGCCAAATTTATCATGTGTTTTATACACTTTCTGCAGCTATTGTACAGTTTTGAAAACTTTCCGGAAAGAGTTGTGTAACAGAGAAGAGTCATAAAATGCCCAGTGGCATAAAGGAAAGAGTGGCATGCCATGCCCAGCAGAATGCAACGTCATCTGTGCCATTTCCATAATGTACCACAATTTGGTCAATTTGTGGCTTCTCGGAAAACTGCGCATCTTACCAAATTATTCATGCATCTACTCCAATAATTTAAAAAATTTACTTTTAATACAATATAAGGTTTCACTCTCTCTCAGGGGGTCGCAATAACAGACTTCACCTCTGACAACAGGGTTCAAGTCCAAAAGGTGCTTTATTTCGGCACTTCAGCACCATCACACACATAAACATCGAAAATAAACACCTGCCCGTCTGGGCTCTACCTAATACACGTGTTGTCTTTGCCTCACCTATAAAGCGCCGTTCCCACGCGGAATTAGATCCGGCTTCCTCATCCTCCAGACTGTGACCACACCAGCACCCTTGGGGGGGGTGGGGGGGTGGGCCAGAAGTCCTCCCGACTCTGACCACGCAACCCTCTTTCCATAGGAGTTGCTGGGCCCCCCAAACTTCAGGCTTTACAAAGCCTCATGGCTCCTCAGCCCTCCTGGCTGAGACCACACAAAGCCTCCCAGGCTCCCCTCTCTCTCAGGCTTCCTCACCCTTTCTTCCCTCCAAGTCATAGAGGGTTGTTTTATCCCTCCTTGATTAAGGCAGCAGGCCTCACCTGCGATCACCTCTGGCAAAAGACAATACATGTAGTGGAAGGGTGTGGACTGGCAGATCCCACTACCAAACCTATCCCCCAGTCCACATTAAATCCAGCCCAGAACAACGCCTAGACAAAACTGTCTCAGCAAACTACACTTTGCTGATATCATTGCAACTTTCTAGATTTCAGTTATCTCACCCAGCTGAGGTATCTGGGTGGGATATACACACCTCCCAGCACTTATACTGTACACATCACCAAAACAAGCAGAACCAATACGTGTATATGACATGATATTCTATAGCACACAGGCAATGTAGTGCAAGCCAATCAAATACATGTTTCCTCCTCTCCATTTCATGGCTTGTATGAAACAATTTCATAGGGATAAGAAAATTCTAAATCATTATTCAATGCCCACATGAAGTCATCTATTCTCTATCTTAGCGTTTCTCAGTTGTAGTCCACAAGGAAGCAGCTCATGATTTCCTTAATATTGGACAAGTCATCTAATTAGTATTGCTTTATTAGTATTCACCGCAGCTGTCTTCCTATGGGAACTCCTCAGCATATGTTCCAATGGAATTCCTTGAGTAATGGAACTGTTTTGATCCATGTTTTACCAATAAAAACCCCCAAAAATGTTGCTGTGTACATGAGTGATGTTTTTCACGCATCACTTGTGCGTTGCATGAAAATTGCAGCATGTTCTATATTCAGCGTTTTTCACGCAATGCAGGCCCCATAGAAATAAATGGGGCTGCGTGAACATTGCATAGCATCTGCAAGCAAGTGCGGATGCGGTGCAATTTTCATGCATGGTTGCTAGAAGATGATGTTAGTAAATAGGGATGAGCAACCCCGGACCCCATTAAAGTAAATTCACTGTGTCAACCTACCAATATCAATCTACCAATGAAGAATGGACATAAAGATTTATTGTGAAATGATTACAACAATATCACATATGTATAGGTTTTATATGTCTAAATACTGTAAAAATAAATTAAAATATTATTTGCGGTGATTCGTGTTAAAAAAAAACACTATTTACGGGCTGCAGAGAACCTTTATAGGGGTGTAGAACACTGTGCTTTGCAGTACCACGCATAGGGAGTCTGTTGTGGTAGTGAAACAATACTGTGAGTCAGTATGACAAGCACATGACAGGTGTTGCTCTTAGAATCACTGCATACTTCACTTATTTGGGCAGTCACGGGGCCAACACTGACCAAATAACCAAAGTATCAACTCAGCCTTACAGGTAGATGTTAGCATCAAGAATAAGTGCACTCCTTTTACACCCTCGTCAGCTGATTCCACATAGATATCTACCGAACCTGTTCTATTAAACGCTTATAAAAGTAAAGCCCCCTGACAGAGTGGAGAGGGTGTCAGCAGTAAGTTTGTGTTGACGTCACTGATTAATTTTCCCCATTCTCTGATCCGTCAGAACAATAACCCAGAAAAAACTGATCCTGTCTGTGGAGCATACGCCTTCACTCAATCAGCATTTGCTCAATAATCCATCAGTATTGCTAAAGGCAAAAAAAACAGGAGTGGATCTAAAACAGAGATGACAATTCTGATGGGACCATACAGGCCTTAAAGCTGCTACACAGACAGGATCCGATGTGCGTCTCATTTTTCCTTCCTTCTCACAGATCAAAAGATGTGTCAAATAAATAATCATGTCAGCCAGGCCGAAAGCCAAAATAGTGGACCAATCATGAAGTGGGGAGGGTGGGAACAGCATGAGAAGTCCACAGAGTGGACCTATGACATAGTGGTGAGGTGGAAGCAGCATGAGGAGACCACAGAGTGGCCCAATGACAGGGTCTGGAGGTGGAAGCAGTATGAGGAGGCCACCGAGTGGCACAATGACCAAGCCTGCAGGAGGCGGCAGCATGGGGAGACCCCAGAGCGGCACAATGACAGAGTCTGGAGGTGGCAGCAGAATCAGGAGGCCACAGAGGGGCACAATGACAGAGTGTGGAGGTGATAGCAGCATGAGTAGGCCACATAGTGGCACAGTGACAGAGAGTGGAGGTAGCAGCATCAGAAGGAGGCCACAGTGACCAAGTGAGGAGGTGGCAGAAGCATGAAGAGACCACAGAGCGGCACAATGACAGAGTGTGGAGGTGGCAGCTGCATGAGTAGGCCAACGAGTGGCACAATGACAGAGTCTGGAGGTGGAAGCAGTATGAGGAGGCCACAGAGTGGCACAATGACAGAATCTGGAGGTGGAAGCAGTATGAGGAGGCCACCGAGTGGCACAATGACAGAGTCTGGAGGTGGAAGCAGTATGAGGAGGCCACCGAGTGGCACAATGACCGAGTCTGGAGGTGTCAGCAGCAGCATCAAGAGGAGGCCATAGAGTGACACAGTGACCGAGTAAGGAGGTGGCAGCAGCATGAGGAGACAACAGAGTGGCCCAATGACCAAGTCTGGAGGTGGCGGCAGCATGAGTAGGCCACAGAGTGGCACAATGACAGAGTCTGGAGTTGGCAGCAGCATGAGGATGCCACAGAATTGCACAATGACAGAGTCTGGAGTTGGCAGCAGCTTGAGGAAGCCACATAGTGGCACAATGACAGAGTGTGGAGGCGGCAGCAGCATGATTAGGCCACAGAGTGGCACAATGACAGTGTGGAGGTGGCAGCAGCATAAGTAGGCCACAGAGTGGCACAATGACAGAGTGTGGAGGTGACAGCAGCATAAGTAGGCCACATAGTGGCACAGTGACCGAGTATGGAGGTGGCAGCAGCATGGGGAAGACACAGAATGGCACGATGACAGAGTCTGGAGTTGGCAGCAGCATGAGGAAGCCACAGAGTAGCACAAAGATAGAGTGTAGAGGTGGCAGCAGCATGAGGAAGCCACAGAATGGCACAATCACAGAGTGTGGAAGTGGCAGCAGCATGAGGAAGCCACAGAATGGCAAAATGACAGAGTGATAATCGACCAAGATACTTCTGGGGGAACCTGCCTAGTATGAACAGGCCTCTAGTAGCTACAGACAATGAGAAGAACAAGCATCAAGATAGCTTTGTGCCTGGAAGAGTTGCGAAGTTCATCAAGATACATCACTAAAGGTTTTACCGCATATAACCGCAGCACTGACAGCAGAAACAATTTAGTTTTTCGACCGAAATACTTCAATAAAGATTTTACCACATATTACTGCAGTGCTGAACGCTGAATACAATTTGTTTTTTCACTGAAATACATCACAAAAGATTTTACCACATATAACTGCAGTGCTGAATGCTGAATACAATTATTTTTTTGCCACCGAAACAAGTCGCAAAAGATTTTACCGCATATAACTGCAGCGCTGATTTTACCGCATATAACTGCAGCACTAAACACTGAATATATATTTTTTTCCACCGAAATAAGTCACAAAAGATTTTACCACATATGACTGCAGCACTGAACGCTGAATACAATTATTTTTTTCCACCGAAATAACTCGCAAAAGATTTTACCGCATATAACTGCAGCGCTGAACGCTGAATAAAATTTGTTTTTCCACTGCAATAAGTCACAAAAGATTTTACCGCATATAACTGCAGTGCTGAACGCTGAATACAATTTTTTTTCCACCCAAATAAGTCACAAAAGATTTTACCACATATGACTGCAGTGCTGAACGCTGAATACAATTTTTTTTTTTCTCCACTGAAATAAGTCACAAAAGATTTTACCACATGTAACTGCAGCGCTGAATGCTGAATACAATTTTCTTTTCCACCAAAATACTTCAATAAAGATTTTACCACATATAACAGAGCATGGAGATGGAGAGGGTCTTCGTATACCCCCCGCACTATAAGGACGTCTAGGAAATGAACCACTGCTCCTTACAGCAGCTCCTGGGAAGGTCATGGAGCGTCCCGTCATCAGGCATCTATTCGCTCCGCTGAAGGATTATTTTGAAAGTATGTAAAAGCCACACGGGGTCCGCACACTACAGATTTAGGCCTCTTGCACACAAACGTTTTTTTTTTTTTTGTGTTTTGCTGTCCGTTTATAACGGATCCGTGGTTCCGTTTTTTGTTTCCGTTTTGTTTCCGTTTTGTTTCCGTTTCGGTTCCGTTGTTCCGTTCCGTTTTTCCGTTTGGCATATAGAGTATACAGTAATAACATAGAAAAAATTGGGCTTGTCTTAAAATTTTCAATAGATGGTTCCGCAAAAAACGGAACGGATACGGAAGTCATACGGATGCACTTCAGTATGCTTTCCGTTTTTTTTGCAGACCCATTGACTTGAATGGAGCCACTGAACGTGATTTGCCGACAAGAATAGGACATGTTCTATATTTAAACGGAACAGAAAAAACTGAGAAACGGAAACGGAAGGCATACGGAGACACTTCAGTATTTTTTGCAGACCCATTGAAGTGAATGGTTCAATATACTGTCAGTATACTGAACTGAAAAAACTGCCAGTATATGGTCCGTAAAATACGTTTGTGTGCAAGAGGCCTTATAATGGAGACATCATGGAGATTTTACCGCATATAACTACAGCGCTGAACGCTGAATAAAATTTGTTTTTCGACCGAAATACGTCACTAACGGTTGCCACATATGACTGCAACAGTGAACGCTGAATATAGTTTGTTTTTCTACCGAAATATGTCAATAAAGGTTTTACCACAAATAACTGCAGCGCTGAATGCTGAACAAAACTTGTTTTTCCACCGAAATACGTCAATAAAGATTTTACCACATATAACTGCAGCGCTGAATGCTGAACAAAATTAGTTTTTTGACCAAAATATGTCAGTAAAGGTTTTGCCACACATACCTGCAACAGTAAACGCTGAATTTATTTTGTTTTTCTACTGAAATATGTCACTAAACATTTTACCACACATGACTGCAAAAGTGAACGCTGAATATACTTTGTTTTTCTACTGAAATAATAACTGCGGAAGTGAGCTGAGAATATATTTTTCTTTTTGTACTGAAATAGCCCACTAAACGCTTTTGCCACAAATAAATGCACCAGTGAAAAGCGTATATATTTTTTCTTTTTGTACTGAAATACATCACTAAACGCTTTCACCACATATAACTGCAGAAGTGAACTGCGTATATATATATTTTTTGTAATTAAATACTCCACTGAACGTTTTTACCACATATAGCTGGCTGCAGAAGTGAACTGCGTATATATTTTTCTTTTTGTAATGAAATACTCCACTGAACACTTTCACCACATATAGCTGCAGAAGTGAACTAAGAATATGTTTTTCTTTTTGTATTGAAATACGCCACTAAACGCTTTCAACACATATAGCTGCAGAAGTGAACTGCGTATATATTTTTCTTTTTGTAATTAAATACACAACTAAACGCTTTCAACACATATAGCTGCAGAAGTGAACTGCGTATATATTTTTCTTTTTGTAATGAAATACACAACTAAACGCTTTCAACACATACAGCTGCAGAAGTGAACTACGTATATATTTTTCTTTTTCCACAGATATAAGCCACTAAAGGCTTCTCAACATAGCACTTGCACCCAAGAACAAATTGCTGGAATGACAGAGCTGTATAATGTATCCCCAAATTATCTTTCCCTGCACTTGTAAATTGCTTTTCTAGCACTGTCCCTAGCGCCTTCTGACTTCTTTCCCTGCACTAAGATGCTGTGAAAAGATTCCTTCGTATCCTTTCCCTGCACTTATAAATTGCTTTTCTAGCACTGTACACCTATCAAGTACAACTACTCCACACCATACTCATTGTAAAAATAAATTTTTATTATGCATATATATATATAAACAATACAATATAAAATCACAATAATAATGAATGGTAACAAGAAGATAACACAAAAGCCAGCATGAGCCCGGACATAATAGCCCACTGATGATAAAGTGCAATACAACAGCCCCGCTTAACAGTTGTTGAATCCATCCATAGTGTACACTACTAAAATTAAAGTGTCACAGGACCTGATACAACACAACGCAAGGGCATAAAAAAATGTGTATAATGCTTACATCAAGTAAATGGGGGTCCGGGATCACAGCAGGCAGCACACCCAACAGCCGTTTCGCACCCTCGCTTCCTCCTAGCACTGTCCCTAGCGCCTTCTGATGTCTCTCCCTGCACTAAGATTCTGTGAAATGATTCCTCCCTATCCTTTCCCTGCACTTGTAAATCATTTTTTCAGGTTTCTTTTCGCAATAAGGTTTTTCCAATTGCTGCCCCTAGCATCTTCTCACATCTGTCCTTGCACTCAGAACACTGGAAAATGTCTGATTCTAAGATGGCCGCCATATTTATAATGCTGTGACATCGCAGGGCTGGCTGGCTTCTGATTGGCTGCATGCATTCATGTCAATCTGGGTGATCCCGCCTTCCCAGAGTTCCTTGCCCCATGTCCTCAGTCCTCACATGTGTAGCCGCCATTTTAGGAAAAATTGCGATTCGTTGCCACGAAGCCCGAGGAAATTCCCATTTGTTGTGAATCAAATTTTTCCTGAAATTCAGATCGAATTCCACTTCATCAGCTTCGATTCGCTCATCTCTAATCACCATATTCTGACCCTCATAACTTTTTAATAGTTATTTCTACTGAGCTGTGTGTGGGCTCATTTTTTTGCTGGACAATATGTTGTTTTTATTGCTACCATTTTAGAGTGTGTGTGACTTTTTGATCACATTTTGTTAATTTTTGGGGGGTAACAGAAGAGATAAAAAAATAGCAAATCGGCCATTTTAATACTTTTTTCCATTACGCCATTTGCCGTATTGGAGAAATATTTTTAGATTTTAATGGTACAGGCATTTTCAGACACTGTGATGCCCATGATGTTTATATTTTTTATTATTTATGCTGGCCAAGATAGTTATTGCAGCTCTTATACGCTGGGTCTCTTCAGAGAGACCCAACCTATTAGAATTCATTACCGGCATCCGCAATTGTCGCACCAGGGAACCAGTATTAACCTGGAAGCGCATGCTTCTGGGTTTTTCACCCTTTAGATGCCATGATCACCGTTGATCACAGCATCTAAAGACTATAATGACCACGATCGGCATTAATGCCGGTCGCGGTCATCTGCCACGGCCTTTGCTGTTTGAAACAGCAGAGACCTGCTGGCTATGGCACCCGCTGCACGCGCCATGTTTAAACATCACTCCAGCACCATACATGAAGCGAAAAAGGTTAAGATGCAGAGACCTCAAAATACATTTTCAACTTACAATGGTCTTTCCTGGGCCATCATAAGTTGAAACCACACTCATCATACAATGCCTCAGACCCAACCAATCAACATGACCGTTTCTGTGGTAAAACATCTGTCAGGATAATGACTGCCATCACTTGCAAACAATGGATAGTGCAGCCCTAAACTGTCCGGATCCACTATCCCTACCTAAGTACTTACACAATCACCCTGACATCAGTGAGGTCCGGGCCACACTCCTAGTTATTCCTGCAACTGGACGCTGCTGCCGTACAGACGCAGCAGCAGGCGGGGGGACCATGACAACACCTGCATTGGATGTCTTGTGACTCCTCTATAGTACAGAGCAGTACTATACATCCTGTACTGCCCCCTGTCTGTGCCAAGATGAGCTGCTCCTTAAGTCTTCAGGTGACGACAGCTCCATTTTATTTTTCTGGTGAACTGTTTACTATATAGGACCCACCCTGAAGAAGCTCCTGTTCTCATCATAGAAAATGATTTACAGCTTCTAGCATCTATTCCTGACTTTTGGAATGATTTGTTTTAAGTGTTCTTATTATCTACTTTATCTAGTTTTTTTAATCTTCATTATCCATTATTTTGTGATGGCATTTTGGGGCTTTGGAACCAATTGCTAGTTTTTCATAGAATAATGGTCTCAAGTTACAATGGTTTGAACATAGAATGGTTGCCCTAGAACCGATTAATATTTTAACTTGAGGGACCACTGT
This sequence comes from Bufotes viridis, assembly GCA_033119425.1. NCBI lineage: Eukaryota > Metazoa > Chordata > Amphibia > Anura > Bufonidae > Bufotes > Bufotes viridis. The sequence goes on from CM065590.1 coordinate 102,241,447, forward strand.
ATTGTCGCACCTCGCATTCAGAATATACATGAATTTACATATATAAACATAAAATGTTATGCTTCTGAGGGGTACAAGGGTTTCTGTCTAGTGTTAAGTAGGTACATCTGAGTCTTGACTATATGACCTTGGTTTCTTTGTTTTTGATACGGACATATCTAAATTACTTACGCACGATCTAAAAGGTCGCAATAAGGTAAAGGGCACTCACATTGTATTTTCCCTTCTGCTTGCATAATACTCTCCATTTCGTTCTTCGTTTTAGACATTAATTGGCACTCGATGACTGCAAGGCTCGCTTGCTGTCTTTTCTATTGAACTGGCTAATAGCTGGCTGCAGAAGAACAAGGACTTGCTTAGCAGAATACTTCTCCAAGCTCGCTATGTCTTTGCCCCCCTCCCCACGTTTTCATTTTTCCTTTCTCTGGCCACCACCACTTCAGCTCCTCTATACAGCTGAAAAACAGGAAGCGAGATAGGACTGAGCATCAATTTATCCATACAGCAAAGTGCTCTTAGGTTCCTTTCAGACCATGCAAGTGATTGTTTTGTAAAAGCCGGGTTGCTTTTTTCTCTTTATTTGTTCTTGCGTTGTCCTTTGTTTCTTTCGCCCTGATCATCTGCTGCTCTTGGGGATGAGCCTCACTGGGGGATGGATGTTATATAGATGGACAGTGTGTGTGTGTTTTGGTGTCACCAAGATGCCTTTCTGTCCACGTTTAATACTAGAACTAGACGTGATCTGATATTGTAAAGGATTGCTCTTTCTGAACCACAGGTATCTTTATCCGAAGTTACAAAGGCAATAAGTAACAAGTGCAATTCAACGGAAGTATAGAAAGGAGAACTATTTGACACCAAATAATACTGTCATTGTTCATTGCTATGCTCTATTATAACCGTGAGTTCAAAAGTGTAAAATATTGTGCATGGAGGCGACCATTGTGTTTGCCCAATTGCCTTGTGTACAGCATGTGGATGGGCACAAAAATCAGACACCTCCTAATATGAACTGCATTATTATGCAATAATTCTAATGCGCGTTTAAGGAGGAACCCCATGTCATCAAAGGGTTATTAAGGTAATTTGAAGTTATCCCCTATCTACACAATGAGATCTTTGGGGTCCTACAACATGAGATTGGGGGCCCTGTTACCCTGCAGGACCCCCCTAAAATACAGAAAGGCTAGTGCACTGCCACTTCATTTATCTCTATGAGACTGTTGGGGACAGCCCAGTACAGCGCTCCACTGTTTCCAGTATGTCCCTTAGAGATGACTGGAGCGGCAGTGCACATGCTCAACCTGCCACTCTGTTTATTTCAGGGGGCCCTGTGGGGTAAAGGGTCCTTGTTTCCCATGATGACTGGGGGACCCAGCAGTAGGACCCCCACCAATCTAATAGTTATCCTCTATCCTGTGAATAGGGGATAACTTCAAATCACTGAAATACCCCTTTAACCCCTTAAGGACCCATGACGTAGCTGTACGTCATGGGTCCGGTCCCTAAACATGGCGCCCGCTCCTGCTCGCTGCGGGCACCATAGCCTTTTTGAAGCAGACACCCGCAGCTAATGTCCGCGACCGGCAGTAATGCCAATCACGGACATTTAACCCCTCAGATGCCGTAGTCAATCCTGACCACGGCATCTGCGCGCACAAAAAAACGAAAGTTTCACTTTTGGTTTTGCTCCGGCTCCCCTGTATGGTGATCGGAGGAGCCGGAGTGTGTATGCGGCAGCCTGTGTCTTTGTGAATGACACAAGGCTGCTGCATAGTATTTCCTATGGAGCTCAGGCCGGTAATAGAATTCCATAGAAAATAAGCAATTTTCTCATATATTCCAATGCTAGTGCATTGGAGTATATGAGAATAGCAATCAGATGATTGATTGTTATAGTTCCCTATGGGAACTATAGAGAAGTGTAAAAAAAAAAAGTTTAAAAATAAATAAAAAATACATAAAAGTTCAAATCAAAATAAAATAAAAGAATAAAAAAAATACAAATCATGGGTGTCGCAATGTGCGAAAACGCCCATAGTATAAACATATAAAAATATATTCTCTATACGGCAAACAGAAAAACGGAAAAAAGCGTCCAAAGGGCCGATTCGCCATAAATAAAACATGATCAAAAAGTCATACACATCCCATAATGGTATCAATGAAAAGTTCAGATTGCCCCGCAAAAAATGAGCCCCCATATAGCTCCGTACTCATAATTACAAAAAAGTTATAGGGGTCAAAATATGGCGACAAGAAAATGAAACAGATTTTTTCCCACTTTTGAATTTGTTTTCACTATCAAAACTCAAGAAAAACTATACATATAGGGTATCATCGGATTTCGTACTGACCTGTAGAATAAAACTAACTGGTCAGTTTTATCGCACATCGAACGTCGGAATTAAAAAACCCGTAAAACTAATTTAGAATTTTTTCCCTGCTTCCCACTACATGGCATGCAATATTAAATGGTGGCGTTGGAAAGTACAACTTGTCCCGCAAAAAACAAGCCCTCATATGGCTATGTGAACGGAAAAATAAAAAAGTTATGGCTCTTGGAAGGCATGGAGCGCAAAACGAAAACGCAAAAATGAAAAACCCTTAAAGGGTTAAGCTGGTAACTCGATTTTAGGAGCTTTACCATAAATATACACAAAATTACTGATTGGAGCCTCGTATAAAATGATCTAAATCCACTTAAAATAGTCGGCTCCTTTGAAACTCTGTACTTCAGTAATGTCAAGGTTTTCAATGTCAAGGTTTTCAGTAATGACGTACAGCAATACAGCTGATGAAGGGATGTGTGATAGCAATTACTCCCAAATCAGTAAAAAGCCGTAAATAATAGGAGTGAGTCCCAGTGACAGGTTTTCTTTATAGTATTGGTTTCTAAATATTTTAAAGCAACTGTCTTGACCATCATTGGGCAGTCATTCAATCCCACCGATGTGGTGCAGGCTACTCTTAGCTGTCAATGTGACTCTTCATCACTGTGACCAATGATGCCAGGGCCGAATACGAATATTTAGCCCTAACATTGTACCCATATTGACTGTTCAAAGTATTTTTTCCTGATAGGGAAATCAAAAATACTACAGTGCTGGTAGTTATTCATTTGTTCTCATTTACTAGCTATAAATTACTATAAACAGCAGCCAAATGACAAAGGGATGGTCACCGCTCATTTGTTAATGTATTCACAGATATTCAGGAGGAATAACAGAGGAACGGCATAACAGAGTTATGAGGAAGAGATGCTCTACAATTATTTCATGGGTATTTACTAAAACAGACATGTCAGGAGAGATGGCAGATGCCATTTTTAAATCGACCTCAGGGAGTTTAAAAGGTAACATAAAACTCAGTTTTCTTAACTGATATACATGAAAGTAATATATACAAAAAAGCGTAAACTGCACATTCTAAGGGCCAGTTCGCGTAGTTTTTTGGTGCTGATTTTGGTTTGTTTCAGCCTCAAAATCAGCTTCAAAAAATGTCTCAAAACAGCCTCCCATTTATTTCAATGGGAAGCATCACTTGCTCTTTTTTCCATGTGGAAAAAGAATCAGTATGCCCAATCTTGGGACAGAATTCACTCTGAATCTCCCATTGAAATGAATGGGAAGTGTCAAAAACCTGCTCTGTAGATATCTGTGTATTTTTTTGTGCATTTATTGTGCAGATTTTGGCATGGATCTGCACCAAAACCCCAAGCTGCAAATGCAGATTTGTACTGAAGTAAACATCTACTGGTTTAAAAAAAAAAAGATTAAAAAAACCGCATCGAAAATGCAGCAAAAACCACACAAGAAATGTGGTGGAAAAAAAACACAAGCAGATTCTGCGCTAAATTTTGTAAGCAGATTTCAAAAATTCGTATTGTGAACATACCCTAAAGCAGGCATGTCCAAACTCCGGCCCTCCAGATGTTGCAAAACTACAACTCCCATCATTCCTGGACAACCTACAGCTATCAACCTACAGAAGAGCATGATGGGAGTTGTAGTTCTGCAACACCTGGAGGGCCAGAGTTTGGACATGCCTGCCCTAAAGCATGTGGTGATTATTTGTATTTTCTCTACACCAGAAGTGATAGATTAAAGAGGTTGTCCGACCTTTTACTATTGATGACCTTTCCTCAGGATAGTAGAAAAACAGGGATGAACAGCACTCCTTGGTTCCTGTGAGCAGCGGGTGCTCGCCTCCAGGGGGTGGTAAAAGTCCCCTTGTACGTCAATAGTCCAAACAAGATTTTGAAAAATAAAAAATGGAGACAGCACGTCCAAAATGTGTGATTTATTCCGGATGCTATGCTTTCCTCAGGATAGGTCATCAATATCAGATCGGTGGAGGTCAGACACCTAGCACCCCGCCAATCAGCTGTATGAGGAGATGGCGCTCGCAGTGAGCACGTGCCATCTCCCTTCTCTCATCTTGTCCTCTGCTGCCATAGATAGCAGCAGTGAACAGGAAGAGAGGAGGGAGGCGGCACGTGCTCACTGCGCGCGCCATCTCCTCATACTGCTGATTGGCGGGGTGCTAGGTGTCTGACCTCCACCGATCTGATATTGATGACCTATCCTGAGGATAGGTCATCAGTAGTCAAAGCCCAAACAACCTCTTTAACATAATTGTTATCTGTCCTGTATCCAAGTAAGGATACTTTCACACTTGCCGTCTGAGGATCCGGCAGATAATTCTGTCGCCGGAACTACCCGTCCGATCCATCATACCGCATGACAACTGAAAGCATCCGTCTCTCCATTTTCAGACAGAGTGACGGATCCGTCTTGTTTTTTTTTTTTGTTCACAGTTTTAAAGGTCTGCGCATGCGCAGACCGGAAGGACAGATCTGTCGTTGCGGTATTTGTAATGCCGGATCCGGCACTAATACAAATCAATGGGAATTAATGCCAGATCCAGAATTCTGTCATGTTTTCCGGAATTTTAGACGGAGATACTGTAATACCGCAGCATCCATCTAAAAAACGTTTACATACTGAACCGAAGACATCCTGATGCATACTGAATGGATTTTTCTCCATTCAGAATGCATGGGGATAATACTGATCAGTTTTTTTCCGGCATAGAGCCCTGACGACGGAACTCTATGCCGGAAAAGAAAAATGCTAGCGTGAAAGTACCCTAAGAATCCATATAGATGTAGATACATTTATTTATTAAACATGTTACAAAAAAAGAAAAAAGGCGAGAATAGGTCGCACATCCACAAGCTTAGCTTTGATCTATAACTGCTTCTTAGCAAAATTAACATGGCTTCTCAGCACAACATTTCGTGTACAAACCCCCTATACTGCATACTATATAAAAGGCATTAGGCTGTTTGGCTGCTGTGTCCCGCCGTATGCTGGTGCAGTGCTGTGGTGCTGGTGGTCGCAGTGCAGTGCCGCGCCGGGTCTGGAGGTCACCGTGCAGTGCTGTGCATAATTTAGAGTAGGTCCAACTCCAAGAGGCAACCTTGGCGCGGTGAGTGGGCTTATAACTTTTGATCAAAATGTACACTAATGCCTCTTATATAGTATACAGTATATGGGGTTTGTACACAAAATATTGTGCTGAGAAGCCATGTTAATTTTGCTGAGAAGCAGTTATAGATCAAATCTAAGCTTGTGGATGTGCAATCTATTCTTTTTTTTTTTTTTTTCTTTTTGTACCACATTCATTTTTTGAACTTATAGTTTATGTTGATCAACATCTTGTACTTTCCCCTTTTACTGTTCTTCCAAGAAATCCTAATCTAGCTATAGTCTACTGGTTATTAGTATGATATTCTATTATGGAATTATTCCATGAGATCCCCTGGATGAAATTCACAAAAATATAATTGTGGTGCACATCTTATCACATGCTGTATGAAATTTGTGAGTAGGAATATGTTTTGCTTGATTTGTCCTGAAATAAAACATACATCATGTTGGATTATGGTTTGCGTTTGGGACACTATAAAGCAGGGCTGGCCAACCTGTGGCTGTCCAGCTGTTGTAAAACTACAACGTCCACCATGCCCTGCTGTAGGCAGACTGGGCATGCTGAGAGTTGTAGTTTTGCAACAGCTGGAGAGCCGCAGGTTGGTCATCCCTGCTATAAAATGTCCACACACTGGGGAACGCCTGTTGGATTTCCTCCTTTAACTGTCTAATATTGATATATACTATTTCCATTCTACTATAACAGTACTGAAAAATAGATTAAGAGATGCTAATATTAAAAAGCAATCATCCACTATTTAAAAAAAATACAAAATTGTTGGTACTCTTACGTTAAAGAAAGAAAAGCCCACAAGGGTCAATAACTTAAAGAAAAATTTACAGAAAATTAGCTAATGTAAATTAGACTTTGCTTTTGAATTGTAGTTAACAGAATGATTCATAAAGCAAACTAATGAAACTGGTCTGGACAAGAAGGCCACTTCAGAATAGTCCAATGCTTTGCTCTTAGCCATTCTTGGATGTTATTAACTATGTGATTTGGGCCATTATCCTGTTGGGGGACCCATGCTATGACCTGTGACTGAGACTAAACTTTCTGACACTGGGCAGCACACTTCGCTCCAGAATGTCTTGATAGTCTTGAGATTTCATTGTACCCTGCCCAGATTCAACGCTATGCCAGATGAAGCATAGCGGCCCCAAAACTGAGCCTCCTCCGTGTTTTACTGTACAAGCAATGTTCTTTTCTTTGTATGCTTAGTTTTTTGAGTCTGTGAACATAGAGCTGATGTGACTTGTCAAAAAGCTCCAGTTTTGTCTCATTGCCAAAGGACATTCTACTGGAAACTTTGTGTTTTTTTAGTGTATTTTGGAAAGTTCCCATCTTACTTTTTTAGGATTTGCTTTCAACAATGGTTTCCCTCTTGGTAGTCTTCCATTAAGTCCACTTTGGCCAAGACAGCGAAGGATGGCATCTGACACTGATGTACCTTGACCTTGGAGTTCACCTCTAATCTCTTTGGAAGTTGTTCTGGCTCTTTGGTTACCATTTGTATTATCTGTCTCTTCAATTTGTATTCAATTTTCCTCTAGTGGCCACGTCCCATAGACCTTAAAGTCCTAAATAATATCATCAAGCTCTTTAGAGATGATGTTATAGCCTTTACACATTATTGTCTATAATTGTCTTTCTAATCTCCTGAGACAACTCTCTCCTAAGCTTTATTTGGTCCATCTTCAATGTGGTACACATTATTATACCAAACAGCACAGTGTCTACTTTTCACCCTTTAAATAGGTAGACTGACTGATTACAAGTTTGAAGACACCTGTGATACTAATTGCAGGACACACCATAGTTTAACACATCCCTATGGTCAATTTACTTTAAATCATTTCCAGGGGTACCATCCTTTTTGTTCAGGCCAGTTTCATTAGTTTGTTTTCTAAAATTATTATGTTGAACCACAATTTAAAAGCAATGTCTGTTTTTCATTAGCTGATTTTCAGTAAATTTTTATTTATTATTACTCATGTTAGTTTCAGTGATCATTGTGGGATTTTCTTTCTTTAAGTGAAGAGTACTAACAATTTTGTCCACGTGTGTATATCTAGTCCAAAATTATGGCAGCACTAACGGTGTAGAGATGAGTGGAGTGCCTTCAGTTTAGATGAGACCAATCATCTGTTCCATGCAAAAGGAAAAAAGCCGTGGCACATCCAAGTGAAGTGACGTTTTAGTCCTCTTACTGGAACTATTATCAAGCAAGTGAATACACACACGTGTTGAGTATTTAACCTCTTACGGACAAAGGATGTACCGGTACGCCCTGATGTCCTGGTACTTAAGGACACAGGACTTACTGGTACGTCCTGAGTATTTGCAAACACTGCCAAGCGGCGCGGGGTAATCGGAACTGAGTGCCTGCCAAAATCATCATCGGCAGGCACTCTGGGACAATGCCGAGGGGAGTTCTGTGACCGCCCATATAGGTGATCGCAGCAAACCGGAGGTCAGTTCAGACCTGCGGTTTGCTGCGTTTCCGGGTTATTTGGTTCTCTTGTGACCCGATAATCCGGAATAGGATGGTAATGGGTGGTTTAATAATACACAACCAGTCACCATCCTTATATCCTATGAGGTGATGGTGATATCACCTCACAGGATCGATTTCTATTGGCTGCACGGGAAAGGTTAAGGGAAAGGTTTAGGTCAGGCAGGGAGACTTAGGGAGAGTTTAGAGTTAAGTGTTTTTTTTTAACTGTTGCATCACCCTCTTTGGGTGTCTGGGGTCCACAGCACAGCTGTGTGACCCTAGACCCCCCCAGGGGTGCTGCAGATTCCCACAGTGGGCTTCACTGAATACGACTATTTTAGTCTTTTTTTCAGTGAATCCTTTGTGAATCTGATGGTGGAGCAAACAAATCTGTATGCCCAACAGTTCATTTCTCAACACCTGGGCTCTTTTTTTGGCTAGGGCCGGTGGCTGGACTCTGGTCATTGCAGCCGAGATGAGGACATTTTGGGGCCTTGTGCTGCTCATGGGCCTAGTCAAAAAACTCAGTGTCAGGCATTACTGGAGTGGGGACGTCCTCTACCAGACCCCACTTTACAGTACGGCCATGACACGCTCCCGGTTTGAGGCCATCCGGAAATGCCTGCAATGACCATTCGACCACTGAGGAAGGGACTAGAATTTGTCCCGAATGCGTCTGGTCTGAGGAAGCAGTGAGGATTTCAAGGAATACAAAGAATTGGATTTACTTGTTTGTTCTAACCAAGGAATAAACGTCGCAAATACCACCAACAGCGGGATTCTTCAAATTCCTACAGTCGGCAAGACTGACCTATCAGGAACCCGAAACCGTGTGATGTACGGCTGAGTCATCATCACGTGGAACATCACATGATAAGGCAAGTGATCACGTGGGACGCCATGCAGGTCCTTGCAGGACAGAGGACATCACAACAGACAGAGAAGCGGTAAAGTACCCACACTCTTTATTTTCCACCTGTAATGTATATATTACAATATAATTTATTAGCTGCACATCTAATAAAACAAACTGGGAAGCCAATTCACTAATTTTTTTTCCAGTGAACCGAAATCCTGTTACAAGACAGAGAATGTTCTCTTCTTAACAGACAGGAGATTAAACAACTGTAATTCTGCGCACACAAGACCAGAATTATACTGCCACCCGGTATTGCAGTTTACTGATTTTTATTTTTAAACATCTTTTTTAATATATATTTTCATTTTCATTTTTACCCTCGATCCTTTTTATTCATTGATCAATTATTACACTCTATTTTTTGTGCACGGACATTTTGCCACTATTTCTATTATTTTATTTTTTTTGCTACTTATATTGAGCACCCCTATTGGATTACTATCACTGCCTCACATGTTTGAACCTGACCTTTTACAACATCTTCACTATTAATTTCATTCACATTTATCCAGAAATACTTTTTTGAACCATTTGAACAGTTGTTGGATTCTTCAAGACTTTTTACTATCCCATTGATGATCATTGACTATTTACCTTATTTTATTTTTATTTTTAACTAAATAAATATCTTCTAGTGTAAACCAAATGTGAGTGTGCTATCGCAAATTTTCTTCTTAATCCGATATGTTCATACTGTTTTTAGGTGTACTGGTGATTGAGCACCTCTATCCATATTGGGCAACTGGTGAGCCACTGAGCAATTTTAATTTACACTAATATAGTGTTAAACCTAAATAAATTTGGCCACATTTGTAATAATCTGCTCTATAAAAATACCCCATGACCTAACCCCTCAGATTAACACGGTCAGGTCAACAAAATAAAATAAAAACTGTGCCAATACAGGTATTTTTTGGCAAATTTTCCATTTTAATCCATTTTTCCAGTAAAAAAGCAAGGGTTAACAGCCAAATAAAGCTTAAAATTTATTGCCCTGATTCTGCAGTTTGCAGAAACACCCCATATTTGGTGGTAAACTGCTGTACGGGCACACGCAGGGCGCAGAAGGAAAGAAACGCCATATGGTTTCTGGAAGGCTGATTTTGATGGCCTTTTTTTTTTACACCATGTCCCATTTGAAGAACGCCTGATGTACCCTAGAGTATAAACTCCATAAATGTGACCCCCACCTAATAAACTACACCCCTCAAGGTATTCAAAACTTATTTTACAAACTTTGTTAACCCTTTAGATGTTCCTCAAGAGTTTATGGCAAATGGAGGAGAAATTTCTGATATTTCTATTTTTGGTAACCTTGCGTCACAAAAATGTAATATAGAGCAACCAAAAATCATATGTACCCTAAAAATAGTCCCAAGCAAACTGCCTCCTTATCCCGTAGTTTCCAAAATGGGGTCACTTTTATGGAGTTTCTACTCTAAGGGGGCATCAGGGGGGCTTCAAATGGGACATGGTGTAGATAAACCAGCCCAGCAAAATCTACCTTCCAAAAACCACACGGCGCTCCTTTCCCTCTATACCCTGCAGCGTGGCCATACAGTAGTTTACGACCACATATGGGGTGTTTCTGCAAACTACAGAAACAGGGCAATAAATATTGGGTTTTGTTTGGCTGTTAACCCTTGCTTAGTTACTGGAAAAAATTTATTAAAATGGAAAATTTGCCAAAAAATTTCAATTCTGAAATTTCATCTCTATTTGCCAGTAACTCTTGTGAAACAAGCGTTAACGACGTTTGTAAAACAGTTTTGAATACCTTGAGGGGTTTCTGTTACCTAGGGAGTTTCTGTTATGTAAGCCTCATAACGTGACTTCAGACCTGAACTGGTCCCTAAAAAGTGGGTTTTTGAAAATTTCTTTAGGAGATTTGCTTCTAAACTTCCAAGCCTTGTATGTCCCCAAAAAATAAAATGGCATTCCCAAAATGATCCAAACATGAAGTAGACATATGGGGAATGTAAATTAATAACCTTTTTTGGCGCAATTACTATGTATTATAGAAGTAGAGAGATTGAAACTTGGAAAATTGCACATTTTTCAAAATTTTGGGTAAATTTGGTATTTTTTTATAAATAAAAATGAATTTTTTTTTACCTCAGAATGGCCTGAATAAGTTAGAGCGTTTTAAAGTTATTCACACATAAAGTGGCACTGGTCAGATTTGCAAAAAATGGCCTGGTCCTTAAGGTGAAAATGAGCCGGGTCCCTATGGGGTTAAAGGCACAGCCTAATTTACATAAATGATTAATTATTAAAAAGATACATGATTTGTGCAAAGAATGATTAAACATACATTATATTAAAAACAGAATTGTGTTCCTAAAGTTAAAGTGAAAACATGCATATACTTGTGATACTGATACATAATATAAATTACCCTTTCAAAATATAGTCAATTATATATGTGATTATAATCATCTGAGCAATGGTGATTGCCCATAGCAACATAGGGTAGCTCACCTGCAAACCGCTCAACAGGCAAAAGATTCAGAGATGTAAATAGTGCTCACAGCGTGAGTATTAATGGCACTTGCAGCGTGTGTGAAAAGAAATAGCACATATGCGCCTTTTCAATCCAGCAAAACAAAATACCAAGTCAACTAGTAAAAAAGATGTAGTGTAAAAAATATAAAAAATAACAACATAATAAAGACATTAGCGAACCAGCAGAACACCATTCAATCAAATAAGCAATTATAGAGACTGGTCACGTCCGATCGCAAGGATAAGGAAACCACTGCAGGGCCAGGTGATGCTGCGGTCAAGTGTACCCACTCGGTCCTAGCACAGCTACATAATCACCCCATATGGGCATCATTCGCACAGGGTCCTATATATGCAGCCGCTCAGTAGACATCTAGCCTGCTAAACAGACATTCTAGTACTGCCCCAGTTTTATAGTTAATATGCTCCATTAGACAAAAAGTATTGTGTAACCCCTTGTGGGAGCATTACTGCACCTGTAATTCAACCTAAATGGCCACCAAGTCTGTATGACTGCCTCACGGTCGTGGACTATAAAGTACAAAAGGTGCTAAATATCATAAATTCAGTGAGGGCCATATATAACAATATAATCACTGGTAGCATAATACATAGTAGTCTATTAAGTATCACAAACATTTATTTATTTTTTTAAAATAGAAAAAAATAACAGAAAACAAAATTAAATATTAAATGGAAAAAAAGAAAAATATATGCAAACTAGTGGTTACTCGGGTGTGCCTCCCCCAGTTATCCAACGGCAATGATTTTAAAAGAACAAAGAAAAAAATACATACAATGGCACTATATACCGTAGCTGACAGTAACAGAAAACCAGACAAGTATGCGGAGAACGCCATCATTATATACTTAACCACAGTTTATAATAAATATTCAGACCCAATGGTTTTAAAGATTTGAGCCTGAATATCTATTCAGATTCACGTTTTTTTAGACAGTAGGGCAGGGTTCAATTTGGTGGATGCCCGATTCACTCAGACTCTGGGTTTTTTATCAAGATCTATCCCCATATTCGCTATCGACTCTGCTCCTCTTACTTAGGGGAACCCGACACACATTGTACATAACATACATCTTTGGGTGGAGGCCCTCCATAATGAGTTTATTTCTTGCTATGTCCTTGAAGGTCTTCCTACTCTTATGGTATTGGGTATTCCCTGTTTGGTAGTGCACAATCCTGTTGTTGATTGGCAGGCCAGGGAGATATTGGAGTGGAGTGAGCATTGTAGGGGCAATTGCTTAAGTAGCAGTTGCTTAGCCACCTCCATTACAACCTTACCAGTTATTATGCCTCTGTATGAACAACACAGGCCTAATTTCATCTTCATGCACCAGCTCGTTGAGGTCGCATCATTAGAGAACGGCTGCTGGGACTGGGGTACCTCAAATGGAGTGGTCTGCACTTTCTCCAGACCTGAATCCCATTGAAAACCTATTGCATCAGCTGAGTCGCCATGTACAGGCTCTTAACTCTGTACCTCAGAACCTCAATGACCTGAGGGCTGCCCTTCAAGAAGAGTGGAATGTCATGCCTCACCAAACAAAAATTCGACTTGTGAAAAGCATGAGACATCATGGTCAAGCTGTAATTGATTCTCAAGGCCATATGACAAGTTATTGAGACATTGACATATTTTGTGGGGATGTACCCACCACTGTTGTTGGCTTTTGTTTCAATAAATTGTTTGAGATGAGGAAATCACCATTGCATGCTTCTACTCAAATGCCCCACTTTCATGATATAATATCACTGAAGAAGTCCGGGTTCGGGTCTGGGTACCACATTCAGTTTTTTCTCACGCTTGTGCAAAATGCATTGCACTCACGTGGAAAGAAATAAACAACACAACGCAATAGCAGTCAAAACTGACTGAAATTGCGTGCGCACTTGCACGATTTTCCCGCCACGCACCCGCATCCTATCCGGCCCTCACACGTGTCGCCCGTGTGAAAGAGGCCTTACATTGTTTTTAGTGACTGATCCGTTTTCATGAACAGACACAACCTCAGCTTGCTCCGGTTTTGAGTCCAGTCACCAAACAGAATCCTGACGGAACGTAATGCATTCTGATCGGATCTCATTCCATCCAGAATGCATGGGGACAAAACTGAACCGTTTTGGCCCCATTTCGAGATCCTCTGCTGGATCTCAACCGAATGCCAAAACACATATGTGAAAGTAGCCTTAGGCTAGTTTCACATTAGCGTTCGTCAGATCCAGCAGGTTGTTTCAGCTAGGAACAGCCTGTCGGATCTCTCTGTATCCAAGGCTGGGCGGGGTTATCTGCGGTTGGTGATATAGTGGTGGTGGGGGGGGAGACAACGGCGTGGAGTGTAGACTATGAGCCGAGGAGAGGCGTGCTTAGGCTTTGCTGGAGGGCGGGCCAGGGCACTCAACGGGGGCATTCCTGGGCACATTTGAAGAAAAACAACGCCCCTCTGGGCACCTTACTAGCTAATTTGCATAAGGTATAAAGTGGATTTTTTTCAAGATAGAAACCAAGCAGCAAGGAAAGAAGAGCACATCTGGAAAGGAGGTAGTAAGTGCTGCAAGACAATAGTTTTAGTTTAATGGTGATGATTCTGGTGACAGATTCCCTTTAAGCATTTTTGTTATACACTTTATTATGGAAAGATGTTTCTTTGTACTAGAAAACTGTGTGTAAAGAGTCTTTTTAGCAAAGTTCTACGAGAGCATTAACAAGGAGAGTCTGTCTTCAGTCTTCTGTACCACTGAGCGCTGAAGACGCCTGTGCATAACATGCAAAAGTTTCTAGCCTGCCTCCTGTCCCTAACTACGTATATACTTGTTCCCTATGACACCCTGCCTATCTGACTTGTTACACACAGGTGTCTTCAGCACCCAGTAGAACTGAAAACATACTCTTCTTATTAACCCTTAGGATACCGGAGGTTTTTCATTTTTGCGTTTTCATTTCTCTTCGCTATCTTCCATGAGACATAACTTTTTGATATATCCGTTCACATAGCTCTATAAGGGCTTATTTTTTGTGGGACAAGTTGTACTTTCTAATGCCACCATTAATTATGGCATGTAGTGTAGTGGGAAGCGGTAAAAAGAATTCCAAATGGGATGGAATAGGAAAATGAACGCAATTCCTCCACCATTTTATGGGTTTTGTTTGCACGGCGTTCCGTTTACGGCAAAACTGACCCATGCCCTTCATTCTCTGGGTCAGTATGATTACAACAATACCCCATATGTATAGGTTTTTTTAATGTCTAAATAGTGTGGGAAATAAAATTTCTTTTTACATCACCATTAAGAATTGGCGAAACGACTTTGGATGAAACATACAAAGTTGATTCGCATAAAACTTAGTTCCAATACTGTACGGAGCAGGAGCACAGTCACTTCAATGTATCTTTATTTCTGTTCACTTTCATTCATCCTCTCTTAACCTGTATGCTATTGCCACCTACTCCATTCCTGGACTCCAGTTTCATTCATTCTGTAGCTATCATTATTTGGGTTCTGTCATTTATTGATTAGTTAATTAGTTTATTTCAACAACTTGCCAGTAATGATACATTTTTCATACATTTTTCTTGTGACCGTCTAGTTCATTTACAATTCAGCCCTACCGTAAGTCCTGGGTATACCTGTTAGTACTAGGGAAAGGCAAGTGATATAGGTGAAGTCCATGTCTACGGTCCTGTGAGCAGTATAACTGTAGCTCCATGCACCGCAGGCTACACCAGACAGTTTCCACCTTTTGGTTCTGTGTAAGTACATAAATACAGACTGCAAGATTATAACATTACCACTTGGCAGAAAAAAGAAACAGCTGAAAGTAGGCTCTGTATGATGAGGCTGCAGCACTGCCTCAAAACGCGTTTCAATTAACCTTCATCCTTAAAGGTCATGCTTTCTGCTATGACTCACATTTTATACATCTGCAAGGAAATTTTTGGTTGTGGTTTCTCCAATGTCATTATTAGATGAAACAAGGGCTTGAACCGACAACTAGCAATTTCCGATTTTTTTGCAGGCCAGGCCAGGCGGTTCTTTTTAGCCGAGGTAAAACAGCATGTAAAAGGGCAGACAATGTAACTGTGATATTGTATGGTGTGGTTCGGTTACGACTGAACCAATTGTAATTGGGTAATTGTATACTTGACAATCAAGTTGTACATGATTGCTAAGTGCCATTATCAGCCTGAATAATAACCATCATGTAATTCTGATCAGTTTCTGTCATGTGCAGCTCCTGCTATCAGGGCCTGTAATGGGCGCAAAATCTAACAGGGTGCCTTAAAGAAATTGGAGCGGGAGCAGAGATTAAGCTTTGCATTCTTATCTGATGAAGACATTTAATGTCTCTAAATTTGAGAAGTGCTGATTTTAAGGTTCTGAAAAAGCCACTTACAAGAAATACAGGGCTGAGATTGAAAAGAAGCAAGCATGTAGTATGGGTAATTCAAGTAGATGGACTAGCAAATCAGCTTTGGATTAACTCCTTAATCTAGTGTAGGACATGATTTTCAAGCTTGCACATTGCCGCGAAGACTGTAATTGGAAGCCAGGCTAAAGCCATTGTATGGAATAACCTGCGATTTTTACCTGAAAGTACAAAATCTTTATTCGGAAACTGCTGTGTGGATCACAGTATGTTATAAATTGTAGTGCTTGACAAACCTTAAAAGAAAGCTGTAGGCCTATACTTTTTGAATCTTTAAATTAAATTGTATATTTTCTGCTCTACTTTTTTTTAAAAGTTTGCTTTTAACATAGGAGTACACAGAAATCATAGGACCAAATAGAAAAATTTAGAATGTCCCCCCATAATGTCTATTATTGGGGAGTATTTGGACCCAGCGTTATTTTCTTTGACTTTTCTGAGGCTTCTATCACACACCTAGGGAATGCTGTGTTTTGACAAAAAAAAGCCACTGTCCTAAAAAATATACCAAAAGTGAAGAAAAATGCCTCAAAAATGCACTGTTTGTTGTGCATTTTATGATATCTTACTGACTTTTACTGGTTAAGAACCAGTTTATTTTTCAGCTAGATAACCAAGAACAATTTCAAAATTTTGCTATGTGCTACATTATTTTACACTCTTCTTACAGGACAAAAAGGGTTTTATTCTTATAGTATCATTTTTTATTTTTTTTTCTAAATTTGCCAAAATCAGAGAAATAAAGATAAACGTGTAATTTTATACATGCAACTTTTTACACACAGTATTGGCCATGGGTAAAATTGATCTGGGTTCCTAGGATGGATTAAGTGCATCAGAGGCCTGGGGCTGTCTAACAAGCTTGAGCCCTCTCCTTCCAATTTCCCCTGACACCTCCCCCCTTCCATGTGCCAACCAGTGTTATTATTTTTCTATATGAAGAAGCTGCGGTGCTCCATGAGCACTTATGCCTCTTCCTAGGCCATATTACATCATATTCATCAGTCAAGTGGCCAAGAGCAGCTCAGTCCCATCCAAGTGAATAGGTCTGAGCTGCAATACCATGCATAGCCGCTATCAAATGGGCAGCACTGTGCTTGGTAAGCAGCAAGGAGGCCACGGTGTGCTCCTCAAAAAGCTGATTGCCACCTTTTTCGCGTATTGATGACCTATCCTAAGTCACTTTAAAAATCTCTAGTCAGACACATGGAGTACTGTGTACAATTATGGGCTCCTGTGAACAAGGCAGACATAGCAGAGCTGGAGAGGGTTCAGAAGAGGGCAACTAAAGTAATAACTGGAATGGGTGTACTACAGTACCCTGAAAGATTATTAAAATTAGGTTTATTCACTTTAGAAAAAAGAAGACTGAGGGAAGATCTAATAACTATGTATAAATGGGGTAGGACAGAGATCTTTCCCATCATCTATTTATACTCAGGATAACTCTCTGAGTACAGATAATGTAGTAGATGGTACCTGCTGTCTGAGGTACTCAAAGTTGGTGCAGCCTCCTCCTTCTTGCCACGCTGCTCCTCTAACCTCCTCCCCTTCGGATGAGGATACAGCAGAGTGGCAAGAGGGAGGAGGAAGGGACTGCAGTGGACAGTGTGCCTGCAGAGCGGCCCTGATCGGGTTATAGAATAGCAGGAATTGAACTCTGTGGCCATGCAGCTTAAAAGGACACTCCAGTGCTCAGTGTTGCTGAATGTATTCTGTAATGTGGGTGTTTGGACTGGCGTTGGGCCAGAGATGACAGTCTGGGGCTGCAGACCCAAACACTCCTGTTATGATCCGCCATTGCTTGCTTCACATCTTGCTACTTTGCCCATGTATTAGGCTGATTTTATACCAGCTGTAGGGATCTGTACTCACAGTGGGGTTGGCAATTACAGATTTTCACGGAGACAGCGGGATTCAAAGTCCAGATCGTGCTTTATTTGGTCACTTCAGTATAACAGATTAGCATCCAAGTTATAGCGTCACTTGATGTGGTGAATTTACAGCACCAGCATAACAGAAAGAAAAAATAAATAACAGCCCATCTGGGCTCTATCTAATACACAGGTGATTCCTGTCTCACCTATAGAGTCCTGTTCACACCAGGGGAGATCAGGCTTCACTCAGCCAGTCTTCAGGCTCTGACCACACAGTTCAGATCTCCAGGCTTCAATCCCTTCAGACTGCCTTTCTCAGGTCTTCTTTATTCCTCAGTGATGATCCCAGCAGGCCTCATCTGGGCTAGGGGAACCTGTGATAGAAGGGTGTAGACTGGAAAATCCTTCTGCCAATCCTATCTACCAGACCAAAGAAATTACAAAACTTAAACAAAGAGCTCCAGCAGACAATGCTCTACTGAATCTAAATGCAGCCCTGTAGATTTCATCTATTTTACCCAGCTGAGGTATCTGGGTGAGATATCCACTCCCTCCAGCATCTTACTGTACACATCACCAAAAAGCATACTGTTTCTTACTGGCCCTGAGCACCTGAAATACACTGACGAGCAAAAGGGTAACAATGTTTTGAACGTAGGACTTTTCCACTACAGCTTTGAACGTGAGATTACCATCATTTTATAGACAATCTACTTGGCTATCTCATACATAAATTGGACTTGTAACTATTTAGCATATAATTAGTTATGCAGATTCTTGTCATGTAACTGCATTGTTACTGTTTTGCTTCTGGTGGTGGAACAATTTTCTTCTTCTTGTATACTACAAATTGCAGCCTGTTCTCACATTCTCTAATAGGTACTAAGGTTGATTCCTAAGCTAAAGCTCTCTAGTTCGAATCCAAAAGCAAGAAAAGAGAAACAACATCATCCAGCTCATTGGTAGTGGTATCTCGGCCAAGAAAATTGCTAAACTGCATCATGTGAGTGCCATGACAGTTGGAAGAATATGAAATGAAGTCCGTCCATCCATTCCAAAGCCAAGAGATGGACGTCCAGGCAACTATCAGAGTTAACAAGTCAGCTCATCACAAGGTCTATTAGTTCTGGCGTGACAGACATGGCAGTAGAGGTGGCTTGTACACTTCATAATAGTGAGATCACAGGCGTCCACATGCCTCATAGAAGTCTGGAATGGTGGCCCGAAAAAAAGGTGAAGGAGCCTCAAAAAAGTATGAACAGTGGATAATAGAACATTGGAAACGGGTAATTTGGAGCGATGAGACAAAAGTCAATACACTGGGCTCTGATGGGTGCAAATGGGTCTGGAAAAAACAAGGGAAAGAGGGCTATTGGATTGAGAAAGTTTGATGGAGGAAGCCTGATGATATGGGGTTGTTTCATAGCCAAAGGTGTTGGGATACTTGACCAGGATCGTTGGTGGTCTCAATGCTGAGCTATATGTGAGTATCCTACAAGTACTATGGGTATGACGACAGTGTTCCAGCAGGAAAACGACCCAAAGCATACGTCAAGATTGGTGAAGGAAATGGTTCAATGACAATGAAGTAGAGGTGATGGATTGGTCCCCACAGTCCTCAGACCTCAACCCAATTGAACACTTGAACACAAGAATCTGCATAACTAATCATCTGTTAAATAGTTGCAAGTCCCATTTATGTATGTGATAGCCAAGATGATTGTCTATAAAATGATGGTAGTCTCACATTCGAAGCTGTAGTGGATGGTGACAAAACACTGTTACCCTTTTGCTTGTCAGTGTATTTCACTGAGTTTATTTACAAACAGACCCTTCAATGTGTTGCTCAAGGGGTTTAGCATCATGTTCAAGGGTCCACTCGTTTACTATTGATGGTCTATCCTCAGCATATGACATCAGTGTCTGATCGTGTTGGTCCAGCAACCTGCACCAGCACCGATCAGCTGTTTCAGAGTAACCCTAGCAGGTGTAGGGTGTCAGACTTGTGTGCTATTTTATGGAAGCACTCT
This sequence comes from Bufotes viridis, assembly GCA_033119425.1. NCBI lineage: Eukaryota > Metazoa > Chordata > Amphibia > Anura > Bufonidae > Bufotes > Bufotes viridis. The sequence continues at coordinate 102,261,216 of CM065590.1, forward strand.
CTACACACAGTGTGGGTCGCAGGAAAAATTGATCTAATTGATACCCAACATGTATGTCCTGTCTGTCCCACAAAGACTAAGTTGAGTTTGCAAAATAACCACTCTGAAACATAGAACTCCATAGTATTCATCCAGGGGCATAAATTAATTCGTTTTTAGATTAAAAAAAAAACAGCAAACCTGTTTTTTGCAAACGAAAAGGCTCTGTGCAATAGGTGCACCCCAAAAATGGCATCCTTCACCCACCCTTTCCCTTCTCCACTCTGGAAAAAAAATATATGTTAGAAAAATGTTATGGCTATGGTAAAAATGTTAATACTTGGGCACAGTATGGTATACCTCAAAACAAGTAGGAATGCATAGGTCTGGATTTGAAGGACATAAGGGACAAAAATATCTGGAATCTTTTTGACGACCATGTTTGAATGCACACTCTGCACCTTTTCTGTGGTATACTCCTTGCTGATGTGGGGTAAATCTTGACTCTGCTAATCTTTGGACATCTGTGGACTGGAGGTGTTGTGTGGTGTCTTCACTTTGAAATATGAGGCCTTCAATGATTTGAAAATCAAGGCTCGTGTTTCTGCCTCTTTTTTTTCTGAGTTGTGAATTGCCACCTGTATGAGATCAATGGGCACGTTTTACCAGTTTTTTGCTTTTCACTTCACCAAGTAGGGATGAAAGACCTGGTCCCTTAGATCCACCCTCTCCCATTGATGTATTGTATTACAAAACTATTACTGGATTATGCTGATCCACTGATGTCCTTTTTTCCCTCACTGCCACTATTGCTACAGAATATACTGTTCCCAATACATACACATCTTTGTGGTCCCTATGCATCACAGCCAGCAACTCCTCACAGGCATAAGCACAAGATTCACCCTTTTTCATGTGTTTCCCTACTAGCTATTATGGAAAACCTATTTGGATTTTGCATATGGTTCCACACGCCCCCATGTTTGCAGCCTGTAAATGCCTGAACACCAGCACAGTTGAATAAAAATTGTGTTCACATGGCACTGCAAAGACTACATGCACCATACTATTTTACTGCTAGTGAAAAGATCAGTGGGGCATCCTGAAGGGTTAATTGCATGATCTATGCCTTCTTAGATTCTGAAGGAGCTGGTATATCCTGCGCAATTTACACCTAGCTTTTATATCTTAACACCATATTTTGCCTTCTTGGAAGGCAGATATTGGCAAAATGAAAGTCTTCTGTGGAACCTAAAGAATGATGCATCCACACTGACTTTCTGCTCAAAGGTATATAGTTTTATAAAAGATTCATACAAAATGTATTAGTTACATAATTGAATCGATACTGGAGGGGCTGTGATTGAAATGTATGAACCATAATAGACACTCCATAATAATCTCCAGATATCACTACAGAGTACATTAGGGTTCTTTGGCCAGAACTTGTGGACCAATAGGACTGGATGGTGGGTGGTCAATCTCTGGCATAGAAGGATGGAAGGTTCAGTGCAATGTATTGCATGGAATAAAATTTGGTTTGGTGGATAATTTCATTGAAGAGTTCATAACTGAATAATACTAAAATGAAGTAGTCCAGCTGCATAAAATTTGTATTATCTATGGTTATGCCAAAAATGGCATAAAATTGGTGAACTCCACAGACAAAGAAAGGAGCAGGTGTCCATAGGAAAGCACGTTTCGACATGAGAGACCATGCTGTCATGTGCAACTTGCTACTAGGTCTTGTTCTTGTAGCTCCTCTGAAAAAATACCTGAAGTGATACTTTCATTGTCATAGTATACAAAAGGATCCATTCAAGAGACTGTCTCTGATTCAGACCAATTGGTCTGATTCAGACTAACAATAGAGATCATGTCAAATCTGCATCAAAAACTGTGCTAAAAAATGCATCAGGCAAAAAAATGCATTCAAGTTTATCAAAACTGATTATACAAACTTTGTTAACCCTTTAGGTGTTCCACAAGAATCAAATAATTCACTTTTTTGGCAGATTTTCAATGTTAATCCATTTGTCCTGTAACATAACAAGGATTAACAGCCAAACAAAACGCAATATCTATTACCCTGATTCTGCAGTTTACAGAAACACCGTATATGTGGTTGTAAACTGCTGTATGGGCGCACAGCAGGATGCAGAAGGAAAGGAGCGCCATATGGTATTCGGAAGGCAGATTTTACTGGATTTTAGGCACAGGGTCGCTTTTGAAGTCCCCCTCATGCACCCCTACAGTAGAAACTCCCAAAAAGTTACCCTGATTTTGGAAACCACGGGATAAGGTGACAGTTTTATTAGCACTATTTTGGGATACATATGATTTTTGATTGTTTGATATTATGCTTTTTGTGAGGCAAGGTGACCAAAAATAGCTGTTCTGGCGCAGTTTTTACTTTCAGTTTTTTTACGATGTTGCCTCACAGGTTAGAGCATGTGCTATTTTTATAGAACAGGTTGTTACAGAAGCAGTGAAACCTAATATGTTTTTTTTTTATTTATTTTGGTTTTAAACAATGAAAGCATTTTTTAAACAAAATCATGTTTTTGTGTCTCCATTTTCTGAAAGCCATATATTGAGGTACCACTTTCATTGGTACTATTTTGGGGTACATATGACTTTTTTGATCACTTCGTATACCATTTTTGGGAAGTGAGGTGGGCAAAATTGCAATTTCATCATTCCACGTTCCAGGTATGTCATTGTGGTTTAAGGGTTTAAATAGTAAGGGTCTGAAACCGCGCTGCTTGTGAATTAGTCGTACGGAGCACAAGTGAATGAATCAGGGTATTGGCCTTTGTCCTCCTCTCTCAAAGGGTTTGATCCTTCTCAGACCGCCTCCTCTGTAAGGTTAAATGACCGGCACATAGTGAAGTACCCTCTTAGTTGTTGTTAAAATGGTTTTATTCTACTCACAGACAAAGGTAGATATAAGGCATATCACAATGATAAAATCAGTTCAGGTTCCTGCCCGACCCAGGTTTCGCTCTCTGGCTTCCTCAGGGGCGACCACTGCGCATGTTCATAGCAGGGCCCTTTAAATAGCCCAGTTTCCCATTCCCGAACTCTGGGAGTCAACCCAATCAAATCATATTAAACAACATTCATAAATTACACCACCTATTCACACATAAAAACATATACTTAATCGGTGAGTTGGTTCTCACAGCGACAATTTTATCTATCCGCCGTACATCCAATATGCCCCACAAAAATTGGTTGCACAATAAAACATTTTTACTTATCAGCTACACACTCCACTATCATGTTACCGCAGCCTTATAGTATACGTAAGTCTCATTAATATATTCTGTTGTCCCTTTCCTTTGGACAGTATTAGTATCTTACATACATCTTCATTTTCCTTCTATTTGTATACTCTTCGTTCCGCATTATCAAAGGGCCTCATTATCCCATATATCACGCATATAACCCATATCTCATTCATCACGCAATCACCTAATTTTCTCTCCACCCACTACTGGTCTTGTTACTCCAGAGATCTCAAACCCACCTCTTTCCCATACATAAAATCCATATCACATGATCCAAATATCCAATCTGCAGTCACTATCAATGACGTTTCTTCAAAGGTCCTCAACACAAGGTAAAAACTTCATAGATTAGTTTCGCAGTAAAAAGAACACTTATCTGTACTTTACACTAAGCAGGGCTTCAGATCGAACTCTATGTTCAGGCCGCTTGGTTGCAAGGTCCCTAGTTGGTAAATCCATTGCACCTCTTTCCGATTAATCCGTGACAGCGAGTCACCTCCTCGCCAATGTGGTTTAACCACTTCCACGCCAGCAAATTTCAAGCCCCGTGGGTTCTTACCATGCATGAGCTTAAAATGAGCTGACACACTGTGGCTCATCAATCCCCTCTTAATATTCCCTATGTGTTCCTGGATCCTCACTTTCAACTTCCTCACTGTCCTGCCAACGTATTGGAGTCCACACGGACACTCCAATATGTATATTATGCCCTCATTCTCACAGGAACAATTTCCTTTTATTCGAAACTCCCCTCCGTTCTTCTTAGATACAATACAGTCAAGTGTTCTCATTCTTTCTTTTGTGTTCCGATTTTTACAACCGGTGCAGAACCCACACCACGTGAACTTCCCTCCCCCCCACCCCTCTTTTCCCCCACTGGGGGGATGGCACTATGCACCAGCTTGGTTCTAATATTCGGAGCCTTTCTAAAAATAAAGGTAGGGTTCTCAGGTATAGCCTTCCCTAAAATCGGGTCATTTTTGAGTGTTCCCCAGTTCTTTCTGACAGCTTTTTTAATAATATCCGACGTTGAGCAGTATCCAGTTGTGAGCGAAAACCTGTAATCCTTCTCATTCTTTTTTTCCTTCATATTTCCCCTTTCTTTAGTTTTCTCTTCCTCAACAGTCTTGATGGTAGCATCAAGGCTGTCTTCTTCATATCCCCTTTCAAGGAATCGGTCTTTCAGCACCTTACACTGTGATCTATAATCTTCCACCGTAGTAAAGTTTCGGGCCATTCTTTTGAATTGCCCTTTAGGTATATTCTTAAGCCATGGTTTATAATGGCAACTCCTCATGTCAATATATGAATTCATATCCGTATCTTTAAAAAAAGAACTAGTTTTAAAGCTACCATCCTCTATCCTTATACACAAGTCCAAAAAATTAATGGACACATTACTAATCTCCCCCACAAACCGCAAGTTCCATTTGTTATCATTAAACTGATGGATGAATGTCTCAAGTCCCTCCTTCTCTCCTTCCCACATTAGGAGGCAGTCATCGTTTCTTACGTACGTAAGAAACGTCATTGATAGTGACTGCTGATTGGATATTTGGATCATGTGATATGGATTTTATGAATGGGAAAGAGGTGGGTTTGAGATCTCTGGAGTAACGTGACCAGTAGTGGGTGGAGAGAAAATTAGGTGATTGCGTGATGAATGAGATATGGGTTATATGCGTGATGTATGGGATAAAGAGGCCCTTTGATAATGCGGAACGAAGAGTATACAAATAGAAGGAAAAAGAAGATGTATGTAAGATACTAATACTGTCCAAAGGAAAAGGACAACAGAATATATTAATGAGACTTACGTATACTATAAGGCTGCGATAACATGATAGTGGAGTGTGTAGCTGATAAGTAAAAATGTTTTATTGTGCAACCAATTTTTGTGGGGCATATTGGATGTACGGCGGATAGATAAAATTGTCGCTGTGAGAACCAACTCACCGATTAAGTATATGTTTTTATGTGCGAATAGGTGGTGTAATTTATGAATGTTGTTTAATATGATTTGATTGGGTTGACTCCCAGAGTTCGGGAATGGGAAACTGGGCTATTTAAAGGGCCCTGCTATAAACATGCACAGTGGTCGCCCCTGAGGAAGCCAGAGAGCGAAACCTGGGTCGGGCAGGAACCTGAACTGATTTTATCATTGTGATATGCCTTATATCTACCTTTGTCTGTGAGTAAAATAAAACCATTTTTAACAACAACTAAGAGGGTACTTCACTATGTGCCGGTCATTTAACCTTACAGAGGAGGCGGTCTGAGAAGGATCAAACCCTTTGAGAGAGGAGGACGAAGGCCAATACCCTGATTCATTCACTTGTGCTCCGTACGATTAATTCACAAGCAGCGCGGTTTCAGACCCTTACTACATGAATTTTCCAGTGTGAACTACCCACCACACTACATCGGAACCTGCAGCGCAAGTAACTGTCCGTGTTTCTGGGACACAGGACTGACATTTTCTATTTATTTTATTAAGGGTTTAAATGACTGCTGGCCGTATGCTTTCATTTAAAGGGGTTTGTCCCATCTGGACATTTATGGCATATGTAAATAATATGCCATAGATGTCCGATAGGTGAGGATCTCACCGATGGGACCTGCTCTCTCCATTCACTGCTATACCATTTCTGAAAATAGCTAAGCATGCTAGACTATTTTTGAAAGTTCCATAGCAGTGAATGGAGAGAGCCATGAATGTGTAGCCTCCTTTATATTCTCAACGACACATGGCAGGGCCACTTTCTTGAGATGGGACCAGGTCCCAGAGGATGTGCATATGCCATAAATGATCAGATGGGATAACCCAATAGGACAGCCCAATGGGACAACTCTTCAATACAGTGAGTGGTGCACGAACATAGAGGAGATAATTCTGTATTATACTGGCACTGAGGCTTATAGATCTGTTATGAGTATTCTCACACTGTTCTCTGACTATTTTATGGACACTGCTGTATGTTGGTACAATATTATATATAATTCTTTGTAGCAGTCAAATGGACAATTCTTTGCTAATGTATTATTTTTCTTTCAGTACTTTCAGCCTATACTTTTTAATGCGAACAATAGTGCTTAAAAGCTGCAAAGTGGCACCATTGTGTAGGCACTAAGTAGTGCTGTTTTTGAAGAAATATGAACAATCATCATTAATTATGTGGAAGAAATATGGACTATGACTATTTCAAAAATGGGAACACAGGCTTCCAGGAAATTATGTATTGCCTTTGGCACTTCTTTGATAAATCCTTAGAAAATGTAAAGAGAAAAAAAAAAAATATATATATATATATTGTAAGGGATCACTCTCTCACAGGGGGTCGCAATCACAGATTTCTCCTCTGACAACAGGGTTCGAGTCGAAATGGTGCTTTATTCTGGCGCTTCAGCACTAACACAAACATAAACCTAAATAAACACCTGCCCATCTGGGCTCTAGCTAATACAAAGGTCCTCGCCCTGACTCACCTCAAAAAAATGCAGTTTACACACAGGGTCTCTGGCTCCAACCCTCTCTGTAGGGTCACTTCCTCTCCCCAGTCATACACAGTGGGTTATCTTATCCCTCCATGATTATAGCCCAGCTGACCTAACCTGTGATCTCCTTAGCTAAAGGTGATATCTGTAGTGGACTAGGGGTGTGGACTAAGAGACTCCTACTACCAACCTGTTTGTCAGTTTAAAGAAATCCAGCCCATACAACTTGAAACAAAACTATCTCCAGCAACCTTGCTGAAGCAGCACTATTTCTGGATTTCAGTATCTCAACCAGCTAAACTGAACGGCTGGGTAAAATACACACCCCCACCATACCACTACCGTGCACTTTATCACGATAGATATATATATATATATATATATATATATATACACACACACACACAGTAGTGTCAACAGTTAAATAGTTTATTGTTTATCAATTAACAAAATTGTGAAAAAGTCAATAAACAAAAGAAAAATATAAATCAAAGCGATATTAGGTGTGACCACCCTTTGCCTTCAAAACAACATTGATTCTTCTAGGTACACCTGCACACAGGTTTTGAAGGAACTCAGCAAGGAAGTTGCTCCAAACATCTCGGAGAACTAACTACATATCTATTGTGGATGTAGGCCTACTCATATCCTTCTGTCTCTTCATCTAATCCCAGATAGACTGAATTATGTTGACATCGGGGTTTTGTGTGGGCTATATTATCACTTCCAGGACTCCTTGTTCTTCTTTATGCTGAAGATACTTCTTAATGACAATGGTTATATGTCATGGGTCATTGTCCTGCTGCAGAAAAAATTTGGAGCCAATCAAATGCCTCTCAGTCGGTATTACTTAAGTATCTGCCTGTATTTCTCAGCATTGAGGACTCCCCAACTCCATTTGCTGAAATTCAGCCACATATTTGCAAGGAACCTCAACCATGCTTTTGTTGCCTGCAGACACTAATTATTGTACCGCTCTCCAGTAGCGTTGAGCAACTTTCCTAGTGGGTTGGCTTGGTAGAATTGTCGAATATGTAGAATATAGCGCTATATTCTACAGATTCGACAATTCTACCAAGCCAACCCAATAGGAAAGTTGCTTAACACCTTTACGCGATTCGATTAACACGCATATTTAATTGAAGATTTTTCGCATACCATAAACTATATTAAATAATGAAGAATATTCAAAATCAGTAATGAGTCATTACTGACTTGAGGCTCAATTCAATTCGAGAATATTCGTAATTTTTCATGATTCCTCCCTGCTTAAGTTGCTTTTGGGCCAATGACTGTTCACATTAAATTGGAAAAAATGACGAATATTCTAAAAAACTAATATATAGCACTATATTCTATGGTGCTATATATTCGTGCTTTAGAATATTCGCTACGCTCCAGCCCTTTGGTGAACAAACTGCCCTTTTATCAGCCAAATATTTTAAATTTCGATTCATAAGTCCAGAGCACCTGCTGCCATTTTTCTGCACCACAATTGTTATGTTTTTGCGCATAGTTGAATTGCTTGGCTTTGCTTACATGTCAAAGGTATGGCTTTTTGGCAGCAATTCTGTCATCAATACCACTTCTATTCAAACTTCTCCAAACTGTAGATGGATATATATGGGTCCCACTGGTTTCTGCCAGTTGTGAGCTGCTGGACATCTTCTGATTTTGAAGCGAATTAGGCATGATGTGTCTTTCATCTGCTACACTAAGTTTTCTTGGCCAATCCCTGTGTCTACAGTCTTCAGTGTTGCCATTTATTTTGAGCCCCTTCAATAGAGGTTAAACAGCATACCTTGAAACCCCAGTGTGCTTTGAAATCTTTGACTCCAAATTTATTCTGCAGCAGGACAACAACCCAAAACATGAAGCCAATGTCATTTACAGCTATCTTTAGTGTAAGAACAAGGAGTCCTGGAAATGATGATATGGCCCCTATAGCCCTGATCTCAACATCATCAAGTTTGTCTGGGATTACATAAAAAGACAGGAGGATTTGTGAAAACTCTACATCGACAGATTATCTGTGGTTCGCTATCCAAGATGTTTGGAACAAGTGCTTCTCCTGCAACCCTATAAGTACAGCGCTATGGAATGAATGGCGCTCTAAAAATAAATAATAATAATAATAATAATAATAATAAAAAGGATCTCACAGGCTACTTTTGGGTAGTTGGCTGCAAGGCATGCCGCTACCACGCACTCAAAGACATTTTCCCCAGCTGACAACCTTTGTGATGGATCACATCTTTAAATGGACTAAAAAAAGCAGGATGGCCATTTCAATGAACTGCCCTCCATCTAGGCTGTTTTGACCTAGATGTTAGGAGGTGTTTGGAGCAGTGATTACATAAGGGCTCGCACACTTGGCAAACAGGCTCTGGACAGCACATACAGACCACCAGTAGAAAGAATTATTTGTTCTGACGACAAACACAAGCATCTCATACAGTTCAAAGGGTTTCTGTCATCACTTTTTGACATTATAAGCTGTCTGACATTAGCTATGTGCTAATGTCAGAGCAGCTTGATAATGTCTTTTTTACAAAAATCCGAGCTATATTCGGGCCAAAAAACGTAATTTTATAATATGTAAATTAGCCTCTAGGAGCAGGGGGGGCGTTGCCCTGCTCCTAGAAGCTCTGTGCGGCAACCTGCTGGCACGCCCCTTCTTACTTTGAGTGATAGTGCCGGGCAGCGATCCTCCGGCACTGTCTCCTTGTGAAATCCAGCGCCTGCACGGCTGCTCTGTATTCGGCGCAGGCGCGGTGAGCAGAGGACGCTGGTGCCTGTTGTCCTCTGTTTACCGCGCCTGCGCCGAATACAGAGCGGCCGTGCAGGCGCTGGATTTCACAAGGAGACAGTGCCGGAGGATCGCTGCCCAGCACTGTCACTCAAAGTAAGAAGGGGCGTGCCAGCAGGTTGTCACGACAGAGCTTCTAGGAGCAGGGCAACGCCCCTGCTCCTAGAGGCTAATTACATATTATAAAATTAAGTTTTTTGGCCCGAATATAGCTCGGATTTTTGCAAAAAAGACATTATCAAGCTGCTCTGACATTAGCACATAGCTAATGTCAGACAGCTTATAATGTCAAAAAGTGATGACAGAAGCCCTTTAATTGTCCACAGTGGCGTTGCTAGGGCTGGTGTCACCCGGTGCGGTAGAAAATGGTGTCACCCCAGACCCCCCCCCCCCCCGAAGCAATAATGTTTTAGTCATATAACCAAAAATAACAGATACTCACTGGTGCTTAGGCCTCTTTCACACTTGCGTTTTTCCTTTCCGTGCTAGAGTTCCGTCCTCGGGGCTCTAAGATGGAAAGATACTGATAAGGATTATCCCAATGCATCTTGAATGGAGAGCAATCCGTTCAGGATGTATCAGGATGTCTTCAGTTCAGTATTCAAACGTTTCTTTGCCTATGAAAAATCCACAGCATGCTGCGGATTTTCCTTGGGCCAAAAAAATTGAAGGCATGCCGCAAGGACGGATCTGGAATTAATGCCCATTGAAAAGCATTAATCCGGATCCGACTTTAAGCTAAATGTTGTTTCGGCGCATCGCCGGATCTGAATGGTAACCATGGCAGCTAGGACGCTACTAAAGTCCCGGCTGCCACGGAAAAGTAGTGGGGAGCCAGGGGAGGAGCTACTTACCGTCCGTGCGGCTCCCAGGGTGCTCCACAATGACGTCACAGCGCCCCTACATCACATGGATAATGTGATCATGTGACATCATTGTGGAGCGCCCCAGGAGCCACACGGAAGGTAAGTAGCTTCTCCCCTGGCTCCCCACTACTTTTCCATGGCAGCCGGGACTTTAGTAGCGTCCTGGCTGCCATGGTAACACTGAAAGCATTTTGAAGACTGATCAGTCTTCAAATGTTTTCAGGTGTGTTGCGTTGTGACGGATCCGGTGGGCATTTCCGGCGACGGAAGTGCACGCCGGATCCTTACAACGGTAGTGTGAAAGGGGCCTTAGTTATTAATTCACTTACAGTCCGGTGTGTACGAAGTGTCTTCACATATAACTAAAGAGGAATTGCTGCTGTTATGTTAATGGCTGCTATAACATTGCACCATCCTTCTGAACATACACCTCATGATCCTGGAGCTGTGCTGTAGAGCTCGGCGGCCACTGTACAGCACAGCTCCAGGATCATGAGGTAAGGCGGATGACAGATGTGTATGTTCAGAAGGATGGTGCAATGTTATAGCATCCATTAACATCAGCAACAAGTCTGGGCTGGTTCAGGCTGTGCTGTGCCTGTGTGAGTGACGTGACCTGGGCCGGTGCAAGCTCAAGCGAAGCTACATCTTGGCGACCCCCCGCCTGCAGCTCACCTGGTCCTGGTCCTGTGTGCAGCAGCTGGCTTCTCCTCTGTGTGGTCCTGGTCCTGTGTGCAGCAGCTGGCTTCTCCTCTGTGTGGTCCTGGTCCTGTGTGCAGCAGCTGGCTTCTCCTCTGTGTGGTCCTGGTCCTGTGTGCAGCAGCTGGCTTCTCCTCTGTGTGGTCCTGGTATCTTCGCTATGCTTCAATCGCTTAAAGACTGTACTTTTCGCCCTATAAGACTATAACACACACATAGGTTTTAGAGGAGTATAATAAGAAACAATATTTTCCACTATACCTCAGGTCAGACCACCAATGTTAATCACACCTCAGATCAGCCCCCGTGTCAGCCGTCAGCCCCCATCCATCATGCCCCCATGTCAGCCATCAGCTCCGATCCTTTATGATCCCCAATGGGGAAATGTTGGAGTCTGTACCATCGGGGTGACATGGTGAGGGACAATGTTGAAGTCTGACTGTGCCAGGGGGTACATGATGTCACCCCCCATGGCACAGATTCCAACATTGTCCCTCTCTTCATCATTGTCCCCTCATCATGTCACCCCCCCATGGGTGGCACATTTCTTTTCTTCCCCTCCAGGCTCCATGGCACAAACAGACATTTTGTGATTGTCCCCATCATTTCTCTTTTCTCACCCCCAGGATTGAGGCGCACATAGTGCCCCATAATAATGTGCCAGTAACACGTGCCTCTCCATGCCACCACATGTGCTAGTTATAAGTGCCTCTCTTGTGCCTCCCCATGTGCCAGTAGCCCCCTTATTGTGTGCCAGTAGCCCCCCCATATGTGCCAGTAGCCATCTCCCTTATGTGCTAGTAGCCATCTCCCCTTATGTGCCATTAGGCCCCCCTCATGTGCCAGTAGCCGTTCCCTTATGTGTTATTAGTCCCCCTCATGTGCCAGTAGCCGTCCCTTTATGTGCCAGTAGCCATCCCTTTATGTGCCAGTAGCACCCTTTATGTGCCAGTAGCCCCCTTTAGTGCCAGTAGCCCCCTTTAGTGCCAGTAGCCCCCTTTAGTGCCAGTAGCCCCCTTTAGTGCCAGTAGCCCCCTTCAGTGCCAGTAGCCCCCTTCAGTGCCAGTAGCCCCCTTTATGTGCCAGTAGCCCCCTTTAGTGCTGGTAGCCCCCTTTATGTGCCGGTAGCCCCCTTTAGTGCCGGTAGCCCCCTTTAGTGCCGGTAGCCCCCTTTAGGTGCCGGTAGCCCCCTTTAGGTGCCAGTAGCCCCCTTTAGGTGCCAGTAGCACCCTTCAGTGCCAGTAGCCCCCTTCAGTGCCAGTAGCCCCCTTCAGTGCCAGTAGCCCCCTTCAGTGCCAGTAGCCCGCTTCAGTGCCAGTAGCCCCCTTCAGTGCCAGTAGCCCCCTTCAGTGCCAGTAGCCCCCTTTAGGTGCCAGTAGCCCCCTTCAGTGCCAGTAGCCCCCTTCAGTGCCAGTAGCCCCCTTCAGTGCCAGTAGCCCCCTTTAGTGCCAGTAGCCCCAAAAAAAAAAAAAAAAGAACACTTGTACTTACCTCCTGCGATGCGATGCAGGCCTCTTCCGGCCTGTGTCTCGAGCTGTATGGCTCCGGTGGCGCGATGACGTCATCGCGCCGCCGGAGCCGGCCTCTGATAGGCTGCCGGCCTAGTGCTGGCAGCCTAACAGAGTAACAGGGAGAGAGAGGACACGCCTCTCCCTCCTCTGCTGCTGCTCCGCACGGAGATGAGCGCAATGCAAGCGCTCATCTCCGTCGCCGCGTCTGCGACTAGTCAGTCCGCCCCTGGTTACACCCCTTCAGAATGGTGTCACCCGGTGCGGACCGCACCCCCCGCACCCCCCTCGCAACGCCACTGATTGTCCATCATCCAAACATTGGTGGCACCTTCAGTACAGACTTCTGTCTATGCACAGACCTTTTCCAGGCTCTTATCAGAAGGAAATTTGGTGTCTTGGTGCGAATTATGTATCCTTTACTTGACATACAGCCACAGTCGCCTTCATTTGCAGTGGTTTTATGAAAGAGAAACCTAGACTGCTACGGAGTGGAACTGTATTCTTTTTAGCAATGAATCCAGGTTTTGTTTGGGATCTTAGGATGGTCAGGTTTGAATATGGAGACTTTGTGGTGAACACTTCAATCCTGATTTTGCTGTGGAGCAACACATTGCTCCAACTTCTGGTGTGATGTTCTGGGGAGCCATTGCATATGACAGTCAGTCACCTTTCGTGATAGATGGGACATTACCAGCTCGGTAGTGAAATGAGGGAGATCCTGCCGCTACATGTGTTGCCTCTAATGAAGGTGCATCCAGATGGTATTTTTCCGAATGAGAATGCTCACCCACATGCAGCAAGAGTTTCCCAGGAATGTCTCCACAAGTTTTCCATCCCCTTCGAGGTCTGTCCTTTCGCCACCTGAGCATTTTTGGGAAAGGTTGGGACACTAACTTCGGCAACATACTGTACAGTTGCAGCATCTTTTGGAAAACGTGCTTCTGAATACCATATGGAGCCTGTATGCCTCCATACCAAAAAAAATGTAATCTTCTATCCACACTAAAGCTATACCGTTTTCTCCAATAAAAGTATCCTTTTACTCTAATACTGTAATCGTTTACATATACAATATCATCATTACAGTCACTCATATACTGTTTCATTCAATTCCAATAAACACCCTGGTGCATAATTGTTTTGTCGATTAATGTACTTTATTAGTGTACTTTATTTTCTTCATACTAGAAAACAGGGTGTAAAAAGTCTCCTTAGCAAAACTGTGAGCATTACGAAGGACAGTCCATCTTCAGTGTCCTTCTGAACACTGAAGATGCTTTTGTGTAACATACAGAGGCTTCCATCTTGCCCTTTGTCTCCAGTTCAGGCTTTCCTATATGTACCCTCTGCTGTGTCTCTGCCTAACTGACTTGCTGGCAGATGTTAAATCTTCCGTGCACTTCTAAGGGCTAAGTGCAAATAGCGAGGTCTTTAAATGTTCATGATTTAAAGTTCTACAGAGTTCCATCTTATTCCAGATAAATGTTCACAAGAAATGTAATCTTTATGTATCTAGTGAATTTGATGGTTGTCTCGTGAAGACATTCCTTCTTTAAAGACCAACCTAGCATTTAGATGTTTCATTTTGCCAAACATTACTGCTGCAGGGTATAAATTACTGCTAGCTCATAAAGGGTGGGGAAATTACCCCCCCCCTATCTACTTAAAGGGCATAATCCACACAGACCTTAAAGGTGTTGGTCACTTCTTGGAGGATTTATGAAAACCCCTCCTGGTCAAATCTGCAAAAGGAAAGCAAACTCTCTGCTACTAGGTCTCAGCTCCTTGTCCTCGGCTACCTAGCCCGGGTCCCTCACTGTCAATATCCGCTTTGACGCTGCTGCAGCCTTTCACTGGCCACAGTGGTGACCTGCTCCCTTTGCATTAGGTCAATTGGTCATGTGACGCGAGGGGAAGTTCACCAGCTAGAGACAGTGATTGGCTGTAGCGGTGTCAAAGCGGATGCTGACAGCGGAGTGAAGGAGCAGCTAAGTATGCCTTCCTCTTGCAGGTCTGTTCAGAAGGCGGTGATAAATAGAGGCCTATTTCTGTATATATTGTGTTATTGTTTATACTATTTTTCACCTACTAATTATTGTAATAGTTGCATTCCGTATAATGTGGGCATCGCAGGGTGTCCAAACATTCCACCTCGGACAGCCAGCAATTCCACATAATTAGTAACTTATCTTCTTGGACCCCTATACTAGTTTTATTTGGTATCAAAACAATCGGCCTGATGAACTATGTGTTATTAAAACATATCATGGCCCGAATATCCATTAGTGTGGATGGAAAGACATGTTTTATTAATATTTTATGTTTGCCAGCTGAGGGATAGAAGTGGAGCATGCACCCATAATGAAGGCCTTCCTAGAAGGCTGGGCCGAGAATGGGAGGGAGACCAAAACAGTCATTAATAGAGGAACATGGACAAGAGTAGTTGTTCTAATGTTCCTATTGCATGTTTCACACATAAAGAAATGTGATATCTGTAGACAGTGCTCATACATTATCCTGCATGGATCCCTGGAAGGATTTTTCTATTAAGACAATGGCTCATGTTGTTATTGCAACCCCATTGTACAGGGTTTTCAAAAAGTTAAGCCCAATTTGAAATCACTGTACGTCTGCAACCACAAACCACCTTTGAATTAAACTCTTACCAGTTGAAAAGGTGGAGCATAGAGATTAAAATGATTTCAGCTAGATGCCTCTCCCAGCACACAAACAGCCCTTAACCTCAGTCATATTCAAGATGGTGATCCTGCAACACAGGGCATTTTGGGTTCTGCAGTTGAGCAAAACTGAATCTGCAATTCTGGTGCAGCGTGTGTTTCAATGACATTTTGGCATTGATGTGTCAGTTACAAAGAACATTCATTATTGGTACAGACAACTTGGGGAAACAGGCTGTTTATGTAAGGGGAAAAGCAAAGGGTGACAATGCGCTTTAGAGGAAAACGTGAAAAGAATTCAAGATCAAGAGAGATTTCTGCTTAGCCCATGTAAGTTCACTCGCCGTATTGGCACCTGCAGGTTTTCTAAATGACATACTGCCTCAATGTTGGGTAGGTTGCACTGGACTCCCAGACTTAGAGCTAAACTCTTAGCTCCCAAGATCTCCAGACATGCGACTGCTTCTTGTGGAGATACATCAATGATCGTGTTTTTGTGCCACCATTAGCGACTAATCTGCATCAACTCAAAAACAGAATCATGGCAGCGGTGACTTCAGTGGAAAAAGAAACTTTGAGAGGTGTTTGGGACAAATTGAATTATCATCTCAATGTTGTTCGTACAGCTGCTAGAGGGTACACACAGCATTTATAATATGGCTACTACAACTTGATAACTCAGTAAACCATGTGTAACTTTTTGGGTTATTGTAACATTCTTCCATATTGAAATATACTGCTCTGAAATAGGGTCCATCTTTTTAAACATTCTGTATTATACGTGCCATTATACAAAATGTAATAAGAATAGCGATAGAATAATGTGGTGAAATAACAGATCTATAACCTTTTTAGCAATTTAATAATGGCTGTCTACTCTGTGACAGGTGCTGGCTGAAGAGGAGTATAACGCCAGAGTAGTAATCATTTGGTGTCATTATTTAAAAATTAATAATAGTTCCATCTGACACTCCTTGATGAGACAAGCTCCGGCGCTGAGGACATCATTACACAGGTCAATGCATCCCTGATATTAGTTATTTATACTGTAGATTTGGGTTAATCCACCTAGGTGGAGCGCAAAAAAATATATATATTGTAATCTTCAACCTTTTAAGTCTGTTAAAGAGGTTGTCCCAGATATTTAAAAACTCTCGAGACACCCTCCAATAACCTAAAAAAATGATGCTATACTCAACTCTTTTTCCAGCGCCATTCTGTGCAGCACTGGTCCGGTCCTCCTGCCACTGCAGGTTTACAAACTGCAGTGGTGATGTTCTGGTATACAGCACATGACCACTATAGCCAATCACTGTCCTTGGACAACCCCTTTAAATTTACCCTATTGATTGGCTTTGAGGTCATTCAGATACAGAGCCCTCTTATATCTTGTCACTGACATGCTGATGACCTCCTGCCAGTGTATTGCCAGACCACATATCAGTGCTAAGACTGTATTCAGGGATGTAGTGATGGCTGCAATGATTATTTTATTACATTTACATACAGGGTGAGAGGACACAAATGGTTTCTGATCAGTATATGGGCCCCTTACTCTGCAACATTAACTTACCGAGAGTGAAGTGTCTAGCATGGCGCACCTCCATCATGGTTGTCTATAATCTATTGAAAACTGGAAATCATTAGTTCAGTCTCCTCCATCCTCCAGCTAATTGGTGGTGTCAGTGGGCAAATAACCTACATATATAACCTTAGCAGTTATAGTCACTAAATAATATATTTCTCATTTCAACTCCTCCAGAGAGATCCTGTAAAGGAGTCTACGGTAGCATCCAAGGACATCAATCCTTCCAGCGTATTGACTGGGTCTCGGTGGAAGACTTTCAGATGCCCCCACCAAACATCCCTTAGTAAATGATCAAACAGATCAAACAGAAATTGTAGAATCTTTATATAAGTATATGTTGCTCAGTGAATAGTAAATTTACAAAAATGTACCGGCACACCAACTATCCACATGGACCTTATTGCATTATTTATTTAAAAATATACAATAGATATCCACCTGTCTGAGACATAAAAGATATAATTAACAAAACATAAGAATAAATGAGTAAACAAATAGATAAACCCCTATTAACCCCTTCAGTACCAAGCCACTTTTCACCTTAAAGAGGTATTCTGGTAAAGTAACTTTATTTTTAAAAAACTGCATTAAGGCTGCATGCTGTGAGCCCACCAGAACCCATACCTATACATATAACCAGAGTTTCAGTTTACCTTCCAATCCATTTGTCTAGCTCCTTTGTGAGTCTGCAACACACTCAGAGTATCATGGTGCCTGATCTTCCCTCACAAAACTTCAAAGACTACAATCCACGCAATCCCTAGCTTTCCTGCTGTGAGTTTGTGCTTGTGCATATTTATTTATATAAAAAGTCCAAAATTTCTAAAAGATTCGAAATTTGAATTTCTCCGCTTTTAAAGTAGATAGTGATACCTCATAAAATAGGTATTACTTTACATTTTCCATATGTCTACTTTATGTTTGTGTCACGAACCAGCGGGTGTGAACCCACTGTGCCACGAGACAACCTCCTCTAAGGGCGTTCGCTAAGTGAACCCCTTGTTCTTCACAGTACCCCTGATGATGGGGATAGGCTTTCCCAAGGGGAACACCAGGTCGCTACCTCTTGAGGTGGATTGTCAGACTAAGCAGTTGGTCTAGGCTGACCAGGGGATACCAGAACAAGGCACCAGAGGTACAGTTGAAGTCAACAGGCCGAGTCGTAACCAAGGATGAGACAGAAGATGGGGTCAAATAAGCAATGGATCAGGGAAGGTGACTCGGGTACAGGTCAGGCAATCCAGGTCAGCAACAGGGGAGACAAGACAGGGCAGATAAGGATCAAACAGAAAGTGAAGTCTAGAATGCAAGTATGGGTAAGGAATGCAAGACCACAGGCACAAACACCAGCAACATTTGCAGGATACAAGGACTTTTGATGCTCAGGCACCTGGGAAGAGGGCTGGACCACTTATATAGCCGCAGGAAAGCTGTGATTGGCCCCACAGGTCACATGTGCAAAACCCTTAAATTACAGGAAGTGATGCATGCCGGGCCTTAATGAGGTGCTAGGGAACAGGCAGGAAGGCATGCTGTGTCAAAGGCTAGAAGGAAACCATGGAGCGGATTCCAGGAAGGACAGTGTCTGTACGTACAGATCCCATGACTGCAGCGGTGGATGGGAACACACCAGCAACTGATCTACCTGCCCATAATGCAGCCAGACGATGATGGCCAAGGAGGAAAGTGTTCTCCCCAGCACAGAGCTGGGGCTTGCGGTGGTGAGTAGGGGAACATCAGCGGTCATCAGCTGCTATTACAGTTGTCATCATTTTGTAAATTACATTTTATTTTATTGGAACACTAGAAGGCTTAGAATTTTAGAAGAAATTTTTACAATTTTTAAGAAAACTTCCAAATCTCACTTTTTAAGGACAAATTCAGTTATGAAATCACTTTGTGGGCCTAAGGCTACTTTTACACTAACGTTTTAGATTTCCGGTATTGAGATCCGTCATAGGGCATAGGGGCTCAATACTGGAAAAAAATGCTTCATTCACTGTCAATGGGGACAAAACTGAACTAAACAGAATGGAATGCTGCAAAATGCATATTTTCCGTTCTGTTTAGTTGTGTTCCCATACCGGAGAGCAAACCCCAACATGTTGTAGTTTGCTTTCCGTCCTGGGATGCTGAGCAAGACGGGTCCGTCATGACCCACAATGCAAGTAAATTTTCTCTGCCACAATAGAAAACGGGTCCATTCTCAATGGACTTTCAATGGAGTTCATGACACTAGAGTTCCAAGTGCTGTGTTGGGTATGGAAGAAATAAATGACAGCTAACATTTAACATTAGCACATGCCTATAATAACTACATCTTTATGGTAATATATATAAATGTATAGTCTGTCTATAGTAAATGGAAATGTAAGTAAAAGTAATTTCTCCAAGTCAATGACAATGCTGTCATGAGTTTGGGGGAAAAGTTGAGTAATGGCTGGCAATTAAGGGGTGGAGGAGGTTAGATTTTCTTAAATAATACTATTTTATTAAGTGATGTGTAGGGGCTCTTTTACACTTGCGTTTTTGTTTTCCGGCATAGAGATCCATCGTTGGGGCTCTATGCCGGAAAAATCCTGATCAGGATTATCCCAATGCATTTTGAATGGAGAGAAATCCGTTCAGGATGCATCAGGATGTCTTCAGTTCAGTTCCCATTGAAAGGCATTAATCCGGATCTGGCCTTAAGCTAAACGTCGTTTCGGCGCATCGCCGGATCCGAAGTTTAGCTTTTTCTCAATGGTTACCATGGCAGCCAGGACGCTAAAGTTCTGGTTGCCATGGTAAAGTGTAGTGGGGAGCAGGGGAGCAGTATACTTACCGCCCGTGCGGCTCCCAGGGCGCTCCAGAGTGACGTCAGGTCGCCCCACACGCATGGATCCTGATCAGTCTTCTAATGCTTTCAGGCGACTTGCGTTCTGACAGATCCGGCAGTACGGAAGTGCCTGCCGGATCCTCAGAACGTAAGTGTGAAAGAGGCCTAAGCAGTATACAGTGCAAAGTACAGAGATATTATTATGGAAGACCTCGTCTGGGCCAGAAGTTCACCTTCCAACAAGGCAATGACCCTCAGCACACAGCCTAGAGAACGCAGAAACGGCATTAGGGACATCTCTGTGAATGTCCATGAGTGGCCCAGCCAGAGCCTTGACTTGAACCCAATAGAACATCTCTGGAGAGACATGAAAATAGCTGTCCGGTGACTGTTAGATTTTCCTTTTCAAAATATTTGCAAAGATTTCTAACTTATTAAAAAAAGTTTAAAAAAAAAATGAAAGGGTCTGAAGACTTTTTGCACTGTATGCCACTCCATAGCTATACAGGGGCATACAGATCTAGTGCTTTCCATTGGAGGTATAATATTCTGTGCTTCAGGGGAGCTTGAGTTAGGTCACATGTTCATGATAATTCAGAACTACAATTGGGCATGCATTGTTTTTGTATAATTTCCTCATATGTACCTTATGCACCCCAGTCTAACAGATGAGCAAGACGCTTTCAGTGTCAGTAAGTACATCATAAACCCTATCTAACCCTGGTATTTCTTTATTATATGCAACTAAACCAAAACCTAAAATGTGTCACCAAAAATTGTATCTGCCATTTAAAGCTAGATAGTGACTCATATCCTTTTTTTAAAATCTGTTTTTATTTTCCAATTTCAGATTTCTTTATTCTATTCTATGGTTATTGGGCGGCCATCATCCCTGAACTGTTATTAACAGCATTTACAAAGGATTAAAAAATAGCTTTACAGCAGCCCCATGGACCATAGACATAAGGTTCAGGAGGGGACCTCATTGACTTCTATGGGAGAGTTTTCTAGGCCTGCTCTGTGCAGAGGTCATTGTACAAGGAAAGAATAGATAAGCTCTGACAATCACCTATTGTGAATGGTGGATCCTGTCTTATCTATACCCAGAGGTGATATTATTACAGACAGGATTAGAATGACAGATAAGCAGATAACTGCAGAAAAAGTGATCTGTGCAGACCAAGAAGTGGCACCCATTATAAGGCTTAGTGACCAGTGTGAAAACTGCAGAATTTTATGTTTTTTTGTTCAAATATACATATTAACATGGAAAATTAAAAATAACATCATCAAAACCATCATCAATAACCATCATCAAAGGTTATTTTCTGATGACACATTCCTTTTGAAACAAGATCATCTGCAGAGCTTGTCCTGAAGGGAACAAAAAAACTTTTACATTTGTCTAGATGTCGCCGATTGATTGTAGAGGAGAACAGACTAACATGGAAGCAGAGCACAAGGCACCACCAAAAAAAGTGTTCACTGTTTATTTGAAATACACAAAATGTGCAAGCTGGAAAAAAAAACTGTGTAGAAAAAAGAAGCAGCCGGCTCTATCTAGAAGTGGATTCGCGCTGATTCTCCCATCAAAAAGAATGGGAAGAAGTTGAAAAAAAGTGCCAAAAACCACACCAAAACTGTGCAGAAAATCAGCGCAGATTCAGCACAGATTTTTTTTTCAGTGCATTTTCAAAATCGGTCATGTGAACATCCCCCTAGGCAAATAACAGCGATGTTACAGCACACAAGCCTTCACTTCATTTGGTGGTGCATGCCCCATTTCCTGGCTGGATCAATGAAGCCCTCCACAAATTTTCTTGATGCATACGGTTCCTCTTTGGACAGACTGTCTTCAATCAATGTTTTTCCTATTGACAGGAATTTGTTTTACCCAGGGCCGGTGCAAGGATTTTTGCCGCCCTAGGCAAAAGAAAAGTTTGCCGCCCTCCCCCCCATGTGACATCACAATGCCCTACCCATATGATCTGCCATATTAAAGGGGTTCTGCAGTTTATTTAAACTGATCGGCAGGGGTCCGACACCCGAGATCCCCGCCAATCAGCTGTTTGAGAAGGCAGCAGCGCTGGCAGTAGCGCCTCAGCCTTCTCGCAGTGACGTCACGACTAGTATCATTGGCCTGGGTGGGGCTAAGCTTCAATCAAGTGAACAGAGCTTAACCCCGCCAAGGCCAGTGATACTACTACTCGTGACGTCACTGCGCCTGCGGTAAACAGCAAGAAGGCCGAGGCGCTACTGCCAACGCCGCTGCCTTCTCAAACAGCTGATCGGCGGGGGTCCCGGGTGTCGAACCCCTGCCGATCAGATGCTGATGATCTATCCTCCCCCCCCCCTTGTCATTCTCTCCCCCCCTCTTGTCATTCTTCACCCCCCCTCCTTGTCATTCTCTCCCCCCTTTTGTCATTCTTCACCCCCGCTTGTCATTATTCACACTCCCCCCCTTGTCATTCTCTCCCCCCCTTGTCATTCTTCACCCCCCCCCCCTTGTCATTCTTCACTCCCTCTAGTGTAGCGCGGCCGAGCTCTTTATGGTCCACGGGTACAGGAGCTTTTGTTTCCTGTACCCGAGGGCACTAACAGGAAGTGCACACTGTGTGTGCACTTCATGTCAGTCCGGTCAGGTACAGGAGACAGATGCTCCTCTACCTGCGGCTATAAAGAGCTCGGCCACGCTACAATGGAGTGACAGGAGGAAGCGCTGAGCGCTTCCCCCCTGTCAGCTACTCTCCTCTGGGTGCGCCCTCATGGACGCGCCAGCCCGGGCAGTGCTGCAGCCGCCAGAGGCTCAATTCAGAGCGCTCGGGCGGCTGCAACATGAGGCGGGGCCGGCGCTTCTAGCAGCGCCCCTTCCCAAGGGGCGCTCTACGTGGCGGCCTATTCCGCGTATACGACGTGCCGGCCCTGGTTTTACCTGTAGCTTCCCTACTGTAGCCAAAGATTGCTCCAGCTCATGGAATCGTAACAGAGAATAAAAAATAAAAAAAATGCAATTTCCTTATATACACAACAAAAAGTTAGAGATATTTGGCTTTCGGGTGAAATTTATGGAAAATATAAAAAGTTCACACTACAGTGATATTATATCATGAGAGTAGGGCATTTAAGTAGAAGCATGCAATGGTGATTTCCTCATCTCAAACAACTTACTGAAACAAAGCCCAACAACAGTGGTGGGTACACCCCCACAAAAAATGTCAATGTCTCAATAACGTGTCATGTGGTCTTGAGTATCAATTACAGTGTGACCACGGCGTGTCATGCTGATCTATTGTTTTGCGGTGTGGATGGATCACAGACCCATTCAAGTTAAATAGTGCCCATGCATTGGGGACCGCAATTTGTGGCACTCAAAATCATTCACCAAAGTCTTGCGCAACTTATGACGAGACAAAGTGTTCGCTCCATTCACTCAAGCCTAGTCGGGATATTACAGGAAACACACACACTCTCCTATAGGCTGCTTTCACATGAGCTAGTTGTACACTCCGGACATGGAGCGTAAGTATAACACAGCTCCCATCCTGAACTTCCAGCACCGCCAGGGTCGCATAGCATTATAATGATTTATGATGCTATGTAACCCTTACAGTTCTGGAATGTATTAGATTACATAATGCTGTCAACAAATTCCAGCTAATATAAATGATCACATGTGTGAGGGTATACATTCACCATATATTATCCAGCAATATTACCCCCTCAATTAAAACGTCACTTTTATTTGATGAATTCTAAAAAGTTATATTCGGATAGGGTGGGCCGTCAACGCAGCCGCTATCCTTATTAATACCGAACTCTACTCGACTCTGCTACAGTTACAGTACATCAATTACCTGGACCAACCAAGTTAATCATATATAAATGATAGGGATAAGCAAAATAAATCAAATCATCACTTATGATGTTTATTAGTGATGCTTACTCTCCCTACCACTTGCCCTTGCTGGTACCTCTGATGGTGGGGACTCCCTGTCCTCGTGCCTAAGGCCTCACTCACCCTTCTACTTAACCCTAGGGATAACACAAATGCATTAGTGGGTACATCCAGGTATTAGATGTACAGTTAGACAATTGATACCAATCCTGGGATCGGAAAGACATTAAGATACTTATTGTTATATGCATCTATATATATAACTCCACCTCGACACGTTTCTCCCCAAACTTTTATTGGGGTTCATCAGGAGGTTTTTAGATGGATACATCAAATGGTTGCGCAGAAATGATACCCAGATAGATCACAGATATAGCAAGATATATCACAGAAAGTTTTTTGATACAGCATACATGTCCAGAGGGGGGGAAGTGGCTCGTGCAGATGGAAAATAGATGGCGGTCCAAATCTGCTCACTTTAGACCTGCAATAAAATACATGACCCAATCAGAATAACTCTAACGCCAAAGACCCGGTGATTCCTACAGAGGAGATATAAACCAGGTACTTACTGGAGACATGTTACATTCTGATATGGGGGCCACCCAAGGTGCTGCTGCCGATATATTGTGCGGTCACCTGTAAATATATAGTGGCCATGTCATAGATAGATATCCACAAGTCCATCAATCCATCTCAAATCAGGATAATGCATTGCAGGCTAAACACTCACATGTAGATGGCTTCTATGGCGTTCCCTCCTCTGGCCTTTTACTATTAGTAAGCATCACTAATAAACATCATAAGTGATGATTTGATTTATTTTGCTTATCCCTATCATTTATATATGATTAACTTGGTTGGTCCAGGCAATTGATGTACTGTAACTGTAGCAGAGTCGAGTAGAGTTCGGAATTAATAAGGATAGCGGCTGCGTTGACGGCCCACCCTATCCGAATATAACTTTTTAGAATTCAACAAATAAAAGTGACGTTTTAATTGAGGGGGTAATATTGCTGGATAAGACATACCGTAATGCTGTCAGTCTTATCCAATACATTCCAGACCTCTAAGTATTATATAGCATCATAAATCAATATAATGCTATGTGACCCCGGCACTCCGAGTCCGGAGTGTACAACTCGCTTGTGTGAAAGCAGCCATTAAAAAAAAAATGGCAGCTCATAAAACACACTATATGGGCAAAAATGCTACAAAAATGCTGATCTGCCCAAAAAAATGCCAGAACCAAAACTGTGTATAAAGGTTAGATGTGCATGGTGTGTATTATGTGCAGATATGCAGCACAGATTTTTGTGCAGCAAATAAGTATAATACATACCAGATAAATAGATAAGATTTTCAAAATCTCATTGACACGGTGCAGATATTTTCTGCGTAAATGTGTAAATTGACTTGTAATGAGGATTTTAAAATCTGCAGCATGTTAATTTATATTGAGCATCCATTAAAGATTCCATTGACTTAAAATTTTAAACATGAGAAATAAAAACAATTACTGTATTTTGTGGCGTATAAGACTACTTTTTAAAACATGAAAATCTTCTCAAGAGTCGGGGGTTGTCTTATACGCCGGTATACTGCGTGCTGAAAGAGGACCTTTCACTGGTCCAACGATTGTTAGATAATGATATATATGTGTAGAGCGGCGCCCAGGGATCTCCCTGCACTTACTATTATCCCTGGGCCGCCGCTCTACACATACGGTATATATCATAATCTAACAATTGTTGGACCAGTGAAAGGTCCTCTTTACTTCCAAGCCGGACTGGAGAAGCTGTTCTTCTCCAGCTTCAGGGACAGGCAGGGGCTGGATCGGGGGTCAGGGAGGCAATTTCCCCCCAGGCCGCTTTAAATCATGTAAAAATTATATGGGAGGAGACTTATTTTCATGCCCTGGGCCGCGAGTCTCCATCTGCCAGGCTGGAGCACTGCGCTAGCCAATTGCAGCACTCAGTTCACAGCCTCGGAGGTCCCAGGCTATTAGCTGAGAGCCTGGCTGGATGGAGGCAGAGATGTGCGTGTATTTTAAGACACGGCTGGTGAGAGGCACTGGGGGCAGATGAGAGGCACTGGGAGCAGCTCAGAGGCAATGGGGGCTGGTGAGAGGTATTAGGGGCAGCTCAGAGGCACTGGGGACAGCTCGGAGGCACTGGAGGCTGGTGAGAGGCATTAGGGGGAGCTCAGAGGCACTGGGGGCAGATGAGAGGAACTGAGGGCAGATGAGAGGAACTGGGGGATGATGAGAAGCATGGGGCTCTTATCTGAGGTCTGATTGGGGGTCATTCAATTTGGGGTCTGAGCTGTCTGTTTGGGAGTTTGATCTGAGGTCTTATTGGGGTCCTATTTGGGGCTGTTAGCTGAGGTCTGATTAACATTGGGGGTCTGACCATAGGTATAATGAAAAATATTATTTTCTTAATGTCCCCCTCTAAAACCTAGGTGCGTTTTATGGTCTGGTGCGTCTTATGGGGAGAAAAATACGGTACTTGCTTGCTTCTCCTCCCGATCTCTCCTGCCCTTTGTGTACGCCGCGCGCCGTGAGGTCGTGGATGGTGAGTTGATTTGGTGGTGCAATGGGCCACTTGACTGCATTTGCCCCTCAGGGAAGGCTGCCAGCCCTCCGCTGGGGACAGGCGCCCTCTAGCTGAGCCACCGTGCGCTGCATCCCGGCGAGTTGCTCCTAAAGCATCCCTCTCTCCCTGCTCTCAGTGGTTTCCTCATGCTCGGATCGTCCGTTTAATTTTTATTTGGTGTGCATTGGAAGAGGGGTAGTCTTATACGGCCCATATTTTAACAGGAAAAGTAAGGGGTCGTCTTATATGCCCAGCCATCTTATACGCCAGAAAATACGATACTCACGAATTTTGCTGCTGATTTGATGCCGAACCTCATCAAAATAAACCACTCCATGGCTCTCTGTACATTTCAGCCACCTGCAATGATATCTTCCTCATCTACAAGGCAGAAGATGTGCAGCCATTTAGGGGTAGTAGTAGTGGCACTAGGGGAAGTAGCAGCTGCAGTACAGTAAAGAACACAATGAGCAAGCAGACAGTGGCATCATTGGGCCGCAATAAATAACCACTGTTAGCCTAGACCAGTGATGGTGAACCTTTAAGAGACCGAGTGCCAAACTTCAACCAAAAGCCCACTTATTTATCGCAAAGTGCCAACACGGCAATTTACCCTGAATACTACAGTCCAATATAGTATATCTTCCGTGTGCTTTATCATTTAGCTATAATAACCTTTCTACATTCAGTGTGTTGCTTGTGCCGTACATAGTGCACCCTGCGCTGATGAATGGCGGGTAAAGTTTAAGGCATATTGGTATGCCTTAGACTTTTTTCAGGGGGCAGGTGCCCACAGACAGGGCTCCAAGTGCCGACTCTGGCACCCGTGCCATAGGTTCGCCACCACTGGCCTAGACAGATCTATTCATTGTCATCAGCAAGAGATGTGTAGAAATCCTTAAGGATATGCTAGAGGCCGGACAAGACAGTACAACGATAGCAAAGTGGGCCAGTTACAACCACAGTTCCATTCTGCTTCCCAAGAAGTCCATGGTGTCAAGGAACAGGTTACGTGCCATCATTTAGAAAATGAGGCAATTGTGACAGTTGGGAGTTCAGCTTGCTGACAACAGGATTTCTGAGCTTGTTGACGTTTTTTCCTGGCCACACATTCCATTATCGATGACTAATGACGGCACAGAGGAGGAGGAGTCTGAGGGGGAGAAGAGTTGATGAAAAGGACACTGGTTGTGCATGTAGCCTGGCTGTCATAAAGATGACTGGAAGGAGGACACTCTTGTCCCGAATGCTGGACAGTTCTATTTTCCTACAGGATCCAGTGATACTGAATCATATGCTGCAGTGAAGATGTGGTACCTATGTTTGTGTCTGAACACCCACCGCTTAATTTCTTCCTGTAGATCTTGCATAAAACAGTGTGTTTTTTTGTGCCGGCCTTGTGGATAAAAACCACCATACAGGAGATACTTACACAGAGCTAGCAGTAGGCAAGCTTGGCTTAGGTCTGGCACATTTTAAGCCTGAACCCACTGTATCAATGGCAACACTAGTTCTAGAGCTGACAACAATAGAACCAGATCTGGTTGTGGCAGTCTTTTGCCCGTAATTTGCATCCATTCTTTATTGCTGATGGCTATAGCCCTCCTTATCTGATGTCACCTCCTCCTCAGCACACTGATCTGTCTCCTTGGTCCTGTCCAACACATAATCATCATCACCATTTTTATCAGACTGTGATACTTAATTTGGGGTTCCTTGGCCCCCCGCCCAATTCAGTCCTCTGTATTTGTCCCACGTACCATTGTCGCCATGGCTACCGCTGTCACTACTACTACCACTACCAACACAGCTATGCCTGAACCTCCTCCTCATTGCAGTCCGAATGCTGTTGCTTCTCACACAAGTCATCAACAGTATGACTAAGGGTTTTAGAAATGTTCTGTCTTTAAATAATTTGTAACATTAAAACAATTGATAAGAAAGGAAATTCACCCCCCTACAGTCAATACTTTGTAGAGCCACCTTTGGCGGCAATCACAGCTCCAAGTTGCTTTGGATAAGTCTTTATGAGCTTGCCACATCTTACCATTAGGATTTTTGCCCCATTCCTCCTTGCAAAACTGCTCCACCCCTTCAAGTTGGATGGCTTGCGCTTGTGAACAGCAATCTTTAAGTCTGACCACAGATTTTCTATTGGATTGAGATCTGGGCTTTGACTAGGTCATTCCAATACATTTACATGTTTCCCCTCAAACCACTCAAGCATTGCTTTAGCAGTGTGTTCGGGATCATATTTCTACTGGAAGGTGAACCTCAGTCCTAGCCTAAAATCATACAGAGTGGTACAGGTTTTGCTCAAGAATATCCCTGTATTTAGCACCATGCATCTTTGCCTCAACTCTGACCAGTTTCACAGTCCCGGCTGCTGAAAAACATCCCCACAGCATGATGCTGCCACCGCCATGTTTCACTGTGGGGATGGTGTTCTTTCGCCAGACATAGCATTTTCTTTGATGGCCGAAAAGTTCAATTTTAGTCTCATCAGACCAGAGCACCTTCCTCCATACATTTTGGGAGTCTCCCATATGCCTTCTTGCAAACTCACAACGGATCTTTGTTTTTTGCTGAAAGTAATGGCTTTCTTCTGCCCACTCTGCCATAAAGCCCAACTCTATTGAGCGTAAGGCTTATTTTCATCCTATGTACAGATACTCCAGTCTCTGCTGTGGAACTCTGCAGCTCCTCCAGGGTTACCTTAGGTCTCTCTGCTGCCTCTCAGATTAATGCCCTCCTTGCCCAGTCCAGGAGCTTTGGTGGGCGTCCATCTCTTGGCAGGTTTGCTGTTGTGCCATGTTCTTTCCATTTGGTTATGATAGATTTGATGGTGCTCCTTGGGATCATCAAAGATTTGGATATTTTTTTATAATCTAACCCTGACTTATACTTCTCAACAACATTGTCCTTTACTTGTTTGGAGAGTTCCTTGGTCATCATGGCAGTGTTTGGTTAGTGATGCCTCTTGCTTAGGTGTTGCAGCCTCTGGGGCCTTTCAAAAAAGATGTGAATATCTAATGACAGATCATGTGACTAGGCTGTAATGTAACAAAATACGAAAAAAGTCAAGGGGTGTGAATACTGAGTGTTTGCAAGACACTGTATATATGGTGGAATGGTGATTGAACGGAGGCAAACTGATGCATTCTGAGCAGATCCTTTTCCATTCAGAATGTATTAGGGCAAAAATGATCCATTTTGGACCGCTTTTGAGATCCCATGATGGATCTCAGAAACGGAAAGCCAAAACACTAGTTTGAAATTAGCCTAAGGTAAAACTACCGTTATTATGTTTTCTGTATATGGTTGCTGCTGCTATCAACAGCATTAAGACATTTGCTTTAGAGCAACATGGACCATAGGAACCTATAGACACTGTATTAACCTCTATGGGAGAGGGTTGTGAGCATGCTCTGTTATGTGAAACAATCACTATGAAGGGAGTGAGAGTAGATAAGCTGTGACTACCACCTGTTGTCAATGGTAGATTCTGTGCTATCTGCCTCTAGATTAATAATAGTAGTGTTGTCTTTTATTGTAATTATGCCTATAAAAATGAGATGACTGCTGAGAAGTGATCTCCACAGAATAAGTCTGCATAAGGCTGGACGGCAAGAGTGCTGACTTTAAAGAGGACCTGTCACCACTGCTGACATGTCTGTTTTAATAGCTTCATGCATTCCCAATGTAATAACAATTCTGGAGCATCTACTCTGATGGCTCTGTGTTATGTCATTCCTTTATTATTTCTACTAAAAGTTATGTATGAATTGCTAGCAGTCAGCATTAAGGGCACAGAGGGGTGGTAACAAGTTGGGGAGGTGTGCCTGCACAGTCTGGAAAGGGCAGCACTGATTGGATAGAGTAAATCTGTGCAGAGACACACCCCCAACTAGTTACCACCCCTCTTTACCCTTACTGCAGACTGCTGGCAATTCATTCATAAATTCTAGCATGAATAATTAAGGAATGGCACAACATAGAGCCATAAGAATAGATGCTCCAGAATTGTTATTACACAGGGAATGCATGAAGCTATTAAAACAGGCATGTCAGGAGTGGTGAAAGATTATCTTAATTATTATCTTTTTTATATAGATAGTAATATGGAAAAGTAAATAAAAATTATCTAGAAGTATTTAAAAATGTTTAACATAGAATTTTATTTAAACAAATTCCCAAAAATATATCTGATAGACCAAGACTTTTTTTTTTAAATTTATTAAGGGGTTAAATTGCTTTAACGAGAAATGAGTCTGTATTAGAGCTTATGTACGGGGTGTTTTTATGTATTCAGGATCCTTTTTACGCATTTTGTGAAATTAGCAGAACAACTCTTGTGGTCATACTTGGTACCTTTCCAAAACATGGATCTGCCAGTGTCTTTCTCTCATTTTAAGTTAACAGCATCAAAGCAAACCATTCAGTGCCCTATTTCATGACTAGCAAAGGAGCATTCAGTGCAATTTAGGCCAATCTCACCTTCTCTGTAATCATTGCTGAAGGTGCTATTAAGAGCTTAACTGGGTCACCGCTGACAAATCAATCCATTAATTTCAAAGAACCAAGCA
Organism: Bufotes viridis; assembly: GCA_033119425.1. Taxonomy (NCBI): domain Eukaryota; kingdom Metazoa; phylum Chordata; class Amphibia; order Anura; family Bufonidae; genus Bufotes; species Bufotes viridis. Next base: position 102,292,030 of record CM065590.1, read on the forward strand.
ACTGGTTTCCAAAAGGCCGTCTCCAGTATACGTGTGCCTCGCTTATCACCTCCTCATTTACTCTAACTAGGAAGGAGGATAAGTTAGTGTAGCAGGAAAGACAAAACGATTGTAGGGTGTATTAACAGTAAGTGACCTGAATTGAAATCAGGCAGAGCTACTTGCTTCACCAGGTAGCTGGTTTGTTTTTTTCTTTTTTTTTTGGCACCTCTAAATATGTCTGTGTCTGGAACTGATTTTAAACCACTATGTTCCCTTACAGATTAATATCCTAGCCTTTATGATAACAGGAGGTGGTTTAGGAGGCTTGACAGCTTTAAAGTATACCTAAGCATTCAATTATTGTTTTTAACTGCTGCAAATACCCGGATATTATTTTTTGTAATATATTTTTACTCATTTTGTCTTTCTACCAAAACAGACTTCTGAAATTCAAACCCCTGTCAATGGTGCTTTTCATTGCAGAGCATATGGAATCTGTAGTGGAAGGAGTACACCACTACTCCTGCCTGTCCTCGCTCTGCCCAAGACTGGCATAACACGTGGGTGCAGGGTATCCTGCACCAATGTATTAGGAGAGTATACGGTATTTGTAGCAGTTTAAAAAAAAACTATTAAGGGTTTGAGTACAGTTTAACCCCTTAAAGGGGTTGTCTCACTTCAGTAACTGGCATTTATCATGTAGACAAAGTTAATACAAGGCACTTACTAATGCATTGTGATTGTCAGTATTGCCTCCTTTGCTGGCCCAATTCATTTTTTCACTGCTCTTTTCCAGAGGTTACAACCACCCCGCAAATAGTGAGAAAACACCTTTTCTGTTTTGCATTTTCATTTTTTTCTCCCCACATTCGCCATAACATTTTAGCCATATGATGGCTTATTTTTTTGCGAGATAAGTTGTATTTTCTAATTGCACCATTTTATTTATCATGTCTTGTATTGGAAAATGGGGAAAAAAATATTTGTGTGGTGAAATTGAAAAACAACCCACATTTCCTACAATATTTTATATCTTATTATTTTAAGCACGGTATTACTGTTATGTTTATTTTTTTGTTTACTTTTATATGTAAAATTAGGAAAGGAAGGTATTTGAACTATTTATATTTTTATGTTTTTTTTAACAACTTTTGTTTACCTCCTACACATTAACTTCTAGCTCCCTTAGGGGGCTAGAATGTGCGATCTTCTGATTGCTTGTCTCATAGACTATAATAGATCTCTATTGGATTTTGATGCTCTGCCTGCTGAGCCATGCCTCACGTAAGGCTTTGCAGGCAGTTTACCATGACAGGCCTGGGAAACTTCAGCAGGGAGAAGTCTGTCATGGTAACCAGAGTCCAGCAATTTCCCTGCAAGGGCTCAGATCGGAGTAGTAGAGTTAACACACATGCTTTATGAGACGTGTTATCTAAACTAAATGCGTTAAGCAAACACCTTCAATTGCTTTTCAATGGCTTTTGTTTCAAGATAACACGATGAGTTAAGAAATTTGAGATAAGAGTTTGTGTTTTCCTGCTACATCTGTACTTCCTCTAAAATTCTCAATTCATTGCACAGTAATAATGTTCAGGGGATAAACACTTTAAGGATGTCTGTATGCCATCTTTGCATATGATTTAGCTATGCATTTACATATTATTAGTAAGCTCCGCCACACTGTTCACTCTCAGGGTCTCCAATTTGAGATCTGGAGTAATGATGACCAAATGGACAATGTCTGTGTAGTTTTGTTTTTTTCTGGACAGCTTGACATAAATAGTTATCTTCCAGACTGAGCCACTGTGAAAAACTACATGTCTAGACAGCTTGTGTAAGTTCACACCATATACAAGATTAGTAAATCTGCCCCAATACATGCAGTCATTCAATAAAATGGGTTTTAAAGGATATAAAATTGAGACTTAGGCTACATGCACACGAACGTTGTAGTTTTCAGTGTTCGTTCCGTTTTTTGCGGATAGGATGCGGACCTATTCATTTCAATGGGTCCGCAAAAAATGCAGACAGCACACTGTGTGCTGTCCGCATCAGTATGCCGGTTCCGTAGTCCCGCGAAAAAAATATAGAACATGTCCTATTCTTGTCCGTTTTAGGCATTGTTACAATGGATCCGCAAGAAAAACGGATGTCAATTTGCAGACCGCAAAACACATATGGTCATGTGCATGTAGCCTTATGTAGCCTTCAATGTAGTTTCACACAATTTCATTTTATTTAAAGGAGTTGTCCCACGAAAATTATTATACAGTTTTTAAACCAGCACCTGGATCTGAATACTTCAGTAATTGCATGTAAAGAAAAATGTTGTATAGCCAATATTCAATAAAATGTATTGGTATAATACCACTTGCTGTTTGTTCTTATTCTTAATTCTTTGTCCGACTCACTGACAAGGCCACACATGCTCAGTTTCATCCTTCAGCTGCCTCCTTGATATAATTCTAGCAGATTGTCGTTTACTATATGATGTCCGATTTTCATTCTTTACATGCGTCATGGTATAACTCCTTTAATAGAGAATGGTGTAACTAGCAAATTTCTAAATCAATTCATAAAAAATCTGCCTGCATCCACCTGAAAAAAAAAAGCTATAAAGTCATGGACACTAGAGGTTTCACTTCTATCTAATTTGCAGTCCACTGCCTGTTGTCAGTAAAGATCCATCCCTAGTAACAGAAATGAGTGCTCGCAGGAAATAGGGGGAATGTCAAAGCTGGTTTAAATTGTAAGCCTGATAAGGGAGCTGATTCTGAAGATCACAGGAGCATCCTGTGTGTCTGAGGGTGATTTATCCCTCCAGTCCATATCTGTTCTGTGAGCTCCGGAGCTGAAAACAAAGATAGTTGGAAGTAAGGGAAAGCGTCACAGCAGTACAGTGCTGGCAGATCCACGGAAGTAAGATGCCTCCAGCAGTGAGAGAAATGCATCTAGCTGTGCAGCTGAAGAGAGGAATAATTAGGCTTAAAAAAAAATACATTAAAGAAGCCCAAAAAGACCTGTTCCTTCATAGTTATCATTGTACAAAAAAGCACAGCCAATATGCAAACTTTTTTGAAAACTCAGGCATGCTTTAAAGCAAACACTAATCTGATCCTAACCTCATCGAGGTAGTACCCATTAACCTTAAATGTATAACACTAAGGTACACCAATCTCTTATGAAAAATATTAATCTTTATTAAATATCCTTAAAATACACATAAATTACCATAAATAAGAGGAGAAACAAGAAAAATATGCGCCAAACAACTTGCTTTGCCACATAAACGCGGCACAGTGTAGATCCTTAACCAGAGGTGCACTATAAATAACCCTTTAATGATCAGACCTATTCCGTCCAAAAAAAGAGACTAACCCGTCTATATGGGACTGGACACGATCTACCTAACAATCAGATAGTGATTGTCCTCCGGTGGAAAAACACTAGCAACTAGTGCTTACCTAAGCCACATAGACCCCGTCAAGCAAGAAGGCGCACCCCTCGACGCGCGTTTCGCGTACAGCTTCTTCTGGATGAGAAGCTGTACGCGAAACGCGCGTCGAGGGGTGCGCCTTCTTGCTTGACGGGGTGTATGCGGCTTAGGTAAGCACTAGTTGCTAGTGTTTTTCCACCGGGGGGGAATCACTATCTGATTGTTAGGTAGATTGTGTCCAGTCCCATATAGACGGGTTAGTCTCTTTTTTTGGACGGAATAGGTCTGATCATTAAAGGGTTATTTATAGTGCACCTCTGGTTAAGGATCTACACTGTGCCGCGTTTATGTGGCAAAGCAAGTTGTTTGGCGCATATTTTTCTTGTTTCTCCTCTTATTTATGGTAATTTATGTGTATTTGAAGGATATTTAATAAAGATTAATATTTTTCATAAGAGATTGGTGTACCTTAGTGTTATGCTTTAAAGCAAAGCAAGTGTATAACAATCTTAAAATCAAAAGAAAGGAGGGATCTTATGTTGGATTACCACATAGCAGCCATTATGTATCTGAAAACTGCACTGACTTGGGGTTTTACTACACATTAGAACGGTTTTCAACTGATTGATGTGGCCATTTGGTTTTATGGGTAAAACTACTGTTTACTCTAAGCCATATGGCCATTAAAAATCAATTTGTAAACTATGCCGATCTGCAGTAAAACTGCATATAGGAAAAGTCTTTGGCCGTGCTGTGAACACTAGTTGGACCCCCAGGCTAAGCATCCAGCCCAAAAACAAATAATGCTCTTATTTCCTAACAGATTTCCATTTTGCTTAATTTTTTGTCCATTTATAAGATTCACACAAAAGAAAACTTTGTAGTATAAACTGTGTGAATTATTTGCAGCTTTTTAGCCGATCTGAAGCAATCATATGCATTAATACTCATGGAATTATTATTTTTATCAATGCCTTTGAAAATATTTATTTTTCCGGTTTGTTTTACAAAATATTTTTTGTCTGCAAATCCAGGGAAGGACAGACCAAACTAATTTATTTCCTTATTAATAGCTATTCTTAGCATTGCAGCCAATCTGGTCGTCATAGTTACAGTGATTAGCAAAGGCTAAAATATCAAGTCAGTCTAGAGGGAGGAGGGACATTCTGTACCTCAATGTACAGTAACTAAGGTCAGCAGGTACATATAATCCTCCCAACCCCGTCCTTGATTATTGGAAGCTACAAGGAAGCAGAGAATCTGGCAGCTGGCTGCCAAGTATACTGTGTGCCAGCCTTAAGATGCTTCCCCTTAGGCTCACAATGACAAACAGCTATACTTTATACCCACACTACAATACAAGGACCATCTGCTTTCCAAATGCCCAAAATCATTATCACGCTTATGTATATTTATTGCTCAATTGCTTATCGAAACCTTCAATTCTGCCTTCATTTGCCCCTAGACCATGACCAACTGAATTACCACATGTAAATATGTAATTAACTTATTTTTCATGTACATTATAAATTCTGTATGCAGTTTCACATATTGCTAGGCCAGGCTCACACTACGTTCGGACATGACATTATTGTAATTGCTGGGAGGTTCCTAGATTTAGGCTATGGCCACACGTGCCGTAAATGCTACAGATTATCCCCAGTGGAATTTCCTGTGGAAAACCTTGCAGCATTTAGAGTACGAGCAAAGTGGATGAGATTTCGGAAATCTCATCCACATACGTACTGTAGAAAAAAACTTTGCAAACTGATTTGCTCTGCGGTTTTTCAATTGGCAACATGTCAATTTATGCTGTGGGGTTTACCTGTGGCTTTAGACCTTGCAATGCAAAGGATGAAAGCATTGGATGGTCCTGAAGTAACACTATCTCAAAAATAATTAAAGGCATTTTTTTTCTACACCAGAGTAACCAGTTACTGAATTTTCGTGATGAAAATCACACAGCGTTATAAGGATTTATAATACTGTGTCCCTGCCAGACATTGGATCTACTGAATTGCACTGACAGCATTATGTCAGAATAATTCAGTAGATCTGAGGAACGGAGGTCTGAACGAGAAATCACCCTCCCACATGCAGAGTGTTTCGCACAGTGAACTAGTTTTGCTGAGACTGGCCTAAGTTCCTTTTATAACAAGTCCATCAGTGGTCTTTGCATTCATTTACATTACAGTTATCACAGATCGCTCATTTCTCCCTTCTTACTGAGTTACTTTAATGTCAGAAGAACATCCTGAATACATGAAGGAATGTGCTTCCAACAAATGATAATTTATATGCTTGCATGAAAGATCAATGCACTGTACTTAAACTTAAAGGTATTTTTCCAAAATACTAAGTTACACCCCTGTGCATGCCTCAACTGGTAACAGTCCTGAGGAAGAGGGCTCTGAGCTCTTGAAACGCGGATAAAACATCCGAAGTCGATTCGCATAAAACTTTGTTCTAATACTGTACAATGCAGGAGCTCTGTACAGTATTAGTATGTATTGGCTCCGATGAGCCGAAGCTATTGCTTCGCGAAGTCTCGCCATCCAGTATGCCTCACCGATTCCTGTTAACAGCGCCGATTCAATGATTCTTCTCCTTCTCTCTACACTTATCTCAATACCTTCCCTGTACATCGCTCCATCAGTGCGGGCCCTGGAACCGGGGCAGCAGTGCAGGACCTCAGTTTGCTGGTCAGATAGGCTTGTTGGGCATGGGGGGGGGGGGGGGGGAGTATGACTCCTGATTAAAAACAAATTGCACTTATAATGCAAGGCCTGCAGGTCTGAGCTTAGTAGGACGTGAAGGACCTTTTGATGACATCATTACAGGTCCTTGCCCATTGAGAATTCAAAGGAGAACTGCAAAACGACACTCTCCTTCCACATATGCTGCATTGTCATATTTATTTGGCTCTGCTTTGGCTTGGGTAATAACCTCTGATCCTCCAGCACTGCATTTATAGGTCACAAGATGACAGGGGTGATGTAATTCACTTACATCACTACTTTCTGCACCATCCTTGGACAGAATCTTTTCTGTGCTGAACATCAGCGGTGACATGGGTGAATCATGCCGCCATCTTGTGACCCACAGAAACAACACCAGAGGAATGCATGTGCTTGCAAAGGCCACAAATGGGGACCAGAAGGCCTTTCACAGCACACTAGGAGTAGGTTATGATGGGACATATGTATGTCACATCAATAACAGGTTATAGGCTACTGTTCAACATGTTACCAAATTGGCCAACCCCTTTGAGGGGGGTATTTCTTTTCATTGTCACACTCAAAGAGCTATAACTTTTTATATTTTTAATGGCACATATAATTTACTTATACCCCAGCAATTGTGTCACTGTTTTTGACATGCTTACTATGCATTAAAAATATTAAGTTAGCCTTACTTCACATCTTTTTTTTTTTTAAATAAAAAAACAGATTTTTTGGAAGAGTTTTTTATTACGTTAGTTTAAAATAATCTTACCTAAAACAAGTTCTAGACCTAAGGATCTACCATTATACATGTGTGAAATGGAATAATATATATGCTGTAGTGTAATATATATATATATATATATATATATACACACACATACACTTTATGGATATAATGTATTTCTTTATAATGACTTTTTACTTTGTTTTCTTCACATTAGTTGCCTGTATCCATCAGATTCGTCTCTCAGCTGGCTGACAGGAGAGTAAAGGAGGACGACAGACACTGGGCAGCACCAGACATTTCTTTTGAAAACATTTTTATAGTGATTGGCTATCGTAGTGATCACATGCCCAGAAACAGACTATTGTGTCAGTTATCACTGGGCAGATGCTGCGGAGGATGCTGGCATTGAGATTGTACTGACAAGCCTGTGCAGGGGAATGCTCGGCTGATTAGAAGTAGTAGGACCTTAGATACTATGTGGCTGCTCCAAGGGGTACGTGCTGCTGTGGTGTAATTCTAAGGAGTTAAAGAAGCAATGTGATTAGTTGCTATGGGTAACTCCCCCATTCCTTTACAGCAATTTGGATAAAATTGTCAGTTTTTTTCATTCAAAAAAGGAATTGATAAAACATATTGTTTATTTGACAATGAGAATCAGATCACCAACCTCCGATATGTTAAAAAAAAATCCTTTATTTAAATTAAAACATAAATATTTTACCATCTGTACACAGGAATACAAAAAGTTGTAAATGGGTATAATTCATCATTACCTTGTAAAATAGAGTCATCTGAATACATTAAAATTACCACCTTTGGCATTTGAAATTCTACAATCTTAAACATTTTGCCTCCTCCTTAGCAGAGAAAATAGCCTTAAAAACATAAAAGCATAAAATGTGTAAAGACAAAATGATCAAGCTAGAAAACATTATCTTTATAGGCTTACATGAAAATGCGTCTTTTAAATAAAATATATGTGTTTAGCTTTATCACGCCCACACAGAGATTTCACCTTCAGAAGACAAAGGCTTGTTGAATAGAGTCCCCGTTAAACCTCGAGGTTGGAAGGTCTGACATAAAGTGAGGATCTTTAGAGGAGATGCTTTACAGAAAATGGATTTCTCCTTAGTACTAAATATATTTGTCATTTAAAGATATTTGGTTTTACAGCACTCTTCAACACAAAAGGGTACAAGGTTTTCCCACATTCTGCTTTACAGGTTTTGTCTGTTTGAGTTTTACTTCATTTTAATGGCTTTCAATAGTACTGTAAAGGGAAAAATACAAAAGCGTGTTAGAGGGATCATAATTGAATTACTATTGTGCCATTTTTGGAAAGGTCCTTGGAATCAGCAAAGAGTATAGCCAGCCTAAAACACTTATCATATTGAGTTCCAAATGTAATACAAAGCACCTCCATACCACTAAAGCCATTGAAGTACACAATTCTGCAGCCAGCATATGACAAGAATGGCTGGAATATCTATCAGGCAGATCTGTAGACCCATAATTGCGGAGAAGGGAAAGCATGAATTGTGCCACACTGGGTTTTGATTCATTTTTATATGGAAAATAGTTCTAATCCTAGCCAAAATAAATAAAAAATGTAGCAGAGAGACTTTAATCTTCTTGAGCCTTCGGTCCATGCAGTTGGCACTCTGTACAGTATAGGTACTCCAAAGGGTCTGCATAATAGGAAAATGAGGATAATTCTGATTGTCTGCTGCCCATGCTTTTTATCCAGTTGCTTTGGAGACATTATTCAATCTATAATCTTTTATCACTGGGAAACATATGTTTTTAATCTTCGCTAACCACTAACCAAATAAGTGCCCCTGATGTTAAATGGAAAGGGGTTACCTTTCTTGACATGTTTCTTTTAGCATAAATTGTATTTCTTATTAAATAATTCTAGAACATCTTTTCTTACAACTCTGTGTTGTGCCAATACCTTGTTATTCCTCCTAATGCTTCCATCCGTGTGCTTTCTGTATTTTTTTATGGATAGCACAGTGACTCATTCACACATGCATACACATGGCATGGAAATATGGACACGACATTGAGGGTGAGGTGTCCTGACAAATTGTAGTGACACTTCCCTTTGACAAGGGGACTGGTAACCCCAATTTATTCATATATTTCTAGGAAGAATATTAGTGGGCCTGCACAGATTATTGCTAAATTATTATTTCATCAGGAATATGATTATATACTAAGACCCCATTTACACGAGTGTATTTTTGGTCAACATCCGAAACACATTCTTTGCAGGTGGGATGCGACCCATTCATTTCAATGGTGCCGCAAAAAATACGGACAGCACGGCATCTGTGTATCTGCAAAAAAGATAGAACATGTCCTTTCTTTTCCATTTTGCAGACAAGAACAGGCATTGTTACAATGGGCCTGAGAAAAGTGAGGACCACAAAACAGAATCGGCCGTGTGAATGCCCCCTAAAACAAGCATTCCAGGAGAGGTAAAATAATATTATGTAAAGCACAGCTCACCATCCACAAGACACTGAAGTTCCTCCCATTCAGTAAGTTATGGTGCATACCACGGACTGGTTTTCAAAAAGATAAATGGATGTTCAGGAGTTCAATTTGGACATCTGATTTTAACCTAACACTCTGGACAAAACTGATATACTGTTGTGACTAGAACAAGGCCTAAGGGGAGCACATGAAACGAGGAGTGTTTTTGGAATCTTTGTACGATGTACCACCCCTGAGGTCCTGACCTAGGCATAACACAGTTTATCAGTATTGCCTGTGGTGTTCCACTAATGCCACACTTAAAATATATAAACATTTAGAGGAAACTGCATATTTCTATAGCAGAGGACTGAACTGGCTTCAGTGCCCATCATAGTCTGATTAAGGGGAAAATGCAACCAAAAAAATGCCTGCTACCATACAGGGGACTATAGAGGAGACAGACGCGGTCATAAACTAGACCTGGTTAGCAAACAGAATATCCAAATTCTTTAAAAAGTAAAACAAATATATTTTTGATCAATTGTTTTGAATTTAATCCATGATTCTTTGTCTAAGAGTATAGGAACAATATAGATATATAAAAGTCTCACACGTGAAAAGTATAAAATATAGGTGTTTTGTAGCTTAAAGACAAAGATGGCGCAGGTAGCCTTATATATTACTTAACATCCAAATTATTGCAATACTAACTACACAATTTCATACATGAAAAATACATGGAATGTTAATATTTTGATACTGATGAACTATCTTCAGGATAAGCCATCACTATCAGATCATCAGTAGGAGCCTGACAGCCCACATCAATCAGCTGTTACCTGGCAGCTGCAATGAAGCGAATGGGAACACTGCTGCAGCCATCATCTCCATCCACTACACCAGGCATCCTCAAACTGCGGCCCTCCAGCTGTTGCAAAACTACAACTCCCAGCGTGCCCGAACAGCCTACAGGTATCAGCCTACAGAAGGGCACTGTGGGAGTTGTAGTTTTACAACAGCTGGAGGGCCGCAGGTTGAGGATGCCTGCCCTACACAATGCCAGAAGAAAACTGCTGATCATGGGGGGTGCTGGTTGTCGGATCCTCATTCATCTCATATTGATGGCCTCTCCTAAGGACTGGCCATCGCTATCAATTTCCTGGCGAACCTCTTTAAGGGGCTTCCTATAAAACATCATTTATCAACTATCCACATAATAGGAGATAAAAATATGATTTTCTGAAAATTACCACATCTTAAACAGTCAAGAAGGAGGTGCAGTGTAAGGAATTTGCTGCTCTTCTACCTACATTTCCCAATCAACCCATCCTGCTTTATTGACAAGGCAAGGAATTCTTCACCACAATGCCACCGTAACAGATTGTAACAGAGAGATGGAGGAAACAGTGGGTAGATATGCAGTCTGGATAGCTGTATTGTAGGCACAAATGGCACCTATTGCTTACCATAAATTCATGAAATGGGAAATCCATTCAAAATGCATCTGATATTTTAGATATATGTAACAAGGTCAAATTAGTGAAGTCTGATCTCAGAACAACACTGATTTCCAGACGGAAAAGAAACACTAAAAGAAATACTAAAATGAGAAAGGAGACATCCAGTCAAAATAATCCTAAAGGGGTTTTCTGAGATGTTAATACTGAAGACCCATCCTCTGGATAGGTCATCAGTATCTGATCGGTGGGGGGTCCATCACCTGGGACCTCCGCCAATCAGCTGTTTGAGAAGGCACAGTGCTTGCGGTGGCCTTCTAGCTGCATTCCCTATGCCGAGTGATGACATGTTCATGGCTCACATGGCTTAGGTGCAGCTAAGCCTCTTACAAATGAATGGGGCTGAGCTGTGATACCAAGCTCAGCCACTATACAACGTACAGCGCTGTGCTTGGTAAGGATGAGGACGATCGCGGCACTCACAGAAGCCCTAGTGCCTTCTCAAACAGCTGATCGTGGGGGGCCCAGGTGTCGGACCCCCACAATCAGATACTGATGATAGGTCATCAGTTGTGAAATCTTGGAAAACCTATTTAAATGTTATGGACACATGAGAAACTCATAGGTGAAGTCTGTAAATGATGATTAGTCTACCACTGCTAGATAAAAGAGCTCTATAGAATACTCAAAACCCCATTAACATTGCATATACTGTAAATAGTTTTAGTGATTATCTGACAACATTCTAAGCATTTACTTAAAATGTTGTCAGATTGTTAGTAACAAATCTCTGAGCAGTTGCAGAGGGGTTTGGAGTGCTGTAGGGAGCCCTTTCATCAATGGTAATCGTACTAGACTTTATAGTAGATATCACCAGTAAGGCTCCATTCACACGTCCATAAGTGTTTTGCGGATCCGCAAAACATGGACACCAGCCATGTGCACATGGCCAGCACTATAATAGAAAATGCCTATTCTTGCCCACTATTGCGGACAAGTATAGGACATGTTATATTTTTTTGCGGAAACAGAAGTGCAGATGCGGACAGCACATAGTGTGCTGTCCGCATTTATTCCGGCCCCATTGAAAATGAATGGGTCCGCACCTGTTCCGCAAAATTGCAGAACGGATGCGGACCCAGTTTGTGGACGTCTGTATGGACCCTTAGAGTCACATTTAAGATTATTCTGAATGGGTGTCCCCTTCCTGATGTGTTTATAGTCTATTCCTCAAGTAACAAATGCACTTCCAGTGTAGAATGTGCTAAACTAGAAACTATGCTGTTTACTTTTAAATTTAATTTTTTTTCTAATTCTTCAGTAATAAGTGTAACTTTAGTAAGGCTACTTTCACATTAGCGTTTTTTGCGGATCCGTCATCTTGCCGATCTGCAAAAACGCTTCTGTTGCAATAATACAATCGCATGCATCCGTCATGAACGGATCTGGTTGTATTATATCTTCTATAGCCATGACGGATCCGTCATGAACACCACTGAAAGTCAATGGGGGACGGATCCGTTTTCTATTGTGCCAGATTGTGTCAGAGAAAACAGATCCCTCCCCATTGACTTACATTGTGTGCCAGGATGCAGGCAGCGTTTTGGTGTCCAGAATGGTGACTGAATGGAGGCAAACTGATGCATTCTGAGCGGATCCTTTTCCATTCAGAATGCATTAGGGCAAAACTGATCCGTTTTGGATCGCTTCTGAGAGCCCATGACTGATCTCAGAAACGGAAAGCCAAAACGCTAGTGTGAAAGTAGCCTAGGAAATGTTTCAAGAGAAAATGGCACTCAGCCAGGTAGAGCAGTTACGCCTTATCCCCTTGAATGGAGCTGAGCTGCAGTACTAGGCACTGCCAAATGGACAGACACAGTTTAGTGCCTGGGTAGACACTGAAGGAGCACAACGCAGCCCTTTCATTCTGCTGTCTACCCCCAGGGAAATCCAACACTCATGCATTGACGGCCTATCCTAAGGACTGGCCATATTCCCAGAACACCCCTACAAGTAAAAGAATGACTGAATATAAAAATTCATATTTCAATTAGCCACACATTGGAAGGTAACGCAGGATCAAAGCTTTTCCCATTTTTGGTACCATAAGTGTTAGAGTATAACTTCACGTAATCTTAGAGGTAGATATCATTCTAATTCTGGTGGATTGCAAAACACAAAGTAAAAAGTTGAAAACTTTGCACCAACATTGAACATATTAGTGTGGTGTATTTTAACCACACCAGTATTTTATTCATAATTTGCACTGTAAGCGTTTGAAGATAACATTCTGAATTGGGTTCTAGTATAAAAAAAAATTAAAAGTGGACGGGATTAAGGCAACAGGTTACATCTCTGAATTCCTTCTACGTACAGATGTGTCTCATGTGAAAGTTCACCACATATTCTGCATTAGTCCTTTGCACAGAAATTGCGAATGGTTCAAATGGATGAAATGTGAAAGCCACAAGCCTGCGCACGTTGTGGTTGATAGGTCGCCCAAGAAGGCCAGCCTGGATTTTAAACTTTAAAAGTCCTGAATCTCTTGCATAGAACCTAAAAAGAAAGAAGCAAAATAATTCAAGACAAATTAACATTTCCACACCGAGTACAATCTAACAACATTCAAAGGCATCTTCCCAAAGACAACACATCCCGTAGGTCGGGCAACAAGTATCTGATTGCTTAGGGTCCAAACGCTTGGACCTTCACTGATCACAAAAATGCTGGTTTAAGCATCCCCTATGTGAATGGAACAGTGGCGTGCATGCGTGATCACCGCTGCATTCACTTCTATGCACTACTTCATGCACATAGAAGAATCCAGGAGCCCTGTTCTCCACCCCACCATCACTTATCCACTATACTGTGTAGAAGGCATAAGTGTTTTTTAGTGGAAAAAACTAATTATAAAAAGGCATAATTCACAAAGGTTAAATTTACTGATACATAACAAACTGATCTAGTAATCAGAATCATCATCAAAATTATGTTTTATTGATCAATGGTGCAAGTTCTGAAATGACTAATGGGTTTTCATCTGGAGACTGACTTGACTATAGGGAATACTCCTTCAACTATGTATGTCGCCTCAAGGAAAGTCTTCACGGGAAAATGGCTCTCTTCTAAAAGGTAGAAAACTGTTTCTAGTGACACCTATAGGTGACTATCTTACATGATAGCTACCTACAGATGCACCAGGGGCCAGAATTAGACTTTCAGGCTTCAGCAGTAACCTAGACAGATGCTGTAGCAGATGGGTCTCCCTAAGTTTTTGTGATAGAAGGCCACTTGTCCCTGATCCTTGCACAGCAGGGGAAAGAGCCAGGCATTGATGGCACATCCTGTGGATTTGCTATAAATGCTTAAGATGAGAATACGGAGGATGTTCATGAGACAGACAAAATGATGCATACTGTCACATAAATTAGATTGGTGCTCTGACAAAATAGCTTTGTTACAGAAGAACAGCAAAATTACTGGGCTGAGCAGAAAAGGGCATTAATAGAGTAGTGATTGCTCTGGACAACTGGCAGAAATTGAAGACAACGAAAATGATGCAACGCCTTCTGGAAAAGGGTATTGTCAAAGACCTCCTATTGTCTATGTAGGTTACAAGTACAGCGCTAGAAGATAGGTGTGGTTTCGAAAAATAATAAAAATGACAATCTGGGTTGACAGAATTGAACATAAAAATATAGCGAGGTACTTTTTTTTTTCTTAGGAGCAATGGATATTACTGTCACAGTACCTCCGAAATTGCATTTTTTTGACTTGTATGTCCATCTTTCAACACTTAAAACCTACAAAACATTACAGAATGTGAAAAAAAATACCTCCATGAAATATAGATTTCTAGATTACGTTTCAAATGACTAATCTTGTATGATGGACACTAAGATCACTGAAGACACTTGAGCCTTCGAAACATTACAATATGTTGCACTATAAAAGGTAGAAAATCTCTGGAAAAAAATGTACTTCTAGCTGAAAAAAGGATTGATGATGGTTTTGTATGGTAAGGATAAATGACATGACGCCAAACCTGTGGTAGAAGCATTCACACCTCTGTATATTTATTCATCATTTCATCTTTTTCCCTATGTGCACTGCAGGATTTGAGCAGATGGGCAAAGCTTGGCGAGAAGTAGGTTTCTGTGTAGCTGAGAGAGGCAGGCGTGAAGTGTAGCCTATTCACCATAAGTACCATAAAAGCAAATGTTTCCATGGCAACCAGCATTTTCTTGTATTCATGAGAAGACAATGGAGGGTGAAGGAGCCATACAGGAGTGACAGGGGTGTTTTGGTGTATTGCTACAGCTGTAAAAATGGATTACATTCCTTTTTTCATTTGTTGCCTTCTGTATGATGGCTTAATAGAATATTCTGATAATTAGGAAGACACACATTGGGTATGAAGGGACAGCACAATAGTAAGGAAGCCATAGTCTGGATAGGTTTTCTTTACAGTGAGCTCACTCTCCAATAAGAATAGAAATTTCTTTTTTGGCAGAGAAACAAGGTCCTCGTTGTACAGATGCTTCTTATTTTCTGGACCGAAAAGAGTAAATCTTTACTAAAAAGACAGCAACACTGGGAACAAGAATAGTAGATAGGACTCAAACTGAACATTCATGCTTCAAACGGACTCCAATATGGGTCAGAACATGCTTACAGATGAACAGTCTTTTAATTTATCCTTATATATGGTGCTCGCAACCTAGCCAATATCCCTAAATTTTGGAATATCAAGTTATACAAAAACTGAGAAATGATTAATCTCGGGAAGGAATTTTTTCCCCTTAAGTGGGGAAAATTGGCTTCTGCCTCACAGGGGTTTTTTGCCTTCCTCTGGATCAACTTGTAGGAAACAGACCGAACTGGATGGACAAATGTCTTTTTTCGGTCTTATATACTATGTACATGAGGATAGTCGATTTAAAAAACAGCTAATAGAATTACAAAAAAATTGTTTAAAAGTTCAGTTGTAAATAGTGAAATTCACATGTTTATAGTTAAAAGGCTTTGTAGATATTTGTATTGCTATTCTTCTTGCCACAATGACAGACAGCATGACAGAACTGGACAGACCCTATTCTAAGTCAATGTGGCACATGGGGAATTGGTGGTACCCGACCCATAACAAAATTGGCATTGCGTGGTCCTTTAGTTATGACACAAGACAATTCTAGACAGAGCTTAAAGATTATCTGCATCGCAAATATATAAATCTTAGTTTATGAACACATTTACCAGTTTCCAAGGCACAAACATCTTTATAACTTTGGCACATTTTAATCAGGCAAACTGTCATAAAAATAAATTTACTGTGTGCATATTATAGATAGATGCAGATTTGTGCTTAAAATCTGTGACATTTTCACTTTGTTCACTACCACTATAATCAGTAGGATCAACCAGGCAGCCAGCATGTCTGGTTTAATGGGTTGATCCCACTAATAGGTGTTCTTTAATATGTTTCCTGGAAATCTTTTGTACTTCCTCCTGGCAACCTTCCTTTTGGCAAGTGCAGTAAATGTAGCTTAGCGATTTCATAAACTAAACAAAAAATAACATTCGAGAACAGACAATGGGTATGGGCCCACTGTAACAACTAACCAGTTTGGCTTTGCGCTATCCCCAAGGGTGTTATCGTGGCAGTCCCCTGGTTTTCATGCTTTAGCTCCAATACAAGTATATGGTCTTCACTGCAGGGTGTCTACGAGGCTGATACCTCTTGGGATAGTGCAGATGTAGTTGGCAGCTGACCCACAGGGGTCAGAGACACCAGAGCAAAGCAATGAGGAGTCGGGCAATATTCATAGTCAAGAAACAGAGTAGGTCAGTGATGGCTAACCTCGGGCACTCCAGCTGTGGTGAAACTATGACTCCCAGCATGCTCCATTCATTTTTATGGAGTTCTGAGAACAGCAAAGCAGGTGTACATCTTGGGAGTTGTAGTTTTACCACAGCTGGAGTGCAGGAGGTTAGCTATCACAGGAGTAGGTGGAATTTGTGCATAACAGAGAGACTAGTCCAAGGTCAGGGCAGGCGGAAATAGATCAATACAAGAGACAGGCAAAGGTCAAGACATGTAGCAGAGAATCGGAGTCAGTAACACAGACAAGGGTATGGTACACAGGCAGATGCTCAGAAAAGCACACCTTCCCTGAGGACAAACTAGTAAACCTAAAGCTCAGGCAACCTCCCCCTGGGGACGATGCCTTTAATATCCAGGGACAGCCTGGAGAAGAATTAGAATGTGCACACCCTTGTCCTTTAACAGATGGAGAGTGAGCGTGTGTGCACGCTAACAGACCTGAAACCCTTCACAGAAGAGTGTACCCGGCACGAAACACTTTGGATGCCAGCAGCCCAGGACCATTGCAGCTGAGGGAGAAAGATAAGGGGGACTGGCGCGTCGGAAGAGTTGCGAAAGTGGCTGGGTGAGTAATACAGCGTCCGTGCCTGCAATTCGGAGGGGAGCAGCAATGGGCATGAAATGCCAGTGCAATAAGGCGGCAAACTTTTTTGCTAATAGACTAAGAAACTGGTATCATATTTTGTTATTAAAGGGATCACCACTTTTCAGCCCTGTGAACTAAACATATGCTCGTGTTCAGGGTCTCATTAAGATTCCTAATGTGGCCTTTTAAACGAGATCTGTGGCTTAATTTTGCAAAAAAACAGGTTTTACTAACCTGTCAAACATAGAAATAAGGTGCCCTAGGGGAGGTCCGGGGATGCTCCATGCCCGGCGTCAGGGGAGGGAGGGAGAGGCGGCGCAGAACTCTGGGAAGGCGGCGCTGGGCACGAACGGCGATGGCTGCAGCCCGGCACCCTGCATCCCCGGACCTCCCCTTGGGCACCTTATTTCTATGTTTGACAGGTTAGTAAAACCTGTTTTTTTGCAAAATTAAGCCACGGATCTCGTTTATAAGGCCACATTAGGAATCATAATCAGACCCTGAACATGAGCATATGTTTAGCTTACAGGGCTGAAAAGTGGTGACAGAATCCCTTTAAGACAAAGGTCCAGTAAATACAGTACCAATTCTCTGAGACCTAGTTAAAGCAGATAGTCACAGATCTGTGCAGCACATTACTGGGACAGGTCCACTATTACCAAAAACAGCACAGTAAAAAATATTGTGGACTTTGGCTCATAGTAGCCATCAAAGAATATAATGGACCTGACCACTCCCCTGCCAACACTCCTCACAGTGAGCGCATTTACAGAACTCAGTCATCTATGAGAGACTGCTATGGTCTTTGATCACTCCTTTTGGCCAAATTCTGACAATGTTTTTTAAGTAATTTTGGCTACTAGGAGAATGGACCTATCCCTGTAATACGCTTAACTTGAATGCAATTCTATCTCTCAGGGCAGAATCCTTCTCGACTTCAGGATGACTTTACTGGGCCAAATCATTTCAAGTGCTGGTAATATCAGACAAAAAGCCTTTTCAAATGTTGTCAATTTTTTCTTTACCATATCTTGATGTTAGGCATTTCACAACTTTTTGAAAAGGACATCCAAACCGAAGAAAAGCCATGGCACTCACCAGTGTGAAAATAAACTTCTTTATTGTGGTATGAACTTTATGTCAGAGAAAATGACCCTATAAAACGTAACTTTTAATGTATGACAAGATAGAGCTAAAAAGGTATTTTCTGAACAAGGAGGTGACAATCAAACAGGTAGCACTCCAACATTAAAATCCCTGTTTCAAGAGTTATTGGAGGAATATAGGAGTAATATCCGGTCTTGGTGGGAGTTACAGTCCCTTAAAAAATTACATTAAAAATAAGATAGTCCCAAAGGGCCTACGGGTACAATTGATCCCAGCTGAACGATCTAGATCCAGCTCCCTCCTGAATAAATGGGAACAGGAATTACTGGACAGCTCTTTACGATTTATGCAAATACTGCTGGATGAAGAGCGTACCATTTTTGAGGATTCTACAAAACAGTTGAACACCCTCATTGAATCGGTCCTTAAACATAAGACCGACACAGACTTCTCCCGAAGGGAATCTAACCTGCAGTTTAACATTGAACGCTATCAGTCCACATTAAAGGACCGTAAACATAGACAATTCATTCGGGATCTCGTGAATTTCGAGAAAAGAGGGTTTTCAACTTTGAACCAAAAGAGACTCCCACAAATCAATCCCTTGAGTCCTCCACTATGGATATTGACTCATCCGATACAGAACGAGTACCCCCTGGCACAAGAGGGAGGGTTCAGTACAGAGGTAGAGGCGGAAGAAAATGGCCCCAGAAAGGGCGCAGAGGTGGGCACACGGGCAATTATTCCAGCAATTATACAAATCCGAGTGTCCCCAATACCGGCCCAGTAAGGCCAACACCACACTCTTCTTCCTCATCCTCGTCTTTTTTAGAAACAGGGAGTATCACATCCAATCCTCCCTACCAATTGAGGGACCGAGGGGATACGGCACACAGTACAAAACTCCCGAAATCAAAATAGGGTGTGATTACAATCAGGTTATAAATTTATCCACACGGCCTCTGACGGAAATTGAGACATCGGTTCTGTCAAAGGGCCTGACGTTCGTCCCTACTACTAGGTTTAGTTCTTTTGAGTGGATTAAGGATCTAAATCTATTTGTCCGCAAATTAAAATGGAGGAAATTCTATATGACCAATGATATGGAAACATGCATGAAACTAGGCATATCCCTAGAAGATCTAGCAGGTGTCCAGATTTTAGACTCACTACAGAGGGAGAGCGAGATCAGTGTGGGAAAATGTCCCTTTACTTCCCTTAAGGCAAAAAGTACAAAAATGCCCCCTCCCCAGGACACTCAGATCCTTGATGTTTTCTACAAATTAGTGGTAGAACAGATCCAAAAGCTACCTGAAATGACTTATCGGTCACAAAAGAACCTAGATGGGGACGAACTTGATGCCCTCCAAAGCCTTGAGAATGACCCTACAATTGAATGCAAACCCTCCGATAAAGGAGGCAATACGGTTGTAATGGATCATGTTACTTATCTTATACAATGTGTCATGATCTCCTCAATGATAGGAAATGCTACTGTATACTTGACAAAAATCCTACAGTGGCATTCGCTGATCAATTGGAGTCTATCCTGTTGGGGGCTTTTGACAAGCAGTTAATCTTAGAGCACGAATTGCAGTTTATGCTTGTCAGACACCCCCAAATACCTACATTTTATGCCCTTCCCTCCTTTGAAGGGGCGCCCTATTGTTTCCGGAGTCTGTTCACTCTCACAGAATGCCAGTATATATGTTGACAAAATTCTTAATCCATTTGTTTCAATCCTGCCCTCATATATAAGGGACACCACTGACCTTTTGCAGAAGATTGAACACCTTACAGTGGACACAGACGTTTTACTGGCTTCTATAGATGTGGAGGCACTGTATACGAGCATACCACACAAATATGGTTTGATGGCCACCGAGCACTTCCTTAAAACCAGAGGTGTACATTTTAAGGCCCACAGTGCCTTTGTTTTGGAAACATTGCAGTTCATTCTATCCCACAACTACTTTACATTTGAGGGCGTGTTCTTCCACCAGCTCAGGGGGACCGCAATGGGGAGCCCATGTGCCCCCAGCTATGCTGGTCTCTTCCTGGGCTGGTGGGAGGACACCATTGCATTCAGCGATGAACATGACCGGTAGGCTCCCCATATCCTCTTCTGGGGAAGGTACCTCGATAATATCTTGATACTATGGGATGGGTCCACCGGCCTTTTTCAATCGTTTGTCCAGGAGCTGAATCAAAACACCATAGGCCTCAAATTTACCTCTGAAAGTCATGAATGCGTCCGTC
This sequence comes from Bufotes viridis, assembly GCA_033119425.1. Lineage (NCBI taxonomy): Eukaryota > Metazoa > Chordata > Amphibia > Anura > Bufonidae > Bufotes > Bufotes viridis. The sequence continues at coordinate 102,312,675 of CM065590.1, forward strand.
GGGCGGTCCTGTAGTTCTGAGATGACGCGTCGGCGCGTCATCTCGCGAGACTTCCTGTGAATGCGCGCATTTACAGTGCCCCGCGCCTCACAAGTTGTAGTACAGCCTGCCAGCGATGATCAATCGCTGGCAGGCTGTAGATGTGAAATAAATCGCATCAAACCTGTATATCAGACGCTGTTTTGTTAACAGCATCTGATATACCTGCTACATGGTCCTCTGGTGGTCCCATTTGCTGGGATCAACCACCAGAGGACCAGGTAGCTATGTAAAGTTGCACCAAACACTACACTAACCCCCCCCCCCACTTATTAACCCCTTGATCACCCCATCTAGATTCCCTGATCACCCCCCTGTCATTGATCACACCCCTTGTAAGGCTCCATTCAGACGTCCATATGTGATCTGATCCACAGATCCGCGGATCCTCAAAACACGGACACCGGCAATGTGCTTTCCGCATTTTGCAGATCCGCACATTGCCAGAACTATATAGAAAATGCTTTTTCTTGTCCGCAATTGCGGACAAGAATAGGACATGTTCTATATTTTTTTGGCGGAACGGAAGTGCAGACTCGAAGCGCGGATCCGTAATTCCGGATCCGAGCGGGACAAAGTCTGTCCCCATAGAAATGAATGGGTCCGCAATTCCGCTCCGCAAACAGAATTGCGGACGTGTGAATGGGGCATAAGGGTCCCTTATCACCGCCAGTTAGTTAGCTACTTGTTAGGTAGTTAGCGCCCAGCCCACCGCACCGCAGTCACTGATTTTGGCAGAGATTTTTTCATCCACATTGATCGATGCGAATGAAGAAATCTGTGCCGTTCATTTTTTTTTTTTTTTCAGCCCAGAGGCTGAACGGAAAAAAAAAATCTCATTACCCGTATGCTCAATATAAGGAGAATCGCAGAAACTCCTAATGCTGGCCATACGTGTAATGATTGCGGAGACCTTCAAATGCCGGGGCAGTACAAACACCCCACAAATGACCCCATTTTAGAAAGAAGACACCCCAAGGTATTCTGTCAGGGGTATGGGGAGTTCATGTAAAATTTTAATTTTAGTCACAAGTTAGTGGAATATGAGACTTTGTAAAAAAATAAATAAAAAAAAATAAAATTCCGCTAACTTGTGCCAATTTTTTTTTTTCCTGTGAACTAAAGTGTGAGAATCCAAATGCGTAAAAATGCCCTGTGAGATCCTAAAGGTACTCATAGGAATTTGGGCCCCTTTGCGCATCTTGGCTGCAAAAAAGTGTCACACATGTGGTATCGCCGTACTCAGGAGAAGTAGGGCAATGAGTTTTGGCGTGTATTTTTATATATACCCATACTGTGTGTGAGAAATATTGCTGTAAACGACAACTTGTTAAATTTTTTTTATACAAAGTTGTCAATTTACAGAGATATTTCTCTCACCCAACATGGGTATATGTAAAAATAAACCCCAAAACACATTGCCCTACTTCTCCTGAGTACGGCGATACCACATGTGTGACACTTTTTTGCAGCCTGGGTGCGCAAAGGGGCCCTAATTCCAATGAATACCTTTAGGTTTTACATGGCTGCTCACAATTTAGCCCCACCCAAAATGCCAGAACAGTACAAACACCCCGCAAATGACCCCATTTTGGAAAGAAGACACCCCAAGGTATTCGCTGAGGGGCATAGTGAGTCCATGAAAAATTGAACTTTTAGTCACAAGTTAGCGGAAAGGGAGACTTTGTGAGAAAAAACAATAAAGAATCAATTTACGCTAACTTGTGCCAAAAAAAAAAATCTTCTATGAACTCGCCATGGCCCTCACGAAATACCTTGGGGTGTCTTCTTTCCAAAATGGGGTCACTTGTGGGGCATTTATACTGCCCTGGCATTTTAGGGCCCTAAAGCGTGAGAAGAAAAATGCGTAAAAATGCCCTCCTAAAAGGTACTCATTGGAATTTGGGCCCCTTTGCGCATCTTGGCTGCGAAAAAGTGGCACACATGTGGTATCGCCGTACTCAGGAGAAGTAGGGCAATGTGTTTTGGGGTGTATTTTTACATATACCCATGCTGGGTGAGAGAAATATCTCTGTAAATTGACAACTTTGTTAAAATGTAAAAGTTGTCGTTTACAGCGATGTTTCTCACACACAGTATGGGTATATGTAAAAATACACCCCAAAACACATTGCCCTACTTCTCCTGAGTACGGCGATACCACATGAGTGACACTTTTTTGCAGCCAAGATGTGCAAAGGGGCCCTAAAACCAATGAGTACCTTTAGGATTTCACAGGGCATTTTTTTATTAATAGCAAAAAAAGTAAAAATGTCAGCAACAATGAAATACCACCAAATGAAAGCTCTAGTAGCGAGAAGAAAAGGAGGTAAAATTCATTTGGGTGGTAAATTGCATGACGGAGCAATAAACGGTGAAAGTAGTGTAGTGCAGAATTGTAAAAAGTGGCCTGGTCATTAAGGGTGTTTAAGCTAGGGGGGCTGATGTGGTTAATTAGCATACACCACTGTTGATATGTTGGTACAGTAGGTTCCTATCTGAATATACTCCCCAAATGTAGCATTATCATTGGCACAGTGTCTTATGGAAGCCAGTTGCCATAAGTGTATACTACCATCGTGTCAATGAAGAACGCGATGCGTCTCAATGGAGGAAAGTGAAGTCAAGTTGCGTCTCAAAGAGCGGAAGAGACGTAGCATCCATCTATATCAATGGAGAATGCGATGCGTTCCAATAAGGTGGATGTGACGTCATTTTGCACCTCAATAGGCGGAAGTGACGGCACTTCCACTTTCCGTACGTCCTCTATCATAAGTACCATCTTTACCTCCAGTTAGAGGATATTACTGGGGTCAATCTTTCTTACTTTCTTCTATCTACATACTATCATTAGAATTCCAATATTCCCAATATATTAACTACTGTTTTTTCGGTGATATGACGTCACTTCTTTGCGGTTCAAACAGCGGAAGTGACGTCTATCACCTAGCGTCCGGCCACATCATCACAGCCGGCAACATTTGAATTATGGTGGGTATTTAAATAGTGGGTATGCGCTCAGTCAGTGCGCCTTCACATCAATGGTTGCCATTATCTCCTAGACTTCAACATCAGCTCTGGCTTATGTCCCCTGAGGAACCAATTCTGGGGAAACGCGTCGGGACCATGATGGTTTCAGGGCATTAATAGGGCTACCGATATAGGGTTTAGCCACCGAGAAGTGGGGTCGACCCTTTCGGGGCGGGTGCTCTGCTTGTAGGCAGGGATAGCCCGCAGGGTGACCCTAGGGAAAACATCATCCCGACTAATTATCTCTTCTGGTGTGCTGACTCTTCAACCCTCCTCACATAATGAATCCTTTGGTCATCGGTATCGTGAGTAAACCAAGAAATCATTATTGCTTTGACCAATTTTTGTGACCATATGTGCTCTATGAGGTAGTTTTTATTGCAAGCTCGTGTTTCACATATATATCGGGTACCTCTGTTATGTGGACCCAATTTTTGAATATTTGATTTATCACTTGTTTTTTTTTTAGCTCTATCTTGTTATACATTAAAAGTTACATTTTATAGGGTAATTTTCTATGACATAAAGTTCTTTTCTATACTCTACCCTAAAAATATAAGAAATTGGTGGTTATTTTTATTGTGGTACGGTCACAAAGCGTGGGAGCATGTGAAACGACCATGGGCTGGATCCTCCACATCCTGTGACCATGCCACAATAAAGAGGTTTATTTGCACATTGGCGAGTGCCACTGCTTTTCTTCTGTTTGGACTACACGTGAGACTTGAACTACTGCTGAGCACCATCGTTAGTGGTAATAGAAGAGTCAGTTACCAGAGCTGAAGTGGACTGAAGTGAGAGGGTCTGTGAGCCCAGAAGTGTCAGCTTTCTATTATATAGCTTTTTGAAAATGAGTTTCTCACATGGTTTCTCATCGGATATGATGATACCTGAAGCCAATGTTGTTTCTTCTGGTATTGTGCATAATAAAATAGATTTTAATAGAGAATGTGCCTGGGTCATTGCGTAGCAATAATCCGGGTATGCACCAGGTGACAATGACACTTCTCTATCATCCTGAGTGATCCGCTTCCTGTTAAAGGTGAATAGCTAATAATCACCACTGTCACACCAAAAATACAAAGGGCTCTGAAGAGCAGCCTGAAGGTGGATATGACTGTCCAAATAAACAGGTTTGTGGTCTACTAATAGAAAATAAATGTCTAGAGTATCATTATGATAGAAGTGGTCTGTTCATTTTATCAGGGTCCAACTGTCTTTCTTTAGAGAAATTTCAGATGCAGTTTTAAAGGGGTTATCCTGGAAAAGATAACGATGACTTATCCTTAGGATATGTAATCATTATCACATCACCAGGGGTCCAAGGCCCAGCACTCGCGCTTACTAGCTGTTTCAGGGAGCCGCTGTGCTGACCGGAGCTCTGATGAGCGATTGCAAGCTCTCGGCAGCTTTCCAAGGACGTCGCCCTACATCGTATAGCGGCTGTGCCTCATACTACAGCTCAGCCTTATTGGCACGTGACCAATGTACAGTGATGTCACTGGCCTAGGAAGAGCCTGCAGCACTCAAGGCCTCTCTTAACCTCTTAAGGACGCAGGGCGTACATGTACGCCCTAGCGTCCTGGTACTTAAGGACTCAGGGCGTACATGTACGCCCTGAGAAGTTCCGATCACCGCAACGCTGCGGGTGGTGATCGGAACAGGATGCCTGCTGAAATCATTCAGCAGGCATCCTGTGACAATGCCGAGGGGGGTCCTGTGACCCCCCCGTGTCGGCGATCGCAACAAACCGCAGGTCAATTCAGACCTGCGGTTTGCTGCGCTATCTGTAGTCTCTGATCCCGCGGTCTGTGACCGCGAGGATCAGAGACTAAAATCTGCCCCAAAGTGTAATTTTAACCCCCCTGCACCCCGCCATCTTAGTGTCCCCCGGGCGGTGCAGGGCGGGGGGGGGGGGATTGCGGGAGGTGCTGCGGGTGGGCGGCGCCGGAGGCAATCGATTTCCCTGGTGTCTAGTGGGTATAGCAGGGGGTCAGCACATTGCTGACCCCCTGCTATAAACTGCTGACATCTGTGCTGCAGATATCAGCAGTTTAACCCCTTCTATACCGCGGTCCGTACGGACCGCGGTATAGAAGGTGTTAACATGGAGGGAGCTCCTCCTCTCCCGATCGGGGGCTGCCGTACCTTTGCAGCCCCCGACGGGATAGGATAGTAGAGGGAGGGAGCTCACCTCTCTTCCCATCACCCGCTGCTCTGTAATGGCAGCGGGTGATGGTTACCATGGCAGCAGGACGCTTTCAGAAGCGTCCTGCTTGCCATGGTATAGTAACTCTGGTCAGACTTCTGCTAAAGGCAGAAGTCTGACCAGACTGTGAAAAGTAAAAAAATACAGTGCAGTACACTATATAGTGTACTGTTCTGTATTATATAGACACCAGATCCACTGGATCTACAAGAACCAAGTGGGTCTGGGTCAAAAAATGTCAAAAAAGTGAAAAAAAAGTAAATAAGAAAAATACATATCACTGAATAAAAATGAAAAAAAAATAAAAATAAACTACACATATTAGGTATCGCCGCGTCCGTAAAAATCTCCTCTATAAAAATATCATGTGACCTAACCCCTCACGCAAATACCGTAAAAAAAACACTAAAAAAATGGTGTAAAAAAGCCATTTTTTGTCACCTTGCATCACAAAAAGTGTAATACCAAGTGATCAAAAAGGCGTATGCCTCCCAAAATAGTACCAATAAAACCGCCATCTCATCCCGCAAAAAATGAGTCCTTATATAGGACAATCGCCCAAAAAAATAAAAAAATATGGCTCTCAGACTATGGAGACACTAAAACATAATTTTTTTTTCTAAAATGCTATTATTGTGTTAAAGTAAAATAAATAAATAAAAAGTATACATATTATGTATCGCCGCGTCCGTAAAAACCTGCTCTATAAAAATATCACATTATCTAACCCCTCAGGTAAATACTGTTAAAAAAATAAAATAAAAACAATGTAAAAAAAACAAACATTTTTGTCACCTCACATCTCAAAAACTGTAATATCAAGCGATCAAAAAGTTATATGCACCCAAAAACAGTGCCAATCAAACCGTCATCTCATCCCGCAAAAAGGACAATCACCCCCAAAAAAAAATAAATAGGGCTCTCAGACTATGGAGACACTAAAACATGATTTGTTTTGTTTTAAAAAATGATAATATTGTGTAAAACTTAAATAAATTTAAAAAAAGTATACATATTCGGTATCGGCGCGTCTGTCGCAACCTGCTCTATAAGAATAACACATGACCAAAACCCTCAGCTGAACACAACAAAAAAAAATAATAAATATGGTGTCAAGAGCCATTTTTGTCACCTTACATCACAAAAAGTGTAATAGCAGGCGACCAAAATGTCATATGCACCCCAAGATAGTTCCAATCAAACCGCCATCTCATCCCGCAAAAAATGAGCCCCTGCATAAGACAGTCGCCCAAAAAATAAAAAAATATATGGCTTTCAGAATGTGAAGACACTAAAAAAATCATTTTTTTTCAAAAATGCTGTATTATGTAAAACTGAAACAAAACCCCCCAAAAAGTAGCCATATTTGGTATTGCCGCGTCCGTAGAAACCTGCTCTATAGAAATAGCACACAATCTAACCTGTCAGTTCAACGATGTAAATAACAAAAAATAAAAATGTTCCGAAAATAGCTATTTTTTTGCAAATTTTCCATTTTAATCAATTTTCCAGTAAAAAACAAGGGTTAACAGCCAAACAAAACTCAATATATATTGCCCCGATTCTCTAGTTTGCAGAAACACCCCATATGTGGTCGTAAACTGCTGTATGGCCAAACAGCAGGGCGTAGAAGGAAGGGAACGCCACATGGTTTTTGGAAGGCAGATTCTGCTGGACTGGTTATTTGACACCATGTCCCATTTGAAGCCCCCTGATGCACCCCTACAGTAGAAACTCCAAAAAGTGACCCCATTTTGGAAAGTACGGGATAAGGTGGCAGTTTTGTTTGTATTATTTTAGGGTAAATATGATTTTTGGTTGCTCTATATTACACTTTTTTGAGGCAAGGTAACAAAAATAGAAATTCCGAAATTTCATCTCCATTTGCCAATAACTCTTGTGGAACACCTAAAGGGTTAACAAAGTTTGTAAAATCAGTTTTGAATACCTTGAGGGGTGTAGTTTCTTAGATGGAGTCACTTTTTTGGAGATTCTACTCTAGGGATGCATCTGGGGGCTTCAAATGGGACATGGTGTCAAAAATCCAGTCCAGCAAAATCCGCCTTCCAAAAACCATATGGCGTTCCCTTACTTCTGTGCCCTGCCGTTTGGCCATACAGCAGTTTACGCCCACATATGGGGTGTTTCTGAAAACTACAGAATCGGGGCAATAAAAATTGAGTTTTGTTTGGCTGTTAACCCTTGCTTTGTTACTGGAAAAATGGATTCAAACGGAAAATTTTCCCAAAAAATCGAAATTCTGAAATTTTATCTCCATTTGCCATTAACTCTTGTGGAAAACCTAAAGGGTTAATGACGTTTGTAAAATCAGTTTTGAATACCGTGAGGGGTGTAGTTTCTAGAATGGGGTCATTTTTGGATGGTTTCTATTATGTAAGCCTCACAAAGTGACTTCAGACCTGAACTGGTCCCTAAAAAGTGGGTTTTGAAAATTTCTGAAAAATTTCAAGATTTGCTTCTAAACTTCCAAGCCTTGTAACGTCCCCAAAAAATAAAATGGCATTCCCAAAATGATCGATACATGAAGTAGACATATGGGGAATGTAAATCAATAACTTTTTTGGGCGGTATTACTAGGTATTATAGAGGTAGAGAAAGTGAAACTTGGAAAATTGCTAATTTTTCAAAATTTTTGGTAAATTTGATATTTTTTTATAAATAAAAATGAAATTTTTCGACTTAATTTTACCAGTGTCATGAAGTACAATATGTGACGAAAAAACAATCTCAGAATGGCCTGGATAAGAAAAAGCGTTTTAAAGTTATCACCACATAAAGTGACAGTGGTCAGATTTGCAAAAAATGGCCAAGTCCTTTAGGTGAAATAGGGCTGAGTCCTTAAGGGGTTAACAGCTGATCCACGGGTGTCCCAGGTGTTGTGCCCCCCGCAGGTCTGATACTGATGATCTATGCTGAAGATAAGTCAAATATATTGGATAACCGCTTTAATGGAATTTTTACTGCACGCTGCTTTGTTAGGCTAGGTTTGCACTGCGTTTTAGCTCTACACGGAGCATTCTGTTGGGGGTACAATACCCGAAAACAGTATTCAAATGCATATTGCGATGGATACATTCACTTCACTGAGGCAAACAGGGTCCAAAAGATTCATCTTTGGACTTTATTTGACCTGCCAGCTGTTTGTTTTAGTCTTTTCTGCTGGACAGAAATGCATGGTAGACTATGCTGTTCTGTCTTGGAAAAAACAAAAAAACAAAAACAAATGGCAAGCAGGTCAAACAAAGTCCAAGATGAGTTTCTTGGACTGCCTTTGCCTTCATTGAAGTCAATGTATTTGGTGCAGAATATGTTTGAATACAGTTTTCGACCATTTCCACAAAAACTGAATGCTGATCAAGTTCAAAAATTCACCCATCCTGATAACATGGTACCCATGGATTAGCCGGCACTGTTTATGAGAGCAATGGTCGCTTATCCAAGGGCAGCAGGAAGCATCTTGGGCTACCAAATGCACAGTATGCATCAGGCAGTCTGAGAAGTGGTACAACCATCTTGGAGAGAAGCCCAGGAACTGATGGATCTGCATCTAAAAAAATTAGATGTTGGGCACCATTTTAGTGTTCTGTTTGTTTCTCAGTTAATATGAATAGCTTTTTCCTATACCAGAGGGTTGATTTAAAGAGAACCTCTCACCATAAAGATGCAGTTTAATCTGCTACCAGCAGGTTATAGAGCAGGAAAAGCTGAGCAGATTGATATATATATATATTATTATAAGAAATAGGTGGCAAAACTTGTACTTTATATATTTAAACTCCAGCTCAATCTTTGAAGTTCAGGAGGCAGTCCTATCAGTGACTGACAGCTCTCTCTATATACACATTCATAGAGGGAGGGTCCTATCAGTGACTGACAGGTCTCTCTGTATACACAGTCATAGAGGGAAGGTCCTATCAGTGACTGACTGCTATCTCTGTATACACAGTCATAGAGGGAAGGACCTATCAATGACTGACAGCTATCTCTGTATACACAATCATAGAGGGAAGGTCCTATCAGTGATTGACAGGTCTCTCTGTATACACAGTCATAGAGGGAAGGTCCTATCAGTGACTGACTGCTATCTCTGTATACACAGTCATAGAGGGAAGGTCCTATCAGTGACTGACAGCTCTCTCTGTATACATAGTCATGGAGGGAAGGTCCTATCAGTGACTGACAGCTCTCTCTGTATACACAGTCATAGAGGGAAGGTCCTATCAGTGACTGACAGGTCTCTGTATACACAGTCAAAGAGGAAAGGTCCTATCAGTGACTGACAGCCATCTCTGTATACAGTCATAGAGGGAAGGTCCTCTCAGTGACTGACAGCTCTCTCTGTATACACAGTCATAGAGGGAAGGTCCTCTCAGTGACTGACAGCTATCTCTGTATACACAGTCATAGAGGGAAGGTCCTATCAGTGACTGACAGCTCTCTGTATACACAGTCATAGAGGGAAGGTCCTATCAGTGACTGACAGCTATCTCTGTATACACAGTCATAGAGGGAAGGTCCTATCAGTGACTGACCGCTCTCTCTGTATACACAGTCATAGAGGGAAGGTCCTATCAGTGATTGACAGCTCTCTCTGTATACACAGTCATAGAGGGAGGGTCCTATCAGTGACTGACAGCCATCTCTGTATACAGTCATAGAGGGAACATCCTATCAGTGACTGACAGCTCTCTCTGTATACACAGTCATAGAGGAAAGGTCCAATCAGTGACTGACAGCTATATCTATATACACAGTCATAGAGGGAAGGTCCTATCAGTGACTGACAGCTATCTCTGTATACACAGTCATAGAGGGAAGGTCCTATCAGTGACCGACAGCTCTCTCTGTATACACAGTCATAGAGGGAGGTTCCTATCAGTGACTGACAGCTCTCTCTGTATACACAGTCATAAAGGGAAGGTCCTATCCAGGGCTGTGGAGTCGGAGTCGAGGAGTCGGAGTCGGAGGCAATTTTGGGTACCTGGAGTCGGAGTCGGAGTCGGCAAAAAATGGACCGACTCCGACTCCTACTAGATTTAAATTGGAATTAAAAAAAATTGGAATAAAAAAAAAGCAAGTTTAAATGTCCCAATTCAGATAAAGTTATAATTAATTACTTCTCTACTGTAAGAATAAAGGCCAATGCATGCAGTGCGTCACGTTACCGCTAAACAAAGACGTTAAGTGACAGTGAAGAAGCTTTTCATATGCTTCACTATGCAGTTAAAGCAGCGTTTCTCAACTCCAGTCCTCAGGGCCCACCTACAGGTCATGATTTGAGAATATCCCACAGAATGAGTACCTGAGGTGAGTCCTGATGCACTGACACTAATTATATCACCTGCTAAATACTAAGGAAATCCTGAAAACATGACCGGCAGGTGGGCCCTGAGGACTGGAATTGAGGAACACTGAGTTAAAGGGACACTGACAGGCTGATATATCTGCTGGTATTCATCAGAGGATTAGGAATACAACTAGACGACTGTTACCCCCAGTTGAGGTTTACTTGTGTTTAAAAACGTTTTAATCAATATGCAAATTCTCTACCTTTGTGCCCAAGGGGCAGGCGCACATGTAGAGTACTGGCAGCACTAGACAGGACTAGGTAGCGAGGAGGAAGAGAAAGCTGGCACAGCCTCAGCATAGCCAGGCGAGGCTGCTGCCAGCACTCTACACGTGCGCCTGCGCAGGAATTCTGCGTTCGGCTAGCCTGAAAAAAAGGCCAGTGCAGTGAATAATAACGAGGGAACAGCGCTGGGAAGCTGTACTCGGGCGCGGCTGGGCACAAAGCCGCAGGAGACGCTGCCCCATTGGGCACAAAGATAGTGAATTTGCATACAGATTAAAATGTTTTTAAACACAAGTACAGCTTAACTGGGGGTAATATTAGTATAGTTTTATTCCTAATTCTCTGATGAATACCAGTATATATATATATATATATATATCTTTAGCTGGAAAATCAGCCTGTCAGTGTCCCTTTAAGGAGCGGCAATACTTACACTTTCCATTGTCTTGTGGTCTGCTGTTACAGGGAACCCATGGTTATCCTCGCCTCTCACTGATAACTGATTAAGGACTGGAGACACTTGTATAAGTGAAGGGAATGGAGAGTCAATAGTTCAAGACTGAAGCTGTAAACCATTTGAAAAACTGCTATCATTCAGCTAAGGCTATAAAAAATGTAAACTCAGATTGTTAGCTTAAATTTTAAACATGACTATGGGATTCTACTAGGAAAATCATGTTTTAAAATAAATGCCCCTTCCCCTGCCCCTTCCTGGATCCTCCCACTGCTCTCTCTTCAGCAGAAGATCAGCACACAAAGGAGAAGGCAGCAGCTTCTGCTCAACTACCTCTCTGTGCTAGAGAAGATTAGAAGAACTTGGTGGAACAGCTTCGTATTTGCATATTAAATACAGAGGAGTCGGAGGTTTCAAAATCTGAGAAGTCGGAGTCGGACAATTTATCTACCGACTCCACAGCCCTGGATTAAAAGCTCTCTCTGTATACACAGTAATAGGGGGAAGGTCCTATCAGTGACTGACAGCTCTCTGGATATACACAGTCATAGAGGGAAGGTCCTATTAGTGACTGACAGCTCACTCTGTATACACAATCATAGAGGGAAGGTCCTATCAGTGACCGACAGATCTCTCTGTATACACAGTCATAGAGGGAAGGTCCTATCAGTGACTGACAGCTCTCTCTGTATACACAGTCATAGAGGGAAGGCCCTATCAGTGACTGACAGCTCTCTCTATATACACAGTCATAGAGGGAAGGTCCTATCAGTGACTGACAGCTCTCTCTATATACACATTCATAGAGGGAAGGTCCTATCAATGACTGACAGCTATGTCTGTATACAAAGTCATAGAGGGAAGGTCCTATCAGTGACTGACGGCTATCTCTGTATACACAGTCATAGAGGGAAAGTCCTATCAGTGACTGACAGCTCTCTCTGTATACACAGTCATAGAGGGAGGGTCCTATCAGTGACTGACTGCCATCTCTGTATACACAGTCATAGAGGAAGTACCTATCAATGACTGACAGCTCTCTCTGTATACACAGTCATAGAGGAAAGGTCCTATCAGTGACTGACAGCTCTCTCTGTATACACAGTCATAGAGGGAAGGTCCTATCAGTGACTGACGGCTATCTCTATACATAGTCATAGAGGGAAGGTCCTGTCAATGACTGACAGCTCTCTCTGTATACACAGTCATAGAGGAAAGGTCCTATCAGTGACTGACAGCTCTCTCTATATACACAGTCATAGAAAGAAGGTCCTATAAGTGACTGCCAGCTCTCTCTATATACACAGTCATAGAAAGAAGGTCCTATCAGTGACTGACAGCTCTCTCTATATACACAGTCATAGATATAAGGTCATATCAGTGACTGACAGCTCTCTCTGTATACACAGTCATAGAGGAAAGGTCCTATCAGTGACTGACAGCTCTCTCTGTATACACAGTCATAGAGGAAAGGTCCTATCAGTGACCGACAGCTCTCTCTGTATACACAGTCATAGATATAAGGTCCTATCAGTGACTGACAGCTCTCTCTGTATACACAGTCATAGAGGAAAGGTCCTATCAGTGACTGACAGCTCTCTCTGTATACACAGTCATAGAGGGAAGGTCCTATCAGTGACTGACAGGTCTCTGTATACACAGTCAAAGAGGAAAGGTCCTATCAGTGACTGACAGCCATCTCTGTATACAGTCATAGAGGGAAGGTCCTATCAGTGACTGACAGCTCTCTGTATACACAGTCATAGAGGAAAGGTCCTATCAGGAACTGACAGCCATCTCTGTATACAGTCATAGAGGGAAGGTCCTATCAGTGACTGACAGCTCTCTGTATACACAGTCATAGAGGGAAGGTCCTATCAGTGGCTGACAGCTCTCTCTGTATACACAGTCATAGAGGGAAGGTCCTATCAGTGACTGACAGTTCTCTCTGTATACACAGTCATAGAGGGAAGGTCCTATCAGTGACTGACAGCTCTCTCTGTATACACAGTCATAGAGGGAAGGCCCTATCAGTGACTGACAGCTCTCTCTATATACACATTCATAGAGGGAAGGTCCTATCAGTGACTGACAGCTCTCTCTATATACACATTCATAGAGAGAAGGTCCTATCAATGACTGACAGCTATGTCTGTATACAAAGTCATAGAGGGAAGGTCCTATCAGTGACTGACGGCTATCTCTGTATACACAGTCATAGAGGGAAAGTCCTATCAGTGACTGACAGCTCTCTCTGTATACACAGTCATAGAGGGAGGGTCCTATCAGTGACTGACTGCCATCTCTGTATACACAGTCATAGAGGGAAGGACCTATCAATGACTGACAGCTCTCTCTGTATACACAGTCATAGAGGAAAGGTCCTATCAGTGACTGACAGCTCTCTCTGTATACACAGTCATAGAGGGAAGGTCCTATCAGTGACTGACGGCTATCTCTATACATAGTCATAGAGGGAAGGTCCTGTCAATGACTGACAGCTCTCTCTGTATACACAGTCATAGAGGAAAGGTCCTATCAGTGACTGACAGCTCTCTCTATATACACAGTCATAGAAAGAAGGTCCTATAAGTGACTGCCAGCTCTCTCTATATACACAGTCATAGAAAGAAGGTCCTATCAGTGACTGACAGCTCTCTCTATATACACAGCCATAGATATAAGGTCATATCAGTGACTGACAGCTCTCTCTGTATACACAGTCATAGAGGAAAGGTCCTATCAGTGACTGACAGCTCTCTCTGTATACACAGTCATAGAGGAAAGGTCCTATCAGTGACCGACAGCTCTCTCTGTATACACAGTCATAGATATAAGGTCCTATCAGTGACTGACAGCTCTCTCTGTATACACAGTCATAGAGGAAAGGTCCTATCAGTGACTGACAGCTCTCTCTGTATACACAGTCATAGAGGGAAGGTCCTATCAGTGACTGACAGGTCTCTGTATACACAGTCAAAGAGGAAAGGTCCTATCAGTGACTGACAGCCATCTCTGTATACAGTCATAGAGGGAAGGTCCTATCAGTGACTGACAGCTCTCTGTATACACAGTCATAGAGGAAAGGTCCTATCAGGAACTGACAGCCATCTCTGTATACAGTCATAGAGGGAAGGTCCTATCAGTGACTGACAGCTCTCTGTATACACAGTCATAGAGGGAAGGTCCTATCAGTGGCTGACAGCTCTCTCTGTATACACAGTCATAGAGGGAAGGTCCTATCAGTGACTGACAGTTCTCTCTGTATACACAGTCATAGAGGGAAGGTCCTATCAGTGACTGACGGCTCTCTCTTTATACACAGTCATAGAGGGAAGGTCCTATCAGTGACTGACAGCTCTCTCTGTATACACAGTCATAAAGGGAAGGTCCTATCAATGATTAAAAGCTCTCTCTGTATACACAGTAATAGGGGGAAGGTCCTATCAGTGACTGACAGTTCTCTCTGTATACACAGTCATAGAGGGAAGGTCCTATCAGTGACTGACAGCTCTCTCTGTATACACAGTCATAGAGGGAAGGTCCTATCAGTGACTGACAGCTCTCTCTGTATACACAGTCATAGAGGGAAGGTCCTATAAGTGATTGACAGCTCTCTCTCTCTGTATACAGTCATAGAGGGAAGGTCCTATCAGTGACTGACAGCTCTCTCTGTATACACAGTCATAGAGGGAAGGTCCTATCAGTGACTGACAGCTATCTCTGTATACACAGTCATAGAGGGAAGGTCCTATCAGTGACTGACAGCTCTCTCTGAATACACAGTCATAGAGGGAAGGTCCTATCAGTGACTGACAGCTATCTCTGTATACACAGTCATAGAGCGAAGGTCCTATTAGTGATTTACTGCTATCTCTGTATACACAGTCATAGAGGGAAGGTCATCTCAGTGACTGACAGCTCTCTCTGTATACAGTCATAGAGGGAAGGTCCTATCAGTGACAGACAGCTATCTCTGTATACACAGTCATAGAGGGAAGGTCCTATCAGTGACTGACAGCTCTCTCTGTATATACAGTCATAGAGGGAAGGTCCTATCAGTGATTGACAGCTCTCTCTGTATACACAGTCATAGAGGGAAGGTCCTGTCAGTGACTGATAGCTCTCTCTGTATACACAGTCATAGAGGGAAGGTCCTATCAGTGACTGACAGTTCTCTCTGTATACACAGTCATAGAGGGAAGGTCCTATCAGTGACTGACAGCTCTCTCTGTATACACAGTCATAGAGGGAAGGTCCTATCAGTGACTGACAGCTCTCTGTATACACAGTCATAGAGGGAAGGTCCTATCAGGAACTGACAGCTATATCTGTATACACAGTCATAGAGGGAAGGTCCTATCAGTGGCTGACAGCTATCTCTTTATACACAGTCATAGAGGGAAGGTCCTATCAGTGACTGACAGTTCTCTCTGTATACACAGTCATAGAGGGAAGGTCCTATCAGTGACTGACAGCTCTCTCTTTATACACAGTCAGAGGGAAGGTCCTATCAGTGACTGACAGCTCTCTCTGTATACACAGTCATAGAGGGAAGGTCCTATCAGTGATTGACAGCTCTCTCTGTATACACAGTCATAGAGGGAAGGTCCTATCAGTGATTGACAGCTCTCTCTGTATACACAGTCATAGAGGGGAGGTCCTATCAGTGACTGACAGCTCTCTCTGTATACACAGTCATAGAGCGAAGGTCCTATCAGTGATTTACTGCTATCTCTGTATACACAGTCATAGAGAGAAGGTCCTCTCAGTGACTGACAGCTCTCTCTGTATACACAGTCATAGAGGGAAGGCAATATCAGTGACTGACAGCTCTCTCTGTATACACAGTCAGAGGGAAGGTCCTATCAGCGACTGACAGCTATCTCTCTAGTGATTGCATGAGGGCGCACACACACGGCAAACGGGACCTGGACGGCACAGACAGACCACAACTAGAGAGGATCATTTGATCTGCCGACAAGCACGAGCAGCTTCCACTCTTTCGATGTCTACCATCCAGACACAGGTGGTACCTTCATTACAGACCCCAGTCTCGGCCTGGCCCATTTCCATCTGCTTATCAGAAGGAAATCTGGTGTTGCATCACCCATTACGAGTCCTGCTACTGACAGCCAACTGTCGCCTTCGTTTCCTGTGGTGTCGTGAATGAGGACTGTTATGAACTTGAACCATATCAGATGGTGTGATGATGTGGGAAGTCATTGCATATGACAGGCAATCACCTCTTGTAGTGATATTAGGGAGACGAACAGCTCAGTGATACGCGCAGGACATCCTGCGGCCACATGTGTTGCTGCTCACGGTGGGGCTCCCAACTGGCATTTTTCAGCAGGATAATGCTCACTCACAAAGAGCAAATGTTTCCGAGGAATGTCTCCACCAGATCGCAACACTTGCTTGGTCTGCCCGGCCACCAGATTTATCGCCAATCAAGCATTTAAAGGACTAATAAAGCATTATGGCATACAATACGGAATCTGTAGGTCTCCATGTGAAACCATATCTCATCTCATATCCAGGCTTGAGGCCACCCAATAGGGCACTAGAGTCTCCTTTAAACTGTACAGTCATCCCCCAAAAACGTATCCTTTTACTCTAATATTGTACTCGTTCACATATATTATCATTACATTCGCACATATAAAGTTTCATTCCAACAACTCCTTCCTGGTGCGCTATTTGTTTGTCAATGAGTGTGTATCAGATGCTATTTTGGATCATCACCCTATAAGAGCCCATACAGCCCACAGCTATTCTTCATGACTCCCCCATACACATTTTGAAGGGTTTGAAGCGAAGGGAGAATTTAAGGATAAAAAGTGTTACTTAAGTAACGTAAGTTTCTTATATGATCTGCTTGTCAGGCAGTAAAAAAAACAAAAAACATGCATATAAATATAGAGATATCATTTATGACATTATTTACCGGTATACATTAATATTCCAGAAAAATAAATAGTACAATGCAAATAGTGGGGGGCACTCAATATACAGAAAACCTGGATCTCAGTGTCAATACATAAATTTATTGCAGACAAAAACAGTATAAAACATCATACAATCTTATAAAATCCTAAAAGGCGTAGAGCCAATGCAGTGGATGACCGCACAAATGCCAGAATGTCCACTAAAATGTAGTCACTTTTATGAGACTAATCCACTTAGTAGTTATAGTCCAGAGCGATCCAAAATGATAGAACACAAATGATCAGGGGATAGCACCAGACTTTTCTTTTCTAGGACGTCCGCTTGGATAATAATTGGCACTATAAACGTCCCTTTTGGATTTAGGATATAAGTAATATGCACAGACGTCTGTATAATCAGCATATACTTTACCACTCCTGTAGTCACGCGTGTGATCCGGTCAAACCAAGCGCGGCGTCCCGCGCTGGATCGTAATAGAAGGTGGGTGTCACGTGACCGGTTACACTCACGTGATCGTGACGTTTTAGGAGTAGGTCCTGTAGCAGGAGAAGCATTCAGCGGAACGTCCGATGTATGGACTTTGTCTTATCTTTGTATTCTCCTGTTCTGTAGCTCCAAATGTAGTTCGCGGACTTATGTGGCTACTCCAAACTGCAGGTCACTCCATACGCGTTTCGGGGTATACGCCCCTTCCACCCCGAAACGCGTATGGAGTGACCTGCAGTTTGGAGTAGCCACATAAGTCCGCGGACTACATTTGGAGCTACAGAACAGGAGAATACAAAGATAAGACAAAGACCATACATCGGACGTTCCGCTGAATGCTTCTCCTGCTACAGGACCTGCGAACAAGGCACACCTACTCCTAAAACGTCACGATCACGTGAGTGTAACCGGTCACGTGACAAGCCACCTTCTATTACGATCCAGCGCGGGACGCCGCGCTTGGTTTGACCGGATCACACGCGTGACTACAGGAGTGGTAAAGTATATGCTGATTATACAGACGTCTGTGCATATTACTTATATCCTAAATCCAAAAGGGACGTTTATAGTGCCAATTATTATCCAAGCGGACGTCCTAGAAAAGAAAAGTCTGGTGCTATCCCCTGATCATTTGTGTTCTATCATTTTGGATCGCTCTGGACTATAACTACTAAGTGGATTAGTCTCATAAAAGTGACTACATTTTAGTGGACATTCTGGCATTTGTGCGGTCATCCACTGCATTGGCTCTACGCCTTTTAGGATTTTATAAGATTGTATGATGTTTTATACTGTTTTTGTCTGCAATAAATTTATGTATTGACACTGAGATCCAGGTTTTCTGTATATTGAGTGCCCCCCACTATTTGCATTGTACTATTCATTTTTCTAGGCTTGGTTATTGCCAGGGGTGAGCACCTCTCATATTTGATTTACATAGTGAGCCGCCAATTCTTCTCCGTAATATTCCAGAAAAATAAACTGCTCCGAAAAAGCTATACTATCAATCCCTGCATTTTAAGATACTGTGACTGTACAGAAGGATTTTTGTAAAAGGCGGATGGACCTCTGCGGCTCCAGATGATCTGCACATCACTTTTCACCAATAAAGGCACTCATTTGTCATCATTAGCAATGCCTCCACTTTAATTTACAGCTCTGCAGTAGAAATAATCTACTGGGCAGACAAACCATTCCTCAACATGAAAAATTCAATAAATGTATGTACTTTGTTTTCATTCTTACAGAGGTCTCGCCATGAGTGTGTTTGCGCTGATTTTAATATGACGTGTTGCCTAGCAACATGCCAGCTTTTTTGGCCTGAGTAAACAAAGCATGAATGTAGTTTGTCGGGGGCCAAGCAATAGAAATATTTAAAAATATTAGTGTGTATATGACTGTAGATACAATTGGAAGAGCTGTTTTTAACAAATGCATATATTCCGACACAGGAAAAAATTTAACATGCAGGAAAATAAAACAAAAACACCTTGTCACAGTCTACTGGTTCCAGCAGCACCATCCCAGTCCCCCAAGGCCAGAAGTGATGATGTGATGTATACATACATGTGACTGCTATCAGCCAGGCAGTGCCCTCAGTGACAGGTACATTACCTTTTCCAATGCTGGTAAGTATGCAGTACCATATATAACATGATGTGATGCGGATAAAGCACTTTGGGTGATATAAAGAACTCACTATGAGCTGCAGCAGCCTCTGTGTATGTGGCTGCCACTCAGCTCCTCTACCCCTCCCTCTGGCCTCTCCGCAGATTTCTATTAGCTGCATGTGTCTCTTTGCAACCTCTCCCTTCCACACTCCACTATAAACTTATCTGATCAGAATGGACTGGAGACCAAGACAGATTGCACAGTGAATTTCAGAGTGAGTGAACAGTTTGGGAGGATGAAAGCATGAGAAAGAATGATTAGATATATTATAAAGTTTCTTGTATTTGAATGTACTATTGATTTGTGTAAAGTTTGTTGCAAGTATAGTGACCAAGCAATTCCAACTACATGTTTTCTTGTTTCCTCACATTTCATGTGGCTCTTATGTAGCTCACAAGGTACACAAAGTTGTAAGTTTCCACTCTATATAGTTCTCACCACAACGATCCTAGTTTTTAATTTCACGGCTTATTGGACCAGATAGATGCTGGGGAAAGCAGTGCAAACATAATTTGTGAAGCTTTTTAGTATCAGGCATAATATGAATATAAACTTTTATTCTGCCAGGTTCTGCTCCTACAAGTGTCCACGAGCCGGAGCTTCACTGTCACGTGCTCTCTGCATTAGGCTGCGTCAGACCCCCTCCCCTCTGTTCTGAGTGACAGCTGTAGCGGTCTCCTGTTTGGATGCTACAGCTACCGGTCAGAAGAAAGGGGCTGTGATTCGCAGGACATCCTCTTGGATGTGAACAGCACACAAGTGACATCCATGTGCGGTCTATATTTTTTTTTCCAGCCCCGTAGAACTCAATGGGTGTGCGTGCTATTCACAAAAAATGCCTATCGGAAGCGGAACCAAAATACAGTTGTGCGCATGAGGCTTTAGAGCAATGTTGGGATGTACTCAACGCTGTTCGGAAATAATCGAATCTCCGCTATCGGTGCTGTGCCCATTACTATGTGAATTCTAATAATGAATGAGATTCTGCACTCCGGATCCCGAGAATATACAGCTTCATGATCTGCGTGTGCATAGAAATTCTGAACAATCCTATGAAAAATACCTCCAGGTATAAAAAGTGAGGTCTGAAAAACGTCAACGGCCATGTACATAGTGCAAAACCCCCAGAAAGCTATGTGAATAATAATCAGGGCTGACATACATGGGATGTCTGCACTCCTCTATGCTTTTACACCGCTGATTTATGCATTGGCTAAAAGCTCTCCAGCTGTTAATACCTCTCCATACAGAAAATCTTCATCTTGGCTTTAGGTATGTTCCAAGAGAACTGGGAAACAAAAACACAGCCCCGTACAAAATGGAAGAAAAATAAATTAAAATCGATTTGGACTAGGAATTCTAGTTCTTCCCATTAGAGATCACATAAATGCTATGTGTGTAATGGAAGGCGGCGATTACCTGTATTTTCTGTTTCCAGTACTAAAGAGGAAAGCTTTTCCTTCTAGAAAAACATTAGCAAAATTATGTTTGTAAATCTCTGATGTGAAGCAATTTACAGCACACAGGGCAAATTCTCGGTAATTTCTGACAAGGTTACCAACAACTAAAAATATAATTTAAGCCGCAAGTAATCAGGGCCATTCTGAAAGCTGTTACACTCATTTACCGACATTAAATGTGCTCCAAAATGCAAGATTATGTAACATTAACATCCAGGTGTCTACGGCTCAGAAGACTATGAGCTACGGATTGTGTATCCATCTCTTTTCTTCCACCTTAGTACTGGACTAGGTATGTGGCATGAGCACCGTGTAGTTCATGTACTTAAAAGCTGGGTGTAACACAGATTCGCCATGGGGCATTTTCTCGCACCCTGTGGGCAATTCTTCTTTGCAGTAATAGAGTACTCTCACATCCTCTATTTTGACAGCTTTACACACGGCACAATTTCAACCTACCCTTGGGGACCAATATTGTGTGCAGCTTACGTGCACGAACAGGAGCGTTCAAATGACATGAGTGCCTACAAGTGCGGGCTTATTTTGATGGAAATAACAAGTAAAGGAATTCTCCTCCACTTCCAGTCGCTTATTCAAAGACTGGTCTACAAAATATGAATCAATTTACTACAGACAATTCATCCAGTGGCATCACTATAATAGAAACTGCACTTCTCTCGAGTCATTCAAGCCGGCAGAGCGAGCAGCTTTCTCACACACATGTATATAGAAGAACGTATGTGCAGAGCCCCCCTTAAACATTGTTGAACTGCAACCACATGGAGGAACAAACTACAACTCCCAAGATGTACATTTGCTTGGCTGTTCTCAGAACTCCACAGAAATGAATAGAGCATGCTGGGAGTCGTAGTTTCACCACAGCGGGAGTACCAGAGGTTAGCCATCGGACACCCGGGACCCCCGTCGATCAGCTGTTTGAGAAGGCAGAGGCGCTCGGAGTAGCACCACGGCCTTCTCACTGCTTTCCCTACGCAAGCTATGACATGTTCATCGGTCACGTGGCCTAGGCCCAGCTCAGCCCCATTCTAGTGAATGGGGCTGAGCGCGATACCAATCACAGCCGCTGTACAACATAAGGCGCTGTGCTTAGTAAGCTGCGAGAAGGCCGCGGTATTCACAGGTGCGCCGCTGCCATCTCAAACAGCTGGTGGGCGGGGGTTCCGGGTGTACGACCCCCACATATCAGTATAAAAGTCTTGGAAACCCTTTTGAGTATGCTAGGAATAGGAATATATGCACATCATTCCTAGAAGAAGGGATAATAAAAAAGGATGGGAAGTTTATGAAAAATCAACCAGCAGATTCAATAAAAGGTTTAATATAGTCCCACATTCATGTTTTTACTAGGCCTGTACAATATATCGCCAAAGAAATCAGTATCGCGATAAATCGCCATATCGCAATCGCCAATTTGCTGACCCAAAAATGCTGCAATTATATTACCGTATTTATAAGACGCACTTTTTCCCCTGAAAAGTGGGTGGAAATGGCAGTGCGTATTATAAAGCGATGGTTGACTTTTTAGGTGGCTGACACTGATGTATCGCCGGCTGCAATGCTGCACAGCGCGGCTGGCGATACATCAGTTACAGTGCGGGGAGGGAGGAGGGGCCGGTGGAAAGTCGCTATTTTAATGAACACATGTTCTTATCTCTATTCTATTTATCTGTTCTGATAAATAATCTGTTCTGTGCAGCGCTATTAAGAAAATGGCAAGTTTTGTATTTTGTACTTTTGCAGTAATGCAAATATGTATTTTATTTAGTGAAAGATGTTTTATTTTGAAAAACTCTGTGCATTTCAGTTCTTGAGTTCAGCATAACTACATTTCAGCAGTATCAGTAATTTGTGTGTGCTTTTGCCTTGAAAATCCAAGCAAATAGACCTCTAGCACAATTCCCTTAAAATATCGCATCTCATATCATTATCGCAATTTTTAGGGCCAAAATCGCAATCGTACAAAATTCATGCAGCCCTAGTTTTTACCAACCAAAAAATTACCTAGTTATTTCCCTGAAACTCGGGTTTCATCCCACACTCAACATAGATGTCAAACTTACCCTGATAAATATGAATGTAAGCGTGCTTGAGGCAGCGAAATTGCTTGGACCCTGAGAACCTAAGGACGCATGAGGGTCTTTCTCCGGGGCTCTCTTGCAACCTAACTAGATGGTTAGGTCCTAGGCAGAAGGTGTGATATACACCCAAAAGCAAACACGAGTGTTTAACCCCTTCCCGACCAGCACCGTATAACTACTGCAGCTGTTAGGTCAAAAGTGCCCTTTCCACCCCTTAAAATGTTCGTACGGGGGTGCTCTTTCCGAAATGGGGTCACTTCTTGGAGTTTTTAATTTCTGGGGACCTCAGGAATGTATTTATTGCAACATGGCACCTAAATCCATGTCTGTCAGCAAAATTCATATTTTGCTGTTTGCCTGCTGTGCATACAGCAGGCTACAAGCACATATGGGCCGTTTCCTGAATGGGGAGACAATAGGAAACACATACTGGAGTGCATTTTCTCCTTTAACCCCTTGTGGGGAAAAAATGGGGTCTGCCAGTAATTCTTTTTTTTCACAAATGTGTGCTTTGAAATGCTTTGACAAGTGTTTCTGCCTTCTGTGAGATACCCGTTTGCTGAAAAGTACCCTTTCCACCACTTAAAATGTTCGTACGGGGGTGCTTTTTCCGAAATGTGGTCACTTCTTGGGGTTTTTAATTTCTGGGGAGCTCAGGAATCTTTTAAATGCGACATGGCACCTAAAATTAATGTCTTGCCAATTCAGGTCAGCAAAATCCATATTTTGCCGTTTGACTGTAGATCAGTGCAGGGGGCGTGGCTCAGTACTGGATTGGATAAGAGGTCGTCCTCTTATCTAATCCAGTACTTAGCCACGCCCCCTGCACTGATCACTTGACGGTGACGTCACCCCAGGTCCTTCACCCCGTGTTCCAAATGCCGTTATGATTTGCAAAAAATGGCCTGGGCAGGAAGGTGAAAACTGGCCTGGGGTAGAAAGGGTTAAAGGAGTTTTCTGGGATTTTTTTTTATAATAATGGCTTTCAGCACAGAGTCTTAGAAAGTCACTAGGACGGGTTGCCTGCAGTCGCAGAGCTGCTTAGTGGGGATAAGGGGCCTCGCTACACTGTACTTTGACTCTTGGCATTACTGTACATTGCACAGACTTACTATCAGGCTGCTTAGCCTGACTGCATATCTCATGCATAATGCACACTCATGGTTGAGCAGCCTCACAGGAACGTGTACTGTAAAGCCTTAGAGGAAAACACACAATTATTTTCCTTTTTTAAAAAGAAAAAATAAAGGACACAAATCAGAAACACGATATCAGTGGAATAAAGCAAGAGTGTAAGTATCACTGACTAACAATACAGTACATTGAGAGAGAAAATCCCTAGCATAATAGATAATTTAGTATGCACAAGTGCATAGCTACAGTATAATGACCCACAAATGTATTGTTGGCCGCACAGCAGTTGGCATACCTGATAGGGTGATCACCACATGTTTTAGGCCTCTCCATAACAGAAACCCACTTATCATCGTAGCTGAAGAGAGAAAGGTCAAGATAAGGGCTACCGCTATAAGACTGGGCACTGATGGGCAGCTGGCTCAGAAGCCTCCTCACGGCTTCAGTATGACCTCCATACTTGGCATTCACAATCGTATCTTTAAACCTGGAATCGGAGAGATGTCCGTTAACACTATGTTTTTATAAATGGAGCGAGACAGAAGAGAACATAATATGCATAAACATTACAGTCATTCTTTTCTTTTCCTGCAACACACTACCAGTATGGACGCGGATTTTCTGTGTCTCTGCTGGACTTCAGCAGCAGCAAAATCCACATGAAATAGTGCTGATTCTTTTGCGGAATTCACCATGAAAATTTTAATGGATTTGTGAAATCGTTGGCAAGTTATGTGTGGGTTTTGTTGTGGAGTTCTGTTAAAATCTAGTGCACTTTGCTGCTACTGTAAAGTATGGATTTTCCACTGCAGAAGACCCACAGCAGTTACGCCACGTATGGCTGAACCCAGAGGGCATGATCATTTAAAAGGCACAAATACAAGTCAGAAAAATACCATGTGTATTTTTGCCGCGGAGTCCTTTGTGGCAGAAATCCAAGGCTGACCCTTGGACTGCTGCACTATCGTGGAATCCTCCCACAAATGAACCACGTTTTGCTTCTGCGATTTCCACATGGAGCCCGAAACAGTTTTTTTTTTTTTTATCTTTGACGAGGATCTCAAGGAATAGTTCATACTGTACAAATTGCCATAAAAAACAATGGAAGGCTAGTGTGAAGCAATTTTTGATGCGGCCATAATCCACTGTGTGAACATGCCTTTAGAGCGTCTGCCTATGTTTTTTTGCAATTTACTTTCTTGTGAGTTCCTAAATGACGGCTCTTCATTCTTTATTGCCCTGCCGACACGTTTTTAGGAACATTTAATTTGGCTTTTCAGGTGCACTCTGCCGTCTAACTAAACCCTCATACTGGTGTTAAGATTGAGAGTTTAGCCGATATATCCTACTGCAGAGGACACATCTGAGCCTGAGCCAAGGTATCTCAAGTAGCTTGGGACCTAACACTAACTTACCTCTGCCGTATGGGCAATACCTTGGGCCAGTGGGCGAATTACAGTAGCGTCAGGTAAGGCTGGAGGTAACTGGGAGTTTGCTATGAGTCGGACCTTACGCTCCTGTAATTCGCCCACTGGCCCCTGGTATTTCACATACGGCACAGGTAGGTAAGAATTAGGTCCCGAGCTACTTGAGATACCTTGGCATGGTGCTCGGGCTCAGATATTTCCTACACAGTAGGATATATCGGCTAAACTCTCAATCTTAACACCAGTATAAGGGTTTAGTTAAACCTCAGAGTGCACCTGCCCTTGTAAATGTTATTGTTAAATTACTATATTGTTTATCAGATCCACACATTTGCTATTCTGTCTATTGTGGTACTTGTGATCCGTTGCGGGCATCCCCATTGCATTTTTGCTGGGGATTGCCATTAGCAGTGGACCACAAGTGCAGGATCTGCCCCCCGATATAGATGCGCAACCGCATATGGGGTGGAGCATGTCCTGCTTCTAATGCCACATCATTTTATAGTTTGAACATTTAATTTGGTTTGAATCACATTTCATATGAAGAACGCATCTGTCAGCTGATTGCACCCAAAACCATAGTTGGTAGCACATCAACCCGTGTAAATGAGGGATGTGCTGCCGGCAAATGAAAACTGTATGGGGAAGAAGTATCGTATTAATAAATGATCTTTCGAATACTAACAATAACTGGCGCCGGTAAGCGGCACTGACTGACCAGTATGGCCGACCAGTACTCGCTAACAGGCTGAAAACCCACCTGTGTAGAAGGATCCTAACTCAAGACGGGCTGAGACCAAGTATCAGTACCATTTCACCGTATTGACTGATAAAGCCTTTTATGTGTAGGAAAATTAAGCAGGGTGCTGGGTCTTCTTAAAGGAAATATGTCCTGCCAGTTAAAACCAGATAGTGACGCAACCTTTTTTTTCTAATCTGATTTTATTTTCTGATTACAGATTTGTTTATTCTATTTCCTGAACATTATTATGGGGGCGACCATCTTGCCTGAGCTGTTCTTACCAGCATTTAGAAAAAAAATTGCTTCACGACAGCCCCGTGGACCACAGACACAATGGTCAGGAGAGGACTTCATTGACTTCTATGGGAGAGTTTTCTAGGCCTGCTCTGTTTCCTGTGTAGAGGTCACTGTACAAGGAAAGAATAGAT
The DNA here is from genome assembly GCA_033119425.1 of Bufotes viridis. Lineage (NCBI taxonomy): Eukaryota > Metazoa > Chordata > Amphibia > Anura > Bufonidae > Bufotes > Bufotes viridis. The sequence continues at coordinate 102,339,399 of CM065590.1, forward strand.
AAGCTCTGACAATCACCTATTGGGAATGGTGGATCCTGTCTTATCTATACACTGAGGTGATTAGAATGACAGATAAGCAGGTAACGGCATTAAAGTGATCTGTACAGATCAAGAAGTGGCGCCAATCGTTAGGCTTAATGGCCAATGCGAAAACTGCAGGATTTTAGGTTTTTGTTTAAATATAGATATTGACATGGACAATTAAATTATATGTTAAAACATAAAAATGTGTTTTAAAGGGAACCTGTCAGCTACAAAATGCACCATAAACCACAAGCATTACCTTACAGATGTTGTCATCATGTTTCTAAAGATGTTTTTGTCTTAGATGTCAGATGTGAATGATCGCTGAAAAAGGACTTTTATTTCCCTGCAAACGGTATATAAATTAGGTTCTTGAAGTCAGGGGGCAGCGGCTTTCTCGCTTGAAGTCAAGGAAGCTGACCCCTTCCCTCCCCTTAGCTTTCAATAAATAGCCTTTGGTATAGTTTCAGGCACGATTCCAACCTCGATTTCGTGCATGCGCCATATGATTGCATTTCTGGTGATTGTGCATTGATCCCTGCTGTCCTGTACCTGCAGGCACAGACTCAAGTGTGCGAGCGCACCACAGAACATTGCCGCGTATATATGCTACTCACAGGACCAGGAGCACACAAAGTACAGTGTAGCAGGGATCAAAGCGCAAGCACAGGAAATGCAATCATACGGCACATGCGCGAAATCTAGGAAACACTCGCGCCTGAAAGTATACCAAAGGCTGTCAATTAAATGCTAAGGGTAGTCTCCAGAAATTAAGGGGTTTTAACATGGACAGATACATAATAAAATTGCGTTATACGCTGACGATACGCTCTTATTCTTGGGGGATATATCAACCTCCCTATCGGTCACCATGTCTCTTTATAGATCAGTTTGGTAGTTTGTCGGGACTTACTTTTAATTGGCAAAAATCAGCGCTGATGCCTATTGATGGTCAGGATGTGTCTGCCACGGCCATTGCTAATAATATTCCATGTGTGGAAAATATTGAATATTTAGGAATCCACATCTCGCCCAGGATTATGGACTTTGAAGAGCTAAGCCTGTCTCTGTTGTTGGTGAGATTTACAATGAAGGCTAAATCACAGTGTAAACTATTTCTCTCAGTTGTGGGCAGAGTAAACCTCCCTAAGTTGATAATGATGCTGCAACTTTTATATATACCCCGCAATGCCCTGGGTTTGGTTGCCTTTAGATAGATTGCATAAACTCAATGCGATATTTAGAGACCCAATATGGCGAGGAGGTCAACCCACGATTAAATTAGAGACTTTGCAATATGCTAAAACGGTGGGGGGGATTGGCGGTACCAAATCCTTGGATTTATTATTTAGAAATGCAGTGTCAGCATCTTAAGGGCTGGATGGACTATAAGCTAGAAGATATGGTTAGTCAGATCTTACGGGAAAAAATTGGTAGGAGGCATTTATTGTGAATTTTGGAGGGTGCGGGGATTCATACTTTGGAGGAAAATTTGCCTTTAATAGAGCTTATGTAAAAAGTCTGGGGTAAGGTCAAGCAGTTGAGAGGGGTTAAAGGCATTAGTGAAATATCTCCCATATGGAACAATCTCCTTCTCTCTGAATTCCTTTCCCTGTCAGGTCCTCAGGAGTGGAAGAATAAGGGGATCCTTAGACAACGGAGTGTTTAGGTCCTTCACGGATATATAGGAGAGATTCTGGATTCCTCGCACGAGTTTTTATCAATATTTCCAACTGCGTCACGCGTATAATACCAGAAAATTGATATCCCTACACTGTATCAAGTAAAGTCCTCCAACATTGGAGGAATTCAGGGTTAAAGTTAACAATATGTTGGTTCGAGAAAAAGCTATATTCCTCAAAAGAGGATGCCCACAAAAGTTTGATAAACTATGGAGTGATTGGTTGTCTAATAGCTGTATCACGTTATAGCGGGTAGGAGTGGAGAACCATGCCAGAGTGAGTAGGGAGTGGGGGTAGGTCTTATTGGGGTTGGGGTGGTTATTAGGGTTATGTATATTTACATATATCTATGTATAAAAAGAATTTGACAATACAAAACACAATGTATCAAAAGCTTTATTTTTCTTAGATATGTTTTATTATACATACTGTATACGTGTAAAAATATCTTTGTCAATAATAAAAAAAAAGATTGGATTAAAAAAATGCTAAAGGGAGGGAAGGGGGGGCGGCGAGCTTGACTTCAAGCGAGAAAGCCGCTGCCCCCTTGACTTCAAGAACGTAATTTATATACTACCTGCAGGGGAATAAAAGTCCTTTTTCAGCGATCTTGCACATCGGACATCTAAGACAAAAACATCTTTAGAAACATGATGACAACTAGGGATGTCCCGATACCATTTTTTTAAGACCGAGTACGAGTACCGATACTTTTATTTAAGTACTCGCCGATACCAATTACCGATACCTCGTATAAATAGCGGCGCAGTTGCCGATAGCAATGAAAAAAATTAAAGCTGGAATTTGGTTGCTATGGACAACGGCTTTTCTTTTCCTTTGTACAAGTGTTAATAAATTGATAAATGGGAATATAATAGTGTTTTCCAACCAATGTGCATCCAGGGGGATCTGTGGATGGCACTGTTATGGGGGGATCTGTGGGTGACGCTGTTATGGGGGGATCTGTGGGTGACGCTGTTATGGGGGATCTGTGGGTGACGCTGTTATGGGGGATCTGTGGATGACGCTGTTATGGGGGATCTGTGGATGACGCTGTTATGGGGGATCTGTGGGTGACGCTGTTATGGGGGATCTGTGGGTGACGCTGTTATGGGGGATCTGTGGGTGACGCTGTTATGGGGGATCTGTGGGTGACGCTGTTATGGGGGATCTGTGGGTGACGCTGTTATGGGGGATCTGTGGGTGACGCTGTTATGGGGGATCTGTGGGTGACGCTGTTATGGGGGATCTGTGGGTGACGCTGTTATGGGGGATCTGTGGGTGACGCTGTTATGGGGGGATCTGTGGGTGACGCTGTTATGGGGGATCTGTGGGTGACGCTGTTATGGGGGATCTGTGGGTGACGCTGTTATGGGGGATCTGTGGATGACGCTGTTATGGGGGGGATCTGTGGATGACACTAATGGGGGGATCTGTGGATGACACTAATGGGGGGATCTGTGGATGACACTAATGGGGGATCTGTGGATGACACTAATGGGGGATCTGTGGATGACACTAATGGGGGATCTGTGGATGACACTAATGGGGGATCTGTGGATGACACTAATGGGGGATCTGTGGATGACACTAATGGGGGATCTGTGGATGACACTAATGGGGGATCTGTGGATGACACTAATGGGGGATCTGTGGATGACACTAATGGGGGATCTCTGGATGACACTATGGGGGATCTCTGGATGACACTGTGGGGGATCTCTGATGACACTGTGGGGATCTCTGGATGACACTGTGGGGGATCTCTGGATGACACTGTGGGGATCTCTGGATGACACTGTCAGGGGCTATGTGGATAACACATATATAGCATATTATGCTATATACGTGTCATCCACAGATCCCCCATTAGTGTCATCCAGAGATCCCCACAGTGTCATCCAGAGATCCCCGCACAGTGTCATCCAGAGATCCCCACAGTGTCATCCAGAGATCCCCCACAGTGTCATCCAGAGATCCCCCACAGTGTCATCCAGAGATCCCCACAGTGTCATCCAGAGATCCCCACAGTGTCATCCAGAGATCCCCACAGTGTCATCCAGAGATCCCCCACAGTGTCATCCAGAGATCCCCACAGTGTCATCCAGAGATCCCCACAGTGTCATCCAGAGATCCCCACAGTGTCATCCAGAGATCCCCACAGTGTCATCCAGAGATCCCCACAGTGTCATCCAGAGATCCCCACAGTGTCATCCAGAGATCCCCACAGTGTCATCCAGAGATCCCCCATACACAAGTGGCCGGAATGACTAACTTTTGATGCGGTCTCCTCCGGTCAGGCGCCAGTCTCCATGCTCCTCCTGCCCAGCGCGCTTCTACATTCATAAAGTGGGCGGAGCACGCAGGAGGGACGTGAGGTGCTTGGAGGAATCGGGCAGCTTGAGCTCTCAGTTCCTCCATGCGCCTCATGTCCCGCCTGCTCGCTCCGCCCACTTTTATGAATGAAGAAGGCAGGCGGGGCTGGAGGAGCATGGAGGGACTGAGCGCCTGACCTGAGGGGGACTGGGCAGGTTAGGTTTAAGCTGCCGGACCGGAACTTCCGGTATCGGCAGCGGGATCGGCGCATTTTCACGAGTACAAGTACTCGTGAAAATGCCGGTATCGGTCCCGATACCGATACTGGTATCGGTATCGGGACATCCCTAATGACAACATCTATAAGATAATGCTTGTGGATTATGGTGCATTTTGTAGCTGACAGGTTCCCTTTAAACAATAGGTCATTTTCTGATGACAAATTCCCTTTAAAGAGACCAGCCCTGTATGGAGACTTACTGTAAGCACTCCATGGTATAGACATTTATTGGCAATGCTCAATGGGGAAAAAAATACTCAAAGAGGTATCTCCGAAGGAAAGAGAACTGGCTCACTAGCACCACCTTGTGAAGGTGGCTCCCTATGAATCACAATCCGACTCGGATTTTGACTCATAGGGAGCCACTTCCACAAGGTGGCGCTAGAAAGATGGATCTCTGTCTATGGGAAATACCTTTTTGCATATGTGCATTAAAGAGGACCCTTCATCTGGAAAAAAATTCTGAACTAAGTATCATGATATGTAGAGCGGCGCCCAGGGATCTCACTGCACTTACTATTATCCCTGGGCGCCTCTCCGTTCTCCCGCTATGTCCCCCGGTATGCTCTGTGACTTGGTTATACTGGGAGGAGACTGCCCTTGTTCTCCTGGGCGTCTCCTTCTCCCAGGCTATGAGCTCAGCGCTGCGATTGGACAGAGGTATAGCCTGGAAGAAGGAGCCGCCCAGGAGAACAAGGGCAGACTCCTCCCAGTATAACCAAGTCACGGAACATACCGGGGGACATAGCGGGAGAACGGAGCGGAGCCCAGGGATAATAGTAAGTGCAGTGATATTCCTGGGCACCGCTCTACATATCATGATACTTAGTTCAGAATTTTTTTCCAGATGAAAGGTCCTCTTTAAATGCTATGTACACCTCTGTGGCATTTTTTATTATTGCATTGCACTTATTTTGAGCTACAAATCATTTTTTCAGTTGGTATTTATTAAAAATATGGAATCCTTTTTTGTGTACAGAGCTGAGATGCTGTAGTAGCAGCCTGTGGATTTTTTGTCTTTTCCGCCATTTGGGGAGCAGACGGACTCCTTATCTCTGCTGTCTGACACTATAAACACTTATTATAGCTCAGTTCTTATCTTACCGATAAGGATGTGGCTTAAATAAGTGTTTAGGATCTCTTAGTAGTTAAGAGATAAGGTTTATTAGATGATCGGCACAAAGTGAAAGTACCAGTCACACAGCTAGAAAAACTGTTAACCCTTCGCGACAGAATGGCTCAATATTTTTAATAAAGGCCAATTGAAAATATGATTTTTAGCTAAAAATGAGTAAGATGCAATCAAACAAAAATTGCCTCCAAAGGCTTCAAGCAAAGACCAAAAGACAAATTGGCGCATCTCACCGCCGCTGGATCTGTCTTGCAAAGTTGTTGCTGGAGGCAGAGCAGGGGAACTGCACGGCTTCACTGTGAAGGGTAGCATTCCGGAAAAGGTCACAGAAGTTTTCAAAAAGCTCTAGCAGCTCATTGGATGTGTTCTCAAAGACCGCAATAACTTCAGTGGTAACCATATTATACACCACAAAGAAGGAAGGCTGAAAAGAAACAAAACAAGACGACAAGTATGAAACATCCAGAAATAATCATTTACCACACCTTGCATACCAATTATAACATGCAACATTTTTCGCACCTTTGTAGTATCCAGCAGCCAGTTAATGAATGACAAAGGACCCATAGAAATGAATGGGTTTGTGCACCATCTGCAAAAAAATGTGAGTGGGTGGGGGGACCGTGGACCCTATTGGGGGAACCTGCACATAATTTTGGGGGGCAGAGCCTGCACATGATTTGGGGGAGGGGGAAGCCTGGACCCTGCACATGATTTGGGGGGACGGGGGAAGCCTGGACCCTGCACATGATTTGGGGGTGAGGGGGTTAATGTAGCCTGCACATGATTGGGGAGGGGGGTTAATGGAGCCTGCACATGATTTGGGGGGGGTTAATGGAGCCTGCACATAATTTGGGGGGGGGGGGTTAATGGCCCTCACCTGTGGGGAGACTGGTGTACTTATAACAATTTTATAGACAAATGATACTATTTACAGTCGCGTGGGGGGCGCAAAATGTTTTCTTCTTCCTAGGGGGGGGGGCATGACAGAAAATAATTGAGAAGCACTGCCTTAGGGTAATGTTATTAGCCCCTGCTGATTTCATGGGATCTACTGTCCATCTAATGCGGGGACCTCTCCGACTCTTCCCTAAGGGCAGATGCTGACCCAAACGTATTTTGTATCCGTGTCCGATCTGCATTTTTTTGTGGATTGCACACAGATCCACTCATTTCTATAGGTCTGCAAAAAAAAAAAAAAAAAACTCTGTCATCAGTGTGCTGTCCGCATCTGTGTGCCTGTTCCGCAAAAAATAGAACACTAAGGACCCATTGAATAAAAAATAAAAAAACGCATGAAATGCAGAAGTGATCCGTGTTTTGCGTACTGTAAAATCTATTTGGTCTTGTGCAGGATTCCTAAACCCAGCACTTTTGCCAGGACTAGACAACCATCTAGTGCAGGGATGTCAAACTCGTGGCCCTCCAGCTGCTGCAAAACTACAACTCCCATCATGCCTGGACATCCTACAGCAATCAAGGCATGCTGGAAGTTGTAGTTTTGCAACAGCTGGAGGGCCACAAGCTTGACATCCGTGATCTAGTGCTTATGGGGTTACAAGGGAGTTACGGAAACCGCTTTCCACAGCCGACTCTGTTTCTGTAACTCAGTTCATCCCCGGCTGTAGCATATGAGGAGTATTCCAATATCAGCACATATCACCATCCAGAACATCTGTCTTCATAAAGGGTAAAGCGAGAGTTTGAGAAAAAAAAATCTCCTTTTGTAATATTGTTGTAGAATTTACTGATTTTGTACTGAATGAAGCAAAACATTTTCGTTCTTTGCCTTGTCCCCTTGAGATTCCTTCATGTTTCCTAACTTGGTTACATGTGTAGGCATACACATTTTTCACTCACCAAATTGTCCTGCAAACAGTCTTCACTCACCGTGTTTTTTCCCCCATAAATGCTAAAAGTCGCTAAGAGCTTTTAATGTGTACTCTTGTTCATATGATTGAAGGACAAAATGGCAGGGAGGGCACGAAGCAAATTAACAGCTTTAACACAACCAAAGTGGTTTACAAAGTCCAATTGCTGACTTTTGGCTTTCCCTTTAACATTTGAGACCTGAAAGCTATGAACAATTATGTTGAAAAACTAAAGTGCACTGATTATATATTTTTTATAATAAGTGCAATTTTAAATAAAGACAAATTCTTACATGAAAATATTAGGGACATTTACGTTTTTACAAAACTGTCGTGTTCTCGCCACTCAAACATAAACTGGTAATACAGTATCAGTTCTTTTTTTTTTCGACCTGCCCATGCTTAAAGGGGTATTCCCATCTCAGACAATGGGGGAACATTGCTAGGATATGCCCCCATTGTCTAAGAGGTGCGGGTCCCAGAGGAGAGACTCACACCTATCTCGTAAACTGAGCCGACAAAGTGAAGGAGGGCGCACCACACTTGCGTGCCCACCACTTCTATTTACTTCAAAGGAGCCCTGTAGAAATGAATAGAGGAGGGCAGCGCATGTGCAGTGCGCCCTCCATCACTTTGCCAGCTCAGTTTATGCGATAGGTACAGGACTCAGAGGTGGGACCAGCACCTATCAGACAATGGGGGCATATCCTAGCAATGTGCCCCCATTGTCGGAGATGGGGATACCTCTTTAAAGCGGTTGTCTCACTTCAGTAAGTGGCATTTATCATGTAGAGAAAGTTAATACAAGGCACTTACTAATATATTGTGATTATCTATATTGCTTCCTTTGCTGGATTCATTTTTCCATCACATTATACACTGCTTGTTTCCATGGTTACGGCCTCCCTGCAATCCATCAGCGGTGGTCGTGCTTGCACACTATAGGAAAAAGCACCAGCATATGTGCGCTCCCATGGTCCCGGCCACCGGAGAGGCTGACGCTTTTTCCTATAGTGCTGGATGGCAGGGTGGTCTGTAACCATGGAAACGAGCAGTGGATAATGTGATGGGAAAATGAATTCAGCCAGCAAAGGAAGCAATATGGACAATCACAATACATTAGTAAGTGCTTTGTATTTACTTTCTCTACATGATAAATGCCACTTACTGAAGTGACACAGCCCCTTTAAGGTTTCTGTAGGGCCTGTTCTATCAGCCTTTTCTGTAGATTTGAAATCTATCGGCCATCACAGCGCCGGAGCGCGGTCCCTGTGAGAGAGGGGCTGCGCATTGTTATTGCCTATATACATTTAAATTTGGCTCTAGACATTAGGTTACATTCTAGGCTCCTGATGAGATGTGGAAACGCGTTGAGCCGCAATTATAATTTGATGTTTAGCCTTTTAGAGTATAGAGGGCAAATTGTTAGAGCAATAGCAATATTTCATGGAGATGACTGGTTTGGTGTTCCAGCAGCTGCGTGAACTGCGGCATGAGGGGCGATTCGCCGATTGCCCTCATTACTGAAAGGAGAGCTGAGGGCATAATTGTATAATACCAGTCTCCATTGAAATAGTTTCTATTTTTGTTGTGGTTTGGGGACGTTAGAGCTTATATTACAACTCCAATAAGGCTAGTTTCACAGTAGCGGCAGGACGACATGTCCAACATTTAGTCCGGCGTCCTCTTTCCGTGCACTGACGTGCTGCATTGCAACTCCGCCCCCATTATAGTCAACGGCGGACGGAGCGGCAGTCCGGGGGGGGGGGGCTCTATTTCATTTGAGGGATAGGTGCCTTTAAGGGTCGTTTCACTTCAACCTTCGGGTTTTGCAAAAGAAAATTAAATAGTATCCCAGCCTGAAGTTATTTTATGAGTAATAGCCATTGGTGTGAACTAATAAAAAGGGTTTTTTTATTCACTTATTCCTACAATGATGATAGTTTAACCCCTTAAAGGGCTTCTGTCATCACGTTTTGACATTATAAGCTGTCTGACATTAGCTATGTGCTAATGTCAGAGCAGCTTGATAATGTCTTTTTTACAAAAATCCGAGTTATATTTGGGCCAAAAAACGTACTTTTATAATCTGTAAATTAGCCTCTAGGAGCAGGGGGGGCGTTGCCCTGCTCCTAGAAGCTCCGTGCGGCAACCTCCTGGCACGCCCCTTCTTACTTTGAGTGACAGTGCCGGGCAGCGATCCTCCGGCACTGTCTCCTTGTGAAATCCAGCGCCTGCACGGCCGCTCTGTATTCGGCGCAGGCGCAGTGAGCAGAGGACGCTGGTGCCTGCTGTCCTCTGCTCACCGCGCCTGCGCCGAATACAGAGCGGCCGTGCAGGCTCTGGATTTCACAAGGAGACAGTGCCGGAGGATCGCTGCCCGGCACTGTCACTCAAAGTAAGAAGGGCGTGCCAGCAGGTTGCCGCACGAGCTTCTAGGAGCAGGGCAACGCCTGCTCCTAGAGGCTAATTTACATATTATAAAAGTGCGTTTTGGCCCGATATAACTCGGTTTTTAAAAAGACATTATCAAGCTGCTCTGACATTAGCACATAGCTAATGTCAGACAGCTTATAATGTCAAAACGTGATGACAGAAGCCCTTTAAGGATTCAGCCCTATTTCACCTTAAAGGGGTATTCCCACTTTAATGATCACTGTTAAATCTGTTAATGATTTAACAGTGATCATTTTTCTAAATATAATGAATTAACTAATTCCCACCCCTTAGAAGATAATTAACATAAACTTACCAGATTGTTGTTTTCCGTCTCCCCTGGTTACGGCCACCGCTCTTCTCCGGAGATGACTTCTTTTCTCCTGGCCGGGTCGCGCGCGTACTCCCGAAAGCGCACGCCAGCGCCGCGCATGCGCTATGATGACTTCTTCCTGGCCAGTATAGTATACTTGCCAAGAAGAAGTTACCAGGGCGCATGCGCGGCGGCGTGCGCGTTCAGTCCAGCGCGCGGCCCGGCAGAGAGAAGACTTCAATCAAGAAGGATCCCGCCCCCTGCCGAAACCAGGAAGTGGACGGCGCGCCGGGAGCAGGTAAGTATGAAATACGCAAATGGGAATACCCCTTTAAGGACCCGGCCATTTTTTGCAAATCTGACTAGTGTCACTTTATGTGGTGATAACTTTTAAACGCTTTTACTTATCCAGGCCATTCCGAGATAGTTGTTTTGTCACATATTGTACTTCATGACACTGGTAAAATGGAGTCAAAAAAGTTCATTTTTATTCATAAAAAAAAAATACCAAATTTACCAAAAATTTAGAAAAATTTGCAATTTTCTAAGTTTCAATTTCTTTATTACTATAATACATACTGTAGTAATACCTCCAAAAATAGTTATTACTTTACATTCCCCATATGTCTACTTCATGTCTAGATCATTTTGGGAATAATATTTTATTTTTTGGGGATACGCTTAGAAGCAAATCTTTAAATTTTTCTGAAATTTTTAAAAACCCACTTTTTAAAGGACCAGTTCAGGTCTGAAGTCATCTTGTGAGGCTAACATAAAAGAAACCATACAAAAATGACCCCATTCTAGAAACTACACCCCTCAAGGTATTCAAAACTGATTTTACAAACTTTGTTAACCCTTTAGGTGTTCCACAAGAATTAATCGAAAATAGAGATAAAATTTCAAAATTTCACTTTTTTGGCAGATTTCCCATTTTAATATTTATTCCCCCGATTCTGTAATTTACAGAAACACCCCATATGTGAACGTAAACTGCTGTACGGGCACACGGCAGGGCGCAGAAGGAAAGGAATGCCATACGGTTTTTGGAAGGCAGATTTTGCTGGACTGTTTTTTTGACACCATGTCCCATTTGAAGCCCCCCTGATGCACCCCTAGAGGAGAAATTCCAAAGAAGTGACCCCATTTTAGAAACTACGGGATAGGGTGGTAGTTTTGTTGGTAAGATTTTAGGGTACATATGATTTTTGGTTGCTCTATATTACACTTTTTGTGAAGCAAGGTAACAAGAAATAGTTGTTTTGGCACCGTTTTTATTTTTTGTTATTTACAACATTCATCTGACAGGTTAGATCATGTGGTATTTTTATAGAGCAAGTTATTACGGACGCGACGATACATAAATAAAAAAAAAGTATACATATAAGGTAAGTTTTACACAATGATTTAATTTTTGAAACATAAAAAAAATCATGTTTTAGTGTCTGAGAGCCATAGTTTGTTCAGTTTTTGGGCGATTATCTTGGGTAGGGTATGATTTTTGTGGGATGAGATGATGGTTTGATTGGCACTATTTTAGGGTGCATATGACTTTTTGATCGCTTGGTATTACACTTTTTGTAATGTAAGGTGACAAAAAATGGCTTTGTTTACACTGTTTTTATTATAATTTTTTTTACGGTGTTCACCTGAGGGGTTAGGTCATGTGATATTTTTATAGAACAGGTTATTACGGACGCGACGATACCTAATATGTATACTTTTTTTATTTATGTAAGTTATACACAATGATATAATTTTTGACACAAAAAAAAATTCATGTTTTAGTGTCTCCATATTCTGAGAGCCATAGTTTTTTCAGTTTTTGGGCGATTATCTTAAGTAGGGTCTCATTTTTTGAGGGATGAGATGACGTTTGATTGGGACTATTTTGGGGTGCTTATGAATTTTTGATTTCTTGGTATTACACTTTTTGTGATGTAAGGTGACAAAAAATTGCTTTGTTTACACCGTTTTTATTATTATTAGGTCAAGTGATATTTTTATAGAGCAGGTTTTTACGGACGCGCTGACACCTAATATGTATACTTTTTTTATTATTTATTTTAACACAATAACAGCATTTTAGAAAAAATTATAATGTTTTAGTGCAGGGCTCGACAAATCCCAGGCGTATTGTCAGCCCGTTTTCTAAGGTGCCAGGGCGCAGGGCCGACGCATCCTATACGCGGACTAGGAGCGCCGGCACCCTTCATGCTGCAGCCGCCCGAGCGCTCTATATAGAGCCTCAGGCGGCTGCAGCACTGCTCAGGCTGGCGCGTCCATAAGGGCACACCGCCCGGGCGCAGCATGAAGAGAGGGACTGACAGGAGGGAGAGCGGAGCGCTTCACTACCTCATTGTAGCGTGGCCGAGCCCTGTATGGTCCGCGGGTACAGGGAGCATCTGTCTCCTGTACCCGGCCGGACTGACAGTTAGTGCGTACACAGTGTGCACTTCCTGTCAGTCCGCCTGGGTACAGGAAACTAAAGCTCCTGTACCCGTGGACCATACAGAGCTCGACCACGCTACACCAGAGGTGGGGTGAGAGAGGGGGAGAAAGAGAATGACAAGGAGGGGGGGCAAAGAGAATGACAAGGAGGGGGGCAAAGAGAATGACAAGGAGGGGGGCAAAGAGAATGACAAGGAGGGGGGCAAAGAGAATGACAAGGAGGGGGGCAAAGAGAATGACAAGGAGGGGGGCAAAGAGAATGACAAGGAGGGGGGCAAAGAGAATGACCAGAGGGGGCAAAGAGAATGACCAGAGGGGGGCAAAGAGAATGACCAGAGGGGGGCAAAGAGAATGACCAGAGGGGGGCAAAGAGAATGACCAGAGGGGGGCAAAGAGAATGACCAGAGGGGGGCAAAGAGAATGACCAGAGGGGGCAAAGAGAATGACCAGAGGGGGGCAAAGAGAATGACCAGAGGGGGGCAAAGAGAATGACCAGAGGGGGCAAAGAGAATGACCAGAGGGGGGCAAAGAGAATGACCAGAGGGGGGCAAAGAGAATGACCAGAGGGGGGCAAAGAGAATGACCAGAGGGGGCAAAGAGAATGACCAGAGGGGGGCAAAGAGAATGACCAGAGGGGGCAAAGAGAATGACCAGAGGGGGGCAAAGAGAATGACCAGAGGGGGCAAAGAGAATGACCAGAGGGGGGCAAAGAGAATGACCAGAGGGGGGCAAAAGAGAATGACCAGAGGGGGGCAAAGAGAATGACCAGAGGGGGGCAAAGAGAATGACCAGAGGGGGGCAAAGAGAATGACCAGAGGGGGCAAAGAGAATGACCAGAGGGGGCAAAGAGAATGACCAGAGGGGGGCAAAGAGAATGACCAGAGGGGGGGGCAAAGAGAATGACCAGAGGGGGGGCAAAGAGAATGACCAGAGGGGGGGCAAAGAGAATGACAAGAGGGGCAAAGAGAATGACAAGAGGGGGAAAGAGAATGACAAGAGGGGGAAAGAGCTGGGGGTTGTAGTGATTCGGGGACTGCAGAGGCTGAGCCCCAGTTGGGGGTTGTAGTGATACAGAGACTGCAGAGGCTGAGCCCCAGGTGGGAGTTGTAGTGATGTGGGGACTGCAGAGGCTGAGCCCCAGCTGGGGGTTGTAGTGCTCAGTAAAGTGTCATGGTGCCCGCTGTGTTTATGCCCTCTGGACCCCTCTGCCCTCCCCTACTGGGGGCTTTATGACGCGGCTCCGTCTGGCTCCTAACTTTTTTAGCTGGCTCCTAGATTCCAAGGAAATTTGTCAAGCCCTGTTTTAGTGTCTCCATAGTTTGAGAGCCATATTTTTAAATTTTTCAGGGCCATTGTCCTATGTAGGGGCTCATTTTTTGCAGGATTTTTGACCCAGATCCACTTGGTTCTTGTAGATCCAGTGGATCTGGTGTCTATCTAAAACAGTACAGTACACCATATAATGTACTGTACTGTATTTGTTTTTTTTACTTTACATAGTCTAATAAGACTTGTGCCTTTAGCAGAAGTCTGATTAGACTTACAGTACCATGGCAAGCAGGATGCCTCTGAAAGCATCCTGCTGCCATGGTAACCATCACCCACTGCCAGAACAGAGCAGCAGGTGATGGGGAGGGAGGGGAGCTCCCTCCCTATTAACACTTTTAATACAGCAGTCCGCACGGACCGCAGCATGGAAGGGGTTAAAACTGCTGACACTCTGCTAAAGCCACTAGCCACCAGGGAAACATTGCAGAGGAGGCGCAACTACCCCCCTGCATCCCCGCAGCCACAATATGATTTGGGGCTGCATGGGGGGTTAAAATATAAAACTTGGGGAATGTTTAGTCTCTGATCCCCACAGTCACAGACCGCGGGGATCAGAGATCGCAGAAAGCGCTGCAAACCGCAGGTCTGAATTGACCTGCGGCTTGCTGCGATCGCCGATCCCCCCCCCCCCGGGCATTGTGACAGGATGCCCGCTGAATGATTTCAGCGGACATCCTGTTTCTATTAACCACTGCCGCACTCTAGTTTTAAAGATATGACGTACCGGTACATCATGGGTCCTTAAGGACTTGGGAACCATGACGCACCGGTACGTCATGCCTCCTTAAGGGGTTAATAAATATTTTTGTTTTGGTCCTTTTTAGAGGTTTTTTGAAGCTACAAACTGCGCTTTTCTTGATTTCAAATCTAAGTTAATCACAAAGGGGGGATCCCTTTGTGATTAACTTAGATTTGAAATCAAGAAAAGCGCAGTTTGTAGCATCCAAAAACCCCAACAGAAGTCAATGGGCTCACCGTAACAAATCCGACAATGCTGCCCTGGCTCCATTATAAAAAGAAGCCACAATGCTGGTATGCCCAGAACATAAAGTTCCATATTTTTCCCCCCATAAGACCCCCCCCCCCCAAATGGGGGGAAAATGCCCCTGCGTCTTATGGGGCGATTACTAATGAGGCGCTTCCATTATAGCTCATTAGTAGAGTTGAGCGAACTTCTATTTTTAGTTCGGCGTCCAAAGTTCGGGTTACCGTAGCATCCCGTTATGGATTCCGCTACCGCGGACTATAACGGCATTTGGAATCCATAAGGGGCTGCTTCAATGAACCCGAACCTTGGACAACCCTAAGGACCTGGGGTGACGTCACCGTCATGTGATCAGTGCAGGGGGCGTGGCTCAGTACTGGATCACCTCTTATCCAATCCAGTGCTGAGCCACGCCCCCTGCACTGATCACATGACGGTGACGTCACCCCAGGTCCTTAGGGTTGTCCAAGGTTCGGGTTCAATGAAGCAGTCCCTTATGGATTGCAAATGCCGTTATGGTCCACGGTAGCGGAATCCATAACGGGATGCTACGATAGCCCGAACCCAAACTTTGGACGCCGAACTAAAAATATAAGTTCGCTCAACTCTACTCATTAGTACTGGAGGATCGAGAAACAGTGAAGTCTCTGTACTCACCGTTTACTGGTCCTCGGCTGCCGGCTGTGCAGGGCTGCTCATATCGTGAGGGCGCTCTGTGACCGCAGGATGAAGAGGATCGCGATGAAGAGGATCGCGATGGTGAGGAGCGGTGGCATCCAGGAGCAGGAAAGGTAAGTGGTTTTTTTTTATTTTATTTGTGCTGATGGCTGGGGGCTGATAAATGGCTGACAGATTGGGGCATTAGGGGTCTGATTGCTGGTCTGACCTGAGGTGTAATGGAAAATATTTTCTTCCTTTTGTCCTCCTCTAAAACCTAGGTGCGTCTTATGGGCCGGTGCATCTTATAGGGCGAAAAATACGGTAATATCGCCATAATCTAAAAATCTGTTTAACCTCTTCCACACTTTCGTTTTTGTATTTTCGTTTCTTCCTCCCCACATTCCAAGAGTCATAACTTTAGTTTTCCATTCACATAGAAATATAAGGGCTTATTGTTTGCGGGACAAATTGTATTTTTTTTAATGGCCCTGTTCAATTTGCCATGTCTTGTATTGATAAATGGGAAAAAAAAAATCCTTTGTGGGCGAAATTGAAAAAAAAAAAAAAAAAAACACAATCCAATCAAGATTTTTTTAGGTTTTGATATTACGGTTTTCAATGTGTGCAAAATATTAGATGACTTCTTTATTCTTGGGGTCAATATAATTATATAAATTTGTGTCGGTTTTATTTTGCTGTTCTACTTTTAAAAAAGTGAATGACAGAAAGTGAATGACAAGGGGGGAAAGAGATTGACAAGACTGACCCCTTAGCCCTCCCCTCCGGACCCCTCTGCCCTCCCCTCCGGACCCCTCTGCCCTCCCCCCCGGACCCTGTAATCCTAGTAAGGGTTTCCACATGTCATGGCGGCCGCAAGTGGCGATCACTTAGACGCTGGCAGCATCTGACGAGTCATATAACCTATTATGGGGGGCACTATGGAAAACAGGGGTAGGAACACTATGGGGGCATCTACTGGGGGCCCTATGTACTGGCATGCATTATTGGGGGGCTCTATAGAGAAGTGGGGGGGAGCACTATGGGGGCATCTATTGGGAGCTTTATGACGCGGCTCCGCCTGCCTCCTAACTTTTTTAGCTGGGTGCAATTTAGAAATGACAGGATGTAGTGCCCAAATCCTGATTATGGGACTGTCCATATGTGAAGGTCGCAATAAAACCAAATGTGAAAAAAGTGAAGTGATCTGAAGGCTTTCTGAATGCATTGTAAATGTCCGAGTCTCTCTAGACCCAGAAAAGTTTAGCAAATGACAACAGTCCACAATCAATCTTAAGGCTCATGCACACGAACAAATTTTCTCTCCGTGTCTGTTCCATTTTTTTTGCGGACCGTATTCCATTTCCGTATGTCCGATCCGTGAAAAAATAGAACATGTCCTATTAGTGTCTGCATTACGGACAAGGATGGGACTGTTCTATAAGGGGCCAGCTGTTCCGTTCCGCAAAATATGGAATGAACACGGAGGCCGTCTGTATTTTTTGTGCATCAGTTTTTTGGGGACTGCAAAATACATACAGTCGTGTGCATGAGCCCATAGGCTGTCTATCCTCTACCGGTATATAGGCACCACATTAGTGATCCATACAATACAAAGCCATAATACATCTGTGCAACAAGACATCTTATGCTTCGTGACTTGGATATAATGGTCCTATGTTTTACAGATCCATAAATGTTAGTCCTTTCGGGAATTGCATACTAAGTCACTCACTACAAGTGAGTACCTGCATGAATGACATGATCACCCAAAGAACGAGCGTTTTGCCTGTTTTTCGGGAGGTCGCCGACACATTTACATGGCCAGATTGTCAGGAACGACTGTCCGCAGCAACGGTCGTTCCCGATAATCTGCCCGATTCTCGGGCCGTGTAAATGCACCTTAAGTACACACAAGATGTAATCTGCGGTGGAATAATCTGCCATAAATCCAGGGCAAAATCTGCATGAGTTACGTGTGGATTTTTCATGGATTATGCTGTGCATTTACCGGGGATTGCACAGTGTGAAATCCGCATCATGAATTGAAATGTTACAGATTTAATACCTGCAGCAAAGGTCAATTCTTCTTAGAATCTCACCCACATTGCTGGTACCTATAAAATACTGCAGATGTGCCACACACAAATCTGCAGCGGCCCATCTGCAACTTTTCAGCTCCATGTGGATCCGGCAACCCAAAGATCTCTAGAACCGGTGGTCGTACAGTTAGGAGTCTGAATGGAGCAGGGGTCGGGGCATTTGCACTGCACCCCCAAAACCATGGGACTGACAGATACCTGTGCACTACACTCAGCTCTCTCCCTCCATCCCATACACTCTGGATGGAGACGCACTGCATGTGCTTGATCATCACTCGATTAAAGAGGACCTATCACTTAGGATTGAGTTACTGAAATACTTACACTACCTTCCTGGGCGGCCCCCGCTGAGGTCCAGGCAACAATATTTTTTTCTAAGTAACCCCCGGTTCATCCGCTCCGGTCCCCGTTAGTTTTCACATGCGGCGATTCTTTGTATGAGGCGGGGACTTGTCTATTGCCTGGGGAGTGTTTTTTTCATAGCGCTCGGCTCGCAGCCAGGGAGAGGAGGACCACTCCCCAGGAAAAAGACAAGTCCCCGCCTCATACAAAGAATCGCCGCATATGAAAACTAACGGGGACCGGTGCGGATGAACCGGGGGTTGTCTGGATCTCAGCGGGGGCCGCCCTGGAAGGTAGTGTAAGTACTTCACTACCTCAGTCCTAAGTGATAGGTCCTCTTTAAACCTACTTCTCACTGCGGTCATGTAGTAAGGAGAAATGGGGAGACTGGAACCCCAATGCTAGTGATCAGTGGAGGTCCCAGTAGCGAGGCATGATCAGACATTAAGGGGCACATTTTTTAAGACTTAATAAACCTCTAAGCCGACGGTGGATCCGCCAGAGTTATGAAGAGGCACCGGCCTCTCCATAACTTTGGCGGACCCTCCGCCAGCTCTAAATCTTAAGACGGCTTCCTAACTGTATTACATTTAGACCTTTTTTTACACCTGAAAAAGGCGTAGAAAATGATAAATGAGACAGGCCTGCCCACTTTTTTAGACCTGGCGTGAGCGGGGAGAAGTCGCAATATAGGCATAATTCAGCTTTACAAATGACCCCCTAAATGTCAATTGTGGGAAAACACCCCTTTACATAAATTACCACCCCCACAAAAGGAATTTAGGAATTTCTTTATACCTGTACCTGTGATGGGTCGTTGACCCGTAACGTCACCACATCCTCACTGGTATACTTGATAAATAGGTGGCTTTCATCCAGTAGTTGCATTTTCCACATTCTGAGCTGTCTCAGCTGATCAAAATACTGGAAAAACCGCCTTTTGGCCATAGCACTTCCATCTCGCTCTGCCCGTCTCCATAAGTACACCAGAAGTCTGTGCTTCAACGAATTAATAAATGGCTCTTTGTATAAATTTGCCATTCCAGTTTGAGTTTCACGTTGAACTTCGGGGTAAACAGCTGACAATATTAAAAGGTCGTCCTCGTAGCAGAATCGTCCTATCGTCCGTACATCAATGAAGGTGCCCTCTGCGGTCACCTGAAAAACGTGAATGGTTTGCTGCTGCACGGATAGAATAGCCAAAATGTTTTTATACAAGTACAGGCCTTGATTGTGCGAGAGGATGATTTTGTCACATTTAAAGGTCCTTGTGTCACAGAGTCTGCCTGTGTGCAGGTCTATTATGTGAAGGGAATAGTCCTCTAGCGGGGATCGTGGGTTGGGAGTCACAGACTCGCTATTACGATAAATTTCATAAAAAGGTGGATATGGTTCCTCGGGCAGATAGGCTGCTGATCCCACAATGACATAGCGACAGTCATCAGTGAATAGGCTGCATTCTCTGTTCAAGTGCTCCCCGTTAGAAGCCACATTAGTGATATGGAGGAGAACAAAAAAGCGCTCAAATAACCGTCCTCGGATGTTGACAGACCTCTGATCATTGGAATTTGCCAAGATTTCTCCTTCGTATCCATTTAAAAGATCTTCAGCTGCCTGGCAGCCTTGATATTCATAAATCTCTAAGGAGGTCTGATCTGAGGAAAAGGCGATAAAGTATCTCCCATCAGGGGAGAATTTGCGCAGGAAACAAGGTGGCTTTTCCACGTTGACCACCGTGTAGTTAGGAAAGACATTCTGATGGAAGATGCGAACTTGGTGCCAGTGAGAGCCTGGCTTCCCAGAACTGATTTTCCGACGTTCGAGGCGATGGATTACATTTTGGTTCTGAATTCTCCTAGGTCTAATTGTAGGGGTGTCATGATCCATCTTAAACATAACTTCATCTATAAAAAAATAAAAAAAATTATAATAACTAATAAAATCAATAACACCCGGACAATGCATCAGCTATGTCACAAGAGACGGTTCCTGACATCTCCTAAATTCCTTTAGGGTCCATTTACAGGTCCGTAGAATGGATGCGGAACAGATCCGGACCCATTCATTTTCAATGGGGCCGGACGAGATGCAGACAGCACATAGAATGCTGTCTGCATCCGCATTTCCGGTGCGCGGCCCTGATCTTCTGGTCCTGGGCTCCCGAAAAAAATAGAACATCTCCTATTCTTGTCCGCAATAGCGTACAAGACTAGGCATTTCTATAGGGGTGCCGGCCGGGTGTATTGCGGATCCGCAATACACTACGGACGTGTGAATGGACCCTTAAAGGGAACCTGTCATTTTGAACATAGTATAGAGCAGGAGGAGCTGAGCAGATTGATGGATAGTTTTATGGGAAAAGATTCAATATAACTCTAAATTCCTGCTCATTCTGGGCAATGCAGCTGCTGGTAAACTACAACTCCTATCATGCTCTATTCATTTCTATGAATCGTGGAAGTGCTCATTTAACTGTATCATCGTTCGTAGAGTGGCCATACAGTTGAACGCTGCGGAGGGGCAGGGGGGAGATGCGTCTCCCTTCCCTGTTCCTTTGATAGGCTACAGACACTAGGCCAGAAGCCTATCAGAGGCCGATGCAGGTGGCACAATGACATCATCGTGCCGCCTGAGGCGGGCACCGTACAGCGGGGGACACGGGCCGGAAGAGGCCTGCATCGCATCACTGGAAGCGGCATGGAGGTAAGTGTTTATTTTTTTTCATTTACACTATGCTGTTGCCCAGTATAGGGAAGGGGGAGAGGAGCACTATGGGGGCATCCACTGGGGAGCATTTCATACTGGCGCACATTGTGTGCGCACTATGGGAGGTGGGAATGAGCACTATAGGGGCATTGTATACTAGTACACATTATGGGGGCACTATGGGGAAGGGGGAGAGGAGCACTATGGGGGCATCTACTGGGGAGCATTTCATACTGGCGCACATTGTGTGCGTACTATGGGGGTGCAAATGAGCACTATAGGGGCATTTTATGCTAGTACACATTATGGGGGCATCCACTTGTGTTTTGTATTGTTGAATGTAATGTTAGCTGTGGATTTCACCCTTTTCAATGGAAGGATGAGATCCGCAGCAAAACCGCTGTTAGACATTGGAGGTTTTGGTGCGGATATGCTGCAGAAACGCACATAATCCCACACGGAAATTCTTGCTCTCCTGGGAGATTAGCCACCACCGGAGATGTCCGTTTTCAAGCAGCAGCATGTACATCGTCTGTCTGACGGCAGTGAAAACGTATGGCCGCCCCAAAAATGAAATGTCTCAAATGTAAGGTTGGTTTTCATATGTGCGGAGATATCGCCCACATAACTTCTGCGGCGCCCGATCACCGGTCCGTCTTATACTCTGAGGTACAGCAGCCTGACAAACACTGCGACTTCACTGAACACTGCCATTCACGTAAGACGCGGCGTCATATTTAGGGGACGGGTTTGTATTAAGGTGCCCTGGGAGCAGGTAGTGTTCCTGGTAAGCAGTACTTCCTCTACGGCAGGCATGTCCAAACTGCGGCCCCCCAGCTGTTGCAAAACTACAACTCCCAGCATGCCCTAATAGCTATAGGCTATCCAGGTATGCTGGGAGTTGTAGTTTTGCAACAGCTGGAGGGCCGCAGTTTGGACATGCCTGCTCTATGGGCACGCCATGGCGGTCATATGGGCAAGAGATAGTCAGTTCTTCTCATATCAATAGTGACTGCCACGACTAACACAAGTCATAGAACACAATGGGGTGGCGCCGGGAGGCAACTTTCTGCTTTACTTTGCTCTTTTTGCTGTCAGTGAATGTGACTCCCCATATGCCATATGTACCCTCCAAAAATCACCTACAGCAGCACAAAGCTCCTGCCCTGTGCTCGAAACAATGTATCTACTAATGTAAATACAATGTATCAGCTCACAGGACGCAGCCTAGTGTGAACACAGCCCTGTGACGTATCAGTTAATGCGGTATACCTCACTTTATACAGTGTGAATAGGCAGCGGCTGTCCCAAAGAGCCGCCTCCCGTTACAGCAGTGTGAGGAGGCCACATGGCGGCACCGGGGCACCCACCGGCATCTCCACTACAAAGTAGCTGTAAACTCTGACTGTAACATCAGCAGACAGCTGATAACCAATATCCGCTTTCTAACCCGAGCCGTCTATGCACAGAGAGCTCACTGCAGTGACCAGACACCACGTACTAACACACCCTGCCGGTAAGTGACGGCGCTCAGCACTGATCATTCCAGCGCTGGCAGCCCCCGGGTACTCACCGTTCAGGACCGTGCATGCGCAGACTTACTCTCGCGTTGCCTCAACTAACTAGGCAAAACGCGAAACTCTTCCACGCATGCTCAGTAGTGCCCCGGTAACAAGTGTCCGTATGCGCCTGCGCAGATGGGTATTGCCACCTGGGGCAGGCCCTTGCATTGCTCTGCGCGTGCGCTGTTATTGCGCTGCTTGCTTATGTGCTGTCGTGTCTGTGCTATGTAGAGGTTTGCGATTCTTTGTGGCGTCTGTTCCCACCCGGAGACTCGGGAATGTTTACACGTTACAACAACAAAACAAAAAAGTTTTGCAAAGGAAAAGATGCAGCTTACAAAACTATAGTTGTTCATGGAGAATCCGGGGATGGGATGCCGGATTTAATTTTTTTTTTTTTTTAGGTTACAGGGGTTGTGGAAGGGAAGCTAATAGCATAATAATAATAATAAAATGTATGGAATGGAAGGGCTTTGGATACAAGCTTTTATTAATTTGATGTCTTCCCTGCCTTTAACCCCTTCAGGAGCCTGCCATTTTTCACCTTAAGGCTGGGAACACACCTAGGCGTTTCTGAATCGCGCGTATGACGCGCGCTTTTTGGATGCGCGTTTTTGTAACTAAGAAATGCGCGTCATACGCGCGATTCAGTGATTCTCCCCTATGGCATCATTGTCCATAGGCGCGTTAAAACGCCCCAAAGAAGCTCATGTACTTGTTTGGGCGTGGGGCGTTACAGCGCATTCAAGCGCGCTGGCCGACGCCCAAATGTGAACCATGCCCATAGGGAAGCATGGCTTTTCACATGTGCGTTTTACAGCGCATTTGAACGCGCTGTAAAACGCTTAGGTGTGTACCTAGGGTAAAGGGTTTCTGTCACTAGAATTTTCCCTATTAAACTGGCTGACATTAGCCATGTGCTAATAACAGCTGCACCTAACTGCTATTCTTGTGATTATTCATGCCCTGGTTACTGCAGAATTCTTAGGCCTGGTTCACACCTGAGCGTTTTACAGCGCATTCCTACGCGCTGTAAAACGCTGAACAGGCGAAAACCCATGTTTCCCTATGGGCATGGTTCTCACCTGAGCGTTTTACAGTACATACGAACACACTGTAAAACGCCCTACGCCCTAAGAAGTACAGGAGCTTCTTTGGGGCGCATTGTCGCGTGTATTGTGATTGACGCCAGAGTGGTCAATCACACGAACGCGCGTACGAGCACGTTTCCTATTTCCAAAAACGCGTTGTAATACGTGCGACAAAAAACACGCGTATCAAATACGCTCAAGTGTGAACCTAGCCTTACTTTTATAATATGAAAATTAGCCTCTAGGAGCAAGGGGGCGTTGCTCTTGCTCCTAGAGGCTCCGTTCTCCCACCTCTTTACAGGCCCTCCAAGTCTTGATTCACAGGGCCAAGCAGCGTTTAGATCCTCCTGCTGGCCCTGTGTGCTGGGGAAATCTCGCCGCGTTCAGTATTTGGTGCAGGTGTGGTGACGAAACAGGCAGCCGGCGAGCCTCCTTCCCTCACCGTGCCTGCGCCGAATACTGAACGGTTTTTGAAGGGCAGATTTCACTAGGATAATTTTAAGTTGCCATGTCACGTTTGAAGACTCCTTCATGCACCCCTAGAGGTGAAACTCCCAAAAAGTTACCCTATTTTTAAAAATACACCCCTCTTCAAAACTGATTTTACAAATTTTGGTAACCCTTTAGGTGTTCCACAAGAATTAAAGGAAAATGTAGACGAAATTTCTGAATTTCACTTTTTGGCAGATTTTACATTTTAATCCATTTTTTTCCAGTAACAAAGCAACGGTTAACAGCCAAACAAACAAAACTCCATAGTTATTGCCCTGATTCTGTAGTTTACAGAAACACCCCATATGTGGTCGTAAACTGCTGTACGGGCACACGGCAGGGAGCAGAAGGAAAGAAACGCCATATGGTTTTGGAGGGCAGATTTCACTGGGTATAATTTTAAGTTGCCATGTGACATTTGAAGATCCCTAATGCAACCCTAGAGTAGAAACTCCCCCAAAAATTACCTCATTTTGGAAACTACGGGATAAGGTACTATTTTAGGGTACATATGATTTTTGAACACAACATAAATAACAGAAAAAAAGTTCACCGCAAGGATAAGCAACACTCGCTAATGCCTCAAGCTGATGTTAAAAGCTGAGACTTTCGCCAATATCCTCCAGTTCCGAACATATCAGAGCCCCTTCATGCACCACGTCAAGGTTTCTCAGCGCAGAGAAACCTTGACGTGGTGCATGAGGGGCTCCGATATGTTCCTGACTGGAGAATATTGGTGAATGTCTCAGCTTTTAACATCAGCTTGAGGGATTAGCCAGTGTTGTCAGTTGCTTATCCTTGTGGTGCACCTTTTTTCAGTTATTTATGTGTTTATATATTTTCATCCGCACATTGTTTCATTTTGTGTAGGATGTTCGTGTGGTGCATGTGGTTTGCTCCGGCATCCTCCATTGCAATTTTTGCTGGGAATAGCCGCTCGCTGCGAACCACATGTGGAGGATCTGCTCCCGCAGTTAGAAACACGCAACAGTGTTTGGGGTTTGAGCAGTTCCACCCATTTAGGCCACGTTTATTTCAGTGATTTTTACATATGATTTTTGGTTGCTCTATATTACACTTTTTTGTGAGGCAAGGAAACAAAAAATAGCTGTTTTGGCAGCGTTTTTATTTTTTGTTTACAATGTTCAGCTGGCAGGTTAGATGATGTGGTATTTCTATATAGCAGGTTGTAATGGACGCGACAATGCCAAATAGGACTAATTTTTAGGGTTGTTTGTTTCAGTTTTGAATATTAAAGCATTTTGGAAAAAAATATTTTTGGGGTGACTGGCTTATGTAGGGGCTCATTTTTTTCAGTATGAGATGTTTGGTACTATTTTAGGGTGCATATGACTTTTTGATCACTAAGTATTACATTTTTTGTGATGTAAGGTGACAAAAAATAGCTTTTGTGACACCGTTTACATTTTCTTTTTTTTTTTATGGTGTTCACCTGAGGGGTTAGTTCATGTGTTATTTTTTTACAGCAGGTTCTTACAGACGCGGCAATACTTAATATGTATACTTTTTTTTATTTACTTAAGTTTTACACAATAACAGCATTTAAAAAAAAATAATAATGTTTTAGTGTCTCCATATTCTGACAGGCATAGTTTTTTTATCATTTTTTGGGCGATTGTCTTAGTTAGGGTCTCATTTTTTGCAGTATGAGATGACGGTTTGATTGGTATGATTTTGGGGTGCGTATGACTTTTTGATCGCTTGGTATTACACTTTTTGTGATGTAAAGTGACAAAAAAATGGCTTTTTTGACACCGTTTTTCACCGTGTTCACCTGAGGGGTTAGGTCATGTGATAATTTTATAGAGCAGGTCATTACGGACGTGGCAATACCTAATATGTATCCTTTTTTAATTTATTTTATTTTTTGGGCGATTGTCTTAGGGGCTCATTTTTTGCGGGATGAGGTGACCGTTAGATTGGCAATATTTTGGGGGGTATACGCCTTTTTGATCACTTGGTGTTGCACATTTAGTGATGTAAGGTGACAAAAAAGTTTTTTTAGCGCAGTTTTTATTTTATTTTTTTGACGGTGTTCATCTGAGGGGTTAGGTCACGTGATATTTTTATAGAGTTGGTCAATACGGATGCAGCGATACCTAATATGTCCCTATTTTTCGCAAAACTAAAACTTTAATTTTTAGCTCCTTTTTTACTTTATTTTTTGTCCCACTCTGGGACTTCAACTTTTGGGGGTCTGCTTCCCTTTACAATGCATCACAATACTTCTGTAATGTAATGCATTGGCTGTAAGTGTATTACTCAGTCTAATACCCTTACAGCCTGCTTGCCTGTGAGATCAAGGGGGCTGGATCTCACAGGCTGTCAGGAAAGGCTAGATCATCAGCACCTGATCGGCAGGGGTCCAAAACTCGGGACCCCCACTTATCAGCTGTTTGAAAAGGCAGCGGCACTGGCAGTAGTGCTGCGGCCTTCTTGCTGTTTACCATAGACCCAGTGACGTCACGACTAGTATCACTGGCCTGGGCGGGACTAAGCTTCATTCGAGTGAACGGAGCTTCGCCCTGCCCAGGCCAGTGATACTAGTCATGACGTCACTGGGCCTGAGGTAAACAGCGAGAAGGCCGCGGCTCTACTGCCAGTGCCGCTGCCTTCTCAAACAGCTGATCGGTGGGGGTCCCGGGTGTCAGACATCTGCCGATCAGATGCTGATGATCTATCCAGAGGATAGATCATCAGTTTAAAATTACTGCAGAACCCCTCTAAGTTTCCAGTCTGCCCCTGGCAGTGGCCTTCTCTTTGCTTTCCCTAGACCAGTGATAACACATCTATGTGTCAATTGAATAGGGCTGGGCTGCCATACCAAGCACAGCCGTTATACAATGTAGGGAACTGTGCTTGGTGAGCTGCGAGAAGGCAGCGGCACTTCTCAAGTTGCTAATCGGTGAGGGTCTGGGGTGTCAGATACTGATGAGGTTTTCTGAGGATAGGTCCCCAGTATAAAAATCTTTAAAAACCCTTAAAGAAAAAATAACTACGAAAGCCCTATTAAGCCCTACTGTTGAATGTAGGCCGTGCCTTCATAACAGAACCATAGTGCCAGAACCATAAGAGCAGTGCCAGTGACCACGATCCGGTCCAGCAGTGGGATCCACATGCAGATCACCAATAATTGCCAGGCCACATCTGTACTTTCCAGGCCGCACCAGTACATGCCATTTGTTTCAAATACCATGTACAAGTACGGCCCAGCAAGTACCGGTGCGGGCTGGAAATTATTGGTGATCTGTATGTGGATCCCACTGCTGGAGCGGATCGTGGGCAGCATATTGGGAGTTTACCATATCCACTGACAATCTGAATGCAGTTTGGCATGGTTTCTGGCACCTCTGCCAACCAGCCGCCCTTCCATTTTCCCTTTCTATAAACCTCCCCATGGATTATCTCAGGCGGCAGTGTAAGCACAGGGAGAGTTGCTTGTAATCAGCAGTAGTAAAAGTAGACACAGATACATATATTTGCTGTTCTAATATCCGCAATAACCTGTGTAATAAATAATGGATGATGATCAGTCAATAACGGAAAGTACACAAGATTACCCAAGAGGTTGTCTCACTTCAGCAAATAGCATTTATAACGTAGAAAAAGTTAATACAAGCCACTTACTAATGTATTGTGATTGTCCATATTGCTTCCTTTGTTGGTTGGATTCATTTTTCCTTCACATTATACACTGCTCGTTTCCATGGTAACGACCATTGTTACGACCACCCCTTGTCAACTATCAGTAACTGAGAGTTATGGACATATGTATACACACCTAGGCCTCATGCACACAAACGTATTTTCAGCTTGCATTTTTTTACGGATCAAATGCAGACCAATTCATTTCTATGGGGCCGCAAAAAAAGTTTACAGCACACAAATGTTATATGTGTGCTGTCCGCATCCATTTATCATGTAGAGAAAGTTAATACAAGGCACTTACTAATGTATTGGGTCCATATTGCCTCCTTTGCTGGCTTGGTTCATTTTTCCATCACATTATACACTGCTCGTTTCCATGGTTACAACCACCCTGTGATCCATCAGTGGTGGTCGTGCTTGCAAACTATAAGAAAAAATGGCAGCCTTTCTGGTGGCCGGAACCGTGGGAGCTCACGTAAGCTGGTAATTTTTTCTATAGTGTGCAAACACAGCCACTGATGGACTGCAGGGTGGTCGTAACCATGGAAACGTTCTCTGCATAATAAATGCTATTTCCTGAAGCGGCAAAACCCCTTTAAGAAGGGGCAGAAGGAAATTGGGAAACTTAGATTGTCAGTAGTGTTTTAGTAGAGTGCCACCCCGTAACAATGCCTCATTGGGAAAGTGTTAACTATGTGGGTAAGAATTCCTAAAGTCTATCAGCCGGGATCCTCGTCAAAAGTTTCTAATCAACATTTAAGAGGGATATCAGGCGATACCACACCACATCTGTCACGTCTGTTTGGCTTTGACTGGAGTCCATGCTTTATAGTTTTCCACAAAGGATCCCCGCTGAAAGATGTAGTTTAGCAAAGACGTAAGCAAAGAGGCAACCCGGGTGCTTCTGCCGATAGGCCATCTTCATTTTTATATAGAGTGGCTATTTCATGGGCAGCATCTTCTTCAGAGAAGGGACAGACTAAAATATCTATGTGGAATTTATTGGACAAGGGGTGGCATATTTTCAGAATGGTGTTATCGCTCTTGTACGGTTTGGTTTGTTGGCTAATGGTCTTGCCCTCAACCAAATGATCGTTTTGTGTGAGCTCTATGCTTTGTTTGGCTTGGGTTAAAGTGTTTATCAAGAGCTTGACGTTAGGAGCCAACAGTTAAAGGAGTTGTCTCATCTGAGACAGGATATGCTCACATTGTCTGATAGGTGCCGGTCCCACCGCCCTCCATTTATTTCTATGGGGCTGCCGAAAATAGCCAAACGCTTGCTTGGCTATTCCTGTCACGCTCCCATTCACTTCTATGGGGAGAGCTCTTGGTGGTGGCCGGACCGGAGTCCTCCAGCCACCACTTTGGCCTACGATATGCCCCCATTGTCTCAGATGAGACAACCCCTTTAATGTGCACTCTTTTCCATCAGTCAACATATGGGATAAATGTTGTACAGTCTAAAACTGTTGTCACCATGATTATTGCATCTTTAGTAATTGGGCAATACATTACAATGCAGGTATTCAGCAGTGATGAATCTTACTCCAACTGGAACCATTCTGACAAAATTAGAATATATTACTTTATTTATCGGTCCTGGAAAATGTAAGTAAGATCTACTTTAGATCAAGTGTAACAGAGAGTCCCTATGCAGTGAACATATTAAAAATGAGTCTGGTCTTGGAGGTGTGTAAAAGTGTGGCTTCTTGGGGTTTAAGAGGAAAATTCTCCATTAGAATGTTAATTATACAATGCTTCACAGCGATTTAAAAACTCTTCATGACCTTAAGTCAGATATTACCTTAAGTGTTATTAATGTTATTTTAGCCATTTTGTGCAGGTAATTTCTATCATATAATTTCCGGCCTGCTATGTAATTAATTCCCTTGTCTTTCACAGCACTGTTCTTCGGGTGTCAAGCATTCGGAAGAAATTGAAGGAAAGACTATATAGATAGGGGCCTTTATTTCATAGCATGAAAACCGCATGATATGTAGAGAATTACTACCAATAATAATGTTTTACTATGCATTTGAGACCACTAGCAGATGATTTATTTTTATTTTTATTTTCCTAAGGCTGGGATTACTAGTGAGGAGGGTGCTCATCATGAGATAGGGAACTTGGAATGTGAGCTCCCTTGGAGAGAGCTTATGATGACAATGTGTAAAACGCTGTAGAATATGTCAGCGCCATATAAGTGAGTATAATAAATAATCATGAGCAGAAGGCAGTAGCTGCGTCATAACAAGCGTGCTTGTCATGGTGGGTGCATAGGTGCTACTACAGTATCCATGTGATCAGTAGCGGAGCCAGCTGCAGCTCCTCCCTAACTGCGGAGATCAGAGAAAGCGCTGATCATCCCTTAACCCTTTGTTCTTCGTGAGTGACGCTGATCTCAGCATAAGACCCCTTTCACGTGAGCGAGTTTTCCGGGCGGGTGCAATACGTGACCTGAACGCACAGCACCCGCACTGAATCCTGATCCATTCATTTCAATGGGTCTGTGTACATGAGCGTTGTTTTTCGCGCATCATTTTTTGCATCGCGTGAAAACCGCAGCATGTTCTATATTGCGTGAAAAATGCATTGCATCTGCAAGCAATGCGTTTTTCACTGATGGTTGCTAAGAAATGTTGTTTGTCAACCTTCAGTTTTTTATCACACGCGTGAAAAATGCATTAAAACACATTGCACTTACTCAGAAAAAACTGAACAACTGAACGCAATCGCAGAAAAAAATAACTGAACTTGCTTGCAAAATGGTGCGAGTTTCACTGAACGCACCTTGAACGCATCCGGACCGAATCCGTCATGCTTGTGTGAAAGATCCCTCTGCACAACGCTCTGGCACGTGGGACGCCGCGGCCAGTATCAGAGGTGGATCCACCAATACAAAGAAGGTAATATAAATACCTGTCAGTGTGCATGAAAAGGATTATATTACAGTCATCTGGCGCATAAATGGTGTATACAGGTCAGTGAACTTCCGAATACATCGATACTAATACATCCAGAACTGAATCCCTACTGCTTTATTGCTTTACCGCAGTGTGCTCATTGGACTTAAATACCTAAGCACTTTATGGATACCCTATAAGGAATAAGGTATCTGGAGAGTATACAAAATAACAGAGATATTTTGAATGTAACATTTGGAGACCGATTATGAATTGGAATATTAATTTACTTAATTTAATTTAATTAAAACTTAATAGATACTCTCTACCAGGGGCAGGAGTATCCTCACAAGCCTCACGGACTGTCAACAAGTTTTTTCTATATGCTTGCTTGTATGCTGTTTTAGGTTAACTTTAATTAATTATGGATTTTTAATAAATAGAGATTGATTGAGTTGACACATCTTCCCCTGTTTTCTCTATATACATCCAGTAAGAGTGTCGGTCATTCTTATAAGTTGGAGGATGAAACTGAGCATGTGCGGCCATCTCAGTGAGCAGGTCAAAGAAATAAGAAAAAAAACCTAACAGGTTTTACTATACAGATAAGGCTACATTCACATGACCGTATGTGTTTTGCGGTCCGCAAAAAAAAAGGGTGACATCCGTATGCCATCCGTTTTTTGAGAATTCATTGTAACAATATCTATCCTTGTCTGCAAAACGGACAAGAATAGGACATGTTCTATTTTTTTTGCGGGGCTACGGAGTGGACATACTGATGCGGACAGCAGACGGTGTGCTGTCCGCATTTTTTGCGGACCCATTGAAGTGAATGGGTCCGCATCCTATCCGCAAAAAAGCTGAACGGACACAGAGACAAAATTTGTTTGTGTGAATGTAGCCTAAGTTTTATGGAATAACTCAGTGGCTATGCTACATTTTTTATTACATACAATTACAAAAGTATTCAGTTCCAGGTGCTGGTTTGAAAACTGTAGAATATTTTTTGTGGGACAACTCCTTTAATCTTGTTTTTATGTTTAACATATTTTTAAAGAGTTTTGGTAATGTTTTTTTTAATTTTTCAAGACAGTATTTATATTAAAAAAATAAACATAAAATCCTGCAGTTTTTGCACTGACCACTAAGCCTAATAATAGTGCAGTTATCTGCTCATCATTACAGGCAGAATTAGAATGAAAAAATAATAATAATTACATATATATATATTTATACAGCACTCCCCACAAAAAACAATATATATATATATATATATATATATATATATATATATATTAGATCTTAATTCTGACCCTGTGTCAACCACTACACAGTGTGATTTTCAAGGAGGTATATCATCCTACTTTTGCCCCCCTATGCCCGCCGGCTCGATAATTGATGTATTTTATAAAAGGGTCTTGAGAGACACGAAAGCCTTAATCTATCCCAGAGAGAAGGAGAATTTGAGCAAAAGGTAATTAGCCGCCATACAATGGCTCCGCAACTCTGATCTTATCATCAAGCCGGCGTACAAGGGGGGTAATGTTGTGATGTCACGCGATTTTTATGTCACTGAGGCAGGGAGGCAGTTGAACGATGTCTCTACATATGAAAAGTTACCATCGGATCCAATCCCTCAGACTCGGTCCAGATTGGTGGATTTGTTGCAGAGGTATATAGAGGCAGGCGTACTCCATGGCTCTACCATTGACAAATTGGTCCCTCCCTTTCCTAATAGACCATCCTGCTATTTTCTTCCTAAGGTGCACAAGTCACTGACCCATCCCTCCGGACACCCTATAGTGTTGGGGGTTGGGTCAGTGACTGAGCCCTTGTCGAGATACCTGGATTGGTTACTGCGTCCTATTTTGTTCAGATTTCCCACATATCTGGATGACACCAACGACTTCCTTCTGGCACTTGAGGATTTCCAGTGGCAGGATGGTTGTAGTTTGGTGTCTCTAGATGTGGTTAATCTTTACACCTGGATTCCTTAACGTGGGGGAGTGGACGCAGTCCTTGAACTTATTGAGCACTCAGGGAGAAGCCCTTTATTTGGCAAATTCATAGAAGAATCACTGCTATTCATTTTGGAGAATAATACATTTCTTTTCAATGACCAATGGTATAGGCAAATTTTTGGAACAGCCATGGGGACGCCTGTCTCTTGCACCTTGGCGAATATATTTTTGGGTAGGTTCGAGGATAGATACATCTTTTCGACGTGATACCCATTCCTCAGTTCTATACGCCTGTTTTTACGCTACGTGGATAATATCTTCATGGTGTGGTCGGGGACACAGGAGCAGTGTAAGCATTTTGTAGCCCATCTTAATGACGCGAACGACATGAACATGACGTTCACCCTCAATTTTGGGGGGATCGTCCATTGAGTTCTAGGACGTTCGCGTCATCGTGGAGGATGGTACCCTACATACCGAAGGGTATCGCAAACCCACTGCTACCAATACCCTACTGCACCATGAGAGCTATCACCCACGTAGCGTAAAAGAGTCATTCCCTTATGGACAGTTTTTGAGACAGACGGATAAACAGTCAGGACATAGTGTTCCTGAGACAGGCGAGGGAACTGAGGGATAGACTAGTGCAGCGTGGTTACCCGCTTGAGCAATTAAATATAGAGTTGGAGAAGGTAGAGACCCACACACAGCGATCATTGATGACACGTAATAAACGTAAGGAAGAAAAAGACACAGAGAAGAAGGATAGATTTGTGTTTGTGTTTAAACATAGTCCAATGGCAAACAATATAAAGAGCAATTGGGAGATTTTAAAAGCAGAAGGGGATTTGGGCAAATAGGTAGATCAGAAACCAATATTAGCTTTTAAGAGATGCCGTACGTTTATGGACATTCTGGTACGCAGCCGCTACTGCGGGCGGAAACCACACGATTTGTTGTCACTTGGTAAGCCGGTAGGCAACCATCGTTGTGGTGACTGTTCGCTGTGCGGTTTCATGTCTCAGGGCCGCCACCTCTTTTTTGGAGGCATTGAACATTGCGTGCACCAGTTCATAAATTGTAGAACGACATTTGTGGTTTATGTACTGGTCTGTGTGTGTGGGTCCTTCTATGTAGGTAAAACTAAAAGATCCCTAATGGAGCGGGTACGAGAGCACCGGAATTCAATTAGGGCAGGCAAGGGACATACTCGCCTCATTGAACCTATAGGCCCCTTTCACACGGGCGAGTTTTCCGCGCAGGTGCAATGTGTGAGGAGGACGCATTGCACCCGCACTGAATCTGGACCCATTCATTTCTATGGGGCTGTGCACATGAGCGGTGATTTTCACGCATCACTTCTGCGTTGCGTGAAAATCGCAGCATGCTCTATATTGTGCGTTTTTCACGCAACGCAGGCCCCATAGAAGTGAATGGGGCTGCGGGAAAATCGCAAGCATCCGCAAGCAAGTGCAGATGCGTTGCGATTTTCCCACATGGTTGCTTAGCAACAGGACCCGATCTCTATTATTTTCCCTTATAACATGGTTATAAGGGGAAATAATAGCATTCTTAATAAAGAATGCATTGTAAATAAAGTGGAAGGGTTAAAAATAATAAAGTTAACTTACCTTAGCCACTTGATCGCATAGTTGCGATCTGTCCTCTTCTTCCCTGCATCAGCTAAGAACTAAAGGACCTGTGATGACGACACATAACATGGTCCAATCACATGGTCCATCTTACCATGGTGATGGACCATGTGATTGGACCATGTGATGTGACGTCATTACAGGTCCTTTAGATCTTAGCTGATGTAGGGAAAGAGAGGACAGATCGCAACTACGCGGATCAAGTGGCTAAGGTAAGTTAACTTTTATTATTTTTAACCCCTTCCACTTCATTTTACAATGCATTCTTTATTAAGAATGCTATTATTTCCCCTTATAACCATGTTATAAGGGAAAATAATCAATTCTCCAGAAGACCCGAAACCGGACTTCAGTGATGAAGTCCGGCTTCGGGTTGGGTACCAAACATGGCGATTTTTCTCACGTGCGTGCAAAACGCGTTACAAACGTTTGCACCCGCGCGGGAAAAACGTGCATATTCCCGCAACGCACCCGCCTCTTATCCGTGACGCCCGTGTGAAAGAGGCCATACGGTGTCAACATGGAGGGGATGCGAATGTCCTGTGATTTGCGGGTCTGGAACACATTCCCCCATTATCACAGGGAGGCGACAGACACCGTCTCCTGCTCGGTTTATTATTAAAACTGACGCTACTGGTTATCTGGGTCTAAACAAGCGTAATGATCAATCAGTATTTATTGAATAGGGTGACATGAAAAAACGCCCCTTGCTGAAGTACATTATCCATGACGGCGAACCAGCAATGAAGTTAAATGCAGCCCTTCCCATATAGATTCACATATACTATTCTTTTATATATGTCAGCTTTTTGCTACCTTTGATATCTCTTGATATTTTTGAAACTGATGTTTTTAAATGTATATGTTTGCATCCTTGTATTTGTATGTTGCACGCGTGCTCTTTCTGTGGCATCAAGGGTTGCTAAGTGATGGGTTGTTTGAACCCTCCCCCAGATGACGCTAAAAAGCAGCGCACGCAGCCGTGTATCAAGCAGCCGGAAGAAGCGGTCACACTGTGAAACGGCCGTCGCTGTTTATTATGCTCCATGTGAGTCCACCCCTGTAATGCACCCTGCAATAAAGATGTGAACACGGATGGTTAGTGCGGCTGATCTATCTACCTTGCTAATCGTTTGAAGTTGTATTTAGCCTGCACCCCGTTTCCCGGAGTGTCGGAAGGAGGCCAGGACTGGGTTCCCCTATAACTCCAGGTGTGATAACGGTGCCCTCAGTATCTCTTGCTATATTCAATAAAATATTGGTGCCAGCCCATACAACCTTGACCAAGAAGAAAACATAAACCATAAACGACACTCCAGACAATTTCAGTGAAAATCAATGATGTTTATTCACCAATGCCAGTACAACGTTTCAGTCCTCTCCAGGATCTTTCTCAAGTATGTAGTTGAGAAAGATCCTGGAGAGGATTGAAACGTTGTACTGGCATTGGTGAATAAACATCATTGGTTTTCACTGAAACTGTGTGGAGTGCAGTGGATTTCATCCTAAGATATATAAATATGTATATATAAAACACAGGATCCACCATTCACAACAGGTGATGTCACAGTTAATCTACTCCTGACCTCTACACAGGTCACAGAGCATATCTAGAAGACTCTCCCATAGAAGTCAATGAGGTCCCCTCCTGACCTCCACAACAACAGCTCGGGCAAGAACCCACCCCCATAATCATGTTCAGGAACTGGAATTAAAAAGTAAAAAATAAGAACAGATTAGAATAAAAGGATCTATGTCACTATCTGGTTTTAACTGGCAGAAAGAAAAATCTGTGACACATCCCCTTTAAATCTGCAGCTTGTGGATTCATGCTGTTTGCTATGGTGATCTCCACTTCAAATCCACAGCAAAATCCGTGACAAATCTGCAGTGGAAAATCTGCCTGATGTCTGTACCACGATGGCCGGATTAGCACCTACATATGCTCATTATTCGGTTCACTAGGCTGGGGGGAGGGGGTGCTGAGGGGGTGACTGATGAGATGCGTCCATTTTTTGAATTGGGGTATATGAAACGTGCCAGGGTTTGTAGTGGCGACAGGCTTGTTCTGTTGGCAGATTGCTGATGTGCATATTCTGAAGCTCCCGGAGCAGGTGATGCTGGCATACACATAAATTCATTTGAGGATTATTCTCAGGTTACTTAACTTAAATTGACTTTGAACGCGGCAGCACATGAATATGGAAAGATAAATAGTTGGCAACCGACAAGGAAAGAATAAATTGTTCACAGGCTTACTTTATATTCACGAATGCCTTGCGTTGGGTTTCCTGTACTGACCACTTTATATTTACAGCATTGTTGATGCAGTAACTGTCATCCCACCCGATTCATTAATCTTTTAATTCATATGTTAATACGTGGACCGGCAGCAAGTGCATGTCTATTGGTATCTGAAAACGAAGGAAATAAAAGAGCTGGAACAATTCCATATTATATAATATAGCACACATATATGCCATAATCTGAAAATAGGATAATCATATAATGGAGCTATTAAAGGACTATTATTTCTCCATTTTAAAGCTTATTTTTGACTGTTACATTGCCACCCACATAATAGGGCAATGAAGAGGGATTGTAGCAGCAGAGGCAATAAGGAGAGTGTGCCTTGAAAAGAGATGTGAATTCATAGGCAGCAAATTTTTCAAATAATATTAGCTGAAGTGGCACAATAAGGGATTACATCAATATAATTTTAACTGAGAGTTACTAGTGTAAAAAAAAAAAAACTATTTACAGAAATGTGTCTATAATAAAAATGAAGACTGATTGAATAAGCATTTATACTATAATTATACTAAAACACTATGTATTATTATTTATTAGACATCTGTCTATAAACCAGAATGAAAAAGGGGTCTCCTCACAGAAAACGGGGGTGAATCACTACTGTGTCTCTTGTGATACCCCTGGTGCTGCTTAGTCTCTCTTTGGCTTCACTTCATTTGCACGGTTGTACCCCTGCTGACTGGAAAATAGTAGAGCCATCAAGAGATGAAGTGTGTGCACTTTCCTAGTGTCACCACCACTTCTTTTTATTGAGTTTCAATAGAGCTATGCCACCTATGTAATGAGGATTAGGATTTTTATATTGATGGTCTATCCCAGGGATGGGCAAACTGCGGCTCTCCAGCTGTTGGAAAACTACAATTCCCACCATGCCCTGCTGTAGGCTGACAGCTGTAAGCAGTCTTTGCATGCTGGGAGTTGTAGTTTTGCAACAACTGGAGAGCCGCAGTTTGCCTATCCCTAGTCTATCCTCTTGATAGGCCATCGATATCAGCTTGGTGGAGTCCAACCCCCTCCACCCCCATAATCAGCTGTTACCTTGTAGCTTCAGAAGTTGGAGCCAGAACTAGACAGCTCCAAACATTGTGTAGTGCATGGAGCTGGTAACTGCAGTGCTGCTCTCAGTGAAGTGAATGGGAAGTGCTGCAGTTACCACCTCTGTCCACTAGACAATGGAAGTCCATCCCAGAGCAAGGTAACAGCTGGTCGGTGCAGATCCATCAATATCAAAGTCTTGGACAACCCCCTTGAGGTGTCATTACTAATGAATGGAACTGCAGGTAACCAGTGAGCTTCTGATGTGAACGCTAAGCTGTGCACTCTGGAAAGGGTAGGGTTAAAGCAACATACTAATGAGGATTAACAAGTCCAATAAGAGCTTTACCTGCTGTAGAATTTGGAATTTTTTTACGTTTAGAGAACACAGCTTAGAGGAACAGTAGTGATAGGCTTAAAGGCCACCAAAAGGCCTTCTACTGAAATAACATGAATTGCACAATTGTTTTTTTGTATAACTAATGGTATGTGAATATTATCACAAATTCCAAGGATTAGTCCTTATTGTACAATAGTGAGTCATTAAAATCAGTCACATCATTCCTTTTCACTGATCTAGCCATCTATACCACTAAACATTTCAATAGTTTCTTGCCAATTACCCCCCTACTGACTAGATGTTCCAACTGATTAACCCCAAGGGGGCAATCGGCAATAAAGGTTAGCAAAGTAAGGCAATTCTCATGCTTCTGCCAGAGGCTCTGTTAGCAGTTCCTTCAGATTTTATGGAAAGAATTGTGCAGCATGTTGTACTAATCTTCCTATTAAATCTTCCTGAACTATCACTTTTCAGAGTACATTCCATGCTACCAAACATACAGGAGAATACAGCCCCACATACCTATTACATCCAGTGACGTTTTCTCTCTTGTAGACATTCTCTTTCCTCTTCTCCATTTGGCCCAAGACACCATGATAACTTCTTCCAGGCAACATATCTTTGCATAGTTTGCCATATGGACATCTTAGGTTTTTGACATTTCATGCTCTCGACCTTTTCAACACAAGCTCTCCATCCTGATCCCCCCGATAGTGTCATTCTGCTGCCACCCCCAATAATGTGCCTTCTGTGCTCTCCAATGCCGTCACATACTATACTGCAGAAACATATAACCCCTGAAAATACTAGTGGTGCACAAATAGAGCTCCATTAATAATTATTGCTAAATCGTGTCCTCAAAATATTGCCCCTGACAGTAACAGTGCCACCACCATAGTGTGCACCAAAAATAACTGTTCCAAGCTAATACAGTAATATTGTCCCAATAATAATAATAATAATAATAATAATAATAATTCTCCCCCAGAATTCCCCTGTTAGTAGTAGTACCCTCCACAGTGTGCCCAATAATAATGCTCCCATAGTACCCACAGTAGTAATAATTTTCCCCTTTGTCCCAATAGTAATAAATTACCCCTTTAAAGGGATTCTGTCACCTCTGATAACACAAATTTAGCTTTTAAACCAGTCATGCTCCACAGATTACCTTGAATCAGCTTTGCTTTTCTGTAATGTAATCCGTCCAGTAGTTTTGCTGAAAAAATGACTTTTATAAATATGCTAATTAATCCTGAGGGTGCCCAGAGGGGCGTTATCTTCTACTTTGTGTGCCCAGTAACGCCCCCCTGCAGTGCCCAAAACCGGCTCCTTACTAACTAAAAAACGCCTTCCTCTTGAATCCCTAACCGCCCACAGCGCCTCATCCCTCTCCTCCCCCTCCCTGACGGCCGAGCGAAGTCTCACGCAGACGCAGTACCCACTGAGGGCTGCGCAAGTGCGATGTGCTGGAGACTGAGGGCAGGAGCTTCATCGTCGTCACTGGGCATGCGCCGAGATCAGTGACGTCCGATCCTCGCTCTTCCCACAGTCTCCAGCACATCGCACTGGCGCAGCCCTCAGTGGGTACTGCGTCTGCACAGGACTTCACTCGGCCATCAGGGAGGGGGAGGAGAGGGATGAGGTGCTGTGGGCGGTTAGGGATTCAGGAGGAAGGCGTTTTTTAGTGAGTAAGGAGCCGGTTTTACGCACTGCAGGGGGGCGTTACTGGGCACACAAAGTCGTTTTTCAGCAAAACTACTGGACGGATTGCATTACAGAAAAGCAAAGCCGATTCAAGGTAATCTGTGGAGCATGACTGGTTTAAAAGCTAAATTTGTGTTATCAGAGGTGACAGAATCCCTTTAATGCCTCAGTAGTTAAAAAGCCCACCACAATAACCTCCAGTAGTAATAATTCCCTCTGTAGCGCCCCAGTAGTAATAAAGCCCACCATAGTGCCCACCATCAGTAATAATTTCCCCTATTGTTCTTTCAGTAGTAGTAAAAGCCTCCATACTGCTGTCAATAATGTCATAATGATGATAATTAGTGTTGATCACGAATATTCGAATTGCGAATTTTAATCGCGAATATCGGCACTTCGAGAATTCGCAAATATTTAGAAT
This sequence comes from Bufotes viridis, assembly GCA_033119425.1. Taxonomy (NCBI): domain Eukaryota; kingdom Metazoa; phylum Chordata; class Amphibia; order Anura; family Bufonidae; genus Bufotes; species Bufotes viridis. Next base: position 102,379,171 of record CM065590.1, read on the forward strand.
ATCTCAATATATATTCGTAATCGCGAATATTTATATTTTTTTTAAATACCAGTCTATGCGAATTTTTATGCGAATTTTATGCGAATTTTTTAAATCTGAATTTTCGCAATTAAGAAAATAATGCATAAAGATAAGGAATTTGCGAATTCGCGAATATATGGCGAATATTCAGCCAAATATTCGCAAAATATTGCAAATTCGAATATTACCCCTGCCGCTAATGATGATGTCATCGCACCATTCTCTCAGTGCCTAATGGCCTGTGATACATGAGAGTGAACGGCTGGGCATGGGAGCATATGTCTCCTTGACCCAAAGTTCCCTCTCATAAGCCAAAGACACAGTGACATAATTGTCATATGTAAACCACTGTAGTATACCCTAAAAGTATACCCTAAAACTGCTATACATCTGTTTTGGAATTTTTTGCCACTCAGTGCAATATGTGGAAACCATGGCTTTAAAGTTCAGGCAGGGCTTTAGAGCAACCAGTCAAGTTAACCAGTAAAGTTAAGGAATAGTGTGATAAAGGGAATCAAGGAAGCAGCTGAACCTGTTTTGATCTACAGTTGTGCTTGAAACTGTGTGAACCCTTCAGAATTTTCTTTATTTCTGCATATATTTACCTAAAATTATATCAGATTTTGATTCCGAAAAGTAGATAAAAATAACCAAATAAAATAAATGAATAAAAATATTAAACTTGATCATTAATCTATTGAGCAAAATGATCCACTAGCATGTCTGTGAACGATACAGGTATGGGAACCTTTGCTTTCAGTATGTGGTGTGAAGCAATAACTGTAACCTAACGTTTCGGGTAATTGTTGATTAGTCCTGCACATACTGTAGTCCACTCCCCCATACAAAACAGCTTCACCTTTGCTATGTTGGTGGGATTCCTCCTATGAACTGCTTGCTTCAGGTCCTATTTGATTAAGGTCAGGACTTTGACTTGGTCATTCCAAAACTTTACCTTTATGATTCTTTATCCATTTCTTGGTAGAACGACTTGTGTGCTTACGGTTTGCTGCATGACCCACATTCTCTTCAGATTCAGCTCAGGGACAGATGTACTGACATTTTCCTTTAGAATGTGCTGGTATAATTCAGAATTCATTGTTCAATCTATAATGGCAAGGCATCCTGACCCAGTCTCAGCAAAACTGGCCGAAACCACTCACGCATGATTGTCATCCTATTGATTGAAAACTCCTGACTCTAATTTCACCTTCAAATTATCTGCCAATCCTAAGTGTTCACTGTTACAACTGTAGGTAGGGACAGACAAAGACAGGGAGCACTAAGGCTAGAACCCCAGCCCTCGTTCTCTACCTACTTGCAGTGCAAGCCCTAGATGGCTAGACGGCAACTGGTCGACGGTCACTGTGCGATGTAAGTGCAGAGACAAACAAACAATAAAGACAGACAAACACAATACCAGAGTCATGCATAAATGGGTCAGAACCAGACAAGCTATGCAATACCAAAAGAGAGACAGAGTGTGGTCAAAAGAGAAGCCGAGATCAGAACCAGACAGACAATGCAGTGCCAAATGAGAGAAAAGAGTGAAATACAAGCCAGGGTCAGAGGAACGAGCAATCCAATATGCACAGGAACACAGCTAGTGAGTCAGAGACAATAATCATGGTGTATGGCCAGGAAGGGGTTTAAATAGAGCTCCGAGTCCCTGGGTCAGAACCTGATAGGTCCATGACTCGGTGCGCTATTAGTCAGAAACACTAGCACATAAGAATAGAGCAGCTGAGCAATCACCCTACTGCTAATCTCCCCAGCACACGCCCGCTGCAGGGAGAAACAAAGCATTGAATCCTGTTGCTAAGGATGCTGTCATGTCACCAGGTGGCTTGGCTCAGCAGTGCGTCTCTCCCGCGCCGCTGGAGCCCAGACAGGTACGTTTGTTAAATTCCCATACTTTTGCCACTTACCTAACCTGTGGTATTGGATCATTTTGCTTAACCACTTCCAGACTGGGCCATTTGCCCCCTTCCTGACCAGGCCTAATTTTGCAAATCTGACATATAACCTAACAGGCCGAACTTTTTGGATAGATGTCTTTTTTCGGCCTTATAAACTATGATACTATGTTACTATGTATGTCACTTTATGTGGTAATAACTTTGAAATGCTTTTACTTATCCAAGCCATTCTGAGACTGTTTTCTCGTGACACATTGTACATCATTCTAATGGTAAATTTCAGTCAATATATTTCACCTTTATGTTAAAAAAAATCCAAAAGTTAACGAAAATTTGAAAAAATTCACTGTTTTCAAAATTTTAATCTCTCTGCTTTTAAGACAGATAGTGATACCTCATAAGATACTCATTAATTAACATTCACCATATGTCTACTTTATGTTGGCATCCTTTTAGTAATGTCATTTTATTTTTTTAGGACATTAGAAGGTTTAGAATTTTTTAAGCAATTTTTGAAATTTTTAAGAAAATGTAAAAAATCTATTTTTTTAAGTTCAGTTCTGAAATCATTATGAGGATCTCACATAATAGGCAAGGAGCGCCATATGATTTTTAGAGGGCAGATTTTGCTGAAATGGTCTTAGGGCCCTATGTTGCATTTGAAGAGACCCTGAGGTACCCAGACAGTGAAAACCCCCAAAAAGTGACCACATTTTGTAAACTACACCACCCAAGGAATATTTAAGGGCTGTAGCGAGCACTTGACCCAACAGGCGTTTCATAGAATTTATAACCATTGGCTGTGAAAATGAAAAATAAAATTTTTTATTTACAAGACAATGGTGCTTTAGGCCCAGACTTTATTTTTCACAAAAGATAACAGGAGAATATCCCCCCACAATTCGCTCTCCATTTTCTCCTGAATACACCCCAATTGTGGTCGTAAACTGTTATTTGGGGACACGCCAGGGCTCAGAAGGGAAAGAGCAGCATCTGGATTTTATAACATGGAATTTTCTGTCATGGTTTTTAAGAGCAATGATTTTTTTATTTTTTTGTTGACTGAGCTGTGTAAGGGCTTATTTTTAGTGATGAGTGGGAGGTGCCATATTCGATTTTGCGATATTTCGCGAATATTCGATTGAATATTCGGCATATATTCGTCGAAATCGAATATTCGTCATTATTTTATATATTGTGAATTTTACGCGAATTTATATTCGCGTCGCAAATGAAACTTAGATCTGAGTTCCTAATGGTTAACTTGTATTGCTAGAATTGACAAAGATAACGAATATCACACGAATATAGCACTATATTCTCAATCTTCGTTATATTCTAACAATACAGCCACTAGGAACTTAGCTCTAAGATCAATTCGCAATGCGAGTATATGTTCGCCTCGCGAATGAAACTTAGAGCTGAGTTCCTAATGGTTGTATTGTTGCTAGAATATAACGAAGATTGAGAATATAGTGCTATATTCGGGAATTCGAGATATTCTCAGCCTTCGTTATATTCTAGAAACAACCATTAGGAACTCAGCTCTAAGTTTCATTCGTGAAGCGAATATATACTCGCATTGCGAATTGATCTTAGAGCTAAATTCCTAATGGTTGTATTGCTAGAATATAACGAAGATTGAGAATATAGTGCTATATTTGTGAATTCGAGATATTCTCAATCTTCGTTCTATTCTAGCAATACATCCATTAGGTACTTAGCTCTAAGATCAATTCGCAACGCGAGTATATGTTTGCCTCGCGAATGAAACTTAGAACTAGCTGAGTTCCTAATGGTTGCATTGCTAGAATATAACGAAGATTGAGAATATAGTGCTATATTCGTGAATTCGAGATATTCTCAATCTTCGTTCTATTCCAGCAATACAACCATTAGGAACTCAGCTCTAAGTTTTATTCACGAGGCGAACATATACTCGCATTGCGAATTGATCTTAAAGCTAAGTTCCTAATGGTTGTATTGCTAGAATAGAACGAAGATTGAGAATATCTCGAATTCACGAATATAGCACTATATTCTCAATCTTCGTTATATTCTAGCAATACCACTATTAGGAACTCAGCTAGCTCTAAGTTTCATTCGCGAGGCGAACATATACTCGCGTTGCGAATTGATCTTAGAGCTAAGTTCCTAATGGTTGTATTGCTAGAATAGAAGGAATATTGCAATGCGAATAATTCAGGTTATATTAATCGCATTGCGATTACAACTTAGTCAAAGTTGTGAGATCGTGATTCTCACATCCGACAGTACATTTTAGCATGGAGGCGTTCCCATAGGGATGGGGACGCTCCATGCACACGGGAAGTCGGCAGAAGCGGCAACGGGCATTGACTGAAGCGGGCAGGGAGCCAGGAATCCTCCGAACAGGTAAGAACAGCTTTTGGGAAGTGGGAAGACAACCAGAGAGCAACAAGAATTAACAACTAAAAAAAAAAAAACGAATATTCGAAATTGCGAATATATAGCGATATATTCGCAATATTCGCGAATTATCGAAGTTGCAATATTCGCGATAAAAATTCGCAATTCGAATATTCGCGCTCAACACTGCTTATTTTTTGTGGGACAAGCAGTTTTATTGGCATCTTTTGGGGTACATTTGGCTTTCTGGTAGCTTTTTATCTAATTTTTTGAGAGGTGAACTCTTTTTACACCATTCACTTGATAGGGTAGATCCGGGTGATATTTTGTAGATCCGATCGTAATGGACATAACAATACCAAATATGTCTTAGTTTTTTTTTTTACGTTTTACACAATAAGATCATTTTTAGAAAATAAAATCATGTTTTTGTGTTGCCGTTTTCTTAGAGCCATATTTTTTTTATTTTTCTGGCTATGGTCTTGTGTGGTTTGTTTTTTGCGGGATGAGGAGACGTGTTTATTGCTACCATTTTGGACTACATACAACTTTTTGTTTGATTTATATTATGTTTTTTGGGAGATGGGGCAACTAAAAAAAGCTATTTAGGTGTAATTTTATTTGTTTTGTTACGCCGTTCACTTGATGGGGTAGATGATGTGATATTTTTGTAGAGCCAGTTGTTACAGACGTGGCAGTACCAAATATGTCTATTTTTTTTTTTTTACATCTTACACAATGAGAGCATTTTTAGAAAAAAAATCATGTTTTTGTGTTGTGATTTTCTAAGAGCCATATTTTTCTGGCTATGGTCTTGTGTGGGGGTTCATTTTTTGCGGGATACGGTGACGTTCTTATTGCTACCATTTTGGGGTACATATGACATTTTGATCGATTAACATCATGTTTTTTGTAAAACTTTATTTTTCTATTTTTCATAAAACACTTTATTATTTTTATTTTTTATTTTACACTTTGTGTCCCCCATTAGGTCATACAAGACCTCTGGGAAACATTTAACATATTTTTTTTTTTTTTTACTATTGATTTCTCCTGTACATGGGGCTGATATAGTAGCCGCAGTTACAGGGGTAAGCCCCATAGAGGCTGTACAGCATAAGGGTACATTTAAACGTCCACATCTTTTGCTGCCCCGTTGAAAATTGCGGAATGTTGAAAATTGCGGAACGGGTACGGACCCATTTTGCGGACATTTGAATGGACCCTTATACTGCGCTGTATAGCCTCAGTGCAGGGCTGATTCTGGTCTATGGAAGACCCAATATCTCATGCACTCCTCCGCCCCGGCGGTCACGTGACCACCGGGCCGGGACAGGAAGCAGCATATTGCTTCCTGATCTGTATACACAGCTCTCTGCTGTGTATACAGCAATTTAGAAGGCAGGGACACACAGGAACAGTCCCTGCCCTCTCTCTGGGGTGCCCTGCTGTCACTGACAGTGGGCCCCCCACTCAGCAGCGGCATGATTTGCGCACAGCTACCATCTCTGAAAGGACATTCTAAAACGTCCGATCAGAGATAAACCTGACCGCACAGGACGTTTATAGTCAATGAGCAGTCAGGAAGTGGTTAATAAATGACTAGGTCTAATATTTTTGAGTCATTTGTTTGATTTAGCTATCTTTATCTACTTTTGGGACTTCATGTAGTGAAGGGCATACATTGTGCCAAAATGAGGCTTAACTTGGCACATCTAGATTTAGAGAAATTATCCGCACCTAGTCCAACAAGAAGGTGCGGCACACTAGGAAAGAGCGTGGTTCTACAGGAAAGTGGGTGTGGTTTAAACATGACATTTTGCACCAAATTAGCACTATAATACTTCTTTAAAGGCAATCTGTCAGCAGATTTGTACCTATGAAACTGGCTGACCTGTTACATGTGCACTTGGCAGCTGAAGGCATTTATGTTGGTCCCATGTTCATATGTGCCCCACTGCTGAGAAAAATTAGGTTTTAATATATGCAAATGAGACTATAGGAGCATCTCTCTGCAACTGCTGCATCCTCTCCACTTTGATTGACTTTAGGAGAAATCAGGGCCAGATGTGATGATGTTTACACTGCCTGGCTCTGTCAATCAAAGTGTAGGGGGCATAACATAGCCTCTAGGAGTAACAGCAACACCTCCATTGTTCCTAGAGGCTCATTTGCATATCTCAAGGCTTAATATTTCTCAGCAATGCGAGCACATTTGAACATGGGACCAATGCTTTCAGCGGCAAAGCGTACATACAACAGGTCAGCCAGTTTAATAGGTACAAATCTGCTGATTTGGCAGTTATGACGGCCAGGCGGACCCCGTTGAAATCAAGGGCCCATTTTAACGGCTATTTAGACAAAAGTGCATCCGTGTAACGGCTCTTAAAAATGCGTATGTAAAAAAAAAAATATTCACTTCACCACAGACACTTGCGGGAACACTTATTCCGCACTGAAGGCAGCAGAACCTGACACTCCCAGCATTGTGACTTCACATGATCATGCTGGGATTGGCAGGTCCTGCTGCCTCCAGTGTCGGCACTATCATGAGAGGGGCTGTTCTGGCATTATATATAGTGGGATACAAAAGGGGCTATTATACAGTTGTGGCCAAAAGTTTTGAGAATGACACAAATATTAGTTTTGACAAAGTTTTCTGCAAAACTGCTTTTAGATCTTTGTTTCAGATGTTTCTGTGATGTACTGAAATATAATTACACGCACTTCATACGTTTCAAAGGCTTTTATCGACAATTACATGACATTTATGCAAAGAGTCAGTATCTGCAGTGTTGGCCCTTCTTTTTCAGGACCTCTGCAATTCGACTGGGCATGCTCTCAATCAACTTCTGGGCCAATTCCTAACTGATAGCAACCCATTCTTTCATAATCACTTCTTGGAGTTTGTCAGAATTAGTGGGTTTTTGTTGGTCCACCCGCCTCTTGAGGATTGACCACAAGTTCTCAATGGGATTAAGATCTGGGGAGTTCCCAGGCCATGGACCCAAAATGTCAACGTTTTGGTCCAAGAGCCACTTAGTTATCACTTTTGCCTTATGGCACGGTGCTCCATCGTGCTGGAAAATGCATTGTTCTTCACCAAACTGTTGTTGGATTGTTGGAAGAAGTTGCTGTTGGAGGGTGTTTTGGTACCATTCTTTATTCATGGCTGTGTTTTTGGGCAACATTGTGAGTGAGCACACTCCCTTGGATGAGAAGCAACCCCACACATGAATGGTCTCAGGATGCTTTACTGTTGGCATGACACAGAACTGATGGTAGCGCCCACCTTTTCTTCTCCGGACAAGGCTTTTTCCAGATGCCCCAAACAATCGGAAAGAGGCTTCATCCGAGAATATGACTTTGCCCCAGTCCTCAGCAGTCCATTCACCATACTTTCTGCAGAAGATCAATCTGTCTCTGATGTTTTTTTTGGTGAGAAGTGGCTTCTTTGCTGCCCTTCTTGACACCAGGCCATCTTCCAAAAGTCTTCGCCTCACTGTGCGTGCAAATGCGCTCACACCTGCCTGCTGCAATTCCTGAGCAAGCTCTGCACTGGTGGCACTCCTATCCCGCAGCTGAATCCTCTTTAGGAGACGATCCTGGCGCTTGCTGGACTTTGTTGGATGCCCTGAAGCCTTCTAAACAAGAATTGAACCTCTTTCCTTGAAGTTCTTGATGATCCTATAAATTGTTGATTGAAGTGCAATCTTAGTAGCCACAATATCCTTGCCTGTAAAGCCATTTTTATGCAACGCAATGATGGCTGCACGTGTTTCTTTGCAGGTCACCATGATTAACAATGGAAGAACAATGATTTCAAGCATCACCCTCCTTTTCATGTCAAGTCTGCCATTTTAACCCAATCAGCCTGACATAATGATCTCCAGCCTTGTGCTCATCAACATTCTCACCTGAGTTAATAAGACGATTACTGAAATGATATCAGCAGGTCCTTTACAGCAATGAAATGCAGTGGAAAGGTTTTTTTGGGATTAAGTTAATTTTCATGGCAAAGAAGGACTATGCAATTCATCTGATCACTCTTCATAACATTTTGGAGTATATGCAAATTGCTATTATAAAAACCTAAGCAGCAACTTTTCCAATTTCCAATATTTATGTAATTCTCAAAACTTTTGGCCACAACTGTAGATACTGGGGCCACAAAGGGAGTCATTAGGGATAGTGGGGACCCTATGGGGCTATTATAAATACTGGGGGTCCTAGGGAGGCATTAGGGGTTGGGGTTTTAAATAAACGCTAATGAAATGCATCAATTTTTAAAGACCGCTAAAATGGATACACAAACTGACGCCAGATGGCAATGAAAAACTAAAAATGGATCCATTTTTAATGTCAGTTTTTTCAATTTAATGTGAATAAAACCAAAAATGATTTTTTTTAAAAATAATTACTAGATTCTGGTGCAACTATACTATGACAACTACTTGTGCAACACTTGAGACGCTTTCATTTAGATCATGTATAAATATACCTGCTTAGAAGACTTGATACTAAGCCAAAGATTCTTATTAATTGGAAATGATTGACCTGTAAAATGGCAAAATCAGACACGAGGAGATATAAAAAAAAAAGGAAAACACCATAATACAGCAACTTCTACAAATGTAGGGTGTAGTTTATTTGCTGGATGGAGAAAAGATTGGTTAGCCAACGATTTATTTTTGCTAACTTACAGGTGTGCAACACTCCTCGAGCTCTCGATTAACTTGTGACCTTCATGCAGCGAAACAACTCCCAATGGAAATGGCTTACAGTGCTTTTCATGGTAAGCATAAACTAGTTAGTGGGAAAAGAGCCTCCAGAGACTCATTTAGGATCTTGACTTACTGGAAAATTGTAAATAAATTTGCCTATTGCTTCTTTAATAGAAGGCCTGTTCTGGCAATAGTATTTTATAGTCATTATTAGCCATATAATAGTCATTTAACTGCAAGACATCACTATGCAAAACCTGCTTTAACCCTTTCATGACCGGGCAAAAAAAGGCCTGAATGTCCAGACAAATTTTCTGGGATTTTGTGCACGTGGTGGTTTAGTGACCCTAAGGTTTTTTTGTTCGTTTGACTAATAATTTTTGCTTATTTTTTACTAGATTTTTCCCCCCTTTTTTTTAGGTTTAATTTAGGAAAAACTGCAAATTGTTTTTAAAAAGTCATTTATTTTTCAAATTCCAGGTTTTTATTTCCTAAATATTAAAACTGAAACAAAAATCAATTATTGGAATGGTTTCCCTATTTTGTGACGATTGTTTTGATATAGAGCATGTATAGGTTTGAGTGAACGGGGCGACTATGCCAACGGTTTCCATTAGCGACGGCATTATTTTTTTTTAACATTTTTATTTATATTTTTTACTATTTTTTTTTTTACTTATATTTTAACTTATTTTTGGCACATATGTCCCTCAAGAGGTTGTTAAAAAAAATACATGCGCAAAACACCATTGATTTCTAAGAAACTTGGTATACACATCCCTTGCTACCTGGAAAGAAATCTTGTGGGGGTCATACGCCCCTACACAGCAGCTGCATGGAGTTTGTATGCTCCAACTGTTTTTGCTACACATATATTGCTCTGTAACTCAGAGCTGTAGCTGTAGAGGTCACTGATATGGGGAATACTGTCGATATCTTTTAATGACACACACAAACATTAAATTAAATAGAAAAAATATACTCATGCAAAGCCAGGTCCTTCTGATAGTAAAGTCATAAAAATCAGTTACTGAAATCATAGCTTCATAATGAATGCATGGAACCTCCCCAATGAATGGAAACGCCAAAATCTTAAAGAAGTAGAACAACCAATATCATAAATGGTGGTCTGAAGTCAGCGTGATGATCCAGGTCATGGCCAAAAATTCGAACCAAGCTTGGATCATACTGAAATGAAAACAGAAAAAAAATATATGTTAGTATAATAACAGAAAAGCACTCCTATTCTCCGACATACAGAGATCAATCAGTAGCATCATCCTCACTGTTTGCATGGTTAAACCACTCTAAACTCCACATTTAATCCCTTTGGTTTCAAGGATTCTAAATAATATATCCAATATCATCCCCTCTTCTTGAGGAGGGCTATACTGTCACCTTCATGTCTGAGTACCGAAATCTGATCAATGATTCTAAAACTTAGGGCTCTCTCTGAGTGTTTGGCCTCCGTAAAATGTTTATACACCGGTAAATGTATCCTCTTTCCCTGATGGTAAACCTGTGTTGGTTGAGACGAGTTTTTAAATCCCAGGTCATCTCCCCCACATATCGGAAACGACATTAGCATTCAAGAAGATATATGATGTTGAGTCACACATCAGATACTTCTTGATGGAAAACGTTTCTCCAGTGACCGGATGGCTGAAACTAGATCCCTTTAACATCAACAGGCAATTAATGCAATTATGGCAAGGAAAGCTACCTGTTTTCCTGGATCCAAAATATGTACTCAATTAAACTTTCTTTGTACCAATATCGGCCCGTAGAAGACGGTCTCTTAGATTATGTACCTGTCAATATGATAAAAGATGAGGTCTATTTAGTTCAGGGCTGTATTTAAAATTACTCCCTAGAATTGCCCAATGTTTTTGAATAATGCTACCAATCTGAGGGTTTTGGAGTGGATAATCAGAGACAGAAGGGATCTGAGACTCCCTTTGATACCTCGTTTTTGACTCAAGTAAGGAATCCCTTGTCACATTAGAGATCTTATCCCTATATTGTTTAATTAAAGATTTAGGGTATCCTCTATGTATGAACTTCTCACCCATTTCATTGAGTCGTCTATTAACCAATTTTTTATCATTAACAATTCTTTTCACCCTCAAAAGCTGACTGTATGGTAAGGACCTAATCATGGTTTTCAGATGACCACTATCATATCTAAGTAAGGTGTTACGGTCTGTACTTTTAGTAAAAAGGTCACTGTGAAGGCATCCATCCCTCAGTATAATCAAAGTATCCAAAAACTGCACCTCCACATTAGAGTATGTGAGGGCGAATTGTATCTCCTGATCAATAGAGTTTAGAAAATCTCTAAACAGTTCTAACTCAAGACCAGTGCCAGTCCAAATGAGGAAGACATCGTCTATGTTACGCCACCCCCCACCCCCCCAAAAAAAAAAAAAATAATTGAAGTGGTTGCTCACATAGACATGTCTCTCCTCAAACTGGGTCATAAAAATGTTGGCGTTACGTTTGAACCCATTGCCGTGCCATGCAATCGAATGTAAAAATCGTCTTGAAACAGAAAATAATTAAATTTCAGAACACATACTAATAATTCAATCAAAAATCCCTTGCAAAAATTAGAGTATGTAGAATTATTAAGATGTCGGAAAATTGGAGTGCTTTTCTGTTATTATACTAACATATATTTTTTCTGTTTTCATTTCAATATGATTCAAGCTTGGTTTGAATTTTTGGCCATGACCTGGATCATCACGTCGACTTTAGACCACCATTTATGATTGGTTGTTCTACTTCTTTAAGATTATGGAGTTTCCATGCATTTGGAGGTCTGGAGAAAGTGCAGGCCACTCCATTTGAGGTACCCCAGTCTCCCGCAGCCGTTTTCTAATGATGCGACCTTCATGAGCTGCGCATTGTCATCCATGAAGATGAAATTAGGCCTGTGTTGTTCATGCAGATACACAATGACTGGATTCATGATGTTATTCAAGTATTATAGGCTTGTCACTGTACCATTCACAAAGTGTAGGGCAGTTCTATATTGATTAGACACACCTGCTCACACTGTAACACCACCATCACGCTGATGTAAATGGTTTTGAATGGTCTGGTGTGACACTTGGGTGCCTCTCACCTGCCTCAAATGTGCCTGGAGTTGTGTGGCATTCATCTTCTGGTTCTGCAGGACATTGTTCACAATGAAGTGGTCATCAGTGTGGGATGTGGCCAAAGGACGTCCACTTCTATGCCTTTCTGTAACTCTTCCAGTCTCTCTGTATTTCTGTTGAAAGATGATCCAAAGAGAACTTGTGCAAAAAGTACTGAAACATTGAGCAGTTGGACATGTACATTCAAAAGTTTAGTGAAAGTCACATTAAGTTCACCTGTAAAGGTTAGAGTGCATTTTAGGTTCATCCTGAAATTTCACCCACAAGCCAAATATCCCAAACTTTTTGTGAGTAGTATATACAGGGTGTTCCACGAAAAAGTAGCCTGACTCCAATATCCCCAAATCAAACTGCCTAATAGTAAATCAGTCTTAGTTCCCCTTAGTAGTAACCAATAAGAGCTCAGGTTTAGGTACCTACAGGGCCCTGAGAAAATAAAAGCTGAACTGTGATTGGTTGCTATGGGCAACTAAAACTGATTTACTATTAGGCAATTTGATTTGAGATATTGAAGGTGGGCTACTTTTTTGCGGGCCACCCTATATATAGGAAAACTGTCATGGAGCTCTTTTTCGGGTTGTAGTGACCAAGCAATTTGCAATATCGAATTCGAAGAGTTAATATAACTTCCATCCATGTAGCCATATGAGGGCATGTTTTAAGTTGTAGTTTTTAAAGACACCATTTTGGTGTATGCATAACCTATCAACTTTTATTGACTCTTTCTGTGGAAATAGAACAAAATATCAACATCTTGGTATGGTTTAAATTTTGTAGCATTTACTTTGCAGCATAAAAAAATTTGTAGCATTTACTTTTTTAGTTGGATCAGTAATATACCGGCATTATTTAAAGTTTTTTTTTTAACATATTACTACCTTTTCACATTGAACAACCTTATTTAAAACAATGAAAATATTTTTTCATTGCTGCATCACAAAACCCATAACAGTTTTATTTGACTTTTTATGGAGGACTTGATTTTGTGGCACATCCTATAGTCTTCAGTTGTACCTTTTTGGGGTATGTAGGGCTTTTAAATAATTTTTTTTTCTTTTCGATAGAGGATAAGTAGAAAATAGCAATTCTGTCATTTTTTACGTCATTCATCATGTGGGATAATTTACATGATCATTGTATAGTTTAGGGCATTTTAAATGTGGCAAAATAAAATATATGGAGGGGTGTTTATTTTTCATTTTCTTCCATTGAAAAGCATTTTTTCATGGAAAAAGGTTTTTTAATCTTTAAGCTGCCACGATAAAATATCAGCACACCACAATTGCATTTCTGCAGGTGCCAAAAGCATCTAAGGCAGGGATGGCCAACCTGCGGCTCTCTGGCCATTGTAAAAGTACAATTCCCACCATGCCCTGCTGTAGGCTGATAGCTGTAGACAGTCTGAGCATGCTGGAAGTTGTAGTTTTGCAACAGCTGGAGAGCCGCAGGTTGGCCATCCCTAATCTAAGGGATTAAACAACCAACAAGAGGCCTGCTTAGGTCCCTTTCACACTGGCGTTTTTGTTTTCCGGCATAGAGATCCGTCGTCGGGTCTCTATGCCGGAAAAATCCTGATCAGGATCATCCCCATGCATTCTGAATGGAGAGAAATCCGTTCAGGATGCATCAGGATGACTTCAGTTCAGGACCGGAACGTTTTTTGGACGCAGCAAATACCGCAGCATGCTGCGCTTTTTGTTCCGTCCAAAAATCCGGAACACTTGCCGCAAGGCCGGATCCGGAATTAATGCCCATTGAAAGGCATTAATCCGGATCCGGCCTTAAGCTAAACGTCGTTTCGGCGCATTTCCGGATCCGACATTAAGCTTTTTCTGACTGGTTACCATGGCAGCCAGGACGCTAAAGTCCTGGTTACCATGGTAAAATGTAGCGGGGAGCGGGGGAGCGGCATACTTACATTCCGTGCGGCTCCCGGGATGCTCCAGAATGACGTCAGGGCGCCCCAGTGCATAGATCACGTGATCGCATGGATCATGTGATCCATGCGCATGGGGCGCTCTGACGTCATTCTGGAGCGCCCCGGGAGCCGCACAGATGGTAAGTATACCACTCCCCCGCTCCCCGCTCCTACTATGGCAACCAGGATGCTAGTAGCGTCCTGGCTGCCATAGTAACCTGAAAGCAATTCGAAGACTGATCAGGTTCCTGATCAGTCTTCTAATGCTTCAGGCGACTTGTGTTCTGACGGATCCGGCGGGACGGAAGTGCCTGCCGGATCCTCAGAACGCAAGTGTGAAAGGACCCTTAGCCCTCTTTCACACTTGCGTTGTTCCTTTCCGTCCTAGAGTTCCGTCCTCGGGGCTCTAAGACGGAAAGATACTGATCAGAATTATCCCAATGCATTCTGAATGGAAAGAAATCTGTTCAGGATGCATCAGGATGTCTTCAGTTCAGTATTCAAACGTTTTTTTAGCGTTGAAAAATCTGTAGCATGCTGCGGATTTTCCTCCGGCCAAAAAAACTGAAGGCATGCCACAAGGACGGATCCGGAATTAATGCCCATTGAAAAGCATTAATCCGGATCCGACTTTAAGCTAAACGTCCTTTCGGCGCATCGCCGGATCCGACGTTTAGCTTTCTGAATGGTAACCATGGCAGCCAGGACGCTACTAAAGTTCCGGCTGCCATGGAAAAGTAGTGGGGAGCAGTGGAAAAGCTACTTACCGTCCGTGCGGCTCCCGGAGCGCTCCACAATGACGTCACAGCGCCCCTACGTCGCATGGGTGATCCATGCGACATAGGGGCGATATGACATCATTGTGAAGCGCCCCGGGAGCCGCACGGACGGTAAGTAGCTCCTCCACTGCTCCCCACTACTTTTCCATGGCATCTGGGATTTTAGTAGCGTCCTGGCTGCCATGGTAACACTAAAAGCATTTTGAAGACTGATCAGTCTTCAAATGCTTTCAGATGTGTTGCGTTGTGACGGTTCTGGTGGGCATTTCTGGCGACAGAAGTGCACGCCGGATCCTCACAACGCTAGTGTGAAAGAGGCCTTAGACTAGCCTGCCGTAAAAAAGCAGCACCCATTAGTGACTAGTGTAAAAAAAGATGTATTGGTGGTCACTAACGGGTTACAAAGAATTTAACAGGCTTCTTCATACTCTACACTTGTGTTCTTTTGCGTTATACTGTCAGATGTAACAGAACTGTTTTAAGGCAATCCTCTCGCACCACTCATCCCAGGATGTCTTAAAGCGAGAGGAGAGGTACAGAATAACACATTTATATGCAAAGTGGGGCTAATATATTAAAATGATGTTAACAAACATCAAATCTAACTAAACAAAAGGTTGTATTCATAGATTTCATGAAGCGCAAGTCAAGTGAGCTAAATAGGTTATTAAAGAGGAAAACCATTGTAAAGACAAAGCACAGATAGAATAAATGAATTCATTCTAAAGATCCAAAGCTTAATTGTTGGTTTACTTGCTAGAAGGCAAAGAATCATAGCATAGAAGCTGCAGAATTAAAATTCTGTATTAATAATTCATATAGGGAATGCCTTGTGTATGTAATGTCAAGATAATTAATTAAATGCAAGTATAGAGTACAGAAGGACACTATTAGATTTTTTTTAAGGTTTCAATTTTATTTTATTATATACATTTTCATGGTGTGCCCATAGTGGACACAGACGCATCCTTCCTGTATTGTTTGTGCAGGCGATGTAACAGGGTGTGTGTGCGATCCTGCAGCTACAATGAATTGGAGTCAATGACTCATGGGCGATGAATGAGGAGTTTTACCTAGGTATACATTGTCACTATCCTGTGTTATATCTAGGCCTCGAGTAGTGAAATAGAGCTCTGTAGACAGTATGAAAACAGGAACATATTAAAGAGGACCATTCACCACTCCTTACATGCCTGTTTTAATAGCTACATGCATCTCCCATGTAATAACAATTCTGGAGCATCTATTCTTATGGCTCTATGTTGTGCCATTCCTTTATTATTTCTACTAGAAGTTATGAATGACTTGCTAGCGGTCTGCAGCACTAATTGTATAGAGTGAGTCTGTGTAGGTACACACCCCAACTGGTTACTTACCACCCATCTGTACCCTTACTGCAGACTGCTAGAAATTCATTCATAACTTCTAGTAGGAGCAATAAAGGAATGGCACAACATAGAGCCATAAGAATAGATGATCTGTTATTACCTGGGGAATGCAAGTAGCTATTAAAACAGGCATGTCAGAAGTGGTGACAGGTCCTCTTTAAAGAGGACGTGTCACCACTCCTGATCCTGACATGTCTGTTTTAGTAATTACTTGCATTTTCCATGCAGTAACAATTCTAGAGAATCTTGTCATTAAGTGTTCTTGCATGACAAGACCACATACTGTTATCTCACAAATATATTCTTATTATAGCCAAATTTACCACCCTAACTCCTCCCACAGTTTTTACACTACATAGACAGTAATATACCGAAAAGTGCGGATTGTTCCCGATTGGTGTGCTATTACTTTGTGGAAAGTTTCGCCGAATGGTTCACGAAATATCTGCGTTTTTGTGGCAAAATTGGTCCAATAGGAATGAATGGTGGAATGTTCAAAACTAGAGTGGGAGCTAAGCCATAGTCCTGATAGTTTTCAAAATATGACCATTTGTTTGCAACTCACGCCGCCCTTTGACATTCATTAACCGCCTCTGGACCGCTGCACGCACGGATGCGTCCAGGTGGCGGCAGGTTTATTCCTCCTGGATGCATCCGCACGTCATCTCGCGAGATGCGAGATTTCCTGTGAACGTGCTCACAGGATCGCGCCGGGGAGAAGTTAAACTACAGGCTGCCAGCGCTGATCATGCGCTGGCAGGCTGTAGAAGTTAACAGAGTCTGATATGCCTGCTGCTTGTTCCTCTGGTGGTCCCTTTTGCTTGGGACCACCAAAGGAAACATAGGTAAGTGCACCAATCACCACACAGACCCACCCATCCAACCCCCTCTATCACTGATTAACCCCCAATTAACCCCATGATTAACCCATGATCACCCCATGTCACCCCCCTGATCACCCCATGTCACCCCCCTGATCACCCCCCCCCCTGTCACTAATCACCCCTCTGTAAGGCTCATTCAGACGTCCGTATGTGTTTTGCGGATCCATGGATCCGTGGATCCGCAAAACACGGTCACTGGCAATGTGCTTTCCGCATTTTGCAGATCCGCACATTGCCAGAACTATATAGAAAATGCCTTTTTTTGTCCGCAATTGCGGACAAGAATAGGACATGCTCTATCTTTTAGGGAGCTGCGGCCGGATGTTTGGGGGCCGAAACCCGGAAGTTCGCGGCCGCAGCTCCGCAAATGCTGATGCGGTGAGCACATAGTGTGCTCTCCGCATCACCGCCGACCCCATTCACACTGAATGGGTCCGCATCTATTCCGCAGAATTGTGGAATAGATGCAGACATTTTTTTGGACGTGTGAATGGGGCCTTACTTCTTTTTTTTTTTTTTGCACACTTTTTAGCAGAGATTTTTTCATCCACATTGATTGATGCGAATTAAGAAATCTGTGCCGTTCATTTTTCTTTTTTCAGCCCGAAGGCTGAACGGAAAAAAAAAATCTCATTACCCGTATGCTCAATATCAGGAGAATAGCAGAAACTCCTAATGCTGGCCATACGTGTAATGATTGCGGAGACCCTCAAATGCCAGGGCAGTATAAATACCCCACATGTGACCCCATTTTGGGAGGTAGACACCCCAAGGTATTCCGTGATGGGTATGGTGAGTTCATTTAAAATTTTATTTTTTGTATTATTATTTTTTTTTAAGTTAGTGGAATATGAGACTTTGTAAGAAAAATAAATAAAAAGTCAATTTCCGCTAACTTGTGCCAAAGAAAAAAATCCTCTATGAACTCGCCATGCCCCTCACGGAATACCTTGAGGTGTCTTCTTTCCAAAATGGGGTCACATGTGCGGTATTTATACTGCCCTGGCATTTTAGGGGCCCTAAAGCGTGAGAAGAAGTCTGTAATCCAAATGCATAAAAATCCCCTCTTAAAGGGTACTCATTGGAATTAGGGCCCCTTTGCGCACCTAGGCTGCAAAAAAGTGTCACTCATGTGGTATCGCCGTACTCAGGAGAAGTAGGGCAATGTGTTTTGGGGTGTATTTTTACATATACCCATGCTGGGTGAGAGAAATATATCTGTAAATTGACAACTTTGTATAAATTTTTTTTAAAAGTTGTCATTTACAGAGATATTTCTCACACATAGCATGATGGGTATATGTAAAAAAAAAATACACCCCAAAACACATTGTCCTACTTCTCCTGAGTACGGCGATACCACATGCCCATCAGCGAATACCTTAGGATGTCTACTGTCCGAAATGGGGTCACTTGTGTGGTATTTTTACTGCCCTGGCATTTTAGGGGCCCCTAAAGCGTGAGAAGAAGTCTGGAATCCAAATGCGTAAAAATGCCCTGTGAAATCCTAAAGGTACTCATTGGTTTTAGGGCCCCTTTGCGCATCTTGGCTGCAAAAAACTGGAACACATGTGGTATCGCCGTACTCAGGAGAAGTAGGGCAATGTGTTTTGGGGTGTATTTTTACATATACCCATGCTGGGTGAGAGAATTATCTCTGTAAATGACAACTTTTTAATTTTTTTTTATACAAAGTTGACAATTTACAGAGATATTTCTCTCACCCAGTATGGGTATATGTAAAAATACACCCCAAAACACATTGCCCTACTTCTTCTTCTGAGTACGACGATACCACATGTGTGCCACTTTTTTGCAGCCTGGGTGCGCAAAGGGGCCCAAATTCCAACGAGTACCTTTAGATTTTACATGGCTGCTCACAATTTAGCCCCGCCCAAAATGCCAGAACAGTAAACACACCCCACAAATGACCCCATTTCGGAAAGTAGACACCCCAAGGTATTCACTGAGGGGCATAGTTAGTCCGTGGGAGATTTTTTTTTTTTTGCCAGAAGTTAGCAGAAATGGAAACTTTATTATTTTATTTTTTCCCTCAGAAAGTGTCATTTTCCGCTAACTTGTGAAAAAAAATGAAATGATACATGAACTCACCATGCCCCTCCGCGAATACTTTGGGGTGTCTTCTTTCTAAAATGGTGTCATTTGGGGGGTATTTATACTATCCTGGCATTCTAGCACCTGAAGAAACATGACAGGTGCTCAGAAAGTCAGAGCTGCTTCAAAATGCGGAAATTCACTTTTTTGCACCATAGTTTGTAAATGCTCTAACTTTTACCCAAACCAATAAATATACACTTATTGGATTTTTTTTATCAAAGACATGTAGAGCAATAAATTTAGAGAAAAATGTATATAGAAATCTAGTTGTTTTTAAAAAATTTACAACAGAAAGTGAAAAATGTAATTTTTTTGCTAAAATTTCGGTCAGCAATTAAATACCACCAAATGAAAGCTCTATTAGTGAGAAGAAAAGGAGGTAAAATTAATTTGGGTGGTAAGTTGTATGACCGAGCAATAAACCGTGAAAATATTGTAGTGCAGAATTGTAAAAAGTGGCCTGGTCATTAAGGGTGTTTAAAATCATCTAAAAATCGCCTTTTAAAATCCTTGCAGAAGTCAAGATAGAAGTCAAGGGAGCAGCGGCCTCCTTGACTCCAGGTCTGCCTTCCCTGCCCTAACCCCGCCCCTCTGCTGCATAACTGACATTAGCTTAAGTTGCCGGGACCGCGCTCGTACAGCCCGCGCATGCGCGGTATGTCTCCTTTAGCAACGCTATCCCGGCTCTCCCGCTGTGACTTGCGCGTCTCCTATACACTATGGGCGCATGCGCAGACAGTGTACAGGAGACGCGCAAGTCACAGTGGGAGAGCCGGGATTGCGCTGCTAAAGGAGGCATACCGCGCATGCGCGGGCTGTACGAGCGCGGTCCCGGCAACTTTAGTTAATGTCAGTTATGCAGCAGAGGGGCGGGGTTAGGGCAGGGAAGGCAAACCTGGAGTCAAGGAGGCCGCTGCCCCCTTGACTTTTATCTTGACTTCTGCAAGGATTTTAAAAGGCGATTTTTAGATGACTTTAAATACAGGAAAAGCGCAGGAAACACTGTTGGAAACGTCTTGTGGGGCACTATCAGGTACTGTTCATGGTTTATAAAGTCAATTCCAGGTGACAGGTTCGCTTTAAGCTAGGGGGATGATGTGGTTAAAACTCCACTCTAGCCACCTCAAATTTGAAGGGCAATTTCTAAACTGCGACTGTGCTTTTATTTTTACTATGCATCAAAATGTAGGTCTGGGTCTTGTGATTCTCACAATATAAAGCTCTTCACTGTAGGATTTATAATTTTAAACTACAACTGTTTGAGGATGGCAACCGCAAGTGAAGTTATAACCGCTCTTCTCTGCCCTTGCTGTAGAGTGAGTTGCGATAGGAACCCAGGTGTGTGAGCTAAAAAATCAGGAAATGATTTCTAAACTGCCACCACTCCCTCATTTTTAAAACCTTTAGCTATCCCTGCTGCCACTAAAAATGTCCACGGCTAAGCCATAGTCCTCATAGTTTTCACAATATGACCATTTGTTTGCAAAGTTACTCTGCCCAGTCCAACCTTTCCACAGTTACTCCAGCCACTCCAACCACACAACTCCAATTGTAGACTACTGGTGAAGGCAAGAACACTTCACACAATTTCCCCAGAAATTGTAGCTTTTCTAGTTTGACTCTGCTGTGCCATTCCTCTATGTTTATGATTGAATTACCAGCAGGTCCAACTGAGTGTTACCAGTTGGGTGTGTCCCTGCACAATGTGACACTGGCAGAACTGATTGGATAATGTCAGACAGTGCAGGGACACCCTCCCAACTGGTAACACTCATCTGCACCTTTACTGCAGACTGCTGGAAATTCCTTCATCATTTCTAGCAGAAATAATAAAGGAATGGCAGAATTGAGAGCCATGAGAATAGATGTTCTAAATTTGTTATTACATGGGCAAAGAAAGTAGTTACTAAAACAGACATGTCAGGAGAGGTGACTTTAAATAATACTTTTCATATTGATAGTCTCTTGAGGAAAACACTACCAAAATTAAAAGGGTTTTCTGAGATGTTAATACTGATGACCTATCCTCTGGATAGGCCATCAGTATCTGATTGGTGGAGGTCCAACACCCGAGACCCCCGCTGATCAGCTATTTGAGAAGACACCGGCGCTCCTGTGAGCATCTGGCCTTCTCTGTGCTCACCGAGCAAAACAACAAACATTGTATAGCGGCTGTGCGTGGTATCATGCTGAGCCCTATTCACTTCTATGTCATTAGTGATGAGCAGCATAGGCAATATTTGTTTTTGAAAATTTTTGGCCTAATAGTCGCCATAAATTAGCAAATTCTAGAATTTGTGATCTTCAGTCATTATTTACGAAAATCGGCAATGTAATATGTGCATATTGCGCGCGCAATACAGGCGTGGCTCACTTTTGCTACATTTTTCAAGCTGCTAGAAGTTTCCTGAGACTGGAGAAAATGGTTGGCAGCAACTTTCGTGACTGTGAGGAAGAACTCTTGATCACTGTAATTAATTTTACATTACAGCACTGTTTTTGATTACATTTTGCATCCATGGCAAAACAATAGCTTTATATGCAGATAGAGTGCTCCAATCTATTCGCTATCACAGCACAGTAATTCCTATCACACTACCTAACACCCTGCACTGGAATCAGCTACACTATATCACTATCTAACCTATACTGACTATCTCCCACTAACTATCTTTATTATATATATAAGCTAACTAACTAACTAACTAACTATGTAATGTAATGACACAGCAAAGCACAGAGCACAGCAATGACACTGCTCTCTCTCTCTCAGAACTGTAAAAAACGGCTGCTGGGGAGTTTCCTATATAGTAAGGGGTAGGCAACTTTCCTATTGATTTCTAGGGATGTTGCTAAGCTCAGACAAGTATATTGCAGCCTTCTCATTGGCCCACAAGCAAGAAGCAGTAGTACTGGTGAAAAAAAATCTAGAATATTCGTGATTACGAAGATATAGCACTATATTCTAGATGTTTGCGAATTATGTTTTTCTCGAAGTGCCGATATTCGCGATATAAATTAGCGATTAGAATATTCGCGATCAACACTATATGTCATGTGACCTATGAACATGTCATCACTAGTAAAAGCTGGAGAAGGTTGCAGCGCTACTGCAGGTCCTGATGATCACATACTAATGACCTATCCAGAGGACAGGTCATCAGTATTAAAGTCTCGGAAAACCCCTTTAAAGTTTATAATTAAAACAAAAAAAATATTGAAATATTATTTCATTTGCTGGTGATACATTTCCTTTATCATTTTTCCTAAACTGCAGCACTCACATTCAATAGCTGTCGGCTGAACGATCATTTGGCCGACAGCTGTCTCTCCCGGCTCCCTCCTGGCTCCCTCATACATACACATTTATGTGTATTCAATGGTGAGTGAATAGAAAACTGCTGCCAGACACTTCTAGGGGTGGCTTATATTCCGGGAAAACAAAAAGATTTGGTGAAAATATTCAGTTTCCTCAATCCTTCTCTCCCCCAGCATAACCTGTGGGGGGAGAGTTGGGAGCTCCTCACACACATTAGACTGTTGGCCAAACCATCCGTTCCCGTTGGGTTCAGCTGAAAATTCACTAATATTTATGGACAACTTATCCCAAAATTACGCACAATGTGGAAAACCATAATGAATGATAAAAACTATAAGTAATACATGTCTTTAGCTCAATATATTGATAAAAACTCATTACCAGCATTTACTGTGAGCTGTAAAATAATGATAATTACTACCAAAATAATCTAGTGAAAATGACGGACACATCAATTTTTTTTTTACGGATACAGGAAAAAAGTCGCCTATTTTTACGGACTGTCCAGAAATTTCTGGATGGTTGGCAACCTTGGTTTATGGGGGCATTATGCACAAGGCAGAGCTGTGTGCACTGAACATGCCATACTCTGTGTGGCACTATATGCCACATGCTATCTGTTCACTCAATGTGCTGATGTGTGGTCTCTTTATGGCACCATATTAACAAAATATTCTCCCCTAGATGTAGAATACTAGGAGGGACTGGTGTCATTATACAGTATATAATGCTACAATATAATTGGAGCACCGAGAACTAGACTAGGGTCTCATACATTTCTATGGGTGCTCTATTATAGCTTTATATCCTCGATATCCTCACTGTATTAGGCTACATGCACACGACCGTATGTGTTTTGCGGTGCGCAAATTGCGGATCCACAAAAGAAAACGGATGATGCTACGTATGGCATCCTTTTTTTTTTGCGGAGCCATTGTAATAATGCCTATCCTTGTCTGCAAACTAGAAAAAAATAGGACATGCTCTATTTTTTTGGCGGGGCTACGGAACGGACACAAAATGCGGACAGCACACCATGTCTGCATTTTTTGCGGACCCATTGAAATGAATGGTTCTGCATCCTATCAGAAAAAAAAAATGCAAGGGACAATGAAAACAAAATATGCATTGGGAAATTCGATTTGGTTGCTTTGCTAAATTTTACAAAAATGTTTGCTTTGTGACTTATTACTTATTGTCACAAAGCACATTTCTCTGTAAGTCCTGGGTGCAATGACATGGAACGGTGATTGCGCCACTCTCTATCATTGTACCCCTCAGATGCTGCCTTCTTAGCTGATCACGGCATCTGACATTAATATTACAGTGTAAAATAAAAAAAATAGTACTTACCACATCCATTTGGTCGTGAAGAGCTGCGACCATCTTGTTTGAAGGTTCAGTTCAAAATCTCGTGCAGCGCATAATGATGTCATCACGTCAGCCATCGTGGAAACGTCATACCTCACCATGCACGAAATATCACACTGGATGTTCAATCAATTACCTCCATTAAGGGAAAATCAATTCGCTACCATGAAGTACGAGGAAATTCGGCTTTGCGGCGAATCGAGTTTTCCCTGAAATTTGGATCGAAGTCCACTTTCTGGATTTTGATTCGCTCAGCCTTAGTATTAGTCAATAATAATGCTGTACATATATATGATATATGGGCACATTCCAAACCATGGGGCAGATATACTAAGACTTATTTTGCACTAAAATATTATTAACATAGAAACATCAAAGACCGACAGCAAAAAAACACCACAAGGTCCACGTACTCTGCCCTTACATTATTACTTATCTTGGGATAGAAATGTGTTTATCCCAGGCATATGTAAATTCCTGCAGCATTTTTACTTTACACCAAATTTATGATTTGGGTTGTTAAAAGGGTTATCCAATGCCCCCCCATATGCCCGGGCTCCTCACATACAATGTACTTACCTCACTCCCCAGCACCCGCGTCTATTCTGAAGCCTTCACTACCGCCACTGCTTCTCCCCGTGCATGGGTGAAAACATCTGGTGTCGGGGGTTGGGGCAGCCAATGGCAGGCGGTGACGCGGATGAGCCTCCCTAGCGTCACACGTGATGACCGGACAACCCCTTTAAATGCTTCTAAATCTGTGATTTTTTTTTACAAAATGGCGAAGGGAAGATACGACAGAAGGCGCCACAAAACCCCCATTTGTGACACAATGCACTATAGGGCTTTATACTATAGAATTGTAAAACACCTTGCAGCTGGTAGAGTTTATGCGCTAAAAACTGTTTATGACTGACAAAAAATGGCTCAAAATAGGACGAGACAAAAAGTTGGCATGTCCTAAAGTAGTAAGTATTCCTATACAGAAGGAATACTTACTGATACCGAAACTACTATGAGGTTTTTCCAGCACGGTTTATCATTGGGTTGTATAGCCCAGTGGTTAAAATGCTTGCCTCTAATGCAGAAGGTTCAATCCCGGCAGAAAATTTTCTGAAATACAGACTAAATTAGATTTAAATACACTGGGTGTCCCCAAGCACTGACTCCATATACGGACATAGCTATATATGGAGTCAGAGCAGGGACTCCTAAGCTGTGGACTTACACTGGAGGATTCCCCCACTGTACAGCGATCTTCTGCATAGACATAGAGGCTAAATTAGATTTAAATACACTGGCTCAAGCACACTCGGTGTTCGGCCGAACACCGCGATGTGCCAAGCATCGCGATGCTCGAGCCGAACTAGTGTTCGGCCGAGCATGCTCGCTCAACACTAGTCACCTTCTCTAAACTTTTAAATGCACATGTCCAACTATTCATTGTTTCTGTACTTTTTGCACAACTTGCTGTTCTGTAACAAGGAGCTTAACGACAAAATTAACAACAGGTGTTTGGTCCATGAATCGCCCAATAAATTTCCTGGTTCATGCTGTTCACATTTTAACATCATGAGACCAAGACAACACCTAACAATTGATCAACAGTACCTCACCATTGCATGCTTCCACTTAAATGCTCTACTTTCATGATATAATATCACTGTACCGTGAACTTTTTCAGTTTTCCATAAATTTCACCTGAAAGCGAAATATCCCTAACTTTTTGTTAGTATAGTATATAGCAGGCTCAAAATGGCCCAAAGGGCAACAGGTTAATCCCCAAGTGGGCCCCTAGCCCTCCAAACCCTGCAAAAAGGGCACATGACACAGTAGGCTGATGGTACTACATAAGGAGAGGCAACATACAGCACCTCAACCAGCCTATGTCCATATAAAAAGTAGATAGAGAGTCTATCAAGTTAGTTATGATAGTTGCATGATGCAGCTGAGATTACATCTAGGTATAGAGGCAGGTCAGCTAGTATTCTCTTAACCCAGGGACCTGCCATTTCAAAGTTGCTGCATGAACCTTGATTATCAATCATCTTGAGCATCTTGGTGCTACTATAGCTGTGTGAGCATATAGCTATACAGTTGGGCCCCTAGAATGAATTTTACTGGTGGGCCCCAGGCACCCCAGTCTGACACTGATATGAGTATCACATAAAGTGTAGAGTGCATTTGGACGGCACAAAACTATATACACTTTATGTTTAGTTTCCAGTCATTACCCTTTGTCCAACCTTCTGACGCTTTCTTCAGTGCATCCTGTGACAACACGTCTTTGCAATGCATGTAAGGGACAGAGTTTACAGAAGCACAAAGTGCTCCTAATCCATGATCTCGCCCGAGGTATGCAATGCTGGTATTAGATTTGCACTGGCACAATAATATAGCAGAAATTAAATCGTAGAGTCACAGGTGGCAAGAGATCCAGACAAATCTGTTAGCTAGAATTACATCACCTGATTGTGGCTGACCTGCTGCTGAGCGTAAGGTGCCTAAGGGGATAACATTTTAATCAGCAAGGCACAAAATTACCCTTATTTCTACTTCCATACCATAGGGTGGCTGTTTTGGGTTTTATAGTTTAAAGCAATTGAAAGCATTTTGCAGAACATTACATATTTTTGTCACTATGGTAACAAGTAATGTAGGTACCTATTCTCTGTTAAATTAAGCGTGATTTCCTATTACGGGAAATGTGATGCAGTTGCGATCTATTTGTTCCATGGATAAAAAAATACAATTTTTAAGAGGCAAAGAGACATTGATTTGGGGGAAGTTACAGGATAATATGTTCTTACTTAATGCTCATCGGAACAACATGAATGTGAGCTGCACGTGACCTAATACTGTCAGATTCAAGAGTCAGATTGTGCGAGCTGAAATTTTAATATATAATAGTTATAATATTGAAACTGTGTTATAATGTAATTATTCTCTTCCTATCTATCTAATGTATATCTATCTATCTATCTATCTATCTATCTATCTATCTATCTATCTAATGTATATCTATCTAATCTATCTCATATCTAAATAAACAAAAGGAGACAGCAGCACTAGGCAAAGTATTCAAAGTATGGTGTACCTAATCCAGACCTTGATCAAAAAGTCCCAAATAGCATGTAGAAAGAATCATTTATTTATTTTTAATATGCATTTTGATGTTATGGGTGTTTTTTTTTTTTTTACTTATTGTCTATCTATGATCAATTAAATTCTATTGTCTAGGTATTTTTCATCACTATCAATTATGCTCGTTGTGATGTCACTACCTGAAAAAAGCTCCAGGTGAGAGCTGAAACTTGTGGTTTTATTGATACAGAGAAATAAATCTACTACTTTTTTTCACATCCCTGAGGTGCTGTGATCCCTTCTACATGCTCATATCTCATAACTGTCTATCTACAGTCGTTCTTGTTTGTGTAGCCTTTAGAATTTTCTATATTTCTGCATAATTTTGACCTAATTGTACATTAGATTTTCACATCAGATAACCAAAGCAAACAAATTATTAAAACATATTATACTTAGTCATTTATTTATTGAGGAAAATGATCAATATCACATGTCTGTGAGTGGCAAAAATATGTGAACCTTTGCATCTGGTGTAACCCTCTTATAACTGCCACTGAACGTTTCCAGTAATTTTTGAGTAGTTCAGCTTGGAACCACTCGGAACCGAAGCCGTTCCAAGTTTTAAATTGGTTTTCCACTTTAAAAATCAAATACCAAAGTTATTCAATGAAGTATTGCGCAACTTTGCGGATAACTAACTTCGCCTCATCGGAGGCAGTACATTTTAATGCTGTACGGAGACGGATCTCCGTACAGCATTAAGACAAACTTTTTAGCAAAACGACTTCGGATGTAGCATCCGAAGCTCGCTTTGCTCATCCCTAGTAGAAAGACTTGTGTGATTAGGGTCATTGTTTTACTCCATGACCCATGCTGTCTTCAGATTAAGCTCACGCTGATATGTCCTGACATTTTCCTTTAAAATTTGCTGGTATAATTTAGAATTTGTTTGTGCAGTAAAACAAGCCTAAACCATAATGTTACCACCACTGTGTTTCACAGATGGGTTGAGGATTTTATGTTGGAATAAAGTGTCTTCCTTTCTCCAAACACATTGCTTCTCATTTAAACCAAAAATTTCTATTTTTGTCTCATCTGTCCACAGAACATTGTTTTAATAGCCTTCTGACTTGTTCAGGTGATCTTTGGCAAACTGCAAACAGGCAGTAGTGTTCTTTTTGGAGATCAGTGCAATCCTGCCATGCACATCATTGTTGTTGAGGGTTCTCCTGATGGTGGACTCATAGACATTAACATTAGCTAATGTGAGAAAGTCCTGTAGTTGCTTAGAGGTTACCTTAGGTTCCTTTGTGACCTATCAGTCCTATCAGTGTTTGACAACAATTCCTCTATGACTGTGTATACAGACATAGCTGTTAATCACTGATAGGACTGCCCAGAATGAGCAGAAATTTAAATAAATATAATACCAGTTTTACTGAGCCATTTGTTATACAGTAAAACTATACATTAATCTGCTCAGTTCCTCCTGTTCTATGACATGGTGCCTGTAGTTTAAATTGTGTTTTCATGGTGACAGGTTCCCTTTAAATTTCCTCTATTTGCACACACTGTGTCTGAGTATGGATTGGTGGAGTATAAACTCTTGGAAATGGTTTTGTAACCTTGTATACCCAAATGAGTATCAACAACTCTTCTTCTGAGGTCCTCATAAATCTCTTTTGTTCGTGCCATGATACACTTCCACAAACGTATTGGGAAGATTAGGCAAGATCCCTGTACTTTAAATAAAACAGGTCACTCTTTGAAACCTGATTGTTATGCCATAGATTTAAATCACCTGACTCTAATTTCACCTTTGTAATATCTGTTAATATTAAAGGTTCACATAGTTTTGCCACTCACAGGCATGTGATATTGGATCATTTTCCTCAAGTGATGAATTATAATATTTTGAATAATTTGTTTGATTTAGTCATCTTTATCTAGAAACTACACCCCTCAAGTTATTCAAAACTCATTTTTCAAACATCGTTAACCCTTTAGGTGTTCCACAAGAGTTAATGGCAAATGGAGATAACATTTCAGAATTTTCCATTTAATCATTTTTTTCAAGTAACAAAGCAAGGGTTAACAGCAAAACGAAACTAAATATTGATTTCTCGAATATGGGAGTTTATAGAAACACCCCATATGTGGTCGTAAACTGTCGTGGTTGTGTGGTCGTTTGGCCAAACAGCAGGGCACAGAATGAAGGGAACGCCATATGGTTTTTGGAAGGCAGATTTTACTGGACTGGTTTTTAAACACCATGTCCCATTTGAAGCCCCCCTGATGCACCCCTACAGTAGAAACTCCAAAAAAGTGACCCCATTTTGGAAACTATGGGAAAAGGTGGCAGTTTTGTTGTTACTATTTTAAGGTAAATATGATTTTTGGTTATATTACACTTTTTTTGAGGAAATGTTAAAGGGTTAACAAAGTTTGTAAAAACTGTTTTGAATGCCTTGAGGGATGTACTTTCTTAGATGGAGTCACTTTTTGGAGTTTCTACTCTAGGGGGGCTTCAAATGGGACAAGGTGTCAAAAAAACCAGTCCAGCAAAATCTGCCTTCCAAAAACCATATGGCGTTCCCTTCCTTCTGCACCCTGCCATTTGGCCATACAGCAGTTTATGAGCACATATGGGGTGTTTCTGCATACTACAGAATCAGGGCAATAAATATTGAGTTTTGTTTGTCTGTTAACCCTTGCTTTGCTACTGGTAAATTGATTAAAATGGAAAATCTGCAAAAAAAATTGGGACAGTCTTTATTTTTTGTTATTTACTTCGTTGATCTGACAGGTTAGATTGAGTGCTATTTCTATAGAGCAGGTTGTTACGAATGCGACAATACCAAATATGACTACTTTTTGGTTTTTTTTGTTTCAGTTTTGCATAATAAAGCATTTAAAAAAAAATTATTTGTTTGTGTCTCCTCATTCTGAAAGCCATATTTTTTTTAATTTTTTGGTGACTTTCTTATGTAGGGGCTCATTTTTGCGGGATGAGATGTCATTTTGTTCGCTTGCTATTACACTTTTTGTGATGTAAGGTGACAAAAATGGCTTTTGACACTGTACTTATATAATTTTTTTTGCTGTGTTCACCTGAGGGGTTAGGTCATGTGTTATTTTTATAGAGCAGGTTATTACGGACACGGCGATACATAATATGTATACTTTTAATTTATTTATTTATTTAAGTTTTACACAATAATATCATTTTTGAAACAAAAAAAATCATGTTTTAATGTCTCCATAGTCTGAGAGCCATATTTTTTTTATTTTTTGGGGCGATTGTCCTATGTAGGGTACAATTTTTTTGCGGGATGAGATGACGGTTTGATTAGCACTATTTGGGGAGGAATATAACTTTTTGATCGCTTGCTATTACACTTTTTGTGATGTGAGGTGACAATTTTTTTTTACACTGTTTTTATTTAAAAAATTTTACGGTATTTACCTAAAGGGTTAGATCATGTGATATTTTTATAGAGCAGGTTTTTACGGATGTGGCGATACCTAATATGTATACTTTTTTTTATTTATTTTACTTTAACACAATAACAGCATTTTATGTTTTAGTGTTTCCATAGTCTGAGAGCCACATTCTTTTATTTTTTTGGGTAATTGTGCTATGTAGGGGTTCATTTTTAGCAGGATGAGATGGCGGTTCGATTGGTACTATTTTGGGAGGCATACGCCTTTTTGATCACTTGGTATTACACTTTTTGTGATGCAAGGTGACAAAAATGGCTTTTTTACACCAATTTTTTTTATGGTGTTCACCTGAGGGCTTAGGTCATGTGATATTTTTATAGAGCAGGTTTTTACATATGCCGCTATACCTATATGTGTAGTGTATTTTATTTTTTTAATTTTTATTCAGTGATAAATGTGTTTTTTATTTTTTTTCACTTTTTTAAAAAAATTTTTACCCAGACCCACTTGGTTCTTGAAGATCCAGTGGGTCTGATGTCTGTATAATACAGTACAGTACACTATATAGTGTACTGTACTGTATTTTCACTTTTACACTTAGTCTGATCAGACTTCTGCTTTTAGCAGAAGTCTGATCAGACTTTCCATTACCATGGCAAGCAGGACGCCTGTGGAGGCATCCTGTTGCCATGGTAGCCATCACCCACTGCCAGAACAGAGCAGCGGATGATGGTGATTTAGGGGAGCCCCCTCCCTCTGTGATCCCGTGAAGAATTGGGGGCTGCAAGGGCACAGCAACCCCCGATTGGAGAGGGAGGGAGCTCCCTCCCTGTAAACCCCGTCCATACAGCAGTCCGTACAGACTGCAGCATGGTAGGGGTTAAACGGCTGACATCACAGCACAGATGGCAGCAGTTAATAGCAGGGTGTAAGCAATGTGCTGACACTCTGCTATACCCACTGGCCACCAATGAATATTTGAGAGGAGGCGGGCGGGGGATCGCGATCCCGCCTGCCGCACTGCCTGCCTCCCGCACCGCCCACCGCACATATAGCGCCGCCCGCACCCTCCCCCTGCACTGCCCGCGGCTGCAGGGGGGGATAAAAAAAAACAAAAAACACAATTTTTAAGTTTCTGATTAACGCAGGGATGAGAAACTGCAGAAAGCGCTGCAAACCGCAGGTCTGAATTGACCTGCGGTTTTCAGCAATCGCCGATACGGGGGGATCAGCAGGTACCTTGTTCCGATCACCGCACACTGCACAGACAGCGGCAGGCAGTCAGCACGGAATCATCTTGGTAAAATGCCATTTTTGCTGGTTTGGAAATTTTTAATCGAGGAAGTCAGCATGGCCATATGTAGGATCTGTGAGCAGAAGGTAAAGCCCGTCAGGGTTCCAATGTTGGCACCATGGCTCTCCGTCAACACATGGAGCAGCACCATAAAGTGGCCTGAGAAAACCGTGTTGCTAATATAGTGGTACAGCCTGACGCATCTCCCAGTGGCTCCCACCCCTTCTCCAGCAGTCAAGGCTCCACCACCTCAACAGAAGGTAGCTGTGTTTCCTTCCCATCATCTACTGGTCCGAATGCTCCTCCTCCTCGTGATGGGTTTCGCCAGCAATTGAACACTGTGGCGACTGCAAAGAAACAACAGTATGCATGCACTCATCCAATGGCGCAGAAGCTAAACGTGCTCCTAGCCAAGTTGCTGGTACTACAGTCCCTCCCTTTCTAGGTGGTTGACTCTGCACATTTTAGAGAACTGATGGCTTGTGCCAAGCCAAGGTGGAGAGTCCCAAGCCATCACTACTGTACCAGCCCTGAATATGTACATAAATTTGCAGGTGGGCCAGCCCTTGAGCCTGATGTTTGGAGCTGTAATTATGATCAAGGAAAATATATGTCTTTTATGGCCAACTGGGTAAATGTGGTTCCTGCCCAGGCACACCAGAAAATTGGCCAGGTGATGGCAATACCACGTCTGCATTCTCATGCTGTGATTCCGGCGCCAATGTCCTCCTCTGCCTCCTCATCCTCCACCTTGTCCTCAGACTCCACTGTAGGCACAGTTCTGAGTGGTCCTCCAGCCAGACCTATGCAGAGCATGGCAGTGTCACGCCCTTCTGCACCTGGTAGGCCTGGGCAAATGGAGTCACACTGGGGAAGAACTGCTCGGCGTCATCAACAAAAAAATCTAATCCTGGCTGACTCCTCACCAACTGAAGATCGGAACCATGGTCACTGATAACGGTAAGAACATTCTCTCAGTGCTGCGTCAGGGAGGGCTGACCCATGTGCCCTACATGGCGCACGTATTTAATCTGGTTGTAACCCGGTTCCTGAAGTCTTCTGCTCAACTGCAAGATGTCTTGAAAATGGCCAGGAAACTGTGCATACGCTTCAACCACTCTTACAGTGCAAAGCACGCCCTCCGTGAGCTGCAAAGACAGAATGGTGTTCCCAA
This sequence comes from Bufotes viridis, assembly GCA_033119425.1. Taxonomy (NCBI): domain Eukaryota; kingdom Metazoa; phylum Chordata; class Amphibia; order Anura; family Bufonidae; genus Bufotes; species Bufotes viridis. The sequence continues at coordinate 102,412,160 of CM065590.1, forward strand.
CATTGCCTCATATACAGTGCCTTGCAAAAGTATTCACCCCCCCCCTGGACTTTTTTCGTGTTTTGTTACATTACAGCCTTAAGTTCAATGTTTTGTTAATCTGAATTTTATGTGATGGATCAGAACACAATAGTCTAAGTTGGTGAAGTGAAATGAGAAAAATATATAAATAAAACTATTGTTTAGAAATAGAAAACAGAAAATTGGCATGTGCATATGTATTCACCCCCTTTGTTAGGAATCCTAAAAAAAAGCTCTGGTGAAACCAATTACCTTCAGAAATCACATAATTAGTGAAAATGATGTCCACCTGTGTGAAATCTAAGTGTCACATGATCTGTCATTACATATTCACATCTTTTTTGAAAGGCCCCAGAGGCTGCAACACCTAAGCAAGAGGCATCACTAACCAAACACTGCCATGAAGACCAAGGATTGGAACTCTCCAAACAAGTAAGGGACAATGTTGTTGAGAAGTATAAGTCAGGGTTAGGTTATAAAAAAATATCCAAATCTCTGATGATCCCCAGGAGCACCATCAAATCTGTCATAACCAAATGGAAAAACATGACACAACAGCAAATCTGCCAACAGATGGACGCCCACAAAAACCCACAAACCGGGCAAGGAGGGCATTAATAAGAGAGGCAGCACAGAGACCTAAGGTAACCCTGGAGGAGCTGCAGAGTTCCACAGCAGAGACTGGAGTATCTTTACATAGGACGACAATAAGCCGTACGCTTTATTGAGTTGGGCTTTATGGCAGAGTGGCCAGAAGAAAGCCATTACTTTCAGCAAAAAACAAAAAGCTACATTGTGAGTTTGCGAGAAGGCATGTGGGAGACTCCCAAAATGTATGGAGGAATCCATGTCTGGCACAAACCCAACACATCACATTACCCAAAGAATACCATCCCCACAATGAAACATGGTGGTGGCAGCATCATGCTGTGGGGATGTTTTTCAGCAGCCGGGACTGGGAAACTCGTCAGAGTTGAGAGAAAGATGGATGGTGTTAAATACAGGGATATTCTTGAGCAAAACCTTTACCACTCTGTGCGTGATTTGAGGCTATTATGGAGGTTCATCTTCCAGCAGGACAATGATCCCAAACACACTGGTAAAGCAACATTTGAGTAGTTTAAGGGAAGACATGTAAATGTGTTCAAATGGCCTAGTCAAAGCCCAGATCTCAATGCAATAGAAAATCTGTGGTCAGACTTAAATATTGCTGTTCACAAGCGCAAACCATCCAACTTGAAGGAGCTGGAGCAGTTTTGCAAGGAGGAATGGGCAAATTGTAAAAATGGGCAAGTGGTAAGATGTGGCAAGCTCATAGAGACTTATACAAAGCAACTTGGAGCTGTGATTGCCGCAAAAGGTGGCAAAAGGTGGCTCTACAAAGTATTGACTTTAGGGGGGTGAATAGTGATGCACATATATTTTTTGTTGTTATTTTGTCCTATTGTTGTTTGCTACACAATAAAAAAAAAACCATCATTTAAAGTTGTGGGCATGTTCAGTAAATTAAATGATGCAAATCTTCAAACAATACATGTTAATTCCAGGTTGTGAGGCACCAAAACACGAAAAAAGTAAAGGGGGGGTGAATACTTTTGCAAGGTACTGTATGACATTTCCACACATTGGAACTCCGCCCTCCACACATTGGACCGACTATATGAGCAGAGGAAGGCTGTGAATAATTTCTCAATGATGCAGGTGGACAGGACTAGGAATGAGCGAACCCGAACTGTATAGTTCGGGTTCGTACCGAATTTTGGGGTGTTCGGGACACGGACCCGGACCCGAACATTTTCAAAAAAGTTCGGGTTCGGGTCCGTTGTTCGGCGATTTCTTCCCGCTTTCTGAAGGGCTGCACAGCCAATCAGCTAGCGTTTTACTTCTTCCCCTAAAAAGCCATCACAGCCATGCCTACTAATGGCATGGCTGTGATTGGCCACGTGCAGCATGTGACTCAGCCTCTATTTAAGCTGGAGTCACGTAGCGCCACATGTCACTCTGCTCTGATTAGTGTAGGGATAGGACGCAGCTGCTGTGAGGGCGAGATTAGGCAGGGAAAACTCAGCAAAAACACCTAATGAAGTGATCGATCTACATCTGTGAAACATTCAATTTCTGCTAGTTAATTGCTCACTGGTTTTTAGGCTGCACAGAGCGTGTTTCTGTCACTTTTTTCTGGGGTGATCGGCGGCCATATTGTGTCTTGTGGTGGACCAGCACAAGCTGCCACCAAGTCCATCAATCCATCAATACTAGGATTTTTTTTGCTATATCCTACATCAGGGGCTTGGCTGTGCTTATTGTCACCCCTAGAAACTTAGGATAGAAATTTCTATATTTTATTGAGGGGTTAAATTAAATTGCCAAAATAGCAATCCCCTAAATCTGGTGTTCCAGCTGTGGATAGCCAAGTGTAATACTCTCTGCTGTCTGGCAAATAATGCAGGGTGGGCCATTTATATGGATGCACCTTTATAAAATGGGAATGGTAGTGATATTAACTTCCTGTTTGTGGCACATTAGTATATGTGAGGGGCGAAACTTTTCAAGATGAGTGGTGACCATGGCGGCCATTTTGAAGTCGGCCATTTTGAATCCAACTTTTCTTTTTTCAATAGGAAGAGGGTCATGTGACACATCAAACTTATTGGGAATTTCACAAGAAAAACAATGGTGTGCTTGGTTTTAATGGAACTTTATTCTTTCATGAGTTATTTACAAGTTTCTTTGTTTACAGCCATTGACATGTCACCGAGGTTAACACATGAGGAGCGGATAGAAATTGTGTTGATGTTTGGTGAACGCAATAACCGGGTCATTGCAGCTGATTTCAATGCAAGGCTGCCTACGAGACCACCCATCTCCCATGCTACAGTTACCAAACTGCTTGCTAAGTTTCGTAAAGCTGGTTCAGTGTTGGATTTGCCAAAATGTGGACGCATAAAATCTGTCAATAATGAAGAAACATCAGTGGCTGTCGTAGCTTCATTCAGCAAGAGCACACAGTGTAGCACTCGCCGTATGTCACTGGAGAGTGGCATTAGTCGAACATCCCTTTGGCGGATATTAGCTACTCACAAATGGCACCCTTACAAACTCCAGCTACTGCAGCATCTCAACGAGGGTGACCTAGATCGACGCACTGAATTTGCAGAATGGGCAAAACAAAAATTGGAACAGGACCCTCAGTTTATGCGGAAGATTTTGTTCAGTGATGAGGCAAACTTTTATGTGAATGGTTAAGTTAACAAACAAAACCACCGCTATTGGTCTGACACTAACCCGCATTGGATAGATCCCTCCAAGACTGTTGGAACAAAAAAAATGATGGTATGGTGTGGTATATGGGGTACAAAGATAGTGGGGCCATTCTTCATCAATGGAAACCTCAAGGTCACTGGATATGCGAAATTGCTACATGATGATGTGTTTCCCTCTTTATGCACTGAAGCAGGCACGTTCCCTGAGTTTTTCCAGCAACATGGTGCTGGTGCTGGTGGTCCACATTATGGGTGTCAGGTCCGAGCATTCCTAGATGAACAGTTTCCTGGAAAGTGGATTGGTCATCGTGAGCCAGTTGAATTGCCCCCAAGGTCTCCTGATCTGACCCCCTTAGACTTTTATCTTTGGGGTCATCTGAAGAATTGTCTATCCTGTGAAGATACGAGATGTGCAGCACCTGAAACTACGGATACTTGAAGCCTGTGCTAGCATTTCTGCTGCGGTGTTGCTATCAGTGTGTGAAGAGTGGGAGAAGAGGGTTGCATTGACAATGCAACACAATGGGCAGCACATTGAACACATTTTATAAGTGGTCAGAAACTTGTAAATAACTCATGAAAGAATAAACTTACGGTAAAACCAAGCACACCATTGTTTTTCTTATGAAATTCCCAATAAGTTTGATATGTCACATGACCCTCTTCCTATTGAAAAAACAAAAGTTGGATTCAAAATGGCTGACTTCAAAATGGCCACCATGGTCACCACCCATCTTGAAAAGTTTCCCCCCTCACATATACTAATGTGCCACAAACAGGAAGTTAATATCACCAACCATTCCCATTTTATTAATGTGTATCCATGTAAATGGCCCATCCTGTGGATTTTTTTCTGTGGTTAAATTCAATTGCCAAAATAGCAATCCCCTAAATCTGGTGTCCCAGCAGTGGCTGGCCAAGTTTAATAGTGTCCGGCAAAGGATATATTTTTTTCTGGGGTGAAATTCAATTGCCAAAATAGCAATACCGTACATCTGGTGTCCCAGCAGTGGCTGGCCAAGTTTCATAGTGTCCGTCAAAGGATTTATTATTTTCTGGGGTGAAATTCAGTTGCCAAAATAGAAATACAGTAAATATGGTGTTCCAGCTGTGACTGTACAAGTTTAATAGTGTCCGGCAAAGGATATATTTTTTTCTGGGGTGAAATTCAATTGCCAAAATAGCAATACCGTAAATCAGTGGTTCCAGCTGGTGCTGGCCAAGTTTAATACTGTCCGGAAAAGGATAGATTTTAAATTGTTGGGTGAAATATTACCATTTTTGCCAGGTACAAACCCCTGCACTTGCATAACTGACAGGGAACTTACAATTGGCGGTTACATTCTTGCATGAAATAAAGCCTTTTTGGGCTGTGAAGCCAAAGGTAGTCGCCAATAACTGGTCTTTATTTTCAATTTTTTTTAAATAAATTAGTGTAGACCCCAAAACATTGGGAAAATATAGTAACATAGTAACATAGTAACATAGTATATAAGGCCGAAAAAAGACATTTGTCCATCCAGTTCGACCTGTTTCCTGCAAGTTGATCCAGAGGAAGGCAAAAAACCCCTGTGAGGTAGAGCCAATTTTCCCCACTTAAGGGGAAAAAATTCCTTCCCGACTCCAATCAGGCAATCAGAATAACTCCCTGGATCAACGACCCCTCTCTAGTAGCTATAGCCTGAAATATTATTACGCTCCAGAAATACATCCAGGCCCCTCTTGAATTCCTTTATTGTACTCACCATCACCACCTCCTCAGGCAGAGAGTTCCATAGTCTTACTGCTCTTACCGTGAAGAACCCTTTTCTATGTTTGTGTACAAACCTTCTTTCCTCCAGACGCAGAGGATGTCCCCTCGTCACAGTCACAGTCCTGGGGATAAATAGATGATGGGAGAGATCTTTGTACTGACCCCTGATATATTTATACATAGTTATTAGATCTCCCTCAGTCGTCTTTTTTCTAGAGTGAATAACCCTAATTTTGATACCCTTTCGGGGTACTGTAGTTGCCCCATTCCAGTTATTACTTTAGTTGCCCTCCTCTGAACCCTCTCTAGCTCTGCTATGTCTGCCTTGTTCACGGGAGCCCAGAACTGTACACAGTACTCCATGTATGGTCTGACTAGTGATTTATAAAGTGGTAAGACTATATTTTCATCACGGGCATCTATGCCCCTTTTGATGCAACCCATTATCTTATTGGCCTTAGCAGCAGCTGCCTGACACTGGTTTTTACAGCTTAGTTTGTTATTTATTAAAATTCCTAGATCCTTTTCCATGTCAGTGTTACTGAGTGTTTTACCATTTAGTATGTACGGGTGACTTGCATTATTCCTTCCCATGTGCATAACTTTACATTTGTCAGTGTTAAACCTCATCTGCCATTTCTCTGCCCAAGCCCCCAATCTATCCAGATCCCTCTGTAGCAGAAAACTGTCCTCTTTAGTGTTAATTACTTTACACAGTTTAGTGTCATCTGCAAAATTGATATATTACTGTGCAAGCCTTCTACAAGATCATTAATAAATATATTGAAGAGAATAGGGCCCAATACTGAACCCTGAGGTACCCCACTAGTGACCGTGACCCAATCTGAGTGTGTACCGTTAATAACCACTCTCTGTTTTCTATTACTGAGCCAGTTACTTACCCACATACAGATATTTTCTCTTAGTCCAAGTGTTCTCATTTTATATACTAACCTTTTATGTGGTACAGCGTCAAATGCTTTGGAGAAGTCCAGATATACGACATCCATTGATTCGCCGCTGTCAAGTCTAGAACTTACCTCCTCATAGAAACTGATTAAATTAGTTTGACATGACCGATCCTTCATGAAGCCATGCTGATATGGTGTAATTTGCTTATTTTCATTGAGATACTCCAAGATAGCATCTCTTACAAAACCTTCAAACAGTTTACCCACAACAGATGTTAAACTTACCGGCCTATAATTTCCAGGCTCTGTTTTTGGACCCTTTTTGAATATTGGCACCACATTTGCTATACGCCAGTCTGGTGGAACATTCCCTGTCAGTATGGAGTCCGTGAATATCAAAAATAAGGGTCTGGCTAGGACATCACTTAATTCCCTTAGGATACGGGGGTGTATGCCATCCGGTCCTGGCGATTTGTCTATTTTAATCTTTTTAAGTCGCTGCTGTACTTCTTCCTGGGTCAGACAGGGCAATTTTAAAGGGGAATTTACTTTTACATTTTGCATTTCATCTGACAGTTTATTTTCCTCAGTGAAAACAGTGGTGAAGAATATAAAAAATAAAACAAAGTGTAAGTGCACAGTAGTATAACAGTGGTTGGGTGAGGTCGGTATACATGTCTATTCTGCATAAGGTACAAACAAGTCCCGTGGGATCCATGCCTGGTTCTTTTTAATAAACGAAAGCTTGCCCACATTGTCTGTGGACAGGCGGCTGCGCTTGTCTTTAATAATGCCACCAGCCATGCTAAACACACGTTCAGACAATACAGTGGCTGCAGGGTAGGCCAGCACCTCCAAGGCGTAAAGGGCAACCTCAGGACATGTACCCAATTTGATGACCCAGAAGTTGAATAGAGCAGACCCAGTGGCGTAGCTAGAAATGATTGGGCACCACAGCAAATTTTTGAATGGGGCCCCCCTCCCCCAGTAATTTTTGTGCAAACCCCTTTCTTTCATGCCGCCATGCCTGTGGCTACTAAAGATCGCTCTCTCAGACCAGGCCCAGCAGCTGTTCCATTCGCTTTCTACACTGTCTATACTGTATATAATTTCATTGTATAATACTGTTAGTCCTCCTCCTCCTCCTGGATGGGCCCTTTCTAGGTCACGGCCCCAAAGCAGTTGCTTCCCTTGCTTCCCCTGTAGCTATTCCCCTAGACAGACCCATCAGTCAGTACATGTACTGTTCCACCATGTTGCTGAAATGCTGCCTCCTGCTAAGATGTTCCAGATCTGCTGGTGGTGCAGGTTGTTGTGGTGTGATGACAAAGCTTTTCCACATTTTGCCCATGCTAACCCTGCCTTCTGAGGTGTTGCTGGTGACCCAGCTGCATTGGCAAATTCTTCCTCCTCCTCCTCTGCCTTCACCTTGTGCTTCCACTGAGTCCCCAGTGTCAGGTGTGAATGCCATCAGCAGCGTGTCTACTAGCGGGCTTATCTTCCTATTACACTCCAGTGAGGGAATTAAGGATGGCACGTTGTCCTTGTAATGGGGATGAAGCAGGGTGGCCACCCAGTAATCAGCAGAAGTTAGAATGTGGCAGTAACTGGGCGGTCGTTGCGCAGGCACTGCAGCATGTAGTCGCTCATGTCTGCCAGGCTGCCCAGAGGCAAAGACAAGCTATCCTCTTTGAGGGAGGTATATAGTCTGTGTCCTCTGTATCCCCCAGCGTTCCTCCTACTCCTCTTCCTCATCCTCCAGAACTGTGCCCTGGCTGGACAATTGTGTTCCAGGCCAGGGCCTATGTTGGTGCAGATACCCACCCTCCGAGCCACTTGTATTTGGTTGGCCTTAAGTTAAGGATAAGGCGTGTATAAAGTTTTGTTTGTTTATATAGTAACTTTAGCTGCCTTATATTTATTTTAATATGTTTTTAAGTAAATTTGTAAATAGTTTGTTAATGGCTTGAGTGAAAGGGGCGGGGGTGTTGAGTGTGTAGTGTGTGAGGCTGTTTGGGTTTATTTTCCATCCGCTTTCTACACTGTCTATACTGCCACTGTATCTAATTTCATTGTATAATACTGTTGAGGGGGCCCTGACTAAGTCTTTTAGTCCTCCTCCTCCTCCTGGATGGGCCCTTTCTAGGTCAGGGACCCAAAACAGTGTGCTTCCCACGTTTCCCTGTAGCTACGCCCCTGGGCAAAGCCATCAGTCAGTACGTGTACTCTTCCACTATGTTGCTGAAATGCTGCCTCCTGCTAAGACGTTCCAGATCTGCTGGTGGTGCAGGTTGTTGTGGCGTGATGACAAAGCTTCCCCACATTTCGCCAATGCTAACCCAGCCTTCTGAGGTGCTGATGGTGACCCAGCTGCCCGTGAGCTGGCTTGGGTGCCACACTGCTGAGAACACGGTTCCTCCTCAAACTACTTATCCTCCTCATCCTCCTCATCCTCCAGAACTGTGCCCTGGCTGGAAAATTGTGTTCCAGGCCAGGGACTATGTTGGTGCAGATACCCACCCTCTGAGCCACTTGTATGCCACTGGTCTTAAGATAAGGTGTGTATATCATTTTGTTTGTTTATATAGTAAGTTTAGCTGCATTATAGTTATTTTAATATGTTTTTAAGAAAATTTGTAAATAGTTTGTTAATGGTTTTAGTGAAAGGGGGGGTGGGGGTGTTGTGTGTGTTCGATTAACTGAATTGATTTTCACTGTCTGTTTCTGCATCCCAAATTCAGCACATGTGGCAGGCAGGGGATGTGTGTCAAACCGGCTAGGCCAATACCTGCTATTATATCTCGCCTATTAGTGCACAACACCAGGCCGAGCTGGAGGCTCAGTGGCACCAACCAATTGTCGGTCTGTTGTTCTATGCCTGTCCACAGCTCCTGCGCGGTGCGGGGTTTGTCCCACAAACACACAAGTTTTAAAACAACCTGCTGTCGTTTCCCCCTGGCTGTGCTGCTGTGGGTGGTGAAGGTGTTACGCTGAGTGGATGAGGAGGAGGTAGAGGAGGAGGAAGCCGAGAAGGAGGAGGAGGTAACAGGATACAAAGAGAAATGCCCAGCAATCCTCGGGGGTGAAAGGACATTCGCAAAAATGCTATCCGCCTTTGGGCCAGCCGCTACATTTACTCACTGTGTTGTTGGTTATGTGGACGTTGCCACAGATAGCGTTGCGCAGTGCACACTTGATTTTGTCCGCCACTTGGTTGTGCAGGTAAGGGATGGCTCGCCTGCAAAAGTAGCGGTGGCTGGGATACACGTACTGTGGGATAGCCACCGCCAGAGGGTTTTTAAAACTGTCCACCAGACAGAATGACAGCATTTCAAAGGACCAGGAAGTTCGAAATAAGGCATTCAGAGCCATGGGTAGGGGGGTACTTCCTCTTTCGATTTCTTTTTCTCTCCAGTGTTTGGGAGATGGACAGCTAATAGCTGAAACATTCCATGGGATTTGGTGGAGATGCTTGGTGACAATGACAGATGTGGTGGCGTTGCTGCCACATCCTCTGTTTGCTGGGTGACAGGTGCCTCTGTCACTCACTTGGGCTCAAGTTTAGAATGTTTATTTATTATTTTTCTGTATTTTATTTTAAGTCATTTCCCTATTCACATACGTTTGCAGGGCATTTACCTACATTTTGCTGCCTTTTGCAGCCCTCTAGCTCTTTCCTAGGCTATTTTACAGCCTTTTTAGTGCCCAAACGTTCGGGTCCCCATTGACTTCAATGCGGTTCGGGTTCGGGGTGAAGCTCCGGTCGAGTTCGGCCGAACTTCACGAACCCGAACATCCAGGTGTTCGCTTAACTCTAGACAGGAGTACTCCCCTGTGTAACTTTAATGTTAGTCAGTGGTAGCTCATGCGTGACACCTGCTTTTTGCTCAGGGCCCTTGAGGTGGCCACTTTATTTGTCAGTCGACAGGACTAGAGATGCATTATGTCATTCCACTCCTTCACGACCTGAAGCAGATGCTGATAAATCTGTTTTGCCAGCAGATGGGAGATAAGGCGCCTACATCTCACGGCCACCTGGGACCTGTGGAAGCTTAACTGGCGGAGAAGGAGGTTGAGGAGGAAGACATTAAAACCCATGAATTCTATACAAAAATAGGTTGTTTATCTGCCCAAGCAACAGCAGAGGAAAAGGAGGAGCTGAAGGGTGATGAGGAAGACCAGGCAGATAATCCCGACAGACCATGGCATGTATGCAATGAAGATGGAAGCAGGGATTCCCTTCTGCAAATGGCCAGATGCATGCTAAGTTGCTTGACAGCTGCATTTTCACCATTCAGCAGAGGGATGAACACAGGCTCTCCACGAAGGTGTGACCAGGGGGACCCTGTCCGCTCACGCTCAATTGTCATGACTGCTGGAGGATAGGTGGGGGTGAAGGAGCAAACCAGCTTTGTCAGCAGCAACTTGAGTCTCAAGTCTCTGACGAGCACGTTTTTTCAACTGCCTACTGAAGAAACCAGCCAGCAGAAGGACAACGGATCCTGTCTTTGCCGCATCCATAAGGCCTCGATCAAACGGTCAGTATTTTTCATCAGGATTTCCTCATGATTTGGAAGCCAAAAGCAGGAGTAGGTCCAAAACTCAGAAGATATGCAACTATTTCTCTCACATGTCATCTCTGTTTTGGGCCGACTCCTCTTTTTGCCTAACAAATACTGATTAATCACTGACCAAATACTGAAAGTGTGAAGGCGAATGCTCAAAAGACAGGATCCTTTTTTTTTCTGACGGAGCAGAAGAAGGTAAAAATAATGTGACGTCAACACAGACTTACTGCTTACACCCTTTCCACTTTGTAACTGGGCCACTACTTGTATCAGTGGCTAACAAAATAGGTTATATATCAATCTATGTGGATGCAGCAGACGGTGTAAAATGAGACAGCTCTTTTACTCTATAGTAGAATCTTTGGCCACTTCACGGTTAAGAAAATTATACCTGACGTTAACATTGACCTGTAAGGCTGAGTTCACATTTCAGTTATTTGGTCATTTAAAGTTGTTCTGCAGTTCTTTTAAACTGGTGATCTATCCTCTGGATAGATGATCAGCATCTGATCGGCAGGGGTCCGACTCCCGGGACTGCTGCCGATCAGCTGTTTGTGAAGGCAGCGGCACTGGCAGTAGCGCCGCTGCCTTCTCGCTGTTTTCTGCAGGCCCAGTGACTTCACGCCTAGTATCACTGGCCTGGGCAAGGCTAAGCTCTGTTCATTCGAATGAAGCTTAGCCGTGCCGCTGCGGACGAACATATGCGATGTTCGGTCCGCCCCCTATACGTCATCATTGAGAAAACTTTGACACTGTACCTCACAGTCAGAAGACACATTTCAGCCAATCAGCATACCCTCCCTCCCAGACCTTCCAACCTCCTATCAAAAATCAAGGACAGCATCCATCTTAGATTCATTCTGAAGCTGCAGTGTTAGTTAGAGCAGGGAGAGTGCTGCTGAATTAATAGGTAAAGAGTTTGCTAGGCCAGTGTTCGGTGTCCACTTCAGTCCTCAAAGACTCATTGGCCTCTTTCACACGAGCGTGTCTGGATTAGGCCCCATTCACATGTCCGTAGTTTGTTGCGGATCCGCAACACACTATGCTGTCACTCCACATAGAGATGCCTATTCTTGTCTGCAGGCTGCAGACAAGAATAGGACATGCTCTATCTTTTGCGGAGCCGCAGCCGGATGTTTCAGGGCGGAAACCCGGAAGTTTGGGGCCACGGCTCCGTAAATGCGGAAGCGGAGAGCACATAGTGTGCTCTCAGCATCACGTCTGGCCCCATTCACAATGAATGGGTCCGCATCCTTTACGGTCACGCATCCATTCACGTCACGCATTGCACCCACGCAGAAAACTCGCTCGTGTGAAAGGGGCCATCTACTGTTAGGACAGCGTCCTGACAGCACCCCAAAAAGCCCTTTTTAGGGCTGGTACATCAGTCTGCTATTATTTATTTTTTCTTTGTATATATTGCAGTTGCCTGCCCGTGTGAGAGGCTGCAGGCCCACAGACTGTACTGTGTGCACACCACTCATATAGGGTGGCACAGTACTTTGCAGATAAAAAAGTCATTTAATTTTTACCCTTTAATATAATTGCAGTTGCCTGACATTGTGTGTCAGACCCACAGACTGTACTATGCCCACTGCCCACCACTCATATAGAGTGGCACAGTAACTTGCAGATAAAAAAGTCATTTAATTTTTACCCTTTAATATAATTGCAGTTGCCTGCCAGTGAGTGTCAGGCCCACAGACTGTACTGTGCCCACTGCCAGTGCCCACCACTCATATCGGGTGGCACAGTACCTTTCAGATAAAAAAGTCATTTAATTTTTACCCTTTAATATAATTGCAGTTGCTTGCCAGTGTGTGTCAGGCCCACAGACTGTACTGTGCCCACTGCCCACCACTCATATAGGGTGCCACAGTACATTGCACGGTGCACGCGCAGTGACCTTAAATTCAAACTAAGCGGAGCAAGCATGGGTCTTTTTCCATCTCCCGGTTCCAAAAATCTATTCACTACACCGGCCCTGGCCCTGATAAGGGACAAAACAGAGATTAAACTGATAGGAATAGTACTTAGTTAACACTAGTTGAATTGGTGGCAAATTCCATTGCAAGTGCCCAAAATTAGAAGGAAGCAGACAGAGCAAGCTTTTTTCTCTATCTCCCCATGCATTCAATTCAATACACGTCCCCTAATAGGGGATTTAACAAAGATTAAAATGGTAAGAATAGTAGTTCACACTACTTGTATTGGTGGCACAGTACATTGCGCGGCGCACGCGCAGTGCCCCAAATTGGAAGTAAGAGGACCGACCAATCATCTTTTTTCATCTCCCGATTCGTAAAATCTATTCAATACACCGGCCCCTGATAGTGGACAAAACAGAGATTAAACTGGTAAGAACAGATTTTTTTAATAAAAAAAAAAAGAGGACAGCCTCTACGGAGCTGGGTATTTTTTTGCCGCGTTACTGAACACTCATGCACAATGGCTGTAGGCTCATGCGTCCTTTTGCGGAGGTGACAAACCTGGTCAGTCAAACCCAAGGCAACATCATCGACCTCATCCCATATGCGTTTTTTCTGGAGCGTGCCCTGCGAAGAGTGCTGGATCAGGCCGTAGACGAGCATGAAGAGGAAGAGTTGTGGTCACCATCACCACCAGAAGCAGCCTTGTTGTCGTCGATTGCTGGACCTGCGGCAACGCAGAGAGAGGAGTCTGAAGAAGAGGAGTCAGAGAAGGAAGGTGGCTTTGAGGAGATGGAAGACCAACCACAGCAGGCATTCCAGGGGGCTTGTTGTCACCTTTAGGGGACCCTTGGTGTTGTACGTGGCTGGGTGGAGGAAGAGACCTTTAATGACGCCAGTGAGGACAAGGAACCGGACATGGCTAGCTTGGTAACCAACTTTGTGCAAATGGGGAGTTTGCGGTTGTGCAAATGGACTGTTTTTGGTGCGTTAAACGGGGAGTTTGGTCTGTCACTGTAAAGCGTGTGTAACCCTTACACTACCTGATCGATACAACATCATACCTGATCGTATACACACACTGGATGTTTTAAAGCACGTTATTCCAAACAATTTAGCAATGTTAGGTGATTTATGCCCTTTATGGATTAAAACCCGACTCTGCGTCAACTATGTAATTTTCCATGGGAGTTTTGCCATGGATCCCCCACCGGCATGCCACAGTCCAGGTGCTAGTCCCCATGAAAAAACTTTTCCATCACTATTGTGGCCAGAAAGAGTCCCTGTGGGTTTTAATATTCGCCTTCCTATTGAAGTCTATGGCGGTTCGCCTGGTTCGCCTGCTCGCAAACATTTGCGGAAGTTCGCGTTCGCCGTTCGTGAACGGGAAATTTTATGTTTGCAACATCTCTAGTCGTGACATCACTGGGCCTGCAGTAAACAACGAGAAGGCCGCGGCGCTACTGCCAATGCCGCTGCCTTCTCAAACAGCTGATCGGCGGAGTCCAGAGGATAGATCATCATTTTAAAAGCAGAACCCCTTTAATTCCAGCAGTTACTGTATGGTAAGCCAAAATCAGGAGCCAATCCTATTCTCAGATAAGGTATTATAAAAAGATCTGCACCTGTTCTGTGTGTTAAGTGTGAACTGAACCTAATAGTGACGCACAGTCATTTGACAGCTAACAGAAGTGATTCAAAAGTATGTGTTTGCACTGCCACAACATGGCTTTAAAGAACCTTTTTTTTTCCTCCACTACTTAATTGGCACTGCCTCCATGTCCTTCCTTTGTTCCACTTTTTATTTTACTAAAGATTGCTGTATGCTTTTCTTTTGGTTTAGCTAGAGGCTAGCTAGGAGTGTTGCTGGCCTGGACGACAATGCGCAAGTTCATATACTGTATGAGACCTGCTTGTCATACTGACGCACAGTAACAGTTTCACTACCAGAAAAAACTACCTATGCATGTTGCTGCAATGCACAGTTATGTACATCGAGATACACTCTCCCTGCAGGCTGCGATATAGCTGATTTAACTCTTCCTGACAAATGAATTTGAAATAAAGCAAAATGAAAAATAAAAATAATTCGGCAAAGCATCCAAATTGAATTTTTGAAAACTACATCACTAGTTACTTCGACTGTTCCTCAAACCCTAGTCATAGTTTCATATACTGCACTAATGGGTAGTAACAAGTCAGAAACAGGTGTATAGAATTTGGAAATAATGATGTATTTTTGCTAGATACCAGTGGTTTAGATATGACAATTATGTTACTGTGCCCACTCTCATAGCTCCAGACATAGTGGTCTTTGGCTTTTTAGAGTGAGCACAAAAAACGTAATATAGAGCAATATGTACCTCAAAATAGTACCAATAAAACCTTATCCTCTAGTTTCCAAAATGGGATAACTTTTTGGGAGTTTCTACTGTAGTGTACATCAGGGGGGCTTCAAATGTGAAATGGTGTCTAAAAACCGGTCCAGCAAAATCTGCCTTCCAAAAACCATATTGCGCTCCTTTTCTACTGTTCCCTGCTGTGTGCCCTTACATCAGTTAACGACCACATGTGGGGTGTTTCTGTAAACCGCAGAATCAGGGTAATAAATATTGAGTTCTATATGGCTATAACCCTTGTTAAAGAAAAAAATTGATTAAAATGGAAAATCTGCAAAAATTTGAAATTTCATCTCCATTTTCCTTTAATTCTTGTGGAACACCTAAAGGGTTAACAAAGTTTGTAAAATCAGTTTTGAGTAACTTGAGGGGTGTAGTTTCTACAATGGGGTCATTTATCAGGGGTTTCCACTATGTGAGCCCCACAAAGCAACTTGAGACCTGAACTGGTCCTTACAAAGTGGGTTTTGGAAATATTCTTAAAAATTTTAAGAGTTGCTTCTAAAATTCTAAGCTTTTTAACACCCTAAAAAAAAAAAAAGAAATTTACAAAATGATAGCAACATAAAGTAGACATATGGGGAATGTTAAGTAATAAATATTTTATGAGGTATCACTTTCTGTTTTAAAAGCAGAGAAATAGAAATTTTGAAAATTGCGAATTTTTCTAAATTTTTAGTAAATTTGTGATTTCTCAGAATGGCTTGGATAAATAAAAGTGTTCCAACTAGAGTTGAGCTGTTACCACTAGAGTTGAGCGAACACCTGGAAGTTCAGGTTCGCAGGGTTCGGCCGAACTTCGTCGCAAAGTTCGAGTTCGGGACCCGTACTTGACCCCAAACCCAATTTAAGTCAACGGGGACCCAAACTTTGGGGCACTAAAATGGCTCTAAAAAAGTAATAGAAAGGGCTTGAGGGCTGCAAAAGGAAGCAAAATGGAAACAAATGTGGATAGGGAAATTACTTAAAATAACATAAAATACATAAAAATTTAAAATAATAATCTTGAACTAGAAGGATGAGGTCCGTTGGACATGGCGGTGTAGGTGGAAGTGGTGGTGAAGGGGGTAGTCGCCAACAACACAGTTCTTTAATTCTTATTTGGGTGGACCCCAAAACATTGGGAAATATAAAAAAGAAAACAAAGAAAAAGTGCGCTGGAGTATAACAAAGGCTGGGTGAGGCCGGTATACATGTCCATTCTGCACTCTATTCTCCTGTGGGATCCATGCCTGGTTCATTGTAATTAGAGTTGAGTGAACACATGGATGTTCGGGTTCGAGAAGTTCGGCCGAACTTCCCGAAAATGTTCGGGTTCCGAACTCGACCTGAACTTCACCCGAACCTCATTGAAGTCAATGGGGACCCGAACTTTTGGGCACTAAAAAGGCTGTAAAATAGCCCAGGAAAGGGCTAGAGGGCTGCAAAAGGCAGCAAAATGTAGGTAAATCCCATGCAAACAAATGTGGATAGGGAAATAACTTAAAATAAAATAAATAAGGATTCATGTCTGCCTGTAGTGCCACAGGCCTCATTCACAGACTCAGGGCCATGGCAACCGCAAAGAGGAGAGTGGTCCCATAACAGCAAGACAGGCCTCAGTTCAACCTGCAATGGAACAGGCCATTATCATTTATGTAGGCCCCTGACACCCAGACAGAGGAGAGGTAATTTGACAGTAAAAAGAGTTTAATGTCTCTCACCCAGACAGCAAGCAATTAAACGAAATATAGACCACTGACACCCAGACAATGGGGCGGTCATTAGACAGTAAAAAGAGTTTAATATCTCCCACCAAGACAACAAATGATTAAACAACATATAGACCCCTGAGCCCTGACACCTAGACAATGGGGCAGTCATTAGACAGTAAAAAGTGTTAAATGTCTGCCACCAAGACAGCAAGTAAGTACGTGAAATTTAGGCCCCTGACACCCAGACAATGGGGCGGTCATGACAGTAAAAATAGTTTAATATCTCCCACCAAGACAGCAAATGATTAAACGACATATAGACCCTTGACACCCAGACAATGGGGCGGTCATTAGACAGTAAAAAGTGTTAAATGTCACCCACCAAGACAGAAAGCAAGTACTTGAAATTTAGGCCCCTGACACCCAGACAATGGGGCGGTCATTAGACAGTAAAAAGAGTTTAGCATCTCCCACCAAGACAACAAATGATTAAATGACATATAGGCCCCTGACACCCAGACAATGGGGCGGTCATTAGACAGTAAAATAAGTTAAATGTCTGCCACCAAGACAGCCAGCAAGTACGTGAAAGTTTGGCCCCTGACACCCAGACAGAGGAGAGAGGTCCCATAGCAGCAAAAGAGGCATCATGTCACCCACCAACGGAGAAGGCCACTTTTAGTTATTTAGGCCCCAGCACCCAGACAGAGGAGAGAGGTCCCAAAGCAGAGAATCAGGCTTCATGTCACCCACCAATGGAGAAGGCCACTTTCAGATATTTAGACCCCTGGCACCCAGACGAAGGAGAGGTTCATTCAACTTTGGGTTGCCCCGCAAAATAATGGTAAAATTAAAAAAAAGAGTGTCAATAAAGAAGTGCCCTGGAGTACAATAATATATGGTTCAGGGGAGGTAGTTATAAATGTCTATTCTGCACAAGGGATCCATGCCTGGTTCATTTTTATGAACGTCAGCTTGTCCACGTTGGTTGTGGACAGGCGGCTGCGTTTGTCAGTAATGACGCCACCTGCCGTGCTGAATACACGTTCAGACAAAACGCTGGCCGCCGGGCAGGCCTGCACCTCCAAGGCATAAAAGGCTAGCTCTGGCCACGAGGACAATTTGGAGACCCAGAAGTTGAATGGGGTCGAACCATCAGTCAGTACATGGAGGGGTGTGCACACGTACTGTTCCACCATGTTAGTGAAATGCTGCCTCCAGCTAACACGTTCCGTATCAGGTGGTGGTGCAGTTAGCTGTGGCGTGGTGACAAAACTTTTCCACATCTCTGCCATGCTAACCCTGCCCTCAGAGGAACTGGCCGTGACACAGCTGCATTGGCGACTTCTCGCTCCTCCTCTGCTTTCGTCTTGGGCTTCCACTTGTTCCCCTGTGACATTTGGGAATGCTCTCAGTAGAGAGTCTATCAATGTGCGCTTGTACTCGCGCATCTTCTTATCATGCTCCAGTGCAGGAAGTAAGGTGGGCACATTGTCTTTGTACCGGGGTTCCAGCAGGGTGGCAACCCAGTAGTTCGCACATGTTAAAATGTGGGCAACTCTGCTGTTGTTGCGCAGGCAATGCAGCATGTAGTCGCTCATGTGTGCCAGGCTGCCCAGAGGTAAGGGCAAGCTGTCCTCTGTGGAAGGTGTATCGTCATCGTCCTCCGTTTCCCCCCAGCCACGCACCAGTGATGGGCCCGAGTTGCGTTGGGTGCCATCCTGCTGTGAACATGCTTTATCCTCACCCTCCTCCCCATCCTCCTCGTTCTCCAGTAGTGGGCCCTGGCTGGCCACATTTGTACCTGGCCTCTGCTTTTGCAAAAAAAACTCCCTCTGAGCCACTTCTAAGAGACTGGCCTGAAAGTGCTAAAAATGACCCCTCCTCCTCCTCCTCCTCCTGGGCCACCTCCTCTTCCATCATCGCCCTAAGTGTTTTCTCAAGGAGACATAGAAGTGGTATTGTATTGTATTACTGGTCCACATATCTGTGGTTAGGTGGACCTTGCCACAGATGGCGTTGCGCAGTGCACACTTGATTTTATCGGATACTTGGTTGTGCAGGGAATGCACGGATGTCTTGGAGAAGTAGTGGCGGCTGGGAATAACATACTGTGGGACAGCAATCGCCATCAGCTGTTTGAAGCTGTCTGTGTCCACCAGCCTGAATGACAGCATTTCAAAGGCCAGTAGTTTAGAAATGCTGGCATTCAGGCCCAGGGCTCAAGGGTGGGTAGGTGGGAATTTACGCTTTCTCTCCAATGTTTGTGAGATGGAGTGCTGAATGCTGCCATGTGACATGGTGGAGATGCTTGGTGACGTGGTGTTGGTGGCACATCCTATGTTTGGTGGGCGGCAGGTTCCAACATTCCTCCTGAGGCGGAGGAAGAGGCCGAGGCAGCACCAGAAGAGGGAGCAGGGGGAGCCTGAGTGAGTTCTTTGTTTTTAAGGTGTTTACTCCACTGCAGTTCATGCTTTGCATGTAGATGCCTGGTCATGCAGGTTGTGCTAAGGTTCAGAACGTTAATGCCTCGCTTCAGGCTCTGATGGAACAGCGTGCAAACCACTCGGGTCTTGTCGTCAGCACATTGTTTGAAGAAATGCCATGCCAGGGAACTCCTTGAAGCTGCCTTTGGGGTGCTCGGTCCCTGGTGGCGGTGGCCAGTTTATACTATATGTAAAATATATGGTTATGCAGGATAGGTCATCAACATACTGACGTTTTCATTTTTCACTTTCCACCTTCCCAGAGTGTAGTGGGAAGAGGGAATAAAATTCCAAATGGGGTGGAAATCGGAAAAAAAGCAACTGACCTGTTACTGACCTGTTACCTTCATTCTCCAGGTCAGTACAATTACATTGATACCACACTTGTACAGTTTTTCTTGTGTTTTAATACTGGGGAAAAAAACTTGAAAAAAAATATATATTTTTCATCACCATATTCTGACCCCTAGAACTTTTTTGTAGTTATGTGTACAGAGCTGTGTGAGGGATAATTGTTTGTGGGTCAATCTGTACTTTTCAGTGATACAATATTCAATTGATAATTTTTTGTAAAGAATTTTTAGGGAGCTGAAGTGACCAAAAATTGCAAATTGCTATATATTTTTTTGGTTACACCATTTGCCGTATGGCATCAATATTGTTATATTTTAATAGTATGGGCATTATCGCAAGTGGCCAGGCCCATAATGATTATTTTTTTTATTGGTTAAGTATTTTTATTTTAGGGAAAGGGGGGTGATTTGAACTTTTTTTTTTACTTAACTTTTTTTAAGTCACCCTGCGGGACTATAACTGACAGTCATTAGATTAAACATTGTGTTAATTGATGGCTATATAGCCATAATTGAACACTTCGTTTTGAATATAACAATACAGTGCTGCCACCTAGTGGCCTCTAATTGTATATTCCACTAATAGCAGCCGAAGCCTGCTTGAGGCTTCGGGCTAATAGTATACTGCAATTAGTTGCCTGATCTCTTCCGGGGAAAGCTGTTACGGAAGTGGGAAGCACAGCTCCCGCTTCCGGCCTGCCTCAGGCCCGGCCGTCACTGCATTTACCCAGTGTGCTGTTAGGGAGAAATAACGTCCCTGCCCGTGCTTACTGGTCCACGTATCGGTAGTTATGTGGACCTTGCCACAGATGGCGTTGCTCAGTGCACACCTGATTTTGTCCCCCATTTGTTTGTGCAGGTAAGGGATGGCTCAACTGGAAAAGGAGTGGTGGCTGGGAACGACGTGCTGTGGGAAAGCAAACGCCATAAGGTTTTTAAAACTCTCGGTCTCCACCAGACGGAATGACAGCATTTCAAAGGCCAGAAATGTTGAAATGATGGCATTCAGGGCCAGGGATCGCGGGTGGGTAGGGGGGTACTTCCTCTTTCGCTCCATTGTTTGGAAGATGGACAGCTGAATGCTGCCATGGGACATTGTGGTGCTGCTTGTTTAAGGTGACGGACGTGGTGGCGTTGCTGCTACATCCTCTGTTTGCGGCGTGGCCGGTGCCACTGTCACTCCAGAGGTGGAGGAAAAGGCCGAGACTGCAGCAGAAGAGGGTGCAGGAGGAGCCTGAGACCTTTCTTGGTTTTGGAGGTGTTTACTCCACTGCAGCTCGTGCTTTGCACTTAGATGCCTGGTCATGCAGGTTGTGTTCAGGTTTAGTACGTTTATGCCTCGCTTCAGGCTCTGATTGCACAGCGTGCAAACCACTCGTGTTTTGTCGTCTGCACATTGTCTGAAGAAATGCCATGCCAGGGAACTCCTTGGAGCTGACTTTGTTGTGCTCGGTCCCTGGGTGCAGTGGGCAGTAGCAGGCATACTGTCTAGGGGACGGCCGCTCTGCTTTTGCACTCTGCTCCCTCTTTTGCTGTGCTGGTGGCTCTGTGCGACCATCGCCTCTCCCTCCGAACTGCACAGGTCCATCGCATGACCTTGATTCCATGTGGGGTCTAGGACTTTATCGTCCTCCACATCATCTTCCACCCAGTCTTCACCCCTGCCCTCCTTGTTGGTTTGCACACTGTAGAAAGCCGCAGCAGTTGGCACCTGTGTTTCGTCATCATTAGAGACATGCTGCTGTGGTCCTCCCATGTCCACATTCTGAAACATAAGTGGTTGGACATCGGTGCACTTAATCTCTTCCACTTCTGGGGCAGGGCTAGGTGGATGCCCTGGGAAACCTTGTCAGCAGAGTCAAAAAGAATAAGAGACTGCTGCATGACTTGGGGCTCAGACTGCTTAGCTGATTTGCAAGTGGGTGAGGTGCTAGATAGATGCCCATGGCCTGCAGGTGCCAACTCTGAGTTTTCAGCAGTGGACTGGGTGGGAGACAATGTGAAGGTACTGGAGGCACTGTCAGCCACCCAATCTACTAGCGACTGTACTTGTTCTGGCCTCACCATTCGTAGAGTGGCATTCGGGCCTACTAAATAGCGCTGAAGGCTCTGTCGTCTACGCGCACCTGGGGAAGGTGTTTCATTTAGGCGTGTAGCTGGCACAGATCGACCACGTCCTCTCCCTGCAACAGGAGCTCCACCAACACCAGCAGCACCACAACCAGGGCCACATCCCTTATGTCATGCTCTCCTCATTTTTTGTGGTCACCCACCGAAGTAACAGACGTTTTTACTAAATTGAGTTCCCTGTCAGCAATGCAGAGCAGGGGCTTTTCACCGGCAAAACTCGGTTAATGTCACCCACCAATGGAACAGAAGATTTTTACGAATTTACCTCCCTGTCATCTATGCAGAGCAGGGGTTTGTATATGGCAAAACTTGATTAATGTCACCCAAGACTGTAACAGAAGATTTTTACTAATTTACCTCCCTGTCACCTATGCATAACAGGAGTTCGTATATGGCAAAAATGGGTTAATGTCACCAAATAATGTAACAGACGATTTTTACTATTTTACCTCCCTGTCACCTATCCAGGGTGGCTGACAGTGCCTCCAGTACCTTCACATTGTCTCCCACTCGGTCCACTGCTGAAAACTCAAAGTTGGCACATGCAGGCCATTGGCATCTATCTAGCACCTCACCCACTTGCAAAACAGAGGTTTGTATACGGCAGAACTGGGTTAATGTCACTCAATAATGTAACAGATGATTTTTACAAATTTACCTCCCTGTCACCTATGCAAAGCAGGGGTTTGTATATGGCAAAACTGGGTTAATGTCACCCAATAATGTAACAGACGATTTTTATAAATCTACCTCCCTGTCACCTATGCAGAGCAGGGGTTTGTACATGGCAAAAATTGTAAAATGTCACCCACCAATGGAACAGACAATTTTTACAAATTTACGTCCCTGTCACCTATCTAGCACACATTTTTTTTTTTATAGCATCAATGTAAATGCAGTATGTTACGGTTGTATTGGACTGTCAGAAATGCAGCGTACCATGCAAATTTGCTATCTAGCACAAAAAAATTAGCTTTTTTATATCAGAAATGTAACTGTAGTATGTAACAGTTTAATTGGACTGTCAGAAATGCAGCATAGCCCATAAATGTACTATCTAGCAAAAAAGTGTGCTTTTTACATCAGCAAGGTAACTGTTTTATTGGGCTGACAGATATGCAGTGCCTGTTGCAGACAGATAAAAAATCGCTTTAGGTCACAAGAACATGTGACAGACTGATGTAATTGAATAATTTTCACTGCCAGGTATGCACTGCAGGCCGCAGGGGTACTTGTCTGGCCAGAAAAGGGAATTTGTCCTCCACTGAGCTACCACAACAGAATTAAAGTAATGTCCCTGGCACACATAAAGTTCACATGCAGTTGCTGACGACGCCCACCGAACATGCAGATGGATTAAAGGTTGTTTTTCAGTGTCACTGGGCTCATGGCTGGGTACAAAAATGTAGCATAGCACCCTCGCTGTACTTTGAAGATTGAACACCAAGTACACCAGAATTCTTCCCTAATCTCTCCCTCACAGCTTCAGCAGCATCCTATCTCTACACTGAGAAGAGCAGAGTGACGTGCGGCGCTACTAGACTCCAGCCTATATAGAAGCTGGGTCACATGCTGCTCTTGGCCAATCACAGCCATGCCATTATTAGGCATGGCTGTGATGGCTTCTAAGGGCAGACTAGTGAAACGCTTGTTGATTGGCTGCACTGCAGGCTTTCAAAAAGCGGCAAGAAATCCACAAACACCGAACACGAATCTGAACTTTTACGGAAATGTCCGGGTTCGGGTCCGGGTACCAAAAACCCTAAAGTTCAGTACGAAACCCGAACTTTACAGTTTGGGTTCGCTTGACCCTAGTTACCACATAAAGTGACACATGTCAGATTTTGAAAAAATGGCCTGGGAAGAAGTGCGAAAACTGGCCAGGAGAAGAAGGAGTTAAATGACCAAAATTGCCACACCTGGGGAAAGAAGGTGTGGCAAGCACCAGAAACAACACAGACATCATTTTATCCAAAAGAAAAACATGTCAGATCAAACCATGTGTTGCCAGTCTCATAGATCTCCTGCCACTCGTTGTGGGAATGTCCGTATATCTCGTACATTGGTGACGACAACTTGCGACATTTGATAAATTTGGCACAATTTACACCATTATAGACTCAAGCAAAACTCACTTCGAATATTACCCTCATGATAAATTTCCCCCGATGTCTAAGGGTACCCATACACATTATAAATTGGCGTGGTATTATAAGGCAGGAAGTGCTCCACCCCATATGTAGTGGTGCATCTATACCGTGGGGGGGGGGGCAGATCCTGCACTTGTGGTCCGCTGATAATGGCGTTCCCCAGCAAAAATGCAGCGGACCACAAGTACCAAAATGGACATCCTACACAGGATAGCAAATGTGTGGATGTAATATACAAACCCACTGACAATTTGCAAAAGAGTTTGCTGCTCACCAAGCAAGCAGTCTTTGGGGTAGTTCAGGGGAAGGGTGACAGTAAGGAGGCTGAGGAAAGTGAGGTAGCTAGCTGGATGACAGTAAGAAAGGGGGGTAGAGGGAAGAGTGCCAGGGAGGCCAGCCCTGATCTGACACACCCCAACAAGTTTGCACGTTTGGCAGCTGAGGGGGGTGGCAGCTCAGGGACAGCACTGCTGCAGCCAGACACTTCCTCTGCCGGTCAGGGGAATGTCAGCTCCAGTAAGAAGGGGACCAGTAGAGCATGGCAGGCCAGACAGGTACTGGTAGTGGGAGACTCAATTATTAGGGGAACAGATAGGGCGATCTGTCACAAAGATCGTGATCGCCGAACAGTGTGCTGTCTTCCTGGCGCTAGAGTTCGACACATCGCAGATCGGGTTGACAGATTACTGGGAGGGGCTGGAGAAGATCCAGCGGTCATGGTCCATATCGGAACCAATGACAAAGTTTGAGGAAGGTGGAGAGTCCTTAAGAATGATTTCAGGGATTTAGGTGAAAAGCTTAGGGCAAGGACCTCAAAGGTAGTATTTTCCGAAATACTGCCTGTACAACCCGCCACACAAGAAAGGCAGAGGGAGATTAGAGAGGTTAACAAGTGGCTCAAGAACTGGTGTAGGAAGCAGGGTTTTGGGTTCATGGAGAACTGGGCCGACTTTGCTATCGGCTACAGGCTCTATCGTAGGGACGGGCTGCACCTCAATGGGGAAGGGGCAGCCGTGTTGGGGAGAAAGATGGCTAGAAGGTTGGAGGAGTGTTTAAACTAGGGACTGGGGGGGAGGGAAATTACATTATAGGAGGGGAAGATAGTGCAGATAGAGACCGGGGGCAAGGTAGTGGGACTGGGGGAGGAATGGAAGGAGGGACTAGAAAAGTTCAGAAGGAAAGGTGTAGGGCAAAAAATATGCATAAACCTCTCAAATGTATGTATACTAATGCCTGAAGCCTGACTAATAAAACTGGGGAACTGGCATTAGTGATGTGTGAGGAGGATTATGACATAGTGGGAATAACTGAGACATGGCTGGACGATAGCTATGACTGGGCTGTTAATGTACAAGGTTACAATCTGTTCAGAAAGGATCGTCAAAACCAGAGAGGGGGAGGGGTCTGCCTTTACATAAAATCCTGTCTAAAGCCCATACTCCGGGAAGACATCTGTGAGGGACACGGAAATGTGGAGTCATTGTGGGTGGAGATAAATGGAGCCAAAAACAATAATAAATTACTAATAGGAGTTTACTATAAACCACCTAATATACCAGAGTCCGCAGAAAATCTATTACTAAACGAGATAAACAAGGCGGCAAACCATAATGAGGTGGTTATTATGGGGGACTTCAACTACCCAGATATAGACTGGGAAACTGAAACCTGTACATCCCATAAAGGAAACAGGTTCTTGGCAATAGCCAAAGACAATTACCTTTCCCAAATGGTTCAGGACCCAACTAGAGGGACGGCCATACTGGACTTAGTATTAACCAATAGACCTGATAGAACAACAGACGTGCAGGTCGGGGGACACCTGGGAAATAGTGACCATAAAGTAATAACCTTCCAATTATCCTTTAAACGAGAGTTTCTACAGGGAGGAACAAGAATACCGGACTTCAAAAAAGCAAAATTTAGCCAACTAAGGGAGGCCATAGGCCCAATTAACTGGGACAAAGTCCTCAAAAATAAAAATACAACCACAAAATGGGAGATTTTTAAAAGCATCGTAACATCTAATTGTGATCGATGCATACCTTATAGAAATAAAAGGCTAAGAAATAAGAAGAAACCAATGTGGATAAATAGAACCGTAAAAAAAGCAATAAATGACAAAAAGAAAGCATATAAATCACTAAAACAGGAGGGGAGCCAGGAAGCTCTGATAAACTATAAGGAAAAAAATAGAATATGTAAAAAACTAATTAAAACTGCCAAACTAGAGATCGAGAGATTAATTGCCAAAGAGAGCAAAACTAACCCAAAAATGTTTTTCAATTATATAAATGGTAAAAAATATAAATCTGAAGGAGTCGGCCCTCTACATAGCAATGAGGGGGGAGTTGCAGAAAGCGACGAGGATAAAGCTAAGCTATTAAATATTTTCTTCTCCACTGTTTTCACTGAGGAAAATAAACTGTCAGATGAAATGCAAAATGTAAAAGTAAATTCCCCATTAAAAGTGCCCTGTCTGACCCAGGAAGAAGTACAGCAGTGACTTAAAAAGATTAAAATAGACAAATCGCCAGGACCGGATGGCATACACCCCCGTATCCTAAGGGAATTAAGTGATGTCCTAGCCAGATCCTTATTTTTGATATTCACGGACTCCATACTGACAGGGAATGTTCCACCAGACTGGCGTATAGCAAATGTGGTGCCAATATTGAAAAAGGGTCCAAAAACAGAGCCTGGAAATTATAGGCCGGTAAGTTTAACATCTGTTGTGGGTAAACTGTTTGAAGGTTTTGTAAGAGATGCTATCTTGGAGTATCTCAATGAAAATAAGCAAATTACACCATATCAGCATGGCTTCATGAAGGATCGGTCATGTCAAACTAATTTAATCAGTTTCTATGAGGAGGTAAGTTCTAGACTTGACAGCGGCGAATCAATGGATGTCGTATATCTGGACTTCTCCAAAGCATTTGACGCTGTACCACATAAAAGGTTAGTATATAAAATGAGAACACTTGGACTAGGAGAAAATATCTGTATGTGGGTAAGTAACTGGCTCAGTAATAGAAAACAGAGAGTGGTTATTAACGGTACACACTCAGATTGGGTCACTGTAACTAGTGGGGTACCTCAAGGATCAGTATTGGGCCCTATTATTTTCAATATATTTATTAATGATCTTGTAGAAGGCTTGCACAGCAAAATATTAATTTTTGCAGATGACACTAAACCGTGTAAAGTAATTAACACTGAAGAGGACAGTTTTCTGCTACAGAGGGATCTGGATAGATTGGAGCCTTGGGCAGAGAAATGGCAGATGAGGTTTAACACTGACAAATGTAAAGTTATGCACATGGGAAGGAATAATGCAAGTCACCCGTACATACTAAATGGTAAAACACTCAGTAACACTGACATGGAAAAGGATCTAGGAATTTTAATAAATAAAAACTAAGCTGTAAAAACCAGTGTCAGGCAGCTGCTGCTAAGGCCAATAAGATAATGGGTTGCATCAAAAGGGGCATAGATGCCCGTGATGAAAATATAGTCTTACCACTTTATAAATCACTAGTCAGACCACACATGGAGTACTGTGTACAGTTCTGGGCTCCTGTGAACAAGGCAGACATAGCATAGCTGGAGAGGGTTCAGAGGAGGGCAACTAAAGTAATAACTGGAATGAGGCAACTACAGTACCCTAAAAGGGTATCAAAATTAGGGTTATTCACTTTAGAAAAAAGACGACTGAGGGGAGATCTAATAACTATGTATAAATATATCAGGGGTCAGTACAGAGATCTCTCCCATCATCTATTTATCCCCAGGACTGTGACTGTGACGAGGGGACATCCTCTGCGTCTAGAGGAAAGAAGGTTTGTACACAAACATAGAAAAGGGTTCTTCACGGTAAGAGCAGTAAGACTATGGAACTCTCTGCCTGAGGAGGTGGTGATGGTGAGTACAATAAAGGAATTCAAGAGAGGTCTGGATGTATTTCTGGAGCGCAATAATATTTCAGGCTATAGCTACTAGAGAGGGGTCGTTGATCCAGGAAGTTGTTCTGACTGCCTGATTGGAGTCGGGAAGGAATTTTTTCCCCTTAAGTGGGGAAAATTGGCTCTACCTCACAGGGGTTTTTTGCCTTTCTCTGGATCAACTTGCAGGAAACAGGTCGAACTGGATGGACAAATGTCTTTTTTCGGCCTAATATACTATGTTACTATGTTACTATGTAATAAACAATATAACATTAACATTTACAAAAACAGGTGAACTCTGCGGTCTGACTAAACCCTCATACTGGGGATAAAATGGAGAATTTAGTCAATATAGCCTCATGTTTAAGGACATATAGGAGCCCCAGCACCACGCCAAAGTATCTCAAGTAGCTACCTCTGCCGTATGGGCAATACCAGGAGCCAGTGGGCGAATTACAGAAACGTAAGGTCCGACTCACAGCAAACTCCCAGTTACCTCCAGCATGCA
This sequence comes from Bufotes viridis, assembly GCA_033119425.1. Classification (NCBI taxonomy): domain Eukaryota; kingdom Metazoa; phylum Chordata; class Amphibia; order Anura; family Bufonidae; genus Bufotes; species Bufotes viridis. The sequence goes on from CM065590.1 coordinate 102,440,268, forward strand.
GCCATGCTTACAATAGACTGACTGATAAGGCCCAGGCCTCACAGGTGCACCAGAATGTTGCCTGTGGATGGAAATAAAGGCACATTCAGATTTTGAGTTTTTACATCCCAAGCATATCTATATACTCTATATACGCCATCTATATATTCTCAGAATGGCTTGGATAAATAAAAGTGTTCCAAAGTTGTTACCACATGAAGTGACACATGTCAGATTTTCAAAAAATGGCCTGGGCAGAAGGGCGAAAACTGGCCTGGAGTAGAAGGGGTTAAATGACCAAAATAGCCACACCTGGGGAAAGAAGGTGTAGCAAGCACCAGAAACAACTCAGACATCATTTGATCCAAAAGGAAAACAAGTCAGATCAAACCACGTGTTGCCAGTATCACAGAACTCCTGCCACCTGTCGTGGGAACGTCTGTATGTCCTGGTACATCCGTGACAACAACTTGCGACATTTGATACATTTGGCACAATTTACACCATTATAGACTGAAGCAAAACTCACTTCAAATATTACCCTCATGATAAATTTTCCCCGATGTCTAAGGCCCCTTTCACACGGGCGAGTTTTCCGTGCGGGTGCAATGAGTGAGGAGGACGCATTGCACCCGCACTAAATCCGGACCCATTCATTTTTATAGGGCTGTGCACATGAGCGGTGATTTTCACGCATCACTTCTGTGTTGCGTGAAAATCGAAGCATGCTCTATATACTGCGTTTTTCACACAACGCAGGCCCCATAGAAGTGAATGGGGGTGCGGGAAAATCGCAAGCATCCGCAAGCAAGTGCGGATGCAGTGCGATTTTCCCGCATGGTTGCTTAGCAACGGGACCAGATCTTTATTATTTTCCCTTATAACATGGTTATAAGGGAAAATATTAGCATTCTTAATAAAGAATGCTTAGTAAAATGAAGATGAAGGGGTTAAAAATAATAAAAGTTAACTTACCTTAGCCACTTGATCGCGTAGTTGTGATCTGTCTGCTGTCTTCAAGCTTCAGCTAACAGCTAAAGGACCTGTGATGACGTCACATCACATGGTCCAATCACATGGTCCATCTTACCATGGTGATGGAACATGTGATTGGACCATGTGATGTGACGTCATCACAGGTCCTTTAGCTGTTAGCTGAAGCTTGAAGACAGCAGACAGATCACAACTACGCGATCAAGTGGCTAAGGTAAGTTAACTTTTATTATTTTTAACCCCTTCATCTTCATTTTACTAAGCATTCTTTATTAAGAATGCTAATATTTTCCCTTATAAATGTGACGTCATCACAGGTCCTTTAGCTGTTAGCTGAAGCTTGAAGAGAGAAGACAGATCGCAACTACGCGATCAAGTGGCTAAGGTAAGTTAAGTTTTATTATCTTTAACCCCTTCATCTTCATTTTACTAAGCATTCTTTATTAAGAATGCTATTATTTTCCCTTATAACCATGTTATAAGGGAAAATAATAAATTCTCCAGAATACTCTACCCGAAACCGGACTTCAGTGATGAAGTCCGGCTTCGGGTCTGGGTTCCAAACATGGGGATTTTTCACACGCACGTGCAAAACGCATTACCAACGTTTGCACCCGCGCGGAAAAATCGCGCATATTCCCGCAACGCACCCGCCTCTTATCCGGGCGTCAAACATGACGCCCGTGTGAAAGAGGCCTAAGGGTACCCATACACATTAGTTGAAAGTTGATCACAACATCTTTTAAAAAATAATGCGCATTGAAAATAAACAAAGGGCAATCGTTTTAGCAGACCGATGGAAGACCATTATCGTTTGAAATGGAGTCAGCCATGTTTAATACTTTCTACTGATAGTCAGACAAAAGATCTTTCTTTGAAACAAATGTTACCAGGTGTTTGTTTGTTAAACTGCTTTTCAATCATCAACCAACTTCTATCTAATGTGTATCTAATGTGTATGGCCACTTTTAGACCTGATTAAGAGCAATGAATAAATTGTCAGTAATTGTTAGTATATTATAATATAATATTATATATACTAATTTGTATCATTGCTTTAACAAAACAAATAATGGAGATGAAGATTTACTTTACCTATAAAGCTGGATCAGAATTTCTCATAATCATTAGCCATAACTCACGAAGGAGGGGCAAGGAGATATAGATGAGAAAATAGAAATGAAAAAGAATATGTTCCCTAAAACATGGAGAAGAAAAGGATATCTGTGCTCTTTCAGTTCCATTTACTGTCAGATGTCTTTTTCTGTAGCTGATGCTTCAGTACATTGTTAAGCAGCCCTAGAAGCTGGAGCAGCAGGCACTTTGGACTACTCCATCATAAATTTGGAATGTAAGTGCTACAAATAAAAGCATGAAGAGGGTGAGAATTACTGATATATAGTAAGAGGAGGTAAAGTATGCTGCAGAAAACATTAGAGAGAACTTCTCCATCAAATGGATCATGGGATTGATTATGTACACACTTCAGGTAATATCTTGACAACAATATTTGCAAGATTTGACCTGCATGACCACTACATCGTGAAGCAAGAGCTGAGAGTAAGGGCTCATGCACACAAATTTATTTTTTGTCTGTGTCCGTTCAGTTTTTTTTTTTTTTTGCGGCAGTTTTCTAGAATCCCTGAGAGCTATATGTTTCTACTCCAATCATGCTTACTTTTTTGTAGAAGTAAAAAACTGGGAGAGCAACAGCCTATAAAGAGGCTCTTTCGCCAGGATCTACCCTATTAAACTAGTCACATAGTGTGATGGGGTTGATCATGCTGTGTAAAAAGATACCTGTCGTTGCTTTGGAGGAGCCGACGTTTCAGAGACATTTAACATTAAGGCCTCTTTCACACGGGCGTCACGTTTGATGCCCGGATCAGAGGCAGGTGCGTTGCGGGAAAATGCAGGATTTTTCCGCGCCAGTGGAAAGCGTTTTAATGCGTTTTGCACGCGCGTGCGAAAAATAGGCATGTTTGGTACCCAGACCCGAAGCCGGACTTCATCACTGAAGTCCGGTTTTGGGTTGAGTATTCTGCATATTTTATTATTTTCCCTTATAACACAATTATAAAGGAAAATATTAGCATTCTCAATAAAGAATTCAAAGTAAAAAAGGCAATAGAGGGTTAAAAATAATAAAAAAATAAACTCACCTCTTCCATTTGATTGCGTAGCTGCCGGTTACCGGTCTTTGGACCATGTGACCCAGTGACGTCACTGAAGGTCCTTCACCCCCTTCCCGGGTGAATACAGAGCAGGAGACCGGTAACCGGCAGTTACGCGATCAAATGGAGGGGGTGAGTTTATTTTTTTATTATTTTTAACCCTCTAGTGCCCTTTTTACTCTATTGAGAATGCTATTATTTTCCTTTATGACTATGTTATAAGGGAAAATAATAAAGATCGGGTCCCCATCCCGATCGTCTCCTAGCAACCATGCGGGAAAATCTCACCGCATCCGCACTTGGTTGCAGATGCTTGCGATTTTCCCACAACCCTATTCACTTCTATGGGGCCTGCGTTGTGTGGAAAACACAGAATATAGAGCATGCTGCGATTTTCACACAACACAAAAGTGATGCGGGAAAATCACCGCTCATGTACACAGCCCCATAGAAATGAATGGCTCCGGATTCAGTGCGGGTGCAATGCGTTCACCTCACGCATTGCACCCGCACGGAAATCATGCCCGTGTGAAAGGTGCCTAAATGTTTTTTAAAATTATTGAGGATTTCCCCTGTAACTGGTGCTTACAGTATCCCAAGTTACTAGGGCAATATAGCTCCCAGAGAGGTTTACAGGGCTATACAGTGCTGTACAACCTCACTAGAGAGCTGATCTGGGTCAGCTAATACCCAGTAGCTTTTACAGGCTCACAGCCACCGACAGTCACACGACCAATGGGAGCGGATTCAGGAAGCGGCATTGTACTTTCTGATCTATAGGCACAGCACTCATTGAGCACTGTGTATACTTCCATAGGGATAGCAGGGACTGTGAAAAACCATCCCTGCCTGTTGTCACTAACTGCAGGCCCCCTTCTCTGTAGCTGCATGATCAGTGTGCAGGTGCGATCTCTGGACGGCTGTTTTAAAATGCCCAATCAGAGATAAGTTACCGCCCGAAAGTTAATAGTCTATGGACAGTCGAAACTGGTAAAGATTTTTTATGGGCAGAGACCAAATACAAAGACCAGATTCCTGGATGCTCATAAACACCAGTCCATCCTATCAGTCCACACATATTTGCCCTGGCTTATGTAGTATCCACCACCAGTTCCTTCATCCTGTGGTCCAAGTTTTAACATGACTGCTTCATGGAAATCAATAAGAAGTTGTCACCATACTGTAGCTGCATAATATTGTGTTGTTTGCTGTAATTTTTGTAAATGCAAATTTCCTTACAAAAGCTATTGAACAACTGATAATATTTGATTACTGTTACATGCCTATTTTATAGACAGCACCATGGTTTTAAAAGAAAATGCCCTTTAAATTGGGATCAACTCTAAAAACTAGGAAAGATTAATACAATTGCAGAATTTATGCTATTTTTGCAAACAAAGTTATTAAATGCAGGTATAGGTTTAGGAAAATATTGTAGAGTGTGTCAATATTGGACAGAATTCAAAATACTTCTGCCTATTGTGTTAGCGCTTTTAACATTTCCTTGTCTAAATTGCTCCATTAGAGCAGTAAATTTAAGTCTGTATTTTCCCTATAATCAAAGTTGTCATATCTGGCAAATAGTTTAACCCCTTATTGACAACCAGTACGCCCTTTTATTGGGTCTCTAAGGGGCCTTAGGCTTGGCCGTCTGCATGGGTCCCCAGAAACAGAATAACCACCACAAACAGCTTCAAACTATATTGTACAGGCAGTTTAAGAGGATACAAAAGTATAATTTCGGCAATCTGTATCTGCTGGCATCTCTCCTCTCCTGGAGAACAGTTCCCTGCTACTCATGCGATCCTTGTTCCCTCTTTATAGCCCTTGCTTGTGTGGAGTCCCACATAGTGTGCATGTGCCCTCCAGGCCCCCATGGACTCCCTGGCCCCCCCTCCCAATTCCCAGCTATGTATGTCCCCTGAGTGCCACTGTCGCTACCACTGCTCCTACCACCACCACCACATTTACAAAAGCCACTACTACTACTGTCCATGTGGCTGCTGCTGCTATTATCCACATTCTTACTCTCGGATGACAAAGCCTGGGTCTTTCCTTTTGCATTCTTCCATTTTGCAGACAATTTATTATGATGCCTATAATATGAAATATGAAAATTCACAGGTTTCCTATAAATGAAGGTAACGAGTTTCCTAAAAGAAAAGTCACTGGTTTGGTACACAAAGATTATTAAACGGTACTATAAATAGTAACATAGTATATATAAGACCGAAAAAAGACATTTGTCCATCCAGTTCGGCCTGTTTCCTACAAGTTGATCCAGAGGAAGGCAAAAAACCCCTGTGAGGCAGAAGCCAATTTTCCTCACTTAAGGGGAAAAAAATTCCTTCCCGACTCCAATCAGGCAATCAGAATAACTCCCTGGATCAACGACCCCTCTCTAGTAGCTATAGCCTCTAATATTATTACACTCCAGAAATACATCCAGGCCCCTCTTGAATTCCTTTATTGTACTCACCATCACCACCTCCTCAGGCAGAGAGTTCCATAGTCTCACTGCTCTTACAGTGAAGAATCCTTTTCTATGTTTGTGTACAAACCTTCTTTCCTCCAGACGCAGAGGATGTCCCCTTGTCACAGTCACAGTCCTGGGGATAAATAGATGATGGGAGAGATCTCTGTACTGACCCCTGATATATTTATACATAGTTATTAGATCTCCCTCAGTCGTCTTTTTTCTAAAGTGAATAACCCTAATTTTGATAACCTTTCAGGGTACTGTAGATCCCTCATTCCAGTTATTACTTTAGTTGCCCTCCTCTGAACCCTCTCCAGCTCTGCTATGTCTGTCTTGTTCACAGGAGCCCAGAACTGTACACAGTACTCCATGTGTGGTCTAACCAGTGATTTGTAAAGTGGTAGGACTATGTTCTCATCACGGGCGTCTATGCCCCTTTTGATGCAACCCATTATCTTATTGGCCTTGGCAGTAGCTGCCTGACACTGTTTTTTGCAGCTTAATTTGCTGTTTATTAAAATTCCTAGATCCTTTTCCATGTCAGTGTTACCGAGTGTTTTACCATTTAATATGTACGGGTGACTTGCATTATTCCTTCCCATGTGCATAACTTTACATTTGTCAGTGTTAAACCTCATCTGCCATTTTTCTGCCCAAGCCTCCAATCTATCCAGATCCCTCTGTAGCAGAAAACTGTCCTCTTCAGTGTTAATTACTTTACACAGTTTAGTGTCATCTGCAAAAATAGATATTTTACTGTGCAAGCCTTCTACAAGATCATTAATAAATATATTGAAGAGAATAGGTCCCAATACTGACCCCTGAGGTACCCCACTAGTTACAGTGACCCAATCTGAGTATCTACCGTTAATAACCACCCTCTGTTTTCTGTCACTCAGCCAGTTACTTACCCACATACAGACATTTTCTCCCAGTCCGAGCATCCTCATTTTATGTACTAACCTTTTATGAGGTACGGTGTCAAATGCTTTGGAGAAGTCCAGATATACGACATCCATTGGTTCGCCGCTGTCAAGTCTAGAACTTAGCTCCTCATAGAAGCTGATTAAATTTGTTTGGCATGACCGATCCCTCATGAAGCCATGCTGATATGGCGTTATTTGCTTATTTTCATTGAGATACTCCAAGATAGCATCTCTTAGAAACCCTTCAAACAGTTTACCAACAATAGATGTTAAACTTACCAGCCTATAATTTCCAGGCTCTGTTTTTGGACCCTTTTTGAATATTGGCACCACATTTGCTATGCGCCAATCCTGTGGAACATTCCCTGTTATTATAGAGTCCGTAAATATCAGAAATAATGGTCTGGCTATGACATCACTTAATTCCCTTAGTGCAACAGATATAATGCACTGAAAAAAATGTGCAGTTGATTATTTGTGGCAGCGGGTTGCTATTGAGGTGCTGTGCTGGCAGTAATGAACTGAAGAAACTTAAAATGTTGAAAAAAATTGCTGTCTCTCTGCATTTAATATCACTGGTATAAAAATGATGTTATTGCCATAAAATTCTATAGGTATGATGCAACACTTTTAATAACATAGGGGGATATAATGCAGTAAAAAAATGTGCAATTACTCAGTGATTGCAGCAGAATACTATTGTGGTGGCGTGCTGGCAATAATGACCTATAGAAACTTGAGGGTTCCAAAAATGACTGCCTCTCTGCGTTTTATAATACTGGTATAAAAATATTGTTATTGATTGGCTGATCCAGGCTGTCCCTCAGCCAATCAGAGCAAGCCCTCCCCCCCACTTCCTCCCAGTGTGATCCTTCATCTTCTTCCTCCTTCATTGTTTTTCTCTGCCACAATTAACAGTAAAATGATGCTGGGTGCCATTTTTATGGGATTCGTCTAAAGCGAATTGCAAAAGCTTTGGATTTGTTTGGCATCGCAAAAGCTTTGGATGTTTAGAGTCAATTTGCTCATCCTTAATTTGGTGCATCTTCAGATACCGTTGAACCTAGATCTTGTTATAAATTGCTGCATTTCTAGTGGATAATATTGCTTCTATGTTTCATCCGTGTTTAACCAGCAGAACTGGATAAAAGCTAGATTTGCTAGCCAGGAGCAAGAACACTAGCAACAGATCCTCCATATTGTTGCATAGCTAGACAGATTTATCATTCACGGCCCCAGGAAAGCTGGGTAACACATTATGTTGAGCTGTAATAGGGACTAATCTATGTAAATAAATCCTTCTCGCTCCCAAATAGTGCCATAGCTAGGCAGATTCGTCTGTGTTCTGTATCTTCAAACATGCTGGTTATATCACTACAAGGTTTATGTTGTAGTCACATTCACACAAATCATGCCCCTCATATATAACAACTACAACATAGTCAGAGCACGGCATCTGAGAGTAGAAAACCAAAGAGCCCTGCACTCCTGGGCCATGGATGGCTCTCCCACATGGCAATCAGGGATGCCATTGGTTCGCTCTGAAAGCCCCAGTCTCTCTGAAGGGCTCCATATGAACATAGGAAATCTGCAATCCATTGTTTATGTAATTCAATGCAATGTATTGTAGAATCAATCCCATGATTGCTTATTATAGTCATCTAGAGTGGGTTAAAAAAGTAAAAAAAAAGATTAGAATAAATCGATTTAAAAATATAAAAAAATATATAAAATAAATATAAACATTCTAATCACCCCCTTTCTGCATAATAAAAATAAAAATCAATAATTAAAAAAATAAACATCATAGGCATCCCCATGTCGTAAAATGCCCAAACTATTAAAATATAAGGGTATTTATCCCATACAGTAAATTATGTATTTTTTCACTTCGCACCCCAAAAAATGTAAATAAAAAGTGACCAAAATTGATACACACTTCGAAATATTAACAAAATAAAAACTACAGGTCGACCCACAAAAATGAGCCCTCACATTGCTACGTAGACATAACTATCAAAAAGTCAGAATATTTTTATGAATTTTTTCAGTACCAAAACTCAAGAAAAACTATATAAATGTGGTATCCTTGTAATTGTATTGACCTAAAGAATAAAGGTAACAGGTCAGTTTTAGAGCTCAGGGAATGCAGTAAAAACAAAACCCATAAAACTGTGGCAGAATAAAGTTTTTTTCAAATTCCACCCCATTTCCACCAATTGTTTCCAGCTTCCTACTCCATTGTATGTAATATTAAATGGCGCCATTAGAAAGTACAACTTGTCCTTCAAAAAAACAATCCCTCATACTTCTATGTGACCAAAAAAACATACAAGTTAGAGATGTTGGAAGGCAAGGAGTAAAAAAAATGGAATGCAAAAATGCTAATTTCTCATAGACTAATAGGGTTAAAGGAATTCTCTGAAAATGTGATATTGATGACCTATCCTCAGGATAGGTCATTAGTATCTGATTGGTGGAGGTATGACTATAAGCCCTTTTTCCTTTTTTTAGGTTAGTGACATCATGTACATTGGTCACATAACCTAGGGGCAGCTCAGTCTCATTCAAGTGAATGGGTCTGAGCTGCAGTACCAAGCACAGCCACTATACAATGTAATGTCAAGGATACACAAGCCAGAGGAGGCAGGTGTTCTGACAAAAAAAGACTTGTGTTAGTGAAATAAAAATGTCATTGTAAGAGTTAAATCTTAATTCCACCGATATTGTCAGGTGAGGATCTTTTATGGTTCACCTGGAAAATTGAACAGATGTCTCTCCCCCCCTTCTCCAGATCACAATCAGTTACTTATAATGCAGTTAAACAAACAGCGTTAGCTCGCCCTCTCGGAGGCGCAACGTTGCTGCTGGGGACATCTGTTACACTGACCTTTGTACCTGCTCACCATTTAAAAGAAGACACACATATACAAGCAGTTTGTCTTTTACATTTAATTTGTTTTAATGAGATATGTTTCTTTTGATTAATAGTTCTCGGAGGGCAGTCAGAATCACTGGTCTCAGCAAAAAAAAAAAAAAATTATAGCAGACCCTACTCCGGTGCCCAGCTGCCCACATGCACTGTTACTGAGGTCTCTTAACCGAGCCTTGTGTTCTGATCACAATTTGAGATCAATCGTTTGACAACAATGATAAACAATTTATCATTCATATGCCCACATTGTGCCCCCACAGTAGATATGATTCTTCTCCATTTGAGTAAATGAACGAACTGGTGAAATGTCACTTTCAACTTGAGACCATGCTGTTCCTTCAAGATCCTTAATTACTGAAAATAACCATAAATGAAAACTCAGGTATTCAGGTGTCAAGTATTCTCGTAGATTTTTTTGTTTTTTTAATTTAGTCCAAATAATGAATGCAGACACTTAGTCTAAATAAAGTAAAATTACATTTGTGCATTGATCATATTTAGAGATGTCTACCTAATACTGGTGCCTGAAAGAAATCAGCTGGATTTTGCTAACATATCTCAGTAGGTGGAAACCTCATGAGTGAAATATTTCAACATCGTAGAGTCCTTTATTAAATTAAGTCAGGATAATATCAAAGAAAATAATGTTGTTTTAAATGCCAAAAAGCCAAAAGCAGATCATGTAGAACTCCCAACATGATTAATACACTATTAGCTACTGGGAAGAAAGAAAAGATAATTTCAATAAAGGGGTTGTCCCCCAATTAAAGGGGTTGTCTCGCTTCAGCGAATGGCATTTATCATGTAGACAAATTAAATACAAGGCTCTTACTTACTAATGTATTGTGATTGTCCATATTGCCTCCTTTGCTGCCTGGATTCATTTTTCCATCACATTATAGACTGCTTGTATTCAGGGCTTATGACCACCCTGCAACCCAGCAGCGTGGTCGTGCTTGCACACTATAGGAAAAAACGCCAGCCTCTTTGGTAGCCGGGACCGTGAAAGCACACATCTAGTGATGAGCGGCAGGGGCAATATTGGAATTTGCGATATTTTGCGAATATTTGGTAAAATATTCATCATAAATTTGTTATTTTATTAAATTTGTTATTTTTTTTAATGAGAAAATCGGCAATGTAATATGCACATAATGCATGTGCAATACAGGCGTGTGTAAATATAGTTACATTTTTCAAGCTGCTAGAAGTTTCCTGAGACTGGAGAAAATGGTTGGCACGGCAGAAAATTACAATAGCTCTATATGTAGATAGAGTGCTCCGATATATTCACGATTGCGAAAATCGGCAATTAATGATGCGCATATTTTTGCTCAATATGTGCAACTTCACATTTTAGCAGGTCTGACTACATATTAGTGATTGGTGCACTACGTATTGTTGAGAACTTGTGACATCACAGCACTATGTCTGTATGTATGTAGCATGTATGTATGGACAGCAGAACCTATCACACTACCTAACACCCTGCACTGGACCCTATTAGCTACACTATATCACAATCTAACCTACACTGACTATCTCCCACATACTATCTGTATTATATATACAGTACAGTATAAGCTAACTAACTTACTATCTAATGTAATGTGACACAGGAAAGCACAGAGCACAGCAATGACACTGCTGTCTCGCTCAGAACGGTAATAAACTGTAGAAAATGGCTGCTGGGGAGTTTCTTATATAGTAAAGGGGTAGGCAACCTTCCTGTTGGTTGCTAGGGATGTTGCTAAGCTCAGACAAAGACATTGCAGCCTTCTAATTGGCCCACAAGCAAAATGGGAGGTTACTGATGAAAAAAAAAGTTGAATATTCTAAAATATATTATATCAATATATTCTAAATATTTGCGAATTCTCAAAGTTGCGATATTCGCGATTAAAATTCGTAATTCGAATATTCATGCCCAACACTAATGGGCACGCATGTACTGTATTGGTGGCTGTAACCCATGGAAACGAGCATTTTTTAAATGGAAAAATGAATCCGGACAGCAAAGAAGGCAATATGGACAATCACAATACATTAGTAAGTGCCTTATTGTATTAACTTTGTCTACATGGTAAATGTCATTTGCTGAAGTAAATGATTCCACTTGAAAATGGTTGTGTTTTTATCTAACAGAGAGATGTTATATCAGTGGGAAACCCCTTGTGCTGTAGCTCTGTATATGCAAAATAAAAAAAGAGGATGATGTGATTTTTTAGCAATGCTGTTAACTCTTTTTAACTGGATATGGTGTAAGCAAAGTTAGATAAAATAATGGGAACAAATCATTGAGGTCGTTTGTCTGAAGTTGTAAAGTCCAGAAGATATAGTTACATAGTACGGTTCAAAAGAGACAAATGTTTATGAAGTTCAACCATAGAACAGGAGGAGACATGGATAAAAGGAAGAGGTGGGGGAAACAAGAAACTTATAAGTTTCCATAAATGTTGTTATTACTTTGTACTAAGATGCATCTTTTTTGAAGCCTTCGACTGTTTCGCCTGTGACCACGTCCTGAGGTAGACTATTCCACAGATTTGCAGTTCTTAAAAAGTCTTGTCACCTCTGGAGACTAACTTTTTCTTCTCCATGAGGAGGTAGTGTCCCTTTGTCTTTTAAGGTGATTTTACATTGAACAGCTTTTCACCATATTATTTTTTGCACAGGCCTTTTATGTATTTATATAGGTTAATCATGTCCCCCTTAGGCACCTCTTTTCAAGATAAAATAAATGTAATTCTCAATTTATCCTCATAACTAGCACCCTCCATGCCCCTTATCAGTTTAGTCACTGTTCATTTTACTTTTTCCAGCTCCAGAGCATCCTTTCAATGAACTAGCAAACTGAACTGAACTACATATTCCAGATGAGGCTCCAAAGCTTTGTAAAGTGGTAATTTTACATCCCTGTCCCACAGTCCATGCCTCTTTTAATACAATAGAATATCCTAGTGATTCAAATTGCATGCTGTTAGGTAGTCTGTGATCTACAAGTACACTCATATCCTTCTCAACAAATGGCTTTCCCAGTTTTACCTCCAGGACATATGATGCACGTAGATTATTTGTCAAGTGGATGCCCAAACACTCAATGTGTACAAGTTGACTTGTAATTTATGAACCCTTTCCACAGACAGCACTATACAATAAAGATTGCAGTATACTACTGCACTATACTATATGACCACACGATCTGCAGGATCCTAGTTTACAGCATACATTTACCAGATACAACCTAACATCCTCAAAAAAGTTAGTTCAGTTATTTCTGTAGCACAAAGTGTAATATTTAAATGTGTTGTTCACTTTCTTGAGGTTTTTTTTCAGACTGCCCCCAGTGTGGCCGAAACCCATGGTGAGCATACTTATCTGCGGATGGGTTCGAACTCCATTTCTCCCCCTTGGGGGCCGCATGTCCCAGATCTACTGCGCCAACTTCCTGTTTGACGTGGGTCATGTGACCACCACAGTTGATGACTGGCCACAGCTGTCAAGTGTCACCCATGTGTCATTTGACTGCTGTGGCAAGTGATTAGCTGTGGTGGTCACATGACCCGTGTTATACAGGAAATTGACCTGTGGCATCTGAGGGGAAGTTTTGGAACTGGAACCCAGCAGTGGAGATCAGGTAAGTATACTCCCCACAACAGGTCTGGCCACACTGGTGGGGGAGAGGGTTTCTAAAAAATAAGAAAGCTCAGGAAGGTTAACAGCCCCTTTAAGACTCTCAATTGCATAGCGCCAATGGTTCAATGCAAGGTAAATTCATAGTATAACATAATATCAAATTAATAAAAAAAAAAAAAATTGTCAAACAAATGTAATATATTTTTGCAAAGACATAAGTAGAAGTTTGGACAGGGAGCAAGGCTCGATGTGTATGTTTGGGCTTCTCAAAAGAATTTGATGCTGCCTAAAGTATAATTTTTGGCCAGTTAAAAAAATATAGTTTGTAACTGGATCAAGAACTAGATCTTTTTGATCAACCAATAAGATTTGATCGCTACTGATGCCAAATCACTAAATCATATATTTGTACAGTGAGAGGAATTATAATAATGAGTAGGGCTCAAGCATGGTGCAAAGGGAACCTTGAGAGAGAGAGAAATACCAATTGACTTAGAAATTAATGACATATCCTTATATAGACAGTGGTAGCTGAAATACAGCTACTTTTTGTCCCAGGAAATGAATGGACAAGAAGCCTGGGGCTTACCGGTGAAAGACTAGAGACAGATAAGGATTCTGGGGCACGGTGGAAACACATAAGGATTCTGGGGCACGATGGAGACACATAAGGATTCTGGGGCACGGTTACATTTTAATTGTTGGCAATGGGTACAAGATGAGTAAAGCTGGTTATATATGCTATGTTGACTGAATCCACTGACTTCAGCAAGTTTAGACGACCATCTCGTGTGTATGGAGCCTACTGACTCTGCCTTGATGGCTAATGTTGGTGGAGATAAGGATCAGGCAGGTTAGATTTCAACTGGACAGTTATTTTTTTCTCAGGAGATAAGCTACTGCCAGAGGTGTCTGACAGCGGGTTTCTTTCCACTCCTCATTCACTACATATGAATGTTCGCTCAAGCTGAGCATGCATACATATAGGGAGAATAGGCAAGGTTGTTTGATTGACAGTTATCTTCAGTGTATGTCCAGCTGAACTGTTCTTTTTGAATTGGTGTGCTTCATATGTCCACCAAATGATAATGGCTTTATTCTCAAACTGCTGGCTTACTTCTTTACTAGATGAGGTAAACAGTGGGTAGATTGGTAGTAGGATTTTGAAGAAACAAGCTCCATAGTTACATTTATAAGCCTGAACACTGAAGAACACATCTAGCAATGTCCACAGACCTGAGAATACAGTCTTGAAATCAAACCCCTGCCGCTCACACAAAAGGTAGTAAAATCTGCAGATTGGACATCTGCCAATTACCAAGCAACTATAAAATAACAAAGCCAAAGTCCTTTCCTTATCAGTCGACTGAATAGAAATGCAAGATTTGGGGAGAACTACTCTCAGGGTGAAACTCACATGCAATCCAGGTAGTATTTAGGAGACTCTTTAGGAGACATTTAGTAGAAATCAAACCCCTGCAGATGCAACAAATGGTAATCGTATGTGGTGAATGCCAGGCTAGTCGCTAAATGTTGGCTTATCTCCCCAGCCCTTTTAGAGAAGATCCAAGATAAATGATGATTGAAACCTTTCATATGTTATGTCAGAATATATTACATCTATAGAAACCATATTGAAGACTGCCAGAACTATTATATTGCAAATAATCAGCATTTCCATTGATAGCTGAATTATACAGTATTTTAGGATTGAAGATCAAAGAAGTTTAATGAGGACAATGGGAGAAATGTATTAATCTGCTGCACTAGAATTGTGATACCAAAAAAAAAAATCTAAATTTTTTGTGTAAATCCACTTTTGTGCAAACATTTAAAACTTCTTGACCGTTTATGCTATTCTTGCCATTTTTCAGTAATGTGTGCTGGATGTGGATGTGACGGGGACAGGGCCTATGTGGCCAGACAAGTTTACCATTATATGCGTCAGAAAACTGGTGTACAATACACCAGAAATCTACAACTCGTTCAGATCTGTCATAGATTTTATTTCTGGTGACCTAACAAGATGTGTGCACCTTTTAATAATTTTGTCTCATCTTACAACAGAAGACTTCATACTAAGACCAGTGTGTGAAATCTTAGTAAATCGGCTCTAGAGCTCTAGAATGACCCAAAACTTTTCAGGTTTGTGTCGGATTAGAGATAAGCAAAGCCGTTTTACAGGTCAGGGCAGTGTTAAAGCCGGCCAATTTGTGCCAATGACGTCACCGGTCTCACTATTAGGCGGAAGCCTCCGTGTATCTTACCCATGGAGAGCCCGGTATATCACCGGATCTCCAGAAAAAGCACTTGCCCTGCACAATGTCAGAATGGCTGAGTGGGGGAAGAAGGGAATATGTCCGGGTTCAGCTCTTAAGCTGGACAAACCCTTTAACTCTAAGTGAAAACAAAATCTTGGACAGAGCATCTCCAACAGTTCAAGCTTTTTTTTTGCAAAAATAGCAATACAAGTCACGTGTTTTACGTATTGTAAAACAAGCGAGGGTAGTGTTTTAAGTCTCTGAGTGAAAACACCAGAAATTGTTAACTATTTTACAGGGCATCTCCAGACAGTACCAAGTGTTTTTATTTTTTTTCAAAAATAGGAATAAAAGTGTGCAACACTTTTTAGAATACAGAAGGTAGCGTTTTAACCCCTTTACGCATTTGGTCGTAAGTGTACGTCCAGATTGCATGTAATTTAATGCTAACTATAAAGTGTCACAGCCCCGGAATCTCCACTCTCCCTGAAAGCAGAGACAACGAAGAAGCCGGCAAAGGACCAATCAGACTGTTGGTCGCTCTGGTTGAATAGTTTGTACAGACTAACCAATGAGAGCATGGCAGTGTGAAAATGCTGGTTTTATGCTCTGATCTCCACACTGGAGTTCAGAGCCTGAAATCAAGCAAGACCCTCTCTGTGCTGCTGTGCCCCTGATATTCTCAGTGCCCACCATTGTTGTGCAGGAGACCCTACTATCTCCCAGATTCCCCCTGCAGCCTTCTCCATGGCATCCATGGGGTTAATAGAGGGAGGGGCTGTAGCCCGATGGTTACTATGATGACCAGACGCCTTACAAAGGCATCCAGGCTTGCCATGTATCTAGGCCTGATAAGACCCTGGGCTCATGCACACGAACATATTTTGTTTTCTGTATCCGCTCCATTTTTTTTGCGGCCCATATGCGGAACCATTCATTTCAATGGGTCGCAAAAAAAAAAAAAAAGGAAATTACTCCATGTGCATTCCATTTCCGTAAGTTCGCACGGCTGTTACACAAAAAATAGAACATGTCCTATTATTGTCCGCATTATGGACAAGTATAGGACTGTTCTCTTAAGGGCCAGCTGTTCTGTTCTGCAAAATACGTAATGCACATAGCCAGTATCCATGTTTTGCGGATCCACAATTTTCGTGGTAAAAAAAAAATACTATTAGCCCACAGAATAAAATTATCATATTATATATACCGCATGAGAAACCCCATATAACATAAAAAACACTGACAGAATTGCAATTTTTTAATCATCTGACCTCTCAAAAAATTGTATCAAAAGTGATCAAAAAGATACAGCATCTCACAAAAGTGAGTACACCCCTCACATTTTTGTAAATATTTTATTAGATATTTTCACTTTTGTTGCCAGCGGTTTAGACATTAATGGCTGTGTGCTGAGTTATTTTGAGGGCACATCAAATTTACACTGCTATACAAGCTGTACACTGACTACTTTACATTGTATCAAAACATCACATCTTCAGTGCTATTCAATGAAAATATATTATAAAATATTTACAAAAATGTGAGGGGTGTACTCACTTTTGTGAGATACTGTATATGTACCCCAAAATGATACTAATGAAAACTATAGTCCTTCCCGCAAAAAACAAGCCCTCACATAGCTACATTGGTGGAAAAATAAAAATGTTATGGATGTTATATGGCGTTGCAAAATATCATTTCTTTTTAATACAAAAGTGATTTCATGCTAAAAACGTAGCAAAACATAAATATAGTATCTAAATTTGGTATCATTATAACCGTATCAACTCACAGAACAAAAATATTATATCATATGTATCATTATACCGTATGAGAAACCCCATAAAAATAAAAAACAGAGAGAATTGTAATTTTTGCCCACCTGACCTCTCAAAAAATGATATAAAACGCGATCAAATATATACGTACCCCAAAATGATACCAATAAAAACAACAGTCCGTCCTGCAAAAAATAACCCCTTACACAGCTACATTGGTGAAAAAAATTTAAATGTTATGAGTGATACTAATATGGTAGAGCAAAATGTCATTTATTTTTAATACAAAAGTTATTTTATGCTGAAAAAATAGTAAAGTCACAGAAAATGATGCACTATAATAATAGATGCAAACATAACATATGGACTAAGCCCTCACTCTAATAATAAAATCTGAGGCACTTAACCAACATATTTTGATCAAAACACATCTGTGCCCACCTACCCAGCGCCAAGGTGCATAACGGCATAGGGAGGTTTAGCATAGGACCTGCCTGAACTGAGACCACATTGGCGCTGGGTAGGTGGGCACAGATGTGTTTTGATCAAAATATGTTGGCTAAGTGTCTCAGATTTTATTATTAGAGTGAGGGCTTAGTCCATATGTTATGTTTGCATCTATCATTATACTGCATTATTTTCTGTGACTATAAATGTAGCCATATACATCCGCAACAATCACTATCATATCGTGCAAGATGTTTTATATTTATTTTCCGTGATTTGAAAAAGTAGTAAAAATTTTTTTTTATAAATTTTATACCTCCTTAACTGTATCAACCCATAGAATAAAGTTATCATACCGTATATATCGCATGAGGAACCCCATAAAAAATTAAAAACACTGAGAATTGTTATTTTTGCCCACCTCACCTCATAAAAAATGTTATAAACAATGATCAAAAAGTCATTTGTACTTCAAAATGGTACTAAAAAATAACTACAGTTTGCCCTGCAACAAACAAATCCTCACACAGCTCAGTCAACAAAAATAAAAAGTTATGGCTCTAAAACGATTTCAGAAAATTCCTTGTGAGAAAATCATGATGCCACTCCTTCCCTTCTGAACGATTCTATGCCTCCAAACAGCAGTTACTGACGACATATGGGGTGTTGCAGTATACAAGAAAAATGTATAACAAATTGTGGGGTGCAATGTCTGCTGTTGCACCTTATGAAAATTAGAAATTTGGAAATAAAGCAACATTGTCTTGGAGCTAAAATGTAATTTTCTATTTTCACTGCCAAGCGTTTCTAAATTCTATGAAACGATTGTTGGGTCAAAGCATTCACTTCACCCCTTTATCAATTCCTTGAGAGGTGTAGTTTACAAAATGGTCACTCTTTGGGGATTTCTTTCTAGGGGTACCTCAGGATCTCTTCAAATGTGACATGGCACCTGAAAAACATTCCAGCTAAATCTGCCCTCCAAAAATAATATTGTGCTCCTTTCCTTCTGAGCCCTTACATTTGCCCATGAAGAGATTTGATTATGTAAACTGCAGAATCAGCGCAATGAATATTGAGATTAGGTTTTGCTGTTAACCCTTGCTGTGCTACAGGAAAAATGGATTTAAATGAAAAATCTGCACAAAAAAATGTAATTTTTTACATTTCACCTCCATTTTGCTTTAATTCCTGTGGAACACCCAAAAGGTTAATACAGTTTTTAAAATCAGTTTTGAATAGTTTGAGGGGTGTCGTTTCTAAAATACGGTTATTTTTGGGTGGTTAACTTAAGCCCCTTAAATTCACCACAGAACTTAATTGTTTGTTAAAAACCATGGGGGAGTTTTATCTAACTGGTGTATAATAGAAACAAAACAAAAAAAGAACTCAGCTTATTAATAGTAATAGATGAGAGAAAAGATCTCCTACTAATAAATAATGTATTGCTAAATTGAACATAAGCCTATGGCAAAAACATAATTTAAAAACCTTTAAGAAAATTGCCAGACCACTTAGAGTCAATATTAATTTTATTGATAAATAAATTAATACGTTAAAAACAAGTACAAGTGCAGGGAAAATGCGACATCGACCAAAGGAGAACACAATGGAAACAATTCATGTCTGTCCATAGAAGAAAGAAATCGAGGATAAAGTTCAAGTGCAGTAAATAACAATAACCAAATATATGCAAGACAGGAATCAGTTACCCATGATGTGTCTCCTCCGGGATGGCGCCAACCCATCCTGGCTTAGTTGTCCATAGCAACCAATCAGATTCTACCTTTCATTTTTCACAGCTCCTTTGGAAAATGAAAGGTGGAATCTGATTGCTTGCTATGGGCAACTAAGCAACTTCTACTTTACACCAGTTTCATAAATCTCACCCATGGTTTTGAAAGTTTTTTTGAAAATTTCAAAGATTGCTTCTAAAAATTCTAAACCTTTTAACATCCAAAACATTTTTTATGAAATTTACAAAATAATGCCAACATAGAGTAGACATATGGAAAATATTAATTATTAACTATTATGCGAGGAATTGCTATTTATTAGAGAAATTCAAATTTAGAAAATTGCAAATTTTTGCAAATTTTGAATTTTTTTTTAAATAAAGGTAAAACCTATTGACTCAAATTCACCACTAACATGAAGTACGATGTGTCAGGAGAAAACAGTTTTAAAATCACTTGGATCAGTAAAAGCATTTCATTTATCAACAGATAAAGTGGCACATGTCAAATTAGAAAAATGGGGCTCCGGCATCTGGTCCAAACTGACTTTTGCTTGAAGGGGTTACATTTCTGAGAGTAAACACCTGAAATAGTAGGACAAAATCTGTGACATGACATCTCCAGACAGCACAAGGTTTTTTTGTTACAAAAATAGCAATACAAGTGTCCAACAAGTATTTCAATCCACAGTGTAGCGTTTTAAATTCTCTGAGTGAAAACGCCGAAAATAATTGACCAAAATCTGTGATAGGGCTTCTCCCGACAATTCAGCGTTTTCGAGAATCTGCATATTTAATGCACATAAGACATTAGGCCCAAATCTGTTAGTGAGACCGATACTGCATTATATTTAAAGTCAATTATCAGTAGCAGTGTCTTCAGTGTGTTTGTGGAAAGGGGAGGACATTTTATTGCACCTCTCTGTCTATAAAGGTGTACTCCGGGAATTAAGAGAATTAAAATATTTATATATTCCTTCATTATAAGTATATTTCTAAATACCTTTCATTAGTTAAAATGGCTGATTTTGTCTAGAGAGCGATCATTGTGTGATTAGGACAGGTTTTGTGTCTAATAGGACAGTGGCCATTTTGTTTCTCCTAATCATTGCTCCCCAGACAAAACAAGCCATTATAACTAATGAAAGACATTTGTTAATATATTTAGAAAGTAATATTTACATATTTTCATTTTCTTAATTCCCGGATAACCCATTTAAGTTCCAGAAAACAGACTATCAATCGTTCCATACTTTGTGTGGCTGTGTACATTAGACCAAATGTCAGGAAGGGTTTGTCCCAGAGCGAGAATGTGGGTAGTAGCAGTGGCAGTTATCCAGCCAGAAGTTGTAGTAGTAGGAGTAGTAGGCTGCAGTTCTCCCTGGCTTCGGAAAGGTGCAATATTATCATTGAGGAGAAAGAGGATGAGATTGTGGATTGTATGGCTCACTCCTCCTCTCAGTAACAGCAGGATGACATGGAGGTGACTTCTGAGTCTTACACTGTTCTTTGGAGCCAGGGGTCACAGCGTTCCTCCTGTTCCTCTTCCTTGAAGCCCCAGAGAAGCCTTTTCAGTGCTGTCATCTGTCTTCACTGCACATTCTTAATGTAGTGCCATCCTTTTTACTAAGAAAAGGCAACAAAACCCCACTAAGCACTACTGCCGATAATCAAGAGAGTCTCCCTGTTGATGAATTGTGTTTAAGCAGTCAGAATTTGGACAGACCTGAGGAGGAGGTTCAGAAGGAGGTAGGGAACCCCATGCAAAGCTGTGTTGATGGTTTTAATAGTGGCACCCACAGCCACGATATTAGCAGTTGGGAGAGCAACAGTGGCAGTCAGAGAAAATGCAGAGAAATGAACCCGAATGACAAGCACGCCATGATATATCACAGTCTGATAAAAGTGACAGGGAGGGTAAGGATTCCAATGAAGATTGTTTGTTGAACAGGACCTGAGAGCCGGATCAGGGTGCTGAGGAGGAGGCAACATCGTGGAGGAGGGTGGTGGCAGCGACAGCAATAAAGTGCTGAGGCAAAATATGGCCAGAACCTTCCAAACAACTGCCAGGGCCATATCTGCTTTGGGAATTTGTGATGCCATTGACACTGTGGGTGCATTAGGCCCAAAACGTGCTGTCCCTAGTGTGAGTATCACCCATCTGGCAGTTTTCTCCACTAAGACAGAAGCATTGCCCTGTGCAAAAGTAAAATAAAATGTGGGCAGTTAAACACTAGAGATGTCCCGAACTATTCGCCGGCGAACAGTTCCCGGTGAACATAGCTTGTTCGCGTTCGCCGCGGTGGGCGAACATATGCGATGTTCGGTCCGTCCCCTATACATCATCATTGAGCAAACTTTGACCCTGCACCTCACAGTCAGCAGACACACTCCAGCCAATCAGAACCCTCCCTCCCACACCTTACCACCTCCTATAAAAAATGCAGCCTTTTTAGATTCAGTCTGAAGCTGCATGTTAGTGAGAGCAGGGAGACTACAGCTGCTGCTGTGCTGATGATTCTGAATTCATAGGGAAAGCGTTAGCTAGGCCAGTGTTCTGTGTACACAGACTCATCTGCTGTAAGGACAGCGTCACAGCACCCCAAAAATCCCTTTTTAGGGCTGCTACATTAGTCTGCTTTTATTTTCTCCATATATATATTGCAGTTGCCTGACCTGCCCGTGTGTGAGGAGCTGCAGGCCCACAGACTGTAGTGTGCCCACTGCCAGTGCCCACCACTCATACCGTGTGGCACAGGACTTTGCATCAAAAAAAGGTATTTAATTTTTACCCTTTAATCTAAGGTTAGTTGCCTGCCAGTGTGTGTTAGGCCCACTTCCACTAACTGTAGTGTGCCCACTGCCAGTGCCCACCACTCATACCGGGTGCCACAAGACTTTGCATAAAAAAAGGCATTTCATTTTTACCCTTTAATCTAAGGTTAGTTGCCTGACAGTGTGTGTTAGGCCCACTTCCACTGACTGTAGTGTGCCCACTGCCAGTGCCCACCACTCATACCGGGTGGCACAGTAGCTTGCCAATAAATAAGGCATTTAATTTTTACCCTTTAATCTAAGGTTAGTTGTCTGCCAGTGTGTGTCAGGCCCACTTCCACTGACTGTAGTGTGCCCACTGCCAGTGCCCACCACTCATACCGGGTGGCACAGTAGCTTGCCGATAAATAAGGCATTTAATTTTTACCCTTTAATCTAAGGTTAGTTGCCTGCCAGTGTGTGTCAGGCCCACTGCCAGTGCCCACCACTCATACCGGGTGGCACAGTAGCGTGCCGATAAATAAGGCATTTCATTTTTACACTTTAATCTAATTACAGTTGCCTGCCTGCTTCCAGTGTGTGTCAGGCCCACTTCCACTGACTGTAGTGTGCCCACTGCCAGTGCCCACCACTCATACTGTGTGGCACAGGACTTTGCATCAAAAAAGGCATTTAATTTTTACCCTTTATTCTAAGGTTAGTTGTCTGCCAGTGTGTGTCAGGCCCACTTCCCCTGACTGTAGTGTGCCCACTGCCAGTGCCCACCACTCATACTGTGTAGCACAGGACTTTGCATCAAAAAAAGGCATTACATTTTTACCCTTTAATCTAAGGTTAGTTGCCTGCCAGTGTTTGTCAGGCCCACTTCCACTGACTGTAGTGTGCCCACTGCCAGTGCCCACCACTCATACCGTGTGGCACAGTAGCTTGCCGATAAATAAGGCATTTCATTTTTGCACTTTAGTCTAATTTCAGTTGCCTGCCTGCTGCCAGTGTGTGTCAGGCCCACTTCCGCTGACTGTAGTGTGCCCACTGCCAGTGCCCACCACTCATACCAGGTGGCACAGGACTTTGCATAAAAAAAGGCATTTAATTTTTACATTGTAATCTAAGGTTAGTTGCCTGCCAGTGTGTGTCAGGCCCACAGACTGTAGTGTGCCCTCTGCCAGTGCTGCCCATCAATCATACCGTGTGGCACTGGACGTTGCCTAAAATAAGGCACTTTATCTGTTCACTTTAATCTAATTTCAGTTGCCTGCCGGCCAGTGTGTATGTTTCAGGCCCACAGACTGTAGTGTGCCCTCTGCCAGTGCTGCCCATTAATTAAACCGTGCAGCACTGGACGTTGCCTAAAATAAGGCACTTTATCTGTACACTTTAATCTAATTTCAGTTGCCTGCCGGCCAGTGTGTGTGTGTCAGGCCCACAGACTGCAGTGTGCCCTCTGCCAGTGCTGCCCATCAATCATATCGTGCAGCACTGGACGTTGCCTAAAATAAGGCACTTTATCTGTACACTTTAATCTAATTTCAGTTGCCTGCTGGCCAGTGTGTGTGTGTCAGGCCCACAGACTGTAGTGTGCCCTCTGCCAGTGCTGCCCATCAATCATACCGTGCGGCACTGGACGTTGCCTAAAATAAGGCACTTTATCTGTACACTTTAATCTAATTTCAGTTGCCTGCCTGCCAGTGTGTGTGTGTCAGGCCCACAGACTGTAGTGTGCCCTCTGCTAGTGCCCAACACTCATACCGGGTGGCACAGTACCTAGCACGTGTAGTACCACTTATCTAAAATCCATTCAATACACTTCCTGATAGGGGACGTAACAGGGATTAAACTGATGAGAATAGTACTACAAAAAATACCACTCATATCGGGTGTGACAGTAAATTGCACGGCGCAGACGCAGTCACCGTGGATTAAAACAAAGGGGAGGGAGCCAGTGTTTTTTTAACCATCTCCCCGTTCGAGAAATCAATTCAATTCACCTTTCGGGGACCCTTGGTGTTGTACGTGGCTGGGTGGAGGAAGAAACCTTCAATGACATCACCGGGACATGGCTAGCTTGGTATCCAACCTTGTGCAAATGGGAAATTTGCGGTTGTGCAAATGGACTGTTTGCAGTTGTTTGCAGTGCATTAAAAGGGGAGTTTGGTCTGTCAATGTCTGTGAAGCGGGCGTAACCCTTACACTACCTGATCGATACAACATCATACCTGATCGTATACACACACTGGATGTTTTAAACTACGTTGTTCAAAAAATTTTGGGATTGTTAGGTGATTTATGCCTTTTATGGATTAAAACCCAACTCTGTGTCAACTATGTAATTTTTCATGGGAGTTTTGTCATGGATCCCCCTCCGGCATGCCACAGTCCAGGTGTTAGTCCCCTCTAAACAACTTTTCCATCACTACTGTGGCTAGAAATAGTCCCTGTGGGTTTTAAAATTCGCCTGCCTATTGAAGTCTATGGCGGTTTGCCCGGTTCGCCCATTCGCGAACATTTGAGGAAATTCGCGTTCGCCGTCCGCGAGCGGAAAATTTTATGTTCGCGACATCTCTATTAAACACAAACAGAGGCACTACATAAAGCAGCCTTACCCTATCCTGTAGGCAAACAGATGTGGCCACCAAATATAGCAAGAAGTGTTTCCTTCTTCTCCCAGGCTTCTCCGAAAAAGCCATCCCTGCCTTATACTCTCACGCAGCTTTGAACGTGGGCCGCTTCTTGCGATTGTGCTCAATGTGCTGACTGGCCAGGGTGAGAGTAGCAACAAATTACATTACCAGGTAACATTGTGTATGACGTTTTCTGCATCTTTCGGCAAGCAGATGTCTGCCGCCTGTGTGTCTGAAAGTGAGGCTTCTCTAAACCACCCACAGAGTCACCTACCTCCCACCACCACAAACAGCAGAAGCTGCAGTAGCAGCAACCAGTTAATTCTGCTCAACATGGTGGAGCGGTTTTTTCACGCCGCGCTAGGCAAATCAGCAAGCTAAGACCTCCCACTTCAAAGCCCAGGTTCAGGCCTATCTACACTCTGGCATACCCTGTTCCCTAACCCCATGGACTTTTGAGCAGGCAGACTAGAATAGTGGCCCACCAGTGTCCAAAACATTACTCTGGTCAAAATGAACCAAGTCTGGATTCGGGAGAATTTTCATACTCCTCTGGCTGGGGCAATGAACAGATCTGGTGTTGCTGACGATGCCCCATCTTACCACTGTTGCTGTCTGCCTGCCTTCCTACCTAACATTATTTTGTCTGCCTAAAATGTTCTGTATGGCTGCTGTCGCCTTCATGCTACTGCCACCATTATGTCGCTGCCGCTGCCTGCCTACCAACATGTACCATATGGCTTCTGCTGCCACCGCCATAGCTTCTACTTCTTGCTGCTAATCCTCTACTGCCACCACTGTTAATGCTTCGCATCCACCACTACTACTATTACCACTACTAATACTACCCATAGACAGCCTATCTACTGCCTTGTATGTTCCATGGTATGCTGCATCTGCTGCCGCCACTTTTGCAGCCACATGCCTCTTATTATCCTACATTTTCCACATCCACACTGTACTATTACTATTGCTGTAATTGTATTTAGGGAGAAGCGAATCAACTTTGGATGAAACATCCGAAGTCGATTCACATAATGCTTTGATTGAATACTGTACAGAGCGAGCACTCCATACAGCATTAGAATGTATAGGTTCAGATGATCCGAAGTTATTACGAAAATAGATAACACGTCTTCCTCAAAATTCTGAGTCCTAGGAGGCTAGAGGGTACCAACTTTCAGGGCACCTGAAGCCACTTTGGTTCGGGCTTTGGTTCCGAACCAAACTTTTTCATAAATTCGATGAATCGGAACATAACTGAATCTCAAAAGTTTTGCTTATCTATAATCTACTCCCATTGTCTATAATGTGTCCTGTTGATATAAGCTAATTTAATGAAGAGTTACAAGAATTGGAAGATATATACTGTGTATGGAGCACTCATATCAGTAGTAATAAGTCAGAGCAACTAAACTTGTATTTTCTCTTGAAGACATTTCTGTAGTCATCTGATTTCTCTTGTAGAATTGAGAAAGCCAGTCAGATGATTAGTGTAACAAAACATCTTTGAGAGAAAGTCCAGCTGCTCTGACAATACTACTAGAGATGTCGCGAACTTCCTCGAATGTTCGCGTACGCGAACTTCCTCGAATGTTTGCGAGCGGGCGACCGGGCGAACCGCCATAGACTTCAATAGGCAGGCGAATTTTAAAACCCACAGGGACTCTTTCTAGCCACAATAGTGATGGAAAAGTTGTTTCCACAACAAGGTAACAATCAAGAAGGGGAATTGACACATGTATGTGCCTTTTTTTTTGTTTTGTTTTTGCAGCCACAGTGCAGCACCAGAGGGCAGAAAAATTAGGCATGTACACATGCCTGAAAAATTAGGTATTGTTGCAGCCGCTGCTGTAGCAGCAGACGGAAAAATTGATGTTTTCCAGGCAGAAATTGTACAAAAACATTGCGGCTTGAACCCTAGTTGGTGGCGGAGAAGGCACGCAAGTCATCCGGCATGCAGAGATGAAATACAGCAGCGTAGGGACCATTTTTAGCCCAAGGCATCTCATCAGGCCTTTTTTTGTCAAATGTATCCCCCACTGTCAGTCCCTTCGGTATCCACACCTCATTCATCATAATAAAGGTGAGATAATCTAGACTTTTTTGACCTAGGCGACTTCTCTTGTCAGTGACAATACCTCCTGCTGCGTTGAAGGTCCTTTCTGACAGGATACTTGAAGCAGGGCAGGCCAGAAGTTCTATCGCAAATTGGGATAGCTTAGGCCACAGGTCAAGCCTGCACACCCAGTAGTCAAGGGGTTCATCGCTCCTCAGAGTGTCGATATCTGCAGTTAAGGCGAGGTAGTCTGCTACCTGTCGGTTGAGTCGTTCTCTGAGGGTGGACCCCGAAGGGCTGTGGCGATGCGTAGGACTTAAAAAGCTCCGCATGTCCTCCATCAAGAACACGTCTGTAAAGCATCCTGTTCTTGCCAGCGTGGTAGGAGGAGGATTACTTTCACCTCTTCCCCTGAAGATTCCAGTTGTGCTGTGACATCACCCTTATACGCTGTGTAAAGCATACTTTTTAGCTTGTTTTGGAACTGCTGCATCCTTTCCGACTTCCGGTAATTTGGTAACATTTCAGCCACTTTCTACTTATACTGGGGTCTAGTAGAGTGGCCACCCAGTACAGGTAGTTCTCCTTCAGCCTTTTTATACAAGGGTCCCTCAACAGGCATGACAGCATGAAAGACCCCATTTGCACAAGGTTGGATGCCGAGCTTTCATCTCCCGTTCCTCGTCCTCACTGATCTCATTGAAGGTCTGTTCTTCCCCCCAGCCACGTACAACACCACGGGTCCCAGATAGGTGACAACAAGCACCTTGGGATGCCTGCTGTGGTTGGTCTTCCTCCTCCTCAAAGCCACATTCCTCCTCAGACTCCTCAGACTCCTCTTCCAGCGTTGCAGCAGGTCCAGCAAGCGATGATGATAAGGCTGTTTCTGGTGGTGATGGTGACCACAACTCTTCCTATTCACGCTCATCTACAGCCTGATCCAGCACTCTTCGCAGAGCACTCTCCAGGAAGAAAACAAATGGGATGAGGTTGCTGATGGTGCCTTCAGTGCGATTGACTAGGTTTGTCACCTCCTCAAAAAGATGCATGAGCCTACAGGCATTGCGCATGAGCATCCAGTAACGTGGCAAAAAAATACCCAGCTCCGTTGAGGCTGTCCTAGCACCCCGGTCATACAAATACTCGTTGACAGCTTTTTCTTGTTGGAGCAAGCGGTCGAACATTAGGGTGTTGAATTCCAATGTCTCGGGCTGTCACAAATCAAGCGCCTCACTGGCATGTTGTTTCGCTGCTGAATATCGGAAAAGTGCGCCATGGCCGTGTAGGAACGCCTGAAATGGCAACACACCTTCCTGGCCTGCTTGAGGACGTTCTATAAGCCTGGTTACTTATAAACAAAGCATTGTACGATCAGATTCAACACATGTGCCATGCACGGCACATGTGTCAACTTGCCCAAATTCAATGCCGCCAACAGATTGCTTCCGTTGTCACACACCACTTTGCCGATCTCCAGTTTGTGCGGGGTCAGCCACTGTTCCACCTGTGCGTTCAGGGCGGACAGGAGTGCTGGTCCGGTGTGACTCTCTGCTTTCAGGCAAGTCAACCCCAAGACGACGTGACACTGTCGTATCTGGGATGTGAAATAGCCCCTGGGGAGCTTGGGGGGTGCAGTTGATGTGGGGCAAGATGCAGCAGCAGAAGAGGACTCAGCCTAGGAGGTTAGCGAAGAGGATGGAGTAGGAGGAGTAGAGGAGGTGGCAGCAGGCCTGCCTGCAAGTCGTGGCAGTGTCACCAACTCCGCTGCAGAGCCACGCATTCCGTGCTTGGCAGCAATCAGCAGGTTTACCCAATGCGCAGTGTACGTGATATACCTGCCCTGACTGTGCTTTGCAGACCAGGTATCAGTGGTCAGATGGACCCTTTCCCCAACACTGTGTGCCAGACATGCCATGACTTCCTTTTCCACAATAGAGTACAGGTTGAGGACTGCCTTTTGTGAAAAAAAAATTCGGCCGGGTACCTTCCACTGCGGTGTCCCAATAGCTACAAATTTTTTGAAGGCCTCAGACTCCACCAACTTGTATGGTAAAAGCTGGCGGGCTAAGAGTTCCGCCAAGCCAGCTGTTAGACACCAGACAAGGGGGTGACTCTGTGACACTGGCTTCTTACGCGCAAACATTTCCTTGACAGACACCTGACTGTGGGCAGATGAGCAGGAACTGCTGAAGGTGAGAGGTGGAGTGGCGGGTGGTTGAGAGGGGGCAGGGAGGACAGCAGTGGTTGACGTGGCTAAAGATGCTCGACCAGGAGGAGCATGGTGTCTTTGAGTTTGTGTGCTGCTTGTACTCATGTGTTGATCCCATAGGCGTTTGTGATGTGAGATCATGTGCCTTCGCAAAGCAGTTGTACCTAGGTGGGTGTTGGACTTCCCACGACTCAGTTTCTTTTGGAACAGGTTGCAAATGGCATCGCTGTTATCAGAGGCAGACACACAAAAAAAATGCCACACTGCTGAGCTTTGCATTCTGGTGGTGGCAACAGCATGCGTTGATTGGTGTGCTGTCTGGCTGACCCCGGGTGCCGATACATGCTGTCTGACTGTGCCACTAGCTCATTGCGACAACCTCCCCTTGCTTCCAACTCATCTCCTCCTCCTCTCTGTCTCCCCATCTGAACTTTTCCCCTGTTCTTCTTCTCTTCAAGCGGGCACCCACGTGACATCGACGGACACATCGTCATCATCAACTGCTTCACTTGTATCTAACAACTCAGCAAAGGAAGCAGCAGCGGGTACAACATCATTATCCTCACACTGTACGTCCATGTGTGTAATGCTGCCTGACTGAGACATATCCCTGTTATCTACATCCTCTGGCAATAATGGTTGCGCATTACTCATTTCTTCGAACTGATGTGTAAATAAATCCTCTGACAGATCAAATGAAGCGGCTGTGGTGCTAGTGTTGGTGGTGGTGGCGGGCGAGTGGTAACTTGAGAGGTGCCCGAAAGCTTAGCTGGAGGAGGATGGTGCGTTAAGGTTCCGAGCGGAAGCTGTAGAAGATTGGGTGTCCTGTGTAAGCCAGTCAAGTATGTCCTCAGAATTTTTCGAGTTCAGGGTATGTGGCCTCTGAACACTGGGCATTATTCTACGGCCAAAGGAAATCACAGCACCACGACAGCCCCTGCGGGGTGGCCTGCCTCTGCCTCATTTTTTTTTATTAGTGGTACTATGCGTGCAAGGTACTGTGCCACCCTATATAAATGGTGGGCAGTGGGCACAGTACAGTCTGTGTGGGCCTGACACACACTGGCAGGCAACTGAAATTATATTAAAGGGTAAAAATTAAATGACTTTTTTATCTGCAAGGTACTGTGCCACCCAATATGACTGGTGGGCACTGGCAGTGGGCACAGTACAGTCTGTGTGGGCCTGACACAGACTGGCAGTGGCAGGCAACTGAAATTATATTACATGGTAAAAATTAAATGACTTTTTTATCTGCAAGGTACTGTGCCACCCGATATGACTGGTGGGCACTGGCAGTGGGCACAGTACAGTCTGTGTGGGCCTGACACACACTGGCAGTGGCAGGCAACTGAAATTATATTAAAGGGTAAAAATTAAATGACTTTTTTTATCTGCAAGGTACTGTGCCACCCGATATGAGTGGTGAACACTAGCAGTGGGCACAGTACACTCTGTGTGGGCCTGACAAACACTGGCAGTGGCAGGCAACTGAAATTATATTAAAGGGTAATAATTAAATGACTTTTTTATCTGTAAGGTACTGTGCCACCCGATATAAGTGGTGGCCACTGGCAGTGGGCACAGTACAGTCTGTGGGCCTCATACTCACTGGCAGGCAACTGAAATTATATTAAAGGGTAAAAATTAAATGACTGTTTTATATGCAAGGTACTGTGCCACCCGATATGAGTGGTGAACACTGGCAGTGGGCACAGTACAGTCTGTGTGGGCCTGACACACACTGGCAGGCAACTGAAATTATATTAAAGGGTAAAAATTTTATGACTTTTTTTTCTGCAAGGTACTGTGCCACCCTATATGAGTGGTGTGCACACAGTACAGTCTGTGGGCCTGTGGCCTCTCACACACGGGCAGGCAACTGCAATATAATATATATATATATATATATATATATATATATATATAAGCAGACTGATGTACTAGCCCTAAAAAGGGCTTTTTGGGGTGCTGTCAGGACGCTGTCCTTACAGCAGATGAGTCTTTGAGGACTGGAGTGAACACAGAACACTAGTAGCTAACGCTTTCCCTAGAATTCCTATATTAATTCAGCAGCAGCAGCCCTCTCCCTGCTCTAACACTGCAGCTTCAGAATGAATCTAAGATGGGTGCTGTCCTTGCTTTTTGATAGGAGGTGGAAGGGTCTGGGAGGGAGGGTATGCTGATTGGCTGGAATGTGTCTGCTGACTGTGAGGTACAGGGTCAAAGTTTGCTCAATGATGATGTATAGGGGCGGACCGAATATCGCATATGTTCGTTCGCCGGTGAATTGTTTGGGACATCTCTAATTACTACTAATATACCATGACCTGGATGAACGAGAACTTTCACAGACATACAACACCTACCACCTCTCAACGAGGCATATGACAAGTATTTGACACATGTCTCAATAACCTTATGAAGGTTTCTCTGAGGTCCTTGAGCATTGGAGTGATATCTCACGACATAGAAGCTGCTAGTTATCTTGTAACTCAGATGACCTACTTGTAAGTGTCAGAAGAATTGTGTGCCTTTCAGCTATTGCAACAGCAACTGGATGAGGGGCTTTCAAGATAAGACAAGCCTTGATGACATCATAACTGCTTTAAAAACCTTTAAAATAGGGTTAAAATATATTCACCAGCACTAGAGTGGTGCCACAACCAGCACAAGACCTCTTTAAATGTGTTTCTTATAAATCGTTGTGCATAACAATGGTTTTTTCATAAGAAGCACAAAAATGACCTACTATAGTAAGTGAAATAAAATTACAGGAATGACAGTATAGTAGTATTAAAAGGTTGTAATATATGCAGTGATCGTTTGGCTATAATACATAAGCAGGAAACAAGCATATATCACCCTATTTGTGAAGAGAGGAGAAACATAGAGCTTTCCCGTCCGGACAGGTTACTCAGCTACAGAGGTGTTATGCTGACCCTCAATAAGGTCTTGTATAACAATGAGTAGCAAGTAATTGACGCATGTGCATACAAGGGTTTACAGAGGTAAGTAATTTTATCCCAATCATTGTATAATACCCTGACATATCAGTGTAATGCATATTCATTAATATAACTTGCACTCTTGATGCTGCTGTCACCAGATACCTGCTACAGATGTCTCTTTAATCCACTATATCTCTGTGCGCTCACAAACCAGCCATCCATTTCTTCTGTTCAGCAAGTCAAGATCATGATTAGTAAACCAGGCTATCTAATCCAGGTCACTATGGCTTTTGGGGTCTTTAGTTAGGGGAATGTAACAGCAAGTTTGGACAGGAACTGCTGGGTCCTGAGCAGTCACTGTTGCTGGTGATTGCCTTTTCTTATAAACTCCAATTCATTGAGATTCTTCTTTTATAGTCGTGTTCTAACACATGATTATTTATCATATTCTACAGATAGGCATCAAGGCTGTAGATTGATTAGTCAGAACAAGAAGTATTAAGGATCAGACTGTCCCCTTTAGCTATTACACTCATGGTTCATTGTTCCTGGCTTGAAACCTGCCCCTCTTCTGGCTCAGTTCCTGTGAACTCCCCTTTGGCTTGCCTTTTGGCAGCTATGTATGTACCAACTTTACCTTTGCCTGCAGGTTCCTATTGTGCAGCTTCCAGACATAAGGACTATCCTGGGACCACAACCTAGAGATTGCATTGCAGTCGATCAGTACCTCCATGTGGAGGTTAAAGGGCTTTTCTGAATTGCATCTGCATCCTTTAAAATAATAGTTTATGAAGGTAGCTCTAATTTTGTAATGTATCTCTTTTACCTTTATAGTTTCTATCTTCCGTTGTGGGCTGTGGTCACCATGACCATGTCCATGTAGATCTTTTTTTTTTACCTGTGATATCCTCTCCATGGACGTGTCAAAGAAGCAACAGGGGCAGTGATTGGAGAGTGTCTATATATCACATGATCTACCCCATCAAGTGATCTCCGTAAAAAAATAAAAATAAACATTAGCCAAAACAGCTTTTTTATTTACCTCACCTCCCAAAACACATAATGCTAAAAAATGCAAAAAGTCGCATGTATCCCAAAATGGTAGCAATAAAAACGTCACCTCATCCCGCAAAAAATGACCATAGCCAGAAAATTTTTAAAAATATGGCTCTAAGAAAAATGCAACACAAAAACATACATTTTTTCTACAAATGCTCGTATTGTGTAAAACGTAAAAAAAATAAAAAAACAGACATATACGGTATTGCCACTCCCGTAACAACTGGCACTACAAAAATATCACATGATCTATCCCATCAAGTGAACAGCGTAAAAAAAGCAAATACAAATTACACCTCACCTCCCAAAAAACATAATATCATTCAAACAAAAAGTCATATGTAGCCCAAAAAACAAGCCCTTTTCTTAGAGCCAATTTTTATTTTTTCTGGCTATGATCTTATAGCCAGGAAAAAATAACAATATCGCTCTAATAAAATGACAAAGAAAAAGGGGGTCAGTCAGCACATCCCAATGTACAGGTGCACGCTGCCATGGCTTGAAACATACAGGAAAAAAATGGGTAGTGGAGGTTTGACTCCATTCAGTCTTGCACCCCTGACTACCCTGTCTGCCCCATAGGCTGATTTTAATTAGAGTAAGTATAAAACTCAGTTCACACTTTCGCGTAAAACGCCGCGTTCGAACGCACATAAAAACGCACAAAAGTACAGGAACCATGCATTCCAATGGGGGTGGTTCACACTTGCGCGTTTTTATGCGCGTTCGTAGGCGCCTATAAACGTCCGACGCATAAGCAAGTATGTTCGCGTTAATTCGGGCTTTTTTCGAGCGTTTGGTGCCAATAGACTTCAATGGGAAACGCGATAGGCGTGTTGTTCGGGCGTTTGTGCAGCGTAAAACGCGCCTATGGATGCGCGTTTTACAAAGTTTGCAACATGCTGAATCAGCCACCATGGAATGTCACACCTCTAAAGCACTCAGATTGGCCAAAGTATATCATTGGTCATTGGCCAACTATGCAGTCAATCACATAAACGCGCGTCAAACGCGCCTACACTATTTACCAAAACGCTTGAAAAAACGCGCCTAAACGCCCATCTTGAACGCGCATAAAACGATAGGCTTCTAAACGCTCAGGTCTGAACCCAGTGTAAAGCTGTAGCCTGCTCTCATTTGTATCTATTAGTAGCCACTTTGGCACCAGGAAGAGCATAGAGTGTGCTTCGCATGTATGCTGGTACCTGCATCCCTGGATTCAATGGAGGCTCTTATTGCACCAAAAAATTGTAAACAGGTAGGATTTAGTGTTAGGAACCCGTCTAATCGAGATCGCAATGACATTTGGCAGATGGGCTCAAATAATTTTGTACAAAATGATTTGCCAAGCATCTCATTTGCAAAACTAAGGTAGCATTAACACCAGAATGTTTTCTATGGCATTAGTGTACATTATTTGTGCATAAGCCCCTTTTTTTCCTCTAAGAAAATGGCAACACAAAAACATGTTTTTTTTTCATTGTGTAAAACGTAAAAATAAAAAATGGACATATTTGGTATCGTTACATTCGTAATGACCAGATCTACAAAAATATCACATGATATACCCTATCAAATGAATGGTGTAAAAAAAAATATAAAAAAATGGCGCCAAACAGCTTTTTTGCGAGTTCACCTCCTAATAAATGAGATAAAAAGCTACCAGAAAGCCAAATGTGTTCTTCACAATAGTGCAAATAAATACTACAGCTTGTCCCGCAAAAAATAAGCCCTAATGCAGCTCAGTCAACAGAAAAATTAAAAAGTTATCGCTCTTAAAAACCATGACAGAAAATTCCATGTTAGAAAATCCAGATACTGCTCCCTCCCTTCTGAGCCCTGGCGTATCCCCAAATAAAAGTTTACAACCACAATTGGGGTGTTACTGTATTCAGGAGAAAACGGGTAGCAAATTGTGGCACCATTTTCTTGTAAAAAAAATGTCATTTTTCATTTTCACAGCCAAGGGTTATAAATTCTATGAAATGCCTGTTGGGTTAAAGTGCTCACCACACCCATTAACAATTTCTTTGGGTGGTGTAGTTTACAAAATGTGGTCACTTTTTGGGGGATTTCACTGTGGGTCTCTTCAAACGTAACATAGCGCCCTAAGACCATTCCAGCTAAATCTGCCCTCTAAAAACCATATGGCGCTCTTTGCCTTCTGCGCCCTGCAGTGTGCCCATATAGCAGTATACAACCATATATGGGGTGTTTCTATAAACTGCAGAATCAGGGTAATAAATATTAAGGTTTGTTTTGTTGTTAACCCTTGATGTGTTACAGGGAAAAAATGATTAAAATAGGAAATCTGCAAAAAGAAGTGAAATTTTGAAATTTCATCTCTATTTTGCTTTACTTAAGGCCCCATTCACACGTCCATAGTGTGTTGTGGATCCGCAAATTGCAGATCCGCAACACATCTTGCTGCAAGCCCCAAAGAGATGCCTATACTTGTCCGCAATTGCGGGCAAGAATAGGACATGCTATATATTATTGCGGAGCCGCCGGCCAGAAGATTGGTGGCGCGCTCCGCAAATGCGGATGCGGAGAGCACAGTGTGTGCTCTCAGCATCCATTCAAAATGAATGGGTCCGCACCCATTCCGCAGATTTGCGGAACTGGTGCGGACGAACATTACGGACGTGTGAATGGGGCCTAAAGGGTTCACAACATTTCTAAAACTAATTTTGAATAGGGTGAGTTGAGGGGTGTAGTTTCTAAAATTTGGTAATTTATGGGTGGTTTCTAATATATGAGCGCCTAAAATTACATCAGAACTGAACTGGTCCTTAAAATTGATTTGGTAAATTTTCTTAAAAAATTCAAAAATTGCTTCTACAATTCTAAACCTTCTAACGTCGTAAAAAAATAAAATTACATTACCAAAATGATGCCAACATAAAGTAGACATATGGTGAATATTAATTAATGAGTATTTTATGATGTATCACTATCTGTCATAAAAAAGAGAGATTCAAATTTAGAAAACAGTGAATTTTTTCAAATTTTCATTATGGACTTATTTTTATAAATAAAGGTGAAATATATTGACCCAAATTTGCCATGAGAAAACAATCTCTGAAATGCTTGGATAAGTAAAGGCATTCCAAAGTTATTATTACATAAAGTGACAAATGTCAGATTTGCGAAATTTGGCCTGGTCAGGAAGGGGGTAAATGGCCCGGTCTGAAAGTGATTAAGGGTCGTCTCAAACTTTGCTCACTTTGCTCACCAAAATTTGATTACGGTAATAAAGGTCCGATAACTCTAAGGCCCCTTTAACACGGGCGAGTTTTCCGCGCGGGTGCAATGCGTGAAGAGGACGCATTGCACCCGCACTGAATTCGGACCCATTCATTTCTATGGGGCTGTGCACATGAGCGGTGATTTTCACGCATCACTTCTGCGTTGCGTGAAAATCGCAGCATGCTCTATATTGTGCGTTTTTCACGCAACGCAGGCCCCATAGAAGTGAATGGGCTGCGGGAAAATCGCAAGCATCCGCAAGCAAGTGCGGATGCAGTGCGATTTTCCCGCATGGTTGCTTAGCAACGGGACCAGATCTTTATTATTTTCCCTTATAACATGGTTATAAGGGAAAATAATAGCATTCTTAATAAAGAATGCTTAGTAAAATGAAGATGAAGGGGTTAAAAATAATAAAAATGAACTCACCTTAGCCACTTGATCGCGTAGTTGCGATCTGTCTTCTCTTTTCCAGCATCAGCTAACAACTAAAGGACCTGTGATGACGTCACATCACATGGTCCAATCACATGGTCCATCACCATGGTAAGATGGACCATGTGATTGGACCATGTGATGTGACGTGATGTGATGAGGATGTATAGTAATGCATTGCAGAGGGGGTCAGACCCCAGAGGTTGAAATTCGAGAGTGGGACAAAAATAAAAAGTAGAAAAAAAGTGTTTTTTCATAATTAAAAAAAAAATCACAAAATAAAACACATAAAATTGTAAAAAAAAATAGAAAAAGAATAGAAAATCAGACATATTGAGTATTGCTGCGTCCGTAACTACCGGCTCTATAAAAATATCACATTATCAACCCCCTCACCTGAAAGCCGTAGAAAAAATAAAACAACTGTGCTAAAAGAAGAATTTTTTTGTCACCTTAAATCACAAAAAGTGCAACACCAAGCGATCGAAAAGGTGTATGCCCCCCAAAAATAGTACCAATCAAACCGTTACCTCAAAAAACAATACATAAAACAAACGGACAAAAAATAAAAAAATATGGCTCTCGGAATATGGAGCCAATAAAACATGATTTTTTTTTGTTTTAAAAATGCTTTTATTGTTTTAAAAGTGAAAAAAATAAACAACCAGGTCTATTAAAATATCACATGACTTAACCCCTCAGGTAAACACTGTAAAAATAAAAAATAAAAACGGTGTGAAAAAAGCAATTTTTTGTCACCTTAGATCACAAAAAGTGTAATACCAAGCGGATCAAAAAGTCATACACACATCTCATATCTCATCCAACAAAAAATGAGACCCTACCTAAGACAATCACCCCCCAAAAAAAAAATATGGCTCTCAGAATATGGAGACACTAAGACATGATTTTTTTTGTTTCATAAATGCTTTTATTGTTTGAAACTTAACCCCTTAGTGACCAGCCTGTTTTGAGCCTTAATAAACAAGCGTTTTTCTTCCTTTTTTCATCAACGCGTTCCAAGAGCTATAACTTTTTTATTTTTCCGTCTATATAGCTTTATGAGGGCTTGCATTTTGCGGGACAAGTTGTAGTTTTTAATGGTGCCATTTTGGGGTACACATAACTTTCTGACTAACTTTTAATAACTCTTTCTGGGAGGAAGATGGGAAAAACAGCAATACTGCCACTGTGTTTTTACGTTATAAATTTTACGGCGTTCATATTTCGGTATAAATAACATAATATCTTTATTCTCTAGGTCAGTACGATTACAGTGATACCAAATGCATATCGTTTTTTTTAAGTTTTACTACTTTTGTACAATAAAGCTCCTTTTTTTTTAAAAGAAAAATATGTTTTTGCATTGCTGCTTCCCAAGGCCAATAACTTTTTTATTTTTCTTTCTATGGAGTTGTGTGGGGGCTTGATTTTTGTGGTACGACTTGTATTTTTCATTGGTATTATTTTGGAGTAAATGGCACTTTTTGATCGCTTGTTATTACGTTTGGCAACTAAAAATAAATTAGAAAAATCACAGAAAAAAATGCACCAAACGGATATGCCACTGACTATTCTAGCTAGTCAAACAAGCAGATATTAAAAGCTAAGACTGTTTGCCAATATATTCCTGTCAGGAACACATCGGAGCCCCTCATGCATCACGTCACGGTCACTCAGCATGGCATGGGGTCCTATCACTATGCTAACTATGGTGTGAACATGGTCTGAAGGTGATGGAATACTGCTCACAGCCAAACTTCCATACAACCGCATAGCAGGACAACTAATGTAATGTGAATAAAGCAAGACTAGCTAGTATAGTCAGTGGCATATCTGTCTGGTGCATTTTTTTCTGTGATTTTTATATTTATATATTTCATCCGCACAATGCTTTGTTTTGTAAAGAATGCCTTTGTGGTGCATGTGGTGCGCGCCGGCATCCTCCATTGTACGCAATTTTTGCTGGGGATGGCCGTTTGCTGCAGTCCACATGCGGTGGGACTTCTCCCCCAATGAGAAACACGCTACAGTGTTTGGGGTCTGAGCAGTTCCCCTATACTGGGCACTATATTTCTGTGATTTTTGTTAACCCCTTAAGGACACAGGGTTTTTACATTTTTGCGTTTTCGTTTTGCGCTCTATGCCTTCCAAGAGCCATAACTTTTTTATTTTTCCGTTCACATGGCCATATGAGGGCTTATTTTTTGCGGGACAAGTTGTACTTTCCAACGCCATCATTTAATAATGCATACGGTGTAGTGGGAAGCGGGAAAAAAAATCCAAATGGGGTGAAATTGCAAAAAAAAAGCAATTTCACCACAGTTTTACGGGTTTCTAAATTACGACGTTTGATTTGCGATACAACTGGCCATTTAGTTTTATTCTACAGGTCAGTACGAATCCGGCGATACCCAATATGTATAGCTTTTCTTGCGTTTTGATAGTGAAAAAAAATTTGTCGCCATGTTTTGACCGCTATAACGTATTTGTATATAAGTGTATGGCGTTGTATGGGGGCTTATTTTTTGCGGGGCGATCTTAACTTTTAGTTGATACCATTATGGGGTGTGTAGGGCTTTTTGATCGCTTTTTATTTAATTTTTTGAGGAAATGAAGCGTCCAAAAACGGCAAATCGGCCATTTGGGCGCTTTTTCCGTTTTCTGTTTACCGTATGGGAAATATATTTTTATATTTTTATACTATGGGCGTTTTCACACATTGCGACACCCATGATGTGTATTTTTTTTATTTTTTTTATTATTTTATTTTAATTTTGGGGAAAGGGGGGTGATTTAAATTTTTAGTTTTTTTTATTTATTTATTTATTTATTTTATTTTTTTAATTTTTTTTTACAATTTTATATAGATCCCATAGGGACCTATATAAATCAGTTACCTGATTGCTTCTATCATAAACTCCAATACACTTGTATTGGAGTTTATGAGCATTTTACTACTTTCCTATGAAGCCCTATTGCTAACAAGGGCTCCATAGGAAATAGTAAGTGATAGCCTCAAGCTGAATGAAAGGCTTGAGGCTATCCCTTACAGCGCTCCGATTCTCCCGATCACCACTAGGGTGAGCCGGAGCGCTGCCGAAAGTTTTACTTTCGGTTTTAGCGCGTGCAGATGCCGTGATCAGGATTGATCACGGCATCTGCGGGGTTAAATGATCGCGGTCGGCAGCGCTGCCGACCGCGATCATCAGCTGCGGGGGTCAGCTACAGGAATCAGCCGGACCCCCGCAGCGATGGTGCCCGCAGCGGCCAGGAACGGGCGCCATCTTTAGGGACTGGACACATGACGTACCCATACGTCATGTGTCCAAATAAATCAGCCATTCTTTTTTTTTTTTTTTTTAAGGCCTTCAACGTAGGGGATAACATGTGATATTTATGTAGTCCGGGTCGTTACGGACGTGGCAATACCAAACATATGGGGGAAATTTTGTTTTTGCAATTTTTTTAATTGAAAAGCATATATTCCATGAAAAAAAGCACAATTTTTTTCAATGGAATTTTATTTTATTTTATAAATGAGTTGTTTATCTTTTTTTTTTCCATGTAATAGTCCTACAAGGGAAATAGAACAGACAGGATTTTGATTGCTTTTAAAATGCAATCCATTATCCCTATAGTGCATTTCATTTTATTG
Source organism: Bufotes viridis (assembly GCA_033119425.1). Taxonomy (NCBI): domain Eukaryota; kingdom Metazoa; phylum Chordata; class Amphibia; order Anura; family Bufonidae; genus Bufotes; species Bufotes viridis. Next base: position 102,480,630 of record CM065590.1, read on the forward strand.
GAAAGCTATTCTAACATTAACCAGCAGGCTGCGCCACAGAGGTGCAGCCTGCTGGAAATTACTTTAGGCTGGTCTGGGGCCTACATCAGACCCCTGCCAGTCTTCACACATATCGGCACCCCACGATCGCATTTGCGGGGTGCTGATGGGAGATAGAGGGAGTCCGCTCCCTCTGTCAGCACTTTACATGTGGTTGGCGCAATCGCCCGCAGCATTGAAAGTGCTAAACAGCCTGTATTGGCACTCCTGCCGGTCCGGGCTGTGAGAGCCGGGTCCCTGCTCCCCGCTGCACGGGGGATCCGTGCAGCGCTTAGCCTGGGATGCCGTATAAAAGCAGCAGCCCAGCCTAACGCCCCTTAGTGACCGCCGTAAAAACACGTAAGGGGTTAAATACATTTTTAAAAGTATACATATTAGGTATTGCCGCATCTGTGTCAAAACTGTGTCAAAAAAGCCATTTTTTATCACCTTACATCACAAAAAGTGTAATACTAAGCAATCTAAAAGTCATACACTCCAAAATACACTGCCTGTCCAAAAAAAAGTCGCCACGAAAAAAAAAAGGGTCACACAATCTAATATTTTGTTGGACCGCCTTTAGCTTTGATTATTGCACGCATGCGCTGTGGCATTGTTTCGATAAGCTTCTGCAATGTCACAAGATTTATTTCCATCCAGTCATGCATTCATTTTTCATCAAGATCTTGCATTGATGATATAGAGTCTGACCACTGCACAAAGCCTTCTCCCACACACCCCAAAGATTCTCAATAGGGTTAGGCTGGCTTCAGACTCGCGCGTATTTCGCGTTTCTGTCGCGCGTATTACAGCGCATTTTTGCAAATAGGAAACGCGCATCATATGCATCGTTGTGTGATTGACTACTGTGGCATCAATCACAATCCGCGCGACAAAACGCCCCAAAGAAGCTTAAGAACTTTTTTGAGCGTAGGGCGTTTTTCAGCGCGTTCAAACGCGCTGTAAAACGCTCAAGTGAGAACCAGGGCCATAGGGAAGCATTGGTTTTCATGTGTTGAGCGTTTTACAGTGCGTTTGAACGCGCTGTAAAATGCGCAAGTCTGAACCCAGCCTTAAGGTCTGAACTCTGTGGTGGCTAATCCATGTGTGAAAATGATGTCTCATGCTCCCTGAACCTTTCTTTCACAATTTGAGCCCGATGAATCCTTGCATTGTCATCTTGGAATGTGCCCGTGCCATCAGGGAAGAATCCATTGATGGAATAACCTGGTCATTCAGTATGTTCAGGTAGTCAGCTGACCTCATTCTTGGAGCACATACTAAATCTAGACCTGACCAACTGCAGCAACTCCAGATCATAGCACTGCCCCCAATCACGATCATTCAGGATTTTTTTTCCGGCCACATTTCTACTTTGAATACGATGGGTCCCCACTATCCTTCCATATAATGCGTTGGACCGTTCTTAACCCAATTTTAGTAGTTTCTGCAATCTCCTTAGATGTTTTCTCTGCTTGATGCATGCTATTTGATTTGACCCTTTTCAAACATCTTTTTCACGACTGCAAGATGTGTCTTTCGACATGGTTGTTTAAGAAATGAGAAGCAACTCATTGCACCAGTTGGGGTTAAATAACTTGTTGCCAGCTGAAAGATAATCGCTCATGCAGTAATTATCCAATAGGAGGCTCATACCTATTTGCTTAAATACAGGAGGCGACTTTATTTTTGGACCGGCAGTGTAGTACGCATTAAACCGACATATCATCCCGCAATAAATGAGACCCTACCTAAGACAATCGCCCAAAAAATAAAAAAACTATGGCTCTCAAAAATGCTTTTATTGGGTAAAACTTAAATAAATAAAAAAAGTATACATATTAGGCATTGCCGCGTCCGTAACAACCTAAATTTAAAAAAAATATCAAATGAACTAACCACTGAGGTGGACACCATAAAAAAATTCAAACTGTAAAAAAAAAACATTTTTTCCCACCTTGCATCACAAAAATTCTAATACCAAGCGATTACAAAGTCATATGCACCCTAAAATAGTACAAATCAAACTGTCATCTCATGCAAAAAAAAAATGAGCCCCTACATAAGACAGTCGCCCAAAAAAAAAAAAAACTATGGCTTTCAGATTATGGACACACTAAAAAATCATTTTTCAAAAATGTTTTATTATGTGAAACTGAAACAAACAAAAGTTGTCATATTCGGTATTGTCGCGTCCGAAACAACCTACTCTATAAAAATAGCACATGATCTAACCTTTCAGATGAACATTGTAAATAACAAAAAATAAAAACAGGGCCAAAACAGCTATTTTTTGTTACCTTGCCATACAAAAAGTGTAATATAGAGCGACCAAAAATCATATGTACCCTAAAATAGTACGAACAAAACTTATCGCATAGTTTCCAAAATGGGGTCTCTTTTTTGGAGTTTCTACTCTAGGGGTGCATCTAGGGGTCTTCAAATGTGACATGGTAACTTAAAGTTATCCCTGTGAAGTATGCCCTCCAAAAACCACATGGCGCTCCTTTGCTTCTGCGCCCTAATGTGCGTCTGTACATAGGTTACGATCACAAATGGGGTATTTCTGTAAACTACAGAATCAGAGTAATAAATATTGAGATCTGTTTGGCTGTTAACCTTTGCTTTCTTACTGGAAAAAAATGGATTAAAATGGAAATTCTGCCAAAAAAATGAAATTCTGAAATTTCATCTACATTTTCCATTAATTCTTTTAGAACACCTAAAGGCTTAACAAGGTTTGCAAAATAAGTTTTGAATACCTTGAGGGGTGTAGTTTTGAAAATGGATTTTCTACTCTGGGGGTGCATCAGGGGGTCTTCAAATATGACATGGCAACTTAAAATTATCCCAGTGAAATCTACCCTCCAAAAACCATATGGTGTTCCTTTCCTTCTGCGCACTGCCGTGTGCCCGTACAGCAGTTTATGACCACATATGGGGTGTTTCTGTAAACTACAGAATTAGGGTAATAAAAATTGCTTTTGTTTGGCTGTTAACCCTTGCTTTTTTACTGGAAAAAATTGATTAAAATGGAAAATCTGCCAAAAAAGTGAAAAACACCTAAAGGGTTAACAAAGTTTGTAAAATCTATTTTGAATACCTTGAGGCGTGTAGTTTCTAAAATAGGGCCATTTATCGGTGGTTTCTATTATATAAGCTCCACAAAGTGACTTCAGACCTGAACTGATCATTAAAAAGTGGGTTTTGGAAATTTTCTGAAAAATTTCAAGATTTGCTTCTAAACTTCTAATCCTTCTAACATCCCCAAAAAATAAAATGGCATTCACAAGTAGACATATGGAAAATGTATAACTGTCTGTTTTAAAAGCAGAGAAATTGAGATTTGGAAAGTTGCGAATTTTTCAATTTTTTTTTTCAATTTGGTATTTTTTTTAAATAAAATGAAAAATATTGACTGAAATTTACCACTATCATGAAGTACAAAGTGTCACGAGAAAACATTTTCAGAATGGCTTTGATAAGTAAAAGCCTTCCAGAGTTATTACCACAAGAATTGACACATGTCAAATTTCCAAAAAAAAAAACGATCCTGAAAATGGCAGGGTCCTGGAGGGGTTAAAAAGGGCAATTGAAAATATGATTTTTAGACAAAAATTAGTAAAACGCAATCATAAACAAAAGTTGCCTCCAAAGGTGTACATAGCCTTTAAGACGTCTCTAAGTGTGTGTTTGTGACTATAAATGCAAATTTTTGTTACAAAAAATTATAGCAAGTAGTGTTTCTTACACCACTCTCTCTTCTTTTCAGTAAGGGGGCATGGTATGGGCAGAAAAGGGGCATGGCCAGCCACTGCAATAAATGTATCTTTATTTATGCCAGTTTTCTGTCGCAAATGAAGCCAGAAGTCTACGGCAGCTCAGATCTCAGATTGACTGCTGGAGTATGCGCCTCATTTATAACAAGGCCTGTGTCTCATCATGAACTAGATGTGTCCTCCAGTTGCATCTGGGATATCAAGACCGGCGCAGGAAGCATCGGCCCTGATAAATCTCCCCCATGATGTTAAAACCTGTTTATTGTCTATGCTCGATCCTACTAATTTTGTAACAGATGACTGTTGGAACCCTTACGTTTCAATAGCATTTAATTATGTTTCTATGAAACATTTGAACACCAGTGTACCAACCGAGCTCAACTGTCTCATGGGCTCTCACAAAGTGAGTACACCCCTCACATTTTTGCAAATATTTTATTATATTTTATTACAGTCAAGCATGGTGGCTGGAATGTCATGGTTTGTGGCTGCATGAGTGCTGCCGGCTGTGGGAAGCTACAGTTTATAGAGTACCATGAATGCCAACATGCACTGTGACATACTGAAGCAGAGCATGATCCTCTCCCTTCGGAAACTGGGCCGCAGGGCAGTATTCCAACATGATAATGGCCCCAAACACACCTCCAAGACGACAACTGCCTTGGTAAAGAAACTGAGGCTAAAGGTACTGGACTCGCCAAGCATGTCTCCAGACCTAAAAACTATTGAGCGTCTGTGAGCGAAAGGTCTCTATCATCAACCAGCTCCGTGATGTTGTCATGGAGAAGTGGAAGAGGATTCCAGAGGCCACCTGTGAAGCTCTAGTGAACTCCATGCACAAGAGAGTTAAGGCAGTGCTGGGAAATAATGGTGGCCACACAAAATATTGACACTTTGGGCACAATTTGGCCATTTTCACTTAAGGGTGTACTCACTTTGGTTGCCAGTGGTTTAGACATTAATGGTTGTGTAGTGTCAACGCAACTCAATCACAATACAATGCCTGACTATACAATATATCACCAAATGACCATAAAGGGACACGCAATACAATTTCGTAAACGGGGTCTTCAACGCATGGGAGGGGAGTCACATGTCTTGGCTACCATTTGTATTGCCGCCATATATATATTTTTTAATATTGACATTATGTGTATTGTTGGTCTTTGTATCAACTAATAAAGTTTACTGAATTGTATTGCGTGTCTCTTTATGGTCATTTGGTAATATATTAATGGTTGTGTGTTAAGTAATTTTGAGGGAAAGCCAAATTTACACTGTTACACAAGCTGTATACTGACTACTTTCCATTGTATCAAAGTGTCATATCTTCAGTGTTGTCCCAGGAAAAGATATAATAAAATATTTACAAAAATGTGAGGGGTGTACTCACTTTGTGAGATACTGTATGTGTGGCTAGTCATATTTCTGGGGTAGGTTCTGTTTGCTACAGTGGACACTTGTGGATTGTACTAAGTAGCAATTTGACATCTCTCTAATGGCTGACAAGTCTACACTTTAACCAGTTTGAGTCAGGTAATGGGCTGTGTGTCCAGGCTTGCCTGCAGGTTGCTGCTCTCAACTGTTATCATAAATTTCAATTGAGCCACATAAAAGCATCCTGGAGGGAAGGAGATGTTGCCGTTAATTTCTGCGCTGATGTGTAAGGCATATGTTACCCTTATGAACCCTTTCTCACTTTGCTTTTTTTTATTCTTTTTCTGGCAAAGTAACAGCTTTGTAGGTATTTTTTCCCCTGTATTACGTGCTTGTGAGGAAGCTCCAGTAAAATTATCAAAGCCTACGCCTGAACAGCTGTTACAATTACAGCTTAATAATATTGTAACCTTTATTTCTGAATTACCGTGCACAGCTCAGTCTGGCAGGGGATTGTAGAAGAGAAAGGAAATGACTCTTAAGTTGATTTTTGTGAACGAAATATATTTGTTAGGAAGTTTTCACTGTAAGGTCTGCTGTAAAGCGTTATTATAAGTTTACATGTCGTATTCTGCCTAGTAGAAAGTCAAAAAATATAAATATTATTAAAGGGGTTGTGCAGGATTAAAGAACATGGCGGCTTTCCTCCAAAAGCAGCATTACAGGATGTGTGCGGTATTAAAGCTAAGCTCCATTCACACTAATAGAGATGAGCAGCAACGCCAAATACAACCTATGAACCAGTGATTATGACGGAAAGCCACTATATTTTCGTCTCATGTACAACTTCTTTAAGCAAAGCCTTAAATAGGTTATTCCAGGATTTTGTTATTTATCTACTATGCTCAGAATATGCCACCAATGTCTGATTAGTGGGGATCTGGCATCCTGCACCACCGCTGATCAGCTATTTTTAGTGTAACTTTGACTCCGCAAGTTTAAACTACACAGCTCCGTCCATTGTGCAGTGGATGTAGCTGGTCACTACAGTCACCAGCTCCATCCACTACACAATGGACAGGGACGACTCCCTGCGCTGGAGCTACTGCAGAACAGCTGACCGGCGGTTGATGCAGAGTGTTGGACCCCTCTGAGTATAGGCCATCAATATGAAAATCATGGAATACTCATGATAGCATCACTAATAAGACCAGCCGTTGGGTGCAGCAGTCCTAAGGGTGAATGCATGTCATTGCTCTAGGAAAGTAGGCAAAAACGAGCAGGGACCACTGGAGCATTGATGCTGGTAACCAGGGATTTAGAGAGAGTCCGTCAGCAGTTTTGTGCATACTGAACTGTTGACAGCACTAGGTATGGACTGGACAAACATTCCTATTGTGGAGCTTTTAATATCAGGAATAGTGTTAACATGTGTGAAGAGGTATCATACTCTTTTAGATACTTTTTTAGGCTTTTATTATGGAAATGCTATATTGATCTGATTGCCGGGGATCCAACTCCTGGCACTACCCCGATCAGCTGTTTGAAGCAGCCACAGTGCTACAGTGACTGCTGCAGCCTCCTCCTAGGCCAGTGACATCATATTCATCAGTAGTATGGTCTATGTGCAGCTCAGACCTATATAAATGAATGGGTCTAGGTTGCAATACCAAGCACATCCATTAAACAAAGTATGGTCCTGTGCATGGTAGGCTTTGAGAAGGCTGCGGAACTTGTGCCATGGCCTCTTCAAACAGCTGATCAGTGGAGGTGGCAGGAGTCAGATCCCAAGCAATCTGATATTAATGATGACCCATCCTGAAGATAGGTCATCAGTATTGTGCTCCCAGAAAACCCCTTTAAGTATTAATCAAGATTAGAGATGAGCGAATCAAAGCTGACGACGTGGAATTCGATCTGAATTTCAGGAAAAATTTGATTCACACCGAATCCGAATTTCATCGCTATTCATAGTAACGAATCTCATTTTTTCCTAAAGTGGCTGCTGCACATGTGAGAACATAGGGCAAGGAACTCTGGGAAGGCGGGATCACCAATAATGCCATGCATGCAGCCAATCGGCAGCCAGCCAGCCCTGTGATGTCACAGCCCTATAAATATCGTCAGCCATCTTAGATTCTGCCATTTACCAGTGTACTGAGCGCAGGTAGAGACATCAGCAGGCACTAGGGACAGTGTTAGAAAAAACCTCATTCTGCAAAAAAACGATTTACAAGTGCAGGGAAAGATTATTCAAGGTGTAAGGAAAGAATAGGGAGGATCATTCCACAGCAGTTATGTTAAACAGGGTTCAGTAGGGGAGGTTACAGCCTGGGTAATAGGAACAATCCTAATACACCTTGCTGCACTGACTGGAAATCCAAATTGCCATTATACAGCTATATAACTCTAGCAAACTGTTCCTATTAGGGTGCAAGTGGTGTTTGATACAGGCATTAACAGGGTTTATTACAAGAAAATATTTCTATGTTTTATTTGCCCTTGTGCAGCGCAGTTATACGTTCAAAAGCATTTTTTGGCTTGCATTAGTGGCAAAAAAAAATATTATTTCATGGCCACAGCTATATGTTCTAAAGCCTTTTTTTGGCGTGTATTAGTGAGGAAAAAGAAAAAGGGCTTATTAGCCGTTGTGTGGTGAAGTGGAAAAATTACAGCCCTTTTTGGCGTGTATTAGTGTAAAAAAAAACGTTATTTGCCGTTCATGGCCGTTATATGTTCTAAAGCCTTTTTTTGGCATGTATTAGTGGGGAAAAAGAAAAAGGACTTATTAACCGTTGTGTGGGGAAGTGAGAAAATTACAACCCTTTTTGTCATGTATTAGTGGAAAAAAATATATATATTTGCCATTCAGTGGTGCAGTTATCTGTTGTAAAGCATTTTGTAGCGTGTATTAGTGGAAAAAGAAAAAAAATTGCCGCTCAGCGGTGCAGTTATCTGTTCTAAAGCCTTTTGTGGCGGGTAATAGTGGAAAAATAAAAAATATATTTGTCGTTTAGCGGTGCAGTAATCTGTTCTAAAGCCTTTTGTGGCGTTTATAAGTGGAAAAAAGAAAAATATACTGATATTTGCCATTCAGCGGTGCAGTTGTATGTTCTAAAGCCCTTTTTAGCGTGTATTAGTGGCAAAAAAAATATATATTTGCCGTTCAGCGGATATGTTCTAAAGCCCTTTTTGGCGTGTATTAGTGGGGAAAATAAAAAAGCGCTTATTAGCCGTTTTGTGTTGAAGTGAAAAAATTACAGCCATTTTTAGTGTGTATTAGAGCAGTGTTTCCCAACCAGTGTGCCTCCAGCTGTTGCAAGACTACAACTCCCAGCATGCCCGGACAGCCTTTGGCTGTGCGGGCATGCTGGGAGTTGTAGTTTTGCAACAGCTGGAGGCACACTGGTTGGGAAACACTGTATTAGAGTATAAGCAACTAGCAGAGTTTGCCCTGGAAAATCTGTCCTGCCCGGCCAGTAGAGGGGAATCAGAGTGGGCGTTTAGTGCAGCGGGGGCCAAAGATACCCCAAGAAGAACTCGCCTGTTCACCCAAAATGTGGAGAGACTGACCGTTGTGAAGATGAGTCAGGTGTGGATCAGCCAGGATTTGCACCCATCAATGCCTGATGCATCAGACTAGATCATCTATGGTGCCACACCAACACTTTGAAAAAAGAGACAGGTTTCTTCTGGCTGCCTGCCTCAGCTACTATTCTGATGCTGCCACCTGCCTGATGCCACATATCTGATGCCAAGTCCTCTATCATTCACCCACCATTTTCAGCTGGTACTCGTATTGCCACCCACCTCCCCACTCTGTCACCGGGTCACTCTGTGGTCTCCTGATGCTGCTGCCACCTCCTCACTATGTCACCTTCCCACTCTGTGGTCTCCTGATGCTGCTGCCACCTCCCCATTCTGTCACATTGCCACTCTGCTCTCCTGATGCTTCTGCCACCTCCACACTATGTCACCTTGCCAATCTATGGTCTCCTGATGCTGCCACCACCTCCACACTGTCATTGTGCCACTCTGTGGCCTCCTCCTGATGCTGACGCCACCTCCAGACTCTGTCATTGTGCCCTCTGTGCCCTCCTGATGCTGCGGTTGCAACCTCCACACTATCATTGGGCCACTCAGTGGCCTCCTGATGCTGCCACCACCTACACACTCTGTCATTGGGCCTCTCTGTGGCCTTCTCATTCACGTGTCATCTCTGTTTTTAATCCACTCCTTTTTTTTGGCATTAGCAATATTGATGGATTACTGACCAAATGCTGACCGAGTGAAGACGGATGCTCAACAGACAGGATACATTTTTGCGGGGTTATTGTTCTGACGGATCCGAGGAAGGGCAAAATAATCAGTGACGTAAACAAAAACTTACTGCTGACACCCTCTCCACTCTGTCGGGGGGCTCTACTTGTATAAGCCTTTAATAGAACAGGTTCTTTAGACATCTATGTGGAATCAGCTGACGACGGTGTAAAAGGAGTGCACTTCTTCTTGACGCTAACATCAACCTGTAAGGCTGAGTTCATACTTCAGTTCCCGTGACTGCCCTAATAAGTAAGTGTGCAGTGATTATAAGAGTGACGCCTCTCATCTGCATGTCATACTGACTCACAGTATTGTTTAACTACCACAGCAGACTCCCTATGCGTGTTACTGCAAGGCACAGTGTACACCACTGTAAAGGCTCTCAGAAGCCAGGAAATAGCCATTTTTTAACGAAATTTTTTCCCAAAAAATTTGGCGAATCCGAATTTTTTAAAAATTCGCTCATCTCTAATCAAGATCTTATCCTTGCTGCCATTTTTCATCCTAGGTACTTTTTGTTAAGAATCTTCCATACATTCAAATACATAGCCTACAGTTCATCTATTTCATGACTATCAAATATCATTTGTGGTCTGCACTATTCATAAGCTGTATGCCTGTCATACTGTGATATATGATATGTGAAATAAAATCCTTGACTAATATTGAGCTGCATGTGCATTTTTAATGCATTCAATAAAACTTATTATTTTCACTAACAGAGGAATTGCCAGTGAACAAAAGATACACCATGCTGATATGAAAATAGGGTAACACTCTATAAATTCAATCCCGAGCTGCAAATGATGTCAGAGAAATCAGTCATTTCATGCACACCTTCCCTTGGGTCTCCACTAGGCATGCCAAGTGTGTGAAAAATCGGTAGGATTGATTCAGACTTTATAGAATGGTCAAGACTGCTTCTCATAGACTATTTGCTGCCACTTGTTTTTTAGGCAAATGTTGCCTGCCCTCCCTTCACTCCTATACAGCAGAATGCACAAAGTCCATTCACTTCTGCATTTTGCCTTCTGTTCCTAATGGAAGCCATGACACAGTGCCTGGATCTGTCAGGTGATAGCATAAGTTCCCAATGCAACCCATTGACTTACAACTGGCGGCCATGTGAAGGCTATGTGGTACTACGTTAGGTATCCAATATTATAGTAGGAAGAAAATTGGGCACTCCCTATTGCTTGCAATTATTTTTAGGTTATTGCCATGTTATATAATAATGTGACACATTTTGGCTGTAACACAAGCCTATGTGAAACATGCATTTTCGAAGAAGGCACCTGTTAGAGCCGAAACATGTCAAATGTTCAGTTGCGGAATGGCCATATACATTACAGGGACATTTCCCAGTGGGATGATGCCCGGGGGGCCGCCCGAGCGCGTCTCATGACCCCTGGCCTGGTTCATAATGATCTGATGCTCTCAGCATTAAGTAATCAGGTACCCGTGCACCTGCAGGTGCTCTCCTGAATTCGACTGTATCACTGTCCAAAGTATGGTGATAGGGCAGTATTCTGTGCTGACCCTGCCTACTTGTGGTTAATGTTGGCCCTGCCTACTTGTGTTGCCCCACCTTCTCTCAATTTCGACCCGTCCACAACTTTTCAGCTTTTCCAGCGCCACTTTAAGTTCCCCGTCCACCCCTACACATGTTATTATATAATGTGGCAATAAACGAAGAAGAGTTGCAAGCAATAGAGAGTGTGGGCCTTTCTTCCTACTATTACATTTGGAGGTCATCAGACTCCTCTGTTATGGAAAAACCAAAGTTAGATTTCCATAGGGGTCTACAATGATCTATGCTTGATTCAGTAGAATGGTGGGGGTGGGGGTTTCTGGGTGTTGCAACCGTATCACTAAAATGCAGCCATGGTATGGGCATATGAAATCAGAAGAGCTAATTCTAAACCCTAATCTGCATTCATTTGCATTGTCTTTTGGAAAATAATGCTAATATTACTTGCCTGGATCCTGTGCCATTCATGCCAATGACAATTTTAGCGACTATTGCTGGAACAACTATGTTTTGTCTGTTTTTGCCAGATTCCTGTTAAGCTTGATGTTGCTGTGAGTTTATTATATACCCAGCCAATTAATAAGGCGTCTCTGTATTTTCTGATCTGTGCCTCCGTTACAGTTAGCATGCACTGGATGATGCACTATATACCATAATTATAATCACAATTCTGACTTGTATGGAATATAATTTAGGGAGTGTAGGTTCCACATGCATGCTGGGCTCACCTTCATTTTTGTCATTTTGGTGCCAAAATGGCCTCCATTAAATCCTCCATTAAATGTACTTTATTTGGTTTGCAGAGTGCTGTTGCATTGAATTTTTTTTCTTTGTCTGGAATATAATGGTATGAAGAAATGGATGTCTCATCATTGCATGTTCTGTATCTGGGGTATAAATGACTGTATTTGGGAACAGGCTATTATGCTAGCTTATTATGGCATTGAGGTTCACAATCTGTTTTGTTGTAGAGTATAGATGACATGACTCCATACTGGTTATGTAATAACTTTAAATGCACAGTGATAAAACATAAAGCCAAAAGGTAGCATGTCGATTGTCACTGTATATGATACTGTGCCCGGAGACTTAGCATTCTGTCATTAGGGATGCAATTGTATCATTAGTGTAAGTGTGCCCCACCATCTCTATAATATAAAAGGTCTTCATATGACTAATTAATTGGCTCATTGGATTCACAGCAGTCGGAGGGTTACACAGCCCCAATTATAAAGCATAATTATTATGTAGCATGGCTTAGTGTGCTAACATGCATTAACCCAATCAAAGAGAAAATCTGATATGTATGTGAGCTTTCAGACAATTTCTACCAGGGTGCATGTGAGCGTCTGGAGTATGCGTGCTGAGGTATTATGTGAAGATTAGGGGCCCTCTTTGTTCCAATTTCTAATTTAACATTTGTATAATAAATACCTTGCACAGTTTGTTCCTGGAACTAGATTTGAGTAAAATAGGGAGCAATCCAATGTATTTACTGATCTGTCCATTCATATGCTGGATGGCAAATGGAAAGGTCTATTACTATTACTAGATGTGAGCGAATTTTTCAAAAACTCAATTCGGCCGGTTCGCAGAATTTTTAGGGATTTTTGGGGGATTTCGTGGCGAATCGCATTAAAAAAAGGCTATTTCCTGGCTGCACAGAGCCTTTATAGTGGTGTAGAACACTGTGCCTTGCAGTAACAAGCATAGGGAGTCTGCTGTGGTAGTTAAACAATACTGTGAGTCAGTATGACATGCAGGTGAGAGGCGTCGCTCTTAGAATCACTGCACACTTACTTATTAGGGCAGTCATGGGGCCAAAACTGACCAAATAACTGAAGTATGAACTCAGCCTTACAGGTCGATGTTAGCGTCAAGAAGAAGAGCACTCCTTTTACACCGTCGTCAGCTGATTCCACATAGATGTCTACAGAACCTGTTCTATTAAAGGCTTATACAAGTAGAGCCCCCCGACAGAGTGGAGAGGGTGTCAGCAGTAAGTTTGTGTTGACGTCACTGATTATTTTGCCCTTCCTCTGATCTGTCAGAACAATAACCCAAAAAAAACGGATCCTGTCTGTTGAGCATCCGCCTTCACTCGGGCAGCATTTGGTCAGTAATCCATCAGTATTGCTAATGCCAAAAAAAACAGGAGTGGATCCAAAACAGAGATGACATGTGAATGGAATATTTTCATGTCTTCTGTGTTTTGTACCCACTCCTGCTTTTGTCTACCAAATCATAAGCCAATTCTGATGGGACCATACAGGCCTTACAGCTGCTACCCATCTGGACAGGATCCATTTTGTGTCTCATTTTTCCTTCCTTCTGACAGATCAGAAGAAGGGTCAAATAAATGATGATGTCAGCCAGGCTGAAAGGCAAAATAGTGGCCCAGTCATAAAGTGGGGAGGGTGGGAAAAGCATGAGAAGTCCACAGAGTGGCCCTATGACATAGTGGTGAGGTGGAAGAAGCATGAGGAGGCCACAAGACGGCCCAATAACAAAGTCTGGAGGAGGAGGCAGCATCAGGAGGAGGCCACAGAGTGGCACAATGACAGTGTGGATGTGGCGGCAGCATCAGGATGTCACTACCAGAGTTTTGAGGAGTTCTTACAGCTCTGTTTCTCCGCCCCTGTGATGAGGTCTTTACTTTCATTTTCATTCCTTTCCCTCTTCCCAGCTGTTCCTTCTCTGATTGATTCCTCTTCCTTTAAATCACCCCTCTTCCTGTTTTACCTTGCGGGTTATATTTCTCATCTTGAGTTGTGTCAGCCGCTGGAGTATCTACACTGCTGTGGTCTCTTTACACTGGACGTGTGTTTTGCTGAAGCAAGCAACATTGGATATTGTCTGCTGAGATTGGATCTGTCTTCACTGCTGCTGCAGCCCCTACAGATAAGTTTGCAGACATTGTTGGTTTTGTTTATTTGCTGACTGGATCCGAGGCGACCCCGGTTCCGTCCGTATACTGAGCAGGGAGCCAGTGGCTGTGCCCCCCCCCCTTTATCATAGGGGTTTCAGGTCTCACTCAGCCTTAGGTACGCGGGCATGCCTCGATCCACCATCAGGGTCTTGGCATGTGCATAGCAGCGCAGGGAGAGCTCTTAGGGTCTGACAGGGGTTACCTTTTATGCTCCCTAGTTTGGGTCTGCTCAGTAGCTTGTTCACTGATTGTACTCCTGTTGTTCACATATACCCGTGACACAGGAGGCCACAGAGCAGCACAATCACATAGTGCGGAGGTGGCGGCAGCAGCAGCATCAGGTGGAGGCAACAGGGTGGTACAATGACAGCGCGGAGGTGGCAGCAGCAGCATCAGGAGACCACAGAGTGGCAATGTGACATAGTGTCGAGGTGGCAGCAGCATCAGGAGACCACAGACTGGCAAGGTGACATAGTGTAGAGGTGGTAGCAGCATCAGGAGACCACAGAGTGGCAAGGTGACAGTGTGTAGGTGGCAGCAGCATCAGGAGACCATAGAGTGACACGGTGACAGAGTGGGGAGGTGGGTAACAATAACAGTACCCGCTGATCATAGTGGGTGTAAGAAAGAGCACTTGGCATGAGACGTGTGGCATCAGGCGGGTGGCAGCATAAGAATAGTAGCTGAGACAGGTAGCCAAAAGAAACCAGTCTCTTTTGTCAAAGTGTTGGTGTGGCACCATAGATGATCTAGTCTGATGCATCAGGCATTAGTGGGTGTAAATCCTGGCTGATCATCACCTGATTCATCTTGACAAAGATCAGTCTCTCCACATTTTGGGTGGACATGCGAGTTCTTCTTGGGGTAACTATGGCCCCTGCCGCACTAAACACTCACTCTGATGCCACACTACTGGCCGGGCAGGACAGCTTTTCCGGGGCAAACTCGGCCAGTTGTGACTACAAATCTAGTTTGGCTGCCCAGTAGTCCAGTAAATATTCTATGTGGGGTGGCAGAGTGCAGTGCAAGTATGCCACCACCTGCTGGTTCAAGTTCTGCTCTATGTCTAGCTGCTGGTGAGTAGGTTCTTCACTATTCATGTGAAGAAAGCTGCTCATCAGCGACTCTAGACACAGGCAGCTGTTGATGGAGCTGGTACTGCTCCTGCCACCCACCCCTCCCCAGCAGCCATGGCAGTAGAACGTGAACACAGAGGGCACCTCCAGTCACACCTGCGAGTTGGCTGATGGCGCAGATAGGCAGTGGCCAACTGACTACATAGGATGTCTCTATAGTAGTTCAGTTTGTCCTACCTCTCAGCGGGTGTAAAAAAGGCCCCAATTTTGGAACGGTTGCGAGGGTCCAATAAGGTGCCAGAAGTCATCCCTCTGCCGAAATGCTGACAATTCGGCTGTCACTATGCAAGCAAGTGAGCATGCATCGGCCCATTTGTGAAGATGACTCCCTGTCTCCATCTCCACTGCATAAATACTGCCACGGTGTGTCTGGGCCCTCTGCCTCTGTCGTCTTCCTCATCGCCCTGTAGCTCCTCTAGCTGCTCCTGCTCCTCCTCTCCTGTTACCTGTGTAGAAAAACCATCCATTTCGCTACACATTGCTTGTGCTCCAATGTTCTCCTCCACCTCCAGTTCAGCCCCCACAAGGCTCATATGGCTGTGAGATGTAGGTGCCACGTCTCCAGTCCCCTGACCAGCAGGTGTCAGGCATGAGCTGTCACTGGCTGACATCGAAGTTATACAGGGGAGTACTTCTGTCCTCTTGGATCATCAAGAAATCGTTTATAGCCTTTTTCTGTTCGTATAGTCAGTCCAACATATGGAGGGTGGCATTCCAACGGGTGGAAAGGTCGCATATCAGCCTATGTTGTGGGATGCCTTTCTGCCGCTGCAGGTCAAGGAGGGTGTGCTTTACGGTGTACGAGTGGCTGAAGTGTATGCACAGGTTCCTGGCCATTTTTAGGATGTCTTGCAGATGGGTGGAAGACTTAAGGAACCACTTGACAACCAGATTGAACACGTGTGCCATGCAGGGCGCATGGCTCAGCCCTCCTTGACACCGCGCCAACACCATATTCTTCCCTTTGTCGGTCACTATGGTTCCGATTTTTAGTTGTCGCAGGAAAAGCTAAGATTCAATTTCTTGATAAAGGACACCAAGCAGTTTCTCCCCTGTGTGACCCAGTTCACCCAGGCAAACGAGGTGTAGAACAGCTCGAGAAGCACTGTGAATTGTCCCTGCAGTGGAGGCTGAGGACACGGTGGAGGATGGTAAGGGTTAAGAACAGCTGACAAGACCTAAAGCAATAACAAGGTATATATAATGGCGGTAAAAGTAGACAGGAGAAGGCTGGAATGGCGATCTGTTACCTGCGAAGACGCTCCGCTGTAGTGCCTAAGTTGCGTGCGTCAGGATTCTGGCGTGGTCCTGTATAAGGGCTCTCAGGTGGTGAAAGGTGTGCCAATCAGGGTCCGTTCAGCTCAAGTGGCTGAGTATGGGCTCCTGTGGTTGGTCGGTTTGATCCTCATGAGGTCGAGGTGTGGATCGGATGTGTGTGGGATGCCAGGTCTTCTGGGCATGCGCGATGAGGGCATGTAGGTCGGGCACCATCTCGAGTGAGGGCAGATGCGTGCATTCCAGCGTCTGATTTTACGGGGCATGCACACTGGCTTGATAAGTTCCCCAGGTGAAGCTAAATTCACAGATACCCAGAAACTTTAATGGGCAATGGATGTCCTTTTGGCATTGACTTGGATGGGATACATCGGGATTCCACATATCTAGATGGTGGTTGCATTTTCAATACGACACAAAATGTATGGCTGTAGCAAATGTGAACATGGTAGTTAAAGGGGTATTTCCATCTAAGACACTTGTGGTATATCAATAGGATATGTCAAAAATATCTGATAGGTCTGGATCCCACCTCCAGGACTCACTCCTATCTCAGTAAAACGTGTCAACTATGGTACAGCTGTATACTGCACAGTGTACTTTTTTGTTAAATGATAGTCTGTAGCAGGCGTACCTATGCAACTCTATAGTCACACAGCTGCATACAGAACTGTTTTGACCAGCTCATTCCACCTTTCCATAATCTAGTCCACACTATAACATTTAGATTTTTCTCAATGTCACCTTCAAAGAAAAAAAATTCTGTATGCCAGGTTTTTCTGCCATCTTGCTTGAAGGAATCACTTTAGGCAGTAGCTCCATGTCCTAAGATGACTTGCCACCAGTGCATCACATACGGAGATTGTCATCACACCAATAATAAGTCATGGCTATATAGGTTATTCCATACTGTAAGCAGGATGTTGGAGAGCTACAGAAGATGCATGCCTAAAGCACAAGAGAGGCTGCGCAGCAGCATGCATGTCACAAGCAGTAAGAAGGGACTTTGACACAGCAAAATTGTAAATGCTAGACAACTAGGTCAAAACATCTCCAAAATTGGAGGTCTTGTTCACAGTATGCAGTACTTAACAAAAATTGACCCAGGGAAGGACAACCAATGAACTGAGGACAGATCCGTGGTTTGCCAAGGCTCACTGATACAAGTGGGGAGCACAGTCTAGCTCATCCGGACTGATCACACAGAAGAGCTACTGTAGCACACATTGCTGAAAAAGGTAATGCTGGCTGTGATAGAAAGGTGTTAGAAAACAAAGCACATTGCAACCTTCTTTAAATGGGGCTTCGTAGCTACAGGTAGGTCACTGTGCCCTCGCTGACCCTTGTCCACTCCTCAAACTGCCTACAATAGGTAATGAATTCTAATAATTACATTATTTTCTGTATAATCTTCAGAGGCTTATACTAACTGTAAATTACGGTAATTGAAATATGGATACAAAGATTAGAAAGAACACATTTCAAGGTGCAAAACTGTATAAAGCTGAAAAACTAAAGAAGCATCAATATAGAAGTTAACAAACACCATTTTAGTCTTATGTTATTTTATTTTTTAGAATTTAATTTCTAATATATAGGATTCTCATAAGTTGACCACATTACAAGAGACATCCCTTTGGAACAGTGAATGACACTGAACTACAGTACATTCCTCAATTTATCCTATTATAGGAACTATGAAGATCCATTTGTGTATGGAGCCTACTCTGGACTGTATATAATAGATACCTGATTAGAATAGATGCAATCAGTGCATTAACTAAGGTTGTTCTACTTCTTGGGATTCAGCTTTTTACAAGGACACATAAAGCATTAATGCATCCTGGTATTAACTTGGTTTCCACTTGCCATCTGGAGTCATCAACCTCTCTAGATATAAATACAGTGATCTAACATAGGGCCAATTATAATAATATATCCATTAGTATAATACAGACTGGAAGGAGATGGTCCAAGAGAATGTCAACCTACAGAAGCATGGAAATTTAACCAAAGAGCAATTAACTCTAATAGAGACATTAAATGACAGTTGTCTAATTATATATAATAAGCTATGTCTTAATGTAATATATAGTAAGCCTACAGGAGGGGAGGGTATTCCCGACGCCCGTCGGATTAAAGATAACCTGCTCCTAAACTGTCTGGCATAAACTTGAGTTTGAGGTGCACAGATTGCCTGAGATTCAACTAATTTATTGCCTCTTAGTCTTAATAAATTAGACGCATCCTACTCCAGCAGGGGGATCAAGACTGGAGTATGATCCTTTTGGCATATACTCTACTAGAACGTGACTGTAGAGTTTTGTCTTAACTACACTGCAAAGCATAGTCAACACCTTTATTTCAACTGTAGTAGGCTACTTTCACACCAGCGTTTTTGCTGGATCCATCCGAGATCGGCAAAAACACTTCCACTATGATAATACAACGGCTAATTCCGTTCTGAACGGATCCGGTTGTATTATCTCTAAAATGACCAAGATGGATCCGTCACTAAAATCATTGGTTGATATCTGACACCATTGACTTGCACTGTGTTTCATGCCGGATCCATCTTGCAGCGTTTTTCTGTCCGGCATCATGGGAACACAACAAAACGGAACAGAATGCATTCCGGTGCACTCCTTTCCGTATAGTTCTGTCCCCATTGACAGTGAATGGGGACAAAACTGAAGCGTTTTCCTCCGGTTTTGAGATCCTATGACGGATGTCAATAACGGAAAGAAAAAGTGCAGATGTGAAAGTAGCCTAAGAAAACAGCAATGGCTAATATATAAAACTGTATAGGCATAGCAATACAATGGCCCCTCAAGTTACAATATTAATACAGCATGAAAAACTAGTTGTAATGCATTCTAGTGCGCAGACATTGCACAAAAGGGAAAATAAACTACACTGAGGGGTGCAGCACCAATGAGGCCAGGTGAGGCTATCATCTCAGCACCTGGTTGGGGCAAGTGGGGAGCAGCAGAAGGGTCATGGGTAATGAGGGCTTCCATTGTGGCAATGGGGTTAGGTTAAGAAATTGGCATGAGGGGGGGGGGGGGGTTTCAGTTTTTGCCTTAGGCAGCAAAAAGGCTAGGTGCACCCCTGACTGCACTTATTTGATATCCACATGACCAAAGTGACGTGAACAACTCATTTGACAGGTTTACGTACAGTATACGGTAAATAATTAAGGGGAAAAAAACATGTCAAAAATCACTTTTTCTACATTTGTGATGCAAATAAAATTGATAATTTACAAATCAATTGATGTTTGCAGTCAAACAGCACCAAAATGCAATTTCTCCTGTGTAAAAAAGACCTCAAGCAGTTATGTCATGGAAAAAATAAAAAAGGTTATGGCTTATGGTGAGGCAAAAAAAAAACAAAGAAATAAAATTAGCTGGCAAAGGGGTTAAAATGCCCTATTTCCCTATTTCACCCATTTGAAACAGAAAATTGGTTAAGTGCACTAATTAAAATTTTGGAGGATAGCTAGCACATCATCACCATTATGCTTGTTGCCTAATGTCATGGCTCATCAAAACATTTTTGCCCAATCAAACAAAAAGTAACTGAGGCAATATATAATGCAGGTTGTATACAGCAAGACACAATAAATCTTACAGTCTGGTGCTACAGCAGATCACATCTGACCATTCAACAACGGAGCAGAAGCCATGTCCGTCAGTTACTGCTAGCACAATAGAAGTAAGATATCCATCTGTATAATGTCTTTTTGTTGTACAGATGCATGGTATTCTTCTGACCAGTGGGCCAACATAGTGTGGAGTCCACAGGGAAGAGAGGACACTGCAGACATCATAGCAATAATGATCAATTCGATTTCAAGATACATAAGAGGTCACAAGAATATGGGAATATCAGACCGTGTCCTTACTATCAGATGACTGAGGGCAATTATGAAAAAGGCAAGGTAAAGATAACCCCCTTAGTTTTCCTGTCCACCTTGCTTTACACGTTCTTCTGTAGAACATTTTTGCTTGACCTAATAGAGAGGTCTGTGCCTAAGCCACCACAAACACTAAAAGTGATAAGCCAAAGATGACTACAGCACCCCTAGTGGACAGTTTATGGTAGGAAAGAGAATGGAATCAATCCCATGGAAGATCTGTAGTCTACATAATGAGGCCAAGTGTTATACGAAAATATCTTTCTGATGCTTTGGAAACTATTGTTTTCATTGTACCCTTGTAGTTCATAAAAATAATATAGAATATTTAGGGGGTCATTTTTCAAACAGAAATACGCCTAAATTAGGTGTATTTCTGGCGCAGATTGCAATTTGCAACTTCTCCCCGCTCACGCCAGGTCCAAAAAGTGGGCCGGGACGGGACCGTATCAGTTACCATTTTCTACTCCTGTTTTAACCATGGAAAATGGTCTAAATGTAAGACAGCAAGGAAGCCGTCTTACATTTAGAAGTGGTGCTGGATATGCAAAGGTTATGTAGAGGCCGCCACCTCTTCATAACTTCGGTGGATCCTCCACCAGCTATACAGCTTATTAAGACTGGAGTCTAAAACTTCGGTCTTAATAAATGTTTTTTTTGACTTTTAGACACTGGACACTTGTTGCATCTTATGATTAAATCTATGTGTATTTGATTCTATATATTGCATTTTATGTCTTGTATTACTTTAAGCACCATATGCTTAGATAGGGCCACTAGTTTATATTCCATCCCTTTACAATGCTCTTCTTCCCTCCATATACAGTAGCATCCAGGAGAATTAGCCAGAACTCCAGGATACAAGAGGATTTCTCCCCGACAAAGAGCAGATGGCATCCCGCCATGCAACAAGCAGACCCTTGTGCCTTTGAGTAAACATGGGTTAAAAGTTGTTGAATGTGCAGAAGTAAAGCAAGGTTTCTAATGCCATTTAGCGCGGTGTCCCTGGGTTTTCTTCTCAATGTCGTTACTAAGGAAATACAGTAATAGGATCCTCAGTTGCGCAGACAAGACACATCTGCCACTTCATGCAGTATGCTTACATCCCATCTGCCCTTAAATGAAAAAAAATCTGTTAACAAGATAGTGACTTGCTAAATAACATGGCATTTCCAACCTGAGCAAATGGGAAATCTCATTTTATGTTAGACGCAAATGTTATACCAAGTAGCTAAGTTTATTAGATAGCAGTTCAGAAAGAAGATAGATAGATATAAGATAGATAGATAGATAGATAGATAGATATGGGATAGATAGATAGATAGATAGATAGATAGATAGATAGATAGATAGATAGATAGATAGATAGATAGAAAGATAGGATGATACACAAGGGCAAAGAGGAGTATATCAGCGTCTGGAGGAACGACATACGAATATCACAGAACATCACATCTGGAGAAATTCCCCAATCCAAGAGACCGACAGATCTTGAGCCGCTACAGACTAAGCGCCCACAGCCTGCTCATTGAAACCGGATGTCACTGACAGAGGTACATGCCCAGGGAGAGCAGACTGTGCCAGCAGTGCGACCAGGAGGCCGTGGAGGATGAGGCTCATTTCCTGCTGCGGTGCCCCAAATACTCAGCAGTGAGGGATTCTCACTTCAGGAGACTGTCTGATCTCTGCCCAGACTTCACATCCATGGAGGAGGAAGAGATACTCTCCATACTGCTGGGGGAAGAGGAGAACACAGCGGCCCTAGCAGCACAATATATTACTGCCTGCCATAGACTGAGAGGAACCTGATACCATGGACTCCTATATCTCCACCCTGGATGTGTCCCCACCCCCAAACCTACCCAATTACTTCCCACTTGCTTTGGCAATACTAAAATGTATTTAGTCCTGCCAATAAAGATTATTTGATTTTATTAGATAGATAGGTAGGTAGATAGATAGATAGATAGATAGATAGATATTAGATAGATAGGTAGGTAGATAGATAGATAGATAGATAGATAGATAGATAGATAGATATTAGATAGATAGATAGATAGATAGATATGAGATAGATATTAGATAGATAGATAGATATGAGATAGATATTAGATAGATAGATAGACAGATACTGTAGATAGATTTTATGTGTTTGAACCATGTTGCCAAGTTCACCATTATCTATCTTTTACACGGAGGGCGTAGTGTAATTTAGTCAGATTATTACCTATATCTCCATTCTTAAGGGCCTTTTACGTTAGAATCAGGGAAAGTTCCCAATCATTGTCAGAGCAAACACGTAGAGCGATCGATCAGCGATAATTTGAGGCTGAAGACATCTTTTATGATTTGCCATTAGTCAGCAGCACATCCACTTGTGTAACAGGAGGTAGGAGGAAATACAAACATCTCCGAAAATGACTGTAACATACAAAGGCATGCTTTGCACACATTAACGACCTCCTTATAATGTTGCTTGGCCCTTGATTCATGTGTAAAGAGTTTTTTTGATGCAGATGCAAGCTCAGCAGCCGCTAGTTTACTGCAACTGATAAATGACCCTAATTGCTGTAATTATCTTCTAGTGACCTGTACATTAACCTTTTTATCTCTACCAATCTTAGATTATTGGACAGCATGGTGTCACTGCAGGTGGTCAGGCTGCTGAGGAAATCAACTTTCAAAAATGACATCATGGGCACAGTGGTTAAATATGCATACGTTCTCAGTAAAACATGGTCTTGAAGGCACGTGAGAGGAAAGAAGCAAGAATGTGAGTTTTTAGACAGGGACAAGCAGCATGGAGGGGTCTACAATAGTGTGGATGGAGAAATACTGTCCCAAGTTCCCATTTCAAATAAACACATCATGCTTTAAAACAAATATAGGATCTTTTTTGGCAGAAACTGGGACACAATATAAGATGGAATTATTTTGTAACTTACTCAGAAACCCCTTTTCTTATGCCCAGTTGGGGTGTGTTCCACTATTTTATTAGCCATAGTGCTGCTAACAAAGCGACATTCTAGTTCCGTTACCCCAAGCCTGTCCATATATTATGTGATAGCCGTTTAGTTGAGTGGCCTTCATGGGATACTACATTGCCGGGTTAACCATGGCCGGCAGAGTTTCTGAAGCTAGGCTTGCAGCAATCAGCTGATCCATTGGACGATATTGGTGACCTATTGTATGCTAAGGATAGTTCCTCAATATTTAAAGGGGTATTCCCATCTCAGACATTGATATGCCATCAATGTCAGATAGATGCAGGTCTTCCTTCTGGGACCCACTTCTGTTTCCAGAATGGGGTCCCCAAAGCAAAGAAGAGCGCACCACACATGCGTGGCATGCTATTCATTCATTACCGTGGGACTGCCAGAAATTGCTGAGCCAGATCTTGGCTAGTTTTGGAACTCCCATAGTGGTGAAGTGCTTTCCCTTCAGCTCCGGGGTCCTAGAGGGCACCATCCTAGCAATATGCTATGTCTGAGATGGTAATAACAAATGTTTTGTGTATATATAATTTTCGGAGGTGTATAAACTCCTATGTAAATGTAGCCTGTTTTCCATCCACAGGCTACATTTAGGTGCATCTGTGAGGCCTGGGCCATATCAGCCAGTCTTGGGTGGGGCTCACAGGCCCTCTCTCTCCTCCCATTGCAGGCATGGTTACATGCTGGAGGTAACTGAGGAATTTACTGTGAGCCAGCCTATACATTCCTGTAATGCCCACTGGTCCCTGGTATTGCCCATATGGCACAGGTAGGTGAGTGTTAGGTCCAGAGCTACTTGAGAAACCTTGGTACGGTGCTCGGGCTTAGACATGTCCTCCATTGCAGGACATTTTGACTAATCTCCAATTTTAACATCAGTTTGAGGGCCTAGTAAGACCGCAGTGTGCACCTGTCTTGTCATTTGTTATTGCTATATTGTTATATTACTTATCACATCAACACAATTGCCATCTTGTGTAGGATGTCTATTGTGGTACTTGTGGTCCGCTGTGGGCATCCTCCACCGTATGCATGTTTGCTGGGGATCGCCATTAGCAATGGGCCACAAGTGCAGGATCTGCTCCCATGTATATATATGCACAACCACATTTTTGGGTTGAGCACATCCTGCTTCATGCCACCTTTCAGTTGTTTTATGTCTGAAATGGGAATTTTTCTCTCTGTTAAGTCACACTCAGAGGGAATTACGCATATATATAGTTATAAAATGGGATATCTATTTAGCTAGTGGCTGAAGGACATTTATTTGGACATTTGTATATTATATTGGATAACCAGTCTATTCACTGCCAGCAGAGTAAGTCTTAATATATTTGATGGATAATACCAAGGACACCATAAAAAGGCAGTGTATAGTACAATAGAGATAACATACCTGATATACACTAATGTCTATAATCTTAAAGATAATCGTTAACGAGAATTCATAGGAATGCTCATTAGTGATTTCTTGGCAGTGTAAATGTACCACCAGTTACGTTTTACTCGTTCATCGGGTAATCCGATCGTTTGTGCAGCCCAAAACTCATCATTTGCTGGCAGCAGATCTTGCTGTGTAAACACGCTCTGGAAACAACGAGTCAGTGTGGGGACGAGCGATAGCATTACCGATCACTGCTCCCTATACTGTGGAGGAGATCGAGGCATGGAAACGTAATGGTCGCTTCCACCAGCGAGCAGCAGATTGTGGGGAAGGAACGATTCCCTCCCGATAATCTGCTGCTCTGTTGTCCCGTGTAAAGGGACCTTTAGACTGCCCAGTTATCTGGCAGACAAGTGTTCCTGATAAGCTGCCCCTCTAAAGGTTCGGCAGATCGATGCGCTCATTTATCAGGTGAACGTGCTATCTAAACAGTACTCTGCACCCAAGAAACAGTGCAGCTATCAGGACGAATGATCACAATGGCCATCGCTCATCCTCATACTGTGGAGGTGATCGCTGCATGTAAATGCAGCACTTCACATCTACTAATGAGCAGGCATTTATCAGGAAGGAACATTACCTTCCCAATAATCGTCTGCTAATCGGAGCAGTGTGAATGCTCATTAAGTATTAAGATCGTATTATTTTAGTGAGTTGTAATTATCAACTATATGCAGCAATACAATATACAAGTATATACCTGTATATTTATTTTACAAAGTCAGTTCTATTGGAAGCACATTCATTGATACAGAGAATGGTGAGCTACGTGTGTCGCACTTCTTCTTATGGCCTCTTTTCCAAGCAAGATTTTAATCACAGGTCCTGATCTGTTATTATCAGGAAAAATGTATTATAGCTAAGGGGAATATAGTCAGAAAAATCACAAAAACACCCCTCAAAAACATAACATTTATAATTTAAAAGGATCAAA
The DNA here is from genome assembly GCA_033119425.1 of Bufotes viridis. Classification (NCBI taxonomy): domain Eukaryota; kingdom Metazoa; phylum Chordata; class Amphibia; order Anura; family Bufonidae; genus Bufotes; species Bufotes viridis. The sequence continues at coordinate 102,506,288 of CM065590.1, forward strand.
GCGGGACCCTCCCCAATTCATCCCTAAAAAACTGATTCCTACCTATAGAAAGCTTTAGATTTTTATGGATATTTATTTAATTTTATCAGCATATGACATTGAAAATGAAATATAAAATATTGTATTCCTGGAGCAGTAATTACAGAGAGATAAAAGTTCTCAATGGGAGAGCGATGTAATCTTGGTTTATGACTGCTGCCCAGGGAATGGTTTATCTGCAAGGTAATCTTATTAGAATAGTAGATAGAGGGCTGGAGTTCCTGACAGAATGGCAGCTCTATTCTCTCGATAAACCTAAGTAGACATAGAAACAGAGGATCAGTGGATTAATTGGAATAAAATGTGAAGCCCTGACCAGTTGCAATAGAGGTATAGCATGAAGAAGTATGGTGCTTTAATTGAGTCATGACCCATCACTTCGCCCTGATCTGACAAAAAGTGCAACTCTCTGCTATCCAGACAGAGACTTGAAAGGGTTCTCCAGGCTACAGATATTGATGATCTACTCACTGGATAGGTCATCAATAGTAGATTGATGGGGGTTCGACATCCAGCATCCCCCACCGATCAACGCTGGAATCTATGCGGTGTACAGCTGGAGGCATACAGGGTATTGCAGCTAAGCTTCTGGTGCCAGAAAATACAGTGCACTGAGCCTTCTCTTTCTCCTCCGTACACCGTTACTGGTGCCGCATCAATCCGAAAAAGCTAATTAGTGGGGGTTTCGGACCCTCACAGATCTGTTGTTTATTCCTTATTCTCAGTTCAGCAATATCTGTAGCCCAGATAACCTCCTTAAAGGCCCTGAACAGGAATTAGTATACATGGAGTGACTTCCAAAAAATTATATTCAGAAAACCATCCAACCGTTTGAAAAAACTCATGGAATATTCCCATATACTGTAGGTGATGGAGGTGTCTCTTCAAACATAATTTACATTGGCAGCAGAACAGATTTTGAGTTTCAAGAAACTAGAAAACTATTAGATGTATTAGATGTAAAAGGGTAACTCACAGGACTGTTCTGCAGGACCCCTTATAAAATGCAAATGACAAGTCCTATATTTTGGACCATCATGTTACAATTTATATAGTCTACAAAAATGTGTGTGTATATATATATATATATATATATATATATATATATGAAGGTGCTGATTAAAATTGCTCTTCAGTATGTAGCACCTCATTAAAACATTTAATAAGACAGAGTTTGGAAACCTCCAAAATATCCATTCACTCCAAATTCTCATGTTCTCTCTGTCACATTAAAGCATTTAAAGATTCTGTGATCTATACCACTCAGTTATGCACAGATCCTTCATAGGGATGTGTGTGTGTGTGTGTGTATATATATATATATATATATATATATATATATTTGTGTTCGGCTCGGCTATCAGAAGAGTACTAGTATTGAAACCCTACCTGTGATCAAGCAGTAGAGTTGTGCCATAACTGCTGTAGGAAGAGAAGCCTAAAGAGGGCCTCCCTGTAAGGAATAACCTTTAAAATGGTGTGGGTGGGCGGGTGAAGCTGCTGCGGCGTCGCACATGACCGGAGGGAGGGGAGAATAAATAGCACAGGTAATGAGCCTCCCCTCCCACAAATCCGGCAAATGATTATTTGGTTGTCACTTGTGTTTGGCTCAGCTATCAGAAGAGTACTAGTATTAAAACCCTACCTGTGATCAAGCAGTAGAGTTGTGCTATAACTGCTGTAGGAAGAGAAGCCTAAAGAGGGCCAAAAACCCAAAACCGGATAGGTTTGGAAGTAATTTATTAATATCACATCACCAATTTCTGGAAATCCAATGACATCTCATGATACATATTTGGTATATAACGAACATAACAGGAAAATTTTCATCTACCCAACCTCTTGATGACATGTACCAGAATACCATTAATAGAGGCCACTGAAGCTGCGCCCATCCTGAAAGAATGACCGGTAATAGACATAGGATTGACCCCTAAGTTGGTAAGCAGAGTACGTATATACTTCAAGAAGACATGAATACTAAGGGGTTACCTATCTACGGATAACAAAGCTAAGTCGTCCGAAGCGTCCTTAATGAACTCTAACCATTCGTGGAAAATACTGATGGGACACGATTTATTCCCTGTGGGGAAGTATTTGACTTCTACTAGTTCGCCTGGTTGGGCTGTTTTGGACCGACTCAAGGTAAGGACGAAGCAACTCCCATCCCAAACCAACTGCCTTTTTTTAAGAAACAATGTGGACGAAGCTGCGCAAGTAAACTGCCCCGGTCTGAGAAAGCCGTAGAAGCTTAAATATCAAGATGTTTTAATGGCCAAGCTGGTACTGTAACCAAAAGGTCTCCTATCTAGTAGATCAGATATAGACTTGAACGATTGACCTGATAAAGGTTGCCTTGTGACATGGCTTTTAGCTGTCACTTTTTGAATGCCTTTTAATAAGGCCTTGATTGGATGTGCTAAGAAAAGTGACGGCTGATCTGGGTATAGTAAATAGTAATGGTGCTGAATGCCGGCGAGGTATAACTTAATGGTGTTGTAGGCTAGGTTGAGATGTGAGTGGCAAAAAGCTATGAATGCCATTAGGTAGGGTATGTGACCTGCGTCGGTTGAAGGGTATGTCTCTTTAAACTTCATGAATAAAGCCCAGGCCGTATTGTACACTCTGAGCGTATTGCTGGACAATGATTGGCAAATCAGACCTCGGGCTGTATTGAGATGGTGGACTAGTCCATCACCAGTTCTGTGAAAAATGGAATGTTAAGACAAGAGAATGCATCTGCGGCTATATTCTCTTGGCCACTAATATGGGAGCACACAAAATTGAATTGGTATTGCAATGCCAGCCACACAAACCTTCTGACAAAAGACATTATTTCTAAAGAAGCTGACCTACCCTTGGCTAAAATCTCCACAACTACTGCATTATCAGTCAAGATAAGAATAATACTGTTTTGTTCCTCCACGATTCGCCCCATACTTGGGCCTCTGCCACGATCGGATATATTTCCATTAGCGGGGATGACTGCCTAAAAGTCGGCATAACCATGATCTCTGGAGGCCAAGGATCTGCTATCCAGTGCGTGCCATGAATGGCGGCAAACCCTGTGGATGCTGCTGCGTCAGTGTAGACTACCGGTGACTCGTTTGATACTGACGGAAAAAAACAGGGAAACCCCATTCCACTGGTACAAAACATTGTCCCACATCGATAGATCTGCTAATGCCGGCTGGTCTAACTGGATTAAACTATCTTGATCGGGCGATAAGGGAAGTAACCTTAATAGCCTTGATATGAAGGATCGACCTTGGGGAATTATCCGCATTGCGAAATTTAAAATCCCTAGTAGAGATTGTAGTTCTGATCTGGTAATAACTGTCGCACGAGTGGAATTGGCAATTGCCTCCTTAACTCTCTTTAGTTTGTCCTCTGATAAACTAGCTTGCATTCTTCGTGTGTCTAGGCAGATGCCTAAGAACCTTGATAATGGTACTGGGGCCCTCAACCTTGTTTGCTGCCACTGGAACCCGGAGATCTTCAAAAACTTATTGCAGAATCTGGAGGTCTTGGGGAACCTGCCACGGGGGCTCAATCAGTAAAAAATCGACGAGATAGTGTATTACATGATTAACCAGAATCTGTCGGTCAGAATCCAGTGCAAGGCCTTCGCAAATTGATCGAAAAGCCAAGGGCTAGATTTTAAGCCGAAGGTCAGTTTGTTTGAGAAATAGTATAGTCCTTGCCATTTGATGCCGTGCCATTGCCAAAACTGGGGCTGTAATGGAAGTAATTTAAAAGCATCAGTAATATCTGCTTTTGATAACCATGTATTGCTCCCTAGTGAATATTTCATGGAGAATTCCTCTGATGGTATCAAGGAATTCAGGCTAGGGATAGACAATGAATGAGGCGCTGACAAGTCATAAATCAATTTTTTTATTGTGGTTGAATTTACCAGATACAACCCCCACTGGATTGACTCGCCAGCAATCAAATGGTGGTTGCCTGAAAGGACCTATTAGGTAGCCTTTAACTAGTTCCTGCTGAATCAAATCTGATACTGTCTGTGGGTTACTGTCAGCTGAACGCAAATTCCTGCACTCATATGAAGCCTGCGGGAGAGCTACAAACCCTGAATGAAACTCATTAGTTAGGCCATCCAACACAAATTGAACCCATTTGGGTTCTGAGTGATCTGTTAATAATCTGCTTAAGAGATCAATATTAACTATGCCTAGTCATGCTGTGCTCGTGTCTTTCTGTGGGCAGGAGACTCTAGGGTGGGCCCTGAAACAGATGGAACATAGATGCAACAGTCTGCATTGGTTGTAGTGGCAGGCTGCAAAATTAAAATTGTTACATATCTGGGATCTGCCCAGGTATCTAATAGGTCGGCCCAGTTTATCGACACATGCTGGCATCCTTCTAGTTGATGGTGACGGGTGATTCTTCACTTGCTGAAGTTCTGTCGAAACGTTGCTGTTGGAGCACCAAGCTGCTGTATGCGAATATGAATTGCATAGTGAGCATGCTGGTGCTTTCAGTCCCGCAAAGTGACGGCAGAATAATTCTGCATCTATTTTTGACCAGTCAATCTTCTGATGGAATTGTGATAAGGCAGCGGCCGCTTTGGCTGAGAAGGACCTATGGTACTCATAGAAAGCTGACCCCCCGTACTTGTGCCCTAAGTCCACAACTTTATATAAGTACAAGTCTAATTCTTCCCTCCTCTGAGGGCTAACTGAGCATATGACGTCGTGATATAGGCAATAGGCTATAGGCTATAGGCAAGAACGAACTCCGGAATACTAAGCTTCCTGTTGAGCCTGACGTCTTTAGATTTTAAAACTACCAACACCTCCCCACAAGCTATGGTCTTGTTATCTGGAATTTCGTGCGTGGCGATGAGGAGTGTAGCTAAATTGACGTCCTTACCCTCAAGAATATCTTGACGTACATTACTCGGAATAAAATGCGATGGTGCGATGTCAGAAATATTAATAGTGGACACTAACGGGTCTTGCGGTACTATCGGTGCTACCGATGGGCTGGGACCTACGGGAGTAGAAGTCATCACCTTGTTTTCTACTGATTCTAATCTGGCTTGTACGTCGGATATTGATGTAGCCATGGAATTAATCATGGTATGCAGCTGCGTAAGAGATGTTTGAATCGTATTCATAGATACAAAGTCCTGACTAGGCCCTGCAAAGTCCAAACAAAGAAGCCGATAAAGTTCTGCTTTTTTGGCTGAGGCCGGAAAAGGGACCCCTCTTCTTGTTAATTCAGCCGTCAGCCTAGGCACAGTCCATGACCTCAGTGATGGAACACCTCCTCTCTCCAACTGCAGATCCATGCTCCCTTGACAGCTTGGAGTACCTTCAATCTCCGATATATTTGACATCTTGTGCTAAAAAGGCAGAAGGAACAAGAAAAAGAGAAGGTTTCCCTTAATCTTGATTACACAGCAAACAACCTTCCCCTTACCGCGTGCTGCATGCTATGAGTTGTGCCCTGCCACCGACAATACTCACTAAATTCTAGCGATTAATCGTGAACTTATTGTTACTAAACTGAATACCCCGCATCTGGCTGCCGGGGAACCTGTACGTGCTCCTTATACTCCCCTAGTGCTGATGGTCGTGAACGTTATATGACTGACTGACGAGTGGCCTGTTGGCTGTGAGGTACGGGTGCTAGATCGAATGAAACGTCCCTGTAGACGTGACAGGGCTGTGATGAGCCTAACTGATAGAGCGCGTATGCTTTGCCTGAAGTCATGTCAGGACTTAACACAAGTCTGTAGGTGTGACAGACTATGGCGTGGTGTCTGAAGACGTGACAGGACTTATTGTCTGAAAACGTGACAGACCAAACCATGTGCCTGAAGACGTGACAGGTCTTAAAACTGCAGACGTGACAGACCGTACCCAGTGCCTGAAGACGTGACAGGACTTACGTTGAGTCTGAGGACGTGACAGACTTGTTCTGAACTTGAATCGGAGATCCTATTTCTGAAGAGATCCTATGTGGGTGTATGCTAATGGAACTTGCAACATGATATACGTACATATGCTTGTTTTTTATTTTTTATTTTTTTATTTTTTAACCTCTACTACTGCCTAAATCCTACATCTGTACCTTGGCTTGCTACTTCCTCCCTTTACCAATGGCTCTTGAGTACGATAAGAGTGCTGCTAGACCTGATACCCTCTGACCTATGGTAATACAAACAAATAAGACATGCCTATAAGTGAGAATATTTTTATTTATTTATTTATTTTTTTTTAGATGACAATGACCTGAGTCTCATATAACAAACTCCTGGATGCGAAACTATTCTATGCTGCCGCCCTTTGAGGTTACAGAGGCTATCCTCCTCCCCTAACCATAAACCCCCATATCTACTGTTACCTGTATATCCTTACTACGGACTGACTTAAATCTTTTTTTTTTTTTTTTACCATATCACCCCTTTTGTTTATTTATTTTTATTTTTAAACATGTCAAATTTTTTTTTATATACATTTTTTTTTTGAACATTGGAACATCTCCCGTTTCCTGTTAACGTGCAGTAGAGATACCAAAGAAGATGACCCTAGGCTGCTGAATACATAATACCCCTTGTAGTGCACACCTTGCCGGCATAATGAACCCCTCCCCCTTTTTGTAAACAACACACCAGCCTCTGCACATATTCAAGAAAACCTCCTAGGCACCGCTACTTTATTAACATCAGAACTAGCTGTACAGCGCAGCCTGATTGTTGAACTAGTAGCCTCAACCATCATTCAGCGCCATGTAGCGGTATTAACAATATTCCTGAGGGACTAGTCGAAGTCCCGCGAACCCCTGTGCCGCACATGCCTCCCCCCGCAGTATGACCCGATCATACCGCCGTCCGTGCTGCTTACTGTGGCACTACCCAAGCTTCGCCATGACACTGGAAGAGACGCTTGCAGACCTGGAAGTGATGCTGCTGATCCGTAACGCTGCCTGAAGCTGCTGTGGTGTCGCACATGACCGGAGGGTGGGGAGAATAAATAGTACAGGTAATGAGCCTCTCCTCCCACAAATCCGGCAAATGATTATTTGCTTGTCACTTGTGGTCATGGCTACGGCCAAGGGGATGCCTGGAAACCCTAAGGAGATAACATCAAGACTAACCTAACCTAACTGGACGTGTCAGCTGACCTGACTGATTGGCTGATGGTGTGCCGTTTGCCATTGCCGTGGGTAGGCCTATAAGGGGGCAAAAACAGAGCCGTGTAGTATAGGAAAGAACCTTATTGGCATGTACAACCAGATCACAAAGCCAAACTGCGAAAGGCAACAGAATTCTCCGCATGGGAGTTCGGGATGTATCGGGCAAAACAAGAAGAAAGCAGAGGTTCCATCTTGCTGATGATCTGGCCTGAGACATGCTGCTTTGACACAGCGGATGCTACCCTAATGTGGAACGAGTGATCTGAAATGGCATTGGGGTCGGAACCTGGTCTAGCCGCTAGGGAACGGACATGGGAGAATTGAGATAAGGTGATGGCTGGGACTTTGAATGGAAGTATTGGGCTATCCGGGGCGGAGTCACCCAGAACCCACAATAAACTATTGGAAAACCTTAACTGGGCACCAAACACAAAACAACTGGAAGTACTTGGCCTCCACTGGTGGACCGACCTGTGATGTTTTGAAAGAGCGGAGATGCAGTGTGAAATGGACATTGCACCATGCTAACTGACGCTTGGTTAAGCTTTGGTGCTATCGAAAGTACTAGTGAATTCCCTGGCCTCAGTAACTGAAGAAACCGAGATACATGGCCGCCTTTATAACTATGCTGGAATGGGGCCCAAAAAGGATTACCATCTAGGGAGGAAGAAAGATTCCTGAATGGTTCCCCTGATATCGGCTGTCTGCTTGAGACAGTCCCTCCACTGTTCTTCTGTATGCCCCTGAGGGTTACTTTTATCTCTAGAGACGGCAAGACCGACCTACTAACTGGATCTTCTACCGTGAAGAAAAGCTGTACCCCGGCCAAATACAATTTAACTGTGTTGTAAGAGAGTCTAAGGCCAGTATGGCAATAAGCTAAGAATATACAAGGTCCTGTCGATGTCCTCCCTTGGGTGAAGGAGTGCAAATTTGGTATACATGCTCCAGGCAGTTTTGTAATTTCTAACCGTATTAACAGACCAAGACTTTTGCATGAGAGACTTGGCTGAAGAGATGTATGCCTTTTGACCGTGATCAGAGACTGGAATGCTGGAGAGGATAGCCCTATTTGTTCCGCCCCCCACATGACCTGAAAGAAAGCATGAAGAATTAAAAACGAGACAAAGCAGTTTTTTTTATTTTTTTTCTTCTTGGACCCTGGATGGAAGGGGCGACCGGGTCATTGAGTTCTGAAACACTTCTAGCGGGGGAGCGACAAACATTAGCTATTTAAAACGTGAATCTGAAGAACGTGACAGGCAACAGACATTTAACAAACGTAAGCTTGAATAAACGTAACAGTCAACAGAAATTCGGGATTAATAAATGTATGCCTGAATAATGTAAACAGGCAACAGACATTAGAAATTAATAAACGTGAGCCTGAGTAACGTAAACGGGCAACAGACATTAGAAGTTAGTAAACGTTAGCCTGAATAACGTAAACAGGCAACAGATATTAGTAGTTAGTAAACGTAAGCCTGAATAACGTAAACAGGCAACAGATATTGGTAGTTAGTAAACGTAAGCCTGAATAACGTAAATAGGCAACAGACATTAGTAGTTAGTAAACGTAAGCCTGAATAACGCAAACATGCAACAGACATTAGTAGTTAGTAAATGTAAGCATTAATAACGTAAACAGACGACAGAACAATAATGATTCATAAACGTGAGCCTGAAACGTAACAGGTGACAGACATGATGATTAATAACATAGGCCTGAAAAACTTAAACAGGTGACAGATATCAAATAATAAATGTAAGCCTGAATAACGTAAACAGGCGACAGACATTAAATAATAAACGTATGCCTGAATAACGTAAACAGGCGACCGATATCAATGATCAATGAACGCAAGCCTGAATAACGTACAGGCGGTGGACATTAATGATTAATAACAAAGGCCTGAATAGTGTAAACAGGTGGCAGATATCAATGACCAATGAACGTAGCCTGAAAGACGTAAACAGGCGACAGACATTAATGATTGATAAACGTGAACCTGAATAAACTACCGGGCAACAGACATTTGACGATGTAATAAGCATGAGCCTGAAAACGTGAAAGGAGGCAACATTGATAATTTGAAAACATGAGCCAGATAAATCTACCAAGTTATGAGAACTTGATTAAACGTGCCCACCCCCTCCCCCGACTCTGTAGGGAAAAGAAGACGACCCTCGCCAGAAACCCCAAGTGTATAAAAAATATATATATATTTTTTTTTAAAGGAGACTGTACTCACATTCACGTACTGCCAGACTGCTGCCCCCGGCAGTGGCAATACAATGTTATTGAACCCTCCCGCCTGCTCCAACTTGAGACCAACTGCAGACTAAGATACCTGTCATTTCTGCTGGCCAGAGGATGATGGTCACTGGCTGGACTGGAGCGGTAACTGGGGAGCGCCGAAGCTGGTTGCTCCTGCGGCCCTTGTACCAGCGAAGGTCCCCAGGGGAGCGGCGCCAGCCTGAGTACCGTTAATACGTGAAAGGGGAGTGGGGGATCTGGAACGGCGGGTTCTAGAGCGAGAGTGCCGGGTCTGGAGCAGGAGCTGCTGGGACTGGAGAGGAGCGGCCGCCAAGTCTGGAGTGGGATTGGACTTGACTCTCCGAGGAGTGGCCATGGCAGGGGTGGGGGGAGCGGCTGCCCGGAGAACGGCCTCGTCTGCCGGGAGAGCGGTACCGGGGCAGGGAGTGTGAACTGCTCCTGTGAGAGTTCTGGAAGTCAGGGAAAAAAGCCGCACGATGCGGTGTCCGGTACATGACCGACTCGGGGCAACAAATCAAGCGCTTCGTAGCAGCGTTGCACGTCACAGGCCCTACAAAGTGACTACTAACATTAGAGAATAAGCGTGAGCCTGAAGCACATGAAGGTCAAAACCTGGAAAACGAAGTAAGTCCTCCAAAGCCTGTATTCCCCCCCCCCTTTTTTTTTTTACTGTGAAAACTAAAATCCAGATGCAGATAGGAGAAGACAAATTTCATTTTTGCTAATCATAACCTTTCATCAAGACATACAAAGTGAAAAGTAAAACGCCCTTATACATAGTAGGAACTCACTCCTATTGTCTTATTGGCTTCAGCTGAAGTAAATCAAAGCAGATTGTTTTGGCTAGCAAAGGCAAGGAGACCAATCTGAGTGAATACGAACCGAGGCATGAATACAAAACAGTAACACAAAAACCAGCTCACCCAAGCACCCAAGCACCATAGACCTCTCTTTTTTTTGTAACAGAACCGCTCTCCAGTAAAATAGCTATTCTTAAACAGAACTGTTGCTATCCCTCCATTATTCCTCCTGGCAATGCTGGTACAACATGGCAGCTGGGTGCCAGACAGATGGATCCAAGGGAGCATGGCCACTAGGGTAGAGAACACTGGAGGCAGACATCCCGTGACCGCGACACTAGAAGCAGTGAACGAGAGACCAGGGTGTCGAACTAGCAAATAGGCAAAACAGCCACACCATGCAAGACCATGAGCGTGCCATACATGCAAGGAAGCCGACGCCGTGGCCGCGAGTGCAGGTAAGGAAAGCTCAAGGCTGGGAGGGAGATCAGGATGATCCATGTGCCTGAAGCTGCGGGAGCTCTACCCGACCTTCAAGCCCAGCCAGAAACAAACCCAGAGTGGCGGTTGTCCTTGAGCCCGAGTAGTGCTTACTTTAAGAAACTTTGGCTGGCTCAGGGCACCGCAGCCCATGCATACTTACGAGTCGAGCGCACTTCAGCGTAGCTGCTGTTGACGTGAGCTGCTTGGGTCAGTGATGAAAACACGCCCCCCCCTGCACCTGAGCTGTGCCTCGTTTATGAAGTGCCTCCGCCCTCCCACAAATACAGGCTGACTCATCAGCCTCAACTACATATAATGAATATTAAGTATTGCACAGCTTCCTTGCATCTGGTTTAAATGTTTAAATCCCCAGTTCTTTGTGAGGTCTTTAGCTATATTACTATGCCAGCACGCAGTGAGTTGGGCGTGTGGGTAATATACAGGGTGTTCTTTTTAGCACACAATAGGAGCTGAGGGCTTTCTTTTATTGAAAAAATAAATAAATACAGCAATCACTCAGTACCCATTTGTCATATTACTATGAAGTATCATTCTCTGAAAATGCATTTGTGATTTCCTAAGAATATCTTCCTGAACTAAACATAGAATACTGTATACAAAAATGATAAAGAACAAAAAAAGAAACAGAATACAAATCAATGACAAAATATCATTCTATGGACCAGCGTAGTTTGGAGTAGCTATGCCACAGATGTATAAACATTAGTGACTGCAAGATATTTAATGTGGTGTATTTCTCATGATAATGTAAGCTAGTGTTGAGTGAATTAAAGTAGACTTCGATCCGAATTTCAGGAAATTTTTGATTTGCTGGCTGTGAAGCCAAATTTCCTCGTTCTTTGTGGTAACAAATCAAATTTGTCTGAAATGGAAGTAAAAATTAAAAAAATGAATTTTGACCTCATTTATTTGAATGGCCATCTTGCTTGAAATCTCATGCGTGGTATGATGTCACCACGCCAGCCAATGTGTTGACGTCATCACGCACTGTCCAAGATTTTGCGCTAGATCTTCGAGCAAGATTCCCATGGTTGCATCTTGGCACTCAAATGGATGAGGTAAGTAAAATGTATTTTATTTTTATGAGCAACCACTAAAATGCTTTAATATTGATCTCAGATGCAGTGATCAGCAATGAAAGTGGCATCTGAGGTGCGGGGGGCACGCAATCTCTGTTCCCTGCCATTGCATCTGCTACTTACAAAAAAATACGCTTTGTAACAAAGTAATTTGGCACAAAGTGAATTTGTTTTGTAAAATTCAGCGAATCAGCCAAATCGAATTTTTAAGCATGTATGCATTTATGGACATTTGCTGTGTGGATGTACCATGATGAAGCATTTGTAACAAGATAAATATAAATGATGGATAAAATAAGCAAAAATGAAGAAAGGTGCGTTGTTGTTTTTTTAAATGTATGTGGAAGAGCTGGGCAAGGAGCACACTTGTATAGAGAGGAGCTGGGGAGGAATCCTTTCATAGCAGTGTTGGGTGGTAGGTGGTCTGGTACACAGAAGAGAAAAGTGGTCTGGCATTTAGAAAGGTCAGTAAAAGAGTGATCTGGTTCCCAGGAGAGCTGGTGAAGTCAGGGACAAGTCTGTTGCAAAAGTGACAGGTTTTCTAAAATTCCTCACAATCTCAGCAATCTACTACAAGACAATGTATGTTTATGCAGAGTCTTATGGACAATCCTCAGATCAAATTATATCACCGTACATTGTTAATACAAAATCAGCTCTGACTGATCCGAAGGTTCTGCCACGACGATCTGCATGTGTGCATACTGTTACATGATTGTATATTATATAAATTATATATATTTATATATTTATTACTCTGAATTCTAATACATGACAATTAGATTGTAGTTTATCTGCACTTGTCTTTAAAGGGGTTGTCCGGGTTCAAAGCTAAACCCGGACATACCCATAATTTCACCCAGGCAGCACCCCTGATGTTAGTATCGGAGCATCTCATGTTCCGATGCGCTTCCTTGCCCTGCACTACATCGCACAGGGCAAGGGCTCTTTTATTTACAATAAAACACTGCCTGGAGGAAGCTTCCGCCCGGCAGTGTGGTCGGTGTCGTCACCGGCACTGATGGGCGTGCTTTAGCGCTGCCCTAGCCATTTTACAGGCTAGGGCAGTGTTAAAGCCTGCCTATCAGTGTCGATTACATCACCGGGCTTCCTGGCAGACCCATGGAGAGCCGGGTCATCACTGGAACTCCAGCAAATGCCTTTGCCCTGCGCGATTTAGCTGAGGGCAAAGGAGAGCATCGGAGCATGAACTGCTCCAATGCTCAAGTCAGGGGGGCTGCATGGTTGAAAATGGAGGTATGTCTTGGTTCAGCTCTAAACCCGGACAACCCCTTTAAAGGAATTAGGGCAGCTTCATATCTGTGGTAGGTAAATCCAGTAGTCTACTGGAGTTACCATATCCAGCATAGCCAAATCCCTATTCACTATATGCAACTTGCAGCTGGCATTTATGCTGGAAAACTGCTGGATTACCACCAGATCCTATTATAATGAACGGGGATCCGGTTGTACCTGGCGATGACCAGCTATGCTGCATATGGTAACTGTGGTAGCCAGCTCCTCTCTGGCTACCGTATTTACCTACCACAGATGTGAATCTACCCTTAGCAGATCTAATTTGTCCGAAAAACATTTTTATCCATAAACCTTACAAATAAATTTGTATGCGGTAGGCCAAGAAGTACCCTAGTGAACATAGAGATATTTCCAACATCTAACTGGAGTCCTGGAGAATATCAACTGCTTATAGTCTCTAAAAAACTTTGCTTATAGTCTCTGTAGGTTATATCCAGCCCATTCCTAGGGCTGACCCATGCCGTCAAAGAGCTGATCCGATGCTCCCTACGTGGTTCTTGGCATCTACATGGTGCCTGCATGGTCTGTGGAAGTCGTCCAAGCCTCTAACCTATTTTTGTGACTGCAATATGCAGAGGAATGAAAGGCTTCAATTCTCTCAAATACAAACGAACACTCAGACCGACAGACGGCAAAGTTTTACCTTGATTCATTTCATACAATTAATGCTCCATCACTTAAGAAGAATAGACTCCAGCATTATTGTATCTTATTGAAGGAAAGGTTCTCAGAAAATTAAAAAAAAAAAAAAACACTAGGAAATTCTTTGGGAAACATTTATATCAAAACAGGTACAAAATGAAAACAGTTATCAATCGCGACCAATCTGATTCCAGCTCTTATTTTTCATAGGCCATATGGACCATGAAAGATGGAAGCTGATTGGTTCCTGTGGGTAACTACTCCTCCTCTCTTCCATTAAGTTAGCTATAGTACATCTCTTCTATTGAGGTGGGCTCCTCTATGAAGCTCTTCTGCCATTACAGCTTCCTCACCTAACTTTCCAAGACGCCTAAGAAACCATGCGATATACGGAAGAGAGATGTATGTTTCCATTCAGGTGTCAGGGAAAGTTTGGTAAAATCCATATTACAGCTGTAATCACATTAGAAAATGGGACTACTTACTACTACTTAGATTCCCATGTTGTGTTCTTCATGAAGTAACAATTCTGGGGCATATTTTCTTAGAACTTTGCGTTGTCTGATTGACAACTAGTAGAAATAACAAAAGAATGACACTGTAGAAAGTTCTAGAGTGATATCATCCAGAATTGTTATTTCATATGGACTAGAAGTATTTACAGGAAGGCTAAAAAGTCCAATTTTAGTAGAAATTCTCTGTACTACATTGTGAAATGCCATTATTTGTTCCTTTAGAAAATTCTTCTGTGAAAAACAACCCCCAGCATATTTAGGAATGTTTGTAACATCCCCCATTTCTATCCCCACTGTGAAAATTCTTGGCTGGCAATTTAATTGGGACATCTTTTTTTAGTTTGTTTCTGATCTATTGAGGAAAGGACTAAAGCAGCACTCCATTTATTGATATACAGTATTGACTATAGAAAATACCCTGCAAAATAGAAAGTCACAGCCGGGAGTAACTTCAGTCAAATAAATGTATGAATTCAAATAAATTTATCTTAGCGTGTGCCCAATTACTCTTGGGCTTGTCACTGGTGCATATTGATGGATTTTCTCCATATTCCATATGTCCAATTTAAAACCATCGCAAATATAGTAGTAATCCACTGTTTTATAGATTTTAATGACTAAACCAAGGTCAAAGTGTAGAAAAATAGTGAAAAATATATATTATTATGAAGGTTATGTATGTACTTTAAATCTTTGTCAGGACAGATGGGATGCAAATACTAGGGATATATACGGTGAAACTAAAAAACAATTGCATAAATTGATTCATTAATCAATTAAACAATCAACTTAAGGCCCCTTTACACTGCTCGATATTCGGGCAGATTATTGTAATGAGCCCTCGTTGGCGATAATCTGCCGGTGTAAAGGTGCCGCCGATTACCCGATGAAAGAGTGAAACACATGCTACAAGGATCATTGGTGTAGTCACCGAAATCATCGTTTGCTGGCAGCAGATCGTGCCTTCTAAACAGCCTCTGCTGCCGGCAGTGTAGTCTCTTCTATCTACAGTATCTATCTATCTCGCATCTATCTATCTATCCATCCTATAAATATCTATCTATCTATCTATCTATCTATCTATCTATCTATCTCATGTCTATCTATCTATCTATCATCTATCTATCTATCTATCTATCTATCTATCTCATGTCTATACATCTATTTATCCTATAAATATCTATCTATCATCTCTCTATGTATCTCTCTATCTATCTATGTATCCATCCTATATCTATCTATCTATCTATCTATCTATCTATCTATCTATCTATCTATCTATCTATCTATCTATCTTATCTATCTATCTATCTATCTATCTAATCTATCTCATATCTAGTTATCTATCTATCTATCTATCTATCTATCTATCTATCTATCCTATATCTATCTATCTTATATCTATCTATCTATCTATCTATCTAATATCTATCTATCTTATATCTATCTATCTATCTATCTATCTATCTATCTCATATCTATCTATCTTTCTATCTATCTATCTAATCTATCTCATATCTAGTTATCAATTATCTATCTATCTATCTATCTATACCTATCTATCTATCTATCTATCTATCTATCTATCTATCTATCTATCTATCTATCCTATATCTATCTATCTATCTATCTATCTATCTATCTATCTATCCTATCTCATATCTATCTATCTCTATCTATCTATCTCATATCTATCTATCTATCTATCTATCTATCTATCTATCTATCTCATATCTAGTTATTTATTATCTATCTATCTATCTATCTATCTATCTATCTATCTATCTATCTATCATCTCAGATCTAGTAAACTATCATCTATCTATCTATCTATCTATCTATCTATCTATCTATCTACCTACCTTTTAATCATATTTAGAATATAGCATAAAACAAAGCTAACATTATAACAAACTATTAATTATCTACATGGAAACGAGATTAAATAGTGATTAATCTGAGGGATTAAACCATTGCCCTGGGATATCCAATATGTATCACTGTAATTTGTGGTTTTACAGATGTGATCTATTATGCTGGGAACATTTCATGAAATATTTGCGATATGCATTGTTAGGTTTCCATACTACTATACAGCTGAGAAGAATGACGTGTCCCGGAATATTCTCTGGCTATTGTAGTCCTGAGCTGTCGAGCCATGTTATCCGTGTGCAGATGTCTGTGTAGCGGGGTGTGGTTATGTCCCTCGTGGATTCAGACCCGTTATATATCATATCCTCACTTCCTATGAGGGAACTCATGCCTGATATACCCCCAGAATACACCAGTGGTATAGATCACAGGGTCTTTAATGCTGTAATGCTTTGTGACTGAGAGAAAACGACAATTCGGAAGGAATGCGTTCTCTCTTTTCCCTGTTTTGGATAATGTCATTTTGAAGGAGGGATTTGCATCTTGCTCGGTGCTTGCTGCAGCCCACATAATGGCATTAAACCTAAAGAAGGAAGTGCATAGGATTAAAGCCCGGGCGAAGAAGACGAGAGCAACAGCTGAGTGGCATGCAGATAAATTGCAGCTAATACAGCTGCTGCCAGCCTATGCCAGCCTATGCCACCCTCACAATGACTTCCTCTCCTCTTGGCAATAGTGCTAATTGCAGTAGATTTACACTGTTTCCCTGCAATGTGGGAGGCAAAGGCAAAGCTGCTTAGCAGCATCCTGATGGATATACGCTGACATTTGCAGTCTGTTGCCATGGTCGCCTTGGGACTTTTGTTTTGAAATGGGATTTTTTTTTTCATGCTTCTATCAGATGACGTCATGGATGTCCATGGATGTGACAGGCCACCTTTTGGTTGGAGGTTTAAAGAGACAGCCTCCAGCTGCAACACTAGCCCTGGCTATTGTCTGAGATGCT
The DNA here is from genome assembly GCA_033119425.1 of Bufotes viridis. Taxonomy (NCBI): domain Eukaryota; kingdom Metazoa; phylum Chordata; class Amphibia; order Anura; family Bufonidae; genus Bufotes; species Bufotes viridis. Next base: position 102,523,507 of record CM065590.1, read on the forward strand.
GATATAAAGATGGGGGATAATTCTTTTCCCTAGCTCAGTTCCCAAGAAGCTTCTCACTTAGCGTTACCTTCAGAGCAACATAAGTTAGCCTGCTAGACCTGCCCGAGTGAAGAAGCCCATTCCTTCTGCGCCTCCTCTTTATTAGAGAGCATCAAGTGAAATCCGCTTTTCTTAAAGAAACACAAAGCAGCCAATAGAGCAAGATTACTGCTGGCAAGAGTACGGAAGTGGTGTGAAAACTTTAAAGAAGGACACACATAGCTAGGCAAGAAAAAGGTAAGAGTTCTTCTGTAGCTGAAATAGATAGATAGATAGATAGATAGATAGATAGATAGATAGATAGATATACTATGATGTAGATGCTAGATAGATAGATAATATATAGGTATAAGTAGATACATTTATAAGCTAAGTAGATACATGAAAGATAGATAGATAGATTATAAGTAGATAGATACATAGATGAGAAATACGGATAGATAGATAGATAGATAGATAGATAGATAGATAGATAGATGAGAAATACGGATAGATAGATAGATAGATAGATAGATAGATAAGAAATAGGTATAAGTAGATACATTTATAAGCTAAGTAGATACATGATAGATTAGATAGATAGATAGATAGATAGATAGATAGATAGATAGATAGGAAATAGGTATAAGTAGATACATTTATAAGCTAAGTAGATACATGATAGATTAGATAGATAGATAGATAGATAGATAGATAGATAGATAGATAGATAGATAAGAAATAGGTATAAGTAGACAGATAGATAAGCTAGGTAGATAAATGATAAATAGAGGCAAGGACGGGAGGAAACAGATGTAAGTAGTATAGGATTACTTGTATATGTACCTGTCTATACCTGTAACATACTCCGCTGATAGTAAGAGCCATATAGACCGGTACATAGAGCTGGGCAGACATACAGAACATTGCTCTGTGTGCACTGGAATAAGCAGCGCACGCCCTGGAATGTGCAACAGCTGAAGCGTCTCCCAGTCCAAAGTTTTGTGCAGACGATCAATGAATTTCCTTTATAAGTTAGAGCTGTGCACTGCTGCAGGCAGAGGGATATCTCCCGTTAGGGATAAGTAAATGGCATGCTCGGGGGCTCAGGAAATGCTGGATAGACAATCATATCACCTACCGGTGAAACCCGAGAAATTAGAATATCGTGCAAAGTTCATTTATTTCAGTAATGCAACTTAAAAGGTGAAACTAATATATGAGATAGACTCATTACAGGCAAACTGAGATTTCAAACCTTTATTTGTTATAATATGGATGATTATGGCTTATAGGTTATGAAAACCCCAAAGTCACAGTTTTGAGGTGCCCTTTGCTTAGGATTCATTAGCGGACTAGAGGGCGACACTTTGAGCCTAGAATATTGAACCTTTTCACCAAATTCGAATTTTTAGCGGCATTAATGCAATTCCTTTTGATTTGCATTACTGAAATAAATGGACTTTTGCACGATATTCTAACTTTTCGCGTTTCACCTCTATATAGATTTGGCAGCATAGCATTGAGTGCCTCATGTTAAATACGACAGTCTGTTATTTTCAGTAGGTGATATACTCATTAAAGCCAAAGGGCACATGGCATGCTGATTAACCCCAATAGGTGCATGATATAGTCATTTATGCTTGTTAAGTAAAAAATGCTTGGGATCTGGCGGGTTAGTATATCACATTGCCTATACAGATGTAGCAGTGTTGAGTTTGTCCTGTGTAATAGAGCTGAGTTTGTTATTTCACAAACTATACTTTGCGGTTTCCCAATGAAGTGCTGCTTTAACTCTCCGAGTCGCCCCAATGCATCCCCCCAAATAGTAAGTCGCTGTGTTGTCTGTGTGCCATTATGGGCTGTGATGCCTGTGAATTCATTGATACAGTATCTGCTCCTTGGATATCTCGGCCACATAGCAGAGCAGTGGTAGAAGTAAAGCTGTAGTTTGTGCCCATCCTCTCCGACGTGTGGTACTCGTGTCAGCTATGCATTTCCAAAATGTGCATTCATAGAAAATAAACAGGTCAGAATGCTTGGATGATAATGGGATTTAGAAAATCCTTATTTCGTTATGGTATTGTAATGTAATATCACTGGACTGTGTGGATTTCTGGATCTCTTCCAACTCGAAGGAGAAAAGAATCCTTGCTGGAAAATTACATTATATATCAATTACATTGACTTGTAACAAAGTACATGTATTTGTCATATTACCCAGACACACCACCGAATATATAGAACGCTGTTCACAAACCATTCAGACATGATCTCAGTTTTAAAGTGTCATTCAGCCCATAATTATGTCAGACATTTATAATTTTATAGATATAATGATGTACTTCCCAGCTGTAAACTCATCTGTTGAATAGATGGGGCTTTCTGTTGACAAATGGTGAACTTTTCATCTTCCAGCTCTCCCTCCAGCAATGTATTGTGGTTAATAATTGATCAGCTAGATTAGCCCGGCTTTGTATTGTTGGCTTGAATGGTAACCAGAGATTTTCATTAAGGGACCGCCAGCACCACCCTAATTAATACACATTCACTTCAATTCAAATAAACTGCTCTACAAAACCACCACAGCAAAGTGCTCTTCTCTCCTGCTGTCTCCAAGGCCTCATGTCATGGTGCTGGGTTCCTGCTGTGCTGCTATATATTCAGATAGAAGGACAGCTCAGCATCTATCATCTATCTATATCATATCTATCTATTATCTATCTATCTATCTATCTATCTATCTATCTATCTATCTATCTATATCATATCTATCTATCTATCTATATCTATCTATCTATCTATCTCATATCTATCTATCTATATATATATCTATCTATCTATCTATCTATCTATCTATCTATCTATCTATCTCTCTCATATCTATCTATCTTATATCTATCTATCTCATATCTATCTATCTATCTATCTATCTATCTATCTAATATCTATCTCATATCTAACTATCTATCTATCTATCTATCTATCTATCTATATCATATCTATCTATCTATATCCTATCTATCTATCTATCTATCTATCTCATATCTATCTATTGTCTATATATATCATATCATATCTATCTATCTATCTATCATCTATCTCATATCTATCTATTCATATCTATCTATCTATCTATCTATCATCTATCTCATATCTATCTATTCATATCTATCTATCTATCTATCTATCTATCTATCTATCATCTATCTCATATCTATCTATCTATTCATATCATATCTATCTATCTATCTATCTATCTATCTATCATCTATCTCATATCTATCGATCTATCTCCTATCTATCTATCTATCTATCTATCTATCTATCTATCTATCTATCTATCTATCTATCTATCTATCTATCTATCTATCTATCTCATATCTATCGCTCTATCTATCTATCTATCTATCTATCTATATCTCATATCTATCTATCTATATCATATCTATCTATCTATCTATCTATCTATCTCATATCTATCTATCTATCTATCTTATATCTATTTATCTCATATCTATCTATCAATCTATCGTTCGATCTCATATCTATCTATCTATCTATCTATCTATCTATATCATATCTATCTATCTCATATCTATCGATCTATTTATCTATCTATCTATCTATCTATCTATCTGTCTATCTATCTATCTCAGTGTATTCTCCTATAGATAGTATTAGTAGTTGGATTACTACTGTTCTATTTGTTAAACCTAAGCTTTGTAAGACCCCCACTTCTGTTATGTGGGCACATTCAGCACCACTCCTTTGGACAGCGGTCGCCAGTTGAGCCTCATAGTCTCAAAGCTATACTGTAGATACTCTTTTAACAATCGTAATCCGTTTCATGCGGCCTTTGTGTAAGTTACACATTATCTATGCGCGCTTATGAAAACTTTCTAAATATTTTGTTCAAAATATACATACAAATTTGTTCTCCTTAAACCCATAAATAGGGACTTCTACATGGAATGACGGATTTTGGTCAATTTGTTTATTATGATTGAAATGTGAATGTTCAAAAGTTTTTAGAAGTCTGTATTATAACATTATGAATAATTGTAAAAGACATGATGTACACAGCGTCATACAGCTTTACATGCCTAAGAAGCCCTACATTCAAAATGCAATATGTTGTCTACAGGTAGTAGTTTTCCATGGTTTTGGAAAAGAAGAGTTATAGTTGTAGGATTTTATATATTTGATATTAGCATTATATACAATGTATGTATACAGTACAAGAGCGTTGTTTAATAAAGCAACACTCCCATTATAGAGTTGGGAGGCATTTCATACCTTCTTTATGGAAGACATATTTTTTACATTTTGTATTTTTCTTATTGAGGGTGAACCTTGATCATAAACATTGTTCACAAAGAAAATTAGCAAAATTAGTAAGTAAAGCCATAAATAATAGTAATTGAATGGAATGCTTGCCATTGAAATCAAGACCCTTATATGTGCACTTGATTGACTTTTATTATTTTTGTACTTTGATATGTATTTATTTTTAGATATTTTTAAGTATATTTGAAGGATGAGCTATTTTAGATGTTATTTGCTATAACTTTTTTCTTGTACTATATGTAGGGAATATTCCTTTATCATTTGGTTTCCTATTGATCTTTTTGAAGAATAGATTTATAATTTTTTTTAAAATTTGATTTAGCTTTTTTATTGTTAATGGTAAAGCAGTTCACAATGTTGTCATTAAAGATTTAGATATATAAACTATATTCAATGTATAATTATTGCAAATGGGGAAAAGACAATATTTTGGGAAATACATAGCTACGAGACCATCTCTGAAGACATCAGATCAAACAATCCATTCTTAAGTTCTTGGAGTCTTTAGAGCTAAGTCATTGATACCAATTTCATCGATATAAGGTGGGGCCAATAACGCCTTCCCGTGGCTAATCCCACCCCTTATATACAATGCATACATATATGGTCATACCCAGAGGAGGTTAGCGAGAGAGAGAGAGAGCATGATATCACAGAGGTATTAACCAGTGTTGTGATTAATATATGTATTAATGGATGCGATTTTTACTTGTCGCTAATATACTTAGAACTACATAAGGTCATGTGAAATTCTTGAAGGTCTCAAATAGAGATGAGCGAATCGAATCCCAGGATAAATTCAATTTGCCTAGAAGCCGAATTTCCTTGTGCTTCGTGTCAGCGAATTGATTTAACCTGAAATAGTATAAAAAAAAAAAAAAAATAATTCAAACTTAACTGCTCCATTTGTTTGCAACGGGCCGCCAGCCTCCATCTTGCTTGAAGATCCCGTGGTGACGTAATCTCACGCAACACATGATTTCGGCCGAGATCTTCAAGCAAGATGGTGGCGGAAGGCCCGTCACGAGCAAATGGAGGCGGTAAGTTTGATGAAATTTTTTTTTTATTGTTAATTTTACACTTAGATGCCGCGATCATGAATGAATGCGGCATCTGAGGGGTACAATGATAGGGGTGGCGCTATCTCAGTTCGCTGTCATTGCACCCGCTACTTACAAAAAAATGTGCTTTGTGGCGAAATTTGGCCAATCAGCCGAATCGAACTTTTAAGAAATTCGCTCATCTCTAGTCTCAAATAAAACATTTTCCTGATTCAACCATGTCTGTATTATTGATTCATTTTTTGGAATCTCCAGTACACTACAACGTGACTCAACATACCAGTGTATTCATTTTACCTTTACAGATTTTTCTAGGCTGAGCGCCGAGCCCATGAGAAAAATAGCTTGCAAGACAAAGATGAGAAAATGTCAAGAAAAGAAATGACATCCAGTTTTCTTTGGAGAAAACACATGTAAGGTCTGTGCTCTTTTACAGCTATTGGAGATTGTTTTAAAATAGCCATAATAATGATCATTCTCTAGCTGTGTGTATATGCTGTAGAGTTAATTATCTATCTAATCATCTATCTACAGTATCTATCTATCTATCTATCTATCTATCTATCTATCTATCTATCTACTTATCAACAGCATCATTTAATTATCTGTCTACAGCATCTGTTTGCCTACTCATCTATTAACTATCTACAGTGTCTACTCATCTATCTATCTATCTATCTATCTATCTATCTATCTATCTATCTCATGTCTATCTATCTCATGTCTATCTATCTATCATATCTATCTATCTATCTCATATCTATCTATCTATCTATCTATCTCATATCTCATATCTATCTATCTATCTCATATCTATCTATCTATCTATCATTATCTATCTATCTATCTCATATCTATCTATCTATCTATCTATCTATCTATCTATTTCTGTCTAACTAGCTCCTTACATAATTGTGACATGCCCACTAATAAACCTGATAAAAGTCAAATTGCTTTTCTATTTTTTTTTGTTTAACTATAAACCAGACATAAAATATATCAAAAATTAGAATAATATAAAATACACTGAAAAGAACATCATATTAGCTATACATTTTTATATGCAAACTTTTGTTTTATTACTTATTATGTCAATCTGAAAACACAATTGACAAAATTACAACCAATGTTGTAAGATGGTTTACACTGTGGTTTTGGTGGTAATGTTCATACATTGATACCATAAATACACGATGGAGCACTCTGCCCATACAAGACCACAGACAGCACATATCATCATATTCATGGTATTTCAATAAAGCAAAACTATATATGTGCAGCTTGCAGCGCCTTGGTAATATCAAACTGGTGAATACATTCATGAATTGTTTGCAATTTCCTAGCTGTCATATAATTAGGTATAATGTCCTGTGCATAAATAGTATTAGAAAAGAAGACTTATGGCCAAGAGGAAGGTATTAAGACGGAGATAGTTGATTTTAAAAAATACAAAAAATCTTTGCCTTGGTAGAAGAAAAGCCTAGCTATGACTCTGTTATATGGGATGGGAAGACAATCACTATAGAGATCACTCCTGAAATATTGGAGGGCTGAGCTCTACTCCTGAAATAATGACAATTTGTATCTATTTGTAACACTGATCATAAACAACCATGAAAAGAATACAATGAATGACTCCTTCCCCTTATTATACTACATCTGCATACATTTTTATTGCTAGGTACACATTGTAATGCAAATGAGCATGTTTTGCAGAGCACCACTTGAATGAATGTTTTTTGTTAAAATGCTAATTTTCTTTTTTTATGAAAATCAGGTAAAATAAATAAATGAAGTAATAGTTATGCACATTCATGTCACCTGTAATTATTACTCATAATTATTGCATCACTGTGAATTGGATTCAGGCACATTTAACATATTTAACTAATAGAAATGGTGCCTATGTTTTACAATACAGTAGTCAGATAACACTTGGGTCTACCTCCTTTGTGACTGCATTTTCACCCATGTCAACTGGATCTACAGGCAGTTGATAGAGGTTGATCTATTGTTGCCAACACAATGCTATACAAAAGATCTATTCAGACTTGGAAGAAGAAAACATGATGGAAACACTACTTCAATCATTTCATTTGGCACAATGGGATTGTCACGTGACTATTCCAGCTAAGTTCATTTTTAATAGTTCTTGCCACAAACGATTCAGTTAAATGACTTAGTTCAACTAATTGACTCACTGTAGAGGACAGCCATAGATATTAATTATATCATGAATGTGCCAGTATGCAGGAGGTTCCACATGCATAAGGTTATGCTATCAGCAACATAAGGTCAAGCAAAGATTGATATAAATCAAGAACTGGAATTCACCCCCATATTTCATGTCGTATAAGCCAAGTGGCTACAAATGGCAGAGATCATAGGTCCCCAAAAAAGATGGAAGCCAAAGCTTGCTGACTGGTCCACCTATAGAACTACCTCTTGTAGTCTATTAATGCTCCTATGAGTGTTACAATTGGGGATTTAAGATAATCCAGAAAAAAAGTGACAACATATTAACCAATCAGCACGACTAATGTAGAGCACTGAAATATTCCTATAAATATATATATATCTATATATAGATAGATGATAGATAGGTAGCTGTAGATATACACACATACATATATATCATATATATATATATGTATATTTCCCAAACTGACATACATAGTTTATTTTTACAGGATTTTTTTCTTTTCTGATGTTTTTAGCAGGTAGTAAATTCTATTTGAGCTGCTAAAATGAATTCAGAATAAATTTCAGCATAAAATCTAGGTAAGTACAGTATACATGGTCAACAATTGTGTCATCTGTGATAGCTATGTTACAATGTCCATGTATTAACCTATGGCAGACTTGAATTTGTCATCTAACTCTTTGTGGCTAAATATCCAGCCCTTCTTAATCAGTCTGGGTGAAAATATTAGATAATGCAGTAGGTTTATGGCACTTAAACCTGTATGAAACCATATGTGCCAAATCTATCTGACAAACTCAGACCTGTTGGACCTCGTTTGATTTGGGGTAACATTTGAAGCGGCAGAAGGGCTGAGCACGTTGTGGAGGCACTAACGCTGAAAGTGTGTGGACCTCGGATTATTGTGTAATGCTTTGCAGCATTCCATTTAAAGGACAGAACATTTTGGGTATTGTGTCTTGATTGCGTTCCACGTGGAGTCAGTTCTTTGCACCTGTCAAGGAAAACCTGCAGTTGTCTTCTCTATTTCTCTCTCTTTTGTCACTTCTACAGTACAGAGAATAGTTTGTTTACTACGCACAGATGTTGCGCCCGCAGTTTACCAGTAGGTAACTACGAATTAACAAAGTGCCTACTGCTTCTAAAGGCAGGAACACAATGGCCTTGTGCAAACAATTTTAGATCATTTAAACTTAAATAATGACTTGGAGAAGAAGGTTTTCCCTGCCAAGAACCCGCGACTGATAGGAAATGGGCAAATTTTATGATGATGTGGCGGTGCCCTTTCACAAAATGTCTGATGTACGACCCCTCCCGCCAACAGCATTGTGAACCCCTGAATAGGATACACTTAACTCTGCCTGAAAATCAGCCTGACAAATACATTTCACACTGATTTCCACTCAACAAAGGATTACTGTGAAAGGGCTGTTCTAGTACTATATCGTCTTAAAGGAAATAGTCAGGAATACAATATTTGGACTTACTGTAGGCACATACGGTAGGACATTATTTAGCACTGGGTCATAGCACTGGGAGCACAGTTGTGCCCTACTTAACAATAAATTCTTCGCCAACATTTTGAAAATTGGCAATAGGCGGTATGTATTTTCTACTCACCCAATGGTAGGAATCAACTGGGCTGTGTAAGGGAGACATGATCTAAATCAGAGTGAGGACCGATCCATCCATTTTCTAGCTAGTAAGGACTGGTCACTAGTCGCTTCTTTCAGCAGTACCAAGTAAATAGTATTTTTATCATTATATTTTTATTTAGTATTCATAGTTATCCATAGTCATTAAATAAATGTCTGTATGCCCTTCATTTATTTTTCATTCCTTTAGTTTAAATTTAAGCCTAAGTAACCATTCCTTTTTTTTAAAGTGATCAGCATGATGTCACATAGCACTATCATACCCATGATTCCTACAGATGGGTAAATTGCAATCACTGCACAGCAGTATTCTCTGAGCGAACCTACAGGGAGAAGTGAGATTTCAGTCAGCAATGTCGCTCGTGGATTTATTATATGATGCAATTAAGAATCATTATCTGACATGTAAGAAATGGCCGCTAGCGTCCTTCAGCTGCAGGGCACATTTCTTTTATGTCACATTTATAGAAAGCTATTATTCACTATAATTTCTACAGATTTTATTATTCCTTCTAAATTGTTCTGGAAGTGGAAAAGCGGTGGCGTACGCCGTCCCCTCCATTATAGAAATTCTTGCGTATTTTATTTACTATTGAAATTTTGTTTCTGAAAGCTTACATGACAATGTAAGTCAGGAATAATTTTTTGTGCTTATGAAGTTTCATGACAAGGAAAATTAGTGCTAATTAAATAGAGCTAATTAGATTTATAACATTTACTATAAATCTAATTAGCTACATTTATATTTTCAAAATGTTACTTGTCAGGGAATTTTAGAAATGAACAAAAAGTATGCTTCATGCTAATTTGCCCTGACACTTATTCCCAATTATCCATCACAAATCTATCTATCTATCTATCTATCTATCTATCTATCTATCCATCCATCCATCCATCTATCTCTTTATTCTCCATCTGTCTGTCTCTGTCTACTATCTATCTATCTATCTATCTATCTATCTATCTATCTATCTATCTATCTATCCGTCTGTCTATCTCTCTGTCTGTCTATTATCTATCTATCTATCTATCTATCTATCTATCCGTCTGTCTCTCTACCTGTCTATCTATTATCTATCTATCTATCTATCTATTCTCCATCTGTCTGTCTCTGTCTATCTATCTATCCATCTGTCTATCTCTCTGTCTGTCTATCATCTATCTATCTATCTATCTATCTATCTATCTACTTTTTTAATATTTCATTTGCATGATTACATTGAACCAATTAGAAATATAGTAAAGTATAATATTCCATAAATATTCTTTTACCAATTACATTTACAAAGTTGTTTATTAATTCAATGCCTTTTGTATAGCGAGGCCAAATCTATTGTTTATCCAATGTCTGTCATACGAATCCAGTTATATTCTAAAGTAGCTTCAGAGATTATATACATGTCTGTAATAAGTCAGTGATGGTCAAACAAATGTATATAAGGGAATAGATTAACATAACATACATTCTACAAGATAAATCAATGTATTTTGTATAAATATATGTCATCCATGCAAGTGATATCGAATTATACAGTAACCTTTGAAGCGGTGTAAGAGGCTACGTTTTTTGTTTACATTTAAAAAAATATATTTTTGTAAGATCATTGTCATGCTAACATCACAGATTGGTAGGACACCTTACAGATTTCTGGAATCTAGTTGTCATTGTGATGTCTATAGCTTAATACAACAGGCTTAGAGCCTGCTACATGTCAAAGAAAGCAGTCATTCAAGACATTTCCGTATATTTATTACATTTTTAGTAGGGGAAATGTCCCTACAACTATTGATTCTTAGTAAAAAATTACTACTGCATTTCTACAAGCAGTGATCACTAATCCACCAAGAAGTCTCCACTACTGAAGCCACGAGTGCTCCATTCTCCAAGGTCTGATATTCTAACCTGCTTGTGGGCCAGCAGACTATGTGAGACTAGAGTCGTTGTCCTCTACCATGGTTCTGTAAAATTTGGTACAAAAAGAAGGTAAGGAGACATTAACTAGGTGCCTTAGGAAATAGCTGTTGATCTTGGGTAGTTGGCTTCCGCAGCACAACTATACGAGATGCAGAGGCAGTCCCTTAAATCTGTATACTTACATCCAGTCCTTGAAATAAACTCTGTTGGACATACTGTACACAGTACTGGGTCTCAAGTCTTAATGAAAAAGGAGAGATTTATCAAAACTAGTGTAAAGTAGAACTGGCCTAGTTGCCGATAGCAAACAATCAGATTCCACTTTTCATTTTCCAAAGGAACTCTAAGTAAGTATTCCAAGTGCTAACAGAAGTATTTTTATAGTGGTCTTGTTAAACTTCTTCTGACAAATACAAAGTTTAAGCCCAATCGGTCAAATTTATAACAAAAAAAAAAAAAACGCCCGTAAGAAAAAATATCTTTGTTGCTTGTAGCAACTTATCACAGTGCTGCTTTCATTTTTTAAGAGCATAATACAATCTGTGCTGTGATTGGTCAGTATGGGCAAGTAAAAGTTTTTCATTTTAGACAGTTTCATAAATCTGCTTCATTGTCTTTTATATATGATGTGGATTCAGTGTCCCAGAGGTACATACACTAGTAAGCAAAATATCACAGCAGGAAGTACCAGATTCAGACATGTCATCATTTAATATACACCATCAAAACTGTTCCCACTAGAATGACATAGAACAGAAGATATTGAGATATCTGTTAATAACTGCCCTACTTAAGATGTATATTTTCCCAATTATATTTAGATCACAATGCTTATATAGCACTAAGATATCGTATTTTGTAGTGACGTCTATCACCAGTCTACTTTTCAGTCTCATACACATATACACACTAGGGCCAGTCTCATAGGAAGTGAGAGTAATTTATCAGTATTCTTTTGGAGTGTGGGAATAAAGTGAATTCCCCAGATTACAGGGAATCTCTCACCATAATCTTGGACTATTATCGACAGTACTTCATGAATAGGAGTCCAGATCACAATTTTTAGTTTTCTAACTGCCCTCATTCCCCTCTTGTTAGTGCTCAAAGCTGCCCTGAAATACTTTGTCAGTATTGGTGTGCCATACTAATATAATTCAGAGGCACGGCAGTCCGGATGGTGTATTCCAGTGCAGCTTTAGACGCTTATAGTAGGGAAACAGGGAGCAGTAGAAAAATGAATAATCATTCTGGACTTCTTACTATTCATTAAGTATTGCAGATAATAATCTAAGATTGTGATGACATTCCCTTTAAGCACAAAAAGGCAATATCTCTATATAGATGTTGCATTTGGTGTATATGTCTCGAATTGTGCCAGAAGAGAGACTCGTATACAAATGTGTGTTCCCGAACAATATATATGAGTTATATAAAGGGTACTCTTTCTCATTATGTAGAGCCCCTAGTATGCCGAGTAGTTCACAGTATTGTACACCAGTTGATGCCCCTATGGGTTTCTTGGAAACATATTCAAATTAACTTTCCCAAAACTAGGAAATCTAATGCCAACATATGTTAGACTTGATAATTTGCATATATTTTCCCCAGAAATCAAGAGGAACATGGCCTAGTCTACAATAGTCATCATGCATATCAGCCAGTCTCCATAATAGAAATAGTACCCACCCAGAGGTTCCTCTTAAGGCCTTGCAACTAGAAAAGCTGTTCTCATCTGCTTTGCTGTGATAAAGAGCTTTTTATACTGAAAGAGCTAGTTATAGATGTGAGGCTGGCTTAGCTAGTTTCCTAGCTCTGCTACAGACACATGTTTAAAAGACAGGAAGGCATCTCTGACAATCTACTGTGTGAAAATAATGCAGTGCTCACATTGCTGCTGTGTTCTTCTTACTGTTTATCTCCTTGCTGTGCAGCAGCAAATAGGAATAATTATCCTGCTGTCGCACTTCAATTGGCTGGCTCCTTCCTACTCACCTAAGGATATATCATTGGTATAGCAACACCTTTAACAATTTAAATTTACCATTTTGGATCAATTATAGAGGAAGAGAGAGAGACTGGTACACTACCTGAAATGAACCACCAAAAATTCGGTTTTGTGTGGATCCGAACTTTTTCAAAAATTCTGACCAAATCACGAAGCAGTAGAGCCAGTTTAGTGGCATCCGTACCACTGAGTTATTCAGTAAAATGTATCTGTATTGCACCACCTTCTGTTTTTTTTTTTTTATTATTTCTTTGTCTGTGTCTTTGAGAAGGCCACACATGCTCAGTTTCATCCTTTAACTGCCTTCTGAGGTGTGATAGGGGGAGATAGGAGCAGAAAGGACATGCCTCCTTAGGTGAAGCAGAAAGTACACTCCCCTTGAGCTGCTTGCTTGATATAAATCTAGCACAGCAATTGTAGCAATGAATGGGGAAATCTCTGGATTTATATCAGGTCCTAGCGTTGTTAGAAAAAGATTGACATGTTCTATATCAGTGTTGGCGATCCTATGGCACAGGTGCCCACTCTGTTGACACCCGCACCCTGGAAAAATTCTATGGTGTAAAAATATGCTTTAGACTTTTCCTGCTATTCATCAGCACAGGGCGCACTATAAACAGCACAGACAGCACATTGAATGCAGGCTATTATAGTTAAACGATAAAGTACATGGAAGATATACTATATTGGACTGCAGTATTCAGGTTAACTTGCTATGTTGGCACTTTGCGATAATAAGTGGGTTTTGGGTTGCAGTTTGGGCTCGGGCTCTAATAGGTTCGCCATCACTGACCTATATGATGTCTGATTTTCATTTTTTACATTAATCATGGGATAACTCCTTTAATAGAGTAACAGTAAATTCATAGTACGCTGCAATGCTGAAGTATTGCAGTGTATTGTACAAGTAATTGAGTATTTGCATGTTAAGTTCCCAAGTGAGACTTAAAAATGTAACAAAATATTACTTTTTTAATATAAAAAAAATAGAGGACAAATATAAAAAAATTGCATATATCGTATAAAAACTGTGACAATTTGACATAATTGCAATTACACCTCACAAAAAAGTCCAACCTGATATGTTATTTTGTTATTTATCCCTCATAAAAATAAAAATTCAGAATGGACTAGGCAGGCCTCAGATACCAATGTACCCTAAGGCCCCTTTCACGCGAGATTTCCGCACGGGTGCGATGTGTGATGTGAACGCATAGCACCCGCACTGAATCCTGACCCATTAATTTCAATGGGTCTGTGTACATGAGCGTTTTTTATTCACTCATCAGTTCTGCGTTGCGTTAAAAACACAGCATGTTCTATATTCTGCGTTTTTCACGCACCCCTGGCCCCATATGGGGCTTCAGTGAAAAACGCATTGCATCCGGAAACAAGTGCAGATGCAATGCGTTTTTCACTGATGGTTGCTAAGAGATGTTGTTTGTAAAACTTCAGTTTTTTATCACGCGCGTGAAAAACGCATCAAAACGCATTGCACCCGCACGGAAAAAACTGAACAACTGAACGCATTCGCAGGCAAAACTGACTGAACTTGCTTGCAAAATGGTGCGAGTTTCACTGAACGCATCCAGAGCAAATTCGTCACGCTCGTTTGAAAGGGGCCTAGGAGTTTATTCTGTTTGTTCTCCTTTCACAGAAATGCATGAGGGGCATATGAAAAGCAGCCTGGTGTTATCACCTCTCTTAGTTTTTCCTTCTACCAATAGGTCTGCTCTTAAATATGTCTACTCTCTTAAAAAATCAAGATGGTTCTGCCTCTCATGGCCATCCTATCAAGTTGCATACACATTTTCCATAGAAAATGTTTTTTGCTTCTCCATGATATTTCCCCTTTTCATAGACTAAAGGGGAATTTAATCTGGTTTTATCCTGCTGAATATGCATATTTTGGATGTACAATATGTAAGATCATTGTTGTTTCATTGTCTTTATTAACTTGCTATTTGATTTTATAAGATTAGAGAAACTTGGCTGCTTTCTTCCATTAACTATTCATAGGTTATGTTTTTTTTATTGCAGCTCAACTCCATTGCAGTCAATAGAGCTGAGCTAGGATACCACACATAATCTGTGGACAACTGTGGTGTGGTTTTTCAAATCCTGGACAGCCCCTTTAAAATATATATCTATCTGTATATATATATATATATATATATATATATAGATATCATCATTTTAATGACTATATGTTAATGCAGAGTACCCCAGACCTGTTGCAAACACCGTATTTTGGTAGCATCATGCTAGCAAACAGATTTCGGATAGGAAACTGAATTTTTAACAGTGCTACTCGCGGTCATGACTGAATTCCAGGCTGCGTATCACCTGTACTTTAAATCTTACGACTTACACCTACATGAGCATGCATTATGTGCTGGATTGTGAATTAGATCATATTATGACAAGTATTTCGTCAGATACAATTCATTTCAATTGAATGCAGACATCTTTAGAGCTGTAAATACAATCAAAGGTCCAGTCTGGATCAGATCACATGTATAAAAAATTGTTGAAATATAAGACAGTGAGAGGCTGATAGAATTTATCATAAGTATATTGTTGACTGGGTAAGTAAAATTACGGCGCAGTGGGAAGTAACTTTCTGCAATCTGCCATACATGTATGGTACACTGATCAGGAGGTCACAGGAGCTGTACTTACTTGATCAGTATAAAGGCCTGGCCATTACTGACCGCCAGCCGCCGCTGTATCCATCAGCATCACTGAAAACGCAGATTCTGGATGTTTAACCCCTTATATTCTATGGTCAATGCTAACCGACGCATCTAAGGGGTATAAAAGGGAGGGAGCTCCCTCTCTAACTCAATTGGCCCCTCACAAGGTGCGATCTTGTGGTGCCGATGTTGGCCATGGTGCCAAAAAGCCTTACAAAGGTCCAGATCCCAACCTTATGAGGTCCAGACCCCAAACTCGGTCTCATAGGCCACTGTCAATGTAATACTGATTGTTGCAGTGCAGTACAACACAACACAGCTTTGTACTGCATTGAAACAAGGATCACTCAAAAGTTGAGCACCTTGCCTCACAAAAAGCGGTGTATCGAGCTATCAAAAAGCACTATGTACCCTAAAATTGGACCAATAAAATGAAGCCCACACATAAGACCATTGCCAGAAATAAAATATGGCTCTCTGAAAATGGCGCGAAAACGTTTAAAAAAAAATATGTTATTATTGTATAAAAATAAAGAAGACATATTAGGTGTCACTGCATCTGTAAGCCATGCTCTATGAAAATATCACATGATATACCCCATCAGGTGAATGCTGTAAAAAAAAAAAAACTGTGCCGGAACAGACAATTTTTGGTCACCTTGCCAAAAGTTCATAATATCAAGCAATTAAAAATTCATATGAACCCCAAAATGACAACATCATGAAAACAAGCCCCCACACAAGACCATTGCCTGGAAAGTGAAAAAAAATATATATGGCTTTCAGAAAGAAGTGAGGCAAAACTTTTTTTCAATAAAAAATTTCAGATTTGCATAAATAGGCTCTGTCAGGAAGGTGAAAATGACAGAAAGGAAATAAAAACTTCCATCAGAAAGAAGTATTTTTTAAACTCAGTGGATAAGATATATCGATCACTGCATATGTTTTTATCTCCTTCCCCATTATCTTCATATTATAAAGCAAATGTTTGTCTTTTTTTTTTTTTATATTGGCGGTTATATACCATTGAAAATGAAATGCAAAATATTGTCCTTGTGTTACTGTTACTACAAATTATATAGTTGTCAGTCTACTGCTCCTGTGATGGGAAGCTGTTATCTGAGGGATAATCCTTGTCATACTAGTAGATGTACAAGTGGTATAATAATATGACAACTCTATTAAACGGTTCTATTTAGTTCTGTCATTTATCATGGAACCAAACTGAACCATTATGTGTCCCCGGTATGTCCCCTGTACATGTATTAGGATGGAGCAAAACAGAATGCCTCTTAAAGGCTTCCATTTTGCATTCCATCCTAAATTCCCTTATATTCTGTTATCAATTTGTTATAACAGGAACTATAACGGAATTCCATAACGCCATTGTGAACCCACCCTTAGTGATCAGCCTGTTTTGGGCCCCAATTACCAAATAGAAATTTAATTTTTTTTCATTTTTCTATTGTCGTATTCCAAAAGCTATTACTTTCTAATTTTTCATCAACGCAGCCATATGAGAGCTTATGTGTTACAGGACAAGTTGTAGTTTTTAACGACACTAGTTTGGAGTTCACATAACTTACTGATTGACTTTTATGAAGTCTTTCTGGGGAATGGGAAAAAAACCAGCAAAGCTGCCAGCCACTGAGTTTTACATTATAAATTCTGCTACGTTCATTTTTTTGGCATAAGAAACATGATAACTTTACTCTCTGGGTAACTAAAATTACAACTATATCAAATACATTTAGTTTTTTTTACGTTTTACTACTTTTGCACAATAAAATTGTAACAGAAGAAAATGTTTTTGCATTCCAAGACCCATAACTTTTTTATTTTTCTTTCTATGGAGCTGAGGCTTGATTTTTAAAGGTCAACTTGGTATCATTTTGGGATACATAACACTTTTTATTTTGTGTTCAATATTTTTTCAACTATTTATTGGTGGTCAATAAGCAAAAAGCAGCAATTCTGGCATTGTTTGTATTTATTTTTTTTACAGAATTCAACGTATGAGATAAATTACATTATAATTCTGTAGTAAGGGTCATTACAGATTCAGCAATACCAAATATGTCAAGGAGATTTTATTTTTCTGTTTTTCCATTGAAAAGCATTTAATAAAAAAAAACTTTTTTTCAGCCTATGCCAGAGAGGTATGGCTACTAGGATATATTGCAGGTGGGCCTGTTCCTTGATTAGGTTCTATGCTGCTATTCCAAGACATCGGCACCCCACGATGTTATTTGCGGATGGCGATGAGAGACAGAGGGAGTCTGCTCCCTTTGTATACAGCTTAGATGCCGTGGTCGCTATTGGCTATGTCAACTAAGGGGTTAAATGGCCCAGATCAGTGCTTGTGCTGGTCCAGTCTGTTAGAGCAGGGGCGCAGCCTAAAGTGACCACCCTAAAAAGGCATATTGGTGGTCACTAATAGGTTAACACTTTTTGTGACTCATCCATTAAGGGACCCGGCTTAGTGAAAAGGGGGCATAGCTTCATAGGAAAGAGGTTCGGTGCATCAAAAAATGTGCCAATATTAAAAACTAGACTAGACAGTCTATAGGTGCTCCAGACTTATCATCCACTGTGATCCAGGTAAAGACTGTCTAGTTTAAGTTTACACTGTCTTACTTTTAGACAATATTAGTACATGTGGGCCATTAGCTTTCCTGCAACAAATGACAAAATTGCTGTTTTTTGTTGATTCTGCAACACTAAAAACGGAATAATAAATGATCAAAAAAATCTCATATACTGGTGCAAAAAATCAATCCTTAAATAGCGCTGTGGACATAAAAATATCATGGATCTTTGATTGCCGAGTAAAAAGAACAATTTGTTTTCTAAAAAATGTAAAAGAAGACTATTAAAACCTAAAAATGTAGCATTTGTAACACCCCACAAGAGAAATTATACCTCTTGTTGAATGTCATAAAAGACGAAACCCAAATGACAATGGTGGAATTGCTTCTGTTTTCCTCTACCACCACCCTCAAAAAAATGAATGCATTATGTGTACCCCAAAGTGGTGCCATTAAAAAAACAGGTGTTACAGAAAGCATGCCCTCATATGGCTACATCCACACAAAAATTAAATACAAATTATACCAAAATGTAGAGCTAAAAAAAAGACAAAAAAATCTGTATCATTAGGTGACAAACTAGGCATTGTCCTTAAGGGACTAGTTTCATAAAATGTAAAAAAAAAAGTGCAATTTTGTCTCATAAAAGTCACTTATTTGTTACCAATATCATTTTTATGAATATCATTTGATACTCCTCTTTATGAACAAGAATGGCTCCAATTCTGGTCGACCTGAGACGCTCCTTTATTACACAGGCATTCATCTTAACGGCTGTTACGCAATACTACATTTCCCCTACTGCAGCAAAATCAGCAGTCATATTTCAATGTTGTCTCTGACGAGACAGTCCCTTTAATGAAAAAGAGAGAGACAAGGGAAAGTATGATTATGCAACAATGTACCAAAGCAATGTGTTTTATTTTTATTTTTAACTTCTTTATACATATGTTTGTGCACAGAAATAATGAGATATATTTTATTTGTGTGTGGACAATGAAATAGATAACTCGCTTGCCTTCTTATGATAATGAAACAAAGTCATTTTGTCAATTTATGAAAAATAAAGAATAAATGGACAATCACGTCTAATCCGCAGAAAGAAAAACAGAAGCTGGGCACAGGAGGAATTAGTCTGACACTGGGAGACATGAAGTAAAAAGGAAACATAAAAGGTGTAGCCTAATCCGATATTGGGAAATGAAAATTGAAAATGGGCTAATGGAATAATTCTGGCATCTATGTATTCCTATTATATCTATCAGCATAATGTAGATGAAAAACGTGCCTCACAAAGACATTACTGTGATTACTAAACGGCTCCATACATCCTCAAAATGCCAGGAAAATAGCTGCAACTACATAAGAAATGATAAAGTCAGAAGATCATGTTTGAATAAGTTACTGTTTGAATAAGTATAGTTTGTGTAACTTGTATGTTCAGGGCTGTAAAAAACAGATATTTCTGTGCTGCATAGAGCCTTTATAGTGGTGTAGAACACTGTGCTTTGCAGGAACACGCATAGGGAGTGTGCTGAGGTAGTGAAATAATACTGTAATTCAGTATAACATGCAGATGACAGACGTTGCTCTTAGAATCACTGCACATTTCACTTATTTGGGCAGTCATGGGGCCAAAACTGACCAAATAACGCAAGTATGAACTCAGCCTTACAGGTCAAGAAGAAGAGCACTCCTTTTACACCCTCGTCAGCTGATTCCACATAGATGTTTACAGAACCTGTTCTATAAAATGCTTATGCAAGTAGAGCCCCCCGACAGAGTAGAGAGGGTGTCAGCAGTAGGTTTGTGTTGACGTCACTGATTATTTTGCCCTTCCTCTGATCCGTCAGAACAATAACCCACAAAAAACGGATCCTGTCTGGGGAGCATACGCCTTCACTCGGTCAGCATTTGGTCAGTAATCCAGGAGTATTGCTAATGCCAAAAAAACAGGAGTGGATCTAAAATTGAGATGACACGTGAAGGTAATATTTTCATGTCTTCTGTGTTTTGCATGTCTTCTGTGTTTTGCTACACAGACAGTGATCCCTTGTGCGTCTCATTTTTCCTTCCTTCTGACCGATCAGAAGTAGAGTCAAATAAATGGTGATTATAAGAAGGCCAAACAAGGACAATAGCGACCCCGTCATAGAGTGGGGAGGGTGGTAACAGCATGAGAAGTCCACAAAGTGGCCCTATGAAATAGTGGTGAGGTGGAAGCAGCATGAGGAGACCACCAAGTGGCACAATGACAAAGTCTGGAGGTGGCGGCAGCATCAGGAGGCCACAGAGTGGCACAATGACAAAGTGTGGAGGTGACAGCCGCAGTATGAGTACGCCATAGAGTGACAAGGTGACATAGTGTGGAGATGGCAGCATCAGGAGGCCACAGGGTGGCAAGATGACATAGTGTGGAGATGGCAACAACAGCAGCAGCATGATACCACAGAGTGGCATGGTGACATAGTGTGGACATGGCTGCATCAGGAGGCCACAGAGTGGCAAGGTGCCATTGTGTTGGAATAGCAGCAGCAGCAGGATACCACAGAGTGGCATGGTGACATAGTGTGGAGATGGCAGCATCAGGAGGCCGCAGAGTGGCATGGTGACATAGTGTGGATATGGCAGCAGCAGCATTATACCATAGAGTGGCACAGTGACATAGTGTGGAGATGGATGATCTAATCTAATGCATCAGGGAATTGGTGGGTGAAAATCTTGGCTGATCCATGCCTGATTCATCTTGACAAAAGCAAGCCTCTACACATTTTGGGTGGACAGACGAGTTCTTCTTGAGGTAACTATGGCCCCCGCCGCACTTAACACCCGCTCTGATGCCACACTACTGGCCGAAAAGGACAGCTTTTCCAGGGCAAACTCGGCCAGTTGCGGCCACAAATCCAGTTTGGCTGCCCAGTAGTCCAGCGGATCTTCTATGACAACTGGCAGAATGCTGTCAAAGTATGCCACCACCTGCTGGTTCAGGTCCTGCTACCTGCTGGTGAGTAGTTTCTTCACTATGCAGGTGAAGAAAGCTGCTCATTAGCGACTCTAGACTCAGTTAGCTGGTGCCGCTGTCGCTTGCGACAAAGTCGAAGATTGAGTCAACCAGTCAAGAACCGCTGGGTTGCTGGTCAAAACACGACCGCTAGTTGACATGTGGACTTGAGGCCTCGGGAAGAAACCCCTGCTGCCACGCCCAACTTACTCTGCTGCGACCTGTGCCTGTGCCAGAATTATTTAATCTTCTGCCACTCCCCTGTGCAGGGCCTGGCACTTCTCTGTCTGGCATACTTTTAGCTGAACTAAATAAATTAAAAGAAAATTATAACACCCCTAAAAGCGCCAAATATATTTTTCTTTTTTAACTGAGATAGGCAACAAAAGGATTTGAAATTGGCAATGAAACGATTTCAGCGCAAATAACAGCAAAAGTGAACAGCGTATATATTTCTCGTATTGGACTAAAATAGGCCACTAAACTATTTCTAAGTAAATAACAGAAAAAGTGAACTGCGTATATTTTCTCTTTTTCTGTAAAAATATGACAATAAACGCTTTTAGCGCAAATAACAGCAAATGTGAACTGCCTCTAGTTTTCTCGTATTGGAGTGAAATATGGCAATAAACACTTTTAGCACAAATAGCACCAAATGCGAACTGCGTCTATTTTTCTCGCATTGTAGTAAAATATGACAAGAAATGCTTTCAGTGCAAATAACACCAAATGTGAACTGCGTCTATTTTTCTCGTATTGTAGTGAAATATGGCAATAAACACTTTTAGCGCAAATAACACCAAATGTGAAAGCGTCTATTTTTCTTGTATTCTAGTGAAATATAGCAATAAACGCTTTCAGCGCAAATAACACCAAATGTGAACTGCGTCTATTTTTCTCGTATTGTAGTGAAATATGACAAAAAACGCTTTCAGCGCAAATAACACCAAATGTGAACTGCATTGCAAGGCTTTTCAACATAGCACTTGTACCCCAATAAATAATTGCTGGAATTACAGAGCTTTATTATAAGACTATCTGGATCCCCAAGTAATGTTTCCCTGCACTTATATATCGCTTTTTTTCACAATGAGGATTTTCCTATGACTCTCCCTAGCATCTGCCCACGTCTCTCCCTGCCTGTGAAATGATTCCTCTCACTATCCTTTCCCCTCACTAGTAAATCGGTTCTTTCCTTTTTTTTTTTTTCTTAACAATTAGTTTTTCTTTCACTCTCCCTAGCACCTGCATACATGTCTGTCCCTGAACAAAGTACGATAATGAATCGCAGAATCTAAGATGGCCGCCGTATTTATTGGGCTATGACATCACCGGGCTGGCTGGCTGCTGATTAGCTGCATGCATGGCATTATGGGTCATCCCGCCTTCCCAGAGTTCGTTGCCCCATGTCCTCACACATGTAGCCGCCATTGTAGCCAGCTAGCTGCCATGTTAGGAAAAATTGCGATTCGTTACCACAAAGCTCGAGGAAATTTCCATTCGTTCAGAATCAAATTTTTCCTGAAATTCAGAACGAATTCGACTTCGTCAGCTTCAATTCACTCCTCTCTACTTGGAAGGTTGATATAAGGTTTGGCCAGGGAGGTGCCTGGCATCTGAGTGGTATTGGGATGGTTTTGGGGGGAAATCTATTTAGTTCCATTGGTTTCTATTGGGTTTTATTATTGAGATAAAAAGTACCAATAATAGAATCTTTGTTAACCTCAGCTGCCCAAACACATTCAATAGCTGTCGGCTCAACGATTGTTATCTCTCCCTCATGGCTTCCTCCTATACGTTTGGCACTTTGTGGGGACAGTGGAAAAAGCTGCCGCCAAACAGTTCTGGCAGTGGCTTATCTCCCAGGAGAACAAAAAGATCGGGCAAAAATATTCATTTCTCCCAATCCTGGTCTACCTTGACAGATGAGAATTGGGAGCTCCCCACATACATTACTATTTTTGGCGGGTTTGGCCAATGAAAGTATAATGTGTATGGCCAGCATTAGCTTTGATATCCACAACATTTGCGTACAAATTATTAACAGAGGAAGCATGAATGGGAAACTTTTAACAAGATGCAACTTTCCTGTAATATTTGCCTGACACCTTTTTACGCTGGTCAATGAGGGCTTTATTCTTTTGCACCATTGTTTTATGGCAGATAAGAATTCCAGCTGTGCAAATAGTTATGCAGCTGAAGGCAGGATGCCTAGCTGTCAGTGATAGCCAGAGGCATCGGATTGAGATACGAAACAGTCACAACCAAATCCTGTTTGTACACCTGTGATCGTGTTTCTACCAGTGATCCATTTTCAGGTTCAAGACAACCAAACCAAAATTATTAGTAGAGTGAAAATGACCTACCTGTCCTTTTCCATAGACCTTGCTATTTCTCTGCTTAAGGCTACATGCACACGACTATATGTCTTTTGCGGATCCGCAAAAAAAACGGATGACATTCCGTATGGCATCCGTTTTTTTTTTGCAGCTCCGTTATTTTTGTGGATCCATTGTAATAATGCCTAACCCTGTCCGCAAACTAGAAAAAAATAGGACATGCTCTATTTTTTTGCGGAACGGAAAAACGGACATACGGAAACTGAATGCACGCGGAGTACCTTCCATTTTTTGCGGACCTATTGAAATGAATGGTTCCGCATTAAAATGAATGGTTCCCCATATGGTCCGCAAAAAAAATGGAACGGACACAGAAAGAAAATACGTTCGTGTGCATGAGCCCTAAACCATAGATTCACATGGGGCTCAGGGGTGCATGTGGCCTGTGATTCCCTTCACTACCTGTAGCAAACATGAGAGACACAAATGCAAAATGTTTCCTGGATTATTTCTTAATGGCAATCGTTACTTGGGTTGTGAAATGTAAAAATAAAACCTTATACAACTGTCCAATATACATTGGAAGAGACTTTTCAAAACTAGTGCAAAAGAAAAGTGGAGCACAGCAACCAATCAGAATCGGAACTCATTTTTCAAAGGTTCTTTGGAAAATTAAATCAGCGACCTGTCTATCTATCTATCTATCTATCTATCTATCTATCTATCAATCTATCAATCTATCTATCTATAGATTATAAAAGAGATATATTAAATGGTAGTCAAGTAATTTAACTTTGTGGTACATAGTGATCCTAAGTGGTACTCTAACTTAAGAAATCTGGTTTCACCATCAGCCATGGTATAGAAGCTCCTCAAAACTTAGAGGCTTCTTGAGTCTGTATTTATATGGCAATTATTATTGTATTCTTTTGTAGATTTGTTTTGGGGCATTAGGGCAAATCCCTTTCCGGACCTCTGCCAGGTTCCTGCTGTTTCAAACAGCAGAGAACCGAAGCTAATG
Organism: Bufotes viridis; assembly: GCA_033119425.1. Classification (NCBI taxonomy): domain Eukaryota; kingdom Metazoa; phylum Chordata; class Amphibia; order Anura; family Bufonidae; genus Bufotes; species Bufotes viridis. The sequence continues at coordinate 102,548,359 of CM065590.1, forward strand.
TCTGGAATTGGCGTTAATGCTGATCAAAGACATTTAACCCCTCAGATGCCACTGTCAATTGTTACCACAGCATCTGAAGTGGCTTTGATCTCTGCACAGGGAAGCTGTTACTTCTAAGTTAAAGCCCTGGTCTCTCTGAAGAAACCAAGACATTTATAGCTAGTTAAAGCCCTGGTCTCTCTGAAGAAACCAAGACATTTATAGCTAGTTAAAGCCCTGGTCTCTCTGAAGAAACCAAGACATTTATAGCTATAGCAAACATAGTGAATTTCCAATGCATTGCAAAGGCAGGAACTGGAGAGAGCAGGACAAACATCTTTTGTGGAGCTTTTATTATCAGAACTAATTTAAAGGGAACCTGTCACCAGGAAATTCATTGATAAAGCAGGCATGCTGCCTTGTCGGGCTCACCCTGCTGAATATAATGATACCTCTCACTTAGTGATCTGTTACTTTATTGTGGAGAAAAAGTACTTGTAATCCATATGCTCATGAGCTAATTTGAGACCAGTAGTTGATATGAGTCCAGTGTTTTTTCTAGTCAGAGCTGTAGCCACTCCCCTATCCACTCCTTCAGATGTAAAAGGGGCGTGGTTTATTACATCATTCATTCATTTTAATAATTGTTTATCAAACATGTGTTTATCACTCCATGAACAAACTTGCCCTTATTATAATTACTAACTTCAATAGTATATTCCTCCCCCTTTTTTACCTCAGTAATATAATACCTTAGCATTCCCTGTTATTCATTTTCCCGCCAATTATTAAAATGAATGAATGATGTAATCAACCACGCCCCTTTTACATCTGAAGGAGTGGATAGGGGAGTGGCTACAGCTCTGACTAGAAAAAACACTGGACTGATATCAACTACTGGCCTCAAGTCAGCTCATTAGCATATGGATTAAAATTACTATTTCTCCACAATAAAGCAACAGATCACTAAGTGAAAGGTATCATTATATTCAGCAGAGTGAGCCCGACAAGGCAGCATGCCTGGTTTATCAGTGAATTTCCTGGTGACAGGTTCCCTTTAAATGTGAAGTTTAATTTGCCAGATTCTGCTCCAGCAAATGCTCAGGGTGGGACTTCACTGTGAAGTGCTCTCTGCATTGAGCTTCTTCACAACCCTTCCCCTCTCAGCTGTCACTGTAGGGGCTGGGCTGTGAAGAAGGACAGCGCAGGGAGCACTTTACAGTGAAGCTCCACCTCTAAGACACTTGTTGGAGAAGAATCTAGCAGAATAAGTGTTCATATCCTCACTACTCCTGACAATAAAAGCTCCACCAAAGGTATGTTTATCCTTCTCTCAGACCCATCTAGTGTAGTCAGAAGTTTAGCATAGTGAAAACTGCTAACAGTCCCTTTAAGCAGGAAGTGCACTGTTGCAATAATTTCTACACCTGGCAGGGAAGTGCTCAATTCTTAATTTCCAAATGCCCCATTGTTAATAGTTTGAGGGCTTGATAGAAAGGTCAGAATTACATGGTGAGCTTGCGAGTTATACGGGAAATGCCCTGTTTATGGCATTCCATTAAAAAACAAAACAAAAAGCATGCTCCAATTAATTTTTATCCTCCGCAGACACTTATCTGACATGTCCCAGAGCATCTCTGTGTTTGCAGAATCAATTTTCATTGTATACAATAGCAATTAGTAACTGCTATCCTTCTGCATGTTTACTGCCAACTGGCAACACTCCAAAATAATTTCTTTCATCGCATATGCTCCAGATGTGACAAAAGCTTTGTTCTCTGTTTATTACTTTTGCCTTTTTCAAACGTCATCTAATTCACCTATGATTGTCACCCACCAGTTTTTTCAGAAAATAATCGGCTATCCTCCGCTTTTTATGCCAAATTAGTGGTGTTAGGCAAAGAACATTGCCAGTTCGTAGTCAAAATAGTAATAGGTTAGTTTAGTTACATATTTCAACACTGTAGAAGTTCTCGCTTATGGATTTATGAGGTTTAATTGATAAACACCACTATCTTTTTATTATCAGCTTGGGACACTACAATTTTCTAATAATGCTGGCTAAATTTTCCAATGGTATCCATGCACCCATTTCCTCCACCAATGGCTGTCTCATGAAAATGAATCATTTTTGAAATGTGGCCAGCAATGAAGTTGTGGTCAGCCATACACTTCGTATGCAGATGAAATACAGGGTATTATCTGTGGTTGACTTTGGCAAAACTTCTAATTTTCTCCAATCTCCAGTCTGAATAATAGGAAAGTCACAAGGAGGGCATATTAACATACAGTGCATTTGGAAAGTTTTCAGACCTTTTTACTTTTTCTGCATTTTATTATGTTGCAGCCTTGTGCTAAAAAAAATTAAAAATGTTAAATTTTTCCCATCATGCTGCACTCAATACCCCATGATAAGAAAGTGAAAACACAATGTTCAAAATCTTTGCTAATTTATTGAAAATCAAAACCTAAAATCTTGCATTGACATAAGTATTGAGACCCTTTACTCAGTACTGAGTTGAAGCACCTTTGGAATCTTGGGTATGATGCCACAAGGTTTGCACACCAGGATTTGGGGATCTTCTGCCATTCTTCTCTGCAGATCACCTCAAGCTCTGTCTGGTTGGATGGGGCTGTTTGGTGGACAGCTGTTTTCAGGTCTCTCCAGAAATGTTTGATTGGGTTCAAGTCAGGGCTCTGGCTGGGCCACTCAAAAACATTCACAGAGTTTTCCCCAAGCCACTCTTGTGTTGTCTTGGCTGTGTGCCTGGTGTTATTGTCTTCTTGAAAGGTGAACTTTCAGCCTAGTCTTAGGTCGAAAAAACCCTGGGTCAGGTTTTCATAAATAATACCTCTGTACTTTGCTCCATTCAGCTTTCCCTCAACTTTGACCAGTCTTTCTGTCCCAGCCTCTGAAAAACACCTACACAGCATAATGCTGCCACCACCATCCTTTACTGTAGGGATTGCATTGTGTAGTGCCTGGTTGCCTCCAAACTGAATTTTGGTTTCATCAGACCAGAGAATCTTGTTTTTCACAGTCTGAGAATCCTTTAGGTGCTTTTTTGATAACTTTTATATGTCTTAGGGCTCATGCACACGAACGTGTGCTGCCTGTTGCCATATCGCGTACCCCATTTGCGCATCCACAATACACGCCGTTCTATGTGCATTCCACATCACAGATGCGGACCCATTCACTTCAATGGGTCTGCAAATCCGGAGATGCGAAACGGTGCGGAATGGAATCATGGAACGGAACACTACGGAAGCACTACGGAGTGCTTCCATGGGGTTCTATTCCGTACTTCCGTTCCGCAAAAAGATAGAACTTGCTCTATCTTTTTGCGGAACGGACGAATGCAGACCCATTCAAGTTAAATGGGTCTGGATTCATCCCGGCGGCCCTACGGATGTTTGCCATGCATTGGGGACCGAAAATTGCAGTCCTCAATGCACAGAACGGCCCACTTACAGCCGTGTGAATGAGCCCTTATACTGAGGAGAGGTTTCTTTCTGGCCACTCTTTTTCCCACCTGTATACAAGATCTTTGGAGCTTAGTAAGAGTGACCATTGGGTTCTTGGTCACCTCTCTTACCAAGGACCTTTTTTCCCAATGACTTAGTTTGGTGGGGCAGCCAGCTTTAGGAAGAGTTCTAGTTGTTCCAAACTTCTTCCATTTAAGAATGATGGAGGCTACTGCGCTCCTGGGAATTTTTAGTGCAGCAGAATTTTTTAAGTACCCTACTTCAGATTTGTGCCTCTGCAAAGGGTCTGAAGACTTGCCGAATGAAGTGTATGGGCAAAGGTTGCATTAGTTAGATAAGCCCTAGAGAATCAGACACCTAGAAATCAGTTGCATTCAATAAATGGCCCTGATGATCAGATTAGTAAATTGGCTGCTACCTAAGCTTTCAGTCGGTTAGAAGTTTGGTGGCCTAAATAGCACAACCCTGCTGCTACCTTATAACTTCTAAATGGCCCTTTACACAAGCCGATTATGGGCTCAAATGAACATTCAATCACCGGCCCATGTAAAAGGCCTTTTAGAAGTGATAGCTGCAGGACAGTATCATTTAAGTCATCTAACTGTTTTGTTAGCTGATCAGATGTTATATGCTGGCCTTAAAATGCAGCACATCTGCCTGTGTAAACATGGGATATGTGGTCAACAATAATGTAAGCAAACGGACACACACAAACAAGTCAGTTGTTCATGATGCCATTTGCTCAGGCAATTATTTGCTCATGTGAGGGTCTTTAAATGAGTGCTGATCAACTTGCTGTGTTGCTGATTGGTGCTCATTATTGGGCAAAAATCAGTCCATGTAAAAGGACCCTATTAGTTAGGTATCAGGAAGGCAACAATCACTCTTTCAAGCCTATTGATTGGCCCTTTTAGGGGTAACTACATTCACTAGTATAGTTGATTGTCCCTTTGGAGGTTAACTATACTAGTATAGTTGTTTGGCCCTTTTTTGGGGTAACTAAATTCATTTGTATAGTTGTTTGGCCCTTTAGTGTATTTGCATACTAAACATGAGTCTTTCTTGGTGCAGGTTTCTTGGTGAGTTACATGTTGATAACATTGAATGGCTATACTCCACTGATGAATAGGTCATAGATTTGACATCTAGATAAAATATATTTGTACAAAATGAATTCCGTTCAAACATTCTTGGTACTGTATACCAAAAATAACTTGAAAACACTTTTAGGTTAAAATACATCTTTAAAGGACCTTTACCACAACCTATGCTATTATGCTGCAGGTCATCTCAATGAGCTATAGGTTCTGTTTATGGCTTGTGCGGCCAGAGAGAATCAAATTTTATGTTTTGTTACTCTGCATATATTTAAGTGTGTGCCATTAGTTTATTACTATGTTCATCCATCCATTCAAACACTTTAGGTTGTTTAGAACTGACAATTATTAAAACAAACATTGTTTGTTATTTGAAGAATTTCAGGGGCCTTTTATGAAATGGTTGTCACTGATAAAGTCATTTCTATGCTGTAATATTGCTTTTAAAGTGTCTTTTAAGCTGGCTTTAAAGCTGTCATTTGGGATACCATGTAATTAAACATAAACCTTGTGAAATGAATTGAATGTATTGATCAAAATAATGGCCTCCTGAGAAATTACAGATTGTGCTTTAAGGTTATATTGGAATTATTACAAAATCCCTTAGCACTCGGAGCATCACAAGCTAAAGGTATAGACACATCTGACTGAGGTCTCTTTATCATTGTCCGATCTCCTCATTACTAGTGTTGGACGCGAATATTCAAATTGCGAATTTTAATTGCGAATATCGCAACTTTGAGAATTTGCGAATATTTGGAATATAGTGATATATATTCGTATTTTCGAGTAATCTTCATTTTGTTTTCATCAGTAACCTCCCTTTTTGCTTGTGGGCCAATGAGAAGGCTGTAATGTCTTTGTCTGAGCTTAGCAACATCCCTAGCAAGCAATAGGAAAGTTGCCTACCCCTTACTATATAAGAACCACCCCAGCAGCTATTTTCTGCAGTTTATTACAGTTCTGAGAAAGACAGCAGTGTCATTGCTGTGCTCTCTTGTTTCCATTTGTCACATTACATTAGATAGTTAGTTAGTTAGTTAGTTAGTTAGTTAGTTAGTTTATATATATAATACAGATAGTTAGTGGGAGATAGTCAGTGTAAGTTAGATCGTGATATAGTATAGCAGGTTCTGCTGTCCATACATACATATATACATACATAGTGCTTTGATGTCACAAGTTCACAACAATACTTAGTGCACTAATCACTAATATGTAGCCAGACCTGTTAAAATGGGAAATTGCACGTATTGCGCTAAAATATTTGCATCATTATTGCCGATTTGGTCAATTGCGAATATATTGGAGCACTCTATCTGCATATAAACCTATTGTAATGTTCTGCCGTGCCAACCATTTTCTCCAGTCTCATTAAACTTCGAGCAGTTTGAAAAATGTAGCTATAGTGACCCACACCTGTATTGCACGCACATTACGCGAATATTACATTGCCGATTTTCGCAATCTAGAAAATAATAGCGAATTCACGAATATTCTACCAAATATTCGCAAAATATCACGAATTCTAATATTGCCCCTGCTGCTCATCACTACTTATTACACTAGAAAACTATGGTTGGTACTCCCCACCATCTCCTATTTCACAGTTACCATTGGTTTTATCTAGGGACTTAGCTAAAGGTTCATTGGCCCTGGTGCAAGAGTTCAGCTTGAGCGCCCCTTCCCCTCACCTAGCATTTCTGCTGTCTGAGGTTAAAATTGAAACTGTCCCCCCATGTCAAATTCTCATCTAACCCCTCTCTCCAGCTCTACTATTAAAGATGTACTTGGAAAACATTGCATACAGCACTACAAAACATACAGGGTAAGGTTACTTTCACACTAGAGTTTTTGCTGGATTCGGCATTCAGTTGTATTATCTTTAACTTAGCTAAGACGGATCCGTCATGAACTCCATTGAAAGTCAATGGGGGACGGATCAGTTTTTTATTGTGGCAGATTGTGTCAGAGAAAACCGTCCCCATTGACTTGCATTGTGGATCCGTCTTGCTCCGCATCCCAGGATGGAAAGCAAACCGCAGCATGCTGAGGTGTGCTCTCCGGTAGGAGAATGGAACGGAATACATTTTGGAGCCTTCCGTTCTGTTCAAGTATGTTTTGTCCCATTGGCAATGAATGGGGACAAAACGGAAACCCTATGACGGATCTCAATACCGGAAAATATAAACGCTAGTGTGAAAGTAGCCTAATACAGCATCACATACCTCTTATATCCAGTGATGTGTCCTCTGAGGTAGATGTTCTCTTTCCTCATCTTCTGCTTTCAGACAAGACCACCATGATGATTTCTTTAAGCCATTTCTCGTCTCTGCAGAGTTTGACAGACATCTCAGTTTCCTACTTTTCCATCATTTTCCGACGTCCCCATATATCAGACCTCAAATCAGACTTTAAAATAAATAAGTTAACTTACCTCTCCTGCTCCACTGCTCTGTTGCTCCTTTCTGGGTTCGGCAGTCTCTCCAGTTCTCTCAGCTTCCAGTCTTCTCTTGGCCGCTCCGCCTGCAGCATTGGGTTATAGTGTGCACACTACATCCTGACACTATACCAGTTAGGGCAGCCCAGAGAAGACCAGGGAGGAGGAGTGAGTACTGTGCTCGCAACGCTTCACTCCCCTTGCCTCCTGCAGACTAGTGAGCGCTTCCATAATGGAAGCACTCACTAGTATTTGTGTTATAAGATGCATTGCATCTTATAGAGTGAAAAGTATAGCACCACTGGCAGTGGGGGCCCTGTCCCCCCCCTTGGCTTAAGGGTCAGTCGCAACTGTGACTGCTGTGACCCCTATAGCTATGCCACTAGTTTTAACATGACATATTGTAACAAGATCAGTGACAGGACCTGCAAGATGGAAACGGCACAAAACTGAACCATGACTATGTGTCACCCTTGAATTGGAGCTATAAGAGTCTTGTATGTATGTCCAGTGGCTGGATTCTTCTGTGAGGACATACTGGAGATGTAGTTCTATATGTGACCTTATATTTGGCCAGATTAAATGCAGCAAAAGGGCCCATACAAATTACACTGGGGTTGGACAAACCTATTTTAGATGTTTAGCTGACTTTGTCAGGACATGCTAAATTCTATTCGTCTGGCAGGGGCTTTTTCTCCGCCTTTATTGGGAACACATGCACGCTTAGCCAGCCAAACTGTGTATGGGGAGGTCAGGAGTGAACAGTTGTCGGATTAGTTCATACAAATTGGACTTTCATGTCTGCAGCATGCTCATTGTCTAGCAGATGGTTCACAGATTTCTTCCAGTAGCTTCAATGATGTTTAAGTCTGCAAGTAAGTCTGCAGCTGACAAGTGTTTCGAGGATTTATTTGTAGATTTCTTACGTATTTCATCCACAAGAAAAATGTGATGTGTTAATTTGCCCTTATGTTTAAAGAAAAATTTCAGCCTGAAGTGTTTATCATTTATCTAGGGTCCCCCACAGATCGATAAATGATTCAGGCTAGAATAACCCTTTAAGGCTCTATTTCCAAAAAACGTTTTTTTTATCAGTGTGATAATTAATCATGCATATTGCAACTTTTGTACCTAAATATTTAAATCCCCTAGTTTAATCACACTTCCTTAAAACTTATCACAGGGCTGGGAGCTATCTTCCATATCTGCTTCTAGCTTTGTACCTGCATCTGGCCTGTTCTGCTATTTTATTTCGGGCTCATGCACACGACAATATGTATTTTGCGGTCCGCAAAAAACGGATCTGCAAAAAATACGGATGAAAACTGTGTACATTCCATATTTTGCAGAACGGAACATCTGGCCCCTAATAGAACAGTCCTATCCTTGTCTGTAATACGGAAAATAATAGTACATGTTCTATTTTTTTGCGGAACGGAAAAACGGACATACAGAAACGGAATGCACAAAGAGTACCTTCCGTTTTTTTTGCGTACCCATTGAAATGAATGGTTCTGTATACGGTCCACAAAAAAAACAGGACACGGAAAGAAAATACGTTTGTGTGCATGAGCCCTTATTGACTGTGACCACAACAGTGAGGTCTGCAGATGGGAAGATTTCATTTTAAGTAGAAGGAGCTCCCGCCCAGGAAAATAACAGCAATCATGCTTCAAGGTCTATTGTATCTGTAGATATGAGTATCATGTAGATAAGTGACAGAAAGTTGTAGGATCCATCTTGAACATCAATGGAAGAGGCTTCCCTACAAGAGCAATATAGTCATGCATACTGCTCTTTTCTAAGATACCTGGGCACAATGAAACCTCATAGTGTCTGGTTTTATAGTCCAGGAATACTGCTTTGTATATAAAAGATCAAACAGTAAGAGACCTGCTGTAACTGTCTTCCAAATAGGGCTATGATAAAGTTGTTTTTAGCCTTACGTTTTTATGTATTACAACCCAGGAGTAGTACTCACCTCTATCTCTTCCTTGATTTCACAGTCTTGCAGCCAAAGTTACTGAGCCGATAGTGCATAGACTAATCAACCAGGGTGCACACACATAGGTGGTTGTATTGAAAGGGTCAGCCTTTCTGCCTTTGGTCCTTTTCAGCATGACTGACACTTGTTCAGGTGGAAGATGACTTTATTCTGCAGTTCTGGGCAGCTATATCATCACATCCAGGAGCAGACATGATATGATAGCAGCATTAAAAAATAATTCGCTCTACATTGCTAGAGTTCAATATAAAACTGGAAAGATTAGCAAATATATATATATATATATATATATATATATTGGTGATGTGTACAGTATAAGTGCTGGGAGGTGTGTTTATCCCACACAGATACCTCAGCTGGGTGAGATAACTGAAATCCAGAAAGCTGCAGTGGTTTCAGCATAGTGTAGTTTGCTGAGACAGTTTTGTCTAGATGTTGTTCTGGGCTGGATTTTATGCGGACTGGGGGATAGGTTTGGTAGTGGGGTCTGCTAGTCCACACCTTTCCACTAAATGTATTGTCTTTTGCCAGAGGTGATTGCAGATGAGGCCTGCTGCTATAAGCAAGGAGGGAGAAAACAACCCTCTAATTATGACTTGAGAGGGAGAAAGGCTGAGGAAGCCTGATAGAGAGGGGAGTCTGAGAGGCTCTGTGTGGTCACAGCCAGGAGGGCTGAGGGGCCACAAGGCTTTTTAAAGCCTGAAGTTTTGGGGGCCCAGCAACGCCTACGGAATAAGGGTCGCACGGTCAAAGTTGGGATGACTTTTGGATAGTGTTGAGCGAGCATGCTCGGCCGAACACCAGTTCAGCTCAAGCATCGCTATGCTCGGCCAAACACCGCGTGTGCTCGAGCACGATGCTCTAATCAGTCTATTTAAATCTAATTTAGCCTATATTTCTATGCAGAAGATGGCTATACAGTGAGGGAATCTTTTAGTGTGAGTCCGCGGCTTAGGAGTCCCTGCTCTGACTCCATATATAGCTATGTCCATAAAAGGAGTCAGTGCTTGGGGACACCCAGTGTATTTAAATCTAATTTGCCTGTATTTCAGAAAAGTTTCTGCTGGGATTCAAACTCATGACCTTCTGCATTAGAGGCAAGGCACTTAACCACTCAGCTATAATAGCTGCATAGCCAGTTACTTAAAAAAAGAGACTTCTACTGTAGAGGACTACTCACTACTAGTAAGTATGCCTATACAGTAGAAGTCTCATATAAAAATATTTAGTGACTGACTATGCAGCTATTTAGTGTAGTGGTTAAAGTTCTGGGCTGTGGTGTAGAAGCTGTGAGTTCAAATCCTGTCACAAAATGTTTCAGAAATATAGGCTAAACTCAATTTAAACATATATTTATATATATATATATATATATATATATATATATAAGTTTGTATCCATAATATATTTAAGCTTATTATATATTTAGAATGTATAATATGTTATAATAGATGTAAGTATATTATGGGTAAAAACATCAGCAGTTGTTTCCCAGACATTATGTATGAATGCCTGTTTCCCAGGCATTCATACATACCAGAAGGTGCTTTATTTAGCCTCCATAACAGCCTAGAACTTTAACCCCTTCTATAGTCTCTTTTTTTTTTTTTTTTTTTTTATTATTATTATTAAGTAAGTAACTGGCTATGCAGCTATAGTGGCTAAGTGCCTTGACTGTATGCAGAAGGTTGTGAGTTCGAATCCCAGCAGAAAATTTTCTGAAATACAGGCTAAATTAGATTTAAATACACTAAGTGTCCCCAAGCACTGATTCCATATATGGACATAGCTAAATATGGAGTCTTCTGCATAGAAACAGAGACCAAATTAGATTTGAATACACTGGGGTGTCCCCAAACACTGACTCCATATATCAGGCATGGCCAACCAGCGACTCTTCAGCTGTTGCAAAACTACAACTCCCAGCATGCCCAGACTGCCTGCAGCTATCAGCCTACAGCAGGGCATGGTGGTAATTGTAGTTTTACAACAGCTGAAGAGCCACAGGTTGGCCATCCCTGACATATATAAACATAGCTATATATGGAGTCAGAGCAGGGACTCCTAAGCTGAACTAGAGTCCTAACACACTCCCCTCTTCAGAGCAGGGGGTGCCAGGTTTAATGCTCGGGTTCTCTCACTGACTTCCATTGTGCTCGGGTGCTTGATAGAGCACCCGAGCATTGCGAAGTGTACTACTCGAGCATCTGAGCCCACAAGCACTTTGGTGCTTGATCAACACTACTTCTGGACCCTCTCCCCGCAGGGTGCTGGTGTGGTCACAGCCTAGGGGCTGCTGGACCATATAGGGCTGAGGAGGCCGGATCTAATCCTGTATGAAAACGGCGCTCTATAGGTGAGGTAGAGACAACATGTGTATTAGGTAGAGCCCAGACGGGCAGGTGTTTATTTTCGATGTTTATGTGTGATGGTGCTGAAGTGCCAAAATAAAGCATCTTTTGGACTTGAACCCTGTTGTCAGAGGAGAAGTCTGTGATTGTGACCCCCTGAGAGAGAGTGATCCCTTACAATTTGTATATATATAGATTGATACTTCTGCTGTTTTGATTATTTATGTTAAAAGAGTCCTCAAGCATTGTGATGTGATTTGACATCAGCAAAGATGAAAAGAATGTTCAAGTGTTGATGAGATTAGATGTGGATACTGACAGTATGCAATGACGGTACAGTATCCCACAATATTTTTTGTGTGGAAGAAAACACAGAAGAAGCAGGACCAGAATCACGGCGCTCTCCCAAGAAGTCTTCTTAGACAGGTAAGTAAAAAGGCGAAGAGCCATCTTCACCAGTCACTTTAATTAAAAAGCTTTTAGTTAATGTGCCTGACAAAGAGGGCTTTTCGATCTCGAAATGCATTGCCAATAAAGAAACCTTCTACTTTATACTTACCTGCTTAAGAAGTCTTCTGAGAAGTGCGCTGTGTTTCTAGTCCTGCATCCTCTGTGTTTTCATCCACTTTGCATTCACTGCTGCCATGTGCATTTCATAACCAGCAAAGTGACCATGGCTTTCGCCTCGTCTAACTGCATGTTGTGCAGGATACAAATTACAGCAGGTGATTAAAGCGTAACAAACTATAGCACATGCACTATATATCCCGATGAGGACATATAGCACATGAGGTACTGCTTCTGTTTCTGTTTTCTTTCTTAAAATATTTTTTATGAAATTTCATCTGTGGTGCTATTTCAGAACTGCATAGCTAGCAATTCCCACATAAAGTGGTTTAAGAATCAATCCCTTTAGTTTTCTTTAAAACTCGCTAAACATGCCAGGAATATTGAATTCCCACAGATACCCATTTGACTCATCAGCAGACTACAGGATCTGGCTAATTGAGCTATTCCAACAATAATAATATCATATTCAGGAAATTGTTATTTATACATGAATTATTTAAAGGGACTCCCAAGTTCTTTATTTTAAAAGCTAAAATGATTTCACTAGCTTATTGTACACATCTAGTGGTCCAGAAAATGTTGCTGGTCCTTAGTGTGCCAGTTAGACCTTGTGCACAAGGAGAACATTTGTGCACAGGTCCTATGTGGCAGCACACATAGTCCCCTCAGGTCTGTATTACAGATATATAGGCATTCAATGTGCCACCGTATGGTGCCCTATAAACAGCCACCAAGTGTGGACTGGCCATAGACCCTACTGGGTAATTTCCTGGTGGGCCAATGTCCATGGGGCTGCCTGTGCCCTCCTCATGGTCTCTGGCTGGGTACATAACAATCTAATGTAACTTTTCAGCATTAATTAATGCTAGGAACAGCAGATACTTATGTAACTGGCTGTCACCCACCGGTGTCCTTCTGAATGCAATGATACAGTTGAATACTGCTGCCAGAACAGCATTATTTTGTGCTGTACTGTGGTATTTGGTTCTGCTGAGGCGGTATTTGATTCTGTTGGTGTGGTATTTTGTGCTGCACTTTGGTATTGCTTGCCCCACTTACTTCTGTTGTCCCTGCCTACTTATGTTGGCCCTGCCTACTTGTGTTGCCCAATCTTCTCTCAATTTGGAACCACCTACAACATGGGGCTTTAGATTTTTTAGTTTTTTTTCTCCTGGGCTTCTTTAAGTTCTCAGTCCACTCCTGGCCGCCATATATTCAACTAGAGCCAATACTTCTAGTGGCGAGCATCTCTGACGCATTCTACAGATTATTGGGCTCTGAGTGCCTCTATATAAAATTAAAGGTACAGTATTGACCTATAGAGATCTTTAGGTGCCATGGTATGAGTGATGTTTATAACTTAAGTCTCAATTTTGCCATTTGCAATAATAGCTTTGACTTTGCTTAAAATAACATTGTGTTATACAGACATGATGTTGTGCCTTTTTTTTTTTTTTGACAACTTCAGTTGAGTTTTTATAGGGAAATGATAATGCTAATTTATATACAAAGTACAACTCTGCATTCAGCGCTGCAAAGCACTGCTAGTGCATGATTCAGTTCTGTCACAGCCATACACGGCTCATACTGTTTGTACTACTATAATTACTAGCTGTCTCTCTGTACTTTATGGGAGGCTTTCTTGAACTGAAGAAGATGCTGTGAAGACCAGAACTTATTTTTTTCAAGGCTGTGTCAATATACATCATAGAACAGAAATTCAGTTGAAGAGGCAGTAGTGCGGATTTGACATGAAAGGACACCCAATATCTGCTGAAATGTCTCAGGCCTCAGATCACAAAAGCAGGTAGCTCTTGACAAAACTGCATGTCCTTGTAAGTCTCAAAGCACGCAGAGACCTTCCTTTCAACTTTTTGAAGAAACACTGTGTCTGCTGTAGACTTTATTGGCTCAGGAGGTTTCAAAGTGACTGCTCAGGAGGCTTTCTACTACAGGGCAGGTTTACGGGCTCCCATCACATATACAGATCAATATATGGATGAGTCATTCTGACAGAACCTCTTGTCCTCATGGTGATGAGAGACGCACAACTTATATTGTCTGGGATGACAAAGAACTTGTGATGTACAGCTGAGATGTCTTACATTAGATCATGTGTGTAATGTCCAAAAAAAAGAAAAAAAGAAGCAGCAGACAATAAAATCAATTAAATTAGGCTAGGGAGACATAAACCAGATTAATTAAAGCTCTTCAGATGAAGTAAAACTCCTAATCCTGACTAAATTTATACTGTGCTCTTTATCTGCTGCTCTGAGAATTAGAGCAAAATCTCAGGACAAAACCTCAGATCATGCTCTGGTACTGTAAGTCTTCATGTTTGAATTAACATAATGCTATACAACTCCACTCATTCTACCCAAGTTAAGAGGTTTTCCATGACTTTAATATTGATGATTTATCCCTAGGATTGGTGGGGGGTCTAAATCCTGAGTCCCAGCCAGTTAGTAGAATAGAAAATGGCTCTCATAGTTTACACAGACACAGTGACATACATATGATTGTGATTCTTCCTGGTACTACTCCTGTTTAAGGATAGGGAATCAACGTCCATAATAAACCACTTACCACCGTATGTCATGGAAGCTAAAATTTTGAAATCTATTTATCAAACCTCCTGAAGGTCTTATTGGGTTATCCTTGAGATTGTCTCACTGAAATTGAATATTGTCTTGAGGAAGAGAATAATGTGGTTTTTTAACACATTGATGTTTTTGCATAAATTTCTAGTCCAGGATCCACTGAACTTTTGCCACCAAGCAGTGCAGTCAAGAAAACCTTCTTTTTTCCTATTCCTTCTCTTGTGTCCCTATAATGGAGGTAGTCACCAGTGAATTAAATGCTCTGTATTCCAGTTTGCATTTCTTTGCCAAATAATAGAGTAAATGTATCGTTGGATTAATGAACCCTGCAGTACCCAGCTCCATTCACTACATACAATGGATGGAGCTGTAGTTCCAGAGCTGACTTCTAGTACCAGAACTGCTGATCATGGGGATGCAGAGTGTCAGACCCTTAGTGATCAGATATTGATAGCCTATCCTGACCATCAATATAAATAGACAGAAAAACTCATTTGATCATTTCCTTGTTGACTGTCTTGATTCCTTTCTTGATTTTGTGGTTTCTTTTCCTTTTTTGGGGATGTCTAATGTGGAATACATTTTTAGGAAAGGGCTCAGAGTAGGTTAACAAAGTAAAAGAAGCAATGCTGTTCCTGCACCACTACTGTTCTGGCGCTTACTGGATCTCGGCTGGTCTATAGTTCCTGGTCCCACCTCAACAAACAGGAAATAACCCAATCAGTCAATCAGTGGCTGCAGAGGTAACCAACCTCAGCCAGTGATCGACTGAGTGGGCATTTCCTGGCATTACCTGTGTGAGTCAAGAATAGAGTAGCATGGATTCAGTAAGCATGGGACCTTTCATTAAAAAAAATATATCTGCTGGGAAATTGCCGTAATGGGGTAAAATGCAGCACCAATACTGCATGAAAAGACTCCATTGGTTTTCCATAGGTGCATTCTGTAATGAAAAATCTGGGTGTATTTGGGTATTAACATAATTTTTGCAGCATTTTAAAGAAACTGTAAAGCACTACACTACTACCACAGCATCTGTATGCACAGCAGCCAGCATCCCTGTTGCGCAGATATTGTTTATTGCTGTGCACAAGTCAACACTTGTACAGAAATAGGAGTTTTTACAGAATAAATTATATTCCCAGTAAATGTTACCACATTTACAACATATCAAGATATTCTAAAGGTTAGATGGCATTTTGACATGATCCAGTTCAGGTAGTTCCCAGCATAGTAATCATTCTCAAATAACCGCATTCAATCATCTAATAATACAGAATGTACTTATCTCCAAATCCAGGGTGCCTATGCTTTCTGGTTTCTCTACTGTCTGTTTTTGGACTCTAAAGGTCATATGAATATTTACTTACGCTTCTGCATACTTAAGAACCGAAAGAAAACTGGAAGAAAATATTTTAAATTTTCAGGCATTTCCAGATGCAACTTTTTAAAAAGCAAGGACATTTTCTATTCATATTATATATTAAAATGTAAAACATAAGTTAATAAAGAATATTTACAAGAATAATCGTAAAGATGACTTACTATTGTTATTTTGGTGTTAGGGGGAAGAAAACAATGAAATTCGCCCTCATGATCACATATTACCCTGGGTTCAGACCTGAGCGTCCTTAAAACGCGCGTTTTACGCGCGTTTTTGTCGTGCGTATTTCAGCGCGTTTTTGCAAATAGGAAACGCGCGTCGTACGCACGTTCTTGTGATTGACTACTGTGGTGTCAATCACAAAACGCGTGACAAACGCCCCAACAAAAGCTCAAGTACTTGTTTATGCGTATGGCGTTTTACAGCGCGTTCGTTTGCGCTGTAAAACGCTCAGGTGAGAACCATGCCCATAGGGAAGCATTGGTTTGCATGTGTTGAGCGTTTTACAGCGCGTTCGAACGCGCTGTAAAACGCGCAAGTGTGAACTTAGGGTTAAGGCCTCTTTCACATGTCAGTGAATCATGGACACGTGCTGTTCATGGTCTCCACAAACTGCTCATGTTTCCGTTGACTTTAATGTGTGTATTCAGATAACAATAATTTTCCTGACACCACAGAAGCATGCCAATTTTTGATTATGGATTCCTCAAGCACATTATAGTCTATGGGTCCATAAAAACCAGGGTTACAATACGGATGCCACCTGTGCTTGGTCCATGGTTTTCACGGATCTTTGCTAGGATATGCTCTGGAAATTAGTTTTCAGCCTAGCAGTGTGCGTGAAATATGGATGACACATGGAGGGCAAAAAACAGACACACGGATCCTTCACGAATGAATCACTGACCATCTTCTCAGGGATGTCATCATGTACATGTGAAAGTGGCCTACTTGGTTTCAGTTGTGTAATTGCTGTTGGGATGACGCAGTGTCGACAGTGCTGAAGTTCTATGATGGCGAAAAGGAGGGAGGAAGACCAGAGCTGAAATCAAGCTTCCTCCTAGATGTCGTGCTATGCATAGTTTTTTGGTGTTTTTTTGTTTTAGTAAAAAAATCACTGTAAACCGCAAAACCTCTCAAAAACTTCAGAAAAAAATATATGACATCAACCTAAGGGCTCATTCAGATGACCGTATGTGTTTTGCGGAACGCACACGGCCGTCCCTATGATAGAAATGCCTGATCTTGTCCTCAATTGTGGACAAAAATAGGACATGCTCAATCTTTTTTGTGGGGCGATGGAATGGAAGTGCTGTCCACATCTTTTGAGGCCCCCAAATGAAGGGGCACATAAATATAGTTGTGTGAATGACATACAAAAACATAAACATAGGGCTGTACAGTTCTACTATAAGGAGACCTTAGCTTTTTTTTGTATATAAAATATGACCAATACCACATACATCAGCAAAACCACAGGGCACTAAAGAATGTACATTTTTAAGCACCAGCATCAGTTCTGTTTACCATGTCATCGTTATATAAGTGAACTGGAGACAATGACATATTTAATATCCTTGATAAATAATAAAACCTTCATGAAATCCTGTAACATTTGGTGCAGTGTTAAAAGGGTTATGCCATCATATAGTACATGAGAATCTCTTTCTAAGGCCTCATACACAAGACCGTGTGCTGGCCATGCCTGTGCTGTGGACCACAACTTGCAGTCCGCAAAGCATGGGGACCGGCCATGTGCAAGCCGTCTGTGGACGCGGACTGTTTCACTTGATGGGGTTCTGCGATCTGCATCCGATGGTTCGCACCGCAAAAAGTAGTGCATGCACTAATTATTTGTTGTGTGGAGGCACGGACAGCAAACCCATGTAGTGCTTCCGTGGGCTTTCTATCAGTGCCTCTGTTCTGAACCATATCTCAAGTGAATGGGTCCGTATCAGTGATACGGTGTGTATGTGGCCAGCAGGGGTGGAGTGGGAACTTAAAGTGGTCCTGGAAAAAAATACTAAAAGTGGCACTGTTTTGTAGTTGGCTCCAAATTGATGGAAGGCAGAGCCAGCAATACCATATTGTGGCACATTATACCTCTGCAACAGAGCCAAATACTACAGACCATCACAAAATACTGCCCCAAAAATTTCCACTGGCGGATGTGAGGAGGGCTTAGGCGGCCCTCTGGGCATCGCCCCACCAGGAAATCTCCCTGTAAGGTTTATGACCAATCCACCCCTGGTGGCCGGTGGCCCATATATTGCAGACTCGTTCGTGTGCATGAGGCCTAAAAAAGCTGGATCCAAAAACATAGATGGATCCAGAGATCTCCCATTGGATCCAGAGATCTCCCCACTCATTGCTGCAATTTCTCTTCTAGATTCTCTTCGGACTACCATCCCAGGGGGTATGTCAGTTCTCAGGGGATGTATCCTTCCTGCTGCAGCTGTCTCCTTAACATAGCTCATGGGAGTGTCCTTTCTGCTACACATCAGGGAGCCCCTTTTATAATGAAGTAATGAGAATATCTCAAAACTAGAGCATTTTTGAAACAGAAAGTATATTACAAAAGTAACTTTTTTTTTTTTTTATGCTGAATTATATTTTAAAATATCATTTAATGTTGGCATAACCACTATAAATAATACATTTCTGGCTGATTATAGCATGACATTGAAGCTTCATGCATACTAACTCACTGAGTAAATGTATATATTGTATTAGAAATGCCCATTCTGTTTTTCCCTAGAGATCTATGGCCCCCATATTCTAGCTCTGTACGACACGGAGGTTGGCCACAGCTGTATAGCGTTCTTGTGAATGAGATGTTATTCTAAAGTCTTTGCTCTTTGTCTTAATGAAAAAAGAACAACTTCACAGAGACTACTCATTGATTTCCCATGTCCATTATCATCTTATGTTAAAGTGGGTACGATCCCACCTCGTCCACATGCTCATTTTCTAGGGCTGTTTATATAACGAGGACGATAATGTCCCGCTGTGTCCCAGATTTTCAGAATAACCAAACAAATCACCATTACAAGGTGGCAAAAGATCAATCCTACAATTGTTGCTGCTAAAATATGACAGACGCTAAAATCTATTTCGTTACAGTTTTGTATTGAGCGAAATATATCAGGTAGGAAACAAAAAGGTCTTGTGGGAGATGAGTCCTTCATCAGTGTTATCAGCAAGCAGGTCAATACAATACATGAATATACTAACAAAACAATATGTGCGTTATGTCACTGGGTCATGTGATGCATAGGGGCAAGTCAGTCATTGTGACCCGCATCAAACCGGATGAAGAGATCCGAATCCTGCAGGGAGAGCAATGGAGCCGGACCAACGGCATGGATAGGGAAAGTATGTTTCCCAGCGCGGATTTGGCCATACTGGAATGGCGGGGGGAGTCTGCAGAAAAGGTCCCCAGGGCTGAATAACCCCTTTAAGGGCTCATACACACAACCATATGTATTTTGCGGTCCACAAAACACGGATCTGCAAAAAATACAGATGACGTCTGTGTGCATTCCGGATTTTTTGGAAAGGAACAGCTGGCCCCTAATAGAAGAGTTGACATAGAAACGTCAGCACTCCAAAGAGTATGGTGATATCAAAGTGTCTTTATTTTTTTATTCTTTATTTTTCTTATGCAAGGCAACAAAAAGGTGACAGGGTAACGTTTCGGTCAGATTAGACCTTTTTCAAACACAATTTGCCAGTGAGAAGTTAGAGAAAAGGATGGAAGATGTATTGAGCTGGTAGACATGTGTATCCACACCATGAGTAACGCTAAGTAACGAGTAAGAGCGTGACTCAAGGTGTGGATACTTTACACACAAACAAAAAGCAGAACGGATACGGAAAGAAAATTTGTGTGCATGAGTCCTAAGGCTAATACTTATAGCACCAAGTACCAGAAAGAAAGACAAATTACTACAAGTCTACGCTAGCATTACTGCACACATAGTATAATGATTATTACATATCTGTGGTTACCTAGCAACTACTCACTTCCTGTTTGGCTGACCACCATTTCCCTACATGTAGTGATGATTCCACCTTCCATTTTCCAAAGGAGCTGTGAAAAATAAATGGTAGAATCTGATTGGTTGTCATGGGCATGGGTTTGATAAATCTCCCCCAAAGTTAATACATTTCTTGTAAACTAATGTTGTCCCTATCATTTCCACTAAACTCTGTCCACAGTGGAATGGGCAGTCCCAAATTATTGAGCAAATGATGTGCACCGCAATTAAACCCACTTTATGCCACAAAAGTTTTTCCACAAAGTTTATTATTTATCGTTAATTACAGACAGTTTGTGTGGACTCAGCAATAGACACATACAGAGAGACTAAGAAACAATGCATCAAAATGTTGGTGAAACTTGCACCAGAAAAAAACAATTGGAGTACATGTGCCAAGTTTATTATGTGTTATTATGTGACAATTTTTGCACCTTTCACCAAAAGTTTGAAAGTGTGTGGCTATGAGTAAAGTTGAGCAAACTTCTGTTTTAAGTTCGGCTTCCAAAGTTCAGGTTCGGGTTATCCAAGCATCCCGTTATGGATTCCACTACCACGGACCATAACGGCTTTTGGAACACGGGGTGAAGGACCTGGGCTGACGTCACCATCATGTGATCAGTGCAGGGGGGGTGGCTCAGTACTGGATTAGATAAGAGGTCGTAGTCTACCACCTCTTATCTAATCCAGTACTGAGCCACGCCCCCTGCACTGATCATATGACGGTGACGTTACCCCAGGTCCTCCGTGTTCTCCAAGGTTCGGGTTTATTGAAGAATCCCCTTATGGATTCCAAATGCCATTATGGTCCGTGGTAGCGGAATCCATAACGGGATGCTTGGATAACCCGAACCCGAACTTTGGAAGCCAAACTTAATAGTGTTGAGCGCGAATATTCGAATAGCGAATTTTTATCGCGAATATCGGCACTTCACTAATTCGCGAATATTTCGAATATAGCGCTATAAATTCGCTATTTCGAATATTCGTTTTTTTTTTTTTTTTTAGTTATATTTTTTTCTTTCCCACTTCCCAAAAGTAGTTTTTACCTGTCCTGAGGATTCCAGGCTTCCTGGCTGCTCCAGTCAGTGCCTGTTGCCGTTTCTGCCAACTTCCGTGCTCATGGAGTATCCCCATCACCATGGGAACGTCTCCATATACTAAAATGTACTGTCGGATTTGAGAATTACGTTGAAATCGCAATGTGATTAATTCAAGTTATATTAATCGCATTGCGATTACAACTTAGCAGTGCACTGCTATCTTACATATTAGGCTAGAATTAACGAATATGGAATATAGCAGCAGTGCTAAGTAGAAATCGCAATGCGATTACTCCAAGTTACATTAACCGCATTGCGATTTCAATTAGCACTGCTATAATATATTCCATATTCGTTAACTTCGTTAATTCTAGCAAGCTGACCCATTATAAACCCAGCTCAAAGTTGAAATCGCAATATGATTAATATAACTTGAAGTAATCGCATTGCGATTTCTACTTAGCACTGCTGCTATATTCCATATTCGTTAATTCTAGCCTGTATTCGTCATA
Source organism: Bufotes viridis (assembly GCA_033119425.1). Lineage (NCBI taxonomy): Eukaryota > Metazoa > Chordata > Amphibia > Anura > Bufonidae > Bufotes > Bufotes viridis. The sequence goes on from CM065590.1 coordinate 102,569,869, forward strand.
TTCCTCAAAACAAAGATAACGAAGTATTCTCCATCTTCGTTTTAGCAACCTATTCATCAACTTTGCTAATTCTAGCAATCAAATAGGAGGGTTGACTATAGAGACAGCTGTGTTTAATTCGCTATGCGATTATATAAATTTTTTTAATAAATTGAATAATTATAATAATTATCAAGTAATATAATTATTCTATTAAAAAAAGCTAAGTAATATTATCGCATAGCGAATTAAACACAGCTGTCTCTATAGTCAACCCTCCTATTTGATTGCTAGAATTAGCAAAGTTGACGAATAGGTTGCTAAAACGAAGATGGAGAATACTTTGTTATATTCGTTTTGAGGAATATGACAAATACATTCGTCATATTCGTCATCTTCTCTATAATTCTAGATATGAAACCAATAGGAAAGTAGCCTAAGTTAAAATCGCAATACGCGATTATTTAAATCGCATATTAATCGCAATAACTAGAATAATGACGAATATTCGATTTCGACGAATATGAAACGAATATTCTTTAGAATATTCGTGAATTTCGTCGAAATCGAATATGGCACCTGCCGCTCATCACTAAAACTTAAAACAGAAGTTCGCTCAAGTCTAGCTATGAGTAATAGTAAAAAGCACCAAATGTATTAACAGTGTGCGCCTGCGTAATATCAGTGTGAAGTAAGCCGGCCATGAAGTGTCTGGATAGTTGGGCCAAATTTATTATCACTTGTTCCATTTTGATAAATTTGGCACAACTTTGGCTCGCTTTTGTTTCTACTGATTCACTCTCATATATATAGCTCCTAGATGGGACAAACCCAGACACTCAGCATATACACGGATATAAAACAAAAATGTATATCCAAAAATGTATCTTTATTGAAATTGATAAAACAAATAAATAGATGCATAAATTAGCAAAGACAGACACAACCACATGGAGAGTGCACAAAACACGTCGGGACATCAAGTTATAGCATTGCATGTAGTGGAAAAGGTGGGATGAAAAAACAAGTATAAATAAATACAAAACCAAACCATGTGGCTCCCCCACCTAGATAAAAAAAATCATAATTCACAACGTATACACAATACAGACCCGGCTAGTGGCACCTCCTAGAGACCCCGACATGTATTTCGCATTGGGGGGGTTCATTTGTTATAGCCATAGCCAGCTTTATGAATAAAATACATCAGTTTGTCCATTATTCTGGTTTTATTGTCTAAAAGAACTAAGGCTACTTTCACACTTGTGTTGGTGCGGATCCGTCTGTTTATTTGCACAGACGGATCCGCACCTACAATGCAAATGTTTGTATCCGTTTAGAACGGATCCGTTTGCATTAGGTTTAAAGAAAAATGACAAAGTCCAAAACAGATCCGTTTTGAATTACATTGAAAGTCAATGGGGAACGGATCCGTTTTCAAATGCACCATATTGTGTCATTGAAAACGGATCCATCCCCATTGACTTACATTGTAATTAAAAACGGATCCGTTAGGCTCCGCCTCTTCAGACGGACTTAAAATTCTGCAAGCTGCGTTTTGGTGTCCGCCTCCAAAACGGAATAGAGGCGGAACGGAGCCTAACTGATGCATTCTGAACGGATCCTTATCCATTCAGAATGCATTGGGGCTTAACTGATCCGTTTTGGACCGTTTGTGAGAGCCCTGAAACGGATCTCACAAATGGAATCCAAAACGCTAGTGTGAAAGTACCCTGTCAAGAGGATTAAAAAAAAATCATTTTTTTAGGGCTCATTTTACAAAGCCGGCAGTATACATCCAGGAACTCCCAAGTCGCAAATTGTTGTGCATGTGGTATTTTGTGCAAAATGTACTGTATGTAATATTAGGGATCACTGAATCCATAACTAGTTAGGTGCCTGCAGATAAATTCATGTAATAATATTTCATCTTCTATCTTAGTGTGTTTGAAGTATGTCATATTTTATCTTTTTATGCATTTCTGCACTACTGAGCATGTCCCGGAATTGTAACGCTATTGTCACCGCATTTTGTCCTCAGAAAAGTACAACACAGCAGAAGAACAGTTTTTTTTCTGTATGTTTTCTTTTTAATAGCCACAGAAATATATGTGTAGGATATTTAATAAGGGAGATAATTCAGTTGGAACACAGCATTCCCATCTTCTGATCTTGCAGCAATGCGCGGCCACCTGCCTTGCCTCATCTATGTTCCGGGAATGTCATCATCTTTGTTATCTGCCTGTGACATGGGGGCAGGTGGACACGGAGTGTGCATGAGATCAGGCCTGCACCATTCAAGTGTGAGAATGAAAAAAATTGAATTATTTATGGACACGTGAATAACGATGACTGGAACTAAATTGAAAAGGTCTTCCATTTCATGGAAACTACTTGTTTCCTAGGAGCCTGTCTGCATTTTACTCGTTTAGATCCGCACCTATGTATTTAGAGATAGCTGACATACTAGAAACAGATAGCCAGTGCTTTTATTAGTAATAATCTCCTTATTACATAGCCATTCTATACATCTTCGATTTTTTTTTCAGTTATTTGCAAGGGACAGATGTACCAAATGGCTGTTTGCTTATTTTTGTAAAACCGTGCGCCCACAGATGCCAGCTGTCATGAAATGTAATGTCAGTAAATAAAAATGGGAGATGTTTACCTAGTAGCCGTAGAAAAATTAATTGAAACCTCACCTTATCACTAGAACATCCAGTATACAGACTTCATGTAGTGCACCATTGGTGTGGATGCGTTATGAAACATACCTGAATCCAGGCACAGAGGATAATGATGTTTCGATAAAATGCAGATGGCCGTAGACTTGACACTAATTTGGCTGATCAGAATGTGCCAAGGATGACAATACATTTATTTCTGACAGATGGAAATATGTTCCCTCTGTCCACAAATGTATTGGACATGATTAGTGGAATGATACCTTTTATGAAACTTAGCCATACCCCCTAAGAAAATATAATAAGAGTAGTAATAAAAAACATCTTTAAGATGCTAATAGTGCCGCACTCAGATAGTACTATTCAGTACAGGAGTCATAGACATGAGTGTGTGGTGCATCTCAGTCAAGCTGACAGATCATGCCATGAATGATGGTTCTTACTCAATCTGCACTTCTAGGGCCAGCTATGGCTGTCTGGGAAGCCACTCGATGACCCAAATCAACCTTTGTGATTACTCAGACCTCACCAGACCCAACTAGTGACCTGGAGCACAGCTTGCACCGTGCACTGATGAACAACCCTGTCTTAAAGCGTGTATCATTCTCACCGTGGCTCATATGCTCTAGCACCTCTTGGCATGTGTAGTGCCTCAGTCCTGCCCCACAGACCAACCATTGCATATTCACAACAAGAACTCATTTTGTAGAGATGGGAGCATGGCACTTCTGCAGGATTGATGACAGGTAGCTCCTGCACCTGAGCTCCCCGTCTTATGCGCCCTCACCTGCCCACCCTCTTTAAGCATCAAAACTCCCCACTTTTTTGTCCATTACACCATCCCCTACAAACATCTTGGCAACACCAGGAGTCAACACCATTTTCCCTATGCCTACAGCTCACTCATATCCCCACTCGTACTGAAGGAGGGCTACACAGCACAGACATATGTCCCCTGTTAAATTACTTGCTGCTGTGTACATTAGCATTGGTGTACCCTGATGTGTAAGGAAAAGCAAAATAGAGGAACATGGGGTTAGGTTCCTGTGCAGTTCTTTTTAAAACCTATGTCCTTCGTAAGGCGATTTAGGGATAGTTGTTATTAATCTCCTCCAGCAAAGCTTAAAGGAATATCCTGGTTATATAAAGTTATCCCCTATCCACAGCGGTGGGGGTCCTACTGCTGGGACCTCCACCAATCACGAGAAGGAGGGCCTCATACCCCATGAAGCTCCTTGAAATTAACTGAGTAGCTGGCTGGGCTTGTGTGCAGCCACTCTATTCATTTCTATGGGAGTTCCGGAGATGAGTACATCGCTCTGCTATCTCTGTATCTCCAATAGAAATGAATGGAGTGGCTGAGCTCATACTAAATTGATTTCTCCGTTCATTTCGTGGTCTCCACAGCATATGGGGTCCTCGTTATCATGATCATTGGGAGTTCCAGAGTTAGGACATCCCCCAATCTAATAGTTATCCTCTATTCTGTGGCTACAGGATTTTATATAACTGGATTACCCCTTTAAGGTGGATATCATGTGCTGCACTATTTGAAATTTTCTGTTCTTGGATTTTGCATATTTGATGACATTATCATATTGCTTATCAGGATATCTCTGTGTTCTCTTATTGTGATGACTCCTTTTCCTGATACATATTATCCCATGTTCCCCCCTGCTTTATATATATACTATTCAAATGGCATAGCCCTAAATAACAAGCAGCTTGATTAATCTTCACAGATCCCTACTGTCTGCTTTACTATATTATCTTTTATGTCCAGAAAATGATCACCTTTGCAATCTAGCCTTGCAAAATTTCTAGGACTATGGAGCACACAAGCACTGCTTAGATGTTTTGTGAAGATGCAGGTGAAATTTTTCTAACCCTTTACTGACTGGTGCCATAATAGTATGGAGTGGTAAGCAGTGAACTGATGTACTAATACAGCACAGTCAGGGCTTAGAAACTTGTGGGTACTGGTTGTATTATACAGCTGGCATCCCATTTGAACTTCCAGGATCAGAGATAACTCTGATCTCACTAGTTTGAACCCTTGGTTTCTGTGGTCATTGTAGGGCCTAATAGACAGCCTGCCATGTTTACACTAATGTACATATAATTTACTGTAATACATAGGTATTATATTATAAGAATAATTAGAAGATAGCATGTTAAAGTCCTTCGGGGCTTGGAAACTTGTGGGTACCGGTTGTATTATACAGCTGGCATCCCATTTGAACTTCCAGGATCAGAGATAACTCTGATCTCACTAGTTTGAACCCTTGGTTTCTGTGGTCATTGTAGGGCCTAATAGACAGCCTGCCATATTTACACTAATGTACATATAATTTACTGTAATACATAGGTATTATATTATAAGAATAATTAGAAGATAGCATGTTGAAGTCCTTCGGAAGAAGCTGCAGGACAAAAAGTGCATTGGGATCTGAGGTCACTGCAAAAAGCATCAGAGCAGCTCATTAGTGGTTAGTAACATTGCTCTTTAGTTCTGATATGTTTTGTTTATTTCCTATGAAGAGTTTTTACTATGTAGTCGGGTGTTTATTATGACAGTACATTATGATTCTGTGGCCAATTGCTGCCTTACATATATACAGTACATATTACATATGTGTAGTAGATACGTACATATGTGCCTCCATGGTTTTTACTTTTTTATGTCATTGATAGTGTGATTAGAGGGGTTGGGTTACCTCAGACATTGGGGATATATTGCTAGGATATATCCCCAATGTCTGCTCTGGGATCTGCACCTATCTTTAGAACTGCTATATGCTCCCAATGTCTAAGGATTATCTTTATACATTACTAACAAAAAGTTAGGGATGTTTGGCTTTTGGGCGAAATTTATGAAAAACGTAAAAAGTTCACACTACAGTGATATTATATTATATCATGAAAGTGGGGCATTTAAGTAGAAGCATGCAATGGAGATTTCCTCATCTCAAACAATTTATTGAAACAAAAGCCAACACCAGTGTTGGGTACACCCCCACAAAAAATGTCAATGACTCAATACCTTGTCATGTGGCCATCAATTACAGCTTTAATACAATGTCTCATGCTGTTGACAAGTCGAGTTATTGTGTGCTGAGGCATGGCATCTCCCTCTTCTTGACTGGCGGTCCTCAGGTCATTGAGGTTCTGGGGTACAGAGTCACGAGCGTGCACGCGGCGACTCAGCTGATCCCATAGGTTTTCAATGGGATTCAGGCCTGGAAAAAGTGCATGTCACTCCCAGTCTCCAGCAGCCATTCCCTAATAATACGACCTCGATGAGCTGTTCCATTGTCATCCATGAGGATAAATGTTATTCAAGTAGCATGGACTTGTCACTGTGCCATTCACAAAGTGTAGGGCAGTTCTGCCCACACTGTAACACTACGACAACCAAAGGCTCATATGGTGACAACAGTGGCTGATGCATAACTCTCTCCTTGACGTCTCCGACATCGACTTTCATCATTCAACAGCACTGAGGCCCACTGGTCCCTTGTCCAGCCTAGATGCTCCCTGGCCCATGCAAGACGATGAGGCCTATGCCTGGTGGTGTAGTCAGGTACCCTTGAAGGTCGTCTAACACGCAGACCACCCTGATGTAAATGGTATTGAATGATCTGAAGTGACATTTGGGTGCCTCTCACCTCCCTTAAATGTGCCTGGAGTTGTGTGGCATTCTTTATCTGGTTCCACAGTACAATGTTCACATTGACCTGGTTATCAGTGTGGGATGTGGCCAAAGGACGTCCACTTCTATGACTCTTCCAGTCTCTCTCTATCTCCGTTGCAACCTGCTGATGACACTCTGTGACACTCTTTAAGCTCAGTGGCCACTTCCATCTGAGAACATCCTGCTTAAAGCCTCGCAATGGGGAGGTACTGTTGATCAACTGTTAGTGCCGTCTTGGTCTCATGATCTGAAAATGTGAACATCATGATGAGAGGACTGTTTAAATACCAATTCTAATTGAACCAGGCAAGTTATTGCGATATGGTTCAAACACCTGTTATGAATTTTGCAGTTAAACTCCTTGTTAGAAAAGCAAGTTGCAAAAGCACTGAAACATTGAACAGATGGATATATGCATTCAAAAGTTTAGAGAGGTCACATTAAGTCACCTGTTAAGGTTGAGTGCATCTTAGGTTCATCTGAAATTTCACACATAAGCCAAATATCCTTAACTTTTGTGAGTAGTGTATTTGGAAAGTCAACAAGATTTGCACATTGGGATTCTAGCGTTTATATGTTACAGGTTGTATGCTTGGGCAAATACTTCAGACCTCATCTGGGTGTGTATGTTAATTAGACAAATGATAGGTAAACTGTTTAGCAACTTAAGTTGCTAACATTGTTCATTTGTTACATGACCCAGCCCTGTAATCCATTCACATAATCAAATCAGTTCACTAATGCTGATTAAATAGATTGAGTGAGCAGTGTGAGGCATACAGTGGCCTGTGCTGTAGAACATAGCTAATAACGGGTGAACTCCATCCTACAGGGTGACACAGAAATAAATGGTGGCCAAACGTGCGATTTCAGCTAATGTGAATAATGGCCTTCAGATTCTCAGTGACAGCAGATAGTGGGTGGATTTCAGTGCCGCTACCTTTGTTCTCACATAGATAAACACTTCTAACAGCGACTCTCTCTTGTGCAGGAAACATTATGCATGGCAAAACAGTGTGTTTGAGAGATAGCTGTCGGTCAAATATCACCAGCCTTACACAGATTCTTATATATTTCTATTCTCAAAGTATTGCGGAGGGGCTTGGTGAGTTCATGTATCATTTCATTTTTTCACAAGTTAGCGGAAAATGACACTTTCTGAGGAAAAAAATAATAATAAAGTTTCCATTTCTGCTAACTTCTGGCAAAAAAAAAAAATCTCATACTAGGCTCATTATGCCCTCAGTGAATACCTTGGGGTGTCTACTTTCCGAAATGGGGTCATTTGTGGGGTGTTTGTACTGTTCTGGCATTTTGGGCGGGGCTAAATTGTGAGCCGCCATGAAAAGCTAAAGGTACTCATTGGTTTAGGGCCTTTGCACTCAGGCTGCAAAAGTGTCACTCATGTAGTCGCCGTACTCAGGAGAAGTAGGGCAATGTGTTTTGGGGTGTATTTTTACATATACCTATGTTGAGTGAGAGAAATATCTCTGTAAACTGACAACTTTGTATAAAAAAATTTAAAAATTGTCATTTACAGAGATATTCTCACACCCAGCAGGGGTATATATAAAAATACACCCCAAAACACATTGCCCCACTTCTCCTGAGTACGGCGATACCACATGTGTGACACTTTTTTGCAGCCTGGGTGCAAAGGGCCCTAATTCCAATGAGTACCTTTAGGATTTCACAGGGCATTTTTACGCATTTGGATTCCAGACTTCTTCTCACGCTTTAGGGGCCCCTAAAATGCCAGGGCAGTATAAATACCCCACATGTGACCCCATTTTAGAACGAAGACACCCAAGGTATTCCGTGAGGGGTATGGTGAGTTCATGTAAAATTTTATTTTTGTCACAAGTTAGTGGAATATGAGACTTTGTAAAAACAAAATAAAAAAATAAAAATATATCAATTTCCGCTAACTTGTGCCAAAAAAAAAATTCTGTGAACTCGCCATGCCCCTCACGGAATACCTTGGGGTGTCTTCTTTCCAAAATGGGGTCACATGTGGGTATTTATACTCACCTGGCATTTTAGGGAACCTAAAGCGTGAGAATCAAATGCGTAAAATGCCCTGTGAAATCCTAAAGGTACTCATTGGTTTAGGGCCCTTGCATCTTGGCTGCAAAGTGTCACTCATGTGGTATCGCCGTACTCAGAAGTAGGCAATGTGTTTTGGGTGTATTTACATATACCCATGCTGGGTGTGAGAAATATCGCTGTAAACGACAACTTTTTAAATTTTTTATACAAAGTTGTCAGTTTACAGAGATATTTCTCTCACCCAGCATGGGTATATGTAAAAATACACCCCAAAACACATTGCCCTACTTCTCCTGAGTACGGCGATACCACATGAGTGACACTTTTTGCAGCCAAGATGCTAAGGGGCCCAAATTCCCATGAGTACCTTTTAGGAGGGCATTTTTACGCATTTTTCTTCTCATGCTTTAGGGCCTCTAAATGCCAGGGCAGTATAATACCCACATGTGACCCCATTTGGAAAGAAGACACCCCAAGATATTCCATGAGGGGCATGGCGAGTTCATAGAAAAAAATTTTGGCACAAGTTAGTGGAAATTGATTTTTATTGTTTTTTCTCACAAAGTCTCCCTTTCCGCTAACTTTTGACAAAAAGTTTAATTTTTCATGGACTCACTATGCCCCTCAGCGAATACCTTGGGGTGTCTTCTTTCCAAAATGGGGTCACATGTGGGGTATTTATACTGCCCTGGCATTTTAGGGGCCCTAAAGCGTGAGAAGAAAATGCGTAAAATGCCTTCCTAAAAGGTACTCATTGAATTTGTCTCTTGCATTTGGCTGCAAAAGTGACATCATGTGGTATCGTCAGCATCAGGAGAGTAGTGCAGTTTTGGGGTGTATTTTTACATATACCCATGCTGGGTGAGAAATATCTCTGTAAATTGCCAACTTTGAATAAAAATTTTTAAAAAGTTGTCATTTACAGAGATGTTTCTCACACCCAGTATGGGTATATGTAAAAATACACCCCAAAACACATTGCCCTACTTCTCCTGAGTACGGCGATACCACATGTGTGCCACTTTTTGCAGCCAAGATGCGCAAAGGGGCCCTAAAACCAATGAGTACCTTTAGGATTTCACAGGGCATTTTTACGCATTTGGATTCTCACACTTTAGCACTCCTAAAATGCCAGGTGAGATAAATACCTCACATGTGACCCCATTGTGGAAAGAAGACACCCTAAGGTATTCTGTGAGGGGTATGGCGAGTTCACAGAAAAAAATTTTTGACACAAGTTAGCGGAAATTGATATATATATATATATTTTTTTTACAAAGTCTCATATTCCACTAACTTGTGACAAAAATAAAATTTTACATGAACTCACCATACCCCTCACGGAATACCTTGGGGTGTCTTCTTTCTAAAATGGGGTCACATGTGGGGTATTTATACTGTCCTGGCATTTTAGGGGTCTCCGCAATCATTACACGTATGGCCAGCATTAGGAGTTTCTGCGATTCTCCTTATATTGAGCATACGGTAATGAGATTTTTTTTCCGCTCAGCCGCTGCGCTGAAAAAAAAAAAATGAACGGCACAGATTTTTTCATTCGCATCGGTCAATGTGGATGAAAAATCTCTGCCAAAATCAGTGATTATGGTGCGGTGGGCGCTAGCTAACTAACAAGTAGCTAACTAACTGGCGGTGATAACGGGACCCTTATGCCCCATTCACACGTCCGAAATTCTGTTTGCGGAACGGAATTGCGGACCCATTCATTTCTATGGGGACAGACTTTGTCCCGCTCGGATCCGGAATTACGGATCCGCGCTCCGGTCTGCACTTCCGCTCCGCAAAAATATAGAACATGTCCTATTCTTGTCCGCAATTGCGGACAAGAAAAAGCATTTTCTATATAGTTCTGTGCGGATCTGCAAAATGCGGAAAGCGCATTGCCGGTGTCCGTATTTTATGGATCCGCAGATCCATGGATCCGCAGATCCATGGATCCGCAAAACACATACGGACGTCTGAATGAGCCTGTAGGGGGTGATTAGTGACAGGGGGTGACAGGGGTGATCAGGGGGTGACATGGGTGATCAGGGGTTAATCAGTGATGGGGGTGGGGGGTGTGTGTAGTGATTCGTGCACTTTTCCTATAGCTTCTCTGGTGGTCCCAAACAAAGGGACCACCAGACGAGCAGATAGCAGGCATATCAGACGCTGTTTAAAAACAGCGCCTGATATGCGATTTAAATGCGTTTTTCCGCATTTACAGCCTGCCAGCGCATGATCAGCGCTGGCAGGCTGTAGTTTCAGTTGTCCCAGCTCCGATCACATGAACGCGCACGCACGACGTGCGCGCGTTCATGTGAAATCTCGGGTCTCACGAGATGACGCCGATAGGCGGCAGTGAGACCTGAGAGAGCCGCCGCGCTGACGCCCATCGGCGTTAGCGTGGCGGCAAGTGGTTAAGCTCAGTGGCCACTTCCATCTGAGAACATCCTGCTTAAAGCCTCGCAATGGGGAGGTACTGTTGATCAATTGTTAGGTGTCGTCTTGGTCTCATGATCTGAAAATGTGAACATCATGATGAGGAGGACTGTTTAAATACCAATTCTAATTGAACCAGGAAAGTTATTGGGCGATTAATGGTTCAAACACCTGTTGTGAATTTTGCAGTTAAACTCCTTGTTAGAGAAAAGCAAGTTGTGCAAAAAGCACTGAAACATTGAACAGATGGATATATGCATTCAAAAGTTTAGAGAAGGTCACATTAAGTTCACCTGTAAAGGTTAGAGTGCATCTTAGGTTCATCCTGAAATTTCACACACAAGCCAAATATCCTTAACTTTTTGTGAGTAGTGTATTTGGAAAGTCAAGCAGGGATTTTGCACATTGGGGATTCTGTAGCGTTTATATGTTACAGGTTGTATGCTTGGGGCAAATACTTCAGACCTCATCTGGGGTGTGTATGTGTTAATTAGACAAATGATAGGTAAACTGTTTAGCAACTTAAGTTGCTAACATTGTTCATTTTGTTACATGACCCAGCCCTGCTGTAATCCATTCACATAATCAAATCAGTTCACTAATGCTGATTAAATAGATTGGAGTGGAGCAGTGGTGAGGCATACAGTGCGCCTGTGCTGTAGAACATAGCTAATAACGGGTGAACTCCATCCTACAGGGTGACACAGAAATAGATGGTGGCCAAACGTGCCGATTTCAGCTAATGTGAATAATGGCCTTCAGATTCTCAGTGACAGCAGATAGCATGGATGGATTTCAAGTGCCCGCTACCTTTGTTCTCACATAGATAAAACACTTCTAACAGCGGCTTTCTCCTCTCTCCTTGTGCAGGAAACATTATGCATGGCAAAACAGTGTGTTTGAGGAGATAGCTGTCGGTCAAAAATATCACCAGCCTTACACCAGATTCTTATATATTTTCTTATTCTTATATATTTTTCAGGTCTGGTGAGTTTTATACCATTATTGTCATAAAATGATAACTGCTTCACAGTTTTTGCTGTTCAAAATGGCATAACTATGAGGACAGCATGCAATTTCCAAGCAACACACGCTTTTTTACAACACTTTGCAATTATCTTTGCCCTGAGCTTGGCTTGTGTACAGGTATCAGTATGCAGGGGCGGACTGAGAACTTAAAGTGGCGCAGGAAAAAAAACTAAAAGTGGCCCCATGTTGTAGGCGGGCCAAAATTGACAGAAGGCGGGGTAACAGGAGTAGGCGGGGTCATCAATACTGTAGTGGAAATTTCCCTGTAGGGTCTTTGGCCAGTCCGCCAATGCTAGTATTTAGTAAGCTCGGTTCTGTTACTTTTTCTGTGGAGTAAGCTTGATTTTCTTACTGCTTCTTTGTAGTAAGATTGGTTTTGTTACCATGCCTATGTTGTAGGTTTGACTATGTTACTATATCTATGCTGTAAATTAGTCTGTTAACATATCTATGCAGTGTTAAACTGGCAGGGGCCAATTTTTTTCATACAGCCGCCCAAGGTCAAATGTAGCCTTAATCCACACGTGTATGGCACTAGGGGAAAAAAAGCATCTCTTCTGTCTATATCTGTGTTTGTTATTAAATGGGTGCAGATAAATCTGTAAAAAGGTATATATTTTTAGATTTTTAGATTTTTCATCACGTATGTTTCAGATGTATTATCCTCTGCCAGATTTAGATCTCATGCACATGATCATATCATGTCTCTCTACAAACCTCACATACATTTTAAGTTCTGTAGTACAAAAACTAGAGAACATGAAGACAAATGAAAGTGTATCACAAGTTCACATTTTGTAGTCGCTAAAACATGTTGGAAATTTAAATTAATTTCAATTTAGATAAAACTCATCATATATTCTGAAAAAACAGCAATACTGGGACAGATTTACAAACACTAAGACTGAAACAGCATAAATTTAGACTAGACTTTGGTGCAATTTTGGCACACAAAATGAGAGCTTTATTATCTCCCTGCACCAGAAAAGTGGCATTGAACAGCTTTTTGAAAAAATAGTTGCAAGGGCAGTTTATCATGAGCGTACCCCCCCCCCTCGCCCCACCCGAAACACACACACACACACAGTGTGTGTCAAGGGCGGGAAGGGATGTGGTCAGCTGCTGCAAAAAAAATGTTCTTAATTTACTCCAGCTTTCTGTTTAGGCACAGACTACCAGAGGATGTGCCTAATTTATGATGAGGCCTGCTCCCCGTCATAAATTAGCCGCATCCTCTGATATCAAACAACAGTCTTAAATCTCCCCCAATGTCACCAGTGTCAAGGTGTAGACCCCTTCTTGATAGACGATGTCCCACTTCCTGCTAAGACCTTTCCCCGTGCCAGAAGAGTCTAAAAAAGTGTATAAAATGCTTAGATATTGTGTTAAACATGTCGTTTTTGTTTGTTGGTGCAAATTATACCAACATTCTGGTTCACTTTGAATAGTAAATCTCCACCGTTGTGGCTACTATGTTTTATAGAGCTGCTGGCTGTGACTGTAAGCAGGTGACATGGGGCAGAAGATTGGGGCAGAAGAGTTAGGCTGTCATATAAATAACAGTTCTTGTATAAAATTTTCTTCATAGATTCTCAATATCCTCGGACTGTGCTCAGGTTTCCATAGAATGCTTGTCTCTTGTGAAATGATGTAAAAAACGCAGAAAAAAAAGAAGACAAAGACATTTAATTGTTACCATGGTTATTTGAAGTGCTTCATTTAAGCCAGCTGCGTAATCAGTGACTGGCACAAGGGTAATTCAGAGGGGACTGAATGTATTGTGTTGTGACTGATATTGCTAAAAAGCAGCGAACATAGAAGCCCTTTTATCAGCGAAATGAATGATAGGTAAAAATAAGCTGTAACACACTGGCTTTCTGCGTGAGAGCCACGGGAAGTCTGTCTCACCGGCATTCATTTTCACTGCATTTTAATTTACAATGAATTTATAGAAAATTATTTAGGCAAAAACGTTCAAAGCAACAGATTTCTCGTTTTCTGCGAGCATTGTATACATACAGTAAGATACATTACTTTTTATGTAATTATTGACTTTATTGGGAACCTTCTAAAAAATTCAAGCTGACAACAGTTAATCTTAAAGGAGTTAATAACAGCTTTAAATACAATAGGGCGCCCCCTTGTGAAGCGTATAGTTGGACGCTAACTGGAAATTCTTCTCTACAATAAACACACAACTAATCATCTTAATGAATTGATCAATGAACCACATCACAGAGTGTCTATCATGAATTACAAAATATCCACCAGCAACTTTGCCTTGCAACTATTTAGTGATTTGTATGAAATGAACACTAGTATTCTGATACTGGACAATTTCTTCTCGTAACCTTTGTAATGTCAGTCAACTCATAATCCTTTCTTTTACTGTGATGCACACCGTTGGTATCTTATAGCCTTGTCCATTACCAAGGAGACTTGGACCATCCATTAGATTGATAATTCTACACATGCACCGGCCTCATACATAGTGTAATAGTGTAATAACATATAGACACTTTTGCAATGTACTTTTCTATATTAAGGTGCACCTCTGGCTTAGATACTGAGGATTAAAGATCAGAGACCTATATTGTAATTAGTGGCCAACTATTGAACAAAAAAACTGAACGGTTGCATGAAGCAGGATATGCTAAACCCAAATATGCAGTTGTGCATATATATACAGGGGAGCAGATCCTGCACTTGTGGCCTGTTGCTAATGGCAATCCCCAGCAAAAATGCATACAATAGAGGATGCCCGCAGCGGACCACAAGTACCACAATAGACATCCTACACAAGATGGCAATTGTGTGGATGTGATAAATAATATAACAAATGACAAAACAGGTGCACACTGCGGTCTTACTAAGCCCTCAAACTGATGTTATAATTGAGAGATTAGTCAACATGTCCTGCAATGGAGGACATGTCTGAGCCCGAGAACCACACCAAGGTTTCTCAAGTAGCTCAGGACCTAACACTCACCTACCTGTGCCATATGGCCAATACCAGGGGCCAGTGGGCGGAATTACAGGAAAGTATAGGCCGACTCACAGCAGACTCCTCAGTTACCTCTAGCATGTAACCATGCCTGCAATGGGAGGAGGGAGAAGGTTGTGAGCCCCACCCAAGACTGGCTGATATGGCCTAGGCCTCACAGGTGCTCCTAAATGTAGCCTGTGGATGGAAAACAGGCTACATTTACATGGGAGTTTATACACCTCCGAAAAATGATATATACAAAACAACTGAAAGGTGGCATGAAGCAGGATGTGCTCAACCCAAAAATGCAGTTGTGCATATATATATACAGGGGAGCAAATCCTGCACTTGTGGTCCGTTGCTAATGGCGATCCCCAGCAAAAATGCCCACAGCGGACCACAAGTACCACAATAGACATCCTACACAAGATGGAAATTGTGTGGATGTGATAAATAATATAACAATATAGCAATAACAAATGACAAAACAGGTGCACTTATTTAGTAAGGTGTCAGGTGACAGGTGTCTTACTAATCCCTCAAACTAATGTTAAAATTTAGAGATTAGTCAACATGTCCTGCAATGAAGGACATGTCTAAGCCCGAGCACCATGTTTTGTCATTTGTTATTGCTATATTGTCCAACTATTGAACATGACAAATAGTTATACTTACATAGAGAAGTCAGTAAAGCTGAAAAAAAAGCAGGTCCAAAAAAGGTCTATCAAGTTCAAGATATAATCCTATTTGATCCAGAGGAAAAAAAAACAAAAAAAAACTATACGGATGTAGCAGGGGTAACACACTCTTAACTCAAATTTCTTAACTTATCACGTTATCTTGAAACAAAAGCCATTGAAAAGCAGTTGCTTAACACATTTAGTTGCATTTAGTTTAGATAACATGTCTCATAAAGCATGTGTGTTAATCCTGCTACATCTGTAGGTTAGATGCCAATTGCCCCATATTAAGGGTACATTCGCGTCAGTGCAAAATAGCCATTAAAATTGGCGAAACGGTTTATTTTTAATGGCCGTTTTTTACAGATGCCATTCTGAAAAAAAAGACAGCCATTAAAAACAGCCCCCTAGAAAAGAATGGGGGCTGACGGTTTATGAAAACAGACAAAATATCGTAGGACATGTCCTATTTTTTAGGGTCGTAATTTAGCTAAAGCCAAACATCCAAATAATAGAGCAAAGAAGCTGTATTAACATTTATACTTAGCTGATGGACAAAGCAACACAGGTAAAATAGAGAAAAGGAAAAGCAAAAAATTTAATTTTATATTTTTTATGTCTACATATATTTTTCTTCCTTGTTATTTTATCTCATTAGGACATGTAAAGTGAGTGTCCATTGCTTGACATCCCTTTATTAGCTAGGACATAGAGCCATATATTTGACTGTAGCGGGAAATATGCTGCCACCAGCATCTTCCTCCAGTAGATATCCATGAGTTCAGCCCACAGAGATCAGGATTGTTGAGCTGTCCACCTCCTGCAGGGTATTATCCAGTTGGGACCATACATATAATACTTCATTTAGTTACTTTATTCCCCATACAAAGGAACTTGTTGAATTGGTGCAAAGTGATTCTGCATATTTTGATCAGAAAAGTAATTTCAGAGCCATGTGTCAGAGCATATATATTTTAGATTTGATATTGATGGTCTCATGAGACATCCATCATTTTAACATCCATCTATCTGATATAGGTAGTTTTACTATAGAAAACTGTATTGTATTCTACTGTAGTCATAAAAAGGGTATATCACTATATTGTGTCAAGTGAAGTAACACATACCTTTATTTGAATATACTACATATTAACTAGTACTAAAGCTGACCATACACATTCAAAAGGTGTCGGACAAATTATCATTCAGCTGACAGCTATCTCTTCCATCTCCCTCCCCGCTTTCCTATACACATACACGTTCAGTTCCCCTAAACGTGTCTGTGTATGCTTTAGGGAGAGCAGAGGAAGCCACTGCCAGTCAGTTCTGGTAGCGGCTTATCGCCCCGGAGAACAAAAGGATTGGATGACGCACAAATGTGCATGGAGAGCTTCCGATTCTCCCCAGACAGATGATGTTGGGGGAGAGTCAGAAGCTTTCCACACATATTGATGTGTCTGCTGAACCTGCAGTTCTTGGCAAGTTTTGGCCGACAAAAGTATAATGTGTGCGGCCAGCTTTAGAATAGGAAAATCATAAATTGTAGTTACCATTTCCTTGTTATTCAGACCTATGATTTCAAAGATAAAGTTCTAGACCATTGTGTTGTCTTTGAGGTCTTGAATGTTATAAATGTTTGTGGTGTGACCATCCAAATCTAATAGTCAATAATTACTGTATATGGTTAGGTACATTTTATTGGGCCACTTTCATCAGTCCTATAGTAGAATAGTTAGACCAAAGATTACTTCCATCATTAGATGATGGATCAATGTACTAACCATATTTAATGCATAGTCAGGCTAATTGAATTTGCTTCTTTATGCCAATCTAGACCTGAGTGAGGAGAGACCGCTCCTGGAAATATTCCAGAAATTATATCTAAATCTCAGACCCCAGCCATCTGAGGATGTGTGGCACTGTGTTTAGAAGGTTCTCATTCTTCATGTGGAGATTCAGCTGGTATAAGGGGTCTTACAGGCAATGCTCCCTGGGAAAAGTATGCAAAATAACTCTCCTCTAAAAGGAAGAAAACTGGCTCACTTGTGTCACCATTAGGTAGCAACCCTGTAAGCCAGCAGCCAACTTGTTATAGAGAATGCAAACTTAAGCCTGATTCTGCAGACAATACATATTATTTAAAGCTTATGTGACCATTAAACAGAATGTGTGTCATCATAACAATACCTGTTAATAAAATAATACACTAGATATATATTTTTTACATCTTAGTGTTTTTTTCATCATTTGTGTTTTATATTGAAATATATTCCTGAAATATTGCAGTTTGCACATTGACCACTAAAGGTAGGTACACACCTCCATTTATTTGATCTGGCAGGCTGTTCCGTTCACCGCTGGACTCCATTGACACATCCGTTTGACTGATCTGGCAGGCTGCTCTGGCAGAGAACAGGACGAAGTTCATCGGATACTGCCATTCACCGCTGGACTTCATTGACTATTTTATGCTTTCCGGCAAATTTTGAATTTTGGCAGGACAAAAAAGTTACATTAATAGTTTTTGTCCAGCCAAAAACTGGCACTTATGCTGGAAAGTGGCTGGATCCACCCCAACTATCATTATAGTCAATGTGGTCCAGCAGTAACGGCAGTATCCCATGAACTCCATCAGGCTGTTCTCTGCCGGATCAGTTAAGCAGCGGTGTGAAATTACCCTGAGCCATCACACTTCCTGTTCTTAATTACTATTAGAGGGTCGGATTATATTTTATGGTGAAAGTCCCAGAGAATGCCCATGACCCTCTCCCACAGAATAATGGGGGTCAATTATTAAGACCGGTATTTTAGATGCTGGTCTTAATAAAAGTCACTGCACTGGCTGTGGATCGACGAAGTTAGGGAAGAGGTACGGGCCTCTACATAACTTCAGTGGATCCTCTGCCAATTCTAAATGTAAGACAGATTCCTAGCTGGCTTACATTTAGACCATTTTCTACGCCTAAACCAGACGTAGAAAATGATGAATAAGACGGGCCTGCCCACGCTACACCCACTATTTTTAGACCTGGTGCAAATAACGGTGCAACTAATCATTGCATCTAATATATGTATATTTTAGTATAATAAATGACCCCGTATGTCATTTTGTCCATGTTGCAGCCCCCTTAGTCATTGTTCAGAAAATAAAACAATGAGGTGATGCATTCCCTTTTTCTGTTGCCCTAAGACGATCAGTAGTACAGTGCCTATAACACATTAGTTGCTCAATAGTACAAGACAGTATTTCAGATTTAGTATTCCAGTATATATATATTTTATACCTTTGAAATATCTAGTAATAAAACCAAGTTCTAACAGCACTTTGCTACATTCAGAATAATACAAATAAATTATTTATCTATCACTTTTTATCCAGAAAGACTATCTGTATAGTTTTCTGTAAATTTAATGGAAGCAGACTGAACGGCATAAAATATCAGTATAAAACTGTATCGTGAGAGATAAAAAGGGGACATTTTAGTATTTTTTTCAACATGTTAGGATAATAGTCATTATGACCCAGGAAATTAGAAGAGTGTGACATTTAACAACATGAGAAAACAAAATATCATTGATATCTGAAGGGTGTGAGATGAATTTCTATTCCGGCCTTTATGGAAAAAGACAATTTTTATGTCTCCAATTTTTGATGGAAAAGGAAGAAGCATTACTTAAAGGGGTTTTAACATTAACAACATATATGACCTAGCTACAGGATAGGTGATAAATGTATGATCTCTATGAGTGCGACTGCTGGGACAAGAACAAGGGTCCGTGAGTCCCCTGTGTAAAGGGAGCGGTTATGTGACCACCAAACTATCTACTTCTATGGAACTGCCAAGTACAGAGCTCAGCTTCTCCTGCAGTCCTTAGAAGGGGACCCCAGCAGTCATACAGTATGTACTGAATAAGTAATAAATGCTGTTATCAGAACACCCCCTTTAAATGTAGTATGTTCACTTACTTGGTTGTCCACTATGAAGACTCCAAATACAGGATATCCTACTGTTGAGTTCACTGGTGACAGTGGCTGCATACTATTTTTAATAAAATATTACATGTTGCCCACTATGATGGCACTGCCGGAGGGAGGACTACTGTGCTTATTGTATTAACTCTACACCTTACTGGTGGAGCAGGAGATACTACTACTACCAAAGTATGCTAATAGGTGATATAGAGGAAATTAAATATCTAAAGTGGACAAACTATATAAACTGTTTCATATTCCTAGGTAAAAGCTCACTTGCAAATGCATTTGTGGCCACAGAACTTTTGTAGATGGCAATAGCATGATATAATGTTGGGCTAGGTTGACAATTGAAAAAAACTGAAAAATGTCCAGTTGTCTACCAACAATAAATGTGGGGATCCTTACCTACAAAATCAAGAGGGTCTTAGTGTTCAACATCATATGCGATTTTTACTATATAAGTCACTGTAGCTATAATACCCTGTGCTACTAGAAGATAAAATATCTCATGTACAAATTACTGACCAATTAATTTATAACTATAAAATGCATCTTGAAAAAGGCGTTTTTTAATCATAGAATAGGTAATCCTTCATATTTACGCCTCGGACTGTATTCGAACTGAGAGCTCAATAGCATTTATACATAGTGAGGTTGAAAGCAATATGATCATCAAGATCAACCAAGGGTTGACATTAATGGAAGGGCAGTAAGACCCAGACTTCTACCTATTTACATAAGTATTACTCTTATTTAACTATAGCAATTCATCTAAGCCTTATTTATTAAACCATCAACTGTTCCTGCTGTGACTACTTCCTGGAGACTGAACTTTTTATTCTCCAGATGGAGGTAGTGCCCCTTGTCTTTTGAGAGGATTTTAGATGGAACTGCTTTTCCCCATATTTTTGTATGGGCCATACGTATACATCTGGCTTTAGTGTATCTGTAGTACTGCTTCACATATTACACCCCATTGTTATAATTGATTGAATCTACAGTCTACTGGCCTGATTTATCATGGTCCGGAATTGTACGCTGGTCTGTGACAACCCCGTGCGTTGCAAGAGGCTGCGCCTAATACGTCGTAAATTGACGATGCGTGAAATAGGTGCAGCCTTTGGCCACTCATGCAGTCTCAGGGGCTGGCATAGATTTCATTCTTCTTCTACTCCAGAGCTAAACTGGCATAAAAGAATATAAATGTGATGGGGCTGCTGGCCCTGCCTCCTCCCTGCCGTCACCGGACCCACCTTTAGGAAAAAAAACTTTTAATTACATCTTGTCTAAGACTTTTTCACAAAAGAAAACAATAGAAAACTGGTGGATAATAAAGATAAATCAGGCTCTATGAGTTTACCAAATGTATCCCCAGCTGACGACCATTTTTGTAGTTATATTTTCTTCTAGATGGTAAAATGATGATAGTATTTTATCCTCTATTCTACCTGATTGCCACTGGCTGTGTAGTTGAAAGCTACAGTAGATACAGTGTGCACAAGAAGCTATTTCAGGTTATGTACAGGCTCCCTGTAATGTTTTTAATGAGGGAAAGTCTAGAAATTGTCTGCTCTATGATGTCTGTCTGACATCTGCAGTTCTGAGAACATCCAGAAACATTTACGTACATAGTGTACATACATGTGGATGATAAAAACTTATGTGCTTTATTTTTTAAACTTCCATTATAGGTTAACAAACCACTAAAGGGGTTGTTTCATCTGGGACTTTGATGGGATATTGTTAGAATATGCCAAAAAAGTCAGATAGATGAGGGTTCCACCTCTGAGATCTGCACCTATCTCTAAAACATGTGTGGGTTCTCTTCATTTATTTCGATGGGAGTTCTAAAAAAAAGCTGAGGGGGCACACTTGGCTATTTTTTAGTCCCATAGAAATTGATGGAAAGCGCACAGCACAAGGGCGACCATCAATTCATTCACTTTTATGGGACTACCGGAGATAGCCGAATCAGCACTGCTGGTTGCTCTCCACTCACTTCAGGCATCCCGTTCTGGCACACCAATGTCTCAGATGAGACAACCCCTTTAAGCTTCAAATATGACCAGAATAGGACCCATTCTGAGAACTATTATTATTATATTTTTGATATTAATATATAGGGTATCATGCACAAACTATATTTATTTTCCAGTGAATATATTCCAACCCATGAAAAAATCTGGTATATGATTTATATTCATACATTTTAGGGATAATGTTTTTCTATTATCATAATGATATAGATTGCATTTTGTTAATTGCATTTGCAGTCACATCACAAAAAAAAAGTTTAAATCCCTCCTTTTCGACTGTGTTAATTGTGGGTGGTTGCCTTAGATATTAGCAGAACTTGTGTGTCCAGTCTCCTCAATTACTATTGAAAATTGAAAATGTTGTGGCAACTTTACATTCAAAATTAGTTCTTACCTTATGATTTTCATGTTTCTTCTAATTGCTTTAGATTACAATAATACAATATAAGATATTTTGGAGAAACAGAATGTTAGAGATAGGCTTGACCTAACTTGACATGACTATCCTGATATTTATTAGAGAAATAAAAAATGCAGATGTGAGATGTGTCCTTTACTCTTGATATATTCCGAGATGGATGGCAAAAGATGACCAAGAAAAAAAAAACTTTTGCCATACTCAGAAAGTGTTATACTGCTCGACAGAATAACACAAACATTTTTTTTTCCAAAGCTGGGCATCTCACACCATTCATCTTGAGCCAGGAAGAACACATCTGTTCATGAATATGAAACCATGACTCTAGCATGTGCCACTCATTCTTATGTTCCCTTTTGTACAGATGCAGGAAAAGCACAGCATAATTGTTTACATCGATGGACTTTGATACTGTGCTACCCAGACAACCTTGGATACTGTTTTTTTTATAGATACAGCTTTTGACCTGAGTTTAATATGGAAGCGGATGAATCTGTTCAATAAATATGCCCCAAAAGGGCATTTCACAAAGGGCTGCCCTTTAATAACAGTGGCTCTATCATCATCTCAAATGTATGGTTCTGTGTAGGAAAACAGGTTGACTTGTCATTGCGAAGCCATCTGCTGGGTTCTGAAGAACACAGCTTGAATCCCTACTGATGTAATCTGCATAATTTCTTCACGCAATGACTTCTCCATTGTTGTACGCTCTAATTCCATATAACTCCATTTGTTTGTTTCCAAACATGTCATGTAACATTACCATGGTGGAGGATCTAGGTTTTTCTTCAGAAAAATAGTCTGAGCAAGCAAATAATCTTTTGATTCTCTTTTTCCTTTTGCACACATTCTCCTGATGGTAGCCATATGATCTGGTCAAGAATATGATTTTGTTCCTTGCTGCGATGAGGAAATGAGAAAGGGAGAATAAAGGAAAATAAAATAATAATGGAAAAAAGAAAGGAATTAAAAAGCAGCACGGATAGAGAAGGGTAATTATCCTTTCGTTCTATCTGAAATACAATTAAGCTAGCTCTCCACAAGCCCCCTGGATATTGTGGTTTACTAATTAACAAGTGGATATGCAGAGGCCTTAGTCAAGGCAATTATGGTGAGAGACAGGCCTTAGGATTTCTAATTACACATCAGACTGCGACACATGCTGAATCACAAATTAACAAGGGTCTTTGGCATTAAAGGGAATACCTAACAAGTGATTACTGCCAATAAGTGATTGAAATCCAGGTTGGGGGGATGGAGCAAATATGCTTTGGAAACTGCTTTGTATTAAACTTTTAGCTTGGCAAATGGATAGTCATCAAAAAAGATTTAAAAAAAGTGTCTCAGATAATAACCTAGGGACTGTTGAGCCTTACTGCAGGGCAAGGATTCAAGCACAAGTCTACAGTTAATGTATCTCATGTTGATTTCAGTTAAAATGTGGTATTTCAAGTAGGCTTATTAAGCCTGCAATAATGAAAGTAAAGAATTACCGTACTTTTCGTTTTAAAAGACGAATAAGACCCAAATGTGGGGGAAAATGGCAGTGCATAAAGCGAATACTAATGATGCTTCCATTATGGTAGCGCTCATTAGTACAGTATGACCAGGGAGTGGTGAGTATAGTGCTGCTAGCGCTGGTATTACTTCTGGGGGGGGTCTGATCTGAGGTCTGATAAAGATTGGGTGTCTAATATGAGGCCTGATGAATGTCTAATATGAGGTCTGATGAAGACTAGGGGTCTGATGAAGATTGTGGATCAGATTTGGTGTTCTGATTAAGACTGGGGGTTGGATCTGAGGTCTGATGAAGATTGTGAGTCTTATCTGAGCTCTGATGAAGGTTGGGAGGTATGATCTGATGAAGATTGGAAATCTGATTTTGGGTTCTTGATAGACCTTTCCAATCCGAGGTGGTTATGAGATGGTTATACAATGAGGCATCAGACCTCCACCGGTGAACTATCCCTTTCAGTGAATACTCTCTCCTCCAGCTGGGAGAAATTAGCCATCCAGAACTCAAACTGGAATAGTTAAGATTTGAAGTCTTTATTCAATAGTACGTGTATTTATAGGACATTGGGGGTGGGAACACTAAAATTACTGGAGTGGGTGACATGTTACAATTGGGAATTCGGTAAACAATACTGGTATCTGCCATATACAATACATGAAAGGGTTATTTTACATATTGGCCAAGGTTAATCTAGATGCTAACAAGTTGAACTCGTTACAGCTTGCTGTCATGTACGTAAGGTTCCTGTTATCCATTGTATTTCAATGCCTGGTGGGGTGGGCTTGCATACTTTAATTAAGAGCCCTCTGGAACATTTGTCTTCAGAGGAAATGAACTGTATTGTCTCTAAACCGTGTATAATCAATACAAGGGACATACCTTGATAGAAATATAATATATATCTAATATACATCCGATAGCAAGGTTATAAAAATCCCTTTCAGTTCTTAAGAAGACTGATTAAGATTGGGGGGTCTAATGAAGATTGGGTGTCTGATATGGGGTCTGATGAAGATTGGGGGTCTGATCTAAGGTCTGACGAAGAGTGGGGGTCTGATCTCCTCTAAAACCTAGGTGTGTCTTATGGTCAGGTTCTTCTTATAGGTTGAAAAATACTGTATAACATTAATGATAAATATGCTGACTCTTGAGCTAAGGCTTGGATGCCCTTCAACAGAGTACAGAGTACCTCTTTTCACAACTCATACTAAAGTAAACTTTCAATACATCATTATACATTGATGACCTCCCCATAAAACTCTAATGAAGATCAGTCTTAAAATTGTAGAATGGATTGCCAATTGTGGTGGTAAAAATGTCAGGGGATCAGGAAACTGTTGTAACTACATGAATGAATGTTCCTCAATGATCCATGTAACTTCAGTATTCATGACAAAGGGATCCTTATCGGGTTTGTTTTTACCTCTTAACCATGACCACACCTTAACGCATCATTCACACATCAGTGTTTTGGTCAGTGAGTTCCATCAGTGGTTGTGAGACAAAACCAGGATTGGAGCCTCCACAGACCTAACGTAAGAGGGAAAGAACTACACTTGTGTGTTTAGAGCCGCACCTGGTTTTGGCTTACGATGACTGATGGAAATCACTGACCAAAACACTGATGTGTGAAAGAGGCTTTATACTGCAGGGGATTATGTTTCTAAGCTTATCACTAAATTTATGCCACATGCAAATTAGTTATTACCCATTGCTCCTGTACTAAATAGTCTATCTGGCCACCCTCTTTCTGTTGCGATTGACATCCCTATGGCTAGGATACCACATCACAATCCAACCCCGTTACCATATGGTGCATGGACAATGCACAGATGGAGAGGAGGCCAGTATACCCTGCCTCAATGTGCATGCACCAGATATTATCAGGGCTGGCTTATGATAAGACATTGGTACAGCCCCTATGACTATTCAGGGGCAATTTGCATATGGTGTGTGTCATGTTTAAACTTCCTTTTTACAGTAGATTTATTATCCTGAAATACATCTATATTAGGCGTATTTCAGGTTCAGATTGCAGCAACATTTCCCTGCTCACGCAAGGTCTAAAAAAGTGGGCTTGTAATGGGCGGGGAAGGGGACGGGCCAGCAGGCCCATCTCATTCATAATTTTCTACCCCTGTTTTAGGCCTAGAAAATGGTCTAAATGTAAGACAGCAAGGAAGCTGGCTTACATTTAGACTGGCGCTGAATCCACCGAAGTTATGTAGAGGCCTGCTCCATTTCATAACTTTGGTGGATCCACCTACAGATATAGAGATATAAAACGCTGGTCTTAATAAATTACCCCCATAATCCCTTGCAGTATTAAGCTATAGTGATGGTCTAGAGTTGTAAATCATCTGTCAACAGTAAACTTTCACAATGCAGGGCGAAAAAGTAAGTGAGCCCTGTGTTAACAACTTCTCCAAAAAGTAAATGGCAAGAGGAGTTTTTGAAGGGGCTTTGAAGGTTAAATATGGGCACACAAAGCCTGATTACCTTCAAATCTGTTCTTCTCAAGAAAGATTGGTTTGTGTGAACCATGCCTTAGAAGACACATTATACAGAAGATACATTATACAGATGCTTGACAAGAGATGCGCATAACATGCCAACATGACTGTTGCTACTTTCCCTAGGAGTGGGCATCCTGTTAAACTCAATCCAATAGCACAAAAAACATAAATAAGAATGGTATTCATGGAAAAAGATGACAAAGGCAACTGCCTCTGCCCAGGACCACCATGATGTTCCACAATGCTTTATAAAAATGAGACCAAAGTAGGACTTTTTAGCACAAATGTACGTCACTATGTTTGGAGGAAAAATTGCCTTCACAGCCAAAACCTCATTCTCAACTGTGAAGCACGGTGTAGGGAATATCATGGTTTGGAACTACTTTGCAGGTTCAGGAGCTGAAAGCCTTGCAATCATTGTGAGAATAATGAATTCTAAAGTGTAACAAAACATTTTATAGGACAATGTAAGGGTCCATGATCTCAAGTTGAAGAGGTGTTGGGTGATGCAACAAAGCAATTACCAAAAGCATATGAGTAAATCAACTAAAGTGTGGCTAAAAAATAAAAAGATTTGTGTTTTGAAATGGCCAATTCAGAGTCATGGCCTTAACTTAATCACAATGTTACAGATTTAACCTAATCGAGCAGTTACACATTTTGCATTGGGGCCCATGAGCTTCAAACAATCTTTCTGTCACTCTACTCCTGCAAGGTAACACAATATAGTTATGGTACATCCATATTTGCTTGCTTACTTATAAATATGTGTACAGGTGCAAGACTTGTGTATTTGCTTAGGGTCCCATCCCTCTTACCATATGCCATTTATAATACTGGTGTCTTCTCACGTGGCAGAGGGCACTTTGTCCCACCACCACCCCCAAGCAGCTGGGATCTGAGTACAATTGTTATCTCCGCACACCATAGGAGTTACATCAGGAGACATACTTGTTTTTTCTCTGTGAACATGTCTCGGAAAGTTACTACATTCAAATTATTCCTTTGACCATTTTACAATAGATCAAATACATTTCTAGATCAGCTTTGTTAAAAAGGAAGCCTCATGTATTACTTCTTACAACTCAGCTGGCATGAAAACATTTCAGCCCTGGTTCAGATTGTACATCTCTCCACCATACCCCCTTCACCCTACATTGTACATAGCAGATATGGCACTGTTAGATGAAGCTCTAACAATGTGCCAGTGAGAGGGGAGCCATGAACAGGCTAAGCCATAACTGCCATTTTTAAATGGATATGAAATGTAAGATGGGACATCATTTTTAATAAAACTCAATTACAAAATTTGAGTTAAAGTAAAAAGGCCACATTTGATCAATAATCAATAAGAAGATATATATAGTAATTTAGAAAAATGCTTTAACGAATCAGGCTATAGCTGTCAAATTCCACTGAACAGGATTTTAAAACTCAAGGTCACAAAATGCAACAGGAAACCAAGTGGTTTTTCGATCATTCTGAAATTATTATTTTTTTTTTTTTACTCCGAGGAGCCCAGTTGTTCTACCATATTTCCATGTTTTTTCACATTTACTGTATTGGGTATTATTGAAGGTGGAGAAATAGCATGTTGAAAAAGACAAAAAAAAAGAAAGAAATAACTACAATAGATGTGATTTTTCATTGCTTTAGTGTGTAGTGCTAGATTGTGTCAAGTAATAGCACCTAAACGCTACTGAAGCTTTTGTGCGGCTACAGGTGCATTGTCATGTCTAGTACCTCTTCACTTCCTCCAAGTTAATAAAACATCTACTTTAAGCAAAAGATGACTATATAACTATGACAGGGTGACATAACCTAATTATTTCACAGGCACTAATGGACCTTATTTTATTAATGCCCTCTATTACTGGGCTAAATAATGCTTTCAGTCTGATAATATTAGGTGATTGTATAAACGTTATACATTTTCACACATTTCACATGGAGAAATCCTTCAGTCACTTCTTGGTTATATACTGTATATTCCTGAGAATGCTGGGTAATAATCAATATGGCTGTTATCACAGCTCCACTAAGGGTCAGCAAGCTTGACCTGAATTTAATAGTTGTCAACAGTTCTGAATTTGTAGGGGCTGTCCCTAATTTTCAGACACTGTTGGACTGTCCTGGGCCAAAAATTGGTGGCCCTTTTGTAATGTAGCCCAGAAGTGGGCATTTCTAGGCAGATTTGAGGCATACACAGGGGTGGGGCTTAAATGCCCCAAATTTTCCTACAACAATGTTGGTAGGTATGGAATTCCGAAAGACTAATCTGCCTAGTTATATGCAGTTATATCAATATTTTATTTACCAGACTGGCATAGAATGTATATATGTAGGAGTTATATTTAGTTGAGAGATTTTAATGGATTTGCTGCATTTTATGTTGCCTTTTGTACCTTAAAGGGTTATTCAAGCCTAAGGCCCCTTTCACACGGGCGAGTTTTCTGTGCGGGTGCAATGCGTGAGGAGGACGCATTGCACCCACACTGAATCCGGGCCCATTCATTTCTATGGGGTCTGTGCACATGAGCGGTGATTTTAACGCATCACTTCTGCGTTGCGTGAAAATCGCAGCATGCTCTATATTGTGCGTTTTTCACGCAACGCAGGCCCCATAGAAGTGAATAGGGCTGCGGGAAAATCGCAAGCATCCGCAAGCAAGTGCGGATGCGTTGCGATTTTCCCGCATGGTTGCTTAGCAACGGGACCCGATCTCTATTATTTTCCCTTATAACATGGTTACAAGGGGAAATAATAGCATTCTAAATAAAGAATGCATTGTAAAATGAAGTGGAAGGGGTTAAAAATAATAAAAGTTAACTTACCTTAGCCACTTGATCACGTAGTTGCGATCTCTCCTCTCTTTCCCTGCATCAGCTAAGATCTACAGGACCTGTGATGACGTCACATCACATGGTCCAATCACATGGTCCATCTTACCATGGTGATGGACCATGTGATTGGACCATGTGATTTGACGTCATCACAGGTCCTTTAGATCTTAGCTGATGCTGGAAAGAGAGGAGAGATCGCAACTACGCGATCAAGTGGCTAAGGTAAGTTAACTTTTATTATTTTTAACCCCTTCCACTTCATTTTACAATGCATTCTTTATTAAGAATGCTATTATTTTCCCTTATAACCATGTTATAAGGGAAAATAATCAATTCTCCAGAAGACCCGAAACCGGACTTCAGTGATGAAGTCCGGCTTCGGGTTGGGTACCAAACATGGCGATTTTTCTCACGCGCGTGCAAAACGCGTTACAAACGTTTGCACCCGTGCGGGAAAAACGCGCATATTCCCGCAACGCACCCGCCTCTTATCCAGGCGTCAAACATGACGCCCGTGTGAAAGAGGCCTAAATGTTAGATTAGTGGTGGTCCAACCACTGGGAACAGTTGCTAGAATATCAGACCCTGATCATCTTGAGGACAAAAAGGGCAAACAAATACTTATTGACATAGCCATATGAAAAGTAACCATAGTGATCAGGAGGGGGAAAGGCTGGAACCACACATGCAGTTTTGTGGCAGCCTTCTAAACCAAATATTAGAGCAAATCCAAAAAGTATGAAATGTGTAAAGGAAAGATACATTCTATTTTGGATGCTGTGATTAAAACAAAAAAAACTGCATGTGTGATTTCAGCCAAATGGAACATAAGGTCAAAAACCTACAGTTGAATGAAACGTTTATGTTTAAACGGGGATGAATGATGAATGAAAGAAGAAAACGTCAGGGATCCTGTTGAAGATCAAGTTTTCTCAAACATTTTGACCCTCAAATTCATAGGTCTCGGGCAGCACTGGATCATGTGGATCATTGTAGCCTCTTTCTTCTCACATCTCTATAGCTTGCCAACATAAATGCTATTAAAGAATGAGTCTGCTCTAGAACCTGATAACATCTACAGAAGGTTTTTGATAGGCGACACCCTTTTTATCTGTCATTAATAGACAATTCATGGGGAAAAAAAGTAAAAATACATTTTATCTGTTCAGAAAAGACTGAGATCCGGTACTCTTGTTCCAGTCATAAAGGATATAATACATAAATGAAAGAGTTTACATAGGGAGAAGAGTGATAACTATAATAAATAGAGTCAAATCTATTTAAGCTTAATATTTATTATTAGGTGGCTTTCCTGCTTGTCCGAACAGAAACGGGTGCTCTAACCAACAAGACTCACCCAATCTGGGAGAAATTAGAATAAAAATATAAATCTGGTTGGCAATTCACGAGGATTCACGAGGTTACAAACATTTATTAACAAATATTCCCAAAGCAATGTGATACCATAAAAAATGATAAAAACTTTATACAATAATATAATAATCCACAAATAGTTTCACTCTCTAATTTCTGGTTTAAATTTTTATTATCTTTTTTTTTTTTTTATTTCGATGTAGGAATGTGTTCACACTTTCACTTGAAAGTAAACACATTCCTACATCGATATAGAAAAGAATATTGGATAATTAAAAAACTGGGCTAAATATATAACATCAAAGTCAAAAACGTCTAGTGAGTTGACTTTAACCTTTAGTCAGGATCCAAAAAAAACGCCTCTTGTGTACTAAATACAACATATAATAATTTGCAATATTTCTGGTTAATGTCCTTCTTTAGGCCTTAAGACAGGAATTGGTTCCACACCTGGAGTATTTGCAGAGGTCCTATCAGGAGACCTTCTCAAGTATGTCACTTAACTCACACCGATGACAATTTGAAGTTACCAGTTGTCCAGCCAGTGCTGCCAGTGTCACACTGGGTAGGGAGACATCTCATTGGAAAGGATAATTACATTGTTCTGTTGTTATCTTATTAATTGATTTCCAGCAGGAATAAAGGAATGGCTCTATGCAGACCTCTAAGGCCCAGTTCACACATCAGTTATTTGGTCAGTTATTTCCATCAGTTTTTGTGAGCCAAAACCAGGAGTAGAGGCTACTCAGAGATAAGGTGTAATGAAAAGATATTCACCTGTTCTGTGTTTTTGACCCGCACCTGGTTTTGGCTCCCAATAACTGATGGAAATAACTGATCAAATAACTGAAGTGTGAACAAGGCCTAAGGCCTCTTTCACACAAGCGTGTCCGGATTAGGTCCGGATGCGTTGCGAATGCATTCAGTGAAAACTGTGCAATTTCACAGGCAAAGCCATTCAGTTTTGCCTGCGATTGTATTCAGTTTTTCAGTTTTTATCGCGCGGGTACAATGCATTTTTCACTCGCGTGATAAAAAACTGAAGGTTTACAAACATCTCTTAGCAACCATCAGTAAAAAACGAATCGCACCCGCACTTGCTTGTGGATGTAATGCGTTTTTCACGCAGCCCCATTCACTTCTATGGGGCCAGAGCTGCATGAAAAACGCAGAATATAGAACATGCTGTGATTTTCATGCAACGCAGAACTGATGCGTGAAAAACAACGCTCCTGTACACAGACCCATTGAATTGAATGGGTCAGGATTCAGTGGGTGCTATGCGTTCACATCATGGATTGCACCCGTGCGGAAAACTCGCTCGTGTGAAAGGGGCCTAACAAAGTATTCTCCAGAAGATGACAGGTTAAGAAGTCAGTAAATATGTACCAAATGTATGTTAGTGATGGGGTACATATTGCCTCTCGGCCCATTCGGTCCCTGTGACATTAAGGTAATCAGATGGAGTGGTGCACAGTTTGAACTATATGGCACATGCAGTAAACCGTCAAATATGCAGAACTCCATTTCCATTCACACATTACGAATGTTCCCTTTATACGTTCTCCATACGATTGACGATGCATTCTGCATCTAGTTCAGAGATTCAGGGCATCCTATATTTGTGTGTATTGATAAGATACTCAGCTGTTCACGCTGTGATAAAGCTAGGTCAAACTGTACACATGCCGAGCTGCAGAGAGAAGCAGTAGACTGGCCGCTGAACTCCAGCTGTTTGATTGGCTGAGGGAAGATCTCTGCCCGCTATGCTGACTTATCTGACAAAACCTCCTCTGTGCCTGGTCAGCACAATAATTGTGACAACGTTATGTATGATAACACACAACAGATGTACTATTCATACAAAGAGAGGGATTTGTCGTGTACCTATAGCAGACATTATAGATGTAGCAGACAAGGACACAAAACATAGTAACCAGAGAAGACAACATAATAAAATGATAATATCATAATCATCATCATCGTATGCTGCTTTATTTTTAAGGTTGAGGTTAAGAATAGACCTATACTTTCTGTAGTGTTACAAGATTAATTTTAACTATGCAGTGACAGATACAAGTCACAAGAGTGCACTAAGTTGCATGCGACTAATGGTCCTTTAATGTGAGCCAGTTAAAAGTGTTGTTTCATCTCGCCATTATTGAGTAGAGATGGGACAGCCCTGACCACCAGGTGGCGAGCAAACAGCAGAGGGGATTGGCGCTCCGCTGTTTCTCTAAGGCTATATTTACTCAACACTGAAAAAACCCAAACAAACTGATGTTACAAATGGACACACTGTCAGTTTTTCATGCCCATTTTTCAACCATTTGTGCATCCATTTTCTAGCCGTTCGTCTGTGCATCCATTTTTACTAGCTGGTAAAACAGATGGGTTTCATTCGGTTTGTGGGTGAAGTTAAAACCCCAACTCCTGCAGCCCATCCCCTATTTTTGACCTACACAGCAGCCCACCCCTTTAACAGTCAGTTTCACTGCACCCCACTCCCTTGACAGTGACCTCCTCAGGGGCTCGCCCCCCTTAACAGTGACCTCCACAGTACCCCGCTGCCTTAACAGTGACCTCACAGTGCCCTGCCCCCTTAACAGTGACCGCCACAGTGTCCGCCCCTTTAACAATGACCTCCACAGCGGCCTGTCCCCTTAACAGTAACATGCACAGTAAACTCCTCTTTAACAGTGACCTCCACAATGCCCACCCCTTTAACAGTGACCACCACAGTGCCCTGCTCCTTTAATGCTAGGGCTACACGACAACATATGTCGCGCAAAATTTTGTCTCAACAATTTTTATAATGACAGGCTATAGTGTCGCACTGCGACATGTGACATGCTGCGACTGCAACACCACAGTTGTAAAAAATCCACCATAGACTATCATTATAAAAATTGTCGCGCGACATTGGTGCGACATCAATGTCGCGCGACACATGTAGCAATGTAGTTGTGCCCTATGTGTCGTGCAAGTTATTGTCTCGCGACACATGTCGTCGTGTATCCCTAGCCTAAAGCTGACCTACAGCAGTGAAGAAAAATGGCTGGGTTGTTATGGAAACCTGGAGTAAAACTGTGTGTATGTGGAGACTAAGGGCCTGTGAGCTTCTATTGGCTGATAAGGAACACCTGACCGTGTGTATGGCAGTTGTGATATGAAGAAAAAGACTTGCAGGCTTGTATTTGCTAATGCAGGTCATTTTTTGGGAATATCTCGGGAACGGTACATCCTAGAGAGCTGTGACCCCCACAAGATTTATTTCTAGGTAGCAAGGAATGTGTATTACAAGTTTCGTTGAAATCAATGGTTGCGTTTTTCAGTGATCACAGGACATACATGCATACGTCCTTCTTTATATATTTATATATATAAAAAAAAAAGAATAGAAGAAGAAAGAAGAGGAAGAAGATATATATATATATATATATATATATATATATATATATACAGTATATATTATGTCCCTATGGTGCCATGTGTGGAATAAAGAAGAAGACTAATTAAATAATATTCCGCTTGCTCTGCTACTGATTGCAATTCATTGGAAGTTTGCAAGGGAACTTCTGAGCTACACCACAGCCGATTTTGGCGCACTATATGTGGATTCTATTACCAGTGCCCCCCTAAGGCTTCCTGCACATGACATGGATTACTTACGGATTTTCTGCACTGATTTTCGTGCAGAAAAACTGCAGCATAATACAGTGCCAGCAAAGTGAATGAGATTTGACCTCATGTACACTTTGAGTATTTTTTCCATGACGTGTAGATTTTGAAATCCGCAGAATGTCAATTGTCTCTGTGGATTTTTAGTGCAGATTTCATTTGTTGCAATGCAAAGGGAGAGATTGGGGCAAATTAAAATCAAAATCTACAAAAAATCTGCATGATTATCGTGTCATGTGGTAGTACTGGTGAATGGACTGCGTATGAACTGGTCATCCAAGTTGAAACTTTTCAGATTTCACTGAAAGCTATCACGACCATGTTTCAATGTGCCGTTATTAGTCATTTGTAGTTTTCAAGTTTCGCATTGTTTTCTAATGGCCACAATGCTGTTAAGACTTTGCAGAAATACATTTTTCAGCAGAGTTGCCATCTTGGAAATATTCTTCTAGTATTCTCCAATCAAACAACTAAGGCCTCGCGCACAAGACCGTATTTTTCTTCTGCATTTTTGTGGATAGCACACAGATCCATTCATTTCTATGGGGCCATGCATACATCCAGATTTTTTGTGGATCCTTGTGGCCGGTCCACAAATTATTGAACCTGTCCTATTCTGTCCATATTGCAGACAAGGATAGCCCTTTCAACATGTACATTTTGCTTTTTTTTTGCAGGTAGCCTAATAGGTATTTTGTTTCCTTTACTATGTTTGGCACAGGCAAAAATCATGCTATAATGTTCATGATTGAATAATGCACATTTCAACTCTTAGATTTTGTCACTCTATGGCTGTTCTGTCTTCATACACGTTCACAAAGTGTGCAGTCTGACATTCAGCATAAACCATTCCTGTCTTCCAAAGAAGAGAACTGTTCTTTGTAGTCTAACGTGTTTATTGGTAACACACGATTGTTTGATTGGCAAATAGCAAGTATAAGTATAAAGTATAGATAGCATGTACTATAACATTTGCATTAACACTGAAGCATATGATAAGCATATGATAATGGCTGCCTGTACACAAGATTACATGTCTAGCTAACAGTAGTAGCAACTCCCTGAGTAACAATTACAACTAACTGAACAGCTGTGCATAACACAATATCCCTGAAACAAAGGTAGATCTCTCATCAGATATGATTTTACAAGGATGGAGGAGTTTGAGAAGGAAATATGCAAAAGGACAGCTCTGCTGATGTGTCCTGGAGATTGGAGGCTTCTCTTTCCCAGGATGATTTGCACTCCCACAATGCAGTGCACCACCCACAATGCAGAAGTCTTTGTAACAGGAGAAACAAAGTGTAATACAACTTGACACCGCTAGATGATGCTATAAGCACATTAAACACTTGGGAAATACAAAGACTAAGGCAGACGTGATCTGTAATGATTCTCTAACCCTACTGGGCAGAACAATGGCAGTTTACAGTGCACTGCTGGATCCCCATTCACTATAGTGGAATCCAGCAGGGATCCAGCCACTTTCTGGCATATATGACGGCTTTCGGACAGACAAAAAATGCTATGTAGTATTTTTTGTCCAGCTGAAAGCAGGCATCTGTGGCCAGATGTTGTGACCAGATCAGAGTGCCAGAATTCACAACACAGATTTTAATTGTAGATAACTAAAACAGGTCAGCACTCCCTGATAGCAAACTAGGGTCCAGTGGCATACCTCTTGGGGTGGACCTGGACCATACTCCTCACACATTTGATACAAACATAAAAGGCAACACACGTTCAATGCAAGGGTGAAGTGGAGGACAATCCAGTAAGAAATAACTGTGCTCATTGTGCATAGTGAGAATCAGTGAATATATATTACAACCTACAGCAACATAATGGTCATAAAATACATTGGAACTTGGAAACAACTTTGGAACTTCACATACTAAGGGAATATCTGCTGTGCAAGGCTTGAAGTAATAATATAATCTAAAGACAAGGGTGAGCCAGAGGGATACTTGAAATTCACGTTAAAGGGAATCTTTCACCATAAAATTCACTGGTAAACCGGGCACAATGCCTTGTAGGGTTCATCTGAACATAATGATACTTTTAACTTGGCAAGCGCAAGGGCTTCTGCATGTTTCTGTGGACTTCCAGTTCCGAGCCTCCACACCGCAAAAGACATGTCCTATCTTTCGCCGTATTTTGCAGATCACAGACCCATCATAATTGCCAACCATCCAGAAATTTCTGGACAGCCCGTAAAAATATGCCACTTTTTTCCTGTGTCCATGCAAAAAAAAAAAAATTTGTACATAATTTTATTTTCGGTTGACTAGATTATTTTGGTGATAATTATCATCATTTTACAGCTGGTGATGAGTTCTTATCAGTTTATTGAGCTATAGACATGTATTACTTATAACCCTTATGATTTATTATGGTTTTCCAATTTGTCCGTAAAAAATGTTGTCTGTCTGTAATTTTGAAATAAGTTCTCCAGAAAAAAGAAAAATACTGGTTTGCAACCCTGGGATCCAATAAAGTTAAGTGCAGAGTGCACACGGCCAGTGCCCGTGTTTTGCAGACTCGTTGTCTGTGGTCTGCAACATGGGCATGGCGGCCCTGCGGTCGTGTGCATGGGGCCTAACAGTTTTATTAGACTCACTTTATAATAACTCGTTCTACTTTGTGAGAGTTGTGGAGTTACTTGCAAAGGTGTAATTTAAGACTGCTTTCACACACTTTTTATTTTTTGCGATAAAAAACATCTTTTTTAGCTATACATTTTATATGTGTTTTCCAAGTGCTATAGAGAAGCATATGGAAAAATGCATGGAAAAAAACACCATATCTACAGCATGCTGAATTAAAAAAAACTAAAAAAACACTACTACTCCTCCACCACCACCCCAAAACCCCCCCAGAAAAATGAAGAGAAACACCACAAAGAAAACATACTGTTTGTAGTGCATTTTATCATTCCCTGTTCCCTGTTGCCAAACATCTTCATTTTTCTTTAGAAAATTTCAGGAAAAGGCCACTAAAATGGAACAATAAGATGGTATTGTGTGAAACCACCAAAAAACTCTGGCATCCTTGTGCAAAATCTGCACTGTGGCCCACCCTCTAACAATTATGTGCTGTTGTATGCATTTTTCTCTGAAGATGAATTTTTACTTTTAAGAATAAGACAAGGGAATTTCTGTGGCCACATATTGAGTAAAATAAGCTGGTGATATAAATTGGGCTCTGATCACATTGTGTTTATGGGTTTTATTCAACATATCCGTTAAGTGACGCAATCTGCACCAGAAATACGCCTAATATATATATATATATATATATATAGTAAATGACGCCCATAATATTTTTCCAGAGACCCAATGCAGGATACACTTTCTTACAGTCTGGTGGATGGCAAAATGTTGTCAGTTTATGGGCCATCTCCTGGCACATATACTTAAGTACACGCTAAACGTAGGGTGAATGGTCAGGTTTCCTGATACGGTTTTAGAAGCAGGAGCCAGGAGTGAATTGAAAAAAGAGGAGAACTAGTTCCCATCCTTTTATACTTTCTCACTTTTTATAATTCACTCCTGATTTTGGCTTCCAAAACTGCATCAAGAAACCTGACCATGTACCCTAATTCCTCTGTGATTTGGACTTTTTAAAAACATGGACTTTGGTATGTGTTGATTACACTTTTTGAATAATGATGAAATAAAGAAGATATTATAATAGAGCGAACTCTTTTTCTATTCAAACCTTAACCGTCCCACTAATTAATAATGCTGCAATGGGATGAGTGTGAGCTTTGAACATTCATTACCATGTGGAGAGCAGGTAATTCATTTGTATTAGGCTGTTCCATAGAGCAAGGTTCACATCAGAAAAGTTTAAGAAGTATATGCATATTCATGGCAAAAGTCTGACCTAGCGTGGATTACTAGATTTTCATGCCACAGATACGAACGCAAAATACCCTCATTCAATCGGCTAAAATGAGTGCAGACAACAGTCACGGCTTTTGTGCGTTTTCTTCTCTGACGTGTCCCTGAAAAAAATCTGTGGTGTATGAGTGACAACACAAATTCCCATTGGAAATAATAGGATGCAGATTTTACGGATTGCGGCATGGACTATGCACCAACATCTGTGTGAAATTTAAGCTGTGTGAACATACCCTTACATAGGAAATCAGTACAAAGTCAATGCCCTGTTTTCCATGAGAGGCAGAAGAATGGCGTGTAATTGTTGCTATGCTATTATTTTAGATAAGCTATTGAGATACCATTATGTATACTGTATAATGTAAATTCAAAAATTCATATTTTAGAATAAGATCGATTCACGTCACATTAGGATATAAAAAAAAAAATCACAAAATAGTTTTGAATATATTTGTCTTGCTACCTGCTTTCCAGGTTTATCTGAAGCCACAAGTATATTGCCACAGTGGTTCATATTCTTGACATTTCAGATAATATCCAGACTGGATTTTCTTGGCTCATTGAAATCAGTTGCACGCTGTAAATCTGCCTCACACAGCTACAATATCATTTCTAAAAAAGCCTGCTATAATATTGGTCTTATCTTCAATCTATTCCAGCCTGAGATCTCTTCACAGTTTACACACATATTACTTGCCATACAGTTCTCACAACATAGCGCAGGAAGCCATCTCTCAGCAGGCCGGCCTAGAGAAAGACACATTGGATACGTGGGCTTTATCATTTGACATGGCCATGTGGGATGAATATGAATCAAGGTGCTAAATGGGCAGTAAGTGAGCTGGATGGAACATCAGCCATATGTCTGTGTTTGCTCAGAAGAGATTGGAGATCTTTCAGTAATAACCACTCCATAACGCTAAGCTTTCGATGACTGAACCTGTCAGGAGTCCCCTTAGAACCCCAGAGCGGGCTCATAGTTCATGTTTGTTCTAAGCTTTTATGCAAACAAATCAATCACAGCATGAAGCAGATGTTGGTGAGAGATTGCATGTGTTATTTGACCACGGTGTTTGTGCTATGTATTACGGGGGTCATTTATCTATAAAGCTCATAGCAACCAATCAGATTCTACCTTTCATTTGTAACAGCTTCTTTGGAAAATGAAAGGTGGAATCTGATT
Source organism: Bufotes viridis (assembly GCA_033119425.1). Taxonomy (NCBI): domain Eukaryota; kingdom Metazoa; phylum Chordata; class Amphibia; order Anura; family Bufonidae; genus Bufotes; species Bufotes viridis. Next base: position 102,608,857 of record CM065590.1, read on the forward strand.
GGTTGCTATGAGCAACTAAGCCAGTTGTACTTTACACCAGTTTAATAAATATCCACCATAGATGTTATACTGCCAAAGGCATCACTATATATTCTGGATAGTAATATGTCACAGTGATTCATGTCTGATATATATCTATATATATATATATATATATATATATATATGCTAATTGTTAACCCAGAATTTTATATATTTCTGCATCAATTTGACTTAAAACTACATCAGATTTTGAAACAAGTCCGAAAACTACTGTAGATAAAGATAACCAAATCAAACAAATGATAAAAATACATTTTTATTGAGGAAAATTATCCAATATCTCAAGTGGCAAAAGTATGTGAACCTTTGCTTTCAGTATCTGGTGTGACTTCCTTGTGCAGCAATAGCTGCCACTAAATGTTTCTGCTTCGCGGAATTTTACCCAAAAATTTGTTTTGTGACAAATTACTTTGTCACGAAGCTCATTTCTTTGTAAGTAGTGAATGCAAGGACAGGGAACAGTAACTGCCAGATGCTGCATTCATCAAGGTCTATAATGTAAAAAAATAAATAAAATCATACTTACCAAAACCATTTGATCGAGAAGAGCCCAACGGCACCATCTTGATTGAAGATCCAGCGTAAAATCTCGCTTGAGAATTTTCACTGAAATTTGGATCGAACTCCACTTAGGACACTTCAATTCGCTCAACACTATTGATTAGTCCTGTACATGGTCTTGGCGGAATTTTAGCCCATTTCTCCATACAAAACAGCTTCAACTCTTCAATGTTGGTGGGATTCCTCCCATGAATTCCTCACTTCAGGTCCTTCCACAACATTTTTGTTAGTTTAAGGTCAGGACTTGGTCATTCCAAAACTTTAACTTTATCTACTTTTAGGCTTGTATGATAATCTAATTTTAGATGTATGCGGAAATATAAAAATTCTGAAGGGTTCACAAACTTTCAATCAATCACTGTGTGTATATATATATATATGGAGAGAAAGAGACTGAGATTAGATAGATAGATAGATAGATATAACTTACAGTGTGCCAGTATTTTACATAAAACCACTGGTGTAAGAATTGACCACTTCCCAAATGCAGCATGTAGACTGCATTTGTGAGGGGATCTCTCCTCCGGTCTTCCTTCCTCCCTCTAGGCTTGGACTGATTGGCTGATGAGTAGTCCAATATATATTTTTCTAAGGCTCTGTTTACAGCCAGGAACCTTTGGGCCCCCTCAGACACCATGGCCAGGGTGTGATGTCAACCTCTGCACTCAGTATAGCTAAGCTCCTCCATTGTGCAGAGTAACATCTGATTAAATCATGCAGTATGTGGTATCAAACGTATATTTGTCCATCTCCTATGTTGCTGTAAGGTTATTAGACATTGAGGAGATTTACAAAAAAAAATGCACTAGAATTCTGGTACCAATTGCGCAAAAAATGGTGTACATGGTGAACCCTTCACGAGATCCACGTTTTCTGGGCAGGAACGCCTCCCCCGGTTGAAGAGCCTTGTAAGTAATGACCTAAAGCCTACTAGACTTCTAGAGTCATTACTTGTATATTACAATTTTGGCCAGCACTAGGATAATGGAGAAAATTCTATTACCTTAGAAAAAATTGCAGTCTGGTGACTGCATGTTGGGGTCCACTTGGAGACCTAAAAAAGTTTTAAAAATATATAAAAATAAAAAATAAAAACATTCAAATCACCCCACCCCATCATTTCCCCAAAATCAAAATAAAAAGACAATAAAAATACTTAACATCATGGGCATCGCCACATGCAAAAACACCCATACTATTAAAATATAACAAACATCCTATACGATGAATGGGGTAACAGGAAAAAAATTGATGATTTGCTGTTTTTTCATCACTTTGCCTGCCAAAAAAAATTGAATATAAAGTAGTTGAAAACTCATACACACCCCAAAATGGTATTAACAAAAGCTACTGATTGTCCTACAAAAAATGAGCCCTCACACAGCTCCGTATACATAACTATAAAAAGTTCAAAGGTTTTTATTTATTTTTCAGTATTAAAACACAAGAAAAACAATACATATGTGGTATCGCCGTAATCATACTGAATTGCAGAATGAAGAGCACAAGTCAGTTTTACTGCATAATGAACACCATAAAAACAAAACCCATAAAACCAATTAGGATTTTTTTTTCCAGCTTACCTCCTATATACTGTGCAATATTAAATGATGCCATTAGAAAGTGCAATTTGTTCTGCAAGAAAAAGGAAGCTGATAGTTTGTGATATCACCTAATGCGAATGGTGGATTCTGGAGTGAAAAGGATAATCGCTACTGAAAAGCGATCATTACTTATCATTAGACCTAGTGGCCAGTGTGAAAATTGCAGGATAATATACTTTTTTAAATATAGATAGCGTCATGGAAAATCAAACATGAAAAACAATGACCAAATACTGTGTAAAAGTGGCCTAAAAGTCCTTTTACACAGACGACCAATGGGTCAGTTGACGGTTATTGGGGACTTCCTATAATATTATTGTTCTGCGTATTTGAAGACGATCGTTGATTATGTCTTTCAGCCTGCACCAAAAATCTGCATTTCTGGGCATCATATTGCCCTGTTTAAACCATGCCCCAGAAGCAATAATTCTCTATAGAAACAAATCAGCACTGTACAAATCACTCATACTGTACACATACAGCAAAGGTGAGAGCTGCATGTAAATGCTGCTCTCCCCTCCTCTGACGATCAGGTACTTATCAGTAATGTTTGGTTCCAATAATTACCTGTTACGTCGTTCTGTGAACCATTAGGATTCATTCACACACAGTTTTGTTCATTGTTTTTGGGCCTAAGAAAATATTTTACTTGATCAGCTGTTATTTGTTCAGCAGCGCTACAAAAATTCTCCATGCTGATCAGGCCTAATTGCATACCACGTGGCATGCTCCATAAGCGGGTTTACCTGCATTCATTTCTGCTTTTACACAAAAGAAAAAAGCCTGCTTTCTGCTTTTACTTAAAGGGGTTGTTTGACTTCAGTAAGTGGCATTTATCATGTAGAGAAAGTTAATACAAGGCACTTACTAATGTTTTGTGATTGTCCATATAGCTTCCTTTGATGGCTGGATTCATTTTTCCATTACACACAGTGCTTTTTCCTATAGTGTGCAACCACGGGCACCAGTGCTGGATTGCAGGGTGGTCTGTAACCAAGGAAACGAGCCGTGTATAATGTGATAGAAAAATAAATCCAGCCAGCAAAGGAAGATGGCAATATGGACAATCGCAATACATTAGTAAGAGCCATGTATTAACTTTCTCTACATGATAAATGACATTTGCAGAAGTAAGATGACCCTAGTACATATTTTTTAAGACTTGGCATGCATATGATATGCAGTGCACCTTTGAGTAAGTGTGCCCTTACATGGTGCAGCATGGATATGGGATGGATTACATCCCAGCTGCACCTGCACTTGACGGTTACAACCTGGCTGCACCAGCATTTGACATTTACTGCCGAGCTGCACCTGCACTTTCCATTTAATGTTGCACCTCCATTTGCCATTTACTTCCAACCTGTACTTGCAATTTACTGCCGGGCTACACCTGGACATGCATTTGCTATTTACTGCTGTACATGCCATTTGCTGCCAGGCTGCACCTGCATTTGCAATTTAATGCTGAGCTGAACCTGCATTTGACATTTACTGCCATGCTTTAACTGCATTTGCGATTTACTGTCTGGCTGCACAGGCATTTGCCATTTACTGCCGAGCTATACATGTATTTGCCATATATTGCCAACCTATACTTGCCTTTTACTGTCTGGCTGCATCTGCACTTGCCATTTTATGCCAGATTGCACCTGCATTTGACATTTACAGCTGGGCTGCAACTGGACTTGCATTTGCTATCTACTGCAGTACTTTACTGTCAAACTGTACCTGTTCTTGCTATTTGCTGTCAGGCTGCACCTGTACTTGCCAGTTACTGCTGGGCTGCACCTGCAATTGGCAGTTACTGCCAGGCTGCACCTGTACTTGCCGGTTACTGCCGGACTGCACCTGTACTTGCCAGTTATTGCCGGCCTGCACCTGTACTTGCCAGTTATTGCTGGGCTGCACCTGCAATTGCCAGTTACTGCCAGGCTGCACCTGTACTTGCCAGTTATTGCCGGGCTACACCTGTACTTGTCAGTTACTGCCAGGCTGCACCTGTACTTGCCAGTTATTGCCTGGCTGCACCTGCACTTGCCAGTTACTGCCAGGCTGCACCTGTACTTGCCAGTTATTGCCAGGCTGCACATGCACTTGCCAGTTACTGCCAGGCTACACCTGCACTTCCCAGTTACTGCCAGGCTGCACCTTTACTTGCCAGTTATTGCCGGGCTGCACCTGCATTTGCCATTTACTGCTGGGCTGCACCTGCATTTCTCATTTAATGCTGGGCTGCACCTGTAACTGCCAGTTACTGCCAGGCTGCACCTGCAATTGCCAGTTACTGCCTGGCCGCACCTGTACTTGCCAGTTACTGCAAGGCTGCACCTGCACTTGCCAGTTACTGCCAGGCTGTACCTGTACTTGCTAGTTACTGCCAGGCTGAACCTGTACTTGCCAGTTACTGCCAGACTGCACCTGCACTTGGCAGTTACTGCCAGTCTGCACCTGTACTTGCAGTTATTGCCGGGCTGCGCCTGTTCTTGCCAGTTACTGCCGGGCTGGACTTGTACTTGGCATTTACAGCCAGGCTGTACCTGTACTTGCCATTTACTGCCAGGCTGTACCTGTACTTGCCATATGAAACAATGGCAAGTACAGATGCAGCCAAGGAATTAGTAGTAATCCACATGCAGAACATGCAGCCATGCTGCACAGTGTAATGAAAAGTTACACTATGATTCATTTCAGTAGCATGTACAAATAATATATATTTTTCATTATGTGCATATAGCTATGTGTGACATATGAAAATGACTACAGATCACAGGGACTGTATTTCCACTGGTACTACATTGCACATTAAAGTGTCCCTTAATTTACAGCCACTACTAGTGATTGTGCCTCCTTTTCAAAGAGATGAGATTAAAAAAAAGTATCTAATCTTTGTTAAAACCAGTTATTTCTCCAATTCAGTGTCCGGAGAGGTAGTAGCCTCATTATGGCCTATTCTCCTGATTAATTACAGTGTCATTTAGTTAAAATTCTCAAAGACGGGCTATGGAGTACATGGTACCCATCGTGCCTCATGATCATCTTTAGAGCAAATGATGAAAAGGAGGGAAACATTAAATGGTCTGTAAATAACATATTGAACAAACAGCCTAGAACAAATCCCATTAAAAAATGCACTTAGCAAAAAAACTAAAATAATGGTGCTAATTAAATGGAGAGTAGAGCATAGCTTATCTCTGCAGACAGGAAATTATACCTCGGACCTCCGTGTCTGACTTTTAATAACTCCTTGTATGAAATGCCATGGAAAATGAGGAAGCACAATGATAATCAAACTGCAAGCGTAATGTGATTGCAGAATTATCTTCTTTTTTTTTTTTTTGGACTGCGTCCCTGGTTAACTGCTTATCACGTATATAACGGTGCAAAGATGACAAATGCATTAGTGATATAGATGATGATGCTCTCTGCTTACAGAATTGTTGAGTTCTACTGCCATAGGGAGGGCTCTCAGCAGTGGAAGTGATACATTTTAAAGAATGCTTTTAGCTGACGGATAAAATGTATGGTTTTGAAAGTCTTGCAGCGAAAATGTATAGTTAGATGGAAGCCATGCTATACCACAGAGCAATTTGTTATACACTAATGGCTCCATATTCTGAGATTACAAATGGTACCCTCAACATCACATGAAGAGCCTACAAAAGCCTCTATGACTAATCAAAATTAACTTTAGTGGTGAGCAGAAGGCTTAGACCTTGGAAGTTTTTATTTCAATAGTTTGATAGCTTTTTTATAATTTTTTTAAAATAACTATAGAAAACCGAATGTATTTTACTTTTAGCATAAGATAGGAATTTCCATTGGTTGCAATTATAGCGACTTCTCAGCCCAAACTAACACACTAAATCAAATATGACGAGTTGATGAATGTATGCCTAATGTCGAAGAAGGTTGCAGGTTACGATGATTCTGTATTATTCAATCAGTAGTTGAGTTTTCATGGTCACCCAGCAGATTGAGTTACCTGAGTGAAAAAATATATTCTTATCAAGACATTTTTGTACTTAAAAATGTTCTTCTCTTTTCTTTATTTCTAGGGAGTGAATCAGTTATTCAAACTAGAAAATCAATGTGTCCATCTTGTATGGGTAAGTGAAATTCTGTTTTCTATTAATGCCAGTTAGCCAACAATAACTTCCCAAAGTAAAAGGTCCCCAATTTAACTAAATATTTGCTGAAGCTAAATAAGGCCATTCATATTGAAGGGGTTGAAGAGAATTAGAAGAGATGGCTGCTTTCTTCAAGAAAGAGCACCACACCTGTCCATGGGTTAGGTCTGGTATTTAGAGATGAGTGAATTTCTCAAAAATTGAATTCGGCCACTTTGCCAAATTTTTGGAAAAAGTTTGGTTCGATCCTAATTTATTAGTGGTGAATCGCATTAATGAAATGCTATTTCCTGGCTGCAGAGAGCCTTTATAGTGGTATAGAATACCGTGCCTTGCAGTAACATGCATAAGGAGTCTGCTGTGGTAGTGAAACAATACCGTGAGTCAGTATGACATGCAGATAACAGGCGTCGCTCTTAGAATCCTTGCACACTTTACTTATTTGGGCAGTTACGGGTCCAAAACTGACCAAATAACTCAAGTGCGAACTCAGTCGTACAGGTCAATGTTAGTGTCAAGAAGAAGTGCACTCCTTTTACACCGTCGGCAGCTGATTCCACATAGATGTCTACAGAAGCTGTTCTATTAAACGCTTATACAAGTAGAGCCTGCCTGACAGAGTAGAGAGGGTGTCAGCAGGAAGTTTGTGTTGACATCACTGATTATTTTGCCCTTCCTCTGATCCATTGGAACAATAAACCCCAAAAAACGATTCCTGTCTGGGGAGCATCCGCCTTCACTCGGTTAGCATTTGGTCAGTAATCCATCAGTATTGCTAAAGCCCAAAAAAACAGGAGTGGATCCAAAACAGAGATTACACGTGAATGGAATATTTGCACGTCTTCTGTGTTTTGTACCCACTCCTGCTTTTGGCTAGCAAATCATAATCCAATTCTGCAGAAAAAGAGGAGAAGTCATGCAGGCCTGAAAGGCAAAATAGTGGCTCAGATATAAAATGGGATGGGAACAACATAAGAAGTCCACAGAGTGAACCTATGACATAGTGGTGAGGTGGAAGCAACACGAGGAGACCACAGAGTAGCCCAATGACAGTGTAGAGGTGGCAGAAGCATCATCAGGAGGCCACAGAGTGGCACAATGACAGAGTGTGGAGGTGGCAGCAGCAGCAGCATGAAGAGACCACAAAGACCACAGAGTGTGGAGGTGGCATCACTAGCATCAGGAGGCCACAGAGTGGCACAATGACAGAGTGTGGAGGTGGCAGCAGCAGCAGCATGAAGAGAACACAAAGACCACAGAGTGTGGAGGTGGCATCACTAGCATCAGGAGGCCACAGAGTGGCACAATGACAGAGTCTGGAGGTGGCAGCAACATTAGGAGGAGGCCACAGAGTGGCACAATGACAGTGTAGAGGTGGCAGCAGCAGCATCAGGAAGCCACAGAGTGGCACAATGACAGAGTGTGGAGATGGTGGCAGCATCAGGAGGAGGCCACAGGTTAGCACAATGACAGTGTGGAGGTGGCAGCAGCATCAGGAGGCCACAGAGTGGCACAATGACATAATGTAGAGATGTCAGCAGCAGCAGCATCAGGAGGAGCCCACAGAGTGGCTCAATGGCAGTGTGGAGGTGTCAGCAGCAGCATCAGGAAGAGCCCACAAAGTGGCACAATGATGAAGTGTGGAGGTGGCAGCAGCATCAGGACGAGGCCACAGGGTGGCACAATGACAGTGTGGAAGTGGCAGCAGCAGCATAAAGAGATGGCAGAGACCACAGAGTGTGGAGGTGGCAGCACTAGCATCAGGAGGCCACGGAGTAGCACAATAACAGAGTGTGGAGGTGGCGGCAGCAGCATCAGGAGGATGTCACAGGGTGGTACAAAGACTGTGGAGGTGGCAGCACTAGCATCAGGAGGCCACAGAGTGGCACAATAACAGAGTGTGGAGGTAGTGGCAGCAGCAGCATCAGGAGGAGGCCACAGGGTAGCACAATGACAGTGTGGAGGTGGCAGCAGAATCAGGAGGCCACAGAGTGGCGCAATGACAGAATGTAGAGGTGGCAGCAGCAGCATAAGGAAGCCACAGAGTGGCACAATGATGAAGTGTGGAGGTGGCAGCAGCATCAGGAGGAGGCCACAGGGTGGCACAATGACAGTGTGGAAGTGGCAGCAGCTGCAGCATGAAGAGACCACAGAGACCACAGAGTGTGCATGTGGCATCACTAGCATTAGGAGGCCACAGAGTGGCACAATAACAGAGTGTGGAGGTGGCAGCAGCAGCAACAGGAGGAGGTCACAGGGTGGTACAAAGACTGTGGAGGTGGCAGCACTAGCATCAGGAGGCCACAGAGTGGCACAATAACAGAGTGTGGAGGTGGTGGCAGCAGCAGCATCAGGAGGAGGCCACAGGGTGGTACAAAGACAGTGTGAAGGTGGCAGCAGCATCAGGAGGCCAAAGAGTGGAAAGGTGACATAGTGTTGAGGTGGAAGCAGCATCAGGAGACAACAGAGTGGCAAGGTGACATAGTATGGAGGTTGCAGCAGCATCAGGAGACCACCGAGTGGCCAGGTGACATAGTGTGGAGGTGGAAGCAGCATCAGGAGACAACAGAGTGGCAAGGTGACATGGTGTAGAGGTGGCAGCAGCATCAGGAGAACACAGAGTTACCCGGTGAATAAGTGGGGAGGTGGGTGGCAATACCAGTACCAGCTGAAGATGGTGGGTGAAAGAAGGAGCACTTGGCATCAGATGTGTTGCATCAGACTGGTGGCAACATAAGAATAGTAGCTGAGGCAGGTAGCCAAAAGAAACTGGTCTCTTTTGTCAAAGTGTTGGTATGGCACCATGGATGATCTAGTCTGTGGCATCAGGCATTGGTGGGTGGAAATCCTGGCTGATCCACACCTGATTCTTCTTGACAAAGGTCAGTTTCTCCACAGTTTGGGAGGACAGGCGAGTTCTTCTTGGGGTAACTATGACCCTCACCGCATTAAATGACGGCTCTTATGCCACACTAATGGCCAGGCAAGACATCTTTTCCAGGGCAAATTCTGCTAGTTGGAGTCACAAATCCAGTTTGGCTGCCCAGTAGTCCAGCGGATCTTCTATGTGGGATGGCAGGGTGCTGTCCAAGTATGCCACCACCTGCTTGCTCAGGTCCTGCTCCAGGTCTAGCTGCTGCTGCTGGTGAGTAGTTTCATCACAAGGCGGGTAAAGAAAGCTGCTCATCAGCAACTCTAGACTCAAGTTGCTGCTGATGAAGCTGGAACTGCCACAGCAGCCATGGCAGAGGAACATAAGCGCAGAGGGCCCCCTGGTCAGACCTGAGACAGGATGGACGATGGCTCAGATAGGCAGCGGCCAACTGACTACATAGGATGTCGCTATAGTAGTTCAGTTTGTCCTCCCTCTCAGCGGGTGTAAAAAAGGCCCCGATTTTGGACCAGTAGAGAGGGTCCAACAAGGTGGAGAGCCAGAAGTCATCCCTCCCGAATGAAGACAATTCGACTGTCACTACACAAGCAAGTGAGCATGCATCGGGTCATTTGTGCAAGTGACTCGAAGGGACTCCCTGCCTCCATCTCCACTGCATACTGTGTGTCTGGGTCCTCTGCCTCGTCTTCCTCATTGCCCTGTAGCTCCTCTGGCTGCTCCTGCTCCTCCTCTTCAGTCACCTGTCTAGAAACCACTCATTTCGCTACCCATTGCTTTTTGCTCCAATGTCCTCCTTCTCCTCCAGTTCAGCCCCCACAGGGCTCATGTGGCCGTGAGATCTAGGCACCATGTCTCCAGTCCCCTGACCAGACAGATTTACAAGCATCGGTTCCAGGACATGAAGCAGTGGAATGACATTGTTTATTCCATAGTGATGGCGACTGACAAATAACATGGCCTCCTGAAAGGGCTTGAGCAAATGGCAGGTGTCACGCATAAGCTGCCACTTGCTGACATTTAAGTTACACAGGGGAGTACTCCTGTCCGCTTGGATCATCAAGAAATCGTTTATGGCCTTTCTCTGTTCATATAGTCAGTCGAAAATATGAAGGCTGGTATTCCAACGGGTGGAAACGCTGCATATCAGCCTATGTTGGGGCATACCGTTCTGCCGCTGCAGCTCAAGGAGGGTGTGCTTTGCGGTGTATGAGTGGCTGAAGTGCATGCAAAGTTTTCAGGCCATTTTTAGGATGTCTTGAAGATGGGTGGAAGACTTCAGGAACTGCTTGACAACCAGATTGAACATGTGTGCCTATGAAGGCGCATGGCTCAGCCCTCCTTGAAGCCGACACCATATTCTTCCCATTGTCGGTCACCATGGTTCCGATTTTGAGTTATCACAGAGAACGCCAGGATTAGATTTCTTAATAAAAAACACAGAGCAGTTCCTCCCCGTGTGACTAGGTTCGCCCATGCAAACGAGGTGCAGAACAGCGTGACACCGCCGTGCCCTGCACATGTGGTATCATGGAGGAGCACTGTGAATTGTCCCTGCAGTGGAGGCTGAGAACACAGTGGAGGATGAGGAGGCGGACATTGTCGCAGGACCAACAGCGTGAGAACATGGAGGCGGAAGTGGCGTCACCTGGCCAAGTTGCTGTTGTGGCTGTGCAGGAACCACATTCACCCAGTGGGCAAAGTACATGTATTGTCCCTGCCCGTAGTTACAGCTCCACACGTCGGTGCTGCCATGCACTTTGGCAGACACCAACAGGCTCAAGGACTGGCCCACCTTCTGTTCTATATACGTGTGCAGGGCTGGTACTGCCTTTTTGGCAAAGAAATGATGGCTTGGGACTCTCCACCTCGACTCAGCACAAGTCATCAGTTCTCTGAAAGGTTCAGAGTCCACCACTTGGAAAGGGAGGGACTGCAGCACCAGCTACTTTGATAGGAGCAAATTCACCTTCTGTGACATTGGATGAGTGCACGCATACTATTGTCTCTTGGCAATTGTTTCGGTGATCAATTGCTGATGGAATGACTGACGAGGAGGAGGAGCAGGAGCATCAGTACCAGCAGATGATGGGAAGGACAGACGGCTCCCTTTCGGCTGAGGTGGTGGAGCCTTGATTGCCTGAAATTAGGTGCGTGTCACTGGGTGCTGCCGAGATTGCTGCGGCAGGCTGGACTACCACATCGGAGCCACGGTTCTCCCAGGCCACTTTATGGTGATGCTGCATATGTTGACGCAGGGCCATGGTGCCAACAGTGGCACCCTGGCCACGCTTCACCTTCTGCCCACAGATTCTACAAATGGCCATGTTCAACTCCTCCGGCGGCTTAACAAAAAACTGCCACACTGCCGAGTAGGTGATTTTACCCCCAACACTCCGCACCGAGTGACTGCTACCGCCGCTGCTTACGTGAACCCCTGCACCACTACTTTCTAGGCAGGTAGGCTCCTGTGAAGCGGGTAGTTAACCCCTGTAACATTTGGCTCCCAACCCCCCACTGCTGCCACTCTGCTGACTCCCGACCACCCTAGCGACTTGCTGGCTCCACCACTGCCTCACAGGCAAGCTGTCATCCTCTTCTCCTGATGATGATGAAGCCCCAATTTACCTGGCTCCCAAGTGCGATCAGCTACATCATCATCATCGAGTACTGTCTGCACATCACTGTTGTCCTCCTCTATGGTCTCTGGGTCAGGAGCCTGACCACTCACAACACCAGCTCCAACAAAACTCTCCTCATCACAACTTGTCCGCCTACCGGAAGAAGAGGCAGATGTCTCCTCCACATCTTGGCTGCCCAGTATCAGCTGACTGTCCTCTAGTAGCTCATCCTCGCTGTATAGTGGAGCTGAGCCCACAGCATATAATACTTCTCTGGTTGAGGGAACAAAAAAGGACAGAGGCAGGTTGAGGACAGTTGAGGGCACAGAGCCTGTTCTTGGGCCATGCCAATTAAGGGTTGTGTCTGATGAACCCACCCACTCTTGCCTGGGGTTGTCTGATATCACTTAGGACGAAGTGGATGACCGAGTCAACCAGTCAAGAACCGCTGGGTTGCTGGTCAAGACACAACCGCTAGATGACACCGGGCATACAGGCCTCTCGCTGTTACTCCTGTTACCATGCCCCCTTACTCTGCTGCGACCTGTGCTTGCGCCAGAAACATTTAGGCCTCTTTCACTCCTCTGTGCAGGGCCTGGCACTTCTCTGTCTGACATACTGTTAGATCAAATAAATAAAAAGGAAATTAAAACACCCCAAAAGATTCTGTACTTTTCTCACTTCACCACACAACGGCTAATAAGCCCTAGTTTTTGTCCACTAATACACGCCAAAAAGGGATTTAGAACATATAACTGCACTGCTGAACGGCAAATAATATATATTTTTTTGCCACTAAAACATGCCAAAAAAGGCTTTAATTTCTCACTTCACCACACAACGGCAAATACTATTTTTGTGCCATTAATACACGCCAAAAAGGGATTTAGAACATATAACTGCACTGCTGAACGCAAATAAAATATATTTTTTGCCACCAATAGACACCAAAATGGGCTTTAGAACATATAACCACCACTGATCCGCAAATAGGCCCGTATTTTTTTCCACTTATACACGCCACAAAAGGCTTTAGAATATATAACTAAACCGCTGAACGGCATAAAATATGTAATTTTTTGCCACTAATAGAAGCTAAAAAGGGCTTTAGAACATATAACTGCACCTCTGAACGGCAAATAATATATATTTTTTTACCACTAATACATACCAAAAAGGGCTTTAGAACATATATCTGCACCGCTGAACAGCAAATATATATTTTTTTTACCACTAATGCATGCCAAAAAGGGCTTTAGAACATATAACTGCACTGCTGAATGGCAAATAGACCGTTATTTTTTTCCACTTATACATGCCCCCCCAAAAAAGGCTTTAGAACATATAACTACACTGCTGAACGCCAAATAATATTTATTGTTTTGCCACTAGAACATATAACTGCACCGCTGAACGGCAAATAGGACCTTATTTTTTCCACTTATACACACCACAAAAGGCTTTAGAACATATAACTGCACCGCTGAACGGCAAATAATATATATTTTTTGCCACTAATACACACTAAAAAGGTTTTTGGAACATGTAACTGCACTGCACAATGGCAAATAAAAGTATTACACACTGACTACTGTGACAGCTCCGGCCGGGGGCCCCTAATTTATGTTGTATGTAAAGTTTAAAGTTCTCTCTCGTTCAAACAGCACTTGCACCCCAATAACAAGAACGGTTTGCTTGAATTACAGAGCTGTATAATGGCAATTTGGATCCGCAGTCAGTGCAGCAAGGTGTAATAGGATTGTTTTTATTACCCAGGCTGTAACCTTCCTTACTGAACCCTGTTTTGCTTCAAAACTATGGAATGACTCCTCCCTGTCCTTTCCCTGAACTTCCATACAGCAAAATAAAATTTTTAAAGTCTTTTCTACCACTGTACCTAGAATCTGCTGACATCTCTCCCTGCACTAAGTACACTGGAAAATGGCTGAATCCAAGATGGCTGAGGCTATTTATAGGGCTGTGACATCACAGGGCTGGCTGGCTGTTGATTGGCTGCATGCATGGCATTTTGGGTGATCCCTCGTTCCCAGAGTTCCTTGCTCCATGTCTAAACACGTGCAGCAGCCATTTTAGGAAAATATGTCGTTACCATGAAGCGTGAGAAAATTCGGATTTGGTGCAAATCGACAATTTCTTGAAATTCGGATCGAATTCCACTTCGTCAACTTTGATTCGCTCATCTCTACTGGTATTTCGTTGAAATGAATAAACTTGAGGAGCAATGCCATTCCATCAGTTTGTTAAATGTTTTGGAAGTAGAAAGGCACTGAAGTCATGACATCATCCTCTGGATGCTTTTAACAATGTCTGGGACAAGAGATCATAAATTGTAGCATCTGAGATACAGAGAATGCATGATATAAACGCCAAAGCATTAATGCCAGCCGACACGGCCACTACCCTTTGAACAGAGCTGGGCTTCTGGCGCCATTCTAAGTGGTACTTCCAGCACCTATGGGAAAAATTTGATTGGCAGGGTTGCTGGGCATTAGATCATATAGGATAGGTCATCATTATTCTGAGTTGTTTTAGCCATGGTCAAAGCATGAAATCGATGGCCTGCATCTATGTGTGTAAGCAAATATTCTGGTTGAAGATGGACATAAAGAGAAAGAATGGGATAAAAAAAAGTAGCAACTATTTTTTTAGAGTTCTTCCTTATTCTCCATGTGAAGGAGGGTTATGACATGTTTTTTATATAAAAAAATGCAATTGTTACATGCCATGAATACTCTTTAGGAAGTCTGATTAAAGGAGTTTTTATTCTCCAAAATTTATTTCAAAGTAAGCATACCACATGTAAGGTTACTGCCCTGAAACATAACCATAACTTTCCTGTGCAAATCCGGTCTTCTAATCCAGTTCTTCTTATAGAAATAAGGTTTTTGGTGCATGATTGGTGGGGCTGCTGTGTTTGGTGCACCTCCATTACTGCCACCCCACTCTCCACCCTTGTTAGATTGACAGCTCCTGACATTTCTGAGGTGGTAGTGAAGATGCCGGGGAAGCCGGGTGCACAGAACAGAATCGCCCTGCCAACAGTGCACCTAAAACCCTTTTTGCATAAAAACAAAAACAATCTCTCAGGATTAGAAAACCAGATTTTAACAAAAAAGTTTTGGGTCTGTTTCAGGGCATCTACCCTTTAACTTACTTTTGTCCCTAGTCAACTTGTCCGATCACATTCACTGCCAAAACAAAATACCTATAAAAGGGGTTATCCCATGAATAATATAAAAATATAAATCAGATATCATGTAGGTCTTTCTAACAAAGCCAGAACTAGCCCTGTACCTCACATGGATCCAGAGATCCCCCCATTCATTAATCTGATAGATTTATATCAAGCTGGCAGCTCAAGGAGAGGGTCCTTTCTGCTGAAGCTCAGGAGGCGTGTCCATGCTCTCTCTATCACAGATCAGGAGGCAATTGAAGGATGAAACTGAGCGTTTGTAACCATTTCAATGAGCAGGACAAAGAATTATGAAAAAAACGTGGCAAGTGCTGCTATACAGATATATTTTATTGAATAACTCAGTGGCTATGCAAAATTTTTAATTGAATAATATTTTTTTGTGGGACAATCCCTTCAAGATACTTATAAAGAAATATAATCATACAAAGGATAACCTCAAAGTACCTGTGAAAAAAAAACCTAAAGAATGAAAAAAGTTAAAAACTGTTGTTGAACTTGAACTGTTGGTGGAAACCAAGAAACTACCAAATAAAAAATGGAAATGTAAAAACACAATGGAGGAAATTTTTTAAGATTAGTGTTTCATACAGTGTTTCAAACTCCCTCAGAATGTTGTAAAATACTACATACTAGCAAAAGGACCCAATTTCACATTGGTATATTTCATCTATGATATAAAGATCAGTTCACATCCAGCTAGTTGCTGCTGTATATGGGGTTCCCACCCCTATACATGTATATAATAAAGAGACAGCAGTTTTTCCTTGTTTTGAATTAGCTTTTTTATTTTCAAAGGTAATATGTGGCCTTCCTCAGACACTGTGCCGCAATTGAATTGAAGGATCAGTAGGAAAGGATTACACCGCTTGGTATAGGAGCTGTCTCACCTTACAACATAACAGAGCAAGACAGCCTTCCTCAATTCAATTGCGGCACAGTGTCTGAGGAAGGCTCTGCGTAGCCGAAAACCTTTGCACATAGTGCCGCATATTACCTTTGAAAATAAAAAAGCAAATTCAAAACAAGGAAAAACTGTTGTATCTTATTATATATTTCATCTATTTCATTTAATGTTTGTGTGTATCGTTAAAAAATAATGACAATATCCACTTTAACAGGGACATCTACAGTACCCGGCCCCTTTAACAATGACCTCCACAGCAGCCTGCCCCCGTAACAGTAGCATCCATAGTGCCCTCCCCTTTAACAGTGACCTCCACATCGGCCGCCCCTTTATTAGTGACCTCCACAGTACCTCATCTCGTTAACAGTGATTTCCACAATAACCCGCCCCTTTAACAGTGACCTCCTTTCCCTTAAAATGTGACCTTCACAACTCTGCGCCCCCTTAACAGTAACATATACAGCACCCCGCCCCTTAACACTGACCTCCAAAGTGGACTGTCCCCTTATCTGTGACCTCCACCGTTCCCGGCCCTCTTAACAAAGACCTCCACAGCACCCGCCCCTTTAACAGTGACCTCCACAGCATCCTTCCCCCTTAACAGTGACCTCCACAGCAGCTTGCCCCTTTAACAGTGACTTCCATAGCCGCCCCCCCTTTCTTAGTGACCTCCACAGTACCCAATCTCCTTAGCAGTGATTTACATAACACCCCGTCCCCTTAACAGTGGCCTCTACAGCAATCTGCCCCTTAACACTGACCTCTATAGCGGACCGTCCCCTTAACTGTGATCTCCACAGCAGCCTGCCCGTAGGGTGACCAGTGGTCCGGTTTTAGGGGACAGTCTGGCGTTCAGACTCCCTGTCCTCCGTCCAGCGCATGGCCTGGACGGACACATGGAAGTCCTTTTGAACAGCTCACTCTCAGACAGCAGCAACTTCCTTCCCACCAATACAGCTGACAGAAGTTTATTTTTACCGTCATTTTTTCAGTCCCCGTCGGCTGTGGAGTGGGAGACAATGTGGCTTAGCGGGACCTGGAGGCGGGTTTTTAAGTTCGTCTTTTGAGGGTTGCCTGAATGGCCACCCTACCTTCCTTCTGAACTGTGACCTCCACAGCACTCCGCTCCCTTAACAGTGTCATCCACAGCGCATTGACCCTTTAAAGCTGACCTACAGTAGTGAAGAAAAATGGCTGGGTTGTTATGGAAACCTGGTGTAAAGCTGTGTGTATGTGGAAACTAAGGGCCTGCAAGCTTCTATTGGCAGATAAGGGTCATGTGACCAGGCTTCCATTGGATAATGCATTTTTTGGGAATATATCTCAGGAACGGTACATCCTAGAGAGCTGAGACCCGGTCTAAAACCTTCCCGGACACCTGATATACCTGTGTGCCAAATTTCACAATTGTAAATGGGACTAATAGAAGTGAAGCTCAACTCTTCCATTCCAGTGCTTTAAGGACCCCTGCCAGTTTCCACTTCCTGATTCCTCACGAAGCATAAGAAATGACTACTCAACCAATTACTGACTGAGGCAGGTCACCTTGGCAGCTAGTCTTTGGCAGGGGTAGACATAGACAGAAGAGAGAGTCATTTCGAGTCTCTTGCTACTAGGGCTCCTGTGCAGCTGCACATGCTGCACCAGTCGTATGTCCACCCTTGCTGAGTAGTCATTTCCTGTGTGTTGAGCTGGACCAGGAAGTAAAGACCGGCACGGGGACCATGAAGCATCAAAACAGGAGCCAGAGGTGAGTTTAACTGATTTAATATTTTACAGCATCCTTCTGCCTTTTTTAATACTCTAATTAAGTCGGCAAACAACATAATCATCCAAGACATGCCCAGCATCCAATTATGCCTTTCTGTGCTGCCCGTGGCAGGAGGCACACTGACAGTGTACAAGAAGAAGTGGTGCAGATCTAACTGCTAGATGCCCCTAGGGCACATTCATTAAGACTGGCGTTTTAGATGCCAGTCTTAATAAAGCCCTGCGCTGGTAGTGGTTCCACCGAAGTAATGAAGAGGCGTCGGCCTCTCCATAACTTGGGAGCATCCAGTGCCAGTTCTAAATGTAAGACAGCCGCCGAGCTGTCTTACATTTAGACCATTTTCTACACCTGAAACAGTTGTAGAAAATGATGAATGCAACGCGTCTGCCAGACCCTCGCCTTCCCCACCTGCGCCATGCCCATAATTTTAGACCTGCCGTGAGCAGGGAGAAGTCACAGATAGCGCCTGCGCCTGAAATACGACTAATATAGATGTATTTCAGTATAATAAATGACACCCCCCCCCCCACAGTTTTCTTTTGTGCAAAGGTTTAGATAAATCTCCCCCATTATGTATGTCACATATCGTCCTACTTGCGGAGCCTTTTATATAGCAGCACCGGCATTATGGCTAGGGTTACATAGTCACATTTTGCCTACTTTTCTGCAGCATGTAGATGGCTGATTTCCTTAATGTTGGTGCAGTGGAGCAGGGCTGCAGTGCCTATTGTGTTGCAGTCATACTGCATATAACCTTTTTTGTATGTGACATATTACTTTGACTATGAAAGGATGTCATGTTGCTGTTTAACAAATCTTTAGCCAAACTCAGAGCTCCAGATATAAACTTAAAGCATACCTCAAACTGAAACGCTCAATTTCATAGGATTTGCACCCACCATGTGATATTTTAGGTCTCTATTCTAAAATGTAACTTAAGCACCCCTCAGATAACCACAGCCTCAGTAGTCAGTCAGTCACTGAGCAGGAGTGCAGTCAGGGTATGTTCACAGAGTTTAAATTCCACGCAGATTTCAGGGTGGATTCTGCACTGAATTTCACATGGAAAGTGGAAGATCAGCATCCCATGGTTTTCAGTGGAAATCTAAGTTTCCGCTCATACAGCCACAGATTATTTTCCATAAACATTTCAAAACCTTGCCATGAAGAGACATAAATCCCTTGGTGCTTAAACTGTGACAGTCAAACTGTATTATCTCTACTAGAGATGAGCGAATTTCATATTTTGAAATTAGTTCATGCTTCGTTTACTGGTAAAAGGTAAATTGTGTTATGGATTCTGTTACCACGGACCATAGCGAAATTCTATGATGGAATGCCCTTAGAGGCATTCCATTATTCATTCCATCATAATAGTCTATGGGCTGCAAAACGGATCTATCCCGTTTCCGTTATGCGTTTCCATTATGCACGGGAGTCTTCGCAAACCGGGGGGGGGGGGGGTGGCTAATTGGGCACTATTTGGCTGTTTTCACTTAGGAGAGTACTCACTTTTGTTGCCACGGGTTTAGGCATTTTATGGCTGTGTGTTGAGTAATTTTGAGGACACACTAAATTGACACTGTTATACAAGCTGTACACTGACTATTTTATATTGTATCAAAGTGTCACATCTTCAGTGTTGTCCCAGGAAAATATTTAATAAAATATTGACAAAAATGTGAGGGGTGTACTCACTTTTGTGAGATACTGTAGATAGATAGATGCAAGATACATAGATTGATTACATAGATCATAGATGATAGATAGATAGATAGATAGATAGATAGATATGATATAGATAGATAGATAGATAGATAGATAGATACTGTAGATAGATAGTCCTCAGTTAAGGTGCACGGACTGCCGGATCCTCAGTCTAATTTATAACGAGGCATATGCCAACAGGCTATGATAAATCAGGGCCATTGTGTTTTCATACTTCTTCCTATATGCAGAGAATCCAGTTGGTGTAATATTTATTTATGAAATTATTTATGAAATGATTATGTATTTATCGATCAGTGAATTTACCCGTGAATTAAAAAAAATGATCTATGAAAACTGTCAGGAATAATTTAAAGGAGTAGCCATAAGTACACCATTAGTTTGTATACAAGTAACAGTGAAACGGGGTCACCTTAAATGTGACTCGGTTATAATGCCGGAGGCTTTACAAAAAGGTCTCTAATATATAGAGTAATACCTGTGGGGTTTCATGATATTTACGTTAAGCACATCAGATCCTTGGTCGCACGTAAGTAAATAACATAAGGCTTGTCTTACAGGGTCACCATCAAAGTGTTTTTTTCATACAATTTCATTATAATACCAGGCTATTTAATAAACACAACGCTGGGTCTTATTAGTTTCTATATCCCAGCTGGGTTGTCTCATATTTAATATATACATGTATCAATATAATATGGAAAATGTCATCACTAGGTTAAAGGCAGTCTGCCTTTAGTCCGCCACATGAGTTTCCAAAGGGGCTTATACTTAATCTACTCTGACTCAAACACACACACAAAATAATAATAATCATATTCCGCAGCACTTTACAATCAGGGGGTTTATGTTCAGACAGTCATAAATAACATGGCAACAGACAAGTAAATAATTACAACAAGAGGAATGAGGGCCCTGCTCGCAAGAGCTTACAATCTATGAGGAGATAGGTGTCATGTGGTTAAGGTTAATTTTATTTTAGCCACATGACATAAATGTATTGGTGTCTCCAAATAAACTTTAGAACTTGCCTTTGTAGAATAAGAACATGGGGGTTATTCCATGATAAGTTATCCCTTAACCACTGATGGGGAGTCCGGCCACTAAGAGCCCCACAATCACTAATACAGAGGTCCGTATTCCGCTATTTGAATGGTTCATGTCTACCGCTACGTTAAACTCTATAGGACTGCTGGAGATAGCCAAGCACTTATACAGGGCTAACTATGGCAGCTCCACAGAGTTGGATGGAGTAGCGGACACACGTGCGTGCTTGTCACCGTGTCAAAACACGGAGAATGGGCTCCGATTCTAGCGATTGGGGCATTCATTAGATGATGTAAGGTTGGATGGTACTCCAAGTGATTGGGTCTGTGGGCAACAGGAGATGGTTCCCAGGCCAGGTAATAATGAAAATTCAGACTCCTGTACTCCACTTTGCTATTAAGGTAATGCTTTATTCAATGAGCGGATTTCCAGTCAAAATTTTTTTCGGCATATAGCCTTCTTACGGCATAACTGGTTGAGCCGCATGGATAGAAGAAAAAACATAGGAATAAAATGCCCACAGCGGGTAGCAGTAAGCTGCAATGGTATGGGGCTCTATGGCCCTGGCTGTCGTGCAATGTAGAATTAGGCTATAGCCTAGAGGAAAGGGCGCTCATTAGTCAGCCCTCAACTGTTCATACCCAATAAAATTAT
Organism: Bufotes viridis; assembly: GCA_033119425.1. NCBI lineage: Eukaryota > Metazoa > Chordata > Amphibia > Anura > Bufonidae > Bufotes > Bufotes viridis. Next base: position 102,630,026 of record CM065590.1, read on the forward strand.
TCCCCCTTATGAATATATTTTAATAACGTGTAAGTACTTAATAACAGAAGTATTTTTTCCATATACATTTTGAGGAACTGTGTCTCTCTTTGTTAGTAATCCCTACTAGACGCCACTAGAGATTGCTGATGATTACCTACAGGAGATAGAGCCCCATTCTTCATCTCCAAGCTTCTCCCACTAAATTATTTGTCCTCTCCTAGAAGATTGGTGGGAGAGGTCTCCGAGTAGTTACTGGTGTTTAGGAAACAAAAATGTCAATTTTGTCTTACATTGTCACAATAATTAAAGGGGTTTTACAAAAAGCGTTCTTCTGCAGGGAATATTCTCAAAGAAGATGTTTCTCTCCATGTCAAAAATCTGCATAATATAAAATGGAACTGAAAATCTGTCACAGGAGATCTTGTCTGGATAAGAAGGTGGTCCTGTCTTAGAGGTTTTCTTTTGAAAAGGTTTCACTGTATCTCTATTTAAAGGGACACTTCTGATAGTAAGGGGTATTTTTTTAACAAAAAATAAATAAAAAAATTTGGCCAGTGAAAAAGTACAAAATATTACCCTTCTATAGCAGTCAGCACAAGGAGATAAAGGGGTCACTTATTATCCAGAAATTCCCTGATATTGTGACTTTTCCCCGCTCACGGCAAGTCTAAAGATGGGGGTGTGGTGCGGAAAGGGTTTGGTCGACAGACCCGTCTCATTCATGATTTTCTACACCTGTTTTAGGTGTAGAAAATGGTCTAAATGTAAGCCAGCTAGGAAGCTGTCTTACATCTAGACAGGCACAGAATGCACTGAAGTTATCTAGAGGCCAACACCTCTTCATAACTCCGGCGGATCCACTGCCAGATATAGGAGTTATTAAGACCGGCGCCTAAAATGCCAGTCTTATTAAATGACTCCCAAAATTCCTATGTAGATAGGGAACCCATTGTAATTTTACGGCAAGGGAAAGATGTTATCTGCTAGTATAATAGTAGATGTTTAATTTAGGATGACAATATGATAGCTCTGTTGTTCTTTAGATAGGCCTAGATAAAGATATTCAGAGAAGAGCACTGTACTTATCAATGTAATGTGTGAGGCTCTAACTGAATCATTTATCTCCTTACCTCTCAGGCCACTCTGAACAGTCTGACTGAGAATCATGCTAGGTTGTGCTAGGAGTCCAAGGAAAGGATGGGGTAACTTAAAAAAAATTGATGGTAGCATCCCTTTAAGAAAATAGGTTTGAAACCAAAGACTAGCACAATAAAGACAGCAATCCTAACCACTGAGCCACTATGACCGCATGATATCACTCATAAAGTGCTTTGTGTCTCATTGAAGATTTGTAATGTTAAATGCTGCAATTTTCTATGTTGTAGCCCAGCAGGCAGTGCTGGTGTTTTCAATATGGTGTCCAAGAAGGAAATAATAAACCTGATAACAAGCTATCTCTGTTGCTGTACAGCTTTATTTTACCATAGCACAAGCATGAAAATTGATGGTGAATCTTGGCTCTTATCTGCTGTTCTTTAAAGATTTAATAAATCTCGGACATGTAATCTAATTGGTTTGATGAAAAGTAGAGCGAAAAATTCTCCCTTGTGCACTGATAATCAAGGTCGCTAATAACCTACAAAAGTGATATGGTTTTGTTGGCAAGGTCCTCCGAGACTAGTACAACTACTTGGGCCCTTGTCAATGTCATGGGCCATGAAGAAATACATGAGAGCGGACTGATGCATTATTGAAGCTCGGGGTTTCAAGTGCTCCTCAGCTCTTGCTTTACCTGCACATCTCCAGTCGCATGTGTCATCTACAGGTTTCATCTCAACCCAGCACAAAGTTTTGCTATTGGTGAATGAAAGGCTGGCAGCAAATTCTTTCCCAGCGGAGGACTAATTTATGCAGATCTATTCATTTATTCCTAGAGGCTTCCAACTCATTAGCTGTCAGCTTTTGTCGTCAGACTAACTCCATTTACATGTCCGCAGAGTGGGACGGATACATTTCTTTGCCTCTGGGCTCGCTGCAAGAGGGAATGCAAATCCCTGCTTGACTTTTATTTAATCAGGGCTTACTTCAGGAATTATATTGTCCTGATGTTTTCCAAGACCAAAGTGTCAAGGACTTGAACCAGTTAGAAATGCCTTTTTTTTTCTTTTTTCTTTGTTTAGTATCAGAATGTTCGAAAAAGTCTATAAGGCACAGTCCGACTTTAGCTCTGAACAGGCTTGTGAGGTTAACACAGGAAATCTTCAGAGGTGCACCTCATATATTTCTCTATATTGTGCTCAACGTGGCTTTTGCTTAAAGGGGTTGTCTGGGTTTAGCTCCATCTTTACTCCTCTAGCCCCCCTGATATGAGCATAGAAGCATTTCATGTTCCGATGCTCTCCCTTGCCCTTCGCTATATTGAGCAGAGAAAGGTTTTTTTGTTTACATTGGCACACTGCTAGGCGCTGGCTTCCATCCAGCAGTGTTCCCGGTGACATCACCATTTTACAGGCTAGGGCTGTGTTAAAGCCCGCCCATTAGTTCAGTCCCTATGGAAAACCCAATATGTCTCAGGATCTCTAAAAACTGCCTTTGCCCTCACGCCAAGTCTGAAATTGTGGGCGTGGCGTGGGCAGACAAGGTGACGGGCCAGCAGGCCTAAAACAGGTGTAGAAAATGGTCTAAATAGAAGACAGCTATGAAGGTGTCTTACATTTAGAACTGGCGCTGGTTGCGTCGAAGTTATGGAGAGGCCAGCGCCTCTGCGACAGCTGTCGGGCTTTATTAAGATCGGCATCTAAAATGCCGGTCTTAATAAATGTACCCATATCCTTTTCCTGATCTCATGCAGATCCGCTCAGCCTACTGTAGTAGGAATTACATAATATCGAAGCAATAAAATAAACCAGTGGGTGTCCAGCTAATTGAACTATAGTATGAATATATTTCTGTCCAGTATTTCATTAAGAAGGTGACGATTCTTGAGTATGAAACTATGACTATAGAGCCCAGCCAATTATATACCTCCTGAGGCTATTCATTCACTAGGTAAACTCTGCCTTCCAGCTTGATCATTTCATCAGTTCCTAATCAACTGGTGTGATGAATATTCACTCGTTCATCTCTGGTGATCATACAATCTTCTTAAACCTTCAAGCCCCAATGAAACTGTGCAGTGCATGCAAAGGTCTAGTCCAGCACTCGCTTTAGGATAAAGGATAACGATCGCATGCTATCCTGTCTTCATAAATGGTATTTGCCCATCAGCATCTTGCCAGTAGAACAGTTAGTATTTCAGCTTTCTTGAGTCATGGGAAGCCTAGCGACCTCAGATTTAGGTTATACCGAGCTCTGAAATGTTTAGCTTCTAAGAGAACAGAGGCATTTGCCCCAACCAATTCTCCAGGAAAAAATAAACAGTTCATCTTGATGGATGCACCTTTTGTCATATACGGTAATTTTTTTTACACGGGATATAAGGACACACCAATAGGATTTTTGCCTAGGGCCATTGACATCTTAAAGCGACCCTGATGTTAAGGTCTTTTATTCTTGACTTTTGCATTCCAGTTCTGGTTATTGCCATAAGAAATCTGTTATATGAAATTATCATCTCCAAATGCCATCTACTTCAAGGTAACAGATTAGAAGACATAGGATCATATGCTTAATTCCTATTTAATGGACTACAACGATTTAGTTACAGTTGGTGAAATGTCTATAGTAATAGAATGCATCCTAATTGTAGTGTAACCCAACTTTACTTAAAGTATGCCATAAATAGCAAACATTATAGCCCTTTAGCGGTATACATTCAATGCACTGTATGTTGGTAATAATTCGAAAACAATAAAATCCGTATTTCCTGTTATAAATGAAAATTTTACAGTCACTGCACAAAAGCTAGTTATTTTTTCCAGTATTAACTTTTGGCTGTTTTTTATATCTAGTTCAGCCACAATGACTGATTACAGTTTGGCTACAGGGATTTTGTGGTAGTCTGAAATTCATCTTATCAGAGACCTCCCAAGCTTTACATTTTGGCTCTGCCTGTTCAGACTAGCTGCTAAATACCATGGTGCTTGAAAGTTTGGGAACTGTTCAGAATTTTCTAGATTTCTGCATAAATCAGATTTTCACAATCCCTAAAAGTAGATAAAGATAACCGAATCAAAGAAATGAGTCAAGAAATCTGGGATGTCATCATTTATTTATTGAGAGATTATGTTTTTTTAATGATGTTGCTGTAAAGAAATTTACAAGCCTTTGACTACTTTGTACGTCCTGACTGTAAAATGAAGCCATATTACAATCATTTATTATACCATTGTCGGAACCATGTGTGACTCCATCTGTTATCGACCATTTAAAAAAGAAAAACATAATATATTTTGTATACTCTAATCCACACCTAAACCTGTCAAACATCCTATCTGTAAAAAGGAGACACTTTTGACATTTGCCTGCAGAATTAAAGTCTATGAATATGCTACAATATATGCACCATAGTACATCTGATACAGTACATTATTGTATTAAAAAAACATGGTGCAAACAGCCTTAATGCACTATAAGTGCAGTATGTGGGCTACTATAAAAAGGTTAGCCAACATTCAGGCGAAAAAAAAATGGCCATGAAAAACGAGCACACTGTCAGTTTTTCTGGCCCTTTTTTAACCATTTTCACATGCATTTTCTAGCCTTCTGTCCATTTTTAATAGCAATTTTGTGTCCATTTTTACAGCCATTAAAAATGGATGATCCCAATCCCTGCAGTATACATAATATCTACCACAGTGATAATTTGCAGTTTTTAGTTTTTTTTTTATTCCGCAAAAACCCCTTCAGTATCAAGAGATGAGCGACTGCCTCTGCGTGTGCAAATGGATGAGGTGAGTAAATTTTTTAACCCCTAAAAGGCCATTTTCCACTAGTTTATCCATTTTTTGTGGCCATTAGACAGGAGTGCACTCATCTAACGGCAGTACACTAGTGGAAAATTAGGGGTTAAAAAATGGTCCCAATGATTTAGTTTGGCCGTGAAAACATTGTTTTAGGTGCCAGATCGCAGATCGGACACAAAAACGTAGCTTGTAGCAGATTTGTGTTTGGTCAAAAAACTGAACAAACTGGAATGGAGTGAATCCTGATGCATACAGATCTGGTTTGTTCTATTTCTCAGATCCTTTGCCGGATCTCAAAACTGGAATGCAAAACACATGTGTGAACGTAGCCTTTCCCATGTCCCCAGCTTTGATAGTATTGTGTAGGTACTCTGGAGAGTCTGAACTGAATGCCATCAGTGTCTCTGTTTATGAAGTGCCTAAACTACCTAATTAAAAAACCTAGATTTGTTATCACTAAACGGGTCTCATTATTGCCTTGCAACACCATTGCACCGCTGCTTTTATCCAGCCCTCCACTTGCCTTCCTGCCTCGCACTCTAGCAACAGCATACCATCAAAAACACGCTACCGCCAGCAAGGAGCCCCAGAGAGTCAGGGAGTGCCCTCTCTATTCACTGCTCCAGGGAGTGGCGGCCACCGTAGACCACTACTTCTCTTATCAGTGTCACAACTACAGCTCCCATTCTTCTCACAGCACTCCCATTCAGGATCAATGCATAAGGATCTGGAATTGGTGGGTGACATGTATCTAAGGCCTATTTCACATGTCTGTATCCGTGACAAGATGATCAGTGGTTCATCCGTGAAGATGTCCGTTAAGTACCCATGTTAGGTCCGTGTGTCCATTTTTTGCCTTCCACATGTCATCCGTATTCCACATATACCGCTAAACTGAGAATGTCTGTGACTTGCTGACATGTGAAACAGGCCATATAAGGTCATCTTAAATTGAATAAAAATGGAAATAACAGAGCACATTGTACAGTAAATAAAAGATGCTCTGTAATAATTATAGTTATAGATATAAAAATATCAAAAATCACAGAAAAGGATACAAGACATCCTGCATGATATGATAACTGAATATACGGATGTACATGGCAACATTTATAAGGGAAAAAAAAATCACGGAAAATATTATTATAAACACATCTGTGCCCGCCTACCCCCGCTAAGGTGCTCTCAATCAGGCAGGTCCTACTCTAAACCTACCTAGGCCATTGGGAATCTATATTCAGGTGGGCACAGATGTATTTCGATCAAAAGCGAGTCTCAGATTTTCATACCAGAATAAGGCCTTAGTCTAGATATAATGTTTGCATCTATTGTGCTAGTGCATTATTTTATGTGATTTGTTGCTTAATTATAAAAATAGTAGATCAGTAGCCTTGACCCCACTGCCAAACAAGAAACAATTCAATACTAAAATAGAGTATGTATACCTTTAAGGGCTGGAAAATCCCCATCAAAAGTGTCCAGGCTTTTAACCACGTTTTGCGGATTGCACCCTCTATTTGTAACACTCCCTTTTCCTTTTGTATCCCTTGCTGAGGATGCTGGGAGTACTTTGCTGGGAATGCTTTTAGTGGAGCAATTTCCTTAAAAATAGATTCTGCAGATGTTATTATTACAGGCACAAAAAAAAAATGGCATCCTCCCCACAAGCCTGGAACGCATAGTCATTCAGCCCCTATTGTGCTGGCGCTTTAAAAGCTCTGAGAGAAACACGGACAAGTTGCATATGTGATAATGCTATTCATTGTCAGCAGGTGCATGTGTCATGTTATGTGCTGAAATTATACCCTGTATTTCACAAGTGAGGCTCATTTTGTGCTCTCCTCTGTTGTTCACATTCACAGGTGCTCCATAGGCTCAAAAAAAGAAAGAAAAAAAAAAAAGAAAACCCAATGGGCAGAGCAATGGATTATGCTGATGATGACAGCAGCCGAAAGAGAACTGCAGGAACACCTTGTCTGAATTGAGAACACTTGTATCCTTTATGCTAATCTAAATCCAGCAGTTCATCCTGAGCCAAAGTCACTGCCATTTAGTTCTCATTGGGACTCATTTACCTGGTATGGTATCTGCCATTAAGTAATCTCAGTGTAAGGAAGCCGTGAACTTCGCCTCTGTGCTCTTACCCGGGATCATTATCGGGAAAGTGAAGGGATTTTGACAGGGAGGATTTCAACATTGCTGCTCGCTGAAGAAATAATCTTAGTAAATACCCTGTCAGTACATACAACAGTGAATGTATAATAACAGGCACTGCACTTTTAGAATGATGTACAAAAATGGAGCTAGGAAGCTGAGAGGAATATAAATTCTGCTACAACAATAAAACAATCATATTTTAACCCCCTTTCCGCCCTGCTCCGTAATATTACGTTTCATGTATCTAGTTAACACAAAGTGAGGTAGTAGTAGGGCGCTGTGATGCTGTTGGCTCAGGAGCTGTGCTCGCGTCACCAATGTCATCTAAGTGGTTAGACAGAGGAGGGGGCTCAATCTGTCCTCCAATCGGCATTTCATAAATACAGTCACAAGGAGCCATATACATACATTCCAACATTCTTGTTGGTAAATTTGGTGTTTTTAAGCCCCACCAGGGAACGCCCCTAGGCAGGGATTACATAAACTGTGGCGATTTTAAGCACAGGACTGCCCAAATCTTTTGGGATTGTCAGTGAAAATTAGGGACAGTCACTGCCAATTTAGGACTGTTAGGACAATGTGAATGATTGTTATGGAAGGTAAGGGTTCAAGTCGCCTAAAGACTTGATAGTTGAATAATAGTTACATAGTTAATACGGTTGAAAAAAGACATCAGTCCATCAAGTTCAAACAAGGGATAGGTGGGAACGCGAATCCCAGACTCTTTTAAAAATACAAATAAAAACATTGAAACTTAAAAAAACCCTTTTCCCATTTCTCATATCATATAGATAACAAATTATAAAAGGTTGCATGTTTTCATAGCTCACCCCCAAAACAGCTCTATCAACAGAAAAATAAAAAAGTAATTGGTGTCAGAATAATATTTTTTTTTTTTATTGGCCAAGCCAATAAATCCGCTCTTTGGGCGGGGGCCCTAGCTGGCGCACATACATTTCCCAAGACAACACTGCTCTGCAGCGCATCAGTCTCCCCCTGGCCCACAGCCCAGTGCATAGCACATAGACTGTTTGCCAGCGGAGACCTCTGCGCCCGGCAGCTGATTGTTCTCTACATCCACAGTAAGATATCCACTCCAATGGTTTACACACTGAGAGACATAATGACAATACATGACATTAAAAACACATCCTAATAAAATTTCCACAACAACTGTGAGCTGTAAAATGATGAGAATTACCACCAAAATAATCTAGTCAAGAGCCAACAGCCTCAAAAAAAAATCACGGACACGTCTATATATTTTCACGGACACGTGAAAAAAGCCACCTATTTTTACGGACTCTCCAGAAATTTCTGGATGGTTTGCAACCCTGAGTAGGCTTCAGATTTAATTCGGATCCACACAAATTTGATCAGAACTCAAAGTTCTCAAATTTCCCTGAAAAGTTCTTTAAGACAGGGGTCTCCTAGAACTTCATCCAACCACTTTCAAACTCTTTAACCTCAAGGCAATATTAGTGATGTCAAAGTGACAGTGATATGTATAGTTGTGGATAAATGGATGGTAGCTGACGCACTGCACTGTCAGATTTGTTATGCTTTTTAAAATTGAAAAAGGGTCCAAAAAGTATGCCTTTTTGGGGGCAGATGTCTGCTTGTGTTTATGTACACATGGTGGTATCGGAAGAAGCAATGGCTTGTTTCGAACTTTGTATGTTCTTAGAAAAAAATGAAAAAATTGTCAACTGGACAAAGTACACTACAATATGCAGAAACCATGACGTAAATTAAAATGTCAAGTACACTAGTCTGTGATCAACTGATTTTTTTTTTAATTATAGCTAAACATACGTAACATAGAGTAACTGTGACTCCGAAAAGTAAATTAGGCAGTACACTATCAGTACCAGGATTAATATAGTAAAGGATTTATGTGATGGTGAATTATGTGATGTAGATAAGGGTGATATACACTAATAAAAAATTGAGTGGTATAGCTTTAACTGTTGCTGCAACACTCACTGAAAATGGCTGGCAGCCTGACTGAGTTACACAATGATGCAATACACTGCCTCCTGTACTGTCTCTACCTCTCTGTCAGTTAATTAAATCTAATGTAACTGTCTTCCTTGACACTAAAATAGCCGTATTATGTGTTTAAAGATAAGATCTCCTTTCTCCCTCTCTTTGTCAAATGTTCCATTGTTAGCAATGCACCAGGTCAGAAGACACATCTGTTTCCTAGTTGAGATCTTATATACTGCCCTTGATATCAATATAGTCCCTCCTGGTTGGCTGAGGTTGATTGCAAGGCATGGTGTCACGTGATACTCCATCTTCTCTGCTGTCTTCTAAAGTTCTAAATAATCTGTATAACGGCAGATGCCATTTTGAGTGATTGATCCAAGACAAATCCTGAAGGTTTTGCATCCACTGGAAGCTAAAAGTTTTTGGGAAATTTGTAACAAATTAGATGACTTTAGAAATTAGAATTGTCATGCTCATCCCTGTTAACAAGCAATCAGGTTCAAGCTTTTTCTCTTTTAGAATAAGTGAAACTAGATTAAAACGCTTGCTTATATACTGTATGAAAACTTTCCACCTAGGTATACTTTATGAAAACTTTCCACGCCAGTATTAAATAAAAAAAATAACATAACAGTAGTTGTAACTGCTAAAAATGTACAAATAATTATAACATTTCACTGCACTCCAGTATAGTATGCATGTATGTTGAATATAATTTAACTATATTTCATGAATTAAACATATAAAAAAATTGAATTAAATTTCCCACATCCAAATGCTATTCTCAGCAGGCAATGCTAGAATTCTTTTTTATACAATGCAATTACAAGCTGGTACCATTGAATATAAGGAGAGAAAATGTTGCAGAATTTAATGGAGTTATTAAATCTCTATTTTTCATCGAAGGCAACCTTGAGAAGGGATTGTTAGAGAGCATTATCACTCTCTGGGAGGTTTCTTAGAATTAGTGATCTACATTCAAGAACATGACTGAGCTAATTGGCTCTAATCCCATCAAATATCTTTTACTTCCACTCTGCTCTCCAGGAATATGGATCACACATGGGGAGCATACTAGACCAGCATGCTCTTGAAATGTCAAGATGTCCTCCTCAGTAGTCAGTTTTAATAGGATGTGGGTAACTTTATTTGAATTTATCAAGGGAAGGAATTTTAAAGGGGCTGTCCATTCCTTTACAAGTGATAGCCTATCCTCAGGATAGGCCATCACTATCTGATCAGCGGGGGTCTGGAAGTCACAGCTCTGTCTACTGTACAGTATATAAAAATTGCAATAGGATTTACTTGAAATAAAATCATATATAGTACTGTGCAAAGATTTTAGGCAAAATAAAAAAATCTTTAGAAAATAAACGAATACTCTAGTATTAGTTTATTTTTTATCAATTAACAATATACGAAGTGAATGAACTAGAGAACTCTAAATCAAATCTATATTTAGCGTGACCACCTTTTGCCTTCAAAACAGCATCAGTTCTTCTGGGTACACTTGCACAAAGGTTTTGAAAGCATACAGAGAGGTTGTTCCAAACATCTTGGAGAACTAACCACAGATCTTCTGTGGATGTAAGCTTGCTCAAATCTTTCTATCTCTTCATATAATTCCAGATAGACTTCAGATAGTTGTGTTATTTTCCTTATACCCCCCACCCCCATTTAACTAAAACTTTACTGGCTACTGGTCAAAAAATAGATCTTTATTAAATTGTTGCCGCTGGGAAACAAAATACCCAATTTTTCATAAATAATACACAATTTTTATCTGATATGTATTAAATAAATTCCAACTTCTTCGTGCTAAACACAACTCTTACTCTCTCTGAAAACCAGTTTTACCGGCAATGCCTAGGTTGTGAGAAATAAGAAAGTAGCGGCAGGGACATCTTTAAAGGCTATGGACTCCCTGAATGTATTTTTTAATTATTGCATTGGACTTATTTTGGACTAAAAGTCTTTTTTTCAAATAGTTTTATTCAACATTTTCAACTGCTTGTCTTATGACAGCACATACCTTTATCTACTTTCCTTATAGCTTAAAAACGCTCATTTAATGGTAACCTTTCACTAGAAAATGCAATGCAATCTACATGCAGCACATTATAGAGCAGGAAGAGCTGAGCAGATTGATATGTAGTTATTTCAGAGTAGATTCAGCAAAACTTATAAATGTTAAGCTGTGCTCTTTCTGAAAGACCTCCCCCGTGCACAATTATCAATGACTGACAACTATCTATTTGCACATACTTATACAAAAAGTGATATCAATCACTGATAAGATGGCCTTTGTGTACAACTGAGCTGAGAAAGAGAAGAGAATTACATGTATAAATTATACATTTTATTAAATCTTTTCCTGCAAAACTATATATCTGCTCAGCTCCTACTGCTCTATAATATGCTGCCTGCAGATTACACTGGTGACAGGACCCCTTTAAGCTTGATTGTGATCAAATTGATACAAATTCAGTTTAGGGCCCCAGGAACAAACTGTTTATTCCGTACAATGAGGAGGTGATATCTGCAAATTTACATGGAGCAATCATCTCTTCTGTGTGGGGGAGAGACTTTTCCTGCCATTCATCAGTGCAGGGCGCACTATGAACGGCACAGGCAGCGCAAGTTATTATAGCTAAGTGATAAAGTACATGAAAGATATACTATACTGGACTGTAGTATTCAGGTTAAATTCCATTTTGGCACTTTGCGATAAATAAGTGGGTATTTGGTTGCAGTTTAGGCACTTGGTCTGTAAAAGGTTTACCATCACTGCCCTAGATGATTTTTGTTTCTGGCCAACAGATCCCTGTTTACTCAGCACTATCTGTTTTTGGTTGTTGCATCAACAATGAATAAGAGCTGTCTTGTTCATCGGGTGATCAGCAACTCTTTTACACGGGGCAATTATCGGGAACAAGCATTTGGTCCTGATAATTGGTCCAATAACTGGTCCATGTAAAGGGACCTTTCAATGAGTGTAATATTATGAGTATTCATCAGACAAATGGCTGAAAATCTTCTGTGCACCACAAATGGGTAACATTCCGACTGCAAGCTCAGCACTAACATGTGGTATAGAGACTATGCAGTAAGATTATCCAAGCGTTAAAATCTTTGTGAAAGATCAGCTATTATGGTTGAGGGAAGTTGTGAATTGCCATACCTATACTGCATGGAAACAGTTCCACCAGACCAGGAGGCATTTTTACATCATAGAGGAGTGTCCCATGCTATGAAACCCCTTTTATTAGGTTTATAAAGGGCAGATGGACATGTCTTTTTGAGGTAAGAAAATCCCTTTTACTCATTTAAGATACATTATGGATGAATAATCTGTTAATAAAACCTGTCTACCCAATACTTGGCTTGACAGATATAGAGCACAGTTACCCACATTACCATGCCCTCATAAACGTAGTACGCAGTGTATAAAACTTACAATCATGGACAAGAGCTTTATCTTTTGTTTAGCCCAAACAACAGGACAGGAAAAAATATGATTTGATTTAGTTATTACTGTTTCTGCCAAATGGATTCATTTATGTGTCATTGCTGAGCTCATGACCACTCATTCAAAAACACTCTGTGGACAAAAACACTTTGTTAATGGAGAGATCATAAGAGAATGGTCAGACTGGAACAATCTCACTGAAAGTTTCTAAGCTCAAATATCCATCTATTACCGCTCTGGTATCCTTTAAATGGATGGTCTACGGCAGAAGGAGACCCCACTTGGTATATCTAACCATCAGTGACTGGCCTATGTCTTTTTTTTAAATTATTTTTCATAATAGCATTTCTGCTGACATAGCCATAAGACGTCTTCTATTTTGTGGGATGAGTTGTATTCTTAGTGGCACAATTATAGGGTACAGTGGAAGAGGAAGCTGTGTTCACTATTAAATGCAGCATCTCACATGTTCAGCAGCCAGGCCCGAGCAGAAGCTGGACTTTCATTAGACGGCCAGGCACCCACTCCACATGTGCTGGAAACTCATGCCGGGCTGTACCTGCAGTGCCATAAAAAGACATATTGGCATAAAAATGCATATTAGTGGTCACTAATGAATGCATCCAGCACTTTGCTGAATCCACAAAGTAAAGCTAAGGGCAAAGGGGCACATTTTTTAAGACGTGGGTTTTAGATGCCGGTCTTAATAAAGCTCCTGCACTGGTGGTGTATCCGCTGGAGTTATGAACAGGCACCGTCTAGCTGTCTTACATTTAGACCATTTCCTAAACCTAAAACAGGTGTACAAAATGGTTGCCCCCCCCCCCTTCCTCGCCTATGCCACGTCCACATTTTTAGACCTGGCGTGAGCGGGGAGTAGTCGCAAATTGGGGCGCAAAGGACCTTTGCGCCGCAATCTGCACCAGAAATACGCCTAATTTAGGCGTATTTATGTTTGATAAACAACCCCCTAAGTTTCTTACAGAGTGCTAGAAAGAGCTTGCTAATAAAATGGCCATGATGCACTGTGGCAAATGAAAAACTTTGCAATGTAACCTATTTGGTTGGCATTAACCATGAAAATGCTAGTAGCAAAAAGTTTGTGTAACAAAGAAGACATTTGCTCCCGCATACCTGCATGCTTATTACACTCAGCTGGAAGATTTGGGCTCATTTGCATAAGCGGATAGCAAGAGGTTAGGATTTGCTTCTGAGACTGGAATCACTAGTGCATCTAGTTCAAACTTGGCATTAACTCTCTACGTGAAACCATGTAGTTCAATAAGCCAGGCCATGCCAGTCTAGCTACTAGGTCTTTGTTACGCTTTCTCTGCCCTGTCAAGAGAAACAACCACATCTTCACAAGCGACTGCAGCTTCTCCTGACCTGTCAGGTTTGGGCCATCATTATGGAAATAATCCTGCGTTGTGACTTTCTTATTAATCTGCTTGGAACGCGCCTTTGAATGTGGAGTATCATAAAATGTAAATCAGAGAACAGCATGCAGCAAATGAGTGCACTGTAATAAAGACTAAGAAAACGTATGAGTGTATGATGTATATGATTTACAATGTCCGTCCTCTGCTTTTCAGGGATCCCAGATCTCTTAGGCTTTCACTATTTCACACAAATGGTATGGAATGAGTCAGGATGCACCCGGAAGCCTTCCGTTTTTTCATGAAAGCTCCATTCGTTTCTATGGGGTAAAAAATGCACAATATAGAACATGCAGCGATATCTCCTGAACACAAAGATGATTCATGATAAACAATGCTCGTGCACAGACCCTTTGAAATGAATGGATCAGAATTCAGTCCGGATGTGTCGTTTTTCACACATCGTCTTTGCCTTCAGGAAAAATCGCAGCATGTTCTATATTGTGCATTTTTCATGCAGCCTTGGCCCCACAGAAATAAGTGGAGCTTGTGTGAAAAACGGAAGGCATCCGGATGCAATGCGTTTTTCACTGATGGTTCGTAGGAGATGTTGAGTGATGTTGATTTTTCAGTTTTTCTTCACACACGTGAAAATGCCTCAGAAATGATTGCATCCATGCAAAAAAAAACTGAAACCCTAAACACAATGGCAGACAAAACTGATTGAACTTGCATGTAAAACCATCAGTTTTTCCGGGAATAGATCCTGACACATTCCGTATCGCTTGTGTGAAAGAGGCCTTACTTTTTCAGTGACTTAAAACACTGTATGATGCAGAGAGGCCTGTTTCAAAGACACCACTTATACTCTACATCAGTACTTCTTACTCACAAAGCAGTACTTACTTATCTTAAATAGCATCGCCTTGCTTGCTTATATAGGTGACTAATAAAAAATGTAATGAATTGCCTATGTAGTATCTGACAAATATATATCATAATTGCTGTCTGCAACGGGGTTGTGCCAAGTTTTAAACTTATGCCCCAATCTGATGGAGTGGCAGGTCGAGCATGTGCCTTGCCACTGCATTCATTCACTATAGGACAGCCAGAAATAGGCGAGCGCTGTACTCCGGTTTCTTTGACAGTTCCATAGAAAATGAAGGGAGTGGTAGGGAGCATACAAGACCTGCCACTCCGATTGGAAGAATAGGACCCCTGTTCTTGGAATCTGTGGGGGCCCTAGTGTCAGACCCCCATCAATCAGTTAGTTATCCCCTATCCTGCGCATGATAACTTCAATGCTTTGCACAACCCTTTAATAGTAGCAGTGTTTCAAATAGAAGGGATACATACAAAATGTTTTGCAGCATTTTTGTTGTGTTTGTTTTGTTTTTGGAGAGCACATCATACATTGGCGGATATGCTGTTTTTTCCATTCCTCCCCAAAAGACACATTAAGTGTTGTTTTTGCAAGTGTTTACTTTCTATTGGCCTCAGAGTAAGGTACATAGTGATGGAAATATAAAAAGGTTATAGCCCTTGGAATGGCTTGGGCTCACAGGGTTCATTTTTTTCCCCACAACTGAAATCAATAATTTCCAGATGGTTTTCCAGACCAAGCCAAGAAAGAATAAGTCCTTTCTTGTTGTGGTATCTTCTTGGCCATTGCCGGAAACTATGATGGGCATTTACTCAAAGATTAGCCCTACTGACTGGGATAAGAGCTGCCGCATTCAAATTGCAAAAACGTGGCAGAAATCTGAGAGATACAGCTGTGGAATATGTGGCAGATTCGGAAGTTGGAAAAAAAAATGCAAACCATACACAATGTAGTACATTACAACCTCTCTCTAACAAAGCTGGAACCAACCCTGTACTCAAATGATTCCAGAGATCTCCCCATTCATTGTTCCTATTGTTCTGCTAGATTCATTTTAAGCTGTTCTTCCTCAGGGGTGTATCCATTCTGCTGCAGCTAGTGGCAGTTGAAGGATGGAACTGAGCATGTGCTTCCATCTCACTGAACAGGACAGAGAGATTAGCAAAAGAGTAAACAGCAGATGGCGCTATACAGATAGAATTCAGTGAATAAGTAGCTATAATAATACATTTTTAATTACATGCAAATACAGAAAAATTTAAGACCAAGTGGCGGGTTTAAAAACTGTAGAATATGTTTTGATGAGACAAGCCTTTTAAGGGTCGGTTCACTTGTGCATCGAAGGCTCTGCCACAGATTCAGTTATTTTTGGCAGAAGAAAATGAGCAGTTAGTAGCCCTATTTTTTCCAGGAAGATTATAGACACCATGACAGAACCCAACAGACCTCATTATAATAACGTCATGATGGAACCATGACAGCTGTAACTCAGTTTTACTTTCCTTATGACGGAATATAAAAACGTAGTCCCTGATGAAAATTGTGCTTAGCGTTATGGTAAATTGTACTTTGTATTTTGGTAGATGATGAAAAGTAAGTTAAAATAATTTTTATTGCAAAGTGTTGTTTGTGGTTTCTCTTGTACTTTTCATGATTCCTTATTCCTTACTCTCTTGCAGCACTTCATGAATACAAGCCTATTGTCTCATTACCTTCTGGAGTACTGCACAGCTCTAAGTATAGATAACCTTGGTGTTCCCATAGACAGAGATAGGGACAGTGATTTCACATCTTCTTCATAAACCCGATACTAGAGAAGTGACTCCTGCTTCACTCTTGACCAGTGTTGAGCTAATGGAAGCACCCAAAGTGGAATTCGATCCGAAGTTTAAGAAAAATTTGATTTGCAACGAATCTGAATTTCCTTGCGCTTTGTGGTAATAAATCATTTTTTCCTAAAATGGCGACTACACGTGTTACAAAGTGATATTACGTAGCCCAGGAACGCAATATGACCCATAATTCTATGCAGCCAGCCAATCAGCAGATGGCCATCCCCTGTGATGTCACGGCACTTTAAAAGCCTCATCCCGCGATGTCTCTGCCATTTCACTGAGAGCTGAGCATAAGGAGAGACGTGACAAGCGCTAGGGATAGTGTTAAAGAAGCCTTTAATAGTGGAATATTGGATAGGGAGAGTGCAGGGACAGTGTAGGGAGATCATAGGGAGAGTTTTTACACACTTTAGGGTGAGCATAGGGAGAGCAATTTGTAATCTGAAGCTAAAGGGATCCATAGGAGACAGCTCACTTTGCATCAGTCCCTGTGTTGGCTACAGAGCTATCTAATTAAGCAGTGCCCACCTTGTTTAATAGATAAGCAATTCCATTAGGCATTGACTGTCAAATTGGTTGAATAAGCTGTCTAGTTTTACTGTTATTGTGGTATCCACCTTGTTTAATAGACAAGCAGATATATTATGCCTTGATTCTCAAATTGGGTAGAAGAAGCATTGTAATTTAACTGCTATTGGGGTGTCCACCTTGTTGAATAGATATGCAATTCTATTTCGCCTTGATTCTCAAATTGGGGTGAATAAGCTTTCTAATTTTATTGTTATTGGAGGTCCACTTACCTGTTACAGTAACAGTTTTACTACCAGAAAAGACTAGCTATGCATGTTGCTGCAATGCACAGAGATGTACACCAACATACAGTACACTCTCTCTACCAGTCGGGATATAGTTGATTTATCGCGTTTTGTGATGAATTATTCGGAATGAAGCAAATTTTGGGGGGAAAAATTCAACAAAGCATCCAAGTCGAATTTTTAAAACTTTGCTCATCTCTACTCTTAACAGGAAATATGGGAAAGAGAGGTGGAGGTATTGTATTTTAAAGCTCCATGTGAACAGTTTACTTTATTTTTTTTCCCAATGGATCAGAAAACATCAGATTCAATGAGAAGAAAAATATTTTAAAAAATCTAAGAAAATACAGATAAAGCCTGATCTATATAAAAAAAATCTATGTGCCCCAAAACAATCACTGCTTGAGAAGTGTGAATGTTTTACTACAATTACTCTAGAGAGCACGTAGCGTGTACATCTTGTTCATTCTGCTTGCACAGTGGGATAACATTGTTATGATGAATCACTTGCAGAAAAAATAATGTATAGAAGTTAAGAGAAGATTGCATAGGATCAAAGTAAGTAAAACTCTTGGCAGATTGCTGTTTGTTTCCTTCATTGTGTGATGCGATGCACGGAGACGATGTACATCTCATTTTGAGTTATTACGGTAGTTTGTAGAAGACAAAGTCGATTGTTACACAGTAAAATACAAAGGCGCTCATTAAAAGATGCCAAAAAGAAACTTGCAGAGAATAATTCTCTGTATTTTATCGGGTAAGTAGCAGGGGTTGCATGATAATTACTAACAGCCATGCTTTTATCTGTTTTGCTACAGTAACAATGCATTGAGCAAAATGAACAGAATTCTAGACGGCATATAGTCAGTAGCACACAATCACGTATTTATAGTACCGAGCTCCTAGACCCTAGACTGTTACGGTGTAAGGTGTAGAATTGAGCATGTACTGTACAGAATAATAAGGGTAGAGCCACAAAGTGTGAACATTCCATGGTTGCGACATAGCCGCCTTGTGGCCATTTGAGCTACAATGGGATCAAATGAACAAATTAGGACCCCATTGTTTTATTTGGTTTTAATTAATGATAATAACAAAAACGGTTAGCACTCAAGGTATATTAAATCTGGCAATGTTTGTTATTAAAAATATAAAAAAGAGCTAAATAAAATAATGTCCACCAATGGTAGATCCAAATAACACATCATATAAAACAGCTAAAGAAATCATAAAAGGAAGTTAAATGTTATCTCAAATATGATTGCTGTTTCAATATATACTGTCACTACAGACTCCAATGCAGTACCATAGTACTGTTGATGTTGAATAACTTCCCAGAGAGCGGACTTGCATTGGCTAGAAATGACTGGGACCCACAGCAAGTTTTTGAATGTAAACAACCCCCACTGTTGAGGCTAGTCAAAATTGCTCTCTCAGATGACGCCCAGCAGCCACTATTAACCATACAGCGTCACTGTATATAATGTCATTTTATAATTCTGTTGAGGGGGCCCTGACAATAAAATCTTTTAGTTCTCCTCTTGGGTGGGCCTCTTCTGAGTTTGGGCCCCAAAGCAGCCGCTTCCCCTGCTTGCCCTATAGCTATGCCCCTGCATACTTGGTAGGTTGTTCACCTTCTATACGTATAGCACTGTCCTGCCCCTTAGGAGAGATACATGTCTCTATTTATGGTCTTGTATAGTGTAGTATACTGGCCAGTAATAGTTTAAAATACTGCAGCTCACATTGCAGTCTGTGGATGTGCTCACTCTCTTGGGACAACCGGACTTGTTTCTCCTGCTGCTAGGCATCTACCAGGCTCTAGCACACCTGCACGGATAGCAGCCCGCTGCCAGGGATGATGAGAAGTGCACTTAGCTGCAATGTCTTGCCTGTCAGCTGAGCTTCTTGATGTTCAGAGATGTCTGTAGTGGAGAGCAGGAAGCACAGCTGGGGTCTGCCTCAAATGCAAGAGTCAACAGCGACTTTTCTGCACTGTATGAAACAGCAGATCGCCAGAGATTATGGATAGGAGCTAGACGCGTTTTGTGGTCTCTAACACCTTCCACATTGCACGGCACCAATCTAATAGAAGGTGCATTAGAACGCTGCTCTACCAAACCGAATTGCATGCTGTGGTACAATTGTGTTGCATTTCACTATTAAAGATGGCAGTTTATACATCCGTGTATTTGCAGTTCTCTCATCAATGAAAACTAGCAGTTAGGATGGCTTAAGATGACCATAATGTGTATGCTTTCTTAAAGGAGTTGTCTGGAATAATTATAAATCTTGATCCTAAAATGCTTAAAATAAATAAAAAAAAACTGTTGCTCTTACCCCTTTCTCCAGTGCCATTCTTTGTGGTGCTGGTCCAGTTCTCCTGCTTGTTTACAAATAGCAGTAGTGACATGCCAGAATATGATATGTGACCACTGGAGCCAATAACTGTCCTCTGTGGTCTACTGCTTAACTCACTGTGTATGTGTTTTCAATTGGGAGAGAGTGGAGCCTCTGCCAGACACTTTTGGAGATGGCTCATCTCTCTGGAAAACAAAATTCAACAGGCCTGATTCTTCTTCTCAAGAGTTCCCCATACACACAAGGCCGTTTTTACACAATCAGTGTTTGGTCAGTGATTTTCATCAGTTATTGTGAGCCAAAACCAGGTGCATGTGAAAAACACAGAACAGGAACAAATCTTTGCATTATACTTTATCTCTGCCTATAGAGTTTGGGAGGAAACCGGAGTACCCAGAGAAAACCCAAGCAAACACGGGGAGAACATACAAACTCCATGCAGATGTTGTCCTTGGTGAGATTCAAACCTAGGACCCCAGCGCTACAGGACAACAGTGCTAACCACTTAGCCACCATGCTGCCCACTGATATATCGCTTATATCATGTATATCTAAATAGTTTAATACTATGAAATGCTTTCAGATAATTTTCAATTTCAACACTGAATACAAACAATACATATCATTTGATCTGTAGTCATGATGAATTTGTGTTATATTAGACTATACATGATAAGGCATAACAAAAGAATGAAGCATAGAACGACCTACAGTATGTATTACCTACTATATATATATTAAATTTACATGAACCGATGTCAGATCGGCCTGTAGAGTATGACTGAACAACCATAACTTGTTGCATAACTGCCAAAAATATCTACAATGGGTGTACGAGCATCAGAACTAGACCATAGAGAAGGTGGCCTGGTCTACTGAACCACATTTTCTTTTACACTATGTGGATGACTAGGTGCATTTGCATTGCTTACCTGGGGAAGAGATGGCATCTAGGAAGAAGCCAACCTGGCAGTATGGTGCTCTGGGCAATGTTCTGTTGGGAATTCTTGGGTTCTTGTTATTCATATGCATTGTTACATACCGATTCATTATCTAGTGGGAGTAGCTTCTTTCGGTAATTTAATGTGTTCTGTTAGGCTCCTTGCAGACGAGCATGAGAGGATTAGGTCCAGATGCATTGCGGATGTGTCTAGTGAAAACTGCGCGATATCGCAAGCAAGTACATTCAGTTTGGTTTGCAATCGCGTTCAGTTGTTCAGTTTTTATCGCGCGGGTGCAATGTGATTTAATGTGTTTTGTACGTCGTTATCAAAAACGGAATGTTTACAAACAACATCTCTTAGCAAACATCCGTGAAAACGCAGGATTTTCACGCAGCCCCATCACAGAATATAGAACATGCTGCGATTTTCACGCAACGCACAAGTGATGCGTGAAAACCAACGTTCATGTACACAGACCCATTGAAATGAATGGGTCCGGATTCCCATTGCACCCGCGTGGAATACTCGCTCATCTGCAACGGGCTTTGCAAAGCAAAAGTTCTTGAGAATGGTTTCAGGAACATGCCAAGGAGTTCAAGATGCTGACTTGGCTTCCAATTTACTCAGATCACAATTTAATCAAGCAGCAAGCATGTCTGGTCCATGGAAGCCCACCTCGAAACTTATAGAACTTGGTCAAAGATACTTCAGGACGCCTTCACTGGTGGTCATGTGGAGCTCATGCCACATTAAGTAGAGCTATTTTGGTGACATAAGGAAGCCAACACAATATTAGGATTTAGGTTTTAATGTTATGGATAATCTGCGTAAAAATGTACCGTAAGCAAAATATTGATTTGCCTAGAATGGATGATCCTCGACACGTTGAGGGACTATGTTATTAAAAAGTAATTTTCAAGAGATTTCCAAGCAATTTTTATGTTTGTCTACCATGGACATTTTTGAGATTTTTTTATGTTACTAAATTCATTCCTATAGATTGTGAAGTGGCCTACTTGACTGGCAGAGTTCATAATGGCAGATAAAATGTTCATACTGGTTCCTGAGAGGTAAGTCCTGCAATGGTCATCAGGAGTTTTTCAGACATTGATTCACTTGTTCTCATCTCTCAAGGGTTGGATTTATTTTTGGTATTCTCTATAAATCAGCAGCGCTGTTTCTAAGAATCTTGCCCAGAAATTATCAAGTAACTGTACATGTGATTTCCATTTAATGTCTATGGTAAACATCATCCAGCTTCTACGGCTCCACAATTTACGAGAAAATTACAGACTTTTGGCCTACTATGCAGAAGTAAGACATCATTCGGCTGATCGTTCAAATGTTCTATGTTTTAGTACTGCACAATGTTTCAGGTTTAGCCATCCCCGTTAATGTAACAACAGAAGATATTGCATTTGCAGAGGGGAAAGTAGCGGGGAATTAGATTCTCCAGACGACGCGAAGACCCCATGCAGGCTGACACTTTGTGGAAGACTAGTGATTTTGTTGTTGTAAGCTGATTTTCATGACAACAAGTCACAGTCTGCCTCACAGTGCCCAGCGTTCTCACTGCCAAAGGAAGAAACAGAAGATATTCAAGAAGAGAGGAGGCTTATTGTTTGTAGGTAAAAATGAACCTTCTCACACTGAAATATGCATGACATCCTGCCGTCTGCAAGCCGCTAAAGCTCATGTATTATCTCTGCAGAAATAAATAGTTACATGTATTTTACAGTATTTCACCATGGACTGATAAATAGTATTATTCGATTATTGAATATCTCCATAAAAAGCCTCTTCCCATATGTCGTTCACTTAATGCTTAATACACTAACCCTACAAATAGTAAGTTCTGCTATCTATCTATCTATCTATCTATCTATCTATCTATCTATCTACAGTATATATACTTATCCCTTTGCCATTAATGAACATTTATTTAAAAAGCTCCTGTTATAGGCCTGTAAAACGCATGAATACCCCCAATTTACTTAAAAACTAATAACTATATGTTTCTGCATCATGTGACATACTCAGATGATTAAACCCCCTGACACAGCCATTTTCCATTTTTTCATTTTTGTTTTTTATTCCCTGCCTTCCAGGAACCATAACTTTTTTATTTTTGTTTTGTTCACATAGTCCTTATCAGGACTAATGGCACCATTTAATATTGTATACTATGTAGTGGGAAGCTGGAGCAAAAATCCATAGTTTTATGGATTTCGTTTTTATAGCATTCCAGTATGACATGTTAGGGCTCATGCACACGGCCGTTGCCCAGCTGTGGCCGTATTGTGGCCCGCAAACAGGGGGTCCACAATACATGGGCACTGGCCATGTGCACCCCGCATCATGGATGCGGTGCGGTGCGGAACAAAGGCACGGATCGGAAGCACTCCTTTTTTACTGTGCGGACAGTCGGATGAGGATCGTGGACCCAATTCAAGTAAATGGGTCCGCGATCCGCATACAGCGGCCCCGCGGTCCGTGCCTGTGCATTGAGGTCCACAATTGTTGTCCCAGCATGGGCCTGGCCGGCACACGTTCTGTGGGTCAGTAAGATTATAATGATATCAATTTTTTTAAGTTTTCTTTTATGTTTCAAAAAAATCAACTTTTTTATATTTTCATCTATGAAGTTGTGCAAGCGCTGAACTTTTACCACCAGGTGATCTGCACTTTTTTTTAAAACCATGAGTATTTGATCACTTTTTAATCAGTTATGTTAATTCGACCATTTTCATTCTTCTTTTATTAAACCATTCATCAAATAGGATAAATAATGTTATATTTTATTAGTTTGAGTATTTTTTCATGCAGTTAGGCATTTGCAAAATAGGAATTGTTAGAATTTTTAATTTTTTGGTTCTTTATATATATATTTTTTCATTTTTTTAACCTTATTTTTATTCCCCACTAGAAGGAGTTGCAATTATTAGATCGCTTATAGCAATGCTTTACTATTGCAAATTGAAACGGCCCCCTGAAATAGCTGATCGGAGGGGGTGCCAGGACTTGGAATAAGGATAGGTCATCATTATCAATTCCTAGATAATCCCTTTAAGGGAGGTATATTTGAAATTCATACGACATATATTCCAAAACTAATGGCTCTAGGGTAAAGGAGAGGCAGATGAAATGATTGTTAATGTTTTATAACAGCATTTATAACAATAGCCATCCACTTTATGCTAGACATTTAAAGCAGTTGCCATGGACACAGATAAAAAAGATATGTGCGACTAGTAAGCTTATCTTGAAGGGAACATTAGCAATGAGCCATGTAAGCCAGGTGAACAATACAGGTGCATGAAGGCAAGCAAAGACATGGAGACTGTTGACACTGAAAACGCTAGGGTACAGCCGCACAGGGTGTAAATGATGTGGATATTCCGCAGTGGAATTGTGTGTGGAAAATCCGCAGCTTTTATTGTAGCAGTGAAGTGGATGAGACTTTAAACATTTGTACAGCAATCCACACTTTTACATGATGGAAGGGCTGTATTACACTGCTTGATTTAGCAGACGATTGCTGACTGCTCATCAGTGGAGGAGACTGCTGCATTTACATGCAGCGATCCCCTCCACGATATAGGCAGGTACGATGGCTAATGATCTGCTGCCGGGAAACAATGATTTTTGTGACCACATAAAACATATGACCACCCGGTGAATTTGATTTCACCCTTTGCAATACTAAGGGTGAATCAGAAGCATATCTAGAGAGTTTTTACACCAAAATCCACATGCTTTGGTGTGCGCATTTCACCAAGATACACTGTTGATTATCCTATTTAGAAAAGCCGGGGTTGGGTAGGAACACACAGCATTATAAATCATTATAAGGGATCATCAGTCCGTAAAATACGGATCCGCAAAAAATACAGATGACGGCCGCGTGCATTCCGTATTTTGCAAAACGGAACAGCTGGCCCGTAATGCGGACAATAAAAGGACATGTTCTATTTTTGTGCAGAATGGACATACATTTTTTTTTTTGGCCCATTGAAATGAATGGTTCCGCATATGGACCGCAAGAAAACAGAATGGACACAGACATAAAATACGCTTGTGTGCATGAGCCCTAAGGCTGCGAGTTCGTGTCACAGGAGCTGTGTTGAGTCCGGAAAATACTGCTGTCACGTGGAGCGTTTTTCCCACACTGAATATACCTTTGTGAAATTGCCCTTAATAAATCTGAGCCAGTGATTCTGCTGGCCTACAGCGCCACCACTGGGGAAACTAAGCAGTACATAGCGCTTTTTGGACAACTAATGACAGAGCATGGACAAGCTAGGTCCTCTATTTGATGGAGATCCTCAATAAATCGGGGTCCCCTTTATTTATGTTGTATTAGAAAATGGTCTTAAATAAAATGATATGCTGTATTTTTTAAAAGGGGTTAGTTTTCCTTCAAGCATACAATTTCTTAGAAAAAATTTCTTACAAACGTTCTTATTGATTCTTAAGAAGATAAAAGATTGTATTGCTGCATTCTTGTGAGAGATATCTTGTTCTCTTCAGCAATTTGTGTTTCTGATCACCTTACTTGTTGCTTTTGTCCATATCTAAAGTAAAAGCAACAAGAGGCTTGGTTTGAAACTGCCACCGGCATTAGAACCAAGGGGAAAAGACAGGCAGACAATCCACCTAATCAGGGGAGCATTCAGAAGAAACGACTACCGAACTTAATTCCCAGCACTCATCAGTGATTTTCAAAGAAGGAAAATTATAAACCATTTATGCTGTTTTTTGTTTTGTATTGGAAAAGAGTGCTAAAATTGTGCAAGCTCTGTTGTAATCACCGTCATTACTGCCGTAGACACTTGACCTCATCTTTTCAGGCTGCTGTATTTATTTTTCAAGAAATTGCAAGTAAAAAAAAAAAATGAAGACTGGGGCCTGCTGTGAACTTATTTTGGAGCCTGAGGAATACGTGTCTGCAGTGAACCCTTTGCCAATTTGTACTTTCTTTCTTTCCATTATTAAAGGTTTTTTTGTTTTGGATTTTTTCCACAAAAAAGAAAAAAATATATATTATTTGTCATCTACATAAAACCTTTGTGCTGGGGCCAGTCTGAGGCGCCCGTGTTTGATTTCATTTTTTTATATATTTAATTTGTGTTGTTTGCTAAGATTTCTCTTCATAAAGATTGAATTGTGACACCACCGTGTATCAGAGTGATTGATTTTTTTTATATGGCTATGAAAGATAATGGTAGATGCAAAGCAAGCTGAAATTTTAGGTCTTCACTAGAGATGAGCGAATTTTATATTTTGAAATTCGTTCACGCTTCATTTAGTGGGAAAAGCAGAATTGCGTTATGGATTCCCACGGACCATAACGCAAGTCTATGACGGAATGCATAACAGAATGCCTTTAGAGGAATATTAGAAGTCTATGGGCTGCAAAACGGATCCTTCCCATTTCCGTTATGCAGGGGAGTCCTCTCCTGCATAATGGAAACGGGACGGATCCGTTATGCAGGCCATAGACTTCTATTATGATGGAATGAATAATGGAATGACTCTAAAGGCATTCCGTTATGCATTCTGTCAAAAAATTGCGTTATGGTCCGTGGTAACGGAATCCATAACGCAATTCTGCTTTTACCACCAAACGAAGCGTGAACGAATTTCATAACATAAAATTCGCTCCTCTAGTCTCTAGTCTTCACCTAGGCAAAACAAAGAAGTAAGTTACAGAATTTGCAGATATACACAGATATCGAGAATATTGTATAATACAAAATATTATTTTTATTATCTTAGCATCATAATCTTGAAACTGCATCTGTTTACTACTATTCATTATGTTGGAAAAGGGTTAGGCCTCATGCACACGAACGTGTGCACCCCGTGCCCGTATTGCGGGCCGCAATGCTCGGGCACCGGCCGTGGGGCAGCCGCAGCGGATCGCGGACCCATTCACTTGAATGGGTCCGCGATCTGCCCGTTCCGCAAAAAGATAGGACATGTTCTATCTTTTTGCGGGACGAAAGTACGGAACAGAACCCCGCGGAAGCACTCCATAGTGCTTCCGTAGTGTTCCGTTCCGTCATTCCATTCCGCACCGTTCTGCATCTCCGGATTTGCGGACCCATTGAAATTAATGGGTCCGCATCCGTGATGCGGAATGGCCACGGAATGGTGCCCGTGTATTGCGGATCCGCAAATGCGGTCCGCAATACGGGCACGGGGTGCACACGTTCGTGTGCATGAGGCCTTAGAAGTAGCATTTTTAACTGTTCCTGCACTGCAGATGACACTTTTAGGGTGGGTGCACACGGTGCAGATTTAGGCTACATTCTCACGACCGTATGTGTTTTGCAGTCCGCAATGGATCCGCAATTTTGTTTGCGGATCCATTGTAACAATGCCTATCCTTGTCCACAAAATGAACAAGAATAGGACATGCTCTATATTTTTTGCGGGGCTACGAAACAGACATACAGATTCGGACAGCACACGGTGTGCTGTCCACATTTTTTGCAGACCCATTGAAATGAATGGGTCCTCATCCAATACGCAAAAAAACGGAACGGACACAGAAACAAAATACGTTTGTGTGCATGTAGCCTTATGTGCAGAAAATTCACATGAAATCTGAACCAAAACCACACAAAAAATGCACATAAGGCTGGATTCACATCAGCGTTATGGATTACGTTATGGCTTTCCGTTATAACATGGTCATAATGGAAAATAACAGAATCCTTAAGAGGGACGTCAAAACGGAAGCCTTTAAGAGGCATTCCGTTTTGATCCTTCATAATACAAGTCTTTGGGCAGCAGAATAGATTCATCCTGGTTTCCATTATGCAGGTCTTTAAAGATGGCGCCCGCTCCTGCTTCATGCGGGCGCCTTAGCTAAGGGTGTCCGCATGGTTCTTGTAGCAGACACCCACAGCTAATGTCCGCGGCCGGCAGCAATGTCGATCGCGGACATTTAACCCTTCAGATGCCGTGGTTAATCCTGACCACGGCATCTGAGTTCGCACAAACCGAAAGTTTTAGTTTTAGTTTCCCCGTGTGGCGATCGGAGGAGCCGGAGCGCGCCATTCTATGAATGAAACCCAGGCTGCTCTGTAGTGTTTCCTATGGAGCCTTGCCTGTAATAGGCTTCATAGGAAATATGCGATTTTTTCATACATTCCGATGCTATTGCATTGGAATGTATGATAATCGCGATCAAATGATTGTAAGTTATAGTTCCCTGTGGGAACTATATAAAAGTGTAAAAAAATAAAATAAATTTAAAAAATAAATAAATAAAAAAAACATAAAAGTTCAAATCACCTCCCTTTTGCTAAAATAAAAATAATTAAAAAAAAAATACATATCATGGGTGTTGCAATGTGTGAAAACGCCCATATTATAAAAATATAAAAAAAATATTTCCCATACGTCAAACAGCAAAACCAAAAAAAGCGGATTCACCATTTTTGGTCGCTTCATTTTCCACAAAAAATTACATAAATGGTGATCAAAAAGTCATACACACCCCAGAATAGTAGCAGTAAAAAGACAAGATTATGACACAAAAAATGAGCCCCCACACAGCTCTGTACATATAATTACAAAAAAGTTATAGGGGTCAAAACATGGTGACAAAAAAGTGATTTTTTCCCCACTATCAAAACGCAAGAAAACCTATACATATAAGGTATCGCCGGATTCATACTGATCTGTAGAGTAAAAGTAAGCCGTCAGTTTTATCGCACATCGAACTTCGGATTTTAAAAACCCGCAAAACTGTGGTGGAATTGCTTTCTTTTTTTGCAAGTTCACCCCATTTGGAATTTTTTTACTGCTTCCCACTACATCATATGCAATATTAAATGGTGTTGTTGGAAAGTACAACTTGTCCCGCAAAAAACAAGCCCTCATATGGCTATGTGAACCGAAAAATAAAAAAGTTATGGCTCTGCGAAGGCAGGGAGTGCAAAACGAAAACTCAAAAAATAAAAAACCTCCAGTCCTTGAGGTGTTAAAAGGCATTCCGTTTTGCTCTGCGTCATAATAGAAGTCTATGGGGATCATAACGGATCCGTCCCGTTTCCGTTATGCAGAATGGAATAAAAAGTAATGTCGACAGGACTTTGTTTACCATATTGTATAACGGGAACAAGACAGATTCGTTATGATTTTCATAGACTTCTATTTGACTTCCGTCTTATGGATTCTGTTATTTTCTGTAATGACCATGTTATAACGGAAAACAAAAACGGAATCCATAACGCTGATGTGAATCCACCCTAACTCTGCACTATTTGCGGTTGGATGAGTTTTTATGCGGTTTTTGGTGTTGATTTTATGTTTATGGCATGGAAAATCCTTGCAAAAGACTTCTCCATTCATTCCATATAGTGCTGTTTTTTCGGCAAGCGGTTTTATAAGCTGCATTGCGAATAGTGTCCATAGTAATATCCACTCCATTCATGCCATGGATTACACATGAAATCTGCATTCCATTGAAAATAGCCAGGAATGAAAAACCTTGCCGAAACCACACCCAAAAACATGTTTAAACACTTCAGAAAAAAATGCTGGAATGATGCAGATTCTTCATAAGGTTTTCTTGTGTGGTTTTGGTTCAGATTTCATGTCCAAAATATCCTGTGTGAACCTAGCATATGGGTAAAACCACTCTACAGCAGGTGCTGAATTTCTTGAACAATTGACATGCTGTGGATTTTAAAATCTGCATGGGTTAATTTCCACACCTAACAAAAAAAAGCAGTGTACATGAGATTTGTGTAATCTCATAACTTTGCTGGTAATGTATTATGCTGCATTTTTTCTGCACAAAATCCAAGCAGAAAAACTGTGCGTAATCTGTACCGTGTGCAGCCACCCTTAGGCCCCTTTCACACAAGCATCTCCCTTGAGGAAATCACGCTCTGTATGAGAGAGGGATCCCGCACGGCATTATTATGATTGATAATGCTGTGTGCCTCTGTGCGACCTTTCTGTAACGGAATAAAGCCTCATTCACACGTCAGTGTTCCAAGGACGTGTGCAGTACATGTTCTCCACGGACAGCACAGGCCCCCATTCATTTTAATGTGTGTATTCACACATCAGTGTTTTAGCACGGTCCATGGGTCCGTGTTTTTAGCACGGATGCATGCTCTATTTTGTCCATATTCACGGATCCATCACGCCCATTATAGTCTAAGGGTCCCTGAAAACCACGGATGCCAGTGGCGTATGGATTGCCATATCAGCCATAGCAATGGCTATGGGGCCCTACGCCACTGGGGGCCCGGGGCGCCAGCACCGCTCCTCCCCGCCCAGAGTCACCTCCTAGCTAATTTATTTACTGCACTTGCCTCTGTGAAAGTGAAGAGAAGCGCCGTAATTTTGCACAGGCACACTGGCAGAGGCGTCGAAGTGCACATGCACCGTCTTCCGGGCCTCTGCCAGTGCGCCTGTGCAAAATTACGGCGCTTCTCTCCAATTTCACAGAGGCAAGTGCAGTGAATAAATTAACTAGGAGGTGGCTCTGGTCGGGGAGGATCAGTGGAGGACACTTAAGGGGGATGTGTGGATGACACTTAAGGGGGATCTGTGGATGATACTTAGGGGGATCTAGGGAGGGGTGTGGGGATGTTGGGGTGGGAGGTCCTGGAGGGGTGTTTGGTTGGGAGCTCTGGAAGGGGTGGGAGGTCCGATAGGTATGTGGGGGTGGGAGATCTGGGAGGGGGGCCCATAAAAATGTTTGCTATGGGGCCCAGTCATTTCTAGCTACGCCCCTGACGGATGCCATCCATGTTGCATCCGTATTTCACGGATCATTAGGAAGAGGTGCTTTGAAAATTATTGTTCAGCTGCTCAGTGTTAGTGAAACGCGGATGGCACACAGACAGCAAAAAACAGACCCACAGACCCACGTGGACAGCTTCACGGATGCTTCACTGACCATCTGCTCATGGATTTGAGCACAGACACAGACGTGTGAATGAGGCTTAATACTGACATAAAGCTGTCAGTATGATTCCGTTACAGAAAGGTCAGAACGTGATTCCTGGAAGGGACACGCTTGTGTGAATGAGCCCTTAGTCTATGTTGACAAGTGGCAGATTTGTTGCAAAAACTTTTGTTGTGTACATATGAGTGGGGTTTGCAAAGATCTATGGTCATAGTACAGAAAAATAAAACTCATTCAGAACTTCAGATTTTCACTAAAAGAAAATTTTGTTTCTGAGGTTTTCAGCTCGCTAGACAATATGGGTACAGAGCCAGTAGGCAGATTGCAGCTGTGCAAACACTATGGGGAAGATTTGCAAATCCTATAGATGGGGAAATGTAATGACCCATACACGAAATAGTGAACAGAGTATTAGTCACACATGAAGGCAAACAATGTCATCAGTACTACCAGAAGTCAATATATCAGTATGGTGGTAGTTGGTGATAGTCCAAAATCTCTACATGTTTCACCTACGGATACCCCCAAAACGCATACGGGTGCGGACTATCAGGTTGGGACACCAAGGGCCTGGTTCATAGGGACAGGTTCCAAACTGGGATACTAGCCAGTCAGCCCAGTCTTCACTTCTTCCGCCAGCTATCTAGCACTGAGCAAGGTGGGCAGGGCTGCAGTCCTGTACATCCAAAGGCACAGCTCACCAAGTACAGCAACTAGAAGGGTGCAGGACGTTTAGTGATGTCACAGTCATGTGATCAAGGTTCTTAGCCAAGCAGTTATACAGGAGGAGGACTAAACTAGTGGTCAATAGGGTAAGCTATAGCTCACTAGCTTACAGCTGCACAAGTATATATGTTGTGGTGGTAAGATATTATCTGTAAGCCAATGTATAAGTGTCGGGTTACACTGCATCTGACGGTGCCCCGTGGAGCTGCAGATCTCTGTGACCATGCTGCCATAGGCAGCTTTGGTCACAGTAAGCACCCCGGAGACCAGCCAAAGTGGTCTCCCTGCGTGGCATCATTGTAGCAGGGTGATGCAATGATCCATCGCAGTGTAAAGTGTAAAAGCTGGCAGGAGAGTGCTCTTCTTGAAAGACCTCTGCTGGCTGTAAAATTAATTGTGAGCCTGGAGTCTGTGAATTAGCCCCTTCCTGCCCTGACTGTGGCTGGAATTGGTTAATTTACTTTTATTCATAAAAATAATAATAATAATAATAACTAATAAAATTAAACTAAATAAATACAAAAATAATAAGTGAAATAAAGAAAATAAAAGTTTAGCTATGGTTACTTGTTTTAGCAACAGTATAGCAGATGTCGTACTCACATAAACACACATTTTCCCCTTTTGTTCATAAAAAATAAAATACAAAATATATATTTATTAGTTTTGGCAATAGCATAGCAGATTTTGGGGCATATTTATTAAGACCAGTGTTTAAGATGCCGTTCTAAGGCCCCTTTCACACGGGTGAGTTTTCTGCGCGGGTGCAATGCGTGAGGAGGACGCATTGCACCCGCACTGAATCTGGACCCATTCATTTCTATGGGGCTATGCACATGAGCGGTGATTTTCACGCATCACTTCTGCGTTGCGTGAAAATCTCAGCATGCTCTATATTGTGTGTTTTTCACCCAACGCAGGCCCCATAGAAGTGAATGGGGCTGGGGAAAATCGCAAGCATCCGCAAGCAAGTTCGGATGCAGTGCGATTTTCCCGCATGGTTGCTTAGCAACGGGAGCAGATCTTTATTATTTTCCCTTATAACATGGTTATAAGGGGAAATAATAGCATTCTTAATAAAGAATGCTTAGTAAAATAAAGAGGAAGGGGTTAAAAATAATAAAAGTTAACTTACCTTAGCCACTTGATCGCGTAGTTGCGATCTGTCCTCTCTTTCCCAGCATCAGCCAAGAACTAAAGGACCTGTGATGACGTCACATCACATGGTCCAATCACATGGTCCATCACCATGGTAAGATGGACCATGTGATTGGACCATGTGACGTGACGTCATCACAGGTCCTTTAGTTCTTAGCTGACGCTGGGAAAGAGAAGACAGATCGCAACTACGCGATCAAGTGGCTAAGGTAAGTTAACTTTTATTATTTTTAACCCCTTCCTCTTCATTTTACTAAGCATTCTTTATTAAGAATGCTATTATTTTCCCTTATAACCATGTTATAAGGGAAAATAATAAAGTCTCCAGAATACTCTACCCGAAACTGGACTTCAGTGATGAAGTCCGGCTTCGGGTCTGGGTACCAAACATGGCGATTTTTCACACGTGCGTGCAAAACGCATTACAAACGTTTGCACCCGTGCGGAAAAATCGCGCATATTCCCGCAACGCACCCGCCTCTTATCCGGGCGTCAAACATGACGCCCGTGTGAAAGAGGCCTAAATGAAGCCCTAAACTGGTGGTGGATCCGCTGAAGTTATCAAGAGGCGCCGGCCTCTCCATAACTTCAGCACATCCAGTGCCAGTTCTAAAGGTAAGACAGCTGCCGAGCGGGGCAAAGTGACAAATAGCACCACAACTAACTGTTGCGCCTCTATCTGCAGCTGAAATAAGCCTAATTTTGGTGTATTTCAGCATAGTAAATTACCCCCTTTGTGTGTAAAATATATAAACGTACACAATTTTTACTTTCCTATTTGCTTTCATAAACATTTTTTAAAATATAGGTATTAATTTTAGCTATATTTAGTAAAGTGGGTGTTTTTATGCATAAAATATACAAACGCATGAATATTTTTTCATTTATAAAAAAATATATAAAAAAAGCCAAAAGCTTAAAATGTCCGAATTTCCCCAAAGATGAAAACTTAAGGGGTCAACATATAAAAGTAACTTTGAAGGAGCTTCTATAGAAATAGAAACATAGGGGGTTATGTACTATTCAGAAATATGCCTATACTATACTTACTATACTTTTCATATAAAAAAGGTGTGGCCGGGGAAGGGGTCGGGTCGGCAGGCCTGTCTCAGTCATCATTTTCTACACCAATTTTAGGCATATAAAAAGTTCTGAATGTAAGCCAGCAAGGAAGCTGTCTTTCATTTACCCTCAGTTCACACTTGCGCGTTTTACAGCGCGTTCGAACGCGCTGTAAAACGCATAACTGATGCAAACCAATGCTTCCCTATGGGACTGGTTCACATTTTCGCGTTTTACAGCGCGTTCGAACGCGCTGAAAAACGCCTGAAGCATAAACAAGTACTTGAGCTTTTTTGGGGGCGTTTGTCGCGCGTTTTGGCCCATAGACTTCAATGGGAACGCGCAACGCTTGTATTTTGCGCGTTTTTGACACTGAAAACGCGCGTTCGAACACGCGTTTATGAATTTGCAACATGCTGGAAAGGCCAAACCCCAGCTCTGATTGGCCAAACTTCATATAGACAGGGATATTTTGTCATTGGACAACACTGCAGTCAATCACACAAACACTCGTAAAACGCGCGTTTACTATTGCCAAAAACGTGGACAAAAACGCGCATAAAAAACGCGCGACAATAACGTGCGTAAAACGCGCGTCTCAGAAACGCTCAGGTCTGAACCCAGCGTTAGACTGGTGCTGGATATGCCAAAGTTATTTAGAGACCGGCACCTCTTCATAACTTTGGTGGATCCACCGCCAGCTATAAGGGTTATTAAGACCAGCATCTAAAATGCCGGTGTTAATAAATGACCCCATAGACTGCCAAAATGCAAAATGCGCTCTAGTCTTCTAAAGTCTTGCAGTGAGCCTTAGCCAGTAGATAAATTACACAAATAGCAACCATTTTCATGGTAAAAAAAAACACATTATTGGTTTTAGACATGTGTTGTCTTAATATCTTTTGTTACAGAACAAAAATTGGTAAGAAGGGAAAATATCCTTTTTTTTCGTAATTTTCACAGTTTTTCCTTAAATATATTTTTAAAAACTATCTTTTATAACAATCAATACATCATGGTGTGAAACCAGCAACTCAGTGACTCATGTTTACGCGTTTCAGACGTTTAAACGTCCTTAGTCATAACAGTTATGACTTGTAAACATCTGAAACGCATAAACAAGAGTCACAGAGTTGCTGTTTCCACACCATGATGTATTGATTGTGATAATACACAATATTTGGATTTTACACCTGATGCTGGATTTTTCTACAAGTTTGATACCACTCTTGATCCAGACTATCCGAGCACGGTGTGTGTCCTCATCGCAGGTGAGCTGAAAGTTTTCTTCAGTTTCATTATATCTGTCATCTTGGCACAAACGAAAGGTCTAAAGTGTCCAGTGAAAAATAATACCAAATACATGTAGGTTGCCTCAGAAAGTAATTTGTTATTTGCAGTTAGGTAAGCCCATTGCTAAAACTGGGCCTGGTAATGAAGGGTGGTAAGCACCATGGTAATAAAGCAGTAACGTTTTAATGCCCTACTACATCACCATTATATTGAGCACACCTATACAGAAAACCCCATTCAATTCCATTCTTCTGCAGGCAAAAAACCGAGCAATGGAAAGCTCCAATAAGGCATATGTATTTGGAGAAAGGCAAATAACACCCATATTCTAGTACATGGTGCTCTGCCATAATTGTAGTTTATTGCTGAAGGAACCAAGTCCGGAATAGTTAGAGAAAACTGCACAATGGTAACATATGTAAAAATATATTTGTGGTTTTAATTAAGTCAATGTAGAAAACATACTGCCAAAAAACAGGGCTATCATGTTTTAACTGCTTAATGTGAATGAGATTTCTACAAATCTTAATCACATTTATGTAACATCTGGTCTCCGTTTTCATGGTAAAACTTAAAGGGGTATTCAGGGGATAACTATTAGATCGAGGGGATCCTATCGCTGGGACCCCTACTGATCACAAGAACTCCGGCCCCATACCCCCTGCAGCTCCACTGTGGAAGTTTCCAAGTACAGCATTCTCTGGAATTCCCATAGAAATGAATGGAGCAGCCTGACACAAGCCGCTCTGTTCATTTCAGGGGGGTTGATCCTGGGGGTCCCAGCAGTACGACCCTCATTGATCTAATAGCTATCTCTTATCTTGTGGATAGTGGATAACTTCAGACAACCGGAATACCCCTTTAAATGAAATGCAAAGTGTGAACTTGCCCCTACTGCAATCTTAAATCAATATGTGGACCTCCACACAGTTGCAAGCTACTGGTGGATTTCAGCCTCTCATTTCCAGACTAGAGGCTGTTTAAAGGTGCCCCTACACTAATAGCTGTTTACTAACATGCACCTGCTTTCTGAGACAGGAGAAAGGCACCTCTGGCAGCAGTTTATCTCCTGGAAGAACAAAAGGATCGGCGTTAAAATTCAATAAGCCCAATCCTTCTCTACTCTATCATCTTTTAAGGGACGCTTGGGAACCTCCCATACATACTTAGCTGTTGGCCCACCCAGTCAAAAAATGGTGGGTTCAAACGACAGCTCTCTTAAAGCAGAGATCAGCAACCTTCGGCACTCCAGCTACTGTGAAACCTCAACTCCCAGAATGCACACTAAGGCTTCATGCACACGAACGCAATTTCTTTCCAGGTCTGTTCCGTTTTTTTAGCGGACTGTTTGCTGAACCATTCATTTCAATAGGTCCGCAAAAAAAGCTGAAATTACTCCATGTGTGTTCCGTTTCCGTATGTCCATATTTCTGTGCCACAAAAAAATAGAACATGTCCTATTATTGCCACATTATGGACAAGGATACTGTTCTATTAGGGGCCAGCTGTTCCGTTCTGCAAAATACGGAATGCACACGGACGTCATTTGTATTTTTTGTGGATCTGTTTTTTGCTAAACGCAAAATACATATGGTCGTGTGCATGAGCCCTTAGAATTTCTAAACAGCTGAAGTGCCAGACGATGCTGATTAGTGTTGACCGAATTAAAGTCTATGAAGTGGACTTCGATCCGAATTTCAGGGAAAATTCGACTCACAGTGAAGCCGCAAAGTGGACTGTGCTATGCTGTTTCCTTAGCTATCATAGCATAGCACAGAACATTCAACTGTTTCCATAACCCCAGCCACTCTGTCCATCACATCCACTGGGTATTCCAATTCCCTAAATTTCCTTTTAACATTTTTGAAAATGCCCATTAATGATGGTTGACGGAAGACATCTGTTTGCTGAAAAAGTGAATTTCACTGTTTTTTGCTTTTGTATTATGTGCTTAATCTGTCATTATAGTTAGGCATGTTGCTGGTGGAATTATTCATATGAGTGAACCAATGGACAACTGGCCAGTCATACTTTTAGGTGTATGGTCAGCTTAATACCAGTATAAATCTTGTGGATATGCCATAAATGTCTCTTTTAACCAGAGGCATAGCACTGGATTCAACACACGCAAAAAAACATGTCCGTCACCTGAGTGAGCATCAAACCCTGGAAATAATAATAAACTTTATTTGTGGTCGGATCGGCTATCAGAAAGGTGTACCTAACCTATCTAACCCTATCTACAACAAGCAGTAGAATTATGCCATAACTGCTACGGTAGGGTAGCCTAAAGGGGGCCACCCTAATATGAAATGACTGTAAGATGGTGTGGGTGGGTGGGTGAAATCAGCTGAATCGGCGTCAGCCTGGGCCCACAGGAGCCTGTAAATAGCCTAGCAATCAGCCAGCCTAGGCCCGCAGGTGCATGTAACTAGCCTTGTGATCCGCCTCCCCTCCCACAAATGCAGCAAATATATTTGCTTAAAACTTGTGGTCGGATCGGCTATCAGAAAGGTGTACCTAACCTATCTAACCCTATCTACAACAAGCAGTGGAGTTATGCCATAACTGCTGCGGTAGGGCAGCCTAAAGGGGGCAAAAAGAGCAGACCTTAGTTTAGAGCAAAATATATACATACCATTACTACACCCACTTTAAACGTAAAAGACATTCCCCGATAAAGGTGCGGAATATACCGTACATTTCAGAGTGACTACCATCAACCTTACCTCTGTCATGTGCACTGGCACATCATTCTTGGAGGTGGCTAATGCTGATGCGATTGAAGGAGTGGCCGGTAACCAGAAACTATTTACTCCTATGTATACTAACAACATATGAACATATTACGAGAAGGTCTGGATCCTGAGAGCTGCAGACTGAAACAAACAATGGTGAATCTGTTGGAAGGCCTAGATGAATTCCAAGCATTCGCCGAGGGCCCTGACCGGGCACCAACTGTTCCTGGTTGCAAACTACTACACCTCTACTTATTCCCCAGGCCACACCTTATATATATAAAGGCCCCAAAAGTTAGAACATGGCGTATGTCTTCTTACTCTATTAGTAGGTTCAGCGGAATATGTGAACACACCAGGCCTGGGGAACTAATGGCGAGGTCAAATGTCAAACACTAACTGGAGAAACCATGCGTGAGAGACTAATGGCGGTGCCATGCGTGAGAGACACTAATGGTGGAGTCATGTGTGTAAAACATGAACGGAGAAGCCATGCATGAGAGACTCTAATGGCGGAGTCATGTGAGTAAAACATAAACTGAGGGCCATGCGTGAGAGACTCTAATGGCGAAGTCATATGTAAAACACTTAATGGGATAAGCCATGCGTGAGAGACTCTAATGGCGGACACTTAAATGGAGAAGCCATGCGTGAGAGACTCTAATGGCAGTGCCATGCGTGAGAGACTCTAATGGCGGACACTCAATTGGAGAAGCCATGCGTGAGAGACTCTAATGGCAGTGCCATGTGTGAAAGACTCTAATGGCGGAGTCATATGTGTAACACTAAATCGGAGAAGCCATGCGTGAGAGACTCTAATGGCGGACACTTAATTGGAGAAGCCAAGCGTGAGAGACTCTAATGGCAGTGCCATGCGAGAGAGACTCTAATGGCGGACACTTAATCGGAGAAGCCATGCGTGAGAGACTGATGGCGGAGTCATATGTGTAACACTAAATCGGAGAAGCCATGCATGGGAGACACATGGCAGAGTCATATGTGCAATACCTAATTGGAGAAGCCATGCGTGAGAGACTCTAATGGTGGACACTTAATTGGAGAAGCCATGCGTGAGAGACTCTAATGGCAGTGCCATGCGTGAGAGACTCTAATAGCGGAGTCATATGTGTAACACTAAATCGGAGAAGCCATGCGTGAGAGACTCTAATGGCGGACACTTAATTGGAGAAGCCATGCGTGAGAGACTCTAATGGCGGAGTCATGTGTGTAAAACAAACGGAGAATTCATGCGTGAGAGACTATAATGGCGAAGTCATATGTGTAACACTAAATCGGAGAAGCCATGCGTGAGAGACTTTAATGGCGGACACTTAATTGGAGAAGCCATGCGTGAGAGACTCTAATGGCGAAGTCATATGTAAAACACTAATTGGAGAAGACATGCGTGAGAGACTCTAATGGCGGTGCCATGCGTGAGAGACTAATGGCGAGGTCAAATGTCAAACACTAACTGGAGAAACCATGCGTGAGAGACACTAATGGCGGAGTCATGTGTGTAAAACATGAACGGAGAAGCCATGCGTGAGAGACTCTAATGGCAGTGCCATGCGTGAGAGACTCTAATGGCGGACACCTAATTGGAGAAGCCATGCGTGAGAGACTCTAATGGCAGTGCCATGCGTGAGAGACTCTAATGGCGGAGTCATATGTGTAACACTAAATCGGAGAAGCCATGCGTGAGAGACTCTAATGGCGGACACTTAATTGGAGAAGCCATGCGTGAGAGACTCTAATGGCGGAGTCATGTGTGTAAAACAAACGGAGAATTCATGCGTGAGAGACTATAATGGCGAAGTCATACGTGTAACACTAAATCGGAGAAGCCATGCGTGAGAGACTTTAATGGCGGACACTTAATTGGAGAAGCCATGCGTGAGAGACTCTAATGGCGAAGTCATATGTAAAACACTAATTGGAGAAGACATGCGTGAGAGACTCTAATGGCGGTGCCATGCGTGAGAGACTAATGGCGAGGTCAAATGTCAAACACTAACTGGAGAAACCATGCGTGAGAGACTCTAATGGCGAAGTCATATGTCAAACACTTAATGGGATAAGCCATGCGTGAGAGACTAATGGCGGTGCCATGCGTGAGAGACACTAATGGCGGAGTCATGTGTGTAAAACATGAACGGAGAAGCCATGCGTGAGAGACTCTAATGGCAGTGCCATGCGTGAGAGACTCTAATGGCGGACACCTAATTGGAGAAGCCATGCGTGAGAGACTCTAATGGCAGTGCCATGCGTGAGAGACTCTAATGGCGGAGTCATATGTGTAACACTAAATCGGAGAAGCCATGCGTGAGAGACTCTAATGGCGGACACTTAATTGGAGAAGCCATGCGTGAGAGACTCTAATGGCAGTGCCATGCGTGAGAGACTCTAATGGCAGAGTCATATGTGTAACACTAAATCGGAGAAGCCATGCGTGAGATACACTAATGGCGGACACTTAATTGGAGAAGCCATGCGTGAGAGACTCTAATGGCGGAGTCATGTGTGTAAAACAAACGGAGAATTCATGCGTGAGAGACTCTAATGGCGAAGTCATATGTGTAACACTAAATCGGAGAAGCCATGAGTGAGAGACTGATGGCGGAGTCATATGTGTAACACTTAATCGTAGAAGCATTGCATGAGAGACTATAACGGCGGAGTCATGTGTGTAAAACATAAAACGGAGAGGCCATGCGTGAGAGACTAATGGCGGTGTCATGCATGAGAGACTCTAAGGGCGAAGTCATATGTCAAACACTAAATCAGAGAAGCCATGCGTGAGGGACTCTAATGGCGGACACTTAATCGGAGAAGCATTGCTTGAGAGACTATAATGGCGGAGTCATATGTGTAACACTTATTTGGAGAAGCCATGCGCGAGAGACTTAAATGGCGGAGTCATATGTGTAACTCAAAATCTGAGAAGTCACGCGTGAGACTCTAATGGCGGAGTCATGTGAGTAAAACATAAACAGAGAAGTCATGCGTGGGAGACTAATGGCGGAGCCATACATGCGAAACTAATGGCAGATTTATTTACTTTTTTTTTCTTTTATAAAGCACTTAAGCAGCACCAGTATGACTTGGGAACTCGCGTAACCATGAACCCCTCTGACAGGGAACCTAAGACGCTAAACAGCCTACAACCATATGGTACCCCTAACGAACAACATGAAGGACGGTCAAAGGGCCACCCAGAGCCATGAGGCCGAAGCGATCATCGGGCCCCCCGAAGCCATGAGACCCCTCGAAGCCAAGAGACTAAACTGAATGACTTTACAGCGACGATAAGTAATTAAATGTGAGCCAGACCCGATGGGATATGCATAGACATTAGTGAAGCGAACCACGTGCATAAATAAACATTAACCATCCGTGAATTTGAACAGATGGGAGACAACGAAGAGCCAGAGGCCTAACAATTCGCTAAGAGAGGACCCTTATCTTGACAAATAAAGAATTTGTAAAAACATAGTAGGAAACGTACTCCAATTGGGCCACTGACCGCTGAAAAGCTATTTGGTTAACTGGGGCAAGGGACCAATCTGAGTGAATATGAACCAGAAGTAAAGCGGACCGGTCTAAGTAACCGCAAACCAGGACTGAAACACCAAAAATAATTAAAAAAATAAAATAATTTTTATATATATATATATATATATATATATATTTTTTTTTTTTTATTTATTATTATTTATTTTTTAAATGAACAGAAAAAGTGGAAGTAGGCCTTCGGATTGTAACAAACCAACGAGGAAATAAGCAAGCCTGAAAAGAACGCAGCTATTGTGTTTATCGGGAGAGCAGTGTCAGAGAGGTGTGCTGACTGCCCTAGTGAAAATACTGGCTAACCATGATGTCAAAATAAAAGGAAAATGTAGCTATAAGTAGAAGCAGTGTATAACGCATGGTGTAAGAACAGGTGGGTGACTGCAGCTCTGGATGTGAGTAGTGCCCAACACATGGTATGGGCGCAGCTCTGAGTTTGAGCATGATATAAAGCAGCCGTATGAATGCAATCTAAAGTGAGTAGAGTATTAACGTGATACAACAGAAGCATGAACGCAGCTCTGGTAGTGAATGGAGTATAGGACAAAATGTAAATGCAGACACACAGATGTAGCTTTTGCAGGTAACGAACCTAGCCATGATCATTCTACCATTAGTGCCCAACCCCCTTCGCCCCAGAGCGCTACAATTCACAGACCGTGTAAACAAGTCCGATCCCACGGTGAATGCCAGTACTCGCCTGGCACCTTCTGCCATTGCCCAGGTGCGAGTGAACCTCCACATAATGCTGCAGGATTATT
Organism: Bufotes viridis; assembly: GCA_033119425.1. Lineage (NCBI taxonomy): Eukaryota > Metazoa > Chordata > Amphibia > Anura > Bufonidae > Bufotes > Bufotes viridis. The sequence goes on from CM065590.1 coordinate 102,671,989, forward strand.
TTTTTTATATTTTTTTTTATTTAAATGATGGTCACCACAACACCACCTCGTGTTCCTGTAAGAAAACAAATGTGGTTGAACATAAACCCTGATACAACGCCAATTAATCAACACAATAGCACAGAACCGCTGACACATGCGGGCCCAAAACATAGAATTTATAGATTAAACACACTTACCAGAGCATCAGCACTCAAATACAGGCGCCTTTATCAACCTGCTAGTGGCCCCATATATGGGCCACTGATACACATTCACCAACACCTTGCGTGTCTGGCGCTAACTGCGGACGTGCGCCCCACATGTACAACGGTGACAGAAAACATGAACTTTTTTTTTTTTTTTATGACCCTTGATACATGACCCTTCCAGAGAGATAACTAAATAATACCATCACTTAAACACAGCGTGTGTAGCTTGGAGACACGTGTCCCGTATGATACAGATATCAGAAAACATGCGACCATACCTACTCTAGGCGCATGCAACACCAATAACTATATGCAATAGCCCCCAACAATCCCCTAAACAGCCGGACAAAATACTAACAACAGTCACTTGACCATTAGCGCCCAACTTTGCTTCGTCCCAGAGTATTATGAATCACACACCTCAGTGTGGGTCTCGTGCCAACAAGTGTGATTATACAGTGAATGCCAGCACTCGCCTGGCACTTTGTCGCTGCCCAGGCGTGAATGAGCCTGCACATGATGCAGCTGCGCTACATGTCGCGGACCACAGCGTGGGTCCCGTGCAAACCATTCCGATCCTACCATGAATACCAGTGCCTTCCTGAGAGATTCTGCCATCGTCCAGCCGTAAGGAGCCTCCACACCATGCTGCAGTATCCTAGAGCTGACCCAGAGGTAGTGAAACCAGCTGAATCGGCGTCAGCCTGGGCCCAAAGGAGCCTGTAAATAGCCTAGCAATCAGCCAGCCTAGGCCCGCAGGTGCATGCAACTAGCCTTGTGATCCGCCTCCCCTCCCACAAATGCAGCAAATATATTTGCTTAAAACTTATATAGTGCCAACATATTCCGCAGCGCAGTCAACAATTAAAACAAGACGAATGAGGACACTGTTTGCAAGAGCTTACAATCTATAAGGAGATGGGTGTGACAAAGAAGGTAACAAGCACTTGCTTTGCACAGTGGTCCAGCCATCTTAACACAATAGGAGAGTAGATATGTAGATACGATGGATTATGTTCAGAAGAATGATAATGAAGGGGCAGAGAGGGGTGAATGGAGAAGAGTTCGATCAGGGGATGTAATAGGCTAACCTAAAAAGATATGTTTTTAGAAAGTGCATAAAATTGTGGATGTTATGAATTAACTTAACTAGGGATGAGCGAACCCGAACTGTATAGTTCGGGTTCGTACCGAATTTTGGGGTGTTCGGGACACGGACCCGAACATTTTCAAAAAAGTTCGGGTTCGTTGTTCGGCGATTTCTTCCCGCTTTCTGAAGGGCTGCACAGCAGCCAATCAGCTAGCGTTTTACTTCTTGCCCTAAGAAGCCATCACAGCCATCCCTACTAATGGCATGGCTGTGATTGGCCAAGTGCAGCATGTGACCCAGCCTCTATTTAAGCTGAAGTCACGTAGCTCCGCACGTCAATCTGCTCTGATTAGTGTAGGGATAGGACGCAGCTGCTGTGAGGGCGAGATTAGGCAGGGAAAAGTCAGCAAAAACACCTAATGAAGTGATCGATCTATAGCTGTGAATCATTCAACTTCTGCTAGTTAATTGCTCACTGGTTTTTAGGCTGCACAGAGCGTTATCTCTGTCACTTTTTTCTGGGGTGATCAGCGGCCATTTTGTGTCTTGTGATGCAACAGCACAAGCTGCCACCAAGTCCATCAATAATAGTTTTTTTTTTGCTATATCCTACATCAGGGTCTTGGCTGTGCTTATTGTCACCCCTGGAAACTCAGAATAGAAATTTCAATATTCTATTGAGGGGTTAAATTCAATTGCCAAAATAGCAATCCCCTAAATATGGTGTTCCAGCTGTGGCTAGCCAAGTGTAATACTGTCTGCTGTCTGGCAAAGGATAGATTTTTTTCTGTGGTGAAATTCATTTGCCAAATTAGCAATCCCCTAAATCTGGTGTCCCAGCAGTGGCTGGCAAAGTTTAATAGTGTCCGGCAAAGGATATATTTTGTTCTGGGGTGAAATTCAATTGCCAAAATAGCAATACCACAAATCAGTGGTTTCAGCTGTGGCTGGCCAAGTTTAATAGTGTACGGCAAAGGATATATTTTGTTCTGGGGTTAAATTCAATTGCCAAAATAGCAATACCATAACTCTGGTGTTCCAGCTGTGACTGGACAAGTTTCAAAGTGTCTGTCATAGGATATATTATTTTCTGCCGTGAAATTCAGTTGCAAAAATAGAAATACCGTAAATCTGGTGTTCTAGCTGTGACTGGACAAGTTTAATAGGTCCGGCAAAGGATATATTTTTTTCTGGGGTGAAATTCAATTGCCAAAATAGCAATACCGTAAATCTGCTGTTACAGCTGTGACTGGACAAGTTTCATAGTGTCCAAAATAGGATATATTATTTTCTGGGGTGAAATTCAGTAGCAAAAATAGAAATACCATAAATCTGGTGTCCCAGCAGTGGCTGGCAAAGTTTAATAGTGTCCAGCAAAGGATATATTTTGTTCTGGGGTGAAATTCAATTGCCAAAATAGCAATACCATAAATCAGTGGTTTCAGCTGTGACTGGACAAGTTTAATATTGTCCGGCAAAAGATATATTTTTTTCTGGGGTGAAATTCAATTGCCAAAATAGCAATACCGTAAATCTGGTGTCCCAGCAGTGGCTGGCCAAGTTTAATAGTGTCCGGTAAAGGATTTATTATTTTCTGGGGTGAAATTCAGTTGCCAAAATAGAAATACAGTAAATCTGGTGTCCCAGCTGTGACTGGACATGTTTCATAGTGTCCGTCATAGGATATTTTATTTTCTGCGGTGAAATTCAGTTGCAAAAATAGAAATACCGTAAATCTGGTGTTCCAGCTGTGACTGGACAAGTTTAATAGTGTCTGGCAAAGGATATATTTTTTTCTGGGGTGAAATTCAATTGCCAAAATAGCAATACCATAAATCAGTGGTTTCAGCTGTGGCTGGCCAAGTTTAATAGTGTCCGGCAAGGGATATATTTTTTTCTGGGGTGAAATTCAATTGCCAAAATAACAATACCGTAAATCTGGTGTCCCAGGAGTGGCTGGCCAAGTTTAATAGTGTCTGGTAAAGGATTTATTATTTTCTGGGGTGAAATACAGTTGCCAAAATAGAAATACAGCAAATCTGGTGTCCCAGCTGTGACTGGACATGTTTCATAGTGTCCGTCATAGGATACTTTATTTTCAGCAGTGAAATTCAGTTGCAAAAATAGAAATACCGTAAATCTGGTGTTCCAGCTGTGACTGAACAAGTTTAATAGTGTCTGGCAAAGGATATATTTTTTTCTGGGGTGAAATTCAATTGCCAAAATAGCAATACCATAAATCAGTGGTTTCAGCTGTGGCTGGCCAAGTTTAATAGTGTCCGGCAAGGGATATATTTTTTTCTGGGGTGAAATTCAATTGCCAAAATAACAATACCGTAAATCTGGTGTCCCAGGAGTGGCTGGCCAAGTTTAATAGTGTCTGGTAAAGGATTTATTATTTTCTGGGGTGAAATACAGTTGCCAAAATAGAAATACAGCAAATCTGGTGTCCCAGCTGTGACTGGACATGTTTCATAGTGTCCGTCATAGGATACTTTATTTTCAGCAGTGAAATTCAGTTGCAAAAATAGAAATACCGTAAATCTGGTGTTCCAGCTGTGACTGGACAAGTTTAATAGTGTCTGGCAAAGGATTTTTTTTTTCTGGGGTGAAATTCAATTGCCAAAATAGCAATACCATAAATCTGTGGTTTCAGCTGTGGCTGGCCAAGTTTATAACACGGATGAAGTTGCAGATAGCTGGAACTTATAAATAAACAACTGACTGGCTTGATCCAAAACTAAGGAGCATACAGGTGAGCCCTATAAAACCCTAAGAGCTCTCCCTGACTGCTACACATGCAAAGGCCTCAATGGTAGACGATTGCATGCCCATGTACCTAAGACTGTGTGACACCTGAAAACCATATAGTAGTGAGGGGACACGGCCACCGGCTCCCTGCACTGAATACGGACGAAGTCAGGGTCACCTAGAATCAAGCCAGCAAGGAAACACAATACGGGAAAAGACTTATCTGAGCAAACAGCAGCAGCCTCCAGCAGTAAACACTTCATCCAGGAAGTAGTATAAACCGCAAGGTAAGGCAGTATGGGAGGGAATATAAAGGAAGACGATTAGTCTAAATAAGGTACACCTGGCAGAAGGAAAGGAGCTGACAAAGTGAAACGAAAACAAAGAACGTCATACAAAAGATAGGGAAGAATGTCTGTCTGACCTTCTCACCGACCTGGCGGTGACAGTACCCCTCCCTCTACGGGTGGACTCCAGACACTCAGAACCCACCTTCTCAGGATGAGACCTATGAAAAGCCCTGATGAGACGAGTGGCCTTAATGTCCGCCACTGGGACCCACATCCTCTCCTCAGGACCATAGCCCTCCCAATGAACGAGGTACTGCAGAGAACCGCGGATAATGCGAGAATCCACAATCCTTGAGACCTGAAATTCAAGATTACCATCAACCAAAATCGGAGGAGGAGGCAAAGAGGAGGGTACAGAGGGTTGGACATAAGGTTTTAATAGGGACCTGTGAAAAACATTATGGATCTTCCAGGTCTGAGGAAGATCAAGACGGAAAGCAATGTGGTTGATGACAGACGAGATCTTGTAAGGCCCAATAAACCTAGGACCCAACTTCCAGGATGGAACCTTCAGTTTGATATTCTTTGTAGACAACCACACCAGATCACCCACATTCAGGTCCGGACCAGGCACACGTCTCTTATCCGCCACACACTTAAATTTCTCACTCATCCTTTTTAGATTACCCTGAATCTTTTGCCAAAAAAATTACAAGGACGAGGAAAATCTCTCCTCATCAGGTAAACCAGAAGACCCCTCTCCAGGAAATGTCCCAAACTGTGGATGAAACCCATATGCACCAAAAAATTGTGACTTATCAGAGGACTCCTGGCGACGGTTATTTAAAGCAAACTCAGCAAGGGACAAAAAAGAATACCAATCCTCCTGATTTTCCGCCACAACACAGCGCAGATATGTCTCCAGATTCTGATTGACGCGTCCGGTCTGACCATTCGACTGCGGGTGAAAAGCAGAAGAGAACGACAACCGAACCCCCAAGCGAGAACAGAAGGCCTTCCAGAATCTGGAAACAAATTGCGTGCCCCTATCAGAAACGATGTCTGAAGGAATGCCATGCAATTTAACAATGTGATCAACAAACACTTGCACCAGCGTCTTAGCATTGGGTAACCTAGGAAAGGGAATGAAATGCGCCATTTTGCTAAAACTGTCCATTACCACCAGAATCACAGTCTTCCCCGAGGAGTGAGGCAAGTCCGTAATGAAGTCCATGGACAGATGTGTCCAAGAACAGGAAGGAATGGGTAACGGGAGGAGATATCCCGATGGCCGTGAATGAGGGACCTTGGCACGAGCGCAGGTCTCGCAGGTTGCCACAAAACCCTCAACCGTCTTACGAAGAGCCGGCCACCAGAATCTCCGAGCAATGAGGTCCAGTGTGGCTCTACTCCCTGGATGCCCAGCAAGGACAGTATCGTGGTGCTCCATAAAAACCTTGTGTTGTAAAGCGAGAGGCACAAATAACCTTCCAGGAGGACAACGATCAGGAGCCTCTGCCTGAGCTGCCTGAACCTCTGCCTCCAAATCAGGATAAAGAGCAGAGACGACCACCCCATCAGCCAAAATGGGACCCAGGTCTTCAAAGTTCCCCCCTCCCGGAAAACAACGTGACAGGGCATCTGCCTTCACATTTTTAACCCCAGGGTGGAACGTAACAACAAAATTAAACCTAGAAAAGAACAAGGACCATCTGGCCTGTGTCGGGTTCAGACGCTTGGCCGATTCCAAGTAGGCCAGATTCTTATGGTCGGTAAACATGGTAATAGGGTGTCTGGCTCCCTCTAACCAATGGCGCCATTCCTCAAAAGCCAATTTGATAGCCAACAACTCCCTATTTCTCATCTCGTAATTTCTCTCTGCAGAGGAGAGTTTCCTTGAGAAAAATGCACACGGTCGCCATTTGGCAGGAGAGGGACCCTGAGATAAACCCGCACCCACAACCACCTCAGAAGCATCTACCTCAACAATAAAAGGTTGAGAGACATCAGGTTGTACCAAAATGGGAGCGGAAGCAAAACACTCTTTAATAGTAGAAAAGGCTTTAAGCGCATCTTCCGACCACGAGGAAAAATCCACCCCCTTTTTAGTCATATCAGTGAGTGGCTTAACAACAGACGAATAATTCAAAATGAATTTTCTGTAATAGTTAGCAAAACCCAAAAACCGCATCAGCACCTTCTGATTCTCAGGAAGCCCACAATCAAGCACAGCGCGGACCTTCTCAGGGTTCATCAGAAAACCAGAAGTGGAGAGAAGAAAACCAAGAAATTAAATCTCCGGAACCACAAACACACATTTTTCCAGTTTAGCGTACAATATATTCTCCCGTAGAATCAGCAAGACCTGACATAGGTGGTCCCGATGAGTCTTGAAATTAGGAGAAAAAATCAAAATGTCATCTAGATACACCACTACAAATTTCCCCATTAAATGACAAAGAATACTATTCACAAAGTGTTGGAAGACAGCCGGAGCATTCATCAAACCAAAGGGCATAACCAAATTTTCGAAATGACCCTCAGGGGTATTGAAGGCCGTCATCCATTCGTCCCCTTCCCTGACCCTGACTAGGTAGTATGCCCCTCTTAAATCCAGCTTAGAAAAAACTTTAGCCCCAACAATCTGGTTAAACATGTCCGGGATCAGAGGAAGCGGATAGGGGTCACGAATCGTGATACGGTTAAGCTCCCTGAAATCCAGACAAAGTCTTAAAGAAGCGTCTTTTTGTTTTAACAAAAAAAAAACAGCGGCAACAGGTGACTTCGAGGGTCTGATATGTCCCTTTCTCAGGCTCGCAGAGATATAAGTACGCATGGCTGCTCTCTCAGGTTGAGAGAGATTGTATAACCGTGATTTTGGCAGCTTGGCATCTGGGATGAGGTTAATAGGACAGTCGTACTCCCGGTGAGGGGGCAACTCCTGGACACCACTCTCGGAAAACACATCAGAAAATTCAGAGAGAAAAGATGGAACAGTTTTGGTATAAACTTCTGAAAGAGATGCCGTGAGGCAATTCTCTCTGCAAAACTCACTCAAACCATTTATTTGCCTTGCTTGCCAATCAATGGTGGGGTTATGTTTAGAGAGCTAGGGTAGCCCCAACACTAGAGGAGTAGGTAATCCGCTTAAGACAAAACACGACATATCCTCAACATGAGCGTCACCCACAGTCAAATGGATATTGTGAACTATGCCCTTTAACAATCTCTGAGAAAGTGTAGCAGGAGAATCGATAGCAAAAACAGGTATAGCCTTTTCCAAAGTGCACACCTGGAAGCCATGCATTCTTACAAATTGATTATCAATGAGATTGACAGCTGCCCCACTATCTACAAAAATCTCACAATCAATGTTCTTGCTGTCTAGGGCCACCCTGGCAGGTACGAGAAAACGGGAACTACAAGCAAACGGCAAATCTTCAATTTCCGCATCAACCTTGCCAATAGTAGCAAATGGAAAGTTTTTAGAGGGTTTCTTCTTTTTCTTTTTATTACCCTCAGAAAACCCCATCAACTTCATAGAGGGGCAACCATTCGCCAAATGATTTATTCCCCCACAACAGAAACAAACCCTCCTCTGAGAGCTGAATCCTCTAGTATCAGAGGCAACCAAACCTAGCTGCATGGCCTCCTCCTCAGTGAGGATTGAGACAGACTGAGACCCCAGCGCACTGAATGAGACACTGTCCTTGGACTGAATATGACATGAAAGAGTTGTCTCCTCTCTCTCTCTAAGGCGCCTGTCAATACGAACAGCTAGAGACATGGCAGTCTCTAACGATACTGGTCTCTCATTAAAAGAAAATGCATCTTTCATTCTTTCAGAAAGTCCATGGCAAAATTGACTTCGGAGTGCAGCATTATTCCAACCAGTATCAGCTGCCCATCTCCGAAATTCAGAATAATATATCTCTGCGGACTGTTTACCCTGGCATAAAAGGGGCAGTTTAGATTTAGCCAGAGCAATACGATCCGGGTCATCATATATCTGCCCCAGGGCTACAAAAAATTAATCCGCCGATCAGAGGGGGCGTGCCCACACCGGCAGCGAAAAGGCCCAAGACTGAGCATTTTACCCCTGAGCAGCGAGATGATGATCCCCACCCTCTGCTCCTCATCACCAGAGGAATGAGGACGTAAGCGAAAATGGAGTTTGCAAGCCTCTCTAAAGCGAACAAAATTCTCACTACCCCCAGAGAACGTATCTGGAAGCGAGATCTTAGGCTCGGAAAAAAACTCCATGAATGCCAGCAGAACCGGTAACCTGAAACTGAGACACAGTTTTACGGAGGTCTGCTATCTCCAGAGAAAGACCTTTCATATGGTCAATCAAGGCTGAAACCGGATCCATGCTTAAGACGGTATGGCGGTTTATAATGTCACGGATGAAGTTGCAGATAGCTGGAACTTATAAATAAACAACTGACTGGCTTGATCCAAAACTAAGGAGCATACAGGTGAGCCCTATAAAACCCTAAGAGCTCTCCCTAACTGCTACACATGCAAAGGCCTCAATGGTAAACGATTGCATGCCCACGTACCTAAGACTGTGTGACACCTGAAAACCATATAGTAGTGAGGGGACACGGCCACCGGCTCCCTGCACTGAATACGGATGGAGTCAGGGTCACCTAGAATCAAGCCAGCAAGGAAACACAATACGGGAAAAGACTTATCTGAGCAAACAGCAGCAGCCTCCAGCAGTAAACACTTCATCCAGGAAGTAGTATATACCGCAAGGTAAGGCAGTATGGGAGGGAATATAAAGGAAGACGATTAGTCAAAATAAGGTACACCTGGCAGAAGGAAAGGAGCTGACAAAGTGAAACCAAAACAAAGAACGTCATACAAAAGATAGGGAAGAATGTCTGTCTGACCTTCTCACCGACCTGGCAGTGACAGTTTAATAGTGTCCGGCAAAGGATATTTTTTTTTCTGGGGTGAAATTCCATTGCCAAAATAGCAATACCGTAAATAAATGGTTTCAGCTGTGGCTGGCCAAGTTCAATAGTGTCCAGCAAAGGATATATTTTTTTCTGGGGTGAAATTCAGTTGCGAAAATAGAAATACCGTAAATCTGTTGTTCCAGCTGTGACTGGACAAGTTTCATAGTGTTCGTCAAAGGATATATTATTTTCTGGGGTGAAATTCAGTTGCCAAAATAGCAATACCGTAAATCAGTGCTTCCAGCTGTGGCTGGCCAAGTTTAATACTGTCCGGAAAAGGATAGATTTTAAATTGTTGGGTGAAATTTTAACATTTTTGCCAGGTACAAACCCCTGCACTGCATAACTGACAGGGAACGTACAATTGGCGGTTACATTCTTGCATGAAATAAAGCCTTTTTGGGCTGTGAAGCCAAAGGTAGTCGCCAATAACTGTTTTTTTATTTGTAATTTTTAAAATAAATTTGTGTAAACCCCAAAACATTGGGAAAATATAAAAAATAAAACAAAGTGTAAGTGCACGGTAGAATAACAGTGGTTGGGTTAGGCTGGTATACTTGTCTATTCTGCATAAGGTACAAACAAGTCCTGTGGGATCCATGCCTGGTTCTTTTTAATAAACGAAAGCTTGCCCACATTGTCTGCAGACAGGCGGCGGCGCTTGTCTGTGATAAGTCCACCAGCCATGCTAAACACACGTTCAGACAACACAGTGGCTGCAGGGTAGGCCAGCACCTCCAAGGCTTAAAGGGCAACCTCAGGAGATGTGCCCAATGTGATGACCCAGAAGTTGAATGGGGCAGACCCAGTGGCGTAGCTAGAAATGATTGGGCACCACAGCAAATTTTTTAACGGGGCCTCCCTCCTCCAGTAATTTTTGCGCAAACCCCTTCATTTCATGACGCCATGCCTGTGGCTACTAAAGATCGCTCTCTCAGACCAGGCCCAGCAGCTGTTCCATTCGCTTTCTACACTGTCTATACTGCCACTGTATATAATTTCATTGTATAATACTGTTAGTCCTCCTCCTCCTCCTGGATGGGCCCTTTCTAGGTCACGGGCCACAAAGTAGTTGCTTCCCCTGCAGCTATTCCCCTAGGCAGACCCATCAGTTAGTACGTGTACTGTTCCACCATTTTGCTGAAATGCTGCCTCCTGTTAAGATGTTCCAGATCTGCTGGTGGTGCAGGTTGTTGTGGTGTGATGACAAAGCTTTTCCACATTTTGCCCATGCTAACCCTGCCTTCTGAGGTGTTGCTGGTGACCCAGCTGCATTGGCAAATTCTTCCTATTCCTCCTCTGCCTTCACCTTGTGCTTCCACTGAGTCCCCGTGTCAGGTTGAATGCCATCAACAGCGTGCCTACTAGCGGGCTCATCTTCCTATTACACTCCAGTGAGGGAATTAAGGACGGCACGTTGTCCTTGTAACGGGGATGCAGCAGGGTGGCCACCCAGTAATTGGCAAAAGGTAGAATGTGGCAGTAACTGGGCGGTCGTTGCGCAGGCACTGCAGCATGTAGTCGCTCATGTCTGCCAGGCTGCCCAGAGGCAAGGACAAGCTATCCACTTTGAGAAAGGTATATCGTCTGTGCTCTCTGTATCCCCCAGCGTTCCTCCTACTCCTCTTCCTCCTTCTCCAGAACTGTGCCCCTCTCCAAGCCACTTGTATTTGGTTGGCCTTAAGTTAAGGATAAGGCATGTATATAGTTTTGTTTCTTTATATGGTTAGTTTAGCTGCCTTATAGTTATTTGAATATGTTTTTAAGTAATTTGTAAATAGTTTGTTAATGGTTTGAGTGAAAGGGGGGAGGGGGTGTTGAGTGTGTAGGGTGTGAGGCTGTTTGGGTTTATTTTCCATCCGCTTTCTACACTGTCTATACTGCCAATGTATCTCAATTTCATTGTATAATACTGTTGAGGGGGCCCTGACAAAGTCTTTTAGTCCTCCTCCTCCTCCTGGATGGGCCCCTTCTAGGTCAGAGACCCAAAACAGTGTGCTTCCCACGCTTCTCTGTAGCTACGCCCCTGGGCCAACCCATCAGTCAGTACGTTTACTCTTCCACCATGTTGCTGAAATGCTGCCTCCTGCTAAGACGTTCCAGATCTGCTGGTGGTGCAGGTTGTTGTGTCGTGATGACAAAGCTTTCCCACATTTCCCCAATGCTAACCCAGCCTTCTCAGGTGCTGATGGTGACCCAGCTGCCCGTGAGCTGGCTTGGGTGCCACCCTGCTGAGAACACGGTTCCTCCTTATCCTCCTCATCCTACTTATCCTCATCCTCCAGAACTGTGCCCTGGCTGGACAATTGTGTTCCAGGCCAGGGACTATGTTGGTGCAGGAACCCACCCTTCGAGCCACTTGGATGTCACTGGCCTTAAGATAAGGCGTGTATATAGTTTTGTTTGTTTATATAGTAAGTTTTGTTGCATTATATTTATTTTAATATGTTTTTAAGAAAATTTGTAAATAGTTTGTTAATGGTTTGAGTGAAAGGGGGGGGGGGTGAGGGTGTTGTGTGTGTTCGATTAACTGAATTGATTTTCACTGTCTGGTGTTTAGGAATTTCTGCACCCCAAATTCAGCACATGTGGCAGGCAGAGGATGTGTGTCAAACCGGCTAGGCCCAGACCTGCTAGTATATTTCGCCCATTAGCTCACAACAACAGGTCGGGCTGGAGGCTCAGTGGCACCAACCAATGGTCAGTCTGTTGTTCCATGCCTGTCCACAGCTCCTGCGCGGTGCGGGGTTTGTCCCACAAACACACAAGTTTTAAAACAACCTGCTGTCGTTTTCCCCTGGCTGTGCTGCCGTGGGTGGTGAAGGTGTTACGCTGAGTGGATGAGGAGGAGATGGAGGAGGAGGAGCAGGTAACAGGATACAAAGAGAAATGCCCAGCAATCCTCGGGGGCGGAAGGACATTCGCAAAAATGCTATCCGCCTTTGGGCCAGCCGCTACATTTACCCACTGTGTTGTTAGTTATGTGGACGTTGCCACAGATAGCGTTGCGCAGTGCACACTTGATTTTGTCTTCTACTTGGTTGTGCAGGGAAGAGATGGCTCGCCTGCAAACGTAGCGGCGGCTGGGATATACGTACTGTGGGATAGCCACCGCCATAAGGTTTTTAAAACTGTCCACCAGACAGAATGACAGCATTTCAAAGGACCAGGAGGTTTGAAATAAGGCATTCAGAGCCATGGGTAGGGGGTTATTTCCTCTTTCTATTTCTTTTTCTCTCCAGTGTTTGGAAGATGGACAGCTGATAGCTGAACACTTCCATGGGATTTGGTGGAGATGCTTGGTGACAATGACAGATGTGGTGGCGTTGCTGCCACATCTTCTGTTTGCTGGGTGACAGGAGCCACTGTCACTCACTTGGGCTCAAGTTTAGAATGTTTATTATTTTTCTGTATTTAATTTAATTTTAAGTCATTTCCCTATTCACATATGTTTGCAGGGGATTTACTTACATTTTGCTGCCTTTTGCAGCCCTCTAGCCCTTTTCTGGGCTATTTCACAGCCTTTTTAGTGCCCAAAAGTTCGGGTCCCCATTGACTTCAATCGGGTTCGGGGTGAAGTTCGGGTCGAGTTTGGATCCTGAACCCGAACATTTTCAGGAAGTTCGGCTGAACTTCTCGAACCCGAACAACCAGGTGTTCGCTCAACTCTAAACTTAACCCCTTTAGGAACCTGGCAATTTTCACCTTAAGGACCAGAATGTTTTTTGGAAATTTGACATGTGTGACTTTATGTGGTAATAAATTTGGAACGATTTTACTTATCCAAGCTATTCTGAGACTGTTTTCTCATGACACATTTTACTTCATGATAGTGGTAAATTTCAGACAATATTTTTCATTTTTATTTTCAAAAAAATACAAAATTTACTAAAAAATGTGAAAAATTAGCAACTTTCCAAATTTCAATTCCACTGCTTTTAAAACAGATAGTGATACCTAATATAATAGTTATTACTTTATATTTCCCATATGTCTACTTTATGTTTGGATAATTTTGTGAATGCCTTTTTTTTTTGGGGGGGGGGGGCAATTTAGAAGGCTTAGGCCCATTTCACACGGGCGTGATTTCCGCACGGGTGCAAAGCATGATGTGAACGCATTGCACCCGCACTGAATCTGGACCCATTCATTTCTATGGGGCTGTGTACATGAGTGGTGATTTTCCCGCATCACTTTAGCGTTGTGTGAAAATTGCAGCATGCTCTACTTTCTGCGTTTTTCAGAAGTTCATAGAAGTGAATGGGGCTGCAGGAAAATCGCAAGCATCCGCATGGTTTCTAGGAGACTATCGGGATGGGGACCCGATCTTTATTATTTTCCCTTATAAGATGGTTATAAAGGAAAATAATAGCATTCTAAATACAGAATGCTAAGTAAAATGGGCAATAGAGGGTTAAAAAAAAAAAAAACTCACCTCCAATTGATTGCCTAGCTGCCGGTCTCCTGTTCTGTCTTCAGCTGGGGGGGGGGGTGGAGGGGGGCTAAAGGACCTTCGGTGACGTCAATGGGTCACATGGTCCAATCACCTGCTTCCATGATTGGACCATGTGACCCAATGATGTCACGGAAGGTTCTTTACCCCTCCCCAGCTGAAGACAGAACAGGAGACCGGCAGCTACGCGATCAATTGGAGGAGGTGAGTTAATTTTTTTTTAACCCTCTATTGCTCTTTTTACTTAGGATTCTGTGATTAGAATGATATTATTTTCCTTTATAACTATGTTATAAGGGAAAATATACAGAATACTCAACCCGAAACCAGACTTCAGTGAAGAAGTCCAGCTTCGGGTCTGGGTACCAAACATACCGCATTAAAGCAGTTTGAAAACGCACAGAAAAATCGTGCATTTTCCCGCAACAAACCCGCCTCTTATCCGGGTGTCAAACATTTTTCAAACCGTGTGAAAAAGGCCTTAGAAGAAAGTTTCCAAAACCCACTTTTTAAGGACCAGTTCAAGTCAGTTTGTGGGGCTTACATAATAGAAACCACCCAAAAATGACCCAATTTTAGAAACGACATCCCTCAAGGTATTCAAAACTGATTTTACAAACTCTGTTAACTGTTAACTCTTTGGGTGTTCCACAAGAATTAAAGGAAAATGTAGATGAAATTTCTGAATTTCATCTTTTTTGGTAGATTTTTCATTTAAAAAAATGTTTTCCAGTAGCAACGCAAGGGTTAACAGTCAAACAAACCTCAATATTTATTACCTTGTGGCTACATGCACACGACAGTTGTTTTTTGCTGTCCCCAATTCGCGGATCCGTCTTCCTTTTTTTTCACATCCACATCCGTTCCGTGTGTCAGCAAATTTTTTAGGTTGTGTTTCTGTGTGTCGTCCATATTGTTTTGTGGATCCTCAATAAAACCGGAAGGCTTAAACCAGTTTCTTAAAGTACCTGTACAAGTGCCCTGGTTTCCAAGTAACCATCCGCAAAAAAAACGGATGCGGATGACAAACGGATGGCTTCCGTTGGTCATCTGCATTTTTTGCGGACCCATTGACTTCTATGGGCCCGCAAACCGTTTTTTGCAGACAAGAATAGGACATGCCATATTTTTTTTGCAGAAGTGAAATGCGGACAGCGGACTCGGACAGACAACGGAAGAGGCATCCGCATTTTTAACGGATCCATAGAAATGAATGGAAAAGCATGGGATCCGCAAAAAAAAACGGAACGGAGGCCGCAAAAAACCACTGCTGTGTGAATGTAGGCTGAATCTGTAGTTTTCAGAAACACCCCAATTGTGATCGTAAACTGCTGTACGGGCACACGGCAGGGCGCAGAAGGAAAGGAACGCCATATGGTTTTTGGAAGGCAGATTTTGCTGGACTGGTTTTTTGACACCATGTCCAATTTGAAGCCCCCTATTGCACCCCTAGAGTAGAAACTCCAAAAAGGTGACCCCATTTTGGAAATTACAGGATAAGGTGGCAGTTTTGTTGGCACTTTTTTAGGGTACTTTTGATTTTTGGGGAAAAGTCGAGAGAGGAGGTGTGGGTGGTGCGGTTGCGTGTGGGGCGGCTGTGATTGGGCGGTGCACATCGCATGCGCACTTCAATTATCAGCACACACGCACGGACACCAGCCCTGAGCACGCACACAGGGCTTTTATTAGTATTGATGTGACTGATATCAGCCGCAACTCTTATAACGCTCCAGCACTGATATAACCTCAAGAGACATTTACATCATATGTGACTGATATCAGCCACTCCTCTTATAACTCTCCAGTGCTGATATTACCTCCAGAGACATTACATCATATGTGACTAATATCAGCTGCTCCTCTTATTACGCTCCAGTACTTATATAACCTCCGGAAACAATACTTCATATGTGACTGATATCAATCTCTTATAAGGCTCCAGCGCTGATGTAACCTAGAGACATTTGCATCATATGTGACTGATATTAGCTGCTCCTCTTATATTGCTCCAGCACTTATATAACCTCCAGAGACATTACATCATATGTGACTATGAGCCGCTTCTCTTATAACGCTCCAGTGCTGATTTAAACTCCAGAGACATTTACATCACCTGTGACTGATATCAGCTGCTCCTCTTATAACGCTCCAGCACTGATATAACTTCCACAGACATTGCATCATATGTGACTGATATCAGCCTCTCCTATAACGCTCCAGCGCTGATATAACCTCCGGAGACATTATATAATATGTGACTGATATCAGCCGCTACTCTTATAATGCTCCAGTGCAGAGATAACCTCCGGAGACATTACATCATATGTGACTGATATCAGCTGCTCCTCTTATAACGCTCCAGAACTGATATAACCTCCGAAGACATTACATCATATGTGACTGATATCAACCGCACCTCTTATAACGCTCCAGTACTAATATAATTTCCAGAGACATGACATCATATGTGGGGGATGAGGGGCTGGGAAAATTTGAAATGCCACTGATGAGAGGGAATGGAGGGAGGGTCACTGGGAGACATAAGTGTTTAGGAGCTCTGTATAAAGTATAGGTGAGATAGTCAGTGGGCAAAGGTCTGTGTGGGACTGAAACAGCAGGGTACAGGCGCAGCAGCTTCAGGACTCTCCTAACTTCCCTCCCACAGTAACTTACCCCAGTGCTGCTGTGTAGAGTAGTAGGAGGACTAGTGAGGTACTGTACATTATACTGGAGGCACAGTAACACAGGAGGTCAGAAGGAGCAGCATCTCCATTATCTCCTGTTGCTGCCTCAGCTCCTCTGGCTTGGACCCCTCCTCACACATGAAGGAACATCACACTGCAGAGAGGAGGGCGGCTGTCTACTCATGTGGGGTCCCTGAAGTTTACTATGGAGAAAGGAACAAGCCCTGCAAGGTATTGTGCTGTCCCTTTCACCATAGTAGAATGATGTGTGCCAGTGCTGCAGTCCAGCACCTGATAACAGCGGGTGGTGGTAGCTGGGAGCTGGCCCTTGCTTCCTTGCAGCCAGGCCCCTAACAGTATAGTAACTGCCCTGCTGGTGGCTCTGACTGTGCTGACACTAGTATGATAAAGAAGATGGGCCTGGGGTTTGAGCCGCGTGTGTCTGTCATGGCAAGCCGCCTGCCCTGCAGCACTCTCTCACTGTCTACCATCATATTAAGAGGGCAGCAGGGCAGGCAGATTGCAGTGTGACATCTGGCACACCGCTTGCCGGTCTTCTACACAGCAGAGAGGGTCTGTGATGAATATTGGCGGTGGGCTGCCAAAGACAATATATGTGTGAACAGTGAGGCTGGGTGCAGCCGGCCCACTGCACAGAAAAAGGCAAGCGGTCCACTGGGAATCTTCCCAGTGGAGTGAATGGCCAATCCGCCCCAGTCTGCCACTTACAATGTGGCTCTTACACCTCTCCCTAGGCAGTTTAACTACACCTAATAGGTCCAGGCTTGCAAATGCAAACTTAACTCCATTACTGAAACACAACACTCCAGAGTTTGATGTGGGAGAATTCTGGTACAAGCCATTCTAAAGCTGGATGACTAGCAAAACGTCTTTAAAAAAAATACAAGTCCAGTTGCTGTGACTTATGACTACTAACAATTGGTATGAAACCCAAAAGAAAAAAAAAGAGTAAGAGCCAATATGTGCAATTTATGACCCAACAGTTTTTGTAGAGTTATAGACTGGCATGTCACAGTAGCAAACTGGTAAACAGATAGATATTCAGGTACACACAGTAGCCTACTTTCTGGAGAGACTGATTGCCTATCTGAGAAATACCTCATAAGACTTCTGTAGTAAAAGCCTATGTAGTCTATTATGGGTTTCCAGACATCTCCTGTGCTGAAAAATCAGTAGGAGATTGTTGTAACTTTGTGAGCCATGCTGTTCTTGTTAACATAGTAAATCCATGAAGATACTTACAATAATCAAAGTCAAGGTTTCTTATATTCTCTAGTATAGAACACAGGTTCATGTTCTTCTCCGACTTGCTTATGTGTGTAAGCAACACTTCCTGCAATTTAGTTCATAGCTTCTGATAAAAAAAAAGCACTTGTATTGAATCTTATTCCTCCTGTGAACCATTTTTAGAATCTGCAGAGGATTATATAGACTCAACTTTCATTATCCTAATTGCACTACGTCAAGGGTGAAAAGGAAGATATTTAACATAAGCCTTCTAGATAATTAAAACATATTGAATATGACATAAAGACCAGTCTTTGCAGCAGAGACCTGGAAAGCTGAAGGTTCTCAGTGTCTACCAATTCACATGTTTGCTAATCTTTCACCTCATTCTTTCCCAATGCATTCAGAATTTAAGTTGTAGCTATTATGCACTAGAGTCAGTTTGTCCTTGTAATATAGTGGCATGGAAACCAGTTTCATTAAACTTCTATTTTTCTCTTCAAAGCATATGACTACATCTAGATGACACAAAATATAAATCTTATTTTTTAACTTTGTGAGCTTTATAAGGTTGATGATAAAAGAAAAATATTCTGGTAAATTTATTTTCCAACCATTTTCAACTATGTAGGTGTATTCCATCATGCTAGTTTCCATCGCTCAACTTTCACTTCCTTTTCATCTATGATTTCTAACCCCTCGTAGATATAACCTCCATTTATTGTATGTCAGAAAAAGAAGTAATTTTACATCACCGGTGGTCATTGGCAAATACTGCGCTTGGTTTCTAATGTATACAAGGGGGTATAATGGTTCACTAGTGGTCAATGTAGTGGTCTGTGATCACTATGTAGTCAGAGGTTCCATAGGTGTCAGGTGTGCCACAATTATGGATGAGCCAATCGATTTCGGATGAAACATTTGAAGTCGATTCGCATAAAACTTTGTTCTAATACTGTATGGAGCGAACAGTTCGAGCATAGTTCGGGTTCGTACTGAATTTTGGGGTGTTCAAGACACGGACCCGAACATTTTCAAAAAAGTTTGGGTTCGGGTCCGTTGTTCGGCAATTTCTTCCCGCTTTCTGAAGGGCTGCACAGCAGCCAATCAGTTAGCGTTTTACTTCTTGCCCTAAGAAGCCATCACAGCCATGCCTACTAATGGCATGGCTGTGACTGGCCAAGTGCAGCATGTGACCCAGCCTCTATTTAAGCTGGAGTCATGTAGCGCCGCACGTCACACTGCTCTGATTAGTGTAGGGAGAGGACGCAGCTTCTGTGAGGGCAAGATAAGGCAGGGAAAAGTCAGCAACAGCACCTAATGAACTGATCTATCTACAGCTGTGAATGATTCAACTTGTGCTAGTTACTTGCTCACTGGTTTTTAGGCTGCACAGAGCATTTTTCTGTCACTTTTTTCTGGGGTGATCGGCGGCCATTTTGTGACTTGTGGTGCACCAGAACAAGCTGCCACCAAGTCCATCAATACTAGGGTTTTTTTTTTTTTGCTATATCCTACATCAGGGGCTTGGCTGTGCTTATTGTCACCCCTAGAAACTCAGGATAGCAATTTCTATATTTTATTAAGGGGTTAAATACAATTGCCAAAACACCAATCCCCAAAATCTGGTGTTCCAGCTTTGGCTAGCCAAGTGTAATACTGTCTGCTGTCTGGCAAAGGATAGATTATTTTCTGTGGTGAAATTCAATTGCCAAAATAGCAATACCCTGAATCTGGTGTCCCAGCACTGGCTGGCAAAGTATAATAGTGTCTGCCAAAACATATATTTTGTTCTGGGGTGAAATTCAATTGCCAAAATAGCAATACCCTGAATCTGGTGTCCCAGCACTGGCTGGCAAAGTATATTAGTGTCCGCCAAAACATATATTTTGTTCTGGGGTGAAATTAAATTGCCAAAATAGCAATACCCTGAATCTGGTGTCCCAGCTGTTGCAGGCCAAGTGTTATTCTGTCCGTAAAAGGATATATTTTGTTCTGGGGTGAAATTCAATTGCCAAAATAGCAATACCCTGAATCTGGTGTCCCAGCACTGGCTGGCAAAGTGAAATAGTGTCCGCCAAAACATATATTTTGTTCTGGGGTGAAATTCAATTGCCAAAATAGCAATACTCTGAATCTGGTGTCCCAGCTTTTGCGGATCAAGTGTTAATCTGTCCGTAAAAGGGTATATTTTGTTCTGTGGGAAATTCAATTGCCAAAATAGAAATACCCTGAATCTGGTGTCCTAGCACTGGCTGGCAAAGTATAATAGAGTCTGCCAAAACATATATTTTGTTCTGGGGTGAAATTCAATAGCGAAAATAGCAATTCCCTGAATCTGGTGTCCCAGCTGTTGCAGGCCAAGTGTTAATCTGTCCGTAAAAGGGTATATTTTGTTCTGTGGGAAATTCAATTGCCAAAATAGCAATACCCTAAATCTGGTGTCCTAGCACTGGCTGGCAAAGTATAATAGTGTCCACAAAAACATATATTTTGTTCTGGGGTGAAATTCAATTGCCAAAATAGCAATACCCTGAATCTAGTGTCCCAGCTGTTGCAGGCCAAGTGTTAATCTGTCCGTAAAAGGGTATATTTTGTTCTAGAGTGAAATTCAATTGCCAAAATAGCAATACCCTGAATCTGGTGTCCCAGCACTGGCTGGCAAAGTATATTAGTGTCTGCCAAAACATATATTTTGTTCTGGGGTGAAATTCAATTGCCAAAATAGCAATACCCTGAATCTGGTGTCCCAGCTGTTGCAGGCCAAGTGTTAATCTGTCCGTAAAAGGGTATATTTTGTTCTGGGGTGAAATTCAATTGCCAATATAGCAATACCCTAAATCTGGTGTTCCAGCTGTTGCAGGCCAAGTGTTAATTTGTCCGTAAAAGGGTATATTTTATTCTGGGGTGAAATTCAATAGCCAAAATATCAATACCCTGAATCTGGTGTCCCAGCACTGGCTTGCAAAGTATAATAGTGTCCGCCAAAACATGTATTTTGTTCTGGGGTGAAATTCAATTGCCAAAATAGCAATACCCTGAATCTGGTGTCCCAGATGTTGCAGGCCAAGTGTTATTCTGTCCGTAAAAGGGTATATTTTGTTCTTGGGTGAAATTCAATTGTCAATATAAAAATACCCTGAATCTGGTCTCCTAGCTGTTGCAGGCCAAGTGGTAAACTGTCCGTAAAAGGGTATATTTTGTTCTGGGGTGAAATTCAATTGTCAATATAGCAATACCCTGAATCTGGTGTACCAGCTGTTGCAGGCCAAGTGTTTTTCTGTCCGTAAAAGGGTATATTTTGTTCTGGGGTGAAATTCAATAGCCAAAATAGCAATACCCTGAATCTGGTGTCCCAGCACTGGCTTGCAAAGTATAATAGTGTCTGCCAAAACATATATTTTGTTCTGGGGTGGAATTCAATTGCCAAAATAGCAATACCCTGAATCTGCTGTCCCAGCTCTTGCAGGCCAAGTGTTAATCTGTCCGTAAAAGGGTATATTTTGTTCTGGGGTGAAATTCAATTGCCAATATAGCAATACCCTGAATCTGGTGTCCCAGCTGTTGCAGGCCAAGTGGTAACCTGTCCGTAAAAGGGTATATTTTTTTCTGGGGTGAAATTCAATTGCCAATAAAGCAATACCCTGAATCTGGTGTTCCAGCTGTTGCAGGCCAAGTGTTAATCTGTCCGTAAAAGGGTAAATTTTCTTCTGGGGTGAAATTCAATAGCCAAAATAGCAATACCCTGAATCTGGTGTCCCAGCACTGGCTGGCAAAGTATAATAGTGTCCGCCAAAACATATATTTTGTTCTGGGGTGAAATTCAATTGCCAAAATAGCAATACCCTGAATCTGGTGTCCCAGCTGTCGCATGCCAAGTGTTAATCTGTCCGTAAAAGGGTATATTTTGTTGTGGGATGAAATTCAATTGCCAAAATAGCAATACCCTGAATCTGGTGTCCCAGCTGTTGCAGGCCAAGTTGTAATCTGTCCGTAAAAGGGTATATTTTGTTCTGGGGTGAAATTCAATTGCCAATATAGCAATACCCTGAACCTGGTGTTCCAGCTGTTGCAGGCCAAGTGTTAATCTGTCCATAAAAGTTTATATTACACTCAAGGTATATATACAAGTGCTGAGAGAGTCATTCTCTATAACTTCACACGCTACCGTGCATCTCCCATTGTATTTATGTCCGTTAAAGGGTATATTACACAAAGTGTTAAAATACAATTGCTGAAGGCATAATCCTACATATTTTTTCACACGCTACTGTGCATCTCCAAGTGTAAATCTGTCCATAAAAGGATACCTTTCATCCAGGGCCTAAATACTAGCCCTAAAAGAGATATTCCCCTAAATCAGTGGTTACTGCTGTGCATGGATTAGTGTAATACGCTACATAAGTAAATAGGCAGATAGTGTTAGGTCCCTGTAAAAAAAGGCCTTAATTTGAAATCAATACATTGGGCCAAATATTTTTTTTCTTATTGTGGTGCTTGGTGAACGGTAACAATGAGGAAAACATCTAGTAAGGGACGCGGTCGTGGTGGTGTTAGTGTACCCTCTGGTGCTGAGAGATGACGTGGCCATTCTGCCACAGCCACACGTCCTAGTGAACCGACTACCTCAGGTTCCAGTACCCGCCAGAATTTACAGCGATATTTGGTGGGGCCCAATGCCGTGCTAAGGATGGTAAGGCCTGAGCAGGTACAGGCGCTAGTCAATTGGGTGGCCGACAGTGGATCCAGCACGTTCACAACATTATCTCCCACCCAGTCTTCTGCAGAAAGAGCACAGGTGGCGCCTGAAAACCAAGACCATCAGTCTGTCACATCACCCCCATGCATATCAGGGAAACTGTCTGAGCCTCGTTATGCATCAGTCTCTTATGCTGTTTGAAGACTCTGCTGGCAGGGGTTCCCAAGGGAATCCACCTAGCCCTTCCCCAGTGGTGGAAGACATAGAATGCACTGATGCACAACCACTGATGTTTCCTGATGATGAGGACATGAGAATACCTCATCGGAGTCCGCATGTCTCTGATGATGACGAAACACAGGTACCAACTGCTGCGTCCTTCTGCAGTGTGCAGACCGAACAGGAGGTCAGGGAGGAAGACTGTGTGGAAGACGATGCAGGGGACGATGAGGTCCTAGACCCCACATGGAATGAAGGTCGTGCCACTGACTTTCATAGTTCAGAGGAAGAGGCAGTGGTGAGACCGAGCCAACAGCGTAGCAAAAGAGGGAGCAGGGGGCAAAAGCAGAACAGCCGCCACCAAGAGAGTTCGCCTGCTACTGGCCTACCGCCACCAGGGACCGAGCACCCCAAAGGCAGCTTCAAGGAGTTCCCTGGCATGGCACTTCTTTAAACAATGTGCGGACGACAAGACACAAGTGGTTTGCACGCTGTGCCATCAGAGCCTGAAGCGAGGCATTAACGTTCTGAACCTTAGCACAACCTGCATGACCAGGCATCTACATGCAAAGCATGAACTGCAGTGGAGTAAACACCTTAAAAGCAAGGAACTCACTCTGGCTCCCCCTGCTCCCTCTTCTGATGCTGCCTCGACCTCTTCCTCCACGTTGGGAGGAATGTTGGCACCTGCCGCCCACCAAACAGAGGATGTGCCATCGACACCACCACCTGCGTCCCCAAGCATCTCCACTATGTCACACGGCAGCGTTAAACTCTCCATCTCACAAACCTTGGGGAGAAAGCGTAAATTCCCACCTAGCCACCCTCGAGCCCTGGGCCTGAATGACAGCATTTCTAAACTACTGGCCTTTGAAATGCTGTCATTCAGGCTGGTGGACACAGACAGCTTCAAACAGCTGATGTCAATGGCTGTCCAACAGTATGTTGTTCCCAGCCGCCACTACTTCTCCAAGACAGCCGTGCCTTCCTTGCACAACCAAGGAACTTCAGCACAGCCCGGGGTAAACGTCAGCAGGCCATTCTGAAGGCCTGACCTCAAGCCCAGCCTGGTGGTGTGCGATAATGGGCGAAATCTCGTCGCAGCTCTGGGACTAGCCGGTTTGACGCACATCCATTGCCTGGTGCATGTGCTGAATTTGGTGGTGCAGAAGTTCATTCACAACTACCCCAACATGTCAGAGCTGCTGCATAAAGTGGGGGCCGTCTGTGCGCACTTCTGGCGTTAGCATCCTGCCACTGCTCGCCGGTCTGCGCTACAGCGTAACTTCGGCTTGGGCCTCCATGCGAGACCTGTGTGCCCTGTTGCGCTGTTTCGAGTACTCCACCAACATGGCCAGTGGCGATGACACCGTTATCAGCGTTACAATACCACTTCTATGTCTCCTTGAGAAAATGCTTAGGGCGATGATGGAAGAGGAGGTGGCCCAGGAGGAGGAGGATGAGGGGTCATTTTTAGCACTTTCAGGCCAGTCTGTTAGAAGTGGCTCAGAGGGAGTTTTTTTGCAACAGCAGAGGCCAGGTACAAATGTGGCCAGCCAGGGCCCACTACTGGAGGACGAGGAGGATGAGGAGGAGGTGGAGGAGGATGAGGATGAAGCAGGTTCACAGCGGGGTGGCACCCGACACAACTCAGGCCCATTACTGGTGCGTGGCTGGGGGGATACGGAGGACGATGACGATACGCCTCCCACAGAGGACAGCTTGTCCTTACCTCTGGAGGAGCCTGGCACACATGAGCGACTACATGCTGCAGTGCCTGCGCAACGACAGCAGAGTTGCCCACATTTTAACGTGTGCGGACTACTGGATGCCACCCTGCTGGATCTCCCGGTACAAAGACAATGTGCCCACCTTACTTCCTGCACTGGAGCGTGATAGGAAGATGCGCGAGTACAAGCGCACGCTGGTAGACACGCTCCTGAAATGCATTCCCAAATGTCACAGGGGAACAGGTGAAAGCCCAAGGTGAAGGCAGAGGAGGAGCAAGAGGTCGCCAACGCAGCTGTGTCACGGCCAGCTCCTCTGAGGGCAGGGTTAGCATGGCAGAAATGTGGAAAAGTTTTGTCTCCACGCCACAGCTAACTGCACCACCACCTGATACGGAACGTGTTAGCAGGAGGCAGCATTTCACTAACATGGTTGAAGAGTACGTCTGCACACCCCTCCACGTACTGACTGATGGTTCGGCCCCATTCAACTTCTGGGTCTCCAAATTGTCCACGTGGCCAGAGTTAGCATTTTATGCCTTGGAGGTGCTGGCCTGCCAGGCGGCCAGCGTTTTGTCTGAACGTGTATTCAGCACGGCAGGGGGTGTCATTACTGACAAACGCAGCCATCTGTCCACAGCCAACGTGGACAAGCCGACGTTCATAAAAATGAACCAGGCATGGATCCCACAAGACCTGTGCCTCCCTTGTGCAGAATAGACATTTATAACTGCCTCCCCCTCAACCATGTATTCTTGTACTCCAGGGCACTTCTTTATTGAATCCTCATTTTTTTAACTTTACCATGATCTTGCGGTGCAACCCAAAGTTGAATGAACCTCTCCTCTGTCTGGGTGCTGGGGCCGAAATAACTGAAAGTGGCCTTCTACAGTGGTGGGTGAAATGACGCATGATTCCTTGCTGTGGGACCTCTCTCCTCTGTCTGGGTGCTGGGCCGAAATAACTAAAAGTGGCCTTCTCCAGTGGTGGGTGATATGACGCCCTATTCCTTGCTGTGGGACCTCTCTCCTCTGTCTGGGTGCTGGGGCCTAAATAACTTGCGCTTGATTTGCGACAGCCCGACACGTTGGAATTCAACACTCCTAATGTTCGACCGCCTGCTCCAACAAGAAAAAGCCGTCAACGAGTATTTGTATGACCGGGGTGCAAGGACAGCCTCTCTGGAGCTGGGAATTTTTTTGCCACGTTACTGCACGCTCATGCGTAATGCCTGTAGGCTCATGCGTCCTTTTGAGGAGGTGACAAACCTAGTCAGTCGCACCATCAGCGACCTCATCCCATTTGTTTTCTTCCTGGAGCGTGCCCTGCGAAGAGTGCTGGATCAGGCTGTAGTTGAACGTGAAGAGGAAGAGGAAGGGTTGTGGTCACCACCAGAAACAGCCTTGTCATCATCGCTTGCCGGACCTGCGGCAACGCTGGAAGAGGAGTATGAGGAAGAGGAGTCAGAGGAGAAATGTGGCGGCTTTGAGGAGGAGGAAGACCAACCACAGCAGGCACCCCAGGGTGCTCGTTGTTGTCACCTATCTGGGACCCATGGTGTTGTACGTGGCTGGGGGGAAGAACAGACCGTCAATGACATCAGTGAGGACGAGGAACGGGAAATGAGTAACTCTGCATCCAACCTTGTTCAAATGGGGTCTTTCATGCTGTCATGTCTGTTGAGGGACACTCGTATAAAAAGGATGAAGGAGAACGACCTGTACTGGGTGGCCACGCTACTAGACCCCCGGTATAAGCAGAAAGTGGCAGAAATGTTACCAAATTACCGAAAGTCGGAAAGGATGCAAACTAAAAAATATGCTTTACACAGCTTATAAGGGGGATATCACAGCACAACGGGAATCTAACAGGGGAAGAGGTGAGTGTAATCCTCCTCCTACCACGGCGGCAAGGACTGGACGATTTACAGATGTGTTGTTGATGGAGGACATGCGGAGCTTTTTCAGTCCTACACATCGCCACAGCCCTTCGGGATCCAGCCTTAGAGAACGACTCGACCGACAGGTAGCAGACTACCTCCCCTTAACAGCAGATATCGACACTCTGAGGAGCAATGAACCCCTTCACTACTTGGTGTGCAGGCTTGACCTGTGGCCTGAGCTATCCCAGTTTGCGATAGAACTTCTGGCCTGCCCTGCTTCAAGTTTCCTGTCAGAAAGGACCTTCAGTGCAGCAGGAGGCATTGTCACTGACAAGAGAAGTCGCCTCGGTCAAAAAAGTGTTGATTACCTCACCTTCATAAAGATGAATGAGGCATGAATCCCGAAGGGACTGACAGTGGGGGATACGTTTGACTAACAAAATGCCTGATGACATGCCTTGGCCTCAAAATGGTCCCCACGCTGCTGTATTTAATGTCTGCATACCGGATGACTTTCGTGAATTCTCCACCACCAACTAGGGTTCAAGCCGCAATGTTTTAGTCTCTTTTCTGCCTGGAAAACATCAATTTTTCCTGCCGCTGCTACAATAGCGACTGCAACAATGCCATTATTTTTCAGGCATGTGTACATGCCTAATTTTTCTGTCCTATGGTGCAGCACTGTGGCTGCAAAAACAAAACAAAAAAAAAGGCACATACAAGTGTCAATTCCCCTTTGTGATCGTTACCTTGTTGTGGTGAAGGGGCTTGCGTATCACAATGAAGCAATCATCACCTCTATGAGTGTGTTGGCAATGTTGCCACACCCCAGATGATAAGGCCCTTGCTTCATTATGGTCAGACCAAAAGCGATCGGACGGCTGGATAATATTTCATAGAAAAAACATTAATTTACCTTTTTTTTTATGTTGTATGGTTTTTTAATACATAAAATAAAAAATCATAATAAAGTCTCTTAATAGTTTATTAGAAATAATGCAGACAATTAAAAAAATCCCCATCAATTCCAATACAAAGCAAGTACAGAGCTCAGAACTAAATTATTTCATGATGTCGTAATGGTTCGTTAATTCGACAATGGTTAATCAATTCGACACACGTCCCCGGATAGGGTCCGTAACAGGGATTAAACTGATAGGAATAGTACTAGTTAAGACACCACTCATATAGGGTGTCATAGCACAATGCTCTGTGCACACGCAGTGCCCCAATTTGGGAGTAAGAGGACCGACCAAGCTGCTTTTTCCATCTCCCGGTTCCTAAAATCAATTTAGTTTGGTGTATGAGAGTTTGGTCTGTCACTGTGAAGGCAGTCGAAGGTACCCGGCCTAA
Organism: Bufotes viridis; assembly: GCA_033119425.1. Classification (NCBI taxonomy): domain Eukaryota; kingdom Metazoa; phylum Chordata; class Amphibia; order Anura; family Bufonidae; genus Bufotes; species Bufotes viridis. The sequence continues at coordinate 102,699,543 of CM065590.1, forward strand.
ATTTTTTTTCACAAAAGGCAATCCCTGATATGGGATGTAACAGGGATTAAACTGACGAGAATAGTACTACAGAAAATACCACTCATATGGGGTGTGACAGTAAATTGCACGGCGCAGACGCAGTGACCGTGGATTAAAACAAAGGGGAGGGAGCCAGCGCTTTTTTAACCATCTACCCGTTCGAAAAATCAATTCAAAAAATGGACCCCAGATTGGGGACGTTAGAGGGATTAAACTGATGAGAATAGTACTACAGAAAATACCACTCATATCGGGTGTGACAGTAAACTGCACGGCGCAGACGCAGTGACCGTGGATTAAAACAGAGTGGATGGAGCCAGCGTTTTTTTAACCATCTCCCCGTTCGAAAAATCAATTAAATTCACCTTTCGGGGACCCTTGGTGTTGTACGTGGCTGGGTAGAGGAAGAAACCTTCAATGACATCACCGGGACATGGCTAGCTTGGTATCCAACCTTGTGCAAATGGGGAGTTTGCGGTTGTGCAAATGAACTGTTTGCGGTTGTTTGCGGTGCATTAAGAGGGGAGTTTGGTCTGTCAATGTCTGTGAAGCGGGCGTAACCCTTATCGATATAACCCCGTAACCCTGATCGATACAACATCATACCTGATCGTATACACACACTAAGATCACGTTCCGACATGTCAACCGTCAGTAGGTAAGATAGTAAGTGATAATAGAGTAATAGCAGATCACCGAAGCTGTTATCACCATAAAATATAACTTTTATTGTGGTTATTTAAAATACAATTGATTCAAGGAAAACTCCAATCCGAGTAGGGGGGGAGTAGCAGTGGGCCGGAAGATAATTGTCCCTAGTCTGTCCACTGTATGCTAGGCACCCTGCCTACAAAACGGAATAGCCGCCCCGATAGGGGCGATCCCGTGTCTGGAACCTCCTAGTATCCCTAATGAGGCCCTGACACAGGATAGTACCCACCACCTGTATAAAGTGCATAGGTCACACACGAGAGTCAGTCTGTAGTCAGTATCGATAAATAACCTGGGGAATCACACAGAGCGCGAGGCACAGTACCCAGGGGTGATGCCTCTCACTCCTGGTGGTTCTCCCAGTTTAACAAGGCACTAGTCAGACACTCCAAATGTCAATACAAACATAAAATAGTCCCTAAATGGTATACATTATCCCGACGCGTTTCACTACAACCATGTGTTATGTTATAGATCATCAGGGGACATACAAAAAGTCAAGGTGTCACAATGTCACAGACACCAGATATTAATAAAGATACAAATTGTGCCAGAGATATTTGTTTCTCCCGAGTACCTTTCAAATATATGGCCGGCAGGAGATTGTGGCATAAGATATGCCTAAACAGCAGGAGCTATGTCAAATCACATATATCAGAGTCACAGTTAACACTAGACATCAAAATAGTGATAACAAATCAACTAGTGCAAAGTAAGGAAGGCAAGATAACTTCCCTTATTCATCAGCGGTGTGATGAAAGTGCTACCGGAATACAGGGATGAATTCAATCGGTCAGCCAGGACGTCAGAACTCTGGTGTCTCCTGTTGTTGGGGCCGGCCGGTAGCACTTTCATCACACCGCTGATGAATAAGGGAAGTTATCTTGCCTTCCTTACTTTGCACTAGTTGATTTGTTATCACTATTTTGATCTCTAGTGTTAACTGTGACTCTGATATATGTGATCTGACATAGCTCCTGCTGTTTAGGCATATCTTATGCCACAATCCCCTGCTGGCCATATATCTGAAAGGTACTCGGGAGAAACAAATATCTCTGGCACAATTTGTATCTTTAATAATATCTGGTGTCTGTGACATTGTGACACCTTGACTTTTTGTATGTCCCCTGATGATCTATAACATAACACATGGTTGTAGTGAAACGCGTCGGGATATTGTATACCATTTAGGGACTATTTTATGTTTGTATTGACATTTGGAGTGTCTGACTAGTGCCTTGTTAAACTGGGAGAACCACCAGGAGTGAGTGGCATCAGCCCTGGGTACTGTGCCTCGCGCTCTGTGTGATTCCCCAGGTTATTTATCGATACTGACTACAGACTGACTCTCGTGTGTGACCTATGCACTTTATACAGGTGGTGGGTACTATCCTGTGTCAGGGCCTCATTAGGGACACTAGGAGGTTCCAGACACGGGATCGCCCCTATCGGGGCGGCTATTCCGTTTTGTAGGCAGGGTGCCTAGCATACAGTGGACAGACTAGGGACATTTATCTTCCGGCCCACTGCTACTCCCCCCCTACTCGGATTGGAGTTTTCCTTGATTCAATTGTATTTTAAATAACCACAATAAAAGTTATATTTTATGGTGATAACAGCTTCGGTGATCGTATACACACACTAGATGTTTTAAACCACGTTGTTCAAAAAAATTTTGGATTGTTAGGTGATTTATGCCTTTTATGGATTAAAACCCAACTCTGCGTCAACTATGTAATTTTCCATGGAAGTTTTGCCATGTATCCCCCTCCGGCATGCCACAGTCCAGGTGTTAGTCCCCTTGAAACAACTTTTCCATCACTATTGTGGCCAGAAAGAGTCCCTGTGGGTTTTAAAATTCGCCTGCCTATTGAAGTCTATGGTGGTTCGCCCGTTCGCGAACGGAAAATTTTATGTTCGCGACATCACTAGTACTAAACTCATGCGGATCACAAACCAGGCGCTATTGGCCTGGGTCTGGCAGAATAAGGGGAAGACTGTAGGCCAGGTTTATGCCCTCTCACGAGCATCTTGGTTGGATGCTAGTGTTAACCCCTACGGGGTTGAACAAAGGGGGGGGATATGTGGCAGTGGAGCTGCCAGAAGGCCATAGGAAGGCCATTGAAGTGGCATATCTCATCCAGATCAAGCTGGGTGAGAACAAGAAAGGTTGGGAAAATTATTTTTTTCCCAATGTCTGCAGCAGTCAGGCTGGTAATGGGGATAATTATCAGCCAGCTGAGGAGCTTGGATAAATCTGGGCTGAGCTCCTCAATCAGGGCTCCCAGTCTGGGAAAGGAGCAGGCTGTGTCCAGGCCTGTGGGAGCCGGGACCCTCTAACCCTGTGTGTAGGGTAAGCACTGGTGATGTGTCTTGGGGAGCTGGGTGGTAGACCCAGATCCTAATAGAGAGGAAAAGACTGTTTAGCCAGTGGCCAGACGGCCGAGGATTTATTTTTATGATTTTGTTGTACTGCTGTTGTGACAATAAAGCTGGTCGTTGCCAGTTTGCACCCGAATCTAGCTAAATGACCCCGTGTTGTTACAGTTGTTGTATTGCAAGAATATAACGAAGATTGAGAATATAACGCTATATTCGTTATCTTCGTTATATTCTAGCGATACAACCATTAGGAACTCAGCTCTAAGTTGTAATCGCAATCCGAATAATACTTACAATTATTAATCGCTTTGCGAATCCATTTAATGCCTCTATTTGATTGTATATGACGGTTGACTATGACTACAACCAACGTTCTGCTGCCTCCAAAGCAAGATATCTTAACGCCCAGGCAAATATGGTAATCTAGATCATGTGTCTATACCGAAACCTAGGATCATTGTTTGACAGCATATTTTCTAAGCCATGTAGCTGAATATAGATTTGGGCAGAGTAATGATCTAGACCTGTGTTTCCCAACCAGTGTGCCTCCAGCTGTTGCGAAACTACAACTCCCAGCATGCCTGCACAGCCAAAGGCTGTCCGGGCATGCTGGGAGTTGCACTTTTGCAAAAGCTGGAGGCACACTGGTTGGGAAACACTGAATTCTAGACTACCATATTTGCCTATACCAAATGTAAATATGCAACCAAAGTGGCAAAATACACAAAAATAAAATAAAAAATAATAAAAAAAAACGCATATGCGTTTTTGATGCGTTTTCTATCAAAAACGCCCAAATGGCCCCTGGGGGGTTCAGATATCTTGCCTCGGAGGCAGCAGAACGTTGTTGGTAGTCATAGTCATTAGTCAACCATCATATACAATCAAATAGAGGCATCAAATGGATTCGCAAAGCGATTAATAATTGTAAGTATTATTCGCATTGCGATTACAACTTAGAGCTGAGTTCCTAATGGTTGTATTGCTAGAATATAACGAAGATTGAGAATTCATGGTAATGCCATGGTAAAGTGTGCCATGGTAAAGTGTAGTGGGGAGGCAGGGTAGAAGTATACTTACCGTCCGTGCGGCTCCCGAGGCCCGGGGCGCTCCACAATGACGTCAGAGTGCCCCATGAGCATGGATCACATGATCTCATGGATCACGTTATCCATGCGCATGGGGCGCTCTGACGTCATTGTGGAGCGCCCTGGGAGCCGGACGGACTGTAAGTATCTGCTCCCCCGGCTCCCCACTACTTACTTTGGCAACCAGGACTTTAGTAGCGTCCTGGCTGCCATGGTAACCTGAAAGCATTTGAAAACTGATCAGTCTTCAAATGCTTTCTGTTGTCTTGCGTTGAGACGGATCCGGCGGGCATTTCTTGCGACGGAAGTGCACGCCAGATGCTCACAACGCAAGTGTGAAAGAGGCCTAAGTTGCATATACCCCAATGCAAGAATATTACTTTGCATACTTTATTTTTTTAAGTCTCTCTAAAAGGGGTGGTCACTCTTGAAGGGCAATGCCGGGTCATCATCAGCTAGGAGATGGCCAAAAAGCACCGTAAAGGGATGCAGAAAATGGAGGAGCTACTTTCCTAACTCACAATGTTGCCATAGAGGCCTTTTTTATTTTGTTAATAAATCTTTTTTTCTGAGTTATAACGCGTGATTTCAGTTTTTTATAATGTTATGTTATGGTGTAATTCTTACTGATAACTTTATTCCAAGGCCCTTTAGTCCAGTGAGGCAAAGCTATGTGTAGGCCTTGAACTACAATGGAAACTTACCATCTGCCTGCTGCTGCTGTTTTGAGAGTTCTGTGTAGGCCTTATACTCCACTATTACCAAGAACTGCTGAAATTATCCTGACCACTAAAGGTTCTGCATAGGCCTTATACTCCACCATTAACAAAGACTGCTGCTATTATCCTCACCACTATGAGTTCTGTGTAGGCCTTATACTACCAAATTTCCATGTACCTGCGGCTGCTGTATGTCATGATACTGATGAGTTTAGGCTGGAAAAAATTTGCCTTAATGTAACCAGAGTTGTTAAAATAAAACAGAGAATCTATCAATCGCATACAGTTATATAGTTCTTTACTTTAGGAATATTTCAATAGAGTATTTTGTAAAAAAAAAATTTGTGGGATCAGTTGAATGTTTGGTACTATTTTGGGGTGCATACTTCTTTTTGATCGCTTGGGGTTGGAATTTATGTCATGGAACGTTACAAAATATGTATACTGTATAAAATATGTCTGTTTTTGACAGTTTTCAAGAAAAATATTTGTATGGCATTTGCCAAAGGGGTAAGATCACGCTATATTGTTATAGAGCTGCTTTTTACGGATGCGGCTATACCAATTATGTGTATAATAATTTTTAGATTACATAAATGAATATATATGAGAAAAGACGATTTCTAATTTATTCTTCTTTAAAAAAAATAATTTTTGTCTTTTTTGTCTTTCAATTTTTTATATATCTATTTTTTTTTTTATCAAAACCCATCTGCATCCTAAAGATCCATTGGGTCTGATCACTACACAGTGCATTGCAATAGTCATCTATTGTAATACACTATATAGTCAGTGCCACACTTACACTAAGGCTGATCAGACCGCAGGGTCTGATCAGCCTTAGGTAAATGGCAACTAGGACGCCTTTGTAAGGCGTCCGGGTGCCATGGCAACCATCTTGCCGTTGCGGAAGCAGTGACGGCAAGATGGAAGAGAGAGGGAGCTTTCTCCCTCTCAACCACATAGATGTCGCTTACCTGAAACAGGCTTTTTTTAAAGTGCAGCGCTACGATTGGTTAGTCTGCAGAGACAAAACAATCAGAGCGCTTACTAGCAAGGGAACACTCTGATTGGTCCCTTGCCGGCTTACCACTTGTGTCTGCTCTCGGGGTAGAGTGGAGACTCCGGGGCTGTGACACTTTATAGTGTCACAGCCCCAGGAAGCAGTTTGGGCGTGGCCGTACATCGAAATGCAGCAAGTCACTTGTTATTTGGTCGTACAGTTATGTCAGAAAGCATGAAGGGGTTAAAGGATAAAGATTTAACATGTTTGTTATGGTTTTCTGGAATAAACTGACACCAGTGACTGAGTTAAAACACCCACAACACATATTATTTACCCTCCTGGCAGGGGGTGGTCACCAGCTCCTCCTCCTCATTCTCCTCATGAGAACCGGGATGGTCTGAGGGTCCGGCATCCTCATGCTCTTGGGTAGGGGCAGAGGGTCCTGCCTGCTCCTGCTCCTCCTCCTCCTCCACCACAACTGCCTTTTTTGAAGGCCTGCAGTGGACTGAGAGGACGGGATCACCTATAATGACAAAATTTTAATAAGTTATAAAAAACCTCATAAAGCATAAATGTACCTATACATTACAGAGTGTTGCTGAAAGATACAAAAGTTATGTAAGCCTTTTACCTGGACAGATTTTGTTTCGTATCTCAGTGATCCGATCCTGGTGTCTCCTCTTCAGGTCGGACCACTTTTTTATAATGGCCATCCGCTTGTGTGTGGCATTGTGGTCACGATAAAGCTCATAACCAATCCTCCTCATCATCCGTTGCTTCTCCAATCGGGACCTGGTGGTGTCGTATTTCATCTCTAGCATTCGCTGTAGGATAAAAATGCAACCATATAATCCCAAATTTGTAAAATCAAAGTATTAGAAATTAATGTCATCATCTAAACACAACTAAAAAAAATTGAGTGTTTGAAAGTAAAATATTAGATTTAATGTTACAGTTATACAATCGGATTATATTGAAATTGTATGTGTGTGGGGTATGAGCAATTGGATATTGGCCATCTGAAGAGAGATGTACCTGTCTAGTGAGGTGACGGTACAGTATGGGGTGTACAGCTGGTCCGCCTCCACATGGTGCACCCTGAGTAACGCTAAATGAAACAGCAAATAATGGCGGTCAAACATTACTTCTCCTGACCTACCAGACGCATATTAGAATCCAAAGACTGTGTGTGTGTGTGTGTGTGTGTGGAGGGATATACACTGTGGTGTATACGGTGTGGGGTATATAGTGTGGAGTATGCACTGTGGGGTATGCACTGTGGGGTATATAGTGTGGGGTATACGGTGTGGGGTATACACTTTGGGGTATGCACTGTGAGGCAGGAAAATGGATGTGCATTGTGCATATGAGAGATGTTTCTCTGCTGTCCATACATACATGCTACCAGACATAGTGGTGTGATGTCATAACAATACTTAGTGCACCTATCATTAACCCCTTCATGCCTAATGACATAGCTGTACGTCATCTGGCGGTTGTTTAAACATGGATTGTACAGAAAAGCTTGTGGCACTCTTTGGAGGTGCGCTACTGGAGGTCGGGTTCCCACCCCTTAATATCAAGAAGGAAATAAACTCCAGTTTGTGCGTTGAAGATAAGTTTCTTTTAATCAGAAGTGCGGTAAATCATATACATGAGTGTGACGTTTCGGCCACAATACGGCCTTCATCAGACTGATATCGCTCTGAGGACTGTTTGGAAGATGGGCGTGTTGGTAGCAAAAGTAGACCACTGTCTATGTAGATATGCGGACGCAGGCCTTCCCTGCTATCGGGTCCCCATTACAGCAGCACGGTGACCCGATAGCCACCGCACCCGCCGCCCAATTACACGGAAAAGCCGCAAACCGCGCATTGTCCCAGGGTGCCTGCTGATTGATTTCAGCAGGCACCCAGTTCTAATCACCGCCCGCCGCGTAGCGGTGATCAGAACTACACATGACGTACCGTTGCGTCATGTGTCCTTAAGTCCTTATGTGAACAGGCAACTAAAAAAGTGATGGCTCTTTGAAGGCAGTGAGCGAAATAAGAGGCTAACAAAAAAACCTCTGGCTTTGACAGGGTTAATATCTATGCACTGAAGCAAGATAACATGTGAATTTGTATAAATACATTGGAATAACAAGCATGTGATATGTAATACAGTGCTGTAATGTGGAATTACTTACAGTAATCAGGAGATCTTCCTCGACTTCTTTAAAATTGCTTGAGACCATTTTCATGCACGTCACACACGAGTAATGCACTGCGATTCAAACTTCCACTTGTCAACAAACTGGCAAGACAAAGCCACGCCCGTATAGGCTCACACGAATATTTCAATGCAATTCTCGCGATAGAAACACCATGTGCATATTGCGAATGCAACTTAGGCAACCTACTATTGGTTGCCTTGATAGAATGAACGATTATTGAGAATATACCCCGCTGTAATTTAGATGCGCAATGCGAGTAAACTTACTTAAATTACTCGCATTGCGCATCCAACTTAGTTCTGTGTATAGGCAACGTTTTCCTAACAATGGTTGGCTTGCTAGAATAAACAAATATGACGAATACGAATATAGCGCGATATTCTCTATATTTGTTAAGTCTAGCAAGCCAACCAATAGGAACGTTGCCTATACACAGAACTAAGTTGGATGCGCAATGCCAGTAATTTAAGTAAGTTTACTCACATTGCGCATCCAACTTAGACAACTTTCCGATTGGCAATAGTAAAGTTGCCTAAAGCCTGTTCCACGCTCTAAGTTGGATGCGCAATGCGAGTAAACTTACTTAAATTACTCGCATTGCGCATCCAACTTAGTTGCCTTGCTTCCTAGAATTAACGAATATGACAAACACAAATATAGTGCTATATTCTCTATATTCGTTAATTCTAGCAACCCAAGTACCCCCTACCATTAGGAACGTTGACTATACACAAAATTAAGTTGGACGCGCAATGCGAGTAATTTTAGTGAGTTTACTCGCATTGCGCATCCAACTTTTACCATGGTCTAGATAACCGTGATTCTCAAATCCGACAGTACATTCTAGCATGGAGACGTTCCCATGGTGATGGGGACGCTCCATGCGCACAGGAAGTTGGCACTCGGCAGACAGGCACTGACTGGAGCGGGCAAGGAGAATAGAGTCCTCGGACATGTAAGAACAACTGCTTTTGGGAAGTGGGAAAAACTTTTAATTTTTTTTTAAAAATTATGTTTTTATGTCTCCATTTTCTGAATGCCTTATTTATTTTTCTGCCGATCGTCTTGTGTAGGGGCTCATTTTTTGCAGAAAGACTTGATGTTTTTATTGGTACCATTTTTGGGTACATATGATTTTAAAATCATTCATTATTACACTTTATGGGAAAAAAAATAGGTAATTTTGGCACCGTTTTTATTTATTTATTTTTTAAGCGTTCACCTGAGGGGTTAGGTCATGTGACATTTTTATAGAGCAGATCACTACGGACATGGCAATACATAATATTTATACTTTTTCTTATTTATTTAAGTTTTACACAATAATAGAATTTTTGAAACCAAAAAAATTATGTTTTAGGGTCTCCATAGTCTGAGAGCCAGAGCTTTTTTATTTTTTGACCAACCGTCTTAGGGAGGGTCTCATTTTTTGTAGGATGCGGTGACGGTTAGATTTGTACTATTTTTGGGGGTATATGTCTTTTTGATCGCTTGGTGTTGCAATTTTTGTTAGGTAAGGTGACAAAAAATTGCTTTTTTTGGCATGATTTTTCTTTTTCTTATGGTGTTCAGCTGAGGGGTTAGGTCATGTGATATTTTTATAGAGCTGGTTGTTACAGACGCGGTGATACCTAATATATATATACTTTTTTTAATTTATTTCATTTTAACACAATAATAGCATATTTGAAACAAAAAAAATGATGTTTTAGTGTCTCCACATTCTAAGAGCTATAGTTTTTTTTAGTTTTTAAGCGATTTTCTTATGTAGGGGCTCATTTTTTGCGGTATAAGGTGACAGTAAGATTGGTACTATTATGTGGTACATACACCTTTTTGATTGCTTGGTGTTGCACTTTTGTGAGGTAAGGTCACAAAATTAAAGAACTGCCAGAACGTTTATATACTTGCTAGCTGCACGGGGCATGTGCAGATAGCACATATATAGCCGTGTGACAGTCGGGAAGGGGTTAAGGACCAGGCCAATTTTTGCAAATCTGACATGGGTCACTTTATGTGGTTATAACTTTAAAACGCTTTTACTTATCAAAGCCATTATCCAAGACATGTTGCACTTCATGACAGTGGTAAATTTGAGTCAAAATATTTCATTTTTATTTATAAAAAAATACCAAATTTACCAGAAATTTGGAAAAATTCACAATTTTCACTTTATGTTTGGATCATTTTGTAAATGACAATTGTTTTTTTTGGGGGGTGGGGTGGGGGGGTCGTTAGAAGGCTTAGAAGTTTAGAAGCAAAACTTGAAATTTTCTGAAAATTTCAGAAGCCTACTTTTTAAGGACCAGTTCAAGACTGAGGTCACTTTGTAGGGCTTACATAATTGAAACCACCCATAAAGGGCCCCATTCAAGAAACTATGCCCCTCAAGATATTCAAAACTGATTTTATTAACTTTCTTGACCCATTAGGTGTTCCACAAAAATTTAAGGAAAATGTAGATATAATTTCAGAATTTCACTTTTTTGGCAGATTTTCCATTTTAATCCATTTTTTCCAGTAACAAAGCAAGGGTTAACTGCCAAGCAAAACTTTATAGACAAAAATTTATTTTCCTGATTTAGTAATTTACATAAACACCCCATATTTGGTCGTAAACTGCTGTACAGGCACACGGCAGGGCACAGAAGGAAAGGAACGCCATATGGTTTTTGGAGATTTCACTGGGATAATTTAAAGTTGCCATGTCACATTTGAAGACCCCCTGATGCACCCCTAAAGTAGAAATTTCAAAAAAGTGACCCCATTTTGGAAAATACACCCCTCAAGGTTTCTAAACGGATTTTACAAACTTTGTTAACCTATTAGGTGTTCCACAAGAATTAAAGGAAAATGTAGATAACATTTCAGTATTTCACTTTTTTGGCAGATTTTCCATTTTAATAATTTTTTTTCAATAACAAAGCAACAGCCAAAAACTTCTTATTTATTGCCCTGATTCTGTAGTTTACAGAAACACCCCATATGTGGTCGTAAATTGTTGTACGGACACACGGCAGGGCGCAGAAGGAAAGCAACACCATGTGGTTTTTGGAGGGCAGATTTCATGGAGATAACTTTAAATTGCCATGTTAAATTTGAAGACCCCCTGATGCACCCCTAGAGTAGAAACTCCAAAAAATGACCCCATTTTGGAAACTACGGGATAAGGTGGCAGTTTTGTTGGTACGATTTTAGGGTACATATAATTTTTGGTTGCTCTATGTTACACTTTTTGTGAGGCAAGGTAACATAAAATAGCTGTTTTGGCACCGTTTTTATTTTTTGTTATTTACAATGTTCATCTGACAGGTTAGATCATGTGCTATTTTTATAGAGCAGGTTGTTAAGGATTCGACAATATTAAATATTTTTTTAGTGTCTCCATATTCTGAAAGCCATATTTTATTTTATTTTTTGTGCAACTGTCTTATGTAGGGGCTCATTTTTTATCGGTATGAGATGATGGTTTGATTGGTACTATTTTAGGGTGCATATGACTTTTTGATCGCTTGGTATTAAACTTTTTGTGATGTAAGGTGACCAAAAATGGCTTTTTTACGCCGTTTTTTAATTTTTTTTACGGTGTTCATCTGAAGGGTTAGTTTATGTGATATTTTTATACAGCAGGTTCTTACGGATGCAGCGATACAAATATGTATACTTTTTTTATTTATTTAAGTTTTACACAATAACAGCATTTTTTAAACAAAAAAAATCATGTTTTAGTGTCTCTATATTCTGAGAGCCATAGTTTTTTTTTCTTTTTTGGGCAATTGTCCTAGGTAGGGTTTTACTTTTTGCTGGATGAGATAACAGTTTGATTGGTATGATTTTGGGGTGCGTATGACTTTTTGATCGCTTGGGATTACACTTTTTGTGATGTAAGGTGACAAAAATTGCTCTTTTGACACCATTTTTATTTTATCTTTTTTACGTTGTTTATCTGAGGGGTTAGGTCATGTGGTATTTTTATAGAGCAGGTTATTAAGGACGTGCCGATAAATAATATGTCTACTTTTTTAATTTTTTTTACATTTAACACAATAAAAGCATTTTTGAAACAAAAAAAATCATGTTTTAATGTCTCCATAGTCTGAGAGCCATAGTATTTTTTATTTTTTGGGCGATTGTCTTAGGTAGGGGCTCATTTTTTTGCGGGATGAGGTGACTGTTAGATTGGTACTATTTTAGGGGGCATATGCCTTTTTGATCGCTTGTTGTTGCACTTTTATTGATGTAAGTAAGGTGACAAAAAAATAGTTTTTTTTTAGCACAGTTTTTAGTTTATGTTTTTGATAGTGTTTACCTGAGGGGTTAAGTTATGTAATATTTTTATAGAGCCAGTAGATACGGACGCGGCAATATCTAATATGTCTACTTTTCTTTTTTCACATTATTTTTTGTCCCACTCTGGGACATCAACTTTTGGGGGTGTGATCCCCTTTACAATGCATTACGCAGCAGAGTGGAGACCCGATGGCAACTCGCACTCAGCGTTGACCGCAGCAGTACAATGGTACAAGGTGCATACAACTAAAGTCCAGCTATCAGTGACTGACAGCCCCCTGCCGCTGATCTGGCGGGCGCAGCTCCTGAACCCGCACGATCAGCATGATGTATATGTACGTCACTGGTCTTTAAGTCCCGGCCAGATATGACGTATGTGTACATAATAGGTCCTTAATGGGTTAAAGATGTGTGTTATGCAGGGCACATGGGTTGTTCCCAATTTTGGTGACCATGTTTCAGATTTTCAGTTTGTGAGGAGACATCTAGGATTCGATTTCTTGATGAAGAACGCGGAGCAGTTCCTCCCCGGAGTAATTCCATTTGCCCACGCTTGCCAGGTGCAGAACATTCTATGCATAGGTGGTATGCTGGAGCACCACTCAGAACTGTGCCTACACTGGAGGCTGAGGACAAGGTGGAAGATGATGAGGGAAAGGAGGATAATGGTGCCGAAATCACAGCATGAGAACGTAGAGGCCAAGTTGCTGGTGTGCCTGGACAGGAACCACATTTACCCAGTGGGCTATAATGGACATATATTGTTTTATAGTCCTTGACCTTAGTTACAGCTCTACAAGTTGGCAATGAACTGTACCAGACACTAACAGGCTCAAGGACTGGCCCACCTTTTGCTGTACGGAGGCATGCAGGGCTGGTACAGCTTTTTTAGAGAAGTAGTGACAGCTTGGGTCTCTCCACCTTGGCTCAGCACAAGCCATCAGTTCTCTGAAATGTGCAGAGTCAACCACATGTAAAGGGAAGGACTGTAGTACTAGCACCTTGGCAAGGAGCACATTCAGCTTCTGTGCTGTTGGATGAGTGCACGCATACTGTTGGCTCTTTGTAATCACCTCAGTGATCGATTGCTGGTGAAATTAGTGACAGGGAGGAGCATCCGGAACAGTAGATGATGGGAAGGAAACACAGCTCCCTTAGACTGAGGTGGTGAAGCCTTGACTGCTGGAGAAGGAGGTGCATCAGGCTGTACCACTATATTAGCACCACTGTTTTCTGAGGCCACTCTATCATGATGCTCCATGTGCTGATGCAGGGCGGTAGTGCCAACATTGGCACCCTGGCCGTGCTTCACCTTCTGCCCACAGATCCTACATACTGCCACGCTAAAGTCCTCAAGCGACTTGATGATAAATTCCCACACCGGTGAGTATGGCATTTTACCCCCACAACTACGTGCTTACTGCCTGCCACTGCCTCTTTGAAGCTGTGCACTGCTAGTTTTTTTCCAGACAGGTAGGCTCCTGAGTAGCAGACAGTCTACCTGGAACATGTTTGGCTCCAGATCACACACTGCTGCCATGCTGCTGGTTCATGGCCTTGCTTGCACACTGTTGGCTCACTGGAATGCTGCCACCCTTGCCCCCTGATGATGATGAAGCCCCCTCTTCACCCAGCTTCCATATGCGATCGGCTAAATTATCATACTGTACACTATTGTCTGCACATCAGTGATGTCATTCTCACCAGTCTCATGGACACATGCCTGACCGCACAGAACACAAGACCTGTTCCCACACGACTTTCACGGTCGCTACTTGCCCACTTAAAGGAGGAAGCAGTAGATTTATCCTCCAAATCTTGGCTGGGCAGTAGCTGCTGACTGTCCTCAATAAACTCATCCTTGCTGAGCTTGCAGCATAAAATACTAATATAAAAATTAGTAGCAGAAGTAGCAGAAAAAGAAAGAGGCAGGTTCAGGACAGGTGGGGGCACAGAGCTTGTTTCCGGGTTATGCCAACTAAGCGTGGTGTCAGAGGAACTCACTGACTCCCGGTTGTGGGTGTCTGACATCAGTTGAGATGATGTTGAAGACTGAGTCAACCATATAAGGACAGCTGGGTTGCTGGTCAAAACACAACTGCTGGATGACACTGGCAGCTCTGGCCTGTTGCTGCGACTGCAGTTACCAGACCCCCCCCCCCTACCTTCTTCTGCTACTACTTCTGACAGCTATAGAAATATTTTTGCCACTGCCCGTTCCCTTAGAAGGCCCTGGCGGACATACTTTATAGTAACAGTAACTGTAGGTGTAAAATAGTAGTAATATTAGACCGCTTTTTTACTCCAATTAGAGATTCAAGGCTTAATTGAATTACTTATGTATGAAGCAATGTGAACACCCCACTATCAGAAGTATTAGACTGCTATTTCATCCCAATTACAGAATTAAGTCCTAATGGAATTACTTATGTATAAAACAATGTGGACACCACAATAGCAATAGTATTAGAACGCTATTTCACCCCAATTACAGAATCAAAGCCTAATGAAATTACTTATCTATAAAACAAGGTGGAAAACAAAATGACTGTAAAAGCGGTGCCCTTTTTCTCCCCAATTACAGAATCACGGCGTTCTAGTATATTATGTATAAAACAATGTAGACACACAATAACAGCACCTTCAACAGTTACCTTGAAACAAAAGCCATTGAGAAGCAATGGCTTAACGCGTTTAGTTAACTTTAGTTTAGTTAACACATCTCATAAAACATGAGAGTTAACCCTACTACATCCAAATTAACCAAGTGGGACACTGTTCAATTAGTCACTGCAAGGCATTATGGGTGTTCTCGCGTCTTCAGGCTTCTTAGTTTCACTTTGTAACACATGTAGCCACCATTTTAGGAAAAAAAATCGATTTATTACCACGAAGCACCAAGAAATTCAGCTTTGGTGCAAACCGAATTTTTCCAAAACTGCGGATAAAATTCCACTTTGTCAGCTTCGATTCACTCAACACTAATACTATCCCAATCCCATCCCAATTCTATCCAAATTACAATCCTATCCCCCTATCCACATCATATCCTCCATCTACATCCTATGCTCCTTCCTATACCTTTCCCCCTCCTCAACTTCCCATCCTCATAAGAATATGGCACAACCCTCCCACCCGTCTCACTATTTTTCTTCACTCTACTCTTCTCCCCACTTTTCTTTTTTCCCCACACAGAGGAACAACTACCCCCACCAATACTCTCACTATTCTATTATGAATTATAAATAGTTTTATTTTTTCTATATATTACAGATTTAATTTTATCTTGCTTTATTTTTTTATATTTAATCATTATTAATAAAAGTTGTCAATTAAAAAAAATTAGATGAAATTTATTTGACAATTTTTGGTCACAATTGAATGTAAATGCCTCATTCCATGCAATTTATACAAACTTGTATTCACTTCCATCAACCTTTGACAGGTTTTGACTGTTGGATGTCCAAGAGTGGGTAATTAGGGTTTCTGCTCCGCACAGCTACTGAAAGAGGCCTCATAAAGAAAGATTTGAGCCAGTCTTTAATTTACAAAGTGAGGAGAAGTTGCACTTTAGCTGACCTGAAAACCTTCGGAGCCCCAACAATCAAATCCTTTGATATCTCATGGTAACATATGGAAAGTTTGGAAAGAGAGTATGGTATATCATAACTGAATATAAAAAAAGGTCTTAAACGAAAATTCTAGTTTGGTGATATGTCATCAATTTAAGACTGGTAAAGGTCCAACTACGGCATCTCCTAATCAACCTATGCAGGATCTATTATACTGTGTAGACATCATGAAAGTAAAAATTGAAGGAGATGACGATCTTAAACTAGCACTGCTTCTGCTGCAAACATGCAATGGGATGGTGCTACCTAGAGTCTGACCAGCACCAATCTGAAATTGATGACTTATCCAGAGAATAGGTCATAAATATCATGAAGCAGGAATACAGATATCTATAGATTTCAAACACACTTACATCAATAAATAGGCAGAAACATTTGTACATTATTGTACACCATTTCCCTCAAATTATTCAACTTAAAGAGGTTGTCCGGGTTCAGAGCTGAACACCGACATATCCCCAATTTCACCCAGGCAGTTAAGGCTGTTTTATTAATAGAACGTTATGTAGCACCACACAGGCCTTCACCACATTGTCAATTGTTTCTTTTTTTAATTGAATTAGTCTTGTGAATATTCTTGATTGGGCTACCAGTAATCCAAAAGCACACTCCATCATTTTTCTTGCTTTAATGAACCTATGATCATAAATTCTTTCTCGATTTTTAGACTGTGGCTTGAATATGGCTTGATCAAGTTTTAACACATTTTCACGAACAACAACAAAGGGTATTAGTGGTCCATCTTTTCTTGGAAGTGGTCTTGGTGAGGGGATTCCAAGTATAGTCCATTGCTGAGTTTTTAACCATCCTCAAATCACTTATTCTCTTATATGCTCTAATGTCCAGAGCAATAAATCTGTATCGTGCTTCATCTATGGCCATGAGGATTATTAAATAATATTTTATATTGTTGAAATATTCAAATCTAGCCTCCGGTGATTTAAGGACCTGAATGTGCTTGCCATCTATGGTTCCCACACAATTAGGAAACTGACATATTTTCCAAAACTTCTGAAATGTGTAGCCACTGCTGGGTTGTCAGATGTGGGATGAATTCATTATGTAATATATCCCATAAGGCCTGGCTCATATCCCGCACAATATTAGATACTGTTGGCTTTCCTAGCCAAAATTGAAAGTGAAGAATAGAAAAGCTTTCGCCAGTAGCCAGAAATCTGTTGATGATAAAAAGTTTTGTTGGACAATGCAATACTGTTTAATTACAAAAACAAACTGTCTACATAGTCAATGAGACACATTCAATATAGCTATGGAAAATAAAATAAAAAATATTTTTACATACAAAGATACAGGACCATTTGCTAAATTTAACATCCCTGAAGATAGACACCAAAAGTTTGCATTACAACTACTAAACACATCCAGTAAAAAAATGGATTTAACCAGATAAATAATTATATGGTATTTTACCTGATCTGTTAAACAGATCCAGTAAAATAAGGATCCAGCAACATCTGGTTTTAAAATACCCGATCTGTTCAAAACATAAATGTAAACCTACCCTAAATTGAGGTGCAAAAGAAATCACTAGTCAAATATGGTAATTTTTTACCAGTTTTATTGGCTTGTAAAAAATGTCATTAATCCTTTTTTGTTCACACCTTCTAGATATTCCCTACAAAGAATCCTATAGCAAGATAAATGGCATACCCAGACCCAAAACTTGCAACCAAGTGAGGAAAAAAAACCTACCACAAACAGGGGCATACATAGAGAAGTAAGGGCCCTATAGCACGTATCAAATCAGGCCCCGACACAGGACAGAAGGGTTTCCGCCTAAACCCCTTTCAATGACCCTTTGGCCATTTTTCCACTGCCTCATTTGCTAAAAGTTGTTCCTTTAGAGGGTAGAGTCCTGACCAAGTTTTCACCCCCAGTAGAAGAGGGGATTATCCCAACTGGGCCCCCTCTTGTCCTGGGCCCCATAGTAGTCGCATGGTCTGCCACTATGGTAGTTACGCCCCTGACCACAAACAAAAACACATTTGCACAGATTTACTAATACTAAAGACGGTGTAAGCTTAAAATAGTTATTTCATGACTAATGTAAAAAATGAAAATCAGATATCCTATAGTACATGACAACCTCTAACAATGCTAGAACCAGCCCTGTACCGCACATGGATCCAGAGATCTCCCCATTCATTGCTCTGCTAGATTTATATCAAGCTGGTAGCCGAAGGGACTGTCTATTCTGCTGCAGCAAAGGGGGAATGTCCACAACTCAAGAGGCAGTTGAAGGATAAAACTGAGCATGTGCGGCCTTCTCAGTGAGCAGGTCAAAGAAATAAGAGAAAAAACAAACAGCAGGTGGCACTATACAGATACATTTTATTGAGTAACTCGGTGACTATGCTAAATATTTATTACATGCAATTACAAAAGTGTTCAGATCCAGGTGCTGGTTCGGAAACTGTAGAATATTTTCTGTGGGATAACTCTTTTAAAGGTGTTTTCTGGGATTTTTATATTGATGACCTATCATCAGGACTAGGGATGAGCGATTCACATAAAACTTCTTCGCAAGACTTTGCGTAATAAGTTCATAAATTAATTTGTACTGTAAAAAAAACATTTCCCGAAGTTATTATGCGAAGCAATAAAAAACTTCGACTCATAGGTGCCAATACATTCTAATACTGTAAGAAGCTCCTGCTCCGTACAGTATTAGAACAAAGTTTTATGCAAGTCGATTCGCTCATCCCTACTCAGGACAGGTCATCAATATCAGATTGGCGGGTGTCCAACACAGGGCTGTGGAGTCAGTAGATAAATGCTCACTTCGACTCCTTAGTTTTTGGTACTTCCGACTCCCTGACTCCTCTGTATTTATACATTTCCCTAGTAGAATCCCATAGTCATGTTTGAAGTTTAAGCTAACAATCTGAGTTTACAAGTTTTTATAGCCTTAGCTAAATGACAGCAGTTTTCCAATGGTTTACAGCTTCAGTCTTCAACTATTGACTATCCATTCCCTTCACTTATACAAGTGTCTCTAGTCCTGCAAAAAACATATTTACTTAATCAGTTATCAGTGAGAGGCTAGGTTAACCAAGGGCGTTGCGTTCCATGTAACAGCGGAACACAACACAATGGAAAGTATAAGTATTGCCGCTTCTTAACTGTGCGTTGCGTGCCATATAGTGAAGGATATGAAAAGTATGCTTCTTCACAATCACTTAACGTGTTCGTTTTGCGGTAATGTGTCGCACTGCATGCATTGGCCTTTATTCTTACAGTAGAGAAGTAATTAATTATAACTTTTGTGAATTGGGACATTTAAACTTGCTTTTTATTTTATTTTATTCCAATTTAAATTTAGTAGGAGTCGGTTCATTTTTGCCGACTCCGACTCCAGGTATCCAAAATTGCCTCCGACTCTGACTCCTCGACTCAACACCAGGCACCTCCGCCTATCAACTGGTTGAAGGGAACGCCGCACTTGTTTGTTTACCTGCTCGCCGTTTACAACGCAGCGGTGAGCAGATGTAACTGGTGCAGCACACTGAAGGATCAAACAAAACTCATAATCACTAATAGGCTAATGTCAGCGGAAGAGTGGGTGACAAGGCGCCTGAGCCGACCCAGGGTAGCAGGGCGATGGTAGGCAGGGGCTGCTAATATAACAATCAACATGCACTTATCAAAAAAAAAAAACAAAACACCAGAACTGTTTTAAGCCAGAAATGTAAAAAAAAAACAACAACCTATAAAATAATTACACACCTTGAAAAGCAGGTGCAGCCCTAAACTATATTTCCTGAGAGAAGACAACCTGATGATTGCAATTGTTTTGATGGGTTCATAACAGCTATATCCACCAAGCAACAAGCAGGAATTATTTAAAAAAAAACACATGAACAAAAACAACTGCAAATATCTACTATGTGACCAAAATCTGAATTTTTTTTATGACACAAAGCATGCAGAATATAAGAATACAACTAGGGTTGAGCGGATAAGATTGCTGTATCTGATTCTACAGTAGGGCGGAGCCGATATTATTAACATAGTTTTTTTTAACCCTTTAAGGACTCGGGGTTTTTTGATTTTTGCATTTTCGTTTTGCGCTCCATGCCTTCCGAGAGCCATAACTTTTTTATTTTTACGTTCACATGGCCATATGAGGGCTTTATTTTTGCGGGACAAGTTGTACTTTCCAACGCCACCATTTAATATTGCATACGATGTAGTGGGAAGCGGGAAAAAAATTCCAAATGGGGTGAAATTGCAAAAAAAAAACAATTCTACCACAATTTTACGGGTTTTTCAATTACGACGTTTGATGTGTGATAAAACTGACCATTTAGTTTTATTCTACAGGTCAGTACGAATCCGGCGATACCCAATATGTATAGTTTTTCTTGCGTTTTGATAGTGAAAAAAAATTCAAAAGTGGGAAATTTTTTATTTTTTATTTTGTCGCCATATTTTGACCCCTATAACTTTTTTGTAATTAAGTGTATGGCATTGTATGGGGGCTTATTTTTGCGGGCGATCTGAACTTTTAGTTGATACCATTATGGGGTGTGTAGGACTTTTTGATCACTTTTATTTAATTTTTTTGAGGAAATGAAGCGTTCAAAAATGGCGAATCCGCCATTTGGGCGCTTTTCCGTTTTTCTGTTTATCGTATGGGGAATATATTTTTATATTTTTATACCACGGGCGTTTTCGCACATTATGACACCCATGATGTGTATTTTTTAAAAAATTATTATTTTATTTTAATTTTGGGGAAAGGGGGTGATTTGAATTTTTAGGTTTTTTATTTATTTTTTTATTTTTTTATTTCTTTTATTTTTCTTTTACACTGTTATATAGGTCCCATAGGGACCTATATAAATCAGTCATCTGATTGCTTCTAACATAAACTCCAATACACTTGTATTGGAGTTTATGAGCATTCTACTACTTTCCTATGAAGCCCTATTGCTAACAAGGGCTCCATAGGAAATAGTAAGTGATAGCCTCATGCTGAATGAAAGGCTTGAGGCTATCCCTTACAGCGCTCCGATTCTCCCGATCACCACTAGGGGAGCCGGAGAGCTGCCGAGAGTTTACTTTCGGTTTAGCGCAGCGCAGATGCCGTGGTCAGGATTGACCACGGCATCTGCGAGGTTAAATGATTGCGATCGGCATCGCTGCCGGCCGCGATCATTAGCCGCGGGGGTCAGCTACAGGAAACAGCCGGACCCCCGCAGCGATCGCGCCCACAGAGGGCAGGAGCGGGCGCCATACTTAGGGATCGGACCCATGACGTACCCATACGTCATGGGTCCTTAAGGGGTTAAATCACCTCCGCCCTAATGTAGAATGTATTGCCTCTGCAGAGGTCTTTTCAATGTTTCAGCAAATATCTAAAACTTTGTTTATTCGCATAAATTACTGTATCAAAATACAAAGCTGAACTTGGCTTCATTTTTAAAAGAATATGCTCCACCCTAAATACAAACCTCACACCGATTTGCAGATTTATAAGCAAAATTGCACAGAAATTCTAATTTGGAACTAAAATGCTTAGTCTAAAAGAGTCCTTATGCAAAGAAAATATATTCTTAAAAAACGGCAAAATGTCATACCACATGTCTACATTCACTGCTGTCTGTGTTATGTAATGCCAAAATAGCAGGAATGTGAAACCATGCAATATTGGTAAATAGTTAATTACGTATCTGATTTTGCTTCCCACTATATAAATTATATCCCTAATCACTAATTGTAAATTCCGAAACTTAATATTATGCATTAATCATCAGTTTCAGATGGACCTCAGATGCTCTGTTGCTCCAGGTTTATGGACATGACACCTAAACATTATGTACTTTATCAAAACTGGAGTTCCAGTTTTGATGAATCTCAGGAGGTCTTCCGTTAATAATATGGAGTCTGCATTACACCCATCTAAACCAAGTCCTTTTTTTTTTTAAAGGGAATCTGTCACCTAGTTTTACCCTATAGAGCTGCGGACAAGCACGGATAGATCTCCGTGCATGTGCAGTGTCGGCAAAATGTTCGTTCCCTTTGCTGGCATTAGCCTCAGGGAACAAACTGTACATGCGCTAGCTCGCGCATCGTGAGATTACAGCACGGTAACTTTGTGAGCAAGGAGGAGATTCCTGGATGCAGGCGGTGCTGGGCTGCTTCACAGGGGGCGTGACTGGGCTCCTTAACCGTAAGTAACCATGCCTTGGGAACCTTACTTGGCTAATTTACATATCTATAAAATCATTTTTGAAACAAAATAAAACCACACAGAGCTATAGGACAGGTATATTGCGGACACCCTAGCGGAGATCTATCCGTGCATGTCTGCAAATCTATAGGGTAACAATAGGTGACAGATTCCCTTTGAACTAATTGAAAACAATTAATTATGATGAAAGCAATTTAAAATTCTGACTTCTGGAAATATTTTATGTTAAACATATACTAGATTTTCTCCTCCAGTGTTAATCAATATCATTTACTGCAGTGCATAATGGGAATAACTAGCAATCTGTATATTTTACACTAATAGACAGGAGAGGCACAGTGTAAAGCATACATTTTATTGATTCTTGTGTGTAGTGCAAGAGTTTGGTGACTCAGCTGATGCTATTTGTCTTGGTCATGTCATCACTAAATGGGCCAATAGGCACAGAGGGTGATTAGATGAGTAAGAGCTAAAGATAAGCGAATTTCCTGATCTCCAATTTTTTACAAAAGAGATTTTATTTATTTGTTATTTTTTAAAAAAAATTTGCTCTCTTGTTTCCCCTTCTAAGCTCTTGAATGCAATGATAGCAATAGCAAATAATGTTGCAGGGACACTCACAGATATAGCTTTTGTTTACAAACAGCGGGGAATATTTATTAAACTGGTGTAATGTAGAACTGGCTTAGTTGTCCATAGAAACCAATCCGATTCCAACTTTCATTTTTCACAGCCCCTTTGGAAAATAAAAGGTGTAATCTGATTGGTTGCTACGGGCACCTACAGTTGTGTTCAAAATTATTCAACCCCCAATGCTGTAAAGGGTTTTAGGGAATTTAGTGTACATTTGTAATTGTGTTCAGAATGAAATCTTACAAGGACTTTTTAAAGAACCAAATGCAACTAAAATGACATCAATTGTTTTTGTAATACAGTATTAAATGTTTTTTTGTGATTTCTTCATTGACACAATTATTCAACCCCTTAAAGACTACCACTCTTAAGAACAGAGGTTCATTCAAGTGTTTTCGATCAGGTATTGAACACACCTGTGGATGTCAAGGAGCAGCAATCAAGCATAATAAGCACCAATCAAGCAGATTTAAAATGACTGTGATACTCGGCTCCTTCTAGACATTTACTGGTGTGTTTACAAACATGGTGAAGTCAAGAGAATGGTCCAGGAAGACAAAAGAAGAGGTGATTTCTCTTCACAGGAAGGGCAATAGCTATAAGAAGATTGCAAAGATGTTAAACATACCAAGAGACACCATAGGAAGCATCATTCGCAAATTCAAGGCAAAGGGCACTGTTGAAACGCTACCTGGTCATGGCAGAAAGAAGATGCTGACTTCGACTGCTGTGCGCTACCTGAAGCGCAAAGTTTTAAAAAGTCAACGTGTGACTGCTGAGGAACTGAAAAAAGATTTGTCAGATGCGAGTACTGAAGTTTTAGCTCAGAAAACAAGGCGCACACTGCGTAATGAAGGCCTCCATGCCAGAACTCCCAGGCGCACCCCCTTGCTGTCTCCAAACAATAAGAAGAGTCGACTGCAGTATGCTCAAAGTCATGTGCACAAACCACAAAAGTTTTGGGATAGTTTTGTGTGGACTAATGAAACAAAATTAGAACTGTTTGGGCCCATGGATCAACGCTATGTTTGGAGGAGGAAGAACAAGGCCTATGAAGAAAAGAACACCTTGCCTACTGTGAAGCATGGCGGGGGGTCAATCATGCTTTGGGGCTGTTTTGCTTCTACAGGTACAGGGAAGCTTCAGCATGTGCAAGGTACCATGAATTTTTTTCAGTACCAGGAGATATTGGATGAAAATGTGATGCAGTCCGTCACAAACCTGAGGCTTGGGAGACGTTGGACCTTTCAACAGGACAATGATCCCAAGCATACCTCCAAGTCCACTAGAGCATGGTTGCAGATTAAAGGCTGGAACATTTTGAAGTGGCCATCGCAGTCACCAGACTTAAATCCGATTGAGAACCTCTGGTGGGACTTAAAGAAAGCAGTTGCAGCGCGCAAGCCTAAGCATGTGACTGAACTGGAGGCTTTTGCTCATGAAGAATGGGCGAAGATACCCGTAGATCGCTGCAAGACACTTGTGTCAAGCTATGCTTCACGTTCAAAAGCTGTTATAACTGGAAAAGGATGTTGTACTAAGTACTAAGATGTAATGTCACTTGGGGTTGAATAAAACTGATAATGATGTGAGCACAGAAAAGACATTTGTGGTTATTTTATTATAAATGTTATGTTATATTTGTCTGACTTACAAGTGCATCTTTGATTTAATTGTAAACAAGATGACTGAAATGATCAAAATCAATGTCAAACTGGCCAAAACACTCAATTTCAGTGGGGGTTGAATAATTTTGAACACAACTGTAAGCCAGTTCTACTTTACACCAGTTTGATAAGTCTCCCCCAGCGTGTTTAACAATACAAGTTGATCCAGAGGAAGGCAAAAAAAAACCTTGTGAGGTAGAAGCCAATTTTCCCCACTTAAGGGGAATAAAAAATTCCTTTCCGACTCCAATCAGGCAATCAGAATAACTCCCTGGATCAACGACCCATCTCTAGTAGCTATAGCCTATAATATTATTACACTCCAGAAATATATCCAGTCCCCTCTTGAATTCCTTTATTGTACTCACCATT
This sequence comes from Bufotes viridis, assembly GCA_033119425.1. Taxonomy (NCBI): domain Eukaryota; kingdom Metazoa; phylum Chordata; class Amphibia; order Anura; family Bufonidae; genus Bufotes; species Bufotes viridis. The sequence goes on from CM065590.1 coordinate 102,724,496, forward strand.
ACCACCTCCTCAGGCAGAGAATTCCATAGTCTCACTGCTCTTACCGTAAAGAATCCTCTTCTATGTCTGCGTACAAACCTTCTTTCCTCCAGACGCAGAGGATGTCCCGTTGTCACAGTCACAGTCCTGGGGATAAATAGATGATGGGAGAGATCTCTGTACTGACCACTGATATATTTATACATAGTAATTACATCTCCCCTCAGTCGTCTTTTTACTAAACCGAATAACCCTAATTTTGATAATCTTTCAGGGTACTGTAGTTGCCCCATTCCGGTTATTACTTTAGTTGTTCTCCTCTGAACCCTCTCCAGCTCTGCTATGTCTGCCTTGTTCACAGGAGCCCAGAACTGTACACAGTACTTCATGTGTGGTCTGACTAGCGATTTGTAAAGTGGTAGAACCATGTTCTCATCACGGGCGTCTATGCCCCTTTTGATGCAACCCATTATCTTATTGGCCATGCCGGCAGCTGCCTGACACTGGTTTTTGCAGCTTAGTTTGCTGTTTATTAAAATTCCTAGATCCTTTTCCATGTCAGTGTTACCGAGTGTTTTACCATTTAGTATGTACGGGTGACTTGCATTATTCCTTCCCATGTGGATAACTTTACATTTGTTAGTGTTAACCCTCATCTGCCCAAGCCTCCAATCTATCCAGATCCCTCTGTAGCAGTATATTGTCCTCTTCAGTGGAAATTACTTTACACAGTTTAGTGTCATCTGCAAAAATCGATATTTTACTATGCAAGCCTTCTACAAGATCATTTATAAATATATTGAAAAGAATAGGGCCCAATACTGACCTCTGAGGTACCCCACTAGTGACAGTGACCCAATCTAAATGTGTGTACCATTAATAACCACACTCTATTTTCTATCACTCAGCCAGTTACTTACCCACTTACAGACATTTTTTCCCAGTCCGAGCATTCTAATTTTATATACTAACCTTTTATGTGGTACAGTGTCAAATGCTTTGGAGAAGTCCAGATATACGACATCCATTGATTCGCCTCTGTCAAGTCTAGAACTTACCTCCTCATAGAAGCTGATTAAATTAGTTTGGCATAACCAATCTCTCATGAAGCCATGTTGGTATGGCGTTATTTGCTTATTTCCGTCGAGATCCTCTAAGATAGTATCTCTCAGAAAACCTTCAAACTGTTTACCCACAACAGATGTTAAACTTACCGGCCTATAGTTTCCGGGCTCTGCTTTTGGACCTTTTTGAATATTGGCACCACATTTGCTATGCACCAATCCTGTGGAACATTCCCTGTTAGTATAGAGTCAGCAAATATTAGAAATAAGGGTCTGGCTATGACATTACTTAATTCCCTTAGGATGCAGGGGTGTATGCCATCCGGTCCTGGCGATTTGTCTATTTTAACCTTTGTAAGTCGCTGTTGTACTTCTTCCTGGGTCAGACAGGACACTTTTAATGGGGAATTTATTTTTACATTCAGCATTTCAACTGACAGTTTATTTTCCTCAGTAAATATATTGGATAAAAAATTATTTAACACCTTTGCTTTTTCCTCGTCGCTCTCTCTGCAACTCCCCCCTTTTCCCCTTAAGGGCCAAAACCTTCAGATTTATACTTTTTAACATTTAAATAATTGAATAATATTTTAGGGTTTAGTTTTACTCTCTTTGGCAATTAATCTCTCGGTCTCTAGTTTGGCCGCTTTTATATGTTTTTTACATGTTCTATTTTTTTCCTTATAGTCTTTCAGTGCTTCCTCACTACCCTCCTGTTTTAGTGATTTATATGCTTTCTTTTTGTCATTTATTGCTTTCTTTACAGTACTATTTATCCACATTGGTTTCTTTTTGTTACTTAACCTTTTATTCCCATATGGTATGTACCTCTCACAATGAGATTTTAGGATGCTTTTAAAGATATCCCATTTTATGGCTGTATTTTTATTTTTGAGGACTTTGTCCCAGTTAGTTAGGCCTATGGCCTCTTTTAGTTGGCTAAATTTTGCTTTTTTGAAGTTTGGTATATTTGTTCCTCCCTGTAGAAATGCTCTTTTGAATGATAATTGGAAGGTGATTACTTTATGGTCACTATTTCCCAGGTGTCCCCCAACCTGCACATCTGTTGTTCTGTCAGGTCTATTGGTTAATACTAAGTCCAGTATGGCCGTCCCTCTAGTCAGGTTCTGAACCAGTTGGGAAAGGTAATTGTCTTTGGTTATTGCCAAGAACCAGTTTCCTTTATGCGATGTACAGCTTTCAGTTTCCCAGTCTAGCAGCATTGGCATGATGGCAGCAGCAGACATACAGTATTGAACATGATAGTAGTCAGGTAGATAGCGGTAGAGGCATGATGGGGCACCCTCAGCAAGGTCAGCTATATACATCTTTCTCAGCAAGAGGTGTGTGAAAATTCTCATGGATCTATGTCTTATTTATTTTGACAAAAGTGATGTTTTGTGTACTGGTGGAGAACAATTTTGTCTGTTTGGGTGTAATGATCAGTAGGTGCAAACCCACTGTCCCACGTGACCAACCTCCTCAGAAGGCAATGTCTAAGTGCAACCCTCGTTCATCAATAAACCTCTGATGGTGAGGATAGACTTTCCCGAGGGGTATACCAGGTGCTACCTCATCAGGGAACGGACCCATTGGACTGACCTCCAGATGGTTCGGTACACCCAGAGGATGCTGAGAGGGTAGAGGCTAATCAGGTGGAGGCAAGGCAAGGTCAGAGTACAAGGTCCGAGGTCAAGGATAGGGCAATATGGCATAGTCCGTAAACGAGGTCCAAGAACAGGGCAGGCGGCAATATAGCGAGGTCCATAAATTAAGTACAAAGTCAAGGGCAGGCGGCAGACAGGCAGTTAGTTGACCTCTTGAGTACTCATGACGTACCAGTACATCATGGTGTCCTGGTACTTAAGGACTCATGACTTACCGGTACGTCATGAGTATTTCCGATCATCGTCGCACCGCGGGCGGTGATCGAAACTGGGTGACTGCTGAAATCAATCAGCAGGCACCCTGGGACAATGACCCTGGGTCACCGTATCGGCAATCTCAGCAAACCGCAGGTCAATTCAGACCTGCGGTTTGCGGCTTTTCCGTGTGTTCGGGCGGCGAGTGCGGTGGCTATCGGGTCCCCGTGCTGCTGTAATGAGGACCCGATAGCAGGGAAGGCAGACTGATGACTTCCTTAGGCATCGGGGCTGCCTTCCGGTGAAGAGCCTGTGAGATCCAGCCCCCTGACTCTCACAGGCAGGAAGCTTTATGAGTAATACACACTGTATTACTCATACAGCCAATGCATTCCAATACAGAAGTTTTGGAATGCATTGTAAAGGGGATCAGTCCCCAAATGTTGAAGTCCAAAAGTGGGACAAAAAATAAAGTGAAAAAAGTTGAAAAAACAAAGTCCCCCCCAAAAAAAAATTAAGTTTCAAGTAAAAAAAGAAATTAAATTTAATTTTACCCAAATAAATTTTTAAAAAAATTGACATATTATGTATCTCCGCGTCCGTATCGACTGGTTCTATAAACATATCACATGACCTAACCCCTCAGATGAACACCGTAAAAAATAAAAAATTAAAACTGTGCTAAATAATCCATTTTTTTGTCACCTTACATCACTAAAAGTGATACAGCAAGCGATCAAAAAGTAGTACCAATCTAACCGTTACCTCATCCCGCAAAAAAATTAGGCCCTACCAAAGAGAATCGCCCCCAAAAAATAAAATAAAAATATGGCTCAGAATATGGAGACACTAAAACATAATTTTTTTTTTGTAAGCAATCAAAAAGTCATACGCACCCCAAAATAATGCCGATCAAACCGTCATATCATCCCAAAAAAATCATACCCTACCCAAGATAATCGCCCAAAAACTGAAAAACTTATGGAGACAATAAAAAATGATTTTTTTTGTTTAAAAAATGAAATCATTGTGTAAAACTTACATAAATAAAAAAAGTATACATATTATGTATCGCCGCGTCCGTAATAACCTGCCCTATAAAAATACCTGTCAGATGAATGTTGTAAATAGCAAAAAATAAAAACTGTGCCATAACAACAATTTCTTGTCACCTTGCTTCACAAAAAGTGTAATATAGAGCAACCAAAAATCATATGTACCCTAAATAGTACCAACAAAACTGCCACCCTATCCTGTAGTTTCTAAAATGGGATTCACTTTTGGAGTTTCTACTCTAGGGGGTGCATCAAGGGGGCTTCAAATGGGACATCGTGTCAAAAAACTAGTCCAGCAAAATCTGCCTTCCAAAAACCGTATGACATTCCTTTCCTTCTGCGCCCTGCTGTGTGCCCGTACAGCAGTTTACGATCACAAATGGGGTGTTTATGTAAACTACAGGATCAGGGCAATAAATATTAAGTTTTGTTTGGCTGTTAACCCTTGCTTTGTAACTGGAAAAAAATTATTAAAATGGAAAATCTGCCAAAAAAGTGAAATTTTAAAATGTTATCTCTATTTTCCATTAATTATTGTGGAACACCTAAAGGGTTAACGACGTTTGTAAAATCAGTTTTGAATACCTTGAGGGGTGTAGTTTCTAGAATTGGGTCATTTTTTGGGTGGTTTCTATTATGTAAGCCTCACAAAGTGACTTCAGACCTGAACTGATCCTTAAAAAGTGGGTTTTTGAAAATTTTAAAAAAATTTCAAGATTTGCTTCTAAATGTCTAAGCCTTGTAACATCCCCAAAAAATAAAATGCTATTTCAAAAATGATTCAGACATGAAGTAAACATATGGGGAATGTAAAGTAATAATTATTTATGTAGGGATTACTATGTATTATAGAAATAAAATAAATTGCAAATTTTTCTAACTTTTTGGTAAATTTAGTATTTTTTTATAAATAAAAATGAACTTTTTTGACTCCCTTTTACCAGTGTCATGAAGTACAATATGTGACGAAAAAACTCAGAATGTGACGTATGTGACATCATGTGACGTATGTGACGTCATGGCATTAAACTATCACCATGTCTGCAGACATGGTGACAGTGCTGAGACCCCTGCTGTTACACAGAGCCAGGGATCTCAGCTAACCAGCCCGGGACCAATGGGGGCGGTCCCCGGCGAGCGATCTCTCTGATTGGCTAGTCTGTACAGACTAGCCAATCAGAGCATTCTAATGTCGGCTGAAAGATTCTGATCCCTGCAGTCCGTAAGGAGTTAAATAAGATACAAGGTCCGGTGACAGTCACCCTAGGTACACACCTAAGCGTTTTACAGCGCGTTCAAACGCGCTGTAAAACGCACAACATGTGAAAAGCCATGCTTCCATATGGGCATGGTTCACATTTGGGCGTTTTACAGCGCGTTTGAATGCGCTGGAAAATGCCTAACGCTGTCGCTTCTACTTGAGCTTCTTTAGGGCGTTTTTGCGCGCGTTTCCGTCCATAGGATTGTATTAGAACGCGCAAAGATGAAGAAATGCGCGTTTTCTGTTCCAAAAACGCGCCTACAAACGCGCGTTTTTTACTAGGCAACCAGCTCAAAAAGGCCACTCCCAGGTGCAAGACAGAATCCTAGGCCCAAGCATGGAGGAAGCAGGCTGTGAAGCAGAGACCCTCATCAGGCTCGTGCGTCCGAAACGCTGCCTTTAAGACACGAAGGACCCAAAATATAAAAATAGAAGATACAGACAGCAGGCTTGGGAAGATATAGGCAAAAGCCTATGGAAAGAGTGGCCGCAAATGGCCAAAGCAGGCCAAACTGCCAAAGGTAAATCAAAGTGTGGTTTTCAAACGGTGCAATTTAACTCACTGTGTCCCCTGGTCATAATTATATATGTGCTTCCTATGTCACAGAGCTTTTGCAGCTTTGGTGGCCGGTTTAGCCAATGTTAAATGCAGCCCCCTCCCCCGTTATGTGGAAACCACAAACATTTTATCTGTCCAAAGCCTCATGCACACGTCAGTGTTGCACGGCCATGCCTGGTCCGTGTGTATCATGGCTGGCATGTGTGTAGCAGCGGCCGGGCATGGTGTACACATGTCCATGTGCCTAGGTGTATTAATGCGTCTGCCTGATGTTAACGGCGTCTGAGCAAACAACTACGCCGTGTGCTGCTGCTGCCATACAAATGCCTGGCCATGTTAAACACGGTCCATGCATATCCTTGTGACATTGCTGTGTGCTTTCCCTCTGATTACTGAGTGCACACTTCCACCCCTGTTTTCCGAAACAAGTTTTTGGTTCAACCTTTTTTTTTTTTTTGGATGTGGGCCCACATGCTTTTTGTAATTTATGGCGGTCCGTGTCACTTTTGTGTTAGGTGTATTTGATTTGCATGTTTTGCCTAGTCCATGGCTTAGCAAAATGGGGCTTTAATGCGTCTGTGTATGTACTACTCCCAGCATGCTCTGAAGACACGTTATTATGCTACGCATTGTGTAATGATTTTGGGTGGGTTATTGGGGTGGAAACCAGTGTGTTGCAAATGTCTCATCCCTTCGCTGCAACGCCATACAGACACTGTGAATTTTGTGGATTGTTGGCCGAGGGAAGTACATACACAGAATATTTAACGTTCTGTATGGTATATTATTCTAAAGGGGACATCAATGGGATCCCATTTTGTATTTATTTTTTGGGGGGTTTAGAAACCGGTATGTGTGCGGCTGGCTGTGGCCATGTCACTCGGCCTAGATCAGCGTCAATGTCCCGCTCCCTCGCAACTAAGGCTTTAGGAACTTTTATGAACATTTTTATTACTTTGCCCACCCACCATGCACCTTGTGTGTAGAAGCCCTACGAAATAAGGACAAGAGGAGTAGCGCATGTCAAAACATAAACCTTTTTATGAACACACGTGAAAATGACAAACATAACAATAACCGTAGATTAGAAATTAACTAAATATTGGAAAACTAGATTTAAATCTCAATTGCTTCCATTTGCCAGGGAAGCTCACCCTCTGGCGACATGAAGTATTGGGCGAAATGGTCCCGAACATGTGCACCATGTGCGGTGCCACGGACCACTGTGAGCTGGGTAGGCCCCAGAGTGTGACTGAGGGTGTCCTCAAAATTGAAGCCATCTCTCTGCCGCACAAAGTTGTGCAGTACACATGCCGCCTTGACTGCCTTGATAGCGGTATCTATTTTAAATGGATTTGGCGAATGGAGGTAACGCCATTTGTTGGCGATAATTGCGAAGGCGCATTCCACCACCCTTCTTGCTCGGGTCAGCCTATAATTAAATAACCAAACCAATGTCCCCCATAAAGTATTAGATCCGATACTCCATTCATTTATTTTACCAATACATTAATATCTAGATCCAAGTTATAAATTTAATCATAACAAGAAATAAGCTACAGTTGCAATTAAACAATTAAGCTTTATTCAATTCATTAGTCACTTGGCATCACACAAAGAGTTAAAATGTTTATAAATTATGGTAGGTGGTGTCAAACATATTACATTTACAGTAAGAGTGCAAGTATTTACACCCGTATCTATACAGATTATTACATCCAATATTATAGATTTGTACTCATACATTGATTTCACACCAAACAGCTATTATATATGTGCATACTCATGCTATGATGTATATTGTAGTTAATTGCTCTCACAATGGAACGCTCCTATACAAAGTACATCAAAAATAAAGTGCAAGTGCATATAAGTAAGGATGATTCTGCGCCAACACTATGAGAGCAAACACCACATTTCAATATTGCATACAATAAACTGAAGGTTTCCAGTAATTCATAATGTAATACAAGGATACTGACCAAAGTGTAAAGTTACACTGACACCACCGTCACCAAACCCCCGACGCGCGTTTCGCGGTCTGCTTCCTCAAGGGGATAATCAACATACTAAACTGACGATGTTTTATAGTGCCATAAGCCCACCCCACTATGTATTGAACCAATCGCTGTGTTGCCAAACTCCCCCTCACCTGAGAGTTGTTTAATATATTAGGCCCCGCTCACTATAAGGCGCGTGTCTTTTGCTTGCATCCACAGTGCGCGCCGATCCGCGATGACCACGTCACTCAGGCGCGACCGCGACCAAAAGGTCGCGCATCACGCCCAGCGAGGCCGCAATCGCGTCACCGCGCCTGCAGATGCGCAGCAGGGCACGCGCTCCACGGAGTCCATATTGGTTAAGGGAGATGTATTGGCATCATGCAATCACGGTTCATATTGATCCAGATATATTCATTTATGAGAACCCTAACCTATTAAGTCTCAAATATACACCATCGTATTGAACAATGTCCACATGAATATCAGTACTTAATATTTACATATATGGAATGTGCAATGCATAGCATCAAACTGTATACTAAGGTAAATAAGGTAACAACGTTCATCAACCTTTGGTCTATTGCTGCACACAATGTATTACAATCATAATCACTGTATACTATACATAATTCATCCATCATATCTCAGGAGGAGCTTAATACCAAGTGAAGAAACATAAGAATATAAATATATAGAAGTGTAAAATATATGAAATAATAATGTGCAAAATGAAAAGTGAAAAAAATGAAAAGTGAAAAAAACACCCGTGACATAAAAGTGCAAAAAGTAAAAAACCTTATTGATTAATTAATATAAGATTAATTAATAATAATTAATAAGAAATCCTGTGTAAAAAACAATGCCTCCTATATCCTAGTGTAATAAATATTATTAAAAAGATTTTTTTATATTACATCATAATTGCTCATATGTAAAGCATAGTGTCCCGTATATTACCATACACATAGTCCCATTATCAAAATAATATACTAGATCAAAAATACTAATATAATGTGCCTATCATCAACTTATGCATAATTATCTATAAATAACTACCTCATTTATAGATTATAAACAGTGAGAATCACCCACATGATCCCAAAAAAGACATATTCACAACCCCTAAATTCCTCCTCAGTCTTTTAATCCACTATCACATCTTCGAAAGGGATTAAATTACTTGATATTCAATACATGATTTTGGTCCACCATCTACAAATAAAATATTCATGTCAGTGCCGATACATTCCATTGGAAATTCAAACGAGACTCTACTAGGATAAGGGTCCATCACATCTCAAGTGCTTGTGCATCACAGATCCTAAATGGAGCAGAACATATGTTATTAATATCACAAACATCAATTTACATAATTTAAAACCATTAAAACTGGGTGCCGGGTTTTAAGGATGATGTTGCATTACAGAAAGGATGAAAATGGGACCTTATCATTCAATCCCCAGGGTGTATGTGTATTTAATTTCACAATCCATTTGCTTTCAACCTGCTCTAACCGTCGAAATAAGTTGCCTCCCCTCAATCCCAACAAGACTTTATCAATTCCTCTAAATTTGAGGTCCTGCCAACAGTTGTTGTGATTCTGGCGGAAATGTTTTGCAATGGGTTTTAATTTTAGGAGTTTCTCTCTATCCTCCGGTCCAATCTTTGCCGCTGCCCGAATATCCTTTTGATGTTCTTGAATACGAGTGCGTAAATCACGAGTCGTCATACCAATGTATATAAGATTGCATGGACATGTGGCGTAATAAATTACGCCACTCGTGCTGCAGTTGATATAGTGAACTATATTAAATGTCTGGGCATCTGCAGAGTCTTTAAAGGTATTTGTTTTTATCATCACCTTACAGGTACTACAGTGTCCACATGGGGTTGATCCCCATGTTGGACCCCTAGATCCAAACAGATACTCAGACCTTGGCGACACATAGTGACTTCGCACAAGAATATCACGTAAATTTTTGCTTCTTTTCGCTACAAATATCGGATTCGGTGATAGAATTTTATCAAGATCAGGATCTGATCTCAAAATTGGCCAGAACTTTTGAAAAATCCTCCTCATGTTTCCCCATTGACCATTATATGTGGTAATCATACGTACAGTCTGGGAGGTTGTCGAATCAACCCGAGGTTTTACTGAAAGCAATGAGTCGCGTGGAGTGTTCCTCGCTCGTGTGTATCCACGCTGAATATCACGTCTATCATACCCTCGTTGTTTGAATCTGTTCTGTAAATTGACAGATTCCTTCTCAAATTCCACTTCGGACGTGCAAATGCGCTTGGCTCTTAAAAATTGTCCAGTGGGTATCGCACTGATCTGATGTTTCGGGTGGAATGATGATGCATGGAGCAATGAGTTCACTGATGTAGACTTCCTATATACTGAGGTTTCCAGGTCTCGATTTTCATTCACTTTGATCTTAATATCTAAAAAATCTATTTCCTCCTGGCTTACCGTATGGGTCAATGTGATGTTCCAATCATTGTTGTTCAATCTGTTCAAAAAAATATCCAGATGTTGCCGTGAACCCTGCCATATAAATAGGACATCATCAATAAAGCGTAACCACGCTATTACATCACCCTCAACCTCCTCCATTGCTGACTGGACTTTTTGATGTTCCCAATTACCGAGAAACAGATTTGCATATGACGGGGCGCAAGTCGCCCCCATCGCCACTCCTCGCATCTGTAGGTAGTGGCGATCTTTGAATACAAAATTGTTATGCCAATGTTATTTCATATATTTTACACTTCTATATATTTATATTCTTATGTTTCTTCACTTGGTATTAAGCTCCTCCTGAGATATGATGGATGAATTATGTATAGTATATAGTGATTATGATTGTAATACATTGTGTGCAGCAATAGACCAAAGGTTGATGAACGTTGTTACCTTATTTACCTTAGTATACAGTTTGATGCTATGCATTGCACATTCCATATATGTAAATATTAAGTACTGATATTCATGTGGACATTGTTCAATACGATGGTGTATATTTGAGACTTAATAGGTTAGGGTTCTCATAAATGAATATATCTGGATCAATATGAACCGTGATTGCATGATGCCAATACATCTCCCTTAACCAATATGGACTCCGCGGAGCGCGTGCCTTGCTGCGCATCTGCAGGCGCGGTGACGCGATTGCGGCCTCGCTGGGCGTGATGCGCGACCTTTTGGTCGCGGTCGCGCCTGAGTGACGTGGTCATCGCGGATCGGCGCGCACTGTGGATGCAAGCAAAAGACACGCGCCTTATAGTGAGCGGGGCCTAATATATTAAACAACTCTCAGGTGAGGGGGAGTTTGGCAACACAGCGATTGGTTCAATACATAGTGGGGTGGGCTTATGGTACTATAAAACATCGTCAGTTTAGTATGTTGATTATCCCCTTGAGGAAGCAGACCGCGAAACGCGCGTCGGGGGTTTGGTGACGGTGGTGTCAGTGTAACTTTACACTTTGGTCAGTATCCTTGTATTACATTATGAATTACTGGAAACCTTCAGTTTATTGTATGCAATATTGAAATGTGGTGTTTGCTCTCATAGTGTTGGCGCAGAATCATCCTTACTTATATGCACTTGCACTTTATTTTTGATGTACTTTGTATAGGAGCTGCTCCATTGTGAGAGCAATTAACTACAATATACATCATAGCATGAGTATGCACATATATATATAATAGCTGTTTGGTGTGAAATCAATGTATGAGTACAAATCTATAATATTGGATGTAATAATCTGTATAGATACGGGTGTAAATACTTGCACTCTTACTGTAAATGTAATATGTTTGACACCACCTACCATAATTTATAAACATTTTAACTCTTTGTGTGATGCCAAGTGACTAATGAATTGAATAAAGCTTAATTGTTTAATTGCAACTGTAGCTTATTTCTTGTTATGATTAAATTTATAACTTGGATCTAGATATTAATGTATTGGTAAAAAAAAAAAAAAAAGCCTATAATTAAACACCCTTCTCTCTGTAGTTAGTCCTCTGCTTGAGAAGGGCCGCATCATATTCCCCCCCAGGGTGAATGCCTCGTCCGCCACAAACACGTATGGCACGGCCGGATAAGTTGTGCCTGGCAGAATTTGGGGTGCTGGAAGCTCCAGAGAATTACTTGACAGCAGCCTGCCGAACTGCTGCCGTAAGCTCCGACATCTATGTAGCAGAAGCAGTAATTGGCGTCCGAAACTGCCAGTAACACCACCGAAAAATACTTTTTGTAATTATAAAAGTGGCTACCACTCCTGATCGGCTTGAGAACACGAATATGCTTCCCATCAATGGCCCCCACGCAGTTTGGGAAATGGCAGGTCTGTATAACTACATCCGCAATATCCATCCACTCTGCTGTAGTTGGTTGGGACATGACGGCAGACTCAAGAACGTCCCACAGGGCCACACATGTTTCCCGGATTATCAGGCTTGCTGTCGATTTGCCTATTAGAAAGGAATACTGGAGACTGGCCAAAGACTGGCCAGTAGCCAAATACCTGTAAATAAAAAAGAACGTTTCAATTAATACATGTGTCACGTTTTATTTTACAGTCAATATGCTAAAAAGCAAGTGGAAAAGCCTCAAAGATGCGTTCGTCCGACATCGCCGAAAAGAGCGAGAGCAAAGGAGCGGATCTGGGGCTAGTTGCAGCACCTCCTATGTGCATGCCGAGCAGATGGCGTTCCTCATCCCATGCACCGAAATGCGTAGGTAAGTACGTCACAAACACTGTCAATCGACCACCTTCAGGCATGTTCTAACTCTGTAGCTGGGGAGGTTGTATTCTAGATGTGCGCAGTCAAATATTCTTAAGCCCAATAAGAAGGCGTTCTAGTTACTATTGGCTCGCAACACCAGCAACGGGCAGATATGCATTTTGACCCAGATAAGACTCCTGTGTACCTGGATCCTGCAACTAGGACTCCGGTGGAGACACAGGAGACATATCTGCTACAGGAGACATATCTGAAACAGGCCAATATGTGCAAACTACATTATTGGACACACCTAAAATAGTTTTTCAAAATGGGCCATGGGCCATGCGGATGTGTCTGTGTACAGCTAGAAGCCCATGGCCTCAGCTATATAGGCCACATCCGGATGCAAGGTGACATCCTATATGGGCCTTGGGAGCATAACCGGGCCAAAATAGATTACCTACTAACTCATTATGTGCACATTTTTGTTTACAGCACTGACAGTAGCTGGGATACAGCAGAGAGGCAGGAGGATGAAGAGGAGGATGCCACCATGGAAAGTGATGGTGGCCCATCCATGGTGGCAACCAGTCCGCCGGGCCCAAGTTTGGAGCCACCCATTGCATCAAGTACCCTGCCAGAAACCCAAGAGGCCGATCAAGCGAGCCAAAAAACAAAAAGGCCAAGAAAAACACGAAGCCAAAGGCAGGAAGATCGCCTCATAGATTGTCTGGATGCCCTTGCTCATCCTGCACCAAGGATGAGCAGTGAGGCGTATTTCCTCCTCAGTTTGGAGGAGGACCTCAAAAATGTCCCCAAACATCTCCAGGCAGAAGCACGGCACAGTGCATACAATCCTTCCTTCCGGCTGAAAACGTCCCACCCACAGCCCATAGCACCTCCACCACCCCCAACCCATCTCCCACAGCAGCCGCCACAATACCACTACCCACCAATCCAAGCACCAGCGAACCCATGGCCCCCAAGACCACCAATGCAATATCAGTACGGCTCAACAAGCATGGGTCACAGCACGTCTGCACAAATGGCACCAGGAGGCCAAGGGCCGCACATGTGCGAATGTGCAATGCCCACTGAGCCAGATTATTCGGGAACCCAGTATCAAAATTTTTAATTTTTCAAGATAATGGATGAAAGTTTATGTTATTGCCTTAGGGGGGTGTCCACGTTGGGACAGTTGAACATTATTTTTTAATGTGTGCAAAACAATATAATGTTGCTTTTTGTTTTATCTATTGTCCGAATTAAAAAAAAAAAATAGTAAGCACATATTACTATTTCGTTGGGCCCACTAACATAATAAACGTTTGTGGCTAAACAATATGTCTGGCTTGTCTATTGAGTGTGTATACGTCTATATTTATTGTACACATTGGTATGGTCTAGAAATTCGCGCCTACTGGGCTAACATCACAGACACCATCAAGGGAATAGTGTTACACACAAACCGTAGCACACCAACCATACTGACGGCAACCACAGGGACAGCAGAATATACACCAAACACACACTGTACATGATTACTAGGGCCATAATGATGCTACTTACCTCAAGGTAATTAAGAGCCTCTGAACAGGTGGGATGCAGTCACGCATGAACGTGTCCTGGCGTTGCAAATGTACAGACATCAGCCCCAGGAGTTCATCAAAACTGTTTGGAAGACAAGACAGTTTTCAGAACAGTAACATACACATATACGCCAATCATAGGAACACCAAAAAATAAAGGAGGTAACATCAGACACATATGGCTACTAACCTGGATATGGACATCAGTGTGTAGTTCATAAAACGATCCTCATGTACCCGTAGGTTCTGGTACAAAGCCCAGAACTGACCCCTACTATTGCGGTCCACGATCAACGGATGGATCCAAAAACATCGCCGGGTCGTTCTCCGACGACGCATCCGCAAGAGCAACACTCCACACACCATTGCTGCCACTTGCGTTTGTCTCCTAAACTCCATAGAAATCCACCAAATTAACCACACCAAACTCCAACAGTACAACACTCTCAAACACACCTAATCAATCAAAATCTCAATTTGGCAAACATTCAACACCTTTCATATAGGTAGGTCTGCATTTTTAGTGGATCTAGCACCTGACAATCACAAAAACGCGCGAAAAACGCGCGTTCATTAATGACAAAAACGCGCATACAATCGCGCGTTTGTCGCGCGTAAAACCGCTTGAAAAACCGCACGCCTGCAAAACGCTTAGGTGTGTTCCCAGCCTTTATAGGAAGAATCACAGAAACACCTTTGTTAAACAAGAACTAGACAAAGCTAGGAACCAAACTTACTCAGGCACCTTCCTGTAGAAGGAGGAGCCTTTACCCCCAGTTCACACTTGCGCGTTTTACAGCGCGTTCAAACGCGCTGTAAAACGCTCAACAGGAGAAAACTCATGTTTCCCTATGGGCATGGTTCTCATCTGAGCGTTTTACAACGCGTTTGAACGCGCTGTAAAACGCACTACGCTCAAAGAAGTTCTTGAGATTCTTTGGGGCGTTTTGTCGCACGTTTGCACACATAGAGTTCAATGGGAACGCGCGTACAAAGCGCGTTTAACACGCGTTAAAGTGTAGATATGCCTTTTTCAATTGGTCTCCAGAGTCACGAACGTGCGTATGATGCGCGTTTCCTATTTGCAAAAACGCGCTGTAATACGCGCAACTAAAACGTGCGTCTCAGAAACGCTCAGGTGTGAACCCAGGGTTAAATACATACTGCAGATGCATGCTGCCTCACATAAGGAGGAGAGATACACCCGCCCACACCCTATATGCACACAAGGAACTCTGAGCCAACACGCAAGCTACGCTCAGAGCCAGGAGAGGGGTGTTGGCGGCAAAATATGCGGACATAAAGTGCACTAGTGCAGATAAAAAAGTCGGCAAGATGAATTCATGAAGGCAGTTATAGGGCTATAGAACACTGCTACTATATATTCTGATTGGGGATCTGTGAAAAGATCAAAGAAAAATAAGTATGACAAGAATATATAAGGATACATCACATGGAGACCCACCCTAACCGCCACTTTTTTGCCCAACCCTATAATTTAGACTACATAAAATTCTGGAGAGAATGCATAAAAAAACATTAAAAACCATAGAAATGTGCAGAATAATTTAAATGGGATGATCTTAATATATTATAAATATGCCGCAAAATGAATTTTGTCAGTTAATCCATTAGGTACCTGAGTTCGCAGTTTTACAATCCATTTGCTTTCAATAAGCTCCAATCTTTTCAATGGACTGCCTCCTGTAGATCCCAAAGTACTTTGTCAATTCCACAGAATCTCAGATCTTGCTATCTGTTAGAATGTTTGCCCAGAAAATGTCTCGGTATGGGTTTAAGCTTGGAAATCTTTTCTTGATCTCGCAAATCAATATTGGCAGCAGCTTGAATGTCCTTTTGATGTTCCTGAATTCTAACTCTCAGTTCTCGTGTAGTCATGCCTATATATGTGAGCACACATGGGCAGGTTACATAGTAGATAACTCCCAAAGTATTACAATTGATATACTGAACAATATTGTAACTTTTATTGCCCATTAAATCTACAAAAGAGTCTGTACGAGTCATGACTTTACATGCAGTGCAATGTCAGCAGAGTCAGAAGATTCTGGCATTGAGTTCTTTTTGCCCATAGGTATCCTCATTCCACATCATGTTTGTGGTATCCCCTCTGTGCAAATCATTGTCTCAAAGTAGCAGATTCATTTTCAAAGCTTATTTAAAAGTGCAAATGCATCTTGCTGGCAAAAACTGTCCAATTGGGAAAGAATGTACCTGGTGCCTAGGATAGAAAGAAGAGGCATTTAGTAGGGAATTCACTGATGTATCTTTACAAAAAAACAGATGTACTCAAATGACCATCATCACAGTAATTTTTATATTAAAATAATGTAATCTGTTCTTGGACAATAGTATGTGTAACTGTGATATTTAAGTCATTCTGCTTCAATTTTTGTAAAAATAAATCCAATTCAGCCCAAGATCCTTCCCAAATAAATAGAATCTCATCTATATATATGTTGCATCCAAGATATAATTTGTCCATATGTCTCATCCATAAATACTTGTACCAGATCTCTTTATCATAGACCAAAAAAAAACATTTGCATAAGAGGGCGCACACGTGGCACCCATGGCCACACCTCTCAATTGTAAATAAAATCTGTCTATAACATAAAGTAGTTATGTGTTAAAACAAAATTTATAAGCAGACAAAAGACCATCTCTGGTTCTAGATTTCTCATGTGTAAGTAGAATTAATAGCTTTCAATCCATGTTCTGGTTTGATGCTCGTGTAACTAGACTATACATTACAGGCTATCAAGTACACATCTTCCTCCATTTTAATGTCCTTAATTAATTTCAAAACCTCAATAGTCATGAACGATACATAAGAGGGTAAACTCTTGACACAGGTTTGAGATAATGGTCATACAGATTCACATAAACTCTCACATACCGAAACAATCGGTCTACCCAGTAGTTTCTGTAAAGATTTGTGTATTTTGATGTTGTACAATTAATCCTTCAATCAGTCTAAGGCTACTTTCACATTAGCAGTTTTTGCGGATCCGTCATGGATCTGCAAAAACGCTTCCGTTACAATAAAAAAAAACGCATGCATCTGTCATGAACAGATCCGGTTGTATTATGTCTTCTATAGCCATGACTAGTGTTAAGCGAACAGTTCCGAGAATAGTTCGGGTTCGTACCGAATTTTGGGGTGTCCGTGACACGGACCCGAACCCGGACATTTTCAAAAAAGTTCGGGTTCGGGTCCGGTGTTCGTCGATTTCTTCCCGCTTTCTGAAGGGCTGCACAGCAGCCAATCAGTTAGCATTTTACTTCTTGCCCTAAGAGCCCATCACAGCCATGCCTACTAATGGCATGGCTGTGATTGGCCAAGTGCAGCATGTGACCCAGCCTCTATTTAAGCTGGAGTCACGTAGCGCCGCACGTCACACTGCTCTGATTAGAGTAGGGAGAGGACGCAGCTTCTGTGAGGGCGAGATTAGGCAGGTTAAAGTCAGCAACAGCACCTAATGAACGGATCAATTTACAGCTGAGAATCATTGAACTTCTGCTAGTTACTTGCTCGCTGGTTTTTAGGCTGCACAGAGCGTTTTTCTGTCACTTATTTGATCGGCGGGTTGATCGGCGGCCATTTTGTGACTTGTGGTGCGCCAGAAGAAGCTGCCACCAAGTCCATCAATCCATCAATACTATTTTTTATTTTTTTGCTATATCCTACATCAGGGGCTTGGCTGTGCTAATTGTCACCCCTAGAAACTCAGGAAAGAAATTTCTATATTTTATTAAGGGGTTAAATACAATTGCCCAAATACCAATCCCCTAAATCTGGTGTTCCATCTTTGGCTAGACAAGTATAATACTGTCTGCTGTCTGGCAAAGGATAGATTATTTTCTGGGGTTAAATTCAATTGCCAAAATAGCAATACCATAAATCAGTGGTTTCAGCTGTGGCTGGCAAAATAGAATAGTGTCCGAGGTAACGCACACACGTACAGATGCACGTACACGATTCTTGAATAGTTGTATTATCGCGATAATAAAACTAACAGTGTAAAGTTGACTGTATTGCTCTAAGTTATATTCGCGTACGAATGTAACTTCTATTACAACACACCAATACTAAAACTGACTAAGAGACAGCTTTAAGTTCTATTCGAACGCGATTGCAACTTTGGAACTTAAAGTGGTGTACGATTTTAAAAGTTGAGTACTAAAAAGTTGGAATCGCAATGCGATTCTTATGTATTTGCTTAATCGCATTGCGAATACAACTTTGAGCTACCGATCACCATGGGAACGCCTCCTCCAGTAGAATGTACTGTCGGATGTGAGAATTAAGTTGAAATCGCAATGCGATTATTATATATCTGCTTAATCGCATTGCCGTTTCAACTTAGCATTGCTAAATAATTCCATCCATATTCGTTAACTTACTGACTCAGTAAGTTAACGATATGGATGGAATTATTTAGCAATGCTAAGTTGAAATCGCAATGCGATTAAGCAAATATATAAGAATCGCATTGCGATTTCAACTTAATTCTCAGATCCGACAGTACATTCTACTGGAGGAGGCGTTCCCATGGTGATCGTTAGCTCAAAGTTGCAATCGCAATGCGTTTATTGCGGTATATTATCCCTCTGGGTGTCTTTTACAGGTTAATTTTTATTTATTTTATGTTAACTCATCATTTCCCTATCTACATTTGTTTGCAGGGGATTTACCTACATTTTGCTGCCTTTTGCAGCCCTCTAGCCCTTTCCGGGAGTCTTTTACAGGCTTTTTAGTGCCCAAAAGTTCGGGTCCCCATTGACTTCTATGGGGTTCGGGATGAAGTTCGGGTTGAGTTCGGATCATGAACCCGGACATTTTCCGGAAGTTCGGCCGAACCTCTCGAACCCGAACATCCAGGTGTTCGCTCATCTCTAGCCATGACGGATCCGTCATAAAGACCATTGAAAGTCAATGGGGGAAGGATCCGTTTTCTATTGTGTCAGAGAAAACGGATCCGTCCGCATTGACTTACATTGTGTGTCAGGACGGATCCGTCTTGCTCCGCACCACATGGCGGACAAAAAACCGCTGCAGGCAGCGTTTTGGTGTCCGCCTTCAGAACGGAATGGTGACTGAACGGAGGCAAACTGATGCATTCTAAGTGGATCCTTTTCCATTCAGAATGCATTAGGGCAAAACTGATCCGTTTTGGATCGCTTCTGAGAGCCCATGACAGATATCAGAAACGGAAAGTCAAAACGCTAGTGTGAGTAGCCTTAGAAATAATACCAGATGTCCTGAGTCAGAATAGAATCCAACTGTGTTTTGAAAGTCAAAGAAGGATTATTTTCCAATCTCCATTATCGATTATCATCATTAATTTGCCGGTAGGCTTATGCTTCGTATATACCTATCCGCCAAACCACCACATTGCCACCCTTATCTGCCGGCTTAAATATTTCACCCTGCATTTTCTTCAATTGATACAGAGTTATCTGTTGGCCCTTAGATAAATTATTAAAATGACATCTAGACTGCTACCTCCTGGATAAACTAGCAGGATGACAGGCCGAACTGGATGGACATATATCTTTTTTCGGCCTTATGTACTATGTTACTATGATGGTTCCAGTGTACTTGGCAGCTGACCTACTAAGGTCAGAAACACTGGTGAAAACACCAGAGACACTGGCATGGCAAAATACAGAACTAGGCAGGCATACAGGCAAATCGAAAGGCAAACATGACCACAGGCAATAGACAAGACATGGAGCATTAGCAGATGAACAGATTAGGAACCCAGACTTATGGACTACAAGCACTAGGACACACAACTTCAGGAACCTAGACACTGTTCAGACATAACAAATATATAAGCAAAACGAAGACACATCGGCACAGGAATACAGCCCAAGCCAGCATACAGCTCCATACAGACTCTACCAGAGCACAAACAATGGAAGGACACTCGGGCAGGTGACCTAGACATAACCAGAACAAACCCGAAGTACGAACTAGGGCTATGACTATGGCTTAGACAGACTCCAATATGGAACAAAGCAAGACATGACATGACAGAGAGTCAAGAAAGGTAGACATGTTTGCACAACAAGGGCAGTTCATTCTCAAATTGACACAGAACTCACTATATAGCAGACTTAGATGAACAGATGCACACACACACACATCAATGGAATGATTAACTACACAGCTACATTAGTGGCTTATGTTATCCTACCCGGTCAGAAGCTGAACATAGTATGGTGCTTCTTCTTGGTCAGCATAAAGACTGCCCAGACTACTGCTCCCTGATTGGCTGATGAGGCTGTCTTTCAGGCTCTGAGCCAATCAGGGCAACCCCCCCCCCCTCCCATTTTCTTCCATGTGTCATGTGATCTTCCATCTTCTTGCTCCCTTGTGTTTTCCACAGTAAACATTAAAATGGTACTAGGCGATGTTTTTTAGCCATTCATCTAAAATGAATCACAAAAGCTTCAGGATTCATTTGGTGGATGAACCTCTGTGAATTTCGTAATGAACTTGATATTTTTAGTATCAAAACAAATAAACAAGACCAAATTGAATGCAATGCCAGTATATAAAATGTATGCGTTTCTTGCATTTCATATTTCCCATAGAGTTTTAGGTAACATCTAGGGTTTTTCCAGCAAAAAATGCACCAAAAAGACGCAGGTGCAAAAAACTCCAGCACGTTTGGACATTTTATAGGTTTTTTCATGGATTTATTTGCAATAAAAATGCCAGCTTGAAATATTGACTGAAAGTTGATGGAAAATATGAGAAGCAGAACACATTGGCCCCGATTTATTACGCTTTCAGTCCCGGAAATGGGGCCTCAAAATTGGAGTACCAAGGAGACACAGAGAACTACTGTACAATTAACGAAATGACTTTATTCAGCAACAGAATTAGTAGGTATCGTATTAAATTTTCTTTTTATTCATATCTTCCACCTTATTAGAAATATATCTCTGTTAGATCTCATTCACACAACAGTATGTTTCTTACGCGCCCTATCTGCATTATTTGCAGATCGTACGGGGTTCCATTCATTTCTATGAGGCCACAAAAAATTCAGACAGCAAACAGAGGTTATCCATGTTCAGTCCACATCTGTGTGTCCATCCTGCAAAAAATAGAACCTGTTCTATTATTGTTCATGATGGTTGACAGTTCACAGCAGTGGCATGATGGCGGTGGTGGCACGATGGGGGGCGGCGGCAGAAGCAGCCATACACAACGTTATGGTAGGCAGACAGACAGCAATAGTGGAAAGATGGGGCACTGCCAACAAGGTAAGATCTATTCATGGGAATAAGCCTGAGGAGTAAGAAAATGTCTGTATTGATGCAGTAACATCAATCACATACATATGCTGCTTAATTAAACTGAACCCCCCATAAAAATTTTACATTTCAACCATGTTAATACTGAATACACGTAAACGGATGATTGAGGCATTAGTGGATAATGTAGGCCGCAGCATGCAGCCGTAAAGAATGTGATGGTAGGCAGACAGACAGCAACAGTGGTGTTCTGTCTTCATACATGTTCACACAGTGTGCAGTCTGACATTGAGCATAAACCATTCCTGTCTTCCAAATAAGAGGACTGTTTTCTGAAGTCTAACTTGTTTATTGGTAAAACTATAAAAACACAAATAACATGTATAAATATATAGCATAGCATGTATCAGCAGAAAGCATAGAACAGCGTGTATTCTAACATTTGCATAACACTGAGCAGATGTCCAAAATGGCTGTCTATAAATGGATTGCATGTCTAGCATCTAACAATATCTTCCCTGAGTAACACTTATACCTAGCTAAACAGCACTGCATAACATAATATCCCAGAGACAGAGGTAGATGTCACTTACCAGATAAACTTGCACAAAGATGGTGGAGTTTAAGAAGAAGATATGCAGGAGACAGCTCTGCTGATGTCCTGTAACATGGAGACTGGGCTTCTCCTTCCCAGAATGCCTTGCCTTACCCACAATGCCTAGCACCTCCCACAAAGCAGTAATCTTTATTAACAAGAAAACAAGGTGCAATACATTTTCACCACCGCTAGATGGTGCTGTTACATAACTAATCACTACAGAATTAAAGCAGATGTGATCTGTAATGATACTGAAATGAATCTCCCAGTGCTGGGACAGAACAAGTGGCAAGATGAAGCACCGGCAGTAAAGCGAGGACTATTTATACGAATCAGCCTGAGGAGTGAGCAAATGTCTGTACTGATGCAGTAATCACATACATATGCTGCTTAAAGGGAACCTGTCACCGGGATTTTGCGTACAGAGCTGAGGACATGGGTTTCTAAAAAAAAGCGATGGCCGCTAGCACATCCACAATATCCAGTCCCCATAGCTCTGTGTGCTTTTATTGTGTAAAAAAAAACATCTGATACATATGCAAATAAACCTGAGATGAGTCCTGACCCTGAGATGAGTCCAGGGACAGGACTCATCTCAGGTTAATTTGCTAATGTATCAAATCGTTTTTTTTTTACACAATAAAAGCACACAGAGCTATGGGGACTGAATATTACGGATGTGCTAGCGGCCATCTAGAAACCCATGTCCTCAGATCTGTATACAAAATCCTGTTGACAGGTTCCCTTTAAGGAATTTCAATCCCCTCAAAAAAAAAAAAATCACATTTTAACTGTGTGGAAAATGAATACACATATATGGACGATTGAGGAATTAGTGGCATTATGCAGGTCGCAGCATGCAGCCGTACAGAACGTGATGATAGGCAGACAGCAACAGTGGCTATTCATCAGAACTAGTTGGAGGAGAATGAAAATACTACTGAAGCCAGGTTTGGTTCATTTTGACAACATTTAACTTTTGGACACCTGTAGAGGACAACCTGGTCTGTTTTGGTGCCACCATGTTCCCTGCGGCACTGAAAATCCTCTCCGGGATGACAATGAAGGAGGGCAAGAAAGAAGATGGGGAGCATGCTGTGCCATTTTGGGCCACTGCTCCAGTCTGCCTGCCCAGAAATCCATGGGGTTAGGGAACTGGGTAAATTTAAAGAGACTGGCCATAGTTTAGGTAGGCCTGAACCCGGGCGTTGAAGTGTGAGTTGTCAGCTTGCAGGCGTCTGCCAGCCGTAAGCTGCAGCGAGCTGAGTACACAGTGTTTCCTGGTAGTAATGTAATTTGTCCTCCCTTTCTGCGAGAGGAAAACATTCCTTCATTTTGCCTTGGTAGTGAGGATCTCACTTGGTAGTGAGGGTCTAAAATCACCCATAATGCTATGCAGCCAGCCAATCATCAGATAGCCAGCCCCTGTGATGTCAAAGCCCTATAAAAATCCTAATCCTGTCCGGTCTCAGCCCTTTTACAGTTAACTGAGCATAGGGAGAGACGTGACAAGTGCTAGGGAAAGTATTTTACAGAGCTTTTAATAGTATAATCTTGGATAGAAACGGTGCAGGAACAGTGTAGGGAGATAGTAGGGAGAGTTTTCAGACACTGTAGGGAGGGCTTAGGGAGAGCATAGATCAAGGCCTAATGGAATTGCTTATCTATGAAATCAGGTGTACACCACACTAACAGTTAAATTACACAGGTTATTCTCACCAATTTGAGAATAAAGGCATAATAGAATTACTTATCTATTAAACAAGGCTGGCACCACAATACTGGTTAGATTACACAGCTTATTCACCCTAATTTGGGAATAAAGGCGTAATAGAATTTTTTATCTACTAAACAAGGTGGGCAACCAATTAACAGTTAGATCACACAACTTATTCAACCCAATTTGAGAATGAAAGCATAGTAGAATTGGTTCTCTATTAAACAAGGTGGGCACAACAATAACGGTTAGATCACACAGCTTATTCACCCCAATTTAAAATAAAGGCGTAATAGAATTGCTTATCTATTAAACAAGTTGGACACCACAAAAACCGTTAGATTACACAGTTTATTTACCCCAAATTGAGAATAAAGGCGTAATAGAATTGGGTATCTGTTAAACAAGGTGGGCACCCAAATAACTGTTAGATTACACAGTTTATTCACACCAATGGCAATGGCACCCCCCTCATGTAAGCAGTGACAGTGGGAGCAGACTCCTTCTGTCTCCCATCGGCACCCTGCAAATACGATTGTGGGGTGCCGATGTGTGTAAAGGATGGTATAGGCCCCAAATCAGCCTTGAGTGTTTTCCAGCGGGCTGTGCCCCTCTGGTGCAGCCTGCTGGTTAATGTCTGTATTGAACTGTCAAATCACTGACAAGCTAATAGTGTTTTGCGTTCCACCATCAAAAATAATACACTGTGGATAGGAACGCTATGAAGATTAAGTAAAACTAATACTTTATTAAATATGCAAAAATACAAAAAAAGTGCATAAAAAGTAACCAACCAAGTATATAAAATTCCGAGTGACCAAATACTATCCACAAACCATGAGACAGACCGGGATATTGCGTGGAAAACAACGGTCTGCGGTACCGCTCAGGTCTGGATGCAGTCACTAGGAAATCCACTTAAGGTGCAGTACACAGGTTGCAGCAACACGCCAGAAAGGCTGTAGTGATCTGTCCACAACCAAGTATGCGCACCGTGGTACGGTCAAGGTGCTCAGCTCAGTCACCCAGTGTAAATGGCCCTGGACTAAATTAATCAGACTAATCCATTGATAAACATCTACTCACTATATAAGGAGGAGACTCCTCTCCTGCTCTGGATCAAGCCCCTGGGGCGGCCAATGAAAGAACAGGAGGCGCGGCGATGCCGCAGCAAACTCCCTACCCAAATTACCCGCCCCCTCTTTGAGGCGATCACAGACGAATGTCAAAACATTCGCATATTAATGTTAGAGCGACCAACCGGCGATTTTTCCAATAAAGCAGCACGGCATTACAGGGAAGGGATCGAAGTCTTGTTAAGAAAGCAATTATATGTGATGAGTAACCGCTGTAGTAGTTGTTACTCATTTGCAAAGACTCCAGGATATTAGGAGGTATGAGTTACCATAATACATGGTGGTGATGCACCATATAAGTTACCGTAGTGTGTAGAGGTGATGCACAGTGACTAAATGTGGGACTGAGGTACACAGCCAGACTGACATACACAGCAAGATATTAATTACAGTTGTGTTCAAAATTATTCAACCCCCAATGCTGTAAAGGGTTTTAGGGAAGTTAGTGTACATTTGTAATTGTGTTCAGAATGAAATCTTACAAGGACTTTTTAACCGCTTCAGCCCCCCTAGCTTAAACACCCTTAATGACCAGGCCACTTTTTACAATTCTGCACTACACTACTTTCACCGTTTATTGCTCCGTCATGCAACTTACCACCCAAATGAATTTTACCTCCTTTTCTTCTCACTAATAGAGCTTTCATTTGGTGCTATTTCATTGCTGCTGACATTTTTACTTTTTTTGCTATTAATCAAAAATGACCGAAATTTTGCAAAAAATGACATTTTCACTTTCTGTTGTAAATTTTTTTAAAAAACTACATTTCTATATAAATTTTCTCTAAATTTATTGTTCTACATGTCTTTGATAAAAAAATCCAATAAGTGTATATTTATTGGTTTGGGTAAAAGTTATAGCGTTTACAAACTATGGTGCAAAAAGTGAATTTCGGCATTTTGAAGCAGCTCTGACTTTCTGAGCGCCTGTCATGTTTCTTCAGGTGCTAGAATGTCAGGAAAGTATAAATACCCCCAAATCACACCATTTTAGATAGAAGACACCCCAAAGTATTCACGGAGGGGCTTGGTGAGTTCATGTATCATTTCATTTTTTTCACAAGTTAGCGGAAAATGACACTTTCTGAGAAAAAAAAAAAAAAAAAGTTTCAATTTCTGATAACTTCTGGCAAAAAAAAAAAATCTCAGACGGACTCACTATGCCCCTCAGTGAATACCTTGGGGTGTCTACTTTCCGAAATGGGGTCATTTGTGGGGTGTGTTTACTGTTCTGGCATTTTGGGCGGGGCTAAAGTGTGAGCCGCCATGTAAAACCTAAAGGTACTCATTGGAATTTGGGCCCCTTTGCGCACCCAGGCTGCAAAAAAGTGTCACTCATGTGGTATCGCCGTACTCAGGAGAAGTAGGGCAATGTGTTTTGGGGTGTATTTTTACATACACCCATGTTGGAGTGAGAGAAATATCTCTGTAAATTGTCAACTTTGTATAAAATTTTTTAAAAGTTGTCGTTTACAGAGATATTTTCACACAAAGATATGGTATATATAAAAATACACCCCAAACACATTGCCCTACTTCTCCTGAGTACGGCGATACCACATGTGTGCCACTTTTGCAGCTTGAGTGCAAGGGCCCTAATTCCAATGAGTACCTTTAGGATTTCACAGGGCATTTTTACGCATTTGGATTCCAGACTTCTTCTCACGCTTTAGGGCCCCCTAAAATGCCAGGGCAGTAAAAATACCCCACATGTGACCCCATTTTGGAAAGAAGACACCCCAAGGTATTCTGTGAGGGGTATGGTGAGTTCATGTAAAATTTTATTTTTTGTCACAAGTTAGTGGAATATGAGACTTTGTAAAAAAAACAAAAAAAAAAAAAAAAAAACAATTTCCGCTGACTTGTGCCAAAAATAAAAATTCTGTGGACTCACCATGCCCCTCACAGAATACCTAGGGTGTCTTCTTTCCAAAATGGGGTCACATGTGGGGTATTTATACTCACCTGGCATTTTAGGGGCCCCTAAAGTGTGAGAATCCAAATGCGTAAAAATGTCCTGTGAAATCCTAAAGGTACTCATTGGTTTTAGGGCCCCTTGTGCACTCAGGCTGCAAAAAATGGCACTCATGTGGTATCGCCGTACTCAGGAGAAGTAGGGCAATGTGGTTTGGGTGTAGTTTTACATATACCCATGCTGCGTGTGAGAAATATCGCTGTAAACGACAACTTTTTAAATTTTTTATTCAAAGTTGTCAATTTACAGAGATATTTCTCTCACCCAGTATGGGTATATGTAAAAATACACCCCAAAACACATTGCCCTACTTCTCTGAGTACGCCGATACCACATGTGTGACACTTTTTGCAGCCAAGATGCTAAAGGGGCCCAAATTCCAATGAGTACCTTTAGGAGGGCATTTTTACGCATTTTTCTTCTCACGCTTTAGGGTCCCTAAAATGCCAGGACAGTATAAATACCCCACATGTGACCCCATTTTGGAAAGAAGACACCCTAAGGTATTCCATGAGGGGCATGGCGAGTTCATAGAAGATTTTTTTGGCACAAGTTAGTGGAAATTGATTTTTATTGTTTTTTCTCACAAAGTCTCCGTTTCCGCTAACTTTTGACAAAAGTTTAATTTTTCATGGACTCATTATGCCCCTCAGCGAATACCTTGGGGTGTCTTCTTTCCAAAATGGGGTCACATGTGGGGTATTTATACTGCCCTGGCATTTAGAAGACACCCCAAGGTATTCGCTGAGGGCATAGTGAGTCCATGAAAAATTAAACTTTTGTCAAAAGTTAGCGGAAAGGGAGACTTTGTGAGAAAAACAATAAAAATCAATTTCCACTAACTTGTGCCCAAAATTTTTTTCTATGAACTCGCCATGCCCCTCATGAAATACCTTGGGGTGTCTTCTTTCCAAAATGGGGTCACATGTGGGGTATTTATACTGCCCTGGCATTTTAGGGGCCCTAAAGCGTGAGAAGAAAAATGCGTAAAAATGCCCTCCTAAAGGTACTCATTGGATTTGGGCCTTAGCATCTTGGCTGCAAAGTGTCACTCATGTGGTATCGCCGTACTCAGGAGAAGTAGGGCGATGTGTTTTGAGTGTATTTTACATATACCATAGTGGGTGAGAGAAATATCTCTGTAAAATGCCAACTTTGAATAAAAAAATTTAAAAAGTTGTCGTTTACAGAGATATTTCTCGACCCAGCATGGGTATATGTAAAAATACACCCCAAAACACATTGCCCTACTTCTCCTGAGTACGGTGATACCACATGAGTGACACTTTTTGCAGCCAAGATGCGCAAAGGGCCCTAAATCCAATGAGTACCTTTAGGATTTCACAGGCCATTTTTACGTATTTGATTCTCACGCTTTAGGGGCCCCTAAAATGCCAGGGCAGTATAAATACCCACATGTGACCTCATTGTGAAAGAAGACACCCTAAGGTAATCCGTGAGGGGCATGGCGAGTTCACATAAAAAAATTTTTGACACAAGTTAGCGGAAATTGATATATATATATATATATATATTTTTTTTTACAAAGTCTCATATTCCACTAACTTGTGACAAAAATAAAATTTTACATGAACTCACCATACCCATCACGGAATACCTTGGGGTGTCTTCTTTCTAAAATGGGGTCACTTGTGGGGTATTTATACTGCCCTGGCATTTTAGGGGCCCCTAAAGCGTGAGAAGAAGTCTGGAATCCAAATGCGTAAAAATGCCCTGTGAAATCCTAAAGGTACTCATTGGAATTAGGCCCTTTGCGCACCAGGCTGCAAAAGTGTCACTCATGTAGATCGCCGTACTCAGGAGAAGTGGGGCAATGTGTTTTGGGGTGTATTTTTATATATACCTCTGCTGGTGTGAGAAATATCTCTGTAAACGACAATTTTTAAATTTTTTATACAAAGTTGTCAGTTTACAGAGATATTTCTCTCACCCAACATGGGTATATGTAAAATACACCCCAAAACACATTGCCCTACTTCTCCTGAGTACGGCGATACCACATGAGTGCCACTTTTTGCAGCCTGGGTCCGCAAAGGGCCCTAAAACCAATGAGTACCTTTAGCTTTACATGGCTGCTCACAATTTAGCCCCGCCCAAAATGCCAGAACAGTACAAACACCCCACAAATGACCCCATTTCGGAAAGTAGACACCCCAAGGTATTCACTGAGGGGCATAATGAGCCCGTATGAGATTTTTATTTTTTTGCCAGAAGTTAGCAGAAATGGAAACTTTATTATTATTTTTTTCCTCAGAAAGTGTCATTTTCCGCTAACTTGTGAAAAAATGAAATGATACATGAACTCACCATGCCCCCTGCGAATACTTTGGGGTGTCTTCTTTCTAAAATGGTGTCATTTGGGGGTATTTATACTTTCCTGACATTCTAGCACCTGAAGAAACATGACAGGTGCTCAGAAAGTCAGAGCTGCTTCAAAATGCCGAAATTCACTTTTTGCACCATAGTTTGTAAACGCTATAACTTTTACCCAAACCAATAAATATACACTTATTGGACTTTTTTATCAAAGACATGTAGAACAATACATTTAGAGAAAAATTTATATAGAAATGTAGTTTTTTTAAAAAAAAATTACAACAGAAAGTGAAAAATGTCATTTTTTTGCAAAAATGTCGTTAAATTTTTATTAATAGCAAAAAAATTAAAAATGTCAGCAACAATGAAATACCACCAAATGAAAGCTCTATTAGTGAGAAGAAAAGGAGGTAAAATTCATTTGGGTGGTAAGTTGCATGACGGAGCAATAAACGGTGAAAGTAGTGTAGTGCGGATTTGTAAAAAAGGGCCTGGTCTCTAGGGGGGTATAAACCTGTGGTCTTCAAGTGGTTAAAATGACTGTGATCCTCAGCTCCTTCTAGACATTTACTGGTGTGTTTACAAACATGATGAAGTCAAGAGAATGGTCCAGGAAGACAAGAGAAGAGGAGATTTCTCTTCACAGGAAGGGCAATGGCTATAAGAAGATTGCAAAGATGTTAAACATACCAAGAGACACCATAGGAAGCATCATTCGCAAATTCAAGGCAAAGGGCACTGTTGAAACGCTACCTGGTCGTGGCAGAAAGAAGATGCTGACTTTGACTGCTGAGCGCTACCTGAAGCGCAAAGTGGAGAAAAGTCCCCGTGTGACTGCTGAGGAACTGAAAAAAGATTTGTCAGATGCGGGTACTGAAGTTTCAGCTCAGACAATAAGGCGCACACTGCGTAATGAAGGCCTCCATGCCAGAACTCCCAGGCGCACCCCTTGCTGTCTCCAAAGAATAAGAAGAGTCGACTGCAGTATGCCAAAAGTCATGTGGACAAACCACAAAAGTTTTGGGATAGTGTTCTGTGGACTGATGAAACAAAATTAGAACTGTTTGGGCCCATGGATCAACGCTATGTTTGGAGGAGGCCTATGAAGAAAAGAACACCTTGCCTACTGTGAAGCATGGCGGGGGGTCAATCATGCTTTGGGGCTGTTTTGCTTCTACAGGTACAGGGAAGCTTCAGCGTGTGCAAGGTACCATGAATTCTCTTCAGTACCGTGAGATATTGGATGAAAATGTGATGCAGTCCGTCACAAACCTGAGGCTTGGGAGACGTTCGACCTTTAAACAGGACAATGATCCCAAGCATACCTCCGAGTCCACTAGAGCATGGTTGCAGATTAAAGGCTGGAACATTTTGAAGTGGCCATCGCAGTCACCAGACTTAAATCTGATTGAGAACCTCTGGTGGGACTTAAAGAAAGCAGTTGCAGCGCGCAAGCCTAAGAATGTGACTGAACTGGAGGCTTTTGCCCATGAAGAATGGGCGAAGATACCCGTAGATCGCTGCAAGACACTTGTGTCAAGCTATGCTTCATGTTTAAAAGCTGTTATAACTGGAAAAGGATGTTGTACTAAGTACTAAGATTGAATGTCACTTGGGGGTTGAATAAAACTGATAATGATGTGAGCACAGAAAAGACATTTATGGTTATTTCATTATAAATGTTATGTTATATTTGTCTGACTTACAAGTGCCTCTTTGATTTAATTGTAAACAAGATGACTGAAATGATCAAAATCAATATCAAACTGGCCAAAACACTCAATTTCAGTGGGGGTTGAATAATTTTAAACACAACTGTAAGTAAAAAAACTTAAAAAAAAACGACATGCATTTGGTATCGCTAAATTCGTACTGACCCAAAGAATAAAGATATCATGTTATTTATCCCGAAAAATGAACGCCGCGAAATATATAATGTAAAAATTCAGTGACAGTATTGCTCTTTTTTCCCCATCTCCCTCAGGAAAGACTTAACAAAAGTTAATCATAAAGTTATGTATACCTCAAAATGACAACATTAAGAACTACAACTTCTAAAAACTACAACATTAAAAACTACAACATTAAAAACTACCACGTGCAGCAGGGACCCAACTCTCACATGAGAGCCGCGGCCCTGCTTTAACACTTTACATGCCGCGGGCAATGGCACCCGCCGCATCCAAAGTGCCGATGTGTGTGAAGGCTGCCTGGGGGGTCTGATGTAGGCTCCAGACCTGCCTTCAGTAATTTCCAGCAGGCTGTGCCTCTCTGGCGCAGCCTGCTGGTCAATGTCAGAATAGCATTGCCATTAAAATGCAATGCACTATAGGGATAGTGCATTGAATATTTATTTTTCTCATTCAATTTTTATTGAGGTTTTTAGTATAGTATTTTCTTTTCATTAACAAGTGATACAAACTTGCATTAAACATACAGTAAGGGAAAGCACGTATGACATCCTGTGCTCAAAAATAGTAAACCACGTAACGACGTGGATAAGGACAGGTAGGCAAATATAGAATATAACAACTGATCAAATAACTCAAAGGAAATGAAAAACTGAAAGAAACAAAAATGTAATTAACAAGTGATACAAACTTGCATTAAACATACAGTAAGGGAAAGCACGTATGACATCCTGTGCTCAAAAATAGTAAACCACGTAACAACGTGGATAAGGACAAGTAGGCAAATATAGAATATAACAACTTATCAAATAACTCAAAGGAAACGAAAAACTGAAAGAAACAAAAAGACAGTAGGAGGGTGGAAAGGGGGCGGGGGTAAGGAGGGGTTAGGGGCTAAATATGTTTAATTTACAGCTGTAGGTTGCGAAATGTCTCCGAAGAGCGAAACTTGTCCCACAAATCCCAGGTCTTCAAAAATCGTGAGGAATCTAAAGATGTCACGCTAATGAAATCATCCATTCTCTGGTATAAAGTTATCTCCGCGAACCATTCTTCCAGTGAAGGTGGGGAGGGGGACTTCCAGTGTCGTGGGATGACCGCTTTTGATGTCTAAATAAAGTACTTCAGAAGAGAGTTCTTGTCCAGAGATATCCGGGTTGTTACGTATAGAGGACATAAGATGCTCCATAACCAATACATAAAGTAAAGGAGACAACGGACAGCCTTGTCTCATCTCATTGTGAATGGGGAAGGGGGGGAAAGAGTGCCATTGATTTTGACTCATGCTGAAGGTCGTTGATACAAACTAAGGATCTTCAACATAAATCCCGGACCCACACCTAAATGTCAAAGAAGAGTGTGGATAGAGTGCCAGGAAATGCGGTAGAAGGCTTTTTTCAGCGTTTTGGGACAAGATCATGAGGGGAATATTGTTTGAGTGACATCATATTTGTGGGGGAGGGAAGAACACAAATAGCAAGGGGGGGGAGGACAAACAGGTAAAAAGAAAGAAATAAAAAAATAAAATAAAAAAGGCAAAAAGAGAAGTCTTCTTGAGAAGAACCAAAGAGAAAAAGAAAGAAAGAGGTAGCTATCTAATGCGACCAAGAGGTCTATGGAGACAGTCACCAGGGACCGAACAGCCCCAAGGGAGTGTCTCAAACTATTGGGGAAAAGTAACAGCCAAAGAAGCGCAGGCCCACTACATTCCCTGTCAAAGTAAACTGTCAAAAACGATATAATCAACTGCTGAGGGGAGGCAAGAGAAACAAAGAGGTGCAAAACATAAAGAAGAGAGGAGCCATTATGGCTACGGGTCAGTAGTCCCAATCAGGAACAGCAGGCAGTCCTTCAGGTGACGGAGTTAGGTGGAGATCCATGTCGAGGACCAGCAGATCGTCGCTGTCGCCGTCCACGAGGGGTTGATATGGTTGGTCCAGGGGACTCGGTGCTGATGGTCTGATCGGGACGAGGCCGTCCTAGTGATACTAGAGCAGGTGGGTGGATAGATGGCCATGGGCCAAGGTCAACTAGCGGCAGATCCAGTTGTTGAAGAAAGTGGGGTAAGTCCGCTGGGTTACGGAAAGCAGCAACATGTCCATTAGGGCCCACAAATAAGGAACTCCACGGTCCCTGAGGAGGTCCAGTAGAGGGTGTAGGGCAACTCGTTGCGACAGATTGTGGCGTGAAAGCTCTTGTAGCAGGGGGGAGTATTGCCGAGCTTAGTTGCAAATGACATCTCTCGGTTTGGTGCCATCAGAGTTAGGAGGTCTAAGGGCTCTATGGGCCCTTTCGATCTCTATGTGGGAGTTTGGCGGGCGGACCAAGATTCTATTGAATATTCCCATATTCGTGGGCAGTAGATCAGCCGTCGTTATTGATTCTGGAAGACCTCTAATCAGTATATTGTTATGGAGATTGCAGTTTTCTATATCATCTAGATGTTGTTGTAAGACATAGAGTTGCGCATCATGAGTTTGGGCCTTATCTTGTAGGGCTTTAACAGTTGCAGACAAGGCTGCATGGTCCTGTGTGACAGCATTAACTCTTGTGTCGAGCGCATCCAGCTCAGAGCGGACCTGGGAGAATTCCTGCTTACACTCTTGCAGGATGTTGGTAGCGAGACTGGACAGGTCTGCCTTAGAGGGTAGAGAGCAGATGAGGGTTACGCAGGTCTGCCATAGTTGGCGGTCTGGAGTCCTTGTCAAATAAATCTGCGGCGGATGAGAGTCTCAAAGAGGAGTGTAAGGGAGAACCCTAAAGGAGCATAGCTGCAAGATTGGTCGTGACCTTGGGACCAAGTGGTGCTGCTCCAGATGACTGCGGATGGGAGCCGTCCCAGGAGTATCCAATGGACCAGTGCGGGGATGCTGCCAAGGAAGGTCCAGGGGAGTGGGAAGGAGGGTGGAAAGGGTCTTGTGCAGTAGGAGAGGAGGGGACATGGAGTGCAGACCAGTAAGGGGACCTTTGTTGGTGGTTCAGAGGCTTTCCCTGGAGTGAGAGCCCAGGGTGTAGCAGTGATTGGTCGCATGAGGGCCCCTGGTGGCTATCTGGGACATTTAGCATCTTTGGTATGGGCCTTCCATGCCAAAAAGAATGGGCAGAGGGGCTCAAAAGTCCACTGGAGTGGCAGGGCTGGTATCCGCTAGTGCTGCAGCCTGTGAGGAGGGGCATGAGCCCCCTGGACTGACTTCAGGTGCAGCTGTTAGCGATGGCGCTGCAGTGGATAGTGGCGGATCTGGCAGGTGGAGAGAGGTGAGGCCGGAATGTGCAAGTGGAGAGCGCAGTTCTGATGGTGCTGGGAAAATCCG
The DNA here is from genome assembly GCA_033119425.1 of Bufotes viridis. Lineage (NCBI taxonomy): Eukaryota > Metazoa > Chordata > Amphibia > Anura > Bufonidae > Bufotes > Bufotes viridis. The sequence goes on from CM065590.1 coordinate 102,758,884, forward strand.
TTCTGGGCTATGGGGCCACTCGTGGTGCACAGCAGGAGCAGGTAAGGAATGCACCAATGCTGAGCGGCGTCTTTAAGGCTGTGAGGAAGGGCTTCCAGGCACTTCAGGCAGCGCTTCAGTTGTCCGCATGGCTGGAGTGCCGGCGCCATCTTGGGAGCGCATGGAGCGGTCGTGCAGAGCGGTGCTCGGTGAGGCGGATTGCCAGGCAATGAAGTGGGGGAGATCACCATGGGAGGACGCCAGGGGAGCCGATGATCGAGCTATAATGTTTTTTATTGTCTTGCCCATCAGGAGTGGCCGATATGAGGGGAATCTCGCCAGGGATGCAGCGGTGCTCTTGCAGAGCACGTCCTCACTCGCTCATGGCTGGCCACGCTCCCCCCAATTCATTGCACTTTAAAAGCAATCAAAAAGATGTCTGTTATAGTTGTGGTAAAAAAAGTTTTAAAAAAACACTTTTTTTACGCTTTTTTTCCCATTGAAAATGCACTTTTCAATGAAAAAAATTGCAAAAAAAAAAAAATCTTCCCCATATGTTTGGTATTGCTGCGTCCATATGACCTGGACTACATAAATATCATGTAAATTATCCCCTATGGTAAACGCCGCAAGAAAAAAAAGAAAAAGACAGAATTTCTAATTTATTCTTAGTTGCCACCAAAAAACTTAATAACAAGCGATCCATAAGTGTCATTTACTCCAAAATGATACCAATGAAAAATCAAGTCCCCACACGACTCCATAAAAAAAATAAAAATAAAAAGTTATGGGTCTTGGGAAGCGTCAATGCAAAAACATTTTTTTCTTTAAAAAGTTGTAAAATGTAAAAAAAAATAACTATGTCTATTTGGTATCACTGCAATCATACTGACCCAGAGAATAAAGATATTATGTTATTTATACCGAAAAATTAGCGCCGTAAAATTTATAACGTAAAAACGCAGTTGCAGAATGGCTGTTTTTCCAATCTTCCTCCCAGAAAGAGTTAATAAAAGTTTATCAGAAAGTTATGTATACCCCAAAATGGCGCCATTAAAAACTAAAACTTGTCCCGGAAAAACCAAGCCCTCATAAAGCTATATAGACGGAAAATAAAAAAGTTATAGCTCTTGGAACGCAACGATGAAAAAAGGAAGAAAAACGCTTGGTCAGTAAGAATGGTAGGTCACTAAGGGGTTAATAAATGAGCAATTCTATTACGCCTTTATTCTCAAATTGCGATGAATAAGCTGTATGATCTAATGGTTATTGGGGTGTCCAACTTATTTAATAGATAAAAATTTCTACTATGCCTTTATTCTCAAATTGGGGTGTATAATCTGTGCATTATAACCGTTAGTGTGGTGTCCACCTGATTTCATAGATAAGCAATACCATTAGGCCTTGATTCTTACACTGGGGTGATTAAACAGTGTAATATAACTGTTAATAGGGTGCCCACATTGACATTAAATAACTTATTTTAGGGGGGCAGAGCCTGGCCAATTATGGAGGAAGACATGTGAGAGACGATCTCCTACACAGCAGTCCCTGCAAGCAGCCTAAAGATTGCTTTTTTCAGCGCACACATGATCAAGTATGGCAAGGACCGGAGGGTAGACACTGTCGATACGCCACCTGCTCATAAACACTCCTCAGACATACATAAATTCCTGCAGCAAAAAACCACAAACTTACAGCCGCGGCCACCCAAGATGGCGCCTGGTGATTCGGTGGTAACTGAGAGTGAGGAAGACTTAGACCAGCTTACCGGCTGCACAAGCGAACACGGTGAATCAGAAAACACGTGCGCAGCCATTATAGCACACTCAGCGGCCCTGGAATCACAATCTTCAGATCATTTGGCCCATATTAACAAAACGCTAACCTTGATCGAGGACAAGGAAAACAGAAGCAGAAGGCGCAATGTCCGCATAAAAGGGCTACCCGAGTCATGGTCAGCAAACTCACTGAAGAAAATCGCCCATGACGTTTTTGAAGGTCTAATAGGAGAAGCTGCGGCCCAAGGAGTAACCATTGAAAGAATCCACAGATCCCTTAAACCTAAGCCTCCTCCAACCGAACCTCCCAGGGATGTGATTTGCGGCTATACCCTTTTGGTCTCTCTATTATGCACAATGGTCAAAGTACCTTACCAAATCACTGCTGGACATAGAACCGATTAAGATCCCATCCTGGATTCCGGCTGAGACAGACATCACCATGCCTACGCTACCGACCCAGGAACCATGGCAGCAGGCCCCCAAGAGCAAGCGCCAATGCCCAAGCCCATGAACGCTTCAGAACACCTTCGACCCGGTCTGAATGGGACTGTATTTTTTGCTATAGGTATCATACTGCCACAAAGACCTGACTGAGGTCTAGAGGTGTTACACTCTTCTTCGGTGTCCATCTGTCATAACTACTTGTTTTATGCAGATAGATGAATGGATTAACATCATCGGTATAGATCATATGTCATACTATAGTTATAATTATAGGTCCAGTTAAAGTACCCTGTTACTCAGCCCCCTCACATGCATTCTCATATATATCTAGCCATATATTTTTGGACACTATGTTCTTTTTTTTTTTTTCTCCTTATCTCTCAAAGACAACAGCTATATCCCCCTTGATAGGATGCATAAGATGTGTCCTAATAGGCCTCATATCTTTTAATTAACCGCTTCAACCCCCCTAGCTTAAACACCCTTAATGACCAGGCCACTTTTTACAATTCTGCACTACGCTACTTTCACCGTTTATTGCTCCGTCATACAAATTACCACCCAAATGAATTTTACCCCCTTTTCTTCTCACTAATACAGCTTTCATTTGGTGGTATTTTGTCGCTACTGAAATTTTTACTTTTTTTGGAATTTTACTTTTTTTGACCAAATTTTTGCAAAAAAACGACATTTTTCACTTTCTGTTGTAAAATTTTTCAAATAACGCTACATTTCAATTAAAATTTTTCTCTAAATTTATTGTTCTACATGTCTTTGATAAAAAAAAATGCAATAAGTGTATATTTATTGGTTTGGGTAAAAGTTATAGGGTTTACAAACTATGGTGCAAAAAAGTGAGTTTCCGCGCTTTGACTTTCTGAGCACCTGTCCTGTTTCCTGACGTACTACAATGCCCAGACAGTAGAAACACCCCATAAGTGACCCCATTTCGGAAAGTAGACACCCTAAGGTATTCACTGAGGTGCATAGTGAGTTCATGGAACTTTTTATTTTTGTCAAAAGTTAGCGGAAATGGAATTTTTATTTTTTTTTCAAAAAATTTAATTTTCTGCTAACTTGTGTCAAAAAATAAAAACTTCCATGAACTCACTATGCCCCTCAGCAAATACCTTGGGGTGTCTACTTTCTAAAATGGGGTCACTTGTGAGGATTTTCCATTGCCCTGGCATTTGAGGGTCACCGCAATCATTACACGTATGGCCAGAATTAGGAGTTTTTGCGATTCTCCTTATATTGACCATACGGGTAATGAGAATTTTTTTTTCCGTTCAACCGCTGCGCTGAAAGAAAAAAATGAACGTCACAGATTTTTTCATTCACATTGATCAATGTGGATGAAAAAATCTCTAAAAAATGTGCAAAAAAAAAAGAAAAAAAGAGGGAAAAGCTGTAAAGCTGCGATCGCTAAGGGACCCTAAGGCCTCATTCAAGCGTCCGCAATTCTGTTCCGCGGACATCTGAATGAGCCTTATAGGGGGTGATCAGTGACAGGGGGTGACAGGGGAGATCAGGGGGGGTGACATGGGAGATCAGGGGTTAATCAGTGACACGGGGGGGGGGGGGGGGGGGGGTTGTGTGGTGATTGGTGCACACTTAGATATTTTTCCTCTGGTGGTCCCAAGCAAAGGGACCACTAGAGGAGCGGCCAGCAAGCAGATCAGACGCTGTTCTGATCTGCGATTTTTTCTGCGATATACAGCCTGCCAGCGCGCGATCAGCGCTGGCAGGCTGTAGTATAACTACATGCGAGCGCGCCGACGGCGCGCATTGCGCATGTGCGGGCGCATCATCGCGTCATCTCGCGTCTCACGAGATGACGCGTAGATGCGTCCGATCAGAGCCACAGGGCGGCCGCCAGGACGCATCCCTGCTTCTGGCGGTCCTGTAGCGGTTAAAGACAAATTTACTGTCCTATTTCCAGGATAAATGGAGTCTAAATAGGGCCTATGAAATCTCTTAGGCCCCTTGGGAAACCTACCGCACTACCCTATTTATCCCATAATAGTCAAAGGCCCAATGGCTGGTCAGGTGGAGTGACTCCAAACACTGGTTATTTCACAATACACCCTTATTCTGTTTTACACTTGGTGATGTGTGGCATATGAATGACATTTCTAAGTATAACTTTTCTAGCTCTCATGTTATACCACGTTTATTTGGTCTTTTTTGAAATGTAATATGTTAAGACGTGTTGTTTGCTTATTAGTAGGCAATGCTTGTACGCTGTTGGTCAGGACAGTTAGGCCTCTTTCACACGGGCGTCACGTTTGACGCCCGGATAAGAGGCGGGAGCGTTGAGGGAAAATGCGCGATTTTTCAGCGCGTGTGCAAACTTTTGTAATGTGTTTTGCACGCGATTGAGAAAAATCCGCATGTTTGGTACCCAGACCCGAAGCCGGACTTCATCACTGAAGTCCGGTTTCGGGTTGAGTATTCTGTATATATTATTATTTTCCCTTATAACATAGTTATAAAGGAAAATAATAGCATTCTCAATAGAGAATGCAAAGTAAAGAGGGCAAGAGAGGGTTAAAAATAATAAAAAAAACTAACTAACCCCCTCCATTTGATCGCGTAGCTGCAGGTTACCGGGCTCCTGTTCTGTCTTCAGCTGGGCAGGGAGTGAAGGACCTTCAGTGACGTCACTGGGTCACATAGTTCAATCACCAGCTTCCATGAAATATATAAAATAATAAAGATCGGGTCCCCATCCCGATCGTCTCCTAGCAACCATGCGGGAAAATCGCACCGCATCTGCACTTGCTTACGGATGCTTGCAATTTTCCTGCAGCCCAATTCACTTCTATGGGGCCTGCGTTGCAAAACGCACAAAATAGAGCATGCTGCGATTTTCACGCAACGCAGAATTACACACCCAGACAGTTGACATAGCTAAGGCGTTTCACTACTACTACTCAGGGCTTTACAACCTCCAAACTAATCCAGGGCCCTCTCTCACAACACGTATGAAACATTTTTTAGACACACTAAATCTCCCCACTATCTCACCAGATGAAGCCTCCAACCTTCTATCTCCGGTCACAGCAGATGAACTGAGAGCCATACTGCGCAGTTTTCACCAAGGAAAAAGTCCTGGGCCAGGTGGCCTTCCCCTTCTCTACTACAAGAAATTTGAAGATGTTTTAATACTCCACTTAGGGTCCATTCACACGTCCGCAATTCTGTTCCGTATTTTTCGGAACAGAATTGCGGACCCATTAGTTTCAATGGGGACAGACGATGTCCCGTCCGCAATCGCGTTCCCGAAAAAAATAGAACATGTCCTATTCTTGTCCGCAATTGCGGACAAGTAAAGGCATTTTCTATGAGAGTGCCGGCAATGTGCGGTCCGCAAATTGCGGAACGCACATCGCCGATGTCCGTGTTTTGCGGATCCGCAAAACACACACGGACGTGTGAATGGACCCTTAGTCTCCCTCTGCCATCATCTGCTCCAGGGCATCCACAATCACAAGAGGCGCACATCACACTGATCCACAAGACTGGGAAAGACGCTCAATTATGTGGGAACTACCGCCCGATCTCGTTGCTAAACCTTGATCTAAAAGTCTGGGCTAAACTAATAGCCATGCGTATCAGCCCCCTACTCACACGACTAATTGGGAAGGAACAGGCAGGCTTTGTCAAAGGTAGGGAGGGAAGGGAAAACTCCTGCAAGATGCTACACATTATACACTTAGCGCAGAAACGGAAACTACCTTTAGCACTATTGGGAACAGATGCGGAAAAGGCATTTGATAGGGTCAACTGGGCCTTTAAGGAAGCTACTTTACATAAGTTTAACTTTCCCTTTGAATTAATAGCTGCTTTACAGTATTTATACTTTATGCACAACCCTCTGCTCGCACAAAAATAAATGGCACCCTGTCACCTTATTTTAAAATTACTAACGGAACGAGACAGGGCTGTCCCCTTTCACCTTCGCTATTTATACTAGTGGTAGAAACTCTCCTTCAGAGTGTTAGACAGAATCCCTCTATTGTAGGCTTCAAAACGGGCCCCTTACAATTCAAATGTGTCGCCTTCGCAGATGATCTGCTATTTCTACTCTCAGACCCAGTATCTGACCTGCCACTTTTCACAAAAATACTAGATGACTTTGGCCTTCTGTGCAGGAATGGAAAAGTCAGAAGTACTTAACATTTCCATTCCTGCAAAAGTGGTCTTCCTAGCGAAGAAACACTCCCCCTATCCATGGGTCACTATTTCTTTGAAATACCTAGGTATCCAACTCCCAAACCAGCTCTCAAAATTGTATAGTCTAAAGTTTCTCCCCCTCTTGACAGAGATTAAAAACCTTCTACAGGATTATGACTTTCCCTTTATCTCGCGGATGGGTCGCAGAAATTATATCAAGACATATTACCAGCTTACCAGTTTACCTAACAGTCAACTTCTTTAGTTCTATTAGGACGAAGACCCAGACTACCCTATACTTTGCTAATGAAAAAGCGAGATAATAGAGGTTTAGGCCTACCTGACATAGCATCATACAATAAAGCCATCCACCTCAACAGATGGTTGGAGTTGCTTAAACCCAGTAAACAGCTAGACCCAGAAGTTCTGGCACAACATTCTTTGGGATCCTCGATACAGAAAACTCTTTGGTGGCCGACAGAAGGGACCCTTAGATGCCCTGACCTTGACCCATTACCGAGAGGTACTTGCAAGGTTTGGCTCTCTATGAAGGATGCCCTGGCACCCTTATCATCCCCATTACTCCCTTTAAATCTACTTTCCATAGCCATCACTAACATCGATTCACCTTACTCAAACTTTTGGGAGAAGTTTAAAAATATCCCTGTTGCTGATCTCTTCCATCTCAGCAAGATACCATCACAAGAAAAGCTACAAGATCTACTACAACATACACCTATTAACCCACTCCATCTAGCACATTTTAAGAGAGTAGCAGAGAGATTCTTACAGGCTTTCTTTTTCAAAATGCAACTCACTTCATTTGAAACTGTTCTGTCTGTCTACTGGTCTACCAGCCCCAAGGAAAGTGGAAAACTCTATTCCTTACTCATCACTCCACAAACCTTCTCTAGACCCACTTTCATCTCCTCTTGGGAAAGGGAGCTGAAAATAACTCTCAAAGATTAAGAAGTACAGGCAATCCCACGCACATCACATGGTTTTACCTTGTGCGTAAGACTGCATGAAAATCACTAGAAATTGTGGAATAAAACCCAGGAATTTCTTCATGCGCACAAACTATCCCAATCCAGGAACTGCTGGAGATGCGAGACACATGTTGGCTCCCTTTCCCACATTTGGTATGAAGGCCCACTCATCTCCACCTATTGGAAACAGGTCGAGGGGACCATTCAGAAAGTCTGCTCATCCTTTTTTACCCTTAAGTTCGATCAAATTGCCCTGGCGAGAGTAAGCCCGTCTTACTTACCCTATCCATTGGCTCAGCAAAGATCCACCATCTTTTCAAGAATGGGTCTCAAAGGTGAACCAAATATGCTAATTTGTGGAACTTACTAGCATGGCTAGCAGAACCAGAGATAGATATCTCAAACTTTGGGCACCCTGGAGACAGTTCCAGATACAAAGTTCATAAGGAATATCATAAGCACACTTCCCACTTTCCACATCGAGACCTTCATAATGTAGTTTATCACAAGAAAACAACATCCTCTCACTCCCCCGCAAATCTTCCTTACCTTGATACTCCCTTCCTTAAACTATAGGTTTACACTGTGAAAGATTAAGGTTTATCACACTACTTAACTGTACATCATATGCAATTATTGTAATTGTTTCTTCACAAAATTGCACTTATGTTACAAAAATGTACTGGATAGTCATTGTACAATGTTTTAATGATGAAGAATAAAGCATTATAAAAAATTTAAATAAACAACAACTTATTTTACATATACAGTTACTGTATAGTATAGTATGTCCAAGAAACAGGTGCTAGGGCCCTCTAAAGGAACTGGCACTGGCAAAAAGGTTGCTGAAGCCAGCAGAGATAGCAGCAGCAGAAATGGTGGTGGTAGCAGCAGCCACAGCAACAGGCTAGAGCTGACAGTGTCATCCAGCGGTCATGTTTTGACAACCAATCCCGCTGTCCTGGAATCAGGGCCGGCGCGTCCTATACGCGGAATAGGCAGCCGCGTAGAGCGCCCCTTGGGAAGGGGCGCTGCTAGGAGCGCCGGCCCTGCCTCATGGTGCAGCCGCCCGAGCGCTCTGAATTGAGCCTCAGGCGGCTGCAGCACTGCCCGGGCTGGTGCGTCCATGAGGGCGCACCGCCCGGGCGCAGCATGAAGAGAGGAGCTGACAGGAGGGAAGCGCTCAGCGCTCCCTCCTGTCACTCCATTGTAGCGCGGCCGAGCTGTTTAAGGTCCGCGGGTACAGGAGCATCTGTCTCCTGTACCCGGCCGGACTGACAGAGTGTGCACTTCATGTCAGTCCCCTCGGGTACAGGAAACTAAAGCTCCTTTACCCGTGGAGCATAAAGAGCTCGGCCGCGCTACACTAGAGGTGGGGGAGAAAGAGAATGACAAGGAGAGAGGGGAGAATGACAAGGAGAGGGGGGAGAATGACAAGGAGAGGGGGGAGTGTGAAGAATGGCAAAAGGGGGGAGAGAATGATAAGTGGGGGGGGGGAGAATGACAAGGGGGGGAGGAAGAATGACAAGGGGGGGGGAGAATGACAAGGGGGGGGGGAGAATGACAAGGGGGGGGAGGAAGAATGACAAGTGGGGGGAGTGTGAAAAATGACAAGAGGGGGGAGAGAATGACAAGGGGGGGGGAGAGAGAACTGGCGTTAGTTAAAGGGGTTCTGCAGTTTATTACAACTGATGATCTATCCTCTGGATAGATCATCAGCATCTGATCGGCCGGGGTCTGACACCCGGGACCCCCGCCGATCAGCTGTTTGAGAAGGCAGCGGCGCTGGCAGTAGCACCTCGGCCTTCTCGCTGTTTACTGCAGGCGCAGTGACGTCACGACTAGTATCACTGGCCTTGGCGGGGCTAAGCTCTGTTCACTTGAATGAAGCTTAGCCCCACCCAGGCCAATGATATCAGTTTAAATAAACTGCAGAACCCCTTTAATATGGCAGATCATATGGGTGGGGCATTGTGATGTCACATGGGGGGGTGGGCGGCAAACTTTTCTTTTGCCTAGGGCGGCAAAAATCCTTGCACCGGCCCTGCCTGGAATTAATGACTCGGTCTTCAACATTAACTTAGCTGACATCAGACACTCACAGCCAGGAGTCTGTGGGTTCTTCTGACACCACACTTAGTTGGCATGCCCAGAAACAAGCTCTATGCCCTCACCTATCTTGAACCTGCCTCTTTCCTTTTCTGCTCCTTCAGCAAGGAAGATATTACTGAGGACAGTCAGCAGTTACTGTCCAGCGCAGATTTGGAGGAGAGGTATGCTGCTTCCTCCTTTAGGCGTGCAAGTAGCGATGAAGGGAGTCGCATGGTAGCAGGTGTTGAGGGCGGTCAGGGACGCGACCATGAGCCTGGTGATGGTGATGTAAGTAACGAGCAGACAGTAGTGGATGATGTTGTAGCCGATCGCAGATGGGAGGTGGATGAAGAGGGAGCTTCATCATCATCAAGGAATGCCGCTAAGGCAGCAGGGTGCAAGCGTGGCCATGAGTGAGAAGGGAGGCAGCAGTGTGGGATCTAGATCTAAACGTGCCTTGGGTAGACCGTCTGCCACTCAGGAGCCTACATGTTTGGAAACAACTAGCAGTGCACAGCTTCAAAGAAGCAGTGGCAGGCAGTAAGCACGAACTTGTAGGGGGTAAAATGCCATACTCACCAGTGTGGGAATTTTTCATCAAGTCACTGGAGGACGTCAGCATAGCCGTATGTAGAATCAGTGGACAGAAGGTTAAGGGTGGCCAGGGTGCCAATGTTGGCACCACGGCCCTGTGTCAACCCCAGCGTCACCATAAAGTTGCCTGGTAAAACTGTGGCACTAATGTAGTGGTACAACCTGACGCATCTCCAAGCGGCTCCCACCCCTTTCTCCAGCAGTCAGGACTCCACCAACTCAGCAGAAGGGAGCTTACCAATACTGATCAATTACTGACCAAATACTGACAGCGTGAGGTTAGAACAGATCCCTGAGGTACCCCACTGGTAACAATACCATGGTCTGAATATACTCCATTGAATACAACCCTCTGTTTTCTGTCCTTCAGCCACTGCCTAATCCATTCAGGTTGGATGCTTAAAAGACAGGATCCGTTTTTTTATTGTGGCTGTTCTTCTGATGGATCACAGACTTACTGCTGACACCCTCTCCGCTCTGTTATGGGCCTGCTACTTGTATCAGCGTGTAACAGAACAGGTTTATGTGGAATCAGCAGATGGCGTAAAAGGAGAATGCCCTTTCACTCTATAGTAGAATCATGGGCCCCTGAAAAGTTAGGTACATTGTATCTGAGGCTAACATTGACCTGTAAGGCTGAATTCAGACTTCAGTTATTTGGTCACTTATTGACCCGTAACTGACCAAATAAGTAAAGTGTAAAGTGATTCTAAGAGTGACGCCTGTCACCCGCCTGTCATCCTGATGCACAATAACTGTTTCACTACCACAATGGACTAGCTATGCATGTTTTTGCGCTGCACAGTGATGTACACCAAGATACACTCTCCCTGCAAGCCGGCAAATAGCTGATTTATAATGCGCTTCAAAATAAATTCTGATTTAAACAAATTTTTCAGAAAAATTCGGCAAAGCGTCTGAATTTAATTTTTGAAAACTTTGCTCTGGTAGCAAGACATATCTTACCCTGATGATGTCTTCAATGGAGCTGAGCTCTTTGTTACATAGATTTAGATTACAAGTTTTTTAGTCTCTTGGCCTCTCCTAACCCCACCTAAAGGTCAGTACATGTGTACAGTTATTTCATTCTTCTTCTATTCCACCATGTACGACTAACCAGCTACATTACAAGGAAATAAAGGGGAAGGACCACTTAATATCCCTTACACAAGCAGATGGCCTGGTTATATCAGCATGGCACATATTACTATATACAAGAAGATGCATAACTTATATCAGCTGTACATATATAATTATATACAGACGATACCCAGGTTATACCAGCATGCTCCATATCACTATATACAAGAAGATGTATAACTTATATCAGCTATACAGATATAATAATATACAGGAGATGCCTAGGTTATACCAGCATTGTCCATATCACTATACAAGAAGATGTGTAATTTATACTGCATGTACATATATAATTATATACAGAAAATGTCCAGGTTATAGCAGCATGATCTGTATCACTATATACAATAAGATGCATAACTTATACCAGCTGTACACATATAATTATATACAGAAGATTCCGATTATAACAGCATTGTCCATATCACTATATACATGAAGGCGTACATTATAACTTATACTAGATGTCCATATATAATTATATACAGAAGATACCTAGGTTATAACGGCATGGTCCATATCACTATATACAAGAAGATGTATAACTTATACCAGCTATAAGAAGGAAAACAAACAGTGCCGATTGGTTAAGACAGGCATAGTGTTAATCCAACTGCATCTTAATTTGGTATTTTAATAATAGTATATTTTTGATCTTTCAAAATTGGAGTTGGTTTGTGTGCAGAGACCACCACAGACAAGGAGAATATTGGGGGAGATTTGTCAAACCGGTGTGAAGTAGAACTGGCCTAGGTGCCCATAACAACCAATCAGATTACACCTTTCATTTTTCAGAGCTCCTTTGGAAAATGAAAGGTGGAATCTGACTGTTTGCTATGGGCAACTAGGCCAGTTTTCTTTACACCACTTTGATAAATTGTCCCCATTATATGTAGAAACAAGGTGAATATGTAGCATTAAAACTAGATAAATGATAGGTTCACATCCTAATAGTTTGCTGCTATTCTTGTGGTGTCTGTTACCCTGAAAATCCTATAACATTTACAGTTACTCCAACATTCCTATAGCAAATGAGGAGTTAACTGAATTTTTACATGAAGTTCTAGCATTGTTTTAGTGCCTCATCATTCTACATTTATTCTGTTATGTGAAATACATTTCTCTGGTCAGTCTCATTCTAACCAGCAGAATAAAACGCACTTCCGCCTTGTCAATGCTAAAGACAGCAGGTGCTCAATCCAATCAGAAATCTCATTTTCACCAAGAAAAGAGTGTAAACTAGAGGCAGAACTACCCCCCTGAATGGAAGTGGGAAGGAAAGCCTATAGCTAATCAAGGTGGCATTGATCTAAGGTCAAGACAGCTGGAATTAAAATTATCTTCAAAGAAAGCCAGACAAACAAAAATGTACTATGATTTTTTGTTCTAAGAATACCTTAAAACCTGCGGTCTTATTCTTCAAGCACACAGGTGGAAGAAATTCGAAGCACTCCCGCTAACCTTGAATTCAGCAGATTCCTCCTTTGCTACTGTCTGTAGTTATCTCTTGACCTACACAAATTATCACCTGCACGTCCCTTGAAGCAATTTTTCTTGGTCCTTGGCTGTTTGGAACCTAGCAATGAAGACGTTAATATTTGATCCTGACAAATGTGCACTTGACGTACAATGGTGTGATGTAACACTGGAATGATGTGGTCACTGAGGTGTTAATCTTAATGCTATGCATCGCACACCTAGCAAGGCTATTATGTTCACCGGCAAGGAGCTTCTCTCCTCCACAAGCCTCTGACAGCTAGGCTTGAAGATAAGTGTTGAAACCTCTTCTCAGAAGCTATCTATTCCATTTAGATAAAACTTTCTAATGCGAACAACTGCATTAGTTCTACAGAGTCAACGCAAAACCTCATGTAGGTAGCAAGATCATGTTGTGAAGAATTTATGGTACTTTGTTTTCAATTTTGTTTTCATTACTTTTTTTTTTACATGACAAGTACTAATGGGTCTACTCTATACTTCAGATAAGTAAATGAGATAGAAGGGCATTAATAAATGGCAATATGTTACATTATGTTTGAAAAGTCCAATCAAGCCCTGAAATATCATTGTGATGAAAATCAGTACACAAAGTACTCCAAGCTCCATCGCAAGCTACTTTACAGTTCTATGCCTCCTTTCTGGTTTATTGCAAAGTACAAAAGGAACTTTTTTTTTTAAAACATACAAGTGCTATTTATTGTTGCAGTGCATATTGAAATTAGTTTTGGGGTTGATAGCTCACAGGAGGACTGGCTGGGGGGAGTTTATAAGCAGGGATGAGCGAATTGCTCAAAATTCAATTCGGGTTCGATTAGGCCGAATCAATTGACTCGATTCGAGTCCAAACTTATTCTACCTGAATCAAAAGTGGCCTGAACGTTTGTGTATGACACTTTGAGATCTCCTAGGACTCATTCTTTTCTTTCCCCCCAAAGTTCACCCAAATTGAATCACCAAAATTGCTGATTCGGAAGTAATTTGGTCTTATCAGATTGATTTACAATTGATTTTCTCATCCCTATTTAGGATACTTTCACACTTGCGGCGTGTGCATCCGGCAGGCAGTTCTGTCTCGCTGGATCCGGCATACCAAAGCATTTGTAGATGGATCCGGCTTGCGGATCCGTCTACAAATGCATTGCAAGTGCGGATCCGTCTCTCTGTTTGCCATGCGGATAGACGGATCCATCTTGTTTTTTTTTTTTTAGTTTTAAAGGTCTGCGCATGCGCAGACCGGAAGGACAGATCTGTCCTTCAGTCATTTCTTAATGCCGGATCTGGCACTAATGTAAGTCAATGGGACTTAATGCCGGATTCGGCATTCCGTCATGTGTTCCGGCATTTCAGGATGGAGATAAAACCGCAGCATCATGCGGTTTTGTCAACGTCCAAAAAACGTTCACATACTGAACGAAAGACAACCTGATGCATCCTGAACGGATTTCTCTCTATTCAGAATGCATGGGGATAATCCTGATCAGTTTTTTTCCGAGATAGAGCCCCGACAACGGAACTCTACGCCAGAAAAGAAAAAGGCCAGTGTGAAGATATCCTTAGGGCTCCATAAGTGTCAGAGTTCTGGAGGTAAAAACCTAAAAATTTCGGTGCACACAATGCCAATTTGCATTTGCTTTTTGAGACTATTTTTTTTAACACTGCTCTCACCACTTTTGAATAGTGGGTGGGAAAGTGGACATGGCTAGCTATGTTAGGGCTTGTTCACATTTGCGTTGGGAGGTACACCTTTATGAAGTATCAGCATCACTCAATGCCGAGTGGTAACACAACCCACCATGGCTTCAAGTTATCCCACCACTGACAAACAATGACCTTCTGTAGGGCAACACAAGTACTGATGCTGGTGCATTTCTTCACTCCCAGTAGGTAGAAATCATCAGTGATTTTTATTCAGCCGGACATAATGGTGTGTAATCATTTTAGGCAACGTTTCGGGCTATATGTAGCCCTTCATCAGGCCTGGTATATAGGCACAATCGTGTAGACTCCGGCGCTGGCGTCTACATGATTGTGCCTATATACCAGGCCTGTACCAGGCTACATATAGCCCGAAACGTTGCCTGAATTGATTACACACCATTATGTCCGGCAGAATAAAAATCACTGATTATTTCACCTTCAATCTTGGAGTGCTGTTAAATTGCATATCTATATTGATGCAAGTTTCCTGAGGTGGAGCTGGGAAAGAATTTAGGTGAGCACCCAGAGAAAGCCAGTAATAGATGAGTGCTGTCATCATTTGATTTTCACTATCAAGTAGGTAGCAATCATGGGGGAAATTTATAATGGGCATACTCAGTTTTACGGGAGTCTGCCGTAATGTGGGCCACGTGTATCATATGTCCACAATGTTTGATAAATTTGGTGCATCTTTAAGTCCAACACCTATGTCTTGAGATGTTACACCACCATTTTACTGGAGTAGGAATGTGGTCATTTTGATAAATGTGGCTTAAAGGGGTTGTGTCACAAAACGCATTCAACATTTTTCGAACCAGCATCTGAATACTTCTGTAATTGCATGAAGTTAAACATTTAGTATAGCCAGTGAGCTATTCAATAAAATCTGTACCTGTATAGCACCACCTGCTGTTTTTTCTTTTCCTTATTTTTTGTCCATCTCACTGAGGTGGCCAAACATACTCAGATTAAATCTTCAACTGCAACCAGGCATATCTTCTATTAAAATCTGTGGCAGTTACAAGGAGAGAGCTGCAGCAGAAAGGGCATGCCCCCTGTGCTGCCAGGCTGAAGATAATCTAGCAGAGCAATTGGAGCAGTGAATGTGTCGATCTTTGGACCCATGTGCGGTACAAGGCTGGTTCTTGCTTTGTTAAAAAGAGATTGTCCTGTACTATATGATGCCTGATTTTCATTTTTTACATCAATCATGGCATAACCCCTTTAAATCAGTGGGCTAACAACACCCACATCCCACTGTCTGAATGGGATACAAGACAGCACCCACTAAAAGTCACTGGCAGAGTGTCCAATTTCCCATCCACTTTTTAGAACTGGAGTGGGTGGTGTAAAAATGATAAATTGTCGCAAAAAAGCCCTCCTCCCCACTTTGATGTCTCCATTGAGCTGATGCTCAAATTTGCTGTCTAGATATAAATGAGAGCCACATGTGATTTTGTGCAAAATGCAGCATTACATGTTGCTGATTCAAATGAATGGCCATCTTCCAAGGAAAGGACATCTTAGAGGGAAACCACTGGATGTCCAAGAGGGAGGATTCCCAAGCAAGATGCCCAGTTCTGTATGTCATCCTGCAGGAGGAGGTGTCGGTAGGAGAACTGTGCAATCATACATTATGCGTGCCTAACCCTCCATCTACATCACGTTTGGTAGATCCAGTCTCTGTAATATTTTTTTACGTTAGAAAGGAAGATTGTACCATGGCATAGGAGGAGATGTTCCTTAAAGGATCAGAAGCACATGGCAGCTTTCTTTTAAGAACAGCACCACACCGGTCCACAGACTGTATATGGTACAGCTCCTCAGCCCCATGCACTTCCAAGAAGCCAAGCTGCCAACTTGCTAGTTCTGGCCTCAGAGACTGCAGGAAGCAGCTGATGCGTGGGGGTGCCGGATCATCACTGATAGCATGTTGGTGACCTATCCCGACATTGGTCATCAATATCAAGAGTCTGGGAGACGACTTTAAATAAGATGTACAGGAACATGGGTCTCCTAAATATGATGGACGGGGGCCCAAATACGGATCTGAGTTATTGGAGACTAACAACGTTTGAATAAAACACCAAGCCCATTGTTTAAAATCAAGATACTTCCCATTTACCAGTAACATGCCCTCTATCTTTATGTTTATAGAGATAATATTATGTTTCTTTTAATGAATGTTTTACGTGGGTTCACAGAAAGAGAACAAAAATTCTTCCACAAATTCATTTGTAGAATAAAAGAAACACAGATACAACTTTGTCATTCTTTGCTACAGAAAAATCACACGTAATCCAAAATTCAATTTCCCACTCATATGGCATGGGGATAGCTGAAAATTAAATTCTCTGTTGCCTCCTAGAGTGTTAGGGGCTCACTGAGCATTTCACTCTGGGATACTCCTCTGCTTTCAACAACTGATCCTTATGCTCCAATAACTCCTCAATCTCTTATCTCAACCTGCCAAGCCACTAGGGCAGCCAGATATGATACGTGTCATATGTCTAGAGAAAAAGAAAATCTTTCAGCAGTATGTTATAATTGACACCCTGTTATTGAACAGACCTTGGCTTATGTCATGTTTCCTTATGCATAAAAACAAAGATTTAAGCAATTTATCATATCCAGGTTGGTGACAAGGTCAAAATACCTAGAGGGAAGAGCAGATCCCATACATTTAACCCATAATATTACACAGAAGAAAATATTTAAAGGGGTCAGCCACTCTTTAATTATTTTCCTATACATACAGCAGCACATAAAGCAACGTACCAAGATAATGGGGGACATTTACTAATACAATGGCCCCTCAAGTTACAATATTAATTGGTTCCAGGACGACCATTTTAAGTTGAAAACATTGTAACTTGAGTCCATAACTTTATGGAAAACTAGTAATAGTTCCCAAAGCCCCAAAATGTCAAGATAAAAGAAACTGAATAGTTCAGAAAAATAAGCAGATAAATACTGCTTATACTTTCATATTAGCGGCTGGGGAGTCCGTCAGGCTGTTCCGACATGCAGTACTTTTAGTCCGGCTGCCTCTCGCAGTGCGCTGCCGTGCTGCCACCGGAACTCCGTCCCCGCCCCCCATTATAGTAAATGGGGACGGAGCGGCATCACGGCAGTGCACGGGTACTTGCGGCATGGCGGATCCGGCAGGCTGTTCACCCACCGGAACAGCCTGCCGGATAGCTAGTGAAGCTAGTGTGAAAGTACCCTAACAGTCACCCAAATCTGCCAAAAAATGAGCTAGCTCCTATTGACCAGTGCCCAACATGGCACTCAGCCGACGCCTATTACACAAAAAGAGGTGATAGCACCAAGACACATCTTACCCTGATGATGTCTTCAATGGAGCTGAGCTCTTTGTTACATAGCTAAGGCCTATTTCACACAAGCATTACAGATTCTCTCAGGGTCTGTTGAGGAAAAAACTGATTCAAGTTCAGTCAGTTTTGTCTGTGATTGCGTTCAGTTTTTTCCACATGGGTGCAATCAGTTATTTATGCGTTTTTTTACACGTGTGAATAAAAAATGAAGAATAACAATCTACATCTCCTAGTAACCATTACTGAAAAATGTATTGAATCCGAATGCAATCCGTTTTTCACTGAAGCCCCATTCACTTCTATGCAACCAGAGCTGCGTGAAAAATTCTGAATATAGAACACGCTACGATTTTTCCTGAACGCAGAAATGATGTGTGAAAAACACTTGCACAGACCCACTGAAATGAATGGGTCAGGATTCAGTCCGAATGCTATGCGTCTCTGTTTTACGCATCTCGTGTGAAAGAGGCCTAAGTGTTTTCTAGTCTCCTGGCTCCTCCTAAAGGTCAGTACGCATGTACAATTGCTTTGTACTTCAGGAATGTGGCCAGGTATCAGGCATCATTAACCTACTACATTACAAGGAATTAAAGGGGAAGGACAAAAATACCTTGCTATAACCATTATAAAAGAGTACTAAGTGTGAAGGCACTTTTCAAACTTTATTTGTGATCTCTGTTCTCTATATGAGCCTGGAAAGCTCCTGGCAAATACACCGTACGTATTACATAGGGTTCCATTTAAACTGCCTATGCTAAAATAGCATTGTTGTGGCATATGCCGGGCTGATGTGCATCTATAGCAAACTCCAGAGGAGCCAGTGCAGAGGACAGTTGTGGTAGCGGCCTTGACGAAGCATTGTGCCATAGTGTACTCCCTCAGACCATCACTCCCTGGGGTTTGGTGCATTGAAAAGGTATATAGAAGGAATCAGGCAGATGTAAGAGGACAACAAACAGCTTTATTTACTGAGTGCAAAGGACAACTTGCAGCACATCTAGCAATAATAAATTCAAGGTGCAGTCTCTGTCACCAGATAATGAGATATGGTGGCTGGTTAGATGGCTCTCAGAGGTAAACTAGCTGACAACCTCTCTCTCGTCTGATTCTTCTTTACTACGGCTATTAAGCTGGCATCTGTGACTGTAAGTTTCTACTACATAATGCAGGCTTTTAGATTTGCCTATCTTGTCCCTGGATGATGGGTGTCCTAACTCATTATCCCACACCTTGCAGCAGTTTCTGTAAAGCTGATTGTAGCTAATCACTCTACTTTCTGCAACGCTGTAGCTTGATGGGATGCCACAGCCTATGGACCTCCCTGTCCCTCTCGAGCAGTGTTCCTCACAGTGTATATGGATTTCTAGTCCTAAGGGGCATGACCTAATCAAATGTGCTTCCTATCTCTACACCGGCCTAGCTTGTTTTCCCTACTGACAGGAAGTTGGACTAGCCTACTTCTACCAAGAGGACAGAAAATAGAATGGTTGGCTCCATTCCCAGTGCCACTCATATGCCATCTGCTAGAGCAACGATACATAAGTAAACATTACAATAGCTTTATAATCCAAACAATTTTCAAATACCCTATCTAGGGTATTGGACATTGGCATACTTTTTTTTTTTTTGCTGTAGAAAAGAGTAGACTATGATATTATGACAGAGGCATAAGATGCAGTGTACAATTCTATTTTTTTACTATGTGGTCCAATGAGCAATGTCTGTCACTCTATGCTGAAACAGTGCCATATGCTGCAGCCTTTTGTCATTGGTATATGCCTGATTTATATACTTCCGATGGAAGGCAATAATGAAGTGTGAACAGGGCCTAACGGTGCATGTTGAAATAATATGAAGATGGGCTGAACAGGGTGATTTCAACTGGACTGTTTGAACCATCTAGTGTTTATGGAGGTCATGGGCTAGCCTTTGCACCCCATATGCATCAATGAACTTTCGGTGTCCAGAGGAGAAAGAAACTCACCGCATCCTCGTGTTGCTGGAAGCTGATAAGTTAAAGGACCTTTGCTGATGTCATCGCCATGTACCGGTAACGTTCACTTGTTACTTGTCACATGGTGATGTTCTCACCAAAGGCCCTGTAACTTATCAGCTTCCAGCAACATCTTGCTGCAGAAGGTTTGTGTTTTATGCTGTGTGCATGTATTAATGTGAGGCACATGGTCTTACTACATTTGTACCTCGATGTGCATCACATTAATAGCTAGTTACCTTGTCCCCCCAAAAAAGTTATCAAAAGTTGTATGTACCCTGAAAAAGGTACAAGTAAAAACAGTTTGTCCCGCAAAAAAGACAAGCCCTATAGACCAAAAATGTAAAAAAGTTACGGCTGTCAGATCAATAAAAGCTACAGCCCATCCTACAAAAAAGGAGACCTCACACAGCTGCATAGTTAAGGGTCTTAGGTTATAGCAACACAAAGGTTTTTAATTTTTTTAAAGTAACAAAACATAATACCTCCAATAGCGCCATAAACACAAACCCCAAACAATGGCGGAACTGCTTTTTTTTCTATTTCACCTCTCAAACTATTTTTTAAATGTTACCATTCAGGGGAACCAGTCACACTGTAGTTTTATAGGAAAAGATTAAGTAAAACTTGAATTTCATTCATTTAAATTCCTGGTCATTCTGGGCTTTGAAGTCAAGGAGGCGGTCCTATCAGTGATTGACAGCCTTCCCGCTATGTTTGTGTATACAGTTATAGCTGTCAATCACTGACAGGACCGCCTACTTGATGTCAAAGTCCAGAATGAACAGGAATTTAAATAAATGAAATACAAATTATTCTTTTCCCACAGAGCTACAGTATATATCAATCTGCTCAACTAAAAAAATAAAAAGGTTACAGCTTTTGGAAATCGATGAGGAAAGAACGAAAATGTTGTAAAATTGGCTTGGTCATGAAGTGGTTAAATGAAGGCTACAGTAGCATCGTTGTATACAAATGTAATTTCTTATTGAACGTAAGGGCAAAAAATAGCAAAAATGCAAACAAGTAAAAAAAAAAAAAAAAACCTTGGTTTTAGGTACAGCAATTTATACAATAGACGAACATCTAGCTGCAGCAGTAATTTACTGGTGTGAATACTACCTCAGGCTTTTGGTCTCTGGAAACACGCAAGCACACTAACTCTTATATAGCCTAGAATAAAGTTGGAATCTTTTACACTGCAGGGCACTTCTTTGACCCTTGACTAATTTTGTAAAATGTTCAGCATTTTGGTAATATCTTTGCCTCCATAATCATGTGAAAAAAGGGTACTAATAGTGAACTAGATCACTGTAAAAAATATCTGTATCATGCAGGGTCTAAATAATCTCTGCTGGCAGAATAATTGCCGTTTGTGAAGCAGCAGCGACATCCAGCAGAGCAATCTAGTCAGGGAAGATACACTGTGTATTTCCTCAAGTCAACATGTCCTATCAATCATCATGTTAAAAAAAAAAATATTTGAATAGTGAAATAATGAATAAAAAAAGTAAGAACGTCTCACAATATAGCCATATTTTGTGCATGGTACTCCATGTGCTTCTGATTTGGGTACATTGATTTAATGTCACATATAAAGTGAGAAAAAAGATTGTAATGTACTCCAACATATCCGTTGAGGGAAGTCTATGAAGTCTTAGGTAAGTGGTAGTTTTCGTTGTACTGACGCATTTTTGGAGAGGGTGGGGGATAGATAGGAAAAATATGGCCTTCCTGCTCCTCAACAAGGCACATCTCTTTGTCGGAAAACACATCTCCATATTTCCATTGACTGTAGCTACCTCATGCAACTGATACGAAAGCCTTCAACACAAAAGAAGAATTTTTCTCCTTCACAACCTTTAACCTTGAATTTCTTCCAATGCTCCTCAGCTTTTCATTTCATGCAGTTTTAACCTTGTAGATTTCCCGTTTTCTCAGTTCTTGATTGTATATTAATACAATGCATGCCATTTCTGATATAATGGTTCAGTAGAACTACTCCGAGCATGTAGTGTGTCTTGGGTTATAACATACTCAATATATTTTGAGTTAATTTACAAGTTCTGAGTGAAATTATTTATTTCCAGGAGTTAATGGCACAAATGCATTAGTTAGGCTATTAAATTCATTTGCGAACATTTTTGTCCAAGAGTAGTAAACAAGTCTCAACCCTCAAACATCAACTTTGGTAGATAACCCTGACACATAGTGATTTGCTCACTACATGTAGCCAAGGTTTTCTCAGTATAGCGAGTGGGTTTTTGACAAAGGTCTTATCAAAGATGGAGCAGCTAGAGTTACAGTTCAGTGAAATAATGTCCATGCATTTGCATTGGCGGGAAAACTTGGCAGGGTCACCCCCTATCTCTCCAGATGTTCCCAATTGAATTGAACCACAGGCTGCATGTATTTGGGCACAAATGTAAAGTCTTCGATTGAAAAATATTGGCAATATTCAGAGATGATCCCAGATGATGGGCAACCCATTGAATTAGGCCGGGAGAGCATACCCTTGGGGCATAGGCCAATCATTAAGTACCTTGGAAAAAGGGGAATTGATCTCAGCTGCTATATCTCCTCCACAATTCCTCTGTCTGGATACCCTAGCGATTTTTACAACCATATATTTAGAGACCTGAAATGGCACAAGGACAATGCCAGAATTAAATTAGAAATGCTACAAAGTATGGAGGAGGGTGACCTGGCAGCCCGGAATCTGAAAATGTACTTTCTGGCCAACTACAGTACCTGTCAGGAATTTACCTAGTCGCTATCCTGCAATGTCTTCCTCTCCACTATGTTGTTGTGATGGGGGAGATCAGGAGGTGATTACGCAAAGTTACCATACCGACCAGCCTCGAGCTAGCTGATCGGCCTGTCAGAGGACACTGAGCCAATCAGGACCGTGGCTCGGGGTACAATCAGAAGTCTGGGCAGAGGATTAAAACCAGGCAGTGACTCTGAATATTTAGTTGTATCCTGGCTCTATACTATAAGTTACCCTACTCCTGTATAATGACCCTCTAAGTGAACTGAGCACTGGCTTGTTTCTGGATTAGCCCTGTGTCTGCACTTCCTGTTTATATTGACCCTTATGGTGAACCCACTACTGGCTTCTTTCTGGATTAACCCTGTCTCTGCTGTTCCTGGTTATATGAATTATCCTGGTAAACTGACCCTGCACCCCCACTGGCTGTCTGTTTCTTGGAGCCCCAGGCTGGGGATTAGCATTTTTAACAGTGCCAGAAGCACAGCTCCATTCAAAGTATAGTGACCATACCTGGTTACTGCACCTCAGTTCCCTTAGGCTACATTCACACGACCGTATGTGTTTTGCGTTCCACAAAAAAAAGAATGACGTTCCTCATGGCTTCCTTTTTTTGCGGATCCATTGTAACAATGCCTATTCTTGTCAGCAAAATAGACAAGAATAGGACATGTTCTATCTTTTTTGCGGGGCTACGGAACAGACATACGGATGCGGATGGCACACGGTGTGCTGTCCACATTTTTTGCGGAACCATTGAAATGAACAGGTTTGCATCCTATCCGCAAAAAAACTAAATGGAAAGGACACGGAAACAAAATACATTAGTGTGAATGTAGCCTTATTCAATAGAAGCATGAATTTGTGCCCAGTTTCACAACTTTGTTTATGAATTATTGGGAAAAGAAATTTATAGATCCAGTTTTGGAAGGAACGAGTATGGAAAGGTTGGTCATATGGAGGAGATTTATAGATGACTGTGTATTCATTTTCGAAGGGACTAGCGAAGGTTTGAAAGTTTTACGATATACAGTATAAATAACAAGAAATGGAACATCAGGTTTTAGTCAGAACAACTTGAGCTTTTTGGATTTAGAAATACATATCGAAAATAGGGACTAGAAATGATTTCAAAACCACAGATCAAAATTTGTATATAGACATAAAAGGTTGCCACCATAAACCCTGGATTAACAACATACCAAAGGGACAGTATATGAAAATCTTCAGAAACTGCTCTAAAAGAGAGGATTTTAGAGAACAGAGTCAGATTATAAGTAGAAGGTTTGTTGAAAAAAGATATGAGGTCTCAGAACTGGAATAATTTGTTTGAAAGAGAAACAATAAGTGAAGGTAAAAAGAAAGAAAAATCGGACAGCTTCCGTTGCTGTTTTGTAAAACAGTATAGTTTGGATTATTGGCAAGTAAAAAATTTACTAAAGAAGATTTGGAAAGTGCTGAAGAATAACCGTATCATAGGTTCTAAACTAGCAGAGGGTCCAATGTGTGTTTTTTCTAGAGCACCTAATATCAGAGATAAAATAGCCGATTAGCTGATTGGGAGAAGAGATTTTAAAGGGAACCTGTCACCTAGAAGACGCATAATAAACCGACAACATTACCTTATTGAAGTCTGTAGCAAAGTAGTCTTTGCTGTAGGATACGTCTAAAGTCAGAAAAAAAGTTTTATTCACTGCCCACACTCTTGAAGTCAAGGAGGCAGCAGTTTTCTCGCTTCCAGTCGAGCTCATCGCACCCCCTTTCCTTTGTCTTTGTTAGGCCCCTTTCACACGGGCGAGTTTTCCGCGCGGGTGCAATGCGTAAGGAGGACCCGCACTGAATCCGGACCCATTCATTTCTATGGGGCTGTGCACATGAGCGGTGATTTTCACGCATCAGTTCTGCGTTGCGTGAAAATCGCAGCATGCTCTATATTGTGCATTTTTCACACAACGCAGGCCCCATAGAAGTGAATGGGGCTGCGGGAAAATGGCAAGCATCCGCAAGTAAGTGCAGAATGCAGTGCGATTTTCCCGCATGGTTGCTTAGCAACGGGACCAGATCTTTATTATTTTCCCTTATAACATGGTTATAAGGGAAAATAATAGCATTCTTAATAAAGAATGCTTAGTAAAATGAAGAGGAAGGGGTTAAAAATAATAAAAGTTAACTTATCTTACCATGGTGATGGACCATGTGATTGGACCATGTGATATGACGTCATCACAGGTCCTTTAGTTCTTAGCTGATGCTGGAAAAGAGAAGACAGATCGCAACTACGCGATCAAGTGGCTAAGGTAAGTTAACTTTTATTATTTTTAACCCCTTCCTCTTCATTTTACTATGCATTCTTTATTAAGAATGTTATTATTTTCCCTTATAACCATGTTATAAGGGAAAATAATAAATTCTCCAGAATACTCAACCCGAAACCGGACTTCAGTGATTAAGTCCGGCTTCGGGTCTGGGTACCAAACATGACGATTTTTCACACGCACGTGCAAAACGCATTACAAACGTTTGCACCCGCGCGGAAAAATCGCGCATATTCCCCTAATGCACCCGCCTTAGGGGATGCAGCGAGCTTGACTTAAAGTGAGAAAGCTACTGCTCCCTTGACTTCAAGATACTAATTTAGAGTGCAGGCAGTGAATAAAACTCTTTTTGTCTGACTTTAGATGCATCGTACAGCAAGGACAACTTTGGAATCATGCTACAGACTTCAAAAAGGTAATGCTGACGGTTTATTAGGCGTCTTCTAGGTGACAGGTTTCCTTTAAAAGCCGTGACTA
This sequence comes from Bufotes viridis, assembly GCA_033119425.1. Lineage (NCBI taxonomy): Eukaryota > Metazoa > Chordata > Amphibia > Anura > Bufonidae > Bufotes > Bufotes viridis. The sequence continues at coordinate 102,784,175 of CM065590.1, forward strand.
ATGGAAGTTTGCAAAACTATAAAATTTATGAATTGTCATTGTATTTTGGGTATTACAGTGTGTAAAAAAGATACAGGAAGAATTTTATTATGAAATGAATATAAAAAATGTGAAAGAAAAAGGGGAGGGTATAAAAAGAGGGACTCATGCAGACGTATGTAAGAGCTCTGTGCAGTCCGCAATATATGGCCACTGGCCGTGTACACTCTGTGGTGCAGATGCCGAACCTATTCACTTGAATGGGTCAGCGAACGGCAAGATATGGCCGAAGATAGGACATGCCCAATCTTTTGCAGGGTGGCAGCACAGATCAGAAAGTTTTTGGGTCTGTGTCTCCACAACGCAAAAGATAAGACATGTCCTATCTTTTGCCATATCTTGCGGATCGCTGACTCATTCACGTCAATGGGTCCGCAGCACGGAGTGCACGCGGCCAGTGCCCATGCAATGTGGACGGCTATTTGTGGTCTGCAGCACAGGCACGGGGGCCCCTACATTCGTCTGCCCTAAGGAAGTAAGATACCTCTGAGGAAGCGAAAGTGAAACCCTGGTCGGTTGATAACTTGATGGATATGCTAACATGTGCGTGTTATCCTGCTGCTACCCCCAATACTGTGGCAGCTCTGCTGTCTCATGCCCACAAGCACTATACTGTCAGAAATACCAATGACATACAGATAGATCCTCCACAGTAATGGTGACTGCCCTCATTAGTGATAGTGCCCCCAATAGTAAAAATACTCTCCAAGTGTGCCCCCATTACTAGCAATGCCCTCCATATTGTGTCCAATAATAATAATGCCCCCACAGTTTCTCCCCAGTAGTAATCTCACTATCGTGCCTCCTGCAGTTATAATGCACCTCTGGCAGTGCCCCCTGCAGGTATAATGCCCCTGTAGTGTGTATATATATATATATATATATATATATATACATATATACAGGTGAAACTCGAGAAATTAGAATATTGTGCAAAGTTCATTTATTTCAGTAATGCAACTTAAAAGGTGAAACTCATTACATGTAAAGCGATATATTTCAAGCCTTTATTTGTTATAATTTGGATGATTATGACTTACAGCTTATGAAAACCCCAAATTCACAATCTCGGGTACCCTTTGCTCAGGGGGTATGGATTAATTAGCTAACTAGAGTGTGACACTTTGAGCCTAGAATATTGAACCTTTGCACAACAATCAAATTTTAAGTTGCATTACTGAAATAAATGAACTTTTGCACGATATTCTAATTTATTCTGTATATACCGTATTTTTCGCCGTATAAGACGCTCCGGAATATAAGACGCACCCAATTTTAAAGGAGGAAAATCTAGAAAAAAAAAGATTCTGAACCAAATACTGTAGTAAAATATTTTTTATCAACTGTATAAAGTTAACAGCAGTTTAAGAACAATTTTCTTCTCCCCGTGATTCGGGGGTGGAGCTTGTGGAGCCATTCTTCTGCCCATCAATCATGGGCATCCAATAGAGTAGTAGGCGAAGTAGGGGCGGAGCAGGAGCAGCAGTATGAGGTAGGGAGGGCGGTGTCTTCTCCCTGGGATTCGGGGGGCGGAGCTTTGGCGGATCAATTCTTCTGCCCATCAATCACGGGCATCAAATCAAGTAGGAGCGGGGCGGAGCAGAGCACGGACAGCACACAGTAAACCTTGGCCGGAGGAGGCGGAACGTATGGAGCAGGAGGGGCAGACGTGCAGACATTTCAGGGCAGCATATATTGATACAGTGCCCGGGAGATATGCACAGAAGCGGATTGTGCCCACACTGCCCAGCAAGCAGTGAGACTGCCCGGGGACACATAAGGAGGCACAGCCCGCACTGATGGAGGGAAAGGTATCGGTAAGCTCAGCAGAGCGTTGACATGGTGCCCGGGCAGCACGTGGTTAGACTGTCGGGAGGGGGGACAAGGCGCGCTATAGGAGGAAGAGGGAAAGAACACACACAGCCTGGCCGTGCAGGGAGGGTCAGAGAAGTCTCCACAGCCCGCATTACATGCCACAAATCCAGCCTGCAGCACAAACAGCATAAAAAGAGGACTGCGAGCAAGCACCACACAAAGTTAGGGGCAGTTTTAATGCAGGCAAAATGTGCATTTGTCGTATAAGACGCACCAACTCCCCCCCCCCCAGTTTTGGGGAAGAAAAAGTGCGTCTTGTATGGCGAAAAATACGGTAACATCCTTGTGGTGTTGTAGTGCCAGTATATAATGCTCCATGCCCCCAATCAGAACCTCCCCCCTCCCAGGTAGTACTTACTCAGCTGTGGGCCGCATCTTAATTCTGTGGCCAACCTTACACTATGGGGGGCGTGGCATAAAGTTGTATGTGGCGTCTGGCAATAACAGAACTCCTGATGCTGTACTAGCTACTTACAGCTCCAGTGACCTATTAACCATTACTGACCCTCTGACTGCACAGTCCTGCTGTGCCGGGATCAAAGCGGCGCTCAGCTCGTCATACTGATGGAAGCGCTGCATTCAATAACTGACCAATGAGCGCTTACATCAGTATTAGTGATGAGCAAAGCGAGCTTCGGATCCTAAATCCAAAGTCGCTTCACTCAAAACTTTGGATTAATGCTGTACAGAGATCCGGCTCCGTACAGCATTAAAATGCACTGGCTCTGATGAGACGAAGTCAGTTATTACCAAAGTCTCGCAAGACTTCGGTGAATAACTTCAGTATTTGATTTTTTTAAGTGGAAAATCATTTTAAAACTTGGATCTGAACTCGCTTCGGTTCTGAGGTGCCAGTCGGAACCAAAGCCGAGTTTGGATTCAAATTTTAAAGTGGTTTTATCGAGATGTCAGTAATAACTGACTTTGCCTCATCGGAGGCCATACATGTTAATACTGTACAGAGACGGATCTCCGTACAGCATTAATCCAAAGTTTTGAGCGAAGCGACTTTGGATCTAGGATCCGAAGCCCGCTTAACTCATCACTAATCAGTATGAGAGGAAAGCGCTCATCGGCGATATGCAGCCGAAAGGGAGAGTCGGCTTTCTTCTTCCCTGCACAACTGATAGCAGAGGTTCCATCCCAGTTCACCTGCCGACTCTGAATACCCCGCCTGCTGCCCAGGCTGCACCCTACTGAAGATGTGGATCCCACCAGCACAGCAACACTTCCTCCCTGTCCTGTGCGGCGCCCACGATGCTTAGCACCGCCACCAGAGCCAGCTGGCTGAGTGCTTCTCCCCTGTGCCCGCTACTAATGCCTGCTCATCGCAGCATAGATAGAATATGAGTGAATATGAACGCTAAGGAGGTGCGCACTTGCAGAACATTTTTGCGCACCCCCACCCCCTTGGCTGGTATGAGATGCCTATCGTTCGTCCCAGCCCTCGGGTTGATGATATGCGAGTTAACACAAACGGTTTGTGAATAGAACTAACGTGTTTTTTATATCAATTTCCTCACAGTACTTTACCATATAGAAATTATGTATAACCCCTCCCCCCCATTCAGACCTCAGATCAGACCCCTGAATGTGAATGAGCCTCAGTACAGACTCCACTTACCTCTCCTGCTCCAGCTGCCGCCTCCACTCCCAGGATCCAGCTCCATCTCTTCCTGACGCCCAGTCTGCTGTGACCCGTTGCGCATTATCATGTTCTACATTATCATGTTCTACAGCAGCTAAGGTGTGAATTATGATGTTCTGCAGCAGCTGAGGTGTGTATTATGTTCTGCAGCAGCTGAAGTGTGTATTATCATGTTCTACAGCAGCTAAGGTGTGAATTATGATGTTCTGCAGCAGCTGAGGTGTGTATTAGGAGGATCTGCAGCAGCTGAGGTGTGTATTAGGAGGTTCTGCAGCAGCTGAGGTGTGTATTATCATGTTCTGCAGCAGCTGAGATGCGTATTATCCTGTTCTGCAGAAGCTTAGGTGCATATTATCATGTTCTGCAGCAGCTGAAGTGTGTATTATCATGTTCTGCAGCAGCTGAGGTACGTATTATCATGTTCTGCAGCAGCTGAAGTGCGTATTATAATGTTCTGCAGCAGCTGAGGTGCGTATTATCATGTTCTGCAGCAGCTGAGGTGCATATTATCATGTTCTGCAGCAGCTGAGGTGCGTATTATCATGTTCTGCAATAGCTGAGGTGCATATTAAAAAGTTCTGCAGCAGCTGAAGTGCATATTATCATGTTCTGCAGCAGCTGAGGTGCGTATTATCATGTTCTGCAATAGCTGAGGTGCATATTATCAAGTGCTGCAGCAGCTGAGGTGCATATTATCATATTCTGCAGCAGCTGAAGTGTGTATTATCATGTTCTGCAGCAGCTGAGGTGCATATTATCAAGTGCTGCAGCAGCTGAGGTGCATATTATCATATTCTGCAGCAGCTGAAGTATGTATTATAATGTTCTGCAGCAGCTGAGGTGCATATTATCAAGTGCTGCAGCAGCTGAGGTGCATATTATCATATTCTGCAGCAGCTGAAGTGTGTATTATAATGTTCTGCAGCAGCTGAGGTGCATATTATCAAGTGCTGCAGCAGCTGAGGTGCATATTATCATATTCTGCAGCAGCTGAGGTGCATATTATCATGTTCTGCAGCAGCTGAGGTGCATATTATCATGTTCTGCAGCAGCTGAGGTGCGTATTATCATGTTCTGCAATAGCTGAGGTGCATATTATCATGTTCTGCAGCAGCTGAGGTGCATATTATCAAGTGCTGCAGCAGCTGAGGTGCATATTATCATATTCTGCAGCAGCTGAGGTGCATATTATCATGTTCTGCAGCAGCTGAGGTGCATATTATCATGTTCTGCAGCAGCTGAGGTGCGTATTATCATGTTCTGCAATAGCTGAGGTGCATATTATCATGTTCTGCAGCAGCTGAGGTGCATATTATCATGTTCTGCAGCAGCTGAGGTGCGTATTATCATGTTCTGCAATAGCTGAGGTGCATATTATCAAGTGCTGCAGCAGCTGAGGTGCATATTATCATATTCTGCAGCAGCTGAGGTGCGTATTATCCTGTTCTGCAATAGCTGAGGTGCATATTATCAAGTTCTGCAGCAGCTGAAGTGTGTATTATCATGTTCTGCAGCAGCTGAGGTGCATATTATCATGTTCTGCAGCAGCTGAGGTGCGCATTATCATGTTTTTATTTAAATCAGATTTTTTTTATATAAAATGCTTTTTGAGTAAAATATATTACCATCCAAAGGTTATTCCATCATGAAATAAAGATTAGTTTTTTAATTATGTAGAATAAGTCTTTATATGTTTAAAGGGAGTCTGTCACCACATTTGGTCATTATAGACCGAGTACACAGGGTTCTGGCTTAACTTAAGATGATTTAAATGGTACCTTTGTTAGTCACTAGTATCGCTCTCCTGCAGCAAAAACGAACTTTTATATATATGCAAATACGGCTCGCAAGTGCCCAGGGCGGAGTTTACATCTTCGGAGCCCAGGCTGCTCTGCTTGAGATCCCCGCCCTCTCCTTTCCCTGTGAAAACCTGCGCCTGCGTTCTGCTTGACTGGGGCATGCGCACTACAATGCCCACTGTGGTTATGGCAATGATGTAGCTACTGCGCATGCTCTGGCCAACAGCGCGATCTGTTGGCCAGAGCATGCGCAGTAGCTACATCAATGCCATAACCACAGTGGGCATTGTAGTCGCATGCCCAGTCAAGCAGCAGGCGCAGGTTTCACAGGGAAGGAGAGGGCGGATCGCAGAGCAGCCTAGGTCAAGATGTAAACTCGCCCTGGGCACTTGCGAGCCGCATTTGCATATATATAAAAGTTCGTTTTGCTGCAGGAGAGCGATACTAGTGACTAACAAAGGTACCATTTAAATCATCTTAAGTTAAGCCAGAACCCTGTGTACTCGGTCTATAATGACCAAATGTGGTGACAGACTCCCTTTAATTTTTTTGGTAAGTAAATTCCATTGATCCATTCACAATGTCAGGCTCTTCCAGAGGTTTTTGTAGGATTATTGGGCAGTTTCTCTGCCTACAAGATACTATCACAGATGCTTGGTTTACTTTTGCAGTTCTCCGTAGAGATCACAGGCCTCTTCTTCACAGCAAAAATGTTCTAACATGAACAGAGTTGAGAAAAAGACCTTAAAGGGAGTCTTTCACCCCAAAAGTGCAATATCTAAGGGTACTTTCACACTAGCGTTTTGGATTCCGTTTGTGAGATCCGTTTCAGGGCTCTCACAAACGGTCCAAAACGGATCAGTTAAGCCCCAATGCATTCTGAATGGATAAGGATCCGTTCAGAATGCATCAGTTCGGCTCCGTTCCGCTTCTATTCCGTTTTGGAGGCGTACACCAAAACACAGCATGCAGCATTTTAGTGTCCGTCTGAAGAGGCGGAGCCTAACGGATACGTTTTTAATTACAATGTAAGTCAATGGGGACGGATCCGTTTTCAATGACACAATATGGTGCATTTGAAAACGGATCTGTTCCCCATTGACTTTCAATGTAATTCAAAAAGGATCCGTTTTGGACTTTGTCATTTTTCTTTAAACCTAATGCAGACGGATCCGTTGTGAACGGATAAAAACGTTTGCATTATAGGTACGGATCCGTCTGTGCAAATAAACAGATGGATCCGCACCAACGGAAGTGTGAAAGTACCCTAACACTTACACCATTATGTCCAATACAGCCCCCGCATTAAAATGCATCTTACCATATTGTTGTCCGTTCCATAGGTCGTCCAAAAGAAACTTTTATTCCATATGCAAATCAGTGTGCGAAGGTGCCCCCGGTACCGGCGTGCGCACTTTTCCTAATTTTGCCTGGGGCGGAGACATCTTCTTTTGCCCTGGGCGTCTCCTTCTCCCAAGGCTGGAGCGCTGGCCAATCACAGCGCTCAGCTCATATCCGCCCCAGGCAAAATTATGTGAAAGAGGCTCTGTAGCTGGCTGTCACTGTGGCAGAGTGCAGTCAGGGCCTGGGGCAGATCTTCATGGCACTGGACTGGTGGCGCTGCTGGATCAGGTCAGGTCTGGACTGGTCAGTTAGGTCACAGTACAACTCCAGAGGAACAGGGTCAGGACAAGGTATTTTGGTGCCTCAAGCAGATTGGGCAAATGGCACCTCCTTTGTAGAAATAATTAAAAAGTACCTTACTTGCTACTACATTTTAAAACATTTTACACAATGCAGACACTTACTACTAAAGGATTTAATCAGGGTGGATTTGATTTAAATCAAACTGATTTAAATCACGATTTAAATCACTAGTCGAACGGAGCGAACTAGTCACGGACGAACGGAGCGGCACCCAGGGATACAAGTAAGTGCAGGGTCATCCCTGGGCGCCGCTCTGCATGTATATACATTTGCCTCAAACTGTGGACCAGTGAAAGGTCCTCTTTAAGACCCATTTTTCAAGTGACAGAAACCCTTTAAGAGATAAGAATTATATATTTGAGTGATGACAGATTTCCTTAAAGGGGTATTCCCATCACAGGCAATGGGGGCATATCGCTAGGATATGCCCCCATTGTCTAATAGGTGCGGGTCCCAGAGGTGAACGAGAATGGAGAGAGGAGAGTCGTGGCTGGAGGACCCCGGGTCTCCCGGGGTTCGGCCACCACCAAGCGCTGCTCTCTGCCGCTCCCATACAAGTAAATGAGAGCACACCGCGCATGCGCATCTCCCGCTCCCAGTTGTACTACAGCCTGCCAGCGATGATCAATCGCTGGCAGGCTGCAAATGTAAAATAAATGAGATCAAAGTGGTATATCAGATGCTGTGTTGCTAACAGCGTCTGATATACCTAATACCTGGTCCTCTGGTGGTCCCATTTACTGGGATCGACCACCAGAGGACCAGGTAACTAATGTAAAGTTGCACCAAACACTACACTAACCCCACCCCCACCCCCTCACTTTATAACCACTATTAACCCCTTGTTAACCCCTGATCACCCCATATAGACTCCCTGATCACCCCCTGTCACTGATCACCCCCTGTAGGCTCTATTCACATGTCCATATGTGTTTTGCGGTTCAGCGGATCCACAGATCCGTGCCACGGATCCAGCAGCGGATCCGCAAAACACGGACACCGTCAATGTGCTTTCCGCATTTTGCAGATCCGCACATTGCCAGAACTATATAGAAAATGCTTTTTCTTGTCGCAGTGCGGACAAGAAAAGAGCATGTTCTATATTTTTGCGGAGCGGAAATGCAGACCCGTAAGTGCGGATCCGCAATTCCGGATCGAGCGGGACAAAGTCTGTCCCCATAGAAATGAATGGGTCCGCAATTCCGTTCCGCAAACAGAATTTCGGACGTGTGAATGGGGCATAAGGGTCCCTTATCACCGCCAGTTAGTTAGCTACTTGTTAGGTAGCTAGCGCCCAGCCCACCGCACCGCAGTCACTGATTTTGGCAGAGATTTTTCATCCACATTGATCGATGCGAATGAAAAAATCTGTGCCGTTCATTTTTTTTTTTCAGCCCAGAGGCTGAACGGAAAAAAATCTCATTACCCGTATGCTCAATATAAGGAGAATCGCAGAAACTCCTAATGCTGGCCATACGTGTAATGATTGCGGAGACCCTCAAATGCCAGGGCAGTACAAAAACCTCACATGTGACCCCATTTTGGAAAGAAGACACCCCAAGGTATTCCGTGAGGGTATGGGGAGTTCATGTAAAATTTTATTTTTGTCACAAGTTAGTGGAATATGAGACTTTGTAAAAAAAAAAAAAATCAATTTCCGCTAACTTGTGCCAAAATTTTTTTTTCTGTGAACTCGCCATACCCCTCACAGAATACCTTGGGGTGTCTTCTTTCCACAATGGGGTCACTTGTGGGTATTTATACTGCCCTGGCATTTTAGAGGTCCTAAAGCGTGAGAATCCAAATGCGTAAAAATGCCCTGTGAAAATCCTAAAGGTACTCATTGGTTTTAGGGCCCCTTTGCGCATCTTGGCTGCAAAAAGTGGCACACATGTGTATCGCCGTACTCAGGAGAAGTAGGGCAATGTGTTTAGGGGTGTATTTTTACATATACCCATGCTGGGTGAGAGAAATATCTCTGTAAATGACAACTTTTTAAATTTTTATACAAAGTTGTCAATTTACAACGATATTTCTCTAATATGGGCTATGTAAAAATACACTACGACCTTCACTTCTCCTGTCAGCTGAGGTGCATATTATCAAGTGCTGCAGCAGCTGAGGTGCATATTATCATATTCTGCAGCAGCTGAGGTGCATATTATCATGTTCTGCAGCAGCTGAGGTGCATATTATCATGTTCTGCAGCAGCTGAGGTGCGTATTATCATGTTCTGCAATAGCTTAGGTGCATATTATCATGTTCTGCAGCAGCTGAGGTGCATATTATCATGTCTCTGCAGCAGCTGAGGTGCGTATTATCATGTTCTGCAATAGCTGAGGTGCATATTATCAGGTGCTGCAGCAGCTGAGGTGCATATTATCATATTCTGCAGCAGCTGAGGTGCGTATTATCCTGTTCTGCAATAGCTGAGGTGCATATTATCAAGTTCTGCAGCAGCTGAAGTGTGTATTATCATGTCCTGCAGCAGCTGAGGTGCATATTATCATGTTCTGCAGCAGCTGAGGTGCGCATTATCATGTTTTTATTTAAATCAGATTTTTTTATATAAAATGCTTTTTGAGTAAAATATATTACCATCCAAAGGTTATTCCATCATGAAATAAAGATTATTTTTTTAATTATGTAGAATAAGTCTTTATATGTTTAAAGGAGTCTGTCACCACATTTGGTCATTATAGACCGAGTACACAGGTTCTGGCTTAACTTAAGATGATCTAAATGGTACCTTTGTTAGTCACTAGTATCGCTCTCCTGCAGCAAAAACGAACTTTTATATGCAAATACGGCTCGCGAGTGCCCAGGGCGGAGTTTACATCTTCGAGCCCAGGCTGCTCTGCTTGAGATCCCGCCCTCTCTCCGTTTCCTCTGTGAAAACCTGCGCCTGCGTTCTGCTTGACTGGGGCATGCGCACTACAATGCCCACTGTGGTTATGGCAATGATGTAGCTACTGCGCATGCTCTGGCCAGCAGCGATCTGTTGGCCAGAGCATGCGCAGTAGCTACATCAATGCCATAACCACAGTGGGCATTGTAGTGCGCATGCCCCAGTCAAGCAGAATGCAGGCGCAGGTCAAACTCCGCCCTGGGCACTTGCGAGCCGCATTTGCATATATATAAAAGTTCGTTTTTGCTGCAGGAGAGCGATACTAGTGACTAACAAAGGTACCATTTAAATCATCTTAAGTTAAGCCAGAACCCTGTGTACTCGGTCTATAATGACCAAATGTGGTGACAGACTCCCTTTAATTTTTTTGGTAAGTAAATTCCATTGATCCATTCACAATGTCAGGCTCTTCCAGAGGTTTTTGTAGGATTATTGGGCAGTTTCTCTGCCTACAAGATACTATCACAGATGCTTGGTTTACTTTTGCAGTTCTCCGTAGAGATCACAGGCCTCTTCTTCACAGCAAAAATGTTCTAACATGAACAGAGTTGAGAAAAAGACCTTAAAGGGAGTCTTTCACCCCAAAAGTGCAATATCTAAGGGTACTTTCACACTAGCGTTTTGGATTCCGTTTGTGAGATCCATTTCAGGGCTCTCACAAACGGTCCAAACGGATCAGTTAGTCCCAATGCATTCTGAATGGATAAGGATCCGTTCAGAATGCATCAGTTCGGCTCCGCTCCGCTTCTATTCCGTTTGGAGGCGTACACCAAAACACAGCATGCAGCATTTTAGTGTCCGCCTGAAGAGGCGGAGCCTAACGGATACGTTTTTAATTACAATGTAAGTCAATGGGGACGGATCCGCTTTCAATGACACAATATGGTGCATTTGAAAACGGATCTGTTCCCATTGACTTTCAATGTAATTCAAAAAGGATCCGTTTTGGACTTTGTCATTTTTCTTTAAACCTAATGCAGACGGATCCGTTGTGAGACGGATAAAAACGCTTGCATTATAGGTACTGGATCCGTCTGTGCAAATAAACAGATGGATCCGCACCAACGGAAGTGTGAAAGTACCCTAACACTTACACCATTATGTCCAATACAGCCCCCGCATTAAAATGCATCTTACCATATTGTTGTCCGTTCCATAGGTCGTCCAAAAGAAACTTTTATTCCATATGCAAATCAGTGTGCGAAGGTGCCCCGGTACCGGCGTGCGCACTTTTCCTAATTTTGCCTGGGCGGAGACATCTTCTTTGCCCTGGGCGTCTCCCTTCTCCCAAGGCTGGAGCGCTGGCCAATCACAGCGCTCAGCTCATATCCGCCCAGGCAAAATTATGTGAAAGAGGCTCTGTAGCTGGCTGTCACTGTGGCAGAGTGCAGTCAGGGCCTGGGGCAGATCTTCATGGCACTGGACTGGTGGCGCTGCTGGATCAGGTCAGGTCTGGACTGGTCAGTTAGGTCACAGTACAACTCCAGAGGAACAGGGTCAGGACAAGGTATTTTGGTGCCTCAAGCAGATTGGGCAAATGACACCTCCTTTGTAGAAATAATTAAAAAGTACCTTACTTGCTACTACATTTTAAAACATTTTACACGATGCAGACACTTACTACTAAAGGATTTAATCAGGGTGGATTTGATTTAAATCAAACTGATTTAAATCACGATTTAAATCACTAGTCGAACGGAGCGAACTAGTCACGGACTGAACGGAGCGGCACCCAGGGATACAAGTAAGTGCAGGGTCATCCCTGGGCGCCGCTCTGCATGTATATACATTTGCCTCAAACTGTGGACCAGTGAAAGGTCCTCTTTAAGACCCATTTTTCAAGTGACAGAAACCCTTTAAGAGATAAGAATTATATATTTGAGTGATGACAGATTTCCTTAAAGGGGTATTCCCATCACAGGCAATGGGGGCATATCGCTAGGATATGCCCCCATTGTCTAATAGGTGCGGGTCCCAGAGGTGAACGAGAATGGAGAGAGGAGAGTCGTGGCTGGAGGACCCCGGGTCTCCCAGGGTTCGGCCACCACCAAGCGCTGCTCTCTGCCGCTCCCATACAAGTAAATGAGAGCACACCGCCCATGCGCATCTCCCGCTCCCATTCATTTCTATAGGGGTGATGGAAATAGCCGAGCTAGCGATAAGCACCCATTGTCTGTGATGGCAAAACCCCTCTAAAAGGGTTGTCCCATCTCACCGTTTCCATGGTAAGATGGGACTAAGCGCCTGCCCTAGGTTTACAGAAACACCACCACATTGTAGTGAATGGGAGCTACCAAACAGCATAGCAGAACAAGCTACACTGCTTCCGTACCCCCACCTTTTGGGATGTGCCAATACTAATGAGCTTCATTTTTTATTGATTATTCTTAAAATAGGGAAAGAGGGTGATTAGAATGTTTATGTTTTATTTTGAAAAAACTTTTTTAACACAATTTTTAGTCCCCCGATGGGACTTTAACATGCAGTCATCTGATCGCTTCTCCTATAGACTGTAAAGATTTACCATTGCAGTCTATGGAAGAACCGTTACGTTCCTATCAATCCCTATCGCTATGACAGGCCTGCGAGCTTTCAGAAGGCCTGGGGCTGCCATCGCTACTGACCAGCTCCAGCAATCTCGTCATGGGGTAGCCGTCTGGTCACCAAGAATGCAGCTCTCCTGGTAATTAACCGCTCAGATGCCATGGTCACCAACAATGACACCAATCACAGACTCTGCCACAGAGTGTCTGCTTTGTAAAACAACAGGCACTCTGCGACTATTGAGGCCGGAGCAGGCGCCATCTTTAAAGACCCAACATCTGCCGTATGTATATGGCAGATGTCAGGAAAGGGTTAACATTCTCACCTCTCTTGCAGACCAGATAGAGTAGGAACAGTGAGGCTGGAGCTGGAAGGACAGGCTTCTCCTGCAGTTTCCCTCCATATGCTCAGGGGCTGAAGGACCAGTGATGATGTCATCACAGCCAGGAACTACACCATTATTAGTGCAGTTCATGTACTCTCAAGGGGTTAAGGACCTGTGCTGATGACGTCACCACAGGTCCTTGAGTCCTCCTAGCTGAACTCAGCGTTTGTATAATGGGGGCAGTTCATGTTAGTTCACGTCGCGGACCCCGCTCGTGGCAGCTGACACTTTGACAGGATGACGTGTACGGACGTCAGGTGACGTGGCTTAGGCCGCCCGTCTTCTGTGGTGACGTCATGTCGCTTCTACTTCCTGCATTCCGAATACAGTACTCAATACAATCCTAGCCAATCATACCGCGATGGAGGCGGGACCTGTAGGAAATAGCCAATCAAAGGCGCTCAGCCCAGGAACAAGTCCGGGCATGAGCACGGAGAAGCCGGTACTGTAACACGTGGTGGGGCCGTAGTATCTAGTGACAGTCTGTCCGGGAGCCGTGGGATCGCCCGGCGGGTGAGTGTGATGACGGAGCCGAGAGGGGACAGGTTGTGCCCTTCTGGGTGTAGGTGACATGTACGGCCTGTGGATCGCTGGCATACACGTGGACTTACCTAACAGCTGCCCATAGATCTACCGCTTCTAGAAGTACCCCCGGATAGCAGGGCTTGTCCGGCCAAATCCGCTGTGAGGGAGCCGTCAGCAGTTTTGATAGAGCAGTGTAGGGCCGCGTTCACATCTGCATTAGGGGCTCCATTCCAGATTACCTTAAAAAAAAGTGAGACAATGGCGCATGTCGGGTTTCTTGGCTAAATTCAAAGGATTCCATTCTAGAGATTTTCAAAAGTCTCATAGACATGGATGGAAGACGTCCTCCTCTATTTATATTGGTTCCATTCCGCACTGATTGTGGGCGCCATCACTATTTTCATTGTCCTGTTCTAATAGTGCAGGGATCAGCTGCACTCCAGCTGCTGTGAAACTACAACTCCCAGCATGCACACTTACTCAGCTGTTCTTGTAACTCCCATAGAAGTGAAAGGAGGATTCTGGGAGTTGTAGTTTCAGAACAGCTGTAGTGCCGGAGGTTTCTGATCCCTGCTGTTGTGGTGCAGGCGGTGTAAACGTGGCCTCGGCACACTAGTGGTGATGCTCATGCAAATCACACAATCAAGAAACCTACGTGTTTATCCCCAGGAGGTGACCCCTTCATGTTCCGTTCTCAGCATACCTGGCTCCTCCCCTCTGGTCTGAGTGACAGCTCTAGTCGTCTCCTGATTGGACACTACAGCCGTCGGTACCTCCGCAGGGGCTGGGTAGCTGTATCATGACCCTTGTGTGCCGGTGATTGGCTGAGCTGGCATTTCTGGAGGAACCAGAAGAGGGGAGCAATCAGTGGAACCTTTTATGTTCCCTTTTTTGCGCCTGGTAAACATTTTAGAGTTCCCGTTTAAGGGCTCTTTCACACTGGCGTTTTTCCTTTCCGTCCTCGGGGCTCTAGGACCGAAAGATACTGATCAGGATTATCCCAATGCATCCTGAATCGAGAGAAATCCGTTCAGGATGTCTTCAGTTCAGTACTGAGACGTTTTTTGGCCGTAGCAAAATCCGCAGCATGCTGCAGATTTTGCTACGGCCAAAGATCCGGAAGACATGCCGGAAGGACGGATCCGGAATTAATGCCCATTGAAAAGCATTAATCCGGATCCGGCATTAAGCTAAACATCGTTTCGGCACATCGCCAGATCCGACGTTTAGCTTTTGTGAATAGTTACCATGGCAGCCAGGACGCTAAAGTCCCGGCTGCCATGGTAAAGTGTAGTGGGGAGGCAGGGGAGAAGTATACTTACCGTCCGTGCGGCTCCTGAGTCCCGGGGCCCTCCACAATGACGTCAGAGCGCCCCATGAGCATGGATCACATGGGCGCGGGGCAAAAGCGGATGTCTCCGCCCAAGGCAAAACTAGCAGCAGCGCGTGCGCTGGTACCGGGGGCTACAGTGGGCGAACGTAGTGGCACCCAGGGATACAAGTAAGTGCAGGGACATCCCTGGGTGCCGCTTTGCATGTACATAGCTTTACCTAACAAACTTTGGAGCGGTGAAAGGTCCTCTTTAAAGGGGTTTTCCAGTTTTTTTTTTTTTTTCTGATGACCTATTCTCTGGATAAATCGTCTGTATCTGATCAGTGGTGGTCTGACACCTGGGACCCCTGCCGATCAGCTATTTGTGAAGGAACCAATGCTTGCGACCTTCTCTCTGCTCACCAAGCACAGCTCCGTACGTTGTATAGCGGCTGTACTTGGTATCGCAGCTCAGCCCCATTCACTTCTATAGGGCTGGCCTAGGAAAAGCTGGAGAAGGCTGTGGCACTACTGGGTACAGCAATGTCTTTTCAAACAAATGATCAGCGGGGGTCTTGGGTGTCAGACTCACACCGATCAGATACTGGTGACCAGAGGATAGGTCATCAGTATAAAAGTCTCAGAAAACCCCTTTAAGGAGATTCAGTACCCTGCCTAAGGGTACTTTCACACTTGCGTTATTCTTTTCCGGGATAGAGTTCCATCAAAAGGGCTCTCTGCCGGAAAAGAACTGATCAGGCATATCCCAATGCATTCTGAATGGATAGAAATCCGTTCAGTTTGCATCAGTATGCCTTCCGTTCAGTCACTGTCAGGCGTTTTGGCCGGACATAATACCGCAGCATGCTGCAGTATTATGTCCGTCCAAAATGCCTGATCAGTCGCCGGAATGGCGGATCCGGCATTAATTTCCATTGACTTGTATTGGTGCCGGATCCGGCATTGCGAAACAACTGAAGGACGGATCCGTCCTTCCGCATGACAAGCGGAGGGACGGATCCGTTCTTGCAATGCATTTGTAGACGGATCCGCACCCGGATCTGTCTACAAATGCTGTCAGTTGTCACACTGATCGGCGGATCCGGCAGGCAGCGCCGACGACGGAACTGCCTGCCGGATCACACTAACGCTAGTGTTAAAGTACCCCAAGTCAGTTAGGTCATGGAGAAATGTCAGAAGTTTTGAACTGGATAGATGGAGATCAAGGTCCTGAAACCTCAGCACACGAACATGGGGCTGCTGTGCCCGCAGGTCTAAGAGACGGGCACTTTCCGTGTGCACTCAGCATCGCAGGGCTGACCCATTGACACGTCCTATCTTTTGCCACATCTTGCTGTTCGCAGACTGTGATGCAGAGTGCACATGGCTAGTGCCTGTGTTTTGCTGACCCATGGTTAATGGTCCGCAATACGGACACGGCAGTCCCACAGTCGTGTGCATTAGGCTTTACTTTGAAGTAATCCATTTGAGTAGTGCCATATTATTGTCTGCCTTTTGGCAAGTTCCCTCTACAGCAAAGTATCCCCAACACAATAGTGAAAGACTGTGTTACACCTATTTAAAGGGTTTCTGTCACCAGAATTTCCCCTCTTAGGCCCCTTTCACACTTGCGTTGTGTGGATCCGGCGTGCACTTCCGTCCCACCTGATCCGTCACAACGCATGACAACTGAAAGCATTTGTAGACGGATCCGGATTGCGGATCCGTCTGCAAATGCATTGCAAGTGCAGATCCGTCTCTCCGTTTGCCATGCGGATAGACTGATCCGTCTTGTATTTTTTTCACCGTTTTAAAGGTCTGCGCATGCGCACACCTGAAGGACGGATCCGTCCTTCAGTCTTTTTTTAATGCCGGATCAGGCCCCAATGTAAGTCAATGGGACTTAAGGCCTGATCAGGCGTTCAGTCATGTGTTCAGACTTTTCAGGACGGAGATAAAACCGCAGCATGCTGCAGTTTTATCTCCGTCCTGAAAAGTCAAAAAGACTGAACTGAAGACATCCTGATGCATCCTGAACGGATTTCTCTCCATTCAGAATGCATTGGGATAATCCTGATCAGTATCTTTCCGTCCTAGAGCCCCGAGGACGGAACTCTAGGACGGAAAGTAAAAACGCTGATGTGAAAGAGGCCTTAGGGTACTTTCACACTAGCGTTATTCTTTTCCGTCATTGAGTTCCGTCCTCGGGGCTCAATAACGGAAAAAAACTGATCAGTTTTATCCTAATGCATTCTGAATGGAAAGCAATCCGTTCAGTTTGCATCAGTTTGTCTTCAGTTCAGTCCTTTCACGTTTTTTGGACGCAGATAAAACCGCAGCATGTTGTATTTTTATCTCCGTCCAAAAAAGCGGAAACACTTGACGGAATGACGGATCCGCCATTCATTTCTATTGAAATGTATTAAGGGCGGGTCCGTCATTGAAAATTGGCGCATTAACGGATCCGTTCCTCGCAGACCTTTAAAAATGGTAAAATAATAAATAAACAACAGATCCTTTTTACGGATGACAACGGAAAGACGGATCCGTTATTTCAATACAATTGTCGAACGGATCCGTTTGCCAATGAAATCCGTTTTCAAACTTTTTAACGGATCCGTCGGGCAGTTCCGTTGACGGAACTGCCTGATGGAATCCTTCAACGCAAGTGTGAAAGTACCCTTAAACTGTCTGACATTAGTAATATGTAATATGCTAATTAGCCTCTAGGAGCAGGGGGGGGGGGCATTGCTCCTGCTCCTAGAGGCTCCGTCTTCCCACGTCATTCCACGCCCTGCTGTCCTTGACTGACAGGCCAGCGTACGTCTTCTCCTGCCGTCCTTTTGTGCTAGTTAAACGGCACTGCGCAGGCGCGAGACTTACCCAGCACACAGGGCCGGCAGGAGAAGACGTACGCTGGCCTGTTAATCAAGGAAGGCAGGGCCTGGAATGAGGTGGGAAGACGGAGCCTCTAGGAGCAGGAGCAACCACCCCCCTGCTCCTAGGGGCTAATTTGCATATTACAAAGTAAGAATTGTGCAGTAAGGGGGGCATCAATAAACATAAAAATAGCAGAGTTGGGTTCTGCTGACATTAGCACATCGCTAATGTCAGACAGTTTAAGAGGGTTCATTCTGGTAACAGAAACCCCTTAAAGGGAGTCTGTCACCACATTTTCACGTTTTAAACAGTTCACATAGCGCTGTAGCCTAACCATAGATGATTGAAATGGTCCCTTTCTTTGTTTCTGTTGAGCTTCAAAACAGGCAAAAACGCACTTTAATTCATATGTAAATGAGGGCTCGCAAGTGCCCAGGGAGGGGTTTACTTCGTTGGAGCCCAGGCTGCTCTGCCTCTTGGGCTCATATCCCTGCCCCATCCTCTGCCTCAGCCCGCCCTTTTGTTCCCTGGTGTTCGTCTTCTTTCTATTGCGATACAGTGATCTCGCGATGCCTGAGCTCTCCCTCGCTGGGCCAGGGCATGCGCACTGCGATGACCATTGTGGGCACGGCTTCACTGTCGCTACTGCGCATGCCCTGGCCCAGTGAGGTCACTGTATCGCAATAGAAAGAAGACGAACACCAGGGAACAGAAGGGCGGGCTGAGGCAGAGGATGGGGCGGGGATATGAGCCCAAGAGGCCGAGCAGCCTGGGCTCCAACGAAGTAAACCCCTCCCTGGGCACTTGCGAGCCCTCATTTACATATGAATTAAAGTGCGTTTTTGCCTGTTTTGAAGCTCAACAGAA
The DNA here is from genome assembly GCA_033119425.1 of Bufotes viridis. Taxonomy (NCBI): domain Eukaryota; kingdom Metazoa; phylum Chordata; class Amphibia; order Anura; family Bufonidae; genus Bufotes; species Bufotes viridis. The sequence goes on from CM065590.1 coordinate 102,802,664, forward strand.
ACAAAGAAAGGTACCATTTCAATCATCTATGGTTAGGCTACAGCGCTATGTGAACTGTTTAAAACGTGAAAATGTGGTGACAGACTCCCCTTAAAGACCAGTGTGGGCATCCTCTACTACACTGCTTCTCAACCTTTTGCTACTAGGATCTCACCATTGGTCGTAGTCTGACCCAAATTTTTAAAACATTTTTTTTAAACGTTATCCTAAATCTTGTATCCTGAACCCCATTAGAACATTACAAATGGTCACCAGAGATCGGTACAGGCATAGGAGTTTGTGCAGTGTGTAATGTCTTATCGAAACTGTTTAACCACCAATTTGTGTGTGTGTGGGGGGGGTGGGTTGCGACTAAGAGGTAAGGCAAGTTAAAAAATCAGGAGCACGGACCGCAGGTTGAGAGTTCATTTATCACGTATGCCTTTTTGTTCTGGCCTCATTATTTTCTTTCAACTTTTTATTTATTTTTTTTAGCCTAAAATGGAAAGCGCTGCTTCCGCGGATCTATTCCAGGGGTTTCCTCAGTCCAGGGACCACATGAAAGCTCCTAAAACAGATGCATCTGTGAATGACCAGGTGCATGTGAGAAATCGCAGGAAGAACAGAAAACATCAGCGTTTCTTGTTACGCAAAGCATTTCTACAGGAACGTGGTCTGCTGGGCAAAAACCAATCTGAGGAGCATTCATGTTCCATCCATGGTGAGGGGAGCTTTTCAAGTTGTCTACAGAGAGATAAAGCTAACCAACCGGCAAGACTTGATGAGATCAAGGCTACATTTGGTTGTAAGGTTATATTATCCTCAGAACATCCTTTGGCTTGTGATTATGATAGCGGCTTGTCCATGGCAGGCAGCTGTTCGTCTAGTAGAACTTCTTCACCTGTTTCTTGGCTAAAACCTGGAAAATGTGTCGCCATTGATTGTGAAATGGTTGGTACTGGTCCTGGTGGGAAGATCAGTGAGCTGGCGAGATGCAGTGTGGTGAACTATCGTGGCGATGTTATATATGATAAATACGTTAAGCCAGAGCTGCCAGTGACGGACTACAGGACACGGTGGAGCGGCATTACTAAGCAACATCTGAAAAATGCAATCCCGTTCAAGACGGCTAAAAAAGAGGTAAATCCGCAGATTGCCTTTCATTTTTATGGTCCCCAAAACTGAAGTACAGTAGATGCCAGCAGATCTGAGATTTACTCCTGTATTTTAGGAACATGGGATCACAAGTACATGTGTATTTATCATATAGAAATTGGGTCATGTGCGATAAGCCCTTTTTAGCTTTTTCCGAAGCCATAACTTTATTTTTCCATTCACGTAGACATATGAGGGCATGTTTTTTGCAGGACATTTTGTACTTTCAAATGGCACCATTTAATATTGCAAACAATGTAGTGGGAAGTGAAATTTTTTTTTTATTTTCTGCCTGAAGCACCAAAATTACGTAGCGGCACAGGCCTCTACACTTGGTCTCGTAGGCTGTGCGACAAACTCTACATAAGCCAGCCCTCTTTGCTGACATAGATTTAAAAGGGTTTTCTGAGATTTTTTTTTTTTGTACTGGTGACCTGTCGTCTGGATAGATCATCAGTATCTGATGGATGGGGGTCCGACATCCGGGACACCCGCCGATCGGCTGTTTTGAGAAGGCAGTAGCTCTCCAGTGACCGCCACGGCCTTCTCCTTGCTCACCAAGCACCACTCCATACATAGTACAGCGGCTGTGCTTTTGTATCGCGATCAACCCTATTCACTGGAATGGTGCTGAGCTGCGCTAGGCCTTGTGGCACATGAATGTAAAAATCTCGGAAAACCACTGTGAGCCATTTTCCACACAAAAAAAGGCATGGAAAATCATAAAAAAAATCCAGGCCTGCCAGCCCATGTGCTTGCCGGCTTGTGGAAAAATGGCGTGAGCTGGGAAAGTTGCTAATTTCACTTGACCTTTTACAGCATTCCTCATGTGTTAACCTGTTACCTTCATTCTCCAGGTCAGTTAGATTACAGCGATTTATATAAATATAGATTACCACATTTATATAGCTTTTCTTACATCGCTATAGTCTAACACCCATATTTTATTTCTATTGACACTTATGGTGCTGTGTGAGGGCTCATTTTTTGCAGGACAATCTGTAGTTTTCAGTGATACCACTTTGAAGCGTCTATGACTTTGGCTGAAATTGAGCACACTTCTCCTTTAAAACTTCTTCTTTATTATTCCATAATTTTAAAAAAATAATCATCGTGGTGCAAACCATTATGATGTTTGTAATATGAAATGGTGAAGAAGGAGTTTTATGGAGAAGAGTGCTCAGTTCATCCTATTGTTAAAGTTGTGGTTCCCTGTACAGCATAAGGATGGCAGTACCATTATCTTTTAAGGTATTTGCAATTATCTGAACTTCCCTTAGGCCTCATTCACACGTCCGTAGTGTGTTGCGGATCAGCAACGCACCTGGCCGGCACCCCCATGGAAATGCCTATTCTTGTCCGCAAGCTGCGACAAGAATAGGACATGTTCTATCTTTTGCGGAGCCGCGGACTGGATGTTCGGGTCCGAAACCCGGAAGTTCGGGTCCGCGCTCCGCAAATGCGGAAACGGAGAACACATAGTATGCTCTGCGCTTCACGTCCGGCCCCCATTGAGAATGAATGGGTCCGTTCTGCGGAACGGATGCCGACCCATTTGCGGACGTGTGAATGGGGCCTTACTGATATGTTGTGCCATATCGTCCTCCATCATACCTGCTGAGATTCTGCTTTTGGTTCTGGTGTGGACTTGTAACTCCAGTGATGTGTTTTGTAGGGGGCTGTGTGGATCAGTGCAATAGCTAATGCAGCCCCCTTCTCCATTATGACCTAGACATAAAAAGGGACTGGCTTACCTACTGACTGAGCCCCACCGCCCACTCCAGGTACATCACTAGAGTCACATGCCCACAACTATAAGGATCTAAATTGTTGGACCCAACTGAAGAGCCACAAGAAAGATTAACATTTCAACGGGATTTTGTGTCTAACAACTTTGTCAAAAACACGGAAAGCAGGCGGCTTCTGCCACTGATCTCTCCGTTAAACCGTGACAGTGTCTACAGACCACGTCACTACAGTTTGATCAGAACGCAGACCCTCTAAAACAGGGGTGCACAACGTTTCCTGGTTGGGGGCCACATTGCCAGACCGAACCAACGACGAGGGCCAAAATTAAAATTTAAAGGGGTATTAACAACTGAAATACTGTATTTATGGCATATTGAACACACAGTATATACCATTAATGTCTAGTTCCAGGACTCCCATCTAATGGGAGAAATACATGAAAAATACATGTGAGCAGCCACAAGACATAGACATACATGTCTGTTACCAGATGGTTGGGGGCCGCACAGAATAGTATTAAGGGCCGTATGTGGCCCCCAGGCCGCAGGTTTGTGCACCCCTGCTCTAAAACACAAGCTCTCTGAACCCCACCCCAAAGCAATGTGCTGAAATTGCATCATTCATTTTCTTAGATATTGAAGCTTCTCAAGGGTAAGAGGGTGATTGGACATGCGCTACATCACGATTTCAAAGTTCTGAAATACTTCCATCCACCGGAGCAAACAAGAGACACCAGTGAAATTCCATTACTGAACCAGATGGCAGGATTTCCAACATGGCCGAGTGTTTCTCTCAAAAGGCTAGCATTACATATCCTGCAAAGAAAGATACAGGTAAAAAATTCTAAGCGGGCTTGTTCTTTTATATATATATAAAAAATTTCCATTGATGCCTGTTTCATTGTGCTCATTTTGAGCGAACAATCATTTTTTCAAATGGCCTTTATTAAAAAATATGGTGTCCTTTTTTTTCTGTACACAGATTAGCATTTATGACCTCATAGTAGTTTATAATAGTAGTAGAGATAAGGTTTATTAGAGGACCAGCACAAATAGAAAGTGAACGTATCAGTCACACAGCTAGAAAAACAGTTACAGGGGTTCTCCGGGCTTTTTCTATTGATGACTTATCCTCAGGATAGTCCAAACATAGTCGACGGCAGCATATCCTTCAAGGATTTCGAGTCCATACCAACGTACAAAAAGTGCCAAAGATTGTGCACCGTTTCGACTATAACAGTCTTTTTCATGCTTGAAAAAGACTATGTTATAGTCGAAACGTTGCAATCTTTGGCACTTTTTGTACGTTGGTATGGACTCGAAATCCTTGAAGGATATGCTGCCGTCGACTATGTTTGGATTATCTAAGGAGCAACATTAGAGTTGCCCTCAGATCGAGTGTTGCTGACTGGCATTCCTGAGGTGGTCTGAAAGGTATACCAGTGCTGCTTTCACACTGCTTTTACGACCATCCTCAGGATAGGTCATCAATATCAGATCAGCGGGGGGTCTGACACCCGGCACCCCCACCAACCTCCTGTCCACTGCTGCTGTCCCACAGACATAAAGAGAAGGGACACGGCACGTGTGCACTACTACACGCTTTCTCCTCAAACAGCTAATCGGCAGGGGTGCTAGGTGTTTTAACGCCTGTCGATCTGATATTGATGACCTATCCTGATTATGGGTCATCAATACTAAAATCCTGGACAACCCCTTTAACCCTTTGTGAACGGCTCAATATTCTTAATAAATGCCAAAAATGAGTAAAATGCAATCGTAAACAAAAATTGCCTCCGAAGGCGTACATAGCCTTTAACTCTTCATTTCATATATTGGGCTGGGTAGCAGCTAGCGATATGGGTCTGGTCTTGTTTGAAAGGTAACAGTCCAAGCTTTCAAACAGTGACAGCATCTCCACTACATTGAGAGATATAGCTGTTAGAAATCGGGTCAGGAGTGAAAGCAGCAGAAACTTGCTTTACCATTCAGCTGCTATCACTCCTTAAACAGCTATATCTCCTGAAGTAGCAGAAATAATGCTGTGATTCAGGTCTTAGTGTCCACAAGACCAGGCCCATATCTCTAGCTGCTACTTATCCCACGATATGAGGGGTTAAACCTGGTTGCACGTGATGATGTGTATTTAGAACATCACCACTGTAGCCTGGAAAATGACAGCGCTCCAGCATCGGAGCACAACGCTGGAAGCGGCGGTGGAGTAAAGTAGGGTAATTTTTAGTACATTTGTTGCTGCTGGCAAATTTTTAATTTAACTTGGATAAACCCTTTTTAAAGGGCTAATGCTTACGGCATTACGGATAGGGCTGCTGATTACAGAAAGAGATTGAGTTTCACTGAACTGCAGAATTATTTTCCCCTGTACGGCAGAGGACTCCATATCCAACTTCTTATAACATGCTTAGTACAGGCCTCAGGACCTCAAGAACAAAGCAGAGATATGTGCCATTCTCATGTAATAAATGTCACTTGTTATGATTCTTGGATGTAGTATGGTATATATTGATATCTTATGTTTCATAATACAAAAAAAAAACTTGTAAAATTTTTCTCATTTATTCAGGTTAGTAGCAAGGGACACTCGTCAGTTGAAGATGCACAGACGTGCATGCACCTTTATAAGTTGGTGGAGGAGCAGGTGGAGCAAGATCTCCTGCATAGCTCCCAGCTCAGTGACTCCAGCCTTGTAGAGGAGGACAGTGCAACAGATATCCAATACATGGATGACCAGTACTGGACATGTGAACTGAATGAAGACTCTAAATGATTGGACTGGAGTGTTAGAGTTGGATAAACTATTGCTATTTTAATATGAGTGATATTAAATGGTTAATATACATGTGTTCATAACCACCCCTTATAATACATAACCCCAATGAAGAAATTTGTACTGTTTCCACTTCCTTTATTCACCCATTCCTGAGTCATACCATCACATCATCATAAACAGTTTGTTCATATGTACTGACATATTAGTATGTCCCCATGATGGCGCTGGCTCAGAAAATTGCTTGTGCCAGCTGCTTATAGTGTTAACAATCCTGGTTGTTTTAACAGTTTAGATGCTGTGGTCAATGCTGACTGCAGCATCTCGTCAGTTAGATGGAGGCTGGCTCACTCTCTCACCCCATTAATGCCCCTGCAATGTGATCATGGGGTGTGACAAGGCCTGATAAGCTGCCTGTCAATTATTTGTAAGACAGCCACAATACACTACAGCAGGGATGCCCAACCTGCGGCCCTCCAGCTGTTGCAAAACTACAATTCCCAGCATGCCTGAACAGCCTACAGGTATTAGGGCTTGCTGGGAGTCAAATGATTGCAGGATCATTTTGTTACTGAGACTAAAGAGTGAATTCTAGACTTTGGTTAAATAAAAGTTTCCCTTACAAAGACCTGTACTTTGTATTTATTTACTTTGTATTAAAATAAAATAACTCTACATACTTCGTATAAGGGTCTATTCACACGTCCGTGAATGTGTCCGCACCCGTTCTGCAATTGTGCAGAATGGGTTCGGACCAATTCATTTGCAATTGCGGACAAGAATAGGCAGTTCTATAGGGGTGCCGGCCGGGTGTATTGCGGATCTGCAATACACTACGGACATCTGAATGGACCCTAATGGCATTCGTAGGAACCTGTATGATAAAATGAACTACTTTTATATTAAATAATATTTCCACCTCCCAAAAGAAATTAATCAAAAAGTTACTACAAGTCATCCTGTAAAAAAAAAAAAATACATGCAGTCACAGCGATGGAAAAATAAAAATGTTCTGTGTCTTTCTAGGTGCAGCAACTCAAAACACTTTTGAAAAAAATGTATGCCAAAGTAGAAAAGTATGAAAACTGTACTAACCTGTTATTAATGTAATTGTATCAACCTGCAGAATTATGTCAAAATCATGTCATTTGTAACGCACTGTAAAAACTTAACTGCAGAATTGATGTTTTTACCATGTCACCCTCCAAAAAACTATAAAAGTTGTTCAGATTCTACACCTGCTGTTTAATGAGGATTACCTCAAAGATAATTTCTCCTCACAGCAGCAGTAAACTGACAATGGGTCCTATTTATATAGTAGGTCTTATAATTGGTGCTGACTCTTACAGAAGAACAGTATTTTGTATTGCTGAAAGAAAAAAAAATTGGTGCAGATTTACTAAGCCTGGCGTAAACTTCTACAGTCTGTCTCTAGACCTGCACCAGATTTATCACAGGGGCTCAGGCTGGATGATAAATGTGGTGCCGGGATGGACACTTTTGTCTAACCCTATACCAACTATTGGTTGACTTACTTTGATTCAGCATTTGACACCAGCTTTGTGGCCCAAGTTTGGCATAAATGTGTTGCATATTGGGCCATGCCCCTTTTTGGATTCGGCACATCTCTAAACCTAGATATGCCTATTTGTGCAATTGATGCCAAAATCTAGGGGCACTCACATTAGTAAATCTGGGCCGGTGGGTTCAAAAAAATTACCCCTTTTTGATGATGGAAGTCTCCAATTAAGATGGTTTTGACAACTCCTGCCCATGTACCTTATTAAGGCATATGGGTGTAATAGAGGCGAGTCCACAGGTCCAGACCCCCCTTTAATAGCTGGTTTCTGGATTACCCATCATGCATACAGTAAAGACTAGCCCTTTGATTTCAGTGGGCCTTGTGTAGTGCCCATCTTCTCCAGCAGCATGGCTGTCTGAAGCAGAAAACCCTTTATAAATGATGTTAGGATAACGAACTTGGTTTACTACGTTGCATATTGCTGCTACTGAGTCACTCATAGAAAGTTACCATTGACTTATTTATCAAGGAAGAAAGACTGACTTGTAGTAATTTATTAAACCAATACTGACTAAATCTTTTGTGGTATATTTTTGTATGTGTCATTTTGAAGAGCTTAAAGGGGTTGTGCAAGGGTGGTGGGTGGGGAATGGTTGGTCAAATCCCCCCACTTGGCCGTACCTATAAAGGGAAGATTACTAACCTGCTTCCCGGTGCTGGCTCCCCGCTCCTCTTTCTCCAGGCCTGCGATGCTCCACTGCGTTCCTTACCTGGGCAGAGTGGGGAGCTAGCACCGGGAAGCAGGTAAATAATCTTCCCTTTACAGGTCTGGCCAAGCAGGTCCCTCCCCCCTTTCTGGCACAACCCGCTTGCGCCATATTCATTAGATTAATATTAATGCTGGTTTTGGACTTTCCCCTGATGACAAATATCAGGAGAGACCATTTAGGTCTTATTTAAAAAAATATATATATTTTTTTAAATAACGGCTGCCACATGGTCGTTTTCAGAGCAATGACAGTCTATGGTGCTAAACAACATAAAACAAAGCACAAGTAACAAAAACATTGGGGGGGGGGGGGTCTCCATTCATTAAGACTGGCGTTTTAGACTTCAGTCTTAATAAAGCCCCATAGCTGGCGGAGGATCCTATGAAGAGGAGTCAGCTTCTCGATAACTTCAGCGCATCCACCGCCAGTCTTAATGGAAGTCAGCCCTTAGTGTCCTTTCGAATTGCCCTTTTGGAACACACTGTATTTTTTGGCAGTCTTTCTCTGCCATGCTGTTTTAGGGACTTCACTAAGGAAATGTTGCCTTGGTACAATATGGGCAGTGTTCCTTCCAATTCCGAGGTTTCAAAAAAGGTGTCTTTTAGGCAGCGCACGTATCATCACTGAATGATGAAGGACCAGATTTTCTGATAACACACAGAGGAAAGCAGATTAGGAACCGCTGTAGTAAAATAAAAGCTGTGCATTGATTGGTTGCTGTGGAAAAAAATGAAAGCTCTGATTGGTTGCTGTAGGCAACAAAGCTAGTCTTTTAGACAGGACATGCAGGGAGATTTAAGATCCAAAAGACTATGCAAAGGGCTACTCACAAAACAGGTGCAAAGATGTGTCCTCCATGATTGGGCGGCAGTAATGTCTTTTGTAGGCATGTCCAAAGTGTTAGGGCAGCCATACACATTCAATAGCTGTCAGGAAAACGATCATCTGTCTCTCCTGACTTCCTCGCGGCTCCTCCATACACAGACACATTTGACTCGCTGAGCGTGTGTATTCAATGGGTAGAGAGGAGAACACCACTGCCGGAGAATTCTGCCAGTGATTTATCTCCCGGGAGAACAAAAGGGAAAATATTCATTTAACTCAATTCTTCTAATGTGTATGGAGAGTCGGGACCTTCACATTAAACTCTTTGGCACAAAGAAATACCCCATTGAAAATTAAGCACAGATATGATCAGCAATGCAGAATACTGATCAGCACTCTGCAGCTGCAGGACGCATACAAGCAGCTGTTTTGCTTGTGTGCAACTGTCACGAATAATTTTTCTAATTTTATTTGTATATAATATATAGGGATGAGCGAATCGACTTCGGATGAAACATCCGAAGTCAATTCGCATAAAACTTAGTTTCAATACTGTATACTGTACAGTATTAGAATGTATTGGCTCTAATGAGCCGAAGATAACTTCAGAAATTTATTTATACTGTAAAAAAAAAAAAAACATTTCCCGAACTCTGGTCCGTTCCAAGTGGTAATAACTTCGGCTCATTGGAGCCAATACATTCTATTACTGTATGGAGCTCCTGCTCCGTACAGTATTAGAACGAAGTTGTATAGATGTTTCATCTGAAGTCAATTTGCTCATCCCTAATAATATACACACATACACAACTCTGGAAAAAATGAAGGGGCATATTTATTAACACCGGCGTTTTAGATGTCGGTCTTAATAAGGCCCTGCACTGGTGGTGGATCTGCCGGAGTTATTGAGAGACGCTGGCCTCCACATAACTTCGGCAGATCCACCGCAGCAGTCATTCCATTCCAATGTTTGTTAAATTCCATTACAGCCACACTTCATTCTACTTACAGAGTTGCTGATTAGATGATCATCACCTAAACCAGGCATGCTCAACCTGTGGCCCTCCAGCTGTTGTAAAACTACAACTCCCACAATGCCCTGCTGTAGGCTGATAGCTGTAGGCTGTTCGGGCATGCTGGGAGTTGTAGTTTTGCAACAGCAGGAAAGCCGCAGGTTGAGCATGCCTGTGTCCTAAACCGATTCTTATCTAATTTCAAAGACAGCGGTTCATAAAAACAAGGTCAAGCAGCAAACATTGAGGACAACAAAGCTACAGATTGGCAGAAGGCATACTAACTGTGATGACCGACACTTCATTAGAATTTCACATAACTGTAGAATGACATCAAGTGACAGACAAAGGAATGGCAAGGGGGATCTGGGGTGAAATGTATGACGAGGACCGTTTTGGAAAAGGCTTCTAGAGGCAGGGCTGAAGTCATGCAAAGCTAGAAGACGTAGAGAGCCAGGGAGAAGTCTGCAAAAGACCATAAGGAATGGACCTTAGAGGACTTGAGCAAATTCATCTTCTCTGATGAGCCCAATTTTCAGCTTTGCCCAACGCCTTGTCATGTAATAGACGGAGGTCTACAAGCCACAGTGTCTCACGCCTACTGTGAAATTTGGTGCAAGATTGGTAATGATGTGGGTGTGTTTTAACAATGCTGGAATCCGTCAGATTTGTCTTTGTGAAAGACACATGAATCAAGCCAGGTACACAGTTATCATGGAAGAAAACTTGTTTTCTTTTTTGACTATATTACCCAACTCTGAAGAACAATGCCCCATGTGACGCAGCCAAGTCAATCAAGGTATGGATGAAGGGCCACCAAATCAAGACCATGTCATGGCCAGCCCAATCTCCTGACCTGAACCCTATTGAAAACATTTGGAATGTGATCAAGAGAAAGATGGATAGTCACAAGCCACCAAACAAAGCAGAGCTGCTTGAATTTCTGCGTCAGGAGTGGCACAAAGGTAGTCAAAAGCAATGTAAAGGACAGGTGGAAAGCATTACAAGACGTATAAAAACTGTGGTTAAAAATCCATATTATTCCACAAAATATTAAGAAAAAAAGAAAATCTCCTGCACTGAAAAATGAGCAAAGATGCTAATCAGAAAAATTGGTGCATGGCTGGAAAAAAAAAGACAATATATGTGACAAAAAAAACATTCACAGATGGCTCGGCGTCCGCCAAAAAACGCACAAAGGTGAGGGATAGGGATTGGGACTTGAACAACTTTCACTGCAGCAGATCCAGGGACACCACAGTATAGTACACAGCTGCACCACAAGTCCCCACAGGCCACAGCACAGATGGGCATAAAACCTCTCTGCACACTGTTCCCAGAAATTGTGGCATGCAGAGAGGGTTTCACTATTCTAGAAGCCCCTCTTGTACTGTGATTGGTTGGTATGGACCTGGAACCGCACCTCTATAGAAAAAAAATTTAAATCACAGCCCTTTCCCTAAAATTCAAATAAACAATTAAAATAACATCACGCCATCCCCACATCTGAAAATGCCTGCGATATTAAAATATAAAAATATTTAACCCATACAGCAAACAGCGTAATGGAAATAAAATCCAAATGGCCAATTCACCACTTTTTTGTCATTTCATCTCTGCCCAAAATTTTATAAAACGTCTTCAAAAACCCCTGACCTGAGCGTTCTTGAAACGCGCGTTTTAGTCGCGCGTATTTCAACACGTTTTTGCAAATAGGAAACGCGCGTTCTTGTGATTGACTACTGTGGTGTCAATCACAAAACGCGTGACAAACGCCCCAAAAAAAGCTCAAGTACTTGCTTATGCGTCGGGCGTTTTACAGCGCGTTCAAACGCGCTGTAAAACGCTCAAGTGAGAACCAGGGCCATAGGAAAGCATTGGTTTTCATGTGTTGAGCGTTTTACAGCGCGTTTGAAAGCGCTGTAAAATGCTCAGGTGTGAACTTAGGGTTACGCTTCCCCAAATTATTGCAGGTTTTTAGGCAAGAAAAGATGTGCGCCAAAACATGCAACAAATATTCCCCATAAGAGTCACCCTAAGATTGATAAATTACCCCCTAGAAGTTCCACATATTTAAGAAGAATGAATCTTTCATTTTCTCTTAAAAAATAATTAAAACAGAACAAACATATAGAAAAACAAGCTACAATATGAAGCTGAACTAATAAAGGAGGAAAATATGTTACCAAGTGGTTGTTTTGTGCTTTTATGTTCATTAAATCTTGGATGATGTGAAGCCATAACCTCAACAATTCTGGCAACCCAACCGCCAGAGTATGCCAAGATGCGTGAAACAAAGCTCCCTCTACAAGCTGTTTTATTTTTGCTCAATGTTTTCTACTTATTGCCATCCCTGTTGTTAAATGAGTGACTGCAGGGAACACGATGCCTCATAGTAAAAACACACTGGGATTCCAATAGAAAAAAGAGTCTCTGTGATTACTGCAAGAAAACACACTTAAAATCTACAATAAGGCATTGTGTACAATAATGTGCCATTATTAGCCCATTCTGCAGATACATTCGTTTTCTCTATCTACCAGCCAGGTCAGGTTTGGATTACTTTGCCAGTCCTTTGTGATCTGAGATCGTGCAGTCACTCTTCCATGCCTTTTTACAGAGAACACCTAATAAACACCTTTTAGGTTGTTTTTTATGATTAGTCAACCTTATGTCTGAATATAGATTCGGAATCCATTTTATGGTGGTTTTCTGGGAATATGTAAAGAGGACTCAAATAACAGCACTTACTTAATATGATCTAATTTTCCAATCCGATCTTTGTTAAAATGTGGCCTCCTAATTATCATCTCTGTAGGGGATTCATTTCACAGATCCATACGTGAGGCTAAGGCCCCTTTCACACGGGCGAGTTTTCCGCACGGGTGCAATGCATGAGGAGGACGCATTGCACCCGCACTGAATCCGGACCCATTCATTCAGCATGCTCTATATTGTGCGTTTTTCACGCAACGCAGGCCCCATAGAAGTGAATGGGGCTGCGGGAAAATCGCAAGCATCCGCAAGCAAGTGCGGATGCGTTGCGATTTTCCCGCATGGTTGCTTAGCAACGGGACCCGATCTTTATTATTTTCCCTTATAACGGGAAATAATAGCATTCTTAATAAAGAATGCATAGTAAAATGAAGTGGAAGGGGTTAAAAATAATAAACGTTAACTTACCTTAGCCACTTGATCGCGTAGTTGCGATCTGTCCTCTCTTTCCCAGCATCAGCTAAGATCTAAAGGACCTGTGATGACGTCACATCACATGGTCCAATCACATGGTGTATCACCATGGTAAGATGGACCATGTGATTGGACCATGTGATGTGACATCATCACAGGTCCTTTAGATTTTCGCACAGCCCTGGCCCCATAGAAAACAATGGGCCACGTGAAAAACACATTGCATCCGGATGCAATCTGGATGGAAAAAAAAAGAAACACTGAACAAAATAGCAGACAAAAGTGGTTTAACTTGCGTACAAAACCATCTGTTTTTTCCTGAACAATCTGTAATGCAGGTTTTAGAAGATCTCCTGCTGTTGCTCTCCACTTGCATCATGGTGCATCATACTGGAAGTGCCAGAAAAGGCCCACATGGCAAATCAGTGGGGTGCTCTGAGCCCACTGCCACCAGTTAGATTTAGGCTGGAAGATCACTTTATTGTGCTGCATTATTTCTATTAAAAACCTCACCAAAAAATGTGACCAATCGGTTTCAAAGATGCTAAAGGCTCAAAAAAATGCCTGGACTGTAAATGATTTAGATGGAGAAGACAGAAAACCTGTGAGCCCCCAACTGTGTAAAGCAAAATGGAAACTGAGGAAACTTACATGCATATCAATATTTGGAATACCCCTTTAAAAAGTATATTTGGGCAAAGAATGAAAAGTTCAGCTTTTGGAAACAGTTTTGGAGCTTACCCTGTTTAACTTATTGCATCATTGTGTCTTTTCGCACACCCTGTTCCTTTATTGCTTTAGTGCATAAAACAGACAGGCCTACATCAGGGCCGTGTACACTTTGCAAATTGCCTCCTTTTTTAAAAACAAAAAGTTGTGAAAGTATGTGTAGTTTTTTTTTAAAGAGAACCTGTCAGCATTAGAGATGGCCCGAACTATTCGCCGGCGAACAGTTCCCGGCGAACATAGCTTGTTCGCGTTCGCCTCTGCCGGGCGAACATATGCGATGTTCGGTCCGCCCCCTATACATCATCATTGAGCAAACTTTGACCCTGTACCTCACAGTCAGCAGACACATTCCAGCCAATCAGCAGCATACCCTCCCTCCCAGACCCTCCCATCTCCTGAACAGCATCCATTTTAGATTCATTCTGAAGCTGCAGTCTTAGTGAGAGGAGGGAGAGTGTAATTGCTGCTGATTTAATTGGGAAATCGATAGATAGGCTAGTGTATTTAGTGTCCACTCCAGTCCTGAAAGACTCATCTGATCTCTGCTGTAAGGACAGCGTCCTGACAGCACCCCAAAAAGCCCTTTTTAGGGCTGCAACATTAGTCTGCTTTTTTTTTTCCTTTATATACATATTGCAGTTGCCTGGCCTGCCTGTGTGTGAGGAGCTGCAGGCCCACAGACTGTAGTGTGTACCCACTGCCAGTGCCCACCCCTGTCATCCCGTGTGGCACAGGACTTTGCATCAAAAAAAGGCATTTAATTTTTACACTTTAATCTAAGTTTAGTTGCCTGCCAGTGTGTTTCAGGCTGACTTCCAGTGACTGTAGTGTGCCCACTGCCAGTGCCCACCACTCATACCGGCTGGCACAGGACTTTGCATCAAAAAAGGCATTTAATTTTTACACTTTAGTGTAATTTCAGCTGCTTGCCTGCTGCTAGTGTGTGTCAGGCCGACTTCCACTGACTGTAGTGTGCCCACTGCCAGTGCCCACCCCTGTCATCCCATGTGGCACAGGACTTTGCATCAAAAAGGCATTTAATTTTTACACTTTAATCTAAGGTTAGTTGCCTGCCAGTGTGTGTCAGGCTGACTTCCAGTGACTGTAGTGTGCCCACTGCCAGTGCCCACCCCTGTCATCCCGTGTGGCACAGGACTTTGCATAAAAAAGGCATTTAATTTTTACACTTTAGTGTAATTTCAGCTGCTTGCCTGCTGCTAGTGTGTGTCAGGCCGACTTCCACTGACTGTAGTGTGCCCACTGCCAGTGCCCACCCCTGTCATCCCATGTGGCACAGGACTTTGCATCAAAAAAGGCATTTAATTTTTACACTTTAATCTAAGTTTAGTTGCCTGCCAGTGTGTGTCAGGCTGACTTCCAGTGACTGTAGTGTGCCCACTGCCAGTGCCCACCACTCATACCGGCTGGCACAGGACTTTGCATCAAAAAAGGCATTTAATTTTACACTTTAATCTAAGGTTAGTTGCCTGCCAGTGTGTGTCAGGCTGACTTCCAGTGACTGTAGTGTGCCCACTGCCAGTGCCTACCACTCATACCGGCTGGCAGAGGACTTTGCTTAAAAATAGGCATTTAATTTTTACACTTTAGTCTAATTTCAGTTGCTTGCCTGCTGCCAGTGCGTGTCAGGCCCACTTCCACTGACTGTAGTGTGCCCACTGCCAGTGCCAACCACTGATATCCCGTGTGGCACAGGACTTTGCATCAAAAAAGGCATTTAATTTTTACACTTTAGTGTAATTTCAGCTGCTTGCCTGCTGCTAGTGTGTGTCAGGCCGACTTCCACTGACTGTAGTGTGCCCACTGCCAGTGCCCACCCCTGTCATCCCATGTGGCACAGGACTTTGCATCAAAAAAGGCATTTAATTTTTACACTTTAATCTAAGTTTAGTTGCCTGCCAGTGTGTGTCAGGCTGACTTCCAGTGACTGTAGTGTGCCCACTGCCAGTGCCCACCACTCATACCGGCTGGCACAGGACTTTGCATCAAAAAGGCATTTAATTTTTACACTTTAGTGTAATTTCAGCTGCTTGCCTGCTGCTAGTGTGTGTCAGGCCGACTTCCACTGACTGTAGTGTGCCCACTGCCAGTGCCCACCCCTGTCATCCCATGTGGCACAGGACTTTGCATCAAAAAAGGCATTTAATTTTTACACTTTAATCTAAGGTTAGTTGCCTGCCAGTGTGTGTCAGGCTGACTTCCAGTGACTGTAGTGTGCCCACTGCCAGTGCCTACCACTCATACCGGCTGGCAGAGGACTTTGCTTAAAAATAGGCATTTAATTTTTACACTTTAGTCTAATTTCAGTTGCTTGCCTGCTGCCAGTGCGTGTCAGGCCCACTTCCACTGACTGTAGTGTGCCCACTGCCAGTGCCAACCACTGATACCGGGTGGCACAGCAGCTTGCGAATAAATAAGGCATTTCATTTTTACACATTAGTCTAATTTCAGTTGCTTGCCTCCTGCCGGTGTGTGTCAGGCCCACTTCCACAGACTGTAGTGTGCCCACTGCCAGTGCCAACCACTGATACCGGGTGGCACAGTAGCTTGACGATAAATAAGGCATTTAATTTTTACACATTAGTCTAATTTCAGTTGCTTGCCTGCTGCCAGTGTGTGTCAGGCCCACTTCCACAGACTGTAGTGTGCCCACTGCCAGTGCCCACCACTGATACAGGGTGGCACAGTACCACTTATCGAAAAAAAAATGACAGGCAGAGGCAGGCCACCCCGCAGGGGCCGTCGTGGTCGTGGTGCTGTGATTTCCACTGTCCCTGGAATAATGCCTAGTGTTCAGAGGCCATGTACCCTGAACCCGAAAAATTCTGAGGACGTAGTTGACTGGCTTAGACAGGACACCCAATCTTCAACAGCTTCCGCTAAGAACCTTGACGCACCATCTTCCTCCAGCTCAGCTTTGGTCACCTGCTCTCAAGTTACCACGCACCCGCCCGCCGCTGATAGGAATAGTACTAGTTAAGACACCACTCATATAGGGTGTCACAGCACATTGCTCTGTGCACGCGCAGTGCCCCAATTTGGGAGTATGAGGACCGACCAAGCTGCTTTTCCATCTCCCGGTTCCTGAAATCAATTCAGTTTGGTGTATGAGAGTTTGGTCTGTCACTGTGAAGGCAGTCGAAGGTACCAGACCTAAAAAAATTTCACAAAGGCAATCCCTGATATGGGATGTAACAGGGATTAAACTGATGAGAATAGTACTACAGAAAATACCACTCATATCGGGTGTGACAGTAAATTGCACGGCGCAGACGCAGTGACCGTGGATTAAAACAACGAGGAGGGAGCCAGCGTTTTTAACCATCTCCCTGTTCGAAAAATCAATTCAATTGACCTTCGGGGACCCTTGGTGTTGTACGTGGCTGGGTGGAGGAAGAAACCTTCAATTACATCACCGGGACGTGGCTAGCTTGGTATCCAACCTTGTGCAAATGGGGAGTTTGCGGTTGTGCAAATGGACTGTTTGCGGTGCATTAAAAGAGGAGTTTGGTCTGTCAATGTCTGTGAAGCGGGCGTAACCCTTACACTACCTGATCGATACAACATCATACCTGATCGTATACACACACTGGATGTTTTAAAGCATGTTATTCCAAACAATTTAGGAATGTTACGTGATTTATGCCCTTTATGGATTAAAACCCGACTCTGCGTCCACTACGTAATTTTCCACGGGAGTTTTGCCATGGATCCCCCTCCGGCATGCCACAGTCCAGGTGTTAGTCCCCTTGAAACAACTTTTCCATCACTATTGTGGCCAGAAAGAGTCCCTTTGGTTTTTAAAATTCGCCTGTCTATTGAAGTCTATGGCGGTTCGCCCGGTTCGCCTGTTCGCGAACATTTGCGGAAGTTCGCGTTCGCTGTTCGCGAACTGAAAATTTTATGTTCGCTACATTACTAGTCAGCATGCAGAAATATCAGAGAGGTTGATTGCAGCTGTGCCATATTTGTATTTTGGCTAAACTAACAGTTTAATTGTGTCACAATCGCAGCATCATTTAAAGAAAAAATTGACCCATTTTGGTCCTGAATATTACTTGAAAATGAGCACTAATCAATAACCAAGAGCTATATCAATTCTGTTTTAGGCCTAAACTGTTCGCTAACTTTTTTACAAAATAAAAAATAACCTTTACATGCATTTAAAATAGACACAGAGTGGATTAGTATCTCTTCTATCACATATCTTATCTTTTCCTCTGTGTTATATATTTTCAAAGCCTTTAGTGATATTAAAAACCCATCAGGGAGAGGCTGATTGGAAGGAAGCGTTCCTTCCTGACAGCCAGCTGCTACTTCAGTGGAGGAGACCTCTGCATTTACATGCAGCGATCATCTGCAAATTATGAAGATGAGGAATTGCTATTGAGATCGCTCGTCCTCATGCATCTGCATTTTTTTCTGGATCACTTTTTAGACAGCACAATCTGCTGGCCAGAAACGATAACTTAGGTGTCTTCACGTTCATCGGGTGATCTGCATTCATCGGGTGATCTGCTGCACCTTCAGCCCAATCTGCTCAATAATCTGTCCATGGAAATCCACCTTTAGTCATTGGGAAAAAAAAGTGGTTTCTACTTGTATAGTTATTTGTGTATGTGCAGTTACCCCTTATTTAAACATTTTGAATTTCACAAACTTGTAAATGAGACTAAAGCTAGACATACACTTTCGTTGTTGGCTGAACAACTATCTTTCTTGATTTCCCCCTATACACATGCAAGGTCAGTTTAGCTGAGCATGCATGTGTCCTGAATGAGGGGAAAGGAATATGTTGATGCCAGACACCTCCAGTGGTGGCTTATTTCTTCTGAGAACAAAAGGGTGGTGGATGTTGAAATCCAACATCCAGATCCTTCTTTCTCCTGGCAGTTTCCGTTGAGAGAAAGTTAGGAGGCCATAACAAAAAATCTGCAAACAATATGCCGTGCTGGATGTAACTGCAGGATGGGTTAAGCACAGCCCACTGAGATGTGACAGGGGAAGGGTTGCTGCAGCGGCTCATCAGTGTGAGATGATTTGATGGCGTGACCTGCCTGTGAGGAATCTGGAGGTGGCCTGTTATAGGCTCCCTTTCCCACCATGTTGCCAGTTGGGTGTGGTCAGCAGTAGTGGTTAGAGCAGTGGGCGCATGACCCAGGAATGATGCCAGAAGCTAAGCAGGCACAGATAGAGTGGAATGCAAGGCACCAGGGCCATTTCAGAGCAGGACTGTTCAGCTGACTGTGGAAAATGAACCAATTGGGCCGCACTTTATTCTCCCCGCTTATCCGCCTAAAGTTCTTTACCTAGCCTTGCTAATAAAAGACCTATGAGTTGACTGCTGAATGGTAAACCTTGGAATGCTAAGTTCTTGCCTGGCTATCTGTTCTTTTCTGCCACTTTAAATTGGCAACCTGTCCTCATCTTTACACTGGTTTCTATTAGAAAACGGGGTGTGATGTTTAACAAGCAGGATATGCTTAACCCATATGCAGTTGTGCATGTATATAGGGGAGCACATCCTGCACTTGTAGTCCGTTGCTAGGGGCAATCAACAGCAAAAAATGCATACAATGGAAGGTGCCAGCAACGGGCTAAAAGTACCACAATAACCATCCTACATACGATAACGATAATGTGGATGTGGAGAACAATCAGAAACATAACCATAGCAAAGGCAGGTGCACTCTGCGGCAATACTAAACCCTCACACTGATGTTAAGATTGAGAGGTTAGTTCGACACATCCTACTAGGAGGACATGTCTTAAGCTCAGACACCACGTCAAGGTCTCTCTAGTAGCCCGAGACCCTACCACTCAACCTACCTGTGCCGTATGGGCGATACCAGGGGCCATTGGGCATTACGGGAGCGTAAGGCCTGACTCACAAACAGCTCACCTACTTGAGAGACCTTGACGTGGTGTCCGAGCTTAAGACATGTCCTCCTAGTAGGATGTTTTGAACTAACCTCTCAATCTTAACATCAGTGTGAGGGTTTAGTATTATCGCAGAGTGCACCTGTCTTTGCTATGGTTACACTGGTTTCTATCCTATGAACTGCTGTGTATTTTTTAAATTATTTTATCTATTATATTTGTAAATCCGTTTACAGGCTGTTGTTTTAGAGGGCACTTTGTCATTTTTTTTTTATGTTGAGAGTCCATTTGAGGGGATTTGATGGGGTATGGGGAACATGTACCTCATGATGTAGCTTAATTATAAAACTGAACTAGCACACGTTTTCCACATCTCCAAATTAGTCAAAAGTTTGACAGAAAGCCACCACTACGTCTAATTTGTAACACAGCACACACCATTACCAGAGAGAAGCTTTAGCACAAACAAACATTTGGTTGCATTTGGGTGGAGTGGCATATTTTGGTCTGAAGACAGCTCTTTGTGTGAGGAGGCAGTGGTCAGTGTTCCACGCAAACTGGCTAGTTTCATATTTCATCATTAAGTAATTCAGACGTTCATATATCAAAAATTATAGCGCAAAAGAAAGGTCAAAGGCCGGAGCAAATACATGGAGCAAAATAACCCAACTGAGACATATTAGTAATGTCCAATATCACTATAGCTTGCTCAATGTTTTCTGTTCAAGCCTTTAAGGTGGCTAAATACATGTCTTGAGAATTGTAAAAATACACTGGCTTACCACTCCCGGTAGTTGGTGTCCCACTCTCCACCACCGATATCCCTCTGTCTCAAGTTAAAGTGGTTTTCCAGGAATTTCATATTGATGGCCTATCCTCAGTAGGGCATCAGTATGATATTGTTGGGGGTCCAGCACCCCCACCGCTCAACTGTTTGAGGAGGCCGCAACGCTGTGGCCTCCTCACAGCTTACCTAGCAAACCACTGTCCATAGCTCCATCTGCCGATCACCTCTGTATAGCTCATCAGTGTGTCAGTTGTTGCTTATGGAGGTAGCGATTTGGGGGTTTGGTTTTAAAGTTCTTAACTCCTTTTCAGTTGATAAAGCGTAAGAATTTACAATCCTTTACCATTAGTGATCTAGTAGGTCAGTGTCTCTAGTCAGTCAATGTTACAAGGATCTATCATAAGCTATCTATTTTTCAGGAAATTTTTTTGCTGACCAAAAATCAGATACAGCCATATGCATGATGCTTGAGGGTGGTTTCATATATAGGTTTCGGTACCAGTTTTTCTTACAGTTTTTTAAGCCAAAGATGGGAAGGATAAGTGTCTTTCCTTTATATTTTTAGCTTTAGCTTAACAAACCACCACAAAAACCTATGTGAGAAACCTACCCTTAGGGGCCATTTTACAAAAAAACAACATAGAAATCTTTGTAAAATGCTTTACAAATACTTATTTCTCAGCAAAATGCATAGCTACATCATTTTATATTGGAGTTAACAAGCCAGTGTCGTGTGTGTAAATACATGGCATACATTTGCATAGTGTTAAAATCAAAGTATAATAAAGTCTCTGGCTTTTACCTTTTGAAAGCAGTGAGGGCTTTGGTCCTTGCTCTTTATATCTAGAAGATTAAGCTGAGGATGGTCTTAGCATGTGAAGGAGTAAGGGCTTTACCCAGATATATCATTATCAACTGAATGTGTTTGTAGTGTGGAATATATTAACATTGGATTCTTTCTAATTGCCGAGAATGCTAGTGATGGCGAGTGATGCAACTTGTGTATTCCATCTTCCCACTAGTGATGACGACTCTCATAGTAGAGTTTTTACCCTTCTTAATAGCTTCCAATAAGGTTTTTATTTTAATATATAATTTGGTTTGTTTTAGCAAAAAATGCTGTCATCAGATGTTACATATTGGCCAACATGAAATTTGAAAAAAAAGAAAGCCATACAAACACTGCAATTTTTATTGGTGTTTTAAGACATTTTCCTGGCATGACATTTTTTTTCAAATCACAGCATGCTGTGATCCTTTTTTCAGGTGTTTTGCTCTCTACCTCTCTATAGCCTCTTTAACACAAGTATATTTACCATCTGTATATGGCATGTATTTTGTGTACTGGGATCCACTGCTAATGTTAAACGGGGTTTTCTGCATTCTCCATATTCATGACCTATCCTCAGGATAGGTCATTAATATCAGATCAGTGGGTCTCTGACTGAAGAGAATGCAGCGTTCCTGCAAGCACTGAGTTTGCTTCACTGTTTACCTGCTCGTTGTCTACATTGCAGAGGCGAGACGAGTAATTACCGCTTCTCAGTCTCTTACACTTGAATGGTACAGAGCAATTGTAGTTACACTCCATCCCATTCAAGTGAATGGAACGGGGGGGCTAAAAATAAACCGGCTCGTCGCTGCAATGTCGACGGTGAGCAGGTATACATTGAGGACAATGCAGTGCTCAGACCCATGCCGATCTGATATTGTATCCTGAGAATAGGTCGTCAACGCCAGAAACTGGACAACCCCTTTAATAAATAGGGCTATTCACATGGGCGTATAATTTCCGTCAGTATTTGAAATCCACAGCATGTCCTAGTTTTGTGCATATTGGCTTCCAAATATGCCTATTATAGTTTATTGGAGTCAGTGGTGTACCTAAGGCACCCGGGGTGGATCCTTTCTCTGAAAATCCCCCCCCCCCCCCAGACTTAAAAAAATTGTGCCACCTCACAGTAGTATTGTCCTCATTGTTAAACCTTCACGCTCCCAATAATATCCACTTTCTTCCCCTCACGGTAGTTATGCCCACATCATACAACCTTCACAGTAGTTATGCCCACATTGTGCCCCCCTTAAAATACTTATCCCTTCATTGTGCACCCTCACAGTAGTAATGCCCTATGTGTGCCCCCTTCACAGTGGTAATGCCATTTGTCCCCCTTCACAGTAGTTATGCCCTCTCTGTGCCCCCATAACAGTAATGCCCCTTCACAGTAGTAATGCCCTCTGTGCCCCATAACAGTAGTAATGCCCTCTCTGTGCCCCCTCCACAGTAGTAATGCCCATTGTGTCCCCTACATGGTAATAATGCCTATTGTGCTTCCTTCATAGTAGTAATGCCCATTGTGCACCCTTCATTGTAGTAATTCCCATTGTGTCCCCTAATAGTAGTAATGTCCTCTGTGCCTTCTTCACAGTAATAATGCCCATTGTGCACCCTTAATAGTAGTTATGCCATCTGTGCCCCTTTGTAGTAGTAATACCCATTCTGCCCCATTGTAGTAGTACTGTCCTTTGTGCCCCCTTCACAGTAATAATGCTTTTTGTGCACCCTTAATAGTAATAATGCCCTATGTACCCCCTTTGTAGTAGTATTAGGACTCTTTCACACGAGAGGATGGCATGCATGGAATCCGCTGTGTTAAAGAGTGCCAGGCCCCGCTCCGGACAGAATAGACATGGAGCATTAACATAATTGATAATGCTCTGTGCCTCTCTGTGATCTTTTTACTACAAAATCACGGTGACAACTTCATCTCACTGTGATTTTATAGTAAAAAGATCACAGAGAGGCACAGAGCATTATCAATCATGTTAATGCTCCGTGTCTCTGCTGTCCGAAGCGGGGCTTGGCACTCTTTCAAGCAGCGGATTCCACGCATGGTATCCGCGTGTGTGAAAAAGCCCTTACCCTGTGTGCCCCCTTTCTAGTAGTAATGCCCTCTGTGCCCCATCATAGTAGTAATGCCCTCTCTGCCCCCTTTGTAGTAGTATTGCCCTTTTTGCCCCTTTTGTAGTAGTATTGCCCCCCTTTATAGTAGTAATACCCTCTGTGCCACCTCTGTGTTAATAAAACAAAAAGAAACAGTAACTACTCACCTTGTCCCGTTCCGGAAGCTCACATCCAGCTCTCCCCTGCAGACACAGATTGCTCTGCAGCACTGTGTGGGAGGAGCACAGGCAGATTCCCTGGCTGCAGGCTCCGCCCACACAGGCCGGCAGCGTGATCTATGTCTGCAGGCTGAATGGTGGAGCAGGGAGCAGAAGGCCTCCTGCTTCACCATTCAGAGCATCTGCTTGAAGAATAGAAGGAACGTAGGGAGCTGAGTGACAGGACTGCAGCTCCCAATACTCCAGCAATGAGCGCTTCCATCTGTATTGATGGAAGTGCTCATTGCTTCTGGAACCCCCTTGAGAGTGGGCACCTGGAGCGGACCCCCCCCCCCTCCCCTTCCATGCACGTCACTGATTGGAGTGCATCAAAAATCCAAATAAATTACGGAAGCAATAATAATAATGACAATTTTGATGGTATATCATCTGAAATCCTTGGGTATTCTGGTGCCAGAATACGGATGATTTCAATACGCTTGTGTGAAAGAAGCCTAAAGAAAAGAAATGTATGAAAAAATGCAAGCAAAGCAAGTGACTAAAAACATTTTTACAAGACAAAAAAAGTAAAGAAACAAATGTAGTATGGCAGCAACCTCAAGCACAAATTACCAGATTGAGGCTAGTCATTAACAGGTGAAACTTTTGGAGGCAACACATTCCTTCTGTAGTAGCAAAATGGATTGGTTCCGGCACCTGATTTTGCAATAAAAGCTTCCTTTATTCGGGGTTCAGTATACAGTCGTGTTCACACAATGGCTGGTAGTTTATGTGTTTCGGACAATCTAGTCCTTAGTCGTAACACTAAGGACTAGATTGTCCGAAACGCGTAAACTACCAGCCATTGTGTGAACACGACTGTATACTGAACCCCGAATAAAGGAAGCTTTTATTGCAAAATCAGGTGCCGGAACCAATCCATTTTTCTTCTGATTGCGGCAAGCTCTTCTCTTCAGGGTCCGAGCACTGGGGATATGGCTGTCCTGGATGGGTGAGCTGGACTTTTGCACTTGTTACTTCTGTAGTAGCCACTGCAATAGTAATGTGGTATTATGTGAGTCATAGTGGGGGCTATTCTTTGGGGCATATGGATTGAGGTTTTATTTAGACTAGTTATACAAATACACTCATTGGCAAAAAAAAAATTTGGATTGCTGCAAAACTCGCTTTCTGTCCCAGGCAGAATAGCTAAGTTTTGTAGTGAAAAATGGGTAATCCCAGGATCAAACCATACATATGCAACCGTAATATTTACTTATTTATAAATGTATGTGTTCATCTAATGTGGATATTTTTTAAATAAAAATTGTGTTGATTCTGTAAATGTTATCTTGACAATTGTGTTTCCTTCACCCTCCCCTCTATTTAAAAAACACAGTAACAGAATCATAGTCTTCGTTCTCTTCAACTGCAGATTGACTACCCAGAAAATGCAGATTCCTTTTGTGTTGACGCATTATGCAGATACAAAATGTTAACTACGCTAGTCATGTTTGGAGAACTAAAAATGGCTAATTATGTTGTAATTTGGTTTGTCAAATACCTATTGTTTTCCACAGCTCGTGATTTTATTTTCTCTCTTTTCTAATCACATAAGCAGAACCAGAGCAGCTGTTGAATGACTTCATTAAAACTGCATTTAAATGATAAAACGTGCATTTAAAAAGAAGGTTTATAATGACAAAAATAAATAAATAAAAGCCTTCTCTATTGTTGCCCCGCTGCCTGTGGGGATACAAGCAGTTTTTAATGTAAAGTCAATTAACAGCACAAAGTAAACTGTAAAAGGCAAGTAGGCTTTAATAAGCTTGTGTGTGTGTTTTTCTAATTTACCAACTTTGACATGAAGCCCCTATAGAAAATGCCCAGATTTCTTATACCGGGGGTGTAGAGGTTTGAAATAGATTGGAAAATAATTTCCTTTTTTTTTTTTGTAAATTCTTTTTATTAGGATTTTCCAATATATAAATCAAGGTAACGCATCAGTCGTGTAGAATCATATAACACAATTGGGGACTGGAAAAAGGGGGAAGGGGAGGGAATACAGTTGTGTTCAAAATTATTCAACCCCCAATGCTTTAAAGGGTTTTAGGGAATTTAGTGTACATTTGTAATTGTGTTCAGAATGAAATCTTACAAGGACTTTTTAAAGAACCAAATACAGTATTAAATGTTTTTTTTTTGTGATTTCTTCATTGACACAATTATTCAACCCCTTAAAGACTACCACTCTTAAGAACAGAGGTTCATTCAAGTGTTTTCGATCAGGTATTGAAAACACCTGTGGATGTCAAGGAGCAGCAATCAAGCATAATAAGCACCAATTAGGCAGATTTAAAATGACTGTGATACTCAGCTCCTTCTAGACATTTACTGGTGTATTTACAGACATGGTGAAGTCAAGAGAATGGTCCAGGAAGACAAGAGAAGAGGTGATTTCTCTTCACAGGAAGGGCAATGGCTATAAGAAGATTGCAAAGATGTTAAACATACTAAGAGACACCATAGGAAGCATCATTCGCAAATTCAAGGCAAAGGGCACTGTTGAAACGCTACCTGGTCGTGGCAGAAAGAAGATGCTGACTTCGACTGCTGAGCGCTACCTTAAGCGCAAAGTGGAGAAAAGTCCCCGTGTGACTGCTGAGGAACTGAAAAAAGATTTGTCAGATGCGGGTACTGAAGTTTCAGCTCAGACAATAAGGAGCACACTGCGTAATGAAGGCCTCCATGCCAGAACTCCCAGGCGCACCCCCTTGCTGTCTCCAAAGAATTAGAAGAGTTGACTGCAGTATGCCAAAAGTCATGTGGACAAACCACAAAAGTTTTGGGATAGTGTTCTGTGGACTGATGAAACAAAATTAGAACTTTTTGGGCCCATGGATCAACGCTATGTTTGGAGGAGGAAGAACAAGGCCTATGAAGAAAAGAACACCTTGCCTACTGTGAAGCATGGCGGGGGGTCAATCATGCTTTGGGGCTGTTTTGCTTCTACAGGTACAGGGAAGCTTCAGCATGTGCAATGTACCATGAATTCTCTTCAGTACCAGGAGATATTGGATGAAAATGTGATGCAGTCCGTCACAAACCTGAGGCTTGGGAGACGTTGGACCTTTCAACAGGACAATGATCCCAAGCATACCTCCAAGTCCACTAGAGCATGTGACACTTGTGTCAAGCTATGCTTCACGTTTAAAAGCTGTTCTAACTGGAAAAGGATGTTGTACTAAGTACTAAGATTGAATGTCACTTGGGGGTTGAATAAAACTGATAATGATGTGAGCACAGAAAAGACATTTGTGGTTATTTCACTATAAATGTTTTGTTATATTTGTCTGACTTACAAGTGCCTCTTTGATTTAATTGTAAACAAGATGACTGAAATGATCAAAATCAATGTCAAACTGGCCAAAACACTTAATTTCAGTGGGGGTTAAATAATTTTGAACACAACTGTATGTAGAAATGCCTTAGCATGATAAATGACAGTCCTACAGAATTAACAGTTAGATCACAAAAGGATACAATATACTGCACTCATTAGTGCTTTCTTGTTTTCTGTCTGCCTTGACGTCTGCTCCAGGTCTTTCATGTAATGTTTGCCATGGGCAAAACATGTTTTTGGTCTGGGACAATTCAGAGTTTTTTTTTCCCTTGCCGTTTTTTTTCCTAGTAAAGTTCTCATCTATGCTATACTGAGTTGACTTTATCCTTCCGGCAGGTATCCCTCATAGTCTTCCCTTAGATTTTTATCCAGAATGTTTTTTTCCTTCAGTCAGGACTACTCTTGTCCTTTTCCTGGGCATTTTCTCTCTTGGCAAAGTTCTCTGTATGGCCCCTGGGCCATTATTCCAGTTGGATCTGTTCGCTTATAGATGCCACTCCTAAAGCATCTTCTTTTATCCAGCCTGGCTAAGTTATTTTCAGCGGATGCCTATCGGGTGTGCTGCTCCCACTGTTTCATCAGTGGAGAAACCTGGTTCTTCTAGACTCCTTCCCCTGGTTCTCCAGTGGGCAGTAGGCCTGTATTATACTAACAGATTATCTGACAGATTTTCTGCCCATTATATAGCTAAGAAGTTCCGGCACTCACTTTATTGACAATATGAAGAGACTTTTATTCAAAGCGTAATAGCAGCATCAGTTCCCGGTCCAGGACATTTTGGTTATTAGATATTATTTTTTTCTCTCTACTGCTGCTGTTGGTACAAACTGATTAGCCTAGTATCTGTCCAAAGGGAACCAGCCTTTTTTTTATATCTGGTGTCACCTCCTAGTGGCAGATATATATATATAGTCACTGAAGAAGAAGCTAGTGCTCCGAAACGCGTCTGAAATCTACTATTCAATATATGTAACATATCTAATTCGCCCATTCATTTATCTATTTGGTCCGGACCCAGCGCTTATATCGCAGCTTCATGTTAGAGCAAACCCGCTCTTGCCGGATTACCCAATGGAGAGAAAGTGCAGCATGCTGTAGAAAGCTACATACCACCTGGGAAGTAGTAGTAGAAGGTTCACAATATACCAGCTTAGTGTGGTAAGAGCCTTCGTGGCAAGAAGATTGCTCAGCATTCAAACAGAAGGGAGAGGGGTAAGTGCACCACCTTGTACAACTCCGTATTGTGAGTTCACCCCAAGTAAGTGGACAATCTATGGTAGGACTCTGACATTAATCGCTCCTTTTAAATGTGGCAAGACGCCAATAGTAGCGATCTGCCAGATAGAATCACCGCTTGTTTGCCATTTTGAAACATTCAAATAATATCAGGTTACGCTAATTACTGATAGGACACTATATGTGATGTCTTTTATGATATATGAATTCAAATAGAGACTTATGGACATGAATTAACATCACAACAATCATTCAAACCATCAACTAATCTGGTTATCACTAGAGTTGAGCGAACACCTGGATGTTCGGGTTCGAGAAGTTCGGCCTAACTTCGGGATACGAACTCGACCAGGGCCAGAGGGCTGCAAAATGCATCAAAATGTAGGTAAATCCCCTGCAAACAAATGTGAATAGGGAAATGACTTAAAATAAAATAAACAAAAATTAACCAATATCAATTGGCAACTTGGAGGAGGAGGTTGAATAGGAGGTTGGGGTGGCGTCAGGTGGGAATGCTATGGGAGTTGAAGTTCTCATCACAGCCAAAAAGGATTCATGTCTGCCTGCAGTGCCATAGTCCTCATTCACAGACTCAGGGCCATGGCAACCATACATGGGAGTTGAAGTTCACATCACAGCCAAGAAGGATTCATGTCTGCCAGCAGTGTCACAGGCCTCACTCACAGACTCAGGCCAATGGCAACCATACATGGGAGTTGAAGTTGTCATCACACCCAAGAAGGAATCATGTCTGCCTGCAGGGCCACAGGCCTTATTCAAACATTCAGGCCCACGGGACTCACAAAGAGGAGAGTTAAAATCAAGCCAAGACAGTATTGATTTCACACAGCAGTGCCACAGGCCTCATTTACTAATTCAGGAGGACCATGGTACCCGCAAAGAGGAGAGCGGTCCCGTAACAGCAACACAGGCCTTAGGTCAACCTGCAATGGAACAGGCCATTATCATTTATGTAGGTCCCTGACACCCAGACAGAGGAGAGGTCATTTGACAGTAAAAAGAGTTTAATGTCTCCCACCAAGACAGCAAGCAATTAAACGAAATATTGGCCCCTGACACCCACACAATGGGGCGGTCATTTGACAGTAAAAAGAGTTTAATATCTCCCACCAATGCAGCAAGCAATTAAACAAAATATAGGCCCCTGACAACCAGACAATGTAGAGGTCATTTGACAGTATAAAGAGGATAATGTCACCCACCAAAGCAACAAATGATTAAACGACATATAGGCCCCTGACACCCAAACAATGGGGCGGTCATTTGACAGTAAAAAGAGTTAAATGTCTCCCACCAAGACAGCAAGCAAGTAAACGAAATATAGGCCCCTGACACCCACACAATGGGGCGGTCATTTGACAGTAAAAAGAGTTTAACATCTCCCACCAAGATAACAAATGATTAAACGACATATAGGCCCCTGACACCCACACAATGGGGCAGTCATTTGACAGTAAAAAGAGTTAAATGTCTCCCACCAAGACAGCAAAAGAGAAAACAAAATATAGGCCGCTGACACCCAGACAGAGTAGAGGTCATTCGACATCAAAAAGAGGATAATGTCACCCACCAAAGCAACAGGCGATTATCTGAAATGTAGGCCCCTGGCACCCAGACAGAGGAGAAAGGTCCCAAAGCAGCAAAAGAGGCATCATGTTACCCAACAATTGAACAGGCCACTTTCAGTTATTTAGGCCCCAGCACCCAGACAGAGGAGAGAGGTCCCATAGCAGAAAATCAGGCTTTATGTCACCCGCCAAAGCAGCAGACGATTAACCTCTCCAATGGATTCCATAGATAACAGGATTTTAGGCCCCTGACACCCAGAAAGAGGAGAGGTCATGTGACAGCAAAAAGAGGTTAATGTCACGCACCAAAGCAGCAGGCGATTAGCTGAAATGTAGGCCCCTGGCACCCAGACAGAGGAGAGGTTCATTCAACTTGGTGTTGCCCCCAAAATAACGGTACAATTAAAAAAAGAGGATTCAATAAAGAAGTGCCCTGGAGTGCAAGAATGTATGGTTGAGGGCGAGGCAGTTATAAATGTCTATTCTGCACAAGTGATGGACAGGTCCTCTGGGATTCATGCCTGGTTCATTTTTATGAACGTCAGCTTGTCCATGTTGGCTGTGGACAGGCGGCTGTGTTTGTCTGTAATGACGCCCCCTGCCGTGCTAAATACACGTTCAGACAATACACTGGCTGCAGGGCAGGCCAGCACCTCCAAGGCATAAAAGGCTAGCTCTGGCTATGTGGACAATTTGGAGACCCAGAAGTTGAATGGGGCCAAACCATTAGTCAGTACGTGGAGGCATGTGCACACCTACTGTTCCACCATGTTGTTGAAATGCTGCCTCCTGCTAACACGTTCCCTATCAGCTGGTGGTGCAGTTAGCTGTGGCGCTGTGACAAAACTTTTTCACATCTCGGCCATGCTAACCCTGCCTTCAGAGGAGCTGGCTGTGACACATCTGCGTTGGCGACCTCTTGCTCCTCCTCTGCCTTCGCCTTGTGCTTCCACTTGTCCCCCTGTGTCATGTGGGAATGCTCTCAAGAGCGCGTCTACCAGCGTGCGCTTGTACTCGCGCATTTTTCTATCACGCTCCAGTGCGGGATTTAAGGTGGGCACGTTGTCTTTGTACCGGGGATCCAGCAGGGTGGCCACCCAGTAGTCAGCACACGTTAAAATGTGGGCAACTCTGCTGTCATTGCGCAGGCACTGCAGCATGTAGTCGCTCATGTGTGCCAGGCTGCCCAGAGGTAAGGACAAGCTGTCCTCTGTGGGAGGCGTATCGTCATCATCCTCTGTTTCCCCCCAGCCACGCACCAGTGATTTGCCCGAGCTGCGTTGGGTGCCACCCCGCTATTAACATGATACATCCTCATCCTCCTCCACCTCCTCCTCATCCTCGTCCTCCAGTAGTAGGCCCTGGCTGGCCAAATTTGTACCTGGCCTCTGCTGTTGCAAAAGACCTCCCTATGAGCCACTTCTAAAAGACTGGCCTGAAAGTGTTAGAAATGACCCCTCTTCCTCCTCCTCCTCGGCCACATCCTCTTCGATCATCGCCCTAAGTGTTTTCTCAAGGAGACATAGAAGTGGTATTGTAACGCTGATAACGGCATCATCGCCACTGGCCATGTTGGTGAAGTACTCGAAACAGTGCAACAGGACGCACAGGTCTCGCATGGAGGCCCAGTCATTGGTGGTGAAGTGGTGCTGTTCTGCAGTGCGACTCACCAGTGCGTGCTGCAGCTGAAATTCCACTATTGCCTGCTCGCACAGTCTCTCCAGCATGTGCAAGGTGGAGTTCCACCTGGTGGGCACGTCGCATATGAGGCGGTGAGCGGGAAGGCCGAAGTTACGCTGTAGCGCAGACAGGCGAGAAGCGGCAGGATGAGAACGCCGGAAGCGTGCACAGACGGCCAGCACTTTATGCAGCAGCTCTGACATGTCGGGGTAGTTGTGAATGAATTTCTGCACCACCAAATTCAGTACATGCGCCAGGCAAGGGATGTGCGTCAAACCGGCTAGTCCCAGAGCTACAAAGAGATTTCGCCCATTATCGCACACCTTAGAAGTCAACGAAGTCTCCTTCAGTCCAGTGTGTTTATGGACCATGGGGCTGCCATAAAGTAATATTCTTAATGCTTTCTAAATGCTGTGAAGAACAGCTTAAGCAAGATGGCCGCCCCCATAATCATATTCAGAAAACACATAAATAAATCTGAGATTAAAAAAAATTCTATTTGTCACTGTCTGGTTTAAACTGGAAAAGAAAAATTGTGACACATTTCTTGCCATTTTTCATGGAAAAAATATTGCTGAAGACTAAGGATGACACCAATCACCCATCAATTTCATATTCAAATTCGCTAGAGCAAGATAAATCCTCCTTGATATCCTAATGGAAATTGGGCACAATCAACAATCTACATTTTTATTTCCTATATTGACATTTAGAATAACACAAAATGCACATTTAGGATAGAGAAACCCTAGGAAACAAACCCCAAATAGTTTTAGGGTATGCCCACACATTCAGGTTTTCTGATGCAGTTTAGGAAGTGATAAGCAAGAATGAATGCAAAAAAGAGAAATTGTATCTGTACTTTATACTTTCTGTTTATGACTCACTCCTGATTTTGTCTTCTAAAACTACATAAATAAACTGTGGCTATACTCTTACAGGACCCCAAGAAATCCAGCATCATAGACTTAATAATTATCCTTAGCAAGTTTATATGGTGACAATTAGAGATTAGCGAATCAAAGCTGACAAAGTAGAATTCGATCTGAATTTCAGGAAAAATTCGATTCACACCGAATGCGAATTTCCTCGTGCTTCGTGGTAACGAATCGCATTTTTTCCTAAAATAACTGCTACACGTGTAAGGAAAAGGGGCAAGGAACTCTGGGAAGGTGGGATCACCCATACTGACATGCATGCAGCCGATCAGCAGCCAGCCCTGTGATGTCGCAGCCCTATAAATACGACGGCTATCTTAGATTCTGCCATTCACCAGTGTGCTTAGTGCAGGGAGAGACGTGTCTGCAGGCGCTAGGGACAGTGATAGGAAAGACTTGATTGTGGTGAAAAAAAAAAAACTATTTACAAGTGCAGGGAAAGATTACTCAAGGTTAGGATAGGGAGGAATCATTCCACCAGCATTTGTGTTGAACAGGGTTCAGTCAGGGAGGTACCAGCCTGGGTAATAGGAACAATCCGATTACACCTTGCTGCACTGACTGGGGATCCATGTCTGTTTATTCAGGCCTGCTAAAACCATTTTTTGCACTTTTAATGAGTATATATGGAAAAGGACGGGTACTCCAGTTCTGGATCAAACTTGGAAAAAAAATGTTTGTTTATTAAATAGTACAGTGTACACACAGATCTAGGACTTTGAATAACAGGTGAAAGGTGCAGAAGCAGATGAGACGACCGTAGGTTATAGTCCGTCCATCTGCCCGTCCATCAATTCTCTGCATCAAAATATACACATATAATAATAGTAAAATTCCACCATTAAGCTCCTAAGAATAGATGTTAAAATGGAACCTGTTAATTGATAATAGATATCCAATATAAACATATAGATATATCAGCACTCGATATCTAATATTTCTAAAAAATTCATCCAAAATTGGCAGTGGTATGGTTGGCTAAATGATTCAGTCCATCTAAAATAGCCAGAGTACAGGATTATTAGTCAATTAATAATAGTATCCATCCATCCAGAGAGTGATATTAATAATGATTAATACATTATTGTCCCATCCAGACGGATTAATGGTTAACTGTAAGATGTGGTGGCATCAATATTTCATCCAAAAAGAAAAATCAGTATTCCATCCAGAAAAATATTAGTAGTAGCTGTAACTTCCACTTATCAATATGTGCCGCTTCTATAATGCATGTGTCTTTATATAATCAGCAGGGTTAGTGTTTTATTCAGCAACAGAAGGTAAAATATATCAGTCTGTGATACTTTATCACATTAATAAGATACAGTCCTACCCGCTCAGAAGAGTGACCCTTTGTTGCGGCAGTGTGGGGTTCAGTTCACTGTCGGTGCGCCGCTCCCTGCTCCAGTTACCCTCAGTGGCGTCCCAAGTGGGTTTACACGGAGCGTCTGACCTGGGGAGCGCGCAGTCTGCAGCGGGCTCGGCTGTTGCGTCCGATCGTCTATGCGATGTGGTAATATTCCTGCGGCCGCAGATTAGTCATGACTCCGGAGTTTTCTTGTAAATAAATTTCACAAGCTGGGGGTCTTAGTATGCCAGACACGTTTCGGGACCTTCACATCCCTTCCTCAGTGGCTAAGCCCCCATGGCGCCCCCATGGTTTTTTATAGTCCCTGGATTTTATTACAGCATATTAAAAACTTGAACTGGATCATCCTGGATCCGGACCTCTCCAATGGATTCCATAGATAACAGTGTGTTGGTGGAGAATAAAGTGAACATATGAATAGACAGGTTTTCTAAAACCGCATAGCTGATACAAATACATAAAAGAGTCCATAAAAGATATTATAAAATCGTATTTTTATTCAAGACAAATAGTAAAAATAAATAAAGATATATTATAAAAAAAAAAAAAAAAAGTTAAAAACTTTATCAAAACTATACAAAAATGCATGATGAATAATATCACCATAAGTATTGTTTCAAGGGTTGTTCTATAGTTATCGATATATCAATATTTGGTGATCTTCATATATGTATAATATATCTTTTTCTATTTTTCAACATATTAAAAAATTGAACTGGATCATCCTGGATCTGGACCTCTCCAATGGATTCCATAGATAACAGTGTGTTGGTGGAGAATAAAGTGAATATATGGATAGACGGGTTTTCTAAAACCGCATAGCTGATACAAATACATAAAGGAGTCCATAAAAGATATTATAAAATCGTATTTTTATTCAAGACAAATAGTAAAAATAAATAAAGATATATTATTAAAAAAAAATTTTTATTGTAAAAATAAATAAAGAAATATATAAAAAAAAAAAAGGAAAAAACTTTATCAAAACTATACAAAAATGCATGATGAATAATATCACCATAAGTATTATTTCAAGGGTTGCTCTATAGCTATTGATATATCGATATTTGGTGATCTTCATATCTGTATAATATATCTTTTTCTATTTTTCTTCCTTCCATATTTATATATTCTTCTTCAATATATCAATCATTCCAATGGTTATTATTGGTGGGTCCTTGCCGCCAAGAGGGAACCCAGGGTATATACAAAACCATGGGTTCCACTGTCGACCGCAAGCATCCACCATCTATAGGAACCCAAAAATTTCATATTCAGCATTAAGGCCATTCGGTACTAGGCAATCAAACTCAAAAATCCTCCTTGATTCGATTCTAGACATCCGACATATATGGTCTCCCCCCTCCAATGTCTTTCCACTTTCTCTAGGGCTACAAAAGTTAAACATGTTGGGTCCTTATTGTGAAACTCCTTGAAGTGGCTCGAGAGGGTATGTTTCTCGTATCCCTTTCTAATATTTGCTATGTGTTCTGCCACTCTCTTTTTCAATGTTCTTTTGGTCCTCCCTACATATTGTTTTTTACAGGGGCATTCAATAAGATAGATAACATTTGTTGAATCACATGATAAATGTTCTCTAATCTCATGTGTGTAGGTGCTATTGGTGGATTTTTTAGTTGTGATTTTCTTGGGAAATGTTGTAATTCTACAGTTAGAACATTTACCGCACCTATAAAATCCTTTAAGGTCCAACCATTTTTGAATACCCTGATTCTGTTTGTTACCTCTCTTCACCGTAGGTGCCACTTTAATCCCCAAGTTTGGAGCTTTTGTGAAGGTAATTAAGGGGTTAGAAGTCAATGTAGTCCCTACAGTTTTGTCATTAATAATCAAATGCCAATGTTTTTGTATAAATGCCTTAATTTCCCTATCTTTCACATTATATGGTAAAATTATGCGGATGTTTCCATCTTCCTGATTATTGGTATTGACCTTGCTTTCAAAAAATCCCTCTCTATCTAGATCCCTAGCTTTTTGTAGTGCTCCTTCTACTAACCTTTCGGGGTACTTCTTCTCTAAGAATTGTGTTCTCATCTCCATGGCTTCTATTTCGAAATCTGAGTTCTTAGTACAGTTTCTTCTGATTCTCCTGAATTGTCCAAAAGGGATATTCAGGAGCCAGTTGGGGAGGTGACAGCTATCATAATAGATATAGCTGTTCTTGCTTACTTCTTTTTGGAATGTTGTACATATTAACCTATTCCCTTCTCTCTTAATTTGCAGGTCCAAGAATTCAGATCAACCCTTGAAATAATACTTATGGTGATATTATTCATCATGCATTTTTGTATAGTTTTGATAAAGTTTTTTCCTTTTTTTTTTTTTTTTATATATATCTTTATTTATTTTTACTATTTGTCTTGAATAAAAATACGATTTTATAATATCTTTTATGGACTCCTTTATGTATTTGTATCAGCTATGCGGTTTTAGAAAACCCGTCTATCCATATATTCACTTTATTCTCCACCAACACACTGTTATCTATGGAATCCATTGGAGAGGTCCGGATCCAGGATGATCCAGTTCAATTTTTTAATATGTTGAAAAATAGAAAAAGATATATTATACATATATGAAGATCACGAAATATTGATATATCGATAACTATAGAACAACCCTTGAAACAATACTTATGGTGATATTATTCATCATGCATTTTTGTATAGTTTTGATAAAGTTTTTAATTTTTTTTTTTTAATAATATATCTTTATTTATTTTTACTATTTGTCTTGAATAAAAATACAATTTTATAATATCTTTTATGGACTCTTTTATGTATTTGTATCAGCTATGCGGTTTTAGAAAACCTGTCTATTCATATGTTCACTTTATTCTCCACCAACACACTGTTATCTATGGAATCCATTGGAGAGGTCCGGATCCAGGATGATCCAGTTCAAGTTTTTAATATGCTGTAATAAAATCCAGGGACTATAAAAAACCATGGGGGCGCCATGGGGGCTTAGCCACTGAGGAAGGGATGTGAAGGTCTCGAAACGCGTCTGGCATACTAAGACCCCCAGCTTGTGAAATTTATTTACAAGAAGACTCCGGAGTCACGACTAATCTGCGGCCGCAGGAATATTACCACATCGCATAGACGATCGGACGCAACAGCCGAGCCCGCTGCAGACTGCGCGCTCCCCAGGTCAGACGCTCCGTGTAAACCCACTTGGGACGCCACTGAGGGTAACCGGAGCAGGGAGCGGCGCACCGACAGTGAACTGAACCCCACACTGCCGCAACAAAGGGTCACTCTTCTGAGCAGGTAGGACTGTATCTTATTAATGTGATAAAGTATCACAGACTGATGTATTTTACCTTCTGTTGCTGAATAAAACACTAACCCTGCTGATTATATAAAGACACATGCATTATAGAAGCGGCACATATTGATAAGTGGAAGTTACAGCTACTACTAATATTTTTCTGGATGGAATACTGATTTTTCTTTTTTGGATGAAATATTGATGCCACCACATCTTACAGTTAACCATTAATCCGTCTGGATGGGACAATAATGTATTAATCATTATTAATATCACTCTCTGGATGGATGGATACTATTATTAATTGACTAATAATCCTGTACTCTGGCTATTTTAGATGGACTGAATCATTTAGCCAACCATACCACTGCCAATTTTGGATGAATTTTTAGAAATATTAGATATCGAGTGCTGATATATCTATATGTTTATATTGGATATCTATTATCAATTAACAGGTTCCATTTTAACATCTATTCTTAGGAGCTTAATGGTGGAATTTTACTATTATTATATGTGTATATTTTGATGCAGAGGATTGATGGACGGGCAGATGGACGGACTATAACCTACGGTCGTCTCATCTGCTTCTGCACCTTTCACCTGTTATTCAAAGTCCTAGATCTGTGTGTACACTGTACTATTTAATAAACAAACATTTTTTTTCCAAGTTTGATCCAGAACTGGAGTGCCCGTCCTTTTCCATATATACTCATTAATTTTGTCTTTGGGGTAAGGTGGGACCCATATTGGACCAATAATTAAATAGACAACACATGTATATAATTTGTTAGCAGCTTAACAGACAAAGTGCTATGGCAAGAACACAATAATCTCTCCACACCCCTCCGCACCAGGCTAGCACATACCAAATATACACTAGAGATAGTTAAGGCTGTATGCCCTCACTAACAAAACTTACAATAATAGTACAAATAGTGCTATTGATAGGACCAAACGACCTGTTTACAGGGCTCCCTAAAAGTTATCAATCCCTGCCTAAAGTATCAGGCATGGTGCCATATGTCATACATGCTTTGGCAGCATATGCTTACGCCTGCATATAATACATACCAATAGACTGCCGACGGTCCTAGTACCGGTATAACGCCAGGGGAGAGGAGGAGGAGGAGAGGACCATCAACCCAACACGCATTTCGCCTTGCTTTGGTGAAATAAAGAATGCGATTATTACATTATATGTGTGGCTTTGCTCTTCACACATTTTATCTTATATTTTACATTTTTGTATTCTATAGAATTCATTAAAAAGAATTTAACCAAGTAACACTTCTCCAGTGATCCCATTTGTATGAGTGCCTATCCAATCCAGTTTTCATATACTTATAATTTTGAGGTGGGTGAATCAAACGGGATAAGAGCACCAGGCCATGGT
Source organism: Bufotes viridis (assembly GCA_033119425.1). Lineage (NCBI taxonomy): Eukaryota > Metazoa > Chordata > Amphibia > Anura > Bufonidae > Bufotes > Bufotes viridis. The sequence goes on from CM065590.1 coordinate 102,841,071, forward strand.
GACAGAGGGTAAGCCATCTTACTAGAATACCACAATTCACAATGCCCCTCCAGCATACCACATGTGCAGGGCACGGCGGAATCACGCTGTTCTGCACCTCGTTTCCCTGGGCGAACAGAGTCACTCAGGTAAGGAACTGCTCCGTGTCCTTCGTCAAGAAATCGAATCCTGGCTCTCTCCGCGACAACTGAAAATCGGAACCATGGTGACCGACAACGGGAAAGAACATTGTGTCGGCGCTGTGTCAAGGAGTGTTGAGCCATGCGCCCTGCATGGCACATGTGTTCAATCTGGTTGTCAAGCAGTTCCTGAAGTCTTCCACCCATCTGCAAGACATCCTAAAAATGCCCAGGAAACTTTGCATGCACTTCAGCCACTCGTACACCACAAAGCATACCCTCCTTGAACTGCAGCATCAGAACGGCATCCCCCAACATAGGCTGATATGCGACGTTTCCTCCCATTGGAATTCCACCCTCCATATGTTAGATCGACTATACAAACAGAGAACAGCCATAAACGATTTCTTGATGATCCGAACTGACAGGAGTACTCCCCTATGTAACTTTGTTGTCAGCCAGTGGCAGCTCATGCCTCACGCGTTTGCTCAGGCCCTTTGAGGATGCCACGTTATTTGTCAGTCGCCAGGACTACAGGATGAACAATGTCATTCCACTGCTTCATGTCCTGGACCAGATGCTGGTAAATCTGGCTGGTCAGGGGGCTGGAGACAAGGCGTCTAGATCTCACGGCCACATGAGCCCTGTGGTGGCTGAACTGGAGGAGGACATTGGAGGACAAGCAATGTGTAGCGAAACAGGTGGTTTTTCTACACAGGTGACAGGAGAGGAGGAGCAGGACGAGCAAGAGCAACCAGTGGAGCTACGGGACGATGAGAAAGATGAGGCAGCATACCCAGACACACCGTGGCAGCATGCAGTGGAGATGGAGGCAGGGAGTCTGTCACGCCGGGAAGGGTACAAAATACAATAGACACACAAGAAAGAACAAACAAGCGTCTAGGCCAGGGGTAGGCAACCTTTGGCTCCCAGCTGTTTTGAAACTACAACTCCCAGCATGCATAGTTGCTCTGTTCTTCTAAGAACTTACATAGAAATGAATGGAGCATGCTGGGAATTGTAGTTTCACAACATCTGGGAGCCGAAGGTTGCTGATGCCTGGTCTAGGCCAAGGCTGGGGATAATGGTCACCTCCTGACAAGATCCTATCAGCTGACCCTAGACTGCTGTGCACACATTTAGACCCCAAAGGTGGGAATAAACGTGCCCCCGTGCCTAAGACTGAATTAACCCTATAGTCCCTGAGATAGTGGTCAAGGGGGGAAAAAGGCAGTCTGCTCCCTCTAACCCTGGAGGAAGCAGATGTCTAACTAACAGCTTAGACAGTTCACAAATGGAAACCAAAAACACACTTATCTTTGAAGCAGAGCAGAAACAGCAATCCAACTTTCCTCAGAGTGAGAAAGAAGCTATAACCCGCAAGGGACACTGGGATAGGTGCTTGATTTAAACTCACACAAAGGACCCCACCCAGTGCACCTGAAGGGAGGCCGGTACAGCTCACTCCAAGTAAACAGAAAACTACAAACGTGCTGCCAACCTGACAGACCTCCACACCTCACCAGAGCAGGGCATGACAGAGTCCCTCCGAGTCACTTGCACAAATGGCCCGATGCATGCTCACTTGCTTGCGTGGTGACAGCCTAATTGTCACCATTCAGCAGAGCGATGAATTCTGGCTCTCCAACTTGTTGGACCCTCGCTACTGGTCCAAAACGGGGGCCTTTTTTTACACCCGCTGAGAGGGAGGACAAACTGAACTACTATAGAGACATCCTATGTAGTCAGTTGGCCGCTGCCTATCTGCTCCATCGTCCATCCTCCTGCAGGTCAGCCCGGGAGGGCCCTTTTAGCTCACGTTCCACTGCCATGGCTGCTGGGGAGGGGTGGGGTAGAAGGAGCAATACCAGCTCTGTCAGCAGCAGCTTGAGTCTAGAGTCGCTGATGAGAAGCTTTCTTCACCCACATAGTGAAGTAAGTACTCACCTGCAGCAGCAGCTAGACCTGGAGCAGGACCTGAACCAACAGGTGGTGGCATACTTGGATAGCACCCTGCCACCCCACATTGAAGATCTGCTGGACTACTGGGCAGCCAAACTGGATTTGTGGCCGCAACTAGCAGAGTTTGCCCTGAAAAAGCTGTCCTGCCCGGCCAGTAGTGTCGCATCAGAGCACCTGTCCACCCAAGATGGGGAGAGACTCACCTTTGTCAAGATGAATCAGGCGTGGATCAGCCAGGATTTCCACCCACCAATGCCTGATTCATCAGATTAGATCAGTGTTTCCCAACCAGTGTGCCTCCAGCTGTTGCAAAACTACAACTCCCAGCATGCCAGCACAGCCAAAGGCTGTCCGGGCATTCTGGGAGTTGTAGTTTTGAAGTAGCTGGAGGCACACTGGTTGGGAAACACTGGATTAGATCATCCATGCTGCCTCACCCAAACCTTGACAAAAGAGACCGGTTTCTTCTTGCTACCTGCCTCAGCTACTATTCTGATACTGCCACCCAGCTGATGCCACACATCTGATGCCAAGTGCTCCTTCTAACACCCACCATCATCAGTGGGTACTGTTATTGCCACCCACCTCCACACTCTGTGGCCTCCTCCTGGTCCTGCGACCACCTCCACACTCTATCGTCGTGCCACTCTGTGGCCTCCTCCTGATGTTGCTGCTGCTGCCACCTCCACACTCTGTCATTGTGCCACTCTGTGGCATTCTGATGCTGCCGCCACCTCCAGACTCTGTCATTGTGCCACTCTGTGATCTTCTGATGATGCTGTTGCCACCTCCAGACTCCGTCATTGTGCCACTCTGTGGTCTCCTTATGCTGCTGCCACCTCCAGACTCTGTCATCATGCCACTCTGGGGGCTCTTGAAGCTGCTGCCACCTCCTCAATCTCTCGTCGTCGTGCCACTATGTGGCCTCCTCATGGTGCTGCCACCTCCAGACTCTGTTATTGTGCCACTCTGTGGCCTCCTCATGCTGCTTCCATCTCTCCACTATGTCATAGGGTCACTCTGTGGACTTTTCATGCTGTTCCCACCCTCCCCACTTTATGACTGGACTACTATTTTGCTTTTTTGGCCTAGCTGACATCATCTTTTATTTGACCTTTTTTCTGATCGTCAGAAGAAGGAAAAATGAGATACACAGATCCTCTCTGTGTAGCAGCTGTAAGGCCTGTATGGTCCCATTAGAATTGGCTTGTGATTTGGTAGCCAAAAGCAGGAGTGGGTACAAAACAAAGAAGACATGCACATATTCGGTTCACGTATCATTTCTGTTTTGGATCCACTCCTGATTTTTTTTGGCAGTAGCAATACTGATGGAATACTGACTAAATGCTGATCGAGTGAAGGCAAATGCTCAACAGACAGGACTTGTTTTTTGGGGGACTATTGTTCTGACGGATCAGAGGAAGGGCAAAATAATCAGTGATGTCAACACAAACTTACTGCTGATACCTTTTCAACTCTGTCAGGGGGGGCTCTACTTGCATAATCGTTTAATAGAACAGGTTCTGTAGACATCTATGTGGAATCAACTGACGAGGGTGTAAAAGGAGGGCGCTTCTTCTTGGCGCTAACATCGACCTGTAGACTTTTGTTCATCCTTCCTTTTGGAGGAACAGGTAGTCTCACCACTTCCATTAGTATTAGGGTCCTATAAGGTTAGATAGGATTCTAGGTATTCCTGTGTATGAACTCACCTACCTTTGGGGTCTGTTCATACTGGTAGTCAATCAGGATTTTGGTTAGGGTTTTTACTAGGAGTTGTCCATATTCCTTCCCTAGTTCTCAGGCCTGCTTCCCTGTTTCCCACTTCCCTCCTATGCTCGGTGTAGTGTTTCCCTCCCACACCGAAGTGTGACACCATCATTCTGTGTGCTCGAGGAGCCAGTTCTTTCTACAGCTACAGGGCAGACAGCAAGATATGTTAGCTCTTCTTCTTCCCCCTCCTTTGTCGCCACCTAATTAGCATCAGCATCTTTTCAAAAATACATACGAGGGGGGTGAAGGACAACTGCAGCATGAATGACATAAGCTGCCACTGCCGGACCTAGAAACAACACATGGTGTATGGCCAAATAGTTCATGGCCTTATCCTGCTCATACAGATGCTGAAGCGTGTGCAATGTTTACTTCCAGAGAGTTGGAACATGGTGGATTAAACAGTGTAGCTGTAGACATTGCTGATGCAGCAAGTCTAGGTGAACATTCTTCACCACGTGAGAATGGCTGAAAAAAGGGGCAGTCTCCTAGCCATTAACAGCACCTCACTCAAGCCAGTGATTGTTTTTTAAAAAAAGGGCATGCAGGAAGCATGTGTTGTTTCCTCGAGGTTCAGGGCAGCCAGGATGTTGCATCTATTGTTGTTGTCCACCCTGCCCAGTTGAAGTCGGCAGGGAGACAGACAGCAGGATGTCTACTGGTTGATGTACTTTAGCTGCAACTGCTCGCTAGTGTGGCTACTGTCACCCAGGCCGATCAGCTCCAACATTGTATGGCAAAGCTTGACTTGACACATCTGATAGAAAGGATGGGTAGTGTGAGTGACATTGTTACCTGCTGCTGTTGGGGACAGGACTGTGTCCATAGAGGAGGAGGTGGAGGAGGCAGATAAGTGCCTGCTGTGGGAGCCCATGATCTGCTATAAGGGAGTCAAAATGACCTGCCGATGTTGCTCGGATTCTCCCCCTCCACTGCCACAAAAACATTGACACAGTGGGCCGTGAAAGACATGCCTGCACTTAACAGCTTCTCCGCGTGTCCATCGTGTAGTGCAGCATGCTGCACTGCGAGATTTGCAAGGAGTGGCCTGCATTCTCCACCACGTGAGAGTACAAGGCACTACTACAATAGTACTAAAGCGATTGCCCCACCAGAAACATGGCGGGTTCAGTTTGTAGACAAGCTAATTATTGGTGGAGAAATGTTTTTTCATTGCCAAACATTCCGTTATAGATTTCTCACGAAGGAGCCGAGGACAAGGAGGCATCTTAGAACGAGAAGAAGAAGGTAATGATGAGATTCCACGTTCTGGGGATGGTGGTTGGCAAGAGGACTAGGTAACACAAATAGGACCAGGTGAAGGAAGACACACTTGTTCTGATTGGAAATGCTGGCCAGTTGTATTTTCCCAAAGGATACAGTGATGCCGCTTCATGTGTTACAATAGATCTCTGGTAGCTATGAGTGTGTTTGAATGGCCACGGTTTATTTTAATCCTGCAGATCTTGCATATGGCTATGGTTTTGTGTGCCCGCCTTGTGGAGAAAAAGCGCCATGTGGGAGTTGCTCGCACAGAGGTACAGGCAGTCAAACTGGGATTACCTCTGGCACGTTTTGGGCCTAACCCACCCACAGTGTCAGCGGCATCACCAAATCCTGAAGCAGACATGACCCTGGCTGTTCTTTGGGAGATACATAGTCTTTGCTCTTTATTGCTGCCACCACTGTCCTTCTCCAATGATGTTGCCTCCCCCTCAGCACCCCGATCCAGCTCCTAGGTCCTGTCCAGCACACAATCATCATCTGAGTCCTCACCCTTCCTGCTGCTTTTATCAGACTGTGATATCATGGGGGGCCCCTTGGCCTCCTTCCCCTTCTCTGCGTTTTCCCCGACTCCGACTGTTGCTGCCCCCACTGCCAATGTCGTGGCTACAGGTGCCACTATTACCACCACTATCAACACAGGTATGCATGGGGTCTCCAGCCTCCTCCTGAAACTGCTTCTCAGTGACGGCTCTCACACAATTCATCAACAGAGAGACTCTCTTAACTGTCTCCCATATGCTGTGGTAGAGTTTTCTTTCCACTTCTTAGAAAAAAGGAAGGTGCCCCACCAGGAAAGGGAAGTGAAGACTGAGACAACTCCAATGAAAGCCTTCTCAAGGGCTGCAAGGAGGAGGAGCAGAAGGAACACTGTGACCCCTGGCTCCACAGAACAGTGTTTGACTCCAAAGTCACCTTTAAGTCATCCTGCTGTGAGAGAGAGAAGGACTGAGCCATGCAATCCACTATCTTATCCTCTTTCTTCTTAACAATAATGTTGTGCCTTTCCGAATCCAGCAAGGACAACTGTGGCCTACTACTACTACTACTTATGGCCAAATAGTTGGTGCTGCTACTACCCACATTCTGGCTCTGGGTCTTTTCTTTGGAACCCTTCCGTAGCCCTGACATTTTTGGACCTCTCAGATAATGTTATGCACTACCCTGTGTATTAGTATATATGCTGGATTGAATATAATCAACAACAATCCACCCCAAAAAATTGACTGGAAACATGTGGAGAAATAAATTAAAATGGATTTAGGCCAAAAAGTTTGTTCGCTACCCTGTATTTTGCTGTAGTATTCGCCCGGTCTCAGCCATTTTACAGTGAATTGAGCATAGGGAGAGATGTGACAAGTGCTAGGGACAGCATTTTGAAAAAGCTTTAATTTAATTGTAGAATTTTGGATCGGGAGACTGCAGGGACAGTGTAGGGAGATCATAGGGAGAGTTTTTACACACCGTAGGGAGAGCATAGAGTGCAGGGACAGTGCAGGCTGTGTACTCAGTAGCTGAAAGGATCCATAGGAGACAGCTCAGTTTGCATCAATCCCTGCCACTAAGCGATCTATTTGATTAGTGTCCATCTTGTTTAATAGATAAGAAATTATATTAAACTGCAAACATAAAATAAAATTGCTCCTAAGGTGTCCATAACCTTTAAGATTAGACAAATATGTCTAACAATGCATACATTTATTGTACAGTGTGAACCACCATGATACATTTGGCGCATCTATAGACTGTCTAAGTTTTTACTATCTAAATATAAAACAGAATTAATACGTTTGCCACAAGGTCTAAAGTGGAAAACCTTTTCTGTATCAAACACAATTCCATATTGCATGTTTAGCAATTAGATTGAGGTGAACTCTTGCAGAATATGTCCAGTTCTTCCACATGGATTCCTGTACGGAAAAAACACAGCTTATTACAATACTTTCATGTACACTTTGTGGATTTTTTCAGTGCAGCAGTTTTCAAATTTAATAGCATGTCAATTATGTTTGTTGTTTTAGCTGCATATTTCACCCTTTTCAACGGAAGGGTGAGATCTGTGGCAAAACCGCATTAAATTTGCACCAAAAATCGCTGTTAGACATTGCAGATATGCTGCAGAAAATGCACATAAACCCACATGTACAACCTGTGCAGATCTTATGTGCGTTCACCCGCACTTACGGTACGTGCAGGTGGCCCTAGAGCCTCAGTATGGTACTTTAATGCCATATATGTTGAACACATTAATGGACTCCCCGCAATGAAGCTTTACAAATTGAGTCTTAGCACGGCACCTGCAATGTCCAGGTAAAAAGTACTGTATAAACCAAAATGTTAGCCATGTAAAAATTATGTTATGCTTATAAAATATTTAGTACAATTTATTATTGAATTTCATTGATATACAAATGATTAGATTTGTTTCATACAACCTTTAGAAGTCTGGTAAAAAAAAAAGGTTGTTATAGATGCAAAAACTGCATAAAAAGGTTGATAAAAGGTTACTAATGGAAACAGCATTAGAAAAGATGAAAAAAACAGAACGTTATATTTTGAAACGTGCAGCCTTGAAAAGAATTGAGTTAATGGAAGTCAAGGAACCTCGCAATACCAAAACCATTCGAAAAGTAGCCAGCCCTTCAACTCGCCTGTCAGGCTCACCAATCTGAAGTTCAGTTCTTGACAGGTCTTAAGAATTCTCTCTGACAAACTGAAATAAATGTAATTTTTCACATTTTTTCCTTCTCTTAAAATGAGTTAGTAATTCTGGCACTAGGGTTGTTTGTTGCTCTAAGGTTAAAGGTTTCAAATATTTAAAGAGTAATTTCAGTGAAAAATAACTAAAAAGAGTCAATGCTGGAGTGAACATTTCTAAACCAAATGTTAAAGACATTCTAAATTATAGGGTTCACTAAGGCATTCATTTTAATCCTGAATGCCATACAGTATAATGGACCAAAAATTTCAGATGAATTTTTTTTTTTCATTGTGCTCTTCGGTTTTATCTACTGAGAAATACTTTGGTGCACACTTCTGTTTTTTTTTCCAATTTGCTAATTTTTTGTCTCTAGCAGTTTAATATTCAAAATAAACAGTAGAAAGTCCAGCACTCGGTAGGAATCCATAAAACTTCAAACTTCAATCCCAAATTTAAAAAAGTAGTGTTCAGTTATGCATAGGATAGATGGAAATGGCTCAAACGGTTGCCAAATGTGCATAACTGATGCGTTTTTTTACAGGTTCCTGTTTTTTTTCTCTCTAACTGATCAGAAGAACAGAAAATGAAACGAAGATGTGATCTCTCCCTCACCAGTTGGGAATGTGTCACTGGTAACCACCATCTGGATTGCAAACTGCTAGTAATTTTCATAGCTTCTGGCAGGAATAATAAAGGACTGAGACAGCACATCATTAGAATAGATGCTACAGAATTGTTATTACATGGGGAATGTGAGTACTGTATTTGTTAAAGGAGGCATGTCTGGATAGCTATAGGGGAAGCAGCTGCTTTGGGGCCTGAACTCAGAATTGGCCCACCCAGGAGGAGAACTAAAAGATTTTATTGTCAGGGCCCCCTCAACAGTATTAGACAATGACATTTTATACAGAGACACTGTAGGAAATGGACAGAGCGGCTGCCAGACCTCATCTGAGAGAGTGATTTTGACTAGCCACAGAAGTGCAGGGGAGGAAGGGGTTGCAAAGAAGTTGCTGGGAGGGGCCCTATTGAAAAATTTGCTGTGTGGCCCAGTCATTTCTAGTTACGCCACTGGTTACAGGTCCTCTTTAAGGCCTCATGCACACGAACGTGTGCACCCCGTGCCGTATTGTGGACCGCATTTGCGGATCCGCAATACACGGGCACCATTCCGTGGCCATTCCGCATCACGGATGCGGACCCATTCATTTCAATGGGTCCACAAATCAGGAGATGCGGAACAGTGCGGAATGGAATGACGGAACGGAACACTACGGAAGTACTACGGAGTGCTTCCGCGGGGTTCCGTTCCGTACTTCCGTCCCGCAAAAAGATAGAACATGTCCTATCTTTTTGCGAAACGGGCAGATCGCGGACCCATTGAAGTGAATGGGTCCGCGATCCGCTGCGGCTGCCCCACGGCCGGTGCCCGAGCATTGCGGGCCGCAATTTGCGGGCCGCAGCACGGGCACGGGGTGCACCTAAGTCCTTTCAGTTGCCTTGTTTGCAGCACAAGCATTTAAAACGTTTCTCTGTTGAGAAGTTTGCATTTCTGTCACTCAATTCCCTGAAATAAAAAAACAGATCACCTCCTAGTTTATTTCTAAATTGTTTTGAAAGTGCAGATTTATTAATATTCTGGGACACTCATTAGATATGTACCATCTTATGTATATTTTTAGGGCACCTAATGTAAGTGCTCATGTACACAAATGTATTTTTTGTGAAACCATTCACTTTAATAGGGGCATAAAAAAAAATCTAAATGACTTCATGTGCATTTAGTGTCCGTATGTCCGCATGGCCAATATGCAAAAAAATAGAACATGGCCTATTATTGTCCGCTTTACGGACAAGGATAGGACGGATCTATTAGAGACCGGTTGTTCTGTTCCGCAAAATATGGAATGGACACGGCCGGTATCTGTGTTTCGCGTATCCACAATTTGCGGACAGCAAAATAGTAGAGATGTCGCGAACATAAAATTTTCCGTTCGCGAACGGCGAACGCGAATTTCCGCAAATGTTCGCGAACGTGCGAACAGGGCGAACCGCCATAGACTTCAATAGATAGGCGAATTTCAAAACCCACAGGGACTCCTTCTGACCACAATAGTGATGGAAAAGTTGTTTCAAGGGGACTAACACCTGGACTGTGGCATGCCGGAGGGGGATCCATGGCAAAACTCCCATGGAAAATTACGTAGTTGACGCAGAGTGTGGTAATTTGAATTCGCAATGCGATTAATATAACCTGCATTAATCGCATTGCGAATTCAACTTAGAGCTGAGTTCCTAATGGTTGTATTGCTAGAATATAACGAAAATTGAATTCTCAATCTTCGTTATATTCTAGCAATACAACCATTAGGAACTCAGCTCTAAGTTGCAATCGCAATGCGAATAATACAGGTTATTTTAATCGCATTGCGAATCCAACTTCTATAATGCACTATTCATATTCATAGATATAGCACTGTATTCGTTACTTCCTACTATCCCACCATTAGCAAACTCCCCAAAGTTGTAATCTCAATTTCTCAAAGCGATAATACTTACAATTATTAATCGCTTTGCGAATCCATTTGATGCCTCTATTTGATTGTATATGACGGTTGACTATGACTACCACCACTGTTCTGCTTTTGGTGTATTTTGCCACATTTGGTTGCATATTTACATTTGGTATAGGCAAATATGGTAGTCTAGATCATTTACTCCGCCAAAATCTACATTCAGCTACATGGCATAGAAAATATGCTGTCAAACAATGATCCTAGGTTTTTCGTACAGACACATGATCTAGACTACCATATTTTCCTATACCAAATGTAAATATGCAACCAAATGTGGCAAAATACACGAAAAAAAAAAAGATGCAGATGCGTTTTTGATGCGTTTTCTATCAAAAACGCCCAAATGACCCCTGGGGGGTTCAGATATCTTGCCTCGGAGGCAGCAGAACGTTGGTGGTAGTCAACCGTCATATACAATCAAATAGAGGCATCAAATGGATTCGCAAAGCGATTAATAATTGTAAGTATTATCACTTTGAGATTACAACTTTGGGGAGTTTGCTAATGGTGGGATAGTAGGAAGTAACGAATACAGTGCTATATCTATGACTATGAATAGTGCATTATAGAAGTTGGATTCGTAATGCGATTAATATAACCTGTATTATTCGTATTGCGATTATAACTTAGAGCTGAGTTCCTAATGGTTGTATTGCTAGAATATAACGAAGATTGAGAATATAGCGCTATATTCGTTATCTTCGTTATATTCTAGCAATACGACCACTACAACTACTAACACTGCAGCTTCAGAATGAATCTAAGATGAATGCCGTCCTTGCTTTTTGATAGGAGGTGGGAGGGTCTGGGAGGGAGACTGATGTACTAGCCCTAAAAAGGACTTTTTGGGGTGCTGTCAGGACGCTGTCCTTACAGCAGAGATCAGATGAGTCTTTCAGGACTGGAGTGGACACTGAATACACTAGCCTAGCTAATGATTTCCCTATTAAGGCTACATGCACACGACAGTTGTTTTTTGCTGTCCGCAAATCGCGGATCCGTCTTCCTTTTTTTTTCACATCCACATCCATTCCGTGTGTCCGCAAATTTTGTAGGTTGTGTTTCCATGTGAAAAACCGGAAGGCTTGAACCAGTTTCTTAAAGTACCTGTACAAGTGCCCTGGTTTCCAAGCAACCATCCGCAAAAAAAAAAACGGATGCGGATGACAAACGGATGGCTTCCGTTGGTCACCCACATTTTGTGCGGACCCATTGACTTCTATGGGTCCGCAAACCGTTTTTTTGCAGACAAGAATAGGACATGCCATATTGTTTTGTGGACAGCGGACGCGGACAGGCAACGGAAGAGGCATCCGCATTTTTAACGGATCCATATAAATGAATGGGAAACCATCGGATCCGCAAAAAAAAACGGAACGGAGGCTGCAAAAAAACACTGCCGTGTGCATGTAGGCTAAATTAGCAGCAGCTACACTGTCCCTCCTCTCACTAAGACTGCAGCTTACGAATTAATCTAAAATGGATGCTGTCCAGGAGATGGGAGGGTCTGGGAGGGAGGGTATGCTGCTGATTGGCTGGAATGTGTCTGCTGACTGTGAGGTACAGGGTCAAAGTTTGCTCAATGATAAAGTATAGGGGTGAACGCGAACATCGCATATGTTCGCCCGCCGCAAACAAGCTATGTTCACCGGGAACTGTTCGCCGGCGAATAGTTCGGGACATCTCTACAAAACAGCAATAGTCATATGCATGAGCCCTAAGGCCAACAGAATATTCCATTTCACAATGCTGTCAACTGGCTATGTATCCTAGATTAGTAGTGTTGTAGTTTCTGTATGCACAAATTTACTATTCTTTCCATGTCATGTAAGCAGGGGCGTACATATAGGGGTCGCAGGGGTCGCAGTTGCGACCGGGCCCGGCTCTCCAGGGGGCCCGGCCGCCTGCGGACCCCTGGCCCCGGCCCGGGCCCTGCAGCTGCGGGCAAAGTAAATGAAAGAGACAGTCCTCCGGTCCGGCTCCATCATCCCGCGAGACCTGCGAACTGCCTGCGGCAGGGCTCGCGGGAACATGCACGCGCGAACTCTCGTGGGCGGCGCCAGCAGTAGACGGGACGACCAGAGCAGGGAGGAGAGACGGACGCCTTAGACGAGTCGGGAGTCACTGCCAGCAGGAGCCTTGCCCAGTACCGCCCAGCCCCAGCCGGTAAGAAAAGTGTACGGCGCCTGGCTCTAATTTCTTCATGTGCAGTTGTGCTGCTCTGTGCTAGTTGATCATGGGGGGTTATGTTTAATGTGGCGGTTTTTGCTGGCTGGGGAGGAGGTGTGTTTAATGTGGCGGTTTTTGCTGGCTGGGGGGTGTTTAATGTGGCGGTTTTTGCTGGCTGGGGGGCATGGTTAATGTGGCGGTTTTTGCTGGCTGGGGGGCATGGTTAATGTGGCGGTTTTTGCTGGCTGGGGGCATGGTTAATGTGGCGGTTTTGCTGGCTGGGGGCATGGTTAATGTGGCGGTTTTTGCTGGCTGGGGGCATGGTTAATGTGGCGGTTTTGCTGGCTGGGGGGCATGGTTAATGTGGCGGTTTTTGCTGGCTGGGGGGCATGGTTAATGTGGCGGTTTTTGCTGGCTGGGGGCATGGTTAATGTGGCGGTTTTGCTGGCTGGGGGCATGGTTAATGTGGCGGTTTTTGCTGGCTGGGGGCAGTTAATGTGGCGGTTTTTGCTGGCTGGGGGGTTAATGTGGCGGTTTTTGCTGGCTGGTACTGTAAGAGGGCGCAAAGGTTCCGTCATCGACCGGAAGGTACGTGTCACCGAGGTTCCTGGCCTCGGTGAGATAAGAGCAGATTTTTGTGTCAGCAGCAGCTAGTGCTGCTTGACACATTGATATTTAGTATGGCTACAAAGCCGATCCGGGCCGGCTCTTATTGGGAATAGTCAAGTGCTGGGTGGGAGACTATTCCCCACGGTCCAGGCCGGACTTTTCCGGGCCTTTAAAGGCAGCCACCTCAGCAGGTGGGAGGTGATTATCCTGGAAGCTGCTGGTGTGGCTGTGGAGCTCTCAGGGCTGAGAGCAAGAGTCTGCAAACAGGCGTGCAGTCTACCTGGAAGCCGCTGGTGGAAACTTTGCGTGGCCGACCTAACTGCCCGGTGTGAACTAACACCGACCACTCAGGTGACCTTGCTGTGGGACTTATGTTTTTGCCGGGTGTTTTGCCTTGTGTGAACAAGCACTAAAGACTGTTTCTGTTTTGCCTTGTGTGAACAAGCACTAAAGACTGTTTCTGTTTTGCCGAGTGTGAATAAAACACTTCTGCTTTACCCAGAGAACTGTGTACCTTGCCTCTATACTGCGTCCATAAGCCTGTCTACCAGAGCAATTCCCCACATTTGGTGTCGGATGCGGGCATGCGCAGTGAGGCTGGCGTGAACGCCGAAGTTTTGTTTTTGCTGTGTTGGACTGCATGTCATATATCAGGCCTGCAACTTTTGTGGTTTCTGGCAACATGGAGGCTGCTGTGAAAGCTCTCATGGAGGCTAACGTGCAGCAGAGGGAGACCAATCAGCTACTTTTACAGCAGCAACAGGCTAATGAGCTACAACAAAAAGACATGAGGAGGCTAATGAGCTACAGCAAAAAGACATGAGGAGGCTATGTGTGCACAGCAGCAGGCGAACAATCTCCTAGTGCAGCAGCTGATAGCCTTGCAGGAGTCGGTGCGAGCGTCCCAGCCAGGAGTTGCAACCACAACAGCCCCGACTGTGTCTAACGCCAGGGACAAAGTCCGATCTGCCCTCAGGAAAATGGGTCCAGAAGACGATATAGAGGCATTCCTGATGGTGTTTGAAAGAACCGCCCGAGCAAGAGAGGCTGCCATTGGAGCAATGGGCTGAGGTGGTGGCGCCTTTTCTGGTGGGGGATGCACAAAGGCCTATTTTGACCTCAGCTGTGAGGAGGCAAAGGACTATGAGAGGCTAAAAGGTGAGGTGTTGGCCAGGTTGGGAGTAAACACCTATGTGCGGCGCACAGAGTGTGTCAGTGGGTGTTTTCCGAGTCCCGACCCGTCCGGTCACAAGCCTATGACTTACTTCACCTAGTAAAAAATGGCTCCAGCCTGAACTGTTGAGCCCTTCTCAGATGGTTGAAAGGGTCGGTGGTCGACAGGTTTGTGCGTACCCTCCCGAGAGCCATACAGCGCTGGGTGGGACAAGGCGATCCAGGCAACCTGGAACAACTGGTTAGCCTGGTGGAGAGGTATATGGCCACTCAGGATTTGTTGAAGGACTCTGCTGTACTACCGAAGTCACGTCAGCCCCAGTTGCCAACCCGGGATCCTGGAAAGGGATCCTACCTCATAAGGAGGGAGTGTATCTCCAGTCCGTGGGAGGAATACCCTGGGGAGGAGGGAGGCTGCGGGGGTCAGGTGTTGGCATTGTCAGGACTGGGGACATGTGGCCGCCAACTGCCCTAGGGCATCTGAACCCATGGACTGCGGGTTCGCTCGCCGGTCCTCTCTTTTTGCCCAACCAGTGTATATAGCTGACCCCCTGCTGGCCGCGGACACCCCTCCGATGTGTGACATCATGGTTAATGGACACTCCGTGCAGGCCCTGCTGGACTCTGGGAGCCTGGTAACTCTGGTCCATGAGTCGTTGGTAACAGAAAAACTCCCAGAAGGGCGAACCCTTACCATTGTCTGTATACATGGGGATCGCGGGAGTATCCCACTACTAAGGTTACCCTGACGGTGGGTGGGAAAGAGGTGCCACATGTCGTGGGAGTGGGGAGCGGCTCCCTTATGCCGCAATATTGGGGAGGGACTTTCCCTGTTCTGGTCTTTGTGGAGGAGCGGGTTGCCTACTTGTGGGGAAGAAAAATGTCCGGGTCCCGAACCTGAGGACCCCGAAGCAGAGACACCAGCAGTAGGGGTGACCACTACTTCCGTGATAGAGGGAGACAACCCCACTAAGTGTAATGGTGGGAGGCGTGGAGGGCTTGCCACCGGGACCGGAGTGGCAGACCTCAACGTCTCCGGAGAAAATTTTGGGACCGCACAACACCGGGACCAAACCCTAGCCAGGGCCTGGGAGAACGTTGTGGTAATTGATGGTAAACCCCAAAAACCTGGGGCGGAGTTAATGCTTCCCCGTTTTGTTGTTCACCAGGAAATGTTGTATCGGGTGAACCAAATCCGGGGTGAGAATATTGAACAGTTGGTGGTGCCCACGGCGTACCGCAAGCTCGTTATGGAGCTTGCCCACCAACATGTTCTTGGGGACACTGGGATGGCAGAAAACCCAGGACCGCATACTGCAGCGGTTTTATTGGCCCAGTGTTTTCAAAGAGGTAGAAAAATTATTGTAAGTCCTGTCCAACCTGTCAGGTAAATAGCCCCCAGCCACATTTCCGTAGTCCTCTGGTACCTCTACCAATCATAGAGGTACCGTTTGAAGCGAATCGCTATGGATCTAATAGGGCCCATACCGAAGTCCGCTAGGGGCCACCAACACATTCTGGTCGTTCTCGATTCGCCACTCGGTATCCGGAGGCGGTGCCCCTGCGACATACATCAGCTAAGCTCATAGCTAAGGAGTTAATGGAAATGTTTTCCCGGGTGGGCCTGCCTAAGGAGGTTCTGACAGACCAAGGGACCCCTTTTATGTCCAAGGTTATGAGGGAACTGTGTAAATTGCTGCGTATAAAACAGTTGCGGACGTCCGTTTACCATCCATAAGCGGATGGTCTCGTCGAAAGAGTTTAACCAAGCGTTAAAAAATATGTTAAAAGGGTGGTGTCTAGAGATGGGAAGGACTGGGACCTGCTTCTGCCCTATCTCATGTTCGCAGTGCGAGAGGTGCCCCAGGCCTCTACTGGGTTCTCGCCCTTCGAACTGCTTTATGGCAGACACCCTCGGGGCCTGTTAGACATTGCCAAGGAAGCGTGGGAACAACAACCCGTCCCCCACAAAAGTGTCATTGAGTATGTCACCCAGATGCAGGAACGGATGGAAAGGGTGTTGCCGCTGGTCCGGGAGCATATGGAGGCAGCGCAACAAGCTCAGAGTAGGGTGTATAATCGTCAGGCTCGAGTGCGGGATTTCAATCCGGGAGATCGGGTTTTGGTTCTGGTACCTACCCTTGACAGCAAGTTCCTAGCTAGGTGGCAGGGGCCCTATGAGGTGATCGAGAAGGTAGGGAAGTAAATTACAAAGTACACCAGCCAGGGCGGCGCAAGCCGAGCAGGTGTACCATGTGAATTTACTAAAGCCGTGGAAAGATAGGGACTCGTCCGACAACAGCCCCCGTCCAGGGCTTCTAGGTGAAAGGGTCCAGCCCCACAGTTTGAGGCCTGTGACGCAGTAACCACGGTAAAAATTGCAGACAGCCTGTCTTCCAAACAAGTTCAGGAGGTAAGGGAGTTCATCAGTCGGAACACGGATGTGTTCTCGGACCTCCCTGGCCGCACTTCCCTCATCCAACATGATATCGTCACGGAGCCTCAGGCCAAGATCCGGTTAAAACCATACCGGGTACCCGAGGCTCGGCGGCAGACCATCGCGGAGGAAGTGCAATTAATGTTGAAGCTTGATGTCATTGAGGAGTCGAAAAGTGAATGGGCAAGTCCCATAGTCCTAATACCCAAGCCAGATGGGACGTTGCGGTTCTGCAACGATTTTCATAAGTTAAATGAAGTGTCCAAGTTTGATGCGTATCCCATGCCCGGGTAGACGAGCTTGTTGAGAATTTAGGGCAAGCCCGTTATTTTTCTGTGCTAGACCTCACTAAAGGGTACTGGCAGGTACCCATAACGGAGTCGGCCAAGGAAAAAACTGCTTTTGTTACCCGCAGGGCCTGTATCATTACAAGGTATTACCCTTTGGCCTGCATGGCGCCCTGCCACTTTCAAGGTTAATGGACATTGTGCTGCGACCTCATCGTCGGTGCGCCTCGGCCTACTTAGATGATGTAGTCATCCACAGCACCGACTGGGAAAGCCATTTGCCCAAAGTACAGGCGGTAGTGGATGCCCTGAGAAAAGCTGGACTAACCGCTAATCCAAAAAAGTGTGCCATTGGGTTAGAAGAGACCAAGTATCTGGGGTATGTCATTGGGCGGGAGTCATCAAACCTCAGGTAAATAAGATAGAGGCAATACGTAATTGGCCCGACCGGTCACCACCAGGCAGGTAAAATCGTTCCTGGGGATTGTAGGGTACTACATGAGGTTTGTGCCCCACTTTGCCACGATAGCAGCACCATTGACAGACCTGTTGAAGGGACGGAAGTCCGGAAAGGTTCACTGGAGTGAGAAGGCAGAAGAGGCTTTCTCTGCATTGAAGTCGGCCCTGTGTGGGTCCCGGTTTTGGTGACACCCGACTTCAACAGGGAGTTCATAGTACAGACGGATGCCTCGGAGGTAGGCCTCGGCGCTGTACTGTCTCAGGAAGTCAACGGCGAAGAACATCCCGTTGTCTTCCTGAGCCGTAAGCTCAACCCAGCCGAGACCAGGTATAGTATAGTGGAGAGGGAGTGCCTGGCTATCAAGTGGGCACTCGAGTCTCTCCGCTATTACTTGTTAGGGAGGAAGTTCCGTCTGGTGACCGACCATTCCCCTCTCAAGTGGATGAGCCAGGCCAAGGAGAGGAATGCTCGGGTCACCAGGTGGTTCCTGTCCTTACAGAACTTCAAGTTCTCAGTAGAACACCGGGCAGGCCGCTTGCAGGGTAGCAGCGGATGCCCTGTCCCAGCGTCCACTGTCTCATGTGTGTTCACCCCCTCAGGGTTGAACAAAGGGAGGTATGTAAGAGGGCGCAAGGTTCCGTCATCGACGGAAGGTGCGTGTCACCGAGGTTCCAGGCCTCGGTGAGATAAGAACCAGATTTTTGTGTCAGCAGCAGCTAGTGCTGCTTGACACATTGATATTTAGTATGGCTACAAAGCCAGAATGGTAGAGGAGGTAGTGGTGGCGGCGGGTTGAGGGGGGGTGGGAGGGGGGCGGGTTAGAGGGGGGGGCCCATGATTCGGTTTCGCACCGGGGCCCCATGGATTGTGTGTACGCCACTGCATGTAAGGCTACTTTCACACTGGCGTTTTGGATTCTGTTTGTGAGATCCGTTTCAGGGCTCTCACAAACAGTCCAAAACGGATCAGTTCAGCCCCAATGCATTCTGAATGGATAAGGATCCGCTCAGAATGCATCAGTTCGGCTCTGTTCAGTCTGCATTCCGTTCTGGAGGAGGACACCAAAACGCAGCTTGCAGCGTTTTGGTGTCCGTCTGACGATGCGGAGCCGAACGGATCCGTTTTGACTTATAATGTAAGTCAATGGGACGGATCCGTTTTCAATGACACAATATGGTGCATTTGAAAACGGATCCGTTCCCCATTCACTTTCAATGTAATTCAAAACGGATCCGTTTTGGACTTTGTCATTTTTTTTAAACCTAATGCAAACGGATCCGTTCTGAATGGATACAACCGTTTGCATTATAGGTGCGGATCCGTCTGTGCAAATACCAGACGGATCAGCACCTAATGCCAGTGTGAAAGTACCCTAAGATGTAATTTTATATTGATGAATTAATTTTATCCACAGCATAATATAGTAAACCTACAAACCTAGAGATCAACACATTTACTACAGTTGTGTAGAAATACAACTCCTACAAGAAAATGATACACACCACAAAAAAACAGTCTTTATTAACCCTTTCCCAACATCCGTCATATATGTATGGTGCATGGGGAAGTAACTCCCAACAGCCGCCATACAGGTACGGTGCGCTGATCGGGTGGGTGCAAAAGCTGCACCCCCCCATCAGCAGCAGGAGTCTGACTGTTCCTGACAGCCATGCCCCTGCTGTATATGCCGGCATCGGTAAATACACCGATGCCGGCACTTTAAACCTTTGTACACCGTTGTCAGCGATGACCATGGCATGTACGTGGTTTGTGGAGAGAGGGGGCTACCTCCCTGTCCTCATCGGGTCCCCAAAGGTGAGAAGGCAGGCTTGCCTTCTATGGAAGCCGGTGAGATCCTGCCCTCTGGGTCTCACAGGCAAACAGCTTGTCAGTGTATTACACTGTTAATACACTGACAGCCAATGCATTATAATACACGTGTAATACATGGTAGATTGGATCAGAACCCCAAAAGTTATTGTCCCAAAAATAGAACAAAAATATAATGTAAAAATAATTGTTTTTCATAATAAAAAAATTAAAGTTTCAAGAAAAAAAACCTGCCCATTTTCCATAATAAATGAAACAATCAAATTATAAAAAAAAACAGACATAGGTATTATCGTGTCCTGTAATGACCGACTCTATAAAAATATCATATGACCTACCCTGTCACATGACCAGAGTAAAAAAAAAATTAATTGGCAGAAAAATAAAATATGGCTCTTGGAAAATGAAAAGTTTTTAAAAATGTTTTTATTGTGTAAGATCGCAAACAAAAATTAAAATATAGACATATTTGGTATCGCTGCTTCCATGATGATCTGCTCTATAAAAATAGCTCTTGATCTAGCCTATCAGATGAACGCCATAAAAAATGCACCAATATAGCCATTTTATGTCAATTATGGCTCTCAGAAAATGGCAACACACAAGATCGCAAAAAAAAAAAGACTTAGATATCACTGCATCTGTAATGAGCTGCTCTATAAAAATATCTAATAGTCTACCCCTTCAGGTGAATGCTGTAAAAAAAAATTCTAAAAAAACTATATCAAAACATTTTTTGTCACCTTGCCTTACAAAAAGAATAGTAGCGTGCGGTCAAAAAGTGCCATGTAACGCAAAATGGTACCAATGAAAATGTCAACTCATCCTCCAAAAAATGATGACACATGGTCGTAACCATGGAAACGAGCAGTGTATAATGTGATGGAAAAATTAATCCAGCCAGCAAAGGAGGCAATATGGACAATCACAATACATTAGTAAGAGCCTTGTATTAACTTTCTCTACATGATAAAGGCCATTTGCTGAAGTGACACAACCCCTTTAACCACTACAGGACCGCCTAACGCACGGATGCGTCCGGCAGGCGGTCCTGTAGTTCTGGGATGACGCCTCGGCGCATCATCTCGCGAGACGCGAGACTTCCTGTGAACGCGCACGCGTTCACAGTGCCGCGCGTCTCAGGAGTTCAACTACTGCCAAGGTGCGCAAAGGGGCCCAAATTCCAATGAGTACCTTTAGGATTTCACAGGGCATTTTTACGCATTTGGATTCTCACGCTTTAGGGCCCCTAAAATGCCAGGGCAGTATAAATACCCCACAAGTGACCCCATTTTGGAAAGAAGACACCCCAAGGTATTCCATGAGGGGCATGGTGAGTCCACAGAATTTAGTTTTTTTGGCACAAGTTAGCGGAAACTGATATTGTATTTTTTTTTTTGTTTTGTTTTTTACAAAGTCTCATATTCCACTAACTTGTGACAAAAATAAAATTTTACATGAACTCTCCATACCCCTCACGGAATACCTTGGGGTGTCTTCTTTCTAAAATTGGGTCACATGTGGGGTATTTATTCTGTCCTGGCATTTTAGGGGCCCCTAAAGCGTGAGAAGAAGTCTGGAATGCAAATGGGTAAAAATGCCCTGTGAAATTCTAAAGGTACTCATTGGAATTAGGGCCCCTTTGCACACCCAGGCTGCAAAAAAGTGTCACTCATGTGGCATCGTCGTCCTCAGGAGAAGTAGGGCAATGTGTTTTGGGGTGTATTTTTATATATACCCATACCTTGTGTAAGAAATATCTCTGTAAACGACAACTTTTTAATTTTTTTTATACAAAGTTGACAATTTACAGAGATATTTCTCTCACCCAACATGAGTATATGTAAAAATACACCCCAAAACACATTGCCCTACTTCTCCTGAGTACGGCGATACCACATGAGTGACACTTTTTTGCAGCCTGGGTGCGCAAAGGGGCCCAAATTCCAACGAGTACCTTTAGGTTTTACATGGCGGCTCACAATTTAGCCCCGCCCAAAATGCCAGTACAGTAAACACACCCCACAAATGACCCCATTTCGGAAAGTAGACACCCCAAGGTATTCACTGAGGGGCATAGTGAGTCCGTCTGAGATTTTGTTTTTTTTTGCCAGAAGTTAGCAGAAATTGAAACTTTATTTTATTTATTTTTTCCTCAGAAAGTGTCATTTTCCGCTAACTTGTGAAAAAAAATGAAATTATACATGAACTCACCATGCCCCTGCGTGAATACTTTGGGGTGTCTTCTTTCTTAAATTGTGTCATTTGGGGGGTATTTATACTATCCTGACATTCTAGCACCTGAAGAAACATGACAGGTGCTCAGAAAGTCAGAGCTGCTTCAAAATGCCGAAATTCACTTTTTTGCACCATAGTTTGTAAACGCTATAACTTTTACCCAAACCAATAAATATACACTTATTGGATTTTTTTTTTTATCAAAGACATGTAGAACAATAAATTTAGAGAAAAATTTATATAGAAATCTATTTTTTTTTTAATTTTACAACAGAAAGTGAAAAATGTCATTTTTTTTGCAAAAATGTCCTTACATTTTTATTAATAGCAAAAAAAGTAAAAATGTCAGCAACAATGAAATGCCACCAAATGAAAGCTCTATTAGTGAGAAGAAAAGGAGGTAAAATTCATTTGGGTGGTAAATTGCATGACGGAGGAATAAACGGTGAAAGTAGCGTAGTGCAGAATTGTAAAAAGTGGCCTGGTCATTAAGGCCTCTTGCACACGGGCGTCATGTTTGACGCCCGGATAAGATGCAGGTGCGTTGCGGGAATCGCCGCGATTTTTCCGCGCGTGTGCTAACGTTTGTAGTGCGTTGAACACGCGCGTGAAAAAATCCGCATGCTTGGTACCCAGACCCGAAGTCAGACTTCATCACTGAAGTCTGGTTTCGGGATGAGTATTCTGTATGTGTAATTATTTTCCTTTATAACATAGTTATAAGGGAAAATAATCGCATTCAAATTACAGAATGCAATGTGCCCCGGGCTTTAAAGGGTTAAAAATAATAAGAGTGAACTTACCTTCTCCCATTGTACAGCGCAGAGCCCCAGAACGTCTTCTCTCTTGATAGTTTTGTTGCTTGAGGACCTGTGGTGACGTCACAGGGTCACATGGTCCAATCATAGAAGCATTTGAGTGGACCATGTGACCCATGTGATCCTGTGACATCACGGCAGGTCCTTCATCCGTTGAAGGACCTGCCGTGATGTCACAGGATCACATGGGTCACATGGTCCACTCAAATGCTTCTATGATTGGACCATGTGACCCTGTGACGTCACCACAGGTCCTCAAGCAACAAAACTATCAAGAGAGAAGACATTCTGAGGCTCTGCGCTAATGGGAGAAGGTAAGTTCACTCTTATTATTTTTAACCCTTTAAAGCCCGGGCACATTGCATTCTGTGATTTGAATGCGATTATTTTCCTTATAACTATGTTATAAAGGAAAATAATAACGATCGGGTCCCCATCCCGATCGTATCCTAGCAACCATGCGGGAAAATCGCAACGCATCCGCACATGATTGCGGATGCTTGCGATTTTC
This sequence comes from Bufotes viridis, assembly GCA_033119425.1. Classification (NCBI taxonomy): domain Eukaryota; kingdom Metazoa; phylum Chordata; class Amphibia; order Anura; family Bufonidae; genus Bufotes; species Bufotes viridis. The sequence goes on from CM065590.1 coordinate 102,864,018, forward strand.
CCGCAGCCCCATTCACTTCTATGGGGCCTGCGTTCCGTGTAAAACGCAGAAACTGGAGCATGCTGCGATTTTCACGCAACGCAGAAGTGATGCGTGAAAATCACCGCTCATGTGCACAGCCCCATAGAAATGAATGGGTCCGGATTCAGTGCGGGTGCAATGCGTCCTCCTCACGCATTGCACCCGCGCGGAAAACTCGCCCGTGTGAAAGGGGCCTAAGGGTGTTTAAGCTAGGGGGACTGAAGTGGTTAAAGGATCACTCTGGATAAATGGTAAAAATGAATCTCTTGGTTAAAATCATGTAGGTATACATGCCCCCAAAGTTTCATTCCCATGAATGGTGCCATGACAGATATGTCCTGCTGTCCCCCTTCTAGGCTGCAACTTGTGCTGCATAACCGCAGTGCTGTTGTGCGCCTCTTCAGAGCCAACATAAGAAATATACACAGACAGCATCACATAATGTGACAATGATGACTACTCTCCTGCAGGATACTAACAGGACAGCAGTGATGATCAAGTTAGGCTACATGCAGACGGCCGTTCCATGTTTTGCACGAAATTGCGCAAATATTTTATGATTTTGGCTTAAAAAAATGCTGAAAAAATCCAGAATTCTGCTAATATTCCTCTGTTATAGCCGTTTTTGCAGTCTGCAAAAAACACAGATACCGGTCTTGTCCGATACGTCCTGCCATTTATAGAACTGTCCTTTCCTTGTCCATAATATGGACAAGAATAGGACATGTTCTATTTTTTTGCGAGTGCTGACGGAATGAACATACGGATGCAGACAGCACACGAGTGAGTCCACCTCCAACCTGCAAAACATGGGGATTTGATGCGAAAAAAACAACAGTCATGTGCGTGAGCCCTTATTCACATCTCAGTGTTTTGGTCAGTGATTTCCATCAATTAGGCCCCTTTCACATGGGCAAGAATTCCACACGGGTGCCATGCGTGACGTGAACGCATTGCACCCGCACTGAATGCGGACCCATTCACTTCAATGGGCCTGTGTACATGAGCCGCGATTTTCACGCATCACTTGTGTGTTGCGTGAAAATCGCAGCATGTTCTATATTCTGCATTTTTCACGCAGGCCCCTAGAAATGAATGGGGCTGCGTGAAAATTGCACAGCATCCGCAAGCAAGTGCGGATGCAATGCGATTTTCACGCATGGTTGCTAGAAGAAGATGTAAGTATAACCATGTTATGAGGGAAAATAATAAAATCTGTACAACACCAACTTCAATGAAGTTCGGGTCTGGGTACCACATTCAGTTTTTTCTCACGTGTGTGCAAAACGCATTGCACTCGCGAGGAAAAAAATGAGCAACGGAAGGCAATCGCAGTCCAAACTGACTGAAATTGCGTCCCTACTCGCGAGGGTTTCCCGCAATGCGCCCGCATCGCATCCGGCCCTCACCCGCGACGCCCGTCTGAAAGAGGCCTTATTGTGAGCCTACACACAAATAAGGTATAATTGGAAGTATTTGCTCCTGTTCTTTGTTTTTGGCCCAAACCTGGTTTTGGCTCACAATCACCGAAGGAAATCACTGATCAAACACTGACCGAATACTGACTGTGTGAAAGCGGCCTAATTATGTATCAATTAACAAACAAATACAGATATACCAAGCACCTGCTTTGTGTGCCAACTACCGCCATCAACCTGCATCACAATCAATGCTAGTCAATGAGCAGCAAATTGCATAGCAATTAGTAAGGCAGCATGTGCCTTTTTTTAGGCTGGCGCTTGCTCAATCGCATGGTGTGATTTTCGTTGTTGACAATAATGCTTATCTTGTGCAATTTGCTATTCAAATGCTCAGCCATGCGCACAATGGCATATAGTCATCTGAGCAAGGTAGATTGAGTAACGTCTGGTAGGTGAAGTGTCCAGCCAGTGATGGACATTGAGAGCACAAAGCAGAGCTTGAAAATGCCAACAGTACACATGATGCATCCTGGAACATGGCTGGTGTGAGGTGTCAAATATGAGGATATGTTGACCACCGTCCTACTGCACCAAAACTAAGCAAGTCATCGTCCTGGAATTAGGGGTAAGGAAGTAGACTTTTTTTTTTGTAATTGGCCATGAAGACAAAGCATCGCTCAAATATCACACGCTCTTTGTGTGAGAGATGTATTCTTTGAACACATTTGTACATTAAGAAGGAGTTAAAGGCATGGTAGTGTTCATGCGTGATTCACTGCACACTAGATGGCGCCAGAAAGCTAGGCTATGGCTCCTAGGTTCGGAATAACAATCTAAAGTTTGAAGCTGGTGGTTTGTTAGGCTTTCAGTCAGGGTGAGACTAGGAATAAAAAGCAGCAGCCGTGGCACACAGAGCAAAGCAGCCCAATACTGAGAGTGTGCAAAGTAATAAATAAAATCTATTTTACAGAAGGCGCCATTATTCCAGCAGAATCTTTTCCTTGAGCATTTCAATGATGTTCCTGACCTAGAGGCAGCAGTAAGCGGTGAGGTTGTCCCATGTAGTGTCTGCAGCCTGGAGCAATCATATTGATGCTCCTTGAATTAGTAGATAAGCACCATAGTCCCCCTTCTAACACACATTATATGGTTTATGACCTCAATATCATATCCAGTTCTAGATACTAGAGGATTTTTTTTTATCCTTTGAAAACTGGAATAAATACAATAAATTAAGAACTAAAAATTTAAATAAGTAAAAATATGTACATTTAATGTATTAAAGCTGAACGATTTTTACCAACAGATATATTTCCCGTAGCATTGTGTGTTTCCTGCTGCTCTGTGGTTAAGGCCTCATGCACATGGCTTTTGTTCGGCCGTTCCGTGCATTGGGGGCCACAATTCATGCGCCTGCCGCGATGGATCCAGACCCATTCAACTTGAATGGGTCTGTGATCCGTCCGCACAGCAAAAAATATTTTTTTTGTGGTGCAGAGGCACGGATAGCGGCCCCATTCAAGATGCGGGGTGCACATGGCCAGTGTCAGTATATTGTGGACCCGCTGTTTGCGGGTTGCAATACGGCCACGGCCGGGCAACCGCCGTGTGCATGAGCTCTAAGGCTGAGTTCACGCTTCAGTTATTTGGTCAGTTATTTCCATCAGTGATCGTGAGCCAAAACCTGTAGTGAAGATTACACAGAGATAAGGAATAATAGAAAGATTTACACTTGTTCTGCGTTTTTGACCCGCACCTTTTGGCTCACCATAACTGATGGAAATAACCGGACCAAATAACTGAAGTGTGAACTCAGCCTAAGTGATTCTGTGCGGATGCAAGGATCAGTGCTCGTGGGATTTTGGTTCTGCCTTATGGGTCCTGTAAAATAATAATAATAAAAAAAAACTCTTCACCTTCAACAACCTCTTCTGATCCAGCTATACTGCTCCTTTATCTTCCTCGAGCTGCAGCCAGTGATATATTGTTCTGATATGTTATTTCAGTGGTGACTTCCTGTATACTGCTGCAGCCAATTACTGGCCTCAGTGGTGTATGGCCTGAGGCTGCTAAGACCAGTGATTGGCTGCAGCGTTATTTGGGACATCACTGCAACATATCACTGAACGCAGCCAAGGCAAGAGGAGGGCGCGGTGGTGCTGGATCGGAGGGGTTGGTGAAGGTAATCTAATATTTTACTGGACTCACAGCAGATTCCATAAAAATAAAAAAAAATCCGGAATGCTTTTACTTATCCAGGCCATTCTAAGATTGTTTTCTTGTGACACATCGTAACTTTATGTTAGTGGTGAATTTAAGTTGATAAGTTTTACCTTTATGTATTAATAAAAATCCGAAATTTACAGAAAATTTAGAAAAATTAGCAATTTTCTAAATAAGAATTTCTCTGACTATAAGACAAATGGTGATTCCTCACAAAATAGTTATTAATTAACATTCCCCGTATGTCTACTTGGCATCGTTTTGTAAAATTTTTTTGCACGCGTGTGTGAAAAATCGCCATGTTTGGTACTCAGACCCGAAGCCGGACTTCATCACTGAAGTCCGGTTTCGGGTAGAGTATTCTGTAGATTTTATTATTTTCCCTTATAACATAGTTATAAAGGAAAATAATAGCATTCTCAATAGAGAATGCAAAGTAAAAAGGGCACTAGAGGGTTAAAAATAATAAAAACATAAACTTACCCCCTCCATTTGATCGGGTAGCAGCCGGTTACCTGTCTCCTGCTCTGTATTCAGCCGGGAAGGGGGTGAAGGACCTTCCGTGACGTCACTGGGTCACATGGTCCAATCACCTGCTGGTCCAATCACCATTGCCATCTGTAATGCACAAAAGGGACCCCATTTTGGAAACTACACCCCTCAAGGAACTGTTTGAGGGATGAAGTGAATGAAAATCACTTGCATCGCCAAATACTAACATCCATACCATTTTGTTTTTTTTACCAATGTGCATGTAGCCTGAAAGAGTAATGCAGACCATAGTATGCCTATGGAACGGAAAGGCAAAAAAGAATAAAGGTTCCCAACCGCATGGTGTTTTACTGAAGAAGAGAAACCTTTCTAGAAACCTTACTATCCATTGTTAGGCCTCGTTCACATTTCCGTTTTTCACTGACGTGTGCTGTCCGCATTTTTCTTCAATCAAACATAGTAGCAAACACAGTAGCAAACATGACTGTAGAGGTTAAATGTAAATGTTACTGAGCTGGATGGATAAAATGCTTCCGTAGACATAATTGTATTGCAATATTTGCCAGTCTTTTATAATCATGCTCATTCTCATAAACGTCATTGTCCCCAGCTGCTCCTTTAAGATTACTAATGTTTGAAATGGATTTGATAAGAATAACGTGAAGTATATCCATCAATTTTTAGGCCTGATGCATACAACTGTATTTTACATCTGTGTCCGATCTGATTATTTGCTGATTGAACACAGACCCATTCTTTTGTATGGGTCTGCTAAAAAAAAATCATATTATAGTACATGTCCATTTTGTGGACAAGAATAGATATTTCTATTAATGGGGGTGAGAAAAATGCAGATTGGACACAAAAGGTTACCGTATTTTGCTGATCTGTGGTTTGCAGACCGCGATATGGACACAGTCGTGTGCATGAGGCCTCATTGTAATTTTTTTTTTACTTTACATTGTACAAAATATGATGCAAGATACATACTGTATGTACAATCAATCCAAAGGATTTAAAATTCCTCAAGAAGAGGGAAAAAAGAAAAGAAAGAGAGCAATAAAAAGAAGAGGAACACATTTCATTCTAATGAATCCCAGTTTATAACCTTTGAAGAGAGTGTTATAATATATCCATCTATTCCATCTTTCCTGAAACATGCTTCTTTTTGATTGTTCCTCCATTCCAATCTAATATTTCGGTCTAAGGTACACACTTACTTTACGCTGCCTTGAAAAAGTATTCATACCCCTTGAACTTTTAAAAAACTATTTCACATTACACCCACAAACTTAAATGTATTTTATTGGGATTTTATGTGTTGGACCATCACAAAGTAATAAGTATGTGTGAAGTGAAAAGAAAATGATACATGATTTTCAGAAGTTTTAATAAATAAAAATCTGGAAAGTATAGCATGCATTTGTATTTATCCCCCCTGAGTCAATGATTTTTAGGACCACCTTTCGGTGCAATTACAACTGCAAATCTTTTGGGGGTATGTCTCTACCAGTTTTGCACATCTAGATGCTGACATTTTTTCAAATAGCTCAAACTCAGTCAGATTAGATGGAGAGCATCTGTGAATGGCAATTTTCCAGTCTTGCCACAGATATTCAATGGGATTAAGGTCTGGGCTTTGACTGGGCCATTCTAACACATCAATCTGCTTTGATCTATTCCATTGTAGCTCTCACTGTTCGTATGTTTAGGGTCGTTATTCTACTGGAAGGTAAACCTACACCCCACTCTCAAGTCTTTTGCAGTCTCTACCATTTTTTTCTCCAGGATTGCGCTGTATTTATATCTTCACATCAAGTCTGACCAGCTTCCCTGTCCCTAGTGAAGAAAAGCATCCCCAGAGCATGATACTGCCATCACCACGTTTCATGATGGGGATGGTGTTCAGGATGACGTGCAGTGTTAGTTTTCCGCCGCACATAGCATTTTGCATTTAGGCCAAACAATTCAACTTTGGTCTTGTCTGAATGGAGAACCTTCTTCCACATGCTTGCTGTGTCCCCTACATAGCTTGAGGCAAACTGCAAATTAGACTTCTCATGGCTTGCTTTCAAAAATTCTTCTTGCCACTCTTCCGTAAAGACCAGATTTGTGGAGTACACGACTAATAGTTGTCCTGTGGACAGATTCTGACACCTAAACTGTGGATCTCCCCAGCTCCTCCAGAGTGACCATGGGCCTCTTGACTGCTTCTCTAATTAGTGCCCTCCTTGCCTGGGCTGTCAGATAACGTGGAGGCCATATCTTGGTAGGTTTGGAGTTGTGCTGTACTTTGTGAGATGTTCAGAACTTAGGATATTTTTTTATAACCTAACCCTGCTTTATACTTCACCACAACTTTATCCTTGACCTGTCTGGTGTGTTCCTTGGTATTTCATGATACTGTTTGATCACTAATGTTCTCTAACAATCCTCTGAGGCCTTCATAGAATAGCTGTCGCTATACTGAGAATAAATTACACACAGGTGGACTTTTTTTACTAAGTTGGTGACTTATGAAGGCAATTGGTCACACCCATTATTGACTGTTATTTAGTGGTATTAGAGTACAGTTTCCAGATTTTATTTATTTTGAAACCCATGTATCATTTTCACTTCATACATACTTGCTACTTTGTGTTGGACGTTCACATAAAATTCCAATAAAATATATTTAAGTTTGTAGGTGTAACGTGAAAAAAAGTGAAAAAGTACAAGGGGTATGAATACTTTTTCAAGGCACTGTATATATAACTTCCCAAATATCCTCCATGATTCTTAATATTCAAACTTCTTAAAAGCAAGGTACATGCAGCATCCAGAACTCAACAGAACACTCATCTTGCTTTCATTCCATCCTCATATTTAGTAATGTGATAATATGACTCAAAATTGATAAAAGGGTATTCCCATTAAAGACTTTTTGGTACATACACAGCATAGGCCATGTCTGATAGATAAATCTATATCTGGAAAGAGCCTTCCGACCCCATCCTGCCTCGATGCTTAGCTGCTTCTATAATCCCATTTCTGTGTATACTTCACATTACCTTTTAACCTGACTGGTAATCTTGTTATATACCACCAGTGTTCCTTTTTTAAAAGCCTCCAATTTTGAGGATTCAGCATCATATTTTAGGATTTCAGCTATTAAGTTATACTGACATGCTACAGTTTGCATATGCATGTATCCAAAAGCACATTTCCTTTTAAAGGGGTTGATCAGTTTATATAACTAACTGCACAGCTGCTCGTAACACAGATGTTTAATATGAATAATTTATGTTTACACACGGGTCCACTAACCTGCATGCCAGCACTGTGATGGAAACATGGCTGCTGATAAAGGGTTTTGTCCATCAGCAGCCTCTGTTTATTTACACTAAGGATGGACAGGGGAACTGGTGCATGCGCAGTCTCTCCCCAATGTCAGTGAATGGAGGCCGCTTATGGACAGAACCTTCCATCAGCAGCCATGATCCCAGCGCAGTGCCGGCATGCAGGTCAGGGAACCTGCATGTAACAATTAATTATTCATATTAAACTACCAGACATCAATACTGATTTCTAAGACTTTTAAACTGAGGACCTATCCTCAGGATAAGTCATCAGTATCTGGTCTGTGGGGGACTCCCGTTGACCAGCTGTTTGAGAAGGCCGCCCTGCTCCTGTAAGAGCAGTAGCCTTGTCGCATCTTACCAAACACAGTACAGGAGTGGCGGTGCCTTCTCAAATAGCTGATCGGTGGGTTCCTAAGTGTTGGACCCCCACTGATCAGATACTGATAACCTATGCAGAGGACAGGTCATCAGTAAAAATATCTCTGAAAACCCTTTGAATGATACTTATTACTAACTGCATAAATGTGCTGTTACCAGCGCATTTGCAGCTGGTGATATAAACTGGCCAACCCCTTTAAGTCCTCAAAGGGTATTAACCTTGTTAGAAAACATATCTAATGAGAGATCTCCCTTTTCTAGCCAAATCTATAAAAATCTTATATATGTACATCAAATCAATTCTATAAGCTTACATTCTAGTTATTGAGATAGGGAAATCACAGTTTACTATGTAACACGTTCATAAATCTATCTCTAATACATACATTTATTAGATACAGAATGACCCTACAAGTGAACGTCTGCATGTACTGTATGTCCTGATCTAGAACAGAGAGGCCACTTTCACGGGGAAGTATCTGGACAGTGTGATCCCACTTTCTGATACAAAAGACAGGTAAGAGCAGTGTATTGAGCCATCAGTGTACACATTGTGCATGTTTGGGCTGGTGCTGGAAGCCCAATAACCAAATATTCACAGCACGGTGCTTATAAAAAAACCTTTTCATACATTACACAGAAGAACAGTTGTTTGTGGGCCCAAACCTCTCCCCTCCCACCCTCAAGTCTCTTCCCATCTGGGGACGCTTGTCTGTTTAAAATATATGGAGACCATAGTGAAACACGGGCAGCCTTAATGAAAGCGAGGATTGACGACTACTGTTTAGATGCAGCTCTGGGCTGAGATTCAAATGCAACTCTGAAGTATGGTCTGTGAGTGAGCTCCTGTGGGGAGCAGGGGCACGATCTCATCAAGGAGATCTCTGTAACCCGCTGACGCCAGCAGCACTCAAGGGCTGGAGAAACCTTCCAAACAGAATACACAGACACAGATGTGACTATTATACATGAAGCTCTGTGTAAACCAAGATGCTTTATTTCTCAATACATCCACTAGGCGCTTCTTTTTTTTTTTCTTCTTCTTAAGAGCACTGGCTGCACGTCAGCACCATTTAGGCAGCTTCATTGCAGATGCCAATGAGGCCCCGTGTTTTCTAGCAGCAGGAGCGTAAAAGGTTTATTTTTCTTAAACAATAAGCAATTAGGCTGAACAAACAGTTTTCGAGTGTCCTTCTGCATACCTGTAGACTCTCCAGGGGGTGCAATCTGCTTTGTAGCCTGTAAAACAGAATTGAATATTATAGTCTAGAGGGGTCGAAGTGTTCTTGAAAAAAATGTGTTTCTCAAAGTTCTGTAGAGTACGGATACCCGTCTATACCGCCAATTATTTTCTCAACACATCCTGCTGAGTTGAGCTACAAGATGTGGTGGATTTGGCATGCTGGTGGTTTTAAATCTAGGCGATAACTTCTATTTTTCAAGCTGATGTATTTTATCCAACTCAAGGAGTGGATACAAAGAAAGAGAAGTATAGGTCTCCTTTATACTGGTAGTTCCCTCCCTGGCTTCAGGGATGGATTAGGTTTGAAAAATCCCTAGCATAAAAATCCTGCCATTCCACATAAAAAGTTTGTGTATCAATCATATGCAAAACTCCCCTCTGCCAAAACCAACTGCCTCCCCAATATCTGTAAACTAAAGCCAGACCATGCATGAAAGGCCTGGCTGGAGCAGTTGCACACCCAGAAATTTACTTGGAGAAACACAAACTGCCAACCTCTTCCAACCCCCAGAAGATTCTCAGTCCTTTTCTGTCTGTCAGCCAGCGTCCACAGACTATTCTTATAAGATAAACTAGTTTAACAAATGGAGGGGCTACACCTTTTGGGAAAGGTGGAGAAATAGCCTGGTACCAGTGTATCAGTATAAAATCAATTTATTATATTCCTCATATATAGTTGTGAGTATCCAAATTCCCTTTATAACATATTACATATAACAATACAGTGCATCATACATAACTCTGTGCAAAATGACTCTGTGGAAAAAATGTAGGTCACTGACGCAACCGGAATGAAACAAGCAGTCCGTGCAAAAATATTATAAAAAAGCAGTCCGTGCAAAAATATTATAAAAAAGCAGTCCGTGCAGATAATGCAATGCAAATCAGTATGGACCCCCTTGGCCTTGCTAGTCCCGGGGTATAATAGTGTGCTGTGGCCACTAGGTATCCGTTGTTGTTTCCACTGTAATGGCTCTGTGGAAATGTCCACTTGATGGGTACATACAGTAGTTATTCCAATCCATCCACATATAATATCAAAGTGTCTTACCCCCTCGGGCGTACCTCACTCCGTTTGGTTCCAAGCGCTTGCCAGCTGCAGCGTGTATGTCTCTGCGCGCGGCGTCCCGCGCACTTCCGGGTTTACCGGTTGTGTCAGTGACCTACATTTTTTCCACAGAGTCATTTTGCACAGAGTTATGTATGATGCACTGTATTGTTATATGTAATATGTTATAAAGGGAATTTGGATACTCACAACTATATATGAGGAATATAATAAATTGATTTTATACTGATACACTGGTACCAGGCTATTTCTCCACCTTTCCCAAAAGGTGTAGCCCCTCCATTTGTTAAACTAGTTTCTCCTATACATTTTTGGCTTTAAGGGTAAGCCTTGGAGGTGAGCACCCTAGTCCTCTGACCCACCAGGAGTAGCCACCCAGGCACTCTTTTAACACTCTTTTAACACTTGTTGATATACCCTTACGGGTTGTGCACCTTGGTGGGCAAGATGGACATTTGGGAACATTTGGAGAACAAATACTGAAGAATTGAGAATTTTGATTTTGAATTAGAATGTGAGAACAAACAAGAGGATAGAACTAGAGATGAATTATTCAAAGAATTAGACAAACTTTTACAAAAACAAGTACGCAACAAATGGGAAATTCGTTCCCTAAACCAATATTTGGAAAAAGGAATAATTCCGAAGGGGTTATCTCTTAGTAAAATACCAGCAACCGACCTGGTAGATGGGGAATTTGAAAAGGAATGGCAATTGTTCCTAAAAACACAGTCAGAGACACTAGTTCGGATGGTCATAGAAAGGAGGAATCAAATGATGAAAGAAATTACTGAGAAAATCGATGGTCTAAAAAAGATAATCGAAGTTCTCCCAAAAACTGAAGAGGTCGGAAAATGGGGGGAAAAAATTTGTAAGGGCCTTGATGTATTGGAAAAGGAGATTATTCAGAAAAAATCCAAAAAGTTAAATAGAGCCAGTCAAAACATCAACCGGATCCCGAATAGGGACACCGGGAATAGAGAAATAACACAGGATTCACGGGAAAGGAGGAAAGAAATACAGATAGACCACTATAATGTCACAACCACAAATAGATACGAAACATTGACACAACCACATTTTTTAGATTACACCCCGCCCCATCACAGGACGAGGATGCGACGCACTCCATCTCCATCAAAACACACTACGAGGGAATCAACACAGAGGAATTATACACAGGGAACAGGTCACGATATAGGGACACAACAGGAGGAATACAAGAGGAACACAACCCAAGGGGGATCACACAGACAACAACACAGGAATGTTCACCAAGGAGACAGGCCAAACACAAGGATGCAGACGAGGGGCTATTACGCGCAATATGCAACAGAAAGATCAGAAGGGGGAGACATTCAGGAAAGAAGAAACAATCAGATACAATACAGGAAACATCGAATGTGATCAACCTGAGTAGTATATCTCTAACAAAAGAGCAGGAGAAGTTGATGAATAAGGGACTCAAATTTGCCCCAACAAATTCTTTGGATAGATTCTCTGCATTTGTCGGTGTGGAAAAATTTGTCAGACGCCTATGCCTAAAAAAATATTATATGAAGAACCCGATTGGGAGAGAGGATTCACAAAATGGAGGGGCAGACAGATATTTCCACACAGAACTGAAAGCCAAATCCAAGAAATAACCCAGACAGGAGATTGGAGAGGATATAGCAGCATTTAGGAAAAATGTAGAGGCGGATTTAAGGAAATTGAATAATGCTAAGAGGAGGGGAAATTTGACAATAGGAGAACAAAAGGCACTACGGGAATTAAGGGAAAAGAAGGAAATAACGATTAGACCAGCGGACAAAGGGGGGGCTATAGTGGTTTTAAATACAGATGACTACCTACAAGAATGCAGAAGGCAACTAGCAGACAGTACAACCTACAAATTATTGATGGGTGATCCGACACAGCAATATTACAAAGAATTGAAAGAGTACTGTGAAAAGGGTAAAGAGGGAGGTCTGTTAACATATAATGAATATAAGTTTATAATGACGACAGAAAAACAAGTCCCCTTTTTTCTTTTTTTACTGTATACCAAAGGTTCACAAGAGTTTAGAAGCCCCGCCCGGAAGACCAATAGTATCGGGAATAGGATCTATCTCTTGTAACCTTTCCCAATACCTAGATAGGATATTACAGCCCTTTGTGAAAATGACCCCTTCCTATATAAAGGACTCCACGGATATAATTAAAACATTGGAGGAAATTATCTGGGACAAAAATTGGAGATTGGGCACATTGGATGTGAGTTCCCTATATACCGTTATAGATCACACAAAAGGTGTAGTGGCAATTGATCAACAGTTAACTAGGAATGGAGTCTTTAGAAGGGAACAATTGGACTATATCCTAGAGGGTATTCAACATATTCTCACCCATAATTATTTTGGTTTTGAGCAGGACTATTATGTCCAGACGACAGGGACAGCCATGGGTACCAGATTCGCCCCCAGCTATGCGAATTTATTCCTGGCACAGTGGGAGGCAGAGGTTATTGCCCCCAAGCTGGGGGGGAGTCTGGTACTATGGCGTCGATTCATCGACGACATCATATTCATTTGGCGAGATACGGAGGATACATTGCAAGTTTTCTTAGAGGTGATCAATTCAAATGACAACGGTTTAAGATTTACACCCAGCATTAGCCAGGATCGAATAGAGTTTCTAGACCTAGAAATCCAAGTCAAAAATGATCGACTAATATGCAATACCTTTTTTAAACCGATTGCTAGGAATAGTTTCATCAAATACTCTAGTTGCCACCTACCGAGGTGGCTGATAAATGTCCCCACAGGACAGTTTAGAAGACTAAAACGCAATTGTACAGAAGAATCAAAATTTGAGGAAGAGGCTCAGATACTCAAACAACAATTTATGGAAAAAGGATATCCGGAGGAGAATATAAATAAGTCTTTGAATAAGGTTAGAAGCATGGAAAGGAGTAATTTTTTTAATCCTAAGAAAGGTGAAGGGAAAGAGGAAGTCCTAAGATTGATTCTACCATTCCACTCGCAACATAGAACTGTGGAAAGAATAATCCAGAGACACTGGCACCACCTTAGGAACGATAAAATAATTGGAGCATATATAGGTGAAGGACCACAGATAGCATACACGAAAGCAGCAAATTTAGGGAATAAAATAGCCCCCTCAATAGGAAGAAGAGATCCGGTGGGAATCAGAACATGGTTGAATCTATCTGGTTTCTTCAGATGTGGGAGGTGTGCAGGTTGTAGGGTCACATCATTTCCCAGAAAAACAACTAAAGTAGACTCTGTTAGAAATAAATTCTCTATAGAAATTAAAGAGGGTTTAACCTGCAACTCTACTGATGTAATCTATGTAATCCAATGTCCATGCCCCAAACAATATGTGGGGAGAACAAAGAGACCCATGAAGAAAAGAATCTCTGAACATCTGGCCAATATTAGGAAGGGTTACCAACTACATTCACTATCGAAACACTTCAAGGAGTGCCACAATTGTGACCCCTCATCACTGAAGTTTGCAGCGATAGAAAAGATTAGGAAAACGTGGAGAGGGGGAAACCACATAGCCAGGATGTCTCGTCAAGAATCGAGGAGGATTTTCGATCTTGATACAGTGGTACCTAGAGGACTGAACGCCGAGTACGAAATATTCGGGTTTCTGTGAGGTGTGGGACTGTTGATGACGGGACATCGAAGTCAGGTCGTTTTATCGACACTCCGATCTCCCCTCCTTATCAGTCCCGCACCTCCTTACATCGATCAACTTCTATCATAAGAAACCCGAGCGTTTAGACCTTACATTTCATGAAAGTTGAGGTATTCCTAGCTGTTTTCAAAGTTCCTGAAATTTTAACTATTTGAGTGCAAGTAATTCAATATATGCATTTTTATCAGCATTTTTATCAGTATTATTAAACGGGATCACAGGTATATATCCGGTATCATCTTTGATGAAATATGATGTTTTTAGGATTCACAAGTATTTTTATTTCCATTTTTATTTCGATTTTCATTTTCATATTTATTAGGATGCACATATATGTATGTTTATGGTGCCGAGTTTGCATGTAATGATATATACACCAAGAGGTTGGGGGGATCCAATTGATCCAGTCCAAGTTTTTTCACACAATCCACTTATGACGTGCAATGGGAGGAGCTATGGATCTATTTAAGGTGGACGTATACTCACTGCTGATTAACCACTGAGGAAGGGGTTGAACCCCGAAACGCGTCTGGTGTGCACAGCAGTGAGAACAGGAGCTACATTCACACCCACATCGGAGGTGCGATTCCGTTCCCCACAAAAGGCATCACCCACTCCTATCTAACAACAGGATCTCGTAAAATCGAAAGATACGTGCGCAAGCGCAGTGAAGCTCTGCCGTCAGTACCGGGTCACGTGGGACGCCGCGGGTAAACCCGGAAGTGCGCGGGACGCCGCGCGCAGAGACATACACGCTGCAGCTGGCAAGCGCTTGGAACCAAACGGAGTGAGGTACGCCCGAGGGGGTAAGACACTTTGATATTATATGTGGATGGATTGGAATAACTACTGTATGTACCCATCAAGTGGACATTTCCACAGAGCCATTACAGTGGAAACAACAACGGATACCTAGTGGCCACAGCACACTATTATACCCCGGGACTAGCAAGGCCAAGGGGGTCCATACTGATTTGCATTGCATTATCTGCACGGACTGCTTTTTACAATATTTTATAGTATTTTTGCACGGACTGCTTGTTTTATTCTGGTTGCGTCAGTGACCTACATTTTTTCCACAGAGTCATTTTGCACAGAGTTATGTATGATGCACTGTATTGTTATATGTAATATGTTATAAAGGGAATTTGGATACTCACAACTATATATGAGGAATACAATAAATTGATTTTATACTGATACACTGGTACCAGGCTATTTCTCCACCTTTCCCAAAAGGTGTAGCCCCTCCATTTGTTAAACTAGTTTCTCCTATACATTTTTGGCTTTAAGGGTAAGCCTTGGAGGTGAGCACCCTAGTCCTCTGACCCACCAGGAGTAGCCACCCAGGCACTCTTTTAATATTCTTATAAGATGTGGGTCCTAAAGATGGGAGACAGTTTTAAAGCAGCCTTAGTCACTGTTGACAGGCTCTCTCTTTATCTTTACTGCAGTCCATGCTCTTCTTTGCTTCAAGCTCAGCTAGTTGACTGCCCCTCTCAAGTTTACAAATTCTAGTAGGGGGCAGTTTGGTGGGAAGAAACCGAAACAATGGTACTACACACCCCATCTGCCCAAAACTACCAACATTTAAAATGCAATAATCTGAACATGTAAGCCCAACTCACAGGAACTCACCAAAATGCATGAGAGCACCAACTTTAAGGTAGGTTTTTCATAAAAGCTTCCTCTTTTGCAGTCTGGTTCACAGGATTTGGGAATGTTTGCAAGTATGTCAGCCACAAACAATGAACCCCTAAATAAATGCAGACTTCAAGATCAGTCCCTCTAAACTAATATGGACCTCAGACACAAAAATTAATTCAGATCATAGACCCCAAATTTAACTCAGACCTCAGATCACACCCACTAAATAAATAAGGCCAAGACCAGACTTTCTAATAAATACCTCAGACCAGATCAGAGCCCAGAAAAGACCTAAAAATTAATTCAGACCCCAGACCAGACCTCTAACTTAATATGGAACCCAGGTAAGAACCCCTAAATTAATTCAGTCCCCTGAAGCCACTCACTTATGGGTCCTAATTTAGATCCCTGATCAGATCCCAGAATTAAGGCAGACTTCAGACCAGACCCTGTAAATAAATAAGGCCCCAGACCAGACCCCTAAATAAATACAGACTTCAGACCAGACCACAAAATTAATTTAGACTCCAGATTAGATACCAAAATTAATTCAGACCTTATACCAGACACCTAAATTAAAACAGACCCCAGAAAAGACCCCCTAAATTGATTTAGCTCCCTGAACTCACTCATTTATGGTCCCTTGGTCATGGGTCCTCTTCATCTCTGTGTGCCACCACTGTGGATCTGCAGTCAAAATTTTAACCAGCTTTTAAAAAAACAATGTAAAAAAGCTATGAAATTATTACCTAGCAGGATATTTGAGTTTCACTTTAAGAGCTTCTTTATTAGACTCCCATGATTGCAGCATTTATTTTTCTTGATGTATGGAGCTCAGTCCTCCACACATGTATTTGGCACCCATAAATTGTACAGACAGGCCTTATGTCACATACAAACATGTAAGGAAATGACCACAGTGCGAAAACCCTGGCAATTGAGTTCATCTGTACAATTTTTTTCAATGTTTTACATTATATAACTATTACAGCTATACCTTGATTGAATAAACCTGAATGTATCAAAAGTGGGGTTTCCAAGAAAAAAATATTTTCACAACCAAAATAGTTCATTAATAATGTGTAATAATCGATAGACTCACCTTACTGTTTTTGAACCGTTCCTGAGCTAGTCTGCTTAGCGTCATCCACTCCAATGTGTATCAGCATGATTATGTGTTACGCTTGGTAAACAAATAAGACTATTGAAAAAGAAACATTAAGAAAATTTTCATGTATTTTTGTTTAGATTATTCGCTATTTTCAGTTGATTTGTTTTGTTACCCCAGAAAAACCCTCTAAACTTAAAGGGGTTGTCCCACAAAAAATATTCTAGTTTTCCAACCAGCACCTGGATCTGAATACTTTTGTAATTGCATGTAATTAAAAATGTTGTATGGCCAATTGCTTATTCAATCAAATGTATCTGTATAGCGCTACCTGCTCTTTGTTCTTTTCCTATTTCTTTGAACTGCTGTCACAATGGGGAGTGGGGGAAGAGGGTAGCAAGTAGGCCTGGGAGCTAGAATAAGGGAGCAGGACACCTCCTAAAGCTTCCCTAAATCCTACCCCAGACCACCTAACCGTATGAGCGGACCCAGATGGTAGGAGGGCTCATGCACACGAACCTGGGCTCTACTGACCCTAACAGTTCCTGAAACAGGAGTCAGGAAAAACAGACAGCCTGTTCATCCCAAACATGGATGGACAGGAGTCTCCACCAGCCTAACTGCAAGGGAAAAGGCGAGACTAAATGCAGTAACTGAAACGGCAGGTAAGCACACCATACAAACACACTTACCTGCCGCAGCAACACTAACTGGAACCCGGACAAGCGTACTAGAGCCCACACACCATAAAGGACACAATACAAACCACCACACCCAGGTATCCAGCACACCAGTTACTGCCTGGAAACCCCCAAGCAAACAGGGTGCATGGCAGAACAGCATTCAGACATGACTTTTGATTCACCCCTCCGGGAAATCATAAGGGCCCACTTCCGCAGGCAGACAAGGGAATGTCTAGCATACATTCTGGACAACAAGTGAAAAACCAAACATGTAACAACACACTAGACATAGCAACAAATCACCAAAGCAAACCCACACCATACAAACAACAGATAAGGTGGGGAAAGGACAAAGAGGAGACAAAGGGATGACATCGCAGGTGACATAGATGACAAACTAAGATGGCTCTCAGTCTGCATCCAAGAAAGGAGCAAGCTCCTACTCACACACAGGCAGACATAACAATGATCTCAGTCACACAGCAACAGTATATAAAGAGTCCTGAGACCATAACCAGCTCCACCATATGGCTACTACAAACTGGTAGAAAAATATTTCAGAAGATAACAAGTCTAAAAAGTACAGAATGTGCTCATTACATTTCTGTGAGAAAAGTTACAAGGCCACCAAAGTCGGAAACAATTTGAAAAAGGACGCTATACCAACGGTATTCTCTACAGCGGTAGAAGGTGAAATTTTAATAGAAGAAGACTTGAAGAAAAAGAAGAAACAGAAAAGAAAAAGAACAACTGTGACAGCTTCAAATGATAAATCCAGCCTGCCAAACGAAGATGTTCTGGATAGTTTTATGGATAATACGGTTGATGGCAAAGTATCTGTTTATAATCAAACGGATTTCAACTTAGAAAACTCGGTAGTCATTCAAATCCAAAATCCCGACCACACGTATCATACAAGTCAATCACCTGAAAGTGCTTTCCGTTCACCAACTAAGAATTATAATCGTAATTCCGGCAAGCAAATAACCAGTACACCGATACAGGTAGGTGTATCAGATTTCGAATCACCATTGAAGAAAAAACAAATGTTGGATAAAGACGATAAAGATATTTTTTTGCCAGCCGAGGAGAACAATGATACTTTGTCGCCATTGACAAATTTATTGCTTCTGATAGAAGATTATTCTTCAATTTCTTTGGATGAACCAACATTTGAAGAAAATGATGAAGATTATCAACCTTAGGAACTAAGTTTTAACAATTCAGATTTTGACGGCTTTTCAGTGAAAATGTACAACAAAGACCCACCAAATAAGCCAGAGACGATCGAATTAACAGAGGAAGAAATTGTGGAAGAAAGGAAGTTCATTGTCTTTAAATCCTGCTTGGATAATCTTATCAGGAAAGTCAAATGTCAGTATTCATCGGATTGTAATTATCTTGTTAGTTCATTTTCTAAATCTATTGAGGGATCCTCCATAAGGAGCAAAGGTAAGTGTTACCTAGGTCATCTATTTACAGTCTTTGAATCGCAGCCCAGAATTGCTCGATACAGCTCCGGAAACATATTATTATCCTCCTCCATTTTATTTAGCGGCTTACATTTCCAAAAAGTAAAAGAATTTCTAGACATTTTTGGGATGGTAAGTATTTCAGAGAAATCTTACTACAGATATCAATCAAAATTTCTATTTCCAGCAATTGATCTGGCCTGGATTGACGAACTATCACGTAACTTTGAAGGACTCAAAAATGTTCCCCTTTGCATTTCTGGACATGGGCAATGTGACAGCCCAGGACACAACGCCAAATATTGTACCTACACTGTCATGGACAATATGACAGAGAAGATTATAGATTTTGAAGTTGTTCAGCGATCCCAGTGTTCTTCCTCGGTAGCGATGGAGAAATATGCATTTAAAATTTGCATGGATAGAATGCTTTCAAGGGGATACAAAATTTGTATGTTTGCATCAGATAGACACGTAGGAATAAGGAAAAAAATGCGACAAGATTACTCCGATATTATTCACCAATTTGAAGTCTGGCACTGTGCCAAATCTATAAGGAAAAAACTCACTGCACCAAGCAAACAGAAGTTCTGCAAGGAAATTACACCGTGGAGAGACAAGATTGTTTTAAATTTCTGGTAGTCAATACAAACCTGCGGGGACCACGTTGAAAATTTGAAAGAAAGATGGATATATCTATTACACCATGTAACGGACATACATGAATGGGACAGTGATATCTATAATCATTGTAGCCACGGTACATTGTCAATGGAAAAAGAAGAAGAAAAAGTTATTTGGTTAAATCCCGAACATCAACCCTTTTTAAGCATTAAAAAAATTGTAAGTAACCAAACCCTTCTGGATGATTTGAAACATCTTGTAAATAATTGTCATACAGGTAAACTTGAAAACTTTCACAGCTTGGTGTTAAAATATAGGACGAAGCGTATTCACTTCATGATAGATGCCATGGAGACAAGAACTAAGTTGGCGGACCTCACCCACAATTATAACATCGGCAAAGAACTCGCCACGGTAAAATTTCCGAAAAGAAATACAGAAACTAAGGGCACTGTCAGAACAAAGCTGTTCCTTCCAAAAACCCAAAGCAGGTGGTCTGTAAAAAATGTGTATGAAAAAATGGATGTAAAATATCTGGAAGACTTGTATATAACAGTATTGCATTTAGTGAACCATAAAATACAATCACGATGGACTTCACGAACACCGACTCTTCCACTGAATATTGCCAATATGAAGCATCCCAACAAAGAGGATATCAAAAACAAACACTTATGCGGTTCAGGAATTTATCAAGCACTGTTGATAATTGAGTCTTAATAGTACTACCATAAAATGATATGCTTATTTGGATCGATTCATGTTCTTCGACTTTTAAATTTACATTTCTATTATATTGTTGTTATATCATTACTTCTCTTGAACGTTGGTTAGCTTTGAATATCATAACTATATAAATGTTTGAATCCACAGAGTATAAACTTTACTTACAAAGCTAAAATACTCACCTTTTTTCCTGTATATTTCAGAGTTTGATGTTCCATGATTGTCGAATTTTTCGTTTCAATTTTTTTTTATAGGTAAATAAAAAATACTAATCATAATTTTTATAATTATTGTGCTCTAATTACTGACTCTAATATCTACCTTGTTAAAAAATTTAATTTTATAATTGAATACTCTTATTAATGCGAATGAGATGTTTAATATGATGTTTTCTTTTTTTTTTTCAGAATAACTGCACATCCCAGAAGATTATTCTGGACAATGTTTACTTGAATTCTTTACAGTAGTATACTTTGAATACAAACATTTTTTTAACTTTTTTTTTCTTATTTTAAATAACAAATCTTCTATTTAAATCTTAGTGAATTTTATTTTGAGAAATATGAACATTTGAATTTTTTTTTAAAGGGATTCTGTCATCATATTTTACCACATCAAGTAAATTATATGAACATGTCCGTCGATGTAGATGCTTTCGATGCCATTATTATGTCTCATTGTGGCTCTGATTAACCCTAAATTTAATTTTTATTATATGCAAATGACTCACATAAGGTGCCCAAGGGGGGTTCCTTGAATACAGTTTTTATAAAATGAAATCCCCTTGGGCACCTTATGTGAGACAGTTACATGTAACCAAATTGAAATTTAGCAATAAACAGAGCTGCAATGGGAGAAAATAATGGCATCTAAAGCATCTACTCTTGGGGAGGGACATGTAAATCTGCTAAAATATGATGATAGAATCCCTTTAAAAACATTAAAATAATTCTAATTTGGCATAGTAAACAAAGATGTATAGTCAAAAAAAAAAATTAAATAATTTAGCAAAATATAGAAAATAAAAATGATTTAAAATAAATTAAAAAAAGGTCATCATAGAACTCCATTTAGCAAAAATAATACCATACATCCATTAATAAATTAACTCAATAATCAAATACAAATTAGTAATTTAAATATTCCTTGGTCTGTTAATTTAATTTTACTTCATAATATATGTTTTCCCAGCAGAATTATAAAGGTCATAACTGTTCAAAAATTCTAACGGGATTATGTCCTCTGATTTTACCCCCACAAGTAAAGTGTATGTACCCAAACTTCGACACCTTTTGTAAGTCATTGACATATTAAATAAATCATCTGGACGGACATGTACATACTCTTTACTTGAGGGTGTAAAATGTAATGACATAATCACATTATATATTTTAATCCGAACTTAGCATAGTTCTGGTTTATATAAATATCGAGTTTGATTATAGATCGACTGTGAAATGGAAGTTCTCTACCATTCGAAATCTATGTAAAATATTGTCCATCAACAGTACTTTGACAGTAAGAACTTGAAATCATGAATACACTAGACTAATCTATGTTGGCGGATACTTTTCCAGGGTCATTATTAAATTATTTAAGGGAACCTGTGATCAGCTTTATGCTGACCTCACTGAGGGAAGCACTAATTAGTGACAGATATGCTGATTTTAGCAGTGTGTAATTCATGAGCTAAAAGTAGGTGGTTGCTGAGAACCAGCATCATAATCATCGCAGCCCAGGCCTGGAAAAGAGTCAAATCTACCTAGAAGAGTCAAGGTTATTAATAATTTCCCGCTCTTCTGATGATTGGCAGTTCTCTCTTAGACAGAATGGAGAAAACTAGGTAGAAGCCTGTCAGTCATCAGCAGGTGGGCAGGGAGAGCAAGAATTACTGATTAACCATGACTCTTCTCAGGTGGCCGTGACTCTTTTCCAGGGCTAGTCTGCAATGTTTATGATGTTTGTTCTCCGCAACCACTTATGACAGACAACTGAAA
Source organism: Bufotes viridis (assembly GCA_033119425.1). Taxonomy (NCBI): domain Eukaryota; kingdom Metazoa; phylum Chordata; class Amphibia; order Anura; family Bufonidae; genus Bufotes; species Bufotes viridis. Next base: position 102,886,171 of record CM065590.1, read on the forward strand.
TAAACCCATATGTCTCTACTTTATTCTGCCGATAGTATGCCCAGTATAAAGTTGATGTCTAGTTCGCTTTAAATAGTTTTTAATTTTAGGCAAAATATTAATTAAAATTTAAAAATAACTTAACTCTACTCAAAATTAGTTGCCTTTACTATTGCCGGTATAATAAACACAACACCATAGAATAAAACATGGAACTTGTATAAAGTAAAGATTAAAAAAAATAAATAAATAGGATTACTATTAGCATTGTATTGTGTACAGATTTAATCGTTACAATATCAATGACAATCAGCTACTCAATAGCGGATAAAGTGAGACAACTTAAATGCGTTAATTCAATTTAGCTGTTGATACAATGTTACAAATTTCAACAATAAAGTTGTAATGTCCCTTTTTTTGGGTAAATAAATCATTGAACCAAAATAAACGTGTCTGTGATTATTTTTTTTATAATAATGTGTAGAAATTATTACAAAGCTTGTTTTTCATTGAACATTAGAAGTTTACCTCTTAGGGCCCTTGCACACGAGCGTTGCTCCTGCAGTGTGATCGCAGAGCAGCTTCCGGCCCCGCACTGCCAGGGTCGCATAGCATCATATTGATTTATGATGCTATGCAACCCTTACAGTTCTGGAATGCATTGGATAGCACTGGCATACTGCTGCCAGTATATATAATAAATATAAGTATGTAATAAATTTGCGGCTTAGTGGTGCAGTTATCTGTTCTAAAGCCCTTTTTTACGTGTATTAGTGGAAAAAGAAAAAATATATTTGCAGCTAGGTGGTGCAATGACATATTCGGAAGCCCTGTGATATATTGTGAAGCCCTGTTTGCCATGTATTAGTGGCAAAATAAAAATATATTCGCTGTCCAGTGTTACACTTATCTGTTGAAAAGCCTGTTGCGTAAAAGTAGAAAAAAATTAGGGCCTAATTGCCGTTCTGCGGTGCAGTAATATATTCTGAAGCCCAGTTCGCCATGTATTAGTGGCAAAATAAAAATATATTTGCCGTCCAGCGTTGCATATATCTGTTGAAAAGCCTGTTGTGTAAAAGTTAAAAAAATGTGGGCCTAATTGATATTCTGCGGTGCAGTGATATATTCTGAAGCCCTGTTTTCAGTGTATTATAGTGAAATAAAGATATATTCGCCGTCCAGCTTTGTACTTCTCTGTTGAAAAGCCTGTTGTGTAAAAGTAGAACAAAATTTGGGCCTAATTGATGTTCTGTGGTGCAGTGATATATTCTGAAGTCCAGTTTGCCATGTATTAGTGGCGAAATAAAAATATTTTCGCTGTCCAGCGTTGTACTTCTCTGTAGAAAAGCCTGTTTTGTAAAAGTAGAACACAATTTGGGCCCAATTGACGTTCTGCGGTGCAGTGATATATTCTGAAACCCAGTTTGCTGTGTATTAGTGGCGAAATAAAAATATATTCACCATCCAGTGTAGCATATAGCTGTTGAAAAGCCTGTTGTGTAAAAGTAAAAAAAAATTATTATTATTATTATTATTTGATCTAACAGTATGTCATACAGAAAAGTGCCAGGCCCTGCACAGGGGAGTGGCAGAGGTGTAAATGTTTCTGGCGCAGGCAGAGGTCACAGCAGAGTAAGGGGGCGTGGCAGCAGGGGTCGCAGCGAGAGGCCTGAGCTCCCGGTGTCATCTAGCATTCGTGTCTTGACCAGCAACCCAGCGGTTCTTGAATGGTTGACTCGGTCATCCACTTCGTCCCAAGTGACATCAGACACCCCCAACCAAGAGTCGGTGGGTTCCTCTGACACGAAGCTTAGTTGGCATGGCCTGGGAGCAGACCCTGTGCCTTCACCTGTCCTCATCCTGCCTCTTGCCTTGTCTGCTCCCTCAGCCAGAGAAGATTTATATGCTGTGAGCTCGGCTCCACTTTTCAGCAAGGACGAACTACTAGAGGACAGTCAGCAGCCACTGCCCAGCCAAAATCTGGAGGAGACATCCGCCGCTTGCTCCACTAGGCGGGCAAGTACTGATGAAGAGAGTGGCATGGGAGCTGGTATTGCGAGTGGTCAGGCTTCTGACCCAGAGACGGTTGAGGAGGACATCAGTGATGTTCAGACAGCACTTGATGATGATGATGTAGCTGATCACACTTTAGAGCCAGGTGACGAAAGGGCTTCATCATGTTCGGGAGAAGTGGGTGGCAGCTTGCCCCGTGAGCCAGCGGCGGAGCCAGCAAGTTGCTAGTGTGGCCAGGAGTCAGTAGGGTGGCAGCAGTGGGAGGTCAGGAGTGAAACGTGCCCAGGGTAGACCACCTGCTGCGCAAGAGCCTACCTTCCCGGGAAGTAGTGGTGCACGGGTTCCCCTAGGCAGCGGCGGTAGCAGTCAGTCAGTCTTGGGGGTAAAATCACCTACTCAGTGGTGTGGCAGTTTTTTGCTAAGCTGTCAGATGAGGTGAACATGCCCATATGTAGAATATATGGGCAGAAGGTGAAGCGTGGCCAGGGTGCCAATGTTGGCCCCTGTATTGCTATGTTTTTGGCGGTGCTAAAGCCTCACAAGACTCTCATCAGCCCTCCGGCTGAGAACTTACACAGCATACAATATATCTATTGAACACAGTAATAGCTTTATTCAGATTAAGGCTTAACAATATATTCCAATCCTTATGCTTTATCATGGATGAATCATAGAGTAAATTATTATTATTATTATCTATAGGTACTTGCATCCTAAGTGGAGTCCATATAGTAGGCATCCACCTAGCCTGCAATGTTAAGGCATCATTTATCTTGCTACCTGCATTGTGCATCCGATTGGCTAATGTTTCAATATCAAAGCCATTAACAGTTCCCGATTAGTGATGAGCGGCAGGTGCCATATTCGATTTCGACGAAATTCGCGAATATTCGAATGAATATTCGTTTCATATTCGTCGAAATCGAATATTCGTCATTTTTTCTAGTTATCGCGATTAAAATGCGATTTAAATAATCGCATATTGCGATTTGTACTTAAGGCTACTTTCCTATTGGTTTCATATCTAGAATTAGCGAGGATGACGAATATGACGAATGTATTGCATCGCATATTCCTCAAAACGAAGATAACGAAGTATTCTACATCTTCGCTTTAGCAACCTATTCGCCAACTTCGCTAATCTAGCAATCAAATAGGAAGGTTGACTAATGAGACAGTTGTAAGTTACATTTCAATATGCTTATGTTATTTTTTTTTTTTTTAATAAATAGAATACTTATAATAATATTATCATATCAAGTAATATAATTATTGTATTAAAAAAAAATCGCATAGCGTAATTTTTAACACAGCTGTCTCTATAGTCAACCTTCCTATTTGATTGCTAGAATTAGCGAAGTTGACGAATAGGTTGCTAAAACGAAGATGTAGAATACTTGCTATCTTCGTTTTGAGGAATATGACGAATACATTCGTCATATTCGTCAACCTCGCTATTCTAGCAATCAAATAGGAAGGTTGACTATAGAGATAGTTGTAGTTACTGCTATATGCATTTTTTTTTTTTTAATAAATAGAATACTTATAATAATATTATCATATCAAGTAATATAATTATTGTATTAAAAAAAAAATCGCATAGCGAATTTAACACAGCTCTCTGGTAAGTCAACCTTCCTATTTGATGAATGATGATGATTGCTCGAATTAGCGAAGTTGACGAATAGGTAGCTAAAACGAAGATGTAGAATACTGCTATCTTCGTTTTGAGGAATATGACGAATACATTCGTCATATTCGCCATCCTCGCTAATTCTACCAAGCCAACCATAACTTCTGTAGCTCATGGAGCGCCCTCATCACCATGGGAACGCCTCCATATACTGAAATGTACTGTCGGATTTGAGAATTACGTTGAAATCGCAATGCGATTAATTCAAGTTATATTAATCGCATTGCGATTTCAACTTAGAGATGGGTTTATAATGGGTCAGCTTGCTAGAATTAACGAGTTAACGAATATGGAATATAGCAGCAGTGCTAAGTTGAAATCGCAATGCGATTAATTTAACTTAAAGTATTCGCATTGCGATTTCAACTTAGCACTGCTAGTGCATAGCCATATATTCCATTATGGAATATATAGCTATGCACTAGCAGTGCTAAGTTGAAATCGCAATGCGAATACTTTAAGTTAAATTAATCGCATTGCGATTTCAACTTAGCACTGCTGCTATATTCCATATTCGTTAACTTCAGTAATTCTAGCAAGCTGACCCATTATAAACCCATCTCTAAGTTGAAATCGCAATGCGATTAATATAACTTGAATTAATCGCATTGCGATTTCAACGTAATTCCTCAAACCGACAGTACATTTTAGTATATAGAGATTTTCCCATGGAAGGGGACGCTCCATGAGCACGGAAGTCGGCAGAAGCGGCAACGGGCACTGACTGGAGCAGCCAGGAAGCCAGGAATCCTCATGACAGGTAAGAACTACTTTTGGGAAGTGGGAAAGAAAAAAATATAACTAAAAAAAAAAAAAAACGAATATTCGAAATAGCGAATTTATAGCGCTATATTCGAAATATTCGCGAATTAGCGAAGTGCCGATATTCGCTAAAAAAATTCGCTTTTCGAATATTCGCGCTCAACACTATTCCCGATAACGCCCCATATCCCCCTAATAGCATGTCATACCACGCCCTGCGGTATCGACACCTCCTAGTGGGGAGAAAGCTAATCGTAAAAACCAGCTCAGTCTTTGGGGCATGCTGTCCCACCCTCTCACATGTTGAGGGTAATCTCTTCACTTGCCCTGGATCCACTTTGGCCGTGTCCATGTTTGCAAAGAGTAAGTAGTCTGCCCATATTGTGCGGTTCTCTATTTTTGTTGCATTAGTGCACAAGAAGACCTTAGGATCCGTCAGCGTCAAATTGAAGATGATATTACTACTCCACGTGGTACAGTTCTTTGCTACTTCCTTTCGGGCTGTCGAGTTTAGTCCTATAAATTGGTCTACCACGCAACATTGTAGTAAGACCGAAGAGTTCACCTGGACCCGAACATGTGTGGAGTATAGTACATACCGCGTGGTATTTCGCGCACCATCTCTTGCATTTGGGTTAAAACCCGTCCACGAACTCGAATTAAAAGTTACGTTGGCTATGGCACATCGCTGTGACGCTTGGCAGGTGAAGCTGTCCTGCTTCCTCCCTCTTGTAGAGTTATTCCAGCTCCATCTTCCTCGTGATGAATTTTCGCCTGTCTCTTGTGTGAGAAGTTGACCTGGAGTTCTAGCGTCTGCGAATGTTGCCCACAACACGATACCAAGGAGACCAAGGACGATGCCATAAACATGGTTTCTTTTCTATAAAAGAAATACAGCATTATTCCCGCAAGTAACATTTTTCTTGTGGGATATACTCCCACTTTTCAACCCCTGGCCGCATCACCAATAGGGTTCGGTCCTTGCCTACCGCTATTACTTCGGCAGGGGAGGGGGTCCCCTGGATTCTGTGTCCAGATCTTGGCTCCTACACTTATCTCATTGGTGGATCCAAAACCTTTTGTCCCCTCACAGTCAATTCCGTAGGGGCTGAGGTCTCTTTTAGCTGTGCTATATAAATGGGAATGAGCAGCAATTGTGCCACCCTTTCCCTTCTGTAATCACCACTTCTTCCTTTCCCAAATTTAGTAACACCACTTTTATTTCTCCTTGATAATCTGAGTCTATGACTCCTCCCACCACTATCAAATGCTTAAGGGCTTGACTGGACCTAGTAGCTAATTGCCCATAGTGTCCCTGAGGGATCTTGACTCCTATCCCTGTGGGTATTACTTTGACTGCCCCTGGTGCTATCATTATCAACTCGGTAGAGTGCACATCTAAACCAGCTGATTGAGGTGTGCCTCTGTATGGGACATGCGCTTGATCATTGATTTTCCAATATTCCAGAGATTCTATATTGACCTTCCCAATTGTCAAATTAGGGGTCAACATCCTCATCAACGGTGTAGTGGATTCCGTTAATGGCCTGTTGTTGAGAGATTGAAGGGCCTCAGACAAGTGGTCTCGCCACTGTCCATAGGTACCGTCTGGTGTCATCTTTTTCAAAGCTCCCTTCAGTAGCCCATTCATTCTCTCAATCAAGCCGGCCGCTTGTGGGTAGTAGGGCATATGGTACACCCATTCTATGTTGTTCTTAGAGGCGAAATCCTTCACCTCTTTTCCAGTAAAATGTGACCCATTTTCTGTTTGTATTTGCAGGGGCATTCCATAATACTGAATGATGATTTCCAATGTCCTCAGCGTACTCCACTGGGTGGCTGAGGCACACGGAAATGCCTCCATTAACCCTGAATAGGTGTCTACCGCAGTACACATGTATTTACACCTCCTACTCTCTGGTAACGGCCCTACAAAATCCATTTGCCAAACCTGGGCCGGTAGTTTTCCCCGGCCTATGTGCCCTAATCACGGTATGGGGTACTTCCCTCTTCTGGATATGTTGGCACACGGGACACTTCTGGATTGTTTGTTTTATTACATCCAGGGTAAGGGGAATACCTCTCTCTTGGGCCAACCTATAAGTGGCCTTCTCTCCCAAATGTCCACTCTTTTGGTGAGCCCAAATGGCTGTACCTTCCAGCCATTGCTCAGTTTCTCTTTTTTCATCTGTCGTGGATGCAGTGGATATGGCTGTTGCCGCATCTGCTTGGGAATTAAACAAACGTTCAAGTGAGTCTATAGGCATGTGCGCGTCTACATGGAACACCGTAACCTTTGTTCTCTGTGCAATTTCTTCAATATCCTGCCAGATCTGCTTACCCCAGATCTCTTTTCCGTGAATCAACCAATTATGTTGTTTCCAACCCATCATCCATGTAGCCAATCCATTGGCCACAGACCATGAATCTGTGAATATGTGGCACTGACCTCCCTGTTCCTTTTTCAATGCTATCGCCACAGCTGCCAATTCCGCATATTGGCTACTCATTCCTTCACCTTCTAGCACTAGGGTGGTGGAGGTTCGTGGATTGTATGCTATACTCTTCCACTTCCTCGTTCCGCCCACATATTTTGCTGACCCGTCCGTGAACCACGCATGTTGTTGTTCTTCCTCAGTTAGTGACTCAAACCCTTTTCCCCATTTCACTGGGGATCCTTGCATTCTCATGTCTGGAGTGACATTCTTCACCCCATCGGTCCCGATGGGGGAACACTGGCTACCTTTTCATGTAAGGCAGCTATGCCTCCTTCTCCTTGTTTTGCTCTCTGTGAAATGTACCATTTCCACTTAATGATACTTTGTTCCTGGGCATGCCCCACTCTGTTTGTTTTTGGATTTGACAATACCCATTGCATGATTGGTATCTGCGGCCTCAGCAAGACGGTGTGCCCCAACGTCATTTGTTCGGTTTCTATCAAAGCCCAGTAACAAGCTAACAGCTGTTTTTCAAAGGGGATATATTTGTCCCCTGCATCTGGCAACTTCTTGTTCCAGAATCCCAATGGCACTCTTTTCCCGTCCTGCTTTTGCCACAGTGACCAGTCAGCATACATGTCTGATATGGACACATGAAGTTCCACATCGCCTTCCCTCATAGGCCATAGATCGACAGCCGTCTGTATGGCCTGTTTAACAGCTTCAAAGGCTTCCTGCTGTTCCTCCCCCAGGAGAACTCGAATTTCTTCCGAGTCACCCGGTAGAGTGGGGCCAGCAGTTGCCCTAAATGAGGTATGTGTTGTCTCCAAAACCCAAACAAGCCTATGTAAGATTGTGTTTCTGTCTTGTTTTTCGGAGTGGGGAATTCCAGAATCTTTTGTTTTACCTTTGGCAGCACCTCTCGGTGCCCCTTGTTCCACTGGATTCCCAAGAACTTCACTGTTTGTGACGGTCCTTGAATCTTAGCGGGATTGATCTCCCAACCCTTCTCCCTCATGTGGGCTACCAGTTTGTCCAATTCTCTTTGGACCGTCTCTGCACTCTCCCCTTGTATCATGATGTCATCTATGTAATGTGAGAACTGCATCTCAGTCGGAAGTTGTATCTCATCTAGATGTTCCGCTACCACTCGATGACAGATAGTGGGGCTATGTAACCATCCTTGTGGCAACCGAGTGAATGTGTATTGTCTGCCTAGCCATGTAAAGGCAAACTGATCCTGGGCCCTCTCTTCTATTGGAATAGTGAAAAGGCATTCGCCAAGTCAATAACAGCGTACCAAGTGCCTGCATGTTTCTGAATATTTTCAATTATTCCAATAGTGTCCGGCACAGCAGCAGTCAGCGGCGGAGTGTGTTTGTTTAATTCTCGATAGTCAACTGTCATCCGCCAAGAACCGTCACTCTTTTTACCGGCCATACCGGGTTATTCCATGCCGTAGTGGTGGGCCTCATCACCCCTGCTTCTACCATTTCTTTGATGGTCTGTGAAATTTCTGCATGCCCTCCTGGTATTCTATATTGCTTCATGGCTATCAATTTCGTCGCCGGGGTATATGTATAGGGGGCATCTTGACTTTTCCTACAATTACAACATTGATTTGTATACTGTTTTCCCGTACCCCAAACGCAAATTTTCCTTCCTCCAAATGTAAAGTCATACCTTTTAGCACATCCATCCCTAGGATGTACTCTGGGATGGGCACAATTAACACTGGGTACTTACGGAAAGGGAGATTCCCAATTTTTAAAGTTATTTGTGTTTGTACCCCTCCGTTACCTTACCCCCAATCCCGATATTTTAACCTTTGGGCCCTTAAACTTTTTGGATTTCCGTAAATTAATGTAGCCTCCGCCCCGTATCCACTAGGGCTTGAATCCTCTGTATATTCCCCCTTTCCACATTATGGATACTGGTACATAGGGCCTCTCATCCTTTTTAATGTACATGGGGGTTTGGCTGGCTACCTATGCTGAGTCTTCCTCTTCTGGCGGGGCGGAAGCTAAGGACATCTGCTGCAATCTAGCCGCCATCACAGCCGCCGCCATCTCCTCCCAGGGATACAAGTCTTTGTATTGGTCCCACCCCGGCAACCTAGGTTTCCCCTCTTTAGGTGTTGTTTCTTCAGCTTTCTTAACCTTTTTCTCCACCACCTTCTCAGGGGCTTCACTTTTGTTTACCTTCTTCTCTAACACTTTCTGTTTGTACATACTCCACATTTTTCCTGTATCTATACCATCTATCTTCTCCTTACTCACACCTGCTTTCAACAGTGCAGTGAACATTTCTTTCCTCGAAACTCGATTGTCATTCCCTTCCGGTTTGCTAACCTGAGGGTTCTTCGGGACGGTCTCTCCCTCTCTCTACTCTCCGTCCAGTCCCCCATGTCCTGTATCTCTGCCATCCTATCAATTAATTTGTAGGCCGGCTCATCCATGAGAGACAATAATAGGGTCATCATGACTGCCTTATAAGTGGGTGGCGTTCCTTCAATATTCGTGTCCTAAATCCTGACGTGATTTTGGTCATGTAGGGTTCTTTTACCTCTAACGCGTGTAAAGAGGTTCTCATAATTTCTTCTTTCACTCTTTCAATTCCATCCTTAATGGCAAACCATGGTCTGTCATTAAAGGGAATGTCCCCTTCTGTGGGGTATTTTTCTCGTAGTCCCATCACTATAATCCCTGCGAGCGTGATGTTATCCGTTGGGCCTTTATTGTCAAACCAATGTTTCATCACCCGTGTTACTAGAGTGTCTCGCGTTATGGTCAGGAATTTAAACACGTCCCCTACATCCAAAGTTACCCCTGTCGCCCGGTGTCTAGGAGCCTTACCAACCACTTCATGTCACTCTCCCGGGCTTCTGCCTAAATCTAGTCAATATGTCATCTACTTCTGCTTGTGAAAAGTCTTGCAGACTTTCCTTTACCTCTGTGTGTGGTACTAGCTCCTGTCTCCATTGTATGGGATCATCAGTCCCATCCTGGTGTACTGTCCCGTCTTGATTGATATAACGTCCCTGCGCGTCAGTCACTGGTATGGGGTGACCATTTTCGTCCCGCACCCTTCTCATATCAGGACCGAACCTCGTCTCCTGTTTCCTTCGTTTGATAGGAAAAGCAGACGACGAGGAGGATCAAGTGTCCTTTCAAGATCACTTTCTTCTCCCCTATCTTCCCACTCATCCGAGTCCGAGTCCCAAATATCTCCATCCCATTTGCTGGGATCCCAATCTACACTAGCGGCAGCAATATGTTTACACACCTTACTTCTGTTCACCTTGCCTTTCCTTTTCCTGTATTTATTTGCCGCTATGTAGACCGCAGAGTTTTCTGCTATTGTCTGATAGTGCGCAAGTTTATCTTTCAATAACTTGCCACTACATTCCAGCATCAGGCAGCGCCCTCAGCTTCCAACTGAGCCTGCTCTGCCTTCCGCCGGTCCTGTATTGCCTTCCCCAATCGTTTGTGCACCTGACGATATGCGGAGGCCAACACCCAGCTCCTTCTAGCCAGGGTAACTGCATCACCTGCCTTTGCAGGGAGTTTCTCAAGTACATGTACTATATCAACCGGTTCTGATTCTCTCAATTGTTCATCCCATGATTCTGCTAGCCCATGACTAGATAATTCTGTCGCTATTATATTGTAGGGAGCCTCGGTCCAGCCGGGTATCTCCGTAGGATCTTTTGAGATTTCTCCTTTTTCCTGAACATGGTGAGAGTGAATTTTTAACTTTTTGGCAACCTGCCAAATGGGCGTGTCTTTGGTCAGAGGTGCCCCTCCCCACTTAGGGGTAGGGGATCAACAAACCACCGCCCTCCTCACTACCGTTTCGAGTTATCCTCCCGTGAAACTCGATAGAGACCACTATCGGGTCAACCCTCTTTTCAGAGGTGCGCAGTCTTGAGTAATATATACTCGTCGAGTTTCAAGTTAGTATACCTCTCAGGGCGGCCTCAGTATCAATTTAAAACAATTGCCCCTTTCTTGGCAAAATGCCAAATTTTCCCAAAATTTGCCCAGAGGTTCCCTCTGCTTCACCAATTCATATCAAAGGAGAAATCCCATCCTCGTCGCCAATTTATGTATTGCTATGTTTTTGGCGGTGCTAAAGCCTCACAAGACTCTCATCAGCCCTCCGGCTGAGAACTTACACAGCATACAATATATCTATTGAACACAGTAATAGCTTTATTCAGATTAAGGCTTAACAATATATTCCTTATGCTTTATCATGGATGAATCATAGAGTAAGAATCAATACATTACCGGATATTGCATCATCACTCCATATCGGGGGACCAGCGATTGTCAGGAGGCAGCGCATACACAAGTCATCACACGGCTCGTCAGCAGTGGTGAAGTCCCAACTACATGATGCCTGCTCTCCCCTTAAGTATAAGTGGATCGCATTGCATCCTGGGGATGCTCGGTCATATTCCTAGCCCATGATTGGCTGGCTTGTCGCCACCCTCTCATGAACAGGACTAGTTATGTTTAAGTACTGTTTGTGCGCGCTGTCTATTACGCGCATTGAACAATATGCCTATATAAGCATTTCACGCGCTAGTTATACACAGTAGCTTTTCTAAAGAGATATGGCATTCTCTCAACCTATCTGCAAGCCTTTGAGATGATTCAGGCCTCGTGATCATTTCAGGGTCACAGCTTGAATAACATATTTGTATGAACGCCAGTAACCTAATGTTTTCTGCAATGGTTTACTATGAGATGGCCGTCATTACCCTATATTAGGCTTCCATATGGTATCACCTACCTACTTCAGCCATTCTCTCACTCACATCAGATTCGTATCACAGCCCCACGGCCCTGCGTCAACATATGCAGCATAGTCATAAAGTGGCCTGACTCCGATGTGGTAGTCCAGCCTGCTGCAAGAACCGCTACATCACCCAGTGGCACGCAGCTGGTTTGAGGCAGTCAAGGCTCAACCAAAGGGAGCTGTCTGTCCTTCCCATCATCTGCTGGTCCTGATTCTCCTGCTCCTCCTCCTACTACGCATCAGCCATTCCGTCAGCAATCGATCACCGAAGCGATTGCCAAGAGACAACAGTATGCATGCATGCATCCAACGGCGCAGAACCAGCCCTGCAAACACATGTAGAACAGAAGGTGGGCAAGTCCTTAAGCCTGTCAGGGTCTGCTAAAGTGTACGGCAACGCCAACGTGTGGGGCTGTCACTACGGGCAGGTACAATACGTGTCCTTTACGGCCACTGGGTAAATGTGGTTCCAACTTGGCCAGGTGACCTCCATGTTGCCACGCCGTTGGTCCTGCGACAATGTCTGGCTCTGCCTCCTCAACCTCCACCGTGTCCTCAGCCTCCACTGCAGGGACAATTCACAGGGGCCCTCCAGCATACCACATGTGCAGAGCACGGTGGTGTCATGCTGTCCTGCACCTCTTTTCCCTGGTCGAACAGAGTCACACAGGGGAGGAACTGCTCTGTGTCCTTCGTCAAGAAATCAAATCCTGGCTTTCTCCGTGACAACTCAAAATTGGAACCATGGTGACCGACAATGGGAAGAACATTGTGAGGGCGCTGCGTCAAGGAGGGCTGAGCCAAGGCATGCGTAATCAATCTGGTTGTCAAGCGGTTCCTGAAGTCTTCCACCCATCTGTAAGACATCCTAAAAATGGGCAGGAAACTTTGCATGCACTTCAGCCACTCGTACACCGCAAAGCACACCCTCCTTGAGCGGCAGCGGCAGAACAGCATCCCCCCAACATAGGCTGATATGCGATGTTTCCACCCGTTGGAATTCCACCCTCCATATGTTAGACCGACTATATGAACAGGAGAACGGCCATAAACGATTTCTTAATGATCCAAGTGAACAGGAGTACTCCCCTGTGTAACTTCGATGTCAGCCAGTGGCAGCTCATGTGTGACACCTGCCGTTTGCTCAGGCCCGTTGAGGATGCCACGTTATTTGTCAGTCTCCAGGACTACAGGATAAACAATGTCATTCCACTGCTTCATGTCCTGGAACAGATGATGGTAAATCTGGCTGGTCAGGGGACTGGAGACTTGGCGCCTAGATCGCACGGCCACATGAGTCCTGTGGGGGCTGAACTGGAGGAGGACATTGAAGCACAAGCAATGTGTAGCGAAATGGGTGATTTTTCTACACAGGTGACAGAAGAGAAGGAGCAGGACCAGCCAGAGGAGCTACAGAGTGGTTAGGAAGATGAGGCAGAGGACCCAGACACACCGTGGCAGTATGCAATGGAGATTGAGGCAGGGAGTCCCTCCAAGTCACTTGCACAAATGGCCTGATGCATGCTCACTTGTTTGTGTAGTGACAGCCGAATTGTCACCATTCAGCAGAGGGATGACTTCTGGCCCTCCACCTTATTGGACCCTCGCTACCGATTCAAAATAGGGGCCTTTTTTACACCCACTGAGAGAGAGGACAAACTGAACTACTGTAGAGATATCCTATGTAGTCAGTTGGCCGCTGCCTATCTGCCCCATCGTCAATCCTCACGCAGGTCTGACCGGGGGTCCTCTGCACTCATGTTCCTCTGCCATGGCTGCTGTGGCAGGGTGGGGGTGTGGGAGCAGTTACAGCTCCAGAAGAAGCAACTTGAGTCTAGAGTCGCTGATGAGCGGCTTTCTTTACCCGCCTTAGTGAAGAAACTACTCACCAGCAGCAGCAGGTAGACCTGAAGCAGACCTGAACCAGCAGGTGGTGCCATACTTGGACAGCACCCTGCCACCCCACATTGAAGATCTGCTGGACTACTGGGCAGCCAAACTAGATTTGTGGCCGCAACTGGCAGAGTTTTCCCTGGAAAAGCTGTCCTGCCTGTCTAGTAGTATGGCATCACAGAGGATGTTTAGCGTGGCTGGGGCCATAGTTACCCCAAGATAAACTCGCCTTTCCACCCAAAATGTGGAGAGACTGACCTTTGTCAAGATGAATCAGGCTTGGATCAGCCAGGATTTCCACCCACCAATGCCTGATGCATCAGATTAGATTCTCCATGCTGCCTCATCCAAACCTTGACAAAAGAGACCAGTTTCTTCTGGCTACCTGCTTCAGCTACTATTCTGATGCTGCCATCTGCCTGATGCCACACTTCTGATGCCAAGTGCTCCTTCTTACACCCACCATCGTCAGCGGGTACTGTTATTGCCACCCACCTCTACAGTCTGTCACCAGGTCACTCTGTGTTCTCCTAATGCTGCTGCCACCTCACCACTATGTCACCTTACCACACTGTGGCCTCCTGATGCTGCTGCCACCTCCACGCTATGTCACCTTGCCACTCTGTGGCCTCCTGATGCTACTGTCACCTCCACACTATGTCACCTTGCCACTCTGTGCATTCCTATAAACAATGGCTCCTAATGAGTTAATTCCTGTGACTAACAGATATAAATCATCTCCCCAACATAAGAACACAGCTCAGTACATTATACAAAAATAAGTAATTTTATTGTGCAAATATACAACAATATTAAAAATCCAATATTAGCAGCTAAGATACACAGAGAAACGAATAGGACACACCCCTTCTATGTCATATATCAGCACATACAGCTCCCAGAAGAAACCAATATTCAAAGATTGAATTCCTTTCATAACTCTTAAGTCATTGGAGGAGAGGGACATCAAGCAGACCCCAACCAATAAAGTACTTCCTCCTGCCTGAAAACAAAATGGATCCAAGGAAGTGTGCCCATATGCCAAATACTAATAAAGTGCAGAGTGCATACAAATTAACGATACATCTAAGAGTACTGCATACATATAATATAATATGTATGCAGTACTCTATAATATATAATACATATTATATATATGGAGTACTCTTAGATGTATCGTTTATTTGTAAGCACTCTGGCACTTTATTAGTATTTGGCATATGGGCATACTTCCTTGGATCCACTTTGTTTTCAGACAGGAGGAAGTACTTTAATGGTTGGGGTCTGCTTGAAGTCCCTCTCCTCCACTGACTTAAAGGAATTCTGTCACTTCATTTTACCCTATAGATCTGCGGAAATGCACGGCTAGATCGCTGCTAGCATGTCCACAATACACCTGTCCCATAGTTCGGTGTGCTTTTATTTTGTTTAAAAAATGATTTTATTGATATATAAATTCACTTGTGAAGGTGCCCAAGGGGCTGTACCGTAACTAAGGAGCCCAGCACCACCTGCGTCCACTGAATCTTCTCCTTGCTCTCAGTGAGATCTCCATAAATCTCGTGATGCGTGAGCTTGCACATGCGCAGTTCCTTCCCTGAGGCTGATGCCAGCACAGGGAAGGAACACTATGTCTGAACTGCGCATGCGCGATCTCACGCATTGCGAGATTTATGGCAATCTCACTGAAAGGAAGGAGGAGATTCGGCAGACGCAGGCAGTGCTGGGCTCCTTCACAGGGGGGCTAGGCTGGGCACCAGAATGGTTAGTACAGCCCCTTGGGCACCTTCACAAGCGAATTTACATATCAATAAAATCATTTTTTAAGCAAAATAAAAGCACACAGAACTATGGGACAGGTATATTGCGGACATGCTAGCGGCGATCTAGCCGTGCATGTCCGCAGCTCTATAGGGTAAAATGAGGTGACAGAATCCCTTTAAGTAGATTGTTGTAGATAGTCGAGCGGCACTGCTAGAGGTATGGGTGCACAGTCAATGGGCATTGCCCCAAATACTTCAGTAAGGAATGGAACCGGCACTCCTTGCGATGCAATAGTATATTCTTTATTCGCCACTCATAAAGAAAGTGACGCGCGTTTTGGCACGTGCAAGTGCCTTTGTCAAACACAATAAATGTGAGCAGCAGAGCGGCTTGTGATTTGGTAGCCAAAAGCAGGAGTGGGTACAAAACACAGAAGACATGCAAATATTCCATTCACGTGTCATCTCTGTTTTGGATCCACTCCTGTTTTTTTTGGCATTAGCAATACTGATGGATTACTGACCAAATGCTGACAGAGTGAAGGTGGATGCTCAACAGACAGGATCCATTTTTTGGGGGTTATTGTACTGACGGATAAGAGGAAGGGCAAAATAATCAGTGATGTCAACACAAACTTACTGCTGACACCCTCTCCACTCTGTCGGCGGGCCCTACTTGTATAAGCGTTTAATAGAACAGGTTCTGAAGACATCTATGTGGAATCAGCTGATGAAGGTGTTAAAAGAGTGCGCCTCTTCTTGGCCCCGTGACTGCCCAACTAAGTGAAGTGTGCAGTGATTCTAAGACCAACGCCTGTCATCTGCATGTCATACGGATTCACAGTATTATTTCACTACCAACGCAGACTATGCATGTTATTGCAAGGCACAGTGTTCTACACCACTATAAAGGCTCTCTGCAGCCAGGAAATAGCTGTTTTTTAACAAAGTTCACCGCAAATAAATTCGGATCGAAATTTGGCGAACCAGCGAATCGAATTTTTGAAAAATTTGCTCATCTCTAGTTATAAACTTTTTACTTTATTTCACTTGAAACTTGCACTGTTTAATAATTTGTAACAGCATTTTATATGTATGTTGTGATATATATCTTGTCCATTTGCACTGTATGTATAAGGCACTGTGGAAAGGGTTAATGAATACTGAGAGACTTTTGGGACTTTGACTGAGAAGCTGGTAATTTTCCACAGCTGTCATAGGGTTAAAAGAAGAACATGTATTGGAAAAAGCCAGACAGACTAACCTTTTGAATGTCTGGTTTTAGCTATGTTGTTATGTCTGGAAAATTGCTTTTGTATAGAAAAACTGCTGTATCATTCCCACTGAGTATCATTGAAGCTCTATACAAGTCTATGATAGACAGAAAGTGTAACAATGTATCTGTTTGTTCTGAGCTTCTTCACTCCACCCCTCCCACTAGAAGGTTCTAGTTCAGCCAGTAACTGTATAGAAGGAGAGCAGTCAGAGCCCCTAGTTTTCTGCAGTTAGGGACCAGTGCTTGGAGAGGGTGACTTATTCCAGACTATTGAGCAACCAGAAGAAGATGCTGAGATGGAGATACTGAGCCACAGACCATGGGTCACCACCAGCCCTGTGACCAAGGAGCCACCCAAACTACTGAGTTACAGACTGTGGGCCTCCAGCCTTTGGCCAGCGTACCAGCCCTCTGAGAGAGAGGGATAGCTAGTGTACAGGGGACCCAGGGTAGCGTTGGGGCCACCCCAAACCCGGTCACTACACTTACACTACCATAAAACTTCACTAAATAGATACAGTTAGGCTAAAGTAAGCTTGGTATTTGGTGGGGGAAATGGACATGTGACCCATGTCACTGTAGATAGAGGAGGTTTGTGTATGTCCACCATACTGATGCTAGAGGAAAATGGTGCAAAGTAGACATGGTGTCTCTTTCTTTACTATTACCAGACAAGTTGCCACTATATTAAAGAAAACCTGTCACGATGAAATGCAGTGCAATATGCAGGCAGCATGCTGTAGAGCAGGAGGAGCTCCGCTGATTGATATATAGTTTTGTGGAAAAAGATGAAAAAAAATTGTAATTTATTTATTTAAATTTCTGCTCTTCCTGAATTTAATTGTACACTTGGACATCCTACCAGTGACAGCTATCTATAAAACACACACACACACACACACACAGAAAATGCCATCAGTCGCTCATAATATGGTCCTGAACTCAGAAGGAGGAGAAATTTAAATTTATAAAATTACAAGTTTTTCTGATTGTTTTCATATAAATATATACATAATTCTGATCATCTCCGCCTGCTCTTTAAGTGCATTAAACACAATGGGAGGCTGACAACACATGGCTCATTGTGGAATTCTGGCGCAGTGACCACGTCAAAATTCTACTTGCAAATTTTACCCTGTAAATGTGCCCTAACATGTTGATTCCATTTTTCACTGCATTTCATGGTGACAGATTCTCTTTAAGCACATGCTGCATGCTTGTTAGACTTTCTAGTGTTGTATTTGCCTTCGATTACTGACTCTCAATGCATGGCATATGGTAGCATGTGATATATGTTTGTCTGGCACACACGGCTTCTGTATGATGCATAATACAAACATATATATATAAACATATATATATATATAATAACTACACTACAAAATACAATACATTCATTCTTAAAGAGGTGTTCTGATTCTGAGAATCTAACCTCTGGATAGGAAAGGAGTTCTCTCTGTCCTTCGATCTGAGCCCCCACTGAATATTTGCAGGTCTCTAATCGGTTGCTGTAACATAAAAAAAAAATAAACATAGTTGGTATCAGCGCATCCAAAAATTGGCAAACTATTAAAATATTTAAAAAAATTTAACATGGTGTAAAAGTAAAAATAATACCGGCCGATTCGCATTGCAAAAAAAATATTCGCTATTTTTTTTTTTGTTTGGGTCAAAAACTTAAATGTATTCCAAAAAGGTACCAATAAAAACTACAGCTTTACCCACAAAAGAAAAGCCCAAAAATATATTTAAAAAAGTTATAAGTGTCAGAATATAGCGATGCATGGAAAAAATTATGTTTTTTCAAAAGTTTTTGTTTTTTAAAAATGGTAAAACATAATAAGAACTATATAACTTTGGTATCTTCCTAGCTGTCTTACCTTTAGAACATTTTCTACATCTAAAACAGGCGTAAAAAATGGTAAATGACAAAGGCCTCCTGGCCAGTCCCTGCCCACGCCCCACCCACTTTTTTAAACCTGGCATTAATGGGGAGAAGTCACAGATTGGACCTTTGTGCTGCAATCTGTGTCACAAATATGCCTAATTTAGGTTCATTTCTGTTTAATAAATGACCCCCATTGTGTCATTTTTAGTGCACAGTGAATGCCATAAAAACAAAAGGTTTGCCTTTTTTTCCATTTTGCACCAAAAAGTATGGGTAAATTAAACTGTGTCAATAAGAAAAATAAATACAAATCCTGTAAAAACTGAGCCCTCATACATGAAAAGAAAACTGAAAAAATCACGGCCTTTTGGAAAGCGAGGAAGAAAAAACGAAAACAAAAAATAAAAATAGGCAGTGTCCGGAAAGAGTTAAAGAACAGAATAATATAAGTGAAAACTACTCATTTATATGTCAAGCGCCCTACTTCTTTTTTAATCTGTCATATATGTCATATATGTTTTGTGTGTGGCTGTTACTGCCTAATAACATACATGCAGTTTAGACAACTTCACGCCTCCCCCATAAATAAACTTTTTTTTTCCATCTTTTTAATTCATCACATTAAAGGCTAGTGAATGAAAAGATGGGAGCCACCCACGTATGTTGAAATGATGTCTTATTTTCATTTCCTAACAAAGCAAAGCATAGATTACACCAAGCACTTCTGTCAACGACACATTGAATGACTGACATATCGTAACATCATCAAAACCTGTAGATTCTTGCCCTCCTGTCATATTCTGTCCATTATGCTAGAGGGATTGTAATCCAGTTCTGCAGTTTTTCAGTGTACGACAGGAGCACAGCGGCTGTCCTTTTACATTACTCGGCAGGACACGGCTACACAGAAAGGGTTAACGGTGTGTCTCGTCCCTCCACAATTTTAGTCTGGTAGCCCCCCTGCATAATGACATGAATAGAATTGCATGGTATGACAGCAGTCACTTTCACATATTGTAATGGTTACTATGGCAGCAGATGTGGATGAAGGCAGTCGTGTACCAGGTTACTGGATGGAAATCAATGCTGGTAATGCAGTTATAATAACAGCCCTGAGATGCACACAACACAGGGGCAGCTTTGCACTCTCTACAAACTTGTATGTGTATATATATATATATGTATATATATATATATATACACGTATAGAAAAATGGCAGCACCGTATCAGATGCTCAAAACCGGGTGCAGCGCCAGTCCCAAATATAAAACAGAAAAATGAGGCAGCACTCCATATATATAAAGATATTTCTCCTTTATTCAGCCATGTGGGCAGTGCGACGTTTCGGGTCCAAACAACTGAACCTTTCTCAAGCAATGTGTAAGACCATGTGCAGCAGATTTATAGGTACATCAATTAAACCGTGACTGCAAAACAATTAGATAAAAACAGTGTACAAAAATATATAATGAAAACAAAATATTGCAAAAATTCATGTGATAATAATGTGCATAAGTATATATAATTCCATACAAGAGATAGACATGCATAAAAAGAACATGATTTGTTAAAAAGTGACTATTTATCAATTACATAATTAGTTACAGTGATAAACACCAGACCGAAAAGTGCTATTGTGCATGATGCGATTCATTACAGATGATACTCAGCGGTGGGGGGTGAAGCCTCATGGGGCAAGTAAGCAGCTTGTTGAAGTGGAGGAATGGCGTCCAGTTGAACAGGTTCGCGTCCTATGCTCCATTCTGCGCATGTCAGGAGCACCAATCACGTCATAAGGTTGCTTAGTGCGCATGTCCAGACAAACCTCCGTCAGCCATCTTACTTGACGGCATAATGCCAGCTCTTTTTTCATGGCATACACAGCACACTGATTGCTCTTAAAGAGGATGAGTGACAATGACTAATACTGGCTACTGTTGTAACGGGTCCCGGAATCCACTGCTATGCCCCAAATGGAGCTGCAAGCACGGACCCGGAAGGAGTTGGGTCGCAAATGGTTACCATGTCACTGGAGGCCAGATGTCACACCCCAACTTCACCCAAAACCCACAGCTAGTTTGCCGAAGGAGGGTCTCCTCCAATATGTCATATTGATCACAACACCCCAAATAGAACAGATAATTTTGACGCTAGATACTAAACCAAAGTTTTTGGCAATTAAATTATAAAAAACCTATCTAAGACATGCAACTTAATTGGTAGGAGCTTCACTATAACATGGACATCCTCCAAGCCACCATGTCGTCTCCAGGCTTCCACCTCCCACCTCCGACACACCAAGATCTGCAAGAAATATTAGAAAATTAAAATCATTGTCCAGTGTAAACTACCATATACATAATCGTCAGCAGAATACGATAGACAAAAAGGAGTCAAAGGAAAGCAGCACTTTTACATCAACATACCCTGGTTATACTCTACATTTAAACCACATGGTCTGAGGGATCCCAATGTATGAATCCACGTGAGTTCTCTCCTCTTCAGGAGTATTGATCTGTCTCCCCCCCTCCTGGGCATAGGGATATGATCAATTATACAGAATCTCAGGTTTTTCTCCTAGTGTTTAAGCTCGACAAAGTGTCTAGACACCGGTAAATCCATTCTCTTTTGTCTGATTGAAAAGCGGTGGTTGTTGAATCGGGTTTTGAAATCTGTGGAAGTTTCACCCACATACAGTTTGTGGCACGGGCAGGTAAGTACATAAATGACATAATTACTGTCACGCGTAAGGTGAAACTTTATTGGGAAGTTCATACCCGTATCCGGATTTACAAAGGATCTTCCCTTAATAATGTGCCGGCAGTTCACACAATGGAGGCAGGGATAGCATCCTGTCCCTGTGACTATTATTGTGGACTGTCTGCTAACAGTAGGTTGGCAGACAGAGGACAGGTTTCCTCAAAATACTAAAGATACCAGGAAGATAAGGAAGGTTGCTACTTCGGATGACTCTTTTTTGTCACAGAATGGACTTCTAGTTAAAGAACCAGGAATTACACCAGACGTGGAGGCCGCAGACACAGGAGAGGTCAAAAAGCTGTGCAACAACAAGACACGATTTCAAGGCAACAGAACCCAACCCCCAGGAGAAAATGACTGTTATCAACTTATCCTCTAAGGTACTGACTGAGCGTCAAGTTAGTGTATTATCGAAAGGACTCTCCTTTTGTCCTGATACATGTACTAGTTGGCTTGATATTGAAGCTAACCTTTTTTCTTTTTTTTCGTGCTATCAAGCTTAAAGTGTGGTTTGCTGACAGTACACGTAGGAATGCGCCCATTAGCAGTGAATTGACCTTGAGGCAGTTTGACTTGCATTTGAAAAGCAATTTTTGCCCTAATATAAATGATCCAGCTATTGAAGCTTATATGAAAGCTGTTAAATCTGAAATTTCTCCACTTAAAACTGCTTACTCTGGTCAGCCACTGCGACACCCCAATGTAACTAGCGAGGAAGTAATTGCATTGAATGAGATAAAACAAGACCACAGCCTCACGGTGAAACCAGCCGATAGGGGGGGGGGGGGGGGGCTGTGGTCGTGTTGGATACTGAGAATTATATCAATGAGATATTGAGACAGCTTGGTGACCATAATGTTTACGAATGCATTGATTTTGATCCATGATTTCGCATAGCAGAAATAATTAAATGTGAGTTCAGTAATGCGGTAGCAGCTGGAGTCATAGATGATGAACTGAGAGAATTTCTCACAGTTCTTCATACTATAACCCCGGCAATATACATATTGCCAAAAATCCACAAGACATTGGTCGACCCTCCAGGTCGACCAATTGTTTAGGGCTCTGACTCCATCTTCAGCTGCATTTCAATCTTTCTTGATAAAACATTACGTACCTTTGCAACAGGCAGTAAATCACACATCATAGACACATCTGATTTCTTGAGGAAGTTAGGAGAAGTTGATGTATCCAATACAGGTAACATTATTTTGGCATCGTTTGATGTAACCTCATTATACACCTCTACTGAACATAACAGGGGAATAATGGCATTATCACGTATGCTGGACATGTTGACACTTACAACGGAAGCAAGCAGGTTTATCTTGACGATGTTCAGGATAGTACTAGATCATATCTATTTCCTCTTTAGGGAGAGCTATTATGTGCAAAAACAAGGTGTGGCGATGGGGTCCCATGTCGCCCCAACTTATGCCAATATTTTTATGCGTGTATTTGAGGAGGACGTCGTCTATGTTTCACACCACTTCAGCCATGTGCTGTAGTGGTGGCGTTACATCGACGACGTCTTCCTCATATGGACAGGTTCTGAAGAACAACTACTTGATTTTCATGTATACCTCAACAGTTTTGATGAGAGACTCAAATTCACATTGGTACACTCAAACATTGAATTGCAGTTTCTGGATACCAATGTAGCATTTGGAGATGGCAAATTGAGTACAAGGGTATTTACAAAACCTACGGATAGGAACACTATTCTAGCTTACAGTAGTAGCCATCCTAGATCCATGGTCAGGAGTCTCCCATACTCACAGTTTATGAGGGCAAAGCACATTACAATGGATCCCAGTACATTAAAAGAGACCCTGGAGGAGTTCACCAGTAGATTTCTGGAACGTGGCTATCCTAGAGATTTGCTGATGACTCAAATTGATAGAGTAAACAAAATTGATAGAAAAACGCTATTAAATGACTCCAAAGCGACTTAAAGAAATTCTAGGGTTGCATTTATATCTACATACACTGATTTGAGTGCTCAAATTGCACAGATAACTAGACGTCATTGGACAATACTAAAAGGATGTCATGGCACAATTCCTGAGTTCCAAATGCCACCACTAATGTCCTATCGTAGGTCAAAGAGCCTGCGTGATAGATTGGTCAGGGCGGATGATGGACCTGCTACTGTTAGCAGACAGTCCACAATAATGGGCACGGGGGACAGGATGCTATCCCTGCCTCCATTGTGTGAACTGCCGACACATTATTAAGGGAAGATCCTTTGTACATCCGGATACGGGTATGAACTTCCCAATAAAGTTTCACCTTACGTGTGACAGTAATTATGTCGTTTATGTACTTACCTGCCTGTGCCACAAACTGTATGTGGGTGAAACTTCCACAGATTTCAAAACCCTATTCAACAACCACCGCTTTTCAATCAGACAAAAGAGAATGGATTTACCGGTGTCTAGACACTTTGTCGAGCTTAAACACTCAGAGAAAAACCTGAGATTCTGTATAATTGATCATATCCCTATGCCCAGGAGGGGGACAGATCAATACTCCTGAAGAGGAGAGAACTCACGTGGATCCATACATTGGCAAACTAGCTGTGGGTTTTGGGTGAAGTTGGGGTGTGACATCTGGCCTCCAGTGACATGGTAACCATTTACGACCCTACACCCTCCGGTCCCGTGTTTGCAGCTCCATTTGGGGCATAGCAGTGGATTCCGGGACCCGTTACAGCAGTAGCCGGTATTAGTCATTGTCACTCATCCTCTTTAAGAGCAATCAGTGTGCTGTGTATGCCATGAAAAAAGAAAAAAAGAGCTGGCAGTATGCCCTCAAGTAAGATGGCTGACGGAGGTTTGTCTGGACATGCGCACTAAGCAACCTTATGACGTGATCGGTGCTCCTGACATGCGCAGAATGGAGCATAGGACGGGAACCTGCTCAACTGGACGCCATTCCTCCACGTCAACAAGCTGCTTACTCGCCCCATGAGGCTTCACCCCCCACAGCTGAGTACATGATCTGTAATGAATCGCATCATGCACAATAGCACTTTTCGGTCAGGTGTTTATCACTGTAACTAATTATGTAATTGATGAATAGTCACTTTTTAACAAATCATGTTCTTTTTAGGCATGTCTATCTATTGTATGGAATTATATATACTTATGCACATTATTATCACATGAATTTTTGCAATATTTTGTTTTCATTATAGATTTTTGTACACTGTTTTTATCTAATTGTTTTGCAATCACGGTTTAATTGATGTACCTATAAATCTGCTGCACATGGTCCTACACATTGCTTGAGAAAGGCTCAGTTGTTTGGGGCCGAAACGTCGCACTGCCCACATGGCTGAATAAAGGAGACATATCTTTATATATATGGAGTGCTGCCTCATTTTTCTGTTTATATATATATATATATATATATATATATATATATACTCACACACTGAAGTAACTATTTGATAGCTGCATGATTGGATGGATAAGATGAAATACTTGATTGGTACCTTGTGGGTCTGGCATCTGCAGTGTGAGGAAAGGAAGGAGCATGGCGGCAGAGTGAATAAATAATAAAATCACGCAGTTTTATGGAGACGTCGTCCTAGTTCATAATGATATTTAAAACAAGCTAAAGGGGTATTCTCATATCGCTGGAACATGCCTTCTCTGGCTGATAAAAAGTGTCACATGGGACCTCTACAGATAACTACTGGCTCCTTTATGGGGGCAATTATTGGTAAGGAGCATTCCTAGGAAGACTCATTCCTGATATTTGCCCTTTGTAAAGGTGATCATTGAGGGAAAGCTATGTTGATGCTTACACCGCAATCATTTCTGGCATCAGATTTTGCCGTCTAAACAGCGATCTACTTACCAAAAACAATGAATGTATATGGGGATAAGCAATCACCCTAGTGATGGCTCTTCCCCATACAACACAGGTAATTGCTGAGTGGAAATGTAGCTCTTACCTCATGTAATGAGTGGGACATTATTGGGAAAGAACAGTTTGTTCTTGAAATTGCCTGTTGTGTTGACCCATGTAAAGGGGCTTTTAGTCTATCATCATGACCTGTTCAGATTTTACCATAGGCAGCTTCACTCTTGTCAGTGGACTATGGGGGTCATTTATTAACCTGAAATATGCCTGCGCCTCTACATAACTTTGGCGATCCGCCACCAGAGCAGGGACTTTTTTTTTAAGACTGGTGACTAAAATGCCGGTCTTAATAAATGACGCCCTATGTCTTATATCTTCATTTCAATGGGGCGGTGCTGTAGTTCTCTCAAGAGCAGAGTTGTGCAGGTAAAATATCAAGGGAATCTCAGACCCTTTCTGATCATGATTAGCGATGAGCGAAGTTATAAAAATTTCGATTTGGCTACTTCGCGAATTTAACAAATAAATTTTATTCATGACGAATTACTTCATCACAAAGCGCATTCCTTTGCATGCAGAGGGAGCAATGGCAGGAAATGGCTATCATGCTACCCGTGTCATTAAACCATTTAGATGCCACTTTCATCACTGATTGCGGTATCTGATGCTACATTTGATGCTACATTTTAATCAGGCTTAAAAAAAAAAAAACTCACCATATACATTTGCTTGAAGACGCGCAAAATCATGTGCTCTGACGTGATGTCACCACACAAGCGCGCTGGTCATCGCACAGGTCACCCTGCGTGTGATTTTGCGTAGTATCTTCAGCATCTTCATGAACAAATGGATGAGGTATGTATTTTTTTTTTACTGCCATTTTAGGGAAAATAAATTTGTTACCATGAAGCGCAAGGAAAGTCGGCTTTGTGGCGTATCTAAATTTTCCTGAAATTCAGGTTGAAGTCAATTCAACACTTAACACTAATCATGATCCCCAGACCCTTCCAAATCACCACATTATGCTAGAATTTTTACAAATATCTCATAATATGGATCTAGCCTTGTAATATAACAGATATCAACATTTAGCCCATGAGGAATGCAACTGCAGAAGGGTGTTAATGCAAATACTGCTGTCCTGTAGGTATGGGACATATATGTTCTTGTAGCATTCTATATACAGATGTAGCCAGCACCAAAATCAGTGGAATAGCATGCCATCCAGCAGTGTAACTCAACACTATTTTTAAGCTTTAGAAGATTTTCACATAATTAAACTATGGTAATGAGATAAACTAGTGGGATAAAGCATCAGGTTTGACTTTAAAGAGGACCTTTCACCACTCCTCACCTGCCTATTTTAATAGCTCCATGCAGTCCCCACGTACTAACAATTCTGGAGCATCTATTATTATGTCTGTATGTTGTGCCATTCCTTTATTATTTGCACTAGAAGTTATGAATGAATTGCTATTAACCTTCGGTAAGGGTACAGAGGGATGGTAACACGTTTGGGGTGTGCACCTGCACAGTCTAAAAATGGCAGCACTGATTGGATAGAGTCAGTCTGTGCAGGTACACACCCCCAACTGGTAACCTCCCCTCTGTACCCTTACTGAAGGCTAATCATGTAGAGAGGCAGATTGTAAGGGGTCAAAAAGAGAGTTTGCAGAAAGATATCTTATTAAGTGAGAGTAAATGAGACGTTCCAGGAGTTTAGAGATGAAGGGGAGATTAGAAACAGATTGGTAGTTAGCTGCACAGGTTGGGTCAAGAGATATTTTTTTAGTAGTGGGTTTATAACAGAATGGAATGGAAATATACTATTAGAAAGAAAGAGGTTAAATGTTCTAGTAAGGTGAGTAATAATAGCTGGTGAGAGGGAATGAAGAAGGTGTGAGGGAATTTGATCGCTGCTGCAGGTAGGTTCAAACCTCGAGACTTCTTCATCTGTTATAGGGTCAACAGAGGAGAGAGAGCATTTGGAAGTGTGAGAGGTAGAAGGATTGAAATTGGTTGGGGACTGGGAGATTATTTCTTGTCGGATGGTACCAATCTTGTCTCTGAAGTAAATGTCATCAGTGCAGTGATTGGTACATGAACTTTAAGGCTTAGAAGGGAATGAAAAGTGTCAAAGAGTCATTATGGGTTATTTGAAAGTGAGGAGATGAAAGAGTAAGAAATACCGTAGACAGAGACAAATATAATGAAACCATGATTACTGGACGATCTATGGAGGGTATATAGGTCTTTGGTTGTGGTGACAATGTCTCAAGGAGTGTATTCTATTTTACAATATTTGCATTTGAGTATTTATCACAAGGAACAGAAAAGGTATGGAAAGAAAGGTATGACACTAGGAGATTTAAAACTAAAAATAAGATATACAAGAGATGGTAGAAGATATTGTTTGTATACACGCTAAACCATTAATCACCTACTCATGCATTTCTTGTATGTGGATCTCCATTCCAGATTTTGCTATGTGGCCCCAGGATTACATGTTACGCTCATGGTTACCGCTTTATATCAGCAGTACTTAAGGTAAGCAAGGTAAAATGACATGTGCTGTTAATCCTGTATCAAAATCCTGGTTCTCACACAGCAATACATCTAAACTGGAGTTCAGAAGGATAAAGTTAGTGGTGTGGGGTAGAGGGTGTAGATGACCACAAGACTACAGCAATGTAAGCATAAAGTAATCTGAGGCATGTCAAATTGGACTTCAATGGTTACAAAGCAATGCCAGCTTCACAATGTCAAGACTTCCTTCCATTAACCACAGGGGACCTAAGTCTAAGACTGATTTAAAACATCTGTATTTAAAATTCTTATCCAGCTTGAAGTATAGTGCCTTCATTGTAAAAGTGGGTGTACAGCAGATGAAAGGGGAAATATAGCTTTGTCAAAGAAAATGTGTCCATTAGTGAAACTGTAATGTTTGCTGGAAAAATAAAGACCAACAGTGCTGCATTATTTAAAAATATCACTAATTTTTGATTCATTAGTTTCCCTATCATCAAATGATAAAGTGCTTGCATGACAAATGCCTCCTTTCTGGATGAAGTATTTACTAGATATGTTATTCAAACACATCTGTGCATCTTAACTGGTTTGTTGGGTCAAATATGGGCAGAGTTTTGGATCAATTTACTGAATAAAATCTGTTTATACATGTCTGGTCATTGTGCTTTGATATATTTAATTTGTATCTGTTCACTTTTTTCTTTCTGATTGCCCTGCATGCTTTCCTTCCTCCCTCCCTCCGTCCCTCCCTCTCTGCCTCCCTTCCTTTCTCCCCCTTCCTTTTACCTTTCTCTTCTCTCTACTATTTGATTATTCGTTCTTTCATCTCCCCCTTCTTTCCCCTTTCCTCCCAACTAAATATTGTTCATCTGCTGGAACTTTGGGGGACATTGCCCATACTTTACAACAGTGCTGAGTTTACTGGAACAATCACATGGACTGAGCCATGAGGTGAGACTTATACAAGCCCCACCTTATTAAAGGTCCTCCCCAAAGTTAGCAGTTTATAGGGATTCCAGTGTGCTTGATGGGTGTTCCCAGAAAGTCTGAGTGGGGTGTAAATATCACAAAGTTAAGTTCTTACAGGCTGGAAAGTATACATTATTGAATTGGAGCCCAAGCCAAAGGGAGGATCATCTAGTACTTTTGTCAGCGAGTCCAACTTTACTTGTACATCTGGATTTCTAAAATGTATCAAGCATAGGGATTTCTTAAACTCACCATTCATATAAAACACATTTTTTTGAATTTCTGGCTGTTTTCACATACACCCTCTCAGGCCAGAGTGATGACCTGACTGAGAGAGTTTAAGCTGCCAACAGGTTCACTGAGGTCTCCTTGAGTATGTTACAAATATACCTGTGTCTGACGTATGAATGCTGTTGTTTGTCATAAAAAGCAACTTTATATTTATGCTAATTACCTGTGAAAAGAGCCCAAAGGGCTGTTCTAACGGTTAGAGGAGCCCAGCCACACCCACACTTCACTGGTGCATTTATTTGTGGCAAAAGCGTTTAGTGGCCTATTTCAGTACAAAGAGAAAAATATATTCTCAGTTCACTTCTGCAGTTATGTGTGTTGAAAGCGTTTAGTGGCCTATGTCAGTACAGAAACAAAAAAAGATACGCACTTCACTGGTGCATTTATTTGTGGCAAAAGCGTTTACTGGCCTATTTCAGTACAAAATGAAAAATATTTACTAACTTTACTGTTGCATTTATTTGTGGTGAAAGAGTTTTGTGGCCTATTTCAGTACAAAACGAAAAATATATACGCATTTTACTTCCGCAGTTATTATTATTTCAGTACAAAAACAAAATATTTTCCACACTCACTTTTGCAGTTATATGCAGTAAATTCATTTGTGACGTATTTTGGTCAAAACACAAATTTTATTTAGCATTCAGTGCTGCAGTTATATGTGGTAAAATCTTTATTGATGGATTTCGGTGGAAAATTTTTTTTTATTCAGCGTTCAGCGCTGCAGTTATATGTGCTAAAACCTTTAGTGATGTATTTCGGTAGTAAAACAAAATATATTCAGCTATATGATACAGAAACTGGGCACTCTCAGATAGTTAGAAGCAGATCAGCTATTTATTATTAAAATTAATCAATTAATAACTAGTATAACACAACAAAAATGACCTCATTAAAATAAGTGCCCATATACTCCATTCATTAAATTCATATAGTACCCTAAAACTCTGCGTTGATTGTATTAGCAGCGATTGACTTGTAATAGCAGCAAATGACTGGAGTGTGGTAACAGTGAACAATAAAAAATAATAAATAATAAATAATAAAAATATATATAGCAGCAAAAGTGATTGGTAGTCCCCAAATGGTGTCAATATAGGTCTCTTAATTCCGATCCAAAAATGCTCGGTTGAAATTAGTCCCCTGAAGTTCTTTATATATACATTATTCTGTCCTTAAATGACTTCTCTGTATATGGGAGCGGCGTCCCGCTCTATAGCACAGCAGCCGCATCCCGCTGTAAATGAAAGTTGAGCTCACAGTCAAGTGAAGTAGCGTTTACATGTAAATTGTGACGATCTTACCGGGATTCACCAGGACTTCAGCCCCGCTCCTGACACTGCCCAACTTCACCAGTGTCTCAAGCTGCTCCCGTCTGTGACTCCTCCGCTGGATACTGGCATTGCACGTGGGCTCCAGGTCTCCCTTCGGTCCCGTGCAGCGCTTGTACACTTCTCCTGGCGTGGAAGACGGTACCTCGTTTGGCGGTCCTAGCTCCCGGGAGACGTCTGCTTTCTCTCCACCATCTACTTCATAAGGAATGTGTAATTGGTGCTTTCAGCCTGTGTTCACCAAGGAAAGTAACAGTTTTCTTGGTGAACACAGGCTAAAAGCACCAATTACACATTCCTTATGAAGTAGATGGTGGAGAGAAAGCCAACGTCTGCCGGGCGTTCATTGTGCGACACAATACATTGTGTTATTCAAAATATATTCAGCGTTCACTGTTGCAGGTATATGCGGCAAAACCTTTAGTGACGTATTTCGGTCAAAAAACGAATTTTATTAAGCATTCAGCACTGTAGTTATATGCGGTAAAATCATTTGCAAAGTATTTTGGTCGAAAAACTAATTTTATTAAGCATTCAGCCCTGCAGTCATATGTGCTTAAATCTTTATTGAGATATTTCGGTGGAAAAACTAATTTTATTCAGCGTTCAGCGCTGCAGTTATATGTGCTAAATCTTTAGTGATGTATTTCGGTAGTAAAGCAAAATATATTCAGCGTTCACTGTTGCAGGTATATGCGGCAAAACCTTTATTGACGTATTTCGGCCGAAAAACATTTTATTCAGCGTTCAGTGCTGTAGTTATATGGGGTAAAATCATTTATTATGTATTGTGGTTGAAAAGCAAATTTTATTCAGCATTTAGCGCTGCAGTTATATGTGTTAAAACCTTTAGTGACGTATTTCGGTAGAAAAACAAAATATATTCAGTAGGGCTGCATGATATAGGAATTTTGTGCGATTGCGATTAGGGTCCTAAAAATTGCAATAACGATATGTGATGCGATATTTAAAGGGAATTGTGCTAGAGGTCTATTTGCTTGGATTTTCAAGGTAAAATCACACACAAATTACTGATACTGCTGAAATGTAGTTATGCTGAATTTAAGAACTGAAATGCACAGTGCACAAAATAAAACATCTTTTATTATTATTATTATTATTATTATTTATTTTTAGAGCGCCATTCATTCCATAGCGCTGTACATATCATAAGCGGTGCACATACATAATACAGGCAATTGCCTTAAGCATGAACGAGACAAGTTACAGACTGGTACAGAAGGATAGAGGGCCTGCCCGTGAGGGCTTACAATCTACATGGTATCGGGGATGGAGACAGTAGGATACTTTACTAAATTAAATAACATATTTGCATTACTGCAAAAGTACAAAATACAAAACTTTCCATTTTCTTAATAGCGCTACAGAACAGATAAATAAAATAGAATAGATATAAGAACATGTGCTCATTAAAATAGCGACTTGCCTCCAGCCCCTCCTCCCTCCCTCCCCACACTGTAACTGATGTATTGCTGGCCGCGCTGTGCATCATAGCGGCCCGCCAAACATCAGTGTCAGCCACGTAAAAAGTCAACCATAAGACGCACTGCCATTTTCCCCTCACTTTTGGGGGGGGGGGGGGGAAGTGCGTCTTATAAAGCGAAAAATACGGTAGTATAATTGCAGCATTTTTGGGTCCGCCAATTGGCGATTGCGATATGGTGATTTATCGTGATACCGATAGCTTTGGCCAGGCCTAATATTCAGCGTCACTTTATTGACATATTTCGGTGGAAAAAATTATTTTATTCAGCGCTGCAGTTATATGTGCTAAAACCTTTAGTGACTTATTTTGGTAGAAAAACTAAATGTATTCAGCGTTCACTGTTGCAGGTATATGTGGCAAAACCTTAAGTGATGTATTTCGGCCGAAAAACAAATTTTATTTAGCGTTCAGCGCTGTAGTTATATGTGATAAAATCTTTATTGAAGTATTGCGGTTGAATTTTTTTTTGTTCAGCGCTGTAGTTACAGTGGTAAGATCTCCATGATGTCTCTATGATAAATCTGCAGTGTGCGGGCCCCGTGTGGCTTCTACACACTTTCAAAATAATCCTGCAGCGGGGCGAATAGATACCGGATGACCGGGAAGCTCCATGACCTTCCCAGGAGCTGCTGTCGGGAGCAGCGGTTCATTTCTAAGACGTCCGTATAGTGCGGGGGGAATCCAAAGACCCTCCCAATCTCCATGCTCCGTTATATGTGGTAAAATCTTTATTGACCTATTTCGGTGGAAAAACAAATTTTATTCAGCGTTCAGCGCTGTAGTAATATGCGGTAAAATCTTTTATGACTTATTTCGGTCACATTAGCATTTCCTCTATCCATCTCTTGACCTCCACTGTTGCTGTTAACTGCCATTTCCTAATTACATTTCGAACTGAAGAAATGATAACCTGAAAACATTTTGCTATCTTCTTATAGCCTTTTGCTTTGCGGGCCCCAACCATTTAATTTAAGAGTTTTAGGCAGCTGCTTATAAGAACCCATGACTTCTGTTTTTGGGACAATGTTAGAGGAGACTAGTTATTTATAAAGCTTTGAAACCACCCGGCCTTTCCTAACAATGATTGTGAACAAGCCTTAACAGTAACAGGCTATTTAAGGTCTTAAATCTCGTTCAAAGTTATCTGAGATCTCAAATCTCAAACTTTTGCTAGGTACTCCTTTCCTTTTTTCACTTGAAATTTGTACAAAACTAGTATAATACACTTATATTACTTAAAATGTAGAAAAGTCTGTTTCATCATTCACTTTATGCTTTTTGGAGATCATTTAATCTTCAACTTGCTTAACTTTTCACAATAACAGTAATTTTGAACAGGGATGTCCAAACTTTTGCATGCCACTGTATCTGTTATTAATATGTGATTAAAATTGATGGGTGTCCTTTTAAGAATTCATTGTGAGCTTTTGTGAACATGAGATGTCTTTTTTATCATTGTTCATTTATTGCTTTGTTATGAAACATTAGACAATGGTTCTTTGACCACTAAATAACTGCATATGTTCCGTTTTTGCACTTTGCAATGCAGAACACAATATAGATAAAAGGGGGACGTCCGGACATGGAGCTGACAACCCCTGGGGTCTTGCCCTGTCCCCATGAACATAAAAAACTCCATTCCCTTATCCATGGTCCCACCACTTCTGGTCCCCACAGGACTAGGAAGTGGCTTCCTTGGTCTTGTGATTGGCCAGAGTGGTCATGGGACCAAGCTGCTTACTAATCCTGTGGGGATTAGCAGCAGCAAGACCCTGGATAGGTGAATGGGGTTCTTTTTTATATTCAGGGGACAGGAGAAGATCCCAGGGGTTGTTGGCTCCCAGGCTTTAATGGTAATAAAATTACAGATAATTTATTTGTCTATTTTTTTTAATATCATTTTTATATCATTTGGAAATATATAATGCAAACATTTGTTGCTTTTAGCTCCAATGTGACTGCTCTATGCTTGACTACACAATTAATATACTGTATTAAATCAAACAAAACTAAATCAACTGAGAAGCAAGGTTCTGTGTAAAAAGTGGTATACTATTAATATTTTGTATATGAAGAGTTCTTGAAAAATATAGGGAGAATAGCCCTACATAATGTATCTACCCATTAAGATATGGCATCTAAATCTGGATTAAATGATAAGCATACTACTGTACGTGCTCCGCACATCTGCAGCACACAGGACTTTCAGAAGTTTATTATGTTCAGTCTTTTATTTCCAAACAGAAATCATCTTGTTTTGCTGTCATAACTTATTGTGCATATGTTTATCCAACAATCCAATCAACAGGAATTGAAGAAACTCATCTATGACTATTTAGCTAATTCTACTTAATGTTCTCAACATAAAAGACATAAAATCAAGTGACTATTTCAAGGAACCAGATCAGTTTTTGAGTGCTTCTTTAGACATGAATGTAGGCCGATGTGTTTAAATAATAACTTCTTTTAAAACATTGCAGTCTTACGTTCCATGTACTGTCTGCTGTATTATACAGCCTATGCCCACCATGTATGGACTGAACTCAGCTCCATACATTCCCTGAACACTAATGCTGTATATTTATGGCATAAAACGTTAAGAGGTTAATGAGAACTCTGTAGCATGCCTGTGATTATTTGGTAGAGCTGAGAAGCATATTTAGAGAGAGAGAATTGAAGTATTACCACCATCATTGTCTATGCATATACACAGCCATTGAGGAAGAGCACTACAATTTAAGTTACCAATGAACTGTTCCTATTACTTCTGTACAATTACCTCCATCATCCCTTCAGTAAAGTGATACTTTATATATAACAAATGTGCCCCGAGGAAAGAAAAGGGTGCACCTTCTGACTACTGTGCAGCCTCACGGAATGCTGAGTGAGGACAACCACAGTAAACCAAGACTACTCCAATCAGTGCCACAACAACCATTCCCAACCTCTCTGTTCCCAACACAGGTAGCTGCACTATCTTTCATATTCATGTCTGTCTAGCTCCAAGTGCCCACATTTCTGTTCTATAATAGAATTTCTAATCTACTGCATAAATAAAAATAAAAGGGTTATGCAGCATTATATCAGACTTCACAGAGTGGCCAACCTGCGGTGGTGATCATACTTACCTGGTCCCTGCCAGTGGGTCCGATCTCTATCGCTCCCCAGCCAGCTCTTCATCTCCCTGGTGCATTGATATTGACATTCTGTTATTTTGGGGGGGATGGGGGGGGGGGTGGACACACACAACCATTGTGGCCAATACATACATATAGTCAGCTACAATATCTCAACCAACCTATTAATCGATACAAAAAAATAAATAAAAATTAGTAAATTAACAAACTATCGAGTTTTTCACTGTCATGATTTTTTATTTTGTCTGTTAATGGCAACACAATTTTGCACGAAAACAGTTGTTTAAAAAAAAAACTATTTGCCCATTAACAATAAGATTAATATACAGTAGTGCAGATTTGTGGTAGAGCTGTACTTTGGCATGGTTTTGGTCATATTGTGGATGTGCCATTGCCACTGTGTAGAAATCTAGTCTCCTAAACTAGATTGCTATTACAAATACTTTGCTATCTCTTTTCTTCTTAATTTTGCAGGTAGGGCTTTTGGTACCCTGACCTGAACCCGAACATTTCCGTAAAAGTTTGAGTTCAGTTTTCAGCGATTTAACGGCGCTTGTTGAAAGGCTGCAGGGCAGCTAATCAACAAGCGTTTAACTAATGTGCCCTTAGAAGCCATCACAGCCATGCCTACTAATGGCTAGTGTTGAGCGAGAATATTCGAATAACAAATTTTAATTGCGAATATCGCAACTTCTAAAATTAGCTAATATTTCGAATATAGTGATATATATTCGTAAAAACAAATATTCGTCAATTTTTTTTCATCCAAACCCATTGCCTGCATGCTTCTTGCTTGTGGGCCAATGTGAAAAGTTTGCCAGATCTAGTGAATAAGAATATTCTTCATTATTTAATATAGTTTATGTAATGTGAAAAATCGGTAATTAAATATGCGCATTAATTGAATCGCGTAAGGGCATTAAGCAACTTTCCTATTGGGTTGGCTTGGTA
Organism: Bufotes viridis; assembly: GCA_033119425.1. Taxonomy (NCBI): domain Eukaryota; kingdom Metazoa; phylum Chordata; class Amphibia; order Anura; family Bufonidae; genus Bufotes; species Bufotes viridis. The sequence goes on from CM065590.1 coordinate 102,922,031, forward strand.
GAATTGTCGAATATGTAGAATATATGTGAAGGGGGGGGCGGGGAGTTTAACATACCCTGTTTCAATAGGGTGGTGATTGAGCATGTGTAATACCTCACAATTTACTTTCTATGGGACTCCATTGAAACAGGGAATAATTGATACTTGCCTTGGATATTCAATTGCCCACATTTACTACACCCTGTGTGCGCCACCTTTGTGGTGCTGTTTGCTCCAGAATGTTGGTGCCTCTAATTTTAGATGGACATCTATTATTTAGTTGTGCAAAGCATAATGTATTTACCCAGCCATGCTCCCGCGATAAGTCTGGCCACGCTATTACTGCATTGCCGGCATTGCTCTATCAATGTGGCAAAAAGCCATGCTCACAGTGGAGAAAGTCGATCTATAAGGATTCAAGTAGGCCAGGCCAATCAGTGTCAGCACCAGCATTTCCTGAAGGCAGATTATTTAATCAGTCAATGGCTGACCACAGCTGCCTGTGATTTGGGTCTTCTTGCCTCACATGCTTAGTTTGTGCTTCATGTGGATTCTTCTTATTAACCTTCTGGTTTTGACTCTGGTATATGACTATGTGTTTGTTTATTCCTTGGTTCTATGAGTATTCTTTGGTTTTGACTCAACCTGTTAGACTTCCCCTTTTTTATTCCCTAAGTAGGTCCTTCACACTTGATCAGGTCAGTGACTGTCACCCAGTTGGTGGATGCCATTTAGGGCAGATCTTCCAAGTAAGTAAGGACAGTGGTGTGGGTGGAGGTCAGGTGTGCAATGTTCCCTACCTGATGTGCCAATGACTTTTTCCAACATCTTCAGCAATTACCAGGTTAAAACTGGAATATGGACACAGCCAGGTTTATTCTAGATACATTTATGAAGCTGAAATACATGATGCTGGTGCACAAATGTGGTGCAGATTAGACCAACTTAGAGTTAGTCTAAAGATTTTGATGGATAGAATGATGGCACACATCAAAAGATTTTCTGGGCATGTGGACAAACTATCAAAGTAAACTACAAATAGGTAGCATAAACTAGACTGGACAGTCTAAAGATTCACTAAATGTATCATCCTGCATCAGCAATTGAGATAAACTTGATGCATTTTAAGAGAGTCTATCAAAATTTACAATGTCTAAAAATGAGACACCATTAGTAAGTGTGGAAATGTTTTATTGTGTTAATAATCTGAGAAGTTCTAATAATTTCAGAGACCCACAACTTACAAAAAATGCCACATATAAATTATAGATCTGCCAACTGTAGCTTATTGATGGTTTAGAAGTGACAAAAGAATATTTTGATTCTACTACTCAAAGTAAAACTAGTAAATGTGTGTTAACAGGAGAATAGAATGAATGTATTGCAGATATTGTTGATTTTACTTTTGATTACTATGGAGCCAAAGTTAGTGATGGTTAAATAGATTTATTATATATTCAGATTAATAGCTGAGCCTTTCTGGATTTAAGACCTAGGTTAAATATATCCTTAAGCCATTAGTAGCTAATGGTCCAATTAGTGTCAGTTCATAGGCAGCATATGTTTATATTGATAGAGACAGAATATTCAGTAAGGGCTTGTACTTTTAATTCATCTTTGTGCCATGAATAAGCACAACATTTGTTGTAGTTTTCTTTGGAGCTCATCCAGGTTCCATTGTACAAAGGAAGCATACAAGTCACTTTATGTCAGATCCATTTCTGTCTCCTGAGAAAGTACCCAAATTTCAGCAACCATTTCAAAACATCTGACAAGACTTTCAGCAAGAGTGAGAAAGTAAAATAGCCCGCTCAATGCATTCAGTTCATCCATGTGTTGTTACAAAGTAGTGAGCTTTGTTTGGTTTCCAATTTTTGAACAGCCTCCAAGAAACGTGCATCAAATTAAATTTCATCATGTAGCCTGAAAACTGATAACAGCCGTCTTGTGATTTTAACATATCTATTTCACTAACGTGAACAAATCTAGTTATGGAATCAATTCACACGCTACAATAACCAATGGTGAATCTACATTATTTTAACTTCTATTTTCTTTCAAATTTCTTTTTATTGATCAGGAGAATTGTACAATTGAATATGACAACATACATTGTAATTCACAAATGTGTCAAGAACACAAATGTAAGTAAAGGTAACGTGTCTGACACCATTTTTTGGATATATTGTTATCATTCTCCCTGATATAGAGAGTGAAAGCCAGACCATTAACATTGAGTTTAGTCTTGCAAAACTAAGTATTAGCAAACCAAAAAGATATGTAAACATTGAAGTAATGAATAAGAGGTAAGAAAGATGAGGAATAAGGAAAGATCAGATAGGGGAAGAGGGGGAGGGGTCCATGCGGCCTACTATTCTCCACTAGATAGCCATACCGATCTGTTACAAGGGCAGCGTGGGAGCCCAGATTATTGCTCCTCATTGACTATCTCAGTGTTTCGTAAGTGACAGGATGTGACCCCGATGTTTACATTGATAGGGCTGCCCAGATAGAAGGATGGGGTGTCTATGGCACTTTGTTAGCTCCTGATGCACGGTATTGTTTCCAGGGTCCCCAAAGTTTCATGTATCTTTGGTGATTCCTGTTTTTCCACCCAGCCAGTTCTTCGAGGCGACATATTTGGTCCACTTTATCTACCCACTGCTCTAAAGTGGTGGGTTCTTCACTAAGCTATTTGAGAGGCTTGGTACGAACCCCCAGTTTGGAAATACAACAAATCCACATACTATCGCTCACTTAAGGAGGAGTGGAGACCGCCGTATTAAAACATCTGTGCATGCGACCAACTTATGCTGCACAAAGAAGACCGACACCCACCAGAGGTCCACGTGCACAACTATCTGTCCAACTACTGTCAGCGCTCTGTAGTGACTTTTTCCTGGATGTCTCCTGGCATTACTCTTTTAAGGATGCCTTTTTGTTAATGAAATTGTGTTGAACTTTTAAATTATGGGCAGTGGACATTGCTGTTAATTCTATATCAATTTTGTATGATTAATTTGGATGGCCTGATTTGTGCCTAGCTATCATTCGGGTGTGCAATCTAATTTTAGGACATCTGATTTATGCTTTTTGTGTGACATTTCTTAGGGAGAACTTGCCCATAACAGTATTGTTTCTACATTTAACCCTTACATTTACCTCATTCACTGGTATTCTTACTGTTCTTTCACAATGTCAGTCTATTATTATTAATTTTATTATTAAATTGAACTGTTCCAAATATTACAGAGAGTGCCCTACTATTTATTCATTTGCTATACTATTTTGCCAGATTGGGTGTATCTGTCAGTAGGTGCACCTCTATTGGTTCCCTATCACTCTTGCTGCGACATTTCTCCTTGATCTGTAATCATATTAATCTCTCTCATTACCTTTCTCCAATAATTTGAAATCTTCAGGCAGAACCAGAAGATGTGGCTCAGTGTACCCTCCTTGTCCTTGCATCTCTAGCACACTCAGATGACTGCAAACCTAAGAGATACATTTGTTTTGGGGTATTATACCTGTGTGTCATCACTTTATATGAGTGTTCCTGGATTTTCACACATCTCGAAAAACCATGAGAACAAAAAGGTGAATACGTAGTATTTCTGTCTCAGAGAAAGACTTATTAAGTTATTCTGACCATTTTGAAACATATGCAGGAGTCCCTCTGCTTTGTTTAGCTAAGAGCTAAGAGCTCTCTACAGTATAGAGATCAGCTTGCGGGTAGGCTGTCTCGGGTGAGTAGTTTTTCAAACCAGGTATGATCTCCCCACCCACCTCCCTCTGTGCCAGCACTTTACAGGAGGATATGATTTCTGCCTTATCCAGGAAATTGGTGGTGCAGGAGGTTAATCTTCTGGGCTGAGGCACACCATCAGTCTCAACCAAATCAGCTAGAAAGGATTCCAATGTCTGGCCTTTGAACCTATTCCAAATTGGGGAGGGCTATCTGACAGACGGGCATGTGAAGAACGGGACCAATTGAGCTAGTAGGAGAAGAGATTTAGAACCAAGAATGTCTTGATCTCTAGTAGTGGCTCTTATCACTGACATCCTTGATTGACAGGGCCAGGCAGCGCTCGTCTCCTCTTGCTGGCCCTGTGTACTGGAACTGCGCATGCGCGAGATTTATCCAGCAAACAGGGCCGGCCGGAGAAGACGAACGCTGGCCCTGTCAATCAAGGCTGGCAGGGCGTGACTTGAGTTGGGCAAACGGAGCTTCTACGTTTATTAGCATATTCCAAAACTTTAAATTGTGCAGTAACGGGGGTATCCTGAAGCATAAGATTAGGAGAGTTAGGGTCTGCTGACATTAGCACATGGCTAATATCAGCCAGTTTAATAGGGTAAAATCTGGTGACAGAAACTCTTTAATGCCAAGATAGGTGAGGTGTGAGGTTTGCCACTTAAAGGGGGTAGTGGAGCGAAGCCTAGACACTACCAAGGTAGGTGCTGTTATATTGAGCACCTCTGATTTAGTATGGTTTATTTTGAAGTTAGAGAGAGTTCCAACTTGCTCAAAAAGGTCTAGTAAAGGTGGCACGTGAGGGATTAGTTATGAAGATGAGTAGTTAATCTACAAAAGCAGCTGTATGTTGAGTGGGCAATTTATTAGGTAGCTGGAGTACCTGTATTTGTGGATGTTCTCTAATGGCTTGTAATAGCGTCTCCATTACTAGAACAAAAAGGGTGGGGGACAGTGGGCATCCCATTTTTAAAAGGAAATGCAAATGAGAGGGTACCATTTACTCTGACTCTTGAATTAGGGGACCTATAGAATGACATTATGTCGTTGACAAAGGCAGCAGGTATGCCAAATCTCAAGAGAGTTTTCTGCATAAAAGCCAAGCTGACCCTGTCAAAGGCCTTTTCTACGTCAACACTAAGGAGGACTGGGGTAAAAATTCTGAAAAGCGGCTGCAATATCAGCAGTTTTCATAACTTTACAACCCTGAGCCTGCTTGATTGAATGCATGAAGGTGGCATCCTTGCGCTACTTCAGGAGGCGAGGCATAAGTTTCGTGCCCTTATCCCCATGAGCATAAAATCTAAATTTAGAGTATTGATAGGACTTAGCTGATTGCATATAGAGCAAGTCCCTCAAATTTTGTCTCAAGTGGAACAGCTCCTGGTGTGTCTGTAGAGCTTTAGTTCTTTTATGGAGTGCTTCAATTTTGGCTATTTGTGACAGAAGGGAGTTCAGCAGTGTTGCCTTTCTTTTTTCAGTTTGCTACCTAGGGAGATCAGTTCCCCTCTCATTACAGCCTTATGGGTCTCCCATACTGTTATGGTGGAAGTGTCACCTGGCAGATTCTCCTGATAAAAAAGGGCTAGCTTCTGTTGCATTGCCTGCAAGTCTACATTCTTATCCAGTAATATATCATTCAGGCGCCAAGAGCATGTTCTAGCTGGCAAGTTTTGGAAGCATAGTGATACATTCACTGGTGCATGATCGGATATAGTGATCGGCTCTATGTTGGCCGAGTGCAGTAAGTCAATATGTCTCTCTGAGACAAAGATATAGTCTCTGAAACGTGTTGTGCACATTGGAGAAAAAGGTATAATCTTTGGTAGTTGGGTATATGAGTCGCCATGCATCAGTTAAACAAGTATCTTTAAGCGTTTTATGAATGCGCCCTAAAGATACTTGAGAGTGTGTGGAAGTGCCTGTGGAGGTATCAAGAGTAGGTGAAAGGGCGATGTTAATGTCACCTCCTACAATACGGATACCTTCAGCGAACTGGTGTAATTTAGCCAGTGTGACTTTGAGCCATTGTTGTTGGCCTTTATTGGGTGCATATTGACTTGCAAGCATAACAAAATCCACTCCTATTTTACCCTTAACAAAAATATAGCGTCCCTCAGGGTCAGATTGTGTGAGGATATGAGTAAAGGGCACATTTTTAGAGATAGCAACACTCACCCCTCTAGAGGCGCTGACATAAGAGCTATGGAACCACATCTTAAAGTATGCTTGTGGCAGAGACAGGATACGCCACGCTTTAAAATGTGTTTCCTGAAAGAAACATATATCTGTCTTAGATTTACGTAATAGACGACATAGTTGAGACCTTTTTTGTGGTGTGTTCATGCCACTTACATTGTAAGTAGTACATTTAACTTGGGCCATAGAAAATATTCATCATTGAACATCTTGTTGCATGTGATCTGGAGACTTGCTGCATGGAGAAGGGAGGGTGGAGAGAGTAAGGAAAAGTGGGGCAAGACAGATAAGAATAGAAATAAGAACAAAATGAAGGTCCACATGTAGTAGATACAAGAAGGTGTGGTGGTGCATTAAACCTCCTATATAGTGCAATTTTCATTAGCATGAGAAGAACCATAAAGCACACCACTTGCAGGCAAAAGCTGTTCTTACCTGTCCGAAGGATTCCTGGCTCTCTGCCCGCTCCAGTTAATGCCTGTTGCCGCTTCTGCCGACTACCTGTGTGCATGGAGCGTCCCCATCCCAATGAAAATCCCAATAAAATGTAAATGTCGGATGTGAGAATCACGATCTCACAAATTTGACTAAGTTGTAATCGCAATGCGATTAATATAACCTGAATTATTCGCATTGCGATATTCGTTATATTCTAGCAATACAACCATTAGGAACCCAGCTTTAAGTTGAATTTGCAATGTGAACATATACTCGCATTGCGAATCCAACTTAGATCTGAGTTCCTAATGATTGTTGTATTGCTAGAATATAACGAAGATTGAGAATATAGTGCTATATTCATGAATTCGTGATATTCGTCATCTTCGTTATATTCTAGCAATGCAACCATTAGAAACTTAGCTCTAAGATCAATTCGCAATGCGAGTATATGTTCGCGAATGAAACAGACCTGAGTTGCTAATGGTTGTTGCTAGAATATAACGAAGATTGAGAATATAGTGCTATATTCGTGAATTTGTGATATTCGTCATCTTCGTTATATTCTAGCAATACAACCATTAGGAACTCAGATCTAAGTTGCAATCGCAATGCGATTAATATAACCTGTATTAATCGCATTGCGATTAAGACTTAGATCTGAGTTCCCATTGGTTGTATTGCTAGAATATAACGAAGATTGAGAATATAGCGCTATATTCTTCGTTATATTCTGGCAATGCAACCATTAGGAAGTTGGATTCGCAATGCGATTAATGCAGGTTATATTAATCGCATTGCGAATTCAACTTAGATCTGAGTTCCTAATGGTTGTATTGTTAGAATATAACAAAGATTGAGAATATAGTGCTATATTCATGATATTCGTTATCTTCGTCAATTCTAGCAATACAAGTTACAACCATTAGGAACTCAGCTCTAAGTTTAATTCACGATGCGAATATAAATTTGTGTAATATTCGCAATATATAGAATAATGACGAATATTCGATTTCGACTAATATATGACGAATATTCAATCGAATATTCGCGAAATATTGCGAAATCTAATATGGCACCTCCCGCTCATCACTAGCAAGAATGCCCATCTGTGAAGTTCCACCAGGAGTTTTTACTTAAAAGCGCATTTATTGTACTTACAAGATCAAGATGAACAAAACGCTCATGTCGATCTTGTAAGTACAATAAATGTGCTTTTAAGTGAAAACGCCTGGTGGAACGTCACTAGAGATGAGCGAACTTTAAAAAAAGTTCGGCTTTCGGCGTTCGGGTTGTGGTAATCGCCGCATCCCGTTATAGATTCCACTACCGCGGACTATCCCGGCATCGGGTTCGTGGAAGCCGCCCCTTATGGATTCCCTATGCCGGGATAGTCCGCGGTAGTGGAATCCATAACGGAATGCGGCGATTACCACAACCCGAACGCTGAACTTTTTTTTAAAGTTCGCTCATCTCTAAACTTCACTATTGTGCGAAAAACTTCATTCTAGGGTGAGGGTGTACGGGAGTGCACCGGTCCCTGGAAATTGATTGTTTGGCTACGAAGTGAAACACCTGCACATTGAGAAAAAATATCTGGGAGTGAATCCTACACTCATAGGCAGCGTGATCCCCATCTTTTGAAACTTTTGAATGAGAAGCGAACTCTAGCCACATCGCATTGTGGATCTGCAGCTCCAACTGATTTAAAACTACGGAATAGAGAGACGTTTCTGAGCTTACAGAATGCCCATCTAACTGGGGAAAGTGACAGGTATGTATGAAATCTAACAAACATATTGGTCCCCTGACACAAGAGCACACAGGGTCTGTGTCACTAGAGGTAGGCTAAATTGAGCTGGCTGCTCGACTTTAAATTACCAGCTAGTATTAAAAGGTTAACATTACAAACCATGAATCAACAACTGTCAGATCAAGTTATTCTGGGGAAGGGCACATGGTGGCACCCCACAAGGGAAAGACCCATGGACAGGCCTTGGCATCTGTCCATCGTGTGGGTAGTGAAGTGCCTGAGAACATATTGGTAAGGGTCCTCTTATGTGGACGCTTCTATATTGGATAAAAAACAATTAGGGTCCATTCACACGTCTGTAGAATGGGTCTACATCCGTTCGCAATTCTGTGTGGCTCCGTAGTTCTGGTCCGCGGCTCCCAAAAAAAATAGGACATGTCCTATTCTTGTCTGCAATAGCGGACAAGAATAGGCATTTCTATAGGGGTGCCGGCCTGGTGTATTGCGGATCTGCAATACACTACCGGCGTGTGAATGGACCCTTAGATGTATGTATGAAAGGTTCAGGGAACATGTCAGCGCAATAAAAACAGGTAAAGGATGTCCTAGACTAATTGACCATATGAGAAATGAGCATGGTGGAGATTGCAATCTGCCACAGGGGGGAGATAGACATCGCCTCCTGTTACAAAGAGAAGCAATGTGGATTTTGCGCACTGGGGCCATTTCTTTAATTTGGGTTTATTGTTTAATGCATTTATGTTTTTATGTAGAATTAACGAGCATGTATCGAGTCGGAAGCGGGGTCATGCTTGTGAACTCCATGCTGACCCCGCGTGTTGACGTATAAATATAGCACATAGATGCGTGCTGACGTCAGTGGCCTAAAGAAGCACAAAACGGCTGTCGCTACTCTGATGCACTGTGTGTGAGCTGACTGGCCCCGTGCCTTGCTATTTTTTATCCTTGATGGGAATAAAGGACTTTGTTTGTTATACAGCTTGTGAGTGCGGCCTATCTATTCCTCTACATTCATCAAATCTATCATTTTATTGATACCATTGGAGAGTGTGTGACATTTTGATGATATTTTATCCACTTTTTTGGGGTAAGTGAAGCGATGAAAAAATGGTAATTAGGCCTTATGATTTTTTTTTTCCGTTACGCCATTTGCCATATGGGATAAATATTTTTAGATTTGAATAGTACGGACATTTTCGGAGGTGGCAATGCCCATGATGTTTATAGTTTTTATTGTTTATGTATTTATTTTTTTATTGAAGGGAACTTTATTTTTTTTTTACCTTTTTTCACTTTTTTAGGCCCTTTAGGAGGCTACAATACTCAGTAGTTAGATTTATTTTAGCCTATAATTTAGTTCCATGGAACTATGGTACGCTCATCTCTAAACTTCACTATTGTGCGAAAAACTTCATTCTAGGGTGAGGTGTACGGGAGTGCACCGGTCCCTGGAAATTGATTGTTTGGCTACGAAGTGAAACACCTGCACATTGAGAAAAAATATCTGGGAGTGAATCCTACACTCATAGGCAGCGTGATCCCCATCTTTTGAAACTTTTGAATGAGAAGCGAACTCTAGCCACATCGCATTGTGGATCTGCAGCTCCAACTGATTTAAAACTACGGAATAGAGAGACGTTTCTGAGCTTACAGAATGCCCATCTAACTGGGGAAAGTGACAGGTATGTATGAAATCTAACAAACATATTGGTCCCCTGACACAAGAGCACACAGGGTCTGTGTCACTAGAGGTAGGCTAAATTGAGCTGGCTGCTCGACTTTAAATTACCAGCTAGTATTAAAAGGTTAACATTACAAACCATGAATCAACAACTGTCAGATCAAGTTATTCTGGGGAAGGGCACATGGTGGCACCCCACAAGGGAAAGACCCATGGACAGGCCTTGGCATCTGTCCATCGTGTGGGTAGTGAAGTGCCTGAGAACATATTGGTAAGGGTCCTCTTATGTGGACGCTTCTATATTGGATAAAAAACAATTAGGGTCCATTCACACGTCTGTAGAATGGGTCTACATCCGTTCGCAATTCTGTGTGGCTCCGTAGTTCTGGTCCGCGGCTCCCAAAAAATAGGACATGTCCTATTCTTGTCTGCAATAGCGGACAAGAATAGGCATTTCTATAGGGGTGCCGGCCTGGTGTATTGCGGATCTGCAATACACTACCGGCGTGTGAATGGACCCTTAGATGTATGTATGAAAGGTTCAGGGAACATGTCAGCGCAATAAAAACAGGTAAAGGATGTCCTAGACTAATTGACCATATGAGAAATGAGCATGGTGGAGATTGCAATCTGCCACAGGGGGAGATAGACATCGCCTCCTGTTACAAAGAGAAGCAATGTGGATTTTACGCACTGGGGCCATTTCTTTAATTTGGGTTTATTGTTTAATGCATTTATGTTTTTATGTAGAATTAACGAGCATGTATCGAGTCGGAAGCGGGGTCATGCTTGTGAACTCCATGCTGACCCCGCGTGTTGACGTATAAATATAGCACATAGATGCGTGCTGACGTCAGTGGCCTAAAGAAGCACAAAACGGCTGTCGCTACTCTGATGCACTGTGTGTGAGCTGACTGGCCCCGTGTCTTGCTATTTTTTATCCTTGATGGGAATAAAGGACTTTGTTTGTTATACAGCTTGTGAGTGCGGCCTATCTATTCCTCTACATTCATCAAATCTATCATTTTATTGATACCATTGGAGAGTGTGTGACATTTTGATGATATTTTATCCACTTTTTTGGGGTAAGTGAAGCGATGAAAAATGGTAATTAGGCCTTATGATTTTTTTTTTCCGTTACGCCATTTGCCATATGGGATAAATATTTTTAGATTTGAATAGTATGGACATTTTCGGAGGTGGCAATGCCCATGATGTTTATAGTTTTTATTGTTTATGTATTTATTTTTTTATTGAAGGGAACTTTATTTTTTTTTTTACCTTTTTTCACTTTTTTAGGCCCTTTAGGAGGCTACAATACTCAGTAGTTAGATTTATTTTAGCCTATAATTTAGTTCCATGGAACTATGGTACTAGCTGAATTTACTGTTATCCTGTGTTGGCCTGCCACTTGCTTGACCACAGCATCTTAAGGGTTAAAGGATAACATTTAGACCCAAATTTCAATGTTCATATATGTAGTTACCAATAACATGATATTCCAGAATCAATAACTATTAGACTTACTCGCCCCATATTTCATAAGATCCAGCCCTTAGCAACCAGTCTGCACAAAACTGCAATTTCCTTATTCAGTTAAGATGGCTGCTGCTGCCCTCACCCTGAGGCTAATCCCGCCTGCCCTTACTACCCACAATGCTTTAAGCTCCTTGTGCACTAGTTTCTGTACCTCAACAAATAGGTGCTCTCCACACTGAAACATGCCCCCCTCCTGCTATCACATACACAAGTGGTAGAACTGTGTGAACATTCTCTATTGCGTGGACAAAGAAAACTAATGGTAAACTAGTCTTTATAATATAATAGCACTGCCTTACACTATATATATATTCTGTCATGGGGACACATATGTGCTGTATCACTGCTGTGATAGGGAGACATACACAGGCTGCAGAATTACTGTCGTGGGGACACATCTGTGCTGTATCACTGCTGTGATAGGGGGACATACATGGGCGGCAGAATTACTGTCATGGGGACACATATGTGCTGTATCACTGCTGTGATAGGGGGACATACATGGGCGGCAGAATTACTGTCATGGGGGCACATATGTGCTGTATCACTGCTGTGATAGGGAGACATACACGGGCTGCAGAATTACTGTCATGGGGCCACATCTGTGCTGTATCACTGCTGTGATAGGGGGACATACACGTGCTGCAGAATTACTGTCATGGGGACACATCTGTGCTGTATCACTGCTGTGATGGGGGACATACATGGGCGGCAGAATTACTGTCGTGGGGACACATCTGTGCTGTATCACTGCTGTGATAGGGAGACATACACAGGCTGCAGAATTGCTGTCATGGGGACACATGTGTGCTGTATCACTGCTGTGATAGGGGGACATACATGGGCGGCAGAATTACTGTCATGGGGACACATGTGCTGTATCACTGCTCTGATAGGGGGACATACACGTGTTGCAGAATTACTGACATGGGGACACATCTGTGCTGTATCACTGCTGTGATGGGGGACATACATGGGCGGCAGAATTACTGTCATGGGGACACATGTGCTGTATCACTGCTGTGATAGAGGGACATACACGGGCTGCAGAATTACTGTCATGGGGACACATCTGTGCTGTATCACTGCTGTGATAGGGGGACATACATAGGCGGCAGAATTAGTGTCATGGGGACACATCGTGGGTTAACAGCCAAACAAAACTCTATATTTATTGCCCTGATTCTACGGGGTTTACAGGAACACCCCACATGTGGTCGTAAACTGATGTAAGGACAGGCGGCAAGGCACAGGAGGAAAGGAGCGCCATATGGTTTTTGGAAGGCAGATTTTGCTGGACTGATTTTTAGATGCCGTGTCCCATTTGAAGCCCCCCTGATGCACCTTTACAGTAGAAACTCACAAAAATTTACCCCATTTTGGAAACTAGGGGATAAGGTGCCCGTTTTATTGGTACTATTTTGGGGTAAATATGATTTTTAATTGCTCTATATCACATTTTTTGTGAGGCAAGGTAACCAAAAAAGGGCTGTTTTGGCACTGTTTTATTTTTTATTTTTTACAAGATTCATCTGACAGGGTAGATCATGTGTTATTTTTATAGAACAGATCGTTAAGGATGTGGCAATACCCAATATGTATACTTTTTCTTATTTATTTAAGTTTTACTCAATAAAAACTAAAAAATGATGTTTTAGTGTCTTCATATTCTGAGAGCTATAGCTTTTTTATTTTTTGACTGATTGTTTTAGTTATGGCCTCATTTTTTGCGGGATGAGGGGTCGGCTTGATTGGTACTATGTTGGGGGGGCATACGCCTTTTTGATCGCTTGGTGTTGCAATTTTTGTGATGTAAGTTGACAAAAATTGCTTTTTTTGGCACTGTTTTTATTTTTATTTTTTTACGGTGTTCAGCTGAGGGGTTAGATGATGTGATATTTTTATAGAGCAGGTCCTTACGGATGCGGCGATACCCAATATGTATACTTTATTTATTTATTTAGGTTTTACACAATCATTTTTTAAACAAAAAAATCATGTTTTAGTGTCTCCATAGTCTGAGAGCCATAGTTTTTCAGTTTTTAAGCGATTGTCTTAGGTTGAGTATCATTTTTGCGGTATGAGGTGATGGTAAGATTGGTACTATTTTTGTGATATGACTTTTTGGTCGCTTGCTATTACACTTTTTGTGATGTAAGGTGACAAAAAAATGGATTTTTGGCAAAGTTTTTATTATTTTTTTTTTTACAGTGTTCACATAGAGCAGGTCTTTACAGACGTGTAAAAAAAATTACATTTAACACGAAAAATCATTTTTGAAACAAAAGAAATCATGTTTTAGTCTCAGAGCCATAGTTTTTTTAATTTTTAGGGCGATTGTTTTTGGTAGGGGCTCATTTTTTGCAGGATGAGGTCACGGTTTTATTGGTACTATTTTGGGCGGCGTATGCCTTTTTGATCGCTTTGTATTAGAATTTTTGTCATAAGGTGACAAAAAATGGCTTTTTTTACATGGTTTTTATTTTTTATTTTTTACGGTGTTCACCTAAGGCAGTGATGGTAACGTAGTGGCTCTCCAGCTGTTGCTAAACTACAACTCCCACCATGCCCTGCAGTAGGCTGATAGCTATAGACAGGCTTTGCATGCTGGGAGTTGTAGTTCTGCAACAGCTGGAGAGCCGCACGTTGCCCATCACTGACCTAAGGGGTTAGGTCATGTGATATTTTTATAGAGCTGTTTTTTACGGACGTGGCCATACCAATTATGTATATATTTTTTAATTTTTTATGACAAACAGATTTGAAAAAAGACCATTTTTATTTTATTCTCATTTAAATTTTTATTTATTTATTTTTTAACTTTTTTTTTTTTACTTATCAAGACCCATCTGGATCCTGAAGATCCAGTGGGCCTGATCACTGTACAGTGCATTGCAATAGTCATCTATTGCAATGCACTGTATAGTCAGTGCTACATTTACACTAAGGCTGATGAGACCCTCAGGGTCTCATCGGCCTTAGGTAACTTGGCAACCAGGACGCCTTTGTAAGGTGTCCGGTTGCCATGGCAACCATCGCGCCGCTGCAATCGCAGCAGCAGCAGCGCGATAGAAGAGAGAGGGAGCTCCATCCCCCTTATCTCCATGGATGCCGCGGGCGGCTGCTGACCGTGGCACCTATGGGGTTAAACGCCCCAGATCGGTGTCAGCACTGATCTGGGGTATAGCAGCAGAGTGTTAGCTGTAAGTCACAACTAACACTCGCTGCTGAATACAGCCGGCAGCAGAAGGAGCGGAGGGGGGGAACAACCAGGAGGAGGAACGGAGGGGGCAGCGGGGGACATATGGGGGCAATGATGGCCGCATGTGGGGGGCAGTGGGGGCATTTATTTATAAAAAGGCTCTGAGTGCACTGGGGGCACGGCAGCAGACTGGGGCGCTAACGCGATTTCAGACTGCAGTCTCCAGAGTGGAGATCGCAGCCTGAAACCGGCATTTTAGAGAGCTCTTACTTCCGGGAGCGCGCACGCACAAGTTACTGTGCGTCTCCCGTCCTCCAGGAGATAGACGGACCTCACATAGCAACCTGTTTTTAGGCTAAGGTAAAGATAGGCGCTGAGGGGGGCAAAATTAGAGTTTTATAGGGGTTCAGGGATAATGAAAAAAAAAATGAAGATGGCCACTAATGCCATGAAGATGGTCTCTATTAAGATATAGAAAAAAAAAAAATGTGACAGTTAACCTTTAAGTATTCTATTTCCGTGTCACAGATGCAAAGGAGGTGATTTGTGCCCCAAATAATAGCTTTATGTCACCGTCACAATTAACAGACCGATTAACTATTCTATTACAGTAAGACAGATCCAAAGGTGGTATTATGAACCCAAAAAATGGCTTTATGTCACCGACACAATTAACAGACTGATTATTCTATTACAGTAAGATGGATACAAAGACGTTGTTTTGAACACCAAAAATTGGCTTTATGTCACTGACACAATTAACAGACTGATTACCAATTCTATTTCTGTGTGACAGATGCAAAGGCAGTGTTTTTAACCACAAAAATTGGCTTTATCTCACCGACACAATTTACAGTCTGATTAATTATTCTATTACAGTAAGATAGATGCAAAGCTGAAGTTTTGAACCTCAAAAATAGCTTGATGTCACTGGGACAATTAACAGGCTGTGCTGCTCCCTTCAAATAATCTTTATTTAAAATCCAAAACACCGAACACGGACTTTCGCTCCAATGTCCCTGTTTGGGTGCCTGGACACCGTAAGTTCTGTGAGAAGGTCAGACAGACGTTCTTCCCTACCTTTTGTATGACGTTCTTTGTTTTGGTTTCACTTTGTCAGCTGCTTTCCTTCTGCCAGGTGTCACTCATTTAGACTAATCGTCTTCCTTTATATTCCCTCCCATACTGCCTCACTTTGCGGTTTATACTACTTCTTGGATGAAGTGGTCACTGCTGGAGGCTGCTGCTGCTTTTTGCTTAGATAAGTCTTTTCCCTTTATTGTGTTTCCTTGCTGGCTTGTGTGTTTGCGGTTTCGGAGATTCAATTTCTTGGTTTTCTCCTCTCTGCTTCTGGTTTTCGGATGGACCCTGAGAAGGTCTGCGCTATGCTTGATTGAGAGGTTCCTGAGAATCAGAAGGCGCTGATGCGGTTTTGGGGTTTTGCTAACTATTACAGAAAGTTAATTTTGAATTATTCGTCTGTTAAGCCACTCACTGATATGACTAAAAAGGGGGTGGATTTTTCCTCGTGGTCGAAAGATGCGCCTAAAGCCTTTTCTAGTATTAAAGAGTGTTTTGCTTCCGCTCCCATTTTGGTACAACGTGATGTCTCTCTACCTTTTATTGTTGAGGTGGATGCTTCTGAGGTGGGTGTGGTCTTATCTCAGGGTCCCTTTCCTGCCAAATGACGACGTGTGCCTTTTTCTCAAGGAAACTCTCCTCTGCAAAGAGAAATTACGATGTGGGAAATAGGGAGTTGTTGGCCATCAAATTGGCTTTTGAGGAATGGCGAAATTGGTTAGAGGGAGCCAGACACCCTATTACTGTGTTTACCGACCATAAGAATCTGGCCTAATTGGAATCGGCCAAGCGTCTGAACCCGAGACAGGCCAGATGCTCCTTGATCTTTTCTAGGTTTAATTTTGTTGTTACGTTCCGCCCTGGGGATAAAAATGTGAAGGAGGATACCCTGTCACGTTGTTTTCCAGGAGCGGGGGACTTTGAAGACCCGGGTCCTATTTTGGCTGATGGGGTAGTCGTCTCTGCTCTTTATCCTGAGGCTCCTGATCTTTGTCCTCCTGGGAGGTTATTTGTGCCTCTCGCTTTACGACACAAGGTTTTTAAGGAGCACCACGATACTGTCCTTGCTGGGCATCCGGGGAGTAGAGCCACAGTGGATCTCATTGCTCGGAGATTCTGGTGGCCGGCTCTTCGTAAGACAGTTGAGGGTTTTGTGGCAGCTTGCGAGACCTGCGCTCGTGCCAAGGTCTCTTATTCACGGCCATCAGGATCTCTCCTCCCGTTACCGATTCCTTTCTGTCCTTGGACACATCTGTCCATGGACTTTATTACGGACTTGCCTCGCTCCTCGGGGAAGACAGTGGTTCGGGTGGTAGTGGACCGTTTTAGAAAAATGGCGCATTTCATTCCCTTTCCTGGGTTATCCAATGCTAAGACGCTGGCGCAAGCGTTTGTGGATAACATTGTTAAATTGCATGGCATACTTTCAGACATCGTTTCTGATAGGGGCACACAATTTGTTTCCAGATTCTGGAAGGCCTTCTGTTCTCGCTTTGGGATTCGGTTGTCGTTCTCTTCTGCTTTTCACCCGCAGTCGAATGGTCAGACCGAACGCGTCAATCAGAATATGGAGACATATCTGCGCTGTTTTGTGGCGGAGAATCAGGAGGATTGGTATTCTTTTTCGTCCCTTGCTGAGTTTGCTTTAAATAACCGTCACCAGGAGTCCTCTGATAAGTCACCATTTTTGGTGCATATGGTTTTCATCCGCAGTTTGGGACATTCTCTGGAGAGGGGTCTTCTGGTGTAGCTGATGAGGAGAGGTTTTCCTCATCCTTGTCATTTATTTGGCAAAAGATTCAGGGTAATCTAAAGAGGATGATTGAGAGATATAAGCGTGTGCCTGGTCCGGACCTGAATGTGGGTGATCTGGTGTGGTTGTCTACAAAGAATATCAAACTGAAGGTTCCCTCCTGGAAGTTGGGTCCTAGGTTTATCGGGCCTTACAAGATCTTGTCCATCATCAACCCCGTTGCTTTCCGTCTTGATCTTCCTCAGACTTGGAAGATCCATAATGTTTTTCACAGGTCCCTATTAAAACCATATGTCCAACCCACTGTACCCTCCTCTTTGCCTCCTCCAATTTTAGTTGATGGTAATCTTGAAATTTCAGGTCTCCAGGATTGTGGATTCTCGCATTATCCACTGTTCTCTGCAGTACCTTGTTTACTGGGAGGGCTATGGTCTTGAGGAGAAGATGTGGGTCCCAGTTGTGGACATTAAGGCCACTCGTCTCATGAGGGCTTTTCATAGGTCTCATCCTGAGAAGGTGGGTTCTGAGTGTCCGGAGTCCACCCATAGAGGGAGGGGTACTGTCACCGCCAGATCTGTGAGAAGGTCAGACAGACATCCTTCCCTACCTTTTGTATGACGTTCTTTGTTTTGGTTTCACTTTGTCAGCTCCTTTCCTTCTGTCAAGTGTCACTCATTTAGACTAATCGTCTTCCTTTATATTCCCTCCCATACTGCCTCACTTTGCAGTTTATACTACTTTCTGGATGAGGTGTTTACTGCTGGAGGCTGCTGCTGCTGTTTGCTCAAATAAGTCTTTTACCTTTATTGTGTTTCCTTGCTGGCTTGATTCTAGGTGACCCTGACTCTGTCCGTATTCAGTGCAGGGAGCCGGTGGTCGTGCCCCCTCACTATTATAGGGTTTCAGGTGGCACACAGTCTTAGGTACTACTCAGGAGAAGTAGGGCAATGTGTTTTGGGGTGTATTTTTACATATACCCATGCTGGGTGAGAGAAATATCTCTGTAAATTGACAACTTTGTATACATTTTTTTTAAAAAGTTGTCATTTACAGAGATATTTCTCACACACAGTATGGGTATATGTAAAAATACACCCCAAAACACATTGCCCTACTTCTCCTGAGTACGGCGATACCACATGAGTAACACTTTTTTGCAGCCAAGATGCACAAACGGGCCCAAATTTCAATGAGTACCTTTAGGATTTCACAGGGCATTTTTACGCATTTGGATTCTCACGCTTTAGGGCCCCTAAAATGCCAGGGCAGTATAAATACCCCACAATTGACCCCATTTTGGAAAGAAGACACCCCAAGGTATTCCGTGAGGGGCATGGCGAGTTCACAGATTTTTTTTTAGCAGTTAGCAGAAGTTAGCAGAAATTGATATATATATTTTTTTTTTACAAAGTCTCATATTCCACTAACTTGTGACAAAAAATAAAATTTTACATGAACTCACCATACCCCTCACGGAATACCTTGGGGTGTCTTCTTTCTAAAATAGGGTCACTTGTGGGGTATTTATACTGTCCTGGCATTTTAGGGGTCTCTAAAGCCTGAGAAGAAGTCTGGAATCTAAATGAGTAAAAATGCCCTGTGAAATCCTAAAGGTACTCATTGAATTTAGGCCTTTGCGCACCCAGGCTGCAAAAGTGCACTCATGTGGTATCGCCAGTACTCAGGAGAGTAGGGCAATGTGTTTGGGGTGTATTTTACATATAACCATGCTGGGTGTGAGAAATATCTCTGTAAATGACAACTTTTTTATTTTTTTTATACAAAGTTGTCAGTTTACAGAGATATTTCTCTCACCCAGCATGGGTATATGTAAAAATACACCCCAAAACACATTTCCCTACTTCTCCTGAGTACGGCGATACCACATGAGTTACACCGTTTTGCAGCCTGGGTGCGTAAAGGGGCCTAAAGTCCAAAGAGTACCTTTAGGCTTTACAGGGCTGCAAACAATTTAGCCCCGCCCAAAATGCCAGAACAGTAAACACACCCCACAAATGACCCCATTTAGGAAAGTAGACACCCCAAGGTATTCTCTGAGTGGCATAGTGAGTCCGTGGAAGATTATTTTTTTTTTTTGCCAGAAGTTAGCAGAAATGGAAACTTTATTTTTAATTTTTTTTCCTCAGAAAGTGTAATTTTCTGCTAACTTGTGAAAAAAAATGAAATGATACATGAACTCACCATGCCCCTCCGCGAATACTTTGGGGTGTCTTCTTTCTAAAATGGTGTCATTTGGGGGGTATTTATACTATCCTGGCATTCTAACACCTGAAGAAACATGACAGGTGCTCAGAAAGTCAGAGCTGCTTCAAAATGCGGAAATTCACTTTTTTGCACCATAGTTTGTAAACGCTATAACTTTTACCCAAACCAATAAATATACACTTATTGCATTTTTTTTTATCAAAGACATGTAGAACAATAAATTTAGAGAAAAATTTATATAGAAATGTAGTTTTAAAAAAAAAAAAATTACAACAGAAAGTGAAAAATGTCATTTTTTGCCCAAAATTTCGGTCATTTTGGATTAATATAAAAAAAAGTAAAAATGTCAGCAGGAATAAAATAGCACCAAATGAAAGCTCTATTAGTGAAAAGAAAAGGAGGTAAAATTAATTTGGGTGGTAAGTTGTATGGCCGAGTAATAAACGGTGAAAGTAGTGTAGTGCAGAATTGTAAAAAGTGGCCTGGTCATTAAGGTTGTTTAAGCTAGGGGGCTGAAGTGGTTAAAGGGCTCACCTATATGCTCCTTAGTTTGGGATCAAGCCAGTCAGTCATTTGTTTATAAGTTCCATCAATCTGCAACATAATCCGTGAAAGTTTGATACGAACCCGAACATTTCGGTCCGGGTTCGCTCTTCCTTATTTACTACTTTTCAGTTCTAAATGAGTATGATGTATGTAGATGAGTATGATAATTCCTCTCTTGTACCAATATGGCTCCACCATTGTAGTGAATACAATTTTCAAATCAGGCTAAATTCATAAATTGAAATGGTTCTACTGTACCACCAGACGTAGGCAACTATATGCTATACAGTTCCTTTATACCATAACTCTGATTTCAGTGTATAGTAGTTGTGCCTGCATAACAGCTATTTGGTATATGCTTGACTATTAAAGTTTATGATCAGTAAGCATATATATTTGGAGATTTCATCAACATGTACAATCATGCTCCACATATGTGACAATTATTAAGCCTAACTGCTTTCCCTATAACTGTACCAAATGAGACCATGTCAATTATTTTGAAGGGGGCAGAGGAGGTCAAACATGTACAAATCATTTATTCACTGCAGTAAGTGATGTGGACATAAGAATCTTGCTGCGTGTTTCATCTTGATACCACCCATTGAGTTGCCAACTGTGATTAGCCCATTACATACAATATAGGATGAAAAGTGACTTACATGTACTTGGCATGTTGAAAGAAGGGATATCCTTTAATGGGGAGTTGATTCAGTAGTTTTATATCGACATTCTACACATTTTAGTTTGACTATTGAGAGACAACTACCTCTTTATTGCCCTTTATCGTTCCTTATACATTGATTAATTGCTACAATTATAAGCAAATCATGGGTAGTTCTAAGCCAGCCGAGTTAAAACACAATTTTCTTACCTGACTCTTAGCAAATAAAAGTATTCATTGGCCGAATCACCAGCTGATTCTTGACTGATTTCTCCTCATGTTTCTAGATTGATATTTTTTTAAAACATGTTCTAAAAAGACTAACAGATTGGATCTGAATGACCGCACAGTAGAGTTTCACAAAGCTCCATTCATTACCAAAAAGTTACAGTTTCGCTGCAGTAAGACAGACAGACTGTTATATATTTGAAACAGCCCAAGTTAAAAGGTCAGACCTCTCCTGCTCCCGATCCCAACAGCATTCATTTCTACAGAAATCAAAGTTTAGGATTGTGTTAAGAAGGTTTTCTTGGAAGGTTGCTATAATTTGTTGCGTCATTGATATGGCAGATTTCCTGGTCTGCAGTGACTGAAAGCAGATAATGAAAGAATAAGGTACATTTAAAAAGTGGAAGGACTGATGAGATTTGCAGAGTAGTACATGTCGTGCAGACTGAAAGATAAGGGACCTGAATGGATTTTAGAGGAACCACTGCAATAGTACAGGCTAAAATACTATGGGGGAATTTATCAAGCCCTGCACTCCAGAATTATGTCTTCAAAAATTTGAAAAACAGAGTTTTAATGACGTTTTGAAGTCACATGCGCTAAATGTTTATGACCTTTTGAATTATTATACCACTCACTTCAGTTTTAACCACCTCCCGTCACGCTAACGCCGAAAGGCATCCGGGAGGTGGTTCTCTCAGGTCTCAATGATGCCTATTGGCGTCATCTCGTGAGACCCAAGATTACATGTGAACGCGCGCGTTCACTGCAGAGCGGCAGGTTACAACTTATTCTACAGCCTGCCAGCGCTGATCGCAGATCAGACGCTGTTTTGTAAACAGCGTCTGATATACCTGCTGCCTGCTCCTCTGGTGGTCCTTTTTGCTTCGGACCCCCAGAGGACACAGGCAGCTATGTAAGTGCACCAATCACCACACACCAACCCCCAAACCCAACATCACTTATTAACCCCTTATTAACCCCTAATCACACCATATTAACTCTCTGATCACCCCCTGTCACCCCCATGTCATTGATCACCCCCCTGTAAGGCTCCATTTAGACGTCCGTAAGGGATTTTGCGGATTCACAGATCCACAGATCCGCAAAGCACGGACACCGGCAATGTGCTTTCCGCATTTTGCGGATCCACACATTGCCAGAACTATATAGAAAATGCCTTTTCTTGTCCGCAATTGTGGACAAGAATAGGTCATGTTCTATATTTTTGCGGACCTGGAAGTGCGGACCCGAAAGTGCGGATCTGTAATTCCGGATCCGAGTGGGACAAAGTCTGTCCCCATAGAAATGAATAGGTCTGCAATTCCGTTACGCAAAATGTGGAACAGAATTGCGGACGTGTGAATGGGGCCTAAGGGTCTCTTATCACCGCCAGTTAGTTAGCTACTTGTTAGGTAGTTAGCGCCCAGCCCACCACAGTCACTGATTAGTCGCTGATTAGCGTCATCGCTGTCGCTAATCAGCACTAGTACTATATAGTATCTGTAAGTGATCAAGACTGATCGCAATCAGATCTATATCAGTACATTAGGCTCACCTTAGGCTCTACAAAAAACGCAGTGTTCGCCCGATCAGGCCTGATCTTGTGCCCACACTTGCTGTCCGCCCCACCGCAGTGACAGAATTTTTTTTTTCTGATCACTTCAAAAACACCGTAAAATCGCTGTGGCGCTATAAAGATCACTTTTGAGCTTTTTGGATCTTTATTAGCGATCGCAAGCTGTAGGGTCCATTTACACGACCGTGGTGTCCTGCGGACCCGCAAATTGCGGATCCACAGCTCACCATGCCGGCAATCTCCAAAGAGATTCCTATTCTTGTCTGCAAGCTGCAGACAAGAATAGGACATGTTTTTTTTTTTTGCGGAGCTGCGGCCGGATGTTTCGGGGCCGAAACCCGGAAGTTCGCGGCTGCAGCTCTACAAATGAGCTGCGGCCGGATGTTTCGGGGCCGAAACCCGGAAGTTCACGGCTGCAGCTCTGCAAATGAGCTGCGGCCGGATGTTTCAGGGCCGAAACCCGGAAGTTCACGGCTGCAGCTCCGCAAATGTTGATGCGGAGAGCACATAGTGTGCTCTCCGCATCCCCGTCGTCC
Organism: Bufotes viridis; assembly: GCA_033119425.1. NCBI lineage: Eukaryota > Metazoa > Chordata > Amphibia > Anura > Bufonidae > Bufotes > Bufotes viridis. Next base: position 102,945,209 of record CM065590.1, read on the forward strand.
CCATTCACACTGAACGGGTCCGCATCTATTCCGCAGAATTTCGGAATAGATAGGGACATTTTTGCAGGCGTGTGAATGGGAGCTTGCTTCGCAAGCACTCCTATGTCCTTTTCCCTCTTTTTTCTTTTTTGCACATTTTTTGGCAGAGATTTTTTCATCCACATTGATCGATGCGAATGAAGAAATCTGTGCAGTTCATTTTTTTTTTTCAGCCCAGAGGCTGAACGGAAAAAAAAAATCTCATTACCCGTATGCTCAATATAAGGAGAATAGCAGAAACTCCTAATGCTGGCCATACATGTAATGATTGCGGAGACCCTCAAATGCCAGGGCAGTACAAACACCCAACAAATGACCCCATTTTGAAAAGAAGACACCCCAAGGTATTCGCTTAAGGGACATATTGAGTCAATGAAAGATTGAACTTTTTGTCACAAGTTAGTGGAAAGGGAGACTTTGTGAGAAAAAACAAAAAAAAATCAATTTCCGCTAACTTGTGCCAAAAAAAAAATTGCGGACAAGAATAGGACATGTTCTATATTTTTGCGGACCTGGAAGTGCGGACCCGAAAGTGCGGATCTGTAATTCCAGGATCCGAGTGGGACAAAGTCTGTCCCCATAGAAAAGAATGGGTCTGCAATTCTGTTCCGCAAAATGTGGAACAGAATTGCGGACGTGTGAATGGGGCCTAAGGGTCTCTTATTACCGCCAGTTAGTTAGCTACTTGTTAGGTAGTTAGCGCCCAACCCACCACAGTCACTGATTAGTCGCTGATTAGCGTCATCGCTGTCGCTAATCAGCACTAGTACTATGTAGTATCTGTAAGTGATCAAGACTGATCGCAATCAGATCTATATCAGTACATTAGGCTCACCTTAGGCTCTACAAAAAACGCAGTGTTCGCCCGATCAGGCCTGATCTTGTGCCCACACTTGCTGTCCGCCCCACCGCAGTGACATAATTTTTTTTTTTCTGATCACTTCAAAAACACCGTTAAATCGCTGCGGTGCTATAAAGATCACTTTTGAGCTTTTTGGATCTTTATTAGCGATCGCAAGCTTTAGGGTCCATTTACACGTCCGTGGTGTCCTGCGGACCAGCAAATTGCGGATCCACAGCTCACCATGCCGGCAATCTCCAAAGAGATTCCTATTCTTGTCTGCAGGCTGCAGACAAGAATAGGACATGTTTTTTTTTTTTGCGGAGCTGCGGCCGGATGTTTCGGGCCGAAACCCGGAAGTTCGCGGCTGCAGCTCTGCAAATGAGCTGCGGCCGGATGTTTCGGGGCCGAAACCCGGAAGTTCGCGGCTGCAGCTCCGCAAATGTTGATGCGGAGAGGTGCCCTAAAGCGTGAGAAGAAGTCTCGAATCCAAATGTGTAAAAATGCTCTCCTTAAAGGTACTCATTGGAATTTGGGCCCCTTTGCGCACCTAGGCTGCAGAAAATTGTCACACTTGTGGTATCGCCGTACTCAGGAGAAGTAGGGCAATGTGTTTTGGGGTGTATTTTTACATATACCCACGTTGGGTGAGAGAAATATCTCTGTAAATTGACAACTTTGTATAAATTTTTTTAAAAAGTTATCATTTACAGAGATATTTCTCACACCCAGCATGGGTATATGTAAAAATACACCCCAAAACACATTGCCCTACTTCTCCTGAGTATGGCGATACCGCATGAGTGACACTTTTTAGCAGCCAAGATGTGCACAGGGGCCCGAATTCCAATGAGTACCTTTTAGGAGGGCATTTTTACACATTTGGATTCCAGACTTCTTCTCACGCTTTAGGGCCCCTAAAATGCCAGAGCAGTATAAATACCCCAAGTGTGACCCCATTTTGGAAAGAAAACACCCAAAGGTATTCCATAAGGGGCATGGCGAGTTCATAGAAGATTTTTTTTTTGGCACAAGTTAGCGGAAATTGATTTTTTTAGTTTTTTATCACAAAGTCTCCCTTTTCGCTAACTTGTGACAAAAAGTTCAATCTTTCATGAACTCACTATACCCCTCATGGAATACCTTGGGGTGTCTTCTTTTTAAAATGGGTCACTTGTGGGGTATTTATACTGCCCTGGCATTTTAGGGAACCCTAATGCGTGAGAAGTAGTTTGGAATCCAAATGCATAAAATGCCCTGTGAAATCCTAAAGGTACTCATTGGAATTCGGGCCCCTTTGTGCATCTTGGCTGCAAAAAAGTCACTCATGTGGTATCGCCGTACTCAGGAGAAGTAGGGAAATGTGTTTTGGCAGGTATTTTTGCATATACCTATGCTGGGTGTGAGAAAAATCTCTGTAAATGACAATTTTTAATTTTTTTTATACAAAGCTGTCAAGTTGCAGAGATATTTCTCTCACCCAGCATGGGTATACGTAAAAATGCTCCCCAAAACACATTGCCCTACTTCTTCTCAGTACGGCGATACCACATGTGTGCCACTTTTTTGCAGCCTAGGTGCGTAAAAGGGCGGAAAGTACCTTTAGGCTTTACAGAGTGGCTCACAATTTAGCCCCACCCAAAATGCCAGAACAGTAAACACACCCCACAAATGACCCCATTTCAGAAAGTAGACACCCCAAGGTATTCACTGAGGGGCATAGTGAGTCTGTGGGAGATTTTTATTTTTTTTCTGCCAGAAGTTAGCAGAAATGGAAACTTTATTATTTTATTTTTTTCCTCGGAAAGTGTCATTTTCTGCTAACTTGTGAATTTTTTTTTAAAGATACATGAACTCACCATGCCCCTCCGCGAATACTTTGGTGTGTCTTCTTTCTAAAATGGTGTCATTTGGGGGGTATTTATACTATCCTGGCATTCTAGCACCTGAAGAAACAAGACAGGTTCTCAGAAAGTCAGAGCTGCTTCAAAATGCGGAAATTCACTTTTTTGTACCATAGTTTGTAAATGCTATAACTTTTGCGCAAACCAATAAATATACACTTATTGGGTTTTTTTTATATCAAAGACATGTAGCACAATAAATTCTGACACAATCTCAGCAGCAATCAAATACCACCAAAAGAAAGCTGTATTTGTGATAAGAAAAGGAGGTAAAATTCATTTGGGTGTCAAGTTGCATGACAGAGCAATAAACCGTTAAAGTTGTGAAGTGCCGATTTGTAAAAAAGCGCCTGGTCACTAGGGGGGTAAAAACCTGTGGTCCTAAAGTGGTTAAAAAGTAGGTGAAAAAGTGGGAGTGGTTAGCTATGTTAACTATATATGTACAGGTGTGGACATGTGCAAGTATATGTGCGCATTTGCACTTACACTTATATGATCCACTACCCAACATATAAGTGCAAATGCGCTCATATATTTGCACATATCCACACCTGTACGTATATACATATATACATATATACATATATACACATATAGAAAAGTACCGACACCCACATACACACGTGAGTATGAATATAGGAGGCAAATAATAATCAGATGGTCTCTGAATGTGGTGATCGTAAATATTGACTTTGTGCTATAAATAGAAGTGCATGTGGAAGGATTATATACATAATAATATGTGGGTATAGGTGCTTCGATATATATATATATATATATATATATATATATATATACAGTTACACATATATATACACACACACACGTGATTATTGTGTCCAACATTATTTGCCTCCTATATTCATACTCACATGTTGTGTATATGTGGGTGTGGGTACTTTTCTATATGTGTATACACGTGTATATATATGTGTATATGTATATATGTACAGGTGTGGACATGTGCAAATATATGTGCGCATTTGCACTTATATGATCCACTACCCAACATATTAATTTGAGCGATTCATGTCCAGTGGCTAGCATTATTTTACCTCCATCTTCCCTTACTCCCCTACATATATATATATATATATATATCCATGAAAAATCAACGCAGCACTCTTCTTGTGAAAAAAAATGCAGTGTCTTTATTCACAGGTGTGACACAAAATAAGCAACGTTTCAATCCCCTTCTGGGATCCTTCTCAAGCCAAGTGCTAAGGATCCCGGAAAGGGATTGAAACATTGCTTATTTTGTGTCACACGTGTGAATAAAGACACTGCGTTTTTTTCACAAGAAGAGTGCTGCGTTGATTTTTCATGGATATAGATGCCTGATGTCAAGGGTGAGACGCGTGCACCTGATAAACCATAAAAGAGAGTGCTGCCGGAATTATTATAATATATATATATATTTAATATATTTATTAATCCACTATGATGACCACCAATTTATAACAGTTCCATACAGAGACTCAAGTTGCACCTTAGAGACATGATTTTATTCATGATACATTTTATTTATTTATTACTTCAATTTAAGAACTTTCCGAAAAAATCCTTTTATATACATGTCTGCGCGAACTTGACAATACTATCACTGTCATCACTATTATTATATATTATACATATTCTTTGGCTTTTACCAGCATAATATCATTACCATGTGTCCTAATTTTATTTATTTAAATTATGAAATTTTACCACTTTTTAGACTTGAAAAAGCGGTGTTTTCTAACTCCGAAACGCGTTGTCATCTATATGTAAATAAAAAAGAATTGTCTTCAACTACTTGAGGTCGTGTCATTGCGCCAAAAAGTATTGAAAGCGGTGGACGACAATTACTCTTATGACACACTTGATAAAGACTTTTGTAGTCGAAACGTTGTATCTGTATGCTGCCTAAATAAAGCTACTGGATTATTCTCACTACTTGAAGAGTGCTGCAGATTTAATCACTTATTGTAACAAGGGGACCCAAGCATGGATCTCTGTCTGCGAGTACCAATTCTGGACCTTATTAGGTACCTGTGCTAATGGTCAAGTTTTCCCAGGATGGGATTTGTAGTGCCGCTTAGTATATATTTTTTTCAGGCTGAAAGAGTGAATCACAGTGGCAATCCTCACACCAATGCTCTATAGAGCCAGAACAGCGTTATGAGGGTACACCTTTTCTTCACTTGGAGCACATCCTACTGTTGAGGGCCCTGTCTGATGGTAGTTGGGGTGCCCTTGATGTTATAGGTTTGGTGTGAGTACAAGACAGGAGGTGTAGGGTGCAATGGTGGGTGTATGGTGGTCCTGTACTAGGATATTATATGTGTATTTTTCCAATGCTGGGACATCATGTGTGTATTATTCCTGTACTGGGACATCATATGTGTCTTACTCCGTCCTGGGACATCACATGTGCATTATTCCTGTACTGGGACAACAAATATGCATTATCCCTGCATTTGACCTCATGATATGTTTTTTCATGTTCTGTGAGGTCATACTTATACTGTGACATCACTGTGTGCATTATTGTTGTATGGTGACATCACAGCATGCATCATCCCTGTGCTTCCGGGAGACCAATATACCAATTAGTGTTGAGCGAATCGTAGTATCTCAAGTGGAATTCGATCCGAATTTCAGGAAAAATTCGGTTTGCCGCAAAGCCGAATTTTATCTCGCTACATGTTAATGAATCAATTTTCCCTGAAATGGCGGTAACTCCTGGTCACTTTCAAAACTGAGTGCCGAGAAAATTCACAAAAACTGAACATCCTCATAAGTGATCTTTAACACCAGTAAACTGGCATAAACTGATTAATAAATGTGGACTATTCTGGTCATCAAATGCTGGGGTCACTGCCTGGAGAACAATATTTAAACAGTGTTCACTTTATAACACACTTTAAACTATTCAATTTTCATAGAGGTTCATTAACCACTTGCCGCCACGCTAACGCCGATGGGCGTCAGCGCGGCGGCTCTCTCAGGTCTCACTGCCGCCTATCGGCGTCATCTCGTGAGACCCGAGATTTCACATGAACGCGCACGCGGCGTGCGCGCGCGTTCATGTGATCGGAGCCGGGACAACTGAAACTACAGCCTGCCAGCGCTGATCATGCGCTGGCAGGCTGTAGATGCGGAAAAAACCGCATTTAAATCGCATATCAGACGCTGTTTTGTAAACAGCGTCTGATATGCCTGCTGTCTGCTCGTCTGGTGGTCCCTTTGTTTGGGACCACCAGAGGAAACTAAGGTAAAGTGCACCAATCACTACACACACACACCCCCCACCCCCTTCACTGATTAACCCCTGATCACCCATGTCACCCCCTGATCACCAATGTCACCCCCTGATCACCCCCTGTCACCCCCCTGTCACTAATCACCCCCCTACAGGCTCATTCAGACATCCGTATGTGTTTTGCGGATCCATGGATCTGCGGATCCATGGATCTACGGATCCGCAAAATACGGACACCGGCAATGTGCTTTCCGCATTTTGCAGATCCGCACAGAACTATATAGAAAATGCTTTTTCTTGTCCGCAATTGCGGACAAGAATAGGACATGTTCTATATTTTTGCGGAACGGAAGTGCAGACCCGGAAGCGCGGATCCGTAATTCCGGATCCGAGCGGGACAAAGTCTGTCCCCATAGAAATGAATGGGTCCGCAATTCCGTTCCGCAAACAGAATTGCGGACGTGTGAATGGGGCATAAGGGTCCGTTATCACCGTCAGTTAGCTAGCTACTTGTTAGGTAGCTAGCGCCCAGCCCACCGCACCGCAGTCACTGATTTTGGCAGAGATTTTTTCATCCACATTGATCCACATTTTTTATTTTTTTTTTTTCAGCCCAGAGGCTGAACGGAAAAAAAAAATCTCATTACCCGTATGCTCAATATAAGGAGAATCGCAGAAACTCCTAATGCTGGCCATACGTGTAATGATTGCGGAGACCCTCAAATGCCAGGACAGTATAAATACCTCACATGTGACCCCATTTTAGAAAGAAGACACCCCAAGGTATTCCGTGAGGGGTATGGTGAGTTCATGGAAAATTTTATTTTTTGTCACAAGTTAGTGGAATATGAGACTTTGTAAAAAAATATATATATATCAATTTCCGCTAACTTGTGCCAAAATTTTTTTTTCTGTGAACTCGCCATGCCCCTCACGGAATACCTTGGGGTGTCTTCTTTCCAAAATGGGGTCACATGTGGGGTATTTATACTCACCTGGCATTTTAGGGGTCCTAAAGCGTGAGAATCCAAATGCGTAAAAATGGCCTGTGAAATCCTAAAGGTACTCATTGGTTTTAGGGCCCCTTTGCGCATCTTGGCTACAAAAAGTGTCACACATGTGGTATCGCCGTACTCAGGAGAAGTAGGGCAATGTGTTTGGGGTGTATTTTTACATATACCCATACTTTGTGTGAGAAATATCGCTGTAAACGACAACTTTTTAATTTTTTTAATACAAAGTTGTCAATTTACAGAGATATTACTCTCACCCAACATGGGTATATGTAAAAATACACCCCAAAACACATTGCCCTACTTCTCCTGAGTACGGCGATACCACATGAGTGACACTTTTTGCAGCCTGGGTCGCAAAGGGGCCCAAATTCCAACGAGTACCTTTAGCTTTTACATGGCTGCTCACAATTTAGCCCCGCCCAAAATGCCAGAACAGTACAAACACTCCACAAATGACCCCATTTTGGAAAGAAGACACCCCAAGGTATTCGCTGAGGGGTATGGTGAGTCCATGAAAATTGTAACTTTTGTCAAAAGTTAGCGGAAAGGGAGACTTTGCGAGAAAAACAATAAAAATCAATTTCCGCTAACTTGTGCCAAAAAAATCTTCTGTGAACTCGCCATGCCCCTCACGGAATACCTTGGGGTGTCTTCTTTCCAAAATGGGGTCACATGTGGGGTATTTCTACTGCCCTGGCATTTTAGGGGCCCTAAAGCGTGAGAAGAAAAATGCGTAAAAATGCCCTCCTAAAAGGTACTCATTAGAATTAGGGCCCCTTGCGCACTCAGGCAGCAAAAAGTGTCACTCATGTGGTATCGCCGTACTCAGGAGAGTAGGGCAATGTGTTTGGGGTGTATTTTACATATACCCATGCTGGGTGAGATAAATATCTCTGTAAACTGACAACTTTGTATAAATTTGTTTTAAAAGTTGTCATTTACAGAGATATTTCTCTCACCCAGCATGGGTATATGTAAAATACACCCTAAAACACATTGCCCTACTTCTCCTGAGTACGGCGATACCACATGAGTGACACTTTTTGCAGCCAAGATGCGCAAAGGGGCCCTAATTCCAATGAGTACCTTTAGGATTTCACAGGGCATTTTTCCGCATTTTTCTTCTCACGCTTTAGGGCCCCTAAAATGCCAGGGCAGTAGAAATACCCCACAAGTGACCCCATTTTGGAAAGAAGACACCCCAAGGTATTCCGTGAGGGTCATGGCGAGTTCACAGAATTTTTTTTTTTGGCACAAGTTAGCGGAAATTGATATTTTTTATTTTTTTTTTTTTACAAAGTCTCATATTCCACTAACTTGTGACAAAAATAAAATTTTACATGAACTCACCATACCCCTCACGGAATACCTTGGGGTGTCTTCTTTCTAAAATGGGGTCACATGTGGGGTATTTATACTGTCCTGGCATTTTAGGGGCCCCTAAAGCGTGAGAAGAAGTCTGGAATCCAAATGCGTAAAAATGGCCTGTGAAATCCTAAAGGTACTCATTGGTTTTAGGGCCCCTTGCGCACCAGGCTGCAAAAGTGTCACTCATGTGGTATCGCCGTACTCAGGAGAAGTAGGGCAATGTGTTTAGGGTGTATTTTTATATATACCCATACTTTGTGTGAGAAATATCTCTGTAAACGACAACTTTTTAAATTTTTTACACAAAGTTGACAATTTACAGAGATATTTCTCTCACCCAGCATAGGTATATGTAAAAATACACCCCAAAACACATTGCCCTACTTCTCCTGAGTACGGCGATACCACATGAGTGACACTTTTTGCAGCTAAGATGCGCAAAGGGGCCCAAATTCCAACGAGTACCTTTAGGTTTTACATGGCTGCTCACAATTTAGCCCTGCCCAAAATGCCAGAGCAGTAAACACACCCCACAAATGACCCCATTTCGGAAAGTAGACACCCCAAGGTATTCATTGAGGGGCATAGTGAGTCCGTCTGAGATTTTTTTTTTTTGCCAGAAGTTAGCAGAAATGGAAACTTTATTATTTTTTTTTTCCTCAGAAAGTGTCATTTTCCGCTAACTTGTGAAAAAATGAAATGATACATGAACTCACCATGCCCCTCCGTGAATACTTTGGGGTGTCTTCTATCTAAAATGGTGTGATTTGGGGGGTATTCATACTATCCTGACATTCTAGCACCTGAAGAAACATGACAGGTGCTCAGAAAGTCAGAGCTGCTTCAAAATGCAGAAATTTACTTTTTTGCACCATAGTTTGTAAACGCTATAACTTTTACCCAAACCAATAAATATACACTTATTGGATTTTTTTTTATCAAAGACATGTAGAACAACAAATTTTGTGAAAAATTTATATAGAAATGTAGTTTTTTTTGAAAAATTTTACGACAGAAAGGGTAAAAATGTCATTTTTTTGCAAAAATGTCGTTACATTTTTATTAATAGCAAAAAAAGTAAAAATGTCAGCAGCAATGAAATACCACCAAATGAAAGCTCTATTAGTGAGAAGAAAAGGAGGTAAAATTCATTTGGGTGGTAAGTTGTATGACCGAGCAATAAACGGTGAAAGTAGTGTAGTGCGGATTTGTAAAAAAGGGCCTGGTCACTAGGGGGGTGTAAACCTGTGGTCTTCAAGTGGTTAAAGAATAAGATACATAACACTTGTAAATGCTCTTATAACACAATGTCCACCAAATAGTGACTCTGTAGCCATATGCGACTCCCCAGCTTTTGGCAGCTCTAGATACTATTGGGAACAAGGGATGTCTCAAAGGTCAAAATCACTGGCAGTTAACACTAAGGTATAACACATATCCATTAGTGACATACTGTATCTTTATTAGCCCTTGTTAGATTTACTATTGTGACTCACTACTTCTTTTCAGTTTTGAAAGTGGCTTGCAAGCTTCAAAAGTTAGAGACCTCTGTTATAACAGCTAACATGCTTGCTAGAGATCAAATAATGGATGAAAGAAAGAATTAAGGAAATAAAGGCATGAATATGGTGTAAAAAGATAACTGGGAGAGATATTGAAGGAAATGAAGCGAATAAAAGGGCACAGATGGTAATGGCACATGAAAGAAATACATAAAGAAGACAAGAAATGTTACGATGAAACTAGAGTGGGGAAGGAAGGAAGTGAGTGGAGAAAATAGACATGCAGGCTACTGGTTTCCATGTGTGCTCCTTACTGGAACTACAAGACTGACGTGACTAAGCCATAGTTATGTTTGGCTAAAAATGAATAAAGGATATAAAATGATGTTCAAGTGCAGTAAGAGATGGCATCTGTGCAGGGAGGTAAATGTTTAATAGCATACAGTATATATGAGAAAACATTGGATACAAAAGGAGAACTCAGAAACTTCCATACAGCAGCCTCTGTGGATGAACTGTGTACTCACTCTGTCCATAGAACAGTAGTGGTCAACTTGCAGGCCAGGGACACATGTGCCCTCAGATGGTCTGTTTGCTGTCCTTGCTCCTCTGTGTACTGTATACAACTCTATGTTGTACTGCAAAATTACACATATTGAATACATTAAGTACAAAGAGTCATACATGAGCGATACCCAGCTGAAGAGAAGCACTGTGCTTCCTGTTTGCTTCTAAAAGGTGGCGAACAGTTCAGCTGTTTCGCTATCTCCCTTAGGTCTCATGCACACGGCCATCGTGCAGCCGTTCAGTGCATTGGGGACCGCAATTAGTGGTCCCCAATGCACGGGCAATTTCCGTGCAGCGGCCGGTATGGACCAGGACCCATTCAACTTGAATGGGTCCATGATCGTCTGCACCGCGAAAAAATAGAACATGTTCTATTTTTTTCCAGTATGGAGGCACGGACAGAAACACCACGGAAGCACTCCATAGTGCTTCCATGGTGTTCCGTGCATCCATTCCGCACTGCAGCTCCAGATTGCGGATCCATTCACATGAATGGGTCCGCATCCGTGATGCGGGGAGCACACTGCCAGTGCCCGCATATTGGGAGACACTGAATGTAAAGTGTGGCCCTGGAAGAGCCTTAATGTGCTAATTTAATGTCTGGGCATGAGCATGTGAACAAAGATAGCATAGCACTACAATGATAGGCTAATATATATAATTTTTTTTTACTAGCAGGATGCCCCGGCTTCGCACGGGTATATTTCCACTATTTAATTTAATGTTTGCGTGTGTCATTTCTGATGAAGTGCTAACATATTGGGGGTTATTAAAGGGTTTCTGTCACCTGAAAAATGGGTATTAAGCTGGCTAACGTTAGCGATGTGCTAATGTTAGCTAGACATAACTATATTAGTGCCATCTCACTGCCTGTCGCCATTATTAAGAAAAACAAACTTTTAAAATATGCTAATTAGCCTCTAGGAGCAGGGGGCATTGTCCCTGCTCCTAGAGGCTCCGCTCTCCCACCTCTGGCAACGCGCTGCTTCACTAGATTGACAGGGCCAGGCAACGTTGGTGTCCTACCTCTGGCCCTGTCTGCAGTGTAAATCTTGCTCCTGCGCCGTCCCGTTAAGTATAGGGCACAGACGCGGTGAGGAAAGGACGCTCACTGGCTGCCAGCATATTATTAAAGTTCGTTTTTCTCAATAACGGCGGCAGGCAGTGAGATGGCACTGATATAGTTATGTTCAGCTGACATTAGCACATCGCTAATGTCAGCCATCTTAACACCCAGTTTTCAGGTGACAGAAACCCTTTAAAACACTCTTTGCCAGAAAGTGGTGTAAATAAGTCACAAATCATGGGTTTGGGACCTTTTAAATAACAATATAATAGTTTTTAAACTGCCGGTACTAATTTTGGAAATGGGTGTGTAGCAGGGGTGGAGTGTGGACAGGACCATCAGCCCTGGCTCAATTATCATTATTTAATGCAGTTTTCTGTTGTGGGCTATAAGCATTCAATCTAATTTATGATGAGGCATGGGATATCAGAAAAGATGTACAAACGCTTGTCTTGATAATGTTCCGCACAGTTTCTTCTAGTAAATGTGTTTATTATTAACTGCTCCATCATTTGAGACAGAGTATCCAGCAATAAGTAAAATTGGAAGAGCCTGTTGTTTCATCAACCACTACAAGAGTGAATCTCCCGCAGTGAGATTTGTAGGACACATTGTAATATTGGAACAGTTACTGTGTTTTTGGTGAAATGATTATTGGCTATGCATTACTTTCTCAAATAAAAAAATAATTTATTCTGACCTAAAAGTTGTTTGTAATGTACAAAGTCATTGTCGAAACTGAATATGTCTTTCACGGCCCACTGGTCAATGTTGGTGATGCAGCACGCAAGCAACATGGTCAGGTCATTTTGACTCCACCCACAATTTAATTGGGCCTTCTACCACAGCAGGCACTTATGCGTCTCCTCCACCTTCTTCTCCATGGACATTCTCCCATCTCCAACAGCAGCATGGGACCAGCGTCGCTAACACTTCCCCTCCTTCCTATCACATGCGTCAAGTCAAGCATTGTCACGTGGTGTTGGAGCTGCTCAGTCTGGGTGAGAGTAACCATACAGGTGAGCAGTTACTAAAGTACATCAAGCTTGAAATATCCCCAAGCAGCAAAAGCTGGAGCCTCAGTAGCAGCAGCAGCAACAGCCAGTTCAGACTCCTCAACTTTTTTCATGGGCTGCGCCAGGCTGAGGCCAATCAGCAAGCCGAGACCTCCTGTTCAGGTTCAGGCCTATCTATACTCTGGCTCATACCAGCAGTGGTCTAGCCTCTAGCGTCATCTTGTAGACTCCCCCAGTCCTGTCCGCTAGTTTCCAAAACATCACTTTTGTCAAAATGTACCAAGCCTGGATTGGGGAGCATTTTCATACTTCTCCGGCTGAGGACTATGGATAGATATTGCCTTGCTAACGGTGCCCCATCTTTCCACTCTTGCTGTCTGCTTGCCTGCAGTTCTGTTTACCATCATGTTGCCTGTCTACCTTCATGTTCCGCATGGCTAATGCTGCTGCCTCTGTCATGCCGCTGCCACTGCTGCGGCCTTCCTACTATCATCTTCTGTACGGGTGCTGCTGCCTCCAACATGCCATTGCCGCCTTTATGTCGCTGCTGCTGCCTATGCCTGCCAGTATCTTCCATAAGGATGCTGCTGCTTCCATCGTGCTGCTGCCTGCCAACATGTACGATATGGCTCATCTGATGCTGCTCCTTGCTGCTAATCCCCTACCACTATAACTATTAATGCTACGCATCTGCCACTACTACCACTACTATCACTAATACCCAGGCTCGGACTGGCCCACAGGGATACAGGTTAATCCCCCAGTGAGCCCCTGAGCAAGGTGGGCCCCTAGTCTCCCGCCCCCTGCACAAGTAGCACATAACACATTAGACTTACTGCACTACATACATATATTCAATGTACAGCACCTTTACCAGTCTATATTTATATAAAAACATTTTTTAGCATATAAAAACATGTTACATTATTTATTATATTTGAATGTATACGTACGGTGGGCCCCCATAATAAATTTTACTGGTGGGCCCTAGGTACCCCAGTCCAACACTGCTAATACCAGTTCAAGCAGGGGTACACCTAGCCTTTCTGCTGCCTGAGGCGAAAACTAAAATGTTCCCTTATAACGTGTGTCAGTTCCAAAAATTACCCCCCTTTTAGTGCCCCCTGTAGAATGAATGTCCCCATAGTGGCCCCCATTATAATGTGTGCCAGTAAAAAAATGTTCTTTGCTACAGCCCCCAATATCCCCACAGTGCTTCCCCCAATGTGGCCCAGCAGCATGCTGCCAAATAAAATATTAAGCTTAAATACTCTCCTCTATTCTTCTGTCAGAGATGTGGTGCAAGACACAGACCTTTTCCAGTCTGTGCACTGATCTGTATGCAGCCTTGCTAGGCAGTGCGATGATGATGACACCAGCCTCTGGTAGGCTACATGAACTAGGACTTAAGCCTATTAGAGGGAATGGTGGGGCAGGGACACATCACTCCCATGCCCGGCCACAGCATTCAACTGTATGGCTGTCCTGAGAACAGCGACGTAGTTGAATATGCAGAGATGACCGTTTTTTACAATGGAAGCTCTGATGACCCTTCCGCTGCCCCCCACCTGGGCTGCCTGAGGCAATCGCCTCACTTCACCTCATTGGCGTGCACCCCTGACAACTAGTACTATTACTACTACTACCCATACACAGCGACCTACTGCCTAGTATGTTCCAAGCTATGCTGCTTCTGCTGCCGCTACTATTTTGGCCACGTACCTCTTATTACCATACCCTTTTTACATCCCCACTCCACTCATGCTGCTCCCCAGGAAAAGGGATAATTTTTCTAGGCTCGTTCACAACAAGCCACTTTTTCTGACAATTAACACTCGTGTATGTTATATGGGCAAGCATTCTGACCCTGTTAAGGCATAATTTTTGGACGCTTGGTCCTCCAACAAGCCACTTTTTGAAAGAATTTATTATCCCATAACACCATGTGTGTTTAAACGCAATTTTCCCCTGATAAAGGACAGTTTTTGGAAGCTTTGGAATATGAAAAAACATAACAGTAGTGTCGGCATGGTGTGTTTTTTAAACACGCTATTTGTTAACACTATGAAACATGTCTATAACCATAGCTGTGTATGTCAGAGTCACTCAGATATCATTTACTATTGCTGTCAGTTTGTTCAAGAGCTTGGGGAGAAAGAAGGAAAAAGCAAAAAATTCATAAAAAATTAATGAAAAGAGTCATAGGAGATTAGAGGGTGTTATATACCAATGTTTTTGTGTGACTGTGATGCTCTCGGCGTCTCAATGCTCCAGCATGTGCTTTTTATTTCATTTTTTTTTGTAGTGAATAAACTTAAAAAAAGTTATTCTAGCCTTATTTTTTATGGCGTTCACCATACAGGATAAATTACATGATAATTGTGTAGGACAGATCAATATGGATGCGGCAATACCAAATACCGTATGTGGAGGAAATTTTATTTTAGCATTTTTTTTTTAAAGCTTTTTTTTTTTCCATTGGAAAAGGGTGGATTTTTTAACTTGGATTTTTTTTCTATTTAATCAAACTTTTTTTAAAACTATTTTTTAATTATTTACTGGTCCCACAAGGGGACTAATAGGTGATCTTTTGATCGCTTCTATAACACATTGCTTTGCTTATGTAATACAATGCATTTATCTGTCAGTCCTGTACTGACATCCACCGACAGACTGAGCTAAAGAGGCGCAGACTGCTATAAATACTCTAATAAATAAAAATGTCAGTCCTGCGTCCCAGACACAGACAGTTTTTTGCTTGCCCTGCTGGTTCCGACACAGTGTGGTGGGCAGTTCACACTCAAAGGTATACAGGTCCTTCTCAAAAAATTAGCATATTGTGATAAAGTTCATTATTTTCTGTAATGTACTGATAAACATTAGACTTTCATATATTTTAGATTCATTACACACAACTGAAGTAGTTCAAGCCTTTTATTGTTTTAAAATTGATGATTTTGGCATACAGCTTATGAAAACCCAAAATTCCTATCTCAAAAAATTTGCATATCATGAAAAAGTTCTCTAAACGAGCTATTAACCTAATCATTTGAATCAACTAATTAACTCTAAACACCTGCAAAAGATTCCTGAGGCTTTTAAAAACTCCCAGCCTGGTTCATTACTCAAAACCGCAATCATGGGTAAGACTGCCAACCTGACTGCTGTCCAGAAGGCCATCATTGACACCCTCAAGCAAGAGGGTAAGACACAGAAAGAAATTTCTGAACGAATAGGCTGTTCCCGGAGTGCTGTATCAAGGCACCTCAGTGGGAAGTCTGTGGGAAGGAAAAAGTGTGGCAGAAAACGCTGCACAACGAGAAGAGGTGACCGGACCCTGAGGAAGATTGTGGAGAAGGACCGATTCCAGACTTTGGGAGACCTGCGGAAGCAGTGGACTGAGTCTGGACTAGAAACATCCAGAGCCACCGTGTACAGGCGTGTGCAGGAAATGGGCTACAGGTGCCGCATTCCCCAGATCAAGCCACTTTTGAACCAGAAACAGCGGCAGAAGCGCCTGACCTGGGATACAGAGAAGCAGCACTGGACTGTTGCTCAGTGGTCCAAAGTATTTTTTTCGGATAAAAGCAAATTTTGCATATCATTCGGAAATCAAGGTGCCAGAGTCTGGAGGAAGACTGGGGAGAGAGAAAAAATGCCAAAATGCCTGAAGTCCAGTGTCAAGTACCCACAGTCAGTGATGGTCTGGGGTGCCATGTCAGCTGCTGGTGTTGGTCCACTGTGTTTTATCAAGGGCAGGGTCAATGCAGCTAGCTATCAGGAGATTTTAGAACACTTCATGCTTCCATCTGCTGAAAAGCTTTATGGAGATGAAGATTTTATTTTTCAGCACGACCTGGCACCTGCTCACATTGCCAAAACCACTGGTAAATGGTTTACTGATCATGGTATTACTGTGCTCAATTGGCCTGCCAACTTCCCGGACCTGAACCCCATAGAGAATCTGTGGGATATTGGGAAGAGAAAGTTGAGAGACACAAGACCCAACACTCTGGATGAGCTTAAGTGCACTATCGAAGCATCCTGGGCCTCCATAACACCTCAGCAGTGCCACAGGCAGATTGTCTCCATGCCACGCCGCATTGAAGCAGTCATTTCTGCAAAAGGATTCCTGACCAAGTATTGAGTGCATAACTGAACATAATTATTTGAAGGTTGACTTTTTTTGTATTAAAAACACTTTTCTTTTATTCGTCGGATGAAATATGCTAATTTTTTGAGATAGGAATTTTGGGTTTTCATGAGCTGTATGCCAAAATCATCAATTTTAAAACAATAAAAGGCTTGAACTACTTCAGTTGTGTGTAATGAATCTAAAATATATGAAAGTCTAATGTTTATCAGTACATTACAGAAAATAATGAACTTTATCACAATATGCTAATTTTTGGAGAAGGACCTGTATGTAGTAAAAGATGAAACCACGCTGCTTTTTGCTCTTGCCGTCCAGTACACAGGTAAAGTGTTTCAGGTGTTCGTGCTTGTCGTCCACTTCCAAAGGATACGATCCTTCTCAGACTGCCTCCTCTGTAGGATCAAATAATCGACAATAGTGAAGCACCCTTTTAGTTGTTACGGTAAAAGGTTTTATTTTACTTACAAACAGAGGTTGATAAAAGCATATCAAAATGTAAAATCCGATGTTTTCCCAACTCGGGTTTCGCTCTCTGGCTTCCTCAGGGGCGACAACTGCGCATGTCCAAGCCAGGGCCCTTTTTATAGCCCAAATCCCCACATTAAAAATACAAAACATGGGAACTGGAATCCAGTCACACAGTAATATCTAAAACACCATACATAAACCTTTCCCAACTGGTCTCCCATATCCCACATGGTAAGGTTAACCTCAAGTCAATCACATCACATCCCGCTGCCATCGTATCGCCGTAAGTCATAATTTTACATTCACCATTGTATTCTATTCCTCTGCTCCTTCTTCTAGTAATGCTTTCAATGGTTAAACTACATCATTGTAGCGCCTAGGGATCCTTATTGGTCGGGCGGTGAGACGCCTCCTCCTCTCATTAATCCCTTAGTCACCTGACTCTCTCTCCTCCCACTCATAGCAACAGAAAACTCAACCCCACCCCTTTCCATTGACATAGCTCGTATCGCATGACCCGGACACCCAATTATCATTCACAACTTGTAACACATCACTGAAAGGTCCTCCACAAAGGAAACATTCATGATAACACCGGGACCCGTGTCTTCTTACTCCATATCTTCTACAGGGATATTTTAAACCAGGCATGGTTTCAGGTCAAATTCTATGTTTAAGCCGTTTGGTTGCAAGGTACCCAATTGGTATATCCACTGTACCTCTTTATGGTTTATCTTCCTAATCACATCTCCTCCTCGCCAATGTGGTTTAACAAGTTCTAGTCCTACAAACTTCAAACCCCGTGGGTTCTTCTCGTGCTTCAGCTTAAAATGGGCCGATACACTGTGGCTCATGAGCCCCCTCCTTATATTGCCAATATGTTCCTGAATCCTCACCTTTTATTTCCGGACTGTCCTACCTACGTATTGGAGCCCACAAGGGCACTGCAGTGTGTATATTATTCCTTCATTTTCACAGGAACAGTGACCTTTAATTTGAAACCCCCCTCTATTTTTGATGGATTTTATGCAACTGAGCGATCTCACTCTTTCTTTTATGTTTAGATTTTTGCAACCAGTGCAAAAACCGCACCATGTGAATTTACCTCCAACTTTCACCATTTTTTCACTTATTGCGGGGATGGCACTATGTACAAGTTTTTTCTTTATATTGGCGGCTTTTTTAAAAATAAACATAGGGTTATCAGGTACAGTTTTGCCTATTATAGGGTCATTTTTGAGTATTCCCCAATTTTTCTTCACTGCTCTTTTGATGGTATCTGACATAGAGCAATATCTGGTCACAAAAGAGAATCTAAAATCTCTCACATCCTTTTTCTCCTTTACAGCTCCCTTATCTTCCCTCTTTTCATTTTCCACAACCTGAATGCATGCATCTAGTTTCTCCTTTTCATAACCCCTTTCCATGAATCGCTCCTTTAGTATATTACTTTGTGCTCTATAATCTTCCACTGTTGTACAGTTCCGAGCCATTCTTTATACTGTCCCTTGGGTATGTTTTTAAGCCAAGGTTCATAATGACAGCTCTTCACATCAATATAGGAATTGACATCAGTATCCTTGAAATAGGAACTGGTCTTAAATGCGCCCTCCTCTATCCTTATACACAAATCCAAAAAATAGATAGACACATTACTGATCTCCCCTAGGAACCTCAAATTCCACACATTATTATTTAACTCATTAATAAATGTATTGAGACCCTCTTTCTCTCCTTCCCACATAAGGAGGCAGTCATCGATGTACCTCCTCCAGAGGGTTAAATTTCCTCTGGAGGTGTCCACTCCTAATCTGGGAAGGATAGTTTCCTCTTCCCACGCCCCTATAAAGATATTGGCGAAACCGGGGGCGAATTTCGCCCCCCATCGCCGTCCCGACGCACTGTACATAATATGAGTCCAAGAACCAAAAGTAGTTATGTTCTTATGTTTAAAATACTGTTTAGAACATAACTACTTTTGTGATTGTCATTATAAACCTTGGCTTAAAAACATACCCAAGGGACAGTTTAAAAGAATGGCTCGGAACTGTACAACAGTGGAAGATTATAGAGTACAAAGTAATATACTAAAGGAGCGATTCATGGAAAGGGGTTATGAAAAGGAGAAACTAGATGCATGCATTCAGGTTGGGGAAAATGAAAAGAGGGAAGATAAGGGAGCTGTAAAGGAGAATAAGGATGTGAGAGATTTTAGATTCTCTTTTGTGACCAGATATTGGTCTATGTCAGATACCATCAAAAGAGCAGTAAAGAAAGATTGGGGAATACTCAAAAATGACCCAATAATAGGCAAAACTGTACCTAATAACCCTATGTTTATTTTTAAAAAAGCCGCCAATATAAAGACAAACTTGTACATAGCGCCATCCCCGCAATAAGTGAAAAAATGGTGAAAGTTGGAGGTAAATTCACATGGTGCGGTTTTTGCACTGGATGCAAAAATCGAAACATAAAAGAAAGAGTGAGGTCGCTCAGTTGCATAAAATCCAACAAAAATGGAGGGGAGTTTCAAATTAAAGGTCACTGTTCCTGTGAAAATGAAGGAATAATATACGCACTGGAGTGCCCTTGTGGGCTCCAATACGTAGGTAGGACAGTCCGGAAATAAAAGGTGAGGATTCAGGAACATATTGGCAATATAAGGAGGGGGCTCATGAGCCACAGTGTATCGGCCCATTTTAAGCTGAAGCACGAGAAGAACCCACGGGGTTTGAAGTTTGTAGGACTAGAACTTGTTAAACCACATTGGCGAGGAGGAGATGTGATTAGGCAGATAAACCATAAAGAGGTACAGTGGATATACCAATTGGGTACCTTGAAACCAAATGGCTTAAACATAGAATTCGACCTGAAACCATGCCTGGTTTAAAATATCCCTGTAGAAGATATGGAGTAAGAAGACACGGGTCCCGGTGTTATGATGAATGTTTCCTTTGTGGATGACCTTTCAGTGACGTGTTACAAGTTGTGAATAATAATTGGGTGTCCGGGTCATGCGATACGAGCTATGTGAATGGGAAGGGGTGGTGTTGAGTTTTCTGTTACTATGAGTGGGAGGAGAGAGAGTCAGGTGACTAAGGGATGAATGAGAGGAGGAGGAGTCTCACCGCCCGACCAATAAGGATCCCTAGGCGCTACAATGATGTAGTTTAACCATTGAAAGCATTACTAGAAGAAGGAGCAGAGGAATAGAATACAATGGTGAATGTAAAATTATGACTTACGGCGATACGATGGCAGCGGGATGTGATGTGATTGACTTGAGGTTAACCTTACCATGTGGGATATGGGAGACCAGTTGGGAAAGGTTTATGTATGGTGTTTTAGATATTACTGTGTGACTGGATTCCGGTTCCCATGTTTTGTATTTTTAATGTGGGGATTTGGGCTATAAAAAGGGCCCTGGCTTGGACATGCGCAGTTGTCGCCCCTGAGGAAGCCAGAGAGCGAAACCCGGGTTGGGCAAACATCGGATTTTACATTATGATATGCTTTTAAAAACCTCTGTTTGTAAGTAGAATAAAACCTTTTACCGTAACAACTAAAAGGGTGCTTCACTATTGTCGATTATTTGATCCTACAGAGGAGGCAGTCTGAGAAGGATCGTATCCTTTGGAAGTTGACGACAAGCACGAACACCTGAAACACTTTACCTGTGTACTGGACGGCAAGAGCAAAAAGCAGCGCGGTTTCATCTTTTACTACATGCTACAAATACTCTGAAAGCAGACCTGGGCCTTCATTAGGCCTAGGATGCTATTTCAAGACATCAGCATTAGTGTTGATCGTGAATTCTAATCGCAAATTTTTATTGCAAATATTTGCACTTCGAGAATTCGCTAATATCAACAATATAGTGCTATATCTTCGTAATCGAGAATATTCCCAAAAAAATTTCATCAGTATCCATGATCCCTCACTGCTTCTTGCTTGAGGGCCAATAAGAAGGCTGCAATATCTTTGACTTTAGGAGTAGTGTTGATCGCAAATTTTCGGATAGCGAATTTGTATTGCGAATTTTCAGATTGACGATTTTCACAATCAAGAAAATAATGACTGGAGATCACAAATTCTCGAATTCGCAAATATTTGTGAAATATCGCGAATTCGAATATTTCCGCTGACACTCATCACTGATCAGCATCCTGCAATCTCATTTGTAGGGTGCCAATGAGAGACAGAGAGGGTCTGCTCTTATTGTAACCACTTACATGCTATGGTTGCTATTGACCTTGGCATCTAAGGGGTTAAACAGCCCAGATCAGCACTCCTGCTGGTCCGAGATGTTAGCGCAGAGACCTGGCTCCTCTGTGTGGGAGACCCATGCATCGCTTAGACTGGGCCGCCATAAAAAGGCAACAGCCCAGCCTAAAGCCCCTTTGAGTAGCAACACAAGTGCAAAGGCTCTGCTTCTAATGCCACTGCATCTAGGTACAGTCACTGCTACGAAAGCAGAAGCAGAGCCTCTATGCTTGCGTAAAACAGCAGTGCAGTAGTGAGATTGTCATGGCTGGATGAGATGTCCAGCCCTATAAAGTGCCATGAGATGCTTCCTCACCTACGGGGACAGCGCCTAACAGATGAAGAACTGTCAACTACTTTGATGAAACAAATCAATTAACTCATCCTTAGTTGCAAATTACAGAGCAAATATTGTGTACACCAGGCATGCACAACCTGCGGCCCTCCAGATGTTGCAAAACTTCAACACCCAACATGCCCTAATAGCTGTAGTCTAACTAGACATGCTGGGTATTGTGGTTTTGCAACAGCTGGAGGGCCGCAGGTTGGGCATGCCTGGTGTACACCATAATTTGTGACTTTTTATGAGACTTCTGTGGCACAAACCACTGATCTCCCTCATTTGGACACAGGTATTTACCTTTAAGTTTTTCCAGCTGTCGTGATAGCACACAATTTTTTTTTCTTTACATTGTTATAAAGAAAAAAAATGATATTGCTTGTAAGAGCGAAGATCTTTGTGTCTAATCCTAGTTACTAACAATAACAAATACATGTTAAAAAAATTTTATGTAACTCAAGCTAATTCCTGATTACCGCCTGAATAAGGGTACTTTAACACTTGCGGCAGGACGGATCCGACAGGCTGTTCACCCTGTCGTATTTCGCCGTACTGCCGCTCCGTCCCTATTGACTATAATGGTGGCGGGGATGGAGCTATGCCGCAGCATGGCAGTGCATGGCGAGAGGCCACCGGACTAAAAGTACTGCATGTCCGACTTTATAGTCCGGCGGCCTCTCGCCGTGCACTGCCGTGCTGCGCTGTAGCTCTTCCCCCGCCCCCATTATAGTCAAAGGGGATGCAGCGGCAGTCCGGGGGCACGGCGAAATAGCAGCAGGACGGATCCGACAGGGTAAGCAGCCTGTCGGATCCGTCCTGCCACAAGTGTGAAAGTACCCTAAGCAGTGTATAGTCTGAGAATAATATAATGTCTTATACACAGAGCCCTTTGTAAACATCAGTAAGTTATTAACATTCAGCATGCACATTTTATGCCTAAATGCCCACTTTCAGATCTCCATGTAGATAGTATTCACATTTTACCTGGAAGGAAAAATCTACCTTTTGATGAAAAGGGTTACGTGTTTCATAGTTTATTTGACTACATGTTCTATGGCCTCTCTATACTTGAGGTTCTCAACCTGTGGTTCCTCAGGGGATATATAACATGTCTCATTGGGGTATTTGCACTGCCCTAATGCTAAGCTTGGGGGTACATTGAATTCATTTATTTAAGGGGGCTTACAAACACTGAGTAACACTTGTCTATACCAACTACAATTCAGTCTGGCACTAGTAAGGCACAAAATTTAGTACAATCTCTAATTTGCAGCAAAGCCACCCGAAAAGATGGAGTAAGTTGACTGCAAATTGAAGACCTTACACCTGAAGGTTAAAAGAGGCATGCACTGTAGGTATTAAATGACTAAATAGGAGGACAGCCAGAAACAAGCAAAGGTCAGACAGGTCTTCTGGAGGTAGGGTTACAAAATCATTAAGCAGATGAATAATCTTGAACTTTCATAGTCTGTGTCACAAAGTAGGTGGCAAGGTGAAAGAGTAAGATAATATACAGAAAAAGTAGATGTTCATCATGGGAAGTAAGCTGTTTTCTCATTTCATAATGTATATTAAATTGATGCCCTATGTTAATTGGCATTCTGAGTCATTACTGCTGTATTCGAAACAAGAGACATAAAGACATCATGCAACGTAGATACATCGGTAGAAAATGAGATTAATAGCAAATGCTACTTAAAACCATTATATAGAAAATCCAAAAACAAAGAAAAAAACTTTTCATCACCATTTCCATGGTTAGTTTCCCAAAAGAAAGCAACACTTATATGTACTACAAACTACCAAAACATAATAATGGGAACTCTACCTGGCCCTGTCAATCAACATGATGAGGGAGCATGAGGCCAGAGGATGGCGAACGGAGACTTTAGGAGTAGGGGCCACACTCTCATCGCTCCTAGAGGCTCATATGCATAAAATAAAAAAGTTTATTTTTCACAAAACACATAGAAAAAAGGGACAAAGACTGTTAGCTCCAGCTAACATTAGCACACGTCTAAAGTCTGCCAGTTTAATAACCATGTTCCGGATGACAAAGGCGCTTTAAAATAAATAAATAAAGTTTATTATAAACTGGACTATGAATTGTTTTAGCTAAACAAAAGGAACTCCTGAAAAATCTCTTTATGGTAGGGCTACACCTAGACGTTGCTGGTGCCTAGGATTGTACTAGTTTCTATGGCAATTAGATATACCTCCCACTTGTCTATAGGGCAATGTAGATATGCCGATCCATGGCCTTCCATATACCAAGTCCACCTTTCAAGATTTCCTATGATCAAATCACTAACCACCCCCGCTATAGCTAATAGTGTAATGACCCAGAGTGCCATTATCACTCCGCACCCCGCTACTGTCTTGTATGGGCTAAAACAGTGTCATCTTATGCATTTATTTCAGCCCACTACAATGTGCATTGCTTTTCCTATGTAACTGTTAATGTTCATGTAATGTACCTGGTTCACCAGAAGGTGGCAGCAAGCATGGCAGAGCTACATTTCTCTTCTCTCCCTCTAAGGAGGAGTTTAATTAGTTAGAGGTCAGTGGAGAGTTCCCCCTGCTTGGGGAAAGAAGCAGGTCCACGTCCCTGCTGGACGTGTCCTGTCTAATCCAGCTAGAGCACCTTCAGCTCTGCTGGACACAGAGGCCAAAGCCTGAATCCTCTGAAGCCAGGAGGTATAGATTCCCTGGCAATAATCTAGAGACATACTACAGAGTGAAGTTGCAGCATAAAGGAAGAATCAAGGTTATACAGTAAGCTTGTCAGCACAGCAGAGCCAGAGAGCAACAGATGTAGTAGAGTTGAGGTTTTTTTGCCTGCCAGAGTTAATGCTAACGCCTGCTGGGAACCAAGACAAAGCCTGAAACTGTTGGAAAAACGTTTATTCAAGTAAAGCTGTTATTGAACTTCATCACAAGGTCTGGACGCAATTTATTTCTTCAAATTCCTCGATTATTCCCCCCATTTTCTCGGCCTCGGACGACAACGCCTGGGTTCCAGCGTATCCAGGTAGGAGCACGTGCACCAACATTACGGGACATTTAGGCCACCCTACACCACTCTGTCCTTCTTTATCTGGGTACCATTTACAACATCACTAAAAGGGGCCCTGTGCCCTGGTTGCTTCACTGCAACTAGCGTCACAAAAAACATTTGCTTTAAGGGACCCATGCCCGTTGCCGTGCGTTGCAATAGCAGACAAATGAAGGATAAACCTAAAATGAAAAAGAGAATGAAAACACAAGTCAAACAGAGCCCTGAGTGCTTCCATAGTTTTCTATTCTTGCCTCCACGCCCCACTACTTTTTTTCAGTGTGGACCGTCGGATGTGGATTGCAGACCCCATTCCAGCGAATGGGTCCTACATCCGCATATGGCGGCCCAACGATCGGTGCCTGGGCACAAATTGAGGTCCGCAGCACGGGCACAGGCCAACAATGCCCTTGTTCATGAGACCTAAGTCATAGACCAAATCAAGGTACACTAACCACAGGGGGGAGCAAATCAATTAACAAATGGCCCATCCAACCTGGGGTCAATCATTGTCTATTTTAAATAGCCAGTCGTAATTAATTAAATCACTCCCCATCAGTCAGAGGATACCCATCCTAAGAGGACGGGTATCCCACATTTTGGTGATAGTGCCCCTTTAAGTCTAAATGCATTTCATTTTTATGCTTTTTATATACAATCTTTTGCTATGCTGTGTTTAATATGCATGCTGTTCAATATCAGGGTCAGGTTTATAATGGCTTTAATAAAAAGACTCCAGAAAAGCCTTTAGCTGAGCTTCTGTCCACATTAAATACCTAATCCTGTTACACTACAATTACTTAGAATTTATATAAAAAAAAAAAAAAAACCACAAATGATCATAGCTGGAGCTCTAAATGCTAATGAGATTCCGAAGCAATAAAGAAATGTGCATTTTGAGGGTGTTCCTGGCTCCTGTATAATTGCATTATATTATACATAGTGAACAGTGAGCCATCGTTTCATAAGATGCAATTTTTTTTCCTCTGCTCTTTTTGCAACAATAACCATGAACCTGAGACAATTGTGTTCTTTGACACTGAGTGAAGCCGAAGATTTGCCTCTTTCTTCCTTTTGACAAATGAAAACAATAGAGGACAGCACATAACAAGGAGCTAATTAGAACATTGGAGATGTGCACCAATTAGCAAATGGTTGTGAAAGAGTGAAGAAAAGGTAGAGATACATATTGGTGTTATTAGTCTAAGGAGTGATATTACTTTCAACATGCAAGGCTTCTCCGGGCTGTCATTAGCAGTCTCTATGTAGATGTGCATTGAAAAATGTCCCAATCATATTCAAGACCTCAAAACGTTTCTGCTGTCAATGGAAAATGGGATGAAAAGAATTGTGTGCAGGGAAGTAGCTTGAGCCATTATGTACTAAAGGCCATTATTACAAACTCTTTGCATTTAACCACTTTTCTGCTGGATGTTTTATACCATGAATTTGAAACATATTTGATATCCTCTACAGGTACAAATGCAATGCATGCTATTGTACGGGACTGTAATTGCACTTGT
Source organism: Bufotes viridis (assembly GCA_033119425.1). Lineage (NCBI taxonomy): Eukaryota > Metazoa > Chordata > Amphibia > Anura > Bufonidae > Bufotes > Bufotes viridis. Next base: position 102,971,577 of record CM065590.1, read on the forward strand.
TCTTGAACACTGTAAATTCTTGTACTTTTTCCGACACTAACAACATTAATGTAATTGTAGGAAAAAGGTAGCACGACTTTCATTGTTGTGGTAAATATGCCCCATTATGTTTTTAACACCCCTGACATCCTTAATATTGTCACCCCTGTAGTTATTTTTGCAGCACTTAACCTTCAATTTACATATACTAAAAATATGTCTCCTATAGCCATTAACCTTCGGCTAGTCACCGAGATACGTATACATCGAGCAGCCATGACTAGTGTTGAGACTTGAGCACAAATATTCCAATTTGTGAATTTTAATTGTGAATATGGCCACTTCGAGAATTTGCGAATATTTAGAACATAGTGCTATATATTCGATAATAGGGTTGATCGCGAATATACTAATTGTGAATTTATCGCAAATTTATCGCGAATATCGGCATTTAGCAACATCCCTAGCAACCAATAGGAAAGTTGCCTACCCCTTAGTGTCGATCGCGAATATTCTAATCGCAAATTTTTATCGCGAATATATTACATTGGCAATTTTTGCAATCAATTAAATAATGACTGGAGATCACTATTTTGCGAATTTATGGTGAATATTCGGCCAAAAATTTGAGAAATATCATAAATTTGAATATTGCCTATGCCGCTCATCACTAGCCATGACATTAAAATAATAGTTGAAGTGAATACCAATAAATAACACCTGTCAAAGGGAAGAATACATTCACTGACAAAAAATAAATACAAATTACCCACCCAGATAGAAGTGTTGCAGCATGTAGTTATGTCTGAGGCAGATGCGTAAATGATCACATGTGTGGTCTGATATGTAGTCTTGCCACGTGAAGGTGTAAAACTGCAGTCCTTGCCATATAAAAAAAAGCTCACAGAGGCTACTTTTGAGCAGTTTACCTCTTGGTGAGAGATATGGCTCTACGATGTACTCAAACACATTTTGCCCAGTTGACATACTTTGAGCCTGAGATAAACAGGATTGTCGTTTTAACAAAATTTCCAGTATCTAGGCCGTTCTGACCTAAATGTTAAGAGGTGTTGGGAGCAGTGGATACATGAGGGCACACACACACAACTAAAAAGTTCTGGATGTCCCAAACAAACCACCAGTGGGGAAGATTGTTTGATCCACTGAAAAGCACAAGCAGCTCCCACAGTTTTGTTTTCTACCATCCAGACACAGGTTGTACCTTCCCTATACCCCCTTGTCTCTGTCTGGACCGCTTAGCAAAAGGAAATTTGCAGACATGGCGCTCATTACGTTTCCTGCCATTGATAACCAGCCACTGTTGCCTTTGTTTGCAGTGGTATCAAAAACGAGAAACCTGGACTGCTATGGACCAGAACCATGTTGTGTTTAGCAACAAATTCAGGTTTTATTTGGGATCCCACAACAGTCGGATTCAAGTATGGAGGCCTCATGATGAGTGCTTTAATCCTGCCTTTGCTGTGAACCACACTGTCCCAACTACTGTTGTGATGATCTGGTAGGACCATTGCATATGACAGTCTCTGTACCTGAAACTGAATCTCACCCAAACTGGTGTAAAGTAGAACTGGCTTAGTTGCCCTCAGCAACCAATTAGATTCTATAATTTATTTTTTCAGCGCTCCTTTGGAAAATGAAAGGTATAATCTGATTGGTTTGCCATGGGCAACTAAGCCAGTTTTCCTTTACACCAGTTTGATAAATCTTTACCCATCTACTAACCTACTATTACTTGATATCTAAATGTCAGTCTGTGGTACTATCGTAACTTCTGGGCAGCATGCTCGCTGTCTATGGGGTTATGTTTGTCACCTTTGCTTTCCATATTCACTCACTGGCATGCTAATATTGGCTATACCTCAGGAACATCTCATGAATCTGTCCTTTTCTCATGTTGGAAATGGCCAAAACTCTTGATTCAGTGAATCTGCAGACTATCTGTCATGCTTCGGTGTGGAAGAGAAACACCACACCGAGCATAGGAGGCAATCAGGCCTGAGAACTAGGAAAGGAAGATGGACACCTCCTAGTAAAACCCTAAGCAAAATCCTGACTGACTACCAGTATGAACAGACCCCAAAGGTAGGTAAGTTCATATGCAGAAATGCCTAGAGTCCTAACAAGCCCTATAGGAACCTGGTACTAATGGCAGGGACAAGATTACCTGTTCCTCCAAAAGGAAGGACGAACAGGGTTCTCCCTCAGGCCTAATACAAACAATAGGGAAATGCAACACACAGAACCCAAACAAAATACAAAAGGGAAAGAAAAGACTTAACTTCAAAACGGCTATCAAAGCATCAGGAACTCAGCTGAGATCCAACCACTAGCAATCCACAGGTCCAACAGAAAATATAAACCGCACAGCATTGTGGGACAAGGAACTATAAATAAGGAAGGTTAAATGAGCATAAATTAGCAACACCTGGAGTTGTGGCCATTACCAGAAACACAGACACCTATTGATCCACATGGAAAACCTCTCAGATCAAACCATGTGTTGCCAGTCTCACAGATCTCCTGCCACTCACTGTCGCTGGGACGTCCGTATGTCTCGGTAGGTTTGTGACGGCTCAGGGGCGGACATACCGCTTGTGCAGCCTGTTCAGCTGCACAGGGGCCCAGGATGGGAGGGAACCCATTCTTGAAAACTAGTGAGCGCTTCCATTACGGCAGTGCTCACTAGTCTGCAGGAGGCAAGGGAGTGAAGTGCTATGCTCACCCCTCCTCCCTGGTTTCCTCCGGGCTGCGCACCTTTAATGAGGCAAGGTGAGGCCGGTTAGTGGAAATTGGGGGACGGAAATGTGGAGACTATTAATCAAGCGGAACGTCCCTCCTGACACCTGCCTGCACTGCATACAGCCTAAGAGCAGATAACCATAGTTACACAGGGAGCACAATACTGATGTGCGCTCCATGTGTCTGTCACTCTCTCTAAGGACCCATTTAGACGGCCGTAGTGCTTTGTGGATCTTTTCTGCAAAGTCGCGGAACGGAACCTGGGATGCGGACAGCACACGGTGTCCGCAAATCGGGATCCGCAAAAAAAAACAGATGGTCCATCAGTTTTTTTTTGAGGATTCCTTTGTTTTCACAGATACCTTGTAATAAATGCCTATCCTCGCCCTCAAATGAGAAAAAAGTCGGACATGCACTACTTTTTTTGCTGAAGGGAAACACGGACAACAGACGCAGAACACAAACGGATGAACTGTCAGCATTTTTTTGCTGATCCATTGAAATGAATGGGTTCCTATCCTACCTGCAAAAAAAACTGAAACGTAAGTTAGCACATTGCTGACACTCTGCTTGAAACGGCTGACATCTGACACGGATGTCAGCCATTTAACCTCTTTCATGCCGCGGTCTGAAGGGACTGCTGTATGGAAGGGGTTAACAGGGAGGGAGCTCCCATTGGGGGCTGCTGTGCCATTGCAGGCCCCGATTCTTGATGGGATCACAGAGGGAGGGGGCTCCCCTCCCCATCAGAAGTCTGATCAGACTGTGTAAAAGTGAAAATACAGTACAGTACACTATATAGTGTACTGTATTGTATTATATAGCCATCAGACCCACTGGATCTTCAATAAAAAGAATAAAAAAAAAACATTTATCACTAAATAAAAATTAAAAAAATAAAATACACTACACATGTTTGATATCACCGCATCCATAACGAACTGATCTATGAAATGATCATGTTAATTTCCCCGCACGGTGAACGCCATATAAAAAATAAAATAAAAACTATGATGAAATTGAAAGTTTGCCCACCTTACTTCCCAAAAAAGATAATAAAAGTGATCAAAAATGTAATGTGTACGCCAAAATGGTACCAATCAAACCGCCATCTCATCCCGCAAAACATTAGCCCCTACATGAGACAATCGTCCAAAAAGTAAAAGAAATATGGCTCTCAGACTATGGAGACACTAAAACATATTTTTTCCCCCCTAAAACGCTGTTATCCGCCATCTCATCTTGCAAAAAATGAGCCCATACATAGGACAATCGACCCCAAAAATAAAAAAAATATGGCTCTCAGACTATGGAGACGCTAAAACATGATTTTTTTTCTAAAATGCTGTTATGGTGTTAATGTAAAATAAATTTAAAAAAAGTATACATATTAGGTATCGCCGCGTCTGTAAGAAACTGCTCTATAAAAATATCACATGAACTAACCCCTCAGGTGAACACCATAAAAACAAAAAGAAATGGTGTAAAAAAAGCAATTATTTGTCACCTTACATGAAAAAAAGTGTAATACCAAGCAAACAAAATGGCGTATGCCTCCCAAAATAGTACCAATAAAAACCGCCATCTCATCCTGCAAAAAATGAGACCCTACATAGGACAATCCCCCCCTAAAATAAAAAAATATGTCTCTCAGACTATGGAAAAAAATGAAAAAGGATCGCAGCACTCCAAGGTCTTCTAATGTTCAAAGTTTAATCCACCACGTGAAAATGCGACGTTTCGACCCAGGGGGGGTCTTTATCAAGCATGCTTGATAAATCAAGGATGCTTGATAAAGACCCCCCCCTGGGTCGAAACGTCGCATTTTCACGTGGTGGATTAAACTTTGAACATTAGAAGACCTTGGAGTGCTGCGATCCTTTTTCATTTTTTTCCATTGGAGGGGTTCTTAAGGTCAGGACCTGACATCGCGGGCACCGCCACATCCTGAACTATCGGCCATTCGGCCGCCGATGGTGCTGTCCCACACATATCTATTTGTCTCTCAGACTATGGAGACGCTAAAACATGATTTTTTTTTTCTAAAATGTTGTTATTGTGTTAATGTAAAATAAATTAGAAAAAGTATACATATTATGTATCGCCGCGTCCGTAACAACCTGCTCTATAAAAATATCACATGACCTAACCCCTCAGGTAAATACCCTAAAAAAAATTAAATAAAAACAGTGTAAAAAAAGCCATTTTTGTCACCTAACATCACAAAAAATGTAATAGCAAGCGATCAAAAAGTTATATGCACCCCAAAATAGTGCCAATCAAACCGCCATCTCATCCCGCAAAAAATTATACCCCACATAGGACAATTTCCCCAAAAAATAAACAAAATATGTCTCTCAGACTATGGAGACATTAAAACGTGTTTTTTTTTTTTGTTTCAAAAATAATATTATTATGTTAAACTTAAATAAGTTAATAAACAGTATACATATTAGGTATTGACGCATCCGTAACAACCTGCTCAATAAAAATAACACATGAACTAACCCAGCTCAGGTGAACACAGCAAAAAAAAAAACAATATACATACGGTGTCAAAAGCCGTTTTTGTCACCTTACATCGCAAAAAGTGTAATAGAAAGCGACCAAAATGTCATAGGCACTCCAAGATAGTGGCAATCAAACCAACATCTCATCGCAAAAAATGAGCCCCTACATAAGACAGTCGCCCCCCCAAAAAATATGGCTTTCAGAATGTGGAGACTCTAAAAAATAATTTTTTTCAAAAATGCTTTAAAACTGAAACAAAACCCCCCAAAAAGTAGTAATATTTGGTATTGTCACATCCGTAACAAGGTGCTCTATAGAAATAGCCCACGATCTAGCCTGTTAGATCAACAATGTAAATAACAACAAATAAAAACGGTCCCAAAACAACTATTTTTTTTTACAAATTTTCCATTTTAATCCATTTTTCCCGAACAAAGCAAGGGTTAACACCCAAACAAAACTCAATATTTATTGCCCTGATTCTGTGGTTTCCAGAAACACCCCATATGTGGTTGTTAACTGCTGTTTGGCCAAACGGCAGGGCGTAGAAGGAAAGGAACGCCATATGGTTTTTGGAAGGCAGATTTGCAGGACTGGCACCTTGTCACATTTGAAGCCCCCCTGATGTACCCCTAGAGTAAAAACTCAAAAACAGTGACTCCATATAAGAAACTACACCCCTCAAGGTATTCAAAACTGATTTTACAAACTTTGTTAACCCTTTAGGTGTTCCACAAGAGTTATTGGCAAATGGAGATGAAATTTAAAAATTTCTATTTTTTGTTACCTTGCCTTAAAAAAAAGTGTAATAAAGAGCAACCAAAAATCATATTTACCCTAAAATAGTACCAACAAAACTGCCACCTTATCCTATAGTTTCAAAAATGGGGTTACTGTTTTGGAGTCTCTACTGTAGGGGTGCATCAGGGGGCCTTCAAATGGGACATGGTGTCTAAAAACCAGTCCACCAAAATCTGCCTTCCAAAAACCATATGGCGTTCCCTTCCTTCTGTGCCCTGCCGTTTGGCCATACAGCAATTTACAACCACAGGGCAATAAATAAGTTTTGTTTGGCTGTTAACCCTTGCTTTGTTACTGAAAAAATGGTTTACAATGAAAAATCTGCCCAAAAAATCGAAATTCTGAAATTTTATCTCCATTTGACATTAACTCTTGTGGAACACCTAAAGGGTTAACAAAGTTTGTAAAATCAGTTTTGAATACCTTGAGGGGTGTAGTTTCTAGAATGGGGTCATTTTTGGGTGGTTTTTATTATGTAAGCCTCACAAAGTGACTTCAGACCTGAACTGGTCCTTAAAAAGTGGGTTTTGAAAAATTTCAAGATTTGCTTCTAAATTTCTAAGCCTTGTAACGTTCCCCCCAAAAAAATGACATTCCCTAAAATGATCCATACATGAAGTAGACATATGGGGAATGTAAATTAATAACTATTTTTGGAGGTATTACTATGTATTAGGCCTTATTCACACGTCCATAGTGTTTTGCGGATCTGCAAAACACCTTGCCACTAGCCCTATAGAGATGCCTATACATGTCCGCAGTTGCGGGCAAGAATAGGACATGCTCTATATTTTTGCGGAGCCGCCGTCAGGAAGATTGGTGGCGCGATCCGCAAATGCACACAATGTGTGCTCTCCGCATCCATCACGTCCCCATTCAAAATGAACGGGTGCGGATGAAGATTGCGGACGTGTGAATTAGGCCTTATAGAAGTAGAGAAATTGAAGCTTAGAAATTTGCTAATATTTCCACATTTTTGGTAACTTTGGTATTTTTTTTATAAATAAAAATGAACTTTTTAGACTCCATTTTACCACTGTCATAAAGTACAATATGTGATGAAAAAACAATCTCAGAATGGCCTGGATAAGTAAAAGCGTTTTAATGTTATCACCACATAAAGTAACACTGGTCAGATTTGCAAATCATATGAGTGCGGGACAATAGTCCCGTGGGTGGCCAGACGTGCATAGCATCATTGTAATATATGATGCTGTGCGCTCCCGTGCGCACGATCAATGCTGCTCCAGGACATAGGGCCCGTTCACAGACCGTATGTCTCGGAGGGCATACGGTTGTGTGCAAGGGCCCTAATACAGAGAGCAACAGCTGCTCAGATCTCCTACCAGCCAAAATCTAGATCATCCCTCAAATACAGTTGTGTTCAAAATTATTCAACCCCCACTGAAATTGAGTGTTTTGGCCAGTTTGTCATTGATTTTGATCATTTCAGTCATCTTGTTTACAATTAAATCAAAGAGGCACTTGTAAGTCAGACAAATATAACATAACATTTATAATGAAATAACCACAAATGTCTTTTCTGTGCTCACATCATCATCAGTTTTATTCAACCCCCAAGTGACATTAAATCTTAGTACTTAGTACAACATCCTTTTCCAGTTATAACAGCTTTTAAACGTGAAGCATAGCTTGACACAAGTGTCTTGCAGCGATCTACGGGTATCTTCGCTCATTCTTCATGGGCAAAAGCCTCCAGTTCAGTCACATTCTTATGCTTGCGCGCTGCAACTGCTTTCCTTAAGTCCCACCAGAGGTTCTCAATCGGATTTAAGTCTGGTGACTGCAATGGCCACTTCAAAATGTTCCAGCCTTTAATCTGCAACCATGCTCTAGTGGACTTGGAGGTATGGTTGGGATCATTGTCCTGTTGAAAGGTCCAACGTCTCCCAAGCCTCAGGTTTGTGACGGACTGCATCACATTTTCATCCAATATCTCCTGGTACTGAAGAGAATTCATGATACCTTGCACACACTCACGCTTCCCTGTACCTATAGAAGCAAAACAGCCCCAAAGCATGATTGACCCCCCGCCATGCTTCACAGTAGGCAAGGTGTTCTTTTCTTCATAGGAATTGTTATTCCTCCTCCAAACATAGCGTTGATCCATGGGCCCAAACAGTTCTAATTTTGTTTCATCAGTCCACAGAACACTATCCCAAAACTTTTGTGGTTTGTCCACATGACTTGTGGCATACTGCAGTCGACTCTTCTTATTCTTTGGAGACAGCAAGGGGGTGCGCCTGGGAGTTCTGGCATGGAGGCCTTCATTACGCAGTCTGCGCCTTATAGTCTGAGCTGAGACTTCAGTACCCGCATCTGACAAATCTTTTTTCAGTTCCTCAGCAGTCACACGGGGACTTTTCTCCACTTTGCGCTTCAGGTAGCGCACAGCAGTCGAAGTCAGCATCTTCTTTCTGCCACGACCAGGTAGCATTTCAACAGTGCCCTTTGCCTTGAATTTGCGAATGATGCTTCCTATGGTGTCTCTTGGTATGTTTAACATCTTTGCAATCTTCATATAGCCATTGCCCTTCCTGTGAAGAGAAATCACCTCTTCTCTTGTCTTCCTGGACCATTCTCTTGACTTCACCATGTCTGTAAACACACCAGTAAATGTCTAGAAGGAGCCGAGTATCACAGTCATTTTGAATCTGCCTAATTGGTGCTTATTATACTTGATTGCTGCTCCTTGACATCCACAGGTGTTTTCAATACCTGATCGAAAACACTTGAATGAACCTCTGTTCTTAAGAGTGGTAGTCTTTAAGGGGTTGAATAATTGTGTCAATGAAGAAATCACAAAAAAACATTTAATACTGTATTACAAAAACCATTGATGTCATTTTAGTTGCATTTGGTTCTTTAAAAAGTCCTTGTAAGAATTCATTCTGAACACAATTACAAATGTACACTAAATTCCCTAAAACCCTTTACAGCATTGGGGGTTGAATAATTTTGAACACGACTGTAGTTACATAATAATCTCTTTTGACATCCTAGAACAGTTATACATTGTGAAGAAGTGTAATTTATGGATATCCTTGATTTATACACCTCTAAGGAAAGTCAGGGTACATATGTTCAAGGTGATATAAATACTTTGCCCTCATGAAGAATAGGGGTCACACATGTCCTCCTCAGTAGACACCTAGTATTTTTAATTCTTTATAGCTTGTTGATAGTTTCTTTCTGTGAATGCCCCCTAGGACACTAGATCCTTTAGTGCTCACACTGTCTCTATTCAGAGGTCAGGCTAATGTAGAAAGCAGATCACCATGGGAGATGAATTTCTGTGTGAAGGTAATGTAATTATTCTCAAGGATTTATAATGAATGAGCCATAGTCAGGAGAATCTTTCATGCATTTCTGAGGGTCTATATTATCCTTTTCACTTGGTTAAATGCAAATTATTTGCAAAGCTGTGAAAAACTCACTTCTTTCCACAGAATACATAACTTTTAAGACAGTGGGCATATTTTTATTAGAGCAGAATGTATAACATATAGTGATATTATTACAAGGGTAGAATACCTATGAATTCTATGAACGATTCAACACATGGGGTGGGGGGGGGGGGGGTGGATGTATCAAACTGGGGTAAAGTAGAACTGGCTTAGTTGCCCATAGCAGCCAATCAGATTCCACCTTTCATTTTTCAGAGATCCATTGGAAAATGAAAGGTGGAATATGATTGATTGCTGTGGGCAACTAAACCAGTTCTACTTTCCACTAGTTTGATAAATCCCCCCATAGATTGCTAAATATCAGACTAAATGTAATAGAAGAGTCTGATACATTGCATCCATTTCTTTTGCGGATCTATTGTAACAATGCCTATCCTTGTCCGCAAAACAGACAAGAATAAGACATGTTCTATCTTTTTAGCGGGACCATGGAACGGACATACGGATAGGGACAGCACGTAGCATGCTGTCCACATTTTTTGCGGACTTATTGAAATGAATGAGTCCACATCCTATCTGCCAAAAATGTGGATTTGGGAGTTACACATGTGTATTAGATATACATTACATCTTTGCATTTATGTTTGGTTTAACCTTTTCAAATCTCGGTTAAGGGGAAAAAAAACATATCTTGTCTTCACCAAGAATAATCAAAAGCTTGAAGCTTTGATCACATAAAGTGACAATTAAGGTTTTGTGCTGCATTACTTTCGGGGTGCTGCATTTATTTTGCGTATATCTGTATATTCCATTTTATATATCTACCCACAAAATATTAATAGAAATCAAATCATAATCTTCATACCTGCTGTCTATTTGTATACTGATTCAACAAAGCACACAGTGTTATCAATGTTTTAGGTGGCAGGATACCTTATAGGACCTTCCCAAGACTGTGGTAGATTTGTCTGTTATCCACATAACTGTGAACTTGTGAAAAGGTCATCTCAGGACATATTGTAAGGAGAATGATTTGTAGGAGCTATTGTTGGTGTTTTTCCAGTCATTGGGATGTCCTCGCTGCAATGAACCCTCTATAGCAGGGGTACACAATCTTTTTGGTCTGGGGGCCGCACTGTGACATCGCACTATTTCAAGGGGCTGCAAAAAAAAGATTAATCAGCGATTGTTAGCATCAGCCTATTACACAAGCTAATGCAATCAGGAACATATCGGAGCCCCTTCAAACACCACGTCACGGTATCTCAGCATGGCATGGGGTCCTACCACTAGACTACCTATGGTGTGTGAACAAGGTCTGAAAAGGTATTAAGCAGCCTACAGCCCCCTCCCACTCACCTGCATTGCAGGACCAACAATGCAATGGGGAACAAATGAGGCCGCAAGCTACACCTACAACAGACCATGTGACACCGGCTTCCAGGTGTAACAGAATGTTTACCAGCCATATGCAATGGCACATTCAATACATATAAAACAAGAATCACAGAAATAAACGTGGCCTAAATGGGTGGGACTGCTCCAAACCCCAAACACTGTGGCGTGTTTCTAACTGGGGGGGGGCAGTTCCTCCGCATGTGGTTCGCAGCGAAAATTGCATACAATGGAGGATACCGGCGCGAACCACAAGCACCACACAAACATCCTACACAAAATAAAACATGTGCGGATGAAAATATATAAACACATAACTCACAGAAAAAAGATGCACCACATGGATAAGCAACTGACAACACTGGCTAATCCCTCACTCTGGTGTTAAAACGAAACTGACCCTCAGGCATAAGTGGAGGTGGCATGATGCACTGCAGGCTCTAGCTTTTCCTGGACTGTGACAAAATGGCCTTGTTGATACAGTGATCACATACATTTATGGTGCGCCTTAGAGCCCCCCCCCCCCCCCCAAATTTTATTTAACATTTCAACCATGTAAACCCCGATAAAAAAATTTAATTTCAACCGTGTGAAAAGTGAATACACATAAACTGATGATTGAGAGGCATTAGTAGCATGATTGCAGGCCATAGCAGCACTGGCAAGATGGGGCACTACTAGCAAGGCGTGGTAGGTGAGGTCTGTACATCAGAATCAGAATCAGCCGGAGGAGTGTGAAAATTCTCCTGAATCCAGGTTCGTTTTGACAAAAGTGATGTTTTGGACATTGGTGGAGGAAAACTTAGTTCGTTGGGTGTCACCACACCCCCAGCGGCACTGAAAACCCTCTTTGAGATGACACTGGAGGCAAGGCTGCCTGCACAGAAATCCATGGGGTCAGGGAACTGGGTATGAGACAGAGACTGGCCAAAGTTTAGGTAGGCCTGAACTTGGGCGTTGAGGCAGGAGCTGTCAGCTTGCAGACTGGCCTCACCCGGGTGCGGCACGTGGAAAAACTGCTCCATCACATTGAGGAGACCAAAGTGGCTGCTGCGGCTTCTGCTGCTCGTGGTGGTGGGAGAGGGGTGACTGCAGGGGGGCAGAGGGAGGCTTCACTTTCAGACACTCTGGCGGTAAGTGTCTGCTGGCTGTAAGCTGCAGCAGGCTGCTTACACAGTGTTTTCTTGTAGTAACGTAATTTGTCCTCCCTTTCTGTCAGAGGAAAACATTCCCTCATTTTGCCCTGTTAGCAAGGGGCTAAAAGCATGGCTATCTAGTAATCATCAGACTGTTTGATGTCAACAATATACCTTTCACTGCATAAGCAAGGTTGCCATTCTGCCTAGCGTGCCCGAAGAGCCACTAGTTTTTGGCTCCCCCCCCACTAAGTCTTGGCCAGTGCCATTCTCATCATCGTGCTCTTACTCCTCCACCTCCTCCACCTCCTCCTCCTTGCAATAGCAGCTCCTCATCCTCATCTTTCTCTGCCTCATCATCCTCCTCCATGGCAGATTCCCTTTGTGTGTCCCCAATATCTATTGAGTGGACAGCAAGATGTGTCAGCTGCCCTTTTCCACCATGGTCCCCTGCTGCATGAGCATTTGTTGTAAGGTAGATATGAGAGGAATGACATCATTCATGCTGCAGTTGTCCCTGCTGACAAACTTTGTGACCTCTTCGAAGGGCTTCAGCACCCGACAGGCATCTCAGATAAGCTGCCACTGCCTGATTTTGAAGCAACACATGCTCCCTGCTGCTAAGACTATCTGGTGCATGACAAAATCCTTCACAGCTTTTTGCTGCTCGTACAGATGCTCGAGCATTTGCAATGTTGAATTCGAGCGAGTTGGCACGTCGCAGATTAAACGGTGTAGCGGCAGGCCACTCTGTCGTTGCAGGTCAAGGAGAGTTTTCCTCGCCTTGTAAGAGTGTCTGAAGTGCTTGGACAGTCTACTGGACTTTTCCAAAACCTTGCTGAAGCCTGTGTACGTATTTAGAAAGAGCTGCACCACTTGGTTGATGACGTGTGTTATGCAGGGAGCATGTGTTATTTTGCCCACTTGGAGTCGGCGGGTTGACAGTAAGTGAGATGTTTTCTGCTTGATGCACTTGAGAAACTGCTTGCCGGTGATGCTGTTCTCTCCCAAGCCAATCAGCTCCCACACAGCATGGCAACACTTGACCTGACACCTGATAGGATGAAGGGTAGTGTGACAAACGTCTCGTTATTGGGGGGATTGACTGTATGCTGATTGCCAGGAGTGTAAGCTGTTCATATTGCTTTTCCTGTTCGGCTGCTTCCAGGGTTCGTGTGTCTCTTGTTCGGAAGTTGGTGAATTCGTGTGGTTTGCAGTTCGGGAAGTTGGTGATTGCAGTAGCTGCTGGTCTATCTGGAAAAGGGAATATCGCCTAAACGGAGTGTGTGCGTAACGGTCCGTTACATTTGGTGGCAGGCGGCGGGATCATTTCCACAGCCCAGAAGGACATCTACAGGGCAACACCATTCCTTGGATTACAAAGTGAGGGCAACGTTAGTACCCGTACAGCACCCCTATCTACAAAAGAAAGAACTTCAGGAGAACAAGCATGGCACCCAGCTACACGCAGGAGGAATTTGACAGAGAGCTGAGATCACGGCTGATTTTCTTCGGACCCAACCCCCCGGAGAAATCTGTGCAGTTCGTGAGGAGGATAACAGCAGAGTACCTGCAGTTCATGGCAGATGGTATCGTCCGCCCTCCCCAGCGGCTGAGTGCGTTCCGGAGAGCTGAAGGTGCCGTCCTTCCTCCCCAGCGGCTGTGTGTATCCCAGGGAGCTGAAGGTGCCGTCCTTCCTCCCCAGCGGCAGTGTGTACCCCAGGGAGCTGAAGGTGTTGTCCTTCCTCCCCAGCGGCAGTGTGTACCCCAGGGAGCTGAAGGTGTTGTCCTTCCTCCCCAGCGGCAGTGTGTACCCCAGGGAGCTGAAGGTGCCGTCCTTCCTCCCCAGCGGCAGTGTGTACCCCAGGGAGCTGAAGGTGCCGTCCCTTCTCCCCAGCGGCAGTGTGTACCCCAGGGAGCTGAAGGTGTCGTCCTTCCTCCCCAGCGGCCGTGTGAGTTACAGAGGGCCGAAGGTGTCGTCCTTCCTCCCCAGCAGCCGTGTGAGTTACAGAGGGCCGAAGGTGTCGTCCCCCCAGCGGCAGTGTGAAGTCCAGGGGGCCGAAGGTGTCGTCCTTTCCCCCAGCGGCAGTGTGTCCTACAGGGAGCAGAGACAGTTAGCTCTCTCTCCAGCAGCAGGACAATGTTACGGGAGTGGAGACAGGCGGTCTCCCACTCCAGCAGCAGCCTGTGTTTCAGGGAGAGGAACACAGCACCCCCTCTCCCCAGCAGCAGCTTACCCTAACAAGGGAGACACCAATCTCCCAGACGGCGCAGATGGGACCGTGGTCTCTGTGCCTGACCTACAGGGATGCTGGACAGCCTGTCCAGATCCCCAACTACCCGCACCGGGACAACAGGAGGAGGGGTAAGTACAAACTCTCCTCCCCAGCTAACACCTAACTTGGCCCCAGGGTTAACAGAGGCGATGTTAACCCCCACTGGTGCCCATGTTCCCCTGGCTACTGAGCCGGACTATGTTCCCAGCCCCCAGCAGAAGAGCTGGCAGCTGGGCAGAGTGCAGTCGGCCTCTGCCCTCCCTCAACTCCCCACAGCATGTTGCCTCAGCACCCCAGAGGAATATCCGGGTGCAGTAACTGCTTCTTGTGGGTGGGTCACTCTTGTACCTGTTTGTTGTGGGTGGGCTACTCTGGCATTTGTCTATTGTGGGTTGGTGGATCGACTAACGTAGGCACTGACCGACAGGAGGTCAGGTGCCTGGTTAGTCTTCCCCCAAGGGGAGATATGTGACAAACTGCCATGTATCCCTGGGCATTGGAGAGGCATGCTTGCTAGCCTCTTACCCTGCGACTATGGCCCCAATGACAGTTGGCATTCACAATGGACATTGCTGTGACCTAATCAACATTCACAATGGACATCGCCTGTGACCTAATCAATATTCACAATGGACATTACCTGTGACCTAATCATCATCCACAATGGACATTACCTGTGACCTAATCAGCATCCACAATGGACATCGCCTGTGACCTAATCAGCATCCACAATGGACATTACCTGTGACCTAATCAATATTCACAATGGACATTGCTGTGACCTAATCAGCATCCACCATGGACATCGCCTGTGACCTAATCAATATTCACAATGGACATTGCTGTGACCTAATCAGCATCCACAATGGACCAGCCATGTGGGATTGTGATATATCTGGCTGTATGTTGATTGGTCGCTGTATTTTGTGTGGGAGTGTCTGTGCTTATTGTACGGATTGATTGGTTGTATTTCAAACCCCTGTGGGCCGTACTATGTTTGTGGAGTGTAATAAAAGAGGCTGTATGCCCCAGGAAAAGAGTTCCTGCTTGACCCTCAAAACGAAGTGTCGTCTCGTTATTGGGGGAGGAGTTATTGGATGCTGTTCCAGTCTGACTGCTAGGAGGGCAAACCTATTCGTATGGTTCCTATTCAACTGTCTACAGCATTCAGAGGCTTGAGAGGATTCGTATGCTTCTCAGGTTCGGTGGTTGTGGTGTCGTCTAGAGCGCTTGGAATCCTCAAGAAGCGCTAGGAGCATCTTTCAACGGAGGTACCCAGTCGGGGTGCCAGGCGATCCGTTACAGGTAGTGTGAGCAACTCAGTGCCCAGCTGCTGTTGGGGACGTGAACGTGTCCTTGGAGGAGGCCGATAAGTGCCTGATGTGGGGGCTAGGCTGACACAATTGGGTTCAAAAGGGCCTGGCCTCTTTGCGGGGTGTTGCATTGCCATTGTCAGAAAAAATATTGACCCATTTGGCCGTCAAAGACGTACTGTCCCTGACTGTAAGAGCTGCCCCAGGTGTCCACTGTGGCATGCGAGCAGCCGACGTTTGCCATGTTAGAGTACAAAGCAGGGATGGCTTTTTGGTAGAAATAATAGAAATAAGGCTTGCCCACCATTGGATTTCTGGCCGTGCAGAGTTGTTTTCTGGCCACACATTCCGTTATCGATGGATGATGATGGAGCGGAGGAGGAAGAGTCTGAGCTGGAGAAGCGGAAAGGGATGATGATGTGAAAGACACGGCACTGCTCATGGATGCAGCCTGGGTGCTGCAAGAGGAAGTGGGAGAAGTCCTGTGGCTGACTGCCACCCCTGTTTGACCATGGGATGGAGTAATGTGGTTTATTAGAGCTGTGGTGTCTACGTTTGTGTTTGCCAGCCCATGTTTTATTTTGCTCTTGTGCACTCACTGCTTCAGCGGCATCACCAGATCTCGAAGCAGATGTGGCCCTGGCTATTCTTTGGGAGGTACATGGCATCTGCTCTTTATTGCTGTTGCAATTGCTCTCCTCCTCTGATGTTGCCTTCTGCTCAACAGCCTGATCCGGTTCCCAGGTCCTGTCCAGCACACAATCGTCATCGGAGTCCTCACTCTCTCTTTCGTTTCTATCAGACTGTAGGATATCATGGTGGGTTCTTTGGCCCCCTTCCCCTGCTCTTCTCTAACTGCCACTGTCGCTATCCCCACTGCCAATAGCATGGTTATGGGGGCCACTACTACTACTACTGTGCCTGGGGTCTGCATCTCCTCCAACACTTCCTCCTAAGGGAAGTACACTGCCAGATACTTGTGTGTGTTACCCTGTCTACTGGTGTAGTAATCCCATATATATGCTGCTAGTTTTAATATAAACAATCCCTGATACAATTCAGGGATAACCCCTTTAAGGTACTTTATAGTAGTTGTGTAGTACATGCAGCACTTTATCTTTTCCTGTTGTGAGTTTCACTATTTCACTAAAATTAGCACACCTTGCACTTTATAGGTACTAGCACTTTATCTTTGCATGTTATTTATCAATTGCCTATTAATTTACTTTCACACTTGTTGAATAGTGTTATATCAACAGCATTCCCATTCGTTACATCATTATTTAAAAAAGTATGCCAATAAAGACTTAGGATTTGCTCCTATCTAAGGGTGAAATTAATTTCATTATATCGTCTCCCGTCACTCCCTGTATCTGTGCACTGCTAATCACCACCCACCTTAAGTATAATATTTTTGATGGTGGCTGCTTAGTGGCAGCGAATCAATTTTCCCTGAATGGTGGTGGAAAACAAAAAAAAATACCATACTTACTTCATCCATTTGATTGCGATGGGCCGGCCGCCACCATCTTTATTTGAAGATCTCGCACGAAATCCCGTGCACGGTGATGTCATACATCATCACGGGGTGTGTGAGATTTAACGCTAGATCTTCCATCAAGATGCCGGTGGCCGGCTCTTTGCGAGCAAATGGATGAGGTGTTTTTACACTGTGTTTTTACTGTCAGATGCCACAATCATCCATGAACGCGGCATCTGAGGGGTACAATGACGGGGAGTGGTGCAATCGCCGCTCCCTGTCATCACACCCACTACATACAAAGAAATGCGGTTCGTGACAAAGTAATTCATCACAAAGCAAAGTTTTTTGCCAAATTTGGCGAGGCAGCCAAATCGAATTTTTGAATAATTTGCTCATCTCTAGTGTTAGCTATGAAGTTTAGCTCCTTTTCCTAACAGATACTGTAACACCCAACTGCCCCCCTTTCACAGGCCAGCACAGAATGGAATTCTGCTAGTTCGTCTGTCGGAAAAATAGCAAAGTTCAGACCTAACTTGATTCGGTCCGAACTAGTTGGCTCATCCTCAGTGGTGACGTTTGTGTTTTTTCCAAAAACATTTCTGTTTTATCTTTCTATTGACAGCCAATAAGGGCATTATTTTTTGAGGGAAAAGTTATATATTTTAGAGGCACTATTTAATTTTCCAAATAGCTTGTTACGAAACTGTAAAAAAATATTTGTGGTTTAGAAATGAAAAAAAATATATACAATTCTGCCAATTTTTGGGGGTTTCATTTTTATGCCATTTACTATCTGGCTAAAACGACATGACTATCTTATTTTGAGAGTTAATATGATTGTAGTGAAGCAAAACTTGTATAGTTTACTGTATATTATATTTTGTTACTTACATGACATGTCTGTTGTAGTAACTACATGTAACTTCTTATGGCTCCATGTTGTGTCATTCTTTTATTATTCTTGCAAGAAGTTATGAATGAATTGCTAGCAGTCTGCAGTAATGGTCCATGTGGGTGTTACTCCTTGCAGAGTCTGACACTGGAAACACTCATTGGGCAGTATCAGCATTACATAAGCATTACATAACTGGAGGCATTATACTATGGGGTAGCATTATCTATTCGGGGACATTATACCATGGGGGAGAGCATTATATACACAGTTCATTATACTACAGGAAGGAAAGCATTATATATATGAATGCATTATACTACAGGGGGAGAGCATTATATACACAGCATAATACATACTAGCACTAGCAGGGGGCATTATAATACACGGTACACTACATCGGGGCTTTATAAATACTGGCGCCACTACAGGGGGAATTAAAAGTACTGGGAATACTATGAGGGTTTTGTTACTACTGGTAACTCTAAAGGGATGCCTTATAGAGGAACACTGTTACTGCTTGTGGCATAGGGGGCCTTAATACCTACTAATATTGGCTACTGTGGAGGCATTATTATTGGGCCCAATATGGAGGGTATTACTATTAATGAGGTTGCTGTTGGGGGTACGGTATGGGACACTATTACTATTGACATCAGTCCGTAAACTATTGGGGGGGACTTTCTGTATAGCACTATTATTTCTGTAGCATAGTGTTTGTGCCATTGGAAAGCATAGTGGGCACAGTACTGGGGGTAGCAGCAGGATAACACAGTTGGGGCACCAGAATGGAGAAGATAATGGAAAAAGATAATGGAACCTAAGATGTCTTTCTGTCAAAATCTGCAAAGACGAGACGTGCCTGAAACAAGTTTCAAGGCAGTCTGATCTCTGAATGGAGAAGATAAGGAAAGAAAAAGTCTACATCAGAAGAGACATCACTGGATGTAATAAGTATATGGTGCTGTATTCTCCTGTATGTTTAGTAACTCTGTATGTGATGTCCATCCAAATACTATATGTCTTTAAGGTCTCATGCACCCAGACCATGTTGCTGTAAGGGTCCAAAAGATGCTCTGCCACATGATTAGAAATAGCACATGGTAGAATAGGACCACAGACTTTGCATTGGGTTCCACATGGTTCAAGTTACACCTCTGGATTTACTAGTAAACTAATAAATCATGCAGAATTACCAAAAATGCTACTTCTCAGTTCAGATTGACCAGTTCATTCACAAATACTTTGTAACGTTCTGATCCTCCTTGTTACTACACTACTCCAAATCATCAGTGTTTTTAGACACCTTCCCTCCACTTGTTTCCATATGAGAATATCTAAGTAGATTTTCATTGAAAATGTTGTATTTCTCTGTGTTTTCCCAGCAGAATGCATTAATTATTTTCAGTACTTGGGAGAACTGCAGTGTAACTACTGGATTTTATTTTTTTATTAGATTCGCTGTAGCGCTCTATTTTCTTCCCTGATGTGAAATGTCTGAACACCTCCAGCGTTATTCATCGTTTAAAAAATGACTACTGTTAAATAGACGGCACTGGAGAGAGTCCCTGAAAAAGCAATTACAGCAGGGAAAATAAATGTAATGAAAATGTTTCTAGCCCTTACAGTACAAAGGTGTTTTGATGTGCGTCTGATTCATAATAAATGTATTATATAATGTACACCAGGATTCTTTCTACGCCCTTCAGCCTTCAGAAAAGTTTATAAGGGTCACCTTGTGGGCTTAATACAAGGCTCAGAAATCTAAAGGAGTGGTCATATGAAGCTGGGCCATTGCCTGGCATTACATAATACCCTATCATAAGTGAAATATTAGAACTATAGCGTCAACTAAATGGGTCACAAAGTGCCAATTATATGACCAGAAAACATTTACTGTACCTTCTTATTTCTGGGGAAAGTGTGCCACACATTATGATTTAAAAGAGGTGTATATATACAGTATATAAGTAATGTAATGTAGTAATACAGTGAAAATTATTTAAAAAAACACGATGTGTATATAACCCAAGATTATTGACATTGAGAGCTATAAGGATATGCCATACACAGGAGTAGACAAAAGTATTGGGACACCGCACATTAAACAGACAGGTGCTTTTATGACATCCCATTCTAAATCCATAGGCATTAATATAGAGTTGACGCCTATGGGCTTAGTTGCCCATAGCAACCAAGCAAATTCCAACTTTCATTTTCTAAATGAAGTTCTGAAAAATGAAAGGTGGAATCTGATTGGTTACTATGGGCAACTAAGCCAGTTTTCCATTACACCAGTTTTGATAAATCACCCCACAGCACTCCATGCAATTGCCACTTCCTGTTTATTACACTGCACGTCGTCTCAGAAGTGTAGTGTAACGATAAGTACTAGTAAATGGATTGTGTATTTGTACACAGGAGATGACACATAGTGTAAAGACCGGGGAGCGGCGCTCACATAGAGCGCCACCTCCTCTTTAAACAGCTGATCGACAGGGCTTTTGGGTGTCAGACCCCCACAGATCTGATATTGATGACCTATTCTGAGGATAGGTCATTAATATAAATCGCTGCACAACCCCTTTAAGTTGTATGCCGCTTAGTGGATGAGTTGCTGTGGTTCTAAGTGCTTCCACTTTGCAGTATTACTCCAGTCCTCACAGTTCATGGTGGAATATCCAGGAGGGAAGAAATTTCACAAATTGACTTGTTGCAGCTGTGGCATCCTATTACAGTTCTACACCCAAATTCAGTAAGCTCTTTAGAATGATCCATTCTTTCACAAATGTCCGTAAAGGCAGACTCTATGCCTAGAAGCTGGATTTTTATAAACCTTTGGTAATGGAACTGAATTAAACACTTGAATTCAAGGATTAAAAGGTGGGTCTTGTCCTTATAGTCCATATAGTGTATATCCAATATGTGCTGGTTTCACCTCTGGGGCTCACTGCTATCTCATAAATGGGACCTCATTGTGTGCTGCCAGGAATGGAGTGGAGACCAGGCATATGAGGCTATCTCTATTCTCCATTCTGAAAATAGCTGAGTGCTCTTGTTCATGCGCATGTCCTGAAACATTCTGCTTAATACTGTGATCGTGTTTCATGTAAATTGTGTCATTAAATGAGTTCCAATAAAGTTGCATAGGGAAGGGGAGGTTCTAGCAAGCCTCCCAGGGCTTACTCCGCCCTACACACAGAGTAGAAGGAGAAGAAGGTCAGTGTGTGTGATGTCTGACCTCAGCAGCCATTTTGGAGAGTTATCTAAACTCCATAGTTAGTTCTATACATCAGCCTATAAAAGGGAAAGACTATAAAAGATCCAGGCAACTCAGAGAGGGAGTGAGAATAATGGCAAAGGAAGGTGACTGTCATTTATCAGGCTCTACTCTCCTTTGCATTAGGTGGATAGATTCTAAGCTACAAGCTACCCACCATAACCAAGGACAGAAAGGCCATCTGTCAGAATATAGTAATCCTAGAGAGCATACAGAAGTATATGATTATACAGTACAGCAGAGATAGTACATCCCTCCAGCCTGGAGAAACAAGTGAGAAAGATCGATTGTTATTGAGTGAAACTACCCCTTATGCAACTTCTGGGAGCTAATCTGAATCACTAAACGCTTTGGATCAGCTTCAGTAAAGTACTGGGAGTTTGTTAAGAAACTTTGTCTCAATATTCCACATCATCTCCTAGTTGCACCTCACGGTGCTGGCGTCATGAATAACATAGGGGCCCAGCTACCAAAGCACCCTAAGCATATACTACTACCATCAAGGGCACCTCAACTTTCATCTGGCTGGTGTTCCCAGCAACAGAGAGTGCCCCAGAGGATTTAGTGCTGTCTTCCCCATCACTGCACGTCGGCCCAGGGAGGCTCTGCTAACCGTGAGTACAAACAACTACTACCCTCATCGGCCCACCGTCACCTCATGTGTTGCCCCTGCGGACCTGGCCGCTGCACATGCTCCCGTGGACATGCCATAAATGTTAAGATGGGACAACCCTTTAATATAGCAATGAAAACTGTTTAACTACTCAAAGGAAGCCAATTGTACTGTACTTTACATCTGTATTGGCAATAAAAGATAAGAACATTTTGAAAGTATATCTCACTGTGCTAAATATCCTCTATATTCTACTGCTATAAATGAATAATACGCTTGAGTATGTATTAAAGTGCCCTTTCTTATTTTTCCTCTCCTTTGGAGATTGCACAAGATAAGTAGTGCAGCTTTGAATACAAAAACCTTTTGTGTTACTCACCTTGTATGACAGTAATGCAAAAAGATGATGTCTCAAGCCATGTATGGAAGTATTTATGGAAATTTCACTAATAAACTAATGGCGACAATGAGGGTCAATTCAATCCACACAGTCAGGGTGCTAATGTTGGCACCGAGGCCCTGTGTCAATACATGGCCTGGGAAAACAGTGGCACTAATGTATGAGTACAGCAGCTGCATTTCCCTGTATGTCTTCTCCTGCAGTCAGGGCTCTCCATCTCAGCAGAACAAAGCTGTCATTCCTTCTTTTTGTCTACAGCTCCTGATGCTCCTTCTACTCCTCGTCAAGTGTTAATCCAGCAATTGATCACTGAAGCGATGGAAAAGAGACAACAGTATGCATGCATTCATTTAACAGCTCAGAAGCTGAACACGTACCTGGCAGAGAAGCTGAACGTGTACCTGGCCAAGTTGCTGGTACTACAGTCCCTCCCTTTCCATATTATAACCTCTGTACATTTCTGAGAACTAATGACTTGTGCCCACCCAAGATGGAGAGTCCCAAGCCATTATTACTTCTCTAAAAAAGCTGTACCAGCCCTGCACACGTATGTTGAGCAGAAGGTGTTCTAGCCTGTCAGTGTCTGGGACAGTTCCTGACGTGTGGAGCTATAACTATGGTCAAGGACAATATTTGTCCTTTACAACCCACTGGATAAATGGGGTTCCAGCCCTGGCACACCAGCCACTTGGCCAGGTATTGGCGATACTGCTTCTACGTTGTAATCGTGGGATTACTGCTCCATTGTCCTCCTCTGCCTCCTCATCTTCCACCTAGTCCTCAGCCGCCACTGTAGGCACAGTTCAGAGTGGTCCTTCAGCATACCACCTATGCAAAGCCCGCATTGTCAAGTGGTTCTGCACCTGGTCAGCCTGGGTGTCACACCTGCGAGTAACTGCTTTGTGTCATCAACCAAAAAATCTAATCCTGGCTGTCTTCTCACCAACTGGAGTTAGAAAACATGATCACCAATAATGGGAAGAACATTCTGTCTGCACTGCGTCAGGGAGGGCTGACCCAAGTACGCTACATGGCACACATCCTTAATCTTGTTGTCATCCGGTTCCTGAAGTATTCCACCCAACTGCAAGACGGTGTATGCACTTCAGACACTTTTACTGTGCAAAACACGCCATCCTTGACCTGCAAAAGCAGAATGGTTTTGCCCTACATCACTTCATATGCAACGTTTCCACACATTGGAACTCCATGCTCCACATGTTGGACCGAGTGTATGAGCAGAGGAAACCTGTGACTGATTTCTTGATGACTGATACATGGCTACTCCCCGGTTTAACTTTGGCGTTAGACAGTGGCAACTCATGCCTGACACCTGCTGTTTGCTCAAGTCCTTTGAGGAGACTACTTTGTTTGTCAGTCACCTGGACTACAGGATGAATGATGCCATTCCACTCCTTCACATCCTGGATAAGGGGACAGGAGATGTGGCGCCTACATCTCAGCCACCTGAGCCCTGTGCGGGCTGAACTGGCACAGGACAAAGATGAGGACAAGAAGGAGGACATAAACGTCTAGGAATTCTATAAAGAAGGATGGAGATGACTCCAACAGACCGTGGCAGAGAGATGGAGGCAGAGAATCAATCCGAGACCATTGCGCAAATGCCCAGATGCATGCTGACTTGCATAGTGACAGCTGCATCATCACCATTTGGCTCTCCACAATGATAGACACTTGCTACTTGTTCTGAGCGGGCCCAAAATGGGGGCCTTTTTTATGGGATCTGAGCGGGATGAAAGACTCAACTACTATCAAGATGTCCTTTGCTGCCTAGGTGCGCCATCACCCATCCTTATGAACGTCTATTGGGGGGACCATATGAGCTCGCGTTCCACTGCAATGAGTGCTGGGAGGGAGGGGGGCAGGAGCAGCACCAGCTCTATGAGCAGCAACTTAAGCCTTGAGTCTTTAATGAGCACTATTTTTCACCACCTACTGAACAAACCACCCAGCAGAAGCAGAACATGGAGCAGAACCTGAACCAACAGGTGGTGGCATACTTGGGCAGCACCCTGTCATCCCAGATCCCCCCTCAACCATTGGGCAGCAAAACTTGATTTGTGGCAAATTTCCTGCCCGGCCTGTAGTGTGGCATCAGAGCAAGTGTTTAATGCAGTGGGTGGCATAGTTACCCCAAAGAGAACTCGCCTTTTAACACAAAATGTTGAGAGACTAACCAAAAGATGAATCAGGCATGAATCAACCGGGATTTTGAGACACTGGTGCTTGATGTAACAGACTAGATCATCCTGGCAGTAATGATCAGACTGTTGTGTGCTGCCGCACTGGAACATTGTGACAAAGTGCCAGCCCGCGTGCTGCTGCCACTATTCTGATGATGCCGTCTGAGGCCACACACCTGCTGCCTCTACGGCCATCTGCTCCTACTGTGATCTCAAACCATCTTGTGCTGTTACTGCCATTGCTTTTGCCCCCCCCTCACAACTCTGTTCTGGGGCCACTATTGTGACTCTTCATGCTGTTGCCGCCCTCAGTAGTCTATTATGTGGCCACAATTGTGACTCTTCATGCAGTTGCCACCCTCACCAGTCTGTGATGAGGCCACTATTGTGACTCTTCATGCTATTGCCACTCTCACCAGTCTGTTACAGGGCCACAATTGTGACTCTTCATGCTGTTGTCACCCTCCCCACTCTGTTCCAGGGCCACTAATGTGACTCTTCATGCTGTTGCCACCCTCACCGGTCTATTACGGGGCCACAATTGTGACTCTTCATGCTATTGCCACTCTCACCAGTCTGTTACAGGGCCACACTTGTGACTCTTCATGCTGTTGTCACCCTCCCCACTCTGTTCCAGGGCCACTAATGTGACTCTTCATGCTGTTGCCACCCTCACCGGTCTATTACGGGGCCACAATTGTGACTCTTCATGCAGTTGCCACCCTCACCAGTCTGTGATGGGGCCACTATTGTGACTCTTCATTATGTTTCCACCTTCACCAATCTATTATGGGGATACTATTATGACTCTTCATGCTGTTGCCACCCTCACCATTCTGTTACGGGGACACTAGTACCCCTGTTTGACAATGTTGACATCACTATTTATTTTTTAGTTCTTCTGATCCTTCAGAATAGAAAAGTAAACAACGAAACGTATCCTGTTGTTTGAGCGTCCATAAGGCCTCAATCACATGGTCAGTATTTTGCATTAAGATTTGATCTTGTTTTGGAAGCCAAAACAAGAGTGAGTCCAAACACAGAACATATGCAAATATTTCCATAACATTTTATCTATGTTTTGGACACACTCCCGTTTTTGCCCTACAAATTCTGTTCAAATGCTGACCATATTCTGACGGTGTGAAGAAGGATGCTCAAAATACAGGATCCGCCTTTTTTGGGCTGTTCTGATGGATAAGAAGAAGGGAAAAATAAACAGTGATGTCAATCACAACCTACTGTTGACACCCGCCCCAGTCAGTCACAGGGCCACGTGCAATCCCCATTGATAAATTTGACCTGAAACTAACTTTGACCTGTGAGTTCACACTTCAGTTATTTGGTTAGTCATTTCCATCAGTCTTTATGAGCCAAATTCAGGGGCCAAGCCTACTCTCAGATTAGATATCATGAATAGATCTACACTTGTTCTGTGAGTTTGACCCACACCTGTTTTTGGCTGATAATAAATGATGAGAATAACTGACCAAATAAGTAAAGTGTCAACTGAGTCTAATAGTGATACACGGTCATTCCATAACAGAACATAGTAACATAGTATATAAGACCGAAAAAATACATTTGTCCATCCAGTTCAGTCTGTTTCCTACAAGTTGATCCAGAGGAAGGCAAAAAACCCCTGTGAGGCAGAAGCCAATTTTCCTCACTTAAAGGGCTTCTGTCACCCCCCAAAAGTCATTTTTCTTTTTTGGGCTTACTAAAATCCTTATAGGGCGATTATTCTATATATACTGTTTTTACCTTTTTCTGTTGGTTATTTTCGCTAAAAAACGCACTTTTTAAATATGTAAATTACCTTGCTACCAGCAAGTAGAGCGGTTACTTGCTGGTAGCCGTCGCATCCTCCTTTCCAAAAAACGCCCCCTCCTCCTGTTGAGTGACAGGGCCAGCGAGCGCTCTCCTCCTCTGGCTGGCCCTGTCTCAGTTCCAAATCGCGCGCCTGCGCCGTCCCAGTCTTCAGTTCACTGAGAGGAGGACGCTCGCTCGGCCGCTCCTTCCTCAGTGCGCCTGCGCCGATGATGTCACATCTACACCCGGAAGAGAAGATGCCGTCGACAAGTAACCGCCCTACTTGCTGGTAGCAAGGTAATTTACATATTTAAAAAGTGCGTTTTTTAGCGAAAATAACCAACTGTGCCGCACTGGAACATTGTGACAAAGTGCCAGCCCGCGTGCTGCTGCCACTATTCTGATGATGCCGTCTGAGGCCACACACCTGCTGCCTCTACGGCCATCTGCTCCTACTGTGATCTCAAACCATCTTGTGCTGTTACTGCCATTGCTTTTGCCCCCCCCTCACAACTCTGTTCTGGGGCCACTATTGTGACTCTTCATGCTGTTGCCGCCCTCAGTAGTCTATTATGTGGCCACAATTGTGACTCTTCATGCAGTTGCCACCCTCACCAGTCTGTGATGAGGCCACTATTGTGACTCTTCATGCTATTGCCACTCTCACCAGTCTGTTACAGGGCCACACTTGTGACTCTTCATGCTGTTGTCACCCTCCCCACTCTGTTCCAGGGCCACTAATGTGACTCTTCATGCTGTTGCCACCCTCACCGGTCTATTACGGGGCCACAATTGTGACTCTTCATGCTATTGCCACTCTCACCAGTCTGTTACAGGGCCACACTTGTGACTCTTCATGCTGTTGTCACCCTCCCCACTCTGTTCCAGGGCCACTAATGTGACTCTTCATGCTGTTGCCACCCTCACCGGTCTATTACGGGGCCACAATTGTGACTCTTCATGCAGTTGCCACCCTCACCAGTCTGTGATGGGGCCACTATTGTGACTCTTCATTATGTTTCCACCTTCACCAATCTATTATGGGGATACTATTATGACTCTTCATGCTGTTGCCACCCTCACCATTCTGTTACGGGGACACTAGTACCCCTGTTTGACAATGTTGACATCACTATTTATTTTTTAGTTCTTCTGATCCTTCAGAATAGAAAAGTAAAACAACGAAACGTATCCTGTTGTTTGAGCGTCCATAAGGCCTCAATCACATGGTCAGTATTTTGCATTAAGATTTGATCTTGTTTTGGAAGCCAAAAACAAGAGTGAGTCCAAAACACAGAACATATGCAAATATTTCCATAACATTTTATCTATGTTTTGGACACACTCCCGTTTTTGCCCTACAAATTCTGTTCAAATGCTGACCATATTCTGACGGTGTGAAGAAGGATGCTCAAAATACAGGATCCGCCTTTTTTGGGCTGTTCTGATGGATAAGAAGAAGGGAAAAATAAACAGTGATGTCAACACAACCTTACTGTTGACACCCGCCCCAGTCAGTCACAGGGCCACGTGCAATCCCCATTGATAAATTTGACCTGAAACTAACTTTGACCTGTGAGTTCACACTTCAGTTATTTGGTTAGTCATTTCCATCAGTCTTTATGAGCCAAATTCAGGGGCCAAGCCTACTCTCAGATTAGATATCATGAATAGATCTACACTTGTTCTGTGAGTTTGACCCACACCTGTTTTTGGCTGATAATAAATGATGAGAATAACTGACCAAATAAGTAAAGTGTCAACTGAGTCTAATAGTGATACACGGTCATTCCATAACAGAACATAGTAACATAGTATATAAGACCGAAAAAATACATTTGTCCATCCAGTTCAGTCTGTTTCCTACAAGTTGATCCAGAGGAAGGCAAAAAACCCCTGTGAGGCAGAAGCCAATTTTCCTCACTTAAAGGGCTTCTGTCACCCCCCAAAAGTCATTTTCTTTTTGGGCTTACTAAAATCCTTATAGGGCGATTATTCTATATATACTGTTTTTACCTTTTTCTGTTGGTTATTTTCGCTAAAAACGCACTTTTTAAATATGTAATTACCTTGCTACCAGCAAGTAGAGCGGTTACTTGCTGGTAGCCGTCGCATCCTCCTTTCCAAAAAACGCCCCCTCCTCCTGTTGAGTGACAGGGCCAGCGAGCGCTCTCCTCCTCTGGCTGGCCCTGTCTCAGTTCCAAATCGCGCGCCTGCGCCGTCCCAGTCTTCAGTTCACTGAGAGGAGGACGCTCGCTCGGCCGCTCCTTCCTCAGTGCGCCTGCGCCGATGATGTCACATCTACACCCGGAAGAGAAGATGCCGTCGACAAGTAACCGCCCTACTTGCTGGTAGCAAGGTAATTTACATATTTAAAAAGTGCGTTTTTTAGCGAAAATAACCAACAGAATAAGGTAAAAACAGTATATATAGAATAATCGCCCTATAAGGATTTTAGTAAGCCCAAAAAAGAAAAATGACTTTTGGGGGGTGACAGAAGCCCTTTAATGGGAAAAAAATTCCTTCCCGACTTCAATCAGGCAATCAGAATAACTCCCTGGATCAACGACCCCTCTCTAGTAGCTGTAGCCTGTAATATTATTACACTCCAGAAATAAATCCAGTCCCCTCTTGAATTCCTTTATTGTACTTACCATCACCACCTCCTCAGGCAGAGAGTTTCATAGTCTCACTGCTCTTACAGTGAAGAATTCTTTTCTATGTTTGTGTACAAACCTTCTTTCCTCCAGACGCAGAGGATGTCCCCTTGTCACAGTCACAGTCCTGGGGATAAATAGATGATGGGACAGATCTCTGTACTGACCCCTTGTGAATGACTGGCCTGATAACTAAGAGCTGGATTTACTGATTATTTTTCACTCTCAGAAATGCAGTGCCGGCCGCAAATGTACTTTATGGCAAAAAAAAAGTTATTTTTTTTTTCACCCACAATGTCCCAGTTGTATTTAATGATTATATTTCACTCTCAGAAATGCAGTGCAGGCCACAAATGTTCTTTCTGTAAGAGCTGATGTGACATGCAGTGCTACGTGAGTCCAGCTTATATAGAGGCTGGGTCACATGCTGCACTGGCCAATCACAGCCATGACATGAGTACTCATAGCTTTGATGGCTTCTAAGGGCACACATCTTAAACGCTTGTTGATTGGCTGCCCTGCAGCCAGTCAACAAGCTTTATTAAACGGCCGAACACCGAACTCGAACCCGAACTTTTAAGGAAAAAAACTTTACAGAGTAATTTGAATGCAGCTCCTGAAAGGGCATGCAGCAATTTTTTTTTGCTTTACTGAAGGGTGCTGTATGCTATTCTTTTCGTTTGTAATGTTGGTAGCCTGCATGATGGTGCGTCCCTATATGTGACCTGTCTGTCATTCTGACGCACTGTAACTGTTTCACTACCAGAAAGGATTAGCAATGCATGTTGATGCAATTCACATTTATGTACACCAAGATACACTGTCCCTGCAGTTTAACTGCAGGCTGGATTAGACCTGATTTAACGCTCTTCAGGAGGAATTAATAAGCAACAAACTGAATTTCTTGGTAATATTCGGCAAAGCGTCCGAATCGAACTTTTGAAAACTTCATTCATTTCTACTCTAAATATCCATTGTTATACAGTATTTGTGTATTATTATTGCTATTTATTATTATAGTGCCATTCATTCCATGTCACTGTACATATGAAAAGGGGTGTACATACACAATATGAAACAATTGCAGTAAGCATGAACATGATGAGTAACAAACTAGTACAGATAGAGAGAGGAGCCTGCCCTTAAGGGCTTACAATCTACTAGGGATTGGGAGGGTGAACCCACAAGGTTCCAACCAACTCAACTTGTTAAGGCAAGCAAAGGAGACAACCATCAATTGGATATAAGTTTTATTGATATGCAATTTTCGTCTGTTCCTGTGGTATCCCTCTGGCTGGATGGTAACCTTGTCTGGAGGTGTTCATCCGAACACATCGGCACCAGTTGCAATGACCACTAACTTCATTGACACACCCTACCTCTCCAATGCACTCACCATTTCTATACAGGTGAGCGCACCTACATTTTTGTAGGGACTCTAATGCCTAACTCACACACCCTATGAACGCCTTTCTTCTCACCATTACATGTAATCTACAAGGAATGGAGGAAGGATACAGTAGTTGAGGGTAACGCTGGTCATACAGCGATATAGTGGCAGCAGGGTTACTGTAGGACGTAGGCTTGTCAGAAGAGGTGAGTTTGTCTAACATGTTGGGACAAAGAGTTCCAGAATTTGGGGGATGTACGGGAGATACAGTGGAGGTGATTGTGGGAAGAGTATATAAAAGGACAGTAGAAAAGGGGGTCTTGTGAGGATCGGAGATTGCTTGTATGAAGGTATTGGGAGATCAGGTCACAGATATATTCAGAGGACAGGTTGTTGATGGCCTTGTATATCATATTTAGTGTTTTGTACTGGATTCTATGGTTAATGGGGAGCCAGTGAGAGGATTAAAAGAGAGAAGAGACAGAGGAATATAGGGGGGAAAGGTGGATTAGTGGCGCAGTTGAGTTGAGGCTATAATCGATGTCTAAGAGAAACTGGTAAGGGAAAGGGGGGAGGCGACGCTCCCTGACCTTTTTGCTAGCATTACTGGACAGTAATATAAAATTAAATTTAGCCTTTACATATTTTCTGATATATCATAATCCATCAGTGGTGGTTGTACTTGCACACTCTAGGAAAAAGCATCAGCCTCTCCAGTGGCTGGGACCATGGGAGCGCACATAGGCTAGTGCTTTTTCCTATATTGTGCAAACACTACCACCACTGATGGATTGCAGGGTGGTCTGTAACTAGGGAAACGAGCAGTGTATAATGTGATAGAAAAATGAATCCAGCAAAGGAAGCAAAATGGACAATCACAATACATTAGTAAGTGACTTGTATTAACTTTCTCTACATGATAAATGCCACTGTGATGGATGCATAGTAGTGGCATCTGTCTCCCACAATATATTATGGCATTTGTTAGCTTATGATACACACGCTTAACAGATATCAGTGACATACGTCAGCCATAGACTATTAGACTACTATGTTAAGAAAATGTAGCATCTACTATACTTTTCTATCCCCTTTTATTTGCAATATACTGACATACAGTTGTGGCCAAAAGTTTTGAGAATGACACAAATATTAGTTTTCACAAAGTTTGCTGCTAAACTGCTTTTAGATCTTTGTTTCAGTTGTTTCTGTGATGTAGTGAAATATAATTACACGCACTTCATACGTTTCAAAGGCTTTTATCGACAATTACATTACATTTATGCAAAGAGTCAGTATTTGCAGTGTTGGCCCTTCTTTTTCAGGACCTCTGCAATTTGACTGGGCATGCTCTCAATCAACTTCTGGGCCATTTCCTGACTGATAGCAACCCATTCTTTCATAATCACTTCTTGGAGTTTGTCAGAATTAGTGGGTTTTTGTTTGTCCACCCGCCTCTTGAGGATTGACCACAAGTTCTCAATGGGATTAAGATCTGGGGAGTTTCCAGGCCATGGACCCAAAATGTCAACGTTTTGGTCCCCGAGCCACTTAGTTTTCACTTTTGCCTTATGGCAAGGTGCTCCATCGTGCTGGAAAATGCATTGTTCTTCACCAAACTGTTGTTGGATTGTTGGAAGAAGTTGGTGTTGGAGGGTGTTTTGGTAACATTCTTTATTCATGGCTGTGTTTTGGGGCAAAATTTTGAGTGAGCTCACTCCCTTGGATGAGAAGCAACCTCACACATGAATGTTCTCAGGGTTCTTTACTGTTGTCATGACACAGGACTGATGGTAGCACTCACCTTTTCTTCTCCGAACAAGCCTTTTTCCTGATGCCCCAAACAATTGGAAAGAGGCTTTATTGGAGAATATGACTTTGCCCCAGTCCTCAGCAGTCCATTCATCATACTTTCTGCAGAAGATCAATCTGTCCCTAATGTTTTTTTTGGAGAGAAGTGGCTTCATTGCTGCCCTTCTTGACACCAGGCCATCTTCCAAAAGTCTTCGCCTCACTGTGCGTGCAGATGCGCTAACACCTGCCTGCTGCCTATCCTAAGCAAGTGCTGCACTGGTGGCACTCTGATCCCGCAGCTGGATCCTCTTTAGGAGATGATCCTGGGTGGGGCTTGCTGGACTTTCTTGGATGCCCTGAAGCCTTCTTAACAAGATTTGAACCTCTTTCCTTGAAGTTCTTGATGATCCTATAAATTGTTGATTGAGGTGCAATCTTAGTAGCCACAATATCCTTGCCTGTGAAGCCATTTTTATGCAACGCAATGATGGCTGCACGCGTTTCTTTGCAGGTCACCATGGTTAACAATGGAAGAACAATGATTTCAAGCATCACCCTCCTTTTAACATGTCAAGTCTGCCATTTTAACCCAATCAGCCTGACATAATGATCTCCAGCCTTGTGCTCGTCAACATTCTCACCTGAGTTAACAAGACGATTACTGAAATTATCTCAGCAGGTCCTTTAATGACAGCAATGAAATGCAGTGGAAAGGTTTTTTTTGGGAATAAGTTAATTTTCATGGCAAAGAAGGACTATGCAATTCCTCTGATCACTCTTCATAACATTCTGGAGTATATGCAAATTGCTATTATAAAAACTTAAGCAGCAACTTTTCCAATTTCCAATATTTATGTAATTCTCAAAACTTTTGGCCACGACTGTATATCTGTCAGATGGAGGCTTTGGCTTTGATGTGGAAGTGGTAGAATATAATGTATGCCATAGCTTTCCTGGCATAGACCCTAAACATGAAATGTAATATTCATGCCAGATCCTCAACTGAATGGCTGCACATATAATACCTGGAAAGGCCTGGTCCACCAGAGGGTATCTCCCAGGGGTGCACATTAGTATTGAGCGAATCAAAGTGGACTTCGATCCGAATTTCTGGAAAAATTTGATTCGTCACAAAGCCTAATTTCCTTGCTCTTCCTGGTAATTAATCAATTTTTTTCTGAAATGGCAGTAAAAAAAAACAAAAAAATACATACTCACCAATCACCATTTTGATTGAAAAAAGCGTGCCAAACCTCTTGCGCACTGATGAGATGATGTCATCATGTCATCACACTGGCCGGGTGCGATGACGTTATCAGAGCAAGTGGATGAGGTGAGTGTGCATTTTTTGTTTTTAACCCCTGAAAGGCCTCAATGTGACTGTCAGATGCAATGATCATCGTTGGACGTGGCATCTGAGGGGTTCTTTGACTGAGGGCAGCACGATTGTCGTTCCTTGTCATTGTGCCCACTACATACAAGAGAATACGATTCGTGATGAAGTAATTCGTAACTAATCAAATTTCTTTGTGAAGTTCAGAGAATCAGCCAAATGGAATTTTTGATAACTTCCCTTGTCTCTAGTGCACATGGACATGGACAGCAGAGGGCCCCTGCACAAGTACCGTAAAGCGACCCATGAATTCCAATAGCTCATCACATAGCACTCCATTATGTCTAACAATTCACAAGTTACTATAAGCCATTAAACTCTTTAATTCCGGTGCACAGGATACAAATATGGTATATCAGTCCCTGGTATCTTCCTTTTATGATGTTCATATGCCATACAACTTTTCATATGTTTATGTAGAAACGCAATAATGTATGGGGAATTTGGCAAAACTGGCATTTCATACTCCAGTGCTGTAAAAATTATTAAGAATACAATATATGGCATATATTGTAGTAAATGAGTTCAAGAGGGGCCTGGATGTATTTCTGGAGTGTAAAAATATTACAGGCTATAGGTACTAGAGATGGGTCGTTGATCCAGGTCGTTATCTGATTGCCTGATTGGAGTCGGGAAGGATTTTTTTCCCCTTAAGTGGGGAAAATTGGCTTCTAACCTCACAGTTTTTTTTTGCCTTCCTCTGGATCAATTTGGAGGATAACAGGCCAAACTGGATGGACAAATGTCTTTTTTCGGCCTTATATACTATGTTACTATGTAAATGTGTTGGACTGTGGGACACCCCATTCCACTAAGCCTTTCCCAGATTTTTTGAAAAGTCCTTAGTGTAGTTAAGGTATGTAAAGACAAAAAGTTCACAAAGATTTCCACGACCATATATTTGTTGTTCTACCAAAACTGGAATTGGTTGTAAAATGGAAGAAATGCATAGCGTTCAGGTCCTAAAGACTTATTGAGCAGAAGATATTTTTATTTCACAATATTTTTAATAAAAGAAGTTTCAAAGGCATATAGCACATGGAGTACAGTATATATTAATAAACAGAGATGTTTTCCTGCATGTTCATATTCTTACACAGCTCAAGGCCTGGGCCCTCCCCCCTTACCCCTTTACAATCCGTCCTGACTCCGCCTCCCGGGAATCTGTCGATGACGTACTGTTATGGAGGGAATCTGTGGATGACACACTGTTATGGGGGATCTGTGGATGACACACTGTTATGGGGGATCTGTGGATGACACACTGTTATGAGGGGGATCTGTGGATGACGCACTGTTATGGGGGGATCTGTGGATGACATACTGTTATGAGGGAGATCTTTGGATGACGCACTGTTATGGGGGGGATCTGTGGATGACGCACTGTTATGTTGGGGATCTGTGGATGGCGCACTGTTATGGGGGGGATCTGTGGATGACTCACTGTTATGGGGGGAATCTGTGGATGACATACTGTTATGGGGGGAATCTGTGGATGATGTACTGTTATGGGGGATCTGTGGATGACGCACTGTTATGGGGGGAATCTGTGGATGACGTACTGTTATGGGGATCTGTGGATGACGCACTGTTATGGGGGGAATCTGTGGATGACATAATGTTATGGGGGGAATCTGTGGATGATGTACTGTTATGGAGGGAATCTGTGGATAACACACTGTTTTGTGGATCTGTGCTGTGGATGACACACTGTTATGGGGGATCTGTGGATGACACTGTTATGAGGGGGAATCTGTGGATGACGTACTGTTATGGGGGGGATCTGTGGATGAAGTACTGTTATGGGGGGGAATCTGTGCTGTGGATGACACACTGTTATGGAGGATCTTTGGATGACACTGTTATGGTGTGGAATCTGTGGATGACGCACTGTTATGGGGGGGGGGGATCTGTTGATGATGTACTGTTATGGGGGATCTGTGGATTACGTACTGTTATGGGGATCTGTGGATGACGTACTGTTATGGGGATCTGTGGATGGCGCACTGTTATGGGGGAATCTGTGGATGACGTACTGTTATGGGGATCTGTGGATGACGCACTGTTATGAGGGGGAATCTGTGGATGACGTACTGTTATGGGGGGATCTGTGGATGAAGTACTGTTATGGGGGAATCTGTGCTGTGGATGACACACTGTTATGGAGGATCTTTGGATGACACTGTTATGGTGTGGAATCTGTGGATGACGCACTGTTATGGGGGGGGGGATCTGTTGATGATGTACTGTTATGGGGGGGATCTGTGGATTACGTACTGTTATGGGGGATCTGTGGATGACGTACTGTTATGGGGGATCTGTGGATGACACAGTGTTATGGGGGGGGGGACTGTGGATGACACTCA
Source organism: Bufotes viridis (assembly GCA_033119425.1). NCBI lineage: Eukaryota > Metazoa > Chordata > Amphibia > Anura > Bufonidae > Bufotes > Bufotes viridis. The sequence continues at coordinate 103,007,460 of CM065590.1, forward strand.
ACCACTCTCAAACCCAACTGCTCAAACTTGTTAAATGGATCCCAAACACAATATGCACAATAACACCCCCCACCCCCTCCAACACTTAACCTCTTGCCGCCACGCTAACGCCGATGGGCGTCAGCGCGGCGGCTCTCTCAGGTCTCAGTCACGCCTATCGGCGTCATCTCGTGAGACCTGAGATTTCACATGAACGCGCGCGCATTGTGCGCGCGCGTTCATGTGATCGGAGCCGGGACAACTGAAACTACAGCCTGCCAGCGCTGATCATGCGCTGGCAGGCTGTAGATGCGGAAAAAACCGCATTTAAATCGCATATCAGACGCTGTTTTTAAACAGCGTCTGATATGCCTAATGTCTGCTCGTCTGGTGGTCCCTTTGTTTGGGACCACCAGAGGAAAATAGGAAAAGTGCACCAATCACTACACACACCCCCCACCCCCATCACTGATTAACCCCTGATCACCCATGTCACCCCCTGATCACCCCCTGTCACCCCCCTGTCACTAATCACCCCCTACAGGCTCATTCAGACGTCCGTATGTGTTTTGCGGATCCATGGATCTGCGGATCCATGGATCGGCGGATCCGCAAAATACGGACACCGGCAATGCGCTTTCCGCATTTTGCAGATCCGCACAGAACTATATAGAAAATGCTTTTCTTGTCCGCAATTGCGGACAAGAATAGGACATGTTCTATATTTTTGCGGAACGGAAGTGCAGACCCGGAGCGCGGATCCGTAATTCGGATCCGAGCGGGACAAAGTCTGTCCCCATAGAAATGAATGGGTCCGCAATTCCGTTCCGCAAACAGAATTTCGGACGTGTGAATGGGGCATAAGGGTCCCCTATCACCGCCAGTTAGCTAGCTACTTGTTAGGTAGCTAGCGCCCACCGCACCGCAGTCACTGATTTTGGCAGAGATTTTTCATCCACATTGACCGATGCGAATGAAGAAATCTGTGCCGTTCATTTTTTTTTTTTTTCAGCGCAGCGGCTGAACGGAAAAAAATCTCATTACCCGTATGCTCAATATACGGAGAATCGCAGAAACTCCTAATGCTGGCCATACGTGTAATGATTGCGGAGACCCCTCAAATGCCAGAGCAGTACAAACACCTCACATGTGACCCCATTTTAGAAAGAAGACACCCCAAGGTATTCGCTGAGGGGTATGGCGAGTTCATGTAAAATTTTATTTTTGTCACAAGTTAGTGGAATATGAGACTTTGTAAAAAAAAAAATATATATATATATATATCAATTTCCGCTAACTTGTGTCAAAAATTTTTTTTATGTGAACTCGCCATGCCCCTCACGGAATACCTTGGGGTGTCTTCTTCCACAATGGGGTCACATGTGGGGTATTTATACTGCCCTGGCATTTTAGGGGCCCTAAAGCATGAGAAGCAAAATGCGTAAAATGCCCTGTAACCTAAAGGTACTCATTGGAATTTAGGACCCCTTTGCGCATCTTGGCTGCAAAAAGTGTCACTCATGTGGTATCGCCGTACTCAGGAGAAGTAGGGCAATGTGTTTTGGGGTGTATTTTTACATATACCCATGCTGGGTGAGAGAAATATCTCTGTAAACTGACAACTTTGTATAAAAAATTTAAAAAGTTGTCGTTTACAGCGATATTTCTCACACGCAGCATGGGTATATGTAAAAATACACCCCAAACACATGCCTTACTTCTCCTGAGTACGACGATACCATGAGTGACACTTTTTGCAGCCAAGATGCGCAAAGGGCCCTAAAACCAATGAGTACCTTTAGGATTTCACAGGCCATTTTACGCATTTGGATTCTCACGCTTTAGGTTCCCTAAAATGCCAGGTGAGTATAAATACCCCACATGTGACCCCATTTTGGAAAGAAGACACCCCAAGGTATTCGCTGAGGGGCATGGCGAGTTCACAGAATTTTAATTTTTGGCACAAGTTAGCGGAAATTGATATATATATTTTTAATTTTGTTTTTACAAAGTCTCATATTCCACTAACTTGTGACAAAAATAAAATTTTACATGAACTCACCATACCCATCACGGGATACCTTAGGGTGTCTTCTTTCTAAAATGGGGTCACTTGTGGGGTATTTATACTGCCCTGGCATTTTAGGGGCCCCTAAAGCGTGAGAAGAAGTCTGGAATCCAAATGCGTAAAAATGCCCTGTGAAATCCTAAAGGTACTCATTGGAATTAGGGCCCCTTTGCACATCCAGGCTGCAAAAAGTGTCACACATGTGGTATCGCCGTACTCAGGAGAAGTGGGGCAATGTGTTTTGGGGTGTATTTTTATATATACCCCTGCTGGGTGTGAGAAATATCTCTGTAAACGACAATTTTTAAATTTTTTATACAAAGTTGTCAGTTTACAGAGATATTTCTCACCCAACATGGGTATATGTAAAATACACCCCAAAACACATTGCCCTACTTCTCCTGAGTACGGCGATACCACATGAGTGCCACTTTTGCAGCCTGGGTCCGCAAGGGGCCCTAAAACCAATGAGTACCTTTAGCTTTACATGGCTGCTCACAATTTAGCCCCGCCCAAAATGCCAGAACAGTACAAACACCCCACAAATGACCCCATTTCGGAAAGTAGACACCCCAAGGTATTCACTGAGGGGCATAATGAGCCCGTATGAGATTTTTATTTTTTTGCCAGAAGTTAGCAGAAATGGAAACTTTATTATTATTTTTTTCCTCAGAAAGTGTCATTTTCCGCTAACTTGTGAAAAAAATGAAATGATACATGAACTCACCATGCCCCCTGCGAATACTTTGGGGTGTCTTCTTTCTAAAATGGTGTCATTTGGGGGTATTTATACTTTCCTGACATTCTAGCTCCTGAAGAAACATGACAGGTGCTCAGAAAGTCAGAGCTGCTTCAAAATGCCGAAATTCACTTTTTGCACCATAGTTTGTAAACGCTATAACTTTTACCCAAACCAATAAATATACACTTATTGGACTTTTTTTATCAAAGACATGTAGAACAATACATTTAGAGAAAAATTTATATAGAAATGTAGTTTTTAAAAAAAATTACAACAGAAAGTGAAAAATGTCATTTTTTTGCAAAAATGTCGTTAAATTTTTATTAATAGCAAAAAAAGTAAAAATGTCAGCAACAATGAAATACCACCAAATGAAAGCTCTATTAGTGAGAAGAAAAGGAGGTAAAATTCATTTGGGTGGTAAGTTGCATGACGGAGCAATAAACGGTGAAAGTAGTGTAGTGCGGATTTGTAAAAAAGGGCCTGGTCACTAGGGGGGTATAAACCTGTGGTCTTCAAGTGGTCTTCAAGTGACACAGTGTTATGGGGGGGGGGGACTGTGGATGACACTCAACCACTCTCAAACCCAACTGCTCAAACTTGTTAAATGGATCCCAAACACAATATGCACAATAACACCCCCCACCCCCTCCAACACTTAATTAACCTCTTCATGGCCTAAACATTTTTTTCAAAGCAGAAAACACAGCTAAATGGGGCTGGGTGGGCTGGCAAGGAAGGGGTTAATAACAATAAGTGATGGGGGATCATGGCCCTGTGGGGTCCAGAAAACAGCTTTGCATTTTAGCAACGAGCAAAGACCACACAACATAGAGCTGCCTAGCCAAGTAGACAACATAAGGATCAATATGAAAATAAATAATTTGGAGGCCTTGAAATGGCTCAGCTCATAACATTGTTTAGGGAAATAAGTAACCTAATGGACCTGTCACCTTAATAATGAATCATTGGGGTCCATCCAACAGGTGATGGAGTGGAGGCTGGAGCATGGAGCCGGCACTGACTCCTTCCTGGGCTGGCTAAGAGGGGCGCGGGCACTAGGGCAGGCTTCCTGGCTTCCACAACTTAGTTCCCGCCGCCGCACCTGCAAACCAGAATTGACTGCGCTAATCTAAAGGCGCGGGCGGCGTGAGACAGCGTGAGGCAGCAGCCAGCGTCTGACGTCACCTGTGCAGCTGCGTTCTCAGAGCCTTTTAAAGGGGAATGCAGTCACTGACAAATGGGCCCCTTACTGGGGTATCGGCTGTACCCCCCTGATGGCGGCCTTGTAGATAAGTCCAAAAAACAGGCAGCACTCTAGCGTAGTGAAAAATTGCAAAAAAACTTTATTCACCCATGTGGTGCGACAAGGCAACATTTCAGCTCTGCAATAGAGCCTTTCTCAAGGCTACATATACAATACAAACAGACACAAAGCAGGCAGAAACTCTCTGTAGAAATTCATTATATTTATTAAGGTGTGATGGAAATGGTCTGAACTGTGGTAAACATTGGTCAGTTGTTTATGCCCTGTAGCTTTAAGGCTGGACAGATTCTGTTCTTTCTGGCTTTCATATAAAGCATTGCTAAAGAATGTTAACCTTGATATAAGATGTTGTACACACTTTTTAGCTACTACGATGCCATTAGTATGGTCAGGAAGTATTGCCTTATATGAATAACTAATCAAATTACTAGTCTTGATTTCTACCCCCTTGGCGGTGTGCCTTCTTTGTTCTGTTACCTATAAGGCTTTGATAATAAAGGTGGAAAATTTGCTTGAGACTGGGTCTTGTGTGTTTCCCCCTGAGCTTGTATATTCTTTGATATAATTAGGAGCTGTGCTGGGAAGGCAGAAGAGTGCGGGTTGCGCTCACAAAGGAATATTTATATTGTGATTAGTATCAAAATAAGGCATTTCAGTCCTAGCGTTTCTAAAAGTAAGCTAAGTTTGACTGTACGTTTCTGAAATGTTTTAGTAATTTAAATGAATAAGGTTTTGTAAGCTTATCCCCTGCCTGCTTAAATGTAAGGCTTTGTCTCAAGCTAATGCTTCATTATCCACCATTCTAGGTAACTGGAGTCTGATATCGGAGGAAGCGCCACTTCCCTAACATCTGCAGCTTCTCTTTCATGGCACCCTACATGCAGCAGTGGAAGAAGAAAAGCTTTGCATTTATGAACAAAAGTGTTTTTCATAAAACAAAAAAAATCAGAATCAATAGGGAATAAAGTACAATACACAAGGCATGGAAAATCAGAATCAGTTACTTGCAGGGAGTCTTTCATATTCAGAGAGACATACAAGCAAAATATTCATCCAGTTCTCCAGGGAAGATAATCAGACAGACATTTTACATCTTCTGAATCAAACCATTTTCATCCAAGAACCTGAAATCGTTGGCCATTGGACCTATGAAACCTCAGAGACCACATATGGCCACAAGGCATTCATGCATTTTTCTCTTTATGTAAATTATTAGGCAAGGAATGCCTAATTATTTCTACTGCCCACAAAAAACTCAGCTGTGAGCTTAAGTATGTATGAAGGTGTTTGTGTGAGTATATGTGTATTTGCAGGGGCGTAACTACCATAGTAGCAGACCATGCGACTGCTATGGGGCCCAGAACAAGAGGGGCCCAGTTGGGATCATCCGCTCTTCTACTAGGGGTGAAAATTTGGTCAGGACTCTAAAGGAACAACTTTTAGCAAGTGAGGCAGTGGAAAAATGGCTCAAGGCATCATTGAAAGGGGTTTAGGCAAAAACCCTTCTGTCCTGTGTGGGGGGCTTGGCTTGAACCTTGCTATGGGGCCGCGCTTCACCTTCTGCCCACATATCCTGCATACCGCCACACTAACATTCTCCATATCTCTCACTGCTTCCACCATAGTGGCTCATAAGCACATTGCCACCCTGCTGCTGTCTCACAGGCCTGCTGCCACCTTTACCCCCTATGATGATACCCCATTTTCTCCCGGCTCCCACGTGCAATCAGCTACATTATCATCTACTACTGTGTGATCGTCACTTTTGTTAACCTCACCAATCTCATTGCTATGTCCCTGACCACTCGCAACACATACTCCCACCGAGTGTCATTATCGCTAGTTGCACGCCTAAAGGCGGACGCATCGTGCCTCTCCTCCAAGTCTGAGCTGGCCTGTAGCTCATCCTTGCTGAAATACAGAGGAGAGCCGGCAGCATGCATTACTTCCCAAGCAGAAGGAGCAGCAAAAGAAAGAGTCAGGACAAATGAGGACACAGAGGTAGTTCCTGGGCTATGCCAACTAAGGGTGATGTCAGCGGAACCCAGCAATTCCTAGCTGTGTATGTCTAACGCAGCTTGAGATGATTTTGAAGAACAAGTCAACTATTCCAGTACAGCTGGATTATTGGTCAAAACATAGCTGTTGGATGACAGTGGCAGCTGTGGCCTGTTGCTACAGCTGCTGCAGCTCCTGGTACCACCAACCTTTACTCTGCTGCTACTTGTGCCAGCTACTGCCACTGCCCATTACTTTTGAGAGCCCAGGCAACTATATGTTGGCCATAGTGTGCAGTAACTGAATCAGTAATGCAACTACGTATGAATGAACTAGATAAACGCACCAATATATTAGACCACCTGTTGATACTGAGTCTGATATATGAATCTATGTATAACAGAACAAATTAAGTATTAATGGCGCAGCAGTTAAACTAGATAAATGCTCCAATATATTAGACTGTCTTTGACACTGAGTCTGACGCAGGGTTAATCTATGTATAACAGAACAGATTAAGTATGAATGGTGCAGCAGTTGAACTAAACAAACACGCCTTTATATTAGACTGCCTGTTAACACTGAGTTTGATGCACAGTAAGTGTTTGTACTGATGTAGCAAACATTAAAGTCAAACCTGATGCATTATCCTACAGACTTATCTCACTAACTTAGTTCAATTATGTACAAAGCTTCTAAAGCTTAAAGATGGTGCTGAGTTACATTGCTAGGATGGTGCGCTATCCCACTTTGGTGCTGGCTACAGAACAGATTAGGTATTAATGGTGCAGCAGTTAAACTAGATAAATGCTCCAATATATTAGCCTGTCTTTGACACTGAGTCTGATGCAGGGTTAATCTATGTATAACAGAACAGATTAAGTATTAATGGTGTAGCAGGTGAACTAGATAAACACGCCTATATATTAGGCTGCCTGTTGACCGTGAGTTTGACACACAGTAAGTCTATGTATAACAGAACAGATTAAGTATGAATGGCGAAACAGTTGAACTAGAAAAATGCACCTATATATTAGACCGCCTGTTGACTCTGAGTCTGACGCACAGTAAGTCTATTTATAACAGAACAAATTAAGTATGAATGGTGCAGCTGTTGAACAAGATGCACAGGGCAATTACACTCTGAAATTACACTCAGCTTGCACTGTCCCTGCAGTCTCCCTATGCACTCCCTTCAGTGTTTAAAAACTCTCCCTATGATCCCCCTACACTGTCACTGCACTCTCCCTATCAAGTATTATACAATTAAAAGCTTTATTAAACACTGTCCCTAGCGCTTGCCACATCTGTCCCTATGCTCAGCTCATAGTGAAAGGTCGGAGACCACGTGAGAGGAGGCTTGTAAAGGGCTGTGACCTCAAAAGTCATTTCTATCTGCTGATTGGCTAGCTGTACAGCATTATGGGTGATCTTGCATTCCCAGGCTTCTTACTTTTATTTTGTAACAAGTGTAGCTGCCATTTTAGGAAAAAATCTATTAATTACCACAAATCATGAGTAAATTCAAATTCATTGCGAATCAATTTTTTTTCTAAACATCAGATTAAATTCCACTTTGGATGCATCAAGTCCTTCAACACTAATTTTGTGTACATGTTCAAAATAGAAAAGATATTAGGAAAAAAAAAGTGCTACTCTATTTGAGCAGTGACTGTGGATGTGCTACTACATTTCCGCGTAGTGTCACATGATTAGTTGATGCTCCGGAAATAGAAAAAGAGCCTCTGAGCTTTCACCGCTACTCAAGGCAGTGGCGCAGGCACAGAATTGTCAGAGATGTTAGAGATGTCTGGCCCTGTCAATCAAGCAACAGGAATAGTGTCTCACCTGCGCAGACAGCCCCTCACAGGTGTAGAACTCTGGTTGATGAGACAAATCGATTTCTATCTACCTATACACCATCTACTTAGTTTTGGTGCAGAGGTTTGCAGCTTCATCCCATTCATGTGAAAGGACAACGTTGCAATTCCCTGCACTGCAGCTATTAACAATTACTTACTTTGAGATTATTTATTTTTTCCTGATTTATGCATATTGCAGTCTCAAGGATCTCTGATATACAAATTGTTGTCGAGTGAGTTGATGAATTAGGTTAGTCTTTCGAGGTATTGTGAAATGACCAAATGTTCCACTATTCACACAGGGTTGAGCATCAAATAGGAAACTTGTTGCTACTGTTAAATATTTCAAAAATATCTGTATTTTGAAAAGAAATCAGGCTTAACTGCTTGCATGAGACAAACACAGCCAGCAGTTGATCAGAGCTACAGAAAGTCTATGCTTTTCCTCAGTACATAGCACTTGAGGTATGAAATCACACTGTGATGAATCAGAAGGCTATTCATGTATGCACAAATCAGTCATTACTCCTCTCACCTCTCCTCTAACAAAGAAAAATTCAGAAGTGCTACACATCAGAATCTTGTTTCTTGCCATTTGCGGTCTTTTCATATTCTTTATAGCCCAACAGTAAACACAGAACATTTTTTTCAAGGTAAGATGGCAGGCTGAAAGCCATTGAAGCTGGTAGGCTGCAAGGTATTCATTTGTGAGAAGGAGTTTTGATGAGGTCCTTGGGACTTGGGAACTTGATGATACTATGGCTCCAATGAGATCAATGTATATTGTCACTGACTCTAAAAACATAACTTGTTGTTATATTGTACTCAGACTTTCACTAAGTGTATTGAAAGACACTTGGCAGAAGTATCATCTGTATTCAACTCCGCCAACTACTTACCATAGCAGAGACAGGACATATTGTTCTGTGGTATAAAAATCCTCCTAGTGCAATTTGGCCCCTAACTTAGGCTGCAATTTCAGTTTCTTGCATTTATGTTATAAAAACTGTAACAGAATTAAATGTCTTGCCTACAATGAATTACAGCAAATACAAGGACTGTGAGCTTACTTGTAAGGACTTAGCATAGTAGAGCTTTACATTTATCAGACAAAATATTCCTCTATGTATTTTAATAATATATTTAAATGTGTCCTTGGTTGCTACTTTTTATTTTCATTTTCCTTTTTTGTGTGGGCCTCTACTGTATTTTTCGCTTTATAAGACTCACCGGCCCATAAGATGCACCTAGGTTTTAGAGGAGAACAATAAGAAAAAAATATTTTCAGTTACACCTCTGGTCACACCAACAATTAGACCCCAATGTTAATCAGACCTCAGCTTACAATCCCAATCAGACCCCCAATGTCAATCAGACTTCAGATCAGACCCACAATGCCTCAGATCAACCCCCCAACCTTCAACCATCTATCAGCCCCCATATGTCAGCCATCAGCCTCCATATATCAGCCATCAGCCCCTATATGTCAGCCATCAGACCCCATATGTCAGCCATCAGCCCCTATATGTCAGCCATCAGCCTCCATATAGTCAGCCATCAGCCCCCATATATATGCCCCTATATGTCAGCCATCAATGCAAATCAAATAAAAAAACTCACTTACTTCTCCTGCTCCTGGACGCACCGCTCCTCACCATTGTGATCCTCTTCACCCTGCTGTTGGCTGTGTATCACGGCGCACAGTGTGAGGTCACAGAGCGCCCTCATGCTGTGCGCAGCCCTGCACAGCCGATAGCTGAGCCGAGGACCAGGAAGCGGTGAGTACAGAGCCTTCACCGCTTCCCGATCCTCCGTTACTAATGAAACGCTTTCATAATGGAAGCGCTTTATTAGTATTTGCCCCATAAGACGCAGGGGCATTTTCCCCCCACTTTGGGGGAAAAAAGGGCGTCTAATGGGGCAAAAAATACAGTAGGTTTGCATCAACCCTTTCATAGCTGTATACGTACATGGGTAACACATTGCGTCATTGGTTACATTGTTAAATAGGTTGAAAAAGACTCAGGTTCATGAAGTCCAACCTTCCTTTAGATCAATTATAAAACATTAATTGTTGCTTACTGTATAACCTTCAATGCAGTTTGCTATTAGATAAACATTAGAGATGAGTGATTTTATTCTAAATGAATCAGATTCATCACAAATTTCACAAAAATTCTGCCAAACGAATCATGCAAAACAGTACCTGCCATTTTACTTTTAAAATTCAGTACACTAGTAAGAGGCAAGAGGATGAAGATGGAGGATCATATGACTCCAGACAGACCCAGGCCTGCAGGCTTGTCCACAATATTTTACAGGTAGCTTAACAGCCATTCAGGAGAGAAAATATTGGCTAGTTTATTAGCCTCTGTTCTAGCAGTGAAGCACCCAGACTCCATTGTGAGCTCAGCCACTGATGTGATAGGATGTAACTGCCATGTGTCTGATAGATACCTGTTACAGAAACTAGCCAACCATCCTAGAGTCTTGCATGGATAGTGTAAGGATATATTTAGGTAGATTGAATTACAAGGTAGAGGCAGTTAGTGTACTGGGACAGGTTGTCTTGCAGTGATGGTAGCTGTTTCACTACCTCCACAAAAATCCTGTAAAAAGATCATTTCTATTTTCTGTACATGAGGAATCATTTGGTTCCAACAACTAGAGATGTCCCGAACTATTCGCCGGCGAACAGTTCCCAGTGAACATCGCATCTTTGCGTTTTCCGCGGCGGGCGAACATGTGCGATGTTCGTTCTGCACTCTATACGTTATCATTGAGCAAACTTTGACCCTGTACCTCACAGTCAGCAGACACATTCCAGCCAATCAGCATACCCTCCCTCCCAGACCTTCCCACCTCCTATCAAAAAGCAAGGACAGCATCCATCTTAGATTCATTCTGATGCTGCAGTGTTAGGCCCCATTCACACGTCTGCCATGTTCATCCGCTAATTTGTGGAACGGGCCTGGACACATTTATTTTGAATGGGGACGTGTTTGATGCGGAGAGCACACACTGTGTCATTTAATTCATTTAAAGTCATTTAATTTTTACCCTTTTACCCTTTAATATAATTTCAGTTGCCTGCCAGTGTGTGTCAGGCCCACAGACTGTACTGTGCCCACTGCCAGTGCCCATCACTCATATTGGGTGGCACAGTACCTTGCAGATAAAAAAGTCATTTCATTTTTTAACCTTTAATATAATTGCAGTTGCCTGCCAGTGTGTGTCAGGCCCACTGACTGTACTGTGCCCACTGCCAGTGCCCACCACTTATATCGGGTGGCACAGTACCTTGCAGATAAAAAAGTCATTTCATTTTTTAACCTTTAATATAATTGCAGTTGCCGGCCAGTGTGTGTCAGGCCCACTGACTGTACTCTGCCCACTGCCAGTGCCAACCACTCATTTCGGGTGGCACAGTACCTTGCAGATAAAAAAGTCATTTAATGTTTACCCTTTTACCCTTTAATATAATTTCAGTTGCCTGCCAGTGTGTGTCAGGCCCACAGACTGTACTGTGCCCACTGCCAGTGCCCATCACTCATATCGGGTGGAACAGTACCTTGCAGATAAAAAAGTCATTTAATTTTTACCCTTTAATATAATTGCAGTTGCCTGCCAGTGTGTGTCAGGCCCACTGAATGTACTTTGCCCACTGCCAATGCCAACCACTCATATAGGGTGGCACAGTACCTTGCAGATAAAAAAGTCATTTAATTGTTACCCTTTAATATAATTGAAGTTGCCTGCCAGTGTGTCAGGCCCACAGACTGTACTGTGCCCACTGCCAGTGCCCACCACTCATATCGGGTGGCACAGTACCTTGAAGATAAAAAAGTCAATTAATTTTTTACCCTTTAATATAATTGCAGTTGCCTGCCAGTGTGTGTCAGGCCCACTGACTGTACTCTGCCCACTGCCAGTGCCAACCACTCATATCGGGTGGCACAGTACCTTGCAGATAAAAAAGTCATTACATTTTTACCCTTTTACCCTTTAATATAATTTCAGTTGCCTGCCAGTGTGTGTCAGGCCCACAGACTGTACTGTGCCCACTGCCAGTGCCCATCACTCATATCGGGTGGAACAGTACCTTGCAGATAAAAAAGTCATTTAATTTTTACCCTTTAATATAATTGCAGTTGCTTGCCAGTGAGTGTCAGGCCCACTGACTGTACTCTGCCCACTGCCAGTGCCAACCACTCATATCGGGTGGCACAGTACCTTGCAGATAAAAAAAAGTCATTTCATTTTTACCCTTTAATATAATTGCAGTTGCCTGCCAGTGAGTGTCAGGCCCACAGACTGTACTGTGCCCACTGCCAGTGCCCACCACTCATATCGGGTGGCACAGTACCTTGCAGATAAAAAAGTCATTTAATTGTTACCCTTTAATATAATTGCAGTTGCCTGCCAGTGTGTGTCAGGCCCACAGACTGTACTGTGCCCACTGCCCACCACTCATATAGGGTGACACAGTACCTTGCAGATAAAAAAGTCATTTAATTTTTACCCTTTAATATAATTGAAGTTGTTTGCCAGTGTGTGTCAGGTGCACAGACTGTACTGTGCCCACTGCCAGTGCCCACCACTCATATAGGGTATCACAGTATATTGCACAGCGCACGCGAGCGGACCGAGCATGGGTCTTTTTCCATCTCCCGGTTCCAAAAATCTATTCACTACACTGGCCCCGGCCCTGATATGGGACAAAACTGAGATTAAACTCATAGGAATAGTACTTAGTTAACACTAGTTGCATTGGTGGCAAATTCCATTGCAAGTGCCCAAAATTAGAAGGAAGCGGACAGAGCAAGTTTTTTTCTCTATCTCCCCATGCAAGGATTCAATTCAATACACATCCCCTGATAGGTGACTTAACAAAGATTAAAATGGTAAGAATAGTAGTTCACACTATTTGTATTGGTGGCACAGTACATTGCGCGGCGCACACGCAGTGCCCCGAATTGGAAGTAAGAGGACCGACTAATCATCTTTTTCCATCTCCCAGTTCCTAAAATCTATTCGATACACTTCCCCTGATAGGGGACGTAACAGGGATTAAACTGATAGGAATAGTACTACTTAACACACCACTCATATAGGGTGGCACAGTACATTGCACGGCGCAGGCGCAGTGCCCCAAATTGGAAGGAAGAGGACCGACCAACCATCTTTTTCCATCTCCCGGTTCTTATAATCTATTTCATACACCGGCCCCTAATAGGGGACAAAACAGAGATTAAACTGGTAAGAACAGATTTTTTTAATTTAAAAAAAAAGAGGACAGCCTCTGCGGAGCTGGGTATTTTTGGGCCGCGCTACTGAATGCTCATGCACAATGGCTGTAGGCTCATGCGTCCTTTTGCAGAGGTGACAAACCTGGTCAGTCAAACTCAAGGCAACATCATTGACCTCATCCCATATGCATTTTTTTCTGGAGCGTGCCCTGCGAAGAGTGCTGGATCAGGCCGTAGATGAGCATGAAGGGGAAGAGTTGTGGTCACCATCAACACCAGAATCAGCCTTGTCGTCGTCGATTGCTGGACCTGCGGCAACGCAGAGAGAGGAGTCTGAAGAAGAGGATTCAGAGGAGGAAGGTGGCTTTGAGGAGGTGGAAGACCAACCACAGCAGGCGTCCCAGGGGGCTTGTTTCACCTTTCGGGGACCCTTGGTGTTGTATGTGCTGGTTGGAGGAAGAGACCTTCAATGACGTCAGTGAGGACAAGGAACGGGACATGGCTAGCTTGGTATCCAACCTTGTGCAAATGGGGAGTTTGCGGTTGTGCAAATGGACTGTTTGCGGTTGTTTGCAGTGCGTTAAACGGGAAGTTTGGTCTGTCAGAGCTTGGTCTGTCACTGTGAAGCGGGCGTAACCCTTACACTACCTGATCGATACAACATCATACCTGATCGTATACACACACTAGTTGTTTTAAAGCACGTTATTCCAAACAATTTAGGAATGTTAGGTGATTTATGCCCTTTATGGATTAAAACCCGACTCTGCGTCAACTACGTAATTTTCCATGGGAGTTTTGCCATGGATCCCCCTTTGGCATGCCACAGTCTAGGTGTTAGTCCCCTTGAAACAACTTTTCCATCACTATTGTGGCCAGAAAGAGTCCCTGTGGGTTTTAAAATTCGCCTGCCTATTAAAGTCTATGGCGGTTCGAACATTTGCGAATATTCGCATTCGCCGTTCGCGAACGGAAAATTTAATGTATGCAACATCTCTACCAACAACCTGTTACAGAGCTTCTACAGCTCACAAGTATATTTTTGGCATATTTGCAGCACCACCAGCAGCATATGTTTCACTGGATACACTGCACATCTGCCCCTTTTTATTTCCAAAAGGCAGTTTCAATTTTGCTACTGTTCAGGGTTCATAATTGCGCATTTCATGGCATTTTAGTGTGTCAATACCAGTTTGCAGTGTGTTTGTTGCAGGGGACTTATAATTATGACTGTGTTTATTATTACCAAAAATGGTGTCTGTATTTATTGTTAAGAGCACAGTTCAGCATTTTAGTACCTCAATACCAGTGTTTAGTGTGGCAGGAATTGCAACTGAGTTTATTACAAAAAAAAGTTGCAATTTTACTAATAATCAGTGACTTGTCATTCTTTAAATAGGATTCATATTCATTTCTATTAAATAACAGAGTGGAAAACGAAAAACCCACACATCATCACATGAGAGTCAGAATGTGGGTGGCTGTAGTAGTGCAAACAGCAGTAGCAGCACAGTAGGCACCATACTTCCAGCCAGTAGTAGTAGTAGCAGGCCGCAGTTCACCCATGCATCTCATAGAGGAAATAGAGGAAAAAGTGGATGACATGGTGGACTGGATTTCTCACTCTTACTCTCAATCATAGCAGGTTGAGGTTGATGTCACCTCTGAGTCTGACCCTGAGCACATACCTCCTGTTCCTTCTCCTTGCTGCCCCAATAAGAGCCAACTAGTGATGAGCGAGCATGCTCGGCTGAGTACCGGTTCGGCTCGAGCATTGCTATGCTTGGCACATGGCAGTACTCGGCTGAGTACCGCATGTGTTCGAGCGAAATGCTTGAGTTTCTGCCCCGCACGTTTTGCGGGTTTTAAGCAGCCAATAAAGGTGCAGGAACATCTATATATAGAGTGGTCTGTGAAAATTGCGGGTTTCAAACTTTAGCCACCTACAGTGTTTATTGTGTTTACAGCATTTTTATATTATATAAGTGAACATTTTATGTGTAATTTTATCTGAATACATTTTTTACATATACTCCAATTTGATGCCGAATGTATGAGTGCTCGCCCATCCTAGCTACACAGGTTCTGATGTTGCCTCTCCAAGATCCTTGAGTAATTGCTGTAACCATACAACTTCTTGACTGGCATAAGCTGCAGATAAGTATTCAGCTTCTGTAGAAGACAATGCCACTGACTGTTTCTTGCTGTACCAAGATATAGGACCTGCCCAATCAAGTCCACATATCCCATGAGGTTTAAGTTACCACTTGCTGACAGTTTCAAACTTAAGTCTTTTGTCTGTTTCAGATATCTCATAACTCTTTTAATTGCATTTTAGTCTCTTTGATGTGGTTTATCAACTCGCCTGTTGACAAGAGACATGGCAACTGCAATGTCTGGACGTGTAGTGGTTGCAATGTAGAGAAGTGCCCCCACTACTTGTCTGTACTATTAATTGGATGTGAGAAGATCATATTTTCCTTCTAACTTTGGATAGGCTGTATCCATAGGTGTGTTTGTTCCTTTGGCCTCTGTCATGTTTAATTGCTGAAGAATACATTTCATGGCATTTTAGTGTGTCAATACCAGTGTGCAGTGTGTTTGTTGCAGGAGACTTATAATTATGGCTGTGTTTATTATTACCAAAAATGGTGTCTGTATTTATTGTTAAGAGCACAGTTCAGCATTTTAGTACCTCAATACCAGTGTTTAGTGTGGCAGGAATTGCAACTGACCAAAAATGGTGCTGTGATATTAAATAATATTGGCTTAGAAATGCTGGGAGTTATAGTCCTATCCTGTTATACCTCCTGCAGTAATGTGCTCTGAATTAGGGACGGGACAATGGATATGGGAGGGTAGTCATCCTCCTAGGTTGCCCCTTCGCTACCCATAAAGGGTGGTTCACTCATGGCCGTCCAACTTCACAAGCCTCAGGCCGCTAGGCCCCAAGCGTGTGAGGTATTAGAACAGAGAAAAAAGCCACAATGACATTACTGCAACCTCCTACTCTGGGTCTCACATGATGACATCATCATGTGAGACCCGGAGCAGGAGTGGTGCTGTCATTGGGACCATATGCATCAGGATGCAGCAACACAAGCCACAGATAAAACTGTGGTCTGTTGTCAGTGGCGGGGGTCAGGAGAGAGACGTTTTTTTTTTTTTTTTAAACTAAATGTACACCCCAGGTAAGGGGGAAGGAGATTATTATATATACCTGGCACTACTGGGGAGGAATGGGGGAGCATTATATACATACTGGCACTACGGTGGAACATTATATATATATTGGCACTATGGGGGAAAACATTATATATTGGAACTAGTGGGGGCACTACAGTTAGACATTAGAGCCACTGGGAGCATTATGGTTAAATTAGTACTACTACTAGGGTACTGTAGGGGCGTTATTATTATTTGACGCAATATGGAGGGTATTGCTACTAATGGGGGCTATCCTGGGGAGTATTATCACTATTGGGGGCACCATTATTAATGAGGGAAGTCTGGGTGTATAGTATAGTGTTTGTGGATATGGGGGGAGCACAACAGGCATAGTATTGGGGGTAGCTTCAAGAGTTTCTCTGGGTATTTTCATATTGATGACCTATCCTTAGGATAGGTAATCAATATTAGATCGGCAGGGGTCTGAAACCCAGCACTGACAGTCTGTGCATTTCAGCTGTTCTTATGTGGCTTACAACACCCTCCTCAAAATGCAGCCACAGAACAGTCTGCCTTTGCATAGCTTGGTCAGCAATGTTCCAACTCACTGTAATTCCACCTTGCATATGCTCTCATGTCTGTATGAGCAGTGTAAAGTGGTGAATGATTACATCATGCACCAGACCACCTCAGAAGTGAAAAGGTGTTATATTAAGCTCCGGCAGTGGCAGCTCATCAGGGACGCATATCACATAGTTTGGTCCTTTCGATGAGGCCACCAGATTTGTCAATAGAGACAACTGCAGCATAAACAATGTCATGCCCCTGATATTCATGTTAGAGCAAATGCTCATGCTGGTGTCACAAGAAATGGTGGAAGAGAAAGATCAGCTTCTACATCATACTGGCCACCCGGGACCCATAAGTGGACCCACATATACATAAACGTACACATAACATATATTATACCTAATATCCAATAAACAATGCAGGTAAGTACTGCCCTCACTGTAAGGCCGTAGCCATGTTGGTTACTGGCATTACAGTGATTGGCTGGCTATATAGCACCCGATGACGTGTCAGCTCATCCTCGTATATAATTTTTCAGGGTCAGCTCACCCTCGCAAATAATTTTTAGAGGGTCAGCTCACCAGCAGGCCCTCACCTACAATCTTTTACAGGGTCAGCTCACCTGCAGGCACTTGCATATAATGTTTTACAGGGTCAGCTCATCTGCAGGCCCTCGCATATAATGTTTTACAGGGTCATCTCACCTACAGGCCCTCACCTACAACCTTTTAGAGGGTCAGCTCATCAGCAGGCCCTCACCTACAATCTTTTAAAGGGTCAGCTCACCTACTGGCCGTCGCATATAATGTTTTACAGGGACTGCTCACCTGCAGGCCCTCGCATATAATTTTTTAGAGGGTCAGCTCACAGCCCTCACCTTCAATCTTTTACAGGGTCAGCTCACCTGCTGGCGCTCGCATATAATGTTTTACAGGGTCAGCTCACCTGCAGGCCCTCACCTACAACCTTTTAGAGGGTCAGCTCATCAGCAGGCCCTCACCTACAATCTTTTACAGGGTCAACTAACCTGCAGGCCCTTGCATATAATGTTTTACAAGGTCAGATCACCTGCAGGCCCTCACCTACAACCTTTTAGTGGGTCAGCTCACCAGCAGGTCCTCACCTACAATCTTTTACAGGGTCAGCTCACTTACAGGCCCTTGCATATAATGTTTTACAGGGTCAGCTCACCTGCAGGCCCTCGCATATAATTTTTTAGAGCGTCAGCTCACCAGCAGGCCCTCACCTTCAATCTTTTACAGGGTCAGCTCACCTGCAGGCTCTCGCATATAATATTTTACAGGGTCAGCTCACCTGCAGGCCTTCACATATAAATTTTTAGAGGGTCAGCTCACCAGCAGGCCCTCACCTACAATCTTTCACAGGGTCAGCTCACCTGCAGGCCCTTGCGTATAATGTTTTACAAGGTCAGCTCACCTGCAGGCCCTTGCATATAATGTTTACAGGGTCAGCTCACCAGCAGGCCCTCACCTACAATCTTTTACAGGGTCAGCTCACCAGCAGACCCTCACCCCTAATGTTTTAATGGTCAGCTCAGCAGCAGGCCCTTGCTCCAAATGTTTTTGAGGGTCACCAGCAGGCCTTCAATCTAAATTTTTTTTTTGCTTATGATTCCCTCCTTTATGTGTAATAAAGGGTGTATTGGAGTGACGGGTAATTTTTGGCAGCCCTTTCACTAAGTGCATAGGCTTTATGAGTGTAGGAGTCCCACTACATGAATAATTGTACCACAATGTGAATGAGGCCCTTCTGTATATGATATACAGGTTTTATCGGAGTACCTCTTGCTTGTAATTTTTGGCAGCACTTGCACTTTATATACAAGTAAATATACAGGAAAGAATGTTTCCTAACAATTTTTACTCTTAATCGATTTTATCTTTGGTTTTGTGCGTATTATTGTCAGTCTGTAAAGGTGGCGTACTACTCGGACAACAACGTTCCCAGCAGCGACCTGGGAGTCCAATATGCATCCAGACATCCTCCCCATGCTGTTTCCAAACCATTTTGGTGGTGTTTCCGTCAATTTCTGACTTTTTCCGATGAACCACGATGTGTTCGGCCCGAGCACCTGAGCACTTGGGTGCTCGATCAACACTAATAGACTGTCACGAGGATGTCAAGAGCCACGTCTGACTCCGTCATACCCGGGCTCAGGAAGTCGCAGCAAGTGGCTGCGCGCTCTATGTCTAAAGATCGTAATAGTAGCTTTCTGTGTTTGCCTTGCAATCCTTTTTGTCTCACTCAGTGATCCGTAGCTTCTTCTCCTCAGCTGTTTCTTGTCCGTCATTCCCAACCTCCTTATATTCCCCCTTCCCACTTCTATGGTTGCCAGATATAGATCTTCCTGCCTGGACTTCTATACTGACCCACTGGAGCTGTGTAGCTGTTGTTCCTGGTTGTCGTACCAGAGCATTACCTCCGGATCCCTGTTGCGCTTTTGTTGTCCGCTGTTGTCCCCACCTGGGATTATATGTTTTGTCTGTATTGTCTGTCCTCTCCCTGGTGTTTTCCTTTAGTGTTAGTGGTGAGGACTAGTCCTCCCACCGCCCGATTCACTACTTAGGGCTCATCTTAAGGAAAGCAGGGTTTAGGCACGTGATCGGCATTTGGGTAAAAAACCCGTCTAGGGACGTCAGGGCAGTCAGATGCCAGCCTCAAGGTGAGTTTGGGGTCACCACATTTCCCTCCTCTTAGACAGGGCTTTCCATTTTCCCTCCCTTTGCTTCACACGTCTGTGATCGGCACGCCGGTCATGATATAGACATTATTTATTTTAAAAACACCTATTTTAAAAAAAACACCTTATTTTAAAAATTCCTATGTAGAACTGCTCCTTTTCGATGCTACCCTTTGTGTTTATAAATACAGACAGGCATCTGCCCTTGATAAGGCATCATTTTTGGATGCTTCTTCAGAGTAAGCCACTGTTTCTTAGACACCACCATTTGTGTGTATAAATACTGGTCAGCATCCACTTCCATTAAAGGAAATGTGTCACCAAAAATGTATCTGCCAGCTAAAAGCAGATATCATCGCATATGTTTTTTCTAATTTGTTTTTATGTTCTGATCACAGATTTATTTATTCTATTTCCTGATCATGATTATGGGTGCAGCCATCTTGTCTGAGCTGTTCTTAACATCATTTAGAAAGCATTAAGAAAATTGCTTTATGGCAGCCACATGGACCATAGACTTAATGGTCAGGAGGGGACTTCACTGACTTCTATGGGAGAGTTTTCTAGACATGCTCCATGACCTGTGCAGAGGTCATTGTACAAGGAAAGAATTGATAAGATTTGACAATCATCTATTGTGAATATTCATGTAAGGGCGGTTGCTGACCGCCGATGTTCCCCTACTCAATGCCGCAGTCCATGTTGCCGTGCACTGTTCTCCCTGGCCGTCTCTGTCATGGTCCGCATCCAGCTTCACTATGGTGCAGGTAGCTGCAGTCATCTGCTGCCAGTGTCTTCCCATTTACTGCCACGATCCTGGGCTCTATCCTTGCAGGCGTCCTCCTTCCTGGAATCCACTCCATGGTTTCCTTAAAGCCATGAACACAGCATCACATTCAGCCTGTTTTGTCTAGAAACTTGTTAAGGGCTAGCACATGTCACTTCCTGTGATTTAAAGGTTTTGCACATTTTGTTTGTGTCTGTGTTCCTACATTCCTGACCCATGCTTGCATTCTAGACTTCACTTTCTGTTTGATCCTTATCTGCCCTGTCTCGTCTCTCCTGTTGCATACCCGCATTGCCTGACCTGTACCTAAGTCTCCTGCCCTGACCCATTGCTTATTCAACCTCGTCTCTGTCTCAAAATTCAGTCCTGCACTGGGATTCCTGGTTATGACTCGGCTGTTGACTACAACTGTACCTCTGCTACCTTGCTCTAGTACCCCCAGTCTACCTGGACCAGCTGTTTCATGTGCCAATCCACCTCAAAAGGTAGCGGCCTGGTGTTCTCCTCAGGAAAATCTATCCCCACCATCAGGGGTACAATGAAGAACAAGGGGTTCACTTAGACAACGCCCTTAAAGGAGGTTGGTCACGTGGCACAGTGGGTTCACACCTGCTGGTTCGTGACAATTCACATTTATTGTGAATATTGAACCCTAGAGTATCTATACACAGAAGTAATATGAAATCATTATAGGCAGGATTAAAATGATAAATAAGCAGGTAACTTCAGTGAAGTAATCTGTAAAGACCAAGAAGTAGTGCCTATTATTAGGCTTAGTGGCCAGTGTGAAAATTGCAGGATTTTATGTTTGCTGTTTAAACATAGATATTGACATAGAAAATTAAAAATATCAAACATTCTTTAAAAATATGTTAAACATAAAAACATGATTTAAACAATAGGTCATTTTCTGGTGACACATTCCATTTAAGGCATCATTTTTTGACTGCTTGTTCAGAACAAGCCACCATTTTTTTTCCCAATAACACAGTGTATGTTTCAACAGTATCCAATCTCACCCAATAAGGGACTATTTTTTTGAATGTTTTTAATGTTAAAAAGCATAACAAATCTGACAATGCAGGCTTTTTGTTAACACTGTAAACCCCATTATTTACTGTTGCTAGCATTGCGAGAAAGAGCTTAAAATGGGGAGGAGAGAGAGAGAAAAAATAAATAAATAGAAAGACAAAAGAGAAAAACCTCAGAGTGTCATATACCAATTTTGCGGCCAACTGGAGCACTTTTGATTTAGGAAGAATCCATTCGTAAGAATCAGACTAGAGTTGGGGGTGTTCAGGACACGGACCTGGACCCGAACGTTTACGTAAAAGTTCGGGTTCGATGTTCAGCTATTTCTATGGCGCATTTTGAAAGGCTGCAAAACAGCCAATCAACAAGCGTCATACTACTTGCCCCAGGAGGCCATCACAGCCATGCCTACTATTGGCATGGCTGTGATTGGCCAAGTGCAGCATGTGACCCAGCCTCTATTTAAGCTGGAGTTATGTAGCGCCACCCATCACTCTGCTCTGATTAGTGTAGGGATAGGATGCAGCTGCTGTGAGGGCGAGATTAGGCAGGGAAGACTCAGCAAAACCACTTAATGAAGTGATCGATCTACAGCTGTGAATCATTCAACTTCTGTTAGTTCATTGCTCACTGGTTTTTAGGCTGCCCAGAGCGTTCTTTCTGTAACTTTTGTGATCTTTTGGGGCACCAGCACATGTTTTTAGCTGCCACCAAGTTCAACATACATTCTTGGGTTCAATAGTAGGCTTTTATTTGCAATATCCTACATCAGGGGTTGAGCTTATTGTCACACCTTGAAACACAAAAATTGCTATTTTTTATTGAGGGGTGAAATTCAATTGCCAAAATACAAACCCCCTGAATCAGTGGTTTCAGCTGTTGCTGGCCAAGTGTAATACTGTGCGTCGAAGGATAGATTATTTTCTGGGGTGAAATTCAATTGCCAAAACACCAATCCCCTAAATCTGGGGTTCCAGCTGTGGCTGGCTAAGTGTAATACTGTCTGTCAAATGATAGATTTTTTTTATGGGGTGAAATTCAATTGCCAAAATACCAATCCCCTAAATCAGTGGTTCCAGCTGTTGCTGGCCAAGTGTAATACTGTCCGTAAAAGGATAGATTTTTTTCTGGGATGAAATTCAATTGCCAAAATACCAATCCTCTAAATCTGGGGTTCCAGCTGTGACTGGCTAAGTTAAATACTGTCGGTCAAAGGATAGATTTTTTTCTGTGGTTAAATAAAATCCCTGAAATAGAAATTCTAAATATCTGTGCTTTCCGCTCTTCCTCTCCAAGTGTAATTCTGTCCATAATACAGCGTATCAGCGTCTAAATACAAGGCCTGAAAAATAAATCCTCTATATTTGCACACGCTGCTGTGCATCTCCAAGTGTATATTACACTAAGTGTCTAAATACAAGGCCTGAAAAATAAATCCTCTATATTTGCACATGCTACTGTGCATCTCCAAGTGTATTACTGTCCGTAAAAGGGTATATTACACTCAAGGTCTAAATACAAGTGCTGAAAGTGTAATCCTCTATATTTGCACACGCTATTGTGCATTTCCAAGTGTATTTATGTCCATAAAAGGGTATATTACACTAAGTGTCTAAATACAAGTGCTAAAAGCGTAAACCTTTATATTTGCACACGCTACTGTGCATATCCAAGTGTATTTCTGTCCGTAAAAGGGTATATTAAACTAAAGGTCTAAATACAAGTGCTGAAAGCATAATCCTCTATATTTGCACATGCTACTGTGCATCTCCAAGTGTATTCCTGTCTGTAAAAGGGTATATTTTACACTCAAGTCCTAAATACAAGTGCTGAAAGCGTAATCCTCTATATTCGCACACGCTGCTGTGCATCTCCAAGTGTATTTCTGTCCGTAAAAGGGTATATTACACTCAGGGTCTAAATACAAGTGCTGAAAGCGTAATCCTCTATATTTGCACACGCTACTGTGCATCTTCAAGTGTAATTCTGTCCGTAAAAAAATACCTTTCAGCCAGGGCCTAAATACTAGGCCTAAAATTGATATTCCCATAAATCTGTGGTTTCTGCTGTGCCTGTATTAGTGTAATACGGTACATAAATAGATAGCTAGATAGTGTTAGGAGCCTTTAAAAAAGGCCTTAATTTGAACTCTATACATTGGGCCAAATGAGTTTTTCCTTATTGTGGTGAGCGGTAACAATGAGGAAAACATCTAATAAAGGACGCGGACATGGTCGTGGTGGTGTTAGTGGACCCTCTGGTGCTGGGAGAGGACGTGGCCGTTCTGCCACAGCTACACGTCCTTGTGAACCAACTACCTTAGGTCCCAGTAGCTCCCAGAAACTACAGCGATATTTGGTCGGGCCTAATGCCGTTCTAAAGATGGTAAGGCCTGAGCAAGTACAGGCGCTAGTCGATTGGGTGGCCGACAGTGGATCCAGCAGGTTCACATTATCTCCCACCCAGTCTTCTGCAGAATGCGCACAGGTGGCGCCTGAAAACCAAGACCATCAGTCTGTCACATCACCCCCATTCATATCAGGGAACCTGTCTGAGCATCAAGTTATGCAGCAGTCTCTTATGCTGTTTGAAGACTCTGCTGGCAGGGTTTCCCAAAGGCCTCCACCTAGCCCTTCCCCAGGGGTGGAAAACATAGAATGCACTGACACACAACCACTTATGTTTCCTGATGAGGACATGGGAATCCCACCTCAGCAGAGTCTGCATGTCTCTGATGATGACGAATCACAGATGCCAACTGCTGCGTCTTTCTGCAGTGTGCAGACTGAACAGGAGGTCAGGGAGGAAGACTGTGTGGAAGACGATGCAGGGGACGATGAGGTCCTAGACCCCACATGGAATGAAGGTCGTGCCACTGACTTTCAGAGTTCAAAGGAAGAGGCAGTAGTGAGACTGAGCCAACAGCGTAGCAAAAGAGGGAGCAGGGTGCAAAAGGAGAACAGCCGTCGCCAAGAGAGCTCGCCTGCTACTGGCCACCGCCACCAGGGACTGAGCACACCAAAGGTAGCTTCAAGGAGTTTCCTGGCATGGCACTTCTTCACACAATGTGCTGATGACAAGACCCGAGTGCTTTGCACACTGTGCAATCAGAGCCTGAAGCGAGGCATTAACATTCTGAACCTTAGCACAACCTGCATGACCAGGCATCTACATGCAAGACACGTGCTGTAGTGGAGTTAGACTTTAAAACCAACCTGCTCCCTCTTCTGCTGCTGCCTCGGCCTCTTCCCCTGCCTCTGGAGGAACGTTGGCACCTGCCGTCCAGCAAATAGAGGATGTGCCACCAACACCACCACCTCTGTCACCAAGCATCTCCACCATGTCACACGGCAGCGTTCAGCTCTCCATCTCACAAACCTTGGAGAGAAAGCGTAAATTCCCACCTAGCCACCCTCGATCTCTGGCCCTGAATGCCAGCATTTCTAAACTACTGGCCTTTGAAATGCTGTCATTCAGGCTGGTGGACACGGACAGCTTCAAACAGCTGATGGCAGCGGCTGTCCCACAGTACGTCGTTCACAGCCACCATTACTTCTCCAAGAGAGCCGTGCCTTCCCTGCACAACCAAGTATCCGATAAAATCAATTGTGCACTGCGCAACGCCATCTGTGGCAAGGTCCACCTAACGACAGATACATGGACGAGTAAGCACGGCCAGGGATGCTATATCTCCCTAATTGCACCCTGGGTAAATGTAATGGCGACTGGGCCCCAGACGGAGAGCTGTTTGGCGCACGTCCTTCCGCCGCCAAGGATCGCAGGGCATCATTCATTGCCTCTTGTAGCCTTCCCTTCCTACTCGGCTTCCTCCTCCTCTTATTCCACCTGCCCATCCGGTCAGCCACAGACTTTCACCACCAACTTCAGCAAAGCCCGGGGTAAACGTCAGCAGGCCGTTCTGAAACTCATGTGTTTGGGGGACAGGCCCCACACCGCGCAGGAGTTGTGGCGGGGTATAGAACAACAGACCGACGAGTGGTTGCTGCTGGTGAGCCTCAAACCCAGCCTGGTGGTGTGCGATAATGGGAGAAATTTCGTTGCAGCTCTGGGACTAGCAGGTTTGACGCACATCCCTTGCCTGGCGCATGTGCTGAATTTAGTGGTGCAGAAATGAATACACAACTACCCCGACATGTCAGAGCTGATGCATAAAGTGCGGGCAGTCTGTGCGCACTTCCGGCGTTCTCATGCTGCCGCTGCTCGCCTGTCTGCGCTACAGCGTAACTTCGGCCTTCCCGCTCACCGCCTCATATGCGACGTGCCCACCAGGTGTAACTCCACCTTGCACATGCTGGGGAGACTGTGCAAGCAACAGCAGGCCATAGTGGAGTTTCAGCTGCAGCACGCACGGGTGAGTCGCACTGCAGAACAGCACCACTTCACCACCAATGACTGGGCCTCCATGAGAGACCTGTGTACCCTGTTGCGCTGTTTTGAGTACTCCACCAACATGGCCAGTGGCAATGACGCCGTTATCAGCGTTACAATACCACTTCTATGACTACTTAAGAAAACACTTAGGGCGATGATGGAAGAGGATGTGGCCCAGAAAGAGGAGGAAGAGTCTTTTAGAAAGGGCTCAGAGGGAGGTTTTTTGCAACAGCAGAGGCCAGGTACAAATTTGGACAGCCAGGGCCCACTACTGGAGGACGAGGAGGACGAGGATGAGGAGGAGATGGAGGAGGATGAGGATGAAGCATGTTCACAGCGGGGTGGCATGCAACGCAACTCGGGCCCATCACTGGTGCATGGCTGGGGGGAAACGGAGGGCGATGACCATACGCCTCCCACAGAGGACAGCTGGCCTTACCTCTGGGCAGCCTGGCACACATGAGCGACTACATGCTGCAGTGCCTGCGCAACGACAGCAGAGATGCCCACATTTTTACGTGTGCTGACTACTGGGTGGCCACCTTGCTGGATCCCCAGTACAAAGACAACGTGCCCACCTTAATTCCTGCACTGGAGCGTGATAGGAAAATGTGGGAGTACAACCGCACACTGGTAGACGCGCTCCTGAAAGCATTCCCAACTGACACGGGGGGACAAGTGGAAGCACAAGGCGCAGGCAGAGCAGGAGCAAGAGTTCGCCAACGCAGCTGTGACACGGCCAGCTCCTCTGAAGGCAGGGTTAGCATGGCCGAGATGTGAAAAAGTTTTGTCACCGCGCCACAGCTAACTGCACAACCAGCTGATACGGAATGTGTTAGCAGGAGGCAGCATTTCAACAACATGGTGGAACAGTAGTTGTGCAAACGCCTCCACGTACTGACTGATGGTTCGGCCCCTTTCAACTTCTGGGTCTCCAAGTTGTCCACATGGCCAGAGCTAGACTTTTAGCCTGCCCTGCAGCCAGTGTATTGTCTGAACGTGTATTTAGCATGGCAGGGGGCGTCATTACAGACAAACGCAGCCGTCTGTCCACAGCCAACGTGGACAAGCTGACGTTCATGAAAATTAACTAGGCATGGATCCCACAGGACCTGTCCATCCCTTGTGCAGAATAGACATTTATAACTGCCTCGCCCTCAACCATACATTCTTGTACTCCAGGGCACTTCTTTATTGAATCCTCTTTTTTTAATTGTACCATTATTTTGGGGCAACACCAAGTTGAATGAACCTCTTCTCTGTCTGGGTGCCAGGGGCTTACATTTCAGCTAATCGCCTGCTGCTTTGGTGCATGACATAAACCTCTTTTTGCTGTCAAATGACCCCTCCTCTGTCTGGGTGTCAGGGGCCTAAATAACTGAAAGTGACCTGTTCCATTGGTGGGTGACATGAAGCCTGATTTTCTGCTATGGAACCTCTCTCCTCTGTCTGGGTGCTGGGGCCTAAATAACTAAAAGTGGCCTGTTCTATTGGTGGGTGACATGAATCCTGATTTTCTGCTATGGGACCTCTCTCCTCTGTCTGGATGCTAAGGGCCTAAATAACTGAAAGTCGTCTGTTCCATTGGTGGGTAACATGATGCCTGTTTTGCTGCTATGGGACCTCTCTCTTCTGTCTGGGTGCTGGGGCTTAAATTACTGAAAGTGGCCTGTTCCAATGGTGGTAAACATGATGCCTCTTTTGCTGCTATGGGAACTTTCTCCTCTGTCTGGGTGCCAGGGACCTACATTTCAGATAATCGCCTGTTGCTTTGGTGGGTGACATTATCCTCTTTTTGATGCCGAATGACCTCTACTCTGTCTGGGTGTCAGGGGCCTATATGTCGTTAATCATTTGTTGTCTTGGTTGGAGATATTAAACTCTTTTTACTGTCAAATGACCGCCCCATTGTGTGGGTGTAAGGGGCCTATATTTTGTTTACTTGCTTGCTGTCTTGTTGTGAGACATTTAACTCTTTTTACTGTCAAATGACTGCCCCATTGTGTGGGTGTAAGGGGCCTATATTTCGTTTAATCATTTGTTGTCTTGGTGGGAGATATTAAACTCTTTTTACTGTCAAATGACCGCCCCATTGTGTGGGTGTCAGGGGCCTATATTTCGTTTACTTGCTTGCTGTCTTGGTGGGAGACATTTGACTCTTTTTACTGTCAAATGACTGCCCCATTGTGTGGGTGTCAGGGGCCTATATGTCGTTTAATCATTTGTTGTCTTGGTGGGAGATATTAAACTCTTTTTACTGTCAAATGACCGCCCCATTGTGTGGGTGTCAGGGGCCTATATTTCGTTTACTTGCTTGCTGTCTTGGTGGGAGACATTTAACTCTTTTACTGTCAAATGACTGCCCCATTGTGTGGGTGTCAGGGGCCTATATGTCGTTTAATCATTTGTTGTCTTGGTGGGAGATATTAAACTCTTTTTACTGTCAAATGACCGCCCCATTGTGTGGGTGTCAGGGGCCTATATTTCGTTTACTTGCTTGCTGTCTTGGTGGGAGACATTTAACTCTTTTACTGTCAAATGACTGCCCCATTGTGTGGGTGTCAGGGGCCTATATGTCGTTTAATCATTTGTTGTCTTGGTGGAGATATTAAACTCTTTTACTGTCAAATGACCGCCCCATTGTGTGGTTGTCAGGGGCCTATATTTCGTTTACTTGCTTGCTGTCTTGGTGGGAGACATTTAACTCTTTTTACTGTCAAATGACTGCCCCATTGTGTGGGTGTCAGGGGCCTTTATGTCGTTTAATTATTTGTTGTCTTGGTGAGAGATATTAAACTCTTTTTACTGTCAAATGACTGCCCCATTGTGTGGGTGTCAGGGGCCTATATTTCGTTTACTTGCTTGCTGTCTTGGTGGGAGACATTTAACTCTTTTTACTGTCAAATGACTGCCCCATTGTGTGGGTGTCAGGGGCCTTTATGTAGTTTAATCATTTGTTGTCTTGGTGGGAGATATTAAACTCTTTTTACTGTCAAATGACCGCACCCTTGTGTGGTTGTCAGGGGCCTATATTTCGTTTACTTGCTTTCTGTCTTGGTGGGAGACATTTAACTCTTTTTACTATCAAATGCCCACCCCATTGTGTTGGTGTCAGGGGCCTATATTTCGTTTACTTGCTTGCTGGCTTGGTGGGAGACATTTAGCTCTTTTTACTGTCAAATAACTGCCCCATTGTGTGGGAGTCAGGGGCCTATATGTCGTTTAATCATTTGCTGTCTTGGTGGGAGATATTAAACTCTTTTTACTGTCAAATGACTGCCCCATTGTGTTGGTGTCAGGGGCCTATATTTCGTTTACTTGCCATCTTGGTGGGAGACATTTAACTCTTTTTACTGTCAAATGACTGCCCCATTGTGTGGGTGTCAGGGGCCTATATGTCATTTAATCATTTGTTGTCTTGGTGGGAGATATTAAACTTGTTTTTACTGTCAAATGACTGCCCCATTGTGTGGGTGTCAGGGACCTATATTTCGTTTACTTGCTTGCTGTCTTGGTGGGAGACATTTAGCTCTTTTTACTGTCAAATGACTGCCCCATTGTGTGGGTGTCAGGGGTCTATATGTCGTTTAATCATTTGTTGTCTTGGTGGGAGATATTAAACTCTTTTTACTGTGAAATGACTGCCCCCTTGTGTGGGTGTCAGGGGCCTATATTCCGTTTACTTGCTTGCGGTCTTGGTGGGAGACATTTAACTGTTTTTACTGTCAAATGACTGCCCCATTGTGTGGGTGTCAAGGGCCATATGTCGTTTAATCATTTGTTGTTTTGGTGGGTGACATTATCCTCTTTATACTGTCAAATGACCTGTAAATTGTCTGGTTGTCAGGGACTTATATTTTGTTTCATTGCTTGCTGCATTGGTGGGAGACATTAAACTCTTTTTACTGTCAAATGACCGCCCCATTGTGTGGGTGTCAGGGGCCTACATAAATGATAATGGCCTGTTCCATTGCAGGTTGAGCTAAGGCCTATTTTGCTGTTACGGGACCGCTCTCCTCTTTGCGGGTGCCATGGTCCTCCTGAATTAGTAAAAGAGGCCTGTTGCACTGCTGGGTGAAATGAATACTGATTTTACATGATTGTAACTCTCCTCTTTGTGGGTGCCATGGGTCTGAATGTTTGAATAAGGCCTGTGGCCCTGCAGGCAGACATGATTCCTTCTTGGCTGTGATGACAACTTCAACTTCCATGTATGGTTGCCATTGGCCTGAGTTTGTGAATGAGGCCTGTGGCACTGCAGGCAGACATGAATCCTTTTTGGCTTTGATGAGAACTTCAACTCCCATAGCATTCCCACCTGACGCCACCCCAACCTCCTATTCCACCTCCTCCTCCCCCAAGTTGCCAATTGATATTGGTTAATTTTTATTTATTTTATTTTACTTTAAGTCATTTCCCTATCCACATTTGTTTGCATGGGATTAACCTACATTGGGCTGCCTTTTGCAACCCTCTAGCCCTTTCCTGGGCTATTTTACAGCCTTTTTAGTGCCCAAAAGTTCGGGTCCCCATTTACTTCAATGGGGTTCGGGGTCAAGTTCGGGTCTAGTTTGGATCGCAAATTCGAACATTTTCGTGATGTTCGGCTGTACCTCTCGACCCCGAACATCCAGGTGTTCGCTCAACTCTAAATCAGACCTTAACATTTTTAAAAAAATTCACTCATCTCTAATAAGCATACATCCCTTTTTAAATGCTGACTTAGTATCTACCATTAATACTACTTAAGGTTGGACATTCCATATTTTGACTACTCCAACTGTAATTAATCCTTTAGTGTACTGATGTCTAAAACATGTTTCCTTCACAGATAAAGAATAGTGATTAGCAGCATAGGCAATATTCGTTTTCGTGATATTTTGAGAATTTTTTGCCTAATATTTGCCATAAATTTGCAAATTCTAGGATTCGTGATCTCCAGTGATTATTTTCTTGATTGAGAAAATCGGCAATGTAAAATGCACCTATTGCGTGCGCAATACAAGCGTGGCTCACTTTTTCTACATTTTTTAAGCTGCTAGACGCTAATCCCTATCACAGCACAGTAATTCCTATCACACTATCTAACACCCTGCACTGGAACCTATCAGCTACACTATATTACTATCTAACCTACACTGACTATCTCTCATTAACTATCTGTATTAAATATATGAGCTAACTAACTATCTAATGTAATTGAATAAGGATCCAGATGACTCAGCAAAGCACAGAGCACAGCAATGACACTGCTCTCTCTCTCTCTCTCAGAACTGAAAAACAAACTGCAGAAAATGGCTGCTGGGGATTATTCTATATAGTAAGGGGTAGGCAACTTTCCTATTAGTTGCTATGGATGTTGCTAAGGTAAGACAAAGATATTGCAGCCTTCTCATTGGCCCACAAGCAAGAAGCAGTGAGGGTACTGATGAAAAAAATCCAGAATATTCGCGATTATGAAGATATAGAACTATATTCTAGATCTTCACGGATTCTCGAAGTGCCGATATTCACGATAAAAATTCGCGATTAGAATATTCACCATCAACACTACTAAAGAATGTCCCCTAGTCCCTTGTAAAGTCCTTGGAATGAATAAATCATGTGCCACATGTATTTATACAAAGTAAATAAGATTACCTCTAAGGCATCTTTTTTCTAAGCTAAAAAAGCTGATTCTTTTAGCTTCTCATTAGGGAGAACTGCCATCTCATTTAACAATCTGGTTGCTTGCCTTTGAGCCCTTTCTAGCTCACCTATACCCTTTTTAGACCCCAAAACCGAATCCCATATTCATGCTACTATACACTAATCAATTAAGCTTATTGCATAGATATGGTACCATAACCAAGCTCCATGACCAGTGCAGTGAAAGTAACCAGCTTGGGTAGTGGAGTAAGGCATTTTAAAAACAAGAAGCATATCTGGAATATGCCATCCTAAAGGAGGCTTATTAAAAGGCTAAATCTTGTTAAACCCCTTTAATCCATATATATATATATATATATATATATTTTTTTTTTTTTTTCTTTTTTTTTTTTCTTTCTCATTCATATGTACACCAGACTGCAGTTACAGTGTCTGTATTACAAGAAGACTGCCACCCCCCGCAGTTCTGACATATGCTACAGCAGTCAATCAGAAGTGAGTGGAATGGAAGCAGAACGTCCTTAGTCTTGAGCCATATTCATTCAATGAACAGCTCAGGTGTCAAGCTTCGGTGTGGGAGGGAAACACCATACCGAGCATAGGAAGGAAGGGGGGAACAGGGAATCAGGCCTGAGAACTAGGGAAGAAATATGGACACCTCCTAGTGAAAACCCTAACCAAAATCCTAACTGACTACCAGTATAAACAGACCCCAAAGGTAGGTGAGTTCATAAGCAGGAATACCTAGAGTCCTATCAAGCCTTATAGGAACCTGGTACTAATGGTAGGGACGAGGCTACCTGTTCCTCCAAAAGGAAGGACGAGCAGGAGTCTCCTTCAGGCCTAATACAAACAATAGGGAAATGAAACACAGAGAACTAAAACAAAATACAAAAGGGAAAGGAAAGACTGAACTTCAAAGGAGCAATGGAAGCACCAGGAACTTAGCCGAGATCCAACCACAATCTATCCAAAGGCCCAAAGAGGAGCTATTAACCGCACAGCTATGTGGGAGAAGCAACTATAAATAGAAAAGGTTAAATGACCCTAATAGTCACACCTGGGAAAAGAAGGTGTGTGGCAAGCACCAGAAACAACACAGACATCATTAAACCACATGTTGCCAGTCTCACCGATCTCCTGCCACCTGTCGTGGGAACGTCCATGACATCAGGTTTATTATGTGCTGTTTGTTCTATTAGCCCCTCAAACATGCTGTTATAATATGCTGCCCTTAAATTTCCCATCACAAAAAGAGATATCACATTGTTATAATATTGCATCAACTGATCCTCCCTGTAAATCGTCAGGATGTAGTGCGCACACAGTCAGGGCACAGTACAGCAGGGGCCCGAAGAATACCAGCGAGTGTGACATGGAGGTCTAAACGGTGTCTGATCTGAGGTCTGATATGGGATTTTGATATGGAGGTCTAAAGGGGGTGTGATCTGAGGTCTGAAATAGAGTTCTAACATGGAGGTCTAAAGGGGCTCTGAGCTGAGGTCTTATAAGGGGGTCTGCTATGAAGGTCTAAAGGGGCTCTGATCTGTGGTCTCATATGGGGTTCTGACATGAAGGTCTAAAGAGGTTCTGATCTGAAGTCTGAAATGGGGATCTGACATGGAGGTCTAAAGGGGGTCTGATCTGAGGTCTGATATGAAGGTCTGACATGGAGGTCTGATGGGGGTCTGATCTGAGGGTTGATATGGGTGTTTGATTTGAGGTCTGATATGAAGGTCAGATTTGATGTCTGATATGGGGTCTGATCTGAGGTGTGATATGGGGGTCTGATCTGAGGTGTGATATGGGGGTCTGATCTGAAGATCTGATATGGCGGTCTGATTTGAGGCCTCATATGGAGATCTGATTATGGATTTTGATTTGAGGTCTGATATGGGGGTCTGAACTGAGGTGTAATATGGGAGTCTGATCTAAAGATCTGATATGGCGGTCTGATTTGAGGCCTCATAGGGGGGTCTGATAATGGATTCTGATTTGAGGTTTGATATGGGGGTCTCATTTGAGGTCTGATATGGGGGTCTGATCTGAAAGAGTATGTATTTATTGGACTGGCACACATTATAAGTGGGTTGGACTGATGCACATTATGAGGGGGTATTTTTTTGTACTGGTACACATTATACGTGGGTATCTTTTTGTACTAATGCACATTATAAGGGGGTAGTTTTTGTATTGTCACACATTGTTATGGCGTATTTTTGCACTGGCACAAATTTGGGGGCATTACTAATGGGGGACTATGGGGAACATGATTACTAGTATGGGCACAATGGGGGCATTTTTACTATTGCATACCTCCAAACTTTTGAAAATCGCTAAGAAAGACAATATATGCTGGCATGCATCACAGAAATTTTTTTCCTACTAGGCTATGCCTCTAACTCCACCCAAAGCATAGTAACTTACACAATGACAGAGTCTGCCAGTGGCGGCAGCATGAGGAGACCACAGAACAGCAAAATAACAGAGTCTGCAGGTGGCAGCAGCATGAGTAGGCCACAGAGCGGCACAACGACAATGTCTGGAGGTGGCGGCAGTATGAGGAGGCCACTGAGTGGACCTATGACATAGTGGTGAGGTGAAAGCAGTATGAGGAGGCCACCGAGTGGCACAATGAATGAGTATGCAGATGGCAGCAGCAGGAGGAGACCAGAGAGCGTCACAATCATAGAGTCTTCCGGTGGCGGCAGGATGAGTAGGCCAGAGACCAACACAATGACAGTCTGGAGGTAGCGGCAGTATGAGGAGGCCACCGAGTGGCACAATGACCGAGTCTGTAGGTGGCAGCAGCATGAGGAGACCACAGAAGCGGCACAATGACAGTGTCTGGGGATGGCAGCAGTATGAGGAAGCCACCAAGTGGTACAATGACCGAGTCTGCAGGTGGCGGTACCATGAGTAGACCACAGAGTGGCACAATGACAGAATCTGGAGGTGTTGGCAGTATGAGGAGGCCACCAGATGGCACAATGACTGAGTCTGCAGGTGGTGGCAGTTTCAGGAGACCAAAGAGCGGCACAATGACAGAGTCTGGAAGTAGCAGCAGCATGAGGGGACCGCAGAGCACCACAATGACAGAGTCTGGAGATGGCAGCAGCATAAAAAGACCACAGAGCGGCACAATGACAGAGTCTGTAGATGGCGGCAGCTTGAGGAGATCACAGAGCGGCACAAAGACAGAGTCTGGGGGTGGCAGCAGCATGAGGAGACCACAGAGTGGCTAGGTGACATAATGTGGAGATTGCAGTAGTAGCATCAGCAGCAGCATCAGGAGGATACCACAGATTGGCAAGGTGACATAGTGTGGATATGGCAGCAGCAGGAGGAGGCCACAGAGTGGCAAGGTGACATAGTGTGGATATGGCAGCAGCATGAGGAGGGCGACAGAGTGGCTAGGTGACATACTGTAATGTGTAGATTGGAGATTGCAGTAGCATCATCAGCAGGATATGACAGAGTCGCAAGGTGACATCGTCTGGAGATGGCAGCAGCAGCTGCATCTGGAGACCACAAAGTGACCCAGTAACAGAATGGGACAGTGGGTGGCAATACGAGTACCCACTGACGAAGTTGGGGGAAATAAGGAGCACTTGGCATCAGACTGACTCCCGGCCACGCTAGCTACTTACTGGCTCAGCAGCTGCCTGCCAGGCAAGCAGCCATCCTGTTTTCCTGATGATGACGAAGCCTTTTCCTCACCCGGCTCCCAATTGCGATCAACTTCATCATCATCGAGTAGTGTCTGCACATCACTGATGTCCTCCTCAATGGCCTCTGGGTCAGGAGCCTGACCACTTGCAACACAAGCTCCCTTGCCACTCTCCTCAACACTACTTGCCCACCTAGTGGAGGAAACGGCGGATGTCTCCTCCACATCTTGGCTGGGCAGTAGCTGCTGACTGTCCTCTAGTAGCTCTTCCTAATGAAAAGTCTAACTGAGCCCTCTGCATGTAGTACTTCTCGTGGTGAGGGAACAGAAAAGGCCAGAGGCAGGTTGAGGACAGGTGAGGGCACAGGGCCTGCTCCAGGGCCATGCCAACTAAGGGTTGTGTCTGACAAACCCACTGACTGTTTGCTGGGGGTGTCTGATGTCACTTGGGATGACGTGGATGACCGAGTTAACCAATCAAGATGCGCTGGGTTGCTGGTCAAGACACGACCGCTAGATGACACCAGGAGCTCAGGCCTCTCGCTGTGACTACTGCTGCCACGACCCCTTACTGTGCTGTGACCTCTGCTTGTGCCAGAAATATTCAGGCCTCTGCCACTCCTCTGTGCATGGCCTGGCACTTCTCTGCCTGACATACTTGTAGCTGAACTAAACAAATTAAACAGGAAATTAAAACGACGAATATATTTTTCTTTTAGTACTGAAATAGTCTACTAAACGCTTTCACCACAATTGACTTGGGAAATACACTAAGAATATATTTCTCTTGTTGTACTAAAATACAACCCTATACGCTTTGACCAGAAAAAAATTAAAGAGTGAAGTGCGTATCTATATTTCTTGAAGTACTGAAATACGACCCTATATGCTTTCACCAGAAATAACTGCAACATTGCCATGCATATATATATACGGTAGATTTTTCTTTTTTTTACTGTAATATGCCCCTATACGCTTTCAACAGAAATAACTGCAGCAGTGCACTAAGAATATATATTTCTTGTTGCACTGAAATTGGCCACTATACGCTTTGACCAGAATAAAAATTAAAAAGTGAAGTGCGTATATATATTTCTTGAAGTACTGAAATACTCCCCTATATGCTTTTACCAGAAATAACTGCAACAGTGCAGTGCGTATATATATTTTTCTTTTTTACTGTAATACGCCCCTATATGCTTTCAACAGAAATGACTGCAACAATGCAGTGTGTATATATTTTTCTTGTTGCACTGAAATACGCCCCTATATGCTTTCGCCAAAAATAACTGCAACAGTGCAGTGCGTATATATATTTCTTGTTTCACTTAAATATGCCCCTATACACTTTCACCAGAAATAACTGCAGAAGTGAACTGAGAATATATTTTTCTTGTAGTACTGAATAAGAAACTAAGATATACGCCACTAAAGGCTTTTCAACATAATACTTTCAGCCATGCCCGGTGCTAGAACCCGGCATACAAGGGCAAGTAGCTGCTAGGAGCACTTCCATCAATACAGATGGAAGAACTCATTGCTGGAGCTGCTGTAATTTCACTTACGCAGTACCCCTCATGGAGAGCCCTCTGATAGTCAAATGAAGCTGCTGCAGAGACTCAGACATGCCCCCTCTACACGTGCTGCCTAAGGACAGTGAGGAGAGAAGATCAAGATCTCAGGGTTGTGAGTAGTGAGTCTGCACTGTGACTGCCTGTGGGACAGGGAACGCTTCCATGTGCTGCTGGATGTTGTAGTAGACAAGCAGCTTCATGCTATTTGTTTTACTGCTTCATGAAGCAGTTTGCCTCCATGACACCTTCCCCCCTCATATCCTGCTGTCTCCTTTCCTCCCTATTGTATCCAGAGCTCCTGTCTCCTATTGCTGCCTTGCACAGACCTCCTGCCACTACTTCTTTAATGCATCCTCCTCAGCCCCTTCCACCTACTTGCTGTGTTCACCCCTCCTGTCCATCCATAGCCCCGGGCCCCTGTATCACTCCTCTGCCTCTCATAATCGTGGTGCCTAAACCACATTCACCATAATGACCTTCTAACGTCACAGGGTCACCCGTACTGCGCCCCTCACCCCATATTGTGATGCCTTAAACCCTGCATTGTGCCCTCTTACCACACCCTGTACAGTGCTCCTAGTCATTCCCTGTACTGTGCCCTCTTATACCCTTTTATCCGGTCACAGTATGGCGGTGTCATTATACTGTGTGGGAGGCACTGGGGGTCATTATTCTGAATGGAGTTCCACTGTGGGGTCATTATACTGTGAGGGCCCCTTACCTTACACAGTATAATGACCCCCAGAGCCCCCATTCAATATAATGACCCCAGTGACCACTATACAGTATAATGACCCCCAGTGCCCCCTCTATACAGTATAACCCCCAGTGTCGGGACCACTGGGGGTCATTATTCTGAATGGGAGGCAACTGGGGGTTAATATTCTGAATGGAGGGCCACTGTGGGGTCATTATACTGTGTGGGGGGCCACTGGGGGTCATTATACTGTGTGGGGGGTCATTATACTGTGTGAAGAGCCACTAGTGGTCATTATACTGTGTGTGGGACCACTGGGGGTCATTATACCGTGTTGGAGCCACAGGCGGACATGAAAATGTAAAAAACTGCGTGAAGGGGGACCACTGAGATTTATCGCCCAAGGGCCCAAATGAACCTAGAGCCGGCCCTGCTTGCAGTCTAATAACAAAAAGCTGGAATGACATGCTGTCTAATGACTATTTGCATCCCCAAATAATCTTTCCCTGCACTTGTAAATCACTTTCCTATTAATGTCCCTAGCGCCTTCTGACGTCTCTCCCTGCACTAAGATGATGTGAAATGATTCCTCATTTTTCCATTTGTTATCCCTAGCGCCTTCACACGTCTGTCCCTGCACTCTGAACGCTGGAAAATGTCGGTCTGTATGATGGCCGCCGTGTTTATAGGGCTGTAACATCACAGGGCTGGCTGGCTGCTGATTGGCTGCATGCAGGCATGTAAATCGGGGTGACCCCGCCTTCCCAGAGTTCCTTGCCCCACGTCCTCAGTCCTCACACGTGTAGCAGCCATTTTTGGAAAATTGCGATTTGTTACCACGAGACGCGAGGAAATTCGCATTCGTTGTGAATCGAATTTTTCTTGAAATTCTAAATGAATTACACTTCGTCAGCTTCGATTCGCTCATCTCTAAAGATGAGGAAAGAGAACATCTTCATCAGAGAAGACATCAGTGGATGTAAGTAAGAGGTATGTGGTGCTGTATTTGGCTCACATCAGGGTTCAGTCTTTCCGTTCTTCTGCTCCATTATAGAAACAGAAGAATGGAAAGGACGAATTCAGCACATAACTGATCTGAACCACGCCCACTTTTTTAGACCTGGCATGAGCGGGGGAAAGTCGCAGATTGCAGCGCAAATAACCGTTGCGTCACAATATACACCTAAATTACTTCTAATATAGGAGTGTTTCAGCTTCACAAATGACCCCATACAGTTGTTCAATAGCAAAGCTTATACAGCAGCAATATTAAGGCTTTTCTTTTCTCTTTCTTTATTATATCCAGATGAAGCACAGTCTGTAAAGTTTCCAGTCAATCATGTATGTAACACGAACTGAGCAGTGAGTCAGACTTCAGGCCACGGTGGAAGTGAAATTTATTATCCTTATAAAATGACCACAGATTCTGTTGCAGAACGACTGTTCCATTTTTATATATTTGGATTTATTAATACCGAAAATAGCCATGACAAGGAAAATATAGCATAACCTCAGGCATGGTTCATAGTTTCCATACATGATGAGTGCTGACAGATAAATGCTGGCAGGCTGTCTATGAGAAGTTGCTCTGTGTAAATTGCTAGAAAATCCAAACAGGCTCAGGTCGGTCTATCGGTCTGTCTGTCTATCTATCTATCTATCTATCTATCTATCTATCATCTCACAAGATATTAACCACTTCCAGACTGGACCATCTACCTGCCATCATGACCATGCGTAGTTTTGCAATTCTGACAAGTGTCGCTTCATGTGATAATAACTTTAGACTGCTTTACTTATCTAAGCAATTCTAAGACTATTTTTGTTTATGATGCATTTTACTTAATGTTAGGGGTATATTTGGGTGGATATGTTTTACTTTTATTTAAAAAACAATGCCAACAATTTGCAGACATTTTGGCAAAATTAACAATTTTCTAAATTAGAATGTCTGTGATTTTAGGATGGATAGTGATTAGTGTTGAGTGAGCAGGCCGAACACCCCGTGTGCCGTGTGTCAACTGTCCGTTCAAGCAGCTAAGCATGAGGTGAAACGTAATCTTTGTATCTGAATAACATTCTGAAGAAAAGGTACATCTCAGCCATTTTACATAATAT
Organism: Bufotes viridis; assembly: GCA_033119425.1. NCBI lineage: Eukaryota > Metazoa > Chordata > Amphibia > Anura > Bufonidae > Bufotes > Bufotes viridis. The sequence goes on from CM065590.1 coordinate 103,046,983, forward strand.
CTATTTTTATTGACCATGCTGGTATAACCTGGCTATCTCCTGTATATAATTATATATTTATGGCTGGTATAAGTTAGACATCTTCTTATATATAGTGATATGGACCATGCTGGTATAACCTGGCTATCTCCTGTATATAATTATATATTTACGGCTGGTATAAGTTAGACATCTTCTTGTACATAGTGATATGGACCATGCTGGTATAACCTGGCTATCTACTATATATAATTATATATTTACGGCTGGTATAAGTTAGACATCTTCTTATATATAGTGATATGGACCATGCTGGTATAACCTGGGCATCTCCTGTATATATATATATATATATATATATATATATATATTACAGCTGGTATAAGTTAGACAACTTCTTGTATATAGTGATATGGACCATGCTGGTATAACCTGGGTATCTCCTGTATATATAATTAATTATACATGTACAGCTGGTATAAGTAAAATATCTCCTTGTATACGACCTGGGAGTCCATGATGAATCCAGACATTGTCCCCATGCTCTTCCCGAACCATTTCAGTGGTGTTTCCATCCATTTCAGTCATTTTCCTGTGAACCAGACACCCTCCCCTCTTCAGAGCAGGGGGTGCCTGGTTTAATGCTCTGGTTCTCCCACTGACTTCCATTGTGCATCCAGATGTGTTTGGCCCGAGCACCCGAGCACTTTAGTGCTCAATCACCACTAATAGTGATACCTCATAAAGTAGTTATTAACATTCACCACATGTCTACTTTATGTTGGCATAATTTTGTGAATGTCAATTTTAGAAGCAATTTTAAAACTTTGACTTTGAGATGTTTACATAATAGAAACCATCCATGACCTAATTTTAAAAAAATACACCCTTCAAGTTATTCAAAACTGATTATGGAAGCTTTGTTAACCCTGTAGGTGTTCCGCAGGAATTAAAGTAAAATGGAGGCAAAGGTTAAACATTTCGTGTTTTTTGTACAATTTCTATTTAACCCCTTAAGGACACGGCCCAATTTTACCTTAAGGACCAGGCCATTTGTTGCAAATCTGACCAGTGTTACTTTATGTGGTGATTACTTTAAAACGCTTTTACTTATCCAGGCCATTCTGAGATTGTTTTTTCATCACATATTGTACTTCATGACACTGGTAACATTTTGTCAAAAAAGTTCATTTTTTTTGTATAACAAAAAAAACTAAATTTACCAAAAATTTAGAAAAATTAGCAAATTTTCAAGTTTCAATTTCTCCACTTCTATAATACACAGTAATACCTCCAAAAATAGTTATTATTTTACTTTCCCCAAATGTCTACTTCATGTTTGGATCATTTTGGGAACGCAATTTTATTTTTTGGGGACGTTACAAAGCTTTGAAGTTTAGAAGCAAATTTTGAAAATTTTCAGAAAATTTCAAAAACCCAATTTTTAAGGACCAGTTCAGGTCTCAAGTCACTTTGTGAGGCTTACATAAAAGAAACCACCCAAAAATGACCACATTCTAGAAACTACACCCCTCAAGGTATTCAAAACTGATTTTACAAACGTTGTTAACCTTTTAACTGTTCCACAAGAGTTCATGGCAAATGGACATAAAATTTCAGAATTTCGATTTTTTGGCAAATTTTCCATTTGAATCCATTTTTTCCAGGTACAAAGCAAGGGTTAACAGCCAAACATAACCCAATATATATTACCCTGATTCTGTAGTTTGTAGAAACACCCCATATGTGGTTGTAAACTGCTGTATCGCCAAACGGCAGGGCGTAGAAGGAAGGGAACGCCATATGGTTTTTGGAAGGCAAATTTTGATAGACTGGTTAATTTACACCATGGCCCATTTCAAGCCCCCTTGATGCACCCCTAGAGTAGAAACTCCAAAAAAGTTACCCCATTTTGGAAACTACTGGATAAGGTGGCAGTTTTGGTGGTATTATTTTTAGGGTACATATGATTTTTGGTTGCTCTATAATACATTTTTGTGAGACAAGGTAATAAAAAATAGAAATTCTGAAATTTCATCTCCATTTGCCATAAACTTTTGAGGAACACCTAAAGGGTTAATAAAGTTTGTAAAATCAGTTTTAAATACCTTGAGGGGGAAGTTTCTTATATGGGGGTCACTTTTATGGAGTTTCTACTCTAGGGGAGCATCAGAGGAGCTTCAAATGGGACATGGTGTCAAAAACCAGTCCGTCAAAATCTGCCTTCCAAAAACCATATGGCGTTTCCTTCATTCTATGCCCTGTTGTTTGGCGATACAGCAGTTTACAACCACATATGGGGTGTTTCTGTAAACTACAGAATCAGGACAATAAATATAGAGTTTTGTTTGACTGTTAACCCTTGCTTTGTTACTGTAAAAAAATGATTAAAATGGAAAATTTTGAAAAAATAGCTGTTTTGGGACTGTTTTTATTATATTTTTGTGACGGTGTTAATCTGAGAGGTTAGGTCATGTGTTACTTTTATAGAGCAGATTCTTATGGACACGGCAATACCTAATATGTCTACTCTTTTAAATGTATTTAGGTTTTACACTATAATATCCTTTGTTAAACAAACAAAAAACTATTTTAGTATCTCCATAGTCTGAGAGTCATTTTTTTTTTTAGTTTTTGTCCAATTATCTTAGGTAGGGGCTAATTTTTTGCGGGATGAGATTGATGGTTTTAATGGCACTATTTTGGGGTGCATATGACTTTTTGATTGCTTGCTGTCACACTTTTTGTAATGTTAGGTGACAAAAAACTCCTTTTTACAGTATTTTTAATTTTTTTTGCGGTGTCCACCTGAGGGGTTAGTTCATGTGTTATTTTTATAGTTCAGGTTCTTACGGACCCGCCGATACATAATATGTCTACTTTTTATTTATTTATTTAGGTTTTACACAATCATATAATTTTTTAAACAAGAAAAATCATGTTTTAGTGTCTGCATAGCCTAAGAGCCATAATTTTTTTTATTTTTTGGGCGATTTTCTTTGGTAGGGTATTATTTTTTGTGGGATGAGATGACGGTTCTAAAGGCACTATTTTGGAGTGTATATGACTTTTTGATCGCTTGCTATTAGACGTTGTGATGTAAGGTGACCAAAAATGTCTTTTGACACAGTTTTTATTTTTTTACGGTGTTCACCTGATGGGATAGCTCATTTATTGTTTTATAGTTCAGGTTCTTATGGATGCAGCGATACATAATATGTCTACTTTTATTTATTTATTTAGGTTTTACACAATCATATTTTTGAAACAAAAAAAAAAAATCATGTTTTAGTGTCTGCATAGCCTGAGAGCCATGATTTTTTTAGGCGATTTTCTTAGGTAAGGTATAATTTTTTGCGGGACGAGGTGTCGGTTTGATTAGTACCATTTGGGTGTAGATACAACTTTTTTGATCACTTTTATAAACTTTTTTGGGAAGTGAGGTGGGCAAAATTTCAATTTTATCATAGTTTTTTTTTCATGACGTTCGCCGTGCAGGGAAAGTAACAAACCCATTTTATAGATCAGGTCGTTATAGATGCCGTGATATATAACATGTGCAGTGTATTTTTTTTATCAGTGATAAATGTGTTTTTTTGTTTTTACCTTTTTTCACTTTTTTTACATTTTTTTGACCCAGACCCACTTGGTTCTTGAAGATCCAGTGGATCTGGTGTCTGTATAATACAGTACATTATATAATGTACTGTACTGTATTTTTTACTTGACACTTAGTCTGATCAGACTTTTGCCTTTAGCAAAAGTCTGATCAGAGTTCTGTTACCATGGCAAGCAGGACGTGACCTTTGAAGTCTCACTTGGAAATCCAGTGGGCCTGATGGCTATACAGTGCATTGTAATAGTTATCTGCACTGTATTGTCACTATTACTCTGACCTTCAGGGTCTGATCAGGCTTAGATACATTTCAAGCCTGGATGCCTTTGTAAGGAGTCTAGTTGCCATAGTAACCATTGGGCTGCTGCCATTGCAGCGCGGTGGCCTGATGAGGGAGCCCCTTCTCTCTCTTCACTCCATGGATGCCACGGGTGGCTACTGACTTTAGCATCTAAGGGGTTAAACAGCTGAGCTTGGTGCAAGTGCCGATTTTGGCTGTTGCAGCAGAGTGTCAGCTGTATGTTAGAGCTGACACTTGCTGCCAATGGTGGCGGCTCCGTGCCTGAGCCACTGCCTTCACATTAAAGCAAAGGAGCAGAGAGGCAGGACAGTACAAAGGCTGCAGGGGGCAGAATTGGGGCAACCGGGCATGGGGGCACAGAAGGGGTCATGCTTGATTTCAGGCTCTGATCTTCAGAGTGGAGATCATAGCCTGAATCCTGCATTTTCACACTGCTGCGCTCCTTACAGTTACAACCAAATGTGTTAAGGGGTTAAGGGAGATTGAGTGCAGATTGATGGAGGAAAACTTGATTTTTTTTACTTTTAGCACAAGGCCGTAACATAACAAAATGTGAAAAAACTGACAGATTCCAGACTTTCTAAATGCACCATATGCATGGATGGTCAGTTTTTTTTATCATTATTGACATAAAAAAAACAAGTGAGTACTTTTTCTAAGAATAAATGCACAGTATGTGATATATTCAGACAACATTTAATCATTATAAAAAGCTGTTGGCCCATACTGTACAATGTTATTTTTCTTGATTCAATCACTTTACAATGAATGAACATAGCTGGGAATAATATTTCTCATTCAGCATATGGTATAGACTTGGTCTCCGCTTTACACTTATGAAAATCAAATACATTTTCAGAGGTTAATGTTCATTTGAAATCACTAAATAATGAGGGATTAGTCCACTTAGTGCACAATGTCCACCCATGAAGCTCATGTTAATAGCTAAAATCTTATTTTTCCATTCATGAGAAAAGGCTTTAAAAAAAATCCTATTCAAACCATATGCCAACTATAAACAAAAAATAAGCAATTTTGCATTTCAGTCCTCATGGACAATGAATAGTCAAAGCAGCTTTAAATAATGATGAGAAATGGGAGTGTTTCCCTTTCTAAATCCATTGTCTTTTTACTTCTTGGTAGTAGTAAAGGGACAACACAACAGAAGAAAAGGGCAGGTAGGAAACTGAAAGCACAGAAAGACATTAAAAGGGGTTTTAAGGGGGTCAGACTTTACACACAAACGGAGATATATATCATAGCTGGTGCAAAGGAAAGCTGGCTTAGTTGCCCATAGCAACCAATCAGATTGACCTGATTTTCCAAAAGATTTCTGAAAATGAAAGGTGGAATCGGATTGATTGCCATCGGTAACTAAGCCACATTCCTTTGAACTAGTTTTGATAAATGTCCCCAGTATATTTTTAGCCCTGAGTAGTATGAGTGGCTCCCTACTCTAGAGTGTCAGAAAGATAAGATATGCCTAAACTGTAAACATATCCTTTTTTCGTTTGAATAAATGTTCATTGCATGTTTCCTTTTCAGGTTTTTGGACATTATTCATTGTTATTTATACAATTCCACTGTATGCATATACATAGTGGTATCTACCGATACCAGACGGGGAGTGTTCTGTTTCAGTATCTTGCATTGTGTATTGGTATGCTCCTCTCTTCCTCCCCCCTCTGTTTCAGCTTCTACTTGGTTGAGTCTAGCCACTTCCTGTTTTCCCTGTCATGCATTGCTGTTTGTGTGTGCTCTAATCCTGAGGTGATTCTGAGGAAAATCTGAGGTGAATCTGTGTATCTCATCTTCTTATCAAGGAGATTATTAGAGGCATAATTCTTTTTACCATCTGGATTCCCTGCATATCTTGTAATACAATCTCTGAAATAAAAGACTACTTGATTAAAAAAAAAAAAAAAAAAGAAAGATAAGATATGGTCATAGAAAAAGTCTTATGGTCTAGGTTATAATTTAATGTATTGAGTGAACTATATCAGACTTGTAGGATCATTTGACATAGCTGATGCTGACATAGCTGATGAATTAAGTGGTCTGTGAGCATGGTTGGCAAGGAACCTTATTCTGGTACTGTAGCTACATTGGGGGGGTTTCCGACCTACAGAGAAGGAAGAGGTCTGTAATTTGTATTGCAGGTACACTTCAACTGTGAGAGACAGAATCTAAAAAAAAATACAGAAAATCACATTGTATGATTTTTAAATAATTAATTTGCATTTTATTGTGTGAAATATGTATTTGATCACCTACCAACCAGCAAGAATTTTGGTTACCTGTATAAAAGACACCTGTCCACACACTCAATCAATCACACTCCAAACTCTCCACCATGGCCACCAGGGACTAAATTGTAGACCTGCACAAGGCTGGGATGGGCTACATGACAATAGGCAAGCAGCTTGATGAAAAGGAAACAACTGTTGATGCAATTATAAAAAAATGGAAGAAACACAAGATGACTGTCAATCTTCCTCCGTCTGGGGTTCTATCTAAGATCTTACCTCGTGGGGTAAGTATGATTCTGAGAAAGGTCAGGAATCAGCCTAGAACTACACGGAAGGACCTGTTCAATGACCTGAAGAGAGCTGGGACCACAGTCTCAAAGATTACAGTTAGTAACACACTACGCCGTCATGGATTAAAATCCTGCATGGCACACAAGGCCTCCCTGCTAACATCAGCACATGTTTAGGCCCGTTTGAAGTTCGCCTATGTCCATCTGGATGATCCAGAGGAGGCATGGGAGAAGGTCATGTGGTCAGATGAGACCAAAATAGATCTTTTTGGTATCGACTCCACTCGCCGTATTTGGAGGAAGAAAAAGGATGAGTACAACTTCAAGAACACCATCCAAACCGTGAAGCATGGGGGTGGAAACATCATACTTTGGGGGTGCTTTTCTGCAAAGGGGATAAATCGACTGCACGGTATTAAAGGGAGGATGGATGGGGCCATGTATCACGAGAACCTCCTTACCTCAGTAAGAGCATTGAAGACGGGTCGGGGCTGGGTCTTCCAGCATGACAATGACCCCAAACACACAGCCAGGGCAACAAAGGAGTTGCTCCGTATGAAGCATTTCATGCTCCTGAAGTGGCCTAGCCAGTCTCCAGACCTGAACCTAATTGAAAATCTTTAGAGGGAACTGAAACTCAATGTAGCCCAGAGACAACTCCGAAACCTGAAATATCTGGAAAAGATCTGTACATAGGAGTGGGCCAAAACCCTGCTGCAGTGTATGTATACTTGGTCAAGAACTAAAGGAAATGTCTGACCTCTAATTGCAAACAAAGGTTTCAGTACCAAATATTAAGTTCTGTTTTTCTATTGTATCAAATACTTATTTCATGCAATGAAATGCAAATTAATTATTTTAAAATCATACAATGTGATTTTCTGGATTTTATTTTTGGATTCTGTCTCTCACAGTTGAAGTGTACCTAGGATAAAAATTATAGACCTCTCCATTCTTTTGTGGAAAAACTTCCAAAATTGCCGGTGTTTGCCATACTTGTTTTCCCCACTGTAGGTACCGGTTTTTGTCCAGCTGAAACCCAGTGCTCTTTTTAGGCCGAATCCATTGAACTCCAGCAGGCTGTTCCTCTTCCAGAACAGCATGTAGAACACCGTACCTCACCGCAGGTGTGAAACTAGCCTAAGATCTACAGAATATCAACAGTCCTTTAAGCTTTAGTCTATAAAGAACCAGCTTGAAAGCCCTATCCTTTTCCTATAGTATACCTTTGTATCACCCACTAATTAAGACAGGCTCGATTTATCATACTTTCTGGCATCAAAAAGTCTAAAAAATAGGGCTTTTCAGATTTTTGTGTACTCGCTTGCGCAAAAATTAAGCAATTGCGCAAAATGTTGCAACTTTTTTGCAATAGCACAACATTTTGTGCATTTTTACACCACTTACTCCAGTTTTGTATTGTGGGTGGAAGAGTGGGTGCGGTTAACTATGTTAGTGAGTTTCACTCCAGATTTATCATTGAGACTTTTTCTTTTAAAGTCGCAATCTGACTCCAGGAGGAGGGTGGAGTAGGAAAACTGAAGTAGCTTCTCTAGACAAGTGTTAGGTTTAAGGATAAAACACATTTATCAAGTAACATGAGATATTTGATAAATGTGGCATAAAGTTCTCCAACGCAGACTGAAGCAAAAATGACTTCAGATTTTCCCCTCATGATAAATTCCCCCCAAGTGTTATACCCAATCCTCATTAGAATAGCTGTAACATCTCCTCTCCCAAGTTCCAGATCTGCTTCTTCTTAATAAATGTATAACATCTACAGACAATAAAGGAAGTACTTTATTCTGAAGTATAGACAGCACATCCTCCTAAGAGGTTTACTGGCTGGAGAGCAGAATCCTCAAGTCGCATAGCTTAAGTGGGCTTTTTTGAAATGACAGTTTATAGATGGTGCTAAAAGGGACCTTACAAAATAAATAACGTCTTTATCCATGTGATAGAGTGTTGGCATTCTTATACTTTACTGCAAAGACAATCAGATGTGCTAAGACTCTTGACAGGGAGAGAGAAAATGCATATCTCTTATTTGTCATAATCTCTGTCATATTTAATACAAGAAAATATAATTGCATATTTGGAGAAGCAAGTGCTAATAATGAGATGCTGCTGCTCTGCTCTAATATGTTTGTGGGATGGATAATAGAGTTGTATACTAGCAGAGACTGCTCAGCCGATGATGTTTTTTCAGTTCTAAATTCATCTATGCAGAAAACAAATATTATAGTAAAAGTATAAAAATATTTAAGCTACAGTCAAGGTGCGTATAAATAATATGTGACGGATAGGGTTTATGTTATACAAAATTAGCATGGAGAAATGGGTCTACATAAAAATGGAAAGTTCTCTCAAGTATAATGAAGATTGGGTGTTTGAATTCCAAATCAATAGACTTGGTTTATCCTAATGTGATTCTCCTGGTGAAGAATGTCATAGAATATATTGAAGAATGTTGTAGAACATATACATATTTAAATATGTAAAGAGAGTGAATGGGGTGGAACAGGCACTGAACCTGAGGCTGCAGAGAGGAATGGTTAATAGAACATTCTTACTGAGCCTTACCCGGAGCAGGCGCAGAAGGTGAGGCTGAAGCCGTCTCACCGATGGTTAGGGCACACAGGTGCAGTAAGAATGTGGCCACTGGGAGTGCCGGTGAAGGTATCCCGCACATGCCCAGTGGCTGCTAGTGAGGCTGATGCCCATAGCTTTCTATTGGGCATGCGCGGGATCTCAGAGCGTCGGGGACAGAAGCTGCCGCCCAACGAAGTGAATAATGATGAGCTGGGTGGCTCTTGCAAGCGGCGGTTGGGGCGCAGCTGAGCATAAGAGAAGCAGAGACACCGCCCCTTGGACACAAAGTCAGGATGTTCAACCAGGTTATAAAACTTGATTTTACTGCATTTATAAAGGTGGGAAGAGGGTATACAGATATGTTTAGAATACTCATTACAAGACCTATGTCTGCCTATATTTAGCTCAGAATGCTTATTGGGCCTGTCAGTGTCCCTTTACGCTCAAGAGCCGGTTTTTACCTCCAAAAGTGTACCACCCAGTGGAGACATTTTTTAATCTTGTCCAACGGAATTTATCTACACTTTTAGGGAGATTTCAACAGGGTGATTTTCATATACATCAGAATGTGACTATAGAAGAAAGAAATGCCCTGTCCCAATTAGTGGAAGATAAATCTTTCATTTTTAAGCCTGCGGACAAAGGGGGAGCTCTAGTGGTCCTCGATAAATTATATTATGTCTCTGAAATTATGGAACAGCTGCAGGACAGGGAAACATACCGTGTTCTGCAGTCAGATCCCACAAGCCAGGTTAAACATATGTTAACAATTTTGGTTGAACAATACAAGGAGAATGGAACAATAGATGCCAAGTTAGGCGATTATTTGATCAATCAATACCCTATCATACTGGTACAGGCCATGAGAAGTCTGCTTGACAGGAGTACACATAAGGAGGAAGAAAAAACGTCTTTCTTTCCCTCTTGACTATTGTCCTGGAATATAATTATTTTCTGTTCCAGGACACGTTCTACAAACAGCAATGCGGGACCGCGATGGGTTCGAACGTCGCACCGCCATATGCAAATTGCTAAATGGCACAATTCGAACAGGATTTTATTTATTCCAATCTGCTTTCCATACAATGTTGCATTTTTTTACGTCGATTTATCGACGATGTATTCAGCATATGGCGGTGCGACGTTCAAACACTTTTGCAATTTACTGATTTAATCAATTCAGTGTGGCCAGAGTTAAAATTTACTCTACATTTTTATAGGGATCGCATCTCCTTTCTTGATACTTGGGTCATTGGGGTGAAGGTAATAAAGTGGACACTTATTTGTATACCAAAGATACTGATCGTAATAGTATACTTTTCTATACCAGCAATAACCCGACCACTACAAAACAATCATTACCATACTCTCAATACCAGCGGGTGAGATGCATTATGGCCGACCCTAAACAGTGTGAAATTAGACTTGATGAAATGACTGCCAGGTTTAGAGAAAGAGGATATCCCTTACATTTGCTACAGGAACAAAAAGATAGAAATTCAAATGTGGTTAAAGAAACCAAAAAGCCCTGCATACCCCTTATTGTAAAATACCATCCATGGGTGCATAAAATCAGAGCAGTTGCAAACAAACATTGGCATATTGTCTGGGAATCTTACCCCACGATTGAGGAGTTCCAGAGTCAACCTATGGTATGTTACAAACGAGCGGAGAATATCCATGATAAGATTGTAAGAGCTGACATAGGCAGCGACAGGAGGGACTTGAAACAATCGGTTCTTGCCACTCCAAGACAGGGAACTTTTCCCTGCCTTTGATGTATACATTGTTCTAGTGTCATCAACGGCTCTTTATTTACTCACCCACGTTCCGCAGAACAGATCCCTATAAGGGGTTTCTTTACCTGTGACAGTAATTATGTCATATAAATTTTGAAATGCCCCTGCGGACTTCTTTATGTAGGAGAAACTGCCACACGAATGAACACTACTCTTTATAAGCTGGAGTCACGTAGGGCTGCACGTCACTCTGCTGCTGTTAGTATAGAGAAAGGTTGCTGCCAGTGCTCCCAGGGAGAGATTAGGAAAGAAATCTGTTGAACCTGGTGGTATGAAATCTTCAAGCTACAGCAATTACTGAGGGAGGGTGCTACTGCAATCCTACATTTTTGTACCCAGCCCTGAGCCCAGTGATACTGTAAAGTGTTTTTTTTTTTAAATTCATCTGTTACTGAGGTGGGGGTCGGCAGCCATTTTAGCCACAGCAGTGTCATTGGAACTGCATGTGACCTGCATGTGTGCCAGCCTGCCAGGAACATCAGTCTAATCCTTTTTGGTAGCTCAGTGAAGGAAAAAATAATTTTTTCTGGCAGGTCAAGTCCCTTACATTACCTTTCGTATAATTTAGGGGTGATATAGTCCATTTCTGTAGTCTGGGGTAAAAATATGTATTGGGCTATAGAGCACTTGTGCATAGAATGCACCAAAACGTATTTTCAATTTCAGCTGTGAAATAGTGCATCTGTGTATTTTTTTGAAAAAAAGAGCGGTATTCCTGGTCCACAAAGCAGTTTTAAATACGCCGCCCAAATACCTATTTTACATTTCTGCAGTGAAATAGTGCCTCAGTGTATTTTTGGGGAAAAAAGCGAATTTTGGGGAAAAAAGCTGTGTTCTTGGTCCACAAAGCAGTTGTGCATACAGCGTACAAATACCTACATTTAATTTTCAGCCATTAAATAGTGCATTTGTAAATTTTTGGGGAAAAAGCCGTGTTCTTGGTCCATAAAGCAGTTATGCATACAGCGTACAAATACCTATTTTACATTTCTGCAGTGAAATAGTGCATCAGTGTATTTTTGGGGGAAAAAGTGGTATTTCTGGTCCAAAAAGCAGTTGTGCATACTGCGTACAAATACCTATTTTAAATCTCAGCACTGAAATAGTGTATTAGTGTGTTTTAGGTGTGTTCTTGGTTCACAAAGCAGTTGTGCATACAGTGTACAAATACCTATGTTTAATTTCAAGCCGTTAAATAGTGCATTTGTGAATTTTGGGGAAAAAAGCCGTGTTCTTGTCCACAAAGCAGTTGTGCATACAGCGTACAAATACCTATTTTACATTTCTGCAGTGAAATAGTGCACCAGTGTATTTTTTGGAAAAACAGCGGTATTCCTGGTATACAAAGCAGTTGTGCATACAGCGTACAAATACCTATTTTACATTTCTGCAGTGAAATAGGGCACCAGTGTATTTTTTGGAAAAACAGCGGTATTCCTGGTATACAAAGCAGTTTTAAATACACCGTCCAAATACGTATTTTAAATTTCAGCACTGAAATTGTGCATTTTTCTGTTTTGTTGAAAAAAAAGCCATATTCTTGCTTCACAGAGCAGTTGTGCATACAGCGTACAAATACCTATTTTCAATTTCTGCACTGAAATAGTGCATTAGTGTTTTTTTGGGGGAAAAAGCTGTATTCTTGGTCCACAGAGCAGTTTTCAATAAACCGCACAAATACCTACATTTAAATTTCAGCAGTGAAATACTGCATTAGTGTATTTTGTGGGAAATAAACCCGTATTGTTGTTACACAGAGCAGTTTGGCATAAAACGCACAAAAACATATTTTTAAATTTAGCAGTGACATACAGCATTTCTGTAGTTTGTTACAATAAACACTAGTTTTGTGCTACAGAGCAGATCTGAGGCCTACCCTGTATTTCAGTCATTTAAAGTAACCTTTTGAACTCAGCATTTACATAGTTGGTTGCAAACATACTGGTTTTGTGGTAGATAGCACATGTGCGGTGTACGCTGCCTTTCTGACAGTCAAATAAAACCATTAACTTCTGTTTTTACATTGTTGGTTTGAAAGTGAAGTAATTGTATTGAATTGCTCCATTACACTGTTGTGTGACCTAAAGAAATGCATTCTGTTTATGACACAGGCACTGCCCTACTGCATAGTGAACTTAATTGTTGACTATTGGTAGAGTTGAGCGAACACCTGGATGTTGGGGTTCGAGAAGTTGGGCCGAACTTCCTGAAAATGTTTGGGTTCGGGATCCGAACTCGACACGAACTTCCCCCCGAACCTGAACCCCATTGAAGTCAATGGGTACCCGAACTTTTGGGCACTAAAAAGGCTGTAAAATAGCCCAGGAAAGGGCTAGAGGGCTGCAAAGGGCAGCAAAATGTAGGTAAATCCCCAGCAAACAAATGTGGATAGGGAAATGACTTAAAATAAAATAAATAAAAATTAACCAATATCAATTGGCAACTTGGAGGAGGAGGAGGTGGAATAGGAGGTTGGGGTGGCATCAGGTGGGAATGCTATGGGAGTTGATGTTCTCATCACAGCCAAAAAGGATTCATGTCTGACTGCAGTGCCACAGGCCTCATTCACAGACTCAGGGCCAGGGCACCCACAAAGAGGAGAGCGGTCCCGTAACAGCAACACAGGCCTCAGGTCAACCTGCAATGGAACAGGCCATTATCATTTATGTAGGCCCCAGACACCCAGACAATGAGGCGGTCATTAGACAGTAAAAAGAGTTAAATGTCTGCCACCAAGACAGCAAGCAAGTACGTGAAAGTTAGGCCCCTGACACCCAGACAGAGGAGAGAGGTCCCATAGCAGCAAAAGAGGCATCATGTCACCCACCAACGGAAAAGGCCACTTTTAGTTATTTAGGCCCCAGCACCCAGACAGAGGAGAGAGGTCCCAAAACAGAGAATCAGGCTTCATATCACCCACCAATGGAGAAGGCCACTTTCAGTTATTTAGGCCCCTTGCACCCAGACGGAGGAAAGCTTCATTCAACTTTGGGTTGTCCCACAAAATAATGGTAAAATTAAAAAAAGAGGATTCAATAAAGAAGTTCCCTGGAGTACAAGAATATATGGTTAAGGGGAGGTAGTTATAAATGTCTATTCTGCACAAGGGATGGACAGGTCCTGTGGGATCCATGCCTGGTTCATTTTTATGCACGTCAGCTTGTCCACGTTAGCTGTGGACAGGCGGCTGCGTTTGTCAGTAATGACGCCACCTGCCGTGCTGAATACACGTTCAGACAAAACGCTGGCCGCCGGGCAGGCCAGCACCTCCAAGGCAGAAAAGGCTAGCTCTGGCCACGTGGACAATTTGGAGACCCAGAAGTTGAATGAGGCCGAACCATCAGTCAGTACGTGGAGGGGTGTGCACACGTACTGTTCCAACATGTTAGTGAAATGCTGCCTCCTGCTAACACGTTCCGTATCAGGTGGTGGTGCAGTTAGCTGTGGTGTGGTGACAAAACTTTTCCACATCTCTGCTATGCTAACCCTGCCCTCAGAGGAGCTGGCCGTGACACAGCTGCATTGGCGACCTCTTGGTCCTCCTCTGCCTTCACCTTGGGCCTCCACTTGTTCCCGTGACATTTGGGAATGCTCTCAGTAGCGTGTCTACCAACGTGCGCTTGTACTCGCGCATCTTCCCATCACGCTCCAGTGCAGGAAGTAAGGTGGGCACATTGTCTTTATACCGGGGATCCAGCAGGATGGCATCCCAGTAGTCCGCACACGTTAAAATGTGGGCAACTCTGCTGTCGTTGCGCAGGCACTGCAGCATGTAGTCGCTCATGTGTGCCAGGCTGCACAAAGGTAAGGACAAGCTGTCCTCTGTGGGAGGCGTATCATCAACGTCCTCCGTTTCCGCCGAGCCACGCACCAGTGATGGGCCCGAGCTGCGTTGGGTGTCACCCCGCTGTGAACATGCTTCATCCTCATCCTCCTCCACCTCCTCATCCTCGTCCTCCTCTTCCTCCAGTAGTGGGCCCTGGCTGGCCACATTTGTGCCTGGCCTCTGCTTTTGCAAAAAACCTCCCTCTGAGCCACTTCTAAGAGACTGGCCTGAAAGTGCTAAAAATGACCCCTTTTCCTCCTCCTCCTGGGCCATCTCCTCTTCTATCATCGCCCTAAGTGTTTTCTCAAGGAGATATAGAAGTGGTATTGTAACGCTGATAACGGTGTCATCGCCACTGGCCAGGTTGGTGGAGTACTCGAAACAGCGCAACATGGCAGACAGGTCTCGCATGGAGGCCCAGTCATTGGTGGTGAAGTGGTGCTGTTCCACAGTGCGACTGACCTATGCGTGCTGCAGCTGAAACTCCACTATGGCCTGCTGCTGATCGCACAGTCTCTCCAGAATGTGCAAGGTGGAGCAAGGTGGGCACGTCGCATATGAGGCGGTGAGTGGGAAGGCCAAAGATACGCTGTAGCGCAGACAGGCGAGCAGCGTCAGGATGTGAACGACCGGAAGCGCGCACAGACGGCCTGCACTTTATGCAGCAGCTCTGACATGTCGGGGTAGTTGTGAAGGAACTTCTGCACCACCAAATTCAGCACATGCGCCAGGCAAGGGATGTGTGTCAAACCGGCTAGTCCCAGAGCTGCGACGAGATTTCGCCCATTATCGCACACCACCAGGCCGGGCTTGAGGCCCACTGGCAGCAACCACTCGTCGGTCTGTTGTTCAATACCCCGCCACAACTCCTGCGCGGTGTGGGGCCTGTCCCCCAAACATATGAGTTTCAGAACGGCCTGATGACGTTTACCCCGGGCTGTGCTGAAGTTGGTGGTGAAGGTGTGTGGCTGACTGAATGAGCAGGTGGAAGAAGAGGAGGAGGAAGCCGAGTAGGAGGAGGAGGCTACAGGAGGCAAAGAATGATGCCCTGTGATCCTTGGCGGCGGAAGGACGTGCGCCAAAGAACTCTCCGCCTGGGGCCAAGCCGCCACTACATTTACCCAGTGTGCAGTTAGGGAGATATAGCGTCCCTGGCCGTGCATACTGGTCCACTTATCTGTGGTTAGGTGGACCTTGCCACAGATAGTGTTGCGCAGAGCAAACTTGATTTTATCGGATACTTGGTTGTGCAGGGAAGGACGGCTCTCTTGGAGAAGTAGTGGCAGCTGAGAACAACATACTGTGGGACAGCCATCGCCATCAGCTGTTTGAAGCTGTCTGTGTCCACCAGCCTGAATGACAGCATTTCAAAGGCCAGTAGTTTAGAAATGCAGGCATTTAAGCCCAGGGCTCGAGGGTGGGTAGGTGGGAATTTACGCTTTCTCTCCAATGTTTGTGAGATAGAGAGCTGAACGCTGCCGTGTGACATGGTAGAGATGCTTGGTGACTGAGGTGGTGGTGTTGGTGGCACATCCTCTTTTTGGTGGGCGGCAGGTGCCAACATTCCTCCCGAGGCGGAGGAAGAGGGAGCAGGGGGAGCCTGAGTGAGTTCCTTGTTTTTAAGGTGTTTACTCCACTGCAGTTCATGCTTTGCATGTAGATGCCTGGTCATGCAGGTTGTGCTAAGGTTCAGAACGTTAATCCCTCGCTTCAGGCTCTAATTGCACAGCGTGCAAACCACTCGGGTCTTGTCGTCAGCACATTGTTTGAAGAAGTGCCATGCCAGGAAACTCCTTGAAGCTGCCTTTGGGGTGCTCGGTCCCTGGTGGCGGTGGCCAGTAGCAGGCGAACTCTCTTGGCGGCAGCTGTTCTGCTTTTGCCCCCTGCTCCCTCTTTTGCTACGCTGTTGGCTTGATCTCACCACTGCCTTTTCCTCTGAACTCTGAAAGTCAGTGGCACGACCTTCATTCCATGTGGGGTCTAGGACCTCATAGTCCCCTGCATCGTCTTCCAAACAGTCTTCCCTCTGACCTCCTGTTCGGTCTGCACACAGAGTCTTCAAACAGCATAAGAGACTGCTCTATAACTTGAGGCTCAGACAGTTTCCCTGATATGCATGGGCTTGGTTTTCAGGCGCCACCTGTGCGCTTTCTGCAGAAGACTGGGTGGGAGATAATGTGAACCTGCTAGATCCACTGTCAGCCACCCAATCGACTAGCGCCTGTACTTGCTCATGCCTTACCATTTTTAGAACGGCATTAGGCCCGACCAAATATCGCTGTAGTTTCTAGGAGCTACTGGGACCTGAGGTAGTTGGTTCACTAGGACGTGTAGCTGTGGCAGAACGGCCACGTCCTCTCCCAGCACCAGAGGGTCCACTAACAACACCACGACTATGTCCGCGTCCACGTCCCTTACTAGATGTTTTCTTCATTGTTACCGTTCACCACAAAAAGAAAAAAATTATTTGGCCCAATGTATTGAATTCAAATTCAGGCCTTTTTTTACAGGCACCTAACACTATCTGGCTATCTATTTATGTACCGTATTACACTAATCCAGGCACAGCAGTAACCACAGATTTAGTGGAATATCAATTGTAGGCCTAGTATTTAGGCCCAGGATGAAAGGTATTCTTTTTACGGACAGATTTACACTTGGCCTGTAACAGCTGGAACACCAGATTTTAGTATTGCTATTTTGGCAATTGAATTTAACCCCAGAAAATAATATATCCTTTGACGGACACTATTAAACTTGGCCAGCCACTGCTGAGACACCAGATTTAGGGGATTGCTATTTTGGCAATTGAATTTCACCCCAAAAAATAATATATCCTTTGACGGACACTATAAAACTTGGCCAGCCACTGCTGGGACATCAGATTTAGAGGATTGCTATTTTGGCAATTGAACTTCACCCCAGAACAAAATATATCCTTTGCCGGACACTATGAAACTTGGCAAGTCACAGCTGAAACACCAGATTTACTGTATTTCTATTTTGGCAACTGAATTTCACCCATGAAAATAAGAAATCCTTTGACGGACACTATTAAACTTGGCCAGCCACTGCTGGGACACCAGATTTACTGTATTTCTATTTTGGCAACTGAATTTAACCCTAGAAAATAATAAATTATTTGACGGACACCATTATACTTGGCCAGCCACTGCTGGGACACCAGATGTACGGTATTGCTATTTTGGCAATTGAATTTCACCCCAGAACAAAATATATCCTTTGCCGGACACTTTTAAACTTGACCAGCCACTGCTGGGACACCAGATTTACTATATTTCTATTTTGGCAACTGAATTTAACCCTAGAAAATAATAAATCCTTTGACGGACACCATTATACTTGGCCAGCCACTGCTGGGACACCAGATGTACGGTATTGCTATTTTGGCAATTGAATTTCACCCCAGAACAAAATATATCCTTTGACGGACACTATTAAACTTGGCCAGCCACTGCTGGGACACCAGATTTAGGGGATTGCTATTTTGGCAATTGAATTTCACCCCAGAACAAAATATATCCTTTAACGGACACTATAAAACTTTGCCAGCCACTGCTGGGACATCAGATTTAGGGGATTGCTATTTTGGCAATTGAATTTCACCCCAGAACAAAATATATCCTTTTCCGGACACTATTAAACTCGGCCAGCCACCGCGGAAACCACTGATTTATGGTATTGCTATTTTGGCAATTGAATTTCACCCCAGAACAAAATATATCCTTTGCCGGACACTATGAAACTCGGCCAGCCACCGCGGAAACCACTGATTTATGGTATTGCTATTTTGGCAATTGAATTTCACCCCAGAACAAAATATATCCTTTGCCGGACACTATGAAACTTGTCCAGTCACAGCTGGAACACCAAATTTACTGTATTTCTATTTTGGCAACTGAATTTCACCCCAGAAAATAATAAATCCTTTGATGGACACTATTAAACTTGGCTAGCCACTGCTGGTACACCAGATTTAGGGGATTGCTATTTTGGCAATTGAATTTCACCACAGAAAAAAATCTATCCTTTGCTAGACAGCAGACAGTATTACACTTGGCTAGCCACAGCTGGAACACCAGATTTAGGGGATTGCTATTTTGGCAATTGAATTTAACCCCTCAATAAAATATAGAAATTTCTATCCTGAGTTTCTAGGGGTGACAATAAGCACAGCCATGCCCCTGATGTAGGATATAGCAAAAAAAAAAAACTACTATTGATGGATTGATGGACTTGGTGGAAGCTTGTGCTGGTGCACCACAAGACACAAAATGGGCGGCAATCACCCCATAAAAAAGTGACAGAAAAACGCTCTGTGCAGCCTAAAAACCAGTGAGCAATTAACTAGCAGAAGTTGAATTATTCACAGCTGTAGATCGATCACTTCATTAGGTGTTTTTGCTGAGTTTTGCCTGCAAAATCACGCCCTCTCAGCAGCTGCATCCTCTCCCTACACTAATCAGAGCAGAGTGACGTGCGGCGCTACGTGACTCCAGCTTAAATAGAGGCTGGGTCACATGCTGCACTTGGCCAATCACAGCCATGCCATTAGTAGGCATGGCTGTGATGGCTTCTTAGGGCAAGAAGTAAAACGCTAGCTGATCGGCTGCTGTGCAGCCTTTCATAAAGCGGGAAGAAATCGCCGAACAAATGAACCGAACCAGAACTTTTTTTGAAAATGTTCGGATGCGTGTCCCGAACACCCCAAAATTCGGTACGAACCCGAACTATACAGTTCGGGTTCACTCATCCCTAACTATTGGCAGTTAAATGCTGCAGTCTCTTATGCTTCTTGATGACTCTGCTGGCAGGGTTCCCCGGGCCATAACCATAATCCTGCCCCAGAAGTGGAAGAGATTGAGTGCACGGATGCCCAACCACTTAGGTTTGAGGATGGGAACAGGGGAAGACCTTCGGCAGCACGTCTCTGATGATGACGAAACACGGGTGCAAACCACTGCGGCTTTCTGCGGTGTGCAGACAGACAAAGAGGGCAGGGGTGAACACTGAGTGGAAGATGATGTTGAGAACAATGAGGTCCTACATAGGTGACATTGACCGAAAATGTGAATAATCCTCTTTTAAATTGTTGTGTGCAATATTACAATTTTTGCTGGGTACAAACCCCTGCTCTGCATAGGTGACAGTGACCAAAAATGTGAGTAATCCTCTTTTAAATAGTTGGGTGCAATATTACAATTTTTCCGGGTACAAAGCTCTGCATTGCATAGATGACAGTGACCAAAAATGTGAATAATCCTCTTTTAAATTGTTGGGTGAAATATTACCATTTTTGCCAGGTACAAAGCCCTGCATTGCATAGGTGACAGTGACCAAAAATGTGAATAATCCTCTTTTAAATTGTTGGGTGAAATATTACCATTTTTGCCAGGTACAAACCACTGCACTGCCTAACTGTCAAGGAACTCACAATTGGGGGTTACATTCTTGCATGACAAAAAGCCTTTTTGGGCTGTGAAGCCAAAGGTACTAGTCACCAACAACATGTTTTTTTATTTTTTATTTTTTTTATAAATTGCTGTAGACCCCAAAAAATTGGGAAAATATAAAAAATAAAACAAAGTGTAAGTGCATGGTAGTATAACAATCGTTTGGTGAGGCAGTTATACATGTTTATTCTGCATAAGGTACAAACAAGTCCTGTGGGATCCATGCCTGGTTCTTTTTAATAAACGAAAGCTTACCCACGTTGGCTACGGACAGGCTGCTGCACTTGTCTGTGATAATGCCTCCAGCCATGCTAAACACACGTTCAGACAATACAGTGGCTGCAGGATAGGCCAGCACATTTGACTGCCCCCCCCCCCAGTAATTTTTGCGCAACCGCTTCCTTTAATGCTGCCATTCCTGGGGCTACTAAAGATCGCTCTCTCAAACCAGGCCCAGCAGCTGTTCCATCTGCTTTCTACACTGTCTATACTGCCACTGTATATAATTTAATTAAATAATACTGTTGAGGGGGCCCTGACAAAGTCTTTTAGTCCTCCTCCTCCTCCTGGATGGGCCCCTTCTAGTTCAGGGCACCAAAGCAGTAGTTTCCCCTGCTTCCTCTGTAGCTGATGGGCAGACCCATTAGTCAGCCACCATGTTGCTGAAATGCTTCCTCCTGCTAAGACGTTGCAGATCTGCTGGTAGTGCAGGTTGTTGTGGTGTGAGGACAAAGCTTTTCCATATTTCGCCCATGAGAGCCCTGCCTTCTGAGGTGTTGGTGGTGACCCGGATGCGTTAGCAACTTCTTTCTCCTCATCCTCTGCCTTCACCATGTGCTTCCACTGAGTCCCCAGTGTCAGGTGTGAATGCCATCAGCAGCGTGTCTACTAGCGGGCTTATCTTCCTATTACACTCCAGTGAGGGAATTAAGGATGGCACGTTGTCCTTGTAACAGGGATTCAGCAGGGTGGCCACCCAGTAATCAGCACAAGTTAGAATGTGGCAGTAACTGGGTGGTCGTTGCGCAGGCACTGCAGCATGTAGTCACTCTTGTGTGCCAAGCTTCCCAGAGGAAAGGACAAGCTGTCCTCTTTGAGGGAGGTGTATCGTCCTCCTCATCCTCCAGGACTGTGCCCTGGCTAGACAATTGTGTTCCAGACCAGGGCCTGTGTTGGTGCAGGAACCCACCCTCTGAGCCACTTGTATTTGGCTGGCCTTAAGTTAAGGATAAGGCGTGTATATAGTTTTGTTTGCTTACTATATATAGTTAGTTTAGCTGCATTGTAGTTATTTTAATATGATTTTAAGTAAATTTGTAAATAGTTTGTTAATGGTTTGAGTGAAGGGGGGGGGGTGTTGTGTGTGTTTGTTTAACTGAATTTATTTTCACTGTCTGGTGTTCAGCAATTTCTGCACCCCAAATTCAGCACATGTGGCAGGCAGGGAATGTGCGTCAAACCAGCTAGGCCAATACCTGCTATTATATTTTGCCCATTAGTGCACAACACCAGGCCGGGCTGGAGGCTCAGTGGCACCAACCAATCATCGGTCTGTTGTTCCATGCCTGTCCACAGCTCCTGCGCGGTGTGGGGTTTGTCCCACAAACACACAAGTTTTAAAACACCCTGCTGTCATTTCCCCATGGCTGTGCTGCTGTGGGTGGTGAAGGTGTTATGCTGAGCGGATGATGGGGTAGTAGAGGAGGAGGAGGAAGCCGAGTAGGAGGTAACAGGAGGCAAAGAGAAATGCCCTGCAATCCTCCGGGGCGGAAGGACATTCGCAAAAATGCTATGCGCCTCAGGCCCAACCGCCACTGCATTTACCCTGTGTGCTGTTAAGAGAGATATAACGTCCCTGCCCATGCTTACTGGTTCATGTATCGGTTGTTATGTGGATCTTGCCACAGATGGCGTTGCGCAGTGCACACCTGATTTTGTCCGCCACTTGGTTGTGCACGGAAAGGGATGGCTCACCTGCAAAAGTAGTGGTGGCTGGGATCCATGTACTGTTGGACAGCCAGTGCCATAAGGTTTTTAAAACTGTCCACCAGACAGAATGACAGCATTTCAAAGGACCAGAAATTTTAAAATCAAGGCATTTAGAGCCAGGGATTGCGGGTGGGTAGGGGAGTACTTCCTCTTTCTATTTCTCTCCAGTGTTTGGGAGATCGACAGCTGATAGCTGAACACTTCCATGGGATTCAGGGGAGATGCTTGGTGACGGTGCCAGATGTGGTGGCGTTGCCACCACATCCTCTGTTTGCTGGGTGGCGGGTGCCACTGTAATTCACTTGGGCTCAGTTTTAGAACTTTTTTATTATTTTTCTGTATTTTATGTTATTTTAAGTCATTTCCCTATCCACATTTGTTTGCAGAGCATTTACCTACATTTTGCTGCCTTTTGCGGCCCTCTAGCCCCTTCCAGGGCTATTTTACAGCCATTTTAGTGCCCAAAAGTTCAGGTCCCCATTGACTTCAATGGGGTTCAGGTTCGGGGTCAAGTTCGGGTTAAGTTCGGATCCCGAACCCAAACTTTTTTGTGAAGTTTGGCCAAACCCGTCGATCCCGAACTTCCAGGTGTTCGCTCAACTCTAGAGAGGCATACTGGATCCATATATTGTGTTTCACTAAGACACGGGAAGTGTCGAAACACATCACAAGGGAATATATGCAACAATAAACATAGTCATTGAAAATTACTGGAAGTGAGCGCCGGTCTATTATTACCAGTGCTACATGGGATGCCGATCCTAGGACGCGAGCACCACATGATCGTACCTGCATTGCCGACCTACTTGAACACAGTCATTAATAGAGTTGCCGGACTGCTCCTCTTATTGGATATAGGAATCACCTATGACAAGGTGAGTGGTAGAGGAATGCGTCCATTATAACCGAGTGCACGCTAATAGGGAATTTAGATAAGGGGGCGGGAAGCCCTGGCCAGTAAAAATGGGACAACCGAGGCAGTAAAAATGGGACAACCGTGTTAGCAGCTCCGATACCCCTAAGGACGCCATTAGTGGCGAAACATATCGGGGGAGCTCTGTTTCTTATTTTAAAATAGCAGCGAAAACGATCAGAGGGACGTACTGCAGACGTCCAGGAGAACTGATCCAGACAGGGAGGTGATGTGACAAAAGAGTTTAAAAAAGGGGATAGCCATAAGAAAATAAATACGAGAAGGAAAGCACATGCAAAGTCTCCTCAAATAGAAAGCAAGGAAGGTCAAGTTGGGAACTTGTATAGGAAAAAAAGGTCAGAGTGGCAATTTAGTTACCACAAGAAAGATAGAAATAGATACAAAGAAATACTATCTTTCCATCTGCAGCTACATGGAGGGTATGATTGTAAATACCCCTTTGTAAAGAATTTTGGAGACCATAATTGATCATATAAAAAATTATCACATCCCACTGCCAAACAAAAACGCAGCTTGCGAGTTTTAACCATTTATAGGGTTTCCTTTTTCTGATTTTATTAGGAGAAATAATAAAAGCTATTTTTTTTTTTTAATAATTAAGGCCATAAACAGAAATAATATAGCCTTCAGCTATTCATTGTTATATATTCTAATACCTGAATCACATTACTAAAATGTTATTTTGACAGATATTTCTTATGGAGACATCTTTTGTAATGATTACTTTTTCATCAATGATTGCACAGTGGCACCAGTTCTGCTGCTTGTAACTGGTTGTTTCCGTTTACATTGTAGAAGAGGACCCTACATCCAGTATGTATGGACACAGATAGCTTTTTGCATATTATTTGGTGATATATTATTTCACTGTAGCTGAATAAGTAGAAACTACTGTACCTACATTTTCAACTTGTCATAGTTCTGCTAGTAAAGTAGGTACAAAGTGTTACCACATTTCTGCAAGCATTACTGATGTTATATAGAAATACAGTTGGTACTGCTCCACTGCTGCAGTTCCTTATATGATGAATGTCTTAACGTTGTGGTCACTTTGGGATAATATGCGTTCTGATTCGAGACGCACTGTATATTCCACTAATATAGTCGCTGGGCAACTAAAAAGTAATTTGCCTATACTTCAGTAGAATAAGAACCACTATGAGTGTATCAGTTTTGCCCGCGCTTGCTGATGATCACCTACCCCCTTCCTTCATGTAATACTATTGCTATTATGTTAACTTACAGTTAATTGTTGCACAGTTCCAAAAATGAAATGAATAAATATAAATAAAGTATTCAAAAGTATTCCACTATTGTCACCTGCCTTTTATTTGTTGTATTAATCCTGTGGTGTTTGTCTCCTTGTGGTAAGCTGCGATGCTTGATCCTGCTTGATTTTTTCTTCGGCTTCAGCATGTAGCGATGCTTCGGCCGGCGGCGTTCACTAGTGTCTCAGAAGTCAACAGGTTTCCTGGAGCGCTGGTGTGATGTCATACTTGTACAGAAGCCTTGGTGGACCAAAAAGAAATCCAACATGTTTCGGAGACTGCGGTCTCATTCGTCCGGGGTACTTACATAGTGGAAAGGGATAGCTGAGCAGCAGCTGTACATGTTATATTAGCACATGTAATACGTGGCAAAGAAATATAACCCCTGAACTGTTGCCATGTTATATTTTGTGATACTGGGCAGTGCCACTGGGCAGTTATCATTTGTGTAAAATATGAGATAAAAGTAGCTACTGTACAGTTCTATGTAAGATGCCTGAGTTTTGTTAAAATCTGTGATTAATCAAGAGGCTTTCCATTTGAGGCACCAGAGCAAGATATGTATTTTTTAATATGGTTTAGCATCAATGGCAGTAAAATACTGTCAGCATTTAATACCTGGGTGTCAAGCTTCGGTTTGAGAGGGAACAGGGATTCAGGCCTGAGAACTAGGGAAGCAAGATAGACACCTCCTAGTAAAGCCCTAACCAAAATACTGACTGACTACCAGTATGAACAGACCCCAGGTAGCTGTGTTCACATACAGGAATACCTAGAGCCCTATCTAGCCCTATAGGATCCTGGTACTAACGGCAGGGACGAGACTACCTGTTCCTCCAAATGGAAGGACGAACAGGAGTCTCCTTCAGGCCTAATTCAAATAACATAGAAATGTAACACACAGAACCCAAACAAAATACAAAAAGGGAAAGGAAAATCTTAACTTCAAATGGGCTATGGCAGCACCAGAAACTCCACCGAGCTCCACACACCAGCTATCCACAACTGAAACTGAAGCTATAAACCACACAGCATTGTGGGAGAAGCAACAATAAATAATGAAGGTTAAATTACCACATTAGCAACACCTGAGGCAAGGGGTGTGGCCATTACCAGAAACAACACAGACACCTATTGATCCACAAGGAAAACCTCTCAGATCAAACCACGTGTTGCCAGTCTCAATGATCTCCTGCCACCTGTCACGGGAACGTCCATGACACTGGGTGACAATGAGACCTCTTACTTGTGGGATCACTATATTCTGCCTAGGTTTTACTGTAATTACGTTTTCCTGACTTGTTAGCAAGAACCAGGCATAAAGGGTGTAATCCAGTAGAAAAGCCTTCACTTGTATGACCCATCCATTCTATTTATTGCTTTCCATTAGTCACCCTACAAAAGGACCTTGCACTATGATAATGGAAACTATCTGATAGCTGCTGCCTTCCATATATCTATTCAATGAAGTCATTATTTTCCACCAAGGAACATGATTACCACTTTAAAATGCAGATACTAAACGCTCAGGTCTGGGAAAGGAGGGAAATCAGTAGCATATTCTTGATTAAGAGGGCTTAATGTGAAGCCCAGATACACCACATATGAGACATTATATTTCACTAGGGACAAAATAAATATACATTTTATATTGAAACTAGGCTTAAAGAGGATCCATAACCTCTGCTGAAATGTCTGCTTCAGAAACTACAGTATGTGCATTCCCCATAAAATAACAATTCTGGAGCATCTATTCTTATGACTTTATGTTTAATTATTCCTTTATTATTTCTATTAGAAGTTATTTATGAATTGCTAGCATTCTGGGACTTGTAGTTTCAGAACAGCTGGAGTGCCAGAGGTTGCTGATCCCTGGTCTATTGCTACTGGTTCATTATGAATTGAAAAGTACAGAAAAAGATACAAAGCATCCTGCACGATATGATAACTAAATATGCGGATGTACATGGCAACTTTTATTTGTGTTCATCAAGCAACCAATGAGAGGAGGAGCGCGCACAGCTATATGTACCACCTAATCAAAGTCGCATGTGGGATAGGCAGGGCAAAAGTGCACAAGAATGCTACTCCCCAGATAATAGGAGCGCATGCCACTCCTTCAAGCACATAAATTTATCAAAATATGCGACTATCCCGCATGCGACTTATAGGTACATATAGCTGTGCGTGCTCCTCCTCTCATTGGTTGCTTGGTGCACACAGAGGTAACAAGGGGCAGCACACTATATGTGCAGGGTCTGCTCCTGAATGTAGATGCCCAATGGCATAGGTAGGTTTAGTGTAGGACCTGCCTGACTGAGACCACCTTGATGTGGGTAGACAGGCACAGATTTGTTTTGATCAAAATATATTGGCTGAGTCTCAGATTTTATCACATCAGAGTGAGGGCTTAGTTCATACATAATGTTTGCATGTTTTCCGTGATTTATTTTTTTCATTAGGAATTGGTTCAGTACAGTCTACTAAACATTAGCTCATTGGTCCCAATGGTATCCTACACTGTGCATGGGAGACCAGAGCAATGTTTTATTTTTACATTTCCAAAACTGCAAGACTAGATTCCTCTGGCAGAGACGGCTGTAGGACCCCAAAGTGGATGGTAACCCATTAATGTCTTTTTGCAAGCTATAACAGATGTACTAAATCCCTTTATCTCTTAATGTATACACGGCTTGGCTACTTTTGTTTGCCTTGCCATTTCCTCCATCTGCTTCATCATATGGCAGTGCACAATGAATTTTTTGGTCAGCAGCTGTTTTCCCTCTCTGTGCCAGGTTTCTGCAAGAGTCACAGCAAAGCAAGGAACACAGGAGCGTTTACCACCTGACACATGATACGAATATACCATAGACAAACATTATAGCCTAGTGTCAAAAGAGAAGGCAGTTTATTAAGAGGTGTCACAATGTATTTTAGTGGTCTGACACCTTAATGACACTACTATTATCAACTCCCAAGTACAGACAGTATCAGTTTGTCACATATCAAGTGTGGAATTAATTAACTGCTATCAGCTAAGAGGTGAGAAGACCAGACCCTGACAAAACAGAGACAGTGATAATCAAAGGAATAAGATTCCTAAGTGGTGCTGTGTCAATTTATGTTTTGTAAAATTATGGACTAAGATTGAATGGCAAACTTTGCCTTTTGTGATAAATGGCACAGGATAGTTCATTGTCATAGTAAGTCCATGGTGAGACACTTGCCACCATACCTTACTTTTCTTGGTGTCTACATTGAATTCCATACAAGAGTCAGCACCCAGCTTTACAGTGATTAATAAGGGTGAATTCACATGTGACTAATTTGTTGCAGAAATTTCTATAACACAAAATCAGCATTCACTTGTGTCTGTAGCGTGAAGGCAGGCACGGACTGGCCCACAGGGGTACAGGTGAATCCCCCGATGGGCCCCTGAGTAAGGTGGGCCCCTAGTCTCCCACCCCTTGCACAAGTGGCACATAACACAGTAGACTTACTGCACTACATACATATATTCAATGTACAGCACCTCAATCAGCCTATGTTCATATAAAAAAAAATTGATAGATTATCAAATAAACTCCCCAGTTTATTATTATAGACACGATCAGAGCTGAGATGACTTCTAGGAATAGAGGAGAGCTAACCAGTAGTGTTGAGCGCGAATATTCGAATAGCGAATTTTTTTAGCGAATATTGGCACTTCGCTAATTCGCGAATATTTCGAATATAGCGCTATAAATTCGCTATTTCGAATATTCGTTTTTTTTGTTTTTTTAGTTATATTTTTCTTTCCTCTTCCCAACAGTAGTTCTTACCTGTCCTGAGGATTCCTGGCTTCCTGGCTGCTCTAGTCAGTGCCCATTGCCACTTCTGCCGACTTCCGTGCTCATGGAGCGTCCCCATCCATGGGAACGTATACTAAAATGTACTGTCGGATTTGAGGAATTACGTTGAAATCGCAATGCGATTAATTCAAGTTATATTAATCGCATTGCGATTTCAACTTAGAGCTGGGTTTATAATGGGTCAGCTTGCTAGAATGAGCGAAGTTAACGAATATGGAATATAGCAGCACTGCTAAGTTGAATTCGCAATGCGATTAATTTAACTTAAAGTAATCGCATTGCGATTTCAACTTAGCACTGCTAGTGCCACTGCTATATTCCATATTCGTTAATTCTAACCTATGTAAGATAGCAGTGCTAAGTTGAAATCGCAATGCGATTACTTCAAGTTAAATTAATCGCATTGCGAATTCAACTTAGCAGTGCTGCTATATTCCATATTCGTTAACTTCGTTCATTGAATCGTTAACTTCGTTCATTCTAGCAAGCTGACCCATTATAAACCCAGCTCTAAGTTGAAATCGCAATGCGATTAATATAACTGAATTAATCGCATTGCGATTTCAACGTAATTCCTCAAATCCGACAGTACATTTTAGTATATGGAGATGTTCCCATGGTGATGGGGACGCTCCATGAGCAGAGAACTTTATGGTTGGCTTGGTAGAATTAGCGAATAGCGAATATGACGAATGTATTCGTCATATTCCTCAAAACGAAGATAACGAAGTATTCTACATCTTCGTTTTAGCAACCTATTCGTCAACCTCGCTAATTCTAGCAATCAAATAGGAAAGGTTGACTATAGAGACAGCTGTGTTAAATTACGCTATGCGATTTTTTTTTTTTAATAGAATAATTATATTACTTGATATAATTATTATAATTATTCTATTTATTAAAAAATATATATAAATAATCGCATAGCGAATTAAACACAGTTGTCTCTATAGTCAACCTTCCTATTTGATTGCTAGAATTAGCGAGTTGACGAATAGGTTGCTAAAACGAAGATGTAGAATACTGCGTTATCTTCGTTTAGAATATGACGACTACATTCGTCATATCCGTCATCTTCGCTATAATTCTAGATATGAAACCAATAGGAAAGTAGCCTTAAGTTAAAATCGCAATACGCGATTATTTAAATCGCATATTAATCGCGGTAACTAGAATAATGACGAATATTCGATTTCGACGAATATGAAACGAATATTCATTCGAATATTCGCGAATGTCGTCGAAATCGAATATGGCACCTGCCGCTTATCACTACTAACCAGTGTCCTCTTCTCCCCAAAACCTATCTTCTCAAAGTTGCAGCAGGGACCCCCATATTCAATCATCTGGTAGCATCTTGCAGCTATGTGAGCAGGTAATATAGGAATGTATTCGTATTGTGGGCCCCCAAAATACATTTTACTGGTGGGCCCTAGGTACCCCAGTCCGACACTGCGTGAAGGTTTAGGTTTAAGTCCACCTTAAAGGTTGCTTCTGCTGTACAACTCTCAGAAATACCATAGTAAGTGTCATGTACAATAAGTGTTACGTAAGCACGGCTGACATATTCATTTGTGATGTACAGGTTGCCACTATTTACATAAATTGCTCTCCCCACTGGAGCTCACAATTTACAGTAATTGTCAAAAAATCAGGTACACACTTGCGCAAAAGTCATAGAGAACCAATTATCCTGGCAGCATATTTTTAAAGTGGGATGTGGGAGGAAACCAGAGCACTACAAAGAGGAAACTATATTAACATGGAGAGAATACACAAGCTCCATGCAGATGTTGTCCTCGATGAAATTTGAAAAAGGTGCTATTATATCTTTTATTATATCGATATCATACCTGGTTAAGTGAGTGTCTAAAAATTCTGATCCAATTTGGAAACATTAGCAGTCCAATTCAATTTGGGACTGAATATATTTGACCTGAATCTAAAGTTCTCTGATTGCCTGGAAAAGTCTGTCTTTCCCTTTTCCCTCTTTGTCTCTACCTCGCTCTCTCTTTCTCTTGTTTTTTTGAAAAATTTGGGTCAAATTTCCAGATTTTAGAAAGGATTTGCTTATCTCTAATGATACTTTCCTGGGCCAATGGCTGCGCGAGTACTCAGTGTCAGCCCCGCACCAATCTGATATTAAAGACCTATCCTGAGGATGGGTTATAACAAGTTCTGGAAAGCTCCTTTAAAATCAGCTCTTAAATGCTCAAAGCGCATTCCCTTAAAGGGATTCTGTCACCACCTATAAGCCCTGTGAGCTAAAGATATGCTCATGTCCAGGGTAGCATTCTGATTTCTAAGGTGGCCTTAAAAAAGTTATTTGTGGCTTTATTCTGTGAAAAAAATGGTTTTATTAACCTGTCAATCATTGAATTAAGGTGCCCAAGGGGAGGTCTGTGGATGCATGGTGCCCAGCGCCGCATTCCCATCGTTCAGCGCCGCCTACTACTTCTCAGTGCCGCCTCTCACTCCTCCCGCTTTGAGATCCCGCGCGTGCGCACAGCGCAAGATGAAGCCGATGCCAGCAGTCCGCACAATCGCATCAGGCTGTGCCTGTGTGCACGCGTGGGATCTCAAAGCGGGAGGAGGGGGAGGGAGGGACAGGCGGCACTGAGGAGTAGTAGGCTGAGCTGAACGATGGGAAGGTGGCGCTGGGCACAAACAGCGATGGGTGCGGCCGGGCACCATGCATCCACAGACCTCCCCTTGGGCACCTTAATTCAATGATTGACAGGTTAGTAAAACCTGTTTTTCGCAGAATAAAGCCACAAATGGCTTTTATAAGGACACCTTAGAAATCAGAATGCTACCCCGGACATGAGCATATGTTTAGCTCACAGGGCTTATAGGTGGTGACAGAATCCCTTTAATATTAATATGTTAATAAAATATATATATATATATATATATATATATATATATATATATATATATATATATATATATATATATATATATAGTTGAAACCAGAAGTTTACATACACTATATAAAAAGACACATATGAATGTTTTTCTCAATATCTGACATGAAATCAGAATAAACCTTTCCTGTTTTTGGTCAATTGGTCAATTTTGACTTTGCAGAAAGTAATAAAATGCCTCAAAACATTCTCTCTCTCTCTCTCTCTCTCTCGCTCTCATTATTCTGGCATTTGGCAAATAATAATGATAATTATGGTAATCCTAATTGCCTAAAAACAGGAAAGGTTTATTCTGATTTCATGTCAGATATTGAGAAAAACACGCGTACAGTATGTGTCTTTTTATATAGTGTAGGTAAACTTCTGGTTTCAACTGTATAATGCTGCTGAGTAGTACTCTTGTGTAATTGAATAGCTGCGTGATAAATACAATATCACCACTTCTTTTATACTGAGTTTAGTCATCCAATAGTTCTGTATTATATCGGCATCAGTATATTCTATATATCTCTATTATATGACATGCATACTTATGGAGTACCAGACTCCTTCCTCAGTGGTTAAATGGCGATTAGAGATGAGCAAAGTTTTCAAAAAGTCAGACTTTTGGTCACATGACACATTTAACCTATTTATGACCGAGCCTAAAAAAGGCCTCAATGTCCAGGCAACTTTTTGCGATTTTGTGCTCGTGGTGGTTTAGTGACCCTAGCTTTTTTATTTGTCGAGATTTTTTTTACTCGACACTTAGGACTTTTTATTAGAATGTTTTTTTCAGAGATTTTTTTATTCCTTTTTAGGTTTAATTATTATTAAAAAGTAATTATTGCAATGGGTTCCCTATATTGTGAAGGTCGTTTCCATATATAACATGTATAGGTTTGAGCGAACGGAGTAACTACCGTGACAGTTTCTGTTAGCGACTGCATTTTTAATTAGTTTTTCTTTTTTTTTTTTGTATTTTATATTTTTTATTTTTTTGCCACATAATATATTCCCCAGGAGGTCATTAACCCCTTAAGGACGAAGGGTGTACATGTACGCCCTTGCGTCCTGGTACTTAAGGACCAAGGGCGTACATGTACACCCTGTGTTTAAACTGCTACTGCACCCGATGTGGGCGCAGTAGCAACATGGTTCCTGCTGATGTAGATCAGCAGGAACCATGTTCCTAATGCCGAGGGTCATGTGACCCCCCGTATCGGCGATCGCTGCAAACCGCAGGTCAATTCAGACCTGCGGTTTGCAGCGATTTCAGCTATCTCTGATTCCCGCGGTCTGTGACCGCGAGGATCAAAAGTTAATGCCCCAAAGGTGATTATTTTAACCCCCTGCATCCCCCGATCTTGTTATGGCGGCGGGGTGCAGGGAGTGGTTGCGGCGGCGGAGGCGGTGCGGGAGGCGGCGGTGCGGCAGGCGGGATCGCAATAGCGATCCCCCGCCCGCCTCCCTTATAATAATTCCCTGGTGTCTAGTGGTTCTATCAGAGTGCCAGCACATTGCTGGCACTCTGATAAAGCGGCTGGCATCTGTGCTGCAGATGCCAGCCGTTTAACCTTCCTTACAGCGGTCCGGACGGACCGCGGTATGAAGGTGTTAACAGGGAGGAGCTCCCTCCCTCTCCCATCGGGGGCTGCTGTGCCTATGCAGCCCCCAGGATGGGATCGCAGAGGAGGGAGCTCCCCTCCCTCCTATCCATCACCCACTGCTCTCTAATGGCAGTGGGTGATGAGCTACCATGGCAGCAGGACGCTTTCAGAAGCGTCCTGCTTGCCATGGTATAGTAACTCTGGTCAGACTTCTGCTAAAGGCAGAAGTCTGACCAGACTATGATAAGTAAAAATACAGTGCAGTACACTATATAGTGTACTGTACTGTATTATATAGACACCAGATCCACTGGATCTACAAGAACCAAGTGGGTCTGGGTCCAAAAAAAATGTAAAAAAATAAAAAAAAACATAAATCACTGAATAAAAAGTAAAAAAAATAAAATACACTACACATATTAGATATCGCCGCGTCCGTAAAAAACAGCTCTATAAAAATATCACATGAATGAACCCCTCACGTGAACGCCATAAAAAAAAACAACCAAAAATGGTGTAAATAAGCCATTTTTTGGCACCATACATCACTAAAAGTGTAATACCAAGCGATCAAAAAGGCGTATGCCTCCCAAAATAGTACCAATCTAACCGCCATCTCATCCCGCAAAAAATGAGCCCCTTCATAAAACAATTGCCCAAAAAATAAAAAAACTATGCCTCTCAGACTAAAACATGATTTTTTTTGTTTCAAAAATGCTTTTCAGTGTTAAATGTAAAAAATTTAAAAAAGTAGACATATTGGGTATCTCCACGTCCGTAAGAATCTGCTTTATAAAAATATCACATGACCGAACCCCTCAAGTAAACACTGTAAAAAAATAAAATAAAAACTTTGTCAAAAAGCCATTTTTTGTCACCTTACATTACAAAAAGTGTAATAGCAAGCGATCAAAACGTCATATGACCCCGAAATAGTGCCAATCTAACCGCCACCTCATCCCGCAAAAATTATACCCAACCTGAGACAATCGCCTAAAAACTGAAAAAAATATGGCTCTCAGACTATGGAGACACTAAAACATATTTTTTTGTTTCAAAAGGATATTATTGTGTAAAACCAAAATAAATAAAAAAAGTATACATATTGGGTATCGTCGCGTTCAGTAACGACCTGCTCTATAAAAATATAACATGACCTAACCCCTCAGGTGAACGCCGTAAACATAAAAAATAAAAACGTTGTAAAAAAGTCATTTTTTGTCACCTTACATCACAAAAAGTGTAATAGCAAGTGATCAAAAAGTCATATGCACCCCGAGATAGTACCATTCAAACCGCCATCTCATCCCGCAAAAATGAGCCCCTACATAGGACAATTGCCAAAAAAAAAAAAAAACTATGGCTTTCAGAATGTGGAGACACTAAAAATAATTTTTTCAAAAATGCTTTATTATGTAAAACTGAAACAAAAACCCCAAAAAGTAGACATATTTGGTATTGTCGCGTCCGTAACAACCTGCTCTATAGAAATAGCACACAATCTAACCTGTCAGTTCAATGATGTAAATAACAAAAATACAAAACTGTCCCAAAACAGCTATTTTTTGCAAATTATCCATTTTAATCCATTTTTCCAGTAACAAAGCAAGGGTTAACAGCCAAACAAAACTCAATATTTATTGCCCTGATTCTGTAGTTTTCAGAAACACCCAATATGTGGGCGTAAACTGCTGTATGGCCAAACGGCAGGGCGTAAAAGGAAGGGAACGCCATATGGTTTTTGGAAGGCGGATTTTGCTGGACTGGTTATTTGACACCATGTCCCATTTGAAGCCCCCCTGATGCACCCCTACAGTGGAAACTCCAAAAAAGCGACCCCATTTTGGAAACTACGGGATAAGGTGTCAGTTTTGTTGGTACTATTTTAGGGTAAATATGATTTTTGGTTGCTTTATATTAAACTTTTTTTGAGGCAAGGTAACAAAAAATTGAAATTCCGAAATTTCATCTCCATTTGCCAATAACTCTTGTGGAACACCTAAAGGGTTAACAAAGTTTGTAAAATCAGTTTTGAATACCTAGAGGGGTGTAGTTTCTTAGATGGAGTCACTTTTTTGGAGTTTCTACTCTAGGGGTGCATCGGGGGGCTTCAAATGGGACATGGTGTCAAAAATCCAGACCAGCAAAATCCGCCTTCCAAAAACCATATGGCGTTCCCTTCCTTCTGTGCTCCACCGTTTGGCCTTCCAGCAGTTTACGACCACATATGGGGTAATAAATATTGAGTTTTGTTTGGCTGTTAACCCTTGCTTTCTTACTGGAAAAAATGGATTCAAACGGAAAATTTTCCAAAAAAATCGAAATTCTGAAATTTTATCTCCATTTGCCATTAACTCTTGTGGAAAACCTAAAGGGTTAATGACGTTTGTAAAATCAGTTTTGAATACCTTGAGGGTGTAGTTTCTAGAATGGGGTCATTTTTGGATGGTTTTTATTATGTAAGCCTCACAAAGTGACTTCAGACCTGAACTGGTCCCTAAAAAGTGGGTTTTTGAAAATTTCTGAAAAATTTCAAGATTTGCTTCTAAACTTCTAAGCCTTGTAACGTCCCCAAAAATAAAATGGCATTCCCAAAATGATCGATACATGAAGTAGACATATGGGGAATGTAAATCAATAACTTTTTGGGCGGTATTACTATGTATTATAGAAGTAGAGAAATTGAAACTTGGAAAATTGCTAATTTTTCAAAATTTTTGGTAAATTTGATATTTTTTTATAAATAAAAATGAAATTTTTCGACTTAATTTTACCAGTGTCATGAAGTACAATATGTGACAAAAAAACAATCTCAGAATGGCCTGGATAAGAAAAAGCGTTTTAAAGTTATCACCACATAAAGTGACACTGGTCAGATTTGCAAAAAATGGCCTGGTCCTAAGGTGAAAATGAGCCCGGTCCTTAAGGGGTTAAAAGACCTCTGGAGGGCACAGACTTTTTTTTTGTTTACTTTTTTTCCACTGTTTCCACTGTAACTGGGGCATCCACATTAGCCCCAGTTACAGGGGAAAAACATCCCCCTGTGGGGTCATTACACACAGGCAGAGCGCATCAGGGTCTCTTTAGACCCTACAGCTCTGCTCCTTCCCCTGCAGCTCTGCCACATGCGCTTATACAGTGCTGTCCTCCTAGCACAGGAGAAGGCAGAAGCCGTAATAAACCGCTCCTGTCTTCTCCTCAGAGTCCCCACTGTGTCTCACAGCCGGGACCTGACCTACTCCTGCTAGATTGCAGTAGCATGAGCCTTAGGCCCAGCACTGATCAGCGCTGGGATTAAAGCACTGCCTGAACGTTTATATACGTGCTATCTGCACAGGGTATGTGCAGATAGGACGTATATATCCAGTGAGCAGCCGGGAAGGGGTTAAGTACCAGAAGAGATTGGATAACTCACAAATAAAGTAACCAATAAGAATATTACCGTCACTATAATTTACAGCATGTACCTTTTTAAAAAGCAAAAGAATAAAAGAGTGTGGAGAGGGTGTCAGCAGTAAGCTTGTGTTGACATCACTGTTTATTTTGCCCTTCTTCTCATCTGTCATAAGAAGAACCCCCAAAAAATTGATCCTGTGTTTTCAGCATCCACCTTCACATGCATTTGGTCAGCATTTGGTCAGTAATCCATCAATATTGCTAAGAAAAAAACTAAACAGGAGTGGAGATGACATGTTATTGGAAAGTGTGCATTGTCTTCTCATCTTGTGTAGCCTGATCCAGATCGGCAATGAAGTCACTCTGTTAATGTATTATACAATTACTGTCGACTCCTTTATTGCAATATATTTTAATTTTATTTTTACGCATTCACATTTTTACTTGTCATTTTAAATATGTTAATATATTTTTATTGAACTTATGGTCTATTAAACTATACTTTATGCGTGTATGTATATTCATT
The DNA here is from genome assembly GCA_033119425.1 of Bufotes viridis. Lineage (NCBI taxonomy): Eukaryota > Metazoa > Chordata > Amphibia > Anura > Bufonidae > Bufotes > Bufotes viridis. The sequence continues at coordinate 103,083,589 of CM065590.1, forward strand.
GTGATTACCCTGTGGCCACATAGCCAGCCATCAATCCAGTATTCAGTGTAACTCCATTATTGATTTTGGAGAAGTCCCTAATTGCCAAAATAATGGTTTCATCAATTAAAGGCACCTATATAAACAGACTCTCACTGCATTCTCACTGCTGTTACCACTGAGGAAGGGACATGTGTACGTCCCGAAACGCGTCTGGGCCATAACAGTAGTGAAAGTTTAAAGACGTAAAGTTGAAAGAACAAATTACACTCCAAGGATAACAAAAACTCCAATGTGGATACCTACTGTTGGTACCATTCAGATATCCCCTGAGACAGCCGGAGCAACTATCAGCTATAGCCCATGTCACGTGGTACGCCACGGCAGATGATGTAAAGGACCACGTGGGACGCCGCGGCAGGTCCTAGAAGGGCGCGAGAGAAGATACACGGACGGCCCAAGGTTTTCTAAGGAGTGCTAAAGTGCCGATACTTCTGAATATATATAAGGGGAATTATCTGATTGATTTAGAGAGCGTTCGATTTGTATGGACATATGATTAAGTCCAGCATTTTCAGTTGTTACCGCGATTATTACACATGAGAGTAATGAACTAGATGTGCGGGCTGGACACAGCATTTGAACTACAATTATACAGTGAAAGTGAAGGATATCCAATTTGCATTGGGTATTTATACCCTATTGAATGGTCTGGACTACTACCTTATCAAGTGGCTACTATATTGCTATTTTATATTGAATCTTATGATACTTTCTTATAGATGGGTTTGAATGTTTTTTATTAATGTCATTGGCGCCGATAAATTGATTCTGGTGCATGTATTACTATGAATTTTGGCATTTTAAAGTGGTAAAGGTATAATTGACTATAGGAAACTTATGTGCTATTAATAAAGATGTTTATACGATTCTGGTCTGTGGTCACGATATACTGAGTGCCTCTCTACAAATTATTGGTTTGTCTTCTGTGTTTTGTATCCACTCCTGCTTTTGGGTTTCTAATCATATCCTGATGAAAAATAGGGACTGTGTTATACAGGACTTATGGATGCTCCAAAGACAGGATCTGTTGTATTTATAATTTTTCCATGCTTCTGATAGATCAGAAGAAGAGTATAATAAATAGTGATGTCAACAAGGCCAAACAGGGACCCATCACAGAGTGGGGAGGGTGGCAACCGCATGAGGAATCAACATTGTTGTCAGTCACAGGGTGGTGAGGTGACAACTGTATGAGCAGTCAACACAGTGGCCCAGTTATAGAGTGTTGAGTTAGCAACCACATGAAGAGTCAACATGGTGGTCAGTCACAGAGTGGTGAGGGTGGAAAACGCATGAGGAGTAGTGGTGAGCGACAGTGGCAATATTCGAATTTGTGATACTTCACAAATATTTGGTAGAATATGCACCATATATTCACGAATTTGCGGTTATTTTCTTGATTGCGAAAATCTGCAATGTACTATGTGCGTATTATACGCGCAATACACTATAGCTACATTTTTCAAGCTGCTAGAAGTTTCCTGAGACTGGAGAAAATGGTTGGCACGGCAGAACATTGCAATAGCTTTATATGCAGATACAGTGCTCTAATATATTCACGATTGCACAAATCGGCAATTAATGATGCGCATATTTTTTTGCAATATGGGCAATTTCACATTATAGCAGGTCTGATTACATATTAGTGATTGGTGCACTACGTATTGTTGTGGACTTGTGACATCACAGCACTATGTATCTAGGTATGGACAACCTATCACATGACCTAACACCCTGCACAGTTACACTATATCACAATCTAACCTACACTGACTATCTCCCACTAACTATCTGCATTATATATATAAGCTAACTAACTAACTAACTTACTATCTAATGTAATGTGACACAGGAAAGCAGAGAGCACAGAAATGACACTGCTGTCTCTCTCAGAACTGTAATATACTGCAGAAAATGGCTGTGGGGAGGTTCTTATATGCTAAAGGTTTAGGCAACTTTCCTATTGGTTGCTAGGGATGTTGATAAGCTCAGACAAAGACATTGCAGCCTTCTCATTGGCCCACAAGCAAAAAGGGAGGTTACTGATGGAGAAAAAGTAGAATATTCGAAAATACAAATATATATCACTATATTCTAAATATTCTCAAATTCTCGAAGTCACGATATTCACGATTCGAATAGTCGCGCCCAAACACTAATGGGGAGTCAACACAGTGGCCCAGTCACAGAGTGGGAGGAGGGGGGGCAACAGCAGTCGCAGTAACAGCACAAGATGGTGAGTGGCAGTAGGAGAATATGGCAGCAGAGGCAGAAGGTGTGTGGCATCAAGTGGGTGGCAGCATCAGAATAGTGGGTGAAGCAGGAAGTCAGAAGAATCGGGTGACTGTTGACAAAGTTTGGGTGTGGCACCCAGAATTATCTAGTCTGATGCATTAAGCACTGGTGTGTGGAAATCCTGGCTGATTAACGCCTGATTCATCTTCACAAAGGTCAGTCTCTCCACATTGTGGGTGAAAAGGCGAGTTCTCCTTGGAGTAACTATGCTTCCCGCTGCACTAAACACCCACTCTGATGCCACACTGCTGGTCGGGCAGGAAAGCTTGTCCAGGGCAAACACGGTCAGTTGCGGCGACAAATGAAGTTTGGCTGCCCAGTAGTCCAGGGGATCTTGGATGTGGGGTGGCAGGGTGCAGTCCAAGTATGCCACCTCCTGCTGGGTCAGGTTCTGCTCCATGTCTTGCTGCTACTGCTGGTGGGTGGTTTCTTAAGTAAGCAGGTAAAGAAACGTGCCCATTACAGACTCCATACTTAAGTTGCTACTGAAGGAGCTGGTTCTGCTCCTGCCCCCCCCAACCCCACCTCCTCCAGCAGCCGCGACAGTGGCAAATAATCGCAGAGGGCTTTTCCGCTAAGAACTTCTTGAGGAGGGCTCAGGTGGGCGTGAGATGTAGGCGTCATGTCTCCTGTCCCCTGGCCAGCCAGATTTATCAGCATCTGCTCTGACCAGGAAGTGAAGGAGTGGAATGACCTTGTTCATCCTGTAGTCTTGGCGACTGACAAATAAAGTGACCTCCTCAAAGGGTCAGAGCAAACGGCAGGTGTGACACATGGATCTGCCACTGGCTGATGTCCAAGTTACACAGGGGAGTGCTCCTGACGGCCTGTATAATCAAGAAATCGTTTACGGCCTTTCTCTACTCATATAGTCAGTCCAACATGTGGAGGGTGGAGTTATAATGGGTGGAAATTTCGCATATCAGGCGATGTTGGGGAACGCTATTCTGCCTTTGCAGCTCAAGGAGGGCATGCTTTGCAGTTCTAAGAGTGGCTGAAGTGCATGCAAAGTTTCCTAGCCATTTTCAGGATGTCTTGCAATTGGATTGAAAAATTTAGGAACCATTTCACAACCAGATTAAAGACGTGCGCTATGCAGGGTGCATGGGTCAGCCCTCCTTGATGCAGTGCAGACACAATGTTCTTCCCAGTTTTCAGTGACCATGGTTCCAATTTTAAGTTCAGAGGAGACAGCCAGGATTTGATTTCCTCTTGAAGGACACAGAGCAGTTCCTCCCGGTTTGACTCTGTTCACTCAGGCAAACCAGGTGCAGAATAGCATGACACCACCATACTCTACACACTGAATTGTGCCTGCAGTGGAGGCTGAGGACAAGGTGGAAAATGAGGAGGCAGAGGAGGACTTTGGTGCAGGACTCACAGCTTGAGAACATAGAAGCAGCTGAGCCATCACCTGGATAAGTTGTGGTGTGGCTGAGCAGGAACCAAATTTACCCAGTGGGCCATAAAGGACATATATTGTCCTTGACCGTAGATACATCTCCACACATCAGAAGGCCATGAACTTCAGCAGACACCGACCGGCTCAAGTACTGGCCCACCTTCTGTTCAACATATGTGTGCAGGGCTTGTACAGCCTTTTTGGAGTAGTAATAATGGCTTGAGAATCTCCACCTTGGCTCGGCACAAGCCATCAGTTCTCTTAAAAGTGCAGAGTCCACCACATGGAAAGGGAGGGACTGTAATACCAACAACTTGGCCAGGAGCATGTTCAGCTTCTGCGCCGCTGGATGAGTGCACTCATACTGTTGTCTTTTTGCAATCGCCTGAGTGATCGATTGCTGACGAAACAAGTGACTAAGAGGAGGAGGAGCAGGAGCATCAGGACCAGTAGATGATGGGAAGGAAACACAGCTCCCTTCTGGGGAGGTGGTGGAGCCTTGACTGCAGGAGAAGAGGTTCAGGCCATTGGGTGATGCAGCGATTGCTGCGTCAGGCTATACAACTACATTAGCTCCACGGTTTTCCCAGGCCACTTTATGGTGACGCTGCATGTGTTGATGCAGGGCCGCTGTGTCAACATTAGCACCCTGGCCACGCTTCACCATCTGCCCACAGATTCTACAAATCGCCAGGCTGATGTTCTCAAACCGCCAAGTGGGGCATTTTCCCCCCACCACTCCATGCTGACTACCTGCTGCCGCTGCCTCCTTCTGTAAAGGTAGGCTCCTGCATAGCAGAAGGTCTACTCTTGGCACGTTTTGTTCCAGACCTCACACTGCTGCCACCCTGCTAACTCACGGCCATGCTACCATCCTGCTGGCTCAGCTGCTGCCTCATGTACCTTTTCACCCGGCTCACACGTGTGATCGGCTACTGTCTGCATGTCACTGATGTCACCCTCACCAGTCTCAGGGCCACATGCCTGACTTCTTGCAACACCAGCTCCCACGCGACTCTCATCATTGCTACTTGCCCGCCTACCGGAGGAAGCAGACGATCTCTCCTCCACATCTTGGCTGGCCAGTAGCTGCTGACTGTCCTCTAGAAGTTCATCCTTGCTGAAAAGCGGACCCAAACCGACGTCATACAATACTTGGTGCAGTGTGTGATGCATGTAGTGCAGTGTGTGCTGTATGTGGGGCATTGTGAGATGTGTGTGGTGCAGTGTGTGGTGTATGTGGTGCAGTATTTGATGTATATAGTGCAGTGTGGGATGTATGTGGTGCAGTGTGTGGTGTATGTGGTGCAGTGTGAGATGTATGTGATGCAGTGTGAGATGTATGTGATGCAGTGTGAGATGTATGTGATGCAGTGTATGATGTATGTGATGCAGTGTATGATGTATGTGGTGCAGTGTGTGATGTATGGGGTGCAGTGTGTGATGTATGTGGGCAGTGTGTGATGTACGGGGTGCAGTGTGTGATGTATGTGGTGTAGTGTGTGATGTACGGGGTGCAGTGTGTGATGCATGTGGTGCAGTGTGTAGTAAACGCAGTACAGGCTTTTATAGCCAAGTGGTAAAGAACAGGGAGGATTCGCCGTATTGGACTAGGCTTTATCACTTTAGACTAGTAATGGTTCCCTGCATAAATACCCACCTCTTAGGCGAGTTCACACCACTACTATTTATTTCTGTTAGGCTACTTTCACACTCGCATTTTGGCTTTTTGTTTGTGAGATCCGTCATGGACTCTCACAGGCGGTCCAAAACGGATCAGTTTTGCCCTAATGCATTCTGAATAGAAAAGGATCCGCTCAGAATGCATCAGTTTGCCTCCGATCAGTCTCCATTACGCTCTGGAGGCGGACAACAAAATGCTGCCTGCAGCATTTTTCTGTCCGCTTGACGAAACTGAGCCAGACGGATCTGTCCTGGCACACAATATAAGTCAATGGGGACAGATCCGTTTTCTCTGACACAATCAGGCACAATAGAAAACGGATCTGTCTCCCATTGACTTTCAATGGAGTTCATGACGGATCCGTCTTGGCTATGTTACAGATAATACAAACGGATGTGTTCATGACGGATGCATGCGCTTATATTATTGCAACGGATTCATTTTTGCACATCCATGATGGATCCGTCCAAAACGTGAGTGTGAAAGTAGCCCTAGATGAGCAGAACAATGAAAATAATGGAAGTGTTGGATGGGAGGGTTCACATCACATTGTTGTCATACGCTTAACGTATACAAAAAATGTATATGTTAATAGAAATCTCAGACAGATGCCATACTGTGGCATACCGGGGGACATAGCAGGAGAACGGAGCGGCACCCAGGGATAATAGTAAGTGCAGGGAGATCCCTGGGCGCCGCTCTACATATCATGATACCTAGTTCAGAATTTTTTTTCCAGATGAAAGGTCCTCTTTAACAGTAATGATTAGAGATGAGCAAATTGAAGTTGACGAAGTGAAATTCGATCTGAATTTCAGGAAAATTTCAATTTGCACCGAATCCGAATTTCCTCACACTTCGTGGTAAGGAATCGCATTTTTTCCTAAAATGGCTGCTGCACGTGTGAGGACATGGAACAAGGAACTCTGGGAAGGCAGGATCACCCATAATGCCATGCATGCAGCCAATCAGCAGCCAGCCAGCCCTGTGATGTAAGAGCCCTATAAATAGCATCAGCCATTAGCCACTAGCCTTAGTGCAGGGAGAGACATCAGCAGGTGCTAGGGACAGTGCTAGAAAAAACTTAATTTTGTTAAAAAAAATATTTACAAGTTCAGGGAAAGATTATTCAAAGTGTAGGGAAAGGATAGGGAGGATTCATTCCACAGCATTTATGTTGAACAGGGTTCAATAGGGGAGGTTACAGCCTGGGTGTAACAATGGCAGTTTGCAGCCGCCAGCGTGCAGTACGTCCAACTACGTACCTCAGTCGAGCTGCACACGGGGCTACTCCTCTTCGCTGCAGGCTCCGGACCCGCTTTCCTGCGCTGTCGCAGGCTACGACAGCTTCTGTTATATCTTGTAGGAGCCCTTAAGGGTTAATGCACGCCCCTGATTCCGCCCTCTCTCCAATCCTGACCAGGCACCACCTTTATAAGGGTGCTTCCCCCTTCCTGCAATGCCTGAGCAATATTGTACTTCCTACAGCTAAGGCTCCTGTTGTTCCTGCATTCGATATCCTGTTTATTACCTCTGCCTGTATCCTGACCTCGTCTCTGCTTGATCCTCTTGTACCTCGCTGCTCTCAAGTTAAAGACCCGGACTGTCGACCACGCCTCTGTCTGCTGTGCAGATCGTTACACCAGCTCCACCTGGTAGCGACCTGGTGTCTCCCCTGCAGCTAAGTCCAGTTCCGCATCCTGGAGTGGGATAAAGGGTGAAAATCAGGGGGACACTTAGACTCCGCTCTCTAGTTTGGCCCAAAGTCAAACCGGTAAGTGGCACAGCGGGTCCACACCCGTTGATCCGTTACACTCGGTAATAGGAACGATCCTATTACACCTTGCTGCACTGACTGGGGATCCAAATTGCCATTATACAGATCTGTAATTTCAACAAACCGTTTTTGTTATTTGGGTGCAAGTGCTGTTTGATACCGCCATTAACAAAGTTTATTACAAGGAAATAATTCTATGTCTTATTTGCCCTTGTGTGGTGCAGTTTTATGTTCTAAAGCATTTTTGGCTTGTGTTAGTGGGAAAAAAGTGCTTATTAGCTGTTGTGAGGTGAAGTGAAAAAATTACAGCCCTTTTCTGCGTGTATTAGTGGCAAAAGAAAAATATATTTGCCATTCAGCGGTGCATTTATATGTTCTAAAGCCCTTTTTCCGTGTATTAGTGGCAACAGTAAAATATATTTGCCATTCAGCGGTGCAGTCGTATTTTCTAAAACTTTCTGGGGCGTGTATGAGTGGAAAAAATAAGTGCGTATTTGCCGTTCAGTGCTGCAGTTATATGTTCTAAAGCCCTTTTTGGCGGGTAATAGTGGCAAAATAAATATATATTTGCCGTTCAGCGGTGCAGTTATATCTTCTAAAGCCTTTTGTGGCGTGTATAAGTGGAAAAAAATAAGGGCCTATTTGCAGTTCAGCGGTGCAGTCATATGTTCTAAAGCCCTTTTCGGCGTGTAATAGTGGCAAAATAAAAATATATTTACCGTTCAGCGGTGCGGTTATTTGTTCTAAAGCCCTTTTTGTCATGTATTAGTGGCAAAAGAAAAATATTTTTACAGTTCGGCGGTGCAGTTATATGTTCTAAAAACCCCTTTTGTCACGTATTAGTTGCAAAAGAAAAATATATTATCTGTTCAGCGATGCAGTTATATGTTCTAAAGCCCCCTTTGTCATGTAATAGTGGTAAAATACAACACAGAATGGGCAAAACCTCAAAATGTAAAAGACAAACGAAAAAAAAAGTGCTTCATCAAAAAAAATATAACTTCTAAAAGACAGAAAGATTTCCGATTAGTGACATCTACAATACGCCATCATTAAGCAGTGTGTTAGGCAGATATTATCAAACGGGGCTTATTCACTACAGTGTGCCTGGTACTGAGATATACACTGCACCATCATAAAGCAGTGTGTTGGGCAGACATTATAAACAGTGGCTTATTCACTACAGTGTTCTTTGGTTCGGAGATATACACTGCACCATCATAAAGCAGTGTGTTGGGCAGATATTATAAAAAGGGACTTATTCACTACAGTGTTCCTGCTACCGAGATAAAAACAGCACCATCAGAGAAATGATTTGTTCTGGGGAAATTAACCTAACTTGTACCACATCTGTGTGTGCATTCAATCCGCAACCGTTATATTAATTACTCCAGCAGAGAATGATTTATATTTTGGCCATAGTCAACTAGTTTTGGGCACATCTGTGTGCGTTTAAGCCGCAACCGTATATACAGTATTCCCGCCGAGAATACATTTTATTTGGGAGAAATTTGTATCCAATATAGAACTACATCCTAATACAGTGTGTATTGTCAAAATTACATTATCTCTGGGCTAGTGTAGTGCCGAAAATCTGTATTTTTCTGTATTCAGTACCTTACTGGAATCCAATCCAGTAAGTATTGTAAAAATTACATTATCTGCGACCTACTGTAGTTCTGGAAATTTGTATTTCTCTGTCTCCAGTACATAACAGCAAGCCAATACAGTGTGTACTGTAAAAATTACATTATCTTTGGGCTAGTGTACTCCTGAAAATCTTTATTTTTCTGTATTCAGTACATTACAGCAAGCCAATACAGTGTATACTGTAAAAATTTCATTATCTGTGGCCTACTGTAGTGCCGAAAATTTGTATTTATCTGTCACCAGTACATTATAGCAAGCCAATACAGTGTGTACTGTAAAAATGTAATTATCTGTGGCATAGTGTAGTGCCGAAAATTTGTATTTCTCTGTCTCCAGTACATTACAGCAAGCCAATACAGTGTGTACTGTCAAAATTTCATTATCTGTGGCCTACTGTAGTGCTGAAAATTAGTATTTCTCTGTCTCCAGTACATTACAGCAAGCCAATACAGTGTGTACTGTAAAAATTTAATTATCCGGGGCCTACTGTTGTGCCAAAAATTTGTATTTTTCTGTCTCCTGTACATTACAGCAAGCCAGTACAGTGTGTACTGTAAAAATTTAATTATCCGGGGCCTACTGTTGTGCCAACAATTTGTATTTCTCTGTCTCCAGTACATTACAGCAAGTCAATACAGTGTGTATTGTAAAAATTACATTATCTCTGGGCTAGTGTACTCCTTTAAATCTTTCTTTTTCTGTATTCAGTACATTACAGCAAGCCAAAACAGGGTGTACTGTAAACATTTCAAAATCTGTGGTCTACTGTAGTGTCGAAAATTTGTATTTCTCTGTCTCCAGTACATTATAGCAAGCCAATACAGTGTGTACTGTAAAAATCTAATTTTTTGTGGCCTAATGTAGTGCCGAAAATTTGTATTTCTCTATCTCCAGTACATAACAGCAAGCCAATACAGCGTGTACTGTAAAAATGTAATTATTTGTGGCCTAACTGTAGTGCTGGAAATTTGTAATTCTCTGTCTCTGGTACATAATAGCAAGCCAATTAAGTGTGTATTGTAAAAATTACATTATCTGTGGCCTACTGTAGTGCCAAAAATTTGTATTTCTCTGTCTCCAGTTCATTACAGCAAGCCAATACAGTGTGTATTGTAAAAATGACATTATCTCTGGGCTAGTGTAGTGCCTAAAATCTGTATTTTCTGTATCCAGTACTGTCCTGCATCAGAAAACTGTGTCTTTAGCAGACAGTAAAACAATCTGCATCTACAGACAAAACCATTATTATGAAGAAGGCGAGCACAAATGAAGGGGGAAGTGGGCGTGATGCTGATGGTGCAAGCGGAGGCCGTAGCCCTGATCGTGATGCTGATGGTGCAAGCAGAGGCCGTGGCCCTGGGCGCAATGAAACTGTCCCTGCTGCCAGTGCACCAGAAAAAAAAAATATCCACCTTACCTAGCTTCATGTCCAAGTTAGCTGGGCGGCGCAGGACAACACTGTCCAAGTCGGACCAGTGCGAACAGGTGGTCGGTTGGATTGCAGAAGATAATGCTTTCAGTCGGTTAAGCACAACGCTTTTTTCCACGAAGTCTCTGTAGCCAAGAGTCTGGTCAACCGAATCCTCACTCTGATCCTCCTTCCTTCCACTATGTCGCATCTGGCCAAACATGTGATCCCACACTCAGATATTCACATGACCTCTTTTCATCGCCAGTACTTGGTTTGGCTCTCTCGCCATGCATGCTTGAAGAGGTACCTGAGATATTGTGCCCTGATTCCCAACCTCTTGAGCTTTCACAGTCTCAAGAAGATGACGGTGGTGAACCGCAATCATTCGTTCACCAGGTGGATGATGAGGAGACACAGTTGCCAATCACTGAGGTGGTGGTTAGGTCAAGTCAGGAGTATGAACAGAGTGAGGAAGTGGAAGAGGAGGTGGTGGACGATGAGGTCACTGACCCAACATGGTTAGGTGAAAAGCCGAGCGAGGACAGCAGTAAAGAGGGGGAGGGATCCGTAGCAGCGCAACAGTCTGGAAGAGGCAGTGGGGTTGCAAAAGGGAGACATCGGCCCACACCAAACAGGCCCGCGACCGTTACACCGAGCATCCCCATGCGTAAATCTACCTTGCCAAGGGGTAGGTGTTCCGCAGTATGGCGCTTTTTTGAGGAAAGCGCAGATGACAAAGAGTGGTAGTTTGCAACCTGTGCTGTACCAAAATGAGCCGGGGCGTGAACACTAGCATCCTCACCACCACCAGCATGATCCGCCACATGGCATCCAAGCACCCTAATAAGTGTGCCGAATGCCTGGGTCCACACTCAGAGTCTGCAGGTCCCACCACTGCCTCCACTTCCCCTGTGTTACGCACTGCTGGCCAATCCCCTGTCGAAGGCGCAGGCCCGGATGCCCCTCGGCCTGCACCTGGACCTTTGCATGAACCATCAGCAACAACATCCACTTCCCTGTCCCAGAGCAGCGTCCAAATGTCGATAACACAGGTATTTGAACGCAAGAGCAAAAAGCCACTCACCCACCCACAGGCATGGGACGCTTTCATGACACCCCGCCAGCAACATTACCCTGAAGCGCAGCCTAGTGCTACAAGGAGGAAAAACGTTTTTGAAGATAGTGAAGGAATACATTGCAGACCGTGTCAGCGTCCTAAATGATCCCTCAGTGCCTTACAACTACTGGGTGTCCAAGCTGGACACATGGCACGAACTTGCGCTCTACGCCTTGGAGGTGCTAGCCTGCCCAGCCACCAGCGTATTGTCTAAGCGTATATTTAGTGCTGCTGGTGGTATTATAACAAATAAGCATATCCGCTTGTCCACTGACAATGCTGACAGGTTAACTCAGATAAAAATGAACAAGGCGTTGATTACCCCTGACTTCTCCACTTCACCAGAGGAAAGCGGAGCTAATGAGGAACAAAAACGCAATTTAAATGTATGCTTTATAATGCACTCAATACACAAGATTCAGATGCACCCTTTTCACCGCAAAAAAAGGGTATATGTTTGAATCTTGTTTTCTCATCCGCCTCCTCCTCCACCTCCTCTTTCATACAGAATATATATGCTCTCACTACAATGTTTTGTAAGGTTTGCTCGGCTTAAGGCCCTCACCTCCAATGCTTTATAAGGTCTACTCATCTCTAGGCCAACACTGCAATGTATTATGGGGTTCACTTGGCTTCAGGCCCTCACCTCCAATGCTTTATACCGTCTGCTCACCTGTAGCCCATCACTGCAATGTTTTATGGGGTTTGATAGGCTTCAGGCCCTCACCTCTAATGCTTTATACCATCTGCTCACCTGTAGGCCATCACTGCAATGTTTTATGGGGTTCGCTAGGCTTCAGGCCCTCAACTCCAATGCTTTATAAGGTCTGCTCACCTGTAGGCCATCACTGCAATGTTTTACTGGGTTCACTCACCTTCAGGCCCTCACTACAATTTATTATAGGGTCCGCTCACCTTCAGGCCCTCAACTGTAATGTTTTAGAGAGTAACCAGCACGCCCTTGCTCAAAATGTTTTTGAGGGTCACCAGTAGGCCATCAATGATAATTTTTCAAGGGTGTGTATGATGCCCTCCTTTATGTGTAATAAAGGGTGTAGTGCCGGTTACTTGTAATTTTTCCAGCCCTTTCACTTAGTGCATAGGCTCTATGAGTCCAGCAGTGTACCTGAGCACCATGTGCATGAAGCCCTCCTTTATGTGATAAACAGGCTGTATCGGAGTGCCTCTTCCTTGTAATTTTTGGCAGCATTTTCACTGTATATACAATTGAATATACAGGAAAGAATGTTTCCTAACAATTTTACCTCTAAAAATGTTATTTTTTTTTGGGTGAGGGGGGAGGGATTTTGTCGCTATGTAAAAGGGGCGGACAACTTGGACAATATGGTTCCCAGCAGCGACATTACCTCTAAAAGTGTCGTTTTTTTTAGATGGGGGGGGGGGGATTTTGTCGCTATGTAAAAGTGGTGGACAACTGGGACATTATGGTTCCCAGCAGCGACATTAGAGTCCAAGATGCCCCCAGACATGGTCCCCATGCTGTTCCAGATCCATTTCGTTGGTGTTTCTGTCACTTTCTGAGATTTTCCAATGGACCAGGCACCCTCCCCTCATCCGATTAGGGGGTGCCTGGTTGTCTCCCATTGACTTCCATTATACTCGGAGGCTCAGCCGAGCGCACGAATAGCGCTATGTGTTCGGAACGAGTACCCGAACACTTTGGTGCTCGCTCATCACTAGTCATTATATATACTAATAGTATAGAGGGGGAAATTATATATTATACTAATAATACAGATGGGACATTATATATTATAATAATACACAGGGGCCATTATAAATTATAATAATACAGAGGGAACTATTATATATACTAATAATACAGAGGGAGCTATTATATATACTAATAATACAGAGGGGGACATTATATATTATATTACTAATACAGAGGGGCCATTATATATTATAATAATACAGAGGGAGCTATTATATATACTAATAATACAGAGGGAGCTATTATATATACTAATAATACAGAGGGGGCTATTATATAAACTAATAATACAGAGGGGGACATTTTATATATTATACTAATAATACAGAGGGGCCCTTATATATCCTAATTTGTGTGGAGGGGGCACAGAGGAGAGAAAACCACTGTGTAGGGATGAGCAAATTTGTTTGTGCATCGTTTGGTGGTAAAAAATTATCTGCGTTATGGATTCCGTTACCACGGACCATAACGCTATTCTATGACAGAATGCATAACAGAATGCCTTTAGAGGCATTCCATTATTCATTCCTTCATAATACAAGTCTATGGCCTTCATTCCTTCATAATACAAGTCTATGGCCTTTATAACGGATCCGTCCCATTTCCGTTATGCAGGGGAGGTCTCCTCTGCATAACGGAAACAGGACGGATCCGTTATGCAGGCCATAGACTTCTATTATGACGTAATGAATAACGGAATGGCTCTAAAGGCATTCAGTTATGGGTTTTGGCATAGAATTGTGTTATGGTCAATGGTAATGGAATCCATAATGCAATTCATTTTTTACCACTAAACAAAGCGCAAACAAATTTCAAAATATGAAATTTGCTCATCTCTACCACAGTGTGGAGGGCGCACAGACAAGGCAAAACCACCTAATGGAGTTAAAATACCTTGTAAGGGGATGTACTGTATGGTGAGCAATGTAACTGTGGATGGTATAAAAGCTTCTAGCAGCTCTCACAGCCCTCATATACTTCACTACAAGCTACATATAAAATACCGACCCCTCACCAGAAATCACTGACCATAGCATAAGTGCCTGCACCCTCCCTGCTCTGGACGCTGCTCTGCATCTCCTTACAGCCCTTTTCCTGCATCTGGCTAAGTCTGTAAGGGGCAGGAGGAAGCAGTCACATGATCTAATGATGTCATGCCCTCAAAGAAGCCAATACATTATAGGGAAGCCTGGCCTGAAGCCTATGAGGCAGAAAGGCCCTCCTTGAAATGCTTGCTGTCTGGCGACCCCTGCAATTTAGCACCCGGGGCAACGGCTCCGCCCACGCTATGCTACTGGCCCGTAAGGTCCTGAGAACTGATCACCAGCTTACCGAAAAAACAACAGTCAAAGTTTCTACGATAGCCTGGAGCGCCTCTGAGCCGTTATATAGGAAGAGCGGGAGGAAATAAAATGTCTCTGGTAACACCTCCAATAGATCGTCCTCTGTGTACGTCTTGCAGAACCAACCTGTCCACACAATCCGGTCCTCTGTGCTTGCCTTGGTTAGTGGAGGCTTGGATGAAATCTGTATGAGCACAGCCAGTGGATCTCTGTCCTTTCCTTTGAGTCCAGGTAAACAGGAACATTTGGCTTTTAGGTTCAGCTCTGAGCCCAGTTCAATGGCAAGACCTTTCTGCTTCTCGGCAGCTATGTGGTGTATGAGTCTTTTAGTCTGGTGTATGAGAAATTATACATCGGTGTCACGCTGTACAGAGTCCATTGTTTTTGAAGGAACAAAGCAGCCTGTGCCAGATCAAGAGTTTCCTCCAAGGGGGTGCACTGCAGGATTTTTCTTTTAGACAAGCTTCGCAATGCAGACCGTCGACGTGCAGAGGTCAAGCTTCCAGGAGGATACCTTGAGCTGTTAAAATGACTGCTCCTTCGTGCCGATGACCTACTTCTGGTGGTTAACACCCCATCGGTATGTGTTTGCATATCCTTGCGATAAATGATGTTCCTGTTCACTTACTGTAAACAGAGATCTTGACAGACAAATGTATCAAACACTGCCGCCATCTTTCTAGGCGCTACATCTCCAGTCCCCTGACCAGCCAGATTTACCAGCATCTGTTCCAGGACATGAAGCAGTGGAATGACGTTGTTCATCCTGTAGTCCTGGCGACTGACAAATAACGTGGCGTCCTCAAAAGGCCTGAGCAAACGGCAGGTGTCACGCATGAGCTGCCAGTGGCTGACATCGAAGTTACACAGGGAAGTGCTCCTATCAACTTGCATCATCAAGAAATTGTTGATGGCCTTTCTCTGTTCGTATAGTCATCCAACATATAGAGGGTGGAATTCCAACAGGTGGAAACATTGCATATCAGCCTATGTTGGGGGATGCCGTTCTGCCACTGCAGCTCAAGAAGGGTATGCTTTGTGGTGTATGAGTGGCTGAAGTGCATGCAAAGTTTCCTGGGTATTTTTTGGATGTCTTGCAGATGGGTGGAAGACTTCAGGAACCGCGTGACAACCAGATTGAACACGTGTGCCATGCAGGGTGCATGGCTCAGCCCTCGTTGATGCAGCGCCGACACCATGTTCTTCACATTGTTAGTCACCATGGTTCCGATTTTAAGTTGTCGCAGAGAAAACCAGGATTCAATTTCTTGATGAAGGACACGGAGCTGTTTCTCCCTTGTGTGACTCCGTTCACCCAGGCAAATGAGGTGTAGAACAGCATGACACCGCCGTGCCCTGCACATGTGGTATGCTGGAGGAGTACTGTGACTTATCCCTGTTGTGGAGGCTGAGGACCCGGTGGAGGATGAGGAGGCAGAGGCGAACATTGTCGCAGGACCAATGGCGTGACAACATGGAGGCAGAAGCGTCGTGACCTGGACAAGTTGCTGGTGTGGCTGTGCAGGAACCACATTCACCCAGTGGGCCATAAAGGACATGTATTGTCCCTGACCGTAGTTACAGCCGCACACGTTGGCGCTGCCGTGCACTTTGGCAGACACCGACAGGCTCAAGGACTGGCCCACCTTCTGTTTTACATATTTGTGCAGGGCTGGTACTGGCTAAGAAATGATGGCTTGGGACTCTCCACCTCGGGTCGGCACAAGCCATCATTTCTCTGAAAGGTGCAGAGTCCACAACTTCGAAAGGGAGGGACTCCAGCACCAGCAACTTGGACAGGAGCACATTCAGCTTCTGAGCCGTTGGATGCATGCACACATACTGCTGTCTCTTGGCAATCATTTCGGTGATCGACTGCTGACGGAATGACTGATGAGGAGGAGGAGCAGGAGCATCAGGACCAGCCCCTTGGGCTGAGGTGGTGGAGCCTTAACTGCCTGAAACCGGGTGCGTGCCACTGGGTGATGCAGCTGTTGCTGCGGCAGGCTGGACCACCACATCGGAGCCATGTTTCTCCCAGGCCACTTTATGGTGATGCAGAATATGTTGACGCAGGGTCGTGGTGCCAACATTGGCACCCTGGCCATGCTTCACATTCTGTCCACATATTCTACATATGGCCATGTTCACCTCCTTCGGCAGCTTAACAAAAAACTGCCACACCGCAGAGTAGATGATTTTCCCCCCCAACAGTCCGCACTGACTGACTTCTACCACCGCTGCCTCCGTGAACCCCTGCACCCCTACTTCCCAGGCAGGTAGGCTGTTGAGAAGCAGGTGGTCTACCCTGGGCACGTTTGGCTCCCGACCTCCCACGACTGCCACCCTGCTGACTCCCAGCCATGCTACCACCCTGCTGGCTCAGCTGCTGCCTCACGGGCAAGCTGCCACCCTCTTCTCCTAATGATGATGAAGCCCCTTCTGCACCTTGCTCCCAAGTACAATCAGCTTTAACATCATCAAGTAGTCTCTGCACGTCACTGATGTCCTCCTCAACAGTCTCTGGGTCAGGATCCTGACCTCTCTCAACACCACCTCCCACGCCACTCTCCTCATCACTACTTGCCCGCCTAGCGGAGGAAGCGGCGGATGTCTCCTCCACATCTTGGCTGGGCAGTAGCTGCAGACTGTCCTCTAGTAGCTCGTCCTCGCTGTATAGTGGAGCTGAGCCCACAGCATACAATACTTCTGTGGCTGAAGGAACAGAAAAGGACAGAGGCCGGTTGAGGACAGGTGAGGGCACAGGGCCTGCTCCCAGGCTATGCCAACTGTTGGCTAGGGTGTCTGATTTCACTTGGGATGAAGTGGGTGACCGAGTTAACCAATCAAGAACTGCTGACTTGCTGGTCAAGACACGACCACTAGAGGCCTTTGTTGTTGAACTAAATGTGAATGATTTAGGCCTCTCGTTTACTCATGAGATACACGCAGACACAATAAACTTCCTGGACGTCACGATCACGCTGGATAAAGAGGGTAATATCAAAACGAGCCTCTATAGAAAGGAGACCGCGATAAATAGTCTCCTTGAATGGGGAAGCGGTCATCCGCTAGCCCTGCGTCGAGGTATCCCCAAGGGACTATATTTGCGGGCAAGGAGAAATTGCTCCAACCTCGGGGATTTCAAAGCAGTGGCAGCAGATCTTAGGGATCGTTTTATTGATCGGGGATACCCGAATGCAGTGCTACGTGACGCATATCATCATGCGTTATCTGCCAAACGAGAGGAACTTCTGGTTCCCAAGGCCAGGAAGGACTGTAACTCCTTTCCTAGGATTGTTGCAACTTTTGACAGGGCACATATCCAAATAAAGGAGGTACTGAAGCGCCACTGGCCTATCCTTAAGTCGGATCCGGATATTGGACGGTTGGCACCAGATTGTCCACCGGTCACGTTCAAACGTGGTTCCAACCTACGGGATAAACTGGTTCACAGCATGTTCACACGACCCATCAGTACCACCTGGTTGAACACCTCTTTGCAAGGCACGTTCCCTTGCGGATCCTGTCTGATGTGTGGATTGGTGAGAAGGGGCTCCTTCTTTATCAGTCATTCCACTGGGAAACAATATCGGATCCGCTCGCTTATCCGTTGCACCACAGTAGGGGTGATCTACTTGATCACCTGTCAATGTGGTACTCAGTATGTCGGTAAGACGAAAAGGGAATTAAGGAGACGCATAGGAGAGCATCTTCTGGACATACGTGACTCTAATGACACTCCGGTGGCGAGACATATGCATGACCACCATAATGGAGAACGAAGGTGCTTCACTGTGCAAGGCATTGACACGGTGAAGCCATCTCCACGGGGTGGTGACATTGATCGCCTCCTATTGCAGAAAGAGGCGAGATGGATGTTCGATCTACAAACGGTCCACCCGCAGGGTCTGAATGAGTCTATCTCATATGCCTGCTTTATATAGATACCGGTCAAGATGCAGGAGGTTACACAATCGTGATGCTCCTTATTCTGTATCCTTATGCTATGGTCTTTATCTATACATTCTGCTACAGTACTAACTGGTTGGATACATTCCCCTGTGATACTTTCCTTGGTGTTTCCCAGTGCCTACGGCCTGATGTTGGTTTTGATTTTGCCGCGATTTTTCATGCCCGTATACAGTATATACTCACCTTTACTGTGGATATCTAGTTATGTATTGAGAGGACGGGATGCGGGACACGGTGGGTGGTTCTCCCTGCTTCGATGGCTGCCCCGCCTCCCGCCCGGTCAGCTGATATGCAGTGGGTGTGGCTTAGGGCTTTTAAACCCGGCAGTCTGGCGGCCGCGTACGGCCGTCACAGTGCCGGTGCCGTGACACGTAAAAGGTGTCTGGTTCCTTCTGTCAACTTACCTATTCAATATATGGTGCTCCTGAGGATACAGGACATTATCCTAGTCCTGTGGAAACGCGTTGAGCGCGTCAATTGATACAGGTGGCCGCATGTCTTTACCGCTCTGACGCCTCTTGTCAGCGACGGTGCTTCCTCGCTGAGTGAGGTGATCAGTGGCGGAGTGCGTGCTGCTTGTGTGGGAGGCTGTGATTCTACACTTACACAGCGTGTACCACAACAACTAGGTATTGCTCTGGTCTAGTAGGGCTTGTTGAGGGATCTATACATTAACCCCCCATGCCCAGTGACTAGTTCAGGTCATTGCACTTCAGACGGATCAGGGACTGGAAACCAGGTTATTTGGTTGTACTGGTTCCGGGTCTAAACTGATCCGTATTACCTGTTCGAGGTTTAATTGCTTTTTAGTCCCATGGGACAATATTCCTAATAAAGTTAGTGGTTTTATATACGTCTTTGCAGGTAGTGATTCATATTATTGAGGTCAGACGTACTAATTTCATATCTACTTTTGGAGTGATCTTACATTCATACTTTATTTTTGTTGGGGGGCATGGCAGGCTTTTTATCACACGATATCAGTTCTGAGGCATGGCTGGGTAACCCCAAGGAGGTTTTCACTGAGAACGAACTACCTAATCAACCAGTACATCTGAGCATTAATGCAGCTTTTAAAAATTTGAATCGAGTGTATAAGGATAGGGTGCGTTGCTGGTGGGAGGTCAGAACCCTGGAAGCCTATTTGGAACACAATATCGTTCCGAGGGGCCTTAGAAATCCGATCCTACCGGTTGTACGCCTCCGTTCCCCGGAGTTTGTCAAAAAATGGGAACAGGAGTCAATTGATGGCTCTCTACGCCTCATGAGACTGCTACTTGAGGAGGAGAAAATCTTATGGTAAAAGTGAAAGCGAGCTCAAGGAGTGGATCACGAAAGCGAAGGACTTCTGTGATCATACTGAGTTTGTTAAGAAGGAGAGCCTATTACAGAAGGACATTGAGCGCTTCACATCCCATATTAAACAAAGAAAACACTTCCAGTTTAATAGAGACCTCCACGATTTCAAGGAGGGGAATCTGTTTGGGTTTGGGACAAACCGCCCTACTGCCCCAGAAACAGAGACAGAAATCTCCTCCTCTGAAAGTGATACTGACAGTCACATCAGAGCAAACTCAGGGAGGGACAGAGGTGCCTTCGGTGGACTTTTTCAAGGGGAAGAGGTGGTACATCTAGAGGCAGAGGTAACCGAGGTGGGAAGAGAGGAGGAGGCAGTGGTTTTTTAGATCAAGCCCCCACCATATCGGATTATCTGCTGCGAAACAAAAAACCCCAATAAGACCCCTCAATACTGATCTACGCGTGATTAACCTCTCTGATCGCCCATTAACGGCCATAGAGATGCGTGTCCTCAACAGAGGATTGTCGTTCGTACCATCACAGAAATTCAACCTGTTTGGGTGGGTCAGGATTTAGAACTTTATGTGCGTAAATTAAAATGGAGGAAATACTTTATGCTCCATGATAGACGCACCTGCCAGGAGCTGGGCATCGATCCTGAACAATTGGCGGATGTTCAGCTCCTGGCGGGGTTGTCAGAAGAGGGAGGTGAAAGTGTGGGAGAAGGTCCCTTTACCACCCTAAAAACCCCTCTAAAGCGTTTCCTGTGGGTGACAACACACCAATAGACACCTTCCGTACCCTTGTCATTAATGATCTACAGAAATTGGTACAACTTCCCATTGGTAGTGACAATATGACAAGAGATGAACGTATGGCACTGACCGGTTTGGTGAATGACTCTAACATCATAATAAAACCGGCAGATAAAGGTGGGAACATTGTCATCATGGATGTGGAAAATATCAGCAGATGTGCTTAAACCTCCTTAATGACCACCTTACGTACAGGCGCTTGCCCTCTGACCCTACCCCAGCGTTCAGGATTGAACTCGAAAGTATTCTGGATGGAGCTCTAACTGACAAGTTGATTAGCAAATCTGAACGACATTTTCTGTTGCCTAAATATCCAATTGTGGCCACATTCTATGGCCTTCCTAAGGTCCATAAAAAGGGTCCAGTGCTGAAGGGGCGCCCGATAGTCTCTGGTGTGGGGAGCCTAACCGCAAATATCAGTCAGTATGTGGATCAGATCCTACGCCCGTTTGTGACATCCCTACCATCTTATGCCCGTGATACCATGGATGTCCTCCAGAGGCTGGACGGCATTAGATGCGAATCTGGAGTGTGGCTAGCGAGTCTTGATGTTGAGGCCCTCTACAGCTCTATTCCCCATGACTTGGGGTGTAGGGCTGTGGAGGGGTTTCTCCAGCAGAGGGGAGCCCATTGTCACCGCCATAATGGCCTCATCATGCGATTATTGGATTTTATACTGACACGGAATGTGTTTCTCTTTGATGGTCGCCTTTTCCACCAGCTCAGGGAGTTGCGATGGGGAGCCCATGTGCCCCCACGTTCGCTAATCTCTACCTGGGCTGGTGGGAGAGGGAGATCGTGTTTGATGAGAGCCTTGAACATTACACGCCGTCGGTGTTACTCTGGATAAGGTACATCGACGACGTGTTGATCCTTTGGAGGGGATCACGCGAGGCTTTTGAGGCCTTTGTTGTTGAACTAAATGTGAATGATTTAGGCCTCTCGTTTACTCATGAGATACACGCAGACACAATAAACTTCCTGGACGTCACGATCACGCTGGATAAAGAGGGTAATATCAAAACGAGCCTCTATAGAAAGGAGACCGCGACAAATAGTCTCCTTGAATGGGGAAGCGGTCATCCGCTAGCCCTGCGTCGAGGTATCCCCAAGGGACAATACTTGCGGGCAAGGAGAAATTGCTCCAACCTCGGGGATTTCAAAGCAGTGGCAGCAGATCTTAGGAACCGTTTTATTGATCGGGGATACCCGAATGCAGTGCTACGTGACGCATATCATCATGCGTTATCTGCCAAACGAGAGGAACTTCTGGTTCCCAAGGCCAGGAAGGACTGTAACTCCTTTCCTAGGATTGTTGCAACTTTTGACAGGGCACATATCCAAATAAAGGAGGTACTGAAGCGCCACTGGCCTATCCTTAAGTCGGATCCGGATATTGGACGGTTGGCACCAGATTGTCCACCGGTCACGTTCAAACGTGGTTCCAACCTACGGGATAAACTGGTTCACAGCATGTTCACACGACCCATCAGTACCACCTGGTTGAACACCTCTTTGCAAGGCACGTTCCCTTGCGGATCCTGTCTGATGTGTGGATTGGTGAGAAGGGGCTCCTTCTTTATCAGTCATTCCACTGGGAAACAATATCGGATCCGCTCGCTTATCCGTTGCACCACAGTAGGGGTGATCTACTTGATCACCTGTCAATGTGGTACTCAGTATGTCGGTAAGACGAAAAGGGAATTAAGGAGACGCATAGGAGAGCATCTTCTGGACATACGTGACTCTAATGACACTCCGGTGGCGAGACATATGCATGACCACCATAATGGAGAACGAAGGTGCTTCACTGTGCAAGGCATTGACACGGTGAAGCCATCTCCACGGGGTGGTGACATTGATCGCCTCCTATTGCAGAAAGAGGCGAGATGGATGTTCGATCTACAAACGGTCCAGCCGCAGGGTCTGAATGAGTCTATCTCATATGCCTGCTTTATATAGATACCGGTCAAGATGCAGGAGGTTACACAATCGTGATGCTCCTTATTCTGTATCCTTATGCTATGGTCTTTATCTATACATTCTGCTACAGTAGTAACTGGTTGGATACATTTCCCTGTGATACTTTCCTTGGTGTTTCCTAGTGCCTACGGCCTGATATTGGTTTTGATTTTGCCGCGATTTTTCATGCCCGTATACAGTATATACTCACCTTTACTGTGGATATCTAGTTATGTATTGAGAGGACGGGATGCGGGACACGGTGGGTGGTTCTCCCTGCTTCGATGGCTGCCCCGCCTCCCGCCCGGTCAGCTGATATGCAGTGGGTGTGGCTTAGGGCTTTTAAACCCGGCAGTCTGGCGGCCGCGTACGGCCGTCACAGTGCCGGTGCCGTGACACGCAAAAGGTGTCTGGCTCCTTCTGTCAACTTACCTATTCAATATATGGTGCTCCTGAGGATACAGGACATTATCCTAGTCCTGTGGAAACGCGTTGAGCGCGTCAATTGATACAGGTGGCCGCATGTCTTTACCGCTCTGACGCCTCTTGTCAGCGACGGTGCTTCCTCGCTGAGTGAGGTGATCAGTGGCGGTGTGCGTGCTGCTTGTGTGGGAGGCTGTGATTCTACACTTACACAGCGTGTACCACAACAACTAGGTATTGCTCTGGTCTAGTAGGGCTTGTTGAGGGATCTATACATTAACCCCCCATGCCCAGTGACTAGTTCAGGTTACTGCACTTCAGACGGATCAGGGACTGGAAACCAGGTTATTTGGTTGTACTGGTTCCGGGTCTAAACTGATCCGTATTACCTGTTCGAGGTTTAATTGCCTTTTAGTCCCACGGGACAATATTCCTAATAAAGTTAGTGGTTTTATATACGTCTTTGCAGGTAGTGATTCATATTATTGAGGTCAGACGTACTAATTTCATATCGTGATCTTAGATGATTTTCCCCCCCAACAGTCCGCACTGACTGACTTCTACCACCGCTGCCTCCGTGAACCCCTGCACCCCTACTTCCCAGGCAGGTAGGCTGTTGAGAAGCAGGTGGTCTACCCTGGGCACGTTTGGCTCCCGACCTCCCACGGCTGCCACCCTGCTGACTCCCAGCCATGCTACCACCCTGCTGGCTCAGCTGCTGCCTCACGGGCAAGCTGCCACCCTCTTCTCCTAATGATGATGAAGCCCCTTCTGCACCTTGCTCCCAAGTACAATCAGCTTTAACATCATCAAGTAGTCTCTGCACGTCACTGATGTCCTCCTCAACAGTCTCTGGGTCAGGATCCTGACCTCTCTCAACACCACCTCCCACGCCACTCTCCTCATCACTACTTGCCCGCCTAGCGGAGGAAGCGGCGGATGTCTCCTCCACATCTTGGCTGGGCAGTAGCTGCAGACTGTCCTCTAGTAGCTCGTCCTCGCTGTATAGTGGAGCTGAGCCCACAGCATACAATACTTCTGTGGCTGAAGGAACAGAAAAGGACAGAGGCAGGTTGAGGACAGGTGAGGGCACAGGGCCTGCTCCCAGGCTATGCCAACTGTTGGCTGGGGTGTCTGATTTCACTTGGGATGAAGTGGGTGACCGAGTTAACCAATCAAGAACTGCTGACTTGCTGGTCAAGACACGACCACTAGATGACACTGGGAGCTCAGGCCTCTCGCTGCGATTCCTGCTGCCACGCCCCCTTACTCTGCTGTGACCTCTGCATGCTCCAGAAACATTTAGGCCTCTGACACTCCTCTGTGCATAACCTGGCACTTCTCTGTCTGACATACTTTTAGCTGAACTAAATACATTAAAAGAAAATTAAAATACCCCTAAAAGCGACAAATATATTTTTCTTTTTGTACTGAAATAGGCCACTAAACGCTTTCACCACAAATAACTGCAACAGTGAAATGCGTATATATTTTTCTTTTTGTACTGAAATAGGCCAGTAAACGCTTTTAGCGCAAATAACTGCAACAGTGAAATGCATATATATTTCTCTTTTTGTACTGAAATAGGCCAGTAAACGCTTTTAGCACAAATTTTATTTTTCCACAGATATAAGCCACTAAAGGCTTTTCAACATAGCACTTGCACCCCAAGAACAAATTGCTGGAATGACAGAGCTGTATAATGGCTATTTGGATCCCCAAATAATCTTTCCCTGCACTTGTAAATCACTTTTGTAGCACTGTCCCTAGCGCCTTCTGGCGTCTCTCCCTGCACTAAGATGCCGTGAAATGATTCCTCCCTATCCTTTCCCTGCAATTATAAATCATTTTTTTTAGTTTTTTTTCCATAATGAGGTTTTTCCAATTGCTGTCCCTAACGCCTTCTCACATCTGTCCCTGCATTCAAAACACTGGAAAATGTCTGAATCTAAGATGGCCACCGTATTTATAGGGCTGTGACATCACAGGGCTGGCTGGCTGGTGATTGGCTGCATCATGCATGTCAGTCTGGGTGATCCCGCCTTACCAGAGTTTCTTTCTCCATGTCATCACACGTGCAGCAGCCATTTTAGGAAAAATGCGATTCGTTACCACGAAGCACAAGGAAATTCTCATTCATTTTGAATCAAATTTTTCCTGAAATTCGGACTGAATTCCACTTGGTCAGCTACGATTCGCTCATCTCTAACTATCATCTTCTCAGAATAGGTCATCAGTATCAGATTGATGGGGATATGACTCCCAACACATCCACTGACCACTTGTTTCAAGGGGCTGTGGCCTCTTTATAGTATAAAAACACATTTTAGACTAGTAGTGTTGACATCTCTTTTGTTACTCTAATAATTAAATAACAAAAACTGAAAAGGGGGGTGGGTTACCTTTAAAACATAACTTTTAATGATACATAAAACACCCATAAGTGAATCAATTGCCGTGTGCAATTGTAGGTGAATAGGGTACTGTTACCCCAATCCAGATGGGTTTGTAAAGTCTCTAGTGGTGGGGGGCGCTGGGTCTCTGCCCCTACTGCACACGCTAGCTCTAGGTCCCTTATCCCCACCACCGCACCCCTCCTTTGCTGTCCCTGTGTACTTCCCTGATCAGTGCAATGACTGCCCATCTTCGTCCTGAAGGGGAAGGGAAGAGGGGGGAGGAGGAGACCCTAAATCACAGACCCACCTAAAGTCAGGTGTTGTGTACCAAGAGCCCTGGGATGCAACCACACTGACACAAAGCTTAAAAAGAACACAGTGCGTCCTGCATATCCAATAGGTCAGGCGTCACGATTCATGCAAACACCTATGTTCCACTCTATGGATGATTGCTGGAAACTACACCTAATATACACAATGCATAACCCAATGCGTTTCTCTGGTCTTGCCAGTTCATCAGGGGTCAATAACACAAAAAAGCATACAGGACCAATGACGATAGATGTCTTGGTTTTCAATATCTGAATGTCAGCCAGCAACCACACACTGTATTGGCAATGGACCAGTATGCCAAATCTACAGCGGGTGGTTACAGGCAGGAAAAGTTACACTTATCTTAAGAAAGGTAGTCAGTGGACATGTTCCCAAGATTGCAGGCCGAGCAGTGTGATTCTCATTGACCTGACGGCTGGACTCTATGGCAGCACCGCTCCAACAGCCGGCACGGCCTCACTATTTAAAGGCCGCCCGCGCTGATCAGACTGCCCATAGTTCCGATCACATGGCCATACACGTCATGGTCACGTGGGGTGTCATAAATAAGGGGCGAGCTAGAAATGTTCAAACCCCACCCACCTCTCCCACATACAAAGATTGTCCTACAGGAGTATATGGTTTTAACCCCCGCAGAACTCGAGCGATCTGCGTCTTGTGCAGGGGTTAAACTACAGGGCAATGTTCCCCCGCACTATTTAAACAGTGATATTAGATCCATATATAGGGGCAACTGTTCGACACTGGGTAGTGACAGAACAGCTGCCCAGAGTATTTTTGGCCAGTGGAGGATTCGCAGGTAATGAGTGGGGGTGGTTGGCAGCGTCCCCCGCCATAGGGGTTGGGGACTTAGCAGAGGCATTCACTGGTCAGGATGAATTTAAGAAACATCCAATTAAATGTATCTCTGTAGCCAGATGGACAAAGTAAAAGTGAATCTATCTGCGAGCTACGCAGGAGGGTTTATTAAATTAAACAGCCAATTGATAGCTGTTCATCCATCTGGATTGGGGTAACAGTACCCTATTAACCTACAATTGCACACGGCAATTGAGTCACTTATGGGCGTTTTATGTATCATTAAAAGTTATGTTTTAAAGGTAACCCACCCCCCTTTTCAGTTTTTGCTCTTTATAGTATACCAACGTCTATTGTAAGGCGGCTGGGCTTGTTACTGCACCTCAATCTCATTGAGGTAAATTAAACTAAGTTGTGGAGTGCCCATGTGACTGTGGACATGATGTCACATGCCGAGTTAGAGGCCACTGCTCTTGTCTGAGCACTTTGGCCCCCTCTCCTGATTAGCAGGGATGCCAGGAGTCAGATCCCCACCAATCAGATATTGATGACCTATTTTGAGGCTACTTTATGAATATTTAATTCCCAACAGCCCCTTTAATGACTTGACTGTTTGAGCCTTAAAGAGATTGTCCAAGTTATAGAAAAATGCGGCCAAAGGCAGAGACTGTGATAAAATAACAAAAGAGTCACTACTAACCTCTTCTGCCCTTTCCAGCAAGGCAACCCTCTGCCTCACTTTGTTTGTTGTTTACCTGGCTGGAGCAGTGACAGTGAACACTGGAGCCAATTGCTGGCCTAAGTGGTCTTGTGACATAAACCACTGAGGCCAGTGATTTGATGCAGTGGTCACGTGTGCATATTGCCATGTTATTGCTGCAGCTAGGTAAACAAAGTCCAGAGGAAGGTAGAGGAGCAGTGGTGCTGGAAGCGGCAGGGGTTCAATGGGTGGATATGTGATTGCCGATCCTGCCTTTGACCCAATTTTTCTGTAACTCGGAAAACCCGTTTAATGACTAGCTAAATTGTTTCCTATTTACACTGTGCATTTGAGCGGTCATAACTCATTTTTACAATGATGTGGCTGTATGAGTCCTTATTTTATGTGAGAAAATATATTTTTAAATCACTGTGTAATTTGTATATTTTTATTTCTTTCTGTCACCAAATATGTAGAAAAAATAATAATTTTTGTTTCACACTGCATAGGTCTTTTTTGTAGATTTTATATAATGTATTTTTTTTACCCCCTTCCCGACAAGGGCCGTACTAGTACGGTGCTCGCTGGGTCTTTAACGATGGTGCCGCTCTGACACCATACCCGCGAGGTGCCTGCTGTTTCAGACATTTAACACTGGATTTTGTGGTCAATCCTGACCACGGTATCCGAGCGTGCGAACACCCATATGCCCCAGCTCCCTCTAGCGGGGATCGGAGGAGCCAGAGTTTATATGCGGCATGCCCTGTCATTGAAAATGACAGTAGGCTGCTGCATAGTGTTTCCTATGGAGCCCTTGTCTGTAGCAGGGCTCCATAGGAAACCATTAAATGCATTGGAGTCTATGATAATAGCAATCTAATGATTGCTTATTATAGTTCCCTATGGGAACAATAAAAAAAGTGTAAAAAAGATAATAAAGGTAAAAAAAAATAATATATATATATATATATATATATATATATATATATGTATATTTGCTTTATAAACTTCCTGTGCACTTGTACTCACTGCTTAAGAAAGATCGCAATGAGCGATTGAAACGTTGCAAGAGGTGGAATAAATGGATCCATTTTTTACTTTAACGGAGTGCTGCCTTACTTACTACTTAAATTCAGAGGTCCATATCCAAGGGCAACAGGATTTGCACCCGACTCTTTCTCTTATTAGCCATTTTTAGTGGCTTCATTTCCCACAAAAATTAAAAAGTGATCAAAAGTTGTACACACTTTACATGGTATCAATGTAATGTACGGTTAGCCCCCACAAAAAATGAGCCCTCACACAGCTCCAATAAAACTGAATAAAATAAAACTGAGTTTTCTCAAGGTTTTTATTATTTTATCAGTATCAAAGTGCAAGAAAAACGATACATATATAAGGTATTGCCGGATTCATACTGACATATCGAACGTTGTAAATAGAGATGAGCGAATCAAAGTTGATGAAGTGGAATTCGATCCGAATTTCAGGAAAAATTAAATTTGCACCGAATCCAAATTTCCTCATGCTTCGTGGTAACAAATCGCATTTTTTTCTAAAATGGCTGCTGCAAATGTGAGCACATGGAGCAAGGAACTCTGGGAACGCGGGATCACCCACAATGCCATGCATGCAGCCAATCAGCAGCCAGCCCTGTGATGTCACAGCCCTATAAAGAGCCTCAGCCATCTTGGATTCTGCTATGTTCAGGGATGCAGACCCATTCACTTGAACGATTCTGCAATCCTGAAGGTGCGTTTTAGAACAAGAGGCAACTGAACCCACCCAAGTTTTTTTTCCTCCTCCCCATTTTCCAAGATCCACAACTTTTACAGTTTTTCATTCATATAGCCTTATGATGGCTTATTTTTTGCAGGAGAAGTTGTATTTTAATGGCATCATTTAATTTACCATATCTTTGTAGGGTAAAATTGAAAAAAAAAAAAAAATTCACTATGGTTTGTTAGGTTTTATTTTTACGGCATTCATTATATGCCAAAAATGACATGGCGAACCAATTCTGCGGGCCAGTACAATTATAGTGATACTAAATTTATGCAATTTTTGTTATGTTTTTCTGCTTTTATGCTTTGATAAAATAATAATTTTCTTTCCATTGCCATATTCCGCTCAAATCTTTTTTAATATTAGAATAGAATACTATTGAATAGAATACTGTTGCAGTCGATTGGATTTTTACGGGATGCCTTTCAAGTCCTACGACAAGCACAGCTTAGCAGACAGCTTACTATGATAGGCCTGGGAACTTTCACAGCCCAGGCTGTTATAGCAATGGATTGGGGAACTGTGATTTTGCCACAGGGTGTCCAATAGGAAGATAGTGAGAGCCCCTTGCCCCTGTCTAACCACTTGGATGCCACAGTCGCTATTGAATGAAGCATCTAAGGGGTTAAATGACTAGCTTCTGAGTTATCTCTGATCACGGTCATCTCTGTCAGGTGTCTGCTGAATTATACAACTGTCAGCTTATGAGCTGCTGTACATGTACAGTATTTTGAAGTAAGGGGCTAAATTTCTGCATCTTCTGGATTTTCTTCTATGAGCCACAATGGAGAACTGCTAGAGATGATCCCACTCTTACAATCCCAGCCCATCCATCTTATGCTACTGTTATGGTGACATACTGTGCCCTTCGTAGCTCTGCTTTCTCAAAAAGGCATGGGTGCCGCTGAGCTCTTTTTTTGTGACTCTTTTTTGTCTGGCACCTTGGTCCTGCTGGCATTTCCTGGATCTAAGTGACTTCTTCCTGCCCATAGGGTGCATGAAGACTCTCCCTTTGGCTCTTATAGGGCCAGCCTTGTTTGTTCCAGCCTATGACAGACCTTACTAAGGTGTATACGACACCCTCCCCCAATGGAGGCTGCCCGAGCAATAGGTTCTACTTGGTGGTTTCCTGCAAAGGTGTCTCATATGCTGTCTTGGATTTCCCGTGTACTGCCTGTGTTCTGTATTTTAACCCTTCATTGTCTGACCTGATTTTTGTCTCATCTCTATGTTAGACTTTTTCAAACTCTGCCTGCCCTGACCGTGGTCTGTTACTACAGTTTCCCTGCTCCTTTAGTTTTACATACTGGTGTCTCTTGACCCTCGTGTGTCAGCAGTCTATCAAACAGAGACTACTCCAGGAGATAGCAGCCTGGTGGTTCCCCTGCAGGAGAGTCCAGATCCCTTTATTGAGGTTAAAGAGTAAAGACCAAGGGACTTCCAGGATAATGCCCTTAAGAGTAGCCCCAAGCCAAATGTGTTGGTTGTCACAGTGGTTTCACACCCACTGTCTAACAACTATATTTCTCCTGAAGTATCAACAAATGCAAAACAACATAATAAAAGCTGTAAAGCCATAAACTGAAAAGGAGTCATCATAATGAGACTACTATTTTAAAGATTTTAATATTACCTGTGCTTAGTGAGAAGGGCGATATCTTTTTAAATGGGGTCTGGCATTTCATACGTCTCACAGTTTGAACCAGGGGGGAACCTGTGCAATAGATATACTTATGCTCAATTTTTTACAGACAGTCAGAGTATAATACAATAAGAATTTTACATAAATTTCCAACTACCTAGCCCCACCAAATGTAACATAGGAATTGGAAAACTGGTAGACTAATCATTGTTTGAAAAACTGGAGCAATTGTGTTATAAAAACCCTTGGTACAAGTTTTATATGCCATGTCTGACAAAATTGTTCCATTTTTCTAGTGTGGGAAGATAGTACATAAATTCTACTTAATTTATGAATGATGTTTCTTTGAATCTACCATAGCATCCTACTGAATTAAATCAATGCATTTATATTTAGTATAGGGCTCTTGTTGTTGAGCACCAGAAATAAAATTCTCCTACTCTGCTCCCATAAGTGTCACTATTTTCTTTACAGTTGGGTCAAAAAGGGTTGATGAAGGCTGGGTGCAGATCTATGGTGCCAAACACAGTATAGATATTTCTCTGTTTGACCAACTAATATTTTATAACCCTGACTTTATTTGCCCTGTGGGTGGTTAGACCCTAAAAACCACAGTCATACAAATATAGAACATCTCTCCCTATGAGAGACTGTCAAGGCTGCACATTTAAGACTGTAGAGAGCTTACATAGACTTTAACAGGGCACTACTGCCAAGCTCATTTTCTTTGCAAACACATCAAGTGAAAGAAAGTGTGACTATGGCTAGATGTTCTGGAGGAGAAATGATGGGAGAGTGATCTATGATGCTTGCATAAAAATATACCCCAGGGAGTGATTCTGTGGCCAAAAGCAGCATGTTTCCCATGTATTGATGTAGGTTCTATCCAATCCCAGTCAGAGTAGACTATGCCAATATTTCTAAACGAGTACAATAACTCACTTACAGCATGTATTTTAATCCAATCTTGTATAGTTATTATTGTTATCAGTGTGTGCAGTAGCAATAACTAGTGCTGAGAGAATCGAACCCGACGAAGTGGAATTTGACCTGAATTTCAGAATAACTTTAATTCACTGCAATTTCCTTGTGCTTCGTGGTAGCAAGTCGATTTTACCTGAAACAGCGTAAAAGAACAAAACATACATACTTACCTCCTCCATTTGCTCTCGACAGGCCGGCCGCTGCAATCTTGATTGAGGATCTAACACGACATCCCGCGCACATGGTGACGTATGATGTCACAACGCTGGCAGGAATCATCTTGTGCCGCGAGAAATTTCGTGCCATATCTTAAATTAAGATGGCCGGCCTGTGGCGAGCAAAGTAAGAAGGTAAGTATGATTTAATTTATTGTTCTGTTAAATTTACACTGTGTTTTTAATATCAGATCCTGCGATCACGTATGGGGCCTGTAAAGGGGCCTATAAAAATAGAGGCAGGAAGGGGCTTTCTTTGAATTAAAATACAATAAAATCCACAGTTTTCTCCATTCTGCTCCAAAACCTTCTCAGAATGGCTAGTCTGCCTATCTACATCCTGTAACAATAGTAAGCAGCCAAAGTTGTCCTGACCACAAAGTGCTGGTTCCTATTATTACTAAACAGGCAAGCTACATATGCAGTGAGCCCCTGAGGAGCCAGAGATGAAAATGAGAGCAGTGCTATCCCAATCTATCAAAGTGGCTTTCCTCAGACCATTGCTCCCTAGGGCCGGGGCAGGGAAAGGAGGGGCCCTCGGGGCTCACCCTGATTCTGGGGCTCCTGCCTAATAGTATCTGGGGTGCCGTGATGTTAGGTAATTGTATGGGTGCAAGGCAGGGTGTATGGAGTGCAATGGCGAGCATATGGTGCAGGAGTCAGTAACCAGGACAGATGTGGCAGAACAAACGACTCATTTATTTAAGTGCAAAATGGGAGTTGTAATAAATCCTATTATAGCAGACACAGTTCCAGCTGAATACAGTATACAGTTCTCTCCCACATAATGATGTATGGCCCGCTTCTCTCCCTATCTGTCTTTTCCTGTAGAATCAGGAAATGGAGCCAGGACTGCCAACCCCTAGGTTCCCTAGTTCTTTGTCTTTCTCCTTCTCTCATTCTGTGGATTATGCAGAGATCAGGGAGTCTATTAGCTTTCTGGGAAAGAAAGAGCACATGGACTTTCCTTTCCTTTCTTGCTGAACTCCAGTCTAGACTCTTCTCAAGATTAGGGGTATGGCCAGCCAACATCTAAGCTCCTATGAGGGCTGAGCCAGGCCTGTTAATCCTGGCTGTGCCATCCATACATGGCTATGCTACATAATATAATACATAAAAGAATATTACATGACTATACATTAGATAGCAAACCCAATGCTTTGGGGTACTGCACATACAAGGAGAGAACAGATGTAGTATTGTATCCCTTATTTTCTTCCTTCTGGGCTGATGAATAAGAGGGGAAAAAGTTGAAAAAAAAGGCAACATGCTGTGCTGTTTTGTCTGGTAAAATGATGGACACCATAACAGAAGCCCATTGGACCCCATTATAGTCAATAGAGTCCATCAGGCACAGTTGCTGTCCATCATCTGATAGATCTGGGACTTCCATCATTTTCATTGTTCCACTTCTTTAAAAGAACAGAATAATGTACAGTGGCACGCAAAAGTTTGGGCACCCCTGATCAAAATAAATATTACTGTAATTAGTTATGCAAGTTGAAGATGAAATGATCTCCAAAAGCCATAAAGTTAAAGGGGTTGTCTCACTTCAACGAATAGCATTTATTTTGTAGAGGAAGTTAATACAAGCCACTTACTAATTTATTGTTAATGTCCATATTACTTCCTTTGTTGTCTGGATTCATTTTTCCATCTCATTATGCATGGCTTGTTTCCATGCTTACGGCCACCCTGCAATCCAGCAGCGGTGGTCGCGCTTGCACAATATAGAAAAAAGCACTATCCTCTCTGGTGTCCAGGACCATGGGACCACACATAGGCTAGTGCTTTTTCCTATAGTGTGCAAGCATGACCACCACTAATGGATTATAGCAACGAGTAGAGATGAGCGAACACCTGGAAGTTCGGGTTCGGGAAGTTTGGCCGAACTTCCCGAAAATGTTCGGGTTCGGGATCCGAACTCGACCCAAACTTTATCCCGAACCCAAACCCCATTGAAGTCAATGGGGACCCGAACTTTTAGGCACTAAAAAGGCTGTAAAATAGTCCAGGAACGGGCTAGAGGGCTGCCAAAGGCAGCAAAATGTAGGTAAATCCCCTGCAAACAAAAGTGGATAGGGAAATTAATTAAAATAAAATAAATAAAATGTAACCAATATCAATTGAAGAGAGGTCCCACTGCAAGGAATCATGCGTCATATCATCCAACACTGGAGAAGGCCACTTTCAGTTATTTCGGCCCCAGCACCCAGACAGAGGAGAGAGGTCCCACAGCAAGGAATCATCGTCATATCACCCACCACTGGAGAAGGCCACTTTCAGTTATTTCGGCTCAGCACCCAGACCGAGGATACAGGTCCCACTGCAAGGAATCATGCGTCATATCACCCAACACTGGAGAAGGCCACTTTCAGTTATTTCGGCCCCAGCACCCAGACAGAGGAGAGAGGTCCCACAGCAAGGAATCATGCGTCATATCACCCACCACTGGAGAAGGCCACTTTCAGTTATTTTGGCCCAGCACCCAGACAGAGGAGAGGTTCATTCAACTTTGGGTTGCACCGCCAAGATCATGGTAAAGTTAAAAAATGATGATTCAATAAAGAAGTGCCCCGGAGTACAAGAATACATGGTTGAGGGGGAGGCAGTTATAAATGTTTATTCTGCACAAGGGAGGGACAGGTCCTGTGGGATCCATGCCTGGTTCATTTTTATGAACGTCAGCTTGTCCACTGGTGGCTGTGGACAGGCGGCTGCGTTTGTCAGTAATGACTCCCCCTGCCGTACTGAATACACGTTCAGACAAAACGCTGGCCGCCGGGCAGGCCACCACCTCCAAGGCATAAAATGCTAACTCTGGCCACGTGGACAATTTGGAGACCCAGAAGTTGAATGGGCCCGAACCATCAGTCAGTACGTGGAGGGTTGTGCAGACGTACTGTTCAACCATGTTAGTGAAATGCTGCCTCCTGCTAACACGTTCTGTATCAGGTGGAGGTGCAGTTAGCTGTGGCGTGGAGACAAATCTTTTCCACATTTCTGCCATGCTAACCCTGCCCTCAGAGGAGCTGGCCGTGACACAGCTACATTGGCGACCTCTTGCTCCTCCTCTGCCTTCGCCTTGGGCTTCCACCTGTTCCCCTGTGACATTTGGGAATGCTCTCAGGAGCGCCTCTACCAGCGTACGCTTGTACTCGCGCATCTTCCTATCACGCTCCAGTGCAGGAAGTAAGGTGGGCACATTGTCTTTGTACCGGGGATCCAGCAGGGTGGCAGCCCAGTAGTCCGCACACATTAAAATGTGGGCAACTCTGCTGTCGTTGCGCAGGCACTGCAGCATGTAGTCAGCTCATGTGTGCCAGGCTCCCCAGAGGTAAGGACAAGCTGTCCTCTGTGGGTGGCGTATCGTCATCGTCCTCCGTATCCCCCAGCCACGCACCAGTGATGGGCCTGAGCTGTGTCGGGTGCCACCCCGCTGTGAACCTGCTTCATCCTCATCCTCCTCCACCTCCTCCTCATCCTCCTCGTCCTCCAGTAGTGGGCCCTGGCTGGCCACATTTGTACCTGGCCTCTGCTGTTGCAAAAAACCTCCCTCTGAGCCACTTCTAACAGACTGGCCTGAAAGTGCTAAAAATGACCCCTCATCCTTCTCCTCCTCCTCCTCCTCCTGGGCCACCTCCTCTTCCATCATCGCCCTAAGCGTTTTCTCAAGGAGACATAGAAGTGGTATTGTAACTCTGATAACGGTGTCATCGCCACTGGCCATGTTGGTGGAGTACTCGAAACAGCGCAACAGGGCACACAGGTCTCGCATGGAGGCCCAATCATTGGTGGTGAAGTGGTGCTGTTCCGCAGTGCGACTGACAGCGTGCGTGCTGCAGCTGAAGCTCCACTATGGCCTGCTGCTGCTCGCACAGTCTCTCCAGCATGTGCAGGTGGAGTTCCACCTGGTGGGCACGTCGCATATGAGGCGGTGGCGGGAAGGCGAAGTTCGCTGTAGCGCAGACAGGCGAGCAGCGGCAGGATGTGAGCGCCGGAGCGCGCACAGACGGCCCTCACTTTATGCAGCAGCTCTGACATGTCGGGTAGTTGTGAATGAACTTCTGCACCACCAAATTCAGCACATGCGCCAGGCAAGGGATGTGCGTCAAACCGGCTAGTCCCAGAGCTGCGACGAGATTTCGCCCATTATCGCACACCACCAGGCCGGGCTTGAGGCCCACCGGCAGAAACCACTCGTCGGTCTGTTCAATACCCCGCCACAACTCCTGCGCGGTGTGGGGCCTGTCCCCCAAACATATGAGTTTCAGAATGGCCTGACGTTTACCCCCGGGCTGTGCTGAAGTTGGTGGTGAAGGTGTGTGGATGAGCTGGTGGAAGCAGAGGAGGAGGAAGCCGAGTAGGAGGAGGAGGCTACAGGAGGCAAAGAATGATGCCCTGCGATCCTTGGCGGCGGAAGGACGTGCGCCAAGGAACTCTCCGTCTGCGGACCAGCCGCCACTACATTTACCCAGTGTGCAGTTAGGGAGATATAGCGTCCCTGGCCGTGCTTACTGGACCACGTATCTTGGAGAAGTAGTGGCGGCTGGGAACAACATACTGTGGGACAACCATGGACATCAGCTGTTTGAAGCTGTCTGTGTCCACCAGCCTGAATGACAGCATTTCAAAGGCCAGTAGTTTAGAAATGCTGGCATTCAGGCCAGAAACTCAGGGGTGGGTAGGTGGGAATTTACGCTTTCTCTCAAGGTTTGTGAGATGGAGAGCTGAAACGCTGCCGTGTGACATGGTGGAATGGAGTGTTGGCGCGAATATTCGAATAGCGAATTTTTAGCGAATATCGGCACTTAGCTAATTCGCGAATATTTCGAATATAGCGCTATAAGTTCGCTATTTCGAATATTCGTTTTTTTGTTTTTTTAGTTATATTTTTTCTTTCCCTCTTCCCAACAGTAGTTCTTACCTGTCCTGAGGATTCCTGGCTTCCTGGCTGCTCTAGTCAGTGCCCATTGCCGCTTCTGCCGACTTCCGTGCTCATGGGCGTCCCCATCCATGGGAGCGTCTCCATATACTAAAATGTACTGTCGGATTTGAGGAATTACGTTGAAATCGCAATGCGATTAATTCAAGTTATATTAATCGCATTGCGATTTCAACTTAGAACTGGGTTTATAATGGGTCAGCTTGCTAGAATGAGCGAAGTTAGCGAATATGGAATATAGCAGCACTGCTAAGTTGAATTACGCAATGCGATTAATTTAACTTAAAGTAATCGCATTGCGATTTCAACTTAGCACTGCTAGTGCCATGCTATATTCCATATTACGTTAATTCTAACCTATGTAAGATAGCAGTGCTAAGTTGAAATCGCAATGCGATTACTTCAAGTTAAATTAATCGCATTGCGAATTCAACAGCAGTGCTGCTATATTCCATATTCGTTAACCGTTCATTGAATGCGTTAACCGTTCATTCTAGCAAGCTGACCCATTTATAAACCCAGCTCTAAGATTCGAAATGCATGATCACCGTTAATATAACTTCAGATGTCGCTTCATTGCAATTTCCAGCGTGATCCTCAAATCCGACATGAGATAGCTGACCCAGTATAGCATGAAATTTGTTCCCACATGGTGACTGAGGAACGCTCCGTAACAGAAAGGGCTATGGACGGCTCGGTAGGAGTCAGCTGAGCCAGCGGCGAATATGGCCGAATGTATTCGTCATATTCCTCAAGCGAGATAGCAGTATTCTACATCATGGTTTTAACACGGCTTCGCCAAATCCATTCGACCTGCTGATTAGTAATCAAGCCAGGAAGGGTTGTTGTAGAGGATGACACCATTATGGGTGATTAAACTGTAGTTTTTTTTTTGGCAAGATAATTGTAATGGAGTATAAGTTGTGCAATTGTCATTATTAAAAATGTAGCAGCAAATAATAACCATGTAAGATTAACTAGTTATCTCTATAAATCATCTCTAATGACCATAGGTAACAAGTCTTAAAATAGTTACTTCAAAATGAAGATCATGATAGCGATTATCCTTCGAAAGTTTGAAGTATTGACCGATGCATTAAAATCTATCATCCTCTTATTCTTATATTCTAAATATGTAAAAACCATGGGAAAGTGGCTATAAATTACCAAAAGTCACATGCATGAATTCTTTCAGTAGCATATTAATCCATGGTAGCTAGGAGTAATCAATGAGAATATTCGTTAGTAGAATATGAAAAACATGATATTCGACCAGAGATAATTACACTTCAATTAATCTTGAAATCAGATATAACATACGCTCGTGTTTATTCAGGTGGAGTGTGGCATGAAATTCAGTTGTTGTGCATTGGCACATCTCTGTTATTTCTCAGGAAGGAAGGGGCCGAGGCAGAGGGCAGGGGGCCAGTGAGTTCACTTGCTTTAGGTGTTACTCCACCAGTTCTTTGCATGCAATGCCTGGTCATGTAGTTTGTTGCTGGGTTGGGACATTCATTATAACGCTGTGGGCTCCTGATATGGCACAGCGATACTGGCTCCACTCGGTCTTGTCGTCAGCATTGTTTAAGGAATTATCTGCCAGGGGCTCATGAGCTGCCTTGATTGCTGGTTCCTGGGTGTGGTGGCCAATGTGGGCGGGAGGCTCTCTTTGGGGAAACATTCATCACTTTGCCCTGCTCTCTTTTGCTCACGCTGTTGACAGATTATCACCACCATACATCAGACTGCTTGTGAAGGTCAAGTCTTTGGCCTTAATTTCCATGATTGGGACATAATAGTATACGTGTTATTTAAGCGGTCTTCCTCTGGCCCACTCTCTTAGTTCACTTTTCTTGAAAAGTGCCTTGAGTTGGCTGTGTTTCAATCAGCTATCAAAGGGGCGAGTGGGATCGATGGTGGTATTTCCCATGTCTCATCATCAGAAGCATCAGTGAGTTTATTGCGTCAGGTGCAGTCATGTCTTTTCCACTGGGAAGGGCTAGGTGGATTCATCAGAGAAACCTACCCAACCAGAGTCTTTCAGGCTGGCACATAGAGACTGCTACCTGGCTTAGGAAGGCTCAGGGTGGTTTCTGTACTGATGTAGCTAGGTGGTGAGTGTTGACCAGACTGATGGGCTCCCCAGGTTTCAGGTGCACCCACCTGTTGCGCTTTCTGCAGAAGGCTGGGTGGGAGGTAATGTTGGCTAGGAGCATTGCTGGATCCTATTAGGCCGCCCAATTGACTATTTGTATGTGCCTGTCAAGCCCTTTTTCCATCGCCAAGCGGCGGTGATTTACCAGAAATGTGGCTCATTAAATTCTGGCGTGCTGGAACCCTGAAGGGTGGTTGGTTCACCAGGACGTGGCTGTTGCGAATGGCCGCGTCTCTCCCCCGTAAGAGGTGCGCTAACACCACCGGGCCGTCCGCAATCCATACTAAAATCGCTGCTGTTGTTTGTGGGTTCACTTGGCACCACAATAAAACTTTAGTAAGTATTGTTGGTTTTCAGTTGGGCCATTTTTTGCAAACACTACTTTATCTTTCTTTATTACCATGTGGCGGTATTACACTGTCCCGAAGACTTGCAGTGGCTTATAGTTTAGGAGATCTTTTGAACTAGTATTTAATTTTCCAGTTGAAAGTCATTTTATCAGTTTCTTAAATTTTTGATCGTACGATAGCAGCTCAGAACATAGGGTTTAAAGGTGTTGCTATTTTGGCAATTAGTTACCACAAAAATCTCTCTTTGGCAGACACTCTTATACTTTGCTGTATCTGGCTGAAAACTACCACCAGAGTTACAATAGTGTACTTATTTGGCAGTTGAATTTACTTCCATTTCTAAATATATGTTTGTTTTGAAGACCTTTTCAAATCTTGTACCAATATAGCTGGGACACTTAGTCAGAGATTGTGCTATTTTGTATTGGTTTCACCCAAGTTAAATGTATGTTTTAGTGGACCCTTTCATAGATCAGGGTTCTTAATAACCACAGCTGAAAACTTGATTATAATATTTTCTTTGTAATTGAATTTACCCAGACAAATCTATTTCTGGTACCTCTTTGAGCTTGGCCATACATTTAAACCACCAATTATAAGCATGCTATTTTGTACGATTTAGTTCTTTAAAAAATCTGTTTTGTGGGCACTCATTCTCTTACAATACAGCTGAACCTAATTTGTATTATTCTTTGTTTGTGTTCAATTTACTAAATCAAAACTCATCTCTTTTAGTGGACCTAAATCATTTATAACAACTGGGCACTGAATTCAGTGTCTTTATCATTTGTAAAGTGAATTCTTTAGACATCTGTATCTTTGGTGGGTTTTCATGAATCTTAGGATTCTTATTGGCTTAAACAAATACAGTTTATAGTATTATGTTTTGTAGTCTGAATTTCTTTGACAATCTGTGTTTTATGACCTATGAGCTTGTAATAACAAGCCATGAGTTATAGCATTACTATTTTGTAATTGATTTCACTAAACAAAATATGTTTTTGCGGTTACTATGAAACAGCCATCACAGCTGAATACTGAGTTACTAAGTTGCTCTTTTGTGTTGATTTACTTTAGACCAAATCTATATTTTCTACAGACCTATAAACTTATTAATACAACGATACTAATTTATATTTTTCATTTTGTGAATTAAATTCTTAGGCAAAATGTATTGTTTTTGGACTCATGACAATGTGGCTGGTTAAGTTAAATTAATTACTCTTTGGCCAGTTGAGTTTCTTGACAAAATATGTCTGTTGTGGTTACCATTATACTTACCTTAGCTGAAACCACTGATTTATGGTATTGCTATTGCCCAACAATTGAATTTCTTAAAATAATCTATCTTGCTGAGACAGTGACAGTGTTTATATGGCTCAATAACCTTCAGGTACCAGATGGGGATTGTGTTTGACATTATTTAACTTCCTGTAAAATGCTTGAAATTGCTAATCTGGTTTTATCAGGGACAATCTTTGTAATATGATCTTTACAGGATCTCAACAAAAAAAAACAAGTATTATGATTAGTGAACGGTGGCGGCTTGAACTAGTTTTCAAATTCTGATGCGTGGTCTTGAAAATGAACATTGAAGCATCACCTTCTAAAACCAGTGTGTGTCAGAAGTTCAATCATTCTAACTCAGATGGTCAGTTGCAGTTTTCTTGGCTTTCCCTGCTAATCTAACATCTGAAGCTCAGTCATCAGTGGCCGGCTTAAATCAGAGGCTGGGTCACATGCTGCACTTGTTGTCTGTGTTGTGGGCAC
This sequence comes from Bufotes viridis, assembly GCA_033119425.1. Taxonomy (NCBI): domain Eukaryota; kingdom Metazoa; phylum Chordata; class Amphibia; order Anura; family Bufonidae; genus Bufotes; species Bufotes viridis. The sequence continues at coordinate 103,124,592 of CM065590.1, forward strand.
CAGCTGTGACAGCTCACTAGGAGCAGAAATTAGCAGCCCAGATTGGCTGCTGTTGCATGCTAGCGGGAGTAATACGCCAGATGTGAACAGACTTTGCAAATCGTGGATCCAGTGTGCAGTTCTCCCTAAAATTCCCGGTGCGAACCCGAACATGCTCGAACTGTTGGCTCCAACACTAACTACGGTCTAAATCCCGTGTGGGGATCGCAAATTATATAATGAAGGTCTTGTGGATTGCGATCATCCATCATCGACCGGTGATCTTTGGTTTTGTAAATTTGCCGCACGACCTTTTTAGAATCGATGATCTGAACAAGTGGCCACTGTCTCAGTGATGGATGGAAGTGATTGTGTCAGTACCTAATGCAGTCGTTAACAGGCAGATTAAGTACGATGCCCAGCAACGATTTGAGTTATTAATTCACAGTTCGCCAGGGAGAAAGTAAATATATATAATGTGGCGGTGGCTGAGTGTATTATGGCTGGGCCTGAAGAGGAAGAACTCGCCCATGCCGTTTCCTTTCTTTATCTGTATTGTCACGACTGCTTTATTAGAAGGAGAGGTAAAGTCAGCTCACTGAAATGGTGAGGCGGATGAGTTTTATTCTGGTACTTAGAGCCGAGCTTATGGCTGGTCTAATCGGGTGGTTATTAAGTTATATGGTCCGAGCTTATGGCTGGTCCATTATGGTAAGATTATATGGTTTATGGTTTCTATGTTCGAATTGTTTAAGCTGTTCTTTAATAAAGCTGGTCGTGGCCAAATCTTTCCATCACGTTAGTTGTCCACGATGTCTTATTATTATTATTTCATTGATATTATTGGGTTGATGATGGGAATGTTTAGATATACATTCGCAGGACTATGATCTATAATCCCATGTGCGGGCTTTGCAGAAATGGATTTTTTCAAAATCTTCTCTGAAGATTTTGTAAATTTAATGGTGGCCCAAACAAACTTATACACCCAACAATTTATTTCCCAGAACCCCACGTTGATCTATGCTAGACCTCTAGGTTGGACCCCAATACATGCAGCAGAGATGATGACCTTTTGGAGGCTTGTACTGCATATGGGCCTTGTTAAAAAGCTAAAAATAAGGGCTCTTTCACACTAGCGTTGATTCTTTCCGTCCTAGAGTTCCGTCCTCGGGGATCTAGGACGGAAAGAAACTGATCAGGATAATCCCAATGCATCCTGAATGGAGAGAAATCCGTTCAGGATGTCTTCCGTTCAGTATGTGAACGTTTTTTGGACGTTGACAAAAGCGCAGCATGCTGCGGATTTGTCTCCGTCCAAAAAGCCGGAGGACATGCCGCAATGCCGGATCCGGAATTAATGCCCATTGAAGACCATTATTCTGGATCCGGCATTAGACTAACGTCGATTCGGCGCATGCGCCGGATCCGGCCGTTTGGCGCTACGCATCGCGCAGCAGCCGTTCCGATCGGCGCCCCAGTGTAAGCTGGGCTCCGATTGATTGCCATAGCAGCCAGGATGCTACTGGAGTCCTGGCTGCCATGGTAGCAATACAACGCAGCAGTGTGCCCAACTGCGTGCGGCCGCCAGGCGCTCCATTATGACATCACAGGTCGAGGCGGCGCATTGATCTATGCACCGCCCGGACCTGTGCCGTCATTGAGGGGCGCCCGGCGGCTGCAGCGCAGGTAAGTACACTGCTGCTAAGTACCATGGCAGTCAGGAATCCAGTAGCGTCCTGGCTTCCATGGTAACAGTGAACACAACAATAGCTGATCTCAGGGAGACAAGCTACAAAAAACACCGCGGAGCCTCACTTGAGTCTCAACACAGCAATCCGAAGTGCAAAGTTCCCTGGGAAAAGGGAATATGCAAAATAAATGTGGAGCCCCGGTTATGGGTCTACAACACAATGAAAGCCAGATATCCCTCTAATGAATCCCAAATATCCCAGATATTTTTCGTAGCTGGTCTCCCTGAGATCAGCTATTGTTGTGTTTGAGTGGTCTCCGAGGCATTGCTCCCAGTTAGCTAGAATCCTACTCCACACTGATGAGAGGCAGCACCTCGAAACAGCTGTCTGTGGATGGATAACTGGCTTAGGTTTTCCCTGTCACATCCTTAAAGCTTGTAAAAAAGCGGGATCTTGACATAGGGCCACTTAATATGGTGGATTTGGTGATCTCTGTAATGGAGACACCCCTTTGCTAGTTTTCCTTCCTTTGAGGGATATCTGGCTTTCATTGTGTTGTAGACCCATAACTGGGGCTCCACATTTATTTGCATATTCCTTTTCCCAGGGAACTTTGCACTTCGGATTGCTGTGTTGAGACTCTTAAGTGAGGCTCCGCGGTGTTTTTGTAGCTGGTCTCCCTGAGATCAGCTATTGTTGTGTTTGAGGTGGTCTCCGAGGCATTGCTCCAGTTAGCCAGAATCCTACTCCGCACTGATGAGGGCAACACCCCGAAACAGCTGTCTGTGGATGGATAACTGGCTTAGGTTTTCCCGTCACATCCTTAAAGCTTGTAAAAGCGGGATCTTGACATAGGGGCCACTTAATATGGTGGATTTGGTGATCTCTGTAATGGAGACACCCCTTTGCTTAGTTTTCCTTCCTTTGAGGATATCTGGCTTTCATTGTGTTGTAGACCCATAACTGGGGCTCACATTTATTTTGCATGGTAACAGTGAAAGCATGTTGAGAGCTGATCAGGAAACTGATCAGTCTTTAAATGCTGTCAGTCCACTTGCGTTCTGACGGATCCTCAGAGCGCAAGTGTGAAGAAACCATGAATGTTTTGTCAGGTTGTTTCACTGGCATCCACATACATCTGAGGCATTGCAATCATAGTGTCAGACAAGATTGCAATGCACTCCAGATGATGTGAATGCCAGTGGCTCTGATTCATGCGTGAATAACAGATGGCTTGCAGTATAGTGCCAGACCTGTCGTGCTACTGAGTTAAGCCATATCAATGCCAGTGCATTAACTGACTCATAGTCTTAGGTCTGACTGCTATTGACATGAGTGTCAGCCATTTGCCTGTTAACATTTGTTCAGATGTCAGTGACTTAAATGGCTTAGGCGTGCTGTGTAGGTTTCTTTAGAGTGGTAGGAGAGGTTGCACATCTCCACCACTCTTTAGTATAGGTCAGAGATACAAAAAGGAGTGGCAAACAAGGGTTTTAAATTTGTGTTTAGGCTCACAGCTGTCTTAAACTGTATTCATAAAAGTGATATTTCCATTTCACTCCACACCTGGGTCAAGCTAGGATAATAGCTTACTAAAGGGCTTCTGTCACCCAAAAGTCATTTTCATTTTGGCCTTACTAAAATCCTTATAATGCGATTTATTCAATATATAGTGTCTTACCTTTCTGTGGCTTATTTTCCTTAAAAATCACACTTTTACAATATGTTAATTACCTTGCTACCAGCAAGTAGGGTGAATGCTGCTGGTAGCCGCCACTCGCATCCTCCTTTCAAATCCGCGCCTGGGCCATATCGGTCTTCAGTTGGGCGCAGGCGCACTGAGGGGGCGCTTGCTGGCCGCTCCTTCCACAGTGCGCCTGCGCGACCTCATCTTCTCATCCGGTGCAGAGGTGGCGTCATCGGCGCAGGCGCACTGTGGAAGGAGCGACGGCAGGCGTCCTCCTCTCAGTGCGCTGCGCCGACTGAGCCCGATCGAGCGCAGGCGCGGGATTTGAAATTCAGACAGAGCCAGCCGGAGGAGGAGAGCTCGCTGGCAATCAACAGGAGGAGGCGTTTTTGAAAGGAGGATGCGGCGGTGACTGCCAGCAAGTAACCACCCTACTTGCTGGTAACAAGGTAGTTAACATATTGTAAGTGCGATTTCAAGGAAAACATGACCCCATAAACAAACAGCAGATAGCACTGTAGAGCTAGTAAGCAAGCGAAAAGTACTGACAAGCTGACTAGCACCACTAGGACACATGGACGTGCAGTGCGGCATGTTTCCAGTCATAAGGACACATGGCGTACCGATGCGTCATGAGTTGTTCGATCACTGCTGCTCAGCTGGCAGTGATCGGAACAAGCACCTGCTGAAATCATTCAGCAGGTACCTTGTTACAATGCTCAGGGGGTCCTGTGACCCCCATATGGGCGATCGCTGCAAACCGCAGGTCAATTCAGACCTGCGGTTTGCAGCGCTCTGTGCGATCTCTGATCCCGCGGTCTATGACCGCGGGGATCAGAGGTTATGCCCCAAACTGTTTATTTTAACCCCCTGCAGCCCCCAATCATATTGTGGCTGCGGGGGTGCAGAGTGGTTGCGGGCGGCGGGAGGCGGGAGGCGGGCGGTGCGGCGGGCGGGATCGCGATTGCGATCCCCGCCCGCCTCCTCTGATAAGTTTCCCTGGTGTCTAGTGGGTCTATCAGAGTGTCAGCACATTGCTGACACTCTGATAAAGCGGCTGGCATCTGTGCTTGATCAGATGCCAGCCGTTTAACCTCTCCGTACCGCGGTCGTACGGACCGCGGTATGGAAGGGTTAACAGGGAGGAGCTCCCTCCCTCTCCCATCGGGGGCTGCTGTGCCTTTGCAGCCCCCAACAGTATGGGATCACAGAGGGAGGAGCTCCACTCCTCCCATCCATCACCCCTGCCCAGTTATGGCAGCGGGTGATGGTTGCCATGGAGACAGGGCGCTTTCAGAGCGTCCTGCTCTCCATGGTGCTGAAAGTCTGAATAGACCTGCTAAAGGTCTATTCAGACTTTCTAAAGTACAAAATACAGTACAGTGCACTATATAGTGTACTGTACTGTATCTCTGAGACACCAGATCCACTGGATCTTTCAGAACCAAGTGGGTCTGGGTCAAAAAAATGTAAAAAGTGAAAAAAAGTAAAAATGAAAAACACATATCACTGAATAAAAATTAAAAAAATAAAATACACTACACATATTAGGTATCGCCGCGTCCGTAAAAACCTGCTCTATAAAAATATCACATGACTGAACTCCTCAGGTGAACGCCATAAAAAAAAAACCAAAAATGGTGTAAATAAGCCATTTTTGGCACCTTACATCACTAAAGTGTAATACAAAGCGATCAAAAAGGTGTTTGCCTCCCAAAATAGTACCAATCAAACCGCCATCTCATCCCATAAAAAACGAGCCCCTACCTAAAACAATTGGCCAAAAATAAAAAAACTATGCCTCTCAGACTAAAACATGATTTTTTTGTTTCAAAAATGCTTTTAGTGTTAAATGTAAAAAAATTAAAAAGTAGACATATTGGGTATCTCCACGTCCGTAAGAATCTGCTCTATAAAAATATCACATGACCTAACCCCTCAAGTAAACACTGTAAAAAAATTAATAAAAACTTTGTCAAAAGCCATTTTTGCCACCTTACATCACAAAAGTGTAATAGCAAGCGATCAAAAAGTCATATGACCCCCAAATAGTGCCAATCTAACCGTCACCTCATCCCGCAAAAATGATACCCAACCTGAGACAATTGCCTAAAAACTGAAAAATATATGGCTCTCAGACTATGGAGATACTAAAACATGTTTTTTTCATTCAAAAGGATATTATTGTGTAAAACCAAAATAAGTAAAAAAGGTATACATATTATGTATCGCCGCGTCCGTAAGGACCTGCTCTATAAAAATATATCATGACCTAACCCCTCAGATGAGCGCCGTAAACATAAAAAATAAAAACGTTGTCAAACAAGCCATTTTTTGTCACCTTACATCACAAAAAGTGTAATAGTAAGCGATCAAAAAGTCATATGCACCCCAAGATAGTACCATTCGAACCGCCATCTCATCCCATAAAAAATGAGCCCCTACATAGGACAATCGCCCAAAAAAAAAAAAAATATGGCTCTCAAACTATGGAGACACTAAAACATGATTTTTTTGTTTTAAAAATGATATTATTGTGTAAAACTTATATAAATAAATAAAAAGTATACATATTATGTATCGCCGCGTCCGTCACATCCTGATCTATAAAAATAACACATGACCTAACCCATCAGCTGAACACAGCAAAAAAATAAAAAAATACGGTGTCAAAAGCCATTTTTGTCACCTTACATCTACAAAAGTGTAATAGCAAGCGACCAAAATGTCATATGCACCCCAAGATAGTGCCAATCAAACCGCCATCTCATCCCGCAAAAAATGAGCCCCTACATAAGACAGTCGCCCAAAAAATAAAATAAAACTATGGCTTTCAGAATGTGGAGACACTAAAAAAATTTTTTTCAAAAATGCTTTATTATGTAAAACTGAAACAAAAAACCCCAAAAAGTAGTCATATTTGGTATTGTCGCGTCCGTAACAACCTGCTCTATAGAAATAGCACACAATCTAACCTGTCAGTTCAACTATGTAAATAACAAAAAATAAAAACAGTCCCAAAACAGCTATTTTTTGCAAATTTTCCATTTTAATCCATTTTTCCAGTAACAAAGCAAGGGTTAACAGCCAAACAAAACTCAATATTTATTGCCCTGATTCTCTTGTTTGCACAAACACCCCATATGTGGTCAGTAAACTACTGTATGGCCAAACGGCAGGGCACAGAAGGAAGGGAACGCCATATGGTTTTTGGAAGGCAGATTTTGCTGGACTGGTTTTTGACACTATGTCCCATTTGAAGCCCCCTGATGCACCCCTACAGTAGAAACTCCAAAAAGTGACCCCATTTTGGAAACTACGGGATAAGGTGTCAGTTTTGTTGGTACTATTCTAGGGTAAACATGATTTTTGGTTGCTCTATATTACACTTTTTTGAGACAAGGTAACAAAAAATAGAAATTCGTAAATTTCATCTCCATTTGCCAATAACTCTTGTGGAACACCTAAAGGGTTAACAAAGTTTGTAAAACTGGTTTTGAATACCTTGAGGGGTGTAGTTTCTTAGATGGAGTCACTTTTATGGAGTTTCTACTCTAGGGGTGCATCGGGGGCTTCAAATGGGACATGGTGTCAAAAACCAGTCCAGCAAAATCTGCCTTCCAAAAACCATATGGCGCTCCTTTCCTTCTGCGCCCTGCAGTTTGGCCATACAGCAGTTTACGACCACATATAGGGTGTTCGTGCAAACTGCAGAATCGGGGAATAAATATTAAGTTTTGTTTGGCTATTAACCCTTGCTTTGTTACTGGAAAAAATGGATTAAAATGGAAAATTTTACAAAAATTGAAATTCTGAAATTTTATCTCCATTTGCCATTAACTCTTGTGGAAAACCTAAAGGGTTAATGACGTTTGTAAAATCAGTTTTGAATACCTTGAGGGGTGTAGTTTCTAGAATGGGGTCATTTTGGGTGGTTTTATTATGTAAGCCTCACAAAGTGACTTCAGACCTGAACTGGTCCCTAAAAAGTGGGTTTTGAAAATTTCTGAAAAATTTCAAGATTTGCTTCTAAACTTCTAAGCCTTGTAACGTCCCCAAAAAATAAAATGGCATTCCCAAAATGATCGATACATGAAGTAGACATATAGGGAATGTAAATCAATAACTTTTTGGCAGTATTACTATGTATTATAGAAGTAGAGTAATTGAAACTTGGAAAATTGCAAATTTTCAAAATTTTTAGTAAATTTGGTATTTTTTATAAATAAAAATGAAATTTTTCGACTTCATTTACCACTGTCAACGGGTGTGGAAATTTAAAAAAACTACTTGTCGAAGGACTAAAGTGGGGCTCCAATCTACTTGTCCCTCATGACCATCTACTTATTCTGAACTTGTACTAACGGGTATACTGTATGGGGGCCACAAGAGGCGTTATGCTGTATGGGGCAGGGGCCGAAGCGTTATACTGTGGGGCAGGGGCCCCGGAGTTATGCTGTATGGGGCGGGGGCCACAAGGACGTTACGGAGGCGTCATACTGTATGGGGCAGGGGCCACAAGGAGACGTTATGCTGTATGGGGGCAGGGCCACAAGGAGGCATTATGCTGTATGGGGGTGGGGGCCACAGGAAGATGTTATACCTGTATGGGGCGGGGGCCACAGGGAGGCGTTATACTGTATGGGGCGGGGCCACAGGGTGACGTTATACTGTATGGAGCGGGGGCCACAGGGTGACGTTATACTGTATGGGGCGGGGCCACAGGGTGGCGTTATACTGTGCAGGGGCGGGGGCCACAGGGAGACGTTATACTGTATGGGGGCGGGGGCCACAGGGAGGCGTTATACTGTATGTGGGGGCAGGGGCCACAGGGTGACGTTATGCTGCGTGGGGCAGGGGCCACAGGGTGGCGTTATGCTGTGCGGGGGCAGGGGCCACAGGGTGACGTTATACTGTGCGGGCGGGGGCCACAGGGTGACGCTTTATACTGTATGGGGGCAACAGGGAGGCGTTATAGTTTATAAAGTGCCACCTGCAGTGCAGATTGCAGGCAGGGCCAGAGCCTCAGAAGACAGACAGCACTACCTTTATTTCTGACACCAGGCTCTTAGCCCCTGCAGATGAGCGTTCCTCCCAGAGTCTGTCAACTGAGCTCCCAGCCTGACCTGCAACCATTGACTGGGGTCACATAGCATTATACTGATTTATGATGCTATGTAACCCTTACAGTTCTGGAATGTATTAGATGACGCTGACATAATGCCTACAAAAAGGAGTGGCAAACAAGGGTTTTAAATTTGTGTTTAGGCTCACAGCTGTCTTAAACTGTATTCATAAAAGTGATATTTCCATTTCACTCCACACCTGGGTCAAGCTAGGATAATAGCCCCCTTAAAGGGCTTCTGTCACCCCCAAAAGTCATTTTTCATTTTTGGCCTTACTAAAATCCTTATAATGCGATTTATTCAATATATAGTGTTCTTACCTTTTTCTGTGGCTTATTTTCCTTAAAAATCACACTTTTACAATATGTTAATTACCTTGCTACCAGCAAGTAGGGTGGATACTTGCTGGTAGCCGCCCGCCGCATCCTCCTTTCAAATCCCGCGCCTGGGCCATATCGGTCTTCAGTTGGCGCAGGCGCACTGAGAGGGGGACGCTTGCTCGGCCGCTCCTTCCACAGTGCGCCTGCGCCGACAACGTCTTCTCATCCGGGTGCAGAGGTGCGTCATCGGCGCAGGCGCACTGTGGAAGGAGCGGCCGGCGGCGTCCTCCTCTCAGTGCGCCTGCGCCGACTGAAGACCGATGCGGCGCAGGGCGGGATTTGAGAAATTCCAGACAGAGCCAGCCGGAGGAGGAGGCGCTCGCTGGCAATCAACAGGAGGAGGGCGTTTTTTGAAAGGAGGATGCGGCGGGCGGCTGCCAGCAAGTAACCACCCTACTTGCTGGTAACAAGATGGTGGCATATTGCTAAAGTGCGGTCTCTAAGGGGAAAATAAGCCACAAGCACAAGAGCAAACTACTATAGCATGTCGCTAGTAAATGGCAAAGATGAAAATGTTCTTGAGCAAGCTGGACTGAGCCTTCTTGCTAGGACACATGACGTACCGATGCGGCATGTTTCCCGAGTCATAGGACACATGGCGTACCGATGCGTCATGAGTTGTTCCGATCACTGCTGCTCAGCTGGCAGTGATCGGAACAAACACCTGCTGAAATCATTCAGCAGGTACCTTGTTACAATGCCCAGGGGGTCCTGTGACCCCCATATGAAGCGATCGCTGCAAACCGCAGGTCAATTCCAGACCTGCGGTTTGCAGCGCGCTTCTGTGCGATCTCTGATCCCCGCGGTCTATGACCGCGGGGATCAGAAGAGTTATGCTCCCAAACTGTTTATTTTTAACCCCCTGCAGCCCCCAATCATATTGTGGCTGCGGGGGTGCAGGAGAGGATGGTTGCGGGCAGCGGGGCGTGTGGGAGGCGGGGCGGTGCGGCGGGCGGGATCGCGTTGCGATCCCCGCCCGCCTCCTCTGATAAGTTTCCCTGGTGTCTAGTGGGTCTATCAGAGTGTCAGCACATTGCTGACACTCTGATAGAAGCGGCTGGCATCTGTGCTTGATCAGATGCCAGCCGTTTAACCTCTTCCGTGCAGCGGTCCGTACGGACCGCGGTATGAGGAGTTAACAGGGAGAGCTCCTCCCTCTCCCATCGGGGGCTGCTGTGCCTTTGCAGCCCCCAACAGTATGGGATCACAGAGGGAGGAGCTCCACTCCTCCCATCCATCACCCCCTGCCCAGTTATGGCAGCGGGTGATGGTTGCCATGGAGACAGGACGCTTTCAGAAGCGTCCTGCTCTCCATGGTGCTGAAAGTCTGAATAGACCTGCTAAAGGTCTATTCAGACTTTCTAAAAATACAAAAATACAGTACAGTGCACTATATAGTGTACTGTACTGTAATGCTCTGAACACCAGATCCACTGGATCTTTCAGAACCAAGTGGGTCTGGGTCAAAAAAAATGATAAAAAAGTTAAGAAAAAAGTAAAAATAGAAAAAAACACATATCACTGATATCAAAACATCCGTAAAACCTGCTCTATAAAAATATCACATGACTGAACTCCTCAGGTGAACGCCATAAAAAAACACCAAAAAATGGTGTAAATAAGCCATTTTTGGCACCTTACATCACTAAAAGTGTAATACAAAGCGATCAAAAAGGTGTTTGCCTCCCAAAATAGTACCAATCAAACCGCCATCTCATCCCGCAAAAAACGAGCCCCTACCTAAAACAATTGGCCAAAAAATAAAAACTATGCCTCTCAGACTAAAACATGATTTTTTTGTTTCAAAAATGCTTTTAGTGTTAAATGTAAAAAAAATTAAAAAGTAGACATATTGGGTATCTCCACGTCCGTAAGAATCTGCTCTATAAAAATATCACATGACCTAACCCCTCAAGTAAACACTGTAAAAAATTAATAAAAACTTTGTCAAAAAGCCATTTTTTGCCACCTTACATCACAAAAGTGTAATAGCAAGCGATCAAAAAGTCATATGACCCCCAAATAGTGCCAATCTAACCGTCACCTCATCCCGCAAAAATGATACCCAACCTGAGACAATTGCCTAAAAACTGAAAAATATATGGCTCTCAGACTATGGAGATACTAAAACATGTTTTTTTCATTCAAAAGGATATTATTGTGTAAAACCAAAATAAGTAAAAAAAGGTATACATATTATGTATCGCCGCGTCCGTAAGGACCTGCTCTATAAAAATATAACATGACCTAACCCCTCAGATGAACGCACGTAAACATAAAAAATAAAAACGTTGTCAAACAAGCCATTTTTTGTCACCTTACATCACAAAAAGTGTAATAGTAAGCGATCAAAAAGTCATATGCACCCCAAGATAGTACCATTCGAACCGCCATCTCATCCCGCAAAAAATGAGCCCCTACATAGGACAATCGCCCAAAAAAAAAAAAATATGGCTCTCAAACTATGGAGACACTAAAACATGATTTTTTTGTTTTAAAAATGATATTATTGTGTAAAACTTATATAAATAAATAAAAAGTATACATATTATGTATCGCCGCGTCCGTCACAACCTGATCTATAAAAATAACACATGACCTAACCCCTCAGCTGAACACAGCAAAAAAAAATAAAAATACGGTGTCAAAAGCCATTTTTGTCACCTTACATCTAAAAAGTGTAATAGCAAGCGACCAAAATGTCATATGCACCCCAAGATAGTGCCAATCAAACCGCCATCTCATCCCGCAAAAAATGAGCCCCTACATAAGACAGTCGCCCAAAAAAATAAAATAAAACTATGGCTTTCAGAATGTGGAGACACTAAAAAAATTTTTTTCAAAAATGCTTTATTATGTAAAACTGAAACAAAAAACCCCAAAAAGTAGTCATATTTGGTATTGTCGCGTCCGTAACAACCTGCTCTATAGAAATAGCACACAATCTAACCTGTCAGTTCAACTATGTAAATAACAAAAAATAAAAACAGTCCCAAAACAGCTATTTTTTGCAAATTTTCCATTTTAATCCATTTTTCCAGTAACAAAGCAAGGGTTAACAGCCAAACAAAACTCAATATTTATTGCCCTGATTCTCTTGTTTGCACAAACACCCCATATGTGGTCAGTAAACTACTGTATGGCCAAACGGCAGGGCACAGAAGGAAGGGAACGCCATATGGTTTTTGGAAGGCAGATTTTGCTGGACTGGTTTTTGACACTATGTCCCATTTGAAGCCCCCTGATGCACCCCTACAGTAGAAACTCCAAAAAGTGACCCCATTTTGGAAACTACGGGATAAGGTGTCAGTTTTGTTGGTACTATTCTAGGGTAAACATGATTTTTGGTTGCTCTATATTACACTTTTTTGAGACAAGGTAACAAAAATAGAAATTCGTAAATTTCATCTCCATTTGCCAATAACTCTTGTGGAACACCTAAAGGGTTAACAAAGTTTGTAAAACTGGTTTTGAATACCTTGAGGGGTGTAGTTTCTTAGATGGAGTCACTTTTATGGAGTTTCTACTCTAGGGGTGCATCGGGGGGCTTCAAATGGGACATGGTGTCAAAAACCAGTCCAGCAAAATCTGCCTTCCAAAAACCATATGGCGCTCCTTTCCTTCTGCGCCCTGCAGTTTGGCCATACAGCAGTTCACGACCACATATAGGGTGTTCGTGCAAACTGCAGAATCGGGGGAATAAATATTAAGTTTTGTTTGGCTATTAACCCTTGCTTTGTTACTGGAAAAAATGGATTAAAATGGAAAATTTTACAAAAATTGAAATTCTGAAATTTTATCTCCATTTGCCATTAACTCTTGTGGAAAACCTAAAGGGTTAATGACGTTTGTAAAATCAGTTTTGAATACCTTGAGGGTGTAGTTTCTAGAATGGGGTCATTTTTGGGTGGTTTTATTATGTAAGCCTCACAAAGTGACTTCAGACCTGAACTGGTCCCTAAAAAGTGGGTTTTTGAAAATTTCTGAAAAATTTCAAGATTTGCTTCTAAACTTCTAAGCCTTGTAACGTCCCCAAAAAATAAAATGGCATTCCCAAAATGATCGATACATGAAGTAGACATATGGGGAATGTAAATCAATAACTTTTTTTGGCAGTATTACTATGTATTATAGAAGTAGAGTAATTGAAACTTGGAAAATTGCAAATTTTGGTATTTTTTTATAAATAAAAATGAAATTTTTCGACTTCATTTTACCACTGTCATGAACAGGGGTGTGGAAATTTAAAAAAAAACTACTTTTCGAAGGACTAAAGTGGGGGCTCAATCTACTTGTCCCTCATGACCATCTACTTGTCCTGAACTTGTACTAACGGTATACTGTATGGGGGCCACAAGGAGACGTTATGCTGTATGGGGCAGGGGCCACAAGGAGACGTTATGCTGTATGGGGCAGGGGCCACAAGGAGACGTTATGCTGTATGGGGCAGGGGCCACAAGGAGACGTTATCCTGTATGGGGCGGGGGCCACAAGGAGGCGTCATACTGTATGGGGCAGGGGCCACAAGGAGACGTTATGCTGTATGGGGGCAGGGCCACAAGGAGACATTATGCTGTATGGGGGTGGGGGCCACAGGAAGATGTTATACTGTATGGGGGCGGGGGCCACAGAGAGACGTTATACTGTATGGGGCGAGGCACAGGGTGACGTTATGCTGTATGGAGGCGGGGGCCACAGGGTGACGTTATACTGTATGGGGCGGGGGCCACAGGGTGACGTTATACTGTGCGGGGCAGCCCCAAGGTGACGTTATACTGTATGGGGCGGGGGCCACAGGGAGGCGTTATACTGTATGGGGCGGGGGCCACAGGGTGACGTTATACTGTATGGGGGCAGGGGCCACAGGGTGACGTTATACTGTGCGGGGCGGGGGCCACAGGGTGGCGTTATACTGTGCGGGGGCCACAGGGTGACGTTATACTGTATGGGGGCAACAGGGAGACGTTATAGTTTATAAAGTGCCACCTGCAGTGCAGATTGCAGGCAGGGCCAGAGCCTCAGAGGACAGACAGCACAACCTTTATTTCTGACACCCTGGCTCTTAGGCTCCCTGCAGATGAGCGTTCCTCCCAGAGTCTGTCAACTGAGCTCCCAGCCTGACCTGCAACCATTGACTGGGGTCACATAGCATTATACTGATTTATGATGCTATGTAACCCTTACAGTTCTGGAATGTATTAGATGACGCTGACATAATGCTGTCAGTGTTATCCAACACATTGCAGAACTGTAAGGGTTACATAGCATCATAAATCAGTATAATTCTATGTAACCCCAGTCAGCGCTTGCAGGTCAGGCCGGGAGCTGAGATGTGGACAGGCTCCGGGAGGAACGCTCATCTGGAGGGGGCCGTGGGGTCTCATTCTTCTTCTCCCATCTTGTCTCTGGAGACGATGTGCTGACTTACTGTGCGCTCCGTGCTGGCAGGTGGGCGGAGACTTCAATACAGGAGCCGGGAGGAGCAGGGGCCGCCTGCAGGAAGTAGTATGTACGGGTCATATGTACGATGCAGGGGCAGGCTGACACAGATAGGAGCGGTCAGCTCGCATATGACCGCTCCTATTACTGTCTAACCACATGTCCCTGCTACTTGCCCGCACAGGGCTAAACAACTGTTTAAAGTACTTGCCCGGCGCCCGGAACTGCATGTCCCGGGCGTCGGGCGATAGGAATTCCACACCCCTGATGAAGTACAATATGTGACAAAAAAACAATCTCAGAATGGCCTGGATAAGAAAAAGCGTTTTAAAGTTATCACCACATAAAGTGACACTGGTCAGATTTTGAAAAAATGGCCTGGTCCTTAAGGTGAAATAGGGCCGTGTCCTTAAGGGGTTAAGGCTTTAATTTATTATGTACACTATAATAACAATAGACAGTGCCACCCCATAATGACCTGAGATTCGACCGTTTGTTCAAGGTTAGGCCATTCATTGACCACTTTAACGACAGGTTTGCTGAGGTGTACACCCCTGAAAAAAATGTCTGTGTAGATGAGTCTCTAATGAATTTCAAAGGAAGGGTAAAATTCCGCCGATACCTGCTCAGCAAGTGGGCAAAGTTTGACATTAAGATGTACAAACTCTGTAAGAGTAACTCTGGGTAAATCCACAAGTTCTGGGTTTACAAAGATAGGGACACCCAGGTCCCGGAATGCTCTGCCATCCTAGAGGTTAGTGGTAAAATAGTGTGTGACTTACTGCACCCACTGCTGGATTAGGGTTACCACCTCTATGTGACAGCCCGGCTCTTCTACATAAGAACATAGCGGTTAAGTATAAAGACAAGAGGAATGTCCTTTTACTGAGCACCATTCACAGTAACACCAGCTCCCCGGCCCCTGTGCAAGGTACCACAACTACTACTCCCAAACCAGACTGCATCCTGGATTACAACAGGCAGGTGGGAGGGGTTGATCTTTCAGATCAAGTTCTTAAACCATACAGTGCCACGCGAGAAATCAAGGTGTGATACAAAAAGCTCGCCTAGCACATTGTACAGATGGCAATGCTTAAGGATTATTTAGATCTACAGGCCACTATGGAACATTCCTTCATTTTCAAGAGGTGGTGATCAAGGACATGGCCCCTGAATTTCCACTCATTACATTTAGACGGGGTGTAAATTTACGGGATCAGTTGATACACAGTACCTTTACACGCCCAAAACCAGCTACATGGCTTAACAATGAAGCCAAAGGGACCTTCCCGTGTGGGTCATGCCTTATGTGTAATTATGTAAAGCGTGGTCATTTCTTTGAAAGCCATGTCACCGGCAAACGGTATATGATCCGCTCTTTTGTCCGTTGCACAACACCTGGGGTTGTATATCTTATCACATGCAAATGTGGGGTCCAATACGTTGGCAAGACGAAACGTGAACTTAGACGACGTATTGGCAAATATCTGTCCGATATACGCAACTCCAGTGACACATCACTGGCAAGACATGTATGTGAAAAACACGCGGGGGACCCAGCCGGACTGAGGGTCCAGGGAATTGATACCGTAAAGGGCTCAGTGCGTGGGGGTGATGTGGATACCCTGCTGCTTCAGAAGGAAGCAAGGTGGATTTTTTATCTGCAAACTATCCAACCTAAAGGTCTTAATGACATGATTTCATATGCTTGTTTCTTGTAATAGTGTCCCATCTGTCAGGTTGGCTTCTTCTACCTGTTGGCCATTTGCCCTGGGGTGTTAACAGGGTACGTCGTATTGGCACTCCTATTTTTAGGGACAGGCTTTGATCTTATAACAACTTCAGGGACGGCTCTCTCCTAGTTGATTCGTACGCTCTCCCATTACACGGGAGAGTGTTGTTACACTCGGTACTCCCTTGGGTCATTTGTTAAGTGCCTGAGCTTATAAGTACATAGTTTTGAGGCCGCGGATATCGGGTTCCCCCTGTGATTGCGGTACCGCAACTTGTATTATCCGTGGGTGCGATTCTAATTATCAGGTATGGGAGGTGTTGGGACAGCAGTAGGAGGTTCCTATCTGCGGGTTCTCCACGCCCCCCATCTAACACGTCAGCTCCTACGGGCGGGGTTTTAGGCTTATATACCCGGATGTCGGGCGGCCGCATACGGCCGTCATAGCGCCGGTGCCCGTTCACGCAAAAGGTGATCGGGATTCGTTCTGTCGCAAGTGCTATCTAACAAGACCGGAGTGCATGTTCAAATGTTTAGTCAGCTCCTGAGGATACAGGGCAAAATACTAGCCCTGTGGAAACGCGCTAAACGCTTATTATTGCAGTTTGGCACACTACAGCTGAGGGACGGTAGCCGCCTCATAGCGGTACCTGTCTCTCACCGGCCATAGGTGTTCATTAGTGTACTCTATTTCCTGGTGAGACCAGGCTAGCTACAGGAGGGGAGCTAGTTTTATGTAGGGTGTCAGGGATTAATTTTCTTGACGGCCATATCGGCGGTCCCTTCTCTGATAGAGACCCCTCTGTTGCTATTACCAAAGGGTCACGACCCCTGGCATAGAGTCCACTTGGTACTAGACATCTAACTATTTTTCAGAGTAAGTGGAGGTGGATGGATTATTTGTTAGATCCCCTCTCCATGGACCACATACTCTGAATACCTGAAGGGATATTTTTGTCATTTTAACCCTTTAATTCCAAATAAAAGTATAGTTTATTATTTTTATTTTATACGTCTATTCAGGTGGTTTTGTGATATTTTCCTAGACGTAGTCACGTCCGTACATATTTCAGTGTGTTAAATTCCTGATTCATGGTATTGCTATTTTGGCAATTGAATTTCACCCCAGAACAAAATATATGTTTTGGCGGACACTATGAAACTTGGCCTGCAACAGCTGGGACACCAGATTCAGGTTATTGCTATTTTGGCAATTGAATTTCACCCCACAACAAAATATATGTTTTAGCGGACACTATGAATCTTGGCCAGCCACAGCTGAAACCACTGATTTATGGTATTGCTATTTTGGCAATTGAATTTCACCCCAGAACAAAATATATGTTTTTGCAGACACTATGAAATCTTGGCCTGCAACAGCTGGGACACCAGATTCAGGGTATTGCTATTTTGGCAATTGAATTTCACCCCAGAACAAAATATATGTTTTGGCGGACACTATTATACTTTGCCAGCCACAGCTGAAACCACTGATTTATGGTATTGCTATTTTGGCAATTGAATTTCACCACAGAAAATAATCTATCCTTTGCCAGACAGCAGACAGTATTATACTTGGCTAGCCAAAGCTGGAACACCAGATTTAGGGGATTGGTATTTGGGCAATTGTATTTAACCCCTTAATAAAATATAGAAATTGCTATCCTGAGTTTCTAGGGGTGACAATTAGCACAGCCAAGCCCCTGATGTAGGATATAGCAAAAAAAAACTAGTATTGATGGATTGATGGACTTGGTGGCAGCTTGTTCTGGTGCACCACAAGTCACAAAATGGCCGCCGATCACCCCAGAAAATAAGTGACAGAAAAACGCTCTGTGCAGCCTAAAACCAGTGAGCAAGTAACTAGCAGAAGTTCAATCATTCACAGCTGTAGATCGATCCGCTCATTAGGTGCTGTTGCTGACTTTTCCCTGCCTAATCTCGCCCTCACAGAAGCTGCGCCCTCTCCCTACACTAATCAGAGCAGTGTGACGTGCGGCGCCACGTGACTCCAGCTTAAATAGAGGCTGGGTCACATGCTGCACTTGGCCAATCACAGCCATGCCATTAGTAGGCATGGCTGTGACGGGCTCTTAGGGCAAGAAGTAAAACGCTAGCTGATTGGCTGCTGTGCAGCCCTTCAGAAAGCGGGAAGTAATCGCCGAACAACGAACCCGAACTTTTTTGAAAATGTTCGGGTCCGTGTCCCGGACACCCCAAAATTCGGTACGAACCCGAACTATGCTCGAACTGTTCGCTCAACACTAACTATGATCTATAATCCCATGTGGGGATCCTGAAATTCAAATATGGAGGGATCTTCATGGGATTTTAATCATCCCATGTTGACCCGTGGTGGTTTTGGCGGGAGTTTTTCCCGCCGAACGGAATGGTAGTCTAGGCTAAAATTAGCCACTGTCTCTGGGCAGTGGATGGGAGTGAAGGATTGGCCATCCAGGCCACCTATTAAGGGTCGATGCTGGGCAGATTAAATTGCCGATGCCCAGCAACAGTTAGGACATTGGGCGTTAGGTTAATGGGAGGGAAATTAATTGTATATATAATGTGGCCGGTCGGCTGGTGTATTCTGTCAGCTGAGCCACAAGAAGAGGAGCTGCACCCGCCCGCCCGCCCATTTCTTTTCTTTATCTGTATTGTCACGACTGCTTTATTAGAAGGAGGGGTAAAGTCGCTCACTGAAATGGTGAGCGGATGAGTTTTATTCTGGTACTTAGGCCCAGCTTATGGCTGGTCTAATCGGTGGTTATTAAGTTATATGGTCCGAGCTTATGGCTGGTCCATTATGGTAAGTTATATGGTTTATGGTTTCTATGTTCGAATTGTTTAAGCTGTTCTTTAATAAAGCTGGTCGTGGCCAAATCTTTCCATCACGTTAGTTGTCCACGTGTCTTATTATTATTATTTCATTGATATTATTGGGTTGATGATGGGAATGTTTAGATATACATTCGCAGGACTATGATCTATAATCCCATGTGCGGGCTTTGCAGAAATGGATTTTTTCAAAATCTTCTCTGAAGATTTTGTAAATTTAATGGTGGTCCAAACAAACTTATACACCCAACAATTTATTTCCCAGAACCCCACGTTGATCTATGCTAGAACTCTAGGTTGGACCCCAATACATGCAGCAGAGATGATGACCTTTTGGAGGCTTGTACTGCATATGGGCCTTGTTAAAAAGCCAAAAATAAGGTCTCTTTCACACTAGCGTTGTTTCTTTCCGTCCTAGAGTTCCGTCCTCGGGGATCTAGGACGGAAAGAAACTGATCAGGATAATCCCAATGCATCCTGAATGGAGAGAAATCCGTTCAGGATGCATCAGGATGTCTTCCGTTCAGTATGTGAACGTTTTTTGGACATTGACAAAAGCGCAGCATGCTGCGGATTTGTCTCCGTCCAAAAAGCCGGAAGACATGCCGGAATGCGGATCCGGAATTAATGCCCATTGAAGAGCATTATTCCGGATCCGGCATTAAGCTAAACGTCGATTCGGCGCATCGCCGGATCCGACGTTTAGCGCTGCGCATGCGCAGCAGCCGTTCCGATCGGCGCCCCAGTGTAAGCTGGGGCTCCGATCGGTTACCATGGCAGCCAGGATGCTACTGGAGTCCTGGCTGCCATGGTAAGTAGAACGCAGCAGTGTACGTACCATTGATCTATGCGCCGCCCGGACCTGTGACGTCATTAAGGAGCGCCCGGCGGCCGCAGCGCATGTAAGTACACTGCTGCTGAGTACCATGGCAGCCAGGACTCCAGTAGCGTCCTGGCTGCCATGGTAACAGTGAACACAACAATAGCTGATCTCAGGGAGACCAGCTACAAAAAACACCGCGGAGCCTCACTTAAGAGTCTCAACACAGCAATCCGAAGTGCAAAGTTCCCTGGGAAAAGGGAATATGCAAAATAAATGTGGAGCCCCAGTTATGGGTCTACAACACAATGAAAGCCAGATATCCCTCTAATGAATCCCAAATATCCCAGATATTTTTCGTAGCTGGTCTCCCTGAGATCAGCTATTGTTGTGTTTGGGTGGTCTCCGAGGCATTGCTCCCGGTTAGCCAGAATCCTACTCCGCACTGATGAGGGGCAACACCCCGAAACAGCTGTCTGTGGATGGATACCTAGCTTAGGTTTTCCCTGTCACATCCTTAAAGCTTGTAAAAAAGCAGGATCTTGACATAGGGGCTACTTAATATGGTGGATTTGGTGATCTCTGTAATGTAGACACCCTTTCGCTTGGTTTTCCTTCCTTTGAGGATATCTGGCTTTCATTGTGTTGTAGACCCATGACTGGGGCTCCACATTTATTTTGCATATTCCTGTTTCCCAGGGAACTTTGCACTTCGCATTGCTGTGTTGAGACTCTTAAGTGAGGCTCTGCGGTGTTTTTTGTAGCTGGTCTCCCTGAGATCAGCTATTCTTGTGTTTGAGTGGTCTCCGAGGCATTGCTCCCGGTTAGCCAGAATCCTACTCCACACTGATGAGGGGCAACACCCCGAAACAGCTGTCTGTGGATGGATACCTAGCTTAGGTTTTCCCTGTCACATCCTTAAAGCTTGTAAAAAGCGGGATCTTGACATAGGGGCCACTTAATATGGTGGATTTGGTGATCTCTGTAATGGAGACACCCCTTTGCTTGGTTTTCCTTCCTTTGAGGGATATCTGGCTTTCATTGTGTTGTAGACCCATAACTGGGGCTCCACATTTATTTTGCATGGTAATAGTGAAAGCATGTTGAAGACTGATCAGGAAACTGATCAGTCTTTAAATGCTGTCAGTCCACTTGCGTTCTGACGGATCCTCAGAACGCAAGTGTGAAAGAGCCCTTAGATGTTTTGTCAGTTGTTTCACTGGCATCCACATACATCTGAGGCATTGCAATCATAGTGTCAGACAAGATTGCAATGCCTCAGATGTATGTAGATGCCAGTGAAACAACTGATTCATGATTGAATAACAGATGGCTTGCAGTATAGTGCCAGACCTGTCGTGCTACTGAGTTAAGCCATATCAATGTCAGTGCATTAACTGACTCATAGTCTTAGGTCTGACTGCTATTGACATAGTGTCAGCCATTTCCTGTTAACATTTGTTCAGATGTCAGTGACTTAAATGGCTTACTAGGCAATGCTGTGTAGGTTTCTTTAGAGTGGTAGGAGAGGTTGCACATCTCCACCACTCTTTAGGTATAAGGTCCAGAGATACAAAAAGGAGTGGCAAACAAGGGTTTTAAATTTGTGTTTAGGCTCACAGCCGTCTTAAACTGTATTCATAAAAGTGATATTTCCATTTCACTCCACACCTGGGTCAAGCTAGGATAATAGCCCCCTTAAAGAGCTTCTGTCACCCCCAAAAGTCATTTTTCATTTTTGGCCTTACTAAAATCCTTATAATGCGATTATTCAATATATAGTGTTCTTACCTTTTTCTGTGGCTTATTTTCCTTAAAAATCACACTTTTACAATATGTTAATTACCTCGCTAACAGCAAGTACGGTGGATACTTGCTGGTAGCCGCCCGCCACATCCTCCTTTCAAATCCCGCGCCTGCGCCGTATCGGTCTTCAGTCGGCGCAGGCGCACTGAGAGGGGGACGCTCGCTCGGCCGCTCCTTCCACAGAGCACCTGCGCCGACGACGTCTTCTCATCCGGGTGCAGAGGTGATGTCATAGGCGCGGGCGCACTATGGAAGGAGTGGCCGAGTGAGCGTCCTCCTTTCAGTGCGCCTGCGCCGACTGAAGACCGATACGGCGCGGGATTTGAAATGCAGACAGGGCCAGCCTGAGGAGGAGAGCGCTCGCTGGCAATCAACAGGAGGAGGGGGCGTTTTTTTGAAAGGAGGATGCGGCGGGCGGCTACCAGCAAGTAACCACCCTACTTGCTGGTAACAAGGTAATTAACATATTGTAAAAGTGAGATTTTTAAGGAAAATAAGCCACAGAAAAAGGTAAGAACACTATATATAGAATAATCGCACTATAAGGATTTTAGTAAGCCCAAAAATGAAAAATGACTTTTGGGGGGTGACAGAAGCCTTTTAAGGCTTTAATTTATTATGTACACTATAATAACAATAGACAGTGCCACCCCATAATGACCTGAGATTCGACCGTTTGTTCAAGGTTAGGCCATTCATTGACCACTTTAACGACAGGTTTGCTGAGGTGTACACCCCTGAAAAAAATGTCTGTGTAGATGAGTCTCTAATGAATTTCAAAGGAAGGGTAAAATTCCGCCGATACCTGCTCAGCAAGTGGGCAAAGTTTGTCATTAAGATGTACAAACTCTGTAAGAGTAACTCTGGGTAAATCCACAAGTTCTGGGTTTACAAAGATAGGGACACCCAGGTCCTGGAATGCTCTGCCATCCTAGAGGTTAGTGGTAAAATAGTGTGTGACTTACTGCACCCACTGCTGGATTAGGGTTACCACCTCTATGTGACAGCCCGGCTCTTCTACATGAGAACATAGCGGTTAAGTATAAAGACAAGAGGAATGTCCTTTTACTGAGCACCATTCACAGTAACACCAGCTCCCCGGCCCCTGTGCAAGGTACCACAACTACTACTCCCAAACCAGACTGCATCCTGGATTACAACAGGCAGGTGGGAGGGGTTGATCTTTCAGATCAAGTTCTTAAACCATACAGTGCCACGCGAGAAATCAAGGTGTGATACAAAAAGCTCGCCTATTACACCAATTAAGTACCGGGTATCCACTCCCGTTTAGGAGCCAAAAAATCAAAACACTGAACACCGAATATCATTGAACACAACACTCCGAGAAATTTAGAACAAATTATATAACTTTATTTCATACATGATTAGAGTATAAAAAATAGTAAAAAATTGTGGCAAGCAGAACAAAAGTGAGGAAGCAAAAATGGAGGGGACCGCAGGGTCAACACACAGAGGGCACACACACATAAGTGCATAAAAAGTATATGAAAAACACCACTCAAAAATTACATCATAATAATGGGGCCCTGGGAAACGAAGTCCCAAAAGACAGGCCTATCCTCAAAAGAGTAATAACAAGATGGTAGTAAAAATAATATCATATACCCTCGTAGTGTGTTAGATCCTGCGGTCGCCTCCTCCCAACGCCGTTCGCCCTTACAGGCTTCTTCCGGGGATTAATCATGCTGTTACTACCCCTCCCTTATAAAGGGCTCACAATCCAAATGAAATCTTACACAGGTGGAAAGTTAAAATCATGGAACCAATCAAAGAGTGAGCTTGCCATAAGATGTCATCAGTGGGTGCCGTAACCATCATAACATTGCGACCCATATTTACACCCACCTCATTAATACTATGCGTCACTAATCCACACACACATCCGGAACCAAGAGCTGGTCGGCGTCTCCTATGTCAGTTCCCTGCGTCAGTATCTTAATCATGTGATCGCAATAGCGGTCACCTGATCTGTGACGCACAGCCTGTAGTACAGTCATGTGACTACCTAATGAACATATGCTGGTAACTAACAATCGTATAACTGTCTATTTTACAAGCAGCACTATCAATCGCTTATAAAACCATACATAGCAACCATTATCCTTTCATACTTATGCAAAATGTATGAGGACCCTTATATAAAAAGACCACGATTATATCACATTATAAAATCAGTGTAGACACACATCCCACATTAATACTCAATATATAACAGAGAGAATTACATACATATGATTTACCAATAATAATCAATAAAAAATAAAAAATAAAAAATGAATAATAAATAGAATATATAATTGTCTAGCTGTCAATTTATAAAGTGCAATGTGCTGAAGAGGAAAGAGGTGAGGTGCACGTGCAGAAGGGTGATGAGGGTGAGAGAAAAGTGAAAAAATGAAATAAAAAGAAGACAGGTCAATAAATAGCCTGATAGTGACCAAAACACATATTAATATGTCATAATTCATATGCAATTAGGGTGAAACATATCCAATATACATGTCAGTGAAGATCAAAATAAACTGTTATATATTATATATCACACTCCCTATATTTTTCAACAATACTTATATTAATAATCCTGGTAGTTTGTTGTTTCCTAACGTTCCATTATTACGTAATAGTCCCATATACTGATACTACTGCGGACGTCCACCAAATAGCTCCGGATAAGCATAAACAATCCTGGTTCCACCATTCCACCACTAAAACCTAAAAACATATAACATAATGTGAGGGATAAAAATATTAAAAACAAAGAACTAGGAAAACAGACGGACGAGCAAAATCAAGGAGCAATCCCAACAATCCAAAGGAGAGAAGACCAGATTATTGAGAAATAAGAAAATCATAAGAAGGGTGAAAAGGATAAGTCCTCATTTAAACCACTTGGAGATACACTTTCCAACTCATAAATCCATTTTACCTCCTTTTGTGCCAATAGTTTTTTCCAATCTCCACCTCGTGGAGGGATCAGAACCTGATCAATACCTCTTACTCGCAGTTTTGCACCATCACACCCATGTAATTCCTTAAAGTGTCTGGGTATAGATTTCAACACTGTCACATCCTTTTCTTCCTTAGCTGCCTCTATTCCCCTTACATGTTCTCGTACCCGCTTCTTAAATGCCCTTGATGTCAAGCCCACGTAAACTCGTGGGCATGGGCAGGTTGCCATATAGATCACTCCAGGTGTATCACATGTAATATTGTGAGTGATCCTATATGTCTTTTCTTGTTTATTAGGGTTATGGAAGTGCGTAGCCCTGTCCACATTGGGACAGGCTACGCACTTCCCGCAAGGGGAACAACCCCACTTAGGGCCCTTTGATCCAAATATTTTGGACGGATATTGTCCTGGATAATAGCTCTTAACCAGGGTATCCTTGATGTTTTTGGACCTCCTGTATGTAAGGGCTGGTGCAGTGGGAAGAATCCTATTTAAAGTTGGATCCAGACGTAAAATATCCCAATATTTGGCCAAAGCTGATCTTACCCCCCTCCATTGTGGATTATAGGTTGAAATAAATCTTACCTTGTCATCCATTCTTTTGGATTTTTGACGGTACTGTAACAGATCATCCCTTTTAATCCTTCTTGCCTTGTTCAGGCCCAATTGGATATCCTTATCCGCATATCCCCTCTCCCGGAATCTACGTCGAAGGTCCTCCGATTGTGACCTGAATGCTTCTTCAGTGGAACATATCCTCCTGGCACGTAGAAATTGGCAATAAGGTATGTTGTGTATCAAATTAAATGGATGACATGATCGAGCATGTAACACAGAGTTGGTAGAAGTCTCTTTCCGGAATAAATCCGTAAAGACCTTCCCACTTTCATCCACCATAATATTGACGTCCAAGAAGTCCAAGGTCCTTTTGGTAATCCTGTGAGTTAACTTAATATTAATGTTGTTTGGATTTAACTCACCCACAAGATGTTCAAAATCAGACTGCGGGCCCTGCCATATGATGAAGATGTCATCAATATAGCGGGCCCACATCTGAATGCCCCCTATGTTGTTGACAGTGTCAGTCAGGAACACCTCCCTCTCCCACAGCCCCAGGAACAGATTGGCGAAGGACGGCGCAAGGGCCGCCCCCATCGCTGTCCCCTGGAGCTGTAGGTAGAAGGTGTCCCTGAACATGAAGAAATTGTGGGTGAGCACAAACTCAAGCAACTCAATCACAAACTCACCTCTTTCCTCCTCCACATCGGACATCATAAGGAAAAATCGGACTGCCTCAATGCCATCCTTATGCCGGATACTTGTGTATAGTGATTCCACATCACAAGACGCTAACCACATATCTGGTTCCAGTGTCAAATAATTCAAGCGTCGTAATAGATCAGTCCAACATCCGTCCAAAATATTTGGATCAAAGGGCCCTAAGTGGGGTTGTTCCCCTTGCGGGAAGTGCGTAGCCTGTCCCAATGTGGAGAGGGCTACGCACTTCCATAACCCTAATAAACAAGAAAAGACATATAGGATCACTCACAATATTACATGTGATACACCTGGAGTGATCTATATGGCAACCTGCCCATGCCCACGAGTTTAATTGGGCTTGACATCAAGGGCATTTAAGAAGCGGGTACGAGAACATGTAAGGGGAATAGAGGCAGCTAAGGAAGAAAAGGATGTGACAGTGTTGAAATCTATACCCAGACACTTTAAGGAATTACATGGGTGTGATGGTGCAAAACTGCGAGTAAGAGGTATTGATCAGGTTCTGATCCCTCCACGAGGTGGAGATTGGAAAAAACTATTGGCACAAAAGGAGGTAAAATGGATTTATGAGTTGGAAAGTGTATCTCCAAGTGGTTTAAATGAGGACTTATCCTTTTCACCCTTCTTATGATTTTCTTATTTCTCAATAATCTGGTCTTTCTCCTTTGGATTGTTGGGATTGCTCCTTGATTTTGCTTGTCCGTCTGTTTTCCTAGTTCTTTGTTTTTAATATTTTTATCCCTCACATTATGTTATATGTTTTTAGGTTTTAGTGGTGGAATGGTGGAACCAGGATTGTTTATGCTTATCCGGAGCTATTTGGTGGACGTCCGCAGTAGTATCAGTATATGGGACTATTACGTAATAATGGAACGTTAGGAAACAACAAACTACCAGGATTATTAATATAAGTATTGTTGGAAAATATAGGGAGTGTGATATATAATATATAACAGTTTATTTTGATCTTCACTGACATGTATATTGGATATGTTTCACCCTAATTGCATATGAATTATGACATATTAATATGTGTTTTGGTCACTATCAGGCTATTTATTGACCTGTCTTCTTTTTATTTCATTTTTTTCACTTTTCTCTCACCCTCATCACCCTTCTGCACGTGCACCTCACCTCTTTCCTCTTCAGCACATTGCACTTTATAAATTGACAGCTAGACAATTATATATTCTATTTATTATTCATTTTTTATTATTTATTTTTTATTTTTTATTGATTATTATTGGTAAATCATATGTATGTAATTCTCTCTGTTATATATTGAGTATTAATGTGGGATGTGTGTCTACACTGATTTTATAATGTGATATAATCGTGGTCTTTTTATATAAGGGTCCTCATACATTTTGCATAAGTATGAAAGGATAATGGTTGCTATGTATGGTTTTATAAGCGATTGATAGTGCTGCTTGTAAAATAGACAGTTATACGATTGTTAGTTACCAGCATATGTTCATTAGGTAGTCACATGACTGTATTTACAGGCTGTGCAGTCACAGATCAGGTGACCGCTATTGCGATCACATGATTAAGATACTGACGCAGGGAACTGACATAGAGACGCCGACCAGCTCTTGGTTCCGGATGTGGTGTGGATTAGTGACGCATAGTATTAATGAGGTGGGTGTAAATATGGGTCGCAATGTTATGATGGTTACGGCACCCACTGATGACATCTTATGGCAAGCTCACTCTTTGATTGGTTCCATGATTTTAACTTTCCACCTGTGTAAGATTTCATTTGGATTGTGAGCCCTTTATAAGGGAGGGTAGTAACAGCATGATTAATCCTCGGAAGAAGCCTGCAAGGGCGAAACGGCGTTGGGAGGAGGCGACCGCAGGATCTAACACACTACGAGGGTATATGATATTATTTTTTACTACCATCTTGTTATTACTCTTTTGAGGATAGGCCTGTCTTTTGGGACTTCGTTTCCCAGGGCCCCATTATTATGATGTAATTTTTGAGTGGTGTTTTTCATATACTTTTTATGCACTTATGTGTGTGTGCCCTCTGTGTGTTGACCCTGCGGTCCCCTCCATTTTTGCTTCCTCACTTTTGTTCTGCTTGCCACAATTTTTTACTATTTTTTATACTCTAATCATGTATGAAATAAAGTTATATAATTTGTTCTAAATTTCTCGGAGTGTTGTGTTCAATGATATTCGGTGTTCAAAAAGCTCGCCTAGCACATTGTACAGATGGCAATGCTTAAGGATTATTTAGATCTACAGGCCACTATGGAACATTCCTTCATTTTCAAGAGGTGGTGATCAAGGCCCTAATTTTTCAAAGCCAGGAAAGGGAAGGACCCAGTTCTTCGGGAAATTGTGGTGCCCGTGTCTTACCAGAGCAAAATTTCCCTAGTGAAGTCCCCAAAACGAGGAAAGGAATGACCCAAAAAAGATGCAGAATGTGTTCCAAAAAGGGGAATATGAAAAGACACAATTTTTCACTGTGAAAACTGCCCTGAAAAACCTCGCCTGTGCATAAATGATTGATTCAAAGCGTAACACACACATGTAGTAAAAATTGTTATCCTTTATATAGTCCTCACTTACATATTCAATTTTCACCAACCAAAGTAGAAAACACGTGCTTAGTTCAAAAGTGGATTTTCCACACCTTAAAATGTACAAGGTTGCAGTTTCTTGGGGTTTTCATAGTGCTCACTACACCCCATGAAATATTCCTTAGGTGGTGTATTTTCCAAAATGTGGTCACTTTTTAGGAGCTGTCACTGTTACAGTGCCTCAGGGGGTCTTTAAATGCGACGTGGCATTACTACAATGAATGTGGCACAGAGGGCATTATTACTAAGAAGGGGAACAATGGAGATTATTATTGTCAAGGGGGCATAATGGGCATAACTGTGAAGGGGGGCACAATGTGGGCGTGAGGAGTCACATATCTGTACAAAACTACTGTGAAGGTTGTACAATGAGGGCAATACTACTGTGAGGGGGTGCAATCTTTTTAAAGTAATGAGGGGGTGCCAGAGAAAGGACCCGCCCCGGGTGCCAAACATCCTAGGCACGCCACCAACAATAACCAGGAACCATCACTGAAATATGATAATGAGATCATAGCAGGGCCATCTACAGTGTGCATTGTGCTGCAATCCCATTCTCATGCCACAATGTGTGAAGGGAAAGTTGCCACCGGCCCACAGTAACGCAGAAGGAAATCGTCCCACCATGATTTTATCCAGTAGGATACATTGCCAATCTGCTCCTGCCTTTTTTGTTCCGTATGCACATGCTATGCAGACTAAACTCTATACAAACACTATATAGACTACACCCTATACATACACTATATAGTTGACTAACCCTACGCACACACCATATAGACTACCATTACCCTATATACACACACACTATACAGACTTTGCTAACCCTATGCACACACTATATAGACTACACTTACCCTACGCACACACCATATAGACTACACTTACCCTATATACATACACTATACAGACTTTGCTATTGCTAACCCTATGTACACACTATATAGACTACACTTACCCTATGCACATATAGCCTATGTACAGTGTAGACTACAGTTATCCTAGACATACGCTATATTCACCTTACTAACCCTGTGTACACACTAAATGGACTTAAAGGGAACCTGTTATCAACCGTATGCTGACCTCACTGAGGGCAGCATAAAATAGTGGCAGAAATACTGATTTCAGAGGTGTGTCACCCGTGACCTAAAAGTAAGTGGTTGCTGAGAGCCAGCATCATAATCATTGCAGCCCAGACCTTGAAAAGAGTCAAATCTACTTGAGAGGAGTCACGGTTATTCATAATCAAGCTAGTAAGTAAAGTGAACACCCGCGCTCCCACTATACTATGACGCTTATTTGTATTTGTGCACACGCCGAAGTTTCCCGGGCTCTCCTCCGTGTGGTTCCCTCGCTGAGCGAAGTGCTGCTGGCCGGGGCATCGCTCTAGCTAGAAGGTAGAACCTGAAGCCATCATTACCAGCATAGGCTTCGCCCTGACATACGTGGAGGACTCCTAACACCGCTTCTATTTGGACTATGAGGTACTAGGAGTAATTACATTAATGTGACACTGTGAAAATCGTGTTACCACAATATTCAGTTCATATATCCCTTGCACCGGCATCACAGATCAGCGCACAATTCTTATTCTGGCTTTTTTAACCAGACCATGTTCATAGGTTATTCATAATCTCCCGCACTCTCACCCATCTGCTGATGATTGGCAGTTCTCTCCTAGATGGAAAGGGAGAAAACTAGGTAGAAGCCTGTCAGTCATCAGCAGGTGGGCAGGGAGAGCAGGAATTCATGAATAACCAGGACTCTTCTCAGGTGGCCGGGACTCTTTTCCAGGCCCAGTCTGCAATGATTGTGATGTTGGTTCTCGGCAACCACTTACTTTTAACTTTTAAATGACAGACCGCTGAAATTAACTCACCTGTCTCTAATTTATTCTGCTGTTGGTATTGGCAGCATAAAGTTATGTTATAATAGTGTTGAGCGCAAATATTCAAATAGCGAATTTTAAACGTGAATATCGCAACTTCGAGAATTTGCGAATATTTTGAATATAGTGCTATATATTCTTAATTTCAAATATTCGTCATTTTTTTCCATCTGAACATATGATTCCACATGATTTTTCGCAATCAAGAGAATAATAATGACGAATATTCTACCACATATTCGCGTAATATCGCAAATGCAAATATTGCCCTGCCGCTCATCACTATTTACTAACACTGTACAAACACTATATAGACTTAACTAACTCTATGCACACAATATACTGTATATAGACTACACTTACACTATACACATTATACAGACTTTACTAACCTATACACACTGTGTATAGACTTAACTAACCCTATGGACACAATAAATAGATTTTATTAACCCCATGCATACTCTATAAAGTTTACACAACAGTTTAGCCCTTCTCCCGTGTGCTGCTTGGCTGAAGAACCTTGATCATGTGACTGTGACATCAGTAAAGGTCCTGCAGCCTTCTACTTGCTGTGTACACTGCATATGCAGAGCTGTGCTTAGCCTGTATGGGTTTGTAGCCCTGCTCCACACTATCTCCACAGAGAAACAGATTGCCCCCTATTGTTAATACTGAATACAGTGGATATAAAAAGTCTATACACCCCTGTTAAAATGTCAGGTTTCTGTGGTGTGACAAGTGAGACAAAGATAAATCATTTCAGAACTTTTTCCACCTTTAATGTGACCTAACTTCTTACCTCCTTTGGGTTACCCAAGATACTAACCCATTGAAAGGTAGGCTGATTGTATCTGGGGTTGATTTAGCAAATAGTGATACAGAATGCAAGCATCCATGTACATCGAGCTTTACTTCATTACCTTCCTATACCTGGGATTCAGGGGATTGTTTTATTAAATTGAGTCTCTTGATGTTACACAATCTACACGATGTCCGGCAGTGATGATGAATCATTATAGAACTCTATACCGTTATGGTATCTTATTTTCTTAAGACAAGAGGAACTTATTATCAGGCACAAAATGATTTTATATTTAATCATAATTATTTTTTGCTTCATTCTTGTTTCTACCACCTACGAGGATTGAGATGGGAAGGTCTTGTGCCCCCTCATATGCCAACCTCCTCCTGGGCTGGTAGGAGGACCATGTAGTTTTCCCTGCAGAGGACATGGTGCCCCGATAATATTTTATTCTGGACTTGATCTACAGATGATTTCATATTATGGATTGGTACCAGAGATAAATTTGGATGCTCTGTATAGGTTCTTAATATCAGTGAGATAGGTCTGCATTTTACTTTAAAAATTCAGTTGTACTAGATCGGGGAGGGTTAATCATCTATGATAGCTTCTAAAACCTTACTTACTCTGCTAGATTAGAGTAGATGATTGTCAGGAAGGAAGAGTTCTTTCCTGGCTTGTCTGTGAAAGAGACGGCTGCATTTAAATAAAGCGATCTCCTCCACAGTATGAGGAGGAGTGATCACTAATGCCATCGCTCATCCCCATATTGTATCATTGTTCGCCAATGATTTAGCTGACTGCACAAATTATCATAATACCCAACTTATAGCAGGGTATTTTATTGTGTATCCTCCTTATGTATTTGTATTTACTCTACTTTACTTTTAGGGGTCGCTCATCTTTCTTTTCCATATTCTACGCCTTTTTTTAAAGGCAGATGTGCTCTAACCTGGACGTTTTCAATTTACTATTTTACATACATGTTTTCATTGATATTACTCTTTTTTGGGATTTTATTTAGGCCTACCTTTGTATGTTCTGATCGGGGCGCCTTATGCCTGATCCTATTATTGTCTTATTTTTAAGGTCACCCTGATGGGTTAGTTCACCATAGAGCACATCTTGTCAGTGTCAGATTGGAGTACCTTGTGCCCACCTGAGGAAATCATTCTTGGGACCCACCTCTCAGCTATATAGAAATAATACAAGGCCACTCCTATTGTGAAGTAAAAGGCGCTTATGTCATCGCCCAACATAAGGCACAACGAGGGACATTTGTCAAAACTGGAGAAGAGATGAGACTGTAAGATGCAGATTAATAAATTAGATGCATTTCCGGATATCTGACGTAAGTTATAGTAAAGCATGTGGGCCTCTCTAAGCTCCTCCCACCAATACCATCATCATAATCTAAATCCCTCCCAAAATCACGCTCAGTTTTCAACAAAATAATGCCTCTTAAAGTTCCTGTCTGATCAATGTCCTCAGCCAATGTTTTCAATTTTCAGCTTTGAGAACACTCATGAAACTGGGGTGCAGGCGAGAGTAAGAAGCGTCCTGTAAACTGCAAAAAGGTTTCTGGAAGCTTCAGAGTGTGAATAGTGGCCATACAAAAGCCCAAAGCAGCAAGTAAGACAGTCTTCACATGCTGACATCCTGGCATCAATGACTCCCTCTTCATCATCCTCTATCGTCCCTCTGGGCGCCTGTATCCTCTTGTATGTCTCTTCATGAGCAGCACTGGTTATTTCTTACTAGGAGAATATATAAAGTCCAGGCAAACGCGGCCAATGGTCTGATTCACACTCAGCAGTCAATGGTTTCTGTTTATAACTGTTCTGCTTTGGGTTTTATGCACGGAGAATGTGAACAGAACCTTAGGTTTGTATTTTACATGTGGGAACAGCAGTGCAGCGCCTACAAATAACATTGTGTAAAAATATGAAGAGCGCCATAAGCCTGACTGCAGATTAGCGCCACAGCGTCACGTTTCACGCTATAACAAACCTATAGTAAATAAACATTATGTCCCTTTAAATGTAGAACTGCATCTGTCTCCATAGTAACGGTACTGAGGGAGAACCAATAGGATTGCAGGATTTGAATTAGAAAAAAAATGGTCAGTGGTCTTCAGTTAGTTGCGGCTCAGCGGTGAGTGAAGACGACTTCTGCGAGTTTCTGTGAGATTTCAGGTAAAATAACATAATGTAATATAAATGCGGGAGGATTTCTTCCCTAGTCCAAGATTTCTAGAAATCTCCTTATAACGTCATCTATATTGGCGACTGCTATTCAGTGACCAGATAGGACTCTCTGACTCTTCACTTTTACTCAGAAGGGTCTCCTCTTGTGCTGGGGTCTTATAGGGGCAGTAATCCTCATAAAAGAGCTTCATGGAAATGACTTTCTGTTTAATAAACCATCTCCATGGAGCTGATGAGCTGTGGTGATGGGGGTTGGTATTTGGGCAGGTTCTGGTGTATTGAGGAGAACGCCCTCTAGATCCATTCATGTTATAACGCTGACCTGATGGGAAAGCATTCAAGTGGCGCAGATTTGAACTGGCTTAATTACCCATAGTAATCATAGTGATCTGATTGATCCTCGTAATCTGATTGGTTGCTATGGACAATTAAGGGAGCTTTCCATTGCAGCCATTTTGATAAATCTTCCTCAGTGATTTTGGGAAGGGAAGCTGTGGGGGGCGTCACATTCCCTCTGCAGGGCACCAATTCAAATGAATGCGTTTCGTGTAATACACAGTCGCATGGAGTTCTCCAAAGCAGAAACTCCTCTTATAGGGGTAATAGGGGGGATCTAACACAGGAAGACCCCTCTATGACGTCCATATGTAGCAGATATGAGAAGTGGTCGTCCTGATACAGGAGTCAGCAAACTCCAGCTGTTGTAAAACTACAATGTAGGGAGATGTAGTTTTACAACAGCTGGAGTGCTGGATGTTGCTGATGTTGCTGTCCTGATGGGACAATACAGTAGATAACAAGGATGTAATAACAGGTTTACCAGATGGAGACTTAGTGGTAAAAAGCTATCGCAAAAATTAACCCTATAATTGGTGGCTTGGGTCATGCATTGCATGCAGTAAATTGATAAAATGTTCTCACATTTCCTCTTTTTTTCTTATTAGGATACAAGACAGCGTTGGATCCGGTATGGTTCTGTGCATGGTCATGTGGACCTCTCCTGCTTTAGCTATGTTATCACCTCCATTTGGCAGCCCTGTAGGGTTTCTGGCCCTTCTGACAGTAAGAATGGTGCTGCATGCTGTGCTGTTCCTGCTGTCATTACTAAAGCCTGGGCAGACCCTCCCCAGACTCCATTATAATTCTGTGGGATCCATTGGGCACAGTTTACAATACAATGGATCCAGCACAATGCTATGGCTTTCATCATGAAGTGACACCAGAGAGCAGATGTAAGCCGAGTCTTAGGCCAAGTGCACAGTGCGGTATGTGGTATGCAGGGACGTATCTATCACAAGGCAAACAAGACATTTGCCTAGGGCGGCACTTGCCAATGGGGCGGCAAAATGCCGGTATACTAAGATCCGATGGTATATTCTAACCCCCAGACAGGCGTTCCCATGGTGACGGGGACGCTTGCCTGGGGATAAGAATATACCATCGGATCTGAGTTTTCACGATCTCAGTGAGATTGTGAAAACTCTAATCCGATGGTATATTCTAACCCCCATGTGTACCCATGGTGACGGGGATGCTTGCCTGGGGGTTTAATATACAGGGCCCCACCTCTCACAGGTTTATACATTTATTAACTGCAATCTGTAACTTTAACTTTAAATGAGCGCTTATCTCTTTACTAGGGTATCTTACTCTCAACTCCGGTAACAGGCAGTGCAGGCGGTGCTCACTCACTGATGTCACATGCCTGCTCCTCCCACTAGGTGGCGCAGGAGCGTGATGTCAGTAAGAGAGCACCGCTCACACTGCCTGTTACCGGAGCTTAGAGTAAGATACCCTAGTAAAGAGATAAGCGCTCATTTAAAGTTACAGATTACAGTCAATAAATGTGTAATCCTGTGAGCGGCGGGGAGAGGGATCTGTGGATGGCACTGTCATGGGGGGGGGATCTGTGGTTTGCACTGTTATGGGGGTCTGTGGATGGCACTGTTATGGGGGATCTGTGGATGATACTGTCATGGGGGGATCTGTGGATGGCACTGTTTAGGGGATATGTGGATGGCACTGTTATGGGGGGGGATCTGTGGATGGCACTGTTATGGGGAGGGAGATCTGTGGATGGCACTGTTATGGGAAAGATCTGTGAATGACGCTGTCATGGGGAGGGGGATCTGTGGATGGCACTGTTTAGGGGATATGTGGATGGCACTGTTATGGGGAGGGGGATCTGTGGATCATGGATGACTGATCTTTGTGAAGTGGTTGAATTTACACTTTATATTATTATATCTAAAGATTCTCTTTAAATAAAAGATGCAACATTTGGTACAGAAAGCACAAAATATTGGCCTTCGTTATTCACTTTTGAATACAGAAAGGAAGATGTGAAGCTCTAACAGGAAATGGTGGAGCCTAAAGAGGAAGGGGTGGGGTTTACAGAGGAAGGGTGTTTGGCCTTGACAGGAAGGGGTGGGTCAAATTTATATTAGGGGGGTGCCTGAATTTAGTCTCGCCTAGGGCAGCACAAAACCAAGATACACCACTGGTGGTATGGCATGCCGACAGGAACATTATAGTAATCCCTCCACTTTTTTGACAACCAGTGTTCTGGTGTTCCTTTTCTGATGTCCTTATTTCCTAATTATTGGTGCACCTAGTCTTTCTGCTGACTCAGGGGAAAAGTCAAATGTTCTCCCCCCAAATGGTTGTAGATTTTCAATGCTCATGTCAGACAATCTGAAGAAAAATGCTTATATGTTGCAGAATTTTGCTTAAAGTGGTTGTCAGATATTTTAATATTGATGGCTTATCCTCAGGATAGTTGATCAATATTTGTTCTGTGGAGGTCCTACTCCTCTGCCGATCAGTAGTTTTGAAGAGGTCGCTATGCTCCAGTGAGAGTTTTGGCCCCTTCCTAGACCATTGGCATCAATTTCAACAATTTCATGGCCTTGGCACCGCTCAGTCCTATTCAAGTGAATGGGGTTGTGCTGTAATACAATGCACAACCGCTATACGATGTTCGGTACTGTGCTTGGTATGCTGTGAGGAGACCATAGTCACCGGAGCACCACAACCTCTTCAAATAGCCGATTGTCAGGGATGCTGGGAATCGGACCCCACAGATCTGATATTGATGACATTCCCTGAGGATAGACCAACAATATTGTAATCTGAGCCAATCCCTTTAAAGTGTACATGTCAGTTCAACTTTTTTAATGTGTAAGGGAAGTGATTAGAAATATTTTGTAATATAATTTATTAGCTGATTTTTTGTTACTTTTATTTAAAACACCTATCTCTTATGTTCTCCATTAACATTGCTATAACTAAGCATTGCTGATCGCTGACAGTCTGTATCTTCCCGGGGCATTCAATAACTAACTAGTCATCCGGACACATGAGGGAGATAGAGGAGAGCCAGGCTGTCAGCAGTCAGTGTAAAAGTCTGAGTAAAGCCTGGGTGGACCCTTCCCAGACCCCATTATAATTCTGTGGGATCCATTGAGCACTGCGTAGGTTTACAGTACAATGGATCCAGCAGCAATGCTATGGCTTCCATCATGAAGTGACACCAAAGAGCAGATGTAAGCCGAGTCTTATGCCAAGTGCACAGTGTGGTATGTGGTATGGCATGCCGACAGGAACATTATAGTAATCCCTCTAGTTTTATGACAACCAGTGTTCTGGTGAAAGTGGTGAAAGACACAAGGCGGGGTGAAAGATACAAGGGTAAAGTGTTTTACTGTATATAGGGACAGTTATGGGAAAAACTCCTGGATGGTTCTTTTAACTCAGACCCTTCTTCAGACCCCTGGTGGCAAAAAAGGCAGAGCATGGTGTTTGCACTGTGCATGTCATGTATTGGCACGTGCTCAGTAGAAACTGGAAAAATAAATCAAGGAAAGGATTTTATTCTGTCAGACCATATGGAGGATAGAAAAAACACCTGGTAGTGGACCGTCTATATATTTATAGAAGATTACCAACCATGCTGTGCAGTGGCCATAAATACAGAATAAGGACAAGAGAAGTGGCTCTATGTAGTGTGTGTATATATACAGAACAAGATCATATACTGAGAATTACAGTAATAGAGGACAGGAGAAATGGTGCAGTGTCCTTATATATGGTAAGAGAACAGATGCGGGTGTGATTTTGTTGCCTTTTTGGCTGCAAATGACTATAAAAACAACAACATAACTACAAAATACAATAATCTCCGAATGCATAGATGTATGCTGGGCTGTGCAGGGGAGCAGGGCTGGGGGCTGAATTACCAACCCTGCAGAGAACCATCTGAGGCCAGAGGCTCAACTGGCCTAATGGATGGAGCACCCCTGGTCGGGATAGAGTACACAAACAGTCATTTATACTGCACTGGAGGGTATGTGGTGAAATACTCCATACCCTGCCTGATGATGGCACAGAACTGAACATGCTTTATTTACTCTGAATAGTGAACAAGAGATCTTTCTGTGTGTTTTTGACAGTTTCTGCACATTTTTGATTGGTAACTTTATTGTGTATTCTCTTATCAGTTTATGTCAGCATCACACCAGAGGAATCTCTACGACGGCTGGCATTTTGTAAGAAATTCCTCCCTTCTCCTCTCTTCAAGTAGGAGGTGAGTGACCATGCTGTTGTGTTTTTTAAGATTTTTTGATGATCTTTTTATAGCTCTAGATGGTCATATTGATAGAAAATTTACTCATTTCTTGTTTTCCTAGCGCCTCACGCCAACAAGCTTGCTTGCTCAAAGGCAGTTTTCGATACCTGATGAAGAACCAAGACCAAGTGATAAACATAAGACACAACGAGCAATTGCTAGACTGTTGTGTGAGGGGCTGGACGATGAAGAGCCCATAAAGATGATGAAGATTCAGGTATTCAACAGGCAAGAAAAGAATGAAGATAAGAAGAGGAAGGAGAACACCAGTGAGGAGGACATCAATGACATCAGTAAAAAAAGGAGGAAGAGGCCATTGGACTAGAGGAAGAAGGAAAGGCCATGGAAGAAGAGATAGGATATAAGGAATAGATGGAGAACATCAGCAAGGAAAATAAGAAGAGACCAGTGAAAAAGAGGAAAGAAGAAATAAAGGTGAAACTGGATTAGGCAGCATTCCACCTGCCACTATGTCAACTGCAACATGCAGGGCAAGAGGAACATCATATGGATAACCCTGCTGAGGCTACTCTTCCTCAAAACTATTGCTTAAAGGGGCTATCCAAAAGTGAAAAAGTAGACCAGACCTGCTCCAGGGCCGGCAGTTCTTCTACGTGCGCCGAGGACAACATCTGTTGATAGGGACACATGTCACCGCTGTAGCCAATTATAGGCATCACTGGTGACCTGCTCCCCTTGTGTCATGCGTGATGTCACATGCGATGCATGGGGAGCAGGTCACTGTGGAGGCCTAGTATTGGCTGGAGAAGTGACATTTAGCCTTGTCAACACATGTTGTCTTTGGCGCATGTAGGAATGGAACTGCCTTCCCGGGAGAACCAACAGACTGAGACCAGCAGCGGGGTGCAGGTTAGCACCATCCCCACCCTGGGTCATGCAGGTCTGGGTCACTCTTTTACTGTCGGTTAATCCCTCTAACAACTGCAATAGTTAAAATTCATTTTAATCTATTTACATTTTAATAGCAGAAAGTAAGAACATAAGTGTTAGTAATAATAGTAAAAATAGAAATAATACAACTAGGACTAGTTCAACAGTAAGTTTTAAAAATTTTCAAATAGTAGAAAAGTCATACAAATAATTGATCCAGGGTTTTAAAACTGATCGCCTTTTCCCGGGGTCGAAGTAATTTTTTTCCTGTGTCACGGATTGGCTATTTGTGTCCAGGTTTTTGCCTTCTTCTGGATCAACAGTTAGAGGATATTAGCGTAGTTGTAATAATAGTTTAATTTTAGTATTAAAAATATATTAAAATAAGGATAGAATAATACAGGTAAGTAAATAATAATAGCTTTAGGATCAAAATAAAATAATAGCATTAATAGTTTTGTCAATAATTATAGTTCGAAAGATACAAGGGTAAAGTGTTTTACTGTATATAGGGACAGTTATGGGAAAAACTCCTGGATGGTTCTTTTAACTCAGACCCTTCTTCAGACCCCTGGTGGCAAAAAAGGCAGAGCATGGTGTTTGCACTGTGCATGTCATGTATTGGCACGTGCTCAGTAGAAACTGGAAAAATAAATCAAGGAAAGGATTTTATTCTGTCAGACCATATGGAGGATAGAAAAAACACCTGGTAGTGGACCGTCTATATATTTATAGAAGATTACCAACCATGCTGTGCAGTGGCCATAAATACAGAATAAGGACAAGAGAAGTGGCTCTATGTAGTGTGTGTATATATACAGAACAAGATCATATACTGAGAATTACAGTAATAGAGGACAGGAGAAATGGTGCAGTGTCCTTATATATAGTAAGAGAACAGATGCGGGTGTGGTTTTGTTGCCTTTTTGGCTGCAAATGACTATAAAAACAACAACATAACTACAAAATACAATAATCTCCGAATGCATAGATGTATGCTGGGCTGTGCAGGGGAGCAGGGCTGGGGGCTGAATTACCAACCCTGCAGAGAACCATCTGA
The DNA here is from genome assembly GCA_033119425.1 of Bufotes viridis. Taxonomy (NCBI): domain Eukaryota; kingdom Metazoa; phylum Chordata; class Amphibia; order Anura; family Bufonidae; genus Bufotes; species Bufotes viridis. The sequence goes on from CM065590.1 coordinate 103,164,417, forward strand.
GGCCAGAGGCTCAACTGGCCTAATGGATGGTCGGGATAGAGTACACAAACAGTCATTTATACTGCACTGGAGGGTATGTGGTGAAATACTCCATACCCTGCCTGATGATGGCACAGAACTGAACATGCTTTATTTACTCTGAATAGTGAACAAGAGATCTTTCTGTGTGTTTTTGACAGTTTCTGCACATTTTTGATTGGTAACTTTATTGTGTATTCTCTTATCAGTTTATGTCAGCATCACACCAGAGGAATCTCTACGACGGCTGGCATTTTGTAAGAAATTCCTCCCTTCTCCTCTCTTCAAGTAGGAGGTGAGTGACCATGCTGTTGTGTTTTTTAAGATTTTTGATGATCTTTTTATAGCTCTAGATGGTCATATTGATAGAAAATTTACTCATTTCTTGTTTTCCTAGCGCCTCACGCCAACAAGCTTGCTTGCTCAAAGGCAGTTTTCGATACCTGATGAAGAACCAAGACCAAGTGATAAACATAAGACACAACGAGCAATTGCTAGACTGTTGTGTGAGGGGCTGGACGATGAAGAGCCCATAAAGATGATGAAGATTCAGGTATTCAACAGGCAAGAAAAGAATGAAGATAAGAAGAGGAAGGAGAACACCAGTGAGGAGGACATCAATGACATCAGTAAAAAAAGGAGGAAGAGGCCATTGGACTAGAGGAAGAAGGAAAGGCCATGGAAGAAGAGATAGGATATAAGGAATAGATGGAGAACATCAGCAAGGAAAATAAGAAGAGACCAGTGAAAAAGAGGAAAGAAGAAATAAAGGTGAAACTGGATTAGGCAGCATTCCACCTGCCACTATGTTAACTGCAACATGCAGGGCAAGAGGAACATCATATGGACAACCCTGCTGAGGCTACTCTTCCTCAAAACTATTGCTTAAAGGGGCTATCCAACAGTGAAAAAGTAGACCAGACCTGCTCCAGGGCCGGCAGTTCTTCTACGTGCGCCGAGGACAACATCTGTTGATAGGGACACATGTCACCGCTGTAGCCAATTATAGGCATCACTGGTGACCTGCTCCCCTTGTGTCATGCGTGATGTCACATGCGATGCATGGGGAGCAGGTCACTGTGGAGGCCTAGTATTGGCTGGAGAAGTGACATTTAGCCTTGTCAACACATGTTGTCTTTGGCGCATGTAGGAATGGAACTGCCTTCCCGGAAGAACCAACAGACTGAGACCAGCAGCGGGGTGCAGGTTAGCACCATCCCCACCCTGGGTCATGCAGGTCTGGGTCACTCTTTTACTGTCGGTTAATCCCTCTAACAACTGCAATAGTTAAAATTCATTTTAATCTATTTACATTTTAATAGCAGAAAGTAAGAACATAAGTGTTAGTAATAATAGTAAAAATAGAAATAATACAACTAGGACTAGTTCAACAGTAAGTTTTAAAAATTTTCAAATAGTAGAAAAGTCATACAAATAATTGATCCAGGGTTTTAAAACTGATCGCCTTTTCCCGGGGTCGAGAAGTAATTTTTTCCTGTGTCACGGATTGGCTATTTGTGTCCAGGTTTTTTGCCTTCTTCTGGATCAACAGTTAGAGGATATTAGCGTAGTTGTAATAATAGTTTAATTTTAGTATTAAAAATATATTAAAATAAGGATAGAATAATACAGGTAAGTAAATAATAATAGCTTTAGGATCAAAATAAAATAATAGCATTAATAGTTTTGTCAATAATTATAGTTCTAGTTTAAGAGTAATAATAGTGTCATAATATTAATGCTATAATAACATAAATATATAGCTAGTATTTAAAAAATAAAAAATAAAAGTAAAAACGATATTAGGATTAAGGGTAATATTTAATAATAATTAGAAACTAGTTATTAGCTTTGATCCAGGATTCTCAAACTGATCGCCTTTCCCTGGGGTCGAGAAGGAATTTTCCCTGTGTCACGAATTGGCCGAGTGTTTCCAGGGTTTTTGCCTTCTTCTGGATCAACAGCTTTAGAGTCAGGGACTTTATAGTCCCTATTAATAATAGAAATAAATGATTTATTTTAAATTTAAACTTGTGTGGCCTCTATTTTTTCCTAATACCAAGAACTGCATTTAAAGGTATTATATGAAATTAGAAAAAAAAACTGCATCACTTGTATCCAAAGACTGTGTCTGGAATTGCAGCTCAGCTCCATTCATCTCTTTTTATTTTTTCATACAAGCCTTGTGAGCTTAAAACTTCCACTAACAATCTAAGTTTCAATGGTTCAGCTATAAAATGGACTGTAATTTGAAAGGGTTATCCCAATATACAGACAAATCCCCTATCCACACTATAGGGCATAAGTATCTAATTGATGGGGGTCTGAATGCTAGGACCACTACCGCTCACAAGAATAGGGTTCCCAAGTTCCCTGAATGAATGGTGCTGTACTCAGCTATCTACGGCATTCAACATGAGAATGAATGGAAAGGCAGCTCACCTGTTCTACCACTGCCCCAATCATTCAGGGATCTAAAGACCCCGGTTGTCGTGATTAGATATTTTGGGACAATTTCTTTAAAGTTTTTTCCTCCTCACAGAATTATATAACTTCTACAATGGTTCAGGTTAGTTTCCGAAAGTGGCATAAGGGGTTGTTTTACTCTATAGCAATCAATATTCTTCTATTGTTTCTCCAGGCTGGAGGGATGTACTTTCTCTGCTGTACTGTATAGTCATATACTTCTGTATCCTCTCTAGGAATACTATCTCCTGACAGGTGGAATTTCTGTCTTTGGTTATGGAGGGCAGCCAGTAGCTTAGAGAATCTCTCCACCAGATGCAGAGGAGGCTGATAAATTACAATTACCATCATTTACCAATATTCTCACTCCCTCTGTGGGATGCCTGGATCTTCTGTAATCTTTCTTTTCTATGGGCTGGTACATGGAACTAACTCTGGAGTTTAGATAACTCTCCAAAATGGCTGCTAAGATACAGCTTTTCCTCAGACATCAGGCTCCCTTCCTTCTTCTTCTCTTCCCAGAGAGCAGGGCGAAGTCAGCCCTGAGAGGTTTGTTAGAACCTCCCGCTCCCTGTGCAACTTTATGGGAACTCAGCCACAAGCACAATTTCATGAAACACAATCACAATTTCATGAAACACAATCAAGCAGTGTGTTTCAGGACTCTGCAGACAGTCTAAAGAAGGACGTAATTTATCATTCAAAATCCACATCTGAGATAAATCTAGAGCAGTTTTAACCTGTATGATATAAGTTTTTATGTATCACCTCCCTACACACATACACACACTCACTCCACTTTTCTAGCACAAAAAAGTTGTATTAGAGAGTCTAGGTGTCAATGTAGGGTAGAAGTTTTTCCTTCACTGTCCTGTTCTCCTGGATTTGTGTTATTGCTATCTCCATTTGGGGTTTTCTTTTCCCCTCTACTCCCTGGTATCAATGTAGGTATCTATCTTCTGTGATAGTCTGTTTAGCATTTATATGGTACCTAGTATTGAGCGAAGTTGTGTTTTCAAGTTCGGCGTACAAGATTCAGGTTATCTAAGAATTCCGTTATGGATTCCTCTATAACTTATGGTCCGTGGTAGCGAAATTAATAATGGAATTCCTAGATAACCCGAACCTTGTGTTTTCAAGTTCTGTGTACAAGTTCACTCATTATTCCAGTGAAATCTGCCATCCAAAAGCCATATGGTGTTCCTTCCATTCTGATCTCCACAGTGTGTCCATACCGTAGTTTCTGAGCACATGTGGGGTGTTTCTGTAAACGGCAGAATCAGGGATCAGGATAATAATTACTGATATTTTTTTTTTACTGTTAACCCTTCTTGTACTACAGGAAAGGTGATTAAAATGGAAAATTAGCAAAGAAAACTTACATTTTGAAGTTTTATCTCTATATTCCTTTAATTCTTGTGGAATAACTAAAGGGTTCATATTTGTTTTGAATAACTTGAGAGGTGTAGTTTCTAAAATGGAGTAATTTATGACTGACAAAGGTCACAAGGTGACTTCATAATGAAATTGTTCCTTTAAAAAGTAGGTATGGGAAAGTTTCTTGAAAATTTTAAAAATTGCTTCTAAAATTCTAAGCCTTCTAAATGTCCTAAAAATGACATTTACAAAATGATGCCAACATAAAGAAGACAAATGGGGAATGTGACGTAATAAACATTTAATGAGGTATCACCATCTGTCTTAAAAGCACATTTCCAAAATTGTAAATTGTTTTGAAATTTTTGGTAAATTTTGGACTTTTTTTTAAAAAGAAAGGAAAAACACATTGACTCAAATCTACTACTACTACTAGCAAACTCAGAATGGCTTGGATAAATAGAAGCGTTACAAAGTTATTACCGCATAAAGTGACAATTTGGCCTGGTCCTTAAGGTAAAATGGCAAGATCCTTAAGGGGTTAAAGACATTTTGTAATTATTAATATTGCTACTATTTTGATGATTCATTTATAATATGCCAAGGTTGTCTGCACAGATGTAGAGAACAAATAAGACAACAGTGACACACAGTCTGACTGACACAAACGGTTATGCATTTGGTATTATTATATGTTTAAGATTAACAGTAAAGATAATAATTATGAATGTTTGCATGACTACTGCACTCCCATCAGGCAATGTGTTCATTATATTCCCAGGGTGAATCTTCCACTGGGTTATTTTAATGGCAACCTCTTGCCCCTTTTCAAATTTCCTTTGCTTCTTTATCTCTGTCGAGTAAGGTCTGAGCATTCATTATATTGGTAGACCTCCTTGTGTGACTCATCTTTGTAGTATAATGAATGACTCCGTCTCGTTTTATTGTACAGTCTAAGTGGGCGAATACAGTATCCCCTGCAGCATAGTGACACTTTTGTAATGAAGCTACACTTGCATATCAGGGAAAAGCTTTTAACGCTGTTCCCAAATATATATCTAATATCAAAATTGCATTTTTTATGATTTAGACTTTTCTGATAACAGAGCAGGTACAGAAAGAAAATTTAAAGTCTGACCCTCTACCTACTCCTCTTCCTGGCGGTGGAATGGTGCAAATCTAGAGAGAGTGGCGAGTGGTGAGTGCCGCCTGAATATTTTCTTTTCTTTTTATTAGATGACACTACAATCCCTAGTCTCACGCCAGGGGCGTAACTACCATAGTGGCAGACCATGCGACTGCTATGGGCCCCAGGGCAAAAGGGGGCCCAGTTGGAACCATCAACTCTTCTGCTGGGGTGAAAACTTGGTCAGGACTTTACCCTCTTAAGGAACAACTGTAAGCAAATGAGGTAGTGGAAAAAATGGCCCAAGGGTGAGTGAAAGGGGTGGAAAGGTGGAAACCCTTCTGTCCTATGTGGGGGGCCTGGTTTGATCCTTGCTATGGGGCGCTTACTTCTCTATGTGCGACACTGTCTCACGCCCACCCTGGAGATTACCAGACCACAGATGACCAGGGTTTATTAGCAAATATGGCACCCCTGTATTAGGGTCCATTCACACGTCCGATTTTGCAATCTGATTCCATTCCGGAAAAAATCGGAACGTTTAATCGGATCCATTCATTGCTATTGCCTCCGCAAAAATGCGGATAGCACTCATGGTGCTGTCCGCATCCGTGACTCCGTTCCGTTCCTCGGGATCCTTGCATGCGGATCCTGAAAAAAGAAACCTCTGTCCTACTTTCTGTCCAACTTTCCGTTCCGTTTTCCCATTGTAGTCAATGGATCCACAAAATAAACGGAAGACATGCAGTTTAGCATCCGAATGTCATCCGATTTTGCGGATCCGTTTTTTTTGTACTCTAGCAACATGTATTCCTCCTCCTCTTTTTTTTTATTTTGAAAAAAAAGACAAAAACGGAAAAACGGAAACACGGAACGGATTCGGATGCACTTTAGTACAAAAACGGAAGGTTGTACAGAAAAACGAATCTGCAAAAAAACTGAACGTTTATCTGGAAAGGTAAAACTACTGACGTGTGAATGGATCCTTAGGGTGGGTTCACACTAGCATTAGGCATTCCGTTATTGCTTTCCGTTATAACGTTATAACGGAAAATAACAGAATGCCCAGACAGAATACAAAACGGAAGCCTTTAAAAGGCATTCTGTTTGCTTTCCGTCATAATACAAGTCTATGGGAAAGCATAACGGATCCGTCTGGGTCCCGTTATGCAAGACGGAAAACAAAGTCCAGTGGACAGGACTTTGTTTTCCGTCTTGCATAACGGGACCCAGACGGATCCGTTATGCTTTCCCATAGACTTGTATTATGACGGAAAGCAAACAGAATGCCTTTTAAAGGCTTCCGTTTTGCATTCCGTCCTAATTGAAGTCTATGGGCAAAAGAACGGATCCGTCCTTCCGTCTTATGGATTCCGTTATGTTCCGTTATAACCACGTTATAATGGAAGGCCATAACGGAATGCATAACGCTAGTGTGAACCCACCCTAAATCTGTCACTGCAGTCCGGAGAGGCAAAAAATGTAGCAATTCCTATAGATCAAGTATATGTGGGTCTGCCAGAGGAAATTGTTACTAATTTATCTTCTGAAAAACACTGCTTATGAGCCTATAGATACAATGTATAATGTTGATCGATCAAAGCCAGTGAAAAAGCATGGAAGTTGAAGTTAGGCTACTTTCACACTAGTGTTTTCAATTCCGCTATTGAGATCCGTAATAGGATCTCAATAAGCGGAAGAAAACGCTTCAGTTTTGTCCCCATTCATTGTCGATTCAGTTGAATGAAACGGAATGCACCAAAATGCATTCAGTTCCGTTTGGTTGCGTCCCCATAGCGGACAGGAAAATGCTGCAAGCATGTCCACGATGTGGTGCGGAGCAAGAGTAAGTCCCCATTGACTTACATTGTGTGCCAGGAAGGATCCGTTTTCTCTGACACAATAGAAAACGGATCCGTCCCCCATTGACTTTCAATGGTGTTCATGACGGATCCGTCATGGCTATATATGACATAATACAAGCGGATCCATTCATGACATATGCATGCGGCTGTATTATTGTAAGTGTAAAAAAAGTACATCTGATTTGCCATTCTGCTGTGCAGTTACAGCCTTTTTTGGGGTGTATAAGTGTAAAAAAAGGACATCTTATTTGCCATTCTGCAGTGCAGTTACATTGTTCTACAGCTTTTTTGGGGTGTATAAGTGTAAAAAAAGTATGTCTTTTTTGCCGTTCTCTGGTGCAGTTACTTTGTACTACAGCCTTTTTTGGGGTGTATAAGTGTAAAAAAAAGGACATCTTATTTGCCGTTCTTTTTGGGCAGTTACATTGTACTACACACTTTTTTTAGGGTGTTGTAATAGTATAAAAAGTACGTCTTATTTGCCATTCTGCGGTGAAGTTACATTGTACTACAGCCTTTTTTGGGGTGTATTAGTGGAAAAAAACAAGTACGTTTTATTTTCCGCTCTGCAGTCAAGTTACATTGTTCTACAGCTTTTTTGAAGTGTATTAATTTCCTTTTAATTTAATTATTTTTTCTAACAGTATGTCAGACAGACAAGTGATAGGCCCTTCAAAAGGAACGGGCAGAGGCCAAAATGTTTCTGTCCCAGGCAGCAGAAGAAGGGGTGGTGGCAGCAGGAGTTGCAGCGAGAGCCCTGAGCTCCCGGTGTCATCTAGCGGTCGTATCTTGACCAGCAACGGTGTGTGAATGATTGACTCGGTCTTGTACTTTGTTGCAAGTGACATCAGAAACCCCCAACCAAGAGTCGGTGGATTCTTCAGACAAAATGCTTAGTTGGCATCGCCCGGGAGCAGGCCCTGTGCCCTCACCTGTCTTCAACCTGCCTTTGTCCTTTTCAGTTCCCTCTGCTAGAGAAGTATTATATGCCGTAGGCTCGGCTCCACTTTTCAGCAAGGACAAGCTACTAGAGGACAGTCAGCAGCTACTGCCCAGCCAAGATCTGGAGGAGAGATCCGCCACTTCCGACAGTAGGTGGGCAAGTAGTGATGATGAGAGTCGCGTGGGTGCTGATGTTGCGAGCTGTCAGGCTCCTGGCCCTGAGACGATTGAGGGGGACATCAGTGACGTGCAGACAGTAGCGGATGATGATGAAGCCGATCGCACTTAGAAGCCAGGTGAAGAAGGGACTTCATCATCATCAGGAGACGAGGGTGGCAGCTTGAACGTGAGGCAGCGGCTGAGCCAGCAAGGTAGTAGCATAGCCTGGAGCCAGCAGGGTGGCAGCAGTGGGAGTTCGGGAGCCAAACGTGCCAAACGACTTCGCAGGAGACTACCTGCCTGGGAAGTAGTGGTGCAGGGGTACATGGAGGCAGCGGTAGCAGGTAGTCAGTACGGAGTGTGGGGGGGAAATGCCATACTCGGCGCAGTGGCAATTTTTTTGTTAGGCCGCCAGAGGAGGTGAACATAGCCATTTGACGAATTTATGGGCAGAAGGGGAAGCGTGGGCAGGGTGACAATGTTGGCACCACCGCCCTGTGTCAACACATGCAGCGTCATCATAAAGTGGCCTGGGAGTACTGTGGCTCCGATGTGGGGGTCCAGCCTGCCACATCAACTGCTGCATCATCCAGTGGCACGCGCCCAATTTTATGCATCCAAGGCTCCACCACCTCAGCCGAAAGGAGCTGTCTGTCATTCCCATCATCTGCTGGTCCTGATGCTCTGGCTCCTTCTACTCCTTGTCAGTCATTCCGTCAGCAATCGATCACCGTAGCGATTGCCAAGAGACAACAGTATGCGTGCACTCATCTAACCGCGCAGAAGCTGAATGTGCTCCTGGCCAAGTTGCTGGTGCTGCAGTCCCTCCTTTCCAAGTGGTGGACTCTGCACCTTTCAGAGAACTAATGGCTTGTGCCGAGCCGAGGTGGAGAGTCCCAAGCCGTCATTTTTTTGCCAAAAAGGCAGTACCAGCCCTGCACACATATGTAGAACAGAAGGTGCGCCAGTCCTTGAGCCTGTCAGTGTCTGCCAAAGTGCACGGCAGCATCGACGTGTGGAGCTGTAACTACAGTTGTGGACAATATATGTCCTTTACGGCCCACTGGGTAAATGTGGTTCCTGCCCAGACACACCAGCAACTTGGCCAGGTGACGCTGCTACCGCCTCCACGTTCTCACGTCGTTGGTGCTGCGACAATGTCTGCCTCTGCCTCCTCATCTTCCACCATGTCCTCAGCCTCCACTGCAGGGACAATTTAGAGTGCCATACCAGTATACCATATATGCAGGGCACGGCGGTGTCACGCTGTTCTGCACCTCGTTTGCCTGGGTGAACAGAGTCACACAGGGGAGGAACTGCTCCGCGTCCTTCATCAAGAAATTGAATCCTGGCTTTCTCACGACAACTTAAAATTGGAAAAATGGTGACCAACAATGGGAAGAACATGGTGTCGGCGCTGTGTCAAGGAGGGCTGACCTATGTGCCCTGCATGGTGCTTGTGTTTAATTTGGTTGTCAAGCAGTTCCTGAAGTCTTCCACCCATCTGCAAGACATCCTGAAAATGGCCAGGAAACTTTGCATGCACTTCAGCCACTCGTACACCGCAAAGCACACCCTCCTTGAGCTGCAGCGGCAGAACGGCATTCCCCAACATAGCCTCATATGCGACGTTTCCACCCGTTGGAATTCCACCCTCCATATGTTGGACTGATTATATGAACAGAGAAAGGCGGATTTCTTGATTATACAGGCGGACAGAGGTACTCCCCTGTGTAACTTCAATGTTAGCCAGTGGCAGCTCATGCGTGACACCTGCCATTTGCTTGTGCCCTTTGAGGAGGCCACTTTATTTGTCAGTCACCAGGACTACGGGATGAACGTTCCACTGATTCATGTCCTGGAACAGATGCACGGGCGTAGGAAGCGGGGGGGGCGGGGGGACGGGGGGACGGATCCCCCCCAGGAAATAAGGCGGGGGGGACAGTTATGCTAAAATCCCCCCCAGCGGCAGCGGGACAATGGAAAAGGCCTGCATCGCATCGCTGTGATGGATGGAGGTAAGTACAGGTGTCTTGTTTTGTGTGTGTGTGTTTTTTTTTTTTTTAAACCGGACCCACTGGCTCATAAGGGGGGGGAGAGATTTTTGGCACTTGGGGGGGGTGGAGAGATATGTGGGTGTGGCTTGAGGGTGGGTGGGGACACAGGGGCCCCATAAGTGCTGTCCCCCCCAGATTTTTGGGGCTTCCTACGCCCATGAATAGATGCTGCTAAATCTGGCTGGCCAGGGGACAGGAGACGTGGTGACTACATCTCACGGCCACATGAGCCCTGTTGGGGCTGAACTAGAGAAGGAGGAGGACATTCGAGCACAAGCAATGGTTAGAGAAATGGGTGGTTTTTCTACACAGGTGACAGGAGAGGAGGAGCAGGAGCAGCCAGAGGAGCTACAGGGCGGTAAGGAAGATGAGGCAGAGGACCCAGACACACCGTGGCAGTATGCAGTGGAGATGGAAGCAGGTACTTGCTTGCATAGTGACAGCCGAATTGTCACCATTCGCTGACTATGTGCGCCATCACCTATCCTAACACAGATCTGATCGGGGGGCCCTCTGCACTCACGTTCCACTGCCATAGCTGTTGGGGTGGGGTGACAGGAGCAGTACCAGCTCCATCAGCAGCAGCAGCTTAAGTCTAGAGTTGCTGATGAGCAGTTTTCTTCACCCGCCTACTGAAGAAACTACTCACCAGCAGCAGCAGGTAGACATAAAGCAGAACCTGAACCAGCAGGTTGTGGCATATTTGGAGTGCACCCTGCCACCCCGCATCGAAGATCCCCTGGACTACTGGGCAGCCAAACTCGACTTGTGGCCGCAACTGGCCAAGTTTGCCCTGGACAAGCTTTCCTGCCCGGCAAGCAGTTTGGCATCAGAGCGGGTGTTTAGTGCGGTGGGGGCCATAGTTACCCCATAGTTATCCAAAATGTGGAGAATCTGACCTTTGTGAATATGAATGAGGAGTGGATCAGCCAGGATTTTTAAACACCAGTGCCTGATGCATCAGACTAGATCATCCATGGTGCCACAACACAACACTTTGACAAATGAGGCCTGTTTCTTTCTGGCTACCTTCTTCAGCTACTATTCAAATGCTGCCACCGGCCTGATGCCACACCTGATTCCAGGTGCTCCAACTGCCATCCACCATCTTCAGCTGGTACTAGTATTGCACCCCTTTGCCACTACATCAATACTATGTCTCTAGGCCACTCTGTGGCCCCCTCATGCTGCTGCCACCTTAACACTATGTCACTGGGCCACTCTGTGGTTCCCTCATGTTGCTGCCACCTCACCACTATGTCATTGGGCCACTCTTTGGATTTATTATGCTTTTCCCACCCTCCCCACTTCATGACTGGTCCACTATTTTGCCTTTTTGGCCTGGTTGCCATGATCATTTATTTGATCCTTCTTCTGATCTGTCAGAAGGAAGGAAAAATGAGATGCACAACAGATCCTGTCTGTGTAGCAGCTGTAAAGCCTGTATAGTCCCATCAGAATTGGCTTAGGATTTGGTAGCCAAAAGCAGGAGTGTGTAGAAAACACAGAAGACATGCAAATATTCCATTCACGTGTCATCTATGTTTTGGATCCACTCCTGTTTTTTTTTTGGCTTTAGCTTTTTTGGGGAGTTATTGTTCTGACGGATCAGAGGAAGGGCAAAATAAACAGTGACGTCAACACAAACTTAGTACTGACACCGTCTCCACTCTGTCAGGGGGGCTCTACTTGTATAAGCGTTTAATAGAACAGGTTCTGTAGACATCTATATGGAATCAGCTGACAATGGTGTAAAAGGAGTGCGCTTCTTCTTGATGCTAACATCGACCTGTAATGCTGAGTTCACACTTGTGTTAGGCTACTTTCACACTAGAGTTTTGGCTTTCTGTTTGTGAGATCTATTCAGGGCTCTCAAAAGAGGTCCAAAACGGATCAGTTTTGTCCTAATGCATTTTGAATGGATAAGGATCAGCTTAGAATGCATCAGTCACCATTCCGCTCTGGAGGCGGACACCAAAAACCCTGCCTGCAGCGTTTTGCTGTCCGCCTGACGAAGCGGAGCCAAACGGATCGGTCCTGGCACACAATGTAAGTCAATGGGGATGGATCCATTTCTCTGACACAATCTGGCACAATAGAAACGGATCCGTCCCCCATTGACTTTCAATGGTGTTCAAGAAGGATCCGTCATGGCTATAGAAGACATAATACAACTGGATCTGTTTATGACGGATGCATGCAGTTGTATTATTGTAACTGAAGCGTTTTTGCAGATCCATGACGGATCCTCAAAAAACACATAGTGTGAAAGGAGCCTTAGTTGGTCAGTTTTGGCCCCGTAACTGACGAAATAAGTGAAGTTTTCAGTGATTCTAAGAGCGACTCCTGTCATCTGCGTGTCATACTGACTCACAGTATTGTTTCACTGCCATAGCAGACTCCTTATGTGAGAGTCACTCAGGCTGGTAGATGAGGTGAAATTTTGGACTGGAGGGGAAATCAGCTCGCTTCCATGTGGGAGTTCTCAGCAGGTGTGTTCAGGAAAAAATTGATGCACAGAGATCAGGATGCAAATCTGGGTCTTAGGCACCATTGTGGAAAAAGACAAATTTCAACAGGGATCGCCAGCATTTTTAAACTAAACTAAACTCCAACTTTATGACATAAGGTTAAAAGTATAAAAGACATGCATCCAGTAAGTTGTTACTAGCATCATGGTGGTCTTTTTACCTTATGGTACACATTTGGGGGGCTACTATAAACAGTCTTCAGTATAAATACAGCAGGAGTTTAAAGAGCTTAGCAGGCTGAATGATTCACAATTTCAGGTCCCTGCATACTCCAGAGCTTAAGTTTTAAATAACCCATATTATAGTCTTTAGGCCAGAAGTGGTCCACAACCACTTGTGTTATCCAGGCCTTTCTCTTCTCCCAGAAAGTGCACTCACTCCAAAAACCCCTGTCGGTGACAGCAGTACAGACAAGGTTCACAGCATACTGTATGTGGGTTATCTGTAACTACCTATTGGATCTTAGTGTCACTGGTTCTCTCAGCAGGTCCAACTACAGCCATTGATATTCTTCAATGCTAACTAACAAGTGGCAGGTGATCCATAGCTCAGCAGCACTTACTGACTGACCATTAGACATTCGAAGCCCCTTATAATAATGACCTGGCCCTACCTAGGTGCAACATTACAGTGTCTACACATATGTCCTTGGTTGTAGAGAAACCGCAGCACTCACTTGTCGTGTTATCCAGATTTTATTCACCAATTTAGTGCGACGTTTCGACCGTTATGGTCTTTTTCAAGCAATGAACATAATGAACAGGCCTCTCAGTTCAGCATCACCGCTTCTCTCGGTGCCTAGTGCGCCTGCGCATAGAGGAGGTGTGATGTAACACCTGGCGTCTGCATTTAGCGCCATCCGCCTGAACAATGGTAACCATGTAAACAACTAGTCCTGCGCCAGCGCATTAAACCAGCCACAGCACCGTAGTGAGACTTATTGCATCAGTCCTTATGGTCACATGTATAAAAATAATTTCAGGGCACACTGAATCCATTCAAAGACGTGTGGGGGGGGGGGGGCGTAATCCACAATGCACACAAAACAAATGCGCGTCGCTGCCTAGTCCCCAACTAACACATACAGTTGTGTTCAAAATTATTTAACCCCCAATGCTCTAAAGGGTTTTAGGGAATTTAGTGTACATTTGTAATTGTGTTCAGAATGAAATCTTACAAGGACTTTTTAAAGAACCAAATGCAACTAAAATGACATCAATTGTTTTTGTAATACAGTATTAAATGTTTTTTTTGTGATTTCTTCATTGACACAATTATTCAACCCCTTAAAGACTACCACTCCTAAGAACCGAGGTTCATTCAAGTGTTTTCGATCAGGTATTGAAAACACCTCTGGATGTCAAGGAGCAGCAATCAAGCATAATAAGCACCAATTAGGCAGATGTAAAATGACTGTGATACTCAGCTCCTTCTAGACATTTACTGGTATGTTTACAGACATGGTGAAGTCAAGAGAATGGTCCAGGAAGACAAGAGAAGAGGTGATTTCTCTTCACAGGAAGGGCAATGGCTATAAGAAGATTGCAAAGATGTTAAAGATACCAAGAGACACCATAGGAAGCATCATTCGCAAATTCAAGGCAAAGGGCATTGTTGAAACGCTACCTGGTCGTGGCAGAAAGAAGATGCTGACTTCGACTGCTGAGCGCTACCTGAAGCGCAAAGTGGAGAAAAGTCCCCGTGTGACTGCTGAGGAACTGAAAAAGATTTGTCAGATGCGGGTACTGAAGTTTCAGCTCAGACAATAAGGCGCACACTGCGTAATGAAGGCCTCCATGCCAGAACTCCCAGGCGCACCCCCTTGCTGTCTCCAAAGAATAAGAAGAGTCGACTGCAGTATGCCAAAAGTCATGTGGACAAACCACAAAAGTTTTGGGATAGATGTTCTGTGGACTGATGAAACAAAATTAGAACTGTTTGGGCCCATGGATCAACGCTATGTTTGGAGGAGGAAGAACAAGGCCTATGAAGAAAAGAACACCTTGCCTACTGTGAAGCATGGCGGGGGGTCAATCATGCTTTGGGGCTGTTTTGCTTCTACAGGTACAGGGAAGCTTCAGCGTGTGCAAGGTACCATGAATTCTCTTCAGTACCGTGAGATATTGGATAAAAATGTAATGCAGTCCGTCACAAACCTGAGGCTTGGGAGACGTTGAACCTTTCAACAGGACAATGATCCCAACCATACCTCCAAGTCCACTAGAGCATGGTTGCAGGTTAACGGCTGGAACATTTTGAAGTGGCCATCGCAGTCACCAGACTAAAATCCGATTGAGAACCTCTGGTGGGACTTAAAGAAAGCAGTTGCAGCGCGTAAGCCTAAGAATGTGACTAAACTGGAGGCTTTTGGCCATGAAGAATGGCCGAAGATACCCGTAGATCGCTGCAAGACACTTGTGTCAAGCTATGCTTCACGTTTAAAAGCTGTTCTAACTGGTAAAGGATGTTGTACTAAGTACTAATATTGAATGTCACTTGGGGGTTGAATAAAACTGATAATGATGTGAGTATTTCATTATAAATGTTATGTTATATTTGTCTGACTTACAAGTGTCTCTTTGATTTAATTGTAAACAAGATGACTGAAATGATCAAAATCAATGTCAAACTGGCCAGAACACTTAATTTCAGCGGGGGTTGAATAATTTTGAACACAACTGTATGTATTTATGTCAGAGGGACATAGTTATCTGTTGGTGGAAAGACCAGTTACACCGATACTGTGTAAGATTCACAAGAGCATAGTAAACCCCCCTGGACCCCCGAAAGTTTCAGGGAACGACTCAGTGTTTTCACCATCTGCTACTTTCCTTGACAAATACCTGAGAAAATATGCCCTGTCAGCCAAATCTTATGTGAGTGACACCTCTGACTTTCTCATAAAACTACAGACATTACAGGTTGAGGAGGGACAGTATCTAGTCTCTTTTGATGTGGTAAGTATACTAGCATTGAGCATACTAATGTCAATCAAAACTTGTCACAATTTATCGTCTCCCTGTTGGAAGTGGTACTTACATGTAATTATTTTTTATTTGAAGATACATATTATGTGCAACAGTACTCATTAAGCATATCTAGTTGGTAATTAACATACTTGATTTGATCATGTGATACTTTGGGAGGGGTATATATATATATATATCTCTACTTGTTCACTATGTTCATTGCTTGAAAAAGACCATAATGGTCAAAACGTCGTACTAAGTTGGTGAATAAAATCTGGATAACAGATGACAAGTGAGTGCTGCGGTTTCTCTTCAACCATTTGCATATTACGGGGGAGATCAGACTGGGACCCAACACTGCTGGCACCACCACTAAGAAGGTATAGAGACTTTATAACCATTGTGCTGCTAGACAATCACATTTGTATATATACACATATGTCCAGCCACATGCCCAGTGCTACAGTCTCAAAGGGGTGCTCCAGGACTTAACAATTGATGACCTATCCCTAGGAAAGCGCATTAATATCAAATCAGTGCAGTTGACATCTCACGCTCTCACTGATAAGGAATAGTTTGGGTGCCAAAATAAGGCACTGGAACCACACAACTCCATCCATTGTGGTTTGGAGGTGGTTATTGTAGCACTGTATCATGGGTGCAAGCGCAGAGAGTTAGTGAGAGACAACAGAGGCTTGAGGATGTGGGTCTGTGACCGTGTCAATCACAAAACGTTAGTCACCACTCCTATAGAGTAACTGATGTATTGTCGTATTCATTTATTTGCACACTATTAGGTGGCTGTGGATTCTGGAGTTCTGGTTATTAATACCATATTGTTTATAGTTGCCACTAATCTTACTAGTTGATGGGTGGTTTCATATGCTATGATTTTGGAAAGATGTAATTAAACCAATTTTACATTTTATTGATTGATTCTTTGAACAATAGTTTAGCAAGTGTTCACATCTACTGACAGTTTTTAGTAGGACATTAGAAGCTGTAACAGCTAGTAAAGAGTAAGGCTCTATTCTCTTTGTGATCGTAGTTTGCAGTTGTATTCTTATTATCAAAAATACAAGAACCCCTGACAGAAAATAAAGGAACCTTTTGTAAGTCAGTGGTGTCTGTCCTGATTTGTGGCAATCCGCATAGCTGTCATAGCGTCATTAAAAAAGGACACCTTAATGGTAATGCAGCAGAGCATTGCACGGTACTCATTGCTATCCCTCTTCTTTTGCCCTTTCCTACAGACTGTGACTTTAAAGAGTTAGTCCCATAATAACAACCCCATTTTACAAGGAAGATGGCATGCCAGTCAACGGATCACAGCTTCTCTCAATCTGGGTGATTAGCTGCTATGGCAGGAGAAAGCCTGCCTCCAGAATTTCCTCTGCAGTATCAGTATTTATTATAAATGTCTAGAAATACTGCTCACAGTACTTGATAAGTGCCAGCTATTAGTAAAAGTGAAAAGAAAATAAGTGAAATAAATGGTTGTGGCTTGAAGCAAATTATATGAAACTTCCTACCTTGAGTCTTTCCTAAATACTACCAAAATTCCACTTTGGTGTCCAGACTACAAAAGAGACATTGGTTGGAAATGGTTGCATTACATTTGTCATGATCCCAGTTATAACCTCTTTACAATCTCTTCCAACAATGTTCAGAATTCCCGTCAGTTACACAACCTCAAGGCATTCTTCTGTCTGGAGGATAGACAAAGAAATGAGATCAAGCACTTTCTACAATGTGAGGCAATCAACCGCAGAATATGAAGCCACAACACAATTTACAGTATGGCAAGAGTGAAACAAAAAAAAGAAAACCAATAATTCCTACCCATGCTCAATGTCTCGCATAATAATAGTATTCAGAAAGAAGCCAGGCTTTACATTGGCTTTGTTTCCTAATAATTTGTGACCTATGAAATATTCCATTGAATACAACACTGTGGAATTAGAGGCACTTGGCCTCAAGTAAAATAATAATTTACCTCTTCTGTATGGTGAGTCAGTTAAACCACATTGTACATTAAGCCAGTTCCCTTACGTTCTTATTAATGCATGGTCTATAAGTTCAGGATAACCATGTAGTCACTGGCTTGGCACTGTGGGAAAATATCCTTTCAACATAACATTAATCAACTGCAGCCTGCACAAAGTGTGTTTGTTTAATGTGAAATTCTCCAATCCAGGAATATTCTGCTTGACTGAGATATTCTAGAAGCTTTACAGACGGGACAGTTGTGATAGATCAATTCTAATGACAGAGAGGTGTCTCAGAGGCACATGACTACAATAGTATGACTATTGACCTGCGTGGAAAAGAAGGCTCTATTCCATGGTACTGATTTTTAATACCACCCTATGTGTTTGAAAATTAGTTCTATTCATTTATTCCGATAATTTGCTTCACGGTCATGCCAATTCACGGTAATGTAGGTTAAAAGATGGCCGCACAATACATCTCAAACTAACAGAAAAACAAAAAAGGGTCTCATTCCAGAAATAGGAATGAAGGAAGCTCTTTGCGCACATTTTTGATCAAAAGTATGTCGGGCCCAAGTGCCACTTCACGGCGACTTCCGCACATGGGTCCCTAACACTACAGATACTGCCTCTTATGGACTTACCAGTCTCCTTATTTTCAGGGCACTGTAGGAACCAGCTAAATTGCTTTTGTGCTGAGAAGTCCCAGGAACTTGGGCGGGTCTCAGTCCAAAAGAGGCGCCACCCTCAATATATACTATAAGACAGAGTTCAGTCCATAAGAGGCAGTATCTGTAGTGTTAGGGACCCATGTGCGGAAGTCGCCTTGAAGTGGCACTTGGGCCCGACATACTTTTGATCAAAAATGTGCGCAAAGAGCTTCCTTCATTTCTATTTCTGGAATGAGCCCCTTTTTTGTTTTTCTGTTAGTTTGAGATGTATTGTGCGGCCATCTTTTAACCTACTTTATTTGCCTTATGGTCATGCACTTCTGAGTGTAGAAGTATATGTGCTTAGTCTGAACTCTGTCTTATAATTCACGGTAATGGTTATGGCATCTAGTACATGCCTTATGCAAAACTGAGGAAGCTTGTTAAGACAATGATCTGTTTACAATGCATACATTCACACAGCTTCCTGACCAAATTCATTTTATGGTCTTCACTATTTACTATCCATCCATTATCTCTATCTATCTATCTATCTATCTATCTATCTATCTATCTATCTATCTATAGCTATAATCTATCTCATATCTATCTATCTATTTATCTATCTATCTATCTATCTATCTATCTATCTATCTATCTATCTATCTATATCTCTACTGTCTGTCTATCTAATGTATATATATACATATATATATTAAATTCCCCCAGACCTTTTCCTCTTTTCTCTGTGGAGATATGTTTTACAATGACGGTCTATCTATCTTATCTATCTATCTATCTATCTATCTATCTATCTATCTATCTAGTCATCCTGTTTGTGTATATGTATGTATATATATATATATATATAGCAGCACTCCAACATAACGTTAAAAAAGTGGATGGTTCATTAACCCATCTAGCAGCAACGTTTCAGTTCTACTCCATGAAGCCTTTTTCAAGCTGTGATAGCTTGTGCCATACCTGATATAAAATACTACTGTCAATGAAGTCTAACATGATTACATAATTATCAAAAGAAATAAAAAGAAGCGTTATTACACATCAAAATTCCAAGAAAGTGCATAATGATAAAGTGCATACTCCATTTGTGACATAATTGTATAGAGTCATAATTTCCAAAAAATTATCTAGTGCATAGAATGCAAAATGTGACAATTCCCATTAGTAAATTAATCAGGTGTACCAAATGAATAAATTGTGCATAATAAAATCCATTGAAAATCTCTCTGTAGTCCATAGGCAGATCTCACCTGGTGCTGGATGACATCAAGATCAAGTTTTGCACCAGGAAACATTGTGCACGCATGCGCCACTCATCCATACTCACGCGAGATACGGGATTAAAGAAATCAACTAAGAAACCATAGTAAAGATGGCTGCCGCCTACTGAGTACTCATAGCGCATGCGTATACCCATAAAGTTACGTCACCAACGTGTGCTGCATCAACGTAATAGTCACCTAGGTGGCAGTAAACAAACCCTATTCAATGGAAACCATATAACTATCAAATATCACTATAGAAGGGGGTCAATGCTGGCAGAGGGGAGGTGTCATAGTGGTAACACCAGTAACCGGCCCTTACAGAACAATCCAATCGTCACGACCAGAACCTATAAGTTGTTGGAAGCTGACAATACTGTTATTCACACAGCACTAAACACCACCGTAGACAGAGCCCAAGGGGCAGGGAGACCACCCAGGTACCTCCCATAAAGCAGCTCCCTACCCTGTTAGGGGGAAAGGTCCCAATGTCACATTTATGTGACTTAGGGCCTCATCCCAATTCAAGGGAGTTGCTTTAAATACGGGATTAAAGAAATCAACTAAGAAACCATAGTAAAGATGGCCGTCGCCTACTGAGTACTCATAGCGCATGCGTATACCCATAAAGTTATGTCACCAACGTGTGCTGCATCAATGTAATAGTCACCTAGGTGACAGTAAACAAACCATATTCAATGTAAACCATATAACGATCAAATATCACTATAGAAGGGGGTCAATGCTGGTGGAGAGAAGGTATCATAGTGGTAACACCAGTCACCGGCCCGAACAGAACAACCCGTCTCATTTTTCCTTCCTTCTGAAAGATCAGAAGAAGGGTCAAATAAATGATGATGTAGCCAGGCCGAAAGGCAAAATAGTAGCTCAGTCATGAAGTGGGGAGGGTGGGAACAGCATGAGAAGTCCATAGAGTGGCCCTATGACGTTCTGGTGAGGTGGAAGCAGGATGAGGAGACCACGAGGTAGCATCAGGAGGAGGCCACAGAGTGACACAATGACAGTGTGGAGGTGGCAGCAGCATAAGGAGGCCACAGAGTGGCACAATGACAGAGTGTGGAGGTGGCGTCAGCAGCAGCATCAGGAGGAGGCCAAATGGTGGCACAATGACAGTGTGGAGGTGGCAGCAGCAGCATCTGGAGGAGGCCTACCGGAGGAAGTGGCGGATGTCTCCTTCACATCTTGGCTTGCCAGTAGCTGCTGACTGTCCTCAGGTAGCTCGCACTCACTGTATAGTGGAGCTGAGCCCAAAGCATAAAAAACTTCTCTGGCTGAGAGAACAGAAAAGGACAGAGGCAGGTTGAGGACATGTGAGGGCACAGGGCCTGCTCCCGGGCCTTGCCAACTAAGGGTTGTGTCTGACGAACCTACCGACTATTGGCTGGGGGTGTCTGATGTCACTTGGGATGAAGCACAGCTGGGCTTCTGGTCAAGACATGACTGCTAGATGTCACTGGGAGCTTGTTGCGACTCCTTCTGCCACACCCCCTTACTTTGCTGCGACCTATGCCTGAGCCAAAAACATTAAGGCCTCTGACACTCTCCTGTGCAGGGCCTGCCACTTCTCTGTCTGACATAGTGTTAGATCAAATAAATAAACAAAAAGGACATTAAAACACCCCAAAAAGGTCTGTAATTTTCTCACTTCACTACACAACAGCTAATAAGCCCTTTTTTTCCCCCACTAATACATGCCAAAGAAGGCTTTAGAACATATAACTGCACTGCTAAACGGCAAATAGGCCCCTAATTTTTTCCACTTATACACGACACAAAAGGGCTTTAGAACATATAACTGCAACACTGAACAGCAAATAATATATATTTTTTGCCTCCAATACACGCCGAAAAGGGCTGTAATTTTCTCACTTCACCACACAACGGCTAATAAGCCCTTTTTTTCCCCACTAATACAAGCCTAAAAATGCTTTATCACATTTTTAGGGTCTGAAGCGTGTATATCCAGTAGAGCTCCCTCTTCTTTAAAAGAGCTGTCCTTTCACAACCACGTCTCAAAGCAGATATCTGTTCCAAAATCCTAAATCAGAGATCTTCTGTAAGCTTAGCTTCTGTAAAGTGCTTAGATATGGGTAAATCCAACTTGTTCTTCCTAATAGAATATCTATGCTGGTTCAGTCAGGTTTTTAGATCCCAGGTCGTTTCACCCACATATAATAAATGGCAGGGGCATTGTAACAAGTATGCCACATAAGTGGATTCACAGGTCAAGAACTGTTGAATTTTAATCATCTTACCAGAAGAGGAATTCAAAAGGAATCACCCTGCAATATTAGTAAGCAATTAACACAATTGTAGTAGGGGTAGCCTAAATATGTGCAACTTTTTACTTTTGTAGATTCAACATCAGACCTAGCTATTCTGTCACCCAAGTTGCGATTTCTGCAGTATGACCAGAGGGGTGGGAAACAAAATCCCTCAATCTCCCCAAAAGTACTCTTCAAAATACTCCAATGTTTTCTAAGAGTAGATGAAATAAGTACACTATCCACACTATAATCTGAAACAAAAGGAATCCGCAATGTCTGTTGCTTGATAGCAGTGGATCCCTTAATTATATCCTGTCTATCTAGGGCCTTGGTTCTATTTAGGCAGTCCGAGACTAACATCTTGGGATATCCCCTAGAAATGAATTTATTTCCCATCTCATGTAATCTTGACTCAACCTGTGTTGGGACCTGATCCTGAACTATCTTTTCTACATGTAGCATCTGACTGTAAGGAAGAGACCGAATCATAGGTTTAGGATGATGACTTTCATCTCTTAATAAGGTATTTTTTGTAATAAGCTTATCTCTTAATAAGGAATTTCAGTGCTCAGGGTCTGGCCTTCTATGCTAACCTTAGTATCCAAAAATTGTATCTGACCCCAGGGTTAGTACAGTTAAGAAAAGTAATGATAATATAGACAGACACTCTGGGCCAGATTTATCATTACTCTTGCAGTTCACTCCACTTTCAAAGAAGGCGTATGTGTATTTGAGTCAAGTCAAATTTATCATGGGCTCTTTCAGAGGTTGATAAATCTGGTGTATTTCTGGTTCCTAGTTGTATTTTGGCTTTGTCTTTGGAAAAGTCACAATTTTAAAAAAGTGATTTTGTCAAACATAAGCATGGTCATGAGTGGAGTGAGTTTGCGCAATTTTTTGCGACTTTTTTGCGACTTTTTAAAAAGTCGCAATAATAAATCTGTCTTGCAAGTGATTTACATACGACAAAACGCCCATAAACTTAGTTTTGGAGTGAGTGGCGTAAGTCTCCAAAAAGTCGCAAAAAATTGCGCAATTTGGCTTTTTGCGCAATTTTTTGCGACTTTTCGACTCCAGAAAAGTGACTTAGGCTAATGATAAATCTGGCCCTCTGTATCTAGGGTCACGCAGAGATGTTTCGATATAATAGAGTTAAGAAAAGTGTGGAAAGACCATGAGGCCTTCTGTGGCACCGACCCAAATAAGGAAAATATTGTCTATTTAAGCTCTTTACTATCTATCTATCTATCTATCTATCTAACTATCTATTATCTATCTATCATCTATCTATCCATCTATATCTACCATCTACCCTATATCTATCTATCTCATATCTATCTATCTATCTATCTATCTATCTCATATCTATCTCATCTATCTATCTATCTATTATCTATCCATCTCATATCTATCTATCTATCTATCTATCCATTATCTATCTACCAATCTATCTATCTATCTATCTATCTATTTATCTATCTATCCATCTATATCTATCATCCATAGTGTTGATCACGAATTTTCGAATTGCGAATTTTAATCGCGAATATTGGCACTTCGAGAATTTGCGAATATTTAGAATATCGCTAAATATATTCGCAATCGCAAATATTCGTTTTTTAATATTCACATTTTTATGCAAATTTTTATATGCAAATTTTCACAATCAAGAAAGTAATGACTGGAGATTACGAATTCGCGAATTTTCAAATATATGGCGAATATTCGCCCAAATATTCGCAAAATATCACGAATTCGAATATTGCCCCTGCCTCTCATCACTAATCATCCACCCTATATCTATCTATCTATCTATCTATCTATCTGCCTGTCTCTAGCTACACTCTATCTAATCTATATACTATCTAGTCTATCCATCTAATGTAGAGGAAAGTTAGACCAGCACCTCCAAACTATGTATAAAGGGAGTTCAGGTTCATGCTACCCTGGCTGCAATGCAAAATCAAACAAGGACTACAAGTAGCAGCACACTGCTCCCTGCACAAAGACACATGCAAACTGCATGACTGCTATCTGCTATACTTACTATCTATCTATCTATCTATCTATCTATCTATATATATATATATATATATATATATATATATAGTATAAATTCCCCCAGACCTTTTCCTCTTTTCTCTGTAGAGATATGTTTTACAATGAAGGTTTATCTATCAATCTATCTATCTATCTATCTATCTATTTAGTCATCATGTGTGTGTGTATATATATATATATATCCCCGGTCCTTATTTTTCCTCCTTTCTCTATAGAGATATGTTTTACAATGAAGGTCTATCTATCTATCTATCTATCTATCTAGTCATCGTGTGTGTGTGTGTGTATATATCTATCCCCGGTCCTTATTTTTCCTCCTTTCTCTATAGAGATATGTTTTACAATGTAGGTTTATCTTTCTATCTATCTATCTATCTATCTAGTCATCATGTGTGTCTGTATATATATATATATCCCCGGTCCTTATTTTTCCTCCTTTCTCTATAGAGATATGTTTTACAATGTAGGTTTATCTTTCTATCTATCTATCTATCTATCTATCTAGTCATCATGTGTGTCTGTATATATATATATCCCCGGTCCTTATTTTTCCTCCTTTCTCTATAGAGATATGTTTTACGATGAAGGTTTATCTATCTATCTATCTATCTATCTATCTATCTAGTCATCGTGTGTGTGTGTTTATATATCTATCCCCGGTCCTTATTTTTCCTCCTTTCTCTATAGAGATATGTTTTACGATGAAGGTTTATCTATCTATCTATCTATCTATCTAGTCATCGTGTGTGTGTGTGTGTATATATCTATCCCCGGTCCTTATTTTTCCTCCTTTCTCTATAGAGATATGTTTTACAATGTAGGTTTATCTTTCTATCTATCTATCTATCTATCTATCTATCTAGTCATCGTGTGTGTGTATATATATATATATCCCCGATCCTTATTTTTCCTCCTTTCTCTATAGAGATATGTTTTATGATGAAGGTTTATCTATCTATCTATCTATCTATCTATTTAGTCATCATGTGTGTGTGTATATATATATATCCCCGGTCCTTATTTTTCCTCCTTTCTCTATAGAGATATGTTTTATGATGAAGGTTAAGCCTTGGCAGTTTATATGCATACAGTGATCTTGTCTACAGATTAATCTGGTGAGCAGATAATGTAGAACATGCTGCATTGCACAATATGCCATTGTATGATATTCTAAAATGTCACTGCATGCTAATAAGGCCACACAAAGTATCTAGCTAGGTAAGCTTGCCCTTGCAAGGCCAAGTAAAACACAATTATTATGCATTGGCATTAGGTTGTTTAACCCTTTGAAATAACTGATGGCTAAAGGTTGAAAAAGTCATTAAAATGTACAAATAGTGGAAGTGTACTATTGTGCTGCAGCTGTAGGGCTTCTTATAGGTGGCACTTGGACTGCATACACAATCATTCTGAAATGCTATGTATATTTCCACATGCGATAACAATGATGAAACATTGTCACAATCCGCTGGAGTCCAATTTTGATCCAACGGGGTTTACTGATTGTATAGTACGATAATGTGACATCTAATGATTCACCTGAAGATCAAGCGCCGTCATTTCAGCAGCCTCTAGTGGCAGGAAGCCAAAAGTGCATCTTGATTGTTATGTAGGAGATCAATTGTGAACACAATTAGCATACAAATAATTCTTTGAAAATAGTAAATTGAATTAGGACAAAGAAAATATCATTTATTGTAGTTAAGACTTTGAATTGGATTAGAGAATTGCAACAAAATATAAAATTCTACAATAGTGAACAATGCTTTATTTTTATGTAAATTGACAAGGTTATTTGCAGTTCTGCAAAATGGAGAACATTCACTCTTGACAATACCGAATGTGCAATGAAAAAGCACTTATCTGATGCATGTAGTGAATGGACAATGGGAATGAGCTAATCAAATTACTAGGAATTTCATTAATCCTATTTCATGAACACAGGTTCATAACATAGATTGGTCCTCTGTACAAGGGCAAGTAGAGGGCTTTAACATGGCATGATTCAAACTGATAATGTAGCTCTGTGGGACGCAAATACATAACACTGATGGCACCTAGGTTTATTTTTCAGAGTCTCTAAAGCAGGGATGCCCAACCTGTGGCCCTCCAGCTGTTGCAAAACTACAACTCCCAGCATGCCCAGACAGTCTACAGCTATCAGCCTACAGCCGGACATAATGGGAGCTGTAGTTTTACAACAGCTGGAGGGCCGCAGGTTGAGCATCTCTGCTCTAAAGCACCAAAACATAGCATATCACTATGCCTCTGCCCACAGTGGGCAATGTACTGTGCATGCCCGGGCCTGGCGGTGAAGCGGGCAGGCGCTGGATTACAAATGGAGATGAGAATGATGACACAAGGATACAGGGCTGGCCGGACGTTACAGAGGGGAGGAGTCAGGCTAAAGTAAGGCGGGGAGCACTGGGCACTTGGAGCACACTCGCCGCCCCTTCAAAACGTTATCTTTAAAACGTTGTTTTTGGTGCTTTGGAGACTCTGAAAAACTAAACCCAGGTACCATCAGTGTTTGGAATTTGCATTCCACAGAGCTATATTATCAGTTTAAATCATTTCATGTAGGTGACGGACTCCCTTTAATGCGTTCCTCAAATAGAAAGAAAAGAGAGAAAACAAGTAGAACTTACATATGTCCCATTCACACTTACAGGTTAAGGGCTCATGCACACGGCCGTAGCCATTTTTGAGCAAATTTGTGGAAACACGGACACTGGCTGTGTGCATTCTGCATTTTGCGGAACAGAATATCTGGCCCATAATAGAACTGTCCTATCCTTGTCTGTAATATGAACAAGAATAGGACGTGTTCTATTTTTTTGCGGGGATGCAGATAGCAAATGGTGTGCTGTTCGCATCTTTTGCAGCCCCATTGAAGTGAATGGGTACGCATCCAACCCGCAAAAAATGTTCATCGGATGCGGACTAAAACAGCAGTAGTGCGCATGAGCCCTAACCTAAATATTTTCTGGAGTTTATCCAGAGGAGCTGTATATGTGAATGCAAGCATATGCAATATCTGTCCCGGGCTTTACCTAGACTTTTTCTGCCAGTGCCCTAGTACTAATTCCGGTTTTTATCTGAGTGAGCCCATGTGTGAACACAGCAGTGATTGTTCTGCAAAATCACATGCAACATCTACGGGCTGATAGCTAGACATGTAAAGGGCAAACTCCAGGAAATCTCTAGACCTGATATTCCTGAAATTTTGTGTGCATACTGCTCCAGTACTGCATTAATAGAGGCATACAATGACCATTTATACTTTGTAAATCTAGCAAGTTTAGAAGCATGCATAATCAACTACCAGATATAGCTGGATTTAGTGCAGCCTAGCCATTCTTCAACCAGAAACTAAATCCCCATTCACACTTACAGAGTAAAAGCTAAAGCACACAACATATGTAGTTTGCGGTCCCCAAAAAAACGTATCTGCAAAAAATACGATGATGTCCGTGTGCATTCCATATTTAGCGGAACGGAACAGCTGGCCCCTAATAGAACAGTCCTGTCCTTGTACATAATGCGGACAATAATAGGACATGTTCTACTTTTTTGCGGAATGGACATACAGACACACGGAAACGGAATGCACACAAAGTAACTTCTGTTTTTTTTTGCGGACCCATTGAAATAAATGGTTTTATATACGGTCCGCAAAAAAAACGGAATGGACATGGAAAAAAAATACATTTGTGTGCATGGGCCCTAATCAAGAGATTTTCAGGAGTTATTCAAAGGGGATGCATGTGTGATTGCAGAAATATGCAATATCTGACCCCGACGTTACCAAGACTTTTTCTCCTCAGTGCCCTGGTACTAAATTCGTTTTTTGTCCAAGTGAGAAAACATGTGTGAAAACGGCAGTGACTGTTCCAGAATATCACAGTGAGCATGATGAAGAAGTCTTTGTCAAGTGACTGGCATACTGACAACGTGTTTGTCATGTGACTGGGATAAACAATAAAGATGCGGGAACAACATGAAAAGAATGGCCAACTGGAAAGATCTTCTTTCTGTAAGGATTGGCACCAAAATAGTGAAACAGATTCAAGAAACGGAAAGAGATTCTGTCATGTACGACCAAATAACTAGTATGCTATATGATCACGGTATTTATCGAACAAAAGCTCAGGTGAACAGAAAACTAAAAGCACTGAAAAAGCAGTACCATCAGGTAGTTGCTCACAATGGACGGAGTTGAAATGACTGCTAAACATGGTGCTCCTACAGTTTGTGCAAGGCGATATATATATATATATATCAAGTCTGGTCTGCAATAACCAGGGTGGGACTCTGCGCTGATTATGGGATAGTTAAGGGCTTAAAATGCTCGCCAACATGTGCACTAGTATAAGGTGGGATAGAGCAGGGCCTTATAATAGAATCGATGTCCACACAAGGTCTACAGATAGTTCAAGGGTTTAGAAACCCACAAACATGCACGCTAATGTAGAAATGGATAGATCAGTACCTTACAGAAAAATCGTTGTGTGCGCGGAAGATCGATGTACGCGCAAGTAGTTCTCCTTGTTATAGTGGGGAAGCAGATGTCCGGATGGCTTCAGGTTCAACCTACTAGCATGGGTGGTGCTCCGGCCGGCAGCAAACCACTCGTGCGAGGGAACCACCAGTTTGAAGTCCGGGATTTTCGGCGTGTGACGTCACCGCGCTTGGTATGGATGCCTCCAGTGGACAATAATTATCCGACGCGTTTCTGAGCGAATCGGGCTCCTTCGTCAGGGATGGTAAGATTCGTCAGTCCTGGGGATAAATAGGCGCTCGTTCCCATGACAACAACTGGTTTAAAGTAACAAGGAGTGTTTGATCCCATTAGTCTTTAAGTTAATAATGTGCATTAATCAAATGCAAATAGTTTGATTTCTTGATTTAAGCCATACGGAGCAAGGCTGTTTAATTTGAATATCCACTTACTTTCTTTCCGTGACATTTCGTTAATGTAGTTACCCCCTCTTATATTGATAATTAAATGCGTCGGATGATTTTTGTCCCCTGGAGGCATCCATACCAAGCGCGGTGATGTCACACGCCAAAAATCCCGGACTTCAAACTGGTGGTTCCCTCGCACGAGTGGTTTGCTGCCGGCCAGAGCACCACCCATGCTAGTAGGTTGAACCTGAAGCCATCCGGATATCTGCTTCCCCACTATAACAAGGAGAACTACTTGCGCGTACATCGATCTTCCGCGCACACAACGATTTTTCTGTAAGGTACCGATTTATCCATTTCTACATTAGCGTGCATGTTTGTGGGTTTCTAAACCCTTGAACTATCTGTAGACCTTGTGTGGACATCGATTCTATTATAAGGCCCTGTTCTATCCCACCTTATACTAGTGCACATGTTGGCGAGTATTTTAAGCCCTTAACTATCCCATAATCAGCGCAGAGTCCCACCCTGGTTATTGCAGACCAGACTTGACTTATACAGGTGTATCCAGATTCTTCCAGTCTAGCAGCAGACTGGGTTTGGGAGGGAGGGGGGGGGTTGGTTGGACGCTCATTAATAGCCTATCCTTATGATAGTTCATCAGTATCAGGAGCTTGGAAAACATCTTTAACGTTCCTTACAATTGACTGAAAGTTTGGCCCATATTAAAGAATCCTTACCCTACTGCAACCATTGGCAGATCCCCCGAGAATATAGTTTCCCCTTTAGAGCTGGCCGTCGCCGCACTATAAATTACAAGGCTGCAGGCGGGCAGCGGCTAAGTTCACATAGAGGGGGCGGACTTGGAGGCAGAGCCGCAAGCAGCCAGGAGAGGGAATGGTGCCTGTCCCGTCTGGGCAGCAGAGTTGGAAGTTAGAAGAGCCTGAAGCTGCTGTGTGCCGGCCCATGCGCCTGCTAGTGAGGTGAGGGCTGCTGGCGGCGGCGTGATAGTGTTCATGCCCAGCTGCTCCCTTAACTACAAGAACTGTCTCTGCTCTGGCTGAGACCCTCTGTATAAGTTATATATAACAGTAAACGCATATAAAGTATGTACCCTGCTAGGCTGTGGTAATATAAATGAGGAGGGATATCAGGGTACATTATACAGGGGTAATATAACTGAAAGGACTCCTCAGTTATATTACCCCCTATATAATGTACCCTGATGGCCCTCCTCAGTTATAAATAAGGTTAGAGCTGTATGATAGGTTAAAAAAAATTGTCTGTTCTATAAGCACCACATTATTTACTGTCTCCCGCCACAAAACAATCTGGAAGTGCCCCTCCCGAGACCAGGCTCTGAATCCGCCACTGACTGCAACATACATGCAGGCCAAGGTGTCGCTCAAAAAATGTCCACATCAGCAAATAGTGTACAGACAGATACAAAAAGTATCATTTACAATTCAGACTAGAATGCTCATTATTGCCTCTCATATCCTTTGCGTCATGCCTCTGTTGCATGAATTGCCTCTACTGTGGGATATCAGTGGCAGCATCAATGTTCCACTCAGCCACAAAACCCTCCCAGTTAGGCCTCATGCACACGACCGTATGTGTTTTGCGGTCTGCAAACCGCGGATCTGCAAAACACGGAAGCTCCTCCACGTTCCGTTCCGCAATTTGCAGAACGGAACGCGGCCCATTGTAGAAATGCCTATTCTTGTCCGCAGAACGGACAAGAATAGGACATGCTCTATTTTTTTTTGCGGGGCCACAGATCGGAGCAACGGATGCGGACAGCACACGGAGTGCTGTCCACATCTTTTGCGGCCCCATTGAAGTGAATAGGTTTGCGCCCGAGCCGCATAATTTGCGGCTCGGACGCGGACCAAACATACGGTCGTGTGCATGAGGCCTTAATCTCACAAATATTGTGCAGTATGCAGCAAGCAGCAACAATGTCAAGGCATGGAAGAAATGTCCACATCATTGCGCTTTACAAAGCACCTCCATTCTCCCTTAATAAGTTCAAATGTATTTTCACCCACCATATGAGCAGAGCTTAACTTAAGAGTTAAATGATAGTTAAGAGTGTTCTGCTCAGGAGTCCATTGATGGTGCTGGGTGAACCGTGTCATTAACCATTTCTTCAGAGGTGGGATGAACATTATATCTCGACACTTTCTACAGTCCTGGATTGCAGGGCATAAAACATAATACAAATCACTGTTTAGTGTAAGTTGATTTAATAAAATAAACAACCTATAGCCATGCAGTATAGAAAAGATTTTGAGGCCGATTTCCCTTCCGATTTCTCAGCCAAAGCCATAAGTGGATTCAAAAGGAACAGTAAAAAAAAAATAATTGCACTTTAACCCCTTATTTTGCAACTTCATGACCATAAAATGGTGTGTTGTTAAACAGGCAGGAAATGCTCAAACCCAAATGCAGTTGTGCATATGTATACAGGGTAGCAGATCCTGCACTTGTGGCCCATTGCTAATGTCGAACCCCTGGAAAAAATGCATACGGTGGAGGATGCCTGCAGCGGACCACAAGTACAACAATAGACATCCTACACAAGATGGCAGTTGCGTGGATGGGATAAACAATATAACAATAACTATAGAAAACACAGGTGCCCTCTGCGGTCTTACTAAACCCTCATTCTGATGTTAAAATTGAGAATTAGCCAACATATCCTACTGTGGAGGACATGTCTGAGCCCGAGCACCGCACCAAGGTTTCTCAAGTAGCTCGGGTCCTAACACTCACCTACCTGTGCCGTATGGGAAATACCACGGGCCACTGGGCGGAATTACAAGAAAGTATAGGCCGACTCACAGCATACTCCCCAGTCACCTCCAGCATGTCGCCATGCCTGCAATGAGAGGAGAGAGAGGGCTGTGAGTCCCACCCAAGACTGGCTGATATGGCCAAGGCCTCACAGGTGCACTTAATTGTAGCCTGTGGATGGAAAACAGGCTACATTTACATAGGAGTTTATACACCTCCAAACAACTCAATATACAAAGCGACTGACAAAATGGCGTGGTGTTAAACAGGCAGGAAGTGCTCAAACCCAAATGCAGTTGTGCATATATATACAGTAGAGCAGATCCTGCACTTGTGGCCCGTTGCTAATGGCGATCCCCAGCAAAAACGCATACAATGGAGGATGCCTGCAGCGGACCACAAGTTTAGTAAGACCGCAGAGTGCACCTGTCTTTTCTATTGTTATTGTTACCTTCGTGACCAGACTGATGTGTCACTTTATGTGATAATAACTTTGGAAGGCTTTTACTTATCCGAGCCATTCTGAGACTGTTTTTTCGTCACATATTGTACATCATGAGAGTTGTAAATTTGAGCCAATATGTTTCACCGTTATTTATAAAAAAAAAATCCCAAATTTACAGAAAAATTGGAAAAAATTGTAATTTAAAAAATCTTAATTTCTGTGGTTTTAAGGCAGATATTGATATTTCACAAAATAGTTGTTACTTTACATTTCCCATATGTCTACTTTATGTTGGCATCATCAACTGGCAGGAAACAGGTCGAACTGGATGGACAAATGTCTTTTTTCGGCCTTATATACTATGTTACTATGTTACTATGTTACTATGTAAAGAGCTTTGAATTTTAGAAGCAATTCTTACATTTTTTAAGAAAATTTCTAAAACCCACAAGGACGAGTTCAGTTATGAAGTCACTTTGTGGGCCTTACATAGTAGAAACCACCCAAATCTGGCCACATCAAGTTATTCACCTTTAGGTGCTCCACAAAAATTTAAGGAAAAAAGAGAATACATTTCAAAATGTAACTTTTTTTGCAGAATTTCCATTTTAATATATTTTTTTCCTGTAACACAGCAAGGGTTAACAGACAAACTAAACTCAATATCTATTACCCTGATTCTACAGTTTACAGTAACACCCCTCATGTGGTTGTCGACTGTTATATGGGCTCACGGCAGAGCTTAGAACAGATGGAACACAATATGGCCTTTGGAAGGCAGATCTCACTGGAATAATTTTTAGGCGCTGTCGCATTTGAAGGTACCCTGAGGTACCCCACAGTGGAAACCCCTAAAAGTGACCCCATTTTGGAAACTATACCCCCCAATGAATTTTTCAAGGGGTGTAGTGAGCACTTTGGCCCAATATGCTTTTCATAGAATTTAGAAACCCTTGGCTGTAAAAAAGTAAAATTACATATTTTTACTGAAAATGTCACTTTATGCCAAAGTTTTTCATTGTCACAATGGGTAATAGGAGAAATTCACCACAAAAAAATGTTACCCATTTTCTCCTGAATACAGCAACACCCCATATGTGGTTGTCGACTGCTGTGTGGGCGTATGGCAGAGCACAATATGGCTTTTGGAGGGCAGATTTCACTGGAATAATTTTCAGGCGCTGGGTCGCATTTGAAGTTACCCTGAGGTACCCCAAAATGTGACCCTATTTTGGAAACTACACCCCCTAAAGTATTCATCTAGGGATATGATGAGAATTTATTTTTACATTTTGGAGTTTGGCCAACTTTCCAAATTATAATTGGCTAATAACACAATGAATAGTAATGAGCGTCATGGGCAATTTTCGAATTTGCGATATTTCACAAATATTTGGGCGAATATTTGTCATAAATTTGAGATTTTGTCATTATTTTCTTGATTGCGAAAATCGCTAATCTAATATATGCATATTGCGCAGCAATACAGGCGTGGGTCACTATTGCTATATTTTTCAAGCTGCTGGAAGTTTCCTGAGACTGGAAAAAATGTTTGGCATGGCAGAACATTACAATAACTTTATATGCAGATAGAGTGCTCCGATATATTCTTGATTGTGCAAATGAGCAATTAATGATGCACATATTTTTGTGCAATACATGCAACTTCACATTTTAACAGGTCTGACTACATATTAGTATTGTTGTGAACTTGTCACATCACAGCACTATGTATGTAGCATGTATGGACAGCAGAACTACCTAACACCCTGCACTGGAACCTGATCAGCTACACTATATCACAATCTAACCTATACTGACTATCTCCCACTAACTATCTGTATTATATATATTAGCTAACTAACTATCTAATGAAATGTGACAGCAAAACAGAGAGCACAGCAATGACACTGCTGTCTCTCTCAGAAATGAAAAAAAACTGCGGAAAATGGCTGCTGGGGAGTTTCTTATATAGTAAAGGGGTAGGCAACTTTCCTATTGGTTGCTAGGGATGTTGCTAAGCTCAGACAAAGACATTGCAGCCTTCTCATTGGCCCACAAGCAAGAAGCAGGGAGGGATCATGGGTTCAGAGGGAAAAAAATATAGAATATTCGCGATTAAAATGTAGAGTGTTAAAAACAGTGGCATGCATTATAAATTAAAAAATGGCCAAAAGTGCATAAAATAAGTAAAAAAGCAAATTGATTAAATTAATAATCTAGGTAAGTATGGTAAATGCGGAAACACTGCTTAATGCAAAGTCCAGGCTTATCTGGACAGGTGTCACATTGATATATGGTATCCCGCCTATATTCCATTCTTGTACCAGACCCTACATCTCATTTGGGCTCTGCTTTTTTCGCAGTGGGGGCACCTATGATGGGAAATGTTGCCCTGGGATAATTCTGCTGTCATGACTAGATGACGCTATCCCACTGCTATCCTTGCACTGCTCTCCAAATATTACATTTTTAATGATTTGTTCTTGAAAATCAAGATTGGTTCCCTGCTTTTGGAACATGATAAAATAATTATACAGGGCTACTTGCATAAGGTGGGCTGCAAGTTTCTTATACCAAATGTGGGAATTCCTGACTGCGCTATAGGGCGGCAGCATTTGGTCTGCAAGGTCCACCCTACCCATATATTTATTGTAATCCTGTATGCAGACAGGCCTACAGGCGGTGGTTTTTGTGCCGTGCACAGGAACTGGGCTGTTATTGTCTGGATGTATAGATGTCATTATGAGGACATCTTTTTTGTCTCGATATTTTACAAGTAAGATGTCCCCATTGCAAAGGCCTTTATTTTCCCCAGACTTCAATATTTGGTTTCACAAAAGGTTTGGGCAGGCCTCTTTGATTGCTGTGTATGGTGCCAAATGCCACTGTCTTTCTGACTGAAAGGCACCTGAAAAGGGGTACGCTGGTGTAATAATTGTCGATGTACAAGTGGTACGCCTTATGTCTACTTTATGTTGGCATCATCAACTGGCAGGAAACAGGTCGAACTGGATGGACAAATGTCTTTTTTCGGCCTTATATACTATGTTACTATGTTACTATGTAAAGAGCTTTGAATTTTAGAAGCAATTCTTACATTTTTTAAGAAAATTTCTAAAACCCACAAGGACGAGTTCAGTTATGAAGTCACTTTGTGGGCCTTATATAGTAGAAACCACCCAAATCTGGCCACATCAAGTTATTCACCTTTAGGTGCTCCACAAAAATATAAGGAAAAAAGAGAATACATTTCAAAATGTAACTTTTTTTGCAGAATTTCCATTTTAATATTTTTTTTTCCTGTAACACAGCAAGGGTTAACAGACAAACTAAACTCAATATCTATTACCCTGATTCTACAGTTTACAGTAACACACCTCATGTGGTTGTCGACTGTTATATGGGCTCACGGCAGAGCTTAGAACAGATGGAACACAATATGGCCTTTGGAAGGCAGATCTCACTGGAATAATTTTTAGGCGCTGTCGCATTTGAAGGTACCCTGAGGTACCCCACAGTGGAAACCCCTAAAAGTGACCCCATTTTGGAAACTATACCCCCCAATGAATTTTTCAAGGGGTGTAGTGAGCACTTTGGCCCAATATGCTTTTCATAGAATTTAGAAACCCTTGGCTGTAAAAAAGTAAAATTACATATTTTACTGAAAAATGTCACTTTATGCCAAAGTTTTTCATTGTCACAATGGGTAATAGGAGAAATTCACCACAAAAAAATGTTACCCATTTTCTCCTGAATACAGCAACACCCCATATGTGGTTGTCGACTGCTGTGTGGGCGTATGGCAGAGCACAATATGGCTTTTGGAGGGCAGATTTCACTGGAATAATTTTCAGGCGCTGGGTCGCATTTGAAGTTACCCTGAGGTACCCCAAAATGTGACCCTATTTTGGAAACTACACCCCCTAAAGTATTCATCTAGGGATATGATGAGAATTTATTTTTACATTTTGGAGTTTGGCCAACTTTCCAAATCATAATTGGCTAATAGCACAATGAATAGTAATGAGCGTCATGGGCAATTTTCGAATTTGCGATATTTCACAAATATTTGGGCGAATATTTGCCATAAATTTGAGATTTTGTCATTATTTTCTTGATTGCGAAAATCGCTAATCTAATATATGCATATTGCGCGCGCAATACAGGCGTGGGTCACTATTGCTATATTTTTCAAGCTGCTGGAAGTTTCCTGAGACTGGAAAAAATGTTTGGCATGGCAGAACATTACAATAACTTTATATGCAGATAGAGTGCTCCGATATATTCTTGATTGTGCAAATGAGCAATTAATGATGCACATATTTTTGTGCAATACATGCAACTTCACATTTTAACAGGTCTGACTACATATTAGTATTGTTGTGAACTTGTCACATCACAGCACTATGTATGTAGCATGTATGGACAGCAGAACTACCTAACACCCTGCACTGGAACCTGATCAGCTACACTATATCACAATCTAACCTATACTGACTATCTCCCACTAACTATCTGTATTATATATATTAGCTAACTAACTATCTAATGTAATGTGACAGCAAAACAGAGAGCACAGCAATGACACTGCTGTCTCTCTCAGAAATGAAAAAGAACTGCGGAAAATGGCTGCTGGGGAGTTTCTTATATAGTAAAGGGGTAGGCAACTTTCCTATTGGTTGCTAGGGATGTTGCTAAGCTCAGACAAAGACATTGCAGCCTTCTCATTGGCCCACAAGCAAGAAGCAGGGAGGGATCATGGGTTCAGAGGGAAAAAAAATATAGAATATTCGCGATTAAAATGTAGAGTGTTAAAAAACAGTGGCATGCATTATAAATTAAAAAAATGGCCAAAAGTGCATAAAATAAGTAAAAAAAAGCAAATTGATTAAATTAATAATCTAGGTAAGTATGGTAAATGCGGAAACACTGCTTAATGCAAAGTCCAGGCTTATCTGGACAGGTGTCACATTGATATATGGTATCCCGCCATATTCCATTCTTGTACCAGACCCTACATCTCATTTGGGCTCTGCTTTTTTTCGCAGTGGGGGCACCTATGATGGGAAATGTTGCCCTGGGATAATTCTGCTGTCATGACTAGATGACGCTATCCCACTGCTATCCTTGCACTGCTCTCCAAATATTACATTTTTAATGATTTGTTCTTGAAAATCAAGATTGGTTCCCTGCTTTTTGGAACATGATAAAATAATTATACAGGGCTACTTGCATAAGGTGGGCTGCAAGTTTCTTATACCAAATGTGGGAATTCCTGACTGCGCTATAGGGCGGCAGCATTTGGTCTGCAAGGTCCACCCTACCCATATATTTATTGTAATCCTGTATGCAGACAGGCCTACAGGCGGTGGTATTTGTGCCGTGCACAGGAACTGGGCTGTTATTGTCTGGATGTATAGATGTCATTATGAGGACATCTTTTTTGTCTTGATATTTTACAAGTAAGATGTCCCCATTGCAAAGGCCTTTATTTTCCCCAGACTTCAATATTTGGTTTCACAAAAGGTTTGGGCAGGCCTCTTTGATTGCTGTGTATGGTGCCAAATGCCACTGTCTTTCTGACTGAAAGGCACCTGAAAAGGGGTACGCTGGTGTAATAATTGTCGATGTACAAGTGGTACCCCTTATCTAAAAGAGGGTACAAAAGATCCCACACTATTTTACCTACCACATTGAGGGAAGGGGGGGGGGGGCATTCAGGAGGGCAAAACTGAAAGTGTATTTAGATCTGCTCTCACAGAGCTTGTAAATTTTTAGCCCAAATTGTGCCCTCTTCCTTGGCAAATATTGGCGGAATTGAAGCCTGCCTTTTAAAAGGACAAGTGACTCGTTCACGGAAATATTTTTTTCTGGGGTGTGGGCGTCTTTAAATTTTTCATTTAAATGATTTACAAGGGACCTAATTTTATAAAGCCTGTTATGGCTGGGGTCATCATCTTGTATTTATAAAGGGGAGACGGGCTGTGCGGCAGCTGTTCTGCTCACTCCCATCCTCCCCCGCTGGCCACAGGCATCTCATGAGTTGAAATGACATCTATATTCCCCCTTTCTAGGACCTCTAATCCTCCGGTTGGTTCACTGACCTGCGATCCGTGAGATAATTACTCATGAAGCAGACACCGGAAGTAGAAGCACTGTGTACAGTCAGCACTTGCTTCCGGTGTCTGCTTCATGAGTAATAAAAATAAACATTTTCGATAAACAAAGTATATTACAAACATGTTAACATCACTTGCCCCAACTACTAGTAAAAAAAAATTAAGCGGCAGTTACTTTATGCTAATGTGGGTTCATATTACCCTGATTTATAGGAAGCCGCATCAAGACCTGGCCTTGACATCAACCAGCACTGTAATTGCAGGTGTGATCTTTTTACATTAGTTTAACAGTAGTAGACAAGCTTTTTGAGATTTTTCTTTCATTTGCTTTTTTTCTGTCAAATTGTGTTTTTCCTGTCAGTGCTCAATTTTTAATGACTTCATGAAAGAGAGAATATATTTCTTCCTGTGCAGTTTTCTTTGTCCTGGAAAGTGCTTAAAAGAAATCTGTCAGCTCCAACCAAAAATAAAGTAAGCAGTCTATAGTGTGACGCGTCCAATTAAGTAATTTTTACCTTCATACCCACTTACATTCCAGCAATGCTCCTACAAACCAGGTCATAATGGAAAGGACTCAAAGAGGAGTTCTCTCATTGCATTTTACTGGTGGTTTGTTGGAGCATAGCATCCGAATACAAGTGAGTATTAAGATGAAAACTACATAATAAGGCCTCATGCACACGGCCATTGCCCGGCCGTGTCTGTATTGCGGCCCGCAAACAGCGGGTCCGCAATATCCGGGCACCGGCCATGTGCTCCCTGCATCATTGATGCGGACCAATTAACTTGAATGGTTCCGCAATCCGGAGCTGCGGTGCAGAAGGGAGGCATGGAACCCTACGGAAACACTGCGGGGTGCTTCTGTGGTGTTTCTGTCCGTGCCTCCGCACCGCAAAAAAATAGAACATGTTCTATTTTTTCGCAGTGCGGACGGATTACGGACCCTTTTAAGTTGAATGGGTCTCAATTCGTCCCGGCCGCCGCAAATTGCGGTCCTCAATGCACGGAACGGCCGCACAATGGCCATGTGCATAAGGCCTAAGACTCAGCAGCACTTAAATTATAGACCGCATACTATAGTTTAAAAGGTCTTTTGGAGCTGACCTTTAACCCCTAAATGACCAGCTATAACTTTTTTATTTTTCCATCTATCTAACTGAATGAGGGCTTGTGCGGGACAAGTTGTAGTTTTTTATTACACCATTTTGGGGTAGCAATAACTTACTAATTAACTTTTATTAACTCTTTCTGGGAGTGGGATGAGAAAAAAAAACAAACAGCAATTCTTCCATTGAGTTTTCACGTCATAAATTTTGCGGTGCTCATTTTTTGGCATAAATAACACAATAACTGTATTCTTTGGTCAGTACCATTACAGTGACACCAAATACAGATACATAAAATACAAGAAAATCTTTTTGCATCACCGCATGCCAAGAATGCTAATTCTTTTATTTCATTTTTACTGAGCTGTGTGAGGGCTTGATCTTTGCAGAACAATGTGTAATTTTCTTTGGTATCATTTTTGATCGCTTTTAATTCCGTTGTTTTTTGTGGTGACGAATAAGCAGAAAGCAGCAATTATGTCATTTTTTGTTGTTGTTTTATTCCATGTAAAAAAGCTTTGTATTTTTTTTACTTGGATTTTTGTTAATTAAATTTAATTTAAAGTTTTTACTTCATATAACAACTTAAAGGGTTTGTCTTATCTCAGACAATGGGGGCATATCGCTAGGATAGGTGCAGGTCCCATAGAAGTGAATAGGAGCTATATCGTAAACAGAGCCCCAAAAGTGGTGGAGGGCACACTGTGCATGCGCAGCCGCCCTCTATTAATTTCTATAGGGCAGGTGAAAATAACCGATGGCTCGGCTATTTCCGTATTGCTCATTGAAGTAAATAGGAGTGGTGCCCAGTCATGCGCTGTGCTCTCCCATTAACTTTTAGGTAGGGAGAGTGCTTGGTGGTGGCCAGACCAGAGTCCTCCAGCCACAACTTTGCGGGGCTCCATTTAGGACCTGCACCTATAAGACAATGGGGTCATATCCTAGTGATATGCCCCCGTTGTCTGAGATGAGACAACCCCTTTAATAGTGCCACAAGGGGACTATAATAGGTGATCTTTTGATTGGTTCGAAAATGCATTACACTATTCCTAGTGCAATGTTTTTTAATGCTAGTGCTTAACTTACATTCATAAGCAGGCTGCGCCAAAGAGGCACGGCTTTCTGGGACATGCTAGAGGCAGGCCTGGGGCCTTCCCCGACCTGTGTTCCTACAGATTAGCATGCTGTAATCTCATTCGTGGGGGGTGCCAAAGAGAGACAGAAGGAGTCCTCTCCCTTTGTAACTGCTTACATGCTGTGGGTGCTATTGCCATGCAAGGGATTAACCACTTCAGCCCCCCTAGCTTAAACACCCTTAATGACCAGGCCACTTTTTACAATTCTGCACTACACTACTTTACCCGTTTATTGCTCCGTCATGCAACTTACCACCCAAATGAATTTTACCTCCTTTTCTTCTCACTAATAGAGCTTTCATTTGGTGGTATTTCATTGTTGCTGACGTTTTTACTTTTGCTATTAATCAAAAATTACCGAAATTTTTGCAAAAAAATGTCATTTTCACTTTCTGTTGTAATTTTTTTTTAAAAACTACATTTCTATATAAATTTTTCGCAAAATTTATTGTTCTACATGTCTTTGATAAAAAAATACAATAAGTGTATATTTATTGGTTTGGGTAAAAGTTATAGCGTTTACAAACTATGGTGCAAAAAAGTGAATTTCTGCATTTTGAAGCAGCTCTGACTTTCTGAGCGCCTGTCATGTTTCTTCAGGTGCTAGAATGTCAGGATAGTATAAATATCCCCCAAATTACACCATTTTAGAAAGAAGACACCCCAAAGTATTCATGGAGGGGCATGGTGAGTTCATGTATCATTTCATTTTTTCACAAGTTAGCGGAAAATGACACTTTCTGAGGAAAAAATAAAAATAATAAAGTTTCCATTTCTGCTAACTTCTGGCAAAAAAAATGAAATCTCCACGACTCACTATGCCCCTCAGTGAATACCTTGGGGTGTCTACTTTCGAAATGGGGTCACTTGTGGGGTGTGTTTACTGTTCTGGCATTTTGGGCGGGGCTAAATTGTGAGCAGCCATGTAAAAGCTAAAGGTACTCGTTGGAATTTGGGCCCCTTTGCGCACCCAGGCTACAAAAAGTGTCACTCATGTGGTATTGCCGTACTCAGGAGAAGTAGGGCAATGTGTTTTCAGGGTGTATTTTTACATATACCCATGTTGGGTGAGAGAAATATCTCTGTAAACTGACAACTTTGTTTAAAAAATTTAAAAAGTTGTCGATTACAGCGATATTTCTCACACAAAATATGGTATATATAAAAATACACCCCAAACTTGCCCTACTTCTCCTGATCTGGCTACTCATGGTGACTTCTGCAGCCTGAGTGGCATAAGGCACTAATTCAATGAGTACCTTTAGAATTTCACAGGGCATTTT
The DNA here is from genome assembly GCA_033119425.1 of Bufotes viridis. Taxonomy (NCBI): domain Eukaryota; kingdom Metazoa; phylum Chordata; class Amphibia; order Anura; family Bufonidae; genus Bufotes; species Bufotes viridis. The sequence goes on from CM065590.1 coordinate 103,206,002, forward strand.
TACGCATTTGGATTCCAGACTTCTTCTCACGCTTTAGGGGCCCCTAAAATGCCAGGACAGTATAAATACCCCACATGTGACCCCATTTTAGAAAGAAGACACCCCAAGGTATTCTGTGAGGGGTATGGTGAGTTTATGTAAAATTTTATTTTTGTCACAAGTTAGTGAAATATGAGACTTTGTAAAAAAAAAAAAAAAAATCAATTTCCGCTAACTTGTGCCAAAAAAATAAATTTCTGTGAACTTGCCATGCCCCTCACAGAATACCTTGGGGTGTCTTCTTTCCACAATGGGGTCACTTGTGGGGTATTTATACTGCCCTGGCATTTTAGGGGCCCTAAAGCGTGAGAATCCAAAATGAGTAAAAATGCCCTGTGAAATCCTAAAGGTACTCATTGGAATTTGGGCCCCTTTGCGCATCTTGGCTGCAAAAAGTGTCACTCATGTGGTATCGCCGTACTCAGGAGAAGTAGGGCAATGTGCTTTGGGGTGTATTTTTACATATACCCATACTGGAGTGTGAGAAATATCTCTGTAAATGACAACTTTTTAAAAAAATTATACAAAGTTGTCAATTTACAGAGATATTTCTCTCACCCAATATGGGTATATGTAAATACACCCCAAACCATGCCCTACTTCTCCTAATGCAGCGATACCCATGTGTGCTTTTGCAACCAAATGTCAAAGAGCCCTAAACCAATGAGTACCTTTTAGGAAGAGCATTTTATGCATTTTCTTCTCACGCTTTAGGTCCCCTAAAATGCCAGGGCAGTATAAATACCCCACATGTGACCCCATTTTGGAAGAAGACACCCCAAGGTATTCCATGAGGGGCATGGCGAGTTCACAGAAGATTTTTGGCACAAGTTAGCGGAAATTGATTTTTATTGTTTTTCTCAAAAGTCTCCCTTTCTGCTAACTTTTGACAAAAAGTTACATTTTCATGGACTCACTATGCCCCTCAGCGAATACCTTAGGGTGTCTTCTTTCCAAAATGGGGTCACATGTGAGGTGTTTGTACTGTTCTGGCATTTTAGGCGGGGCTAAATTGTGAGCAGCCATGTAAAAGCTAAAGGTACTCATTGGAATTTGGGCCCCTTTGCGCACCCAGGCTGCAAAAAGTGTCACTCATGTGGTATCGCCGTACTCAGGAGAAGTAGGGCAATGTGTTTTGGGGTGTATTTTTACATATACCCATACTTTGTGTGAGAAATATCGCTGTAAATTGACAACTTTGTATAAAAAAATTTAAAAAGTTGTCATTTACAGAGATATTTCTCTCACCAACATGGGTATATGTAAAAATGCACCCTAAGCTGACCTTACTCTCCTGATGCAGCGATACCATGTGTGCCACTTTTGCAGCCAAGATCGCAAAGGGGCCTAAATCAATGAGTACCTTTAGTATTTCACAGGGCATTTTTACGCATTTGGATTCTCACGCTTTAGGACCCCTAAAATGCCAGGGCAGTATAAATACCCCACAAGTGACCCCATTGTGGAAAGAAGACACCCAAGGTATTCTGTGAGGGGCATGGCGAGTTCACAGAAAAAAAATTTTGGCACAAGTTAGCGGAAATTGATTTTATTTATTTTTTTACAAAGTCTCATATTCCACTAACTTATTCCACTAACTCATATTCCACTAACTTGTGACAAAAATAAAATTTTGCATGAACTCACCATACCCCTCACGGAATACCTTGGGGTGTCTTCTTTCCAAAATGGGGTCACATGTGAGGTTTTGTACTGCCCTGGCATTTGAGGGTCTCCATAATCATTACACGTATGGCCAGCATTAGGAGTTTCTGCGATTCTCCGTATATTGAGCATACGGGTAATGAGATTTTTCCGTTCAGCCTCTGGGCTGAAAAAAAAAAAAAATGAAACGGCACAGATTTTTCATTCGCATCGATCAATGTGGATGAAAAAATCTCTGCCAAATCAGTGACTGCGGTGCGGTGGGCTGGGCGCTAGCTACCTAACAAGTAGCTAACTAACTGGCGGTGATAAGGGACCCTTATGCCCCATTCACACGTCCGAAATTCTGTTTGCGGAGCGGAATTGCGGACCCATTCATTTCTATGGGGACAGACTTTGTCCCGCTCGGATCGAATTGCGGATCCGCACTACTGAGTCTGCATTTCCGTTCGCAAAAATATAGAACATGCCCTTTTCTTGTCCGCAATTGCGGACAAGAAAAAGCATTTTCTATATAGTTCTGGCAATGTGCGGATCTGCAAAATGCGGAAAGCACATTGACGGTGTCCGTGTTTTGCGGATCCGCGCTGCGGATCCGTGGCACGGATCTGTGGATCAGCGGAACCGCAAAACACATATGGACATGTGAATAGAGGCCTTACAGGGGGTGATCAGTGACAGGGGGTGATCAGGGAGTCTATATGGGGTGATCAGGGGTTAATAGTGGTTATAAAGTGAGGGGGTGGGGGTGGGGTTAGTGTAGTGTTTGGTGCAACTTTACATTGTTACCTGGTCCTCTGGTGGTCGATCCCAGTAAATGGGACCACCAGAGGACCAGGTATTAAGTATATCAGGCGCTGTTAGCAACACAGCGTCTGATATACCACTGATCTAATTTATTTTACATTTACAGCCTGCCAGCGATTGATCATCGCTGGCAGGCTGTAGCTAACTGCAGAGCCGCGCTCTGCTGTGAGCAACGCAGCGCGTGCGCGCGTTCACAGCAGATCTCGGCTCTCGCGAGATGACGCACGGATGCGTCCAGGAGGAACAAACTTGCCGCCGCCTGGACGCATCCGTGCGTTCGGCGGTCGGGAAGCGGTTAAATGGCCTGGATCAGGGCTACAGCTGGTCTGGATCATTAGAACATTAGAGCCAAGCCACCACCCTCCGCTGCATGGGAGATCCCTGCAGCAATTAGACTGGGCTGCCATAAAAAGGTGGCAGCCCAGCCTAAGGCCCCTTACAGAGATCGCGTTGACGTGTGGCAGACGGGCCCAAATAATTTTGTAAGCGTCTAATTTACAAAATAACCATAGCATTAGCATTAGAATACTTTCTTGTACTTTATTTGGTTTGCAGAGTGCTGTTGCATTGTATGTAAGGGGTTAAAGTAATACATCATGCTGTAGAAGAGAAGCTTTCTTAAAACTGGCAAATCTCAGCATATGCTGGTTGCTCATGTTATCCACCACTCTCCAGCATAAGAGTCTATTATTTTCATTCCTTGAGATTTCCAGGAAGATGCTTTTAGTGAAGTTACTTTAACAGAAATATCACACTAAGCAGTATTTTTCTTCCATGCCTGGTACATGGAGAATTTATAACTAGTATGTTTGTAACTAAACCCTGTCAGTGTCATACCACATGTTTTCTGCTGCACATTCCCATTACAATTCAGGTTGGGTTTACAAACATTGCTAAATAGGATGCAGAGTTCATTATGTTCTATGATTATGGCCAAATCATACATAAGTCACAGCAGTCCCTGGTGACTTCTAAAATGCATATCATTTACAGAAATTAGTGCATAAAAACATATGATACTGAATACTTTCCATTGCAAAAATTTTTAAAGAAACCACAGTGTTCTCAACCAGTATAAATCTCTGTATCTCTATCTATATCAGCAAATATTTAGAAGCAAGCCAACTTGCATTTAAAAATGGTCTTCTAGGGGGGTGGTCTTCTCAAAGAACTGAAAATCTGTGACAGGTAATCTGGTCTCAGATTAAGGAGAGTTTTAATTGCATAATGTATTATTATGCAGATTACTACCGTAAGGGGTGTTGCAAGGGTGCTGGTTCTGAATCTGACCAAGGACAACATCTGCATGGGGTTTGTATGTTCTCCCTGTGTTTGCGACGGTTTCCTCTGGGTATTCCGGTTTAATCCCGCACTCTAAGGACATAGTGATAAGGAGTTTAGATTGTGAGCTCTGTTGGGGATAGTGAGTGGTGATGATGATGATACTGTGATGATACTGTATCTCAAGCATTTTTATTCTGGTCAGCTGCTCCTGGTCTCTCACCCTATGGGGTAGATTTACTATTGAAAATGCACCCAAAAAAAAGGGTGTGCATGTTTTGCATCACATTTACACACTTTTCTAAATCTTTCATAGAAAAAATTAGGCTGGGCCTAAAATTTTCAATAGATGGTTCTGCAAAAAACGGAACGGATACGGAAGACATATGGATGCATTTCCGTATGCGTTGCATTTTTTTGCGGACCCATTGACTTGAATGGAGCCACTTACCGTGATTTGCAGTCAAGAATAGGACATGTTCTATATTTGTGGTCGGTACGACTATCCGAATACGTGCCTGAACTAGCAGAGAGGGTGTGGCGGATCTGCTGGTGTAGGTAGCCCTAAAGGGGGGCACCCCATGGTAAAAGAGTTAGATTATAGGGGATGGGAGGGTGGGGGAAGCTAACAGGTGAGCGTGGTGAGGGGAGTGCCGGCTGATGTTAAATAGCCGAACAAAGTCTCCCCTCCCACAAACACGGCAACTGACGTTGCCTACACTTGTGGTCGGTTCGACTATTCGAATACGTGCCTGAACTAGCAGAGAGGGTGTGGCGGATCTGCTGGTGTAGGTAGCCCTAAAGGGGGCAAAAATTACACGTAGGCAAATTATGAAATATGCTTTTATTACAATAACTGCCGAAAGGCCTTATAAATTTCAACTCGAGGATTCGGAATATACCGAGTATAACAGAACGATTTCCATCGACCAAGTTTTTTAATAATATGCGCAGGCACTTCTTTTTGAGAAGCGGTGGAGGCAGCACCTATTCTGAAAGAATGGCCTGTGATGCTCAGAGGGTCTAAGCCTAGACGAGGAAGTAACAGTCGGATATGTTTGAGGAATTGTTGAATTGATAACGGAGCGTTGTTGAAGCTAAACAGCGGTGCGTCGTCAGGGAGCCCTCTGATCATCGCAAGCCATTCCCTTATGGCGGAAACCGGGCACCACTCGTTACCCGAAGGGTGAAACTTAATGCGAACCGCCTCACCGGGACGTGACGTCTTAGTGTGTAACAGAGTTAACACGAAATGATCGTTATGCCAAGTAATATGTTTCTTCTTGACAAATGAGCCATCCGCCGCTACTCCCGTGAACTCACTAGGCCGAAGAAACCCATAAAAACATACATACAAAGCAGTTCTAATAAGCTTACTAAGCCACTCCCCGAATGGGTTGGAGGCCAACATTTGCGATACTTGTTTAAAGATGTCACCTGTAAATGGCTTACGTTTGACTCTCAATGAGGCTGAGCTAATTTGTATGCCCCTGAGAATGGATTTGATAGGATGGATGGTAAACAAGGAAGGCCTGGCCGGGTGAATAAATTGCCAGTGATGTTGAATGCCTGCCAAGTACGTCTTAATGGTCCCATACGACAACTTAAGGTCTGAGTGGCAAAAGGCCGTAAAAGCTAATAGGTATGAGTAGTCGTCTAAATTAGACTGAGGGTAAGAATTCTCGAACTGCCGAAAATGTTTCCATGCTGTATCGTACGATCTGAGGGTGTTCTTGGATAGTGACTTATTCATGAGCTGACCGGCCGTCAAAAGGTGTCTACCTATTCCATGACTAATGACCGATGCGCCGGAGTTCGGGTAGGTATGACATCTGCCCCTGGAGATATCTGGAAAAACAATCGGGTGTTAAACCTAGATAGGGCATCGGCAGCCAAATTATCCTTCCCTGCGACATGACTGAAAATGAAATTGAAATGATATCGTAAGGCAAGCCACACAAACCTCCTGACGAAAGCCATAATCTGGGGACTGCGTGATCTACCTCTATTCATGAGATCGACTAAAGCCTCGTTGTCGGACAAGAACAAAACTGTTTTATTGGTCCATTGTTGTCCCCAAACTAATGCTGCTGCTACCACCGGATATATCTCGAATAGGGCTGACGATTGATAAAACCCATGGATGGAGCTGACTCCCGGGGGCCATTTATCAGCCATCCAATGATCACCGAAAATTGCTGCGAACCCAAAAGATGCAGCAGCATCCGTATGTACCACTGGGGAATCCTGGGATGCAGCGGGAATGAAGAGGGAAACCCCATTCCACTCGCAAAGAAATTCATCCCACATGATTAAATCAGCTCTGCTAGCTATGTCTAAGGAAATCTTACTGTCTAGGTCAGGGCCGATCATAGAACCGAGGTATAGCCATGAGTATACAAGCTTTCAGACAACAGCAGAGCGTGCATGCCCGGCGTTCCCAGGCAGGATCGCGGAATATGACAACACTAACCCATCACCCCCTGCAGCCTGAAAGACACTGCCGGCGAACACCTGTAAAGGAACATACGATACCGTTCCTGCAGAGACCGAGGTGGGGGCTGCGACCTGCTAGACAGCGGGAGCCGCCTCACCGAACGCCTGGGATCCGAGATGCTGCTGGGAGCTGTAACCGCACGTGTCCACGCTGGGAGCTGGGAGCTGAGCCGGAAGTCTCGTCCTGTTACAGAAGCTAACAGGTGAGCGTGGTGAGGGGAGTGCCGGCTGATGTTAAATAGCCGAACAAAGTCTCCCCTCCCACAAACACGGCAACTGACGTTGCCTACACTTAAACGGAACAGAAAAACCGAAACGGAAGGCATACGGAGACACTTCAGTATTTTTTGCAGACCCATTGAAGTAAATGGTTCAGTATACTGTCAGTATACTGAACTGAAAAAATTGCCAGTATACGGTCCGCAAAATACTGTCGTGTGCATGAGGCCTTAGCCATAAACATTAGGCCTCTTTCACACGGGCGTGACGGATTAGGTCCGGATGTATTTTGCAAACAAGTTCAGTCAGTTTTGTCTGCGATTGCATTCAGTTGTTCAGTTTTTTCAGCCCGGGTGCAATGCGTTTCGATGCGTTTTTCACGCGCGTGATAAAAAAAAAGGTTTACAAACAACATCTCTTAACAACCATCAATGAAGAATGCATCGCATCTGCACTTGCTTGCGGATGCAATGCGATTTTCACGCAGCCCCATTCACTTCTGAAAAACGCGTGAAAAACGCAGAATATAGAACATGCTGCAATTTTCACATAACGCGGAAGTGATGCGTGAAAAACAAATGCTCATGTACACAGACCCATTGAAATGAATGGGTCCGGATTCAGTGCGGGTGCAATGCGTTCACGTCACTCACTGCACCCGCACGGAAAACTCGCTCGTGTGAAAGGGGCTTTAGATTTTAGTGTCGAATCCTACTGGCTTTGGTGTGATCTTTCTGCAGACCGTCTCATTTATCATTTTCTACACCTGTTGCAGCAATAGAAATAGTCTAAGGCCCCTTTCACATAGGCGAGTATTCCGCGAGGGGGTAATGACGTGAACGCATTGCACCCGCACTGAATCCTGAACCATTTATTTCAATGGGGCTGTGTACATGAGCAATGTTTTCTACACATCACTTGTGCGTTGCGTGAAAGTCACAGCATGCAAGGAAGCTGTCTTACATTTAGAATCAGTGCTGGATACGCCAAAGTTATGTAAAGGCCGGCGCCACTACATAACTTCGGCAATCCACCACCAGCCATAGAGCTTATTAAGACTGGAGATTAAAACGCCAGTGTTAATAAATGTGACCCTTAATTATTTTGCATAAACCTCTTTATATGAGAACTGTTTTGCCCTAGCACCTGCAAATGATCTGGCTCAGGCCAATAAGTAGTAAATCAATGGGCTACAGACACAATGTATAAAAAAAACTAAAAAAACTAAACATAGGATGTGCAATATCCATTTTACACAGACCCACAAAAATAATTAAAGCCAATTGTAATGATGTAAGAGGACAAGCATCATGCACAAAAGTGAAGTTTTCTCTGAAAGTAAAATTATATAGAAATAGAACACATTTTTTATATTTGTAATATTTGAATGTTTTTCTTTATTAGATTCATTTATATACAGCTAGCCTTTAATTTAGATTATAACTGGGCCATATTTAAACGATTTCATAATTTCCTAATAAGGTTCAACAGTTCTGCCCTTTTAACAAATATTTGCAATGTTTGAGTCACATTACTAAAGTGATTTTGGTACTTAACTTCTAGGTTACTCATAATTCCACAAGAGACAGTTTTTTTTCTTTTTAGAAAGACTTCTAAACTACCTTCCACTGAAAACTTTAGGGTAGATTTACGTATCTTGTCTGAGATGAAGACGCACAGTCTAAAGCAGTGTTTCCCAACCAGTGTGCCTCCAGCTGTTGCAAAACTACAACTCCCAGCATGCACAGACAGACTTTGGCTGTGCGGGCATGCTGGGATTTGTAGTTTTGACACAGCTGGAGGCACACTCGTTGGGAAACACTGGTCTAAAGATCCCCCAAATATATCATAGTGGCTCACTGAATGATACATTTAGTGAACAGCTAAATACTTCCTTGCCTAACTTTGTTCCAACCAATTATCTTCTAGGGTGCTGGACACTAAAACTGTAATTTATTGCACATGAATTATTACCGTAATTAAAACAGTAGAAAGGACAAGCAGTGAGTGATAAATTTCTGAGGCGGTCCGCCTTCTTTCTCAGGCCTACAAATTCTGATATCATTGTCAATTTAAAGTAATGCCCCGGAGGTGAAAGGTAAGTGCAAAGGTCATAGTATGAACCATATTTAATGTTGAAAAAATAATAATCAATTGTAATAAAAGAAAAATAAATATGATAAGATAAATATAAGATAAAATATATAAAGACACTAATATAAGTGTCATTATAGCGTAATTCGGACCAAGTAAAATAGGTGTGAATATTGCCAAAAACACAAGACTACAATAAAAAAAATACAACCAAATATTACATTAGGGAATATGTGAATGTAAACAAATAATAATAATGATTATGATAATATTCGGAATACATTATTGCACAGTAAAGTAACAAATTCTGGTATTTATCAACATGAATGTGTAAAAAAATAAAACAACATCACTGTTCTATTACCACTCACATGGGGACGCAAACTCATGTTCTTCTGGGCATGCACACCCTCTCCAACCTCAGGACTAGACTTGCGGTTGCCCAAGGAAATAGAGGAGAGAGAAATAGGCCAAAGAGAAGGAGGCAGAGATTAAAGTATATTGTGAACAGATAAGGTAAATGCTGGTGCAGTGTGAATAGCTGCATTGCAGCCATGAATAGAATAGATAATCACAGGATTGGACAGTTTACTCATGGGAGGTTACGATTCAGAAAATGTATTGTTCACCTTATTATCAGAATAAACTGTAGTAAGATCTATAGTAGAAGATGGTAATGTCAAGTCTATCGGTGTTCAAGAGTAATAATTGAAAACACCAGAGTTAGACAATTTGGAGATGTCCCCTGCCTGTGGAAGGATCTAGTTTATGTCTGGAGATAACAAATGGACCTCCCAAAAAAGATAGAGAAACAGTGAGGGTGGATTGGTTCTGGACTAGCATGTGGCGGGTGTTTGCATTTAGAATTAACTATTGCCTTGCTAGCAGAAACTCCAGGCACTTTAAATGGAGAACCCTGTGGTGTGGGAGCAGGGGCGTAACTACCATAGCGGCAGACCATGCGACTGCTACAACGGCCAATGACAAGAGGGGGCCCAGTTAGGATCATCCCCTCTTCTACTGGGGGTGAAAACTTGGTCAGAACTCTACCCTCTAAAGGAACAACTTTTAGCAAATGAGGCAGTGGAAAAAATGGCCCAAAGGTCATTGACAGGGTTTTAGGCGGAAAACCTTCTGTTCTGTTTGGGGGGCCTGGTTTGATCCTTGCTATAGAGCCCTTACTTCTCTATGTATGCCACTGTGTGGGAGACAAACCTGGAATGGCCCTTCAGTTCCCTTATGGGGTAATATGCTTTTCTTAGGGGGAATGGGGGATCTCCTCAGTTTTTTCAACATTGAACAGGGGCGGACTGGCTATAGACATTACAGGGAAATTTCCCAGTGGGCCACCCGAGACCTCCTTATTGCTGCCAGCTGGATAAAACAATTATCTCCTTCTCACATTAGTAATTAATGCCAGGAGCATCAGGTACTTATGCACTTGGCCGACAGCCACAGGTCCCCTCCTGAATTCAACAGTATCGCCGTCCTCAGGATGTTGATACAGTAGAATACAGCGCAGGTGACAGTATTTAGTGCTGCACTGTGATATTTGGTGCTGCTGGAGCTGTATTTTGTGCTGCACTACATTATTGTTGTTTCCATGTACTTTTGTTGCCCCGCCTTCTGCCAATTTGGACCCACCTCCAGAAAGAGTCTTTTTTAGTTTTTTCCCATGACCACTTTAAGTTCCCAGTCCACCCCTGACACTGAAAATGGTTCATAATATCTCGTTCGCACTTTTTACTTCTGGGGCATTGCTATAAATCGGCAATGATATCAGTATTCATTGGCCTGAGGTAGGAAGGTGACTGCCTCTAAAACACACCGCCCTCTTCTTGTCCATTTTTATCATTTTAATTATTTTTGATCATTTATGTGCAATAACATACAGATTTAGTGTCCAGCGCCACAGAAGACTAATTTTTCATTTTTTGAACCTATATTGAGTTCCAACACCCTTGGTTGGGAGCAGCATTCACTCGATTTGACTGGATGCACTTCTCTGAATTGTGCCTGAAGTAGCACAAGTAGTTCTGGTACATACAATTATATTGCCAGCCATCAGTGTTATTAAAAGTGCTTCACTTGGTAGTGCCCGAGAAGTGCTTAGGAAGTGTTTGGCTCTTACCTGCTAAGCCAAGTCCCCTCAATAAGTGAAGTGCACTGCATTATTCTTTTTGCCTCATTTGCCTCATAAATATTTCTAAAACAAGATGCACCAGATCCTGAAAGATGCATGGAGGTAAGTATTTAGGTTTATTTTTATTTGGCAGGCTGCTGTTGGGCCACTTTGGGGAGAGGCCGCCTTATTATAACTGGAGGGAGAACTATGGGGAAATTGGTCCTACTGGGGCACTATTTATGAGCATTTTAGTACTGCCACACATAAGCGGCCATTTTGTAGTACTGGAACACATTATAGGGGACACCATAGGGACATTTTCCCTACTGGGGGCAATAAAATGGTATATATTTTGTACTGGAACACATTATAAGGATGAGCTCTATGGGGACATTGGTTCTTCTGGGGGCACTAAGAGGGGGTATTTGTGTACTGTACACAGAAGGGGGCATTTTTTTTGCACTCGCACACTTCATGGGGACATTGAGAAACAACAAGACTATATGGACTTAACGTTTAATAATTAGTATAACCACACACAGTTCATTTATTTATTTTATGCACTTATATAGCACTACTTTATTCCGCAGCAATTTACAGACATTAGCATCAAGCTGTTCCCAATGGGGCTCACAATCTAAGTTCCCTATCGGTATGTCTTTAAAGTGTGGGTGGAAACCGAGACAAACATGTGGAGAACATAAAAAACCCCATGCGGATGTTGTCCTTGGTCAGATTCAAACCCAGGACCCCAGCACTGCAAGGCACCAGTGCTAACCACTGAGCCATTGTGCTGCCCATATGATTAATATATATAATTTAATTCGCAAATAGAATGTACACATGATTGGCACAACACAATTAGGTTAAAAACATAACATTTCATGAGGATGGTGGTCTGACCCCTTGAGGAAGCAGACCACATAATGGGCGTCAGGGAGTGGATTGGTGGTCTTAATTTTGCTGCTCTGGGATTTACTATTGGTCAGTATGCTGTGTACCCTACAAATTATTACTATTGTTTATAATATCCTGTGTTGATCCTGGTAGACTTATTTTTTTACACTTGCTGTGATTCTATTTAATTTCAATTTACTATCAAGGTCAATACTTGTATGGTTTACAGTGGATATAAAAAGTCTACACACCCCTGTTAAAATGTCAGGTTTCTGTGCTGTAAAAAAATGAGACAAAGATAAATAATTTCATGACTTTTTCTACCTTTAATGTGACCTATAAACTGTACCACTCAATTGAAAAACAAACTGAAATTTTTTAGGTCAGGGAAGAAAACAAAAAAAAATTAAAATAATGTGGTGCATAAATTTGCACACCCTCTTATAACTGGGGATGTAGCTGTGTTCAGAATTAAGCAATCACATTCAAAATCATGTTAAATAGGAGTCAGCATACACCTGCCATCATTTAACCGCTTCAGCCCCCCTAGCTTAAACACCCTTAATGACCAGGCCACTTTTTACAATTCCGCACTACACTACTTTCACCGTTTATTGATCCGTCATGCAACTTACCACCCAAATGAATTTTACCTCCTTTTCTTCTCACTAATAGAGCTTTCATTTGGTGGTATTTCATTGTTGCTGACATTTTACTTTTTTTGCCATTAATACAAATTTAACGACATTTTTGCAAAAAAATGACATTTTTCACTTTCTGTTGTAAAATTTTTCAAAAAAAACTACATTTCTATATAAAATTTTCTCTAAATTTATTGTTCTACATGTCTTTGATAAAAAAAAAAAGTCCAATAAGTGTATATTTATTGGTTTGGGTAAAAGTTATAGCGTTTACAAACTATGGTGCAAAAAGTGAATTTCGGCATTTTGAAGCAGCTCTGACTTTCTGAGCACCTGTCATGTTTCTTCAGGTGCTAGAATGTCAGGATAGTATAAATACCCCCCAAATGACACCATTTTAGAAAGAAGACACCCCAAAGTATTTGCGGAGGGGCATGGTGAGTTCATGTATCATTGCATTTTTTTTCACAAGTTAGCGGAAAATTACACTTTCTGAGAAAAAAAAAAAGTTTCAATTTCTGCTAACTTCTGGCAAAAAAAAAAAAAATCTCAGACGGACTCACTATGCCCCTCAGTGAATACCTCGGGGTGTGTACTTTCCGAAATGGGGTCATTTGTGGGGTGTGTTTACTGTTCTGGCATTTTGGGCGGGGCTAAATTATGAGCCGCCATGTAAAATCTAAAGGTACTCGTTGGAATTTGGGCCCCTTTGCGCACCCAGGCTGCAAAAAAGTGTCACTTATGTCATATCGCCGTACTCAGGAGAAGTAGGGCAATGTGTTTTGGGGTGTATTTTTACATATACCCATGTTGGGTGAGAGAAATATCTCTGTAAATTGTCAACTTTGTATAAAAATTTTTAAAAGTTGTCGTTTACACAGATATTTTTCACTCAAAGTATGGGTATATATAAAAATACACCCCAAAACACATTGCCCTACTTCTCCTGAGTACGGCGATACCACATGTGTGCCACTTTTTAGCAGCCTGGGTGCGCAAAGGGGCCCTAAAACCAATGAGTAACTTTAGGATTTCACAGGGCATTTTTACGCATTTGGATTCCAGACTTCTTCTCACGCTTTAGGGGCCCCTAAAATGCCAGGGCAGTATAAAACCCCACATGTGACCCCATTTTGGAAAGAAGACACCCCAAGGTATTCGGTGAGTGGTATGGTGAGTTCATGTAAAAAAAAAATTTTTGTCACAAGTTAGTGGAATATGAGACTTTGTAAAAAACAAAATAAAAAAAAATATATCAATTTCCGCTAACTTGTGCCAAAAAATAAAAATTCTGTGGACTCGCCATGCCCCTCACGGAATACCTTGGGGTGTCTTATTTCCAAAATGGGGTCACATGTGGGGTATTTATACTCACCTGGCATTTTAGGGGCCCCTAAAGCGTGAGAATCCAAATGCATAAAAATGGCCTATGAAATCCTAAAGGTACTCATTGGTTTTAGGGCCCCTTTGCGCATCCAGGCTGCAAAAAAGTGTCACTCATGTGGTATCCCCGTACTCAGGAGAAGTAGGGCAATGTGTTTTGGGGTGTATTTTTACATATACCGATGCTGCGTGTGAGAAATATCGCTGTAAACGACAACTTTTTACATTTTTTTATTCAAAGTTGTCAATTTACAGAGATATTTCTCTCACCTAGCATGGGTATATGTAAAATACACCCTAAACACATTGCCCTACTTCTCCTGAGTACGGCGATACCACATGAGTGACACTTTTGCAGCCAAGATGCAAAGGGCCTAAATTCAATGAGTACCTTTAGGAGAGGCATTTTTACGCATTTTCTTCTCACGCTTTAGGGCCCTAAAATGCCAGGGCAGTAGAAATACCCCACATGTGACCCCATTTTAGAAGAAGACACCCCAAGGTATTCCATGAGGGGCATGGCGAGTTCATAGAAGATGTTTTTTGGCACAAGTTAGTGGAAATTGATTTTTATTGTTTTTCTCACAAAGTCTCCCTTTCCGCTAACTTTTGACAAAAAGTAAAATTTTCATGGACTCATTATGCCCCTCAGCGAATACCTTAGGGTGTCTTCTTTCAAAATGGGGTCACATGTGGGGTATTTATACTGCCCTGGCATTTTAGGGGCCCTAAAGCGTGAGAAGAAAAATGCGTAAAATGCCCTCCTAAAAGGTACTCATTAGAATTTGGGCCCCTTTGCGCATCTTGGCTGCAAAAAGTGTCACTCATGTGGTATCGCCGTACTCAGGAGAAGTAGGGCAATGTGTTTTAGGGTGTATTTTTACATATACCCATGCTGGGTGTGAGAAATATCTCTGTAAATTGACAACTTTGAATAAAAAAATTTAAAAAGTTGTCGTTTACAGCGATATTTCTCACACACAGTATGGGTATATGTAAAAATACACCCCAAAACACATTGCCCTACTTCTCCTGAGTACGGCAATACCACATGAGTGACACTTTTTTGCAGCTAAGATGCGCAAAGGGGCCCTAAAACCAATGAGTCCTTTAGGCCTCTTTCAGACGGGCGTTGCGGGTGCACTCCGTCAAACAGTGCGGGTGCGTTGCGGGAATTGCCGCGATTTTTCCCTGCGAGTGCAAAGCGCTGTCATGCGTTTTGCACGCGGAGAAAAATCGGCACTTTTGGTACCCAGACCCGAACCTGCACTTCTTCACAGAAGTGCATGTTTGGGTCAGAAATTGTCCCGCTGGTATTATTTCACATTATAACATAGTTATAATGTAAAATAATACCTTTGGCCATCTCCCTAATGTTGAACCCAGTGCAGAATGGGTTAAAAATAATAAACTAATCATAACTTACCTGGTCCATTTGATCGCGAAGCCCGGCCTCCTCTCCGTTAGCTTGAAAGATGCAAAGGACCTGTAATGATAATCACAGCATCACATGGCCCAATCACCTGCTCCATCACTATGGTGATGGAGCATGTGATTGGTCCATGTGACCACGTGACATCATCCAAGGTCCTTAAGCACTATTCACAGCCTGAGGATAGTGATTAAGGACCTTGGATGATGTCACATGGTCACATGGACCAATCACATGCTCCATCACCATAGTGATGGAGCAGGTGATTGGGCCATGTGATGTGACGTCATCACAGGTCACTTTAGATCATCGATGCTGCAGGGAAAGAGAGGACAGATCGCGACTACGCGATCAAGTGGCTAAGGTAAGTTAACTTTTATTATTTTTAACCCCTTCCTCATCATTTAACAATGCATTCTTTATTAAGAATGCTATTATTTCCCTTATAACCATGTTATAAGGGAAATAATAGAGATTGGGTCCCGTTGCTAAGCAACAATGCGGGAAAATCGCAACGCATCCGCACTTGGTTGCGGATGCTTGCGATTTTCCGCATCCCCATTCACTTCTATGGGGCCTGCGTTGCGTGAAAACGCAGAATATAGAACATGCTGCGATTTTCACGCAACGCAGAAGTGATGCGTGAAAATCACCGCTCATGTGCACAGCCCCATAGAAATGAATGGGTCCGGATTCAGTGCGGGTGCAATGCGTCCTCCTCACGCATTGCACCCGCGCGGAAAACTCGCCCGTGTGAAAGGGGCCTTAGGATTTCACAGGCCATTTTTACGCATTTGGATTCTCACGCTTTAGGGCCCCTAAAATGCCAGGACAGTATAAAAACCCCACAAGTGACCCCATTGTGGAAAGAAGACACCCCAAAGTATTCTGTGAGGGGTATGGCGAGTTCACAGAAAAAAAAAATAAATTTGGAACAAGTTAGCGGAAATTGATTTTTTTTTTTTTTTTTTTTTACAGTCTCATATTCCACTAACTTGTGACAAAAAATAAAATTTTGCATGAACTCACCATACCCCTCACGGAATACCTTGGGGTGTCTTCTTTCTAAAATGGGGTCACATGTGGGGTATTTATACTGTCCTGGCATTTGAGGTCTCATAATCATTACACGTATGGCCAGCATTAGGAGTTTCTGCGATTCTCCTTATATTGAGCATACGGGTAATGAGATTTTTTTTTTTCGTTCAGCCTCTGCGCTGAAAAAAAAAAAAAATGAACGGCACAGATTTTTTTATTCGCATCGATCAATGTGGATGAAAAAATCTCTGCCAAAATCAGTGACTGCGGTGCGGTGGGCTGGGCGCTAACTACCTAACAAGTAGCTAGCTAACTGGCGGTGATAGGGGACCCTTATGCCCCATTCACACATCCGAAATTCTGTTTGCGGAACGGAATTGTGGACCCATTCATTTCTATGGGGACAGACTTTGTCCCGCTCGGATCCGGAATTACGGATCCGCGCTTCCGGGTCTGCACTTCCGTTCTGCAAAAATATAGAACATTTCCTATTCTTGTCCGCAATTGCGGACAAGAAAAAGCATTTTCTATATAGTTCTGGCAATGTGCGGATCTGCAAAATGCGGAAAGCACATTGCCGGTGTCCGTGTTTTGAGGATCTGCGGATACGCGGATCCGATCTGTGGATCGGATCCGCGGATCCGTGAATCCACGGATCCACAAAACACATATGGACGTCTGAATGGAGCCTTACAAGGGGTGTGATCAATGACAGGGGGGTGATCAGGGGGTCTAGATGGGGTGATCAAGGGGTTAATAGGTGAGGGGGGTGGGGGTTAGTGTAGTGTTTGGTGCAACTTTACAGTGTTACCTGGTCCTCTGGTGGTCGATCCCAGCAAATGGGACCACCAGAGGACCAGGTAGCAGCTATATCAGACGCTGTTCACAAAACAGCGTCTGATTTAGCTGTTTGATGCAATTTAATTCGCATCTACAGCCTGCCAGCGATGGATCATCGCTGGCAGGCTGTAGCCGAACTGCCGAGACGCGCTTCTCTGTGAACGCGCGCGCGCGCGTTTACAGGAAGTCTCAGCTCTCAAGAGATGACGCGCCGATGCGTCGTCTCAGAGCTACAGGACCGCCCGCAGGACGCATCCCTGCGTTAGGCGGCCCTGTAGCCGTTAAAGTGCCTCTGATTAACCCCAAATAAAGTTCAGCTGCTTTAGTTGGTCTTTCCTGAAATTTTCGTAGTCGCATCCCACAGCAAAAGCCATGGTCCACAGAGAGCTTCCAAACCATCAGAGGGATCTCATTGTTAAAAGGTATCAGTCAGGAGAAGGCTACAAAAGAATTTCCAAGGCATTAGATATACCATGGAGCACAGTGAAGTCAGTCATCATCAAGTGGAGAAAATATGGCACAACAGTGACATTACCAAGAACTGGACGTCCCTCCAAAATTGATGAAAAGACGAGAGGGAAACTGGTCTGGGAGGCTACCAAGAGGCCTACAGCAACATTAAAGGAGCAGCAGGAATATCTGGCAAGTACTGGCAGTGTGGTACATGTGACAACAATCTACCATATTCGTCATATTTCTGGGCTATGGGGTAGAGTGGCAAGACGGAAGCCTATTCTTACGAAGAAAAACATCCAAGCCAGGCTACATTTTGCAAAAACACATCTGAAGTCTCCCAAAAGCATGTAGGAAAAGGTGTTATGGTCTGATGAAACCAAGGTTGAACTTTTTGGCCATAATTCCAAACGATATGTTTGGCGCAAAAACAACACTGCACATCACCAGAAGAACCTCATACCCACAGTGAAGCATGTTGGTGGCAGCATCATGCTGCGGGGCTGTTTTTCTTCAGCTGGAACTGTGGCCTTAGTTAAGATAGAGGGAATTATGAACAGTTCCAAATACCAGTCAATATTGGCACAAAACCTTCACACTGGGTTCAGACCTGAGCGTTTTGAAGCCTAGCGTTTTTTGCGCGTTCAAAAAAGGGGTTTAGGCGCGTTTTTTTCAAGCGTTTTGGTAAATAGTGTAGGCGCGTTTGACGCGCGTTTATGTGATTGACTGCATAGTGGGCCAATGACCAAACAGCCCTCGCTATATATAGTTTGGCCAATCTGAGTGCTTTTGAGGTGTGAAATTCCATGGTGGCTGATCTAGTGTGTGCTTAGGCAAAATGGACTGCTACAGGAGGCGACATGTTGCAGTGGTTGTGACTGCAATCCAACTTGAGCGTTTGAGGAGAAGGAGGGACAGCAGGCGACGGTTCTGGGTCCATCCGGTCATTGCCCAGCGGCAGGAGAGGGGCCAGTTCTGGGCTCTCTACCAGAACCTACGTGCCCATGAGGACCAGTTTTTTGGCTACATGAGAATGTCCATCCCCAGGTTAGTATGTATACGTGATGTGGGTAGTATGTGTTTTTTTAAGCATAGAGTGTAGTAATGTAGTAATTTTTATTTTTCTGAATTTGTATCGTCTCCAGCTTTGACGAGCTCCTGGGGCTGTTGGAGAGTCGTTTGATGCACCAGGACACCTTCATGCGGGACAGCATTCCACCTGTGGAAAGACTGGTCATAACTTTGCGGTAAGTAGTATATAAATCGGGCCCTTCACAAACATGTCTATTGTGTTGCGACTGCTATATGAGTTTTTTGCATTTTAGTAGTCGTGTTGTTTCTGCGGTATGCTTGTTACCATAAATATTCAGCACATGCATCATGTAGCCACCTTTGCAAGGTGTAACCCTTCCCATTAAAAAAAGACTCCAAACATATAGTTATTAAGTTTTTTATGTTTGGGGCAATAAAGAAACTCAGCACATTCCCCAACATGTTTAAACGAAGTACACTAAACTGCACATAACATTTGTGCAAAATGCAAACAAAATATGATAATCCTTTTAACAGAATATAACTAAAGTAGTTGCCACTTAAACTACCGGCACTTTAAATCGCAGTACCATTTCTCACAGGTCCTCATAATCTGTCCCGGTTGTTTCTGGGTCCGGATCCCGCCTTGTTTGAGTGTTTTGCCGCGTTTGAAGCTCGGCATTGGCCTGTGTGCTGGTGGTGGTGCTTGTGGAGGTGGTCAGGCCATACTGGTGGCCATAATGTGGACCATCTTGGGGGCCATGTTGGTCGTAATGTTGGCCATAGTATTGGCTATATTGTTGCACAGGTTCCGATGGTTGAGAATACTGTTCAGCATATTGGGATCCCTGTGGAGCATACTGCTGTGGATATAGTTGCCCATATGTTGTGGGATGTGTTGGCCCATGTTGGCTAAATTGTGGACCATGTGGGTGGCCATATTGTTGGCCATACTGGGGGTCCTGCCTAGGCGCCTGCATAGTAGGCTGCATCAGATCCGGAATCGGATGCTGCCTATGATCCGGAATCGGATGCTGCCTAGGAGCCGGAATCGGATGCTGCCTAGGAGCCGGGAGAGGAGGCTGCCTAGGAGCCGGGAGAGGAGGCTGCCTAGGAGCCGGGAGAGGAGGCTGCATAGGAGCCGGGAGAGGAGGCTGCATAGGAGCCGGGAGAGGAGGCTGCCTAGGAGCCGGCATCGGGGCATGCATTGAAGCAATTTTTGAAGCTACTTTGACTTTGGTGGTCATTTCAGTGGCCACTTCTGTAGCCATTTCAGTTGCCACTTGTTGGGCGAGCTTTGTGGCCTGGTGTGGGGACAGCTGCGGGGCCTGATGTTGTGCCATTACAGGTTCAAGCTGTATGGCCAGTTGTGTGGCCAGTTGTGTGGCCAGTTGTGTGGCCTGCTGTGTGGCCTGCTGGGGGCCCGGCTGGGTTTCCTGGAACGGTATCGCAAAAGTGTCCAGCGTTCGGGTCAGCATCTCTTGGACTTTGGTGAGTTGCGGTCTGGGCACATTTTGCATTCGGTCCTCCAGACTGAGAAGAAAATACCCGTGACTGGACATTTTGGGAACTGGATGTGCCAGGGCATCCAGGCTGGCTATCAGTCGGTCCTCATGCCGTTCACCTCTCCTCCTTTTGGCCCTTTGCTGGCGAGTGGCTTCTGGCACAGATGGGCCTGGCTGTGTGGGGCTTGTAAGCGTCGGAGGGCCCTCTGTCCCTGGTGGACTGGTTGCCGCAGTAGATGGGCCTGGCTCGCTGTCCCGAGTGTGGCCAGAGTCATCTTCCGCCTCATCTGCAGCCTGACTATGTTCCCAGCTACTCTCTGTGCTGTTAACGAGAAAAATATAGTTAAGTATGTTCCCCATATCAATGTGAATATATGTGACGTTATGTCATGCCACATCCTCTCCCCAATGTGTACTACAATGTCTAACCTCCTCATTTCAGTGCAGGGAATCAAGAAGGCCATTTGCTCCGCATGCACATAACAAGAGCGTGTGGGTGATGAGCCGCTCCTCTGCTCCCTCTCTAGGCGGCGATGCCGTATGAAAGCGTCCTTGAGACTTTTCCATTTTTTTATGGTGTTGACTAAAAAAAAAAACAATACGTTCATTTTAATTATATATTTTCTCATTTCAGGTACCTAGGTACAGGCCAGTCTTTGGCCAGTCTACATTATGCGTTTTTGGTTGGGAAATCCACTGCAAGTATGATCATCCGTGAAACCTGCGTGGCAATATGGGATGCGCTCCATGCAGCAGTGATGGCCCAACCGCATAAGGAGCAGTGGAAGGAAATCGCGGATGTCTTCCAGAAAACCTGCCAATTCCCCAACTGTGCCGGAGCTATAGATGGCAAACATATCCGCATAAAGAAGCCGGTTCGAAGTGGCAGCCAATATTATAATTATAAAAATACTTTTCTTTCGTCCTATTTGCGATGTGTGATGCCAACTATAGCTTCCGGTACATAGATGTGGGCTCATATGGCAGTAGGTCAGACTCTGCCGTCTTTGCCCATTCTGAATTTGGCAAAATGCTACAGGACAAGGCTCTGGATCTCCCTGAGCACACCACACTGCCTGGCACCACTTCACCAGCGATGCCCTTTGTATTTGTTGGCGACGAGGCCTTTGCACTGGGCGAAAACCTGATGAGGCCGTATTCCAGCAGGGGACTTTCTCTAGCAAGGCGAGTCTTCAATTATCGGCTGACTAGAGCGCGCAGGGTTGTGGAGTGCGCTTTTGGCATACTCGCCAACAAATGGCGATTTCTCCACACACCCATTCACCTCAAATTGGAGACTGCCATATCGGCCGTTAAGGCAGCCTGCGTACTCCATAATTTTGTTCGGGCAAGAGACGGCTATAATTTCGATGATTCCCTCACCCATTCCCTGCAGAGTCATCGTCCCAGTGTTGTGCGTGGCCACAGACAAGGTGCAGCAGTGCGGGAGCAGTTTACCGCATATTTTATGTCGCCACATGGGGCGTTACCATGGCAGTTGGAAGCCATTTAAATATGCTTGAGTTACTTAGTCTATGTTAATTAGCGTCATAAGTAACATTTTCTTTATTGTTTGCTGATAATTGCCGTAATAAATTTTTCGTTTTGAACCATTTTGTCTCTACATGTTTTTTAATATATTATGGCCCGTGGAGAGTCCCCTTTAGGAGGCAATATTACAATTACGTGTGGTAACAAGCAAATGGTGGGCGAAATTAGGTCATACAATTTTGTGGTAAAGACTCCGCCATTAGATTCATTCCTAATGAGGGAGCAATTAATGTGGCCATTCATGTGGCTATAAATGCGAATGTGCCAAATAATTTTCGCCGCCGAAACGCGGCCCTCCAGCTGAATATAAATCACAACAACTACCATGCTAACTGTGTGTGAAGCTATGGCAGAGCATGATGACAGTAGCATGTATGAAACGGCTGGAGGGTCGAGATTCGACTGCCCTGACGTATACACAACAGAAATGTGTCCGTAAATACATAGGCCACTATCAGTCATATTGGTTTACATACGTCACCTCACTAGCAAGTTACAATTCGGCATAACAAGGCCACAATTAGAGCAACTTCTCTACATTGCCCAACATTAGCTTACATACACTGCGCATACAAACACTATTCAGCTGAACCATTTCTACTTGATTGATAGTACTGGCCCATTGCACTGACCCATAATGTGCGCTAGGGCAAATACGAACTGGCCACATAACAACTGACACATCCCACATACAACTGCTACTCAGACCTCACTAGAAGGGAGACATAACATGTAGGAGGAGAAACTAACCATTCTGAAAGCCCCCACAGTTTGTGCCGTTTGCTAGCATATTTACACCTATAAAACAGGTGACACACAGCAGCAGGCAATTACTACAGGCCAGAGGGTACTGTATCCAAATTGTTATGTGCCCATGAGGCAAGGCTAACTAGGCAAATTGAGTGGCCATATACTATAAGAAGTGTGGTGATGGTGCGGCCCTGTAGGTGATGGCAAAATACAGCTACATGCATGCCTGCAAGGCTACAGCAAGTACAAGACAGGCCACCATTTGTGTAGGTGCAGTTGGACATCACCTCAAGCCGTGCTGCCAGAGCTATTACATATAATATTTTGGACACCAGTGCACACTAGATTTTGAGGTCAGAAAGTAAATCACACACCTTTGCCTTGTCGGACACTCTTGGTAAACTGCGGCCACTCTGGCCAGATGGACTTGCAAATGTCCTCCCAGGCTTGTAGTCGGACCCTGCGGTTTTTATAATAGGGGTCTTGGGTGTCATATAGGCACCGTTTGGCCTGCACCAGCCTGATAATGTTTTCTGAATCACAGGCCTCCTCCATGGCTGCTCTCCAGCTAAACTCTGTGTGCTTTGCACATGTTGTTTTGGCCTTTTCAGCATGTTGCAAACTTGCGTCCATAGGCGCGTTTTACGCTGCACAAACGCCCGAACAACACGCCTATCGCGTTTCCCATTGAAGTCTATTGGAACCAAACGCTGGATAAATGCCTGAATTAACGCGAACATACTTGCTTATGCTTTGGACGTTTTTAGGCGCCTTCGAACGCGCATTAAAACGCGCAAGTGTGAACCACCTCCATTGGAATGCATGGTTCCTGTACTGTTGTGCGTTTTTTTGCGCGTTCGAACGCGGCGTTTTAAGCGAAAGTGTAAACTGAGTGTCAGGCTTCTGCTTGAAAGTTGAACATGAAGAGGATCTTCATCTTTCAGCATGACAACGACCCAAAGCATACATCCAAATCAACAAAGGAATGGCTTCACCAGAAGAAGATTAAAGTTTTGGAATGGCCCAGCCAGAGCCCAGACCTGAATCCGATTGAAAAGCTGTGGGGTGATCTGAAGAGGGTTGTGCACAGGAGATGCCCCTCGCAATCTGATAGATTTGGAGTGTTTTTGCAAAGAAGAGTGGGCAAATCTTGCCAAGTCAAAATGTGCCATGCTGATAGACTCATACCCAAAAAGACTGAGTGCTGTAATAAAATCAAAAGGTGCTTCAACAAAGTATTTGTTTATACACTTTATACACTTATGCAACCATATTATTTTATTTTAATATTTTTCTTCTCTCTACCTAAATACCGCAGCATGCTGTGCTTTTTGTTCCGTCCAAAAATCCGGAACACTTGCCGCAAGGCCGGACCCGGAATTAATGTCCATTGAAAGGCATTAATCCGGATCCGGCCTTAAGCTAAACGTCGTTTCGGCGCATCGCCGGATCCGACGTTTAGCTTTTTCTCAATTGTTACCATGGCAGCCAGGACGCTAAAGTCCTGGTTGCCATGGTAAAATGTAGTGGGGAGAGGGGGAGCAGTATACTTACCATCCGTGTGGCTCCCGGGGCGCTCCAGAGTGACGTCAGGGCGCCCCACACGTATGGATCACGTGATCGCATGGATCACGTGATCCATGGGCATGGGGCGCTCTGACGTCATTCTGGAGCGCCCCGGGAGCCGCACGGACTGTAAGTATACCGCTCCCCCGCTCCCCGCTCCTACTATGGCAACCAGGACTTTAATAGCGTCCTGGCTGCCATAGTAACCTGAAAGCATTTCGAAGACTGATCAGGATCCTGATCAGTCTTCTAATGCTTTCAGGCGATTTGCGTTCTGACGGATCCAGCGGGACGGAAGTGCCTGCCGGATCCTCAGAACGCAAGTGTGAAAGGACCCTAACAGGGTTGTGTAGACTTTTTATATCCACTGTATATATTTTTTATATTACACGTATTTGCATTGGGCTTCTGGTAACTAGCAATTTCTGACCAGTCTATGCACTTGCACTTTATCTGATTTCCCCACTTCTAGACCATCCTCATGAGTTTTAATGTTTTTAACTTAATTGTGTTGTGCCAATCATATTTACCTTCTATTTGCTAATAACATTATATATATTAATCATGAACTGTGTATGATTATACAAATTATTATAGGTTAAATCCATATATTCTTATTGGTTCTCTGTGTTGTCACGTATATGGGTTAATTATTATTATATGGGGAAGTATTTTTTGGTGTTTCACTATGTGGACATTGGTTCTACTAGGGGCACTAAAAGTGGGTATTTTTGGTACATTTTATAAGGAGGCATTTTTGCACTAGCACACGGAAGGGGCATTTTTTGTACTGGCACATGTTATAAGGCAGTATTTTTTGTACTGGCACACATTGTAAGGGACTTTTTTGTACTGGCTCACTTTATAAGGGGTGTGGGGAGTCGCTCTGGTAGACAGCGGTGCGGGTGCAGTACCGAGGCAAAACAAAGAGTCCAGGATGTGCAATAAACAGTGTTTTATTCACACTGACACAAAAATACACAGCAAACAGTCTTTCGGTGGTAATTCACACATGTCAGAAACAAGGAGGCAAAACAAAACAGGCCAACATAGGTTCAGTCACCTGGGAGGTGTAGGTGCAGGTTCGCACCAGGCTGTCGGCCCAGCCGCAGGAGAATCCACCTTCAGGTAGCCAGGAACAAAAGCCACCTCCTTGCTGAGCTCTTTCCTCCAGGACAGAGCACTCCAGAGCCCTGTTAGCAGGCTCCAGGATAATCACCACACTCAGACACAGCTGCTGGCTGTGTTTTATACCCAGCCCAAAACCAGGACTGGATCGTGGGGAGCAGCCACCCACCCTACACTTTAGCTGCTCCCGGTAAGAGCCGGCCCGGATCGGCTTTGCAGCCATGCTATTTAACAGAGTCAAACAGCACTAGCTGCTGCAGACAAAAAAACCCGGCTCTTACCTCACCGAGGCCAGCAACCTCGGTGACACGTACCTGCCATCAAATATGACACCTTGCACCCTCTTACAGGGGGTAATTTTGTAATGATACATTATAGTGGATTTTTTTTACTGGCACATATTATATGGGGCATTTTTTGTTCTGGCACACATTATAAGGCATCTTTTTTTGTACTGGAACACAGGGGTGTTGCTAGGGTCTCAAAAGATCCGGGGCCCAAGACCCAATGAATATGGCACAGTTCTCTAAGTCTCCCCCCCCTCCCTCCACACACCGCATTTTGCTCTACTTGCTATACAGCAGCACATACTTGTCACATCCAGGGCCTCCCAGGTGACGTCTCCTACGATGTAGATCTTCTTTGTCATCATCTTCTACATTTGGTCCGTATAACTTCTCTCTGCCGCATCATCTCTGCTGAGTGTAACACACAGACATCTTTACTTCCTCACATTTCTATCATCCCTCCGTAGTAATTAGGCACCCCAGTGGTAATAAAGCTATCTACAGACCCCTCAGTAGTTATAAGGCCCCCATAGTGCTCTTAGTAAAAATAAGGCAGATCTATAAGTCACTACTATAGAGCCCCCAGTATTTATACTGCCCCACTGTTATAATTCTCACTCTGAAGTGCCCCCAGTATTTAAAATGCCCCCTGCAGTGCCCCCTGTAGTTATATTCCTCCCTCCACCATACAATCCCATGTAAATAACATTACATCATCTCTCCAGCCCCCTCCAAAATACAGTCCCATGTAAATAACATCACCTCCTCCCCAGCCACCTTTAACATACAACCCCAAGTAAATAATATCACCCCCTCCCCAGCTGCCTCCAACATGCAATCCCATGTAAACATCACCCCCTCAACATTCAGTCCCATGTAAATAACATAATTCCCTCCCTCAGACCCTTGTAATATTTAGTCCCATGTAAATAACATCACTGCCTCCCCCAGCCTCCTCAATACAGTCCCATGTAAATAACATCACTCCCTCCTACAGCCACCATCAACATACTGTCCCATGTAAATAACATGACCCCCTCCCAAGCAACCTCTAACACACAGTTCCATATAAAAAAACATCACTCCCTTCAGCCCTAACATACTGTTCCAGTTAAATAACCACAACTCCCTTCACCTCTCCTCACATAGCAGACATCACCACAGCTTCTTCACCCAGGTCATCTCCTCTTCACTGCCATCCTCTCCTGCACTGGTCACATGATGACATGGTGACATCATCACAGGTCCTTCTCAACCACTGCCTGCTTTACTGGTCACGTGACCTGTGATATCATCACAGGTCCTCCAGCTCTTCCAGTGCATTAGATTCAATTGTATTGCCGTCCTGAGGACGGCAATACAGTTGCATCTAGCAGGCAGGCAGGATATTCGGGGCCTGGAACAAAACATCAAGGGCCCAGTCACAGGCGTAACTATAGGGGAAGCAGGGGAAGCGGCTGCTTTGGGGCCCTGACCCAGAAGGGGCCCATCCAAGAGGAGGAGAAGTACTAAAAGATTTTGTCAGGGCCCCTCAACATTATTACACAATGAAATGATATACAGTGGCAGTATAGACAGTGTAGAAAACAGATGGAACAGCTTCCGGGCTGGAGTGAGAGATCTTTACTAGCCACAGGAAAGGGGGCGGCATAAAAGGAAGGGGTTGTGAAACACTTACTGGGGGAGAGGGGCCCCATTAAAAAATTTGCTGTGGGGCTCAGTCATTTCTAGTTATGCCACTGATGCCAACTGTTACAATAGTGGTTTGTGACTGCCACTTTCATACGCTGGACCGGCATAGGAATCTTCCACTCACCCTGTGTTTGTCGCAGTTCCAACAATGTGGCAGTGGCTCCAGGTGCAAGTTTCCTGTGTGTGTATTTGAGATAGTATTCACTGAATCTCACCTCACCCTGCAGCACTGCAAAGGATAATTCCCCCTTTGCTCTGTGTGCAGCTGCTTGGCTAATGAGCTAATCAACACATATGATGGGTCGATCATGTCCCAGGTTTTAGGAATTGCAGAGTGGTGATGCGGCCTTAACAGTTTTGTGTGTCATAGTGCTCCTACCTGGATACCAGCTACAAAGCGACCAGCACAGGAGCTGTGCTGGTCGCTCTGTAGCAATAAAGGGGGGAGTTAATAGTTTGTGGAGTAAGAGTCCAGACTTGGTAAAAGTTCAACAGTTTTACTTGCACAAACTTGCATCCAGACAATAATTAGTCTTTCTCTTGGCTCCAGCAGGTTTTGAGGTAAACTGGCAGGAAAATTGGAAACTTGATCTTTCATTGCTGTGCTAGACTCTGGCTTTGGTCTTGTAGCTGGACTTTGTGACAGTTCTGTTACATTTGAGCAGGGTGCCTTTGGCCGTTGACCTCTTCATGATACTCTGTCTCTTAAACTGTAGGGAGTCATGGTGCACTATGAGCTGCTTCCCTTGGGAGACTTCTGCTGCAGGAGGTGGGGCATTCCCCTCACAGCGCTAGGACTTCACTCGTATGCTTCCAACTATAGACTCAACTAACTATAGCTTCCTGCAACTCTTTACTTTGGTAGGAAGCAGGGTTAGCCCATTTCTGCCTAACTGGGGAGAACGGAATGGTAAGTTCCATTCTATCTAAAGATCTGTCTCTGCCAGATACGCTGCCACCTGCTGGTGAACCAGGCACAATACAGGAACAAAACAGTTTCCTAACAACACTATTAAGGCACAATATCAAGGGACCTGAAATCAAGTACACAGATGACATTATTTGTTAGCCATTAGAGACAGCAGCAGGGTGTGGGAATGGTAGTTCCAACTCTGGGGTACTACAGTTGTTCCACCCCTTGCCTCAGCAATAGGTTCCTCTAACTTGCTAGGCCCTGTATGTGTATTATAGTCCTTTGTCTGCCTGTGTACTGACTTCTGCCTGATTCCCAGATTCTGACCTTGTGTCACCTGCACTGACCTTTGAATTGATTTACACAAATTCTGGTTGCCCTCACCTCAGCCTGTTATTGACTCTGAGTTTGCCTGTTCCCTCATTGCCCCGCAGGGAGCCCCCAGGATAACTCACTTAGGTTTAACCCATAGCAAAATCCATTGTTTGGCACATTGATTCCACAACCATTGTCTGTAACACCAAAATTCTGGGTCAGGATATATAACCTGGATATATTCTATAGGATAGAGAAGAGATGCTTTTGCTTACCAATTTGTTTTCAAGATGATTACTATTTCAATATTCTTTCAATACTCCTTTCAGCTTTCTGATGTTACATTTAACAGTCTAAAGACCCTCATACACATTCGAGTATTGGAGGCTGAATCTGCTGCTTTTAGTGGGGCCAAGCCAACATTCTAGATGTTCACACTTTGCTCCCAACTGTACCGTGGTAGATGATGAGGAGTTCAGAGGAGAGAAGGATCCGTCATTTTACCACCTGATCTATTTGTTCTCCTAGGTGATAAGCCAATGCTAGATGTGTCTGGCAGCAGATTTCTTCACCCATTTCAAAACACATTGAGAACATGGTGGGCCATGTATATGGTTGGGTCAGGAGAAATAGCCGTTTCAGCTATTAAAGTTGTGTGGTTACCTTTAAGTACATGCCACAATAATCAGAATAATTCAAATAAACAGTGTTACCACCCTTTAATCTAAAGGTTTTAGCCATTGGGTAACTTCATGTTTTTTTAACTCTCTAGTGATCCCATTAAAGAACACATCAACACAGGTTCACACAAATTCATTGGTAGTTGGCAGCGTTTCTGGCAGAGAGAGATCTTTAGATAGAATGGAACTTACTATTCCATTCTCCCCTCTTTTGGACAGAAATGGGTTAGACCTGTTTCCTAACAGGGAAGGGGTTGTAGGAAGCTGAGTGGAGATGAGAGTTGGAAGGAGACGAGACAACATGGCACATGGGAGAATCCCCCCCCCCCCCTTCCTCCAGCAGCAGGAGTCTTACAGCACCACAGCTCCAGGCAGTTCATAGACTAAGTACTATGAGGGGGTTAACAGCCAAGGACATACTACTCAAGGTTCCAGAACTGCTAGAAAATCCAGTAACCAGACCGAACCCAGAGATTAGCACAGCAGAGAAAGATAAAGCAAATTCATCTGCTGGTTTACCCTTAGCTTGCTGGAACCAAGAGAAAGATCAAGTATCATCAGAATCTTAGAGGCCTTTAAAACATGATTAGACAAGTTAATACTTTGGGAACAGCCACCATTGAATGGAGATATTAGGAGGAGGAGGGGGGGCATGTGTGAATTGGTACATTTATCTTTACTCCTCTTATTAATATAGTTAGGGGCATAGATAGTATTGGTCATTCTATGTAAAACAATTCTGCCTCTGAGGAAAAGATCCTATAACATCCTCACTATAACCGCCTTGTTTACCACCCCTCTGTATCCTTACTGCAGACTGCTAGCAATTCATTCATAACTTCTAATAGAAATAGTAAAGGAATGGCACAAAATAGAGCCATCAGAGTAGATGCTCCAGGATTGTTATTACACGGGGAATGCATAAAGCTATTAAAACAAGCATGTCAGGATGGTGAATGGTCCTCTTTAAATAGTAACTAAGCTTTTAGCAATTTGATTTAAAAATTTTGAAAATTTCCTAAAAAAATTCAAATTTCCTTTTTAATGGATTTTTTTACTAAAGAAATAGGCAGCTGAGTTTGGCCTTTCCTAAGTGCTTTAGAATTACTACATTTGCACACCACTGACATGTCAGCGCTGTGCAGATTCCACTGTACTGGTGGAATGGGGCCAGAGTTAGCGCTATATGGATTGCTGCTTCTGACTGTGCCCCCTGATTTTGGCTAAATTCTAGCACAGCACTTACAGATCCGCTATGCCAGGTTTTAGCTGAGTGGCGCGAGCCCCTGTCTAAGCCTACTTCACTCAGGCGAAAGCTCTCCTGTAAAGATATGCTATTCAGTGCTTTCAAAGGAGACACATCAGGCAAGAGCCTGCACCGCTCAGCTAAATGCTGGCTTAGCATATATGTAAGTACTGTGCTAGGATTTATCCAAGATCAGGGGGCACATTCAGGAGCAGCAATGCTCGCTGCAGCCTAATTCAAATAAAGTGGAACACGTACACTTCGGACATGTCACAGGTGTACAAATGTACTGATTCTAAGGCACTGAGGAGAGCTGAAGTTCAGCTGCCTATTTCTTTATTAAAAAGGAAAAATCCATTAATAAAATATATTAGAGAAATTTATTTTAGGACATTTCAACATTTTTAAATAAAGTTGTTTAAAAGTTTAGTTATTCTTTAAATGGCTGTGACCAAACTATACACTGCTATTATAAAATATGCTTATTTGTGCCCTTATAAATGGTAAAAAAATTGCAATAAGCTTTTGGAAACAAAAAGTCGTTATTGTGCAGCATATACAGTAAAAAATATTCTGTTGGTGATGCTGGGAAATATGCCTATTGCACACTTATGAAGTCTTTTTAAGCATTACAGTAGCCTGTACACATGTGATTTGTGAACAGCTCCTGCAGCCCTGACTGTAAGGGCTCATTCAGACGTCCGTATGCTGTCCGCAAAAATGTGGATCCTTTTTTTGTGGACAG
This sequence comes from Bufotes viridis, assembly GCA_033119425.1. Classification (NCBI taxonomy): domain Eukaryota; kingdom Metazoa; phylum Chordata; class Amphibia; order Anura; family Bufonidae; genus Bufotes; species Bufotes viridis. The sequence continues at coordinate 103,236,822 of CM065590.1, forward strand.
CTCAGCATGTCTGCAAAAAAGCGGATTGCATTCAGTTGTTTTTGTTGATCTATAGACTTCAATAGGGCCATGTCCTGATTTTCACTGACGAGTATAGGACATGTTTCATTTTTTTTGCTGAGCCGTGTAATGGAAGAAAAGGGCCCCATAAAAGTGAATGGGATAGCATCTAATCCGCAAAAAAATGGATCCACATTTTTTCGGACAGCATACGGCCGTCTGAATGAGCCCTAAGACACACAGTACACTAACTGTACACTGCTGTCCCTAATGAAAAATCCTGACTTTCTACCTAGTAATGCTCTCGACCTAACTAAATATATCTAATTTGCAATCACTGTACTATTCCTGCAGGACCCTTTAATGGCTATCTTGTGTCTTCAATTGGTATCATGTCCTGTCACATCAGTGGCTAAGCTCACAATGATGGCTGTGCTTCAGAGCTAGCATAGAGCATAACAGGCCAGCCAATATCCTCCCTCCTGATTGTCAGGCTGTCTGCATCCGGAGCATGGTCCGCGGTCATGTGATCCTCCATATTCATCTTATCTGTCCTGTTTTCCTTGCTAGTGTACTGAATAAAAAAAAAAAAAAAAAGATAGGGCACCGTTTTTGCGTGATTCATCCAAAAGAAAATCGTCATAACTTCAGATTAGATTGAAAGAAGATTTTTTTTGAAATTTGAGTCAAATGTGATTCGTTTACAATCACTTTGCTCATCTTTAATGGGGATATTCTCCCACCTCTAGGGGAGAACACCTCTATATATTTGGAGTCTGATAGAAAATGCCACACTTTTGTTTCTAACCTGAATCATAAAGAATCTGGTTAAAAAAAAAAACTTAGCGAGGCTTCATGTATCTCTATAGGAACCATAATATTGCTGTATGCATGAGCCCTAAACATGTTTATAAAAACGTAATGAATCTCCGTACAATAAATAACATGTTGCTTGTTCTGATTTAATGTTTCCTTTCATTCCCTGGCTAAATAATATTTTACCTTCTCAACTTTAACTTTTAAAGGGGGAAAAAGTCACATAAAATAATGGTAGAGAGCCTGAAAAAGGTAAATTAGCTATTTAAAGCTCATCAAATATAGGGAGTTTTTCTACATTAGGTAAGATTTCCATTTCAACACAGTTGAGGAAACTTTTTCAATTTATGTCATGGAAATATTTCTTATTACAAAGGGCTATTTTTTCAACTATAAAGAAACCACTTTATTTCCATGAATGCATACAGTGAAAGGAACTTAATGCATTTGTTTTGCTAGTAAGTTAGTTTTAGAGTTCCCGTAACAACTCTGCTTAACATTACGAGTGATACATAAGAGCCCTAAACAAGCGTTCCATCTCCCTCAGTAAATGGTGTCAGAAAGGTAAATACAGAAAAACCAATGTAGTATCATGGCAGGATCCAAGGCTAACAGAGAACTGTTTATCTTGTAATTGACTCAAATACTGGAATTCTGGGAGAAAAGAACATATGAGTACACCACACACATTAATTTTCCAACCTTGCTCAAAATGTTTTATATATCTTGTGATAGTTTGTTGTAAGTTAGGAAAAAATAAGGTATTGTGAGTCTTAAAGCATTTTCTTATGTTACAATTAAAGGGATTGTCCCACCATACCATACTTTTTTTCAAACTCTCCCATCCATTTAGATATCGTAAATGCAAAGTGACTGGATAGGTCTAGTATCTGACCGATGGTATAGGTCAGGGGGTCTCAACCCGCGGCCCTCCAGCTGTTGCAAAACTACAGCTCCCAGCTTGCCTGGAGAGTCTACAGCTATCAGCGTACAGCAGGGCATGGTGGGAGTTGTAGTTTTACAACAGCTGGAGGGCAGCAGGTTGAGCATCCCTGGGATAGGTTATCAGAATCTGATCCATGGGGGTCCCTGACAATCAGCTTTTTGAGAAGGCACCGACGCTCATAGCACCACAGCTTTCTCTCAGCCTCTCTCACATTGTATAGCAGCTGTGCTTAGTATGGCTGCTCAGCCCCTTTCACTTCAATAGGGCTGAGCTGTACCTAAGCCATGAGACCAGTGAACGTGATGTCAGTCGCTACTGTGAGCACTTGTGTCTGCTTAAACAGCTGATCAGCGGGTGTCCTAGGTGTCAGATGCCCACCGTTCAGATACTGATGATCTATCCTAATCCTAAAGATGCCGTAAACTAACAGGGTCTGACTAGACCTGCACCAGTTTTAAATAAGGTGCAGGGATAGATACTTTTCCCTAAAATTTTTATGCCAGAATTATAGTGCAATTCTGGAGCAAAATGCTGTATCTTGGATCCCGCACCATTTCCAATGAAGCTCCACCTCTTTTTTGCAAAGCCCCACTCCTTATCAAGCAACTGGAAGAAACTGCAGAAACCCTAGATCAGGGGTGCACAACCTTTTTTGGTCTCGGGCCCGCATTGTCACATTGCTCTTTTTCAAGGAGCCACAAAAAAAAAAAAAAAGGTAGTCATCACTTGTTTGCATCAGCCTATTACAAAGGCTGATACAAAGTGAATGGGGAGGAATGATCACTACCACAGTCACTGCTCCCTCATTCAGTTCTGTTGATTATTGGCAGCACACTGATTACACAGGGAGATGTGCTGACAATAATTGTAATCTTTCACCCTGATAAAACATGCAAAACAGACGGCAAACGAGTAATTGCTTGTTTATCAGCTGATCAGCGGCAGTGGTGTGCCTGGGTTGTTTGGCACCCGGGGCGGGTCCTTTCTCTTGCATCGCCCCCCCCCCCCCAATACATGAAAAAATAAAACCCCTCACAGTAGTATTGCCCTCATTGTACAACCTTCACAGTAGTTTTGTACAGATGTGTGCCCCCTAACATAGTTATACCCACATTGTGCCCCCTTAAAGTACTCATCCCTTCATTGTGCCCCCTTCATAGTAGTTATGCCCTCATTGTGCGTTTCTCGCAGTGGTTATGCCCTCTCTGTGCCCCATTCACAGTAGTAATGCCCTATCTGTGCCCCTTCACATTTGTAATGCTCTCTTTGTGTCCCTCTCACAGTAATAATCCCCCCTTGTGCCCACCTCACAGTAATAATCCCCATTGTACCTCCTTCACAGTAATAATCCCCCTTCACAGTAATAATGCCCATTGTGCCCCCTGAACAGTAATAATGCCCATTGTGCCCCCTTGATAGTAATAATGCCCATTGTGCCCCCTTGATAGTAATAATGCCCATTGTGACTCCTTAATAGTAATAATGCCCATTGTGCCCTGTTCACAGTAACAATGCCCATTGTGTCCCCTTCACATTAGCAATGCAATCTGTGCCCCCTCCAGAGTAGAAATGCCCATTGTGCCCCCTCCATAGTAGAAATGCCCATTGTGCCCCTTTCACATTAGCAATGCCCATTGTGCCCCCCCAGAGTAGAAATGCCCATTGTGCCCCCTCCAGAGTAGAAATGCCCATTGTGCCCCCTCCAGAGTAGAAATGTCCATTGTGCCCCCTTCACATTAGCAATGCCCTCTGTGCCCCCTCCAGAGTAGAAATGCCCATTGTGCCCCCTCCATAGAAGAAATGCCCATTGTGTCCCCTTCACATTAGAAATGCCCATTTTGTCCCCTTCACATTAGCAATGCCTATTTTGTCCCCTTCACATTAGCAATGCCCTCTGTGCCCCCACCATAGTAGAAATGCCTATTGTGCCCCCTCCATAGAAGAAATACCCTGTTCCAAAGTAGGCCAACCAACAGGTTGTTTAGAGCGGTTGTCCCAAGAAAAATATTCTACAGTCTTCAAACCAGCACCTGCTATTTGCATGTAATTAAAAATTTCTCATAGCCAAGTTATTCAATAGAATGTATCTGTATAGCACCACCTACTGTTTGATTTTTTCTTATTTCCTTGTCCTGCTCACTGAGAAGGCCGCACATGCTCAGTTTCATCTGTCAACTGCCTCTAGATTTGTGATAGGGAGAACTGAGACACGCCCCCTGAGCTGCAGCAGAAAAAACCCTCCCCTTGAGCTGTCAGCTTGATATAAATCAGCAATGAATGGGGAGATCTCTGGATCCATGTGAGGTACAGGGCTGGTTTTAGCTTTTTTAAAAAGAGGTTGCCATGTACTATATGATGTCTGATTTTTATTTTTTACATTAGTTATGGGATAACACCAGATTTCTCATGCGGCATAAGCCCCTTGGCTAAATTCAGTGCATACAGTGTCTACATTTTAGACAGGATTATTAAATATTCTTATACATCCCCTGCATCACATGAATACTGTTCTGGATCATATATATGTTTAAAAGAAATATATTTATGGCACATTAGTAGGTACCGCTTTTAAGGTACATGTACTGCTCATTTGCAATCCTTGGGTGAGGAGCCACGGGTGCCTAAATATTCATTCCTCTATTTGTTCTTAGCATTTTTATTATTTAAATTATATCACTTACTCCCTGTCCATGGTGCTGACACAAATAATTACACATGAATAACTAATCTGTGTCTCCATAGCTATAGTAAAGATTTACATGCTTGATCCCATAACCTTAACACCTCATCACTTTCAACACCTGCTACTGCATTTTCAGTTTCTCTTTCAATTATAAATTCTTTACTGTATTTTAACTTTACTGTCCATATTGTGCAAATGAGTTGATGCCAGATAAGGTTTGTGCAGAAGATCTCCTTGCAGTAGAGACTCCAACACATCTAGTCATTGCTTCTGAGATTTCCTTAGTAAGAATAATTCCTACTTTGAAAAGCAGACTTGCTGTAGATGCCAGTTACCTCAGAACTGAATCGTACTCTAGCCCCATTAGTAAAACATATGAATGTCAGAGCAAAACAAATGTCCCTAATTACTATGTTTACCCAAATAAAAGAGTATACTGCTCAGTACATCCTACTGGTAGAACACAGAGGTTCTTGTTCATAGGCATATATTACTTCAAAGAAACAGCCAATTCTAAGCTTCAACTATTCCCCCAATGTACAAAGCAGTGAATGTTGATTATAAAATTAAGCTTATTATATGGCTACAGTACAGTTCATTCACATGATGTAAGTTAATGTAACATACTAACATAGCAACATAGTTGATACAGCTGAAAAAAGACATACGTCCATCCGCTTCAGTCTATTATCCTGCAATGTTGAATTAAAGCTGTAAGATTTAGGATTGTGGGTGAATTGTATAGTTTTAATTAGGCTTGAGCAAATCGAGCTTCAGATCATAGAGCCGAAGTTTATTAGTTAACAGACTTTGCTGTTAATGCTGTTTCTGTATAACATTAGGGTACATTCACACGACTGTAAGTGTTTTGCAGTCCACAACTTGCGGATCCGCAAAACACTGATACCGGCCGGCGCTATATAGAAAATGCCTATTGTTGTCCACGATTGCAGACAAGAATAGGACATGCTTTATATGTTTTGCGGGGCCACGTAACGGAACAACGGATGCGGACAGTACAACATTAAGGTAACATTCACATGACCGTAAGTGTTTTGCAGTCCACAACTTGCGGATCCGCAAAACACGGATACCAGCCACTTGCGTTCCGCATTTTGCGGACCGCACATTAGCCCTGATATAGAAAATGCCTATTCTTGTCCACGATTGATCACCTCTAAAACAGCATGGCAATGCTTCACTTTACACATAGGATAGGAGGTAGGGGGATTGAGAGCAGCGTTCTACCCTGCTACTGTTGGGGATGGGAGAATGTCCGTGGAGGAAGAGGTGGAGCAGATGGATCAGCATCTTGTGTAGGACACAGACTGACACAAACATTATGGTGTCAATACTACCTGTTACGGTGCTTCCTCACTGCTGCCTTGAAAAACAGTTCTTAACAGCTGCTCCATGTGTCCACTGTGGGGTGCACTTTGCTTGACAGTAACAATTGCAAGGAACAGACCAAGTTCTTCACCACATGACAACACAGGGGTGCCTTTTTTGGAGAAATTATTGCGGCTAAGTATCTTTCAGTAAGGCTGAGACCCCTTCATCAGTTTCCTAAAGACAGCAGAATCCACTAAGTAGTACAGCAGTGACTGCACCACCAGCAACTTGCCCAGGCTGGAGTTAAGCTTGCATACCATTGGATTGCTGGCCTCGCAGAGTTTTTCCCTGGCTGCACATTTCCTTATGTATAGCTGACAATGTTGCTGAGTAGGAGAAGTCTGAGTGGGAGAGGCATTAACTGATGATGATAAGGACATATGTTCAGCATGTGGATGTAGCGAGGTTGCTGCCAAAGGAGACCTGGAGAAGGAGGATACTCTTTTTGCACTAGCTGGCGACCACGTCTATTTTCCCATGGAATATGGTGATGCCGCTGCCTGTGCTGCAGTAGAGCTGTGGTGCCTACATTTGTGTTTGTATGCCCACAGATTTTAATCCTGCAGATTTTACACATGGCCATGCTTTTTTCTTTACCGTGGAGAAAAACTGCCAGACAGGAGATGCATGCACAGAACTAACAGCATCTTAGGCTTAGCTTAGGTCTGGCATATTGTGAGCCTACCGCCACAGTATCAGCAGTATCACCAGTTCCCAAGCTGACCATAATAGAAGGAGATCTGGTCTTGACAGTTTTTTAGCAGGTTCTGGCCATATATTGCCTTAGCTTTTTATTGCTGTCACTGCAGCCACCATTCTCTCTTATGTCTCTCCTCTTCCTTAGCACCCTTATCCGGCTCCCAGGAGGTCCTGTCCAACACACAATCATCATCATAGTCCTCACCCTATCTGCTACTGTAAATGTAATATTGCAGTGTCCCACTGCTAAGCCAGTGCTACACTGCTAATTAAAAATTTGTATTATGCATATTTTGTAAATAACTTACACAAAGAGTTAACAAGCCTTATATGCCATTTCTAGGTGAGGCAGTTACACCCTCCCCATATGGTGATATGTTCATAGCCTGAGGCCTTGAAGAGAGCAGATGCAGAGAACAGTGAGAGAGAAGTAACAATTTAATTGTTGGCTCCTTGGCCTCCCCCAATTCCCTGTTCAGTATTTTTCAAGTGCCACTGTCACTACCACTGCCCCTACTGCCACCACTGTGGCTACAAGTGCTACTAACAGCACCACCAACACATCTACATATTGGGTCCCCCACCTCCCCCTGAACCTCCTCCCTATGGCAGTCCAAACACTGACTGTTCTCACATAAGTCATCTACAGGGAGATTCTCTTGAGTATCTTTCATAGTGCATGGGATTTTGTTGTCTCTACTTAGGAAAAAAGAAAGTGACCCACTAGGATGGGGGCAGTGAAGACAGAGAGAATGCTATGGAAAGGCTTCTTTGGGGTTGCAAGGAGGAGTTACAAGAGGAGTGCTGTGACCCCCGGCTCCAAGGCACTGTGTCAGACTCAGAATTGACCGTTCACATCATGCTGCTGTGACTGATAGGACGAATGAGCCATCTAGTCCACAAGCTCATCCTATTTGTCCTCAATAATAATTTGAAGCCAATAGAAAGTCAGTTACAAATGTGGCCTACTATTAAATGCCCCTTCCTTCTACAAATATATTGAACACTGGTATTGACAATTTACAATGGTATTGCAGATTTTCAGTAAAATGCTTTTGCTGAATGCTATCTTGAAGTAATACAACAAGATACCTAACATGGTTATATTAATGCAGTTCTTGCTGTAAAACACATTCAATAACACAAGTACAGTAATGCAATATAATGTAGTAAATGTAGTAAAATGCTTTTGCAATGACTGAACAGTATCTTGAAGTAATACAAAATGTGCACTAACATGGATATAGTAATGCAGTTTTTGCAGTAAAACGTGTTTACTATCACGGGTACAGTTAATGCAGTTTTTGCAGTAAAATATATTCACTAACATGGGTATAGTAGTTTTTGCAGTAAAATGCTTTTGCTGTTACTAGTATCTTAAGGTAATATAACACACTCACTAACATGGGTATAGCAATGCAGTTTTTACAGTAAAGCACATTCACTAACATGCGTTTAATAACAAGTTTGCAGTAAGATGCTTTTGCTGTAACTGAACTGTATCTTGAAGTGATACAACATGTTGACTAACCCGGATACAGTAATGCAGTTTTTGCAGTAAAACACATTCACTAACACAGGTATAGTAATGCAGTTTTTGCAACACGATTACTAACACGGGTATATTTATGCACTTTAGTACACTAAAAATCAACAATTACAAATGGTAAATTCAGGTTTATGGAAAAAAGGGACAATTGATCAGCATTTGCAGCAGAATATATGCTATTGGGATACTGGCAATAAGCCTATGAACTTTAGATTCTTGAGGTTTTTAGATTTACAAAAAAAAAGTTGTCTGGCTGTCCATAGACAGATAAAATGAGTTTATTGCAGGATAGCACTTGTCAGCAAGCTGTATGACCGATGAAACAACACACAAGTCACAGTGCCCAGTCCCTTGCTATCTATGCTAAGCTTTTTCGATAAAACCCTAAAGTCTATAGAATTATATAGCCCTATTTCTTCCCTGTTTTCTTCATATAGTGTCCAGTGGCACTATTATTTATTCATATAGTGCCGTTCCCTTTGCACTGTGATTGACAGGACCATATGGGTTTACATTGCCTGGCCCTGTCAATCGAAATGCATAGAGAGCAGCAGTTGCAGAGTCTCTAAGAGTAACACCAACGCCCTCCTTGCTCCTGGAGGCCTTTTTGCATATATTGAAACTTTTTTCTCAGCAATATGGACACATATGAATATGGGACCAACACAGATGCCTTCAGCTGCCAAGAGCACACGTAACAGGTCAGCCGGTGTCATAGGTATAAATCTTGAAAACAAAGACTGGGCACTCACTTATATCTGGAGTTTTATAGTGCTAATACAATTTATTAGAGGTAACTCAAAAACTGTGCAAAATAGAGCGATATCTTCAGCGATATAGAGCGGCTTCCCACTCTTCTGTAACCAGCGGCATCCCGCTGTACTTCTCTATATAATAGCCGGCAGTGCACAATACTCTTCCTCTTTATGGAAGAAGGCTACAGTCTTACCAGTACGGACAGTTAAAGAGATACCTCCGCTTGTCCCCCAAATTGATGCCGTCTGAACAGACCACGCTGGCGTCTCCACGTGGTGTTGGTTCCTCAGGAGAGCCGTTCTTCGCATGGCAGAGGAATTTTTCTTTATGGCGTCTCTGGACTTTCTTTATGGCGTCTTCTTTATTCGGGGACATTTGAATGATTAGTAGTACCCCCACCGGTGTGAATGACATATTGCAGTCTGCGTTTGGGACAATGACTTTTATATGAGATTAAATTGAAAAAGATATTTGAAGTCCCTGTTTAATTAACCATTTAAATACTGGAAGTGATGCAAGAGACTAGCTTTCATAATTGAGGCGAACATTGTATTGCTCTGTCAAGTGCTGCTATAAGTGAACATTATATGCTGCTTTATGATTGGTATTTGCACAACAAGGTGCTGCGATAAGTGAATATTATATGCTGCTATATTATTGTTATTTGCACCATTGAAATGCTGCTATATTATTGTTATCTATGGTCGTTGAAATTTTAGTTATCTGTGTCGCTGCCTTTTTGGGAACGGTGAAGGTTGCTCTTTTATTTGAAGTGTTGTGCGGTTTTATATCAATGTATCAATTTTGGTTTACCTCTAATAAATTGTATTAACACTATAAAACTCCAGATATAAGTGAGTGCCCAGTAATTTAGTATATGTGGAGCGGGTGGATCTATTGACTGTGAGCACCTCTGTTCTGTACTCCTACTGTTCTGGTGCGACACTTTATACTGTTATAGGTATAAATCTGCTGACAGATGGTCTTTAAGGTTTAGTGTATTTCTAATTGATTTCAATGGTTTTTCAGGGGTTTTATATTAAAGACTTATTTTTAGAATAGATCATTAAAGGGGTTTTCCAAGACTTTTATATTGATGACAGATCCTCTGGATGATCGTTGGGTGTCCTACACCCCAGGGGTGTCGGTCCTCCACAGATCATCTGTTTGAGAAAGCACCGGCACTCACAGCAACGCCACAACCTTCTCTCAGCTTTTCCTAGGCCAGTGACAACACGTTCATCGTTCACCTGGCCTAGGAGCAGCTCAGCCCCATTGAAGTAAATGGGGCTGAGCTGCGATACAAGCATAGCTGCTATTCAATATAAGGCGCTGTGCTTGGTGAACTAAGAGAAGGCTGCGGCACTATTGTGAACGACAATACCTTCTCAAACAGCGAGGATAGGAAGGTCATCAGTTAGAAAATCTCAGAAATCCCCTTTTAATATCAGATCGGCAGGGGTCGGACTCCTGATACCCCCAGACCAGAACCAGGCACGGCTTCCTACACTATAGAATGGCCATACCTGGTTACTGCAGCTCTCTGTCATTTACTTGTATGGGAAATAGCTGTACAACTTCTGCAAGAACATGGGGATGCCAAGAGCTAGCCCCCACAATCTGGTATTGATGACCTATATTACATTTTGTAGTGCTGTATCAATCAGAGCATTCTGGAACATGAAGTTCCGCAACAGGGAGATTGCTATATTTTGGTTAAACAGATATAGCAAAGCTATGTTTGTCAGAGGTACCAAAATAGAGTTTGTGATTTGTGATAAAACAGTGCAGGGCTAAACATAATCATGGAAAACGATCATAACTTTCATAACTTAGAGAGTCATCAGTATGCACTGTCCTGGGCTTCATGAACAATTTCAACACTGCTACATCCGTATGCATAAGAAGTATATAGTTCAGCTTCCTTAACTGCAGGCTGCGTTCACCTATGGTTTGAGCCCTTTTATACATAAATTTATCCTTCCCAAAGAAGGGACACCCCAGGGGGCAGGAGCTTGTCCCACTGGTCTAAAACACTCCCACTCCTTTTTGAAACCCCTTTGCTTCCAATCTGCAGTCCCTGGACTGGTGCCTACCTTTGCAGGAGGGTCCAGCAGACTTAGTAATCAGCAGGCATTTCTAGGAGTTATCTGGGAGAAAAAAAAAAGTTGACAGGAGGAGTCTAGAAGTCAGTGACTGCTAAACTTGGTCTGATTGGGAAAAAAATTCTTTCCTTCACACTCACCTACAATACAGTACAGCTCTGCTGCTTCTCCTGCTGCTGCCTCAGCTGCCTGCAAAGGACCTGACTTAGTATATTCCATAAGGGGGATTTCACATTCTAAAGGTGGAAGCTGGGAAACATCTGGAGGCTGCTGAAGAAGACATCCAAAACTATTCTCCAACAAGAAACTCAACTAAACTAAGTTTTCTGCCAGGTGTATGGGACCTAGGTATTCAAGTACTGCACTGAACTTCTAAGGTAACACCAGGCTTTATTTTGTATGAACTCCATGGTATAATGAAAATATGTGTATAATATGTGTGTATGTAAATATCTATCTATCTATCTATCTATCTATGTATCTATCTAGCTCATATCTATCTATCTATCTATCTATGTATCTATCTATCTATCTCATATCTATCTATCTCTCTCATTATCTATCTATCTCTCTCTCTCATTATCTATCTCATATCTATCTATCTATCTATCTATCTATCTATCTATCTATCATCTATCTATCTATCTATCTATCTCTCTCTCTCTCTCATTATCTATCTATCTATCTATCATCTATCTATCTATCTATCTATCTATCTATCTCATATGACCATATCTATCTATCTATCTATCTATCTATCTATCTATCTAATATCTATCTATCTATCTATCTATCTTTCTATCTTTCTTTCTATTTATCTATTATCTATCTATCTATCTCATATCTATCTATCTATCTATCTATCTATTATCTATCTATCTATCTATCTCATATCTATCTATCTCATATGATCATATCTATCTATCTCATATCTATCTATCTATCTCTCTCATATGATCATATCTATCTATCTATCATATCTATCTATCTATCAATCTATCTATCTATCCTCATTGATATAAATGAATGACATTGACATTGACGATTACAGATGTAATTAACAGAGGTGAGAATGTCATTTGGCACAAGATTGACCATGAGGAATAAAATCACAAATGACCTAAGTTGCGACCATTATCATAAATCCATGACTTCTCATAGAGAAATATTGCAGTTCACTACGATTTACAGGTTACCGCGTTTCATTGCGACGCCATCACTTTACATGTGACTTTGTACAGGACTCCAGGTAAACTGACAGCACTATGTTAAATGAAGTATGTATTGGAATACCCGAATGATAAACTGCAAAAGTGTTAAAAGACACATGTAGCTCTGCTACATCCATATATCATAAGTGAATTTACAGATGGAGGCTCATTGTGTAATGAATGCTGTACCTTCTGTATGGTAAGATGTGCCCAGTGTACTCAGTACATATCCCTCTGCTGGCTCTTTCATTAATGACAGCCTTTCTACTGGAATATACTTTGGTACGTCTTTTGTAGCCTCAGGTTTTGAGGTTCACTGTATATGTGCTCAATATATTCACATAGATATTAATATTAGAAATGCATAAAGCAGTGTATTCCATAATGATACATCCAGAAAGACCAATTCTAAAGTGTACTTTCACACTAGCGTTATTCTTTTCCGGCATTGAGTTCCATCCTAGGGGCTCAATACCGGAAAAGAACTGATCAGTTTTATCCCCATGCATTCTGAATGGAGAGAAATCCGTTCAGGATGCATCAGGATGTCTTCAGTTCAGTCACTGCACGTTTTTTGGACTGAGAAATTCCGGAACACTTGCCGGAATGCCGGATCCGGCATTAATTTACATTGAAATGTATTAGTGCCAGATCCGTCATTAAAAATACTGCATTGACGGATGTGCTCTTTTGGTCTGCGCATGCGCAGACCTTCAAAATTGAAAAAAAAAAATAACAGATCAGTTTTTTCCGGATAACAACCTGAGAGACGAATCTGTTATTGCAATGCATTTGTGAGACGGATCTGCATACAGATTGCTGGATCCGGCAGGCAGTTCCGGCGAACTGATCCTCACAACGCAAGCGTAAAAGTACCCTAAGTGACTCTGACATGTTTACCTTGGATGTGATAGTCTGTCAAAAACTGATAAATGCAGATGTAGCAGAGCTGAAGTTATCATTGGGCACTTTGGAGCTGATAACACATCTCTAAGATAATAGAGTAGGTTGCTTGCAGTCCTATGTGTTATCACAGGTAATTCATGATGATAGGTGACCAGTAACAAACACAATACCACTACTACTGCTGACAATTCTGGCACTGCTATGTCTTTATGGTACTTTTACATATATAAAATACATTAGGAAGGGTCAATATTCTTGAAGAATATACAAAAGATGTAAAATATAGATAATATATATCCAAATATCCTGTGCATGGACTACAAGCCATTATCTGAGAGAGACACGTCACGACACACTTCATCACTTTACTTCTTAATAGCGGTTTATGGAGGAAAGGCAAATACTTGACTATTGGCTTGTCTGAACATAAATCTCCATTCAAGGTGGAGGGAGGAGAGGGTATGTACAGGAAAGCCGGTAACATACTTATGACTGGCCTGCCTGTCAAACTTTCCATTTTCTTCCTTTAAACCGCTATATTAAGGTTTCCTGTATTACCAGCCTTCCAGCTGAGGCTGAATACCTTCAACAGTGACTATTCAAAGTGGGCATTTCATATGGAAAATCAGGGAGTTGGGTTATTTTAAGATGATATGGAAATAGAAGAGGAAAAAGAAAATAAGTATTGAGGAGTTAGTCATCAGGTTAGTGAAGGTGAGGGCTGTGTATGGAGGGGCATATGGCACTGCGGCCAAGAAAGACCCCCTATCATGGTATATTTCAGTTATTACAGCTTCTATCATGACCAGGAAGCCCTGGGGAAGACAGAGGAGATAGTGGTCAATAATAGATAGATAGATAGATAGATAGATAGATATGAGATACGATAGATAGATAGATAGATAGATAGATAGATAGATAGATAGATATGAGATAGATAGATATGAGATAGATAGATAGATAGATAGATAGATAGATAGATACGATAGATAGATAGATAGATAGATAGATAGATAGATTTGAGATGATAGATAGATAGATAGATTTGAGATGATAGATAGATAGATAGATAGATAGATCAATGCTTGAAAAAGTTTCCAAAGGGAGAACAGAAATGTTGCATCTGGTGAAATAAACACGTATCAATTTTTGGGAAGTGCCGTGGAATTTCCTTTTTCATTTATGGTTTGATGGGAGGATCACCGCCACAGCCGCTGGCACCCCTTTTTTCTACTTTTTTCTACTATTGTCTGCAGTGATGCCCAGCCGCATTGACAGATAGATAGATAGATAGATAGATAGATAGATAGATAGATAGAAGATATAAAAGTATGTTACTATCCAGTAAGACTTTATCTTCAATTGCTTCCAGTTCTATCAATTCTGGTCTGCCGCTCATGTGCTCCCCCTACAGGACACTGAAAGGCATACACTGCAGTGTATACAATCTGCTGAGTCTTGTAAAAAATTGCAGGGTATGAGAAATATTATTGTTCTGTCCCTAAAATATCACACACTTTTTCACCATATATAAAAACGCAACCTGAGATTGTTTTTAATGATGATCTGAGACCAGGATGATAGATGACTGAAAGTGACAAGTTAAAGGGGTTGTGTCACGAAACCTATCTACATTTTTCAAACCTGCACCTGGATCTGAATACTTTTGTAATTGTATGTAATAAAAAATTTAGTATAGCCAGTGAGCTATTCAATAAAATGTATCTGTACAGCGCCACCTGCTGTTTGTTCTTTTCCGTTTTTCTGTCCGCCTCACTGAGCTGGTCGAACATTCTCAGTTTAAATCTTCAACTGCCACCAGACATATGTTCTGTTAAAAGCTGTGGCAGTTACAGGGAGAGAGCTGAAGCAGAAAGGACACTCCCCCCTGAGCTGCCAGACTGACAATAGCAGAGCAATTGGAGCAGTGAATGTGGCGATCTCTGGATCCATGTGAGGTACAGGGCTGGTTCTAGTTTTGTTAGAAAGATATCGTCATGCGCTATATGATGTCTGATTTCATTTTCGTACATCAATCACGGCATAACCCACTTTAAGTTGTCAGCAAGTTGTGGTCAAAGGGGCACATTACCATGCAAAATGAACATGCAATGCTCACCTGTCTACACGGACCTATGAAATATAAACGCACTGTACGTATTTACGTATTTCATCCTGTCAATGACAACTGCGCCGTAAGGATCAATGACAGTTAAGACTCAACCTGTGTGCAGTTTAGAACAACGTGGCGCAGAAACGCGCGTCATAATTATTAAGCAATTTCTTAATCTCCCCTCCAGGCGCCGTAGTTGCAGGATCGTGGTAGCCCATGTCCTTCAGCAGATATACAGACAGGAAGATGGACCTGTCATTCTAGGTCAAGGTGTGACAAGTACGGGATCGTAACGCAAAGACCTGTGTGCAGTTTAGAACAACGTAGCGCAGAAACGCGCGTCATATTTATTAAGCAATTTCTTCATCTCCCCTCCAGACGCGTAGTTGCAGGGTCGTGGTAGCCCATGTCCTTCAGCAGATATACAGACAGAAAGATGGACTTGTCATTCTAGGTCAAGGTGTGACAAGTACAGGATCGCAACGCAAAAAAGTACCATACAAACCAGGCAGGAAAATCTATTACTTCCTACACTGTGACTATTTTCTAGCTGACGCCCTATGTGCGCATTCAGCTCATACTGATCACTACTACTCTCATTCTCTATACCCAGCACACAATCTCTGAGCATTAAACAAGCTTCATTTAAACCTTGCGCTTCCCACTTTTTGTTTCTATTACGTTTTCCTATGTAAAGTTTTTTTTTTGTTACCACAAGATGACGCCAGGCTCACTCCCTAGTTCTCCTCCCCCGTCCTCCTCCCTAAGAAACAAACCAGCCTCTGTGTCTCCAGTGTCCAGCTTCTCACCAGTAACAAAAGCTGTGTTCATCTAGCCTCTAGGACCACATAGAGTGCCAGCACTCCGCTACTGAGGGCCCATAGAAGCCAAGAAAAGTAAAGCTTGTTCAGAAAGGGGAAAGAGAGACAAGGACAGAGAAAATCACAGGCAGAAATGTGACCGTTATAAGGGGGAGGGAACGGGTTCATTGGAGCAACGGAAACCTTACAAGTTTACTTTTGAGTAATCACTGACTGCTTGTGAGACAGAACAGCCTGTCTGTGTACCAGGCCAGTGTATGACTCCTTCTCAGTCGCTCTCAATGGGCTTACAGTACTAACCAAAGACGTTTTTTTCCATCCTATGAATGCATTTACTTGATGATGAATCCATGTCACATACACGTCAATTTAAATGCTACTGGTTCAGTTATTTCATTTCTTTTTCAGCATGTCTCCTTATAAGACAAGGTTATCCTCCAGTCACCTACTATCAAGGCCCCTTAAGGCACCAAAGTACATGTATCTCGTAAAATGGCATTCACTTTTACATAAAAAAGGGGTATTCCCATCTCAGACAATGGGGGCATATCGCTAGGATATGCCGCCATTGTCTGATAGGTGCGGGTCCCACCTCTGGGATCCACACCTACAACGAGAACGGAGCAGGGGCAGCTGTGGCTGGAGGACCCAGGATTTCCCAGGGTCCGTCCACTACCAAGCGCTGCTCCCCAGTGCTCCCATAGAAGCGAATGGGAGCGCACCACACACCGCTGCCCCTGCTCCCATTTATTTTTTATGGGGCAGATGGAAATAGCCGAGCCGGCTATTTCCAGCAGCCCCACAGAAATGAATAGAGGGCGGCTGCGCATGTGCAGTGCACCCTCCGTTCATTTTCCCGCTCCGTTCTCCTTGTAGGTGCAGATCCCAGAGGTGGGAACTGCACCTATCAGACAATGGGGGCATATCCTAACGATATGCCCCCATTGTGTACAATGGGAATATCCCATTAATACGGTTAAAAAAAGACATAAGTCCATCATATTCAACCAAGAGATAGGTGGGGACGTGAATCCCAGAAGGAAGTGAGGCTCAGATTTCTACACATTTTAATAAGCATTAAATTCATCTAAACCCTTTTTAAAACTGTCCACTGTTTCTGCTGTGACTACGTGCTGAGGAAGTCTATTCCACAGATTCACAGTTCTTACAGTAAAGAAGCTTTGACGCTTCTGGAGACTGAACTTTTTCTTCTCCAGTCGGAGGCAGTGCCTCCTTGTCTTTTGAGGGCATTTTACATGGAACAGTTTTTCACCATATTTTTTGTATGGCCCAAATATATATTTGTAAAGGTAATCATGTCCCCCCTAAGACGTCTCTTCTCAAGACTAAATAAATTTAAGTCTTTTAATCTTTCTTCATAATGAAAACTCTCCATGCCCCTTATCAGTTTAGTCGCTCTCCTCTGTACTTTTTCCAGCTGCAGAGCATTCTTTCTATGGACTGGTATCCAGAACAGAACTGTTTCATTAACCTTAAAGGCAAACTGGGCTGAGGTCTTGGGTAGCAGCAATACTCGGTCAGCTGAATCATGTTTTTGTATATAGAGTAAGTGGCAGAAGTTCAATATAAACTAAAAAAAATTGCCACCAAAAAACAAAAAATGCCTCTAGATTGACACATGTACACCAGTGGTCAGCAACCTAAACTACAACTCCTCACCTCATTGATGGGAGTTCTGAGGAAAGCTGATCTAGTGTGCATCCTGGAGCTTCACAACGTACTGTAGAAACATAGAAGAGTAATGACAGAAGAAGACCGCCTGGAGCCTCTACTCTGCCCTACTGTTTCCTTTTTATTTTCCAAGGCTTATCTTTCCAAGAGTATTAAAGGCATAGTGGCCCGGTGAATAACAAAAAAACACTCTGATGGTGCTTGGGGTCTATGGATACATTTGGTGTGTGCGCTGTGAACTTTCCTCCTGCATGCGCCAAAGGTCGTAAAAATAAAACGTAACCAAAGCCTTCTAAAGAATGGGGTGGGTCTAAGATGTCCAAATGCTACAAATTAATTAAAAGAAGTCATCATGTTCGGCTCAAAATCATGGCATATATGCACACCAACCATTTAACATACCTAGTGAATATTTCCCTCCTTTCCTTCTTTCCATTCTTTCTTCCCTCTCGTGCTCAAGAGAAAGATGATCAAAGCCTGCTATAACCCTACATTTTTAGGTTTCTGCTCCTACTTATGGTGAACTAAGATTACTGAATGTTCAGAGTAGGCTTGTACAGTGTCTATAAAAATAAGGCTACTCTCACACCTGAGTTGTTGTTTTCCAGTATTGAGATCCGGCAGAGATCCGTTCAGGATGCATCGGGATGTCTTCCGTTCTGTCCGCATTCTGTTTTGTGACCAGACACAAAACTGATGCAAGCTGCCGTTTTGTGTCCAGTCCTAAAAATGGAAAAAACTGATCCGTCACTGAAAACAATGGAAGTCAATGGTGACTGATCGTTTTTTTTTAGGAGCCTAAAAGACGGATCCATCATCCATTAACTTTCAATGTATTTAGTGACGGATGCGTTTTTTTTTCCCATTTTGAATTCACACAACCGCATCCTAACAGAACGGATGCATCCTGATGTGCAAAATCAAAATGGATCCATTTAATTCCGGCATAAGATCTCAGTACTGGAATTAACAGCACAAGTGTGAAAGTAGCCTAAGATATAAGGATAATGCAACTATGGAGCTGCCTACTCAATGTGTATGTTTAGGGGGGGAAATATGGTCCCACGAAGGCTACAACTGGCCTATTTATTTTATAACACGATGATGTTGGGTGTCTTGCAAGGACTGGATGATGAGTTAGATCCCAAACAACTATCCTGTAGATTATTACTGGCCTTTGTGGAGCTTTCTTTTCTAAAACTAGGTATTAGACTGAAATCGGTAGCCACGGCTAGTAATATTAGTAGCGGGATGTATCTCCTGACCATGGAGCAGTTTTGAAGGATAACTGTATAGGATCTTTATATTTCATCCACAATCTGCGTGTGGCACACGTTATATCCAATGGCATTATACATGTTAAACAATTGTGCTAAATAATAGATTGGACAAGAGGTCTCAACTCTTATTTCCACTTTTTACAGACAGTACTTTCCCCTAATTTCAGTAAGCCTATGCCTCCAGCAGTGATGGGCTGATCAACCTCTATGTCACGCCTGCATGTCGTTATTCATCTATATGAAGGCTTATAATGGCAATAGACCCAATATAGTTGGAAACAGACTGCTATATTTAACAGGGAGCAATGCATAACGGTCACCAGTGGGGCCCTCCTCAGTTATTTTCTGCTATTAACACTGTTATAGAACTTCCAGAGACACCAGATGGGTATATAAAGACCTGATGCCACCAACAACAAGACATGATGGATCACAGGGCTCTGGCGCTAGCAAAGGTCAGTCTGTGGCAGTGCGTGGCAGTGCGGTGGTGGAGTTAATAAGGCTGACCACCACGCTTGTCTTCTGTGTTTTTTGTCTAACCTCATGGCCTGGTGTGATGGTACATGCTGTATAACATATATATATATATATATATATATATATTGTATGTGGTGTGGTGGACTGGAGTATGGTCAGGGAAGTGAGTCAAATTCACACTGTTCACACTGTCACTGACTTGACCTCACTCAGACCTGCTGTTTGCTGTCATCATCTTTGATATTGCCATATTCACAGCCTGCGTGACACAGGTTTCCACTGCCCACTTGCCAGCATCTTGGTACCATCCAGGGGCAGACCGGGTACTTCAAGTGGCCCTGGATAAAAAAAAATAAGTGGTCCCATGTTGTAGAGGGGCAATACAATTAGGCGGGGTCAGCAATACCATAATACAAAATACCATCTGATCAAAACCATATACAACAGTGCAGCACAATACATTGCCCAAAAAGCTGTCCATCTCTGGTGGCTATTAATAGCTGCCATTTTCTGTCCTCTTCCTCCAGTTGTCTCTTATTAAGATATGGAGCAGGGGGCTGAGGAGGGGAGATGCGGGCCACAGCTGTTGAATTCAGGGGAACATGTGCAGTTGCTTGCTGGGTATATGAGTATCTCATTCTCACAAGTTAATTGCCACTGAGAATTCATTATGTCTTGGGCCAGAGGCAGAGCGGAGGGCTTGGGGGGCCCCCTGGGCATTGGCCCACCGGGAAATTTTCCTGTAAGGTCTATAGCCAATCCATCCCTGGTAACATCTGTGGGAAGAGCAAGGGTATGGCCACACTTGGCAGTTCTGCTGCAGATATTTGCCAGGAGAAAAACCCACAGAATACCTGGCCTAAAGTGGCAGCAGCAAATCTTGCTCAGTGTCCTTTGGCTTTTTGAGTGGTCTTGCCACCGATTGCACTCCTTGCGTGGCACAGGGTAACATCCTTGATGGAAATTCAAAGTATGGCAATGTCATTTAAAATCTGCACCTAATGTCAAGTTATCTGCAGATTTGATTGAGTAAATGTTCTGCAGTGTGAAGGAGATTTTTTTTAAATCTCATCTATCTTCCTGCTAACACAAATGCTTTGGATTTGACTTGTGGTGCAGATTTTAAATCCACGGCATTTTATTTTCTGATGCAGATGTCTACCAGTGCAATGCCTTTCTTACTTGTGCATTTGATCAGCCTACTGAAAAGGTCTCACTTATCAATGCATGTTTGCATTGGCCCCCGTACCAGCAATGTTACCTAATTGTATTGACCCTACTTTCTGCCACTTTGGAACCTCCAGCTGTCCTTGGTTTTCATGGTCGCACATTACAAACGAATCCTTTGTAGTCTGGTAATGCCATATATTGCCTCCTTCCATCTTATCCTACTGTCTGTAAGTAAGCAAAATGAGAGGAAAGATGATGTGGGTGACAAACGATTGCAGGATCGTAATGCAGGATCATAAAGAACATAGTTCTGCAGATTCCAAACGGTATAAGGTACTTTAATCAAACCTTTACAAAGTTGCTTCGTTGCGCAACGTTGAGGAACAGATCTTTATTTATTTTCAATGTGGCCAGAAGAGATGCGGACCGTGTGCACACAGTGTGCTGTCCGCATCTGCATTTCCGGTACGTGTCCTCGATCTTCCGGTCTGCGGCTCCCGAAAAAAAATAGAACTTGTCCTATTCTTGTCCGCAATAGCGGGCAAGAATAGGTATTTCTATAGGATCCGCAAAACACAAGGGACGTGTGAATGGACCCTCAATTGTAGATTCATTGGATCAAGAAACAGTTGCATTTTTCTTTAGCCCCATAAAGGGAATAGGTCCCCACGTACCTGCATATCAATCCAATTGAATTGTTAGATGTGCACTGATCTCCTGAGTAAAATGCCCTTCCTCCGTTCCCAGTTGGTTCTGATATAAAATTTTTGTTTTTCAGTGTCACCATTGCACCTTGTTGCCAGGGTCATTATTGCAGCCTCGGGATCGGCACACAAGCAATCCCAGAGGCGGACCTGCAGATGCAAGAGTACAGGGCCAGGCAAGATGACA
This sequence comes from Bufotes viridis, assembly GCA_033119425.1. Lineage (NCBI taxonomy): Eukaryota > Metazoa > Chordata > Amphibia > Anura > Bufonidae > Bufotes > Bufotes viridis. Next base: position 103,258,329 of record CM065590.1, read on the forward strand.
TCACCAATGCCTGGCTCTGCCACTCATGCAGCAATAAGTAACTTGGTTTTTGGTGCAATGAGGTGCAACAGTGACGCCCTCATTGAACCAAGTAGTTCATTTGCATATGAGAAAAACAAGAATTTTTCCAGAATGCAGACGCCAATTGGTATCGGAGAAAGAATGTTTTACTCAGGAGACCAGCACATATTTAACTATTTTCGTTTTTGCATTTTCTTTTTTTGCCCCACGCCTTTCAAGACCCATAACTTTTTTACTGTTTTGTTCACATAGCCTTGTAAGAGCTTATTTTTTACTGGGCAATTGTGTTTTTTAATGGCACCATTTAACTCACTACATCTTCTATTGAAATTTGAGAAATAAAATTCTTTGTGGTGTGAAATAAAAAAAACGCATTTTACCTATGGTCTTTTGGGGTTTTCTTTTTATGGAGTTTACTATACGCTAAAAATGACATGACATGCTTATTCTGTGGGTTACACCTGTTTCACACTGTCGTTACTCGTTCCGTGTGCTGCCGGAACGAAGAGGTTTTTGTCCGGCCACCCTTCTGCATATTTGCGGACTTCCGGCAGCTCACGGATGTACACTGTAGTTACAGATCCGGCAGGCTGTTCCCCTGCTGGAACAGCCTGCCAGAACGAGTAATGCCAGTGTGAAAGTAGCCTAAATATGATTACTGCAATTCCAAACATATAGTTTTATTTTGTTTTACTACTTTTAAAAAATACTAATTTTCTGGTGGGCGATGCACTTTTCTTTTTCGTTTGGACATTTTTGTATGTGGTGATACATATTATATGTATTTTTTATTGTATATGTAAAATTGAAAAAGGGGATTGATTTAAATTTTTTTGTTTTTGTCTTTTTTAAATAAGTTTTTATTTTTTTACTGTGATTTTCAGTCCCTTTAGGGGACCTGAATATGTGATCTTCTGAATTCTTGTACCATAGACTGGAAAAACAGTACTATTGCAGTTTATGGAATTTTTACAGGCTGCCTGACACGTCATGCCACAGGTACAGGCAGGTCACTATGACAGGCCTGGGAGCATTGACAAAGCCTTAGGCTGTCATAGCAACCAATTAAAGTGCCACTATTTTGTCACAGGGGCTCCAATCAGAAGGAAAAGGGAGCTTCCTTTCTCTGTCTAACTACTCAGATGCCAAGGTTACTATTGACTATAGCATCTGAGGGGTTAAATGACTAGGATCAAAGTTATCACTGATCCTGATCATTGCGACCAGTTGCCGGATGCATTTCACACCTTTAACGTCTGGCTGACAGCATTGATCACTAACTGATAAATTGGTCTGACCAATGGAATCTCTCCATCATGAGAATTAGGGTCCTGGAGTTCACTGTATGAATGGAGCAGTGCATTCAATTTCATGGGTCTGCCAAGTACATCCCTCAGCTATGTCCATCAGTACCATAAAAGTGGATTGAGCAGTGGTCATGCATGCACATCATCACTCCATTCACACAGGAGACTCTGGGGCCCATCATTTTATGATCTGTGGAGGCCCCAGCAGTGAATGAATAAACTCAATTGAGAATAAGAGTATGACCGCACAGCACGGTATTGATCCAGTCGGGTTGCGGCCGTGCTGCGGTCAAGAACCGCATAGCCAATTAGTCTGCAGATGCCTTTCATCTAAGTAATGAAGACCGCACTGTATAGTCGGTCTTCATTGTTAAGGGCTGTGCGGTATCCGAGTTGCTGTTCAGCCATTAACAATGAAGACTGACTATACAGTGTGGTCTTCATTAGTTAGATGGAAGGCAGCTGCGGACTAATTGGCCAGATGATTCTTCCTGACCGGATCACGACCGTGCGCTGTGGTCGTACCATAATATTTTACATTATGAAAATGTAATGTAATCTGCAGACAAAATATTGTAGAACAGGAGGAGCTGAGCAGATTGACACATAGTTTTATAGAGGAAGAGTCACTAAAAAGTATTATTTATTCATGTAATTCCTGTTTACTCTGGGCTTTGAAGTCACAGAGGTGGTCCTATCAGTGATTGACAGTCACTGATAGGACCTTCCCTCTATGACTGTGTATACAGAGAGCTGTCAGTCACTGATAGGACCTTCCCTTTATGACTGTGTATACAGAGAGAGCTGTCAGTCACTGATAGGACCTTCCCTCTATGACAGTGTATACAGAGAGAGCTGTCAGTCACTGATAGGACCTTCCCTCTATGACTGTGTACATAGAGATAGCTGCCAGTCACTGATAGGATCTTCCCTCTATGACTGTGTATACAGAGAGACCTGTCAGTCACTGATAGGACCTTCCCTCTATGACAGTGTATACAGAGAGAGCTGTCAGTCACTGATAGGACCTTCCCTCTATGACTGTGTACACAGAGAGACCTGTCAGTCACTGATAGGACCTTCACTCTATGACTGTGTATACAGAGATAGCTGTCAGTAACTGATAGGACCTTCCCTCTATGACTGTGTATACAGAGATATCTGTCAGTCACTGATAGGACCTTCCCTCTATGACTGTGTATACAGAGAGAGCTGTCAGTCACTGATGGACCTTCCGTCTATGACTGTGTATACAGAGATATCTGTCAGTAACTGATAGGACCTTCCTCTATGACTGTGTAAACAGAGAGAGCTGTCAGTAACTGATAGGACCTTCCCTCTATGACAGTGTATACAGAGAGAGCTGTCAGTCACTGATATGACCTTCCCTCTATGACTGTGTATACAGAGATAGCTGTCAGTCACTGATAGGACCTTCCCTCTATGACTGTGTATACAGAGATAGCTGTCAGTCACTGATAGGACCTTCCCTCTATGACTGTGTATACAGAGAGAGCTGTCAGTCACTGATAGGACCTTCCCTCTATGACTGTGTATACAGAGATAGCTGTCAGTCACTGATAGGACCTTCCCTCTATGACTGTGTATACAGAGAGAGATGTCAGTCACTGATAGGACCTTCCCTCTATGACTGTGTATAGAGAGAGTGCTGTCAGTCACTGATAGGACCTTCACTCTTTGACTGTGTATACAGAAAGAGCTGTCAGTCACTGATAGGACCTTCCCTTATGACTGTGTACATAGAGATAGCTGCCAGTCACTGATAGGATCTTCCCTCTATGACTGTGTATACAGATATAGCTGTCAGTAACTGATAGGACCTTCCCTCTATGACTGTGTATACAGAGATATCTGTCAGTCACTGATAGGATCTTCCCTCTATGACAATGTATACAGATAGAGCTGTCAGTCACTGATAGGACCTTTCCTCTATGACTGTCTATACAGAGAGAGCTGTCAGTCACTGATAGGACCTTCCCTCTATGACTGTGTATACAGAGAGAGCTGTCAGTCACTGATAGGACCTTCCCTCTATGACTGTGTATACAGAGAAAGCTGTCAGTCACTGATAGGACCTTCCCTCTATGACTATGTATACAGAGATAGCTGTCAGTCACTGATAGGACCTTCCCTCTATGACTGTGTATACAGAGAGAGCTGTCAGTCACTGATAGGACCTTCCTCTATGACTGTGTATACAGAGAAGCTGTCAGTCACTGATAGGACCTTCCCTCTATGACTGTGTATACAGAGAAGCTGTCAGTCACTGATAGGACCTTCCCTCTATGACTGTGTATACAGAGAGAGCTGTCAGTCACTGATAGGACCTTCCCACTATGACTGTGTATACAGAGACAGCTGTCAGTCACTGATAGGACCTTCCCTCTATGACTGTGTATACAGAGAGAGCTGTCAGTCACTGATAGGACCTTCCCTCTATGACTGTGTATAGAGAGAGTGCTGTCAGTCACTGATAGGACCTTCACTCTATGACTGTTTATACAGAGAGAGCTGTCAGTCACTGATAGGACCTTCCCTCTATGACTGTGTATACAGAGAGAGCTGTCAGTCACTGATAGGACCTTCCCTCTATGACTGTGTATACAGACAGAGCTGTCAGTCACTGATAGGACCTTCCCTCTATGACTGTGTATACAGAGAGAGCTGTCAGTCACTGATAGGACCTTCCCTCTATGACTGTGTATACAGAGAGCTGTCAGTCACTGATAGGACCTTCCCTCTATGACTGTGTATACAGAGATAGCTGTCAGTCACTGATGGGACCTTCCCTCTATGACTGTGTATAGAGATATAGCTGTCAGTCACTGATAGGACCTTCCCTTTATGATTGTGTATACAGAGAGAGCTGTCAGTCACTGATAGGACCTTCCCCCTATGGATGTGTATATAGAGATAGCTGTCAATCACTGATAGGACCTTCCCTCTATGACTGTGTATACAGAGAGAGCTGTCAGTCACTGATAGGACCTTCCCTCTATGATTGTGTATAGATAGCTGTCAGTCACTGATAGGACCTTCCCTCTATGACTGTGTATACAGAGAGAGCTGTCAGTCACTGATAGGACCTTCCCTCTATGACTGTGTATACAGAATAGCTGTCAGTCACTGATAGGACCTTCCCTATATGACTGTGTATACAGAGAGAGCTGTCAGTCACTGATAGGATCTTCCCTCTATGACTGTGTATATAGAGATAGCTGTCAATCACTGATAGGACCTTCCCTCTGTGACTGTGTATACAGAGAGAGCTGTCAGTCACTGATAGGACCTTCCCTCTATGACTGTGTATACAGAGATAGCTGTCAGTCACTGATAGGACCTTCCCTCTATGACTGTGTATAGAGATATAGCTGTCAATCACTGATAGGACCTTCCCTCTGTGACTGTGTATACAGAGAGAGCTGTCAGTCACTGATAGGACCTTCCCTGTATGACTGTGTATACAGAGAGAGCTGTCAGTCACTGATAGGACCTTCCCTCTATGACTGTGTATACAGAGAGAGCTGTCAGTCACCTATAGGACCTTCCCTCTATGACTGTGTATACAGAGAGAGCTGTCAGTCACTGATAGGCCCATCCCTCTATGACTGTATACAGAGAGAGCTGTCAGTCACTGATAGGACCTTCCCTCTATGACTGTGTATATAGAGATAGCTGTCAGTCACTGATAGGACTTTCCCTCTATGACTGTGTATACAGAGATAGCCGTTAGTCATTGATAGGACCTTCCCTCTATGACTGTGTATACAGAGAGAGCTGTCAGTCACTGATAGGAGCTTCCCTCTATGACTGTGTATACAGAGAGAGCTGTCAGTCACTGATAGGCCCTTCCCTCTATGACTGTGTATACAGAGAGAGCTGTCAGTCACTGATAGGACCTTCCCTCTATGACTGTGTATACAGAGATAGCTGTCAGTCACTGATAGGATTTTCCCTCTATGACTGTGTATACAGAGAGAGCTGTCAGTCACTGATAGGACCTTCCCTCTATGACTGTGTATACAGAGAGAGCTGTCAATCACTGATAGGACCTTCCCTCTATGACTATGTATACAGAGAGAGCTGTCAGTCACTGATAGGACCTTCCCTCTATGACTGTGTATACAGAGAGAGCTGTCAGTCACTGATAGGACCTTCCCTCTATGACTATGTATACAGAGAGAGCTGTCAGTCACTGATAGGACCTTCCCTCTATGACTGTGTATACAGAGAGAGCTGTCAATCACTGATAGGACCTTCCCTCTATGACTATGTATACAGAGACAGCTGTCAGTCACTGATAGGAGCACCTCCTTTACTTCAAAGGCAAGAATAAACAGGAATTTACATGAATAAATAATATGTTTTAGTGTATCTTTTCCTATAAAACTATATATCAGTCTGCTCAGCTCCTCCTGCTCTATAACATGCTGTCTTCAGATTGTACTGTATTTTGACGGGATAAGTTCTCTTTGAACATTTTTATTAATATTTGTTTTCTTCAAGATATATTTGCTTCAGCTCTGTGTAGACCATACGTGCATTTCCACTAGTTAGCTTCAGCAGATACAAATAAATGAATTCCTTCCTATCTCAGAGTAAATACATAGGATAAAAAGCACAAGTATGATTTGACTCCCGAATATTCCAATCGAGAATACTGCGAGTTCTGTATGTCTTACTTTGGCAGCATGTCTATACTAAAATGGGTTCATTTATAGTGAAGGATCTGTATTTACGCTTAGTCTCAAATTAATGCAGGAAAGGAAGTGTTGGAATGCCAGTATTGCAATGGAAAGACCAAGTCTGAATGAATAGAGAAAGCCTGTGAAACAGGGAAAACTGACCAGCTTTACCAAAGGAAATGCCTTCAGATTAAACCTTCATTTTCCCGTCTTCAGTCCCTATGTCACGTTCAATACAAATATACAGATGCAATCATTATGAGTTCTGCTCTGGGACAGAAAGACACAGAAATATGGACCTACTCAGTAACTATATCAGTACCACAGAAATTATGGGGCACATTTATTAAGACCGGTGTTTTAGACACCGGTCTTAATAAGCCCCTGCACTGGTGGTGCGTTACCGGAGATATGAAGAGGAGCGGACCTATACATATCTTCGGTGCATCCACCCCTGTCTTTAAATCTACACCAGTTTTATTGCTGTCTTACATTTAGACAATTTTCTACGCCTAAACCAGGCGAGGAAAATGATAAATGAGACGGGCCTTTTTTTAGACCTGGGATGAGTGGGGAAGAACATGGCGTGTGACAGACTCTGCACCAGATATATGCCACAAAAGTGGCATATATCTGTTCATAAATGACCCCCTACATTACTCATGTTTTTGTTGGGATGCAAAAGGTACAACCACACCGCGCAGTCGCGTGGAGCTCTGCATTCCAATTCCGTGTGGCTGTATGGGACGCAGGGGGTTATAATTAAACTAATGAGACCGCACTTCTTAGTGGGTATGTATTGTTAATGGCCATGCGGCACCTTCAATACCGGGTGGCCATTACCAATACAGACTTACAATGCGGTCCCATTAGTCTAATTAGAGCCCACTGTGACCTGTATGGCCTAATCACAAGTGCCAAACGACCTTGCCATGTGGTCATGCCCAAAGTTTCAAAGAACCTTTGTTTCTGGCCCAGACATTGATGCACCATGATTTTGGAGCCTCAACATGTTTCAGAAACCTTTAAGGCATATTAACAAGTCGCGTTTTTGATGAGTTTATGCCACTGTTCCCTCTAAGCCGTGCACATGGGAAATGATAGAGTTACAAACTCCAAATTCTGAAAACAGGCTGAACTGTTGGGCCCCATTCACGCAGAGGATTTTGCCAAAATTTGCTGCATATAAACCGTAGATTTTTCTGCCTCGGTTGCTCAGTGTGAATCCTGCAGACCCATTTGTGGTTTAGCTCCCTTAAAAGGAGCTAAAGCGCAAGTAGACATTCAACTCGGGTTCCAGTGATGTTCATTTGGACAAGACACCAAGACAGATCATGTCCTTTCTTATCGCAATGATAGCTACAAACCCTGGCCAAATGAAATGCAGTTCGGCTTCCCATTGGAAACAATGGTAGATAACCTGCAACAGTTTTTTGGTATGTGATCCACACCAAATTCCGACTGTGTGAATGGGGCCTTATTGGGCTTTTTGATCCTCATCAGAGTGTTCCTTTTTAGAGCGCACAGATTAGAGGACACACTGGTTTTACAGTGTTTTTACTGGAAGTGGAGGAGTTGCCATTAGCAGTAGTAGATTACCAAAGGTAAAAGTTTTTCTGGTGACCAATGGATGAAGATAGCTTTATTTCATGTGATATCAAATAAAAAACAGGTTTGACAGAACAGACCTGTATGAGAATACACAAAAGCAAACACCTCCCAAATGTTTTCCTGTCGTGTGTTATAAAGTAAGAGGTGTATGAGGATGTGTCTGGGTTAAGTTTGCATGTCCTTGTGGTACGTGTGGTCGTAGCTGAGTATGTATAACAGGGGCGTAGCTAACGGCTCATGGGCCCTGGTGCAAGAGTTCAGCTTGTGCCCCCCTTCCCACAGTGCTTTGTGTGTCTTCTTATGCGGCACAAGGGTCTTTGGTGCCCCCTCAGGCTCCTGGGCCTGGTCTCTGCACCCCCTATAGCTACGCCCATGATGTATAGTTAACTATAGTTACACCTGGTCAAGTATAATTCTATGTAATAACTTGATTGCATCAGAAAAGTAATCCTATGGTTGGAGTAATGGTTCTGTTGCTTTTCTGCATTTTAAATAAGTCAATTTATCCCAAATAAGATGGAATTTCATTAAGTTTTCCTCGTATCCAACTTTTTTTAAAAAGACTTCAGCCTGTTTATTTCGTTCAACCACTACACAGTTGTAGGAGTCTCTGTGTCTTTCCAAAAGTCTAGCTATAAATCCCCTTTCAGATGAGCAATGTTAAAGGGGTTGTCCTATGAAAAATATTCTACGGTTTTCAAACCAGCACCTGTATCTGAATACTTTTGTAATTGCATATAATTAAAAATTTTGCATAGTCACTGAGCTTTTCAATAAAATGTATCTGTATAGGGCCACATGCTGTGTTTTTTTCTTATTTCTTTGACCTGCTCACTGAGATGGCCGCACATGCTCAGTTTCATCTGTCACCTGCCTCCTGAGCTGTGATAGGGAGAGCTGAGACACACCCCTGAGCTGCAGAATAAAGACCCTCCCCTTGGGCTGTCAGCATGATATCAGTCTGGCAGAACAATGAATGGAGAGATCTCTGGATTTACATGAGATACATGGTTGATTCAAGCTTTGTTAGAAAAAGATTGTCATGTACTATATGATATCTGATTTTCATTTTTTACATTAGTCAAGGGATACCCCTTTAAACGTACATGTTCGGCATGGTAAACACAGACAAGTCTTTAAATGGACCGTTCACAGATAGTGCCCATGTGATGTCCTTTTTATCACTTACTCATTCACTTGAGTTGGATGAGTCTTGCACAAAAATTGGACCTGGATGGCGATTGTTCTAAACTGCATGTGAATTGGTCCATTGACTATAACGGGTCAGGGACCTGCACCTGGATAGCACCCATATGTGAACATCATCTTTCTGAAGGATGATATGAGATATCCAGATTAAAGAGGTTGTCTCACTGCAGCTAATTCCATTTATCCTGCAGACAAAGTTAACACAAGGCACTTACTAATGTATTGTTATTATCCATATTGCCTCCTTTGCTGGCTTCATTCATGTTTCCATCACAATATACACTGCTCATACGACCACCCCTACAGTGCAGATTTCAGGCGGTTGGGATAGGTTATACTGCGCATGCGCTCCTATGCACTCTCCCGGGCACCTGAGAGGCTGGTGCTTTTTACTATAATGTGCAAGCACGACCATCACTGCTGGATTGCAGGGTGGTTGTAACTATGAAAACGAGCAGTGTATAATGTGATGGAAAAATGAATCAAACCAGCAAAGGAAGCAATATGGATAAAATACATTAGTAAGAGCCTTCTATTAACTTTCTCTACATAATAAATGCCATTTGCTGAAGTGAGACAACCTCTTTAAGCAAAAGTAGTTCTGGGGTGGGAGTTGGTGGCAGTGATTTATGTTTCCAAGTAGAGAATAAAGAGTAACTGCACTTTGTAAAAACATTTGATAATTCATAATGTAATATATCATGGGTAAAATATAGACTTTTTATCTTTTGGATGCATTTGAGTGCTGCGTCTCCCCTTTTTTGGCAGTTATGGATTATTTTTACCATAAGAGTTTTTAGTTGACTTTAACAAGAGCACCCATTAGGAGAACATGCTCCTAGATTTCACATTGGTACCCTATGATTGTGTCATTCAGAGTGCTAAGACCAGTCGCATAACTAGAAATGACTGGGCCCCAAAGCAAATTTTTGAATGCACCCGTCCCCGGAAACTTTTTTGCAACCCCTTCCCTCCGTTTTTGGCTAGTCAAGATCACTCTCTCAGACCAGGCCCAGTAACTACTCTGTTTATTTCTGTCAGTTTTACTGTATATATCGTCACTGTATAAAGACTCTTGCACACAAACTTATTTTCTTTCCGTGTCTGTTCCATTTTTTTTTGCGGATTGTATACGAAACCATTCATTTCAACGGGTCCGCAAAAAAAAAACTGAAGATACTCCGTGTGCATTCCATTTCTGTATTTTCGTTCCACAAAAAAATAAAACATGTCCTATTATTGTCCGCATTACGGACAAGGATAGTACTGTTCTATCAGGAGCCAGCTGTTCAGTTCTGCAAAATACGGAATGTACACGGACGTCATCTGTATTTTTTGCGGATCCATTCAAAATACATAAGGTCGTGTGCAAGACGCCCTTATACTGTTAAGGGGGCCTTGACAATAAAATTTTTAGTCCCTATCCTGCGTGGGCCACCTCTGAGTTTGGGCCCCAAAGCAGCCGCTTCCCCTGCTTCCCCTAAAGCTATGCCCCTGGCCAAGACCCATACTGGTCACTGAAACGCAGAGGTAGAAGCTCTCAGCTTTGTGCTGTCTATCTTTGCTGCTGAACAAGGGCTGATGATAGCCTCAGTAGAAAGCCTAGGAGGCCGTCTTCAGTTCTATCTTCAGCAGTGAGGAGGGACAGTGCTCAGCTGAGCATCTCTAACTCCTTAGAGCGATCGGCCAGGGTCTAAGCATTCACTCCTCCACCAATCAAAAGCTTTCATATATCACTATGACATATCAAAAGCTTTTAAAGGAGTTGTGCCCCTATTTATAATGATGACCTATCCTCAGCACAGGCTCCCTTTTATTCCATTACACCAGGCTTGCAGCATCCCCTCATCTGTAGGTACTGAAATGTTTACATCATGGTGGAGACTTGCTCCACACTGAGAGAAGACAGAGGAGTAGTGTTGAGCGGAGAATAGCGAATTTATTTAGCGAATATCGGCACTTAGCTAATTTGCTAATATTTCGAATATAGCACTATAAATTTGCTATTTCGAGCTATTTCCTGAGGATTCCTGGCTTCCTGGCTGCTCCAGTCAGTGCCCGTTGACGCTTCTGCCGACTTCCGTGCTCATGGAATGTCCCCATCACCATGGGAACGTCTCCATACTAAAATGTACTGTCGGATTTGAGAATTACGTTGAAATCGCAATGCGACTAATATAACTTGAATCAATCGCATTGCGATTTCAACTTACACCTGGTTTACTATGGTTGGCTTGGTAGAATTAGCGAATATGACAAATGTATTCGTCATATTCCTCAAAACGAAGATAACAAAGTATTCTCCATCTTCGTTTTAGCAACCATCTTACATATTAGGCACTGAGGCAGGCTAGAATTAATGAATATGGAATGTAGCAGTGCTAAGTTGAAATCGCAATGTGATTACTTCAAGTTATATTAATCGCACTGCGATTACAACTTAACACTGCTATATTCTATATTCATTAATATTTGTTAATTCTAGCAAGCTGACCCATTATAAACCCAGCTCTAAGTTGAAATCGCAATGCGATTAATATAACTTTAATTAATCGCATTACGATTTCAACTTAGACCTGGTTTACTATGGTTGGCTTGGTAGAATTAGCGAATATGATGAATGTATTCATCATATTCCTCAAAACGAACATAACGAAGTATTCTCCATCTTCATTTTAGCTACCTATTCGTCAACTTCGCTAATTCTAGCAATCAAATAGGAAGGTTGACTATAGAGACAGCTGTGTTTAATTCGCTATGCGATTATATTACTTTGCTTTTTTTTTAAATAAATAGAATAATTATAATACTTGATAATTATTATATTTATTCAATTTATAAAAAAAAATAATGATAATAATATAATCGCATAGCGAATTAAACACAGTTGTCTCTATAGTCAACCTTCCTATTTGATTGCTAGAATTAGCGAAGTTGACGAATAGGTAACTAAAACGAAGATGGAGAATACTTCGTTATCTTCGTTTTGAGGAATATGACGAATACATTCGTCATATTCGTCATCTTCGCTAATTCTAGATATCAAACCAATAGGAAAGTAGCCTTAAGTTAAAATCGCAATACGCGATTATTTAAATCGCATATTAATCGCGATAACTAGAATAATGACGAATTTTCGATTTCGACGAATATGAAACGAATATTCTATCGAATATTCATGAATTTCGTTGAAATCGAATATGGCACCTGCCGCTCATCACTACAGAGGAGCATTGCCAAGGCTAAAAATGGGCCACTTTACAGCTATTTTTCTAACAAAAATGCATGATTTTAGTAATTAAAAGATATTACAAAAATGGTCAGTATCACATTACACAAATAAAAATAGAATGGCAATGACACTTTAATGGCCGCGTAGCACCTTCAATACCACACAGCCATTAACAATGAAGGCCAGCTATACAGTGCAATCTTCATTAGTTAAATAAGTTCTAAATAAAGCCATCACACAGCCGTTTTTATACTGTCGTGTGAATGTAGCCTTAACAAGATGGCACTAAAGAAACCTTCACATGGTAAAGATTTTTTGCTCTGTAGTTCGCACATTTCAGTATTAGCCTATTGAATGCTATATTTTCCTATACATTACAGAACATAAGATGCGTTCCTTCTTCTGTATGGCTTCATGACACTGACCCTCAAGAAACGTGCCTGCTCATCCATTATCAGTATGAGTTTAGTGTTCCCACTCCAAAGTAAAATGTTTTGTAGGGACTTGTAGGCACCTTTTTCAGAATACAAGACCTGTTTGCAGTTTAGTGATGACTGCTTCTTCATATCAGAAGTGCTCCTTTGAGAGGAAAGGTAATGTCTCTATTAGCTCAACTTCAATGGAACCGTAAGCATAGATGTATCCAGACAAATTTTACTCAACATCAACATATTGGGGCGAATTAATCAAAACTGGTTTATAGGAAAACTGGCTTAGTTGCCCATAGCCACCAGTCAGATTCCACCTACGGATTTTCTAAAGGAGCTTTGAAAAGTAAAAGTGATTGGTTGCTTTAGACAACTAAGCCAGTTTTCCTTTGCACTAGTTTTGATAAATCACCCCCATTGTTTCCTGTTTAATGACAGCTGATCCTTAAAGGGGTTTTTCAGGTCTTTAAAATTGATGACTTATCCTTAGGTTAGGCCATTAATATTATGGCAGTGGATGGCTGAGACTCAGCACCCCATCAATCAGCTGTGCGAAAGGGCCATGTAACCCACCATCATCATCATCAATATTACCCCAGTACCACTGTGTATAACAATGCAGAAGATACTTAGGGCCAGCAGAAAGATAGTTAACAATAATTACTATAATGGAAAGATATGGATTTTTTTATACCATTTTGGGTCATAAGTGACTCCATGCTTGGTCTGCTGTGTATTCTGTATTATAGGTTGTCTATTTAAGAAAATACCCAAACAGTACTGTTGCCCTCATGATAAATAGCTGCTGTATATACCACCACTTCTCCAAGCCATTCAGAGATGAGCGAATTATGGAAAAATTCAATTCGGCTGCTTCGCTGAATTGTAGAAAAAGATTCTCTTAAAGCGCAATTTTTTTGTAAGTAGCGGGTGCAATGACAGGGAGCTGCGATAGCGCCGCCCCCCATCATTGTACCTCTCAGATTCCAAATTCATACATAATCGTGCCATCTGAGTGTAAAAACAGTGTAAAATTAAATCAAACTTATCGCCTCCATTTGCTAGAGACGGGTCGGCTGCCGCCATCTTGCTTGAAGATCTGGCGCAAAATCTCATGCAATTAAAGATTACATCATCACGCCAGCCAGTGTGGTGATGTCATACATCACCATTGTTTTTTACACTATTTCAGGTTAAATCGATTCGCTAACATGAAGCACGATTGAATTTATCCTGAAATTTGGATCAAATTCCCCTTCGTGGGATTCGATTTTCTCATCTCTACTTCTTGCTAAGTCTACTTTCACACTAGCGTTTTAGTTTTCCGGTATTGAGTTCTGTCATAGGGGCTCAATACCGGAAAAAAACGCTTCAGTTTTGTCCCCATTCATTGTCAATAGGGACAAAACTGAACTTAACAGAACGTAATGCTCCAAAATGCATTACGTTCCGTTTAGCTGCTTTCCCAGACCAGAGAGCAAACCGAAACATGTTGTAGTTTTCTTTCCGTCCTGGGATGCGGAGCAAGACAGCTCTGGCATGACCCTCAATGCAAGTCAATGGGGACGGATCCATTTTCTCTGACACAATCTGGCACAATAGAAAAAGGATCTGTCCTCCATTGACTTTCAATGGAGTTCATGACGGATCCATCTTGGCAATCTTAAAGATAATACAATCGGATCCGTTCATAATGGATGCAGTTGGTTGTATTATCAGTAACGGAAGCGTTTTTGCTGAACCCTGCAGGATCCAGTAAAAACGCTAGTGTGGAGCCTAAAATGGACATTTACTTGCCAGTGAGATGCAGTCTTCTAGAATGGCTCATTACTAATTCAGTACATCAAATATGACTAGATCATGTCCATAGATTTACTGCAAATGAAATGCAAAGCAGATTTTGTTTTCCATTCGTTTTTTTCGTTTCAGCCAATTCTAAAGCATTTGTCACTGATTGTGTATAATTTTATATTTTATTTTACCTGACAAGTGCATGCTGTAACAAGAAAAACATTTTCCTAATTTCATCCAAAAGGATGAGCTATCATGGAGTTAGCTGCAAGTACCTCTAAAGAGCCATTAGCTTTGATGGAATTTGATGTTGTTTGTTCAGTTTACAATATGTACATTAGTAAAGTCAGACTAAACTAGGGGCTTTAACAGGAAAGTGTCATGCCGAGTTATTTTCTGCCACTTAAAACCAGATAGTAACATAACATATATCGTAATTCTAATCTGCTTTTATTTTCTGATTGTTATGGGGGCAGCCATCTCACCTAACAGCATTTAAAGATATTTTTACAGATATTTTACATTTTACAGCAGCCAACATGGGCATGCTGTGTGACTTGTGCAGAGATCATTGTACAAGGAAGGAGTAGGTAAGCTATGCCCATCACCTATTGTGAATGGTGGTGTTACACTGTAGGTGTGAACCCACTGTGTCACTTGAACAGATTTAGCTTGGAATTACTTCCAAGGACATTATCTAAGTGGTATTCTCACTTTAACCCCTATACAGGGATCTGGACTTTACTGCAGAGGAACTACCAGGCTGCTACCTCTCAAAGTGGTCCTGGTTCAAGAGATTGCTGATCGAAAGGGTCAAGAGACACCAATGCGGAACACCGAGGCATCTGGTGAACCATAGTCAGGGACATGCCAAGGTCAGGGCAGGCAGAGTATGTGCAATCTTGAAAACAGTCCAGGTCAGGCAGCGAAGAGTAGGGAGGCTTAAATACCCCGACGGTAGCCAGCCATTGGTTGTCCTATGGTAAGAAAGGCCCAGCTGACAAGAAGCAGACCGCAGCCTGCGTGTTATGAGACAAATCTACTCTATCAGCCAGGCCCTCTGGAAAGGAGGAGAAGGGAGAGGCTGGCAAGTCTGTGCCATAGAACAAGACGACACTGAAGCGAATATACTGAGCAGAGAAGAGGTGCCTATTATTATACTTAGGGGCTGATGCAGAATTTTAGGATTTTTTTTCAAATACAGATAGTGACATGGAAAATTAAAAATTATCACCAAAAATTCTTTAAGGAATATGTGCAACATAAAAAGTTCATATATTCAATAAGTCATTTTCTGAGGACATGTTGACTTTAATAAGCCTTAGCTAAACCTTAATAGTTTGTCCCATTATTAACTGTTAAAATTCTCTTTAGATCCTGCAAAACATAACATTTTTTTAGTTGTAAGGATTTTGAGAAAATGCTCCTATGTTTACATATTGCTGATACATACTTAGGAAGCCTCTTGTCCTAATTGCTGAGAAATTTCACCTCATGTATTGCAAAACAGAAGAAGGTTCTTCTAGTCCCCTGATTCTTATTGGCTGACCTGAATATTCCTGTGTACCCACTGTTAAATCGTTATATATATATATATATATATATATATATATCACAAATCACTATAGTGATCCAAAAGAAATTTCAGTGTGCTACTAAGTTGGGAAGTCGCCATATATAGTTGTTTACTGTGTCTGTTTGAATAGATTTGCATAAGAGGAATGGATGCAGCAGAGTCAACAGTCACAATGCTAACACATTAACTAGATGTGATAATTCACCAAGTGTGACTGTTAACTCTGCTACATGCATACATGAGTATAAATCATGTTTTAGAATTCTAGGACTATGCACTCGGTTGATAAGCCTGAAATGTCGATCACCTCCATGGTGTTCCATGTACATTCTTTAACCCCTTGGCAACATCCACCATACATGTACAACACCACAAATAAGATTTTTATAAGTCTGTTACTTAAAGGGGTTGCCCCCATTGTCTTATAGGTGCAGATCCCAGAGGTATCGAGAAGGGAGCCCCGAAAGTGAAGGAGGGCGCACTGCGCATGCGCAGCTGCCCTCCATTCATTTTCTATGGGGCTGGCGAAAATAGTCGAGTGCTGGCTCGGCTATTTCCGTCGAGCCCATAGAATGAATAGGAGCGTTGGCCGGTCATGCGCGGTGCGCTCCAATTCACTTCTATGGGGAGTCGGTTTGGTGGTGGCCGGACAGGAGTTCTCCAAACCACCACCTTGAGGGGCTCCGTTCTTGATATAGGTGCTGGTCCCAGCAGTGGGACCCGACCTATAAGACAATGGGAGCATATCCTAGCGATATGCCCCCATTGTCTATGATGAGACAACCCCTTTAAAGAAGCACCGCAGAATTATTATTTTTTTGTCTGCCTGCATAGTGCAGGATAAGCCATTATTAAAGAAGCTGTTGTGTATGCCTTGTATAGTATATAAATGTTTTATTTGATGTGCAATTTGTGGGTGGTGGGTTTCCATCTTGTTTCCTTCTTCCCCTCACATATAGTTTTCCTAATGAATCCTACATTTCCTATCATGCTTGGCTTTCCAGAGATAAAGGGCAGAGTCTCATCACACTGCAGTGCCCTGAGTCCTGTGTAAGGGCAGCCATTACAGATCAGTGACAGAGAACTGAGTCTGTCTGCCCTCTCTGCTGTATTATCTCTCTCTTCCTGTCAGCTCTTACATGCAGGAGGATGTGAGACAAGTCTGAAGCTACATCTCATAGAACTACACTGGAGAGTCAGCAACACAGATGGCCTAGACAGGCAGTGTAAGTCAGGAAGTTTATATAACTGCAGATAATCACTGTATGCACTCGCCTATTATATATCAGTACCCCTGGTCCATTAGATAGGGGAGACATTATATCTCTAGCAGAATACAGGGATATATAGAGGGATATAAAGGGTAGGGAGGGCCCTGAGAGCTGCTAGGAGGGATTTGATATTTGATAATGTCATCCAGAGGCGGACTGGTCATAGACCCTACAGGGAATTTTCCCGGTGGGCCGATGTCCATATGGCCACCTGAGCCCTCCTCACTGCCTGGGTACATACTACTGGGAGAACTATGGGGGTCGTTATTACCTGAAGTCCAGGCAGCATGCTGAAGGTAGGACTGGCTTGGTGCTGCGGCCAATAGCTTAACTCCTAAGCCCCCTACATTAGAGACATCTGGAGGAGGAAGAGAGAACAATGGCCACCACAGACTGACAGCTTTGGGGAGGGGGGGATTCTGTGGGATGGTATTCTGTGCTGGACTATGGTATAACTAGTATTGGCCCCTTCTATTTGTGTTTGGACCCACCTACAACATCGGGGCCACTTTAAGGTTTTTTTCAGGGCCACTTCAAGTTCCCAGTCTGCCCCTGATGGTATACTGTAGCTCACATAGAAAGACTGTTGGGAGTCTTATCACTGCTGTCTACATGTGCTGGTGGTCAGACTTGAGATCTGATATCATGACCAGGTTTCCATACTGATAATAAGGTTCAAAATGTATGGATGCAACTGAGCTGGAGTGTAACAAATTACACTACTAGAATACTGGTGGCGAGTTAGCAATACGTCTAAAATCTAAATCTACAATTAAAACTGTAGTGCTGTTTTTTAAACTATTACATTTTTTCTGTGCAGGCTTGTGACCTCTCATAGAGAGGTACAATACGTAAAGGGGTTGTCTTACTACCGCAAATTGCATTTATTATGTAGATAAAGTTAATACAAGGCACTTACTAATGTACTTTGATTGTTCTGACTCCCAGCAGTCCACCTGATCAGCTGTTTGAAGAGGCCACAGTGACGTCACGTTTATCAGTCACATGGCCTAGGCTCAGCTCAGTCCCATTCAAGTGAATGGGACTGAGCTGCAATACTGAGCACTTTCGCTATCCAATGGATGGCATGCTGTTGGGAAGCACCGCCACTGGACAGCCATGGTCTCGTCCAATAGCTGGTCAACAGTTGCAGTAGTCTTCAACTGTGAGACGTGTCTGAGGAGATGAGAAGCTTTTAGCGTGGAAGAACAGCAACTGTGAGAACAGTGGGCCGTAATGCCAAAGACAAATTAATAGCCTGTCTGTTGTTCATATCAATTTAGAAATATGTTTGCCGGTGTTTTGGTGCTGCTGTTGTAGATATCCTGTGTGTCTGTGATGTACTGTATTTGTGGTGTGTTCAGCTCTGTGATGCCTTGCCCTTTTTCTTGTAAATTTAAGTTTATTTAGTTATAGCAAGTATAATCACAATAATAACATCAAGAACTGTATTACATACAGACAGGTTCACAGTCTAAGGTACAGTGCCAACCTTTATAAAGCGTTGCATCGAATCTTTTTAGAAGACGAGAGTCCATAGATTGTTATCTTCTGTTAATATGTCAACAAACTGAGAGTATTCCTTTCCAGAATTAAATCAGAGTCCTTTTTGTGGTCCAATGCTTTGTCCTATCTGTTAAGAGGGTGTGCCAGCATCAATGTGGGCTCTGTGAGAGCTCAGTGCTTATGTAGGTAGGGAGCTAACACTGTCCAAGGGATCTGTGGGAAGACAAAACTGTGGAGCTGACAGTGACATGCTTGAGTATAATTATTGAAGGATAACGACTGCTAAAGGCTGGATTCACATCTGCAGAGGAGGTTCCATTTTGCATTTCAGATTAGTTACAAAAGCAGAACACAATATTAATGCATGCATGACAGAAACACATATCCCATTATATCTATCTGCAATCTTCAACTGCTTCCTTTTTACTTAGCAGATGTGAACTTAGCCAAAGTTATGTTCTCCCGTAGTCATATAGCACCAACTAGAGTGAACTGCAACAGCTGTGCATACTGTGCCTTATCAAAGAGACTAACCATCAAGAGTCATTGTGCCACAATTGTGTGAAAAAGAAAAATAATATCTTATGTTCATCTGTTACAGTCTACGACTCTCTTACATGTAGCCATGGGAGAAGAGATTAGATAGCTAGAACACTTGTATAAAGCAGACATTAGAGACCTTTGACTTCAGTGGGTCCTTGGTCTGCATTTTGCGGTCAAGAATAGGGCATGTTCTATCTTTTCACTGCATGGACATACAGATGCGAAAAGCATCATCCATGTGCTTTCCACATCAGTATACCCGTTCCACAAAAAGATTTCTGCAACATGCAGATCACAGACCCATTGAAGTCAATAGGTCCTCCAAAAAATGCGGATAGCACACGGACTGCATTCGTATTTTGCAGATCTGCAATTTAGATAGGTGTCTTCAGTAGCTTGCTGCCACTTCAAATTGTATTATATTTCAATCTGTAGTCTGAGAATGTAATGGTATGCTGGAATTTGTAGTTCTGAAACAGCTGGCTCACGATGGGTTTAGAGACCACAGATTTAATGTGTATTTCAGAACAGAAAGATAAAGTATTTGTTGAAGATCTGGTTTTCCTTCTGATCTGGGGAATTAAATCTGATTTAAGGCAGAGGCGCATGTTCATATCTTACTTTCTGCATGGCCATGGTTCAACTCCCATGTGTCGTGGCTTCTGAACCATAATGTGAAATGTTATACTAAATGTTGACTTCCTAAATGGAAGCATAATACTTCCCCTTACATCCTTTCTGCCTTCCTGCTTGTCACTTCTCAGATTATGACCTCTGTATGGTAGTTCCTTGCATGCAATATCATATTTCTGTTGTGGTTCCATCAATTTAACCTCTACTACAAGGGTTATTTGCCTTTTGGCTTTATACTAGTGCTGGAACTACAATTCAAAAGAAAAAAGTGGAATCTATAAAGTTATGTTTGTGGGATATCTGTTTCCGTGAATACAAACCAGAGATCTAATATGCAGCTACAAAGTATCATCAGCTGGGCTATATTCACACAACGGTGATGGCAAAACAGTCCATTTTTCACAGCTATTTTTTCACGGATGCCTTTCTGAAAAACAGTCATTAAAAATGGCACCTTTCGAATTGTGTGGGGGCTGTCGGCTGTGGAAATGGAAAAAATAGGACATGTCCTAATTTTTGCTGCCCAGTATTCACAGTCTGTTTAAAAAATGGACATGTGAATACACCGACGGTCAGTGCTCAGAAAATGGCCATGTAAATGCACTCATAGACTGCCATTGCTCAGAAAATGGACATGTGAATACACTGATAGATTGTCAGTGCTCAGAAAATGGAGATGTGAATGCACCGATGGATTGTCAGTGTCAGAAAATGGACATGTGAATAAACTGATAGATTGTCAGTGTCAGAAAATGGACATGTGAATACACCGATGGATTGTCAGTGTCAGAAAATGGACATGTGAATAAACTGATAGATTGTCAGTGTCAGAAAATGGACATGTGAATACACCGATGGATTGTCAGTGTCAGAAAATGGACACATGAATACGCCAATAGACTGCCAGTGTAAGAAAATGGACATGTGAATACACCGATGGATTGTCAGTGTCAGAAAATGGACATGCTAATGCACCCATAGATTGTCAGTGTAAGAAAATGGACATGTGAATAAACTGATAGATTGTCAGTGTCAGAAAATGGACATGTGAATACACCGATGGATTGTCAGTGTAAGAAAATGGACATGTGAATACACTCATAGACTGTCAGTGTAAGAAAATGGACATGTGAATACACTCATAGACTGTCAGTGCTCAGAAAATGGACATGTGAATACGCCAATAGACTGCCAGTGCTCAAAAAATGGACATGTGAATGCACTGATAGATTGTCAGTGTAAGAAAATAGACATGTGAATACACCCATAGACTGTCAGTGTAAGAAAATGGACACGTGAATAAACTGATAGATTGTCAGTGGCAGAAAATAGACATGTGAATGCACCCATAGACTGTCAGTGCTCATAAAATGGACATGTGAAGGCACCCATAGACTGTCAGTTTCAGAAAATGAACATGTGAATGCACCGATGGATTGTCAGTGTCAGAAAATGGACATGTGAATGCACCTATAGAATGTCAGTGTAAGAAAAAGGACATGTGAATACACTCATAGACTGTCAATGCACAGAAAATGGACACATGAATACGTCAATAGACTGCCAGTGCTCAAAAAATGGAGATGTGAATGCACTGATAGATTGTCAGTGTAAGAAAATGGAAATGTGAATGCACTGATAGATTGTCAGTGTGAGAAAATGTGTGTGTATAGAGATGGCTGTCAGTCACTGGTAACATGACCCCATGTAGAACTGAACTCAATAAATGAGATTTAAATGTGTAAATTACAAGTTAACTATATCTGCTCAGCTCCTTCTGCTCTATAACATGTTGCCTACAGATTGTATTTTGTGGTGATAGGTTCTCTTTAAAGAAAACTTTTTGTGCACTTTACTCAAGCCATGTTCCAGACTTGTAGATCTACTCTTGTGACTTGGGACAGTCTTGAGAGCTACAGGACAGTATGTGGCACCAAATTGTGACAGCACTATGGAAATTATGGTATGAAAGTTATAAATGTTTTCCTCAAGTTGACAAAAAGCCCTGTTCTTAGGGTAATTTCACATAAGTTTTTTGAAAATATATATTTTGGTGGCATTTTTCATTGCAGTTCTACATGCAATTTTGCCTAAATATAAAGTGACCATGTGGTGAATTTATCATTCCCCCCATGGCAGTTTTCTGGTGTAAAAAAGCCACAAACACTGTGTTAGTGAGTTCTTTACAGTGCCTTGAAAAAGTATTCATAGCCCTTGAACTTTCTCTCATTTTTTCACATTACACCCACAAACATAAATGTATTTTATTGGAACTTTATGCGATAGACCAACACATGTAGCAACTATGTGTGAAGTGAGAAGAAAATGATACAAGTTGAAAAAAAAAAAAATATTATAAAAAATCTTGAATGTGTGTTGTGCATTTGTATTCAGCCCCCCGAGTCAATACTTTGTAGGACCACCTTTTGCTGCAATTACAGATGCAAGTCTTTTGAAGTATGTCTCTTGCCTATTCTTCTTTGCAAATTAGCTCAAGCTCAGTCAGATTGGATGGAGAGCGTCTGTGAACAGCAATTTCCAAGTCTTGTCACAGATTCTCAATGGGATTTAAGTCTTGGCTTTGACTGGGCCATTCTAACACATGAATATGCTTTTACCTAAACCATTCCATTGTAGCACTAGCTGTATGTTTAGGGTCGTTGACCTGCTTGAAGGTAAACCTCTGCCCCAGTCTCAAGTCTTTTGCAGTCTCTACCAGGTTTTCCTCCAGGATTGCCCTGTATTCAGTTCCATCCATCTTCCCATCAACTCTAACCAGCTTCCCTGTCCCTGCTGAAGAAAAGCATCCCCACAGCATGATGCTGCCACCACCATGTTTCACAGTGGGGATTCTGCGTTCAGGGTGATATGCATTTTTAGTTTTCCGCCACACATGGCATTTTGCATTAAGGCCAAAAAGTTTAACTTTGGTCTCACCTGACCAAAGCATCTTCTTCCACATGTTTTCTGTGTCCCCTACATGACTTGTGGCAAACTGCCACTTGGGACTTCTTATTGCTTGCTTTCAAAGATGGCTTTCTTCTTGCCACTCTTCTGTAAAGACCAGATTTGTGGAGTACACGACTAACAGTTGACCTGTGGATATATTCTTTCACCTTAGCTTTGGATCTCTGCAGCATCTCCAGAGTGCCCATGGGCCTCTTAGCTGCTTCTCTAATTAGTGTTTTCCTTGCCTGTCAGCTTAAGGTGGATGGCCATGTCTTAGTAGGTTTGCAGTTGTGCCATACTCCTTCCATTTTCAGATGATGGATTGAACAGTGCTCTGTTAGACGTTCAGAGCTTAAGGTATTTTTTTATAGCCTAACCCTGCTTTACACTTCTCGACAACTTTATCCCTGACTTTTCTGGTGTGTTTCTTGCTTTTCATGATGCTGTTTGATCGCTAATGTTCTCTAACAAGCCTCTGAAGCCTTCACAGAAAAGCTGTACTTTATACTGTGAATAAATTACACACAGGTGGACTCTATTTAGTACTTAGGTGACTCTGAAGGCAATTGGATTTTATTTAGGGGTATCAGAGTATGGGGGGGGGGGTAAATACAACTGCACACCACACTTTCCAGATTTTTATTTATTAAAAATCTTGAAAACCATGTAACATTTTCTTTTCACTTCACATAAAATCCCAATAAAATACATTTAAGTTTGTGGGTGTACATGAAAAAATGTGGAGAAGTTCAAGAGGTATGAATACTTTTTCAAGGCATTGTAAGTTGAGATATTCGATTCGGAAGGTTCAACGAATTTTTCTAAAAAATTTGTTTGAATCCAAATTTATTTGTGGTAAATCGAGTTAAAGATTTCCTGGCTGCAGAGAGCCTTGCAGTAACATGCATAGGGAGTCTGCTGTGGTAGTGAAACAATACTGTGAGTCAGTATGATATGCAGGTGACAGGCGTTGCACTTAGAATCAGTGCACACTTCACTTATTTGCGCAGTTACGGGGCAAAAACGGACTAAATAACTCAAGTGTGAACTGAACCTTACAGGTCAATGTTAGCATCAAGAAGAAGCGGAGTCCATTTACACTGTCGGCAGCTGATTCCACATAGATGTCTACAGAACCTGTTCTATTAAACGCTTATACAAGTAGAGCTTCCCGACAGAGTGGAGAGGATGTCAGCAGTAAGTTTGTGTTGAGGTCACTGATTATTTTGCCCTTCCTCTGATCCGTCAGAACAATCACCCCCAAAAAAACAATCCTGTCTGTGGAGTATCCGCCTTAACTCTGTCAACATTTGGTCAGTAATCCATCAGTATTGCTAAAGCCAAAAAAAACAGGAGAGGATCCAAAACAGAGATGACACTTGAATGGAATATTTTCATGTCTTCTGTGTTTTGTACCCACTCCTGCTTTTAGCTACCAAATCATAAGTCAATTCTGATGCAAAATAGGGACCATGTCATGCAGGCTTTACAACTGTTACATAGACAGGATCCGTTGTGCGTCTCATTTTTTCTTCCTTCTGACAGATCAGAAGAAGGGTCAAATAAATAATGATGTCAGCCAGGCCAAAAGGCAAAATAGTGGCCCAGTCATGAAGTGGGGAGGGTAGCAACAGCATGAGAAGCCCACAGAGTGGCCTTATGACATAGTGGTGAGGTGGAAGCTGCATGAGGAGACCACGAGGTGGAAGCAGCATCAAGAGGAGGCCACAGAGTGGCAGATTGACAGTGAGGAGGTAGCAGCAGCATCAGGAGACCACAGAGTGACACGATGACAGAGTGTGGAGGTGGCGGCAGCAGCAGCATAAGGAGGGAGCCACAGGGTGGCACTATGACAGTGTGGAGGTGGCGGCAGAATCAGGAGGCCACAGAGTGGCATAAAGACAGAGTGTGGAGGTGTCAGCAGCATCAGCATCAGGAGGAGGCCACAGGGTGGCACACTGACAGTGTGGAGGTGGCAGCAGAAGCAGCATGAGGAGACCACAGAGTGGCACAATGACAGAGTGGGGAGGTGGCAGCAGTAGCAGCATCAGGAGGAGGCCACAGGGTGGCACAATGACAGTGTGGAGCTGGCGGTATAGTGGAGCTGAGCCCACAGCATATAATACTTCTCTGGCTGAGGGAAGCGAATAGGACAAAGACAGGTTGACGACAGGTGAGAGCACAGGGACTGCCAGTCTTCTGTTTATTCGATGACGTGGTTTCGATGGAGAAAGCATTCCAAAAAACTATTTCTCTCCACTGGGACACAAATCCTGTAAAGATTGATGCAAATGCGGTATCAGCTGCTCATCGAGCCAGATACTTCTGGGGGAACCTGCCTGGCATGAACAGACCTCTAGTAGCTACAGACAATGAGAAGAAAAGGCTTCAAGATTGCTTGGAGCCTGGAAGAGTTGCGAAGTTCATCAAGATTCAAACTATAACTACCAGCCCCTGGTCTCTACGTCAGGGAAAACATCATAAGTTCCCAGTCATCATGGATGGGAAGGAGGACATCCTGTGGTGCATTGAGATGGAGAGGGTCAGGGCCGGCGCGTCCTATAAGCCGGCTAATCAGCCGCGTAGAGTGCCCCTTGGGAAGGGGCACCGCCAGTAGCGCCGGCCCCCTCTCATGCTGCAGCTGCCCGAGCTCTCTATATTGAGCCTCTGGCGGCTGCAGCACTGCCTGGGCTGGCGCGTTAATGAGGGCGCACCACCCGTGCGCAGCAAGAGGAGAGGGGCTGACAGGAGGGGAGCGCTGTCATTCCCCAATTGTAGCGTGGCCGAGCCCTGTATGGTCCGCGGGTACAGGGAGCATCTGTCTCCTGTACCTGGCCGGACTGACATGAAGTGCGCACACAGTGTGCACTTCCTGTGAGTCCGCTCGGGTACAGGAAACAAAGCGCCTGTACCTGCATACCATACAGAGCTCGGCCACGCTACACTAGAGGTGGGGGGGGGAGAGCATGACAAGGGGGGAGAGAATGACAAGAGGAACAAAGAGAATGACAAGAGGGGGAGAGAATGACATGGGGGGGAGAAAGAGAATGAAAAGGGGGGGAGAGAATGACAAAATGGAGGAGAGAATGACAAGAAGGAGAGAGAGAATGACAAAAGGAGGAAAGAGAATGACCTGGGGGTGAAGAGAATGACAAGAGGGGGAGAGAGAGAACTGGCGTTAGTTAAAGGGGTTTTGCAGTTTATTTAAACTGATGATCTATCCTCTGGATAGATCATCAGCATCTGATCGGCTGGGGTCCAACACCTGGGACCCCCGCCGATCAGCTGTTTGAGAAGACAGCAGCGCGGGCAGTAGGATAGATCATCAGTTTAAATAAACTGCAGAACCCCTTTAATATGGAAGATCATATGGGTGGGGCATTGTGACATCACATGGGGGGGGAGCAAACTTTTCTTTCTTTTGCCTAGAGCGGCAAAAATCCTTGCACCAGCCCTGGAGATGGTGTTCGGATTTCCCCACACTATATGGACGTCTCAGAAATGAACTGCTGCTCCCAACAGCAGCTCCTGGGAAGGTCATGGAGCGTTACGGTCATCTGGCATCTATTCGCCCTGCTGAAGGATTATTTTGAAAGTGTGTGGAAGCCACACAGACCCCCACGCTGCAGATGTATCATGGAGACAACAGATTTTATAATATGACATTATTATATAAAGAAAAAAAATGAAGCCCCTTCGTCACCCTGCTCCCAAGTGCGATCAGCTACATCATCATCATCGAGTACTGTCTGCATGTCACTGATGTCCTAGTCAACCACCTCTGACCGCTCGTTGCTCGCAACAACAGCTCCCACGCCA
Source organism: Bufotes viridis (assembly GCA_033119425.1). NCBI lineage: Eukaryota > Metazoa > Chordata > Amphibia > Anura > Bufonidae > Bufotes > Bufotes viridis. The sequence continues at coordinate 103,284,931 of CM065590.1, forward strand.
CTCTCCTCATCACTACTTACCCGCCTAGTGGAGCAAAGTACAGAGGCAGGTTGAGGACAGGTGAGGGCACAGGGCCTGCTCCCGGGCCAAGCCAACTAAGGGTTGTGTCTGGCGAACCCACTGACTCTTGGCCGGGGGTGTCTGATGTCACTTGCGATAAAGTCGAAGATCGAGTCAACCATTCAAGAACCGCTGGGTTGCTGGTTACGACACAACCGCTAGCTGACACTGGAAGCTCAGGCCTCTCGAAGTGACCCCTGCTGCCATGCCCCCTTACTCTGCTGCAACCTCTGCCTGCGCCAGAAACATTTATGCCTGCACTCCCCTGTGCAGGGCCTGGCACTCTGTCTGACATACTGTTAGATCAAATTATCAAATGTTAGATCAAATATGTTTTATTTCGCCACTAATACATGGCAGACTGGGTTTTAGAATATATCACTGCACCGCAGAACGGCAATTAGGCCCTAAGTTTTTTCAGCTTTTACACAAAAGGCTTTTCAACAGATAAGTGCAATGCTGAATGGAGAATATATTTTTATTTCGCCACTAATACAAGGCAAACTTGGCTTCCCAATATAGCACTGCACCGCAGAAAGTCAATTAGGCCCAAATTTTGTTCTACTTTTACACAACATGCTTTTCAACAGAGAAGTACAACGCTGGACGGCGAATATATTTTTAGTTCACCACTAATACACGGCAAACTGGGCTCTAGAATATATCACTGTACCGCAGAACATCAATTAGGCCGAAATTTTTTTGTACTTTTACACAAGAGACTTTTCAACAGATACGCTGGTGAATGGCAGAATCTAAGATGGCCGCCGTATTTGTAGTGCTGTGACATCACAAGGCTGGTTGGCTGCTGATTGGCTGCATGCCTGTCAGTATGAGTGATCCCGCCTTCCCAGAGTTCTTTGCGTCATGTCCTCACACGTGTAGCAGACATTTTAGGAAAAAATGAGATTCGTTACCACGAAGCGTGAGGAAATTCTCATTCGATGAGAATCAAATTTTTCCTGAAATTCAAATTCTACTTTGTCAGCTTCGATTAGCTCATCTCTAATTGATTCATTCTGTGGACAAAAAAAAAATTTACAAATACTTCACCTCATAAAAAAGACCTAAATTAGCACTTCATTGCCATTCATGGATATATCTGCACATAAGCACTTTGGGGCAAATTTATCAGAGCAGTTTAAGTAATGAAAGATGAGCGCCGATTTGTTGTTATGGGCAACAAAGATAGTTTTGGTTGTAGACAGTTTTGGACCCCGGTAATATGACACAGGTACAGTTGTATTCTTCTAAGAATTATTTTCAGGTACTCCAAAATCTTTTAGGTCGTGATTCTTTTAAAAAGACAGAAAATATATATATATTTGCGAGCACCCTGGAATACTACGAGTACAAATATGTTCTATTATTGAGAGACGCTCTGCTAAAAATAAACAGAAAAGTGCAATTGCGAGAGCTTAGTGGTAATCATTGATTTACCCTACATCGCCTTGTCTCGTCCTGAGTGAATTTCAAAAGGCGGCATTGTTTGAGGCAGCCAGCTAAACTTATTCTGGCACACAGGATGCCAAGATCAAATGTACACAGTGCTTCTCTTTGAGAGGCATGCTTTGGAACACACAGAGCACAATTTTCTTTGCTCTACAGCTGCAAAAATATCAAATTCATTTTCTCTACACATTTTTTCCTTATAAAAGTTTTTACTTGATGTTTGATTAAATAAATTGGTTTTACAGGCTTTCTAGGTTTTTAAGGGTCAGAAAATAGACATATATTGTACTTTTTAGTATGACATCATTTAGGCCTAGAACATTTCAAAAAGATCTGGTCTGACTATAGTGAACCACCAATATCGCCCTGCCTTCTTATGTGACACTCATAGGGCTCAAGGAAACTGAGGTCTAAGGGGTTGTTTTTAGCATTCTGACACCTGAAGGCTGATGTGAAATAAATGGTTACTGTCTGTGTAGGGCTAAGGAGACAATTCTTTTAAAAAAAAAATTATCCTATGGAACTATTATTTTTACTTAACAGGGACCTTCAACTTAAAAGCCTCATGCACATGACTGTCAGTATTTTGTGGTCCGTAAATGCGTTCGTGTTGCCTCCACTTTTTAGCGGACCCTTTGGCTTTGGCCCATGGTCCACATTTTGTGGATAAGTATAGATGTTTTATATTTTGGCAGAATGGACATACAGCTGCAGAAAGCACACACAAAACACACGACATGTCATAATCTTGGTCAATGCGATTTACAAACCCATTGGGTCTGTGCAAAATGGACATCACACAGGCGTCACCAGTATTTTATGGATACACATTTTGCAGACTGTAAAATATTGTGTACATTAGACCTAAATCACTCAGAATTTCTGAAATTTTAAGTAGAATAGAACTTTAAATATGTCTGCCAATAACACTGGAGATTATGGTGACTGAATTCATATTCAAATGGTATATAAATTCATTATGGATGTTCACAAATGCTTGAAAACTTTATGCTAAAATTAGAGAAGAGCGAAGAATTGGAAAATTTGATTCGGCTGCTTTGCCGAATTTTACCCAAAAATTCGCTTTGGGGCCAATTACTTTATTACAAAGCACATTTGTTTTCAGCTTTTCAAGTAGTGGGTGCAATGACAGGGAGCTGCGATTGTGCTGCCCCCACCATTGTACCCTTCAGATGCTGCGTTCATACATGATTGCTTTCCCCCATCCATTTGATCGAGAAGAGTAGGCCGCTGCCATTTTGATAGAAGATCTAGTGTGAAATCTTGCGCGGCCCGTGATGACATCATTTGTCAGTTGGCGCGGTGACGTCATATGTCACTGTGGATGGGATTTAGTTTGAGATCTTCAATCAAGAAAGTAGCAGATGCTCAAATGGATAAGGTAAATATGATTTTTTATTTTACACTGGATTATTGCTATCAGATATCATGATCATGTACACTATTTCAGGTAAAATTGATTAGTTATCTTAAGCACAAGGAAATTCGGCTTCGCGGCAAAACAAATTTTCCCTGAAATTCGGATTGAATTTGTGGAGTTTGAGTCGCTCAACACTACAGTAGCTAAACTATACAGTATTGTAGTATTGGAAATTGTCTAAATCAAACAGACATCCAGAAAATTTAGAAAGCCCCCCTGCAGTCTTCCCACTAACCCACCACCAAGTTATCATCTGATTCATGTCCCATGTACTGCAGAAGCCTATCACCTGCTAAGAGATTTGCAGAGTTAGGCCTCATGCACACGGACGTATTTACTTTCTGTGTGCTTTCCCGGGTTTTTTGCGGACTGTATGTGGAACTATTCATTTCAATGGGTCCACAAAAAAAACGGAAGGTACTCTGTGTGTATTCCGGACCACAAAACACATAAGGTCGTGTGAATGTAGCCTTAGGGCTCTTTCAAACGAGTGGATGCTGTGTGGGTGATCCGCTGCGTGAAAGAGAACCAAGCCCCGTTCCGGACAGCAGAGATGGAGCATTAACATGATTGATAATGCTCCGTGCCTCTCTGTGATCTTTTTACTATAAAATTACAGTGAGATAATGTTGTCACCATGATTTTGTAGTAAAAAGGTCACAGAGAGGCACGAAGCATTATCAATCATGTTAATGTTCCGTGTCTCTGCTGTCCGGAATGGGACTTGGCTCTCTTTCACACAGCGGATTACCCGCATGGCATCTGCTCGTGTGAAAGAGCCCTTAGGGGTCTTTTGGACAAGCAACAAATGGTCCATGTTTCAACCAGTAAACATATATAACATTCTATGCCAGTTTATTGCCATACAAAAGTCACAAATTTTGTCACAAGTCTGACAACTTTTTAGCTATTTACAAAAAGTGGGTGGGCTGTTGGCAGGAGGAGGTAGCCAACTAGTGGAAACTCTGCAGCCTGACTCATTTACCAACATATAAAGACTAAAAGCTACTAAAAACACTGTGTGAAGGAATCCCATGGCCTCATGCGTGCCATTGTACAGATGCATAATACAGAATCAATACAAATGTATAGACCCATTCTGTAGTGCTGCGTGTCTCTGATTTTATATGAAGTTTTTTCACACTGAATTAAGGCTGTGGGAAAGTCTCATTAAATGTGGTATCATTGAGGTGCTCTCTCTTAGAAGTAATATAGTGCCCATCTGGTGCCGACATCTTGGCAAAACAGAACCTAGGTGTGTGCTTGAAGTGAGGAATTTGAAATTCCCTCAATGACTTCTACTTTTGAAAGCTGTCATTTGCTAAAGGAAGAAACATATTTAACTATGTTTTTTTTCTTTTTACATTTGCTGATATGCTGACACCATAAGTCTAGGATTCCGCATGGATCAGGTTTTTAATGCAGCATTTGAAGCCAAAGCCAGAAGAGTAGAGATGAGCGAACTTTAAAAAAAAGTCCGGCGTTCGGCGTTCGGGTTGTGGTAAGTCGCGCATCCCGTTATGGATTCCACTATAGCGGCATATGGAATCCATAAGGGGCGACTGCCACCAACCCGAACTGTTGAACAGCCGAAGGACCTGGGGTGACGTCACCGTCATGTGATCAGTGCAGGGGGCATGACTCAGCACGGGATCAAATCCAGTGCTGAGCCACGCCCCCTGCACTGATCACATGACAGTGACGTCACCCCAGGTCCTTCGGCTGTTCAACAGTTCGGGTTGGTGGCAGCCGCCCCTTATGGATTCCATATGCCGCTATAGTGGAATCCATAACGGGATGCACGACTTACCACAACCCGAACGCCGAACGCCGGACTTTTTTTTAAAGTTCGCTCATCTCTACAGAAGAGTACTTAAAAAAAGAATGTCTTTCCTTCCCTCCGTTTATGACCCATTCCTGGCTTTGGTTTCAAAAACTGAATTAAAAAACCTGAATGTGGAAACGCAGTCTAACACTTCCATCAGAAAGGCGAATTTTTTTTAAACTCAATGTACTAACATTCTGTGCTAGTTTCTTGGCATACAAAAGTCAAAAATGTTGTCAAAAGAGCCGTTTTGTGACAAAACATGCAACTTTTTAGATATTTCCAACACTCTCACCACTTTTACTAAAAGTGGGTGGGGTGTGGGCAGGAGGAGGTAGCCAACTAGTGGAAACTCTCCAGCCTGACTCATTTACCAACATGTGTGCCTGAACAGTGGTGCATATTACACCATCTCCTCCAGCGCTTAGTTGGGGTAGATTTCTGTTCTGGCAAAGAAAAGATGAGGCAGAAGATGATTTATGAAGAGGAATGTGCCTCTTAATAAATTGGTTGGATCTTCTGTTTTTACTGAAATTAGTATGAGAAACACTAGACATTAGTCTACTACATAGATAAATAATCCAATCTCAGTTTGGAAAATCTGAAATGTAATCCTCATTATAATACTAGGTGTAGAATTAAGACAACAGTATGGCAGTTCTATTGCTCTCTTGATAGACTTAGATAAAGATGCCCACGGAGGAGAATTGCATTAATTACTGCAATATGTGATATACTAATTGAGTCACTATGTGGCGGTTCTCTCTGGCTACAGTAAATACTCTGAATGAGGGTCAAGTGATGCTGTTTGACATTCTACAAGTCAAAACAAAGAGGAAATTAATGAACCAGGATAGGGAGTAGACTACATCGACTGACTTAAAAAAAATTATATCCAGAAACCCTTCACCATTTTTTTAATGACATTGACGTTTCACATATAGGCTGTCAAAATGTGATTAAAAGAAATGATAGAAAGTCCCTCTGAAGGGGTTGTTCACATTTATGATTCTTTTTATAGACTCCGCAGAGTGGCCGGACGCTCAGTGGTGATCATACTTACCTGATTCCATCCACTTGATTCTGGCCTCCAGGTCTCCTGGCGTCAACATCCAGTTCAATCAGTGGCCGCAGAGTTGACCCAGTGTCATGCCGCATGCGTTACTCATTCCTGCTAAAACCAATCATTGGCTGCAGCAGTGTCAAACCAGATGTTGGTGCTTGGAGACCCGTGACCTACAGAGCTGGAGAGACAGAGGCGGCAACGAAACCCATTGGCAGGGATCTGGTAAGTATGCTCACCCCATGGGTCCGGCCTGTAAAAAGCATCATAAAGGTGAACAGCCCCTTTAAGCATAAACAGATTCAACTTGTAGTTTATTTTCGTAATGGCTGTGATCATATACATAACAATATACAGACTGTGCTGAAAGTGTATTTGAAGTTTTTGAATTACAGTTGACTAGCGTAGAACAGAGACAGTCAGCTTACAAGACAGTAGGTTTAACCTACCCGAAAAAAAGTAATGAAGGGATAACCGTTCTCTTACCGCTACCATTTAAATATGGTATCCCACAAATATAATCAACTATCTACAGCTGGGGTGCACAACCTTTTCTGGTTGGGGGCCACATTGTCAGCCTGAACCAATTCCAAGGGTCGGAAATAAAACTTAAAGGGGTATTACCAACTGAAATACTGTATTTTTGGCAAATTTAAATACCAGTATATACTATAAATGTCTAGTTACAGTTCTAGGACTCCCATCTAATAGGAGAATACATGAAAGATACATGTAAAAAGCCATAAGACATAGACCTACATGTCTTTTACCAGATGTTTGGGGGCTGCACAGAATGGTATGGGGGGCCACATGTGGCACCCGGGCCGCAGGTTGTGCACCCCTGATCTACAGGATAGGTGATAAATAGTGCGGGTATGATGAATGATGAATCCCCCTCTGAATGGAGCGGTAATACGCATGTCAGTCCACTGCTCCATTCATTTCCATATTCACAGGGATATGCAAGTGTATACAAGACAGTGATTGGCTGCAGCAGTTTCATATACGAGCATGCAACTGCTGCAGTAAGTAAACAGCAGCAGGAGGACTGGACAAGCACTGCAGAGAATGGTGCTGGAGGAAGGGGTGAGTATAACATGATTTTTAATTTTAGGCAATTGGAGAGCTTGTCCGAGATTTTTAATCATATCGAGTAGCCCCTTTAATCACAAGATTTTTTCTTTTTAATTTGCAAGCTTTTAGTAAAATAACTATTGTGCATGATAAAGAACATTTTGTCTCAATCTACATTATAATATACAGAGAAATTATTTTTAACATTTTTATGCCTATTTACCTGCTTATCCATTTTATATTCTCTGGTAACACACAAGGTGACGACCCCCTGAAGTAATCATCTGTTTGAAGATTGCGCTGTTGCTCAGCAATCGCTCTGTAACAAAATACAAGAATTTTGCGGGGAGGGAGGGGGGAGAATAACTTTTCAACATTACCTTTTTAGTAGAAATAAGTTAATAAAGTAGATAAAACAGTAAGTGGATACAACACACAATGCAATACCTAGACTTCTAAATACTCCTCCATTCACATGTTTTAAAAACGTCATCCATAAAATCCTAATGGAATATCGACAAGATGATTTAGGATTTGTGCTGTTATTGTTGGCTGCCTACGCTGAGAATCGGGGACTGTAAAGTTAAATGTATTGGTTTATTCAATTCCCCAGTTTAATTTCCAGATCTTTCATTTTCATTTCTCTTCCTTTCAAAATGTTCTGTGATGGCTTCTTGACAAATGTCTGTTCGAAAAAATAGTACCCGGATACTGTACCTTAGTGCTCAATGTAATGCATCATCAATTGCTGATGCTGGTTTTCACGAAGATGTTAAAGGAACCAGTTTTAGAACTGAATGTTTTTAAATCATGGATATGTTTAACAAAAGTTCAGGTCTTTAGCCATACATATCAATGAAGCAGCATTTCATTTCATCAATTCATTGCTGATTGGTTACTATGGGTTACTGCATATCTAATTGTTCATGTCTTCTGGGATGATAATAAAACTGCATGCTGCATGTGTCTTGACTACTGTTTGTTGTTGAACTTTTGTACTGAATTCTTTGATTTACAATTCTAAGAATCTGATTTTCTTAGCTCTTGAAAGAATCCAGCTGTTTTCGTCATTATTTGCATTAGATAAAGATTTGAAATGCTTTTAGCATATTCCATGTTATAATGCAGAAATAGAAAAAGCACATTTTAGGGCATATTTCCAGCTATTTAATCAAAGTTCCTTGCAGACATATGCTAGAGGGCCTTTCTTCTATTGCCCCAGTGTATTTTAAATGACTGAGAAAGTATCCTTGATTTAGAGCTTCATACAGTTCACAGCTACTGTGCAGAACTCTGTATTTCCAATTTAACAGACTACAAACCAGCCTTGGGATCCTACAGTCATCCTCCCTTCTGTCTCTCACTTAGGACTCATGCACACAAACGTATTTTATTTCCGTGTCCGTTCCGTTTTTTTGCAGACCTTATGCTGAACAGTTCATTGCAATGGATCCTCAAAAAAATGGAACTGACTCCGTGTGCATTCAGTTTCTGTATGTCCGTTCCACAAAGAATAGAACATGTCCTATTATTGTCCGCATTACGGACAAGGATAGGACTGTTGTTTTATGGGGCAACTGTTCTGTTCCGCAAAATAAGGAATGCACATGGACATCATCCGTATTTTTTGTTAATCCATGTTTGGAGGACTGCAAAATACATATGGTCATGTGCATGAGCCCTAACTTACATCTATATATTGTTAACATAAATAAATAAACTCAAAGGGGGTCACTGTATGCTTTTTTGCTGTGCAGAGGCACGGACAGAAACGCCATATTGTTTCTGTGTGGCTCCATTCTGCACCACACCTTCCGGATTGTGGACCCATTGAAGTGATGAGCCCTTGAACATAGACTACGGTACTTTAAAAAATGGTGTGGCTCAAAAATGTTTCAGAAATGCCACAGAAAACGATTCAATCAGCATGTCTTGTGACATTTTTATACCAAAAATCTCCCCCAAAAATTCTATATAGTATATTACAATTTTAGAACACATTTAAAGCTCAATGATTTGAGAGTTTGGTCCTGTTCATCACGATGACATCATGGATCCATTCCACCTAGCTGGTACTTGTGTTGCACCAGAGTTTACTGCACTGGTTACCATGTTAAAGTGAACTTATTTCAAGACAGTGAGATCTGTTAGACTCCATTATAAAGCAAATTAGAACAAATTCATCATATCTGTCATTAGTCCATTAAATAAGGACCCACAAAGCCAATGTGAACTAAAAGCCTTTGGAAAGTTCTTTAATCAAGACCAAACACGTGCAAAGACCCCACTAGGCCCCACCTGGGGTATCCCTTGCCCCTTAGGAGGTATCTACAAAATATATCCCTCTTATAAAGTAAGTAATCGTGACGCCAGCTGCGGTAAAGCAGCGAGGACTTGGAGTCAACTTTATAGATGGTAATGTCAGTACCCATGGCCCAGGGGTAGGATTGCCAGAGTGGTGCAGGGTGGCCTACAGTCTCTGTAGATGTTATATACACGTGTCACGGTGTTCCTACCTGGATACGGTTGGATCCCAGATGGCATGTGGTCCGAAGAAATGCAAAAAGCGTAGTTGAACTTGGATGATGGATAGGTAAAATAAACGTCCAGACTTTGTATTAACATTGAACACAGCTTTACTTGGCATAAACGGTAATCCAAACAGTTTCCAAACTTTATCTTGGTCATCAGCAGGTATTGGCAAAATCTGTGCAGGCAAACACTTCTGTGCAATACCTTAGCTCTGCTAAGTAGTAGCTCTGTCTTAGTTTTGCTATGCTTGGCTGGGTAAATAGGAAACTCTTCCTCTTCTGCTGGAACTTAGGTTAGCCGTAGTCTGTCTCTTACATGTAATCCTAGGACCTTCTTGTCCTGGCATCAGAGTACCTCAAGCTTTGGCTCAGCTTGGGTGTTGCATAGCTTCCAGTGATAAGGCTGGCATAGGCCAAACAGAACCTATCCAGGGAGGACCAGGCCTGGTGAATTCCCCTAGCAGGGGTTTTCTTAGACACACACACAAAATCTCTCCCCAGGTGGGGTAGGCTGAAACTGACCATGACTAAATAAACTCCTCCCTCTCTACAGAGGGCTGGAAGGAACTAGAAGGTTCCTATCCAGAGAAACTATCTCTGCTCAGATTTGCCACCACCTGCTGGTAAGCAAACACATTACATTTAAAACATTACATTTGCAAGGAAATGCATATACACATTGCAGGAAATTACATTAAATATAAGAAATGACACAGGATCACACATTAAAGATAGTGGGGGTACAAAAGGAGGTGGTAATGACACTCCAGGTCATTACACACGCATACAAAATCCATTTAATTTGTATTGTATTAGACCCATAATACAAATTATATATTTGTTTGGCTGTACCAGTTTTCATGCCATAAAAAGCAACATAAAAATTTGTATCCTTATAGGCTATGAGATATGGTGTGGACAAATACAAATGATAATCAACCATATTGTCACTCATAAACTTGTGCCTGTTGGAAAGTCCATATGTGCTTATTCCATGGAAAATACTGTATATTCAGCATGGATATGCTATAAGCAGAGGATTGAGTGTCATGGCAAACCACTGCTGCACTGTACTGTATATTAGTCATCCAAGTAAGTAGAAATGTCAAAGCTAAATTAACAGGACTCCTATGGGAAGAGTCATCCAAACATTGACAGAGGCTGCAGTTGACATTGAATGTATAATACAAAGCAGTTGTACTGTACATCTAGCAATTACCAATACTATCCATTGTTTGCCTATTTTCATTTTCTTTTTGACTTTATCTTTGCTCTTTTACTTTGACAGGAAAACTATGACCACTTTATTATTAGTGTTCGTGTGTTTGCGTGTCATCGCTGCAGCAATATCAGAGGAGGTTACAGGTGAGAATTTCAAATCCATATTAACATTGATTTAGTCTGCCCATACACATTCAGGTTTTGATCAGGTTTTCTGATGTACAGGTAGATTCCCAAAAGAGAAATAGAATCTGCCTGTTATACTTTCTCTCTTAAAGGCATTCTCCAGGCTTCAAATGTTGATTGGTTATCCTCAGGCTAGGTCAGCATTAGATTGAGTGTCAGGAATTATACAGTGTAAGGAGCTGGAGACAAACAGCTCCATAGATTGGGTAGCAGTTGTGCCGGAGTATTGCAGTTCAGCTGAAAAGGAGCTGAGCGGAAGTATGCCAATGCCCAGAAACTACACAGTGTATAGAGTCTTCTGCTTCCTGAGGATAGGTCTTCAATATTTGTAGCATGGAACACGCCATAAACTCCTTAAAGGGGTTCTCTCACTTCAGCAAATGCCATTTATTATGTAGAGAAAGTTGATACAAGGTACTTACTAATGTATTGCAATTGTCCATATTGCTTCCTTTGCTGGCTGGATTTATTTTTTCCATCATATTATACACTGCTCATGTCCATGGTTATGACCACCCTGCAATCCATCAGTGGTGGTTGTGCTTACACATTATAGGAAAAACTGCCGCCCTATTTGGTGGCCAGGACTGTGGCAGCGCACATAAGCTACTGCTTTTTCTTATAGTGTGCAAGCATGACCACCACTGATAGATTGCAGGGTGGTCATAACTATGGAAAGGAGTAGTGTGTAATGTGATGAAAAAATGAATCGAGCCAGCAGAGGAAGCAATATGGACAATCACAATACATTAGTAAGCGCCTTGTATTAACTTTCTCTATTTGATAAATGCCATTTGCTGAAGTGAGACAACCCCTTTAAGGCCAATGACTATTTTGGCCTACAGGACACAGCCCCATTTTTCATATTTGACATGTGTCACTTTACGTGAACAACTTTGGAATGTGTTTTTTCGTGACAACTTATTACTTTATATTAGTGATTAATCTTGGTCGATATATTTTGTTATTATTTATAATAAATAATAATAATAATTATGAAAATGTAATAAAATTTGCAATTTTCCAAATTTGAATTTCTTTGCTTTTAATGATAGCTCACATAGAAGCTAATAATTAATATTTACCATATGTCTACTTTATGTTGACATCATTGTTCAATCATACTTTTAATTTTTTGGAGCGGCAAAAAAGCTTTCAAGAAAATTTCCAAATCCTATTGTTTTAGGGACCAATTCAATTCTGAAGTGGCTTTAAGAGGCCTATAAATTACACATCCCATAAATTACTCAATTTTAAAAACTGCACCCCTGAAATGATTCAAAATAGCACTTAGAAAGTTTGTTAAGCCTTTTGTGTTCAAAAGATTGAATACAAAATGAAAGTGAAATTTAAAAATTTCATATTTTGTGGGAAGATTTTCAATTTTAATCTAGTTTTTGAACAAAGCAAGTGATACAACAAAACGAAAAGTTTATTTACCTGATTCTGTAGTTTTTAGAAATACCCTAGATGTGGCTCTGAAGTGCTACGTGACTCAAATACCGACCTAAAAGTTGAAGGAGCACCTTGTGGATTTTGGGATCTCTTTTTTAACGAGTTTTTCAAGTACTATTTCAGGGTGCAGAGGCCTTGAGTTGCTGAAATATAAAAAAGGCTATAATCTGGAAACAATACCTCTCAAGGAATTAATATATGGGTGCAGTAAGCATTTTGACCTCACAGATATTTTATAGAATCTAGAATTGAAGCATGAAAAAAAAAAAATGTGCACACTAGTTTGTAGTTTTAGCTCAAATTTTTTACAAGAGTTAACAGGAGAAAAAGCCTGCAAAAATTGTTATGCAAATTTTCCTGAATAAAGCAATACCCCATATGTAGTCCTAATCTGCTGTTTGGGGACACTGCAGGCCTCAGAAAGGGAGGATCAGAATTTTTAAACATACATTCTTTTGGAATGGGTTTGAGAGCTAGGTTAAACTTGCAACACCTCTCAGGTACCAGTACAGTGGAACTCCCAAGAAATAGCCCAATTTTTGTAAGGAGAAAAAGCTCAAAATAATATGAGTATGGAAATACCCCAAATGTGGTCCTAAACAGCTGTTTGGGGACTTGGCAGCACTCAAAAGGGAAGGAGCAGCATCTGGATGTTGCAACAAGGAATTTACTAAAATGTTTTTTTAAGTGCAATCATTTTTTTTTTGTTGACAGGTGTTTGAGGGCTCATTTTTGCAGGACAAGCTGTAGTTTTTATTGGTACCATTTTGGGGTACATTTGCCATTTTGGTCACTATTATTTATTTATTTTTTTGTGAGGTGGACAAAAATTGCAAATCTGTCAGTGTTTTTTTATAGGGTTCACCATGCGGTATATATGATATAATAACTGTATTATTTATTTAGTTTTTTTCATGTACTTTTGCATCATAAAATACTTTTTCTTTATTAAAACTCTTTTTTTTTTCTTTGAATATCAAATACAAGTTACCTGCAATAACCCTTCTTAGAATGTTTGTGTGAATATTTACATTGCATAAGCAAATTACTACACAGCCTTTCAAGTCATTGAGCCTGGCTCAGTAAGATAGCATCCTGTGTGGGAACAGAAACAAATAGGCAAAATGCAGAATTACCCTTTCATGCAACTGAGTCGCTGCCCAATCATGTGTGCTGTCGGTCTTAAAAATCACATTTCTGTCTTTTCAAACTTTAGATAATTTTCTATATCTTATAAAAAAAAGAAAAGTAGCATCTTAGAAACTTGCATGGTCATGCAAAATAAAAACTAAATATACTAAAAACTGAATATTATCAACCTTTACAAAATATATATATTATATATAATATATTTTATATGATTCATTACTTTTTCTAAATTCATTTGCAGACCATACTCACTCATTGAGTGTAAGTATACCGGCAGAAGCTCCTCTGACCTTTCAACTAGGACAGTCAATTACCATCCCCTGCTACTTCATCAATGCTTTGGAACATGTGACCGTGGCCCCCTCAACGGCTCCATTAACACCAAGAATCAAATGGAGCAGACACAACAAAGGACAAGAGACGGTTCTACTGGTAACCGCTGATGGTCAAATTCGTGTGAATGAAGCCTACAAAGGACGCATTTCAATGCCAAATTATCCTCTCATCCCTACTGATGTCAGTTTGGAAATTGTAAATCTATTGTCTAGTGATTCAGGAATCTATCGTTGTGAGGTCATGCATGGAATTGAGGATAGTCAAGACACAGTACAAGTCAATGTGAAAGGTACATTATTTTGAGTCTTACTTGAATTCATAACATAAAGTTTCACTAGTTAGATAAGAATTATAATGTAGCCTAGTAAATAGGCTAATAATATCCATAATTAGTAGCCACATAGTAGATTGCAATATACTGTATTTCTTTAAAATAATTGTTATTAAATTTTAGAGTCTAAAGAAAAAAAACTATAACAATAAAAACAATACAAAGTTACGATATATTATAAAAACAAAAATACAGTAAAACATAGATTTTTAAATAGCATTTAACCTCTTAAGCAGCAGCACCCCCAAGCATCTTGAACACTGGGGTCCAAGATTAATGGTAAATCCAAAACTCATAAGCTATTAGGTACAATATAATGTTTTCTGCATATATAAGCCAAACCTTATTTCAGCACCAATGTTCAGGTCTTCAGAGTCTTGCATTCTAAGTGCTGCATCTCCACAGAGGTCATGCAAGGTGGAGTGAATCTCATTTTCTATTCTGAATTGTAAGCACGTTATATATAATATATTATGATTTACAGATTAATGTGAAGGATACAAACTCCTGGTTCATAACTTAGTTATTTGAAAACAGAGCTTGATTTGTTCTAACTTATAAGAAAACATTTTGCTTAGTTATAGTAAAAAGTTTTATTTCGTCCAATCTATCATTCAGAAAAAATCTGTTATTGTTAGAAATACAATCACTCAAATATTATTTTACTCTCACCAAGAATTTTATAGTTTATATTTTTATTATAACAATATTTAACAATATTTATAAGCCGTTTTTATTTTTAGCTTTTGCTATATGCAAAATAATTATCAACTGCCATAGTCATGTTTGGCTACTTGAAGGGATTATCCCATGTTAATGTAAAAAAAAAATGGTAATCAAAGATTTATGTCAAGCTTGTAGCTCAGGGTGTATATCCTTTCTGGCTTGTGGCAATTAAAGGATTAAACTGAGCATGTGCGCTCACCTCAGCAAGGTGGACAAAGAAATAAGAAAAATATCAAACATCATGTGCTATACAGATAGATTTAATTGAATAACTCAGTGGCTATAAAAATGTTATTACATAATATTACTAACATATTGACATCCAGGTGTTGGTTTGAAAAATGTATGATATTTTGTGGGACAACCCTTTTAATATTACATTATACATTTCTAGTGGAAATACACTTCTAGTGAATTTAGCTTGTGAGTAAAAATCTTGTTTTACTTTAATAAATGTCCTGTACACCATACAAATATTGTATAACAGGTGTTAACTAATAGAATAGCCACATCAACAGAATCTTTGCAATTAAAAAGAAAATCATTATATTTTTTAACTTTTCATCAATTCACTCCAGGGATCGTTTTCCACTATAGAGCCATCTCCACCAGGTACACCTTGGACTTTGAAAATGCCAAAAAAGCCTGCATTCAGAACAGTGCCACCATTGCTACACCAGACCAACTCCAATCTGCATATGATGATGGATACCACCAGTGTGATGCCGGTTGGCTTTCTGACCAGACTGTGCGGTACGGTCTTATAACTGAAACTCATTCATAACATATTTACTTTTACAATTATCCAGGGTCATTCTTATTCTGGTATTATTCTTTGTGGAACACTGTGTACATAGGGCCTTGTATGCTGGCCTTTATTATTTAAAGGACATTTCCATCAGAAAGGGGTATTTTTTAAAAATGTAGTCACAGAAATTAATATTTTTATTTTTAGTTAGTAATTTTTGGTTGTTTTTCTTTTTCATTTTGACAATACAATGTCATTGAAAGTTAAATACAAAATAGTGTCCTTCTGAAGTACATGATAATACCTTCCTAATAAAGCTAGAACCAGCCATGTATCTCACATAGGTCCATTCATTGCTGCAATTGTTCATCTAGATTTCAGGTTGGCAGCTCAGGGGGCGTGTCTTTTTTCAGTGGGTTTGTCCTTTCTCTGAGGGTGTGTCTTTTCTGCTGCAGTTCTCTGCCACAGCTTCTAACAGTAGATACAGCTGGTGGCAGTTGAAGGATGGAACTGAGCATGTGCATCCACTTCAGAACATGTTATCTGGCACTGTCAAATAGATTGTGAATATTTGTGCCTTTATCTTATTAAATTATCTCCTTTTATGTACTGGTATTTTCCCTCAGAAAAAAGGAAAGTTACGATGAATTTGTTAATGGGTGCAGAAAACAGTAACTGGCATTCTGCTATTTAAAGCTTATGGTTATCTTTTTTCTTGTCATGTCTATACCCCCCCAGGTTGATATATCATTGCAAATATACCAGGACATCTATGTGACACCTCTAAGATCATGTCTGTGTACAATGGCGGGTACCCTGGTGTTCAGTAATGTGTACCATGTGGTGGAATATAGGCAAACTATCCTATCCCAAACCAGTAAACCATAGTGCGATACAACAGTGGGCCCTACTGTACACAACATACAAAGTTAGGAAGTTCCAATATTAAGCCGTATGTAAATTATTGTTTCACAATAAGAAGCACATTTATATCATGCTGTGTATCTCTTACAGTTACCCAATCCATAGTCCACGTGAACCATGCTATGGTGATAAAGAAACCTTTCCAGGAGTTAGGACATATGGTGTTCGAGATACTGATGAAACCTATGATGTATATTGCTATGCTGAAGACATGCCAGGTATTCTGAAACAAACTACCTCTCTAGCTATAAATATCTGACACATTGTTAACCATGATAACTTTCTTGCTTCCTTAGGTGAAGTCTTCTATGCAACATCTTCTGAAAAGTTTACTTTCGATGAGGCAGAAAAGCAATGCCAAGACCTAGGAGCCAGGCTTGCCACTACGGGAGAACTCTATCTGGCTTGGCAAACTGGCATGGATGTGTGCAGTGCCGGTTGGCTAGCCGATCGCAGTGTTAGGTATCCAATTGCCTTTCCACGTCCTAACTGTGGCGGAAACTTAGTTGGAGTCAGAACAGTTTATCTCCATCCTAACCAGACTGGATATCCAGATCCACTTTCTCGTTATGATGCTATCTGCTACAAAGGTCAGTCGTTACTATTTTCAATAATTGATTATAATTACATCTAACGCATAATGATTTTTAAAGTAGTCCTAGTACAGTATTCACAATCTTTATGTTGGATCTGTTTGGTCTGTAGCCTTATGTTCTTGATATACAACACAATGTAGATATTCAATAGTGGATCCTTCTCCCATCCAGTGTACATACATCTAGTATATGTAGGGAGGAATTTGTGTTTTAGTATACAGATCGTGTATGTATTTAAATTTACACTAGATACGTTATGGTGGTATTGAAGATGTTTGATTGGCATAAGAATATTTGAAGCAGATGACATGAGACTTATCAATGAAGTCTTCTCAAGATAAGGACAACGGTTATAGTGTATGCCAGTTTGTCTATGTAGATGTAATTATGAACATCATTTGTCAACATCTGATTTTATTCATTTGAAAAGTGACCTTATTTGCTTCTTAAACTATTTTGTTCCTGGAACAGATGATGCTGACAACATTACCATTCAAACTGTGACACAGCCTGGCCTGACCCTCATCTTTCACCGGAATGTCACTGAAGAGGAAGCTCGTGGCATTACTCCTTTAGAAGGACTAGACTTTACCCTCACACCTTCTGAAGACGGCTTTACAGCAACTCCCGAATTCCCTGGAACACCTATTAGTCTAGACCTTCTGCCAACAGGAGAAAACATCACAGAAGATGGACTTCAGCTATGGGTGGAAAATATCACAGCTGTTCCTTCCATTGAAGCCACTGGCACAGCAGAAGAGGAAATCTTACCAGTTACAGCAGCTATTGATGTCGCTGAGCCAGGAAAACCAATATCTGACACTGGTAAGAGCTGAGCAACTGATATTAGCGTACCCATATCATATTAGGGAAATATTAAAGCAAACATGTCATGTACATTGTGTCTGAGCTGCAGGCAGCATGTTATAGAGAAGGAAGAGCTGATCAGATTAATATACAGTTTTGTAGGAAAAGATTCAGTGTAACTTGTATTTTTAGTTAAAATCCTGCTCCTTCTGGGTTTTGAAGTCCAGGAGCGGTCCTATCAGTGATTGACAGCTAAATCTGTATGCACAGCCATAGAGGAAAGGCTGATAGGACCGTCTCCTTGACCTCAAAGCCCAGAATGTGCAGGAATATACAACTTGTATATTATTTTTTCCCATAAAACTATGTATCAATCTGCTCAGTTTCTTCTGCTCTATATCATACTGCCTGCAGCTCAGACACCATGGTGGCAGGTTCCCTTCAAGTCTCATTATTAATTCAGATATTTAATAAAAATTTTGCAAGGTCAAGACAAGCATCAGTCCTTTAAAGTGGTTCTCCAGGCTTTTACTATTGATGACCTATCCTAAGAATAGGTCCTTAATATCAGATTAGCGGGGGTCCTCCATCAATTAGCTGTATGAGTAAATGGTGTGCGCACGTGCCATCTCCCTTCTGTCTTCCTGTCCGCTGCTGCAGTCTATAGAAAATTTATACAGTAATTTATATGTACGCCCAAACATTGAAAAATAAAACAATTTCTTCTGCATAAAACAAGACCTCATGCAGCCACATTACTGAAAAAAGAAATAGCTTCAGAAAAGCAGAGAGATAAAAAAGAAACGTTAAAAACGCAGCCAGTCATTAAGACCCTTTGAGGCTTGGAGTTAAAAAATTACTTAAGTCTGTGCGTGTCTGATTAAAGCTTATACTGATAATCAATTATGTGTTTTTCCAATAAGGTGTTGTGTTCCATTACCGAGCTGGATCCAGTCGATATTCCCTCAACTTCACCCAGGCCAAGAAGGCTTGTCTGGACAATGATGCTGTTATTGCATCCGCTGCTCAGCTCCAGGCTGCCTATGAAGCTGGTTTCGATCAATGTGATGCCGGGTGGCTATCAGATCAGACTGTCAGGTATGATAACAAGTCATTAGATGTACAAGGATTGCAACGTGTTTAAATATGTTTTTATTTGGAAACAAGCCATTTTATAAATCTTTACTTAAAGGTAGTAATTTGACTGAGATGAGTTTCATTATGTCACATTTCTAGCTCTATGACATTTAGTCGTTTTCTGTACCTTAGGGAACATTTTTCTAGGTCACTTTCACACTTTCATTATTTTTTTAGTATATTGTATTTCATCAACTGTAAGCCAAAACTAGGAGTTGATTCAACACACAGAAGAGACACAAATCTTTCTATTACACTTTATGCCTAATGCCTAATTCTTTCACTCCACAATGTTTCACCCTATAAGACGCACGTAGGTTTTATATGAAAAAAATATATTTTTCATTACACCTCAGGTCAAACCACTAATCAGACCCCAATGTTAATAAGACCTCCCTCAGATCAGACGTCAGCTCAGACCCCATGCTGTGATTTCCCGACACAGCATGAAAAGGCTGGGAATGCTGCTCAGATCACTGCCTGAGGCCAGGCATCTCTGCAGCTAATCATTGGCTGAGCAGCATTCACAGCCATTTCCTGCTGTGTCGGAACGTCAACAGGAAGTAGAAGCCATAGCTTTATTCATACTGTAGTACCCTTGGGAGGACTGGGAACTTAAAGTGGTCCTGGAAAAAAAAAAAGTGTCCCCAAATTATAGGTGAGTCCAAACTGACTGAAGGTTAGCGGGCAACACAAATAGCCAGGATCAACACAAGCCAAAAGTTGGCTGGGACAACAGAAGTAGGTGGGTCTAGCAATATCGTAGTGCAGCACAAAATACCGACCCAGCAAAACCAAATACCCCAGAGCAGCATAAAATAATGAACCATCCCAATACTGAGGATGATAATACAGTTGAATTCAGAAGAGCACCTGCGGCTGCTGTCCAGGTGCATAAGTACCTAATGTTCCTAGCATTCATTAATGCTGAGAGCACTAGATTGTTATGTATCTGGATGGTGGCTGTGAGGAGGGCTCAAGTGGCTTCCTGGTCATCAGCCCACCAGGAAACTTCCTTATAGGGGCTATAACCAGTCCACCCCTGGTAGTACCCTGTAACAGAAGTTGCTGGGTGGACTCAAATACCAGACAAGTTGTGTCTATAGACTTCTCAAATGTGCATCTGGCACTGCCTGTAACAGTAATGAAGTTTAAGAGTACCTTGTTTGGTAGTAATATACAATACATTAGATATTCTAAGATTGTTGTGGAGCACCCTTGCTTCATTGATTGCATTTAAGACTAAGGGTACTTTCACACTTGCGTTGTAAGGATCCGGCAGGCAGTTCCGTCACTGGAACTGCCTGCCGGATCTGGAAATCCATGTGCAAACGGAAAGCATTTGTAGATGGATCCGGATGCGGATCCGTCTAACAAATGCATTGAAACACTGGATCCGTCTCTCCGGTGTCATTCGGAAAAACAGATCCAATATTTATTTTCTTTGCATTTTTAAAGGTCTGCGCATGCGCAGACCAGAAAGCCGGTTCCGTTTTGCAAGCATTAATGCTTTTCAATAGAAAATAATGCCGGATCCGGCATTCCAGAAAGTGTTCTGGAATTTTGGACGGAGAAAATACCGCAGCATGCAAGAGTGGCTGAACTGAAGACATCCTGATACACACTGAATGGATTGTTCATGGTTTATTCACATGTCCACAATTCTGTTCCACATTTTGCAGAACGGAATTGCGGACCTATTCATTTCTATGGGGACACACTATGTCCTGCCCGCATCCGCAATTGCGGATCCACACTTCCAGGTCCACAATTGCGTTCCCGAAAAAAATAGAACATGTCCTATTCTTGTCTGCAATTGCGAACAAGAAAAGACATTTTCTATATAGTGCCGGCGATGTGTGGTCTGCAAAATGCGGAAGGCACATTGCCGGTGTCTGTGTTTTGCGGATCCACGGATCCGCAAAACACACACGGACGTGTGAATGGACCCTACACACAGACGTGTGAATGGACCCTAAAACTGATAGCTTTTTTTCCATTACTGAGCCCCTAGGACGGAACTCAATACCGGAAAACTTTAACGCAAGTGTGAAGGTACCCTAAACAGCAAATACAAAAAAAAAGTTTAAAACAGTAGGAGCAGTGTTTTCTATATCCATGCTACCAATTGAAAAGAATTGGTAAAATGTAGCAACTGAAAAATATTTAAAATATATATCTTTGGGCAGATACCCCATTGTGGATCCTCGTGAGAACTGCCATGGAGATAAGAATGGATTCCCAGGGGTGAGGAATTACGGAGTTATGGATCCATCAGAAGAGTATGATGTATACTGTTATACTGACAAGCTACGAGGTATGTGATCAAATAGTAACAGAATACGAGGAGTTTTATTCATACAAAGTACGTGTTCTGCTTATGCCAATCTACTGCTGAGATAACTACTACCTTGGCGCTTATGATCATTTACCCATATTATTCTTAGCTATATTACCATTATTATGGTTTATGCTTAATATAAGTAGGTGTATGCTTTCATACATAAATGTGCATTCTTGCTATGTGGTAAACCATACATCCATGATCCAGTATAGCCTTTCATTATTGCAGCTACTCTTATAACAAATATATGACTTGGGCAAGCCATGCATGCATTGTGATTGTCCATATTGCCTCCTTTGCTGGCTGGATTGATTTTTCCATCAAATTATACACTGCTTGTTTCCATGGTTACAGACCCCAATGCAATCCATCAGTGGTGGTCGTGCTTGCACACTATAGGAAAAACCGCCAGCCTCTCCGGTGGCCGGGACCATGGGAGAGCACATAGGCTAGTGTTTTTTCCTATATTGTGCAAGCACGACCACCACCGATGGATTGCAGGGTGGTCTGTAACCATGGAAACGAGCAGTGTATAATGTGATGGAAAAATGAATCTAGCCAGCAAAGGAAGCAATATGGATAATCACAATATATTAGTAAGTGCCTTGTATTAACTTTCTCTACATGATAAATGCCACTTGCTGAAGTGAGACAACCCCATTAAGGGCTGTCAATCCTTCACAGACATAGGTCTAATGTTAGTTAGAGATCTAGTTGAATCAGTAAAAAGTGTGCTTTCATGAGCAAGAATAAAGAACTACACGGCTATTGAGCATTTTATTAGCTACTATTACTTGTACAATAACATTGCATGGATTAGTTTTTAATATGTTTCAAATCAACATCCTAAAAATCTAGTGATTCTATTAAAGCATCCCCGATTCAGGAACCCTTCTAGCAGCATGAGAGAGCTGTGCTGAATGGCCACTCATGTAATGCTCCTGATCAATGGGACCTAGAGTCAGACCCATAGAAATCAGTATGAAATAAGGGGATGTCCTCAATAAGGGGATGTCCTCATGAGACATCCCTTATGATCTGTGCTGTAGTCAAAATCATTGTGAAATAGCCATATAGAGAATGCTACACTTATATCAATGCGTTAAAGAAGACCTGTCATTTCTTATGATTTATCTGTTTTAGTAACTACGGTAATTTCATTCTCCATGTTATAGCAATTCTGGTGCATTTCTTCTTATGATTCTATGTTGCACCTTTCCTTTATCATTCCTGCTAGAAGTTTATGAAAGAATTGCCAGCGGTCTGCAATAAAGGTCCAACTGGGTGTTACCAGTTGGAGGGGTGTCTCTGCACAGTCTGCCACTGGCAGCACTAATTGGACAGAATCAAACTGTGTAGGGACTCCTCTTCCAACTGGTAATACCCAGATAGACCTGTATTGAAGACTGCTGGCAATTCTTCTTTTGTCCAGGGAGAAATCATTAGGAGAAGTAAAATGGCTACCGTCCTATTTGTACACACAAAACCTGCCCTAATCACAAAGGAGGACAAGTTACTTCACAACACTGAGGGGTAGAGTTGTCTCATCCTCCTCTGTGCTCTGCTTGTCAGGGATTATGATTCTGAATACAGCTGATAAGACCATTAGCTGAATCTCTGTGGGAATGGAGTTTATGAGGAGACATAAAGTACAGACAGGACAGAGTGTAGTAAAGTGGGGCTGTGGGAATGGAGACTACATACAAGAGCTGCTGCTCATTAGCCACATCCATACCTCATCAATGTACTTCATGTCTCCACATGAACTCCATTCCTATAGAGATTCAGCTGAAGACTTATCAGCTGTATTCAGGATCATAACCCCTGACAAGCAGAGCAGAGAGGAGGATGAGGCAGCTCTTTAGCTCCGTGTTATGAAGTAATTTGACCTCCTGTGTGATTAGGACAGGTTTTGTGTGTACTAATAGAATGGTAGCCAATTTATTTCTCCTAATGATTGCTCCCTACACAAAAGGAGCCATTATAACTAATGAAAGTTATTTGGGAATATATTTATAATGAAGTAATATTTAATTCCCGGAGAGAACCCCTTTAAGAATAATTCAAGAATGACACAACACAGAGTCATAAGAATAGATGCTCCAGAACTGTTATTACATGGGGTATGCAAGTAGTTACTACAACAGAGATGTCAGGAGAGGTGAGAGATCTACCTTATGTACAAATATTACTAATAACTAATTTATTTTAATATTTATTAATATATACATGATATAGGCTACAGTAAAGAAGAACACCATATACCATGCTAGTTTTGTATAATGATACAAAGCTGCTTTTAGTTAAATCTACTATGTATTACTGAATAAACACACCACCTATTGTTGTAGTGCCATTAAATGGACTAAAGTGAGGGAAGTGCTTCTTTCCGGTAACATCCATTATGTGTTTAATGGATAGTTACAGTGTAATAAAAGTTAAATAATTCATTTGTTTTGGGCTTTTCAGGCTCTTATGTGTATCTGTACATAGTTAATTACAGTGTTGCCAATATTTTTGACTAAATACATTGTGCCTAATAGTATAAATTTGTATAAGGCAAATATTTTGTCAGGGGCTCACTGAGTACTGAAGATTATAGGTTCTCTAAATATAAAGAATGTGTGGGAGGATAATGATGGTGAAGGTGTTTTTTACTGGCAAATTCTTGTTGCTAGTAAATATAATCTAACCAGTCCTGTGAAATTCACTCAAATATTAGGAGAAAGGGGATCTCTATTGGATCATGTAGACTGACAAAACAAGGTTCCTTAGCAATAAAAGTCAGTGATTTTCTGCATCAATATGTGAACTGACTAATATACTTGTTCTTGTCTCATACTTGTTGTTTTTGGACTTTATCTGTGAGTTGTGAGCATCAATAAAACAACTCAACCAAACATCATGGTATGCCCTTAAGTCAAACTGGGAAACAAGATTGTATGATTTTAGACACTAACCAAACGGGATTAGAACGGGGTCCCCAAAGTGAATAAGGGTGCACAGCGCAAGTGCCGCCACCCTCCATTCACTTCCATGGGAGTGCAGAAAATAGGCAACATTAAGCTTGTGGGGTTAATAAAGAGGTCCACTATTTTTCACCTATCTGGTGCGGTGCACTCTTCATTCACTTCTATAAAATATCCGAGCGCACTCTTTCGACTCTTCCCTGAACTCCAATATAGAAGTGAATGGAGAGCAGGCTGCACATGCATGGTGCACTCTTCTTTTCGGGCCCTATTCTGGAGATGGGTGCGGGTCCCACCACTGTCTGACATTGGTGATATATCCTAGCGATATGCCAACAATGTGTAAGATTGGCCAACCCCTTTAAGGTCTGTCCATCAATCTATTTTTCTGGAACTTGACAAAAAATTCTAAATCAGGAGCACTGCCACATACCACATTATTCATGACATTGCATATATATTGGGGTCGACATACAATCAGATAACCACTGCTGGATTCCAGGCTGGTGGGGAAAACTCCAAAATGTGGGTGAATTTAAACGTTGCTTCAATTAACCAAAATAAAGTTTCGATTAAAAAGGTTCAGAAACCCCAATTAATTTGAAACAGTTGGCCACCCTAGGGGTAACATAAACACCAGACACAATAGCTTATTGAATGGTAGTTATCCAGTACATCAATTTGATTATTTAAATTCATATTTTTTAGTTTGCCTGAAAAATTATGATTTTAAATGTCCAATTTTGTTTAATTTACAGGTGAAGTGTTTTTTGTAACTCAGCCAGATCAATTCACTTTGCAAGAAGCAGCTGAATTTTGTCAGAGCAAGAATGCCACACTAGCTTCCACCGGCCAACTTTATGCTGCCTGGAGATTGGGATTTGATAAGTGCAGAGCAGGGTGGCTGTCCGATGGTAGCGTTCGTTACCCTATCGTGACACCACGTAAAGTTTGTGGAGGTGGAAAAGCTGGAGTAAGAACAATCTATGTGCATCCAAATCAGACAGGATTTCCTGATCCTATATCAAAATACCATGCCTTTTGTTTCAGAGGTAAATATCTTATCTTAATATTTTTTTATTTATTGTATTAATGTTAATTAAATAACAATGTACAAATTCAATTGAACTTTCATATGTGTAGTATATGCTTCCTAAAAAGATACGTAATATAAGCCATATATATTGATAACGTATATAGAATTTTTTTCTTATTCCCACTTATCTCTGATTGAAATGTAATGCTTATGACACCTTCTGTGAAAAATGTGGTAGTGGACCACTATCTCATTGTGATTACCAGCAAACTAGTAATTTTATCCAGATTGTTATGGACCTCGGATCTTTCATCTATATCAGCTCCTATTGCTAAAGAAGATAAAGTATCACCAGATTATATAGTGGATGAAATTGTCTCCTGACCACCTATATTGACTCAAAATGATGTCCATCAAGGTTTATTTGAGATTTTTGAGATTTTGATGACACTGTGCTATGCTTGCCATCAAAGGTGATGGAAAACTAGATGGTACCCCATCGGAGGGTCACAATGGAGATGTGAACAGAACCCTATCAAAGTATCGCCTGTATTTGCAATAGGTATGGCGCAAATACATGGAGATATATATGTGTACACAACTAAACATACACACCAACATTTGTGCATATAATGAAACAGTACTGCCACACCTGCAAAATATGGCCTCTAAAGGGGTCTGATAAAAGAAAATGGCTAAAACACAAAGGATATAAGGACATTGAAAATGTATCATAGTGGTGGCTTTTATATGATTACAGGAATGGTACATTTATCAATTTGCATTTTTCCTTGAAATGTTGATTTTGCTGCCCAAAATCCTTGTATTTATGACATGATTTTTATATGGTCTCCTAAAGGAAATAAAAATTGTGTCTTTTTTGCATTGTAGCCTCCCCATTTGAAGAAGATGAAATTCTAATAGCAACTCAAGTGGTACCTATTTTGGAGGGACTGCCTTCTGGGGAACCAACTCTGGAACCAGTGATTGCCACTGAGTTTGAAAACGAGACAGATTTCTGGCTGACAAATGTCACTGCTCTTCCCACTGATGAAATACTAGAAACAGGTACAAATGATGTGTCATCTATCATCTATAAAGACATGTCATATACATTAATATATGAATGCACTAACCTTCACGCTTTTTGGTCTCCGAATAAACAGTTGTCATTTTTTATTGTTGAATGGCCATTGTCATTGTTTATTGTTTTTATTGTTAAAGTTATATTGTATTGAACATGCTAACAGATTTTTTTCTATATAACTTTTTGTTAGTTACAAATATATTTAGCAGTATTTTTTGTCTTTTTTTACAGTTCGTCCTTCAGCTATTCCCCCCTTGAGCGTTATTCCAGAAGTTGTAAGTGGAGATGCATCTGTTGAATTCAGCGGAGTTAGTGGCATCTCATCTGGTGAAGTATCTGGAGAAATCAGTGGAGATGTATCTGGAATTTCTGGAATTAGTGGAGAAACCTCTGGGATAGAAGCAAGTGGGTTGCCTTCTGGAGTTGAAATTAGTGGGGAGCCATCTGGAAGTGGACTGCCATCTGGTTTTGACCTTTCTGGAGAAACAAGTGTTAGTGGTCTTACATCTGGAGAGGTTTCTGGTGAATTACCGTCAGGTGCATTTGAAGCTAGTGGTCTGCCTTCTGGTTTATCTTCTGGAGATGAAAGCATATCTGGATCAGCTTCAGGAATCCTAGACACTAGTGGACTGCCATCAGTAGATATAAGTGGAGACATTTCTGGTGTGGCATCTGGAATTGAACTAGTTAGTGGTTTTCCTTCAGGGCTAGAGTTTGGGAGTGGAGATATTAGTGGACTGACATCAAGCAGTGGAGATTTCAGTGGACTGCCATCAGGGTTTCCAACAATTATTCATGTGGATACAACTTGGATAGAAGGTGCAACAAAAACACCAGAAACAGAAGCAGAAGGCAAAGGTCTAACTGAATTCAGTGCATCAGGAGAGCTATCTGGGTTACCATCAAGTGATTTCAGTGGCATAGCTTCAGGTTTGGAAATCAGTGGTGATTTTTCTGGATTAGACATTAGTGGACAACCTTCTGGATTCTTTGATGTAAGTGGAGATGTCTCAGGTCTTGATGTTAGTGGATTTCCATCTGGATTCTCTGGAAGTAGTGGAGACTTTTCAGGCCTACCGTATGCAAGTGGGGATTTTTCTGGTATTAGTGGTGAAGCATCGGGAATAATTGATATCAGTGGTGAAGTATCTGGAATAAGTGATATCAGCGGCGATATATCTGGATTATTAGATATAAGTGGGGATTTTTCTGGTATAAGTGGTGAAATCTCTGGAGCATTTGACATTAGTGGACATCCATCTGGAATACTTGATATCAGTGGTGTGAGTTCTGGTATTTTTGATGAAAGTGGTGAATCATCTGGAGTTACTCTTATAGATGGAAGTTTAACTGAACTTTTAAGACCATTAGACAGGGAAGTGGAAGGACAGGGGTCAGTGGAAACTAGTGGTTTGTTTTCAGGTGATTTCTCGGGTGAAGTATCTGGAATTTCTGGCATTAGTGGTGAACCATCAGGCTATATAGAGAGCAGTGGTTTTGTATCTGGAGACATTCCTAGTGGAGAGTTAGACATCAGTGGACTCTCAAGTGGTGTTGACTTTAGTGGAGAGATATCTGGAATTGGATTTGTTAGTGGTTTTGCATCTGGTATTGAAGACCTAAGTGGACTTACATCAGGAATCCCTACAATATCTCATATAGATTTTACTTTAGTAGAAGCCCCAACAACAGGACCTTTTACAGAGGAGGCAGGTCAGGGACCATCAGGCATGTTTGAAATTAGTGGATTTCCTTCTGGAGAAGCATCTTCAGGGATATCTGGACTTCGTGATTTAAGTGGAGAGCCATCTGCCACACAAGAAAGTGGAGACATTTCCGGATTTACTTCAGGGCTTCCTGAAATCAAACTAATAACTGATGATTTAATTGAAGCTGCCACCAAACCAACAGTTTCACAAGAGTTAGGTGGTGTGACTGTTCCATACATTATCGAAAGCTCTGCTTCTGGGGATATTAGTGGTGAGGCACCACTTTCTGTTCCTGAAGTAAGTGGAGATCCATCTGGAATTCCATTGACTAGTGGTGAACCTGTTGATGAAAGTGTTGACACATCTGGTTATCAAACTGTTTCTTCACAAGATTTGTCTGGTGAAACATCAGTACCTGACATAATTATTAGCACATCAAAACCAGAATCTGAGTTAACAATTGTCTCAAAGGAACCTGAGGAAGCAAAAAAAGACACTGAACTATCTACATCTGCATCAGGAGATATTATAGATGAGGTAACACCTCTGACCCCAGCACCATTGAGGGAAGCAACACCACAAGTTCTTCCTGATGTAAATTATGTTGAAGGTATATAGTTCTGGTATCATTCCCAATATTTTAAAATTTTTAATAAGTTATTCTAAGGTTAACATACGTTGTATAACAGCAATCATTTAGCCTTAACCCAAAATTACACTGGTTTGCTGGAAATATGTATTATATACTTCATTCTGAATGTCATTGTTGAATTTTTAAGTAATTCTGTATGCTCTCATATGTAACTGAAGACATGTAGATATGGTAAATCATTTTATGCCTCGGTAGGCCGTATATCATGGCTCTGTACCACTTGAAGGTTGAACAGAGTAGTAATACAGTCATGCACAATTGCACATTAAACTTAACATTAAACTGCTTTTTGAAAAAAGAACATTCTTATTATAATATTAATCTTTGAGAGATGGTTTGTTAACTGTATTTCTGGTGACTGCAGGAATTATCGGGACATGCACAGATATCCAGTGTGGAACTGGAACATGTGTAGAAAATGAAGGGCGAGTACACTGTCTGTGTCCACCAGGATATGGAGGAGACAGCTGCGATATAGGTAATTTATATCATTTTGTTATTTTATGACATCTGTAACATTTATTTAGCTTATTTCATAGGGCTAATTAAAGGCATGTATGGAAGGACAAAATACGCCTCAAATGTACTCAGAGCCAGCTCCTGCTTGTAGTTAAAATATCACAGCAATTCTTCCCTTAAGTTCCTAAAAATATTACACTTAATAGTAAGAAATATATAAAGAAATCTGTTCTAGGTGACCCAGGACCCTTCCTCCTTCTCACTTTCCTGTGTCTGGCTATAGGACAACTGGCTGTAGCAAGGGCCTCCTTCTTCTGCTCTGTCTGCAGTAGTACAAGAAGAGTGTTTATGCCCACCCCTTGTATAAGCCCACTTCTCATTTCTTCCCCAGCCAAAAGTGGAACTGATTAGCAGATTAACCCTTGCGTGCGCTTCAAGATTTCCTTAGGACTGTTTGTTTCAGGAACATGCAGAAAATCCTACTGACTGACAAACAAGGTGGGCCAGATTATCTGCTGCTTATTTCTAGGCTTAAGGTTCCTGTAGGGTACGGATACATGGTGTCATTGGTCACTCCAAGATCGCAGGGGCATTGCAGTATAGCAGTCATCCCATATAAATGGGATGAATGAGGCCACGGAGTTAATGTTTTTTGTTATTTAGGGTTCGCAGTCACAGAACGTTTGGGACTTGTGTTGCGATCCCATTCATTTCTATGGAATCACCTCTACACTTCGATATCCCCTACCCCTACTACCTGACTGATGCAGAAGTCATAGCTGGCCTTCCACTGCTTTCAAATTCTGCATTTTAAGGACTGAAAGCCAAGGGTAAAACCAGCACCAAAAATTGACAAGCTGCAGATTGAAAATCTGTAGTGCAAGTAAGTTTAAAGGGGTTCTTCAGTAATTTTAAACTGATGATCTATCTAGATCATCAGCATCTGATTGGCAGGGGTCCGACACCCGGAATCCAGAGGATAGATCATCAGTTTAAAATTACTGAAGAACCCCTTTAAGCTGCATGTTTCTTTCCACAGAACAGGGGTTAGATTTGTGGAAATTTCATCCGCTGTAGTGGGACAGTAAATGGTGTGGATTTATAGTGCAGTTCCACTGTGGAGAATCTGCAGCATTTACTACTCATGCAGCCATACCCTAATAATCTTGCAATTCTGTGGCAAGACTATTTTCAACTTCATTAGCTGTGTAAGTGGAATACTGAAGATGCCATTCCAGTGTGGATGTGCAGCTGTAGGAAAACTGCATGAATAGCTACCCACTATTCCTCTTGTTACAGAAAATGCTTCCTTTAAAAGTTTATAGCCAATATTATTAACATATAGAAATAACTTTTAAAACACAATTTGGTATATTTACATTAGATAGTTGAAGATCCTGGTCTTGTCTTTTCTCAAATGATGTTGTTCATAGCATTGAGGCCAGAACAATATTTATCTAGAAACTCTCTTAGGGTGCCATAACCACTGCTAAAGAGGGAGAATTTAAAGGGGTTGTCTAGAATTAGAAAAACATACATGCCTTTTTCTAGAAACATTGACACACCTGTCCATGAAATGTGTTTGGTATTGTGATTCCGCATACTTCCGTTGAAATAATTGGACAGGTGTGGCACAGTTTTTGGGGAAAAAATGCCATTGTTTTTCTAATCTTAGACTATCCATTAAAAAAATAGATCTCAGCAAGGGAAATTTTCTATATTTTCACAAACAAAGAAGTAGATAATATTCTTTAGTAATTTTTCCTTTCAATCATCTTTTATGGTCTTCAAGTTCATCCAAAGCATCAACTGAAGGGTAATACCAATTGAGTAGTGTGCCTATCACTACTAGGCACCTGAAAAATTACTTTTAATTCTAGTTTTTTTGTGAGAGCACGCACAATTGAACTATTGTAATGTAAATATGCAGTATGCAATTTCTGATTGCTTTTCAATGTAATCATGTGGAGAAATACTAGAAGTGATTAACTCTCTGAAAATAACAGGCAATGTGTTACTTAAAATAAGTAAAAAGCTACTGTGTTGTGATACCAGCTCTGTAGTACATTGTGTTATGTTTAATTAATGTTTTAAATTGTACCTAACTATTTACACAACTTTGCATAAATCAACAGTTCAAGCGACCACAGGAAACTTTGTAATATGTCTTATTAGCAGTAAGAAATGTCTAGTTCTCGTGTTATCAGCTGCCTACCTCCTACTCCTTGCTAATTGCTTTGTGTTTGAAATATACTTTGAATCTATCTAGAGATGGAGCAGCTAACAGAGGGGTCATATTACAAATGTCAATACCAGTATATAGAGTGGGGAGAAGGAGTAAGCAGGAACTCATAGATACACACACAGCCAAAGTTACTGCGCAGGCAGCTTCTGTCTCAGCTCAAGTTCTTGTTTTCTCAACCATATAGGTTAGTACTTGTCTGTAATCGCCTCCATGATCTTGGGGCTGCTTCTGAGTAAGTAAAAGTAGGGTAGTTTCTGTGTGCAGTGGATAGCAGCTGGTCTCCATCCACCAGATCTCGGAGAACTGCAACTACACATTTCCCAAGCTCGAAGAAAAAATGCTCAAAATACCAGATAGAAGTAATATAGTGGCCAGAAATAGTGTTACTTCTCATGTACACAGTGTACTACTGATTAATACAAAGTTTGTTGAAAGGTTAGTTACGCTTCAAAATTATATTGTTGCAATTTGAGGAAGTTTTACTTGAAGAACACGTTTGATACATAGCAATACACAGGACAAATGAAACTGAAGTCAATGAGCAGCCTCCTAACAAAGAAAAAATTTGTGAACCTAAAAACTGAAATATATCTTACATTTTTTTTTATGTTTTTGCCTACACCTAGACCAATTTTCACACTCAGGAATTTCACATATCTGTGGTCTTGTAGAAATTTAAAATTGTCTTTGTTCCTTATAGTTTATGGCAGTATCACTACTTGCAAAAAAAAAATTGCATTAATTAGTGTTGAATGATCGAAGTATCCGACGTGGACTTCGATCTGAATTTCGGGAAAAACTTGATTCGTCAAAAAGTGAATTTCTTCATTCATTGTGGTAACGAATCAATTTTCCCAGAAATGGTGTTAAGAAAAAAAATAAAATATATATATATATATATAGAAAGAAAAGGTTATGAATAGCAGCACTCTCTTGGGATGCCAGGTGCAAATCACTGTAGGGTCCCGGACCAGGGGATCAGCAGGATATAACAAAATAGAGCAGCAGGCAGCACTCCGGACTTGTAAAGATAATGTGGGATTTATTAACACCCAAACAACTGCAACGTTTCAGCTCGCCTCAATAGAGCCTTTGTCAAGCAAAGTGTAGTGCTCAAGTGAACATTATATAGTGGAAGCTCATAGTTATTTGCATAACAATCAATCAATAATCAAAGAGATAAAAAAGTACAACAGTGTACATAATCAATTTTAACATGATCCTGTGATGCATTGAATATAATACGTGATCAATATAAAAATCAAGTTGATTGTGTAAAAGATAGACTTTCCAAAGCGAAAAGTTGATAATACAATCAATCAATTCAATCACGTGCAGGTATGTGAGTGATTAAATAAAATAAGGACATACGCTAGTCATGGAAACTTCCATGGATCGCAGGCTTGCCGTGGTACCCAATGCGCCTGCACCTGGTCAAACATCGTGAGAGTATGACGCTGCCCACACACTAGCGTGCAGGATCCTATTCTCGCCCCTCTCAAAGATTTGCTTGACAAAGGCTCTATTGAGGCAAGCTGAAACATTGCAGTTGTTTGGGTGTTAATAAATCCCACATTATCTTCACAAGTCCGGAGTGCTGACTGCTCTATTTTGTTATATATATATATATATATTATATATACTCACCTTATCCATTTGAGCGTGAAGAAGCCGCAGAGGCCATCTTGATTAAAGATCCCACGCGAGATCAAGCACCGTATGAGATTCTGTCTTCAATGAAGATGGCCACAGTGGCCTCTTCGTTCTCAAATGGATGAGGTGAGTTTCGTTATTTTTTTTTTTTACGGAGTAACCCCTGAAAGCCCTCACTATTATTCTCAGTTGACCAGCGATGAACACGCAATCTGAGGGGTTCAATGACTTGGGGTTGGGCAATCACAGTTCCCCATCATTGCACCCGCTACTTACAAAGAAAAAAGTAATTTGTCACGAAGCGAATTTCTTTGTGAAATTCAGCGAAGCAGGCGAATCAAATTTTTCAAAACTTTACTCATCTCTAGCATTAATCATGCAGTGATCTAAACAGCCTCTACCAGATATCACTGAATAAGAAAAGTTCTTTTATACAGATTTAATGGTTGTACCAAACAGACAGGAGGTACATTTTAATATCAAGTTACTTTAGACCAAAGTCAAAGGTCCAATTCAATTGGCAGTATTCCAGAAGCCTTAGCCATAAAAGTGAGAAGAACATATTTACATTAAATATGGCTCATAATGGGATAAAAACATTTTAAAAAACATGCTCATCGTCACTGATCCCCTCTTTGAGATTCCGATGTTGCTCCAAATTCTGCTACTCTCCACTTCTTGGTCTCAGCTTTACACACATTATATGCCAAAAAAAGGCATGCTCAGCTAGTTAGCAAGGCTAGTGAATAGCCGAGCAGGTATCTCTGGACACTTCAAGTGTATTGATCCACGACCAGGATTTGGAGCAGCATCAGAATACTGCAAAGAGGATCAATGAGGCGGAGTATGATTTCATCTTTAAATTTAGCCCACAGTGAATTATATATAAAAATGAAATACGACTTCACAATCCCTTTAATTTCTTTATTAGTTCACAGTAGTTGTAAATATACTATTACAGTGATGTTTCTTTATTCAAATGTATCTATCCCCTTTCGGCCACGCTTTATATTTTCTTAGAACATAGTTAGTTGCATTTTCATGACAATAAGGAAAGTTCCTGAAATAGAAATCCAATAGAATTTGAGTTAATATTTGAAGTGTTTATTGCTATTTGATACTGCAGTGTGTTGTTCTCTGTATTTTGTCTTTCTCAGGAATCATATGCGAGAGCTCACAAGTGACCTGCTAGATTCAAAGAGGAAGCTTATAAAGTCCTAATCTCATGCCTATTAAAACCCCCACCATCCCCTGCTGTATGCCTTGCTTTAGCTAAATGCCTAATTTTCCCTTTTACAGCGTGCTTTAAACTTAATTGTTGCTAATTAAAAAATAAAAAAGGAGAACAAGTTACTTGGTCAGCTGGTGGGCATTCAGTGCTGGTTTAAATTGCTGCTGCTTGCTGACAAACACAGAGCATGCTGGGCCTGGAATGTTAACCCTTTTGCAATGGAGCAAGAAAGGCCATGGAAAGACTACAATGCCGCCATGTTGAGTTACTAGCTTAATCCAAAGGTAATATTAATTTAACCTGAAGATGAGGCTCATCACCTATACAAAAGGCATTCCATATCTCAGACGGTTAGTTAGAACCATATAAGGGTCAATTTAACGTTAACCATCAAGAAAAAAATGGTATTTATGCTTGATACTTTTTTTTTCAAAAAAATGACATACATGCCCGATGTGCCATAAACAGTAGGCTTCTTGCAAATGCCAACACAACTGAAAGCGGTTCAGACTGTGTTTGTGCAACCTATGTTACTTTGTGAATCCTTTTGTAAATATAACATCAAACATTATAATTTCTTTATTTTGCTCATGATGGAATGCATTTATTCACGGAAAGTTAGACACCCTGATAATGGCATAGACATTTCATGCCAGATTTTTTTCAAATCTGGTTTCTTTACTTATAGCTAGCTAAATTATGCCTAATGCATCAGACATCATTCAGCTACCATGCCGTTTGCAGAGCAAGGATAACAAAGTTTGATTTATACCATACGCAGGTGAAAATGTATGTAATTGCCACCAACAACGCAATTTTTTGTTATAATTTATTATCTGCGTTTATATCTGATACTATCAGAGACAGTTGGCATCAATCCATTAAACATCATAAGACTTAAATTTTGGCTTCTATTCATAATGAAAGCCATAATGCTCAGTTGAATCCATCAATGGCAAAAAATATTTCATTTTCTAGAGGTCTACCAAATAATAGCAGCTGGAAGCTGATCATTGCAATGGGAGCTGCCCTGTGTTTCCTTTCATACATCTCCCTTATTAAAATAAGAGGACCCTAGTCACATAAGCTTACTGTACCAAAAACAATAAAAGACTGTACTTTTAAACATCAAAAATAGATTTGTAGAGTTTAGTAAATATATGATTGGAAGCCACAACACTGGCCTAGACAACCGGCAAACAATGGATCCTGATGGCATTGGATGGACCAAATTCACTCATAATGAGGGCTGTCTGGGATCTGTTGACTCCCATTGTTGTGTTGGCAAGAATAGTGCTGTAAAGCTGACAGAATTTCCAGACCGTCCAACGTAGATATGAACAGACAATTACCTGCATGTTTGGACCACTAAGAACTATGGGACTCAGTATCACATCATATATACATATGAAAAAAAGAATTTCTATTATATATTGAATAGAAACACAACCTTCAGAACAGAGGTATATGTTTGGTGGTTTGCAAAGTTGTCTACGGAGAAAGGCCCACATTTACAGTATGTATGTAGGCATATATTTTTGCCAACTAGAACCAGCTGATTAATGGCAAAGCCCAAGTAACCATAGAAGTCCTCCTTTTTCATGAGAGTAGCAGACTAGGAGTCCTAACAGCGAAACCTTGATTTTTTACAGACATTGATGAGTGCCTCCCAAGCCCTTGTGTGAATGGAGCTACCTGCGTTGATGGCATCGACTCATTCAAATGCTTATGCCTTCCCAGCTACGGAGGGGACCTATGTCAGATCGGTACGACCTATGTGGCTTGAGCTAATTGTACTAACAACTGCATCCCACTCAGACAGAGCGTCCCTCCTTTGAAAGCAAATGGTTGTGTGTGTTTCTCAGTGGGCTCTTTGCTAATAAAAGCCCACATGTAAAAGAAAAGTGAATAACCTGTTTTTGTTTCTTTCAGTTTCTATTCTCATCCTTTAATTATAATGTGATTTATTACAGGACCGCATCAAGGCAGACTTTCATTTTTACTCTTCTTTTCTTGAAAGGTTAAGCATCTGCAGGTTCCTTTCCCAGGATGAACCACTATAGCTAAAAGATTTCTACCCCAAAATTCCTGTTTTGGGTGTAGGTGACTTATTTTTAAAAGCAACAAAATTTGCCTAATTTACCAAAATTACTCTAAGACTTTGAGGGTTCTTTTTGGTAATGACCCAGTATATTGAAGACAGTAGATATGCGGTCTTGCTACCTTTTCATTTCTCACAATTCAAAATAATTTCATTTTCCCATAATTCAAAAATTTGTTATTCTATTACCTGGTAAAAAGTGAAGCCTAATATAAACGTTGTTGCCTTTTGCGGTATGCAATCTGTGGATCTGCAAATTATGAATACCGGGCATGTGCATCCCACACCATTATAGAAATGCCTATTATAGAAATGCCTATTCTTGTCCACAAAACGGACAAGGATAGGACATGTTCTATAATTTGCAGAATGGCCTCACAGATCCAGACAGCACATGGATGACATCAGTGTGGTGTCTGCATTTTTTGCATCCCCATAGAAATGAATGTGTCTGTGTGTATTGCACAAAAAATGTGGATTGGACACAGACCCAAAATACGGTCACGTGCTTTAGGCCCTAAAAAGAAACACAAAATAAGGTACATGTAAGCCTTCATTCACATGACTGTATGTATTTTGTCGTCTGAAAAACTTGAATCCTCAAAATACGAATGACGTCCATGTGACCAGGCTCAGACTGGCCCACAGGTGTACAGGTGAATCCCTCAGTGGGCAAGGTGAGATCCTAGTCATCCACCCCCTGCACAAGTGGCACATAACTGTACTACATACATATATTCAACATACAGCACCTCAACCAAGCCTATCTTCATGTAAAAAACTTGATAGATTATTAAAGAAACTCCTCAGTTTATAATTATAGACACGATCAGAGCTGAGATGACTTCTAGGTATAGAGGAAAGCCACCAGTGTCCTCTTTTCCCCAGGACCTACCTCCTTAAAGTTGCTGCAGGGACTCCCATATTCAATCATCTGGTAGCATCTTACTGCTATGTGAGCAGGTAATGTTTGAGTACAATAGGTCCATGGTCCACATTTGTGAACAAGCATAAGACATGTCTATCTTTTTCAGAATGGACATACGGATGCAGGAAGCACACGGACAAGATCTATGTGTGCTCTGCAACCCTATGGCCATTCCGCAAAAGATATAACATGTCCTATTCTTGGCTGCAAATGTGGACCATGGACCCATTGAAGTCAATGGGTCCACAAAAAAGATGGATGCAACACAGACATCACATGGACATCATAGATATTTTGTGGACTGAAAAATACATAGAGACGCATGAATGCCCCCTTATATAGGGGATAAAAGTATTTTGAGACCTTACACAGAAGAAATATTAATATAAAATATGTTTTGTGTAATTTTCTATTTTCCTGGAAAATCAATTGAAAGCACATGCAACTCAATATAAAAATTCAAGTTTAATTCTTTTTACATTCCAAGCAACTTGAAATGTTCAGCGAACTGTAGTAATTTATTATAGTGCTGCTATTGTGAAGACTATAGTAAGACAATACATTTCTCAAAATACTATAAAATGTCAAAAATGACTGCTTTTATTTAGCTCAGCAGTAAAAAGATGGTGGGGGAGATTTACTACTCCAAATGTGCCTGAATTCTGGCTTAATTTTCTTTTTTTAATAGGCTTTGCACCACATTTGTTACGTGTTTTAGACATTTTTTACTTACCTTACAAGGGACTACCAACCTGCTAAGAAAGCATGTGGCCCGTTAGAAAGAGGGATCGGGATTGTGTCACTTCAGCAAATAGCATTTGTTATGTAGAGAGTTAATACAAGCCACCTACTAACTAATGTATTGTTATTATCCATATTGCTTCCTTTGCTGGCTGGATTCATTTTTTCATCACATTTTACACTACTCGTTTCCATGTTTACGACCACCCTGCAATCCAGCAGCCGTGGCCATACAAAAAAAGCACCAGACTACATGCGCTCCACAGTCCTGGCCAGGGAGGCCAGCGCTTTTTCTTAGATTGTGCAAGCACGACCACCACTGATGGATTGCAGGGTGGTCTGTAACCATGGAAACAAGCCGTGTATAATGGGATGAAAAAATGAATCCAGACAACAAAGGAGGCAATATGAACAATCACAATACATTAGTAAGTGACTTAAATTAACTTTTATTACATGATGGCACTTGCTGAAGTGACACAACCTCTTTAAATTGTAACAACGTTTGCCAGAAAAAATTGTTCCAAAATATTCGACACAAGTGAGGCAATTAATAGGTGGTATAAATTTAACCTAAACAGTCTAAACATATGGTAGCATCAGCTTCTTTGAACAATGTGATGCATTTTTAGAATGTCTAGTCTAAGTTTGTACTGTCTAAAAATGAGACAGGATTAATGAGTCTGCCCTAGTGTGTCCTCTTCTAAGGTATCAGAGGACAACTTTTAAGGTTAACTGATTTTATTAAATGCAGGTTTGTTAAATGCTTAATCAGGTTTAAAGGGAATCTGTCACCAGTTTTATGGTGTCCTAACTTGTGTTGAGCGAACTTGCTTACAAGGTTTGGGTTCAGGTTATCTAAGAATTCTGTTATGGATTCCACTACCGTGGACCATAATTTATGGTCCGTGGTAGCAGAATCCATAATGGAATTCTTAGAAAACCCTAACCTTGTACGTCGAACTTGAAACATAAGTTCGCTCATCCCTAGTCCTAAATAAGGGCAACATAAACTAGTGACAGGTCTCCTTACCAAAATGCTAGGTCACTTTAATCAATAATGGCGTAATTTGGGGCAAAATACTAACATTACAAATCAAAAGTGGTGATTTGTTTCACCTCATATAGAAAAAAGGCACACACCACCTTGCGACATTTTCTGTGCCAAATTGTGACTTTTGTCTCAGACTCTGAGCTTTTTTGTCATTGTTTTGTTTTTGTTGAATGTCAACTTACTGACAAAATCCTGTTGTTTAGCTCATTTATATTAGAAAAAATAAATACATCCTATTTTAATACTTACCTATCAAAAAGTTGTATATTTATGCCATAAATGCGACTTTTTACACAAAACACCACCACATAAGCTGGCTTTATTGTCCGCAACAATTTGAGCCATTTCTGCCAATAAGAGGATGATAAATGAGGCGTAATATTCGCCAATT
Organism: Bufotes viridis; assembly: GCA_033119425.1. Classification (NCBI taxonomy): domain Eukaryota; kingdom Metazoa; phylum Chordata; class Amphibia; order Anura; family Bufonidae; genus Bufotes; species Bufotes viridis. Next base: position 103,324,593 of record CM065590.1, read on the forward strand.
TGATAGCTCCGCCCACTTAAACCAGGAGCGTTATAAAAAGAACACTCACTATTTTAATTTGTGGAGATTAAAAGACTAAATCTTCACTTTTATTTGATACACTGACTGCAGTGATAACAAACTGAAAATATATTTTATACTACAGAATAAAAATGATAATTTCCTCATTTAATTTAGACAATTGGTTGCTTAGATGTAGGAAGATGCTAAATTATTAAAAAATGTCCATGTTTTCGCCATAATAGATGACTGTTACTGCAAGCATTTCTTTCATAATTAAAAAAGCAAGATTTTTATAAGTTAGTTGTAATGATCCAGCAACATGAAAATGTTACCTTGAGTCCTGGTGACTGAAGTGTTGACAAAGTGACATCTACGGCATCTTTGGAACCCTGATGCCACTCAGTATCTTGTGGGCCGTATTTGTTGGCCATTTGTTGAGGCAAATATATTAGAATTAAAATGTTCCAAAATTTGGCTAGTTTTTGTAACATAATGTAGAAATATGTTTCAGACTTATTTAGGAAGGAAATGCATACAAAAGAATAACCTACTGTACATAGTTCTTGGTTTTTCAGCTTGATAAGGGGTATGGCTTAGCAAACAGTGGCATGACTTATATGACAACATTTTGACAGAAAAGTACAGTAGGCCAACCAGTGCAACCGGTGTAAAGTTAGGCAAAAGTGTCTAGCCATGTCCCAAATTTATGATACAGCTTCAGAAACTATGACAAATTTGGAGCATTTTTAGACTAAGGGGGTTTATTATCCAGAAATACACCCATATTAGGCATATTTCTGGCACAGAGTGCGGTGCAACGGTTAGGTCTGCCGCAATCTGCGACTTCTTCCTCACTGATGCCAGGTCTATAAAAGTGGGAACAGGCTGGCAGACCCATCTCATTCATTATTTTCTACACCTGTTTTAGGTGTTAAAAATGGTCTAAATGTAAGCCAGCTAGGAAGCCTGCGCCTCTTTATAACTTTGGCGGATCCACCACCAGATATTGGGGTTATTAAGAACATGATTAGTAAATCTGCCTCATTTTCATCATCTTCATCATTTTATTTTCTCAGGGATCTTAAAATAAAATTATTTCTAGCTTCATCTCTAAATCTTCCTAAGCATCATATGCTAAAATGGCATCTTGAAAGGTACCTGCAGTTGAAATCTTTTTCTCTCTTACTTCCGTAAGTCATTAATTTCTGTATGCCTGGGTGAGGTGGTCTAATTCTTTCTTTTTGTTACTCAAGAACCTCAGGTAAAAGAAACTCATTAATGTCCTCTCTGTTTTCCCTGATGTCAGTGTCATTTTGGATTCTACAGGTTCTGAACTCTCCTTGGGAATCCTGAAAGAAGACCTGAGGTGGCACATAATTAAACCTATTGATGTTTTCTCCTCACTTTAATCTTTTCTCATATCTCTTAGATCTTGAGATGTGTGATGAAGGATGGACCAAATTCCAAGGACACTGCTATAAACACTTCTCAGAAAGGGAAACCTGGGTGGATGCAGAAAACCTTTGTCGTAGCCATCAGTCACATCTATCTAGCATCTTGACCCCTGAAGAACAAGAATTTGTGAATGGTCAGTAGTGTTTTGGTCACTTATGTCTTGCTAGTTGTGTGGCTGTATGAAATAGGCTCTTATATACATTTTGTTGTGTTAGGGAAGCCAACTGAAAATTAATTGACCCTATCTATCCCAGTCTAGACACAAAGCTGAAATCTGTGCTACAGAAAATAGGAAATTACACCTACGCATTAGTGACCAATGTAAAAACTAGAATACTTCAAAATGTTCAGATACTGGTAGCCACATAAAAAATAAAAAACAAAACCAAATACTTTTTTAAAAGTTTATAATTAATACTGAGTTTAACTATAATGTGTTGATTTCCTTTATGTTTATAGAATTGGTGTTTCTGTGAGACAGAAACCTATCTCTAGCCTAAACTATGATTATTGAAGAGTATCCTACGAGCTAAAAAAAAAAATAGTTTAAACTAGAGCATTTAAAAGTACGCTCATTTGTCACTTTTGGTGTAAGTTAACTGCAGCTCCAAAGATGAATCTACATACAGTGCATCTGGAAAGTGTTCAGAACTTTTCAATTTTTCCACATTTTCTTATGTTTGTCGCCTTTTGCTTTTGGTTTCATCAGACCAGAGAATCTTATTTCTCACAGTCTGAGAGTCCTTTAGGTGCTTTTTTTGTAAACTTTCATGTGTCTTTTAGGCTACATGCACACGAACGTTGCCTGCCTCCGCGTCCGCTCCTCCTGCAAATTTTGCGTCCGTCAAAAAAAACGGATGAAGGACCGTTTTTTTTGACGGATCCGATTTTTATGGAAGATCCATTGTAAAAATGCCTATCCTTGTCCGAAAACGTGAAAAAAATAGGACATGCACTATTTTTCGACGGAATGAAAACACGGATCACGGATGCGGATCAAAAACGGTTGACCATCCGCATTTTTTGACGGACCCATTGAAATAAATGGGGAAGCATCCTATCTGTGAAAAAAAATGGAACGGATGTGGAAACAAACAACGGTCGTGTGCATGGGGCCTTATACTGAGGAGAGGCTTCTTTTTGGCCATAAAGCTCAGATAGGTGGAATGCTAAAGTGATGGTTGACCTTCTGGAAGTTTTCTCCTATGTGCACAAAGGATCATTGGAGCTCATTCAGAGTGACCATTGGGTTCCTGGTCACCTTTTGCCAATGTCCTTCTTCCCTGATTACTTAGTTTGGTCGGGTGGCCATTTCTAGAAAGAGTCCCGCTTCTGCTTCTGGGAACTTTCAGGAGAGCAGGCCGAAATGTTTTTGTACCCTCCACCAGATCTGTACCCCCTTAAATCATGTATTTGAGGTCTACAGACAGTTCTTCCCTCATTATTGCTTGGTTTATTCTCTGATATGTGTTGTCAGCTGTGAGACCTTCAATAGACACAGGTGTGTCTTTCCAAATCATGTCCAATCAACTAAATTTACCAAAGGTAAACTCAAGGTGTAGAAACATCTCAAAGATGCTCAAGAGAAATTGGAGTCCACCAGAGCTAAATTTCAAGTGTCATAGCAAAGGGTCCATGCACATTTTTATTTTTTCATGTTTCATTAATTTGCAAGCATTTTTAAAATCCAGTTTTCTACTTTCTCATTATGGGTATTGATAGAGGAAAACTTTTTTTTTTTTTTTTTAGCACAAGTCCTTAACATACCAAAATGCACTGAAGATCTATATGCATGTGTCTGAATTAAAGGTGTTAGAAATGCATAACAAGCACTTTCTGAATAAATTAATATGAATGAATAAATCTTTGAAGTAAATGACCACCATTTTATTTTTAAATCTAAATAGATTTAATATTCTGTGTATATTACCGTAATTTTTGTATATACATTATATACTTTACATTGGGAGGACCTCTCCCCTCTGCTATGAGTGTTGGCTGTAGCATTCAATCAGTAGACCAATACAGCCATCACTGTACAAAACCCAGGGCAGTGTGGCAATTAAGTAATTTTTCTATTTTTTAAAACCATTGCTGCAAAATATACAGTATTCATACTTCTGCATGAACCTCGCTATAACCTGTTCAGGCTAACCTGATTAATCACATTTCATGAATAACAGGCAATGCACAAGACTATCAATGGATTGGACTCAATGATAAAACTCTTGAGAATGACTTCCGTTGGTCTGATGGCAGTCCTATGGTAAGTGTTATAAACTATGTGATCACACATATGGTGCCCTTTTTGTCCATGGGTTGTGTCTGGTATTACAGCTGTGCTACATTTACTTCTGGAGAAAAATGGAAACCTCTTTATCTAATCTTATACAAATTCCTCATACATAAACTTCCTCCAAATGAAAAAGAAATGTTGGTTAAAGTGGAAAGCAAATGAAAAATGTGAATTATATTAATGCTGAAGTTAATTCACATGTTGTATTTTTGGTCTTACCATTATTAGTTCTCACCATTGCATTTCACAATAATTTAGTTTAAGGAGTTGTCAGGGCTACAGATATTAATGGGTCATCATCAGGATAGGTCAATTGCAGATTGGTGGGGTTCCTTCATTCATCACCCCCACTGATCAGCTGTTTTGAGCAGCTGTGGCACCAGAAACTATAGTGTGTATAGAGCATAGCTCTGCACATGGTGTAGTGACCGTGCCAGGCTGCTGCAGCTCAGTTCCTGTTCAACTGAATAGAACCTGTGGTGAAGTGTGCCAGTACAAGAAACTACACAGTGTATGGAGGCTTCTGCTTCTATCAGATTCCACTAATCAGATACTGATCACCTATCCTGAGGATAGGTGATCAATATCTGTAACCCAGACAATCACTTTAAGCATTTCTACTGTTTTTATAACTTTAAGTAGCTAGTTTTAGTTTAGTTTTTCAAAAACAGATACAGTTTCATCCATACCCACATATTGATACATAACTTACATACATACTAAGCTACAGACAATGGTATTCATTACTAATCTTTTTCATATAATATAACTTAATACAACTATACAAACCATTAGGAAAACTCATCAAACACTTAAAAGTTGGACCACTTGTAAGTTGTATCCTTAGAATTAGTACATATATGTTTTCTATCTGAAAAGCTTGGAATAAAGATCCTCTATTAGGCACATAAAGCATACTACAGTAGTTATTAAAGGGCATCTGTCAGCAGATTTGTTCCTATGAAACTGGCTGAGCTCTCACATGTGCGCTGGACAGCTGAAGGCATCTGTGTTGGTTCCATGTTCATATGTACTACCAAAGCTCCCGAAGGGGCAAAAAGGGGAGATAAAACTTAACTTTTACTAATTCCTAAAATAAAAAACACTACACCAAAAGACATAGCACAAAATAAAGTAATATACTATTTGTCCCCCGGAGACGGAACCATGAGGCACAAGCTCCATAGAACACAATAGAGAAATTGGAATGATCTCACCAGTCCAGATGACGAGGTGTGCTTGATTGATTAGATGTAAATCTACACCAGTCCCAAATGGCTGTTAAAAAATTTCTAGAGGTTCTTCTGGTACCTTGATGCACTTTAATGGATGCTATGTGGGCATGCAGACGGGTGGCTCTGGTCCTCTTGTACAGTTTGGACATCAGGAACAACTGACCCTAGAACACCCTACTGATGGGAATGGAGCTTGGAATGTCCTGCCTATCTATACAGAGCACTTGCCCCGAAAAGAAGCGACTCGTTCCGGATATCTGACCCTACACCTGGCCAAAATCCCTAAATAACCCTACTCTACCTGCAGGATGTAAATGATTACAGGTATGGTCTGATTAGACAAAGGGTCTTGCCACAAGAAACCATAAAAGTGCTTCACCTGCTGCCATATAAACAGGCTATCAGAGGTTACTTTTGGGTAGTGTACCTCTTGGTAAGAAATTGTTGACTGTTAGACATGCCTTTACAATACACTTAAAGACTTTTTTCCCAGTTGACAGACTTTGAGAGGTATTTCATCAGTAGACTCATGGAGCAGGATGGTCTTTTCAACGAATTATCCATCATCTAGGCTGTTCTGATATAGATGTTAGGAGGCTTTGGGACTGGAGTAGTGGGTACTGCATGAACATTTGGCAAACAGGTTGCAGATGGCCCACACAGACCACCAGCAAGTTTTGTTGAACACTATTCTATTGTACCACAGGTAGCACCTTTATTAGACACCCTTGTTTGTGCCTGGAGCATTTCCAGGTGCTAAGCTGAAGGAAATCTGATGTAACGGCACCCATTCCACATCTGTCTATTAACAGAAAGCCATCATCACATCACTTTTGTTTGTCGTGATGTGAACCAGAAATCTGGAATGCTACAAATTGGAACCATATCATCTTTAGCGATGAATCCAGTTTCTGTTTGAGATCCAATGACATTCAAGTTCATGTATGGAAGCCCTGTGCTGAGCAGTTCAACCCTATCTTTGCTGTGGAGCAACACACTGCCCCAAGTGTTGGTGTGATGATCTGGGGAGCCATTGCATACAACAGTCAGTTACCCCTAGCAGTGATATAAAGGAAGCTAACAGCTCAATGATATGTGCAGGACATCCTGCAGCCACGTGTATTGTTTCTCATGGTAAGGTTTCCACTTCTACTGGCCTTTTTCAGCAGGGTGATGCTCACCCCCAGCAAATATTTCCCAGGGATGTCTCAGCCAGATTGCAACTCTTCCTGCAGATCTTTACCTAACTGATAGATCCCATCCTTATGACCAGTGGGATTCCCAGCGGTAGGACCCTTATAGATCTAATAGTTATCCCCTATCCTGTGTATAAGGTATAGCAATATAACCAGAATCCCCATTTAAGAATCTATTCTTTGGAATGAAGAGCCATATACTTTTAAGAGTACAACAGGTGGTCCCATGAAACCATAAATAATCTTCATTCCTACAGCTTGTCTAGTACTTCTAAAACACTCTTCTTTTGTAAATACTATAAAGTGAGGTAAGATGTGCTAAGATTTTAGTGACATCCAATGCAGTTTTTTTTTTGTACTGTGTATTCTTCTGCTGTTGATTGTCAGTAGTGTCTAAAGTATTAATGAGATGCATTGGGCATTCCTCCTTTACTATTCCCCATGTCTGTAATTGACAGTTTCTCTCCATCAGCTTTATAAGGAGAAATCCATCACAGGCAGGGGGCATAGTCAGGGACGAGTAACCATTTAATTTCATAAAAACATTGGCCAGTACAGTTTAGCAGTTGCAGCAGGAGGAAGTGAGAATGGTCAGAGTGGTAGTAGCTATGATGATGGTAGTAGTACTCATAGTTCATGGTGGCAATCTTCACCCTGGCTCTCCCTGAGTTGAGGGACCACCCTTTTTTCCCTTGTGGCACTCCCTGACTTTATGATGCTCCTGCCTGATGGTAGTTAGGGTGTTTTTGATGTTAAGTGACCGGCATCGTGCCAGGCAGGAGTCCAGATGCATGGCCAGAGAATGGATGATAAAGTCAATAATCAGGCCAATTGGTTGCAATACGCAAAGTCTTTCTTCACTAAATCTATGATGGGAGTAGTAGTAGATATAGCAGCAAAAGGCAATGGGTATGGGTGACAACAATGATAGAAGTAATGGTCCTTGCCTTGAGTCTCACTCTAAACATTTTGCAATCTTCCCAAATTGACCACAGGCATGCAAAACCCTCAAAATCAGTACTGTATTTCCCAGGTTGAGGGGTGCAGAATTCAGTGGAACGGGTGCCAGAGACAATGAACCCTTTCCACAGCAGTAAAGTATTTAATGCCATAAATTAGTGAATACCTTACTGTCATTATCTTGCACAACCATTGTGGTTCTGGAAGTTCTAATATAACTGGTCTTTTATCCTCAGTGGTGCTCTGATGATAAAGTTGCTTCCTTGGCAGCTGTAGTCTCAAATTGAAAGGTTCTCTGGACTTGAGCCTGCAGCTGTAGGTCTTGTCTGTAGATCTGCTCTGCTAAGACTCCACAACTAACTAACTTGGCAGTGGATGCGGCCCATCACACTGGTAACCTAAACAGGTTTGCCAGTGTTAACTATACATTGCTATTAGGTATACACAGTTTATAATGAAATAAGTGGTTTAACAATAAATCTCAATATTTAATTCAGCAAGAACAGCGATATTTAAGGCTTTACAGAAGTCCTGTGGGGCATTACACACTGCATTACAAAACTTTGTTTATAACTTATAACTTCCAGACCAAGGTTGGTGTTTCATAACCTAAATCTTATCATGGGTTACTCCACCTAGAGGGATACTCACTGACGAGAGTAGGACTAAATAAAATAGCTGGGTGCCCTCGGACTACAGACTTAAGTTCATCCTTGAAGAAGTTTACAGTTTTGTTTATTGGAAAATGTTAAACAGATCAGAATCAGAGTGCTATTGGTAGATTACAGAGCTGGAGCCTTTAATCTGGGGTAATGCTTTGGCGTGTCTAATATGGCCTTGTTCCGTTCAATAAACACCTGTCACAGCCTGTACATATTTTAGTCTAAACTAAGACAATTTGATTTCCCTACTTCAAGCTTTCATTATATTTCATGTTTTTTGCTATTAGCTATATGAAAATTGGAGACCAAACCAGCCAGATAACTTCTTTGCCACAGGAGAAGACTGTGTGGTGATGATCTGGCATGAGAGAGGCGAATGGAACGATGTGCCCTGCAATTACCACCTTCCATTTACATGCAAGAAGGGAACAGGTACTTAGTTATCTCAAAGTAGACATCTGTACAAATAATATTTCAGTTTTTTTTTTATGCAACTTAAAACACATGAAGGGGAATTAAAATATGTTGTACTTCAGTATCCCCTGCATCATCAGAGGTTGCGCTTTATTTAACAAGGTGCATGCCTTGTCGTAAATTAGGCACATCCTCTGGCAGTTGCACCCAAAGTTAAATCAGTCATTATGTGCGAGATGATGGCTCGACCCACACTCTGCACCATTTTCAGAATGTGGCAAGGGCAGTGTACAAACACCACTTGCCACCAGAGTTAGGTGCACTGGAATTTAAATGTCATAAATCCAATCTTTTTACACCAGAAAACTGCCGTAGGGGGGATGATTAAAGCAGCTCTCTCACCAAGATCCTATTAAACCAGACATATTGGCTGGTAGGGTTTATCATGCTGATTAAAACTATACCTTTCTTTTGTCTGTATGATAAATAGCTGCAAAGAAATCTACATTTTTATTAATACGCTAATGAAAATTTAGAGCACCAGGAGGTAAAGCTAAATCCTTTGAGCACTGCTTTGTAACACCCCCTGTGCTCTGCACACTCCGCTCCCCTTGATTGACAGGGCTAGACATGCTGATCTGTGTCCAACAGCTGTCTGCTAGCAAGTAAATATCGTATGCACTATGTACTATAGCTTCACCACACTGAGATCTGCTCAGAAAGCTAATCTACATATTAATGCTTTATTCACAGGAAGAATATATGATTAGAAAGACACCAATAATATGCGATAGCTTATAAGAATTAAAAAATATGCACCTCTATGTGGTAATCCTGTAGCTTTGTGTTAAGTGCTGGGTTTTGCATGTCGAGATCCCATGTTTGAATCCTGGGAGAGACTTCTATGTTTGTTTCTTCAGATACTTTTTTTCTTCCACATTCAACTTTAATAAAGTCTATGGGGGAGATTTATCAAACTGGTGTAAAGTAGAACTGGCTTAGTTGCCCATATCAAGCAATCAAATTTCACCTTTCATTTTCCAAAAGAGCTGTCAAAAATAAAAGGTGGAATCTGATTGGTTGCTATGGACAACTAAGCCAGTTCTACTTTATACTAGTTTGATAAATATCCCCCTATATCCTTATCATATTGAGAATGAAAAAGCTATTAAGTATTGCTGGTTTTTATAATCATATATTGTGCCTGTGAATAAACAAATCTCAGTGTGGTGAAGCTATAGTACATAGAGTGTATGATATGTAGAAGCTAGGATACAGCTCTGCCCTCAGTCTGTCCAGCCCTGTCAATAAAGAGGAGGGGGAGTGTGCAAAGCTCTACACATATTTGCATATGAATAAAAACACAGATGTGTCTGCAGCTGTTTAGTATACAGAGTATGTTTTAATCAGCTACTGCTCAAACAGAGTATTGTTTTAATCAGCATGAGGAACCGTACCAGCCAGTATGTCTGGTTTAATAGGGCTGATCCTTGTGACAGAGCCTCCTAAATTATCTCCAAGATATCTGAAATGCAGGATTGAATCAAGTATAGATTTATCGAGTTTAGGCTAAATATATTAGGGGCACCACTTGGAACCAAACCGAGTTCAGGAAATGTTTTTTTACAGTACAAATTAATTTATGAAGTTATTACCTGAAGTCTCGTGAGACTTTGCAAAGCAATAACTTTGGCTCATTGGAGCCAATACATTAGTTCACCAAAAGGATGTTAAAATATTCGATGCCGAATTTGTTGCCAATAGGCTGCAGATTTTTCTCTCTGCATTGCAAAAGGAGAAAACTGTAGAGGAAATCCGCAGCAAAAATTGCAACACATCAAAGGTCAAGTAATGCTACAAATGTACAGCATTTTTCTCCGCAGGTGGATAACCTTAGCAGTATTCTGGTCAGTATTGTGCATCAGTATTTGTAAGCCAAACCTAGGAGTGCATTCAGAGCACAAAAAGAGGTGCACATCTATCTATTTTAGTTTTTCTATGTTTAGGTTCCACTCCCGCTCTTGGCTTAAAAAGGCTGATACAAAACACTACCATGGGAAAGAGGCCTAAGTGTGCTAGTAGGGCTATGTTCACACCATTTGTGGAGTACACATGAAACTTATCCATAGCTTATTGTGGGCCCAGAATATGACAAAAGAGCGTCCTTTTGGCTTGCGTTTTTTCTGGGATACTTTTTATTACTGTTTAGAAAGGCTTAATTGATTGTTCTTTTCAATACAAATGTGTCCCACAAAAACGGAGCCTAAGGCTACTTTCACACGACCGCATCCATTTTGCGGTATGCAAATCACGGATCCACAACATACGGATGCATCCTGCACTTTCGCTGGCCCGATTGTAAAAATGACTTTTCCTGTCCGCAAAATGGACAAATAGGACATATCCTATAACTTGCTGCATGGCCGCACGGATGCAGACAGCCCATGGATGACTTCCTTGTGTTGTCTGCATTTTTTGCAGCCCTATAAAAATGAATGGGTCCACGACTCCGCATGCAATCCACAACAAAAAGATAATACAGTAAGACACAGACTGAAAACACGGTCACGTAAATGTACCCTGATTCTGACAACCAGCTCACTATTGCAAAGTAACACCTAAAATTTTGAGTTAGAATGTACCATTTTAACTAAAGTGGTGAAAATTGTGTTTCTACAAACTGCATTTAGTAGACCATAAAATGGTGAAACAGAAAATGTATAGCCACGTTGAATGGAGCAGCAGTAACTTCTCGTGGGTACTTTCCCATTATTTGCTTTCTTTTAGTGCCTCTTACAAAGAGGAATGTCTTGTGCCTCTTTCAAATGCAACATGTTTTGTTTGAGGAAAATCCTGTTTAATATTGTTGCTAAGCACCAAACACTAAGAAAAACCCAGAAGGGTATATAAATATGCTGGCCGATACAACTAGGGAAGGATAATAGGGAGACATTGTATCATTATTTACAAGAAAATAAATTAAGGTAGCTATTATTTATAGCACAGTACCAGTCCCATGGCAGCCTGGGAATTGTTGACTTTACTATCCATGGTTGGCACAGTAAAGTGAGGAGGCAGCTGCAATGCTCATGAGCCTAGCAACCAAACTGAGGGGCTATATGCCAAAGCAGAATCCACTGCTTGTTAACTCTTACAGAACCATTGTAATAATGTTTATTACATATGTTTATATACATCAATTATTATTAGTTCATTACTCACACGTCAAAAATGGCACAACCATTGCAGCCTATGGAGGTATTCATTTTTGTTTAATGGCCCATGAATATCTTCCATCCAAAAATTGGACAGGCCACATGGACACCACTGCAATCAGTGTAAACAGGTGCACTTCTGTCTAACTGGCCTGGCTGAGAACACTTGCTCTTCCCAGTATCACATGATCACACTGGAAGGGGCAGGTCCTGCTGCCTTCAGTGCATAGCAAGTGCTCCCAGCCGTGCCTGTGATGAGGTAAGTATTTTTAATTTTTTGTCATTATTGTGGGGTCGCTATTGTAGCTATTATAGATAATGGAGGAACTATGGCGACCATGTATCATACTGGGGGCATTATGGGGTCCTTTTAAAATAATTTGGCCACTATGATAGCATTTAATATAAAAGGGGACTATGATGGCATTTAGGACACGGGGGGCATGTCCTGGGGGGGCATTATATATACTGAGGACACTATGGAGGGGCATAATGTATACTGATAGCACGGCATGAGTTGATATCTGAAAAAAAGGCCAATGAAATTCCTCTGTTTACAATGTCAGTTTTTAATAGATGTTAAAAATGGATAAAAGGCCAGAAAGTGGATGCATACAATGATGCAAAATAAACTGACCGTTTATCCGCTTTAACAGAACTTTTATGTCCCTGTCCTGTAAATGTACCCTTAGAAGAAATTTCCTTGAGACCTTGATGTTTTACAGTTCAAATCATTATTTCAGTAAACAAGTAAATGTACTTACTTCAAGATAAACAGGGTGACAAAAGAAAGTAATTATCTATAAGAGTTCTATTATATGTGTGGCCAGGCCACAATATCAGCACGCTGTCACGGTACTTTACACTTGAAGTGTACAGGTGCAGCCTGAAATAAGCAGTAACCGCATGCACTTACCACATTTATAGCCCTTCCAACTAAAACTTGGGTTTACCCATTCCATTCTACCTAGCACACCAATGCCTTCCAATAGACATCCAGTACAGCTGTGTGACATCTACTGTGAGGGTGTCATTATACATACAGCTTGAACCATGTGTACCGCACTGCAGCTACTGCTCATTACCTGGACTGACCATTGGTACTGGCCTGGCAGATCCTTTCTCATTTCTCCCTACCATATTTCTTCTTCTTACTGCCATATTAATCATATATTGTCATCCTTTTGTCCCACATTTAACGCATACACGTGACTTACATGTTAAACCGATGCCTCTAATAGATGCCGTGCAGTGGCATCCACCACCATAGGGTTCCAGTTTAAAAACATATCCATTTAAGGGTTCATTTAGATGACCGTATTTATGTGTCTGCATTCGTTCCGCAGTTATGTGGAACGGATGCAGACCCATTAATTTCAATGGGGCCGCAAAAAATGCGGACGGCACATCGTGTGCTGTCTACATTCATACTTTCGTTTCCCTGGCCCCCAAAAAAACATAGAACATGTCCTATTCTTGTCCGCAAATGTGGACAAGGATAGGCATTTTTATCATAGGGCTGGCTTGGCTGTGTGTGTGTTTCACAAAATGTGCTGGTATCCGTGTTTTCCAGATCTGCAATTTGTGGACCGCAAAACAAATATGGTCATCTGAATGAGCCCTAACACACACATTTTTGCCGGACTCTTCAGGATTTAAAAGCATAGTATACTATGGTTTTGCATCCTTTTGTTGCCCATGTATATGTTAAATGTGGGATGAAAAAATGTGATGTGAACATAGTCTTAGTGTGCCTTGGACAGGATATTTGGATGCATGGCAGGGGCAATTATCTATTTGCCCCAGGTAAAAGCAAAGCCTATGATTCAGAGTGACCAGAATAAATTAGTAATCTCTTTCCTCTCCCCCCTCCCTAGTGGCTTGTAATGATCCTCCAGCGGTTGAGAATGCTTACACATTAGGAAGACCGAAGGGGCGATATGAAATCAGCTCACTAGTTCGATACCAGTGTAACCAAGGTCTCCTTCAGCGTCATGTTCCTATAATTCGGTGCCTACCAAGTGGGCAGTGGGAAGAGCCAAGAATACAGTGCATAGATCGTAAGTATTCTATATCTGTCATTCCAGTTTTTGTTATTTTGGGGTGACTCGTGATATGATACACATCAGGGTGCATGTATTTACGTGGTTAACTGTTGCTGTGAATAACTACTACTGCAATTTTCCTTTTGGCACGTGTCCTAATGATGCTGTGATTATTCCTGCTAATGGCAGGTTGTATTAATGATGCCTGGCACTGTTGTATATATACTGACTATTTTTCTATTGTGTGCCAATCTAAACTCAATCTATGCCTTACCCACTCATATAAACAAAGCTGACAAAAACACATTACCCTATATCATCATCATAGTATGAAATCAAATGATGCACGGTTGGTTTATCTATACTATAGTTAAAAGTAAGTTACCCTTATTAGATGTCAGTATAGAAAATGAGCTGATATTAAGTAGACATTACTAGATCATTTTCTAGTATTCAAGATCACCTTGCAATCCGGAACAGCCAGGCTAGAAATTCCAATCACAAATGTTTTTAATTCTGTAATAAAATCCCCTATAACTTCTTAGAATGTCGTCAACCCTGTATCTATATTATCACAGTGGGTTCTGTGCTAGGTACCAAAGCATTGTTTCACCTTTCCTGGGCACCCAAGGATACAACTATATAGTAAAATCAGAGGCAGAGGTTTGGTATTAGATATTGCTTTTGGAATGAACAGTGGAATAGGTGGATTTGGTTCCATGAGTCTGCAAGCATATTAATAGAGTATAGATGCAAGGAACTAGTAGCTCCTACAAGAAGGATCAGTATGATCTTCTGAAGTGCCAGTAGATCACATTGGTGAGGTCTTTTGCCATGTGGTTTCCTGAAGGAAAAAGCTACACAGACAGTTAGGGTGGGATTAAAATTCCCTACATAACAGGTTCCCTACCTGGCCAATATAACCCCCTCCAAGATATAATTTTTTTGCCTCTTGCTCCTTGGCAGAGCTGGTGTTATACAAACTGTGGCTCTTGGCAAAATTAAAAGTGAGCCCAAAAAGCTGTAATATTTTACTAACAACAGAGTCACGTTCAGTCAATTCAAAAAGTAGCATGCACAGATCTGCAGATCCGATTTCTAGCAGTTTCAGGGGCATTGCTAGTGTCTTAAAAAACTCAAGATGTTTGTCTCCCCCATACACACACACACACACTCAAAAAATAATATACATGCTGTACATGTATTGTTATGTAATAATACCACAATCAAACAATACCCCAGTATGTGTGCATTCAACATTACCGCTCCACCTAGCTTATTCCCTGATTAAAGGGTTTGTGTCAGGTTTTAAGTTATCCCATACCCAGCGGATCACTAGGACACCCACCAATGAAGGTCCCATTCCCCCGTTTTAATGGAATGCCTCGCCATCCATGCACACTGCCGATCCATTGTCTATGGAAGTGCCGAAGATTGCCAAGTACTGTACTCCAGGGTTGTCTTCATTGGTGGGAGTCCCAGCAATCAGCTAGTTATCCCCAATCCTGTAGATAGGGGTTAGTTTAAAACTTTGTTCAACCCCTTTACAGTAAATGTCGCCCCCTCACCTCGTATGCTCCCTTGATTGAACTCTAAGAATAATACATTTAAGGTTATAGGTCTTTTCTGACCTTAATCTTTTTGTGCAATATCGTTGCAACTCTTAAAGTATACAAAATGGAATTAAACCAGAATTAAGCCAGAAGGAAACTAAAGGTAACTAAACAATGTTTCTGCTTCTTGTAATTATCACCCCTATCATTCTACACTTCCTAAAATACTCCAAACCCCTGCATCTTAGCCACTTATCTGACCTCTTCCTCAGATCTGTTACTTAACATAAAAGCCTTACACAACCACCTCATGCCCTCTTTTACTCCCACCTACTATCACTTCCTTTGTCTGCGTCTCTTTAATGCTGATGATATATTTCCAACTCCTGATCCCACAATTATATTTAAAACCCACTATCAATCTCCTTCTACAAATTTCTGCAATCTGTCAAATCTTAAAAATATTTCAAGTGGCTGGCATCTACCGCCCCAAGGCACTGCCACCATCTTATTCCACCATTTCAGCACCTGGCTTCTTCATTTTCTTTCCGCTGACATCCCTACTATCATCATCAGTGACTTCAGGATGCCCATTAACACTTGCCAGTCAGCCTCCTGTAAACTTCTAACCCTCACATCCTCCTGTGGCCTCTCACAGTGATTCTCCATTACCAGTTACAAAGATGGCCAAACACTGGATCTTATCTTTACCAACATCTGTTGCTTATCTTACCTCTCTAACTCACCTCTCCTTCTATCAGACCACAATCTACTAACATTTTTTAACCTTTTCTCTTCACGTGCCCCGCAGTCCACACAATAGCACACCCCCGTGGGAATCTTTTCCCGCAAAACTATATATCAATCTGCTCGGCTTGTTCTGATCTATAACATGCTGCTTTCAGATTGAATTGCATTTTGTGGTGACGGGTCCTTTTTCACTTCTGTCATATCTTCCCTTTCTCACAACCCTAAACAACTATTTAAAGGAAATATGTCATCAGAAAATGACCTTCTGTATAAATCACGTTTTTATGTTTAACATATTTTAAAGAATTTTTGGTGATGTTATTTTTAATTTTCCATATCACTATCTATCTTAAAATAAAAATCCTACAGTTTTCACACTGTCCACTAAGCCTAATCATAAATGATGAGGACTTTGCCACATACATCAAACAAAAGATCAACAGCATCAGAGAAAGCTTCAGCTTACAGTCCACGCAGCCCCTCAACACAAATATTCAGTCCTCTTCCTCCAAAACCAACTTCTCCACCATTACAGAAGAAAAACATTCCACCCTATTCTTCACATCTCACCATCTGTGCACTTTATTCGATGACAATTTACAACTCATCCCTAACCTCACCACAGTGTTTATGCCTACCCTAAACATGCCACCATCACACCCATTATTAATAAGAATTCCTTTGACCAATCGTCTGTGTCTAGCGATCCCCCATATCACGTCTCCCATATGTCTCCAAGCAACTTGAACATGTCAACCTTAAACTTTCCTCCCATCTTTCTTCATGCTCCCTCTATAACCAGCTACAATCTGGCTTCTGACATCTCCACTCAACTAAAACCACCCTAATAAAAGACAGCAATGACCTGCTAACTGTCAAATCCAAACAACATTACTTTGTCCTCCATCTCCTGGACCTGACCTCTGCCTTTGACACAGTTGACCACTACCTTCTAATACAAATTCTCTCATCTCTTGGAATCACAGACTTAGCCCTCTCCTGGATCACCTCATGCCTCACAAACTGGACATTTAGTGTCTTAGTGTATCACACTGTCTCTTTGTTTTGCCCCCTTTCTATTGGTGTTCCTTAAAGCACAGTCGTAGGACCTTTGCGCTACACCTTTAGCTTGGGACAGCTCTTAGAGTCCCATAGCTTTTGGTATCATTTTAATGCTGATGACACACAAATTTACTTGCTTACTGTCCAGAACCCCACAATGTATATCTGCTATATCCTCTTCATCTCTCGTTTTATAAAAAATAACATGGAGAAAACAAAATTTATCTTTCCTCCATCTCAGTCAGCCCCTCCAACAGACCTGTCACAGTCAATGGATCCACACTCTTCCTGGTCCAACAAGTCTGCTGCCTTGGGGTAACCTATGATTCTGCTCTTTCCTTGAAATCACAAATCCAAGACCTTTCCACCTCCATGCTTCCAATACAAAAATATCTCTCGGATCCGCACATTACTCAGCCAGCAGTCTTCAAAATTGCTTGTGCACACCCTTATCATCTTCCACCTAGACTACTACAACATCCTCCTCTGCAGCTTCCCATCTAGAAGTCTTGCACCCCTCCAATGTATTCTGAACTTTGCAGCCTGATTAATCCATCTCTCCATTAATCCTCTGTCTCTTCTCTCTGTCAATCCTCTCACTGGCTCCCCATTGCCCAGAGAATCTAGTGCAAAACACTAACTATGACATAAAGGCCACTTGTGTAACCTGTCCCCTCTATACATCTGTTACCTGATCTCTCAGTATCTGATCTCCCAATTGGAGTCATTAACATTTCCTGTATATTTGGCTCAGACCAGAAAGACTTCTTCCAGTCATTATTTGACTCTGCAGAATTTGCAACACAGACATCTTTGGCTCTTATTTTTCTAACATCTGCCCTACGTTTTTCCAACCTACACAAATCCTATTGATATATCAATTGCTTGTCGCTGCTCAATTTGCCCTACTGTGATGTACACTCCCCACAAATACTGCCTTTCGAAAACATTTGTATTGTGTGGGGGCAGAAAGACAGCTGTCATTATTGTTTTTAGTACCTTCTCACCTTTTAAAGTACCTCATCTTTGTTTATAGTGCCCCAAATGTATTTATAGCACCTCCTCACCTTTTACAATGCTTCCTTTTTGTTTATAGCTCCCCTCACCTTATATAGAGCCCCTTTCTTTCTGTATATTGCCCCCCTACCTAAAGCAGTCTGTGGCCTAGAGAATGGAAACACTGGTAGTCTATAGATCCCTGCTCTGCCATAGGTCCTAAAGATGCTGGCACTGCTCTTGCCACCAGATGTTTAACTGAAGGTAGAGGTCCTGGTCAGCATCTCACTTCTCCCCAGTTCTTTGAACCAACTTGTTTGGGAGAAATATAAAGGACTGGATGGATATTATTTCTAGCAGAGGGTGCTCAAAACCATTCAGCACTCGAGTGAGCACAGAACCCACCACTCGGTTCACACAGGGAAAGCACTATATAAGGTTCTTTATATTTATTATGCTGGGTCTGATACTGCAGCTGTTTAGCCACTACTGAATTTAGATAGATAGATAGATAGATAGATAGATAGATAGATAGATAACTGCTGGGACCCCCACCAATCAGCAGAATAGGAGTCCCTGAGTGCCCTAAAGAAATGGAGCAATGGTCACAAATACATGTCCCTCTATGGGACTGCTGAAAAGAAGCTAAGTACAGTGACTAACTACAATCTTTGGCAGCCAGTAACATGTATTTTCATGGTATTTGTCATTTAACAACAGTACAACAACATAGTAATTGCGACTGTAATAAAGCATGATTCTGAAATAAAGCTGACTTACAAATCTTTTTTTTTCTATTTTCTTTTTCTCTGTGTTTTATTTCCTGCAGCTTCCACTTACAGACACAAGAGAACCCTTAGACGTCGATCGAAATCCACTAACAGAGTTGCACAGAACACAACCCATTAAAAGAAAAATACAAAAAATTTATTGTAAAGAACATTTATATTAACAATGTCAATTTCTTTTTGTTTTGTCATATAAGGAGTTTATATTGAAGAAAATCCCAAGCTGTATATAAAAAAAAAAACACCAAAGCAAATTAGGTTTCAGAATCGTTACTTATGGTCAAAGAAGTGCCTTTGTCAGGGATCATGTTGTGCCTTTCTTAATGGAGGGTGGAAGTGTTGAGTGGAAATAGGACAAGGCTACGTGAAGCCATAAAGACTTTCTCCCCCTGCCTTAACTAAATATAATGTGATAATAATGTAATATTTTATTATTTAAACTCCAGGCTGGCCGAATTTAATAAAAAAATATAAATATAGAAACAAATACATTGCACATTAAGGACCTTAAATTAAAAAATAAATTGTGAAAAATCGCTGAATGTATCTCAAATGTGAGAGGACAAAGGGGTGGGGTGGGTGAGAGATTGAGAAGATAGAATGTCCACGTATGTGATTGAACTGTATAATGGTATCTGAGCTACAAGCAGTAGCACATTTCATATGTGTTACCATGAATAGTCCTCTCCCACTGTACTCTAAGGTTACCAAGGTCATGCTCAGAAAGCTTTTGCTGGAGTACATGTTATAGATCTGTATGGACCTACCATAGAGATAAGCTTGTTGTCAAGACAAGACCTTTCAGAGGAGGCTTTTTTCTATAAATGATTCATTCATGCATGGCCCAACGCTGCTCATCTAATAGATTCTCACTTTATATGTTTAAGTATGCTCTGACATATTTGCACAAACATTATATACTAACTCTGCACTTAAGTAACAATGCACTTAACTATTCTTTACAGTTTATTTCTTTCCTTATGTATGGATGAGTCATTTGGACAAGCCTTTGTCTTGTCACCCATCCTTTATGTATATCTATTCATAGATGTCTTCTACAATGTAATGCTTCTTGTCTGTGCAACTGTTATGTTGGCAAATTATGATACTATTAGGATATAGCTTGGCATGCCCTGTAATGTGCAAATTTATTGGACCACTGGGACACCCTGTGGATTTGTGAAATGCTTGACAAAGGCGTGTCTGTGTCTCATAAATCATCCATAACCTTGAATGCAAGATATCATATCTATGATACACCTAGGCCAATGCCATGTTCTATCATGTGGCTGAATGAAATCTGCAGTGGGGCCTACTATAGCTCTATAATAGGGCGAGGACTATTACTAGAATGTGGACAGGTTTTCTGAAAAATGATAAGACAATCCACCATCACTCTACTTCCCCTGCATTGCCAGCTGTGCCTGTGTCTCTTTAATAGAACCTCATGACTCCCCGTAGTAGGACTGAAACAGTTTGCTTCCATTTCCCCACCTTTGCTCCGGGGACCGTGCAGTGCATGACGTTTCCGTGCACCTATTTATAATAAAAATAATGTAATGTTATTAAAAAATACAATTGGAATACTAAGTTCTATTTTTTATTTAAACGGAGTTGCAATATTCTCCTAGAATTCTGGAGGAGCCTCTATTTGTAATGTCAGGTACAACATTTTCTATATATATATTTTTTTTGTAAAAAGCAAAGCAAATATTGTATAAAACGTGCATAAAGAGAGGACAGAGTAAAGAATGTGTAACATCAGAAAAAAAAATGTGAAATGTGTAAAATAAAAAAGCAAAACCTGTTGTATTTTATTTTACTGGATTTGCAGTGATCTATTTGGGCCAAGGTATTAATATGTTGCCAGCCAACGGTGTGTGAATACTGTGTGTATATTGAGGGATTTACAAACTATGATACAAAGACTTAGTGTTCCGGCTGTGCCAAAGTGTTTTCATTCCGGTAATAGGCGATACTTGTCTATTTATGGTCGTCTGGAACCCACAGGAAAGGTAGTAGTTATTTCCCAAAATATTTCAATTTGGATTCTGATCAGCTTGGTTAACCTTTTGAAGTCACATTCCATATGGACAAGTCCTATAATGAATATGTTTACAAAATGCAGCAAAGCTAACTTAAAAATAAACTTTATAATTTCATTTTTAAACTTGGTAAAAGAAATGGTTTGGAAATGATTACCATTGAATTTTATCTGCCTCCTTGTGGCATATTTGCTTTGTGGAAAACAAATGCATTTGGACTCACTATAGTAAGACTTGGTGGGCATCTGCCACTGCTTTTAATTCAGTAATGCTTCATTGTTAACCCATAGTACTGCAGACAAATTGTTATTCTATACTTGTATGTGTCTAACATACTCTTATGACACTCTTCACAGACTTCATACACTGAAAGCCAATGGATTTATGATAGGACCATATAACCATTATTATTGCAAATGAGCATTATCCAAAGAAGTCTTTGCACTGTACTCTGTACCATGTAACACCTATGAAATAAAGCACTGAGCCAATAAAACATAATTTTCTATTTTCTTTTAGTTATGTTACTGATGGAAACAGTAACTGGGGCCTAGGTAACACGCTTTTTTCCGTTGTCATAGTTGTCAAGGGAAAACTAGGCACATGCCCATGGAAACACAAAAATATCACCTATGTTTATTTCAATCATTTTCCTCTTTTAACATTACTTTTAGACCTCTTTTTAATCAATAGTAGATATCGGAGGCAAAAATAATAGAATAAAGGAATGGTTATATAATTTTTATCTTCATACTCACTTGCATTCCGACGGTGTGCATCGATGAACCAGCAGTAAAATGCCTTATGAGGACTACTGTGCTCACACACAGAATGATGGAGACTAGGCTTCAACTAATCGAGTTTCGGATCATAGATCCGAAGACGATTCATTAAGAAACTTAGTTTGTAATGCTGTTTCCAAAATGTAAGGACTCCATGTAGCAAACCTTTGTCTAAGCCGAAGCTGCACAAGACTTCGGTGAATGACTTTGGTATTCCTATCTGTGTATTTAAAAACATTTTAAAATAGGAGTCCAAAGTGGGCTTTGGTACTGGCTGGTACCTTGGTACCAAAGCCGACTTTAGATTCCTATGTTAAAATGTTTTTAAATACGTAGATAGGTATACCGAAGTCATTCACTGAAGTCTTGCGCAACTTCAGTCGAGACAAAGTTTTGCTACACAGAGCCTATATATTTTAGTGCTGTACAGAAACAGCATTAACACCAAAGTTTTTTATCAAATCGACTACAAATCTATGATCTATGATCCGAAGCTCGATTCGCTCAAGCCTAGTGAAGACTCAAGGAGGAATGCATTTTACCACTGGTTTGTAGGAGCACAGCATCAGAATGCAAGTGAGTATGAAGATAAAAATTATATAATCTGACTCAGCACCACTTACACTATACACCGCTTACCCTAGTTTAGGAGGTGTTTTGGAGCTGACAGATTCCCTTTAATTTTGAATAGATCATTTAATCAGTGTTTGTCCTATAATAACCACATGCCTCTTACATTCAGTGACATCTCTTGTCATGTAGACATTTTCTTTCTTCTTCTCCCCCATTTAACCCAGACCTCCATGACAAATTCTTTCATCTACATCTCATCTCTGCAGAGTTTGTTAAAGAAATGTTAGATTTCTCAATTTTTCCATCAACCGCCCCACATTTTCAACACAACATCCTAATCCTGCTGTCCCAACAATGTCATCCTGCTATCCTTCCCAATCCCTGTGCCCACTGTTCTCCCCAATGCCCCCAAATACTATACTGCTGGGGAAAAAATTACCCTAGTAGAAATAGTGTCTCTATAGTGTTTCCAGCAATTAAAATGCCCCCTTGAGTGCCCCCCATAATAATGTCTGCTAAAATGGCATCAGTAATAATGATGAACCCTATATTGTGCTTCAAGTAATAATGCCTGTATAGTGTCCCCAAAAATAATGTCCCCTAATAAGCCCCTTGTATTAGAAGTGCCCCTACAGTGCCTTCAGCATTAATATTCCCTATTTTACCCCCACTAAAAATGCCAGTATAGTGCCCCCAGTATTAATAATATCCCCTATAGTGCCCCCAATAGTAATGCTCCTGTACAAAAAATCCCCCCAGGATATTATAATCCCCCCCCCCCACATATTAAAAAATGCCCTGGTAATGCCACCTATAGTGCCTCAATATTAAAAGTCCCCAGTACCACCAGTAATGGCCCTTATATTGTCCCCTGTATTAAAAATTCCTTAGGGCGCCCCAATAATGTTGCCAGTTTTGTCTCCACAGTGCTCCCCCAGTATTAATGTCCCCCACAGTGCCCCTCCATTAGTAATATCCCCACAGTATTAATGTCCCCCTACAGTGCCCCTCCATTAGTAATGTCCCTCACAGTGCCCCTTTAATAGTAAAGTCCCCCAAAGGGCACCTCCAGTAGTAATGACCCCAACAATCATAATGTCCCCCACAGTGCCTACCTAGTAGCAATGTCCTCCACAGTGCCCCTCCAGTAGTAATGTCCCCCACAGTGCCCCTCCAGCAGTAAATGTATCCTACTGTGCTCTGCTTCTCTCTCCTCAGTAGCATCCCCACATTGCTTCCAGTAATGTCCATCATAGTGCTTGTCCCCCACCCTTGGGTAATGTCCCCCAAAGTGCCCCTTCAGTATAATTTCCCCCAATCCCCCCACAGTGCTTTCCTTCCTATTAGTAATGTCCCCCAAGTAGTCATTGAAAAAAAAAACTAATACTCACCTTTGTCCCGATGCCGGCCTTTATGATGCAGGCTGCATTCTCTTCTGGTCTGTGCCTGGAATGGTGGAAAGCAGGAAGGCAAAGGCAAGCACATCGCATGACGCACGCATGCGTCAGCTGTGATGCTGTCTTCATGCATATCTGCTGACTTATGTACTACCTCATAGGCTTCAGGCCTAATTTGTCTGAGGCCTATGAGGGTGATCAGCAGTAGGGTGATTATGGTCACCATCTAGAGCACTGCTTCTAGGTACATTTGCACACAGGTTTTGAAGAATTTGGCATGAAGGCTTTTACAAACATCTTGGAGAACTAACTAAAGATGTGTATATAGGCTTGCTCAAATCATTCTGTCTTTTCATGTAATCCCAGACAGGGCACTGAGGAGGGATATCATTGCTGTCAGGACTCCTTGTTGTTCTTTATGCTGAAGATAGTTCTTAAAGGGGTTGTCTCGCCTGAGGCATTGGTGGCATAGTGCTAGGTCCCAGTTCTGGAACCTACACCTGTTTCTAGAACGGAGCTCCCAAAGAGGACAAGAGCGCACAGTGCAAACATGGCTGTCCTACATTCATTTCAATGGCAGCGTTTAAAGAGAGTGCTGGCTTGACTATTTCAGTGAGTTCCATAGAACTTTATCAATTTACATTATCAATTCATTTACATGGGACTTCAAAGATAGCTGAGCTCTTCTCTTGGATATTTTCAGTACTTTCATCAAAATAAATGCGGTGGCACTCTCCTTCACGTTGGGTGCTCTGTTCTAGAGATAGATATCCTGGTGATATGCAACCAATGTCACCTTTAATGACATTGGCTGTATATTGGGTTGTTGTCCTACTTCAGAATACATTTGTAGCCAATCAGATACCTCCCTAAAAGTATTACATGATGCATAAGTATTTGCTTGTATTTCTCAGCATTAAGGACACCATTAATCCCAACCAAATCCCCAACTCCATTTGCTAAAATACAGCCCCAGACTTGCAAGGAACTTCCACTATGCTTCACCATTGTGCTGCTCTCAAGCCCTTTGGTGAACAAACTGCTTTCTGTTGCTGCCAAATATTTCGCATTTTTACTCAGTTCAGAACACCTGGATTTTTACCCGAGTTCCTATGTTTCTGTGCATAGTTGAGTCACTTGACCTTGGTCAGATCGAAGGTATGGCTTTATGGCCCTAATTCTTCCATCAAGACCACTTCTGGTCAGACTTCTTCGAACAGTAGATGGGTATACCTAGGTCCCACTGGTTTCTGACAGTTCTGAGCTGATGGCACTGCTGGACATCTTCTAATATCAAAGAAAATTAAAGCATGTTGTGTCTTTCATCTGCTGTACTAAAATTTCAGAAAATAAAGTTGGAGATTTGGTCAAGAGTTATGGTCCTATGTGCTGAGAGATATAGGCAGATACTTATCCATCATTCAATGCCATCAGGAAGATAGCTGGTTGGCTCCATATTTATTTGGTGCAAGACAAAACCCCAAACAAATGTCATCAAGAGCTATCTTAGGCATAAAGAAGTAGTCCTGGAAGTGATAATATGGCCCCCACAGAGTCTTGATTGCACAGCAAGTCAGTCTGGGATTACATAAAGAAACAGAAGAATTTGAGTATGCCTACTAGGGATGAGCGAATTGACTTTGGATGAAACATCCATCCAAAGTCGATTCGCATAATACTTTGTTTGAATACTGTATGGAGCAAGCACTCTATACAGTATTAAAATGTTAAAATGTATTGGCTCCTAAGAGCCAAAGTTATTACTTCGCAAAGTCTTGCGAGACTTCACATAATAACTTTATAAATCAATTTCTACTGTAAAAAACAATTTCCCGAACTCGAGTTTGGTTCCAATGTAATAATTGGAACTGAACCCGAGTTCGGTAAATGTTTTTTTACAATAGAAATTGATTTATGAAGTTAATATGCGAAGTCTCACGAGACTTCACAAAGTAATAACTTCTGCTCATAGGAGCCAATACATTCTAATACTGTACAGAGTGCTCGATTCACTCATCCCTAATGCCTACATCCACAGAAGATGTGTTTTTAGTTCTCCAAGATGTTTGGAACAACCTCCCTGCCAAGTTCCTTCAAAAACTGTAAGTGTAAGTGTACCTCGAAAAACAGATGCTGTTTTGAATGCAAAGGGTGGTCACACCAAATATAGATTTAATTTAGCTTTCTCTTTTGCTCATTCCCTTTACATTTTTTTAATTGACACCTCTAACACTAACTAACACTTCTTTTTTCAAAACTAACACATTTTTTGAAAAATATTCTTACTTTGAAGTATTTTTTCTACACTTCTCTAAAATTTAACAAAATAAAAAAATTGTGATGGGCTGCAAATAATGAGCTTACTAGCTGATTCCCTCACTACCGCTGTTCTGATTGTGCTCGGGTCCCCATTGCACTCCACTTCCTGCTCATGTTGTGATACAGAAGAAAATGGCTATGAATGCTGCTCAGTTAATTACTTGACCAGGACGTGGAATGCAGTGAGACTTGGGCACCTTGGGACTGGCAGCAACCATTTTTTTTGTTTAAATAAAAGCATTTGCAGGCCATTGCAAAAAATAATCTGCTATAATACCCTTGTAATAAACTCTTTAGGGTATCAGCCCAAAGCTTTGGATTTTCCTGTTCTTTGAATTTGAGATCTACTTTTGAATGGGGAGGTTGTGATTGATAACTTCTCTATTACAACTGTGAACTTTGCAGAAAGCGTAATACGATATGGTATCTGAATATTAAAGCAGGAAAACGTCAGTAGTCAGTAATCAAGCAATAACAACTCAGCATAAAATTAAAAAAAATAATGAACTTTACATTTTTTGATGGGTACTAAAATACCATTTATAACTTTCTTCCAGTAGGTTTCTCTTAAAGGGGGTATCTATCTTTATTATGCGTTAATGGTTTAAATGCAGTAAGAATTGTCTCTTAACAATGTAAAAGAGGGTATAACCATAAGGTCCACTCAAATGCACCAAGCTCAAAGCAATACACAAAAAGAGGTGAATACAGCAAAACTTAAAGGCTATGTACACCTTCTGGGGCAATTTAGTTATGATTGCCTTTTACTCATTTTGGGCTAAAAATCATTTTTTCAATTGGTCTTTATAAAAAAAAAATATTAAGCCATTCTATCACAAAGAGTTAACTGTTTTTCTAGCTGTGTGAATCCTACTTTCGCTTTGTGCCAGTCATCTAATAACCCTTATCTCTAAATTACTAATGTAGTGTTTGTGGCTGGGATGCCCCTGTAATCCTGTCTCATGCAATCACTTGGCAATGCTGCAGTTCTGATGTTTATCTCCTGCTTCTATGACATCCCATAATCCCCTATACCCCTCCCCCCTACCTGTTCAACAGGATGTCACGTGCATACAACCTGTCTCCACTGCTCCCCTCCCTCTATGTCTGTAGACATGCTGGGCAGCAGATTGTACAATGTTTAGTGAGTACCAAAACATGAAAGCTGTCTCTCAGTAGCTTTATGTTCTGACTAAAGACAATAAGTAATTACAGCACTACCTCACATCTTTTAATAGAGGAGCATTCAGGCAGCTCTAAATAGAGGTCTGTGAAGAGGGGGAAAAAGAACTGTACTGTAGTTCTTTACATAATAGTCCCAACCACAGACAGCCCTGGTAGCATGAAAACAAAGGTGCAGCACAGAAATAGGCAACACAATGAAAATGATCATGAATTACTTCTGATTTAGGGTGTCATCACTTGGTGAGTATTTAGACATATATAGGTACTCTTCCATATTTTAACAAGATCAGAAAATCCCTTTAAAGTTTATCTGATTGCTTTTTTGTGACACCAAAATCAGTAAAAATGTCCTTTTGCTATGGGGTACCCTCTGTTCTATGAATTTCACTCCTCATTGCCCCTTAGTCCAAAACCTATGTATGTGATATTTGTTGGATAGACATTTGGCTGTCATTGAGAACAATAACAAAGTAATAATATATAGCAAAAGCAAACAAATAAATAGAGCATCATCGTGGGAGAAACTCATATAATATAGTATGAGCAGAACTGTTTATATACCCCGTAAGAATACCACAAAGACATGGTAACAGAAAAAAATTAAAGTTAGTACCATCATACATTTTTCTTCTGGACATTCATTTTCTTCTCACAGTTAATGTTTTAATGTAACTATAGTTACATCTATTAAATATATAGAAGGTGTTTAATATTAATACTATAATAGTAGAATTCTTACTATAATATCTTACTATTAATATCTTTGCCTAGCCTGAATGTAAGAAGATGGAGCCCGAACAGTTTATTCTTGTTTTTTTTTTATTTTTATCCTCCCTAATATTTAGACAGTGTAAACTTAAGACTAGAGAGTCTAAAGATGTGTCACATTTATCAGAGTGGCTGATGCTGGATGATACATTTGATGCATCTTCAGACTCAGACTGTGCAATTTAATTTTATACTATTTATTAGATGCCTTACTTTGTGCCAAAATTTTGCACACTTTAAATGTGGTTCAAGGCATGTATACCAGGTTTTTGGCTATGCATTGCTCCATTATTCTTTATTAAATAGTAAATCTCCACCTCTGACTACCAGTATATGATGGTGCCACCCAGCACCATACTGCATAGATAATCTCCAATAGCAGAATATCACTGTAATACGAGATCAAATGAAATATAACATGATTCCAACAGAAAAAAACTCAGGAATTGAGAAGTTACACAGCCCTAGAGTATGATCCCAAAGAAATTTACTCTAAAGTTGCATGGATCTGTGTATTACTATTTTTGTACGAATAAAAAAAGCGAATAAGCATAAAATTGTTCCAATGTTCATGTTATGAGTGGTCAATTAGACTGAGCAAAATTGCAAAAATTAACATCACTCTAACTAAAACAGCACTATTGGCACTTATATGCATTATTAACCTAAATTGGTCTGCACAAATTATTTTTTCATTGAATATTCTGTCATTAGAAAAGTCTCAGTTTTAGGTATTTAGGACATAACATATTGTTTCTATCAGCAGGCCACACAACTTAATTTCAGGGTTAGAAACAATTCAAAGCAGAAAAACAAAAAACAAAAATAACAACCCTTTTGTGAAGTGCTATTATTTGCTTGTATTTGGAACATGCTACATTCTTAATAATTATATGCCTATTTCTAGTACAAGACCTCAATCAAATGCAATTATGTGACACTGTACTTTTGCAATCTATTGATTTAGAAGAAGCAAGCATGGGCAGTCATTTTCTGAGCATCTAATAAATAGATTATAAAGTATAAAATGATTAGAGAGGAAATCACTTTATCATTGCGTGTGTTCTTGTTGTGCTTCCATTGCTATGAACGGCCAAATTTGGTTCCATAGATGCTACCTCCCTCTATATCAGGGGTGCACAAAGTTTTCTGGTTGGGGGCCACACTGCCAGACTCAACCAATGTCGAGGGCCAAAAATAAAATTTAAAGGGGTAATAACAACTGAAATACTGTATTTATGGCATATTGAATACACAGTATATATACCATTAATGTCTAGTTATACTTCCAGGACTCCCATCTAATGGGAGAAATACATGAAAAATACATGTGGGCAGCCACAAGACATAGACATACATGTCTGTTACCAGATGGTTGGGGGCCGCATAGAATGTACTTTTATATTACTTGGTGAGCATCTAGCAATAAATGCTATATTTTAACTGTATATTTCTTTTTAGTCATTTCCACTTGGTGAGTGAATAGTTGCATCAAAAAATGATAGGAAGACTATTATTTTGGGAAGATGGTTTTCTCAAGATACAGGGAGGGAGCAAAAAAGAATTTACAGGAAGTTGGAGGGAAATACTAACTACTGGGGTGAACTGGTATAACGTTACCTTCACAAACCCAGAGACGCACAATAGAGGTAAGTCTCAAACTCAGAGGCTATCATCAGTGAGGTACCCACCAGTTGTTGTTGAAGCACCGCTGATGAGGCCATTTTGATCAAAAGGATTATGTGATGCACAGACCAGTCTCTGGTTTCACAACACAATTGACTGCTTGTGCCCTTACTTTAAAGTGATTATCCCATGACTTAGGTAAAAAATTAAAATCAGACATTATATAGTATATGACAATCTCTTCCTAACAAAGCCAGAACCAGCCCTGTTCCTGTACCTCACATGGATCCAGAGATCTCTCCAATCCTTTCTCTGCTAGATTTATATCAAGCTGACAGCTCAAGAGGAGTGTCCTTTCTGCTGCAGCTAAGGGGGCGTGTCTGAGCGCTCCCTATCACAGCTCAGGAGGCAGTTGAAGGATGAAACTGAGCATGTGCGGCCTTCTCAGTGAGCCGGATAAAGAAATAAGTAAAAAACAGACAGCAGGACACACTATACAAATCAGTTTTATTGAATAACTCAGTGAATATGCTAAATTTTTAATTACTTGCAATTACAAAAGTATTCAGATCCAGGTGCTGGCTAGAAAACTGTAGAGTAGTATACGTGGAACAATCCATTTAATGTTAACGTGGAAAAAGAAAAGATATCATAAAGCGTACCCGTCGTTTCAAAAAAAAAAATCAGAATAAGCTGTCATGTGTGAACATAAGGAACAACACTATATCTGGCCATTGCATGGGTTGTATTTTGCATTTTTCCAGTTTTCCATCTGCAGACTCCATCTGCCAGTGGGTTCAAGATTACAGCTGTGATGTCTCATGTAAACAGCACTCATAGAGACATAGAGAAGAGGAGACCCTGTTTCAGTATCTCTCTGCACACCCTCGGAAGCAGCAGCAACACTGAGAACATTATACAGCAGTACTGAGATGTGTATCTGCCAATCCAGTACTGGGGTGGGACTTACTAGAGCCAGCAGAAGTGTCTCTGTCTGTGCTGCTTTCTTACTTCATCAGCTCATTCTTCCTCCTCTTCCCTATCACAATAACAAATGACAAAACAGGTGCACACTGCGGTCTTTGACTAATCTCTCAATTTTAACATCAGTTTCAGGGCTTAGTAAGACCGCAGTGTGCACCTGCTTTGTCATTTGTTATTGCTATATTGTTATATTACTTATTACATCCACACAATTGCCATCTTGAGTAGGATGTCTAGTGTGGTACTTGTGGTCCGCTGCGGGCATCCTCCACCGTATGCATTTTTGCTGGGGATCGCCATTAGCAATGGGCCACAAGTGCAGGATCTGCTCCCCTGTATATATATGCACAACTGCATTTTTGGGTTGAGCACACCCTGCTTCATGCCACCTTTCCGTTGTTTTGTCCTCTTCCCTATCCCCTCTCTATAGACTTCTACGGCCAGCATGTAACCTGATCTTTCATTGAGCTGTCTGTCCCATCTCTCTAGATGGATTGTGGTTGTGAACTGAGGGTAAATGATCAGTTTAGGAGGCAGAGAGGATAAGATATATTACAGTTTCTTATATTAATTTGTACTGTTGATTTATGTAACGTTAGTTGAAAGTACAGAGCCTTTTTAAGTTACCGTACATTTTAATTTCAAATTGGAGAACCAGCAGTAAGGCCTTGGCCATGTTGTGGCTAGTCCAGCAGTAAGACCTAGGCCATGTTGTGGCTAGTCCAGCAGTAAGGCGTAGGCCATGTTGTGGCTAGTCCATCTTTAAGGCCAAGGCCATGTTGTGGCTAGTCCAGCTTTAAGGCCTAGGCCATGTTGTGGCTAGTCCAGCAGTAAGACCTAAGCCATGTTGTGGCTAGTCTAGCAGTAAGACCTAGGCCATGTTGTGGCTAGTCCAGCAGTAAGACCTAAGCCATGTTGTGGCTAGTCTAGCAGTAAGACCTAGGCCATGTTGTGGCTAGTCCAGCAGTAAGACCTAAGCCATGTTGTGGCTAGTCCAGCAGTAAGACCTAGGCCATGTTGTGGCTATTCCAGCAGTAAGGCGTAGGCCATGTTGTGGCTAGTCCATCTTTAAGGCCAAGGCCATGTTGTGGCTAGTCCAGCTTTAAGGCCTAGGCCATGTTGTGGATAATCCAGCAGTAAGGCATAGGCCATGTTGTGGCTTGTGAGGACCCAGTTAAAAAAGTTGAGTCCAGTATTTGCTAATATCATTTTATAATATACAAAACCTTTTATCTGCATTAGATATAAACATATGGCGGGAAGATCTATTTTTTGTATTCTATTCTGTATTAGGCAAGTTAAAGTCCACAGGGTATTGGCCAACAAAGTGTCTACCTTATAGAATATGGTGCAGATTCTTGCACATGCAAGGAAATCTTTCATAAATCACTTTCATCTTTTGTAGATACAGAACTTTCAGATACGAATGAAGACATATCTTTTGGGGTGATGGACAATGGACAGTGCCCAGTTCTACACAGTCACAATAAACTTCCTTTTATGTCAACTGAATTTGTTTTTGTTTTCTTTTCAAACTCCCTAAATGTCATGTATGGTTTCTAGATGCACAACTCTCAATTTTCTAACTTTTTGAATTTTATAGATTCTAATTGATTGTACGAAAACTAAATGTTACACATAAAATACATTTAACAAACATACTAAAACGTCAAGATTCTTCTAGATAAAACCTCATTTAATGTGCTGACATGCTCTTGCTGAGAAGTAAAATGTCATTTTAAATAATTTTAAAATGCCAGCCTCTATATGTACAGTAGATGTTACAAATATTCACATTGTTTTAGCATGGCAGAAAAGTTACAGTTTCTTTGTCATATAAATAAGCATTTTGAGATAAACAAAAATGCATTGAATTGGGTACATATAAACTTGTATTATAGCTGATATCAAAGTACAGACACATAAAATATGTAATGACACCTATTGTTACCTAATTAGATAGAAAGATAGATAGATAGATAGATAGATAGATAGATAGATAGATAGACAGATAGATAGATAGATATTATTTAAAAGGTATAATCTCAGTAGAGCATTTTAAGTTACAAGATATATACAGTAAATGAGAAAACTGGAAAAGCTAACAAAAAATATAACTTAAATAATATATTAAGTTGTAGAGTTGTAATTAAAGCATTTTAAAGGGAACCTGTCACCAGGAAATTCACTGATAAAGCAGGCATGCTGCCTTGTCGGGCTCACTCTGCTGAATATAATGATACCTTTGACTTGGTGATCTGGTGCTTTATTGTGGAGAAATAGTACTTTTAATCCATATGCTAATGAGCTGATTTAAGTCCAGTAGTTGATATGAGTCCAGCGTTTTTTCTAGTCAGAGCTGTAGCCACTCCCCTATCCACTCCTTCAGATGTAAAAGGGGCGTGGTTGATTACATCATTCATTCATTTTAATAATTGGCGGGAAAATGAATAACAGGGAATGCTAAGGTATTATATTACTGAGGTAAAAAAAGGGGGAGGAATATACTATTGAAGTTAGTAATTATAATAAGGGCGAGTTTGTTTATGGAGTGATAAACACATGTTTGATAAACAATTATTAAAATTAATCAATGATGTAATAAACCACGCCCCTTTTACATCTGAAGAAGTGAATAGGGGAGTGGCTACAGCTCTGAATAGAAAAAATGCTGGACTCATATCAACTACTGGACTCAAGTCAGCTCATTAGCATATGGATTAAAAGTACTATTTCTCCACAATAAAGCACCAGATCACCAAGTGAAAGGTATCATTATATTCAGCAGGGTGAGTCCTTCAAGGCAGCATGCCTGCTTTATCAGGAAAATTCCTAGTGACAGGTTCCCTTTAAAGACAAAGTCAGGAAAATGTTGCATGTGAAGAGTAATCCATTTTTTCATTTTCAATTCTTGAGGGCACGTGCTTATGTTTTATTACAGTTTTTTTTTACATAACGTTTGTCATAATGCACGCATGACAAAACTGAGCGTTAATAAGGAGAGGCTGTCTTCAGTCTTCCATTGTACTGAGCACTGAAGACACCTGTGTGTAACTTAATGAGGCTTCCAGTGTGCCTCTTGTCACTATCCCAGTCACTGACTACATGTACAGATATAGCCAAGCTAAACTTGACTCTGATAACACAGTGTTATCTTGGTTATCTCATGACAAAAGCCATTGAAATCCATTGAAAGGTCAGTTATCTTTTTCTTGCCATTCTTTACTTGACGCATTAACCATCATGTTTAGCTCATCTGCATCTGTATATGTGCACTATCACCACTATCACTGGCCATCACCATACTTACACACAGATGTCTTCAGCACTCAGTAGATCTGAAGACTGAAGACAGATTCTCTGGACAATGCTCAGTTACAGCTTTGCTAAGCATACTCCTTCCACCCTGTTTTCTAGTAAAAAGAAACATTTTCCCCTAATAAATGATATAACAAAAATGTTTAACACCACTGTCCCTACAGTATGTTAAAAATAAACTGAAATGACAGCTGCACTTTAAAGAGGGTTTCCAGCCCCCTCCGCATTCACACGCTTACTTGCCTCTGTATTTTTTGGCAATTATTTAATTGCTTGAAGTTTAACATTATTGGTACTTCCAAGCTGCAGCGTCTAGCATGGCATAAAGACAGAGCAGCAGTTTGAGCCTCTAATGAGCAGAGATAGATAGATAGATAGATAGATAGATAGATAGATAGATAGATAGATAGACAGATAGATAGATACCCAATGGCATAGGTAGATATAGAGTAGGATCTGCCTGACTGAGACTATCTTGGCGGGGGTATGTGGGCACAGATGTGTTTTGATCAAAATATATTGGCTGAGAGTCTCCGATTTTATCATATCAGAATGAGGGCTTAGTCCATATAAAATGCTTGCATGTATTGTGTTAGTGCATTATTATTTGTTTTCTGCAATTTTTTCATAAATGTAGCCATGGACATCCACGTATTTACTTATCATATCCTGCAGGATCTTTTTATCTTTGTTTTTTACCTTTTTTTTCTGTGTTTTTTCCTCTAATGAGCAGAAAACAAAATATGGCAGCACAGTTATATATGCAAAAAATAGATTGAACGATTGGAGATTATTCTGGATCATAGTGGTATTATACCTACTGTACATGAAAAACAGAGATTTTCATGCACATCTTTGATAAAACATGTATCAGGCCCATCTACCAACGTCAAGGTGGCTTATGTAGACAGGTACCTATCACTAACAGAACTTAAGCCTAATGTTTAGTGCGGAGTAAGAACCAGCTATATTTATACTCTTCTTAGAAGCCATGGGCAGTTGGAGGCAGCTAATGAGACACATTGAATTTCAGATCATTTAAGACTATTTACAATTAGACCAGCATTACAGTTACTATTGCTTACCCTTGAACCTGGAGTATGTCACAAAGGTCCTTTGTTACATTTTTTACAGGAGGAATGAAACATCAATAATGATTTTCTTTCGCCTCTTGCACAAGGATCCCTATGATAGCATCCCACTCTCACTGGTAGAGAAGGATGCCAAACAGCATAAAGCCATTTTTCTTGTACAGGCAAGTTTCTCTAATGACTTCATGTGCATCTATACTACACTGACATTTATTTCTAGCATGCTTAATAAAATAATATTGTTACTTTTAAGAAAAATATTTTCTGTTCACCAGTTTATTATCAGCATGAAAGCACATATGAGCTCCAAGTCTAACTGAATAGACCTTTAACAAGACTGGATTCATCAAGACAGCATTAACTGCTTGCTCATGTATAGATTGGACACCATGATGTACAAGACAGGTTAGGCACACACAGAGTAGCGCCTTTCTGGCTAAGTGGTCTTGTGTAGATCTGTTCTGTTTATCTATTTGCCGTTGGCCACCTGGAGACTTTGCGGTTTATACACAAACTGGGAAGCTCATTGAGAAACTTGGACTGCTGCCATCCTGGGAATACAGAAAAGACTTGTTCATCAAGGAGCCAGTTTTACTGCCTGCCACGTGGATGTCCACTTTGAACAGATGCTGCAGTGTGGACACTGTACACCA
Organism: Bufotes viridis; assembly: GCA_033119425.1. Taxonomy (NCBI): domain Eukaryota; kingdom Metazoa; phylum Chordata; class Amphibia; order Anura; family Bufonidae; genus Bufotes; species Bufotes viridis. Next base: position 103,359,964 of record CM065590.1, read on the forward strand.
GGAAATGCACTGACGATCTCCACTTCTTACTGTTCACTGGGTGTAGCAACATCAACACATCGGTTAACACCTCATCTGCCAAGGACAAACAGTGGATATTCGGATCTAACAACAAAAAGGATTATTTATTACAGTTCATTATTTGGTTTTATACCAGATAGATTGTTCAATCGACACAATGGTAGAGAAAGTAAATACATATGGGTCAATTCTAGTGCAATGATACCATGTTGTTTGTTGCATAAAAGAATAACATTTGAGGGATCATACTATAGTATATTCAGAATGAAAGAGCATTTTCATTTGGAAGGCACTGTCCTCAAATGACTTTTATGACTCAAAAAAGTCATACACCCGACTTATCTTGTGAGTAAGTCAATCAAACTTAGCTTCAACCATCAGTGGAGAGATGACCATGCATGTGTGGTCGCTTTCCATTGAAATTGATATTGGGTTCTTTCTCACAGCAGTATCTGGTCAGTATTTTGCATTAGTATTTGTAAGCCAAAACTAAGGGTAGAACAGAAAATACAGTGAGAGCACTGATGCTTATTTGGCATTTTTCGGACTGTTCTTATTGTCATACCTTTGCAGGCTCGGACTGGCCAGCAGGGGTACATGGGAATTCCCAGGTGGGCCTCTGAGCAAGGTGGGCCCCTAGTCTCCCACCCCCTGCACACGTGGCACATAAAACATTAGATTTACTGCACTACATACATATATTCAATGTACAGCACCTCAACCAGCCTATGATCATATAAAAAACTTGTTAGATTATTTATTATATTTAAATGTATTCTTACGGTGGGCCCCCAAAATATATTTTTCTGGTGGGCCCTAGGTACCCCAGTCTGACACTGTACCTTTGTGTTTGCACACCATAGATGAGCCAAAATCATTCTAGAGGAAACACAACATAACTTTCCAAGATTACACAATTTGATGTACTCACATTATTATCTTAACTAGCAAGAAGATGTGTATTGATGCTGTATTAGTCTTTTATAATACAGATACTGTAGATATCTAATTATGTTGGTATAAGGGTGTAAAAAGAAATGTTAAAAAATGAACCTGCATATAATAGGGAGAATATTTTCTCTGCTCAGTTTTATCCTTAATGTCTTTTTTCAGGTGAAGTAGGGATAAGAACACTGAATGCAAAACGTTCTAAGATAAGGAAGTAAGACAAGATGAAGAATGTGAATACTGAAGTGTAAATGAAATGTAATGATTAGATTTAATCCACTTTGCCTCTTTTTATTCTTACAGTGTACAATGTAGATCCTGTATCCTTACGACTCTTCCTGTTATCTCTAGCAGGCAGAATTCAAGTTAATAATCCATTCTCAAATTGGGGTAAATTAATGACCCCACAATATATACCCCAATGTTTCAATGTTTTATTTTATTGCAATGTGGGTGGATTTGTTTGCTTGCATTAGATCAATGGAATGCCCAGTGAACACTAATATTGTGAATGAGTTTATCCTGTTCAGGCACCCACAAACTTAAATGTATTTTATTGGAATTTGGACTGGAATGGGATCAAAATAAAGTCGCAAGAATGTGTGTAGTGAAAAGAAAATGATGACATAGTTTTCAAAATTTTTGATAAATAAAAATCTGGAAAGTCTGGTGTCCATTTTTATTCAGCCCCTTGTATTCTAATAGCCCTAACTAATATCCAGTGTGGCCAATTACCTTCAGAAATAAAATCCATCTATGACTCATTTATTCTCAGTATAACTGCAGCTGTACTGTGAAGGCCTCAGAAGGTTTGTTAGAGAACATTGGTGATCAAACTGCATCATAAAAACCAATGAACACACCAGACAGGTCAGGGATAAATTTGTCGAGAAGTGTAAAGCAGAGTTAGGTTATAAAGATCTGAATATCTCACAGAGCACTGGTCAATTAAACATCCGAAAATAAAAGGAGTATGGCAAAAACTGCGAACCTACCAAGACATAGCCGCCCTCCTAAACTGACAGCCCAGACAAGGAGAGCACAAATTAGAGAATCAACCAAGAGGCCCATGGTCACTCTGGAGGAGCTGCAGAGATCCACAGCTCAGGTGGGAGAATCTGTCCACAGGACAACTATTAGTTGTGTACTCCACAAATCAGGCCTTTGTGGAAGAATGGCAAGAAGAAAACCATTTTTTTTAAAGCAAGCCATAAGAAGTCCTGTTTGCAGTTGGCCACAAACTATAAGCTATGTAGGGGACACAGCAAACATGTGGAAGAAAGTTCTCTGGTCAGATGAGAACAAAGTTGAACTTTTTGGCCTAAATGCAAAACACTATGGGCCAGATTTATCATTACTCTTGCAGTTCACTCCACTTTCAAAGAAGGCGTATGTGTATTTGAGTCAAGTCAAATTTATCATTGGCTCTTTCAGAGGTTGATAAATCTGGTGTATTTCTGGTTCCTAGTTGTATTTTGGCTTTGTCTTTTGAAAAGTCGCCATTTTAAAAAAGTGATTTTGTCAAACATAAGCATGGTCATGAGTGGAGTGATTTTGCGCAATTTTTTGCGACTTTTTTGCGACTATTTAAAAAGTCGCAATAATAAATCTGTCTTGCAAGTGATTTACATACGACAAAACGCCCATAAACTTGGTTTTGGAGTGAGTGGCGTAAGTCTCCAAAAAGTCGCAAAAAATTGCGCAATTTGGCTTTTTGCGCAATTTTTTGCGACTTTTCAACTCCAGAAAAGCGACTTAGGCTAATGATAAATCTCGCCCTTTGTGTGGTGGAAAAATAACACTGCACATCACCTTGAACACACAATCCCCACCGTGAAACATGGTGGTGGCAGCATCATGCTGTGGAGATGCTTTTCTTCAGCAGGGACAGGGAAGCTGCTCAGAGTTGATGGGAAGATGAACCTAAATACAGGGCAATCCTGAAGGAAAACCTGGTAGAGGCTGCAATAGACTTGAGACTGGGGTGGAGGTTCACTTTCCAGCAGGACAACAACCTTAAACATACAAACAGAGCTACAATGGAATGGTTTAGATCAAAGCATATTCAGGTGTTAGAATGGCCCAGTTAAAGTCCAGACCTAAATCTGTGGCAAGACCAGAAAATTGCTGTTCACAGACGCTCTCCATCCAATCTGACTGAGCTTGAGCTATTTTACAAAGAAGAATTGGCTGGAATTTCAGCCTCTAGATGTTCAAAGCTGGTAGAGACGTACTTCAAAAGACTTACAGTTGCAATCACAGCCAGTGGCGTAGGGATCGCGATAGCAGCCATAGCAATGGCTATGGGGCCCTACGCCACTGGGGGCCCGAGCCGCCAGCTGAGTTTTTTTTTTTATTCATGTGACAGCAGCCGCCAGCAGATTAGAAGTGGAGATGACCGCTTCCATTGTGGAAGCGGTCATCTCTGTATTCATCTGTATCGCCATCCTCAGGACAGCGATACAGATGAATGGAGCAGGGGAGAGGCGTCTCCCTTGCTCGTTCCTCTAATAGGCTATCAGAGGCAGGCGGCGTGATGGCGTCATCGCGCTGCCTGATTCGTTCAGCGCGGGACACAGGCCGGAAGAAGCCTGCATCGCATCGCTGACAGCAGCATAAGGTAAGTATGAGAGTTTTTTGTTTTTATTATTTATAGTATACTGTGTCAAGAAGGGGGGTGGGGGCCCTATATACTGGCACAATATGGGCGGGGGGGTCGGCACTATGGAGAGGAGGGGAAGCACTATGGGGCCATATATACTGGCACAATATGGAGGGGGGGCACTATGGGGCCCTATATACTGGCACAATATGGGGGGGTGGGTGCTAAGGAGAAGAGGGGAAGCACTATGGGGCCATATGTACTGGCAAAATATTTGGGCACTATGGAGAAGAAGGGAAGCACTATGGGGCCCTATATACTGGCACAATACGGGGGCACTATGTAGAAGAGGGGAAGTTCTATGGGGGCCCTATATACTGGCACAATACGGGGGCACTATGGAGAAGAGGGGAAGCACTATGGGGCCCTATATACTGGCACAATACGGGGGCACTATGGAGAAGAGGGGAAGCACTATGGGGGCCCTATATACTGGCACATTAGGGGGGGCACTATGGAGAAGAGGGGAAGGAGCATCTACTGGGGGCCCTATATACTGGCATGCATTATAGGGGGGCACTATGGAGAAGTGGGGGACAAGAGCACTATGAGGGCATTATATAGGGGCATTTAATACTGGCACACATTTTGGAGCCACTATGGGGAAGAGAGGAAAGGAGCATTATGGGAGCATCTATGTGGGGCAGTCTATAGGGGCATTTTATAGTGCCACATTATGGAGGGCACTATGGAGCACTATGGGGGCATCTTCTGAGGGCACTATATAGGAGTATTTTATACTGGCACAAATTATAAGGTCACTATAGGCACCTAAGCTCAACTGGTGGCACTAAGTATTTTTTGTAGTGGCACACAGTACGGGACATTGGAACACATGAGGGCACTCTGGGGACATTGGCTCTACTGGGGGCACTAAGAGGAGGTATTTCTTTTTTTTTACTGCCACACAACAGGGCATTTTTTGTACTGGTGCACATTATAAGGGGTTGTCTACTGTCACACATTATAAAGAGAATTATTACTAATGGGGCATTATGGTGGGCTTTATTACAACTGGGGGACTATGGGAGCATTATTACTTGTGGGACACAATTACTGTTGGGGGCACAGTAGGATCACTATTACTACAAAATGCACTCTGGCAAATAAATAATTACTATTATTGGGACTTTGGGAGCACCATTACTTTGGGGGCACCATTACTGTGGGAGCACCATTACTTTGGGGGCACCATTACTGTGGGGGCACCCTGGCACAGCATCAGCTTAGCACAGTTCTTTTTGCAGTATAGTTTTGGGGAGCACAGCTTCTCAATATTGGGGGTGCATGATGGGATGTTAATTGGAGGATGGTGGAAAAGTAGGAAACTAAGATGTCTGTCAAACTCTGCAGAGACGTGAGATGGCTGAAAGAAACTATCACGGTGGTCTGGTCTGAATGGAGAAGATGAAGAAGGAGAACATCTACTGTACATCAAAGGAGACGTCACTGGATATAAGAGGTATGTGGCGCTGTATGAGGCTACTTTTACATCTGCGTTAGTGATCCTGGCAGGCTGTTCCAGCTGAGAATTCACTGGATCCGGCTCTGCTGGATGCAGACAGAATGCCTGCCAGCCCCATTAACCCTTTTAGGACACATGACGTACCGGTACGGCATGTTTCCCGAGTCCTTAAGGACACATGACGTACCGGTGCGTCATGAGTTGTTCCGATCACTGCTGCTCAGCTGGCAGTGATCGGAACAAGGTACCTGCTGAAATCATTCAGCAGGTACCTTGCTACAATGCCCAGGGGGTCCTGTGACCCCCATATGAGCGATCGCTGCAAACCGCAGGTCAATTCAGACCTGCGGTTTGCAGCGCTCTGTGCGATCTCTGATCCCCGCGGTCTATGACCGTGGGGATCAGAGAGTTAATGCCCCAAACTGTTTATTTTAACCCCCTGCAGCCCCCAATCATATTGTGGCTGCGGGGGTGCAGAGAGGTGGTTGCGGGCAGCGGGAGGCGGTGCGGGAGGCGGGCGGTGCGGCGGGCGGGATCGCGGTGCGATCCCCGCCCGCCTCCTCTGATATGTTTCCCTGGTGTCTAGTGGGTCTATCAGAGTGTCAGCACATTGCTGACACTCTGATAAAGCAACTGGCATCTGTGCTTGATCAGATGCCAGCCGTTTAACCTTCCGTGCCGCGGTCCGTGCGGACTGCAGTATGGAAGGGTTAACAGGGAGGAGCTCCCTCCCTCTCCCATCGGGGGCTGCTGTGCCTTTGCAGCCCCCAACAGTATGGGATCACAGAGGAGGAGCTCCACTCCCTCCCCATCACCCCTGCTCAGTTATGGCAGCGCGTGATGGTTGCCATGGAGACAGGGCGCTTTCAGAGCGTCCTGCTCTCCATGGTGCTGAAAGTCTGAATAGACCTGCTAAAGGTCTATTCAGACTTTATAAAGTACAAAATACAGCACAGTGCACTATATAGTGTACTGTACTGTATGCTCTGAACACCAGATCCACTGGATCTTTCAGAACCAAGTGGGTCTGGGTCAAAAAAATGTAAAAAATGAAAAAAATGTAAAAATGAAAAAAACACATATCACTGAATAAAAATTTAAAAAATAAAATACACTACACATATTAGGTATCGCCGCGTCCGTAAAAACCTGCTCTATAAAAATATCACATGACTGAACTCCTCAGGTGAACGCCATAAAAAAAAAAAAAAATGGTGTAAATAAGCCATTTTTGGCACCTTATCACTAAAAGTGTAATACAAAGCGATCAAAAAGGTGTTTGCCTCCCAAAATAGTACCAATCAAACCGCCATCTCATCCCGCAAAAAACAGAGCCCCTACCTAAAACAATTGGCCAAAAATAAAAAAACTATGCCTCTCAGACTAAAACATGATTTTTTGTTTCAAAAATGCTTTTAGTGTTAAATGTAAAAAAAAATTAAAAAGTAGACATATTGGGTATCTCCACGTCCGTAAGAATCTGCTCTATAAAAATATCACATGACCTAACCCCTCAAGTAAACACTGTAAAAAAATTAATAAAAACTTTGTCAAAAAGCCATTTTTTGCCACCTTACATCACAAAAAGTGTAATAGCAAGCGATCAAAAAGTCATATGACCCCCAAATAGTGCCAATCTAACCGTCACCTCATCCCACAAAAATGATACCCAACCTGAGACAATTGCCTAAAAACTGAAAAATATATGGCTCTCAGACTATGGAGATACTAAAACATGTTTTTTTCATTCAAAAAGGATATTATTGTGTAAAACCAAAATAAGTAAAAAAAGGTATACATATTATGTATAGCCGCGTCCGTAAGGACCTGCTCTATAAAAATATAACATGACCTAACCCCTCAGATGAGCGCCGTAAACATAAAAAATAAAAACGTTGTCAAACAAGCCATTTTTGTCACCTTACATCACAAAAAGTGTAATAGTAAGCGATCAAAAAGTCATATGCACCCCAAGATAGTACCATTCGAACCGCCATCTCATCCCACAAAAAATGAGCCCCTACATAGGACAATCGCCCAAAAAAAAAAAAAATATGGCTCTCAAACTATGGAGACACTAAAACATGATTTTTTTTTGTTTTAAAAAATGATATTATTGTGTAAAACTTATATAAATAAATAAAAAGTATACATATTATGTATCGCCGCGTCCGTCACAACCTGATCTACAAAAATAACACATGACCTAACCCCTCAGCTGAACACAGCAAAAAAAATAAAAAATACGGTGTCAAAAGCCATTTTTGTCACCTTACATCACAAAAAGTGTAATAGCAAGCGACCAAAATGTCATATGCACCCCAAGATAGTGCCAATCAAACCGCCATCTCATCCCGCAAAAAATGAGCCCCTACATAAGACAGTCGCCCAAAAAAATAAAATAAAACTATGGCTTTCAGAATGTGGAGACACTAAAAAAAAATTTTTTTCATAAATGCTTTATTATGTAAAACTGAAACAAAAAACCCCAAAAAGTAGTCATATTTGGTATTGTCGCGTCCGTAACAACCTGCTCTATAGAAATAGCACACAATCTAACCTGTCAGTTCAACTATGTAAATAACAAAAAATAAAAACAGTCCCAAAACAGCTATTTTTTTGCAAATTTTCCATTTTAATCCATTTTTCCAGTAACAAAGCAAGGGTTAACAGCCAAACAAAACTCAATATTTATTGCCCTGATTCTCTTGTTTGCACAAACACCCCATATGTGGTCGTAAACTACTGTATGTCTAAACGGCAGGGCACAGAAGGAAGAGAACGCCATATGGTTTTTGGAAGGCAGATTTTGCTGGACTGGTTTTTTGACACTATGTCCCATTTGAAGCCCCCCTGATGCACCCCTACAGTAGAAACTCCAAAAAAGTGACCCCGTTTTGGAAACTACGGGATAAGGTGTCAGTTTAGTTGGTACTATTCTAGGGTAAACATGATTTTTGGTTGCTCTATATTACACTTTTTTTGAGATAAGGTAACAAAAAATAGTAATAATCTCCATTTGCCAATAACTCTTGTGGAACACCTAAAGGGTTAACAAAGTTTGTAAAACTGGTTTTGAATACCTTGAGGGGTGTAGTTTCTTAGATGGAGTCACTTTTATGGAGTTTCTACTCTAGGGGTGCATCGGGGGGCTTCAAATGGGACATGGTGTAAAAAAACCAGCCCAGCAAAATCCGCGTTCCAAAAACCATATGGCGCTCCTTTCCTTCTGCGCCCTGCAGTTTGGCCATACAGCAGTTTACGACCACATATAGGGTGTTCGTGCAAACTGCAGAATCGGGGGAATAAATATTAAGTTTTGTTTGGCTATTAACCCTTGCTTTGTTACTGGAAAAAATTGATTAAAATGGAAAATTTTACAAAAAATTGAAATTCTGAAATTTTATCTCCATTTGCCATTTATATTCACTTCACACATGCTTGCAATTTTGTGTTGGTCTATCACACAAAATCTAAATAAAATACATTTCAGTTTGTAGGTGTAATGTGAAAAAATGTGGAAAAGTTTAAAGGGTATGAATACTTTTTCAAGGCAATGTATGTATCTTCAGTGGTGAGCCATATAGAGGCTGGGGCCCAGTGCAATGGTGTACTGTGTGCAAACTAGCACTGCCTCCTCCCAGAAATAGACTATAAGACCTCGCTTCTGTAGGGATCAGCATCTACAGTAGAACTGGATACAGTACTTTCACCGATCCTTTCATCCATCCATGGATTGTAACATTTTTTTTTTGTTAGCCGCGTGGGTGCAAGGGGCAAGGCAGAAGATATTTTATATATCTGCTAATGTTTTTCTTTAATACCGTATCTACTGTGACACAGTGAGAGGTTTGGTGGTAAAAAAAACAGGTATTTTCCTCTCAGCCTGTGCTGCTGGGTTGATTGCAGCCAGGTGAGGGCAAGTACTGGACCGGATTTTAGGTGCCGGTCCGGGTTTTTTTTGGGTTAATACCTAGCTGCCTTTAAAAGACAGCTGGGTTTATGCAAAGGTCTCTCTGTGTTTGGGATCTGAGCCCTGTGCTGGGCTGAAAAGCTGCGACCTGTGTGTCAGGAGAGCAGGCCATGTAAAGACGGTCAGTGGACTTTTTGTGTTGCCGAGCATTCAGCCAGGTGTGAACTGACACCTAGGATTTGAGGTGATTTAACCTGGAAACTACTGGTGTTCCGTGGAGCTCTCAGGGCTGGAAGCAAGAGCTTACAAAGAGGCGTGCAGTCTGCCTGGAAGCCTGAGGTTGGACTTTCCTGCGGCTGGGCTGACAGCCGGGTGTGAACACGCACCTAAACCACACAGGTGAATTTGATTCAGTCTTGGACTTTTGTTTTGCCTCAAGTTTTTGCTATGTGTGTGAAGTTACACTAAGGCCTCTTTCACACGAGCGTGTCCGGATTAGGTCCGGATGCGTTGCGGATGCGTTCAGTGAAAACTGTGCGATTTCACAGGCAAAGCCATTCAGTTTTGCCTGCGATTGCGTTCAGTTGTTCAGTTTTTTCCGCGCGGGTGCAATGCGTTTTGATGCGTTTTTCACGCGCGTGATAAAAAACTGAAGGTTTACAAACAACATCTCCTAGCAACCATCAGTGAAAAACGCAACGCACCCGCACTTGCTTGCAGATGCAAAGCGTTTTTCACGCAGCCCCATTCACTTCTATGGGGCTAGGGCTGCGTGAAAAACGCAGAATATAGAACATGCTGCGATTTTCACGCAACGCACAAGTGATGCGTGAAAAAAAATGCTCATGTACACAGACCCATTGAAATGAATGGGTCAGGATTCAGTGCGGATGCTATGCGTTCACGTCACGCATTGCACCCGCGCGGAAAACTCGCTCGTGTGAAAGGGGCCTAAGTGACTGTTTTGAGTTTTGTTTGTGCGAGTGTGAAATAAAACACTGTTTGCTGCACTACCTGGACTCTCTTTGCCTCTATACTGCACCCGCACCACTGTCTACCAGAGCAACTCCCCACATTTGGTGTCGGATGCGGGCAATTGCAGTGAGGCTGGCGGGAAGCCAAAACTTTTTGTAGCATATTTTTTTTTGGGCACTGTTGTATGTCCTGGATTAAGCCTGCCAAGCTGCAACCACCAACACAGGACAAGATGGAGGAGATGATAAAGCAGCTTGTCCAGGCCAACTTAAAGTTACAGCAGGCCATGGATGTCCAACAGCAGGCCATCGCACAACAGCAAAAAAGACATGAAGAGGCTGTCGCACAGCTGCTAGAGGCTAATCAGCGACAGCAGGACACGAACCAGCGGCTGCTGCAACACGTAATGGTGCTAGAAAAGTCAGGGATGCCTCAGGGAGTGCACGATGCCCGGAAAGCAGTCCGCACGGCCGTTCCCAAGATGACACCGACAGATGATATTGAAACCTACTTGGCGATGTTCGAAAAGGTGGCCGTGAGAGAGAGACTACCCCGAGACCAGTGGGCAGAGGTCATCGCTCCGTTTCTGGCGTCAGGACCCCAACAGGTTTACTTTGATTTACCGGACGACCAAGCAGCAGACTACTCTGTGGTTAAGGGTGAGATCCTGGCGAGACTGGGGGTGAATGTGTTGGTCAGGGCCCAGCGGGTGCATCAGTGGGAGTTTAACCCAGCTGAGCCAGCACGACCCCAGTATTACAATTTGCTAAAACTCTTACAAAAATAGCTACCGCCTGACGTACTTAGTCCCACTGCTATGCTGGACCGTATTGTAGCTGACAAATTCTGGAGGGCATTGCCACTACCCCTCCAGCGCTGGGTTGGCCAGACATCTCCTACTAGTGCCCTGGAGATGGTGGACCTGGTCGAACGTTATGGGGCTACTGAGGAACTTAAGGGGGACTCTGGGGAAGGGAGTAATAAAACCCAGAAAATCCCTCCCCAGACCCTGCGGCCTGAACTGAGAAAGACCGCACGGGATGTGCCCTTTGGGGATCGGGACTCTATAATCTGCTGGCGGTGCCAGGAGCCTGGCCATGTACGGGCCAACTGTCCCCTCCTGGGTGAGCCCATGGATGTAAACTTTGGGTATCGACAGTCATTGTATGCCAGAAGGGTCGATGTGTCAGAGGTTATCCATGATTAACATTTGTGTCAGGTGGAGGTGGGAGACACTCCAGTGGCAGCTCTGCTGGATTCGGGGAGTCAGGTGACCCTGGTGAGGGCTTCCCTGGTGCGACCCACAGAGTTTACAGGCCGGAGAGTCAGGGTTTTCAGCATTCATGGAGATTTAAAAGAATACCCCACTGCTCTGTTGTCTGTAAGCACGTGTGTCGGCAGGCAGGTCCATGAGGTAGCTGTAACCATGAGTATGCCCTATGATGTGATAATAGGAAGAGACTTTCCATTGTTCCCAGCCCTGTGGCCGGCCATTGTACGTACAGTTCCCAGGCAGGTAGGAAAACTTCCAGTAGTGAGGCCTAGCCCAGGTGAGGTGTTAGAAACCCAAGGCAGAGGGACCCACAGTAGGTCCGGTGGGTGAGGGGAAGACAGTCCCCCTTAGTAGGATAGGTAGAAAACATAGGAAGGTGGCTCAGCCAGGCCAAAGCCAGACCTGCAATCGAGTGTCTGGGGTCCGTAGCCAAAGGGACCCGGTTTTGGTTGTTGGGCCACCTGTGGACAGTAAGGACCGCGCTAGGGGGAAGGGGACCTATAAAATAGCACAGAAAGTTGGAGACCCAAATTACAAGGTACACCAGCCAGGACTGCAAAAGCAGGAGCCGGTCTACCATGTAAATTTACGGAAACCTTGGAAGGTTAGAGAGACTTGTATTGAGAACAACCCGCGGCCGGTTTATCTAGGGAAAGAGATTCTGGTCCCTCTGTCTGCTAACAGGGAAGCGGCTGCCACAGATAAAATTACTGGCAGCCTTTCCACTGAACAGACTCAGAGTGCCAAGGAGTTTGTTAGTCGGAACACAGAGGTGTTCTGTGATTTCCCTGAATGCCCTTCCATAACTCACCGTGATATTGTCACTGAGCCCCAGGCAAAAGTCTGGTTAAAGCCGTACCAGGTGCCTGTGGCTCGGCGACAAGCCATCTCTGAAAGAGTGATATGGGGTTGCCCGCAGCCTGTCCCCATCTGGACAAAGAAGGAAAGTCCTGGGTCACCAGAGGGTTCGGGTGACTTCAGAACTTTAGAGGCAGTTACAGGGAAATGCGAGTGCCCGGTTCTGGGTATACTGTCTGGCATGTGTTCACCCCCTCAGGGTTGAACAAAGGGGGGGGGTATGTGACACAGTGAGAGGTTTGGTGGTAAAAAACAGGTATTTTCCTCTCAGCCTGTGCTGCTGGGTTGATTGCAGCCAGGTGAGGGCAAGTACTGGACCGGATTTTAGGTGCCGGTCCGGGTTTTTTTTGGGTTAATACCTAGCTGCCTTTAAAAGACAGCTGGGTTTATGCAAAGGTCTCTCTGTGTTTGGGATCTGAGCCCTGTGCTGGGCTGAAAAGCTGAGACCTGTGTGTCAGGAGAGCAGGCCATGTAAAGACGGTCAGTGGACTTTTTGTGTTGCCGAGCATTCAGCCAGGTGTGAACTGACACCTAGGATTTGAGGTGATTTAACCTGGAAACTACTGGTGTTCCGTGGAGCTCTCAGGGCTGGAAGCAAGAGCTTACAAAGAGGCGTGCAGTCTGCCTGGAAGCCTGAGGTTGGACTTTCCTGCGGCTGGGCTGACAGCCGGGTGTGAACACGCACCTAAACCACACAGGTGAATTTGATTCAGTCTTGGACTTTTGTTTCGCCTCAAGTTTTTGCTATGTGTGAAGTAACACTAAGTGACTGTTTTAAATTTTGTTTGTGCAAGTGTGAAATAAAACACTGTTTGCTGCACCCTGGACTCTCTTTGCCTCTATACTGCACCCGAACCGCTGTCTACCAGAGCAACTCCCCACACTACATACACAATTGTTACCAATTTTACTTAAAAGGGTTGTCCACCAAAAAATATTCTGCAGTTTTCTCAATACTTTTGTAATTGCACGTAGTTAAAAGTGTATTATAGTCGCCGAGTTTTTCAGTGAACACTATCTGTATAATGCCACCTGCTTTTTTCTAATACTTCATTCACCTCACTGAGGTGGACACACATGCTCAGTTCCATCCTTCATCTGCCACCAGCTACAGCAGAAAGGACACATCCCTGGAAAATTTCACTCCCCCAGAGCTGCCAGCATGAAATAAATCTGGCAGAGCAATTGCAGCAATGAATGAGGAGATCCCTGGATCGAAGTGAGAAACAGGGCTGATTCTTGTTTTTTTTGTTTGTTTTTTCTTTAGAAAGAAACATGTACTATATGATGTCTGATTTCCATTTTTTACAATAATCATGTGATATAACCCCTTTAACTTTCATAGAATGATATGATTATTTTGGAGTCAAGAAGAAATGTGTCCTCCAATATAAGGTACTTGGTATTTACCTAATGGGGAGGGTTTTTTTTCTACCTTCCGCTGGATCAACAAGATTATATTGTAGGCTGGAATAGATGGACCTGTGTTTTTTCAGCTTTAACCCATTCCCAACATCAATGCTGACCACACCATATAGGAGGTTCGCAGAGGGAGGGGGCTCCCTCTGTCTCTCCATCCATGGAAATAGCAGGCCTTGCAAACTGACAGTTTCAGTGCCCAATACAGCATGTATCATAAGGCATTGAAATAGGGAGCAGACCCTGAAATGTTGAAGTCCCTTAGTAAAAAAGTAAAAAATAGAAGGATTTCATAAATATAAAAAAATAAGTTTCCCATAGAAAAGTGTTCCTTGTGTTCCTTTACCTTAATTAAGCTATTTAAAATAAAATAAAAAAACTATTAAAATAATAGACATACAATGAAGCTCCACATCCATAACAACCAGCTCTATAAAGATATCACATGATATACCCCATCAGGTAAACACCGTAAAAAAAAGAAAGGTGCCAAAACAGACAATTTTTATTCACCTTGCATCCCAAAAAGTGTTACATCAATTGATGAAAAAATCATATGTACCCCAAAATGGTACCAATAAAAACATTAACTCTTCCTGCAAAAAAGACAATCACCAGAAAAATAAAAAAATATGGCTTTCAGAAAATGGCGACACAAAAACATAATTTTTTTCAAAAAATGCTTTTATTTGTGTAAAACTGAAACAAAAACCGTAAATACAAAAAGACATGTTAGATTCCCCTTTCTCCAAATAAAGCCATTTTTAACTCAAAAAAATGTAAAACAATTGACATATTAGTGATCGCTCTTTCTATAAAGACTGTATCTATAAAAATATTGCATGATTTATCTTGTCACGTGAATGCCATAAAAAGCAAAAAATTAATACTGCGCCAAAACAGCCATTTTCTGGTTACCCTGCCTCACAAAAAGTATTATACATACCCAAAAATCATACATACCCCAAAATAGTAACAATGAAACATCTCCTTATCTACAAAAAATGAGCCCACGTACAAGACAATTGCCAGAAAAAAAAATATATGGCTTTCAGAAAATGACGATGCAAAAACATTTTTATTTTTTCAAAAATGCTTTGAATAAAAGTGGCAAAACGTTAAAAAACTATTCTCTGTAATCATACTGACCAGCACAATAAAGTTAGGGTACTTTCACACTTGCGTTATTCTTTTCCGGGATAGAGTTCCGTCAAAAGGGCTCTATGCCGGAAAAGAACTGATCAGGCATATCCCCATGCAATCTGAATGGATAGAAATCCGTTCAGTTTGCATCAGTATGCCTTCCGTTCAGTCACTGTCAGACGTTTTGGCCGGACATAATACCGCAGCATGCTGCGGTATTATGTCCGTCCAAAATGCCTGATCAGTCGCCGGAATGCCGGATCCGGCATTAATTTACATTGACTTGTATTAGTGCCGGATCCGGCATTGCGAAACAACTGAAGGACGGATCCGTCCTTCCGGTCTGTGCATGCGCAGACCGAGAAAACTGAAAAAGTGTGCAGGATAGATCCGTCCATCCGCATGACAAGCGGAGGGACGGATCCGTTCTTGCAATGCATTTGTAGACGGATCTGCACCCGGATCCGTCTACAAATGCTGTCAGTTGTCACACTGATCGGCGGATCCGGCAGGCAGCGCCGACGACGGAACTGCCTGCCGGTGTTCTGCCAGATCTCTACAGATTGCCGAAAGTCTATAGCGGAAGTCACGTGGTGCGCTGCGCAAGCGCACAAGCGCGCTTCAACGAATCATCCCTGCAGCCTCCACTGAAGTACTTCGCCCACCGCACGTGCGCACAAGAGACATCTTAAAGTGACAGTCATCTCCAATAAAATACAGCATCTACATTAATTTGTACCCTCGCGGGCTCGCTTCGCTCGCCACGCATCGGGCTCGGCATTTAGTAAAACTAACTCTATGCCGCCATTGATAGTAAAGAAGGAAATGGATGGTAAAGAAATTCTTTACCATCCATTTCCTTCTTTACTATCAATGGCGGCATAGAGTTAGTTTTACTAAATGCCGAGCGCAGCGAGGCCGAGCCCGATGCGTGGCGAGCGAAGCGAGCACGCGAGGGTACAAATTAATGTAGATTAATGAGCGCTGGGGGGCCGGGCGGAGCTGTATTTTAATGGAGATTACTGTCACTTTAAGAAGTCAGTATACCCTTAAGTGTGCGCACGCGCGGTGCGCGAACTACTGCAATGGAGCCAGCACGAATGATTCGCGGAAGTACGCTTGTGCGCTTGCGCAGCGCACCATGTGACTTCCGCTATAGACTTTCGGCAATCTATAGAGATCTGGCAGAACAACGGATCACACGAACGCAAGTGTGAAAGTACCTTAGCATGTCCTTTTTCCCACATCGTATACGCTGCAATAACAAAACCCAAAAAGGCAATGACAGAATTGCTTTCTTTTCTTTATCCTGCTTCCCAAAAACTGAAATAAAAAGCAAACAAAAAGTTACATGTACCTCAAAATAGAATCAATGTTAATGGCAACTCTTTCCACAAAAAATAAGCCATCACACAGCTCCATCGAAAGAAAAATAAATATATAGGCAGCGATTTATCAAACAGGTGTAAAGTAGAACTTTTACGTTTTACTACTTTTTTGCAATAAAATCCCTTTTTTTTAAGAATAAAAAGGTTTTTGCATTGCTGCTTCCCAAGACCCATAACTACATCTATAAAAAAAAAAATTCCTCTTTTTTACCACTTAATAGTCCCACAAGGGGACTATAACAGACAACTTTTTGATTGCTTTTAAAACGTAATGCACTTTCCCTATAGTACATTGCATTTTAATGGCAATGCTATTCTAAAATTCTAACATTGACCTCTCTGGCGCAGCCTGCTGGAAATTACTGAAGGCTGGTCTGGTGCCTTCACCAGCCTTCACACACATTGGCACCCTGCGATCGCATTTTCGGGGTGCCGATATGAGACAGAGGGAGTCCGCTCCCTCTGTCAGCACTTTTCATGCGGCGGGCGCCATTGCCCACTGCATGTAAAGTGTTAAACAGCCCAGATCAGCCCTCCTGCCGATTCGGGCTGTTAGGGCAGGGCACTCTTCAGTGTATCCAAACAGCAGTTCATGTCCACATTTATAGCATTTCAGCACCAAGTAGAACACGCCATATCTGTGGAAAACTTGCAGTTTTAATTTTGCAGACTCCCCTGCTTACTAATTTCTAGAAAAACACCTGTGGGATCGAATTGATAACATCACCCCTTAATAAATACATTGAGGGGAATAGTTTCCCACAAAAGCCCTCTTTCACACAAGCCAGTTTTCCGCACTGATTCCTGACACATTTTTTTCACGCATCACTTCTGCGTTCTGTGAGAATCGCAGCATGTTCTATACTCTGCCCTGGCTCCATAGAAGTGAATGGGGCTTCCGTGAAAAACGCATTGTATCTGGGTGTAACCTGGATGCAGTCCGGATGCAATGCGTTTTTCACTGATGGTTGCTAAGAGATGCAGATGCATCAGAACTGATTGCATCCGTGCGGAAAAAAACAGAAACACTGAACGAAATTGCAATCAAAAGTGACTGAACTTGTTTGCGAAATGGTGCAAGTTTCAACGAATGCACCCTGAACGCATCCAGAGCTGTATTGTTCGTGTGAAAGAGGTGATAGGGTCACTTCTCAGGGGTTTTATTTATTATTTCACCCCAGAGACTCTACAGTTGTCAGCATAAGACCTCTTGCACACGACTGTAGGTGTTTTGCGGTCCACAAACCGCTGTTCCGCAAAACACAGAAGCTGTTCCGCGTTCCGTTCCGCAATTTGCGGAACGGAACGCAGCCCATTGTAGAAATGCCTATTCTTGTCTGCAAAACGGACAAGAATAGGACATGCTCTATTTTTTTGCGGGGCAAAGGACGCGGACAGCACACGGAGTGCTGTCCGCATCTTTTGCGGCCCCATTAAAGTGAATGGGTCCGCGCCCGAGACGCAAAATATCCGGACGCGGACCCAAAAAACGTTCGTGTGCATGAGGCCTAAGATGCATAAATCACCACATTGGTCCTCAAATACACATAGTGCTCTTTTACTCCTGAGCCCTGTTGTATGTCCAGGCAAAAGATTAGGGTCGTACGTAGGGTGTTTCTAAAACCAAGTAGCACAGCATAATAATAATAAGAGGGCTGACTTTCAAAATGGCACATGCTGAGGACAACATAATCGAGCGCTAAAATGGAAATCCAATTTTCACTTTGTACCATCTACTGTGGATGGATTTTTGCAAAACACCTGTTAAGTCAAACTGTTCACTACATCCATTAGTAAATTCTGTGAGGGGTGTGGTTTCTAAAATGGGGTCATTTCTTGGGGGTTTCTTTTTATTTTTTTATTTAACCTCAGATCCTCAGCAGTTGTCAGCCAGTGCTGTATAAATCACTCAAATGCACATGAAGCTCTTTCTCTTCTCAACTCTGCTGTGTGTCCCTACATTACTTAACAACCACATATAGGGTGTTGCTGTATCCAGGAAACAATGAGTAACAAATTGTGGGGTGATTTTTTTCCGGTTACCCCTTAAAAAAATGAAAAACTTGGTCCTAAATCAACATTTTCTTGTAAAATTTGTAATTTTTCATGACCAAGTGTTTCTACTTTATTTGAAACACTACTTGGACCAAAGTGCTTACTATGTATTACCTCAGAGTGGGCACTACCATCTTTATACCCAGCTCCTTTCTCTACTCGTTAACAATAAATACAGTACCATCTTTGTACATTCCATTCCAAGTCTTCTCATTCAGTGTCATTATGCAACAGTTAATGTATTGTATTTCATGTAATGTGCCTAGTTTTCCAGCAGGTGGCATACATTCAAGCAGATTCCTTTAGGTAGGATGGAACTAACCATTCCATTCTTATCCCCCCCCCCCCCCCCCTTGTGGCAGAAGTGGGCTAATCCCAAAAGAGGAGGGGGTTGATGAGGATGGAGTGAGTTGAAGTTTTGAGTAGAAAGGGACAAGACATGGTACAGGAGGGAGTGTTTTCCCCTCCTGCAGCAGGACTCTTCCAGGGGAAGCAGCTTGGAGAGCAACCCGAATTTAATAGTTTGCGTATTACGAGGGGGTAAACAGCCAAAGCCACCCCACTCAACAGTGCCTCTAGAAAGTCCAGTAAGCAGCCTGAAGCCTGAGATTAACACAGCAGAGAGAGCTGCCACCTGCCACCATATTGTATCCTGCTAGAACCAAGTAAAGGAGAATTGCACTAAACTCTTCGATTGTATTGTCAAGTTCAAGTTATTACAGTAAACACAATTGAAATATTCCCAGTTTTGGACTTTACTTTATTCTTCAACTCAATCTCTACAATGGAGTCTGAACCCTAAAACAACAGCCTGAAGGTGGGAGTACTGTGACACAAACATTGGGCTATAGTATACCAGTTGGCATCCTACATCCTGGGGCTACTACATACCCTGAGGGGAGTGTCCCACTGCAGTTTTTGTCATCATGAACAGGATATTAACTTCTGTGCTTTACTACTGAAGGCTTACAACATCTGCAAAACCCCTATAAATGACTTTATTGCATATATTTGCTGCTGAAGAGTGTGAATTTGCATCAGTTGCAGCACTGTGGCAAAATAGGGGTTAATCAGTCAGCTTGGATTTGTTTCTCATGTATCGAGGGAAAAGACTGTTCCAGCAGTAGGGCCGGAATCAAAAGCCCCCCTCCACAGAAGAACCATCCTTTCAACAGAAAGAACTGTTCAAGTTTCCAGGGGATGAAGAAACCAACTTTACCATTACAGGAAGTAAAGGCAGCAGCCATTTTGGAAAAGGGAGTGCAGAGCTGCAATACAGTTCCAACTTCATCGAACCCTTTATCGAAGATTCAACTCCCAAAGAGGTCTGAGTGAGTACTGCTGGGGAAACTAACCTTAATAAAGGCTGTTTGGGGCCATCCTCTGCTTTCCAGAGCATCATACTTCCCTATATTAAGTTGTCGCTGCAACTCATATAGGGGCCACACACCTATACTACTGCCATTGCCCATAGCAACATGCTCCCAAATTGCTGGAACAGCTGCGCAACCCAGATTGGAGAGGCATGATGTGGGGCGATAAACCCAAAGTGCTCCTCATGGTAAGAGTAATACAGACTGCCCGGAAGAAGCTATAGCTTCCAGTTACTTTATTGCGCCCCTTACTGGCCGGTGCCACAGACACAGCTGGAAAGAGCAGAGTACTAAGGCCTGCCACTATGTTGAATGCTGCTGGAACCAAGTAAAGAAGAATTGCACTAATGCCTTTGAAAACACTGTAAAAGGTAGCTCAACTAGTTCTCCTACTGGAAGCTTTATTGCTGAATTATTTGATTTGTTATGGTCAGCAGCTAGACAAAGTGACCTCTTCATGCCTGGACTATGAGAACCTCGATGTAAGTCCCATGTATCTCGATATCACTGGATGTCACCATGTAACTTACAGTGCATAGGCAGACTGACTTATGGTCCACACAGCAGACACTGTAGGATCTGCCTAGACACAGTGTCGGACATGTGGTCTAACAACAGACTGGAAAGGACCTGACAAATCCGAAACAAAGTACCAGCACTGTCTTTCACATCATGCACTTCACACAATTTACAAACGGAGTGCTACTTTATTGGGGAATATCAGTATTTACTTATGCAGACATGTCAAGACTCAAGAGAAGTAAATGGTTGGCACACAGTCCCTTCCAGTATTCCGCACTGATGATAGGTCTATAAAATACCAATCTTATTTAAGTTTTCTCTGCTCAGTGTGAAAAGTCTACCAGTGCTAATCATGTAAGTACATTTTAGGCTCTTCTTGATGGGTGAAATAACGAAAACTGCACAATGATCTAATCAATACCGCTACTGTCAAAGCTCCAAATCTTTGATTTCTCAGGATTCATTAAAAGGAAAGAGTGGTACAGATGAAGCGCACGCTTATTGATTTTGCATCAAGTAGGTTTTTGATCCCTTGACAAAATAACTCTGTATGTCTGATGGCAAAATCAATTTCCTACTTCGGGAGCAACACTCTAACCTGTGACCTGCAATCACTTTGAAAAGTCTATTAGAGGAGCATTGAGAGCCTGGACCTCCTGTGCATTTGTTCTGAAATAGTAGGTGTGGCGGCACAATGACTGGCAGCTATAGCTTTAAGGGTAAATGAGTGCACAGGGCTTTACGGCAGTAAGAAGCTCTGCTCTCTGCCTTGTCAGAATGTCATTTCTTTATGTGAGAGTCAATCGTTCATTTTCAGGATATAAAAGTGAAGTAGACTAGGGATGAGCGAATCGACTTTGGATGATTTGCATAAAAACTTTGTTCGAAGGGAGTGCGCTGTACAGTATCAGAATGTATTGGCTCCAATGAGCCTAAGTTATTACCTTGGAACTGAACCGAGATCGGTAAATGTTTTTTTTACAGTAGAAATCAATTTATGAAGTTATTACGCAAAGTCTCGTGAGACTTCGTGAAGTAATAACTTCAGCTCATTGGAGCCAATACATTCTGATACTGTATGGAGCGCTCGCTCTGTACAGTATTGAAACAAAGTTTTATGCGAATTGACTTTGGATGTTTCATCTGAAGTCGATTCGCCCATCCCTAAAGGAGACCGCTGCGGTCATTCCCGATAATCTAGTAAATGCAGCTTTAGGCTTCATGCACATGGATGTATTTTGCATCCGTGTCAGATCCTTAGTTTTTGAAGGTAGCACGCAGACCTATTGATTTCTATGGATCCACAAAAAGAGACACATATGGCCATCATCCATGTACTGTCCACATCTGTTTGTCCTTTCCACAAAATGTAGAACATGTCCTATTTGTGTCCATATTGCAGATATGAATCGTCATTTCTAGTGATAGGAGCGAGAAAAATGTGCAGCAAAAACTGCAATTAAATCTTTTCTGTAATTGTTGGTTAGTCCTGCACATCGGCTTGGATGACTTTTAGCCCAATCCTCTGTACAAAACAGCTCCAGCTCTAATAAGCTTGTATGCTGGAATGCAGTGTTTCCCTTTCTCTAAACATAACACTTCTCATTTAAACCAAAAGCTTCTATTTTGGTCTAATCTGTCCATATAACATTGTTTCATTAGTCTTCTGGCTTGTCCAAATGATCTTTAGCAAATTGCACACAGGCAGCATTGTTCTTTTTAAACAGCAGTGGCTTTCTCCATGCAAGCCTGCCATGCACACCACAGTTGTTCAGTGTCCTCCTGATGTGAGAAATGTGAGCTAGGCCTTTAGCTGCTTAGAGGTTAACTTGGGTTACTTTGTGACATCGCGGACTATTACACTCCTAGTGCTCTTGGCGTGATCTTTGTTGGTCAACCAATCCTGGGGAGAATAGTAATGGTCTTGACTTTTGTCCATATGTACACAGTGTGGATTGTTGGATTCCAAACCCTTTAGAAATGGTCGCGTTACCTTTTCCAGCCTGATGAGCATCAACAACATTTCTTCTGAGGTCCTCAGAAATGTCCTTTGTTCAAGCTATGATACACTTCCACAAATGTGTTGTGAAGATCAGATGTTGTTTAAATAAAAGACGTCACCCACTCACACCTGATTATCCCATTCAAATGATTGAAAACACCTGACTCTAATTTCACATTCAAATTATTTGCTAATTCTGAAGGTTTACATACATTTGCCACTCATAGACATATTGGATCGTTTTTCTCAATAAATAAATGACTAAATTTAATATTTTGGACTAATTTGTTTGATTAAGTTACCTTTATCTACTTTTAGGACTTCTATGAAAATATGATGGAGTTTTAGGTCAAATTTATGCAGAAATATAGAAAATTATAAAAGCGGTCACAAACCTTCAACTGTTTGTGTGTCTGCAGCATTTTCTGCATGATCCTGGCAAAAGCAGTCTAAGAGAAATCCTGCAGAGAATAAAGGGGTTAATCTCATGCCGATCTGTTTCAGCTGTGGGAAAGGGGCTTAGCCAAAGGGACAGAACAAAACATAGAGATGAGGGAATTAATTCTAAATTAATCCAATTCAAGCAAAGTTTTCGAAAAATTCAGCTTAAACCTGAATCCAAACTTTTGTTAATTTTATTTTGGGAATCTTTCAAAATGGCATCAACATTTTTCAGGTCTGAAAACATGAAAGATGAAGGAGGATTACATGATCCCAAGGTATTGTGCATGTAAACACAATTGCATTTGCCGCCGCAAAGTCAAAATTTTTCGGACCTTTCTTTTTGTTATCACCAGCATTTTCCCATAACCATATATGTCACTGCTGCGACTTTAAGATTACTAATGCTGTCTTTCTGTTAAAGAGGCTTGAAATTATTTGCATACACTCCTAGGAGACCCCAGAATGTCATTCAAAACTTTTCAGGGCAATTAGAGTACTTTCAATACAGGGTGAAATTATTTGGCTCAGAATTGAATCACCAATTCGGCCGAATCAAATCCGAATCGCTTTTCAGAGAATTCACTCATCACTATACATGTATAACAATCTTTTAGTCTTACAGCAGGCAGAAAACAGTAGGGAGCCTTCTGCTCCAGCCAGCTGTCTTACAGCCAGACACAAGGAGAAGAAAGGGAGCTATGGCTGATCTCCTGGAACACATAGAGAGGATTTCTTTATACGTTTCTTTATATATTTCTTAGCTTTAACTGTAGTATCAGATAAATAGGATCACCAGAAAAAGAGGAAATAAAGGGAGGCAAATGCTGGGATAGATGGGGTTTTTGTGCATTTTCTGTTTGTAGAGTTCCTTTACAAGGGTTGTTACAAAAAATGCTCTGTTAGCTCAGGCAAAACAATTTTTTTTTTCATTGGAATCATTGACGTCTAGATACTGCCAATACACACAATACTTATTATGACAATCCCTGATGTTCTTTAAATTCCCTCTAAGAACATCGCCCTAATGAGACAGGTGTCACTCAGTAGCCCACATACTCCTGTACCCAGGCGACAGTCATTCCTGCTATTGTACAGGACAGTCAATAAAAATCAGAGCTCTAGAAGGTGTCTCCTCTCGCCACTAGTGAACACATCCGGTACATAGCGAAAGAAGGAATAAGTAGAATAATGTTTAATCTTTAAAACATATTGCATACTGCATAACTCTGTGGAGAACATACATGCAATGCAATACAGACAGAGCCATATTACATCTCCAAATTTTACCTCTTCCCATTGCACCTGTGAGGTCGGTTTGTAAACTGTACTTATTATATACTTAAAGGCTATGGACACCTTCGGCGCATTTTTGATGATGGCATTTTACTTATTTTGGGCCAAAATTAATTTGTTCAATTGGTCTTTATTAAATATTTTCAGCCGTTTTTGAGATGCAACAGTTAAAAATCAATCTGTTTGCAGAGTATCACTTCTCAGTCCCATATTCTTATCAGCTTGATAAGAAATGTAGCTATAATGAGTGTTTATGAGAACAGGAGATCAGAAATAAGACTTCCCATGAGTTGACAGGACTGAGAAGTAAGACCAAATGAAAAAATAATTTTTAGCCCAAAATGAGTAAAATGCAATACTAAAAAAAATTGCCCCGAAAGTGTCCATAGTCTCATTCCACTTGAAAAAAACAACAATATATGTTAATATATAAATTAATAATAACATAAAACTTTTGGTGTGGAATGATAATGAAAGTGATCACAAAAAAAGGAAAATAAATTAGCCTCACACGAAAAACATTTTTGTATTAACAGGTGCTGAATAGCTAGAACGTTCTGCAGCATAGCAAGGTGCTCTCTGCTTGTTCTCTCATCGTACATGGCTTATCGTGTATGCATAGCAACCTTGACTGAGACACAGAAGAATGAATTTTGGTTTAGAATGGTCATACAATATCAATAAGGCATTGAACTTGTACAAGAGGAAATGTTCTAAGCATACAAAACAGGATTTTTAAGAGGGGGAGGGGGGCTTTTAAAAATACCTGGTACTGGAAACCTATTAGCACAGCTCTGATGTGACTCATGGGAAACTGTATTTTAATCTTCATCTTTTAACAAACTGTAGCAAAAATACTTATTATTTCTGAACCTTGTATTGGCATTAAAACACTCAACTGAAATTGCATTCGCTGTGGGTTGGAACATGACAAGGCTATTTGGTGTGGGAGACGCAACATAATAACAGTACTAAAGTCTATTCATTTCCCTATCCTTGATAACATCATTAAAGGGAGCCTGTCAGCAGTTTCGAGCCCTAAGAATTGATAAAAGAGGTAGGTAGGTTAAGGGAAAGGTTGTATATCTGGTGGTGGTTGGTGTGGTTAGCGAATCGAAGCTAATATAAACTGACTTTGATCCGAATTTCAGGTAAAATTTTATTCATCATAAAGCCGAATTTTCTGGTGCATCGTGGTAACAAATCAATTTTTTCTGAAATAGTGGTAAAAAAAACAAAAAAATACATGCTCACCTCATCCATTTGCTCATGGAGAGGCCGTTGCGGCTATCTTAATAGAAGAAACCGCATCAAATTTTCTGCGTGCTGACGCTGGTCAAGCGATCACGTTATGATGACGTCACCATGTCTTCCCAACGTCATCATGTCATCATGTCAGCGTGCATGAGGTTTGGCGCACTTTGCTCAATCAAGGTGGGCGCGGCAGCCTCTCCGCAAGCAAATGGATGGGATGAGCATGTATTTTTTTTGTATTTATCCCCTGATTATTAATAAGTAATTCGTAATAAATCAAAATTCTTTATGAACTTTGGCGGAGAAGCCAAATCAAATTTTTGATAACTCCGCTCATCTCTAGTGGTGGTACTCATGCTCTTGAATGACGAAGGAAAAGTTTTAATGCCCACTGTACTGTGATTGAAAGTGCCATGGGGGTTGCCGCTTTGTGTGCAGTGTCTCTGTGCTGAAGGTTTGTGAGTGACTGCTAGAGCTCTCAGTGAGAGAAGAGGGAAGATTTAGAAAGCCTTTGAGACAGAGATTCCGGGATAATGCCCATGAAAGGACTGCCCCTCAAAACACTAGGGGCATTAAAACTTCTCCTCAGTCACACGAAGCATGACCACCCACCAAAGTATGTTTAAAAGGTTTGGTCTGATTTTTATACTGAGGGCCTACCCAAAATATCTGATCGGTTAAAGTACTAGCTCTGTCTCCCCCACCAATCAGCTGTTTGAAGAGGCCACAGCACTATAGGGAGTGCTGCAGCTTTCTCCGAGCTTACCAAGCACAGTACCGTACATTTTATAGCAGATGTGCTTGCCATTGGTTCTTAGGTCTATCCACTTGAACAGGACTGAACTACACCTAGGCCATGTGTCTGATGAATCGGACATCACTGGCCTTGGAATAGGTGGCAGCGCTTACTGGAGCTCTTCAAACAGCTAATCAGTGCTGGTCTCAGGAGTTGCACCATCACTGATTAGATATTAGGGGCCCACTGTATGGATACATTCAAATGTTACCTGCTCACACAGCAGCAGACAGCAGCAAGACACCACAAGGTGATAAATTACAGGGGTCCCTGCAGCAACTTCAAGAAGGCGGGTGCCTAGAAAAGGAGGATACTGGCCGGCCTGCCGCTGTGTCTACAAGTCATCTCGGCCACCAGATGCATCTATAACAATAAACTGCTAAACAATCTACCCAGTTTTTTTATATAGACGCTTAGGATTGTTGAGATGCTGTACGCTGCCTATCTGTATGTAGTGCAGTCAGTCTACTCTACCATATACCAGGTGTGCAGGAGATGGGGGACTTAGGGCCCACTTTGTTCAGGGTCCTCTAGGGTAGTCACCTGTACCCCTGTGAGCCAGTACAAGCCTGACTACAACCCTCAGCATATCCAGGCTGTTATTATAGGCTATCAGAGGATAATTTACGGAGGGAGTATGAGGGAGGGACTACAACTCCCAGCATGCCAAGGCCATTACAATGGGATATTGGAGGACAATTCAGAGAGGAAGTATGAGAGGAGAGGACCAGGCTCAGATTGCCCTCCCCCCCCTGGTGGGCCCTAAGCAAGGCGGGCCCTAGTCCTCTACCCTCTGCACACGGCACAGTGGAGTGACTGCACTACATATAGGTAGACAGCATACAGCATCTCAACCTGCCTAAGTTCATATAAAACTGGGTAGAATATTTAACAGTTTATTATTATAGATGCACCCCGCTTCTTGAAGTCGCTGCAGAGTTCCCCATAATCAATCACCTTGTAACATCTTGCGGCTGTGTGAGCAGGTAAAATTTATATGTATTTGTGTGCTGGGCCCCCACAATGAATTTTACTGGTGGCCCTAGGCACCCCAGTCCGACACTGCTTGTGGCCCAACACATTTTCCAAAATATGTGCCAGGAAAATGACACCTGAAATCTATACCAGCTTCCTTGCTGGTGCAGGTTTCATTTTCTGAGGCATGACCTCCCCAACATGTGCCAGAGTTATCGTCTTTTAATATTTCTGGGGCATAATACGCAGGGCTTGTTATTAAGAAACACTGGTCTGAAAGAGGTTTTCTGGGTGTTCTATATTGATGACTTATTCTCAGAATATATCTTCAGTATCTGATCAGTGGGAGTCAACCAACATCCAAGCCGTTCAACTGTTTGAGGATGCCCTAGGGCTCTGGTTAGCACTTTGGCCTTCTCACAGATCACCAGGCACTGCAACACTCATTGGATAGCGGCTGTGCTTGGTATTACAGCTCAGCCCCATTTACTTGAACGGGATTGAGTTGCACTTGGATTATATGATTGATGAACGTCACATCCGACACTCACCTGAGCACCGCGATCTCTTCAAACAGCTGATCAGCAGGGATCCTCGGACAGTGGCCTATCCTAAGGATGGGTCATCAATATGAAAATCTCAGAAAACCCCTTTAACACATTCTCCCGTTATGTAGGTGACTATTGGTCAGGCATCATAGATCCACATAAAATACAAAGAACATATACCACATAACATCATGGTTTTATTGTATATCTCTTACAGGTACAGAAATTGAACATTACTGAAGAACTGGACTTTTTTCAGGATTTATTCTTTATTCTCCTTCATAAATGAAAGGGGATTCAATATTTGCTTATATAAATAAATATACTGCACCTCTAATGACAACCCTTTGTGTAGTTACTGTTCCCCCTCTGAATTCATAATGTGCCCTCTGCTGGTGAACTATATTACTGCATCTGCACTCAATACGGTAGAGTACATCTATGTACAGAACATTATGTCTCTCTGCCAGAGTCCGAATGTGAGCTTCAGTAACCTATTGACTAGTGGTGTTAATATGCCCCAATTCTTCGATTTGCACTATATACATTCCAGCTCTAATACTAGAGTTAGTATCATTCTTACCTCTTTAACAAATCAAATACCATTCGACAACTGTGAAAAAATATAGTCTTAAATTTGACAGAAATACAATAGAAGGACTATATGTCATGACCGATTTACTGGATCATAGCCCTTTGGCTCATGTTTCCACATGTTTTCTAGGACAGTCTTTGCTGTGAGACTGGTTTATCAGGCAGGACTTCTCCATCTGTATATCGACCTTTATTCTGGTGGAACAAGAGAATATGCTGCATAAAGCAAATGTTCGTGGCCCCCACTTGGGGTCACTGCAGCATTTAACTCATCTTATAGCAATAAACCCCAAATTTTGCATGCTTTTCTGGAAAACCAAAGCTCCGTACACCAGGTTCTGGTGGTCCACAGTTAAGACGAGGGAAAGCAATGGGATATCTGACACTTCCATCATCTAACCATCCAGCATCACAGCGATCTAAGTCCACAAACTTCCATGCGGCGTAGAGTTGACCAACTTTGGCAATCTGAGCACCATCTTGAATGCAGGCATCTCTGGCTTCATTAAATGCCAGCTTGTCTGGGTGTTCAAGGTAGTAAACTCGACCTGTTAAACAAAAAACATTCACAAAATAATTATTTATACACAATAGCTACCAAGTGCATGGACATCTTACTGAAAGTTCAAAATTTGCAGTTCTATTATTTCTTCCAGAAAATTCATAAATTCATTGATAATTGAGTGTTACCGCGTCTATAGTCTAAGACGTGTGTCCCCACACGGTGTCAGTACCGATTGGATAGGGTCATATATGCAGGGGCACACCCACAACTGATAACACAATATTGTAAATGTGCTCATACATTTCTACAAGGAATTGCAGAGGAAATGAACAACATAAAGGGCAAATGCTGGATAATAAATCTGGCGCACCATTAGACCACCTAGTCTAAGCTTAGGAAGGGTTAATATCATGTTTTTCCCATCCTTTTAACGTGTACATTAAACAGATGCCTTAGATTGATGCCGTACAGTGGCATCTGTTTACTATAGAGTTCCATTGTAAAAAAAAAAAAAGGAAAAGAAAATGCTTTGTTTTACGGACTCTACAGGATGCAAGAACATGGCGTGCTGCGTTTTTGTATCCTTTTTTTTTTCTAACGTATAGATCAAATGGAGGCATAGAACGTGACGTGAACCCACCCTTATACAAATTGTTATTTGGCTTACTTTGCGACAAGTTTTACTGCCAGAATGTGGAAGCATCTTAATCCACGCCCTTCTCTGAGAAGCCATGCTTATTTATGTCTAAAATTACAAGCTCCAAAATGACACCATAATTCAGGCGCAGCCAGAATAGTAAATGTCGCCCATTGTATTAAGCAAAAATGCTCCAGAATTGGTATTTCATGAGGAAGAGTATTTACTCCGTCCTCCTTTTTTTTTTCTCAGTGCGCCATAATCCCGCACTGGCACATGCACGATAAAAGGCTCTGAGTCTGCTGCCAGGACACCGCGTGGCACGGACGTGTGTGACATCCGCGCATGCGTGGGATTACGGCACACTGAGAAAAAAAGAGGACGGAGAGGAGTGAATAAATTAACAGCGGGGCGGCGCTGGGCTCAGAGATCAGGGGCGTGGCTGGGCACAAACGGCCGGAGGAACAGCCCCTTGGGCACGTTAGGAAGGTAATTACCATAAACATAAAACCTATTTTTATCGCAAATGAAACTACAGGTGGGGGGTAAAACTAGTATATTTATAATGACATAATGGAGACTGATATCATGATACCAATATGTCTGTATGCAAAATCGGCCTGTCAGTGTGCCTTTAAATCAATCAAATTTTTATGTTTAACATATTTTTAAAGAATTTTGGAGGATGTTATTTTTTATTTTTCATGTCACTATCTATATTTAAACCAAAATCATTGAACCCTGCAGTTTTCACACTGGCCACTGGGCCTAATAATAGGCGCCACTTCTTGATCTGTACAGATCACTTTACTGCAGTTACCTGCTTATCTGTCATTCTAACCCTGCCTGTAATGATATCACCTCTGTGTATAGATAAGACAGGATCCTCCATTCACAATAGGTGATTGTCAGAGCTTATCTATTCTTTCCGTTTAGAAGATCATTTTTTTAGCGGAGACAAAAGTTGTGCATGCAGGACTTTTGTCTCCGCTTCAAAAATCTTCCTCTGAGCGAAAAAATTATAGTCTACGGCAGGGATGCTCAACCTGCGGCCCTCCAGCTGTTGTAAAACTACGACGCCCACAATGCCCTGCTGTAGGTTGATAGCTGCAGGCTGTCTGAGAATGCTGGGAGTTGTAGTCTTGAAACAGCTGGAGGGCCGCAGGTTGAGCATGCCTGGTCTATGGGGTCCTTAGGTTCTGTTCCGCTCAGTTATGTGCCGAATCCGTCCTTTCCATTCTCCTGCTCCTAAACGTAAAGGCTGGACGGTGATGTGAACGAAGCCTTAGAATGAAGGTATACCTACCCTCTGTATTCTATAATCCATTCAATATGTAACATATATAGATACTACTTTTTTGGTGTACTTCGAGAAGAATCTTCACCTGTTTCCATCTGTTGTTAACCACATCTATCTTTCTGATTGGCCCACAATTGGGAATGAAAACCAGATAACCAAATGTAATTTACAAATCTCTGTTTGAGACCTCACCTTTCAGGGCTGAAGAAAAGCAGAAGACATTATATTTGTGCAAGTGTTTGTGACGTTCTCCATAGCTCCTCACTCCAGGTGCTGTCTCCTTCCCACCACAAGGTTCTCTGGGTAAAGTAATAGGGTACTGGACGGTGCCATCCATTACCCATCCAGCATTGCACCAGTCTAGACCTTCTTCCCAGGCTCTAAACAGCTGTTCAAAGGAAGCCATCACGGCGTCTTGAGCTTCACAGGCTTTCTTTGCATCATGGAAGTTCAGCCGATACCTTCCATGATGAGGCTCGTATGGATAGACAACTCCTGCACACAAGAATGTTTCATTAGTAAGACACGGAAAGGCCAAGACCGGGGCCTGCCTGCCACCATATGCTCCACAGGGTTCTGAGTGTATGGTCCAAATATAGCAGATCTGTATTCATGGGTCAAACAGAACTAAGTGTCAAATTTAGGATAAACCTTGGTCACATTCTGTGATTTTCCAGGAAAGTGTATTATCTTAGAGTACTAAATTAAGAAATAAATACTAAGATCAAGCTGACTGGAGGTATATTCCCTCAAGGGAGAGGTACAGTATCGAGAATAATACAGTCCCCAGTAATATCATATATATACAGTATACAGCAGCAAAGGCACAAAGTATAGCCTGGCTGAAACGGATCAAACGTGACATGCAAAAATATCATTAGGGAGTCTTCTTGACTGACAACTGCTTGATCTCAATGGAAAAATCAACGAGGGTCCCTTTAATTTAGAATGTGAGTGTAATACACAGAAAGTGTCAAAAATATAGGTCAAACCGAACCTTTCCCTGCAAAACTACATATCAATCTGCTCGATCCCTCCTGCCCTTTCCTGATTTTTCCATCTCCGTCATTAGGCATATCTATAAAGGTGCCATAGATGTCCGATAGTAGGCTGTCTCCCTATGTATACGGACAATGTGGGTGCCCTAAACTACATTTACTAAATCTGTTAAAGGAAATGTGTCATCATTTTTTTTAGGATGAGATCATTTTGTTAATTTTTTTAGATATTTTTGCAAAAGTTTTTTTTCACGTGTCAGGAAATATGAAAACTTAATTAATAATGTGCAAATTAGCAAATGTTTTGAATTCAAGCTGATCCTAATCTGGTTTCTGTAAAATTGGCCTCTTTACTTTGGGGTATATATTGTATACAGTATCCTGCTAAAGTGAAGATAGGGGGTGCACTTTTCAAGGCTGAATAGGCCTGAGCAGGCCATAGGGTCAATTGAGCAGTAAGACGATCCAGAAGGGGGTCAAATGCCAACATTTACATGCAAGGGCTGTTTAGGGAATAGAAGTGTGCCCAATATCTTCTCTTTATATATGTTATAGAAAAATAACCCCCTCAAACGTTCTTTCTTATCGGTTCTCTGCTCTAGCTAATAGAAGGGCTCCTGGGCAGGGGAACCCTTCTCTCTTACTTTCATAGGCCCTGAATACAAAACTTTTATTAATCGATTTCACTGACACAAATGAAATCTATGTTTATTCCGATTTTATCATCACAAATCAATTGAAAAAAGATCTTCTTAAGAATGCAAAGAGACAATTTATGTTTACTGGTCAAATGCTAGGTTCCTTCAATCTACCATTTCAGGTTTTCTTCCTTTTCTCTTTTTTTTTTTTTTTTTTTTTTTTGGGGGGGGGATTCTAGTTGTAGCAATATGTTTTGAATAGCTTGTCAACAGTGACATCTAGTGGCTGCTTGCAGGAAGGTACTACATGAAGCAATGGCAGCATATTAATAGCCATGTTGATTGTGTTCTTTACCAAGGAACAGCTTTTGAAGAGCTTTTATGCAAGAAGAAAAAAAACATCTTCCTATTGTACATATTTGTGAAGATAATCTTGTAAATCAATCATTTTCATCTAACAAACTACTGCGTTGTCAGTGCTCAATACATTCAGATTGAAAAATACCCCACTGCTAGCATGGTGACTAGGCTGGCTCTCCTGAATATCACAGCAGCCACCTTCTAGTCCACAGAAGGTCTACAAAGGTGGCATATACAGTACCACTAATATTTCCATCACTTGCATTTCTTAAAGAATGATAGCTGACTTTTATTACATTTTCTACAGAAGTCATTTACCCTCCGCCATGGGGTTTATTTGAATAAAGGGAATGTTCAAGGTTACGGTATGTAATTAATGCTTAAAGTGGTTTTCCAGCACTTTAATATTGCTGACCTAACCTAAGGAGACTGGTAAGGAACCAACTTCTGGTACCAATACAACCATAAAATGGGAGATTTTTAAAAGCATTGTAACATCTAATTGTGAGAGGTACATACCTTATAGGAATAAAAGGCTAAGGAACAATAAGAGACCAATGTGGATAAATGGAACCGTAAAGAAGGCAATAAATGACAAAAAGAAAGCATATAAATCGCTAAAACAGGAGGGGAGTCAGGAAGCACTGATAACCTATAAGGAAAAAAAATAGAATATGTAAAAAACGAATAAAATTTGCCAAACTAGAGACCGAGAGATTAATTGCCAAAGAGAGTAAAACAAACCCTAAAATGTTCTTCAATTATATAAATAGTAAAAAATATAAATCTGAAGGAGTTGGCCCTCTACATAGCAATGAGGGGGGTGTTGCAGAGAGCGACGAGGATAAAGCAAAACTATTAAATATTTTTTTGTCCACTATATTCACTGAGGAAAATAAACTGTCAGATGAAATGCAGAATGTAAAAGTAAATCCCCATTAAAAGTGCCCTGTCTGACCCAGGAAGAAGTACAACAGCGACTTAAAAAGATTAAAATAGACAAATCGCCAGGACCGGATGGCATACACCCCGAATCCTAAGGGAATTAAGTGATGTCATAGCCAGACCATT
The DNA here is from genome assembly GCA_033119425.1 of Bufotes viridis. Taxonomy (NCBI): domain Eukaryota; kingdom Metazoa; phylum Chordata; class Amphibia; order Anura; family Bufonidae; genus Bufotes; species Bufotes viridis. The sequence goes on from CM065590.1 coordinate 103,393,394, forward strand.
ATTTCTGATATTTACGGACTCTATAATAACAGGGAATGTGCCACAGGATTGGCGCATAGCAAATGTGGTACCAATATTCAAAAAGGGTCCAAAACAGAGCCTGGAAATTATAGGCCGGTAAGTTTAACATCTATTGTTGGTAAACTGTTTGAAGGGTTTCTAAGAGATGCTATTTTGGAGTATCTCAATGAAAATAAGCAAATAACGCCATATCAGCATGGCTTCATGAGGGATCGGTCATGCCAAACAAATTTAATCAGCTTCTATGAGGAGGTAAGTTCTAGACTTGACAGCGGCGAATCAATGGATGTCGATATCTGGACTTCTCCAAAGCATTTGACACCGTACCTCATAAAAGGTTAGTATATAAAATGAGGATGCTCGGACTGGGAGAAAATGTCTGTATGTGGGTAAGTAACTGGCTGAGTGACAGAAAACAGAGGGTGGTTATTAACGGTAGATACTCAGATTGGGTCACGGTCACTAGTGGGGTACCTCAGGGGTCAGTATTGGGCCCTATTCTCTTCAATATATTTATTAATGATCTTGTAGAAGGCCTGCACAGTAAAATATCTATTTTTGCAGATGACACTAAACTGTGTAAAGTAATTAACACTGAAGAGGACAGTTTTCTGCTACAGAGGGATCTGGATAGATTGGAGGCTTGGGCAAAAAATGGCAGATGAGGTTTAACACTGACAAATGTAAAGTTATGCACATGGGAAGGAATAATGCAAGTCATCCGTACATATTAAATGGTAAAACACTCGGTAACACTGACATGGAAAAGGATCTAGGAATTTTAATAAACAGCAAATTAAGCTGCAAAACCAGTGTCAGGCAGCTACTGCCAAGGCCAATAAGATAATGGGTTGCATCAAAGGGGCATAGACGCCCTTGATGAGAACATAGTCCTACCACTTTACAAATCACTGGTTAGACCACACATGGAGTACTGTGTACAGTTCTGGGCTCCTGTGAACAAGACAGACATAGCAGAGCTGGAGAGGGTTCAGAGGAGGGCAACTAAAGTAATAACTGGAATGAGGGATCTACAGTACCCTGAAAGGTTATCAAAATTAGGGTTATTCACTTTAGAAAAAGACGACTGAGGGAGATCTAATAACTATGTATAAATATATCAGGGTCAGTACAGAGATCTGTCCCATCATCTATTTATCCCCAGGACTGTGACTGTGACAAGGGGACATCCTCTGCGTCTGGAGGAAAGAAGGTTTGTACACAAACATAGAAAAGGATTCTTCACTGTAAGAGCAGTGAGACTATGGAACTCTCTGCCTGAGGAGGTGGTGATGGTAAGTACAATAAAGGAATTCAAGAGGGGAGTGGATTTATTTCTGGAGTGTAATAATATTACAGGCTATAGCTACTAGAGAGGGGTCGTTGATCCAGGGAGTTATTCTGATTGCCTGATTGGAGTCGGGAAGGAATTTTTTTTCCCCTTAAGTGAGGAAAATTTGCTTCTGCCTCACAGGGTTTTTTTTGCCTTCCTCTGGATCAACTTGTAGGAAACAGGCCGAACTGGATGGACAAATGTCTTTTTTCGGTCTTATATACTATGTTACTATGTTACTATGTTACTACAATGAGCTGATTGTAGGGTCTGCTAAGCTGCAGAATGGGCATAGCTCCTTACACCACTTACTGGCCATGAATGGTACTGCAGCTTTCTCCCAATCATAAAACTCCCACTAGCAGATAATATTCAGTGTTGCTTGTACATATCTTCTGCTTACCTCGTAACTCCAATTCCACAATGCCACTTTCATCTTCAAGTCCGTCAATGACCTCACACTTGTACTTTCCGTAATCCTCCAGGCGTAGATTAGTAATAGCAAGGGACACCTCGTTGGGCTTACTTTGATGCAAATGTACTCGACCTTTGTATTCTCCAAAACTACGGTGCCTTAAACCAATAGCTACCAGCACATCTTTCTCCTTGGTGTTATCTTTGTGCAATTTGGCCCACTTGATGCGGAGTCTTCTTGGAGACTGCAGTTCTGGTTCATAGTGGAATGTGCATGGTAGTGTGATGTTACCACCACGGTAGGCAAAGAGGGCATCTTCAGGAGTATTAACTACAAGCTTTACGCCGTTGAAATGAATGACTGGAACATAAAACAAAAAGAGAAGGGAATTTACAGAACTGTAATTACAATATGTTTTATTCTTATAATCTGACCATGAGAGTGTAGGTTTCTCGGTTCATTCAGCCATGGAGTTTGAGGGGGGTGTTGAGAAGTAAATCTTATTATGTCCCATCTGGAATGGTACTTTAAGGACAGCTTAATTAGCAAAGTCACATTTTTAATATCCTATCTATAAAATACTTCTGAGAACCCCAAGAACCATGACTAATATAACTGGATACATTGTATACAACATGGCAGACTGTACTAATGCTATGCAAGCAGGGGTGTACAAAGAAATCACTGTGCCCCATAGCAAGAATGTAAATTGGGCCCCATTCCACTTTTATAGCACATCCCAATACCCATTCCAGACCTCTCTCTTTATTCCATGAACTATCCTTGCTGCTGCGTTTTATAATTTATGCCATCATGGCTGGAATTGAGATTACAAAACAGCCCTGGCACACAAAAGAGGTATAATAGATGCAGTGTGTACAGGTATATAGTATATACAGCAGTGTACTGTTATGTGTGGTATGAGGTATAATAGATGCAGTGTGTATAGATATATATAGTATATACAGCAGTGTACTGTTATGTGAGGTATGAGGTATAATAGATGCAGTGTGTATAGATATACATAGTATATACAGCAGTGTACTGATATGTGAGGTATGAGGTATAATAGGTGCAGTGTGTACAGGTATATAGTATATACAGAAGTGTACTGTTATGTGTGGTACGAGGTATAATAGATGCAGTGTGTATAGATATATATAGTATATACAGCAGTGTACTGTTATGTGAGGTATGAGGTATAATAGATGCAGTGTATAGATATATAGTATATACAGCTGTGTACTGTTATGTGAGGTATAATAGATGCAGTGTGTATAGATATATAGTATATACAGCAGTGTACTGTTATATAAGGTATGAGGCATAATAGATGCAGCCAGTGTATAGATATATGGTATACACAGCAGTGTACTGTTATGTGAGGTATGAGGTATAATGGATGCAGTGTATAGATATATAGTATATACAGCTGTGTACTGTTATGTGAGGTACAAGGTATAATAGATGCAGTGTGTACAGATATATAGTATATACAGCAGTGTACTGTTATGTGAGATATAAGGCATAATAGATGCAGTGTATAGATATATCGTATATACAGCTGTGTACTGTTATGTGAGGTACAAGGTATAATAGATGCAGTGTGTACATAAATAGTATGTACAGCAGTGTACTGATATGTGAGGTATGAGGTATAATAGATGCAGTGTGTATAGATATATAGTATATACAGCAGTGTACTGTGATGTGAGGTATGAGGTATAATGGATGCAGTGTATAGATATATAGTATATACAGCTGTGTACTGTTATGTGAGGTACAAGGTATAATAGATGCAGTGTGTACAGATATATAGTATATACAGCAGTGTACTGTTATGTGAGATATAAGGCATAATAGATGCAGTGTATAGATATATCGTATATACAGCTGTGTACTGTTATGTGAGGTACAAGGTATAATAGATGCAGTGTGTACATAAGTAGTATGTACAGCAGTGTACTGATATGTGAGGTATGAGGTATAATAGATGCAGTGTGTATAGATATATAGTATATACAGCAGTGTACTGTGATGTGAGGTATGAGGTATAATAGATGCAGTGTGTACAGGTATATAGTATATACAGCAGTGTACTGTTATGTGTGGTATGAGGTATAATAGATGCAGTGTATAGATATATCGCATATACAGCAGTGTACTGTTATGTGAGGTACAAGGTATAATAGATGCAGTGTGTACATATATAGTATGTGCAGTAGTGTACTGATATGTGAGGTATGAGGTATAATAGATGCAGTGTGTATAGATATATAGTATATACAGCTGTGTACTGTTATGTGAGGTACAAGGTATAATAGATGCAGTGTGTACATATATAGTATATACAGCAGCATACTGATATGTGAGGTATGAGGTATAATAGATGCAGTGTGTATAGATATATAGTATATACAGCAGTGTACTGATATGTGAGGTATGAGGTATAATAGATGCAGTGTGTATAGATATATAGTATATACAGCAGTGTACTGATATGTGAGGTATGAGGTATAATAGATGCAGTGTGTATAGATATATAGTATATACAGCTGTGTACTGTTATGTGAGGTATGAGGCATAATAGATGCAGTGTATAGATATATAGTATATACAGCTGTGTACTGTTATGTGAGGTACAAGGTATAGTAGATGCAGTGTGTATAGATATATAGTATATACAGCAGTATACTGTTATGTGAGGTACGAGGTATAATAGAAGCAGTGTGTATAGATATATAGTTTATACAGCAGTGTACTGTTATGTGAGGTACGAGGTATAATAGATGCAGTGTGTATAGATATATAGTTTAGACAGCAGTGTACTGATATGTGAGGCACGGGGTATAATATATGCAGTGTGTACAGGTATATAGTATATACAGCAGAGTACTGATATGTGAGGTAAGAGGTATAATAGATGCAGTGTGTACAGATATATGGTATATACAGCAGTACATTGACATGAGGTATGAGATATAAATTACAGCTCATACCTCACATATCATTCCACTACTGTATATACTTTATATCTGTACACACTGCATCTATTATGCCTCTTACCCGCATATCAGTACATTGTTGTATATACTATATGTCTGCACATAATGCATCTATTATACCTTGCACCTCACATATCAGTACACTCCTGTAAATACTATATATCTGTACATATTGCATCTATTATACCTCGTACCTCATATATCAGTACACTGCTGTATATACTATATATCTATACACACTGCATCTATTATACCTCATACCTCACATATCAGTACACTGCTGTGTATACCATATATCTGTACATATTGCATCTATTATACCTTATACCTCACATGTCTGTACATTGCTGTATATACTATATTACATCTATTATACCTTGTACCTCACATATCAATACACTACTGTATATACTATATATCTGTACAAACTGCATCTATTATACCGCGTACCTCATATATCAGTACACTGCTGTATATACTATATCTGTACACACTGCATCTATTATACCTCATACCTCACATATCAGTACACTGCTGTATATACTATAAATCTGTACATATTGCATCTATTATACCTCATACCTCACATATCAGTACCCTGCTGTATATACTATAAATCTGTACATATTGCATCTATTATACCTCGTACCTCACATATCAGTACACTGCTGTATATACTATATATCTATACGCACTGCATCCATTATACCTTGTACCTCACATATCAGTACACTGCTGTATATACTATATATCTGTACACACTGCATCTATTATACCTTGTACCTCACATATCTGTACACTGCTGTATATACTATATATCTATAAGCACTGCATCTATTATACCTTGTACCTCACATAGCAGTACACTGCTGTATATACTATATATGTACACACTGCATCTATTATACCTTGTACCTCACATATAAGTACATTGCTGTATATACTATATATCTGTACATAATGCATCTATTATACCTTGTACCTCATATATCAGTACACTACTGTATATATACTATATATCTATACACACTGCATCTATTATACCTCATATATCAGTACATTGCTGTGTATACCATATATCTGTACATATTGCATCTATTATACCTCATACCTCACATGTCAGTACATTGCTGTATATACTATATTGCATCTATTATACCTTGTACCTCACATATCAGTACTCTACTGTATATACTATATATCTGTACACACTGCATCTATTATACCGCGTACCTTACATATCAGTACACTGCCTTGTATACTATATATCTATATGCACTGCATCTATTATACCTTGTACCTCACATATCAGTACACTGCTGTATATACTATATATGTACACACTGCATCTATTATACCTTGTACGTCACATATCAGTACACTGCTGTATATACTATATATATGTACACACTGCATCTATTATACCTTGTACCTCACATATAAGTACATTGCTGTATATACTATATATCTGTACATAATGCATCTATTATACCTTGTACCTCATATATCAGTACACAGCTGTATATACTATATATCTATACACACTGCATCTATTATACCTCATACCTCACATATCAGTACATTGCTGTGTATACCATATATCTGTACATATTGCATCTATTATACCTCATACCTCACATGTCAGTACATTGCTGTATATACTATATTGCATCTATTATACCTTGTACCTCACATATCAGTACACTACTGTATATACTATATATCTGTACACACTGCATCTATTATACCGCATTCCTCATATATCAGTACACTGCTGTATATACTATATATCTATACGCACTGCATCTATTATACCTTGTACCTCACATATCAGTACACTGCTGTATATACTATATATCTATATGCCCTGCATCTATTATACCTTGTACATCACATATCTGTACACTGCTGTATACACTATATATCTATACTCACTGCATCTAATATACCTTGTACATCACATATCAGTACACTGCTGTATACACTATATATCTATACTCACTGCATCTATTATACCTTGTACATCACATATCAATACACTTCTGTATATACTGTATATCTGTACACACTGCATCTATTATATAATGAATGGGTCCATTATGCAGACGTGTCAATGGACTCTAATACCGTGTAATATATGCAGTGTGGATATATAGATCTGCACCTGCAAATTAGGATGTGCAGACTGACCCGCTTTTCCTTGCAGTTTGTATTAGGAGGTGTGGCTGACTCCAGTTAGTCTTGCACCCCTGACTAGCCTGTCTGCCATCTAGGCTGTTTTTAATTAGTATAAGTATAAAGCTGTAGCCTGCTCTCCCTACACTCACTGGAAACCGTATGGCCTCCGGAGAGGTATAGAGTGGAATCTCATTGCATTTATTGGAAGCCGTCTGGCACCAGGTAAGGTGGTAAGGTACAGAGTGAGCTCAGCATGCATGTTGGTAACTGCATTCCCTGTAGCAGAGTGGACCCAGCATGCATGTGGAACCGACACTACATGAATTGTATAGTCGTGAGGGCTCATTACAGGTAGTGTTTAGTGTTAGGTTCCCATCTTACAGAGATCGCCTTGACGTTTGGCAGATGGGCCCAAATAATTTTGTGCAAAATATATTTGCTAAGCATCTCAAATTTACTAAAGCATAGGATTAACATTATAACATTTGTCATTATTATGACATTTATGTACTGTATTTGGGTTGCAGAGTGTTGTTGTATTCTCTTTTTCTGTATATATATATATATATATATATATATATACACATATATATATACACAGAGACGTGTATTGATACAGTATATGTGGTGAGTTATACATCATTTTCACTGTGTTAGAGGTAAATGAGGTAGTGGTCACTGTAACTGTCTGAAGTATTATATATGAGTGAGCAATCAATAAAAACAGGACATGGTGGGGGGGGGGGGGGCAAATCAAGAGAAAATTGGAGGACCTCCTATTACCACCGCATTCCAGCCTCATGGACTAATGCAGAGCTGATTCTGAACTTCTGATACTTGCTGTTAGGGGTTGAAGGACCTGTGATGATGTCCTCACAGGTCCTGGCAGATATACCTTTCAAACCTAGGAACTACACCATTTTAGGTGCAGTTACTTTGCTAGATCCTGCAGGACCTGTGATGTTGAAGATGATGTAATCACAGGTCCTGGCAGATGCACTGTTCTAACCTGGGAACTACACTTTACACTGTGCAGTTCCCTTATAGGACCTGTGATGACTTCATCAAAGGTCCGTTAGTTTTAGGAAGATAGATGGGAGCAAAGAGGTGGTGGGGCCTCTCCGTCACAGGCCCCATAGCAGCTGCCTGGTCTGCCTATATGGTAGGTACGCCACTGTATGCAAGGGTGTAACAAGTAACATGGCAAAATTTGGAGCAGGGGCTGCACTCTATCAAGAAGTATAAAGATATTATCCTTTGTCAGCATCTCACCTCCAAGTGGAGATGGGTCTCTAGGGTACTTTCACACTAGCGTTAAAGTTTTCCGGTATTGAGTTCCGTCCTAGGGGCTCAATACCGGAAAAAATGCTTTAGTTTTGTCCTAATGCATTTTGAATGAAAAGCATTCCGTTCAGTATGCATCAGGATGTCTTCAGTTCAGTCACTTTTACGGTATTTGGCCGGAGAAAATACTGCAGCATGCTGCAGTATTTTCTCCAGCCAAAATTCCGGAATACTTGCCGGAATGCCTCATCCAGCATTATTTTCCATTTAAATGTATTAATGCCGGAGTATTGGCCGGAAATCCGTTTTTCCAGATGACGCCGGAGAGACGGATCCAGTATTTCAATGCTTTTGTCAAATCGGATCCGGAAACAAATGGTATCCTTTTGCACACGGATTTCCGGATCCTGACGGATTCCTCTAACACTAGTGTGAAAGTACCCTTAGTTGCTACGGACTGTAGAAACTGTTTTGCTCGCCACACTGCTAGTTACACTTATAGTACCAGTGGTGTACCTTCAATGGAGGCAGACTAGGTAATTGCTTTGCACCCTGGGGAGTGGGGCTGGCGCTGAATTCCTTTTTCTGTTGTCGACATGAAAAGGCTGCATTTTCATGTAGCAGCCACTAGGGGGCACTTAGTGCAAAGGGATTATTAAAGCTTCCATTGCAGTGAATGGTAACTATAAATTCCTATGCAGTGAGCTCCCCCTAGTGGTGGCTATTATCTGAAGGGAAGTCGTGATTGAGACCTGTATGGGGAGAGATGTATCAATGTATTTATGCCAGCTGTCTGCTGTGAATACACTGAGAAATATTCTGTTCAGAATGAGTGCAATGTATGTTTGAAAGGACCCGTTGTATTGGGTGAGGCAAAGGGTGACCTTATTTGATCACAATTTTCTTTAATCAACATTTTCTCTCCTTTAAAAAACATTATAAATTTGACAGAAATCTGGGGAGTTCTTCGCTCTTTGCGTTTTTCTATGGGGTGCTATAAAATTTGTGTATGTCCGGGGTGGTGCTATATAAATAAAGAAAAACTTTTTTAAGAAGTCAAAGGAATCTTCTTACTGATTTATCAAGATTTATGATTTATCTAAATAAATCCCTATAATACTGCAGTCGAATGTAGTAAACTGAAATGATCAAGACATATGTTGGCACACAATGCTTCACATATCCCACAAAGACTGAGTTTGGCCGTACATTTCCTGCTCACTCTTGACAGAATTTTACTATGACCTGCATTCTGATTTTTGACCACCAGAGGGAGCCAAATTGTAAATTTACAACAGTTTAGTCTGCAGAACTCTATTTTATAATCGATGTAGGTACAAATTACAAATCAAAACACTAAAACTTGCTAATAAATCAAGAAATGTAATACATTCTTGATTCTAAACAAAGTCTGAAAATAACTTGAACATTTAATGTGGTTTAAAAATTTGAAACAAACATGTTATACCAAAAGTTATACCAAGATGTAGTCGTAATAAAGCTCACAAATCTTATTTTTTGTACTGTTATCTGCCCATTCCACCATTCCACTCTCTGCAGTGCCTCTTTTTGTATTTCTGGTTTTGTGGGCTACATATTTCTGCTTTATTCACAGGCAGAATATATTATTAGAAAGACACCAGTGATATGTGTTGGGTTTCTGAGCATAGAAATACCACCTTTCTCTATGTCAGGCCTCATGCACATGGCCGTTGCTCGGCCGTTCCGTGCATTGTGGACCGCAATTTGCGGTCCCCAATGCATGGGCAACATCTATGCAGCTGCTGGACACGGATCCAGACCCAATCAACTTGAAATGATCCATGATCCGTCTGCACCAGTGCGGAGGCACAGAGAGAAACCCCAAGGAAGCATAGAAATACCACCTTTCGCTATGTCAGGCATCATGTACATGGCCATTGCTCGGCCGTTTCGTGCACTGTGGACCGCAACATCTGTACGGAGAGAAACCCCAAGGAAGCATTCCGTAGTGCTTCCGCGTGGTACTATGCCTCCGTTCCGCACTTTACCTTCCGGATTGCGGACCCATTCAAGATGTTTTGCAACAGCCGTGTACATAAGGCTTTATAATACTATGGCTTAGTGTTAAGTGCCTAGCCTTGCATGTTTGAAACTTGCGACAGACTATCAGATGTTTTTCTTCAGATATTTTTTCTCCTTCAATTCACCCATAATAAAAGTCTATATCTGTAATATACTTACCTGGCTGGGTTCCAGCAGCACATTCCTCAGTTATGGCACCCGCACATCGCATTTCTGAGCCCGCCCCCCCCCCTCCCCCAGTGATGCGGTCGCATCCCTAGTTACAGAGCGCAATGCTATGCTTTCTCTCTGCAGCACGCTTGCGCTGGGGGAGATGAGAAGTGAGCTGAATGACAGCCCATCTGCTCAATCATCTGTTCTGATTGCTGGTTAACCTACAGTATGGGAGAATAAGATCATTGGACCAATCAAGTTCAAGTCTGAGGATCTGGCTCTCTATATAAATTCCATAAGGGCATATACCATTGCTAGTGATAGTCCTAGTTTGGCTCACTAGCGTCGTTCACTTGTTCCTTATTCCTGATCAGCTGGTTGGTACTCCAAGTTTCTGACCCCAGCTTGTCGTCTAACCATTCTCTGTCTCACGTCTCTGGTACTGCATTTCTCTAATTATTGTGTTTGTGCCATCTGTGTTTGTCCGTCTCTGCACTTAAGTAATGTAGGGACTTTCGACCAGCTGTGGTCTAACCATTTAGGAACTTGTACTGCAAGTAGGTAGGGACATTATCACTGACCACTAAAACCAGCTACCTGCATTATTGTGGACACCGTGGCAGCATTAGCCTCCCAAATGGAGGGTATTTCTTAGTTGGTGTAGGATTTAGCGGAGAGAGTCCAACAGCAAGAATCTTGTCAGACTAGTCCTCCTGCTTCCGCAACCCTGTCACCGGTAGAGTCTTAGATTAAGCTCCCTGACTGCTGCTCTGGTGACTGTAAGGGTTTTGCAACTTTTAGGAAGAGTTGCAAACTCTATTTTCATTTGAGACCTCACTCCTCAGGTGCCGAAGCAAAGAGAGTTGGTATCATCTCTGTTGCAAGGTGATCCCCGTGAGTGAGCATTCTCACTTCCACCTAATTCCCCTGAGCTTAAGGCTCCATTCACACATCCTTAATTCTGTTCCGCATTTTGCGGAAAGGAATTGCGGACCCATTCATTTATATGGGGATACACTATGTCCCGCTTGGATCCGGAATTGCGGATCCGCACTTCCGGGTCCGCACTTCCGTTCTGCAAGAAAATAGAACATGTCCTATTCTTGTCCACAATTGCGGACAAGAAAAGGCATTTTCTATGAGAGTGCCGGCTATGTGCGGTCCGCAAAATGCGGAACACACATTTCCGGTGTCCTTGTTTTATCCGCGGATCCGTAGATCCGCAAAACACACACTGATGTGTGAACGGACACTTATTCTGCTGACTATTTTTTTCAGCGCTCGGTCTTCTGTATGATGAGCCTGACAGAGCAGCTTATCGTGAGAGTCAGCTCCAATCTTTGGGTCAAGGCAGGTGACTAGTAGAGGAGTATTGCTTCAAGTTCCACAGGTGGCGTACTGCATCTGGCTGCAATGATCCGGCTCTTAGAATACAGTTCAGACCGGGCCTTTCAGACTATCTTAATGATCTTTTAGCCAGTCATCCCACCCCACTGGGACCTGGGAGGCTATGTCTCTAGCTTTTCAACTAGATCGAGGACTAAGGGAACCTAAGCACGAATGTCCGTCCTTCTCCCTTCCCTTCTGTCTCCGAGTCCCATGTGGACCAGTGGAGTCCGAAAAGCCCATGCAAGTGAGTATCATGTTTTCTCAGCAAAGCAAGGAACACTGCTAGAAGAATGGCCTTTGCTTCTACTATCACAGTCCTGCACATCTTACTAGGCTGAAGTTGGAAAACGTCATCATCTGAGTGATGATCGGGGAGGTCACTCAGACACATAGGTATTTTGGTTTAGCTTTTGTGGATTCTGGGGCTGAAGCAAGCTTTGTTAGTTTTAATTTTGTATCAGCCTGTGCATTACTTAGACTGTCTGAACCCATTCCGGTTTCTGGGGTTGATACTACTCCCTTGGTCAGAGGGTTTATTGATTATAAGATCCCTAATTTCATTTTCATGGTTACGACCACCCTGCAATCGAGCAGCAGAGGTCATGCTTGCACACTATAGGAAATGAGGCTGGCCTCTTCAGTGGCCGGGACTGTGGGAGTGCACATAGGCACGCATGCGCAGCACCTCCGGTCCAGCCACCTCGTATCTGCGCTGCGGCAGTGGCCGTAACCCCTATAAGCAGTTTATAATGTGCTGGAAAATGAATCAAGCCAAAGGAGGCAATATGGACAATCCCAATACATTAGTAAGTGCCTTGTATTAAATTTTTGTACATGATGAATGCCATTGGCTGAAGTGAGACATCTTATTTAACTATTGGCAAAGCAGTCATGGAATTCGAGTTTATCAACATTTTTAAGCTAGAATAATAGAACATTCCTAGGGAAAAGGGCTTCTGTAACTCTTTCGAACAGACTAAAGTGCCATGTTAACCTGCACTTAAAAGGTTGGATGACATCATTGATGGCCTATCTTTAGGGTAGGCTAGAATTATCAGATCAGTGGGGCCTGATTCCAGGCATCCTTGCTGATCAGCTGACTGAAGGGGCCTGGTGTTACATCCTCTTCATTGTTTATTACTACATTATTACAGCTAGTCCCATTGACTTGAGTGGGACTTGGCTGCAGTAAACTGCAGTACCAGAAACAACCACCGCAAAATTAATGGAGCTGTACTCGATAAAAATGAAGAGGATGCAGTGCTCAGCCGACTCATTTAGCTGATCAGCAGAGGTGTAGGGAGTCGGATACCTAAGCATATGCCATTAACATTAAGTCCTATAAACAACTCTGGGTCTGGAGTCTTGGACCAGAAAGCCAATTGTGCTATGGTCAATCACATATAAGCTCCTTTACTTATTAGGGCCCCTGCACTCAGCAACAGTAACACCTCCTGCCTGGGCCTCCAGGCTCATACCAGGACTTTATACCTAGGACTCCTTCAAGTAAGAATTGTATTGGCAACAGGAACATTTTCAGGGTTCTGACCTCCCCCAATGGAGCAATTTATAACGTCAAGTGGTTGTCCCAAGCATTGAAAACCTGTATACTCCTTTGTTTCCTCTGTATAGAAAAGTGGTGGCAGGTCTCGCTCATCATTTGGCTTTTGGCTAATACTTGAAAATAACTTCATCCAGAAGAAAGCATATTCTTTCTGGACTGCTAGAGCCATCATGTGCCCTCCTAAATAAGCTGGCATAGGTCAATGTGCGTTATCTGGTGATAAATGGCCCTCAGTTCATCCTTACACTCTTTTCTTCTCGGTGCAGCCAGGGTTATAATGAGTGTTGGAAAATGCAGTCATTTTTTAAGTCACCTAGTCTAACGCATGAAGAGAGGACCGGCAGCTTGATATATCACCGTCATACGAAGACTCAGTCTGTAAAGTATAGGTCACACAAGCTCATTACCTGGCCCTGCACATGTCTAATTCTCAGGAGCTGGACCACTCTTAGGCCTTATTCACACATCCGTTGTGTTTTGCGGAGCCGCAAAACACGGACACACCGGCAATGTGCATTCCGCATTTTTGCGGACTGCACATTGCCCGAACTTCATAGAAAATGCCTCTTCTTGTCCGCAATTGCGGACAAGAATAGGACATGCTCTATTTTTTTTGCGGAGCCGCGGACCAGAAAATCGGCGCGCGCTCCGCAAAATCGGATGCAAGGAGAGCACAGTGTGTGCTCTCCGCATCGTTCCCGGCCCCATTCACAGTCAATGGGTCCGCATGTATTCCGCAAAATTGCGGAATACATGCGGACTACATTGCGGATGTGTGAATAGGGCCTAAAAGAGCAGCAGCGACAATGTGAGCCTCTTGACTTAATCTAATTTTTTCCTGCTGAAGGGAGAGAGATAGCCTCTGCAGAAAACCAACGCGCTCACACATACAAAGACCAAATATTAATTTACTGGGAGTCCTTAATTTACAGAAGCAGTGTAGTTTGTTCTGCTATGCTGTTTGCATATCTTCTATTCACTACAATGGGAATTGCAGTAAAGTGCCGGCCTGCTTGGTTGTTTCTGTAAGCCTTGCCACCTAGAGCTTAGGCTACTTTCACATTAGCGGCAGGGGAGTCCATCAGGCTGGTCCGGCGGGTGAACAGCCTGTCCGATCCGTCCTGCTGCTAGTTCACGTGTGCCCCCAGACTGCTGCTCCCTCCCCATTGACTATAATAGGGGCGGAGGGCCGGCGGCAGCACGGCAGCGCGCGGCGAGAGGCCGTCGGAGTAAAAGTACGACATGTAGTTTAGCCCTTCTAAATCCGGCTTTACACAATTATTTGCGCCCATGCTCAGTTTCTGTTTCACTAGTTCTCGCAGTGATTCATGATTTTTTTGTCATTGGGATTCATTAGGCAGACTGATTTGCCGTGTGGATATTAGTGATGATTCTGTCACCAGCAACTATGGATTCATTTGGTAAGTTGGCAAAATTTTAATTTGGTTCAAAATTCACACACTTTAACCATGTAAATACGGAAATACAACATCCGATACTTTTACAAGATTGACAACTAAAGGAAACTTTAAAATATAATAAAAAAAATGCATGCAGCACATTGGTTTTTACTAAGGAAGGCCGAATACTTAAAGGGGTTCTTCACTTTGTTACAACTGATGATCTATCCTCAGTATAGATCATCAGCATCTGATCGGCCGGGGTCCGACACCCGGGACGCCTGCCGATCAGCTGTTTGAGAAGGCAGCGGCGCTACAGGAGCGCCACGGCCTTCTCACTCTTTGCCGCTGCTAGCGCCCCGCCCAGTGACGTCACGACTTGTATCAAGCGGCATGGGCGAGGCTAAGCTCTGTTCACCGAATGAAACTGGGGGTGCTAGCAGCGGTAAACAGTAAGAAGGTCGCGGCGCTCCTGCGGCGCCGCTGCCTTCTCAAACAGCTGATCGGCGGGGGTCCCGATGTTGGACCCCAGCCGATTAGATGCTGATGATCTATCCAGAGGATAGATCATCAGTTGTAACAAAATGAAGAATCCCTTTAGGATTAGAGCCGCCAAACTCTCTAATCAACCGACTGCTATTCCACTCTATCATTAAAGAACTCCTGCCAAAAATATTATTCTCTGACCTGTTAAAAAGGTGCATGGTGTAATCTTTAGTGTCTGTATGTGAGATCTATCCCCTCTCTTCTGCTTCTCAGCTGTATCATGTGACCAGCAATCAGACTTTCCAAATGAGACAGTATCTTATGTGTCAACAGGAAGTCCGTTTTTCTATGTATTCCTATGGAAGTCTCAATGTCAGTCTCATAGGAATGAATAGGGAAGTAACTGGATTCCTGTCCTGTGTCAGTTGGAGATCAGAGAGTTGGTCACATGACACAGCTGAGGATCAGAAGGGACGGGATAACTCTCAAATACAGTCACTGATATGAAGATTACACTCACTACAGATTACATCATGTACACTTCTAGCAGGTAAGAGAATAAAACTTTTTTTGGGAGTACTACTTTAAACATGCACATTCAACTTGACTGAGCATGCTAGTTTGGGCAGTGGCGAGAGGGCCTCCCTGATGCTAGCTGAAATCTAATATCAGATCCCTCTTGCACTAGATATCTGCCGTCAGTTAAGAGACAGGCGGTACACATGACATGAGATAGTCAATCCCGCTGAACCAGAATAATGATGCTGTAAAACATGCAGCCTGGAAGCAATTTTTTTACAATATGTTTCTATCATGGAAAAATATGTATAGGTGTAACAAGAGAGGGGATGTCAAGGATTAGAAAAGCATGTCAGCTTCCATCCAAAATCAGTATTACACCTGCCCACAAGTTGCATGAGGTACTGCAGCTAATGGGGCACATTTACTATAGTGTCTGCGCCTGTTTCATGAGTAAACAGCCTGTTTCCGACTGTATTCATTTTTTGTCTCATTCAACAACTGATTTTGTGCCGCTTTTAGAGGCATTTGTGATGTTGCGCCTATGTTGAGTTTTAAGACTAATTAAGAAAGTTTTCAAACCTTTGCTGCTCTTTTCCGACCTATTCATGTAGGTGCGCCTTATTTTGCGCCTGATTTAGTCATAAAAACCATCTAATTTCTACTCCACTCCAGATAAGTTGTATTTTTTTGCCTCTGTTTACAGTGGTGAGTTGTGCCACATTTTGACTTTCATGGAGAAGTGCTCCTAACTTCAGCTCACTTGCGCCACATTTTCATGTGCATAGTAATTACACCAGTTAGTGAATATGAACCTGTCTTACAAGAAAACAACCACTAGAGGTCAGACTTAAACCAAAAAACAAAAACCTGATTTATAAAGGGATAATAAATGAGGCACAAATTGAAGACTGATGTTGCCAACACGCCTGTATGCTCTATATATTCACTTGTGTATGTAGCTTCACCCCTGCTGCTTCTTCCTGTGCCGGATAAAAACATCCAGTGTCGGGGGAGTTGGCAGCCAATGGCAGGCGGTGATGGAGACAAGCCTCCCTAGCATCGCGGGTGACAATGTTTTCATCCGCACACAGGGAGAAGCAGCAGCAGCGGTGCGTGGACCAGGAGCGGATCGGGGAGACAGGTAAGAGGGGCCCCGTCATACGGGGGGGGCATTTTATAGTCTTGGATAACCCCTTTAATTTTGTTGAGGCCTTTTAAACTAAGCAGGCAATTATCAGGAGCAAACTGTTCATTTTCGATAACTGCCGGCTTGTCAGATGAGTTAAGAGCTGCAGTTACATGCAGCAATCGTCTCTGCATGGCGACGAGCAATCATTCATCCCTACAGATTCACTGTTTCTGGGCCGCAGATCCGTGTTTACATAGGAAATTCTGTTGCTCGGAAACAATGGGGGTCATTTATCAAACTGGTGTAAAGTAGAACTGGCTTAGTAGCCATAGCAACCAATCAGATTCCACCTTTTCTTTTGGACAGCTCCTTTGGAAAATGAAAGCATTATATTGAAGTTGGGATCTGATTGGTTACTATGGGCAACTAAGCCAGTTCTACTTTACACCAGTTTGATAAATGACCCGCAATAATTTTATACATCGCATGAACGGTGCTTTTACCTGATGAACAAGCTTGTTCATCACCCGATCTGCGGCACATTTAAAAATGTCAATTTTAGGGAACTAGCAATTGGCAGCACCTTTACCATGGCCTAGTATCGGGAACATGTGTTCATACGACTTTCATTCTTGACAATCAGCTTAATAGTCAGCCCATCTGAAGCATCTTTTCCTATGGCTGCTGGGTGAACCTGATAACGCAGCTCCAGTAAGGCTGGTTTCACATGAGGGACTGTCACGCTCCAAACTCACAGCGCAGCACCCATCCTGACCTTCCAGCACTAAGCGGGTCGCATAGCAATATATTGATTAACGATGCTATGTAACCCTTAGGCCCCTTTCACACGGGCGTGATTTCCACGCGGGTGCAATGTGTGAGGTAAACGCATTTCGCCCGCACTAAATCCGGACCCATTCTTTTCTATGGGGCTATGCACATGAGCGGTGATTTTCACGCATCACTTCTGCGTTGCGTGAAAATTGAAGCATGCTCTATTTTGTGCGTTTTTCACGCAACGCAGGCCCCATAGAAGTGAATGGGGCTGCGGGAAAATCGCAAGCATCCGCAAGCAAGTGCGGATACAGTGCGATTTTCCCGCAAGGTTGCTAAGAGTCGGGACCCGATCTTTATTATTTTCCCTTATAACATGGTTATAAGGGAAAATAATAGCATTCTCAATACAGAATGTTAGTAAAATGTGGATGGAGGGGTTAAAAATAAAAAACTTAACTCACCTTATCCACTTGATCGCGTAGTTGCCGATCTCTAGATCGCAGTACGTGATCAAGTGGATATGGTGAGTTAATTTTTTTTATTTTTACCCCCTCCATCCACATATTACTAAGCATTCTGTAGTGAGAATGCTATTGTTTTCCCTTATAACCATGTTATAAGGGAAAATAATAAAATCCACAGAATACTCAACCCAAACCCGAACTTCAGTGATGAACTCCGGGTTCAGGTCTGGGTACCAAACATGCCGATTTTTCCCACGCACGTGCAAAACGCATTAAAACGCTTTGCACTCGCGTGGAAAAAACGCGCATTTTCCCGCAACGCACACGCCTCTTATCCGGGCGTCAAACGTGACTCCCGTGTGAAAGAGGCCTTAGAGTTCTGAAATGTATTGTATAACACTGACAGCATTATGTCAGTGTTATCCAATACATTCCAGAACTCTAAGGGTTACATAGCATCATAAATCAATATAATGCTATGCGACCCCAGCAGTGCTGGAAGTTGCTGCGCTGCGAGTCCGGAATGTGACACTCGCTCGTGTGAAACCAGCCTAAAGTCCAGAAGATTATCCAGATTAGGCTACTTTCACACTCGCACTTATGGACGGATCCGTTCAGATAATACAACCGTCTACATCCGTACAAAACAGATCCGTTTGTATTATCTGTAACATAGCCGACATAGCATTTAAAAAGCATTAAGACGTCTTGTACACCATTGAAAGTCAATAGAGAACAGATCCATTTTCTATTGTGCCAGATTGTGTCAGTGAAAACGGATCCGTCCCCATTGACTTACATTGTGTGCCAGGACGGATTGGCTCAGTTTCATCAGACGGACACCAAAACGCCGCAAGCAGCGCTTTGGTGTCCGCCTCCAAAGCGGAATGGAGACTGAACTGATGCAAACTGATGCATTCTGAGCGGATCCTTTTCCATTCAGAATGCATTAGAATGCAAACTGATCCGTTTTGTACCGCTCGTGAGAACCCTGAACGGATCTCACAAATAGAAAGCCAAAATGCGAGTGTGAAAGTAGACTTACTGAGATTTGTGGATCATTGGATACTTCATCTCATCTTCAACCCCCCAAAAAAGAAATACCTTTTCTCCAATGCCCCAGGAGTCTGGCACACATAGATTTTTACATACTTTTGCACTGCTCAGACTGTCCAGACTTCTACATCTGCCCCTCAAAGCCCCAATCGCCTGTCTCTAGACATGTTCTGAATATATCGCCTAATAAAGCTGCCAAATGAGATTAATTATTCAAAATCCAATTTGTTTCCCAACTTGAATGGCCACATTTACTTTGATCTACTTGTCATCTGCCAGGACCATTCATTAAAAGGCTGAACTATCAAGTAATGATGGGAAAGATTCGTACATGAAAACTGCAGTTCTTGGAAAACAGAAAATGTTCAGTAATTGCCCCAAAAATAAATTCAGCTGACGGCAGATCACACTTCTAGTTTTAGGACAATCGGTCCGACTGTCATACATGGCAGACGCCCCACGTACAGGCAGTGGTTAATAGGTCCATGATTTGTAAATGATGATTTTGCAAAAGTGACGTTCTACCTTCAAATTTATGTAAAATGATGGTTTTGGTGGACTGTCTGTTCTTTCCTCCACAAATCATCAGGCTTTTCTTTTTAGGAGCTGTTTTAGAGAATGTACATTTTATATATGACATATCGTATGTGTAATCCTCCTCTAGTCAGAGTCAATGGTGTCATAAAGTAATCCCCTGGTAATACATCCCATGTGATTGGCTGCTGATTGTGTAATAATCCAGTGAATTTATTTTAATCTGACATTTGATCATCCAAAAACTCTGGCCCATTTCCAACATAGAATTTCAATATAGCATGCACATTCTGTAAAACCAGAAGCAGAGGACTAAGCAGAGAAAAACTAAAGAAAACTTTCCCTAAGGCCTCATGCACACGACCTTATGTATTTTGCGGTCCGCAAAAAATAAGGATGAGGTCCATGTGCATTCCGTATTTTGCGGAACGGAACAGCTGGCCCCTAATAGAACAGTACACTATCCTTGTCCGTAATACGGACAGTAGTAGGACATGTTTGTTTTTTTGCGGAACAGAAATACGGACATACGGAAACGGAATGCACACGGAGTACCTTCTGGGTTTTTTTGCGGACCCGTTGAAATGAATGGTTCCGCATACGGTCCGCAAAAAAAAACGGAACGGACACGGAAAGAAAACACGTTCGTGTGAATGAGGCCTAAGGCTGGATTCTGATGTCTGTGTGCCATATGTATTAGGGTCCGTTCACACGTCCGTGTGTGTTTTGCGGATCCGCAAAGCACGTACATCGTCGATGTGCGTTCCACAATTTGCGGACCGCACATCGCCGGCACTAAATAGAAAATGCCTTTTCATATCCACAATTGCGGACAAGAATAGGACATGTTCTATTTTTTTCAGGTACGCGATTGCGGACCCGGAAGTGTGGATCCGCAATTGCGGACCCGGGCGGGACATTGTCTGTCCCCATTGAAAAGAATGGGTCCGCAATTCCGTTCCGCAAAATGCGGAACAGAATTGCGGACGTGTGACTGGACCCCTATGCATTCGTAATATAAGTGTCACAGGCAGCCCGACAGAGGCAGAATGGGAACTTAAAAGAAATCTGTCACCAAGAATTTTATTTGCCAGTTAAAACCAGATAGGGTCACATCTCCTTTTTTTTCTATTCTGATTTTATATCTGATTATATATTTATTTATTCTATTTCCTGAACATGATTATGGGGGCAGCCATCTTGAGCCTGAGCTGTTCTCAACAGCATTTAGAAAGCATTAAGCAAATAGCTATACGGCAGCCCCATGGGCCATAGACACAATGGTCAGGAGAGGACCTCATTGATTTCTATGGGAGAGTTTTCTAGGACTGCTGTGTGCCCTGTGCAGAGGTCATTGTACAAGGAAAGAATAGATAAGACCTGACAATCACCTATTGTGAATGGTGGATCCTGTCTTATCTATTACTGTAATCCTGCCTATAATGATATCACCTCTGTGTATAGCTAAGCAGGTAACTGCAGTAAAGTGATCTGCACAGACCAAGAAGTGGTGTCTATTATTAGGCCTAGTGGCCAGTGGGTAAACTGCAGGATTTCATGGTTTAAATATACGTACATTCAATGCACGTCCTATATAACATCCACAATAACATTCTCACGTAAAAAGACACAGCGGCCTTGAGAATCATACCGTCTCCATTGCCATTTCCAGATTTGTTATTCAAAATATGATCGTAGTAGAAACCATTATAGAAAGGAAGGCAGTGGCCAGTGCCAACTAGCATGAGGAAGACAGCTATTCCTGTCTGCATGGTGGGTCAGTAGGGCTTGCTCCAGATGAACTGTTTCTGTAAAGAAAGATATAACAGGCAGTTAGCATTTGACAATTTGCTTATGCTATCAGCAGTTTTCCATAAAAGCTATTATTGCTTTTACCTTTTTCTAAAAAAATTCTAAAAATTGGAGTCAAGACTACCCTAGAGAAGTGGGGCCAATGACCAATTACTGGCCGTTCCATCACTCATTACTTATTCGGCATGTTCAGTAAACGTATTTAGACTTGTCAGTCAGGCATGCTGATTTAAGATGAATTTCTGCTATTGAGTACTATTTTGTGCTGATTAATTACATAAAGGAATCTGCCACCATGATTTTGGGCAATCTACAGTAATACTATTTTTTATTGTCCTACTGCCCCCACCTGAAAATCAGCACTCAAAGCTATACTGAACTACACAGTCCAGACTGCTAGGCTGTCCTAACATAATGGAGAGGACTCATGTACGCCTGCACAGCAGTCCTGACAATGTATTTCAGTGCAACTCTGAGCACTGACAGCAAGGGAACAAGGGGCAGTAGGAAAATAAAATAAATTGTGATCTGGACTCCATATCTGCAGTACTATATGTATTACTGTAAATAATGGTCCCAAATCGGGGTGCAGATTTCCTTTAATCTATCTTCATATGGGAGAGAGCTCCATTTTCTGACACAAATATCCAAACCCCCAAGAGTTATAGGGCCATTTTATCACATAGTATAATGTACATGTGACTATGCTTTGTTTTTCTTTATAAAAGATGGTTGAATGGTTTTCTGGATCAATGAAGTCACTCCATGTCCACTAGTTCCAGTCCAGAGTCTGTAACTTCTTCCATGTCTAGAAATTCAGCACGGGCTCACTTAAAACTTTTTGTCTCCCTGGTCAAGGTAGAGTGAGGGGTGATGACTCGATCAGAGCACCACACCATCGCTATGCTATCCCAATAGTACTAATCAATGTACTGCTCCTCTGTTTGCATGTTTATTAAGGCCTTTCAGGAGTAGAAAAGATCTGTCATTCTGTCAGTCATTCCCATCCTCTACCTATTATTCTAATGAGATTACCTCGCAGATAAGCCATTCTTTGTGCAACAGTCATGAACTGAGACTTCTTCACTTTCTCGTTGAGAAATGTTATTTCCTTTAGATTACTGCTATAGTGGGACAATATTTGTATGTAAAAAGGATGTGTCACCACAGAATGCAGTGCAATCTGCAGACAGCGTGTTATAGAGCAGGAGAAGCTGAGCAGATCGATATATAGTTGTGTGGGAAAAGGTTCATCAAAAATTGTAATTTATACATTTATATCTCTGCTTTTTCTACACTTAAATGGTCACTAACTTTTCACACAACTTTGCATAAATAAATAGTACAAACCACCACAAGAAACATTGTAATATGTCTTATCAGTGAGAAATGTCTAGTTCCCTGGTTATCAGTTATTTACCTCTAGGATATGTCCACTGCTGCATTCCAGTAGTGGTGGCCATGCTTGCACACGGTAGGAAAGAGAACCGGGCTCTCTGGTGGCTGGGACCATGGGAGCGTGCATAAGCAGGCGTGCTACGGCAGCAGTGGTCATAACCACTGGAAATGAGCAGTGTATAATGCGATGGAAAAATGAATCAAGACAGTGGAGGCAATATGGACAACCACAATACATTAGAAATAGTGTTGAGCAAACTTTGTGTTTCAAGTTCGGCATACAAGGTTCGGGTTATCTAAGAATTCCGTTATGGATTCCGCTACCACGGACCATAACTTATATGGTCCGTGATAGCGGAATCCATAATAGAATTCTTAAATAACCCGAACCCAAACCTTGTACGCCGAATTTGACACACAAAGTTCGCTCATCCCTAATTAGGAAGTGCCTTGTATTAACTTGGTTGAAGTGACACAGTCTTAAACAAACACATAAACAAATGCACATCAAACACACTTCATTTTAAAGGACCATCAATCATCTGAATTACAATGAAATAACTCAATAGCTAAAAAAAGAAGAATAGAGAGTGTCGTTAGCTACGCTGAGAATTGATTTCTTGTTAGAAAAGAGCTTAGATTATAAAAAATGGACATTTTTTATCACCATGCTCAGAGGGTATGGCTGACATGCTCCACCACCAGTTTATGAACTTAATTTTCATGTCTAAGAACAGAATTCTTTTTGATGTTTGAATATATGGTATATAAAGAACAAGGCCAGTGGGTAGAAATCTATTTACATTCCTTAGAGATTTGAAAATGAAAGGGTTCCTCACAGAATTAAGGCTAAGAACTGTTCTGGCTACTAATTTGTCAGCTTATTCATCTCCAAAGCTCCTTCTAAGACATATTACATGGTAATGATAAAGGTCAAACAATTAGTCTTATCTAGTATATTGAGAATACCTGGTCTTTTCATTTACAGATCATTTACAGTTCTGTATAATGATCAGGTCAATGAACACCAACCATTGATTGAGTCCTTCTAGACACTTGGAGCACTGCGATCAATATGTGTAGGTATGTACTGATACAGCTATCTATGGCAGGCAGCATCAAAGACGTGCCTTTTGTATGTTCCTCAGCTGTACACAGCCTTCTTGCGGGTGCTTTGTTTTTCTGATGATCATGAGATATATTGGTGCAGGATATGAACTAAGGGACAAAGCCTCAATCGATTAAAGTTTATATTTGCATATGGTAGGTCAATTTAAAATAGGACTTATACTTGAACATAAAAGATGTCAGAGCACTCTGGGAGTTGTATGAGGTTAATTAGCACTGGTTATTGTATAGACCTGGAGCTTTACAATGCAGAACATATTATTTTGTGGAGCATGTTAATACCAAGCAATCTGCCATTACCCATACACGATCTCCCTTCTGCCGCCAAAACAGCTCTGACCAATAGAGGCATGGACTCCACAAGACCTCTGAAGGTGTCCTGTGATATCTGGCACCAGATTCGCAGCAGATCCATTAAGGTCTGGAAGTTGTCAAGTGGGACCTCCATGAATTGGACTTGTTGTTCTTGTGCATCCACTGATTCTTCATGATTGAGGTCTGGAGAACTCGGAGGTCAAGTGAACACCTGTCATTTTCCTCAGACCAATCCTGAACAATATTTGCAGTGTGGCAGGACACTGCAGGAGATAGACTTCTGCCATGAGGAAACACTGCTGCCATGAAGAAGTGTACTTAGTCTGCAGCAATGTTCAGGTAGGTGGTAATATCCACATGAATGGCAGACAGCGGCACATCGACCATAGACCCTACAGGAAAATTTCCCGGTGGGTTGATGCCTAGGAGAGCCACTCAAGCCTTCCTCACTGCCGCCAGCCGAGTTCATAATGATCTTATTCTCTCTTACGCACCTGTCCAGCAGACGCAGGTGTCCTGCTGAATTCATCTGTATTAACATCCTCAGGACAGTGATTCAGTTGAATACTGTTGCGCAGGTGGCAGTAGGGTTTTTTCGGGTATCGAACTTTCGATACCCAATCGATACTTTTCTCTGGTATCGCACTCGATACCAGGAAAAGTATTTTATCGATACTGGGCTGCGCTACTGCACAGCCCAGTATAGGAGAGCGTGGCTGCGCTGCTCTCAGCGCGGCCATGTTCTCCTCGGCAGCACAGGGAGAAGGAGGCAGTGTCTCCCTCCCCCTGTGCTGCCGCTGCAACCAATAGAGGGAGAGGGGGGCGGAGCGGGGGTGGGAGGAGGGTGGGCGCACTGGCCAGCAATGCAGAGTACCGTTTCTTCTATAAATGCAGGCAGAAGACACAGCCTGCCAGCACCTGCCTATGACCCAGCACTGCAATCAGAGGCAATTAACCCCTCAGGTGCGGCACCTGAGGGGTTAATAGCCTCTGATCGCAGCGCTCGGTCACAGGCAGGGACCGGCAGCCTGTGCCTTCTGCCTGCAGTTATATATGAACGTAATTAGGCTGGCCAGTGCTCCGCCCCCTAGTATTAAAACATTGGTGGGCAGTGTGCCCCCTCCCCTCCCTAGTATTAAAACATTGGTGGGCAGTGTGCCCCCCTCCCTAGTATTAAAACACTGGTGGGCAGTGTGCCCCCCCCTGCCCCCCCCTTCCCCCCAGTAATAAAATCATTGGTGGCAGTGGCCACAGGGTCCCCTCAGCTCCTCCTCATTGGTGGCAGTGGCAGGATCGGAGCCCCAGCAGTGTAATGCTGGGGCTCCGATCGGTTACCATGGTAACCAGGACGCTTCTGAAGTCCTGGCTGAGTTGGTCTGCTCCCTGCTGCTGTGTGCACTGTGCACAGAGCAGCAGGGAGAGGGTGAGATCCTATTCACCCTGATAGAGCTGTATTAGGGTGAATAGGATGAGAATATCCCAGGTTCTAGCCCCTAAGGGGGAAATAGTTAATAAATAAACTGTAAAAAAAAAAAAAAAAAGTTAAAGTACACCAAAATATTAATTATAAATCACCCCCTTTCCCAATTTTACATATAAAATATATAAACAATACATAAATAAAATATTACATATCGCCACGTCTCAAAAGTCCAAACTATTAAAAAATCCACCTTTATGCCGTGAACGCTGTAAAAGAAAAAAAAAGAAAAATGGCACGATTCGCCATTTTCTTTTAGTCGCCTTGTCCCCACAAAAAAGTAGGATCGGACTGTTGTATTATGAGCCGGTTGTTTCATAAAATGTGGAATGCACGCAGATTTTTTTGGCATTTTTATTTTTTTCGCGTGGTATCGAATGGTATCGAGTATCGCAATACTTTTTTATGGTATCGATACCGAATCAAAATTTTGGTACCGAAACAACTCTAGGTGGCAGTATATTTTCCCAACTCTAAAGCCACTTTCACATGGCAGTATACCATTGGAAGTCCGCTCTGGCCTCATTCACTATAATGGGGACGGGTCGGACGTCCGACCGCAGCACGGCAAACATGCTGAGAGGCGGCTGGGATAAAACTACGACATGTAGTAGTTTTATTACGACCACCTCTCGTCATGTTAGCCGTGCTGCAGCCAGAACTCCAGCCTGCCCCCATTATAGTAAATGGGGCTGGAGCGGACTTTCAACGGCACGGGTGGACTAGCGGCAGCACGGATCCGGCAGGCTGTTCACCTGCCGGAACAGTCTGCCGGAGAAGGCTGCCGCTAATGTGAAAGTAGCCTAAGTCTGAATATCCTGTTAACTGACATCTAAGACCTACAATTTTGTTCAATCCAGCTCTACCCAAGTCAGCTGCAGTGATGTCATTTTTATGACATTTCAATAATAAATCCAATTTTTTTTTACTATAAGGTTATAACCTGGAAGGGTGTATTCTGTATGTTCTCATCATGTGCAATGCATTACTGACAAGAAGCAGATGCCAATGAAATCCTCTAAGGAGCCTTTTAAAGAATTGGAGAGTACATCTGCTCCATTGCTCTTATGTACACAAAACTCTGTGCCCCATTAACTTTAAGATCCCAACTTAGAGGTTGTTCCAGTAGAAGACTAAGCACATTGAAAATTAATCTGACCACATGGAAAAATGTCACATAGCTGAGAATATGTGAAGAAAATAAACACTAAAGCATTGAACGATAGTTGGAAATTGAAGATATAATAGACAATGAAGATATTTGGCTCCACTGCCCGCTCACCCCAAGGGCAATGGAAAGCTGTGAGACTACGATGCAATGGAACATCTACTGCCGATTCCAAAAATGGCTTTAAATAGAAGTTAAGCCTGGCACAGATTTCTAGATTTTATTTCAGGGTTGTAAAATGTGCAAATTCTCTATGACCAAACACTTTCATATTTAATAACTTGGAAGAAATCAAAACCCGATGGCAAAAATACTTAGGAATCTGCTGATGGAAGTATTATATGATCAGTTACCATGGCCTTCAGGATGTCTGTGTTATTGGCACTAGGGGTAAATATACATTTTGTTGGGTTCTTCAGCTTGTTGTGCATAGATGCAGTGATTGACAGCACGTCTGTCTGTGCCAAATATAAAAAGCAGCATAAAGCTAATTACATTTTCATTATAGGAAACGACGAGAACCAAAAAAATCAGTAGACTAGGTTTCACATAGTCTTCCACTCCTGTGATTTTTAATGAAACCACAACAGCTGTGCAAATGAAAGGGTTCAGCCCGTCTGCCTCAAGGGTCACATATAGATGCTCCAGTTTCTTACACTATATCCATTCTTAGACTTTGTTGTATTTCCTATCAAGAAATCCTCTACACGTCAAAATCACTTTCAATTATGTATAGGTCCTTGCACCAATAAGAAATTTGGCCTCATGGGGTGTTTTACCTTCCTGGGGATCAACTTTGCAGTATAGTAAGCTGAACTGGGTGGACATATGTCTTTTTTCAGCCTTACAAAGTATATTTCCATTTTATGAACCTTACGCTAAATTGCTATAAACAACACTTTCCTGCCTGACCCCTCATGATGTGGCCCTATGATGATACTGCCTCAAAGACATCACCAGTGCTAGTCTGGAAGAACATTTAAATGAGATTTCAATACTGATATAGCTTTGTAATGTGATTGGGGAAACTGAAGCCAGGCAGTTTTATATTATCTTTAAAAGGGTGCGCTATACATGGGATGAGACCATAGGAATTTCTAAAGAGTACAGTGCTATGGGTAGTGTTCCTATACAAATGCAAAAGCAGACCATACACAGCTAACCAGCCAGGGGCGTAACTACCATAGCGGCAGACCATGCGACTGCTATGGGGCCCAGGACAAGAGGGGACCCAGTCTTGGGATCCTCTCCTCTTCTACTGGAGGTGAAAACTTGGTCAGGACTCTACCCTCTATAGGAATAACTTTTAGCAAATGAAGCAGTGGAAAAAAGGCCCAAGGGTCATTGAAGGGGTTTAGGCAGAAACCCTTCTGTCCTGTGTGGGGGCCTGGTTTGATCCTTGATATGGTGGGGGGCCTGGTTTGATCCTTGCTGTGGTGGGGGGCCTGGTTTGATCCTTGCTATGGGGCCCTTACTTCTCTATGTACGCCACTGTAACCAGCTATGGGCTGGATCACCCGACAGCTATTCATAACTATCTCACCATGATACACATGCATGCTGGGCTTGGCTGACAGTGCATGACACCTCTGACAGCTTGACTAATTCTTGGTTAATTCTTTTTTTCAACCAATGTATGCTGAACGAATGTCCGCTGAACTTGTCACACATGCTCAAGAACCACATTTTTAGGATACTTTTACATTTATGGCAGTGGATCCAGCAGCTGTTCCGGCAGAGAGCAGCCTGTGAATTTCGCCAAATCCAGAACTTCCAGATTTTTACAGTTCACCGCCCGATGCCCATTGACTATAAGGGGTCCGGTGGTGATCCGGCTGCTTTCTGGCATAAATGCTGGGTTTCGTCCAGACAAAACCAGTTGCATGCAATGTTTTTTGTCCAGCAGACAGTTTGCATTTGTGCCGGATCAGGCATGCCGGACATGTCAACATAGCCTAATTAAGTGTATTTTAAGAAGTCTGACTGAATAAAGGAGATAATTTACTAGGCAAAACACAAAAAAGTGCACCAAATGTATTACACTTTTATACTACTAACACCTACGTCAACACTTAAGCATCAATAAGTGAAGGCAATGGGGTTAAAAAGTGTAAAATGCACCAGATTTATAGTATATCATGTTTTTTTGGCAGAAATTATTGATGTACAGTACATGTGGGCCACCCATCAGGGGTCTCAAAGTAGAAAACACATTTCTAACATATCTAGCAAATTGTGGTACATGAATGATGCCATGTCTGCCATTTTGATACATTTTCATAGACACTGTTAGCAGGTGCTCTTTTGAATACGGCCGTCCGTTTCCTACACATATTGTATATACTGTATGTCATGTCACTGTATATAATGTCATTGTATAATACTGTTAAGGTGGCCCAAACAATAAAATCTTTTAGTCCTCCTCCTGGGTGGGCCCCTTCTGAGTTCAGGCCCCAAAGCAGCCATTTCCTCTGCTTAGCCCTATAGCTACATCCTTGACTTTTAGTATCGTCCCTAAAATGTGTGTGATTATATTGTGAGCTCCTTCAGAGACAGGGACTAACGTGAGTGATTTATGTTCAACGCTACAGAATATGTTGGTGCTATATGAAAAATATAATCCAGGAGAATCCCTGTAAGTATACTGAGCAGATTCAATCTTAATGAAGAGTATGAACTAGCATAGTAGGTCCACTATCTACATCCATACAGGGACACTGAGGCACCTTATCTCACTCTCTATAAATTTGAAGGGTGACAATGGTATCTACCTTTCCTACAAACCTTCCTACCTGACCATGGCTGAATAAATAAGGCTGGATAATCTATAATGACATGTCCACCTATATATACACCAAGAGGAAGCCGAGCAAGATAAGGCTGGCCAATGTATAACCAGCACTACATAGTTGTTTCCCAAGGAATTTTAAGTGGAGGGACTGACACATGAAGGTCAGACCACCACCCCTCCTCCATAATTACAATCATTCCAGAAGAAGATGCAATGAGGATATAGAATCCTGTCATGTGTATCCCATTATAACCTGCAGCGTCTCTATTATTATCTGAGACTTCAATGCACAACTTTAGACTATAGTCTTTGATGATTAAACTAAAACATGTTTAACCCATAAAAACCTGCAAAATCTATAAATCCTTAAGGCCCTCCAGCTATTATGCCTAATTTATAGTACTAGTCTCATATGGCTCGGAGGGTCTTTTAGCCCAATTAATTGCTCAAGTGGTACTGCAACTGTTGCATTCCCTATTGGTATACTCTATATCATTAGTAGATTCTTTATGCCTACATTGAAGAAGCAGTCTGCTTCTACCCTTCTTATTTTGTGGGTTACCAAATGTTGAGGGTCCTGTTGCTAGTATCCCCTGAAATCAGAGAAATGAGGTGAAAATGCTCTTTTTATCCACAAGGAAAGAGAGTGCTGCTGGCCAACCAGTCTGAAATCAGTACACATCTACTGACGTCAGTGGAAGCACGCGTCTATAATGATGGGATTGGATCTACAGGATCCCTCTATTAGGTCAATGTGAGGAAAGAGGTTATTATCAGAACTAAACCGTCTCTTGAAATGCAAGATCTAGAAGGAAAAAAAACATTTAACGATAGAAATTATAGGGATTTGGTATGCAACGCAGACGCTCACCCTTCATTTATTTTAATAATTATCTCCTATGAACTGATGTATTTCCAGAGGGCAAGACTTCTGAACAATCTCTCTCTGCCACTCCTATATAATTCACAGCAGGCATATTGTGTCCCCATTCATGGAGTCATTCCCCTATGTGCTGAACATTAGAAATGTCATGGAATTAGAGGGGTGAATAAAGCTAAAATAGCAGAGCAATAGCTATGCTTTAATTTCTGGACTTGAGTGCAGATCTTTGAGGTTACAGCTTCTGATCTGATTGTTTGGATCTACTCTTCTCTACCAGATAGCCCCCACATAAAAGAGACTCCCCAGACTACCAGTAGGGAGGCACTACACTGCTTCTTCCTGGCAGCTAATCTTTTGCTTTTCGCTGCGCTGATCTGATGACAGGGATAAGTGCAGGAAGAGAAAATGACCTGTATGTAGCCACTCGTTAGCTGTTCACATATCACTAGACCTTGGTTGGCTGGTATTCTTTTATGCAGACATTGTGACAGCTATTAGGG
This sequence comes from Bufotes viridis, assembly GCA_033119425.1. Lineage (NCBI taxonomy): Eukaryota > Metazoa > Chordata > Amphibia > Anura > Bufonidae > Bufotes > Bufotes viridis. The sequence goes on from CM065590.1 coordinate 103,424,643, forward strand.
AATGCACTAGGGCTGCCATTAAAGGGGTTCTCTGATTGTTAATTTAGTGGTGCTAGTTAAGAACTAATGATGCCTGGTCAGAGTATTCAGGATGAAGAAAACGCAGCTGCTTTCTTCCAAAAACAGCACCACCTCTATTCACAGGCTGTATGTGGTATTTCAACTCAGCTCCATTCACTCTAATGGAGCTCAGCTGCAGTACTACACACAAACTATGGACAGGGATGGTGCGGTTTTTGAAATAAAGCCGACATATTTTCCTTATCCTGGATAACCCCTTGAAGGACAGACCTGAGATATAAAAAAAAAGGGACTTCAATGGCGGCGAGGTTTGCGTCTTAGACACGGAGAAGGACTGCTTCAAGCTGTTAATGTTAAACTGGAGAAGCTGCACTTTAATAGAGGTGGAGGGGTGTGACATCTATTGCCTGCCACTTACAATGCTGCTCATACACCTCTCTCTTTAATCACACCTAAAAACTTTGCAAATGCAATCGATATCTCACCTCCATGACTGAAGCATGAGTCACCAGTATTTAATGCCGGAGATTTCTCATACAAGCCATTCTAATTGTGAAAGCCAGATGACTAGCAAAACAAAAATACAAGTCCATGTGCTCTGACCTATTACCACGGATATACCATGACCTATATGAATGAGAACCTTCATAGATATTTTGCTGGGATCCTATTTTTTTCAATTTTCTCCACTGCCTAAATGTATACTATACCCATTTGTCCGCAGAGGCTGCTCTGAATGTAGATTACAGCCTTAGAGATCGTAGAGGTGCGTATGTGCAAGCGCATGTAATTTTGCTCTTCCCTGGTTGAACGTGATGGACATATGTCTTTTTTCAACCATGCCAGGCATGTGTTTCAATTATACTGTATAGCGCCGTCCATCGTCCCGCAGCTTCAGTCCCTGATGTCAGCAGTTAGGGATCGAATTTTATTACCAATATATTTTAGGATGTTTGGTGACAGTGTCTTACTGATTTACTTTATGACGTATAGAACCCTTTACTTATGCTGCAGTATTATAAAAGTTCATTTAATGAGTTACTATCAGTAGAACGTAAGTGAGGAAGACCAAACAGAACATTACTAACCCATGAAAAAAGTTGTGTGTATTATGCCATTGATCCTAAGATAGTGATTGTGAGAAGTGTTATCTCTCATAATACAACCATGCCACCGGTATCACTCAAGTTGAATTGCCTATACTTCACTGAACCAGAACATAAATCCATCCTTAGAAATACAAGGATGATCACACTGCTAGAAATGGTCTGCGACCACATGAAACGTTCGAGAAATCCATAGCTTCCAGAGTCACACCAGCAGAGGGGGACACATTCTCACAGTCCTCCTATCTCATGGGTAACCAGACTGACATCTGTTTGGAATAGTAGGTGAATTTCACTCAGGAAACAGTTCACAATGAGAAAGAAGGAAATCACATCTAAAAGTTGCAGAAAGAGACTACAGCCCTTAGTATGAAAGACCCATCAGGTACAGCATTTCAATTCCTCAGTCAGTTGTCTTCTCTGTATAAAGCGTTATAGAGACCAGTACCACTTTGGTCCATAAAAATAGTGAGAATCTCCCAACTTTAGTTAAGAGGAGGTGTTGTCCCTAGAGCAGTGTTTCCCAACCAGTGTGCCTCCAGCTTTTGCAAAACTACAACTCCCAGCATGCCCGGACAGCCTTTGACTGTGCAGGCATGCTGGGAGTTGTAGTTTCGCAACAGCTGGAGGCACACTGGTTGGGAAACACAACCCTAGAGTATGTGAGCAACAGGCAAATCCCTACAAAGTATTTCACTGATGTGATCATTATCTGGACTGCTCTGTGGTCTTTAATGTCAGCAAATAAATACTAGGAAGCAAATAAATGCAGGTATTAAAATAAGAACAACTATTATTGCAATAAGAAAGAAATCAATTGTGATGTCAGCACAGGAAAAGATTGCAGAGGGTTGTCTCTGCAAATCTTCAAAAGCATTCACTGTGAAGTGACTATGGTCATCATAAAGTCAGATGCAGTGATTGGAATAGAGCCTCTGTCCATAATCTGTTGGGGATCTAGAAAAGATTGGATGCACATTTCATAGGCAGCAGGCTGAGGCAGAGGATGGAGATGTGTGCAGGCAGTGATTCATATACTCACAGTTCTGGGTTAGTCAAGGGGATGTGTTGGACACCCTCCTCCTCAGTGACTGGTTCTGCAGCTCTGTAGTGAAATGTTTGGGTTCCAGTCTTAATGAGTGGTAAAGGGAAAGCACAGGACGTCAGCACAAGCCAAGCCCCAACCAGCTCTGAGATACAGCCCCTTCACAGAGAACATACCTCCTTCCAGAGCTGCTGTGAATGGATAGGTGGGGATTGGGTGTGTGCCAGTGACCGCAGCCATCCACTGTGCCATCACCCTGTGTAGTGTAACCCTACACTCCCTCCAGCACAGGGTTAATGTGCCTCCCATGCATTATACTTGGAAGGGGTTTTTTGGTTGTTAGATGTGGGTGATGGGTTGCAGATGTCATGTTACATGGGCACCTGCTGGGTTTATGGGCACTGAAGTCTGTATATATGGATGACTTGCTGTAAGTAAATCCAGGCTCATTACAGGCAAGTTTGGTATTTGCAGCTTGTTTCCCCATTTATCACAGTGAGGAATGCAATGTGATCCTTGTTGGTCTTCAGTCACGCTTCTGGAAACATGAGGGCAGGAATACAGATGTAAAGGGGACTGTCACTCAATCCGGTCATACAATATATGAGACATATGTAGTTGTGACCATTGGAGGAGCTTTACAAAAACTGGCGAAAGGAAAAAGTGTAAAAAGTTACAATGGGTTAATGGTCTATTTCTCCCTTGTAGTAGTTTTGGTGAATTTTCCCCATTGTCTAGAACAGTGTTTCCCAACCAGTGTGCCTCCAGCTGTTGCAAAACTACAACTCCCAGCATGCCCGGACAGCCTTTGGCTGTGCGGGCATGCTGGGAGTTGTAGTTTTGCAACAGCTGGAGGCACACTGGTTGGGAAACACTGGTCTAAGACTGAGCATGCTCAACCTGCGGCCCTCCAGCTGTAGCAAAACTACAAGTCCCAGCATGCCCGAACAGCTTACAGCAGGGACGAGTTGTAGTTTTACAACAGCTGGAGGGCTGCAGGTTGAGCATCCCTGGTCTAGAAAGTAGCAAAATTGTAAAGTCTAAATGGAAAATTATCATTAGAAGTATAGCAATAAGGCTTTAAAGGAATTTCAAAAGAGAACGGTCCAAAGGTTACCCCCTTCTCTTTTATTGTGCCATGTATACTGTCTATGAATAAAACCAAGGGGTTCCATAGGGAGTGCTGACCATGGCGGACAATGTATTAGCTGCCTCCATGTAACACTGGAGGTAGATAGAATAGATTTGCAGAGACAAAAAATGTAAATGTTGTCCCCTTAACCCTGCAGAGTTTAAGTTTTGCACTCATAAGTACATGAAGCTATGGCCATACGGGTGGAAGAGCCACACAGTGAGGCTTCACATCCAAAGGGTCCATTTCATATCGTGAAAAAAAGTACCCAAAACACTCTAAAAGGGGGGCTACCTGGTTTACAAAAGCCATTTTCTACCACATTAAAAATTGTGTTGTCCAATGACCCAAAAGATGCTTCAGTGAATTAGAAATGTAAATGAATGAAACGTACTTAATTCAGTCTCCATTGTGTGGAGCTTCTATTATAAGCAGTGACACTCCGACACCAGCAGAGAGCTTCTTACCTCTCGTCACATGATAGGGGACGCCACTCAAATTGGACTGCAAGTTACAAAGAGAGTCTCTTTCTCAGGAGGACCTACCAATATAGCAGTGTACATGGACAAAATTAATATCTTCACCTCCTCTGTGGTGGTGCTGAAGGGAAATTTAACAGGTTCCTCCACATATTCCAGCTGATTGCCAGAGATCCCTAGCAGTGGGACACCCAGGGATAAGCCTATTATCAGGGGACCCTTCTAACAAAAAAGGAGTTTCCAAATTGACAATGCCATGAGTTGTGATCCATGATGGCCCTTGTATATTAGGGAATTGCATTAAGCATAATTCCATTATATTCATGAATCACGTGTATTTCTACCTTTTATAAGATAGGGTAAATCAGTTTTAAAGAGGATTTGAAATCATTTTGCATCTATATTCTTCACGTTTACAGTGTATCTATTGTATTCCATCACTTTATATTTATTGCTCCTGTGTCTGACTCTTTCTGTCTCTGCAAACCCTTCCGCTTGTTATTCTGACAATAGTTGGCATAGTCTGGACTTGTGGCGCAGGAAGGTCCAAGGGTGATAATGCTAATTTCAAGAGTGACATGAGATACTGTCCAGTGCCAGTGTGCTTGTCCAGTGACCGAGGACATAGCTCCAGTCAGTCCCCAAAAAATGGACTGGAGAGAAGCTGAAATGGGACTAAAGGTATCTATAGGCGGGGGTCTTAGGATACATATTGAATACATTACTAATATGATTGGAATAGAGAGCCATATACAGAAGACAAACAGAGATGTCCATGCAAAAATCCTGTCTGACTTTACTATCAGAAAGGATCCAGACATCTGTGGAGCTTCCAGTGCAGTGGAGACAGCAAACAGTAAATGGAGAAAACAATCACCAGGCTGCACTTCTAATAGTAGGTACCAGCAACTTCATAGGATAAATATTTTATTTACTTCTGAGCATTAGCTACGCATTTCAGGCCTCCCTTCTTCAGAACATCAGCAAATATGATAATGTTGATAACGTTTTCAATTTAAGTCAATGGGGATATTCACATGGCATCAAAGAATAGCACGTCTTATTTTTGCACCTATATAACAATTGTTAAAAATGGGTACACTAGTGAAAAATGGTAGGGGTTAAAATAAAATAAAAATTACTGACCTCTTCCACTTGCATGCGCAGAGACAGTCAATCCTCAGTTGATGCAGAAGGACCTGCACTCCCAGGTGGGAGCACATGGTGACATATTCACACTGGGATGTACAGGTCCCTCTGCATCAAGTGAGGAGCAACTGTCCCTGCACATACCAGTTGGATGAGGTGAGTAATTTTTTGAACACAAGCAGAACTGGGGGCATTATTTGTACTGGAAGCCACTAATGGGACGTTCCTTATACTGGTGGCCATCAATGGGGCCATTACTAATCCAGGGGGTGGGAAATAATGGAGGCATGCTGTAGGGACACTATGGGGCCATTATTCACAAGGGGGGGGGGCACTATTTATACTGGGGGGAGAACTGCAGGGGTTGGGACGTTAAAAAAGCACTAATGAAATTCATCCCATTTTTAACAGAGTGTTGTCTGAAGCAGTCATTGGCTATACCTGGGAGGTGCCAAATGATAGATGTGCAGCCCATGAATAGAAGCCCAGGAGGTAGAGATCACTTGGTCATTTGTTGTTTTACTTTATGGCATTTTTGTCCAGCGTGACAACATTCACAGACCAAGATCATTCAAAAGACGTTCAATTGCATAAAACAATAATCGCAATTTTCTTTTTACTATTTTCTTGCTATTGCAATATTTACTCATTCGCCCCACAGTATTTACACTCCTAATGACTGGTAGATTTCTTATTAGATAAGGGTTGCGACTAACAATAATCTTTCAGTCAGGCCGATTTGTCCGATCCATGGAAAATAAATGATTTATCTTTCTTCATTTGATCCCTGCATGCTATTACATGCAACACTCATTTCTAAAATTTGAACAATTAATCAAGAATTCAAGCACTAATTGTTTAGGCCTCTTTCACACTTGCGTTGTAAGGATTCGGCAGCACTTCCGTCGCTGGAAATGCCCACCGGATCTGTCACAATTCCACACACCTGAAAGCATTTGAAGACTGATCAGTCTTCAAATGCTTTCAGTATGGCAGCTAGGACGCTACTAAAGTCAATCCTGGTTGCCATAGTGAGTAGTGGGGAGCCAGGGGAGCAGATACTTACAGTGATTCATGTAATCCATGCTTATGGGGCGCTCTGACGTCATTATGGAGCGCCCCGGGACTCGAGAGCCGCACAGACGGTAAGTATACTTCTACCCTGCCCCCCCACTACACTTTACCATGGCAGCCGGGACTTTAGCGTCCTGTCTGCCATGGTAACCAGTCACAAAAGCTAAACGTCGGATCCGGCGATCCGGATCCGGATTAATGCACTTCAATGGGCATTAATTCCAGATCCAGCGTTACGGCATGTCTTCCGGATTTTTGGACAGAGACAAATCCGCAGCATGCTACAGTTTTGTCAACGTCCAAAAAACGTTCACATTCTGAATGGAAGACATCCTGATGCATCCTAAACAGATTTCTTTCCATTCAGAATGCATTAGGATAAATCCTGATCAGTATCTTTCTGACCTAGAGCCCCGAGGACGGAACTCTAGGACGGAAAGCAGAAGCGCAAGTGTGAAAGGGGCCATAGTCTAATAGGTCCATAAAGGGAACCTGTCACCTCAATAAACTGTCCCAAGCCGCCAGCAGCACCATAGAGTATCCAGCATTGTGTTTCTAACCATCCTTTTGTTTCAGCTGTCCGATCCGGTAAAAGCACCGAAAATGATCTTTTATTCCCGGCAGCGGCCTCCTTGCTTCAAGCCGCAGTAACCATGCCCCCTTTCCTGCCCCTTCGATGTGACTGACAACCGGCTGTTCGGTAAAGCCAGCCAGGTGTCGGGCATAAACGCTGTCAGTCACAGCGAAGGGGCAGAAAAGGGGGCGTGGTTACTGCGGCTTGAAGCAAGGAGGCCGCTGCCCCTTGTCTTAAAGCCTGACTCGAGGTGCGCGCTGGCCGGGAATAAAAGATCATTTTCGGCGTTTTACCGGATCGGACAGCTGAAACAAAAGGATGATTATAAACACGATGCTGGATACTCTATGGTGCTGCCGGCAGCTTGGGACAGTTTATTGAGGTGACAGGTACCCTTTCTTAACTCTTCCATGTCACTTGTCTAGAATGAGCTTAAAGAGGTTGTTTACCCCTGGAGTCCTTTTCTACAAACCCTTCAATGTGTGTGAACCTGCAGTGGTAATCATACCTACCTCAACCCCGCCAATGGGGTCCATCTCCTTCGTTGCCCCACCGGTCTCTGCAGGTCCAAGATCTACCAGCTTCAAGATCCTGTGGCCAGTCATTGGCTGCAGGGGTCACATGTCACCTATGCATCATGTGACCAAGTGACACAACACATGGGTGGGTGGCTACAACGCTCACATGACCCACCTCAAAAATCCTGTTTGACATGGGGAGACCCAGGAGTTACAGAGCCATCAGGGCATCGAGGGAGTTATTTTGCAGTTTGGAACCAATAAACACCAATGTCTAACTTTGCCCAAGCCACATTTACAGAGGTCTCTGAAAAATGAGATATGGGGAGCTCTTTGGTATGTTCCTTACTCCGCTGTCCATGTCCCTGTCTGTGACATCATGAAGACAATCTTGTCATTAGTGATTTTTTTACCTAACAAAATAGCATATTTACAACAGATTTGAGACTTTGGTTCTTTCAGAGGCCCTATTTTAGTATGAAAATAAGACCATGGGTGAGCACAGGGTTCTCTCAATGTCACAGATAGGCTCTGGTCACATGTGTGTTTGAGGTGAACACTGAACTATGTTATTTTTGATAATGTAGCTAAATAATATGGAATATATCACATTGGAGTCAATACTAATGTATGACCTTGTGGTAATTTCAAGATGTATCAGTCAAGAAGAGCAGTAAATCAAAATGGTCTTGGTTAACTAAATCTGACTAAACAGAGAATTCTGCTCAAGGTAAAGTCTTGTTAGTGATGTCAATACGGAACTTCATGAGACATTGCGTGAGCCTGTCCTGTTCTTTTGATAATGGACTAGGTCTTGTCTGCTGCATTTGAAGTGGTTGGGAGTGTATTAAGTCATCTGTTTATTTGGTAGTTATCACAGTATCCACTCTTCACTTCCTCTCGGAGCATCATTTTCACATACACATTTGAAACCTGACAGTTCATCTAATGTTTGCTAATCCTTTACTTTGAAGATGGAAATGTTTTCCTTGAGGGCATCACCCTAGGCTTCTTCTTCATTTTCTTTTGTTTTGTCCTATGCAAGTTGTCACATACCTTGTCATTTTTCACCCCCTGGACTTGAGTTTGACAGACACCAAGTACAGCTGCTCCATGTTCTGTTTAACCACTTGCTGGGAAATGTATTTTCTCTGAACTTAGGCTTCCATCACCTGCTATCCCAGGCAGGAGAAATAGCTACTGCCCCTGACAGGGAGGGATCCTGCCGGGGAACACACAGGAGGTTTACAAGAACCCCTTGCCTTTCATTAGTCTGTTTACTACAGAGTTATAGTGCATGGGTCCAGAAAAGCAAACAAACTTAGTGTCACCTATGGAGAGAACAATCGCAATGTAACAATTCATTGTTGTTTATAGCCTTTATTGAGGGGGATAGTCCTCTTTAAGCTGGCAGTATATCTGAGATAATGATTGGCTGCATTGTGGCCAATCAGTCATCCGTGGGATCATTTGTAGTAAAACGCTGGCCTTAATAAATGTGCCTCTTTGTGCTCATTTTATGGGTCGGATAAACCCTTTAATCATATATATGTAAAGAAGCTGTCCAGGGGGGTAAAATGCTGCTGTGTCAATACTTACCGGGTCTCCTCTGGTCCATGCTTCCTGTTCCAGACTGAGCACAAAAGAAAACAGCAAAATATACCTGTTCAGCCAATAACTGGTGGCAATGGTGACCAGTCTCAATCAGTGATTAGCTGAGAAGGTATCTCCAGCTATTTTCTGCATGTGGAGCTGGGACCAGAAAGTGGAGACCAGCAGGGACCAGGTAAGCATGGGAATGACAGCAATGGAGGATCGAGCAAGTAGTGATTTTTTTACTTCCCTTACATAAAAATGAGATCCCGCCAGACAACCCCTTTGATAAGCATTTGCAAGCAGGCCTAATAAGGAACAGCTTTAAACAAAGAATTGCCTTACCTCCTTAAAACCAGCCGTTTTACGTCACTATGGGTGCTCAGTCCATTTTGGCTACCACCCTTATTTTCACAATAATGTTTTCTTCCCAGAGCTCAGCAATTACACCCGTTTCATATCTCTTGGATTCGCGCAAATGGTTACACCGAGAGATAATTCAGTTTGCATCTGCCAAAAATAACACAAGTGAATTACACATCTCTCTCCTAGCCATACATTACTGAGAAATATTTCAGGAGACTGTTAGAAAATGAAAGTCCCGACTGCCATATGGCATTGGATCTCAGCGCAGACTGGAAAGTTCTCACTGCCATAGGTTATTCAATCTGCTACAGGACTGTGTTTTCTTTGGACTGATTAAAATACACACAGGCATGTTTTCAGTTTGCAGCTGTAACCTGAAGAATGTCAGGGACGGGCGCACAATCTTTTGAATATCTTCTACATCAGCTAAGAACATTTCCAACAAGGATCATTAGCAATGTATAGGTAATCCCCCCAAGGGTTATTAACTAGGTCAATTACGTTGTGTCAATTATTATTATTATTATAGACTATAAATCTGATGCACAGAGGGCTAGTAGGAACATTGAGAGAGGAGGACGTCCACTGTCCTGATTGGTTGGCTCACATTGAAGTTGGCCTCTTAGAGCCAAAATGCATAACAATATTAACCAGAGCAAAGAGGATGTAAAATTAATACTAAATCTCACTGCTCCCTTGTGCCATTTCCATGACTTGTGTTATGGATCCTGTTATGGCCCAGTGTAAATTCATTGTTGTCAGGTTTGAAACAAACCGTACGAAGCGTACAGTATGTACCGTGCAAAGCATTGGTTTCTGATTGTTGGTATCCATTCTCCACAGGCTTCCATGCAGAATCCACACATACGGTGCACACACGGCACAATCAGTACATACCTACAGTGCAAATATATGCGCAAACACCATAGACAAGAAGACACTGTACCCATACAGAAGTCATACTCAATGGCACCCTGATATTTTACCCATCCAAAAGTGAAGTCAAATTTTAGATAAAAATAGGTTAGGCAGGTGGAAATTTTGTTGCCAAATTCTACCATTAAAGATAACTGTTTCCACCGAAACTGCCATAGGGTTAAGGGCCTGCTACACAGGCTGATGACCGCAAACATTCAGAGTGCATGTATTTTGTGATCTGCAAGATGCGGATCTGCAAAAGAAACTGATGTCGTCCGTGTGATGTCTGTGTTGCATCCATTTTTTTTTTTTTGTGGACCCATTGTAACAATGCCTATTGTTGTCCGTAAAACGGACCAGAATCGGACACATTCTTTCTTTTTAGTGGGGCTACAGAACGGACATAAAGATGTGTACCTATTAAAATGAATGAACTAAAAATGCGGATCAGATGTGGACCAGAAATATGGTCGTGTGAATGGGGCCTTATAGGAACGTTCATTCAGATGCTCAACGGCCTGTCTAAAGACCCCACCATTCTACACAGATCTGCTGTACAAACATAAAGGCTCAGTGGTCAGCAGCACATCTCCCCATGTGTACAGGGAATAATAATGTGCTAGCAACTTAATGGAAAGTGTATGGCAGATGAGGGATCACAGTAATGATCAGTTGTCTACCAAGCAGTTGGCCTGTCAAGAGTGGAATCAGACATCATTAATCTTAACCAAAAATTATAATTGTTGATGTAATATTCATATATATGGCCAAGGTGGTTTTTTAAATTATGCCGTATTCATTGCAATTTTTGATTGCTGGCATCGCTTCTGATTCCCAAGAAGTGGGGTTGCCAATCCTCCATTTGCAGAGCAATAAGCAGAACTTACACTAAATGTTTTGCATCTCCTGTAGACAATAATGGATAGCCTATGTGCATGCGCTCTTTTTTGTCCCCGGGAAAACAGGACACAAATGGGACTGGCAGAAATTGCGTTGGACAGAAGCCCACTTTATCAAACATTTATTGCATATCTTTTCAACCTGTTTATGATCAGAAGAAACCCCTTTTTATTTTATCTTACAGCTACCATAACACAGTTAGACGACTAAGTAGTAGTAGTGTACTACCTGCACAAGTGGACAAGAGACCATCACAAGGCAGCCGCAAATATCTGGAAATCCACCAAAACTGCAGGCTTCAGGTGAATATACCCATTTTAATTTCATAAAGATATCCATGAAAAAGTTGATTTATCTGATAAGCTTGTATAATGAATGTATTCAAGGTGAGACCCTCTAAAGCTGGCCATACACATTAAGTAGCTGTTGTTTGATCATTTGGTCAGCAGATTTTGGTCCCATTGAGTGTGTATGTGTTGTCAATTGGGAGAAGGGTGAAAGCTAATGTCAGGCACCTCTGGCGGTGGGTGTACTCCTGGGAGGGCAAATGGACAGGGTTAGGGTCTTCAGTTCGCCCAATTCCTCTTTCCCTGACATCTGTATGAAAGATTTGAGAGCTCCCCATACCCATAACACTGACGGCTAAACTCCTCATTCTTGGAAGATTCGGCCTATAATACAATAATGTCTTTACAAGTTATAAAAGTGCTACAGAACTATTTCACTAGAGCGGTGGTGATTGATCTTTCTCTCTTCACGAATAAACTATGCTCCGGACTACTGCTCTTCAGTATACCACAAGTTGAATTCAGAAAATGATGAGATGATTGATGCATCAAGAGGTTTAAGAAGTTTATCACTACCTTCCTGAATAGACATTAGACTGGAGAAACTCTCTGTAAGTGCTATACTTCTGGTATAAAAACAATACATTCATTAGATACACATCAGGCTCCAGAATTCTCGGGAGGATTAGGGACACTAATAGTGGGAAAGGAAAGCAAAGATTAAATTACACAATAAACAGGTAATGTCATGCGGCTGGCGTCTGACACGTCTCCGCTTTTACCGTAAAGTTAAACAAACAGTAATCCTGACATGGGTTGCCTCATCCCTCACTTTCTTTGTTATAAACTGAGACCTTTATCAGTTTGTGACAGATGTTTTTGTTTCACTGGGGCAGATTAAAGGTCCTTTTAGATGGAATGATACAGCAGGCAATTGTCGGGAAGGAAGCGTTCCTATCCAGCAGTTGCCTGCTCGTCAGTGGAGGAGACTGCTGCATTTACATGCAGACTCGTCCCCATACAGGCTCGTTGTTTGCCAGCAGCAGAGCGTGTTTACACAGCACAATCTGCTGCCTGCAAACACCGTTTTTTGTGTCCGCATAAATGATCTATTACCCGATGAACGAGCAATTATCTTTTTCATCATGTGATTAGTGGTACCTGTACACTGCTAGATAATCGCTAACATGCATTCCTATGAACGCTTGTTAGCGATTATCTGGATGATGCTCGGCCCGTGTAAAGGGCCTGTAAGAACCATTTTGAAATGTAGATCTTGGCTGATGTCACCTTGGTCTCATAAACTTATCTTTGGAATTGCTCTGCTCAAGCAACGCCAACCAATAGGGCCCTACACTGAGAAGATAAACATTTACAATTCTATATATTAAAAATGTTACCACAATAAACTACAACTATAACAAGTAGATAGCTAACACCATCTTACATTCTTGTGGAAAGAACTGTCTATTTGACCAGTGTTGGCCTAATTTATTCAATGACCAATGCTAAGAAAAATGGCAGAAAATTTTAGATATATACGGAAGGTGGTAATAAAAAGAACAAGTAAACAACATGGTCAGTTTTGGAAATGATGACTTTTATATAACTGCCACCAGTGATGGATAGATTTGTGGCACCTTATTTAAAGTAGAAAGTCGAAAGGATGGAAGTGGCCTAAGAGTGTGATACAAAGAAAATAAAAGAACAGATACCTCGCCGATCCCTGCTGCTCCTGTTACGTTGAAGCCCAGTAGGTATCATTACTTTTAAAAGCACAGTTAATTCCAAAGTGCTTTACATCTATACATAATATAAAAACAAGTACAATAAGAACTTAATAACAGACTGGTACTGAGAGGATGATTCGCCGAACAGGCATTTCAAGACAATTCATATGGGTCACGAAGTAAGCACGAAGGCGAGGCATCATAGGAAGGATATGGGTGGGGAGTGGTCAGGTGAGTACCTTTAATTTGTTGTTTTTTAACCCACTATGAGCCAACTACTACCATTTTTTTCTGATGGAAAATCCCTTTACGGGTTGCTTTAAGTGCTCCTTGCCTAAAGCAGACTGATAATTCTTATATATTATAAGCCAGGCATCCTCAAACTGCATCCTTCCAGCTGTTGCAAAACTACAACTCCCAGCATGCCCGAACAGCTTACAAGTATCAGCCTACAGCAGGGCATTGTGGGAGTTGTAGTTTTACAACAGCTGGAGGGCCGCAGTTTGAGGATGCCTGTTATAAGCCATAAAGGGATAGCGCTCATATGGAGTCCAGCTTAGCTTAGTGTCTAGAATATCATAGTTCCAAAAGGAGCCATCTGATTGTACTCTTAATTGACTATAAAATTGGTTCTTGCATAAACTCAGATGTATACTACATGATGTTTCTCTACCGGACGTCCATCTATTTCTGGACTATAATATTTCATATGAACAAATGTGTCATTCCATTGTTTCAAAGTATAGGAAAAAGCTGTAGACTGACCTGACTGACTTTTCAGGATTTATACCTCCATGTCCTAATGCATGTTTAATGCTGATACAGTCTTTAATGTTTATATGGGAGTTTCATCCCATTACATTCCTTGACATAAAATGAGATGATTTATTGGCTTTGCCTGAGTGTTTAATGTCTAGACTATCATGTCTTACTGGTAAAACGAGGTAAAACAAGTGGATGTCCTGAACAGACAGTGTTTGTGCTAATGTCAGAGTCACAGAGTAAAGAGAAAAGTATGCATTTCTACTGGAATTCTTCCCGTATGATTGCAGAGATGTGTTTCCTGTATTTTTCACTAAATAACAGATTTCAGAAGAACAAGAATGCGGAAAATATAAAAACTGTGATTCCTGTCCAGATGCACCAGAGGCAGCATGTGCCATTCTGATTATGAACAAATGATTTATCCTATTCAGAGGCTTCCTGTAACCTTTTGCATGGCTTATAGGTATTTAAGAAACAAGACGTGGACCTGGAAACAGATTGTGCTTTGTAAGAATTTTTGTGCTAATGAAAACAAGACTTTCTCATTCTTTCGAGTTGTGCAGTAAATTTCAAAAATGCTAGGCTGCAAAATAACTAGCTTTAATAACACAGGCAAAAGATGAGTATTTTCTTCATCGGTCCCCCTATTCCTGAGATCTGGCCCCCCAATAGTATTTGGCGCACTGTATGTTAATAGAGTGTGGTTTGTCACTTGGTTGGTAACCATATCTCTTTTCTGTAGGCCGTATCTACCTAAAGTGGCATCTAATGCTAAGGATAGCCAGGCTTATTCTGACTTTCTTCTGGATAAAGCGCAACAGAGGCTTTTCTTTAGAGGTCAAAGTTTTTTTGGGGAATCGGGTCATTTAGGGAAAATGCTGGCCAGGGTGATCTCTAACCAGGTGCAAAAAAAAAACAGATATGTAGCATTCGATCTGCAGAGGGTACTATTGTTGAAGAACAACAAATACAACAGGTTTTCGTGAAATATTTTTCTAAATTGTATAAATCTGATAATTCACACTGGAGTCCAATTCTCTCCCAGCTCTTACAGTCACTCAAAGAGAAGCTCTTGAAGCTGATCTTTCTATCCAAATGCTGGAAGATGCAATCAAAGCTTCCCGCTCCATCCTGTCCTTGGATGCCTCTAAGGCTTTTGACAGGCTGGAGTGGGGATTCCTATGGAGAGTATTGCAGAAGATGGATTTGGACACAGGCTAGTTAATATGGTTAAGATTTTATATAGATTCCCTACTGCAAGACTTAATATAAATGGGGTCCTTACAGGGAATATTTCTATGTCCAAAAGCACACGGCAGGGATGTCCCCTCTCCCCCCTGTTATTTCACATATACATCGAGCCCTTGGCTGTTAGGGTAAGGCAAGGCCCCCAAATCCTAGGATTCAGGGTCTTAGGTATAGAAGACCATATATACGCAGATGATATTTTATTTTATTTACAACAGACAAATATTATTCTTCCAAAAATGATCCAAACGGTCAATGCCTTTGGGGAGGTTTCCGGCTTAGATATTATTTGGGACAAAACTACGTTTATACCTTTGGATAATCTTGATCTCCCTAATGAGGGACCTTTAAGTATTTTAAACATTTCAGATTCTTTTGAGTACTTGGGTATTATAATAACTCCAAAGGTTAAAGACTTTTCAATGCTTAACCTTATGCCTTTGATACATAAACTTAGGTCTAAAATAACGATATGGCTTTGGAGGCCGTTGTCGAGAGCCGATAGAGTATCCCTGGTAAAGATAGTGGTTCTCCCTCAGTTACTTTATATTCTTAGGAACTCTCCAGTATGGATTAAAGACAAGTTCTTTAAACTAATTGAGAGAATCATTAATGATTTATTATGGTGGAGAAAACGTGTAAGGCTTAAATTGGAGCACTCCTACAGGCCATTGGAGCTGGGTGGGCTTAATCTCCTCTGCTTCAAGGCCCATTTTTTAGCTACACAGTTGTGCTGTTTTCGCGAATGGAAGGATAGCACACTTCTTAGAACTTTGGTGAGGAGCTCTCTATTAAATAATGTTTTTACCCTAATAGAATCCGGTCAGTTAGTTTATTCTTATAGGGATTTTAGATTGGCTAGGAAGTTAATCATGAAATCTTGGGGCACTCTAAGACACTGGTTGGGCATAAAAGGTTCACCTGGTTGCACCCCTTATGGAATAACTGTCACTTACAAGTTTTGGATGAAGTGGGAATTGATCAGTATTGGCAAAAAAATTATATTTTATATGTTGCACAACTGGTAAGGAATGGGGATATTATTTATTTTTTGGATTTAGCATAAACAGAAAATTTATCAAAATTATCTTGGTTTAGGTATCTGCACTTAGGAGTGTTAAAAAAATTGAGATGCTTGGGATTGACACTAATTCACATTTAAACACTTTGTTAGATAGTTACAACAATATTGGGGTGTAATTCATAAATTTATCACCCATAAGGGTACTTTCACACTAGCGTTTTGGATTCCGTTTGTGAGATCCGTTTCAGGGCTCTCACAAACGGTCCAAAACGGATCAGTTAAGCCCCAATGCATTCTGAATGGATAAGGATCCGTTCAGAATGCATCAGTTCGGCTCCATTCCGCCTCTATTCCGTTATGGAGGCGGACACCAAAACGCAGTATGCAGCATTTTGGTGTCCGCCTGAAGAGGCGGAGCCTAACGGATCCGTTTTTTTTTACAATGTAAGTCAATGGGGACGGATCCGTTGTCAGTGACACAATATGGTGCATTTGAAAACGGATCCGTTCCCCATTGACTTTCAATGTAATTCAAAACGGATCCGTTTTGGACTTTGTCATTTTTCTGTAAAGCTAAACGGATCCGTTCTGAACGGATACAAACGTTTGCATTAGAGGTGCGGATCCGTCTGTGCAAATAAACAGACGGATCCGCACCAACGCTAGTGTGAAAGTACCCTAAAATGAAAGTCCAGATTCTATACACGGTGGAATGTTGGGTGCTGGAGGATCTCTCTGAGGTGGGATGTCACAAATATAAAAGGGTTCTTTTGATTAGAATTATGTTTCTAACGAGACTGTTGGTAGCTCGGACTTGGTTTTCGCAAAATGCTCCAAGTATAAACCTATGAGTAAACCTTGGTAATATGGTTAAGAGATATGAGAATATCTTACTTAAACAAAGAAACTCTGAGAACAAATGGACTAAGATTTGGCAAGAATGGAAACCGTAAGGTTTTCCGCTTCTATTTCCCCATTTTCCCTTTCCGTTTTACGGCGAGGGAAGGGAGACGCATCGCAAAAGTTGGGGATGGAACTGGGATAAAAAAAATTAATAAATTAATAAATTTAAAAAAAGAGGGTACGAGTGTTATAGTTAGTTTAACCACTGATGAAGGAGTAAGCCTATACGCATCTGGTAAATTACAAGCTATGCAAAAGTACCCTTGATATATGGACACAAGTAGCATGTCTTCAATTTGAAGTAATATGAAGCGCTTCGCATTTACTCTCCTCGCTATCTAAAAGACGCTGATCCCACTGGAAGTTTACCGGCAGCCGGCAAGTCAAAATTACCTAACACGTGGGATGACCTAACCACACATACCATGGTACAGCTCAATACAGTGCTCCTCACTATAAGGACAAGAGTAAGGAGGTAAGATACAAAGTGCCAAATACCACATGGGACACCATGGTCGGCATTCAACTCCACTCGTCCGCAACAAACAGTGAGTATCTGATCCCGTGAGTATCCATCTGTATATTCAATAGTAACATCAATTGAATGGCATAAAAAAGCGAGATAGGCAATGGGACAATCTGAAGGACAATCATTCTTGCCTAACCATCGGCATTCACTGACTTCATTGCGATACTGTGGGATACTTTTGCGATACTAAAGGAAATTTATGAAGTTTAACGCGATATATTAATACAACACAGGACGTACATTAGCAGCGCGCATAAGCATCTTTGTTGTACTTACTTACAATCGTTGACAGCTATATCGAGAGAACATAAGTATATACTAATAAAGGGATGCTTTTTCAGCTGTGTATATTCTGTTGTAGGGAATATATAGGAATTTTTGGAGTCGAAACAGTGGTCATTACATTGGCTACTATTCTTACCTTATAATGTAAATTTTCATTTATCAAAAATACAGATAGCCCCTGCACGTGATTAAACAGGC
Source organism: Bufotes viridis (assembly GCA_033119425.1). NCBI lineage: Eukaryota > Metazoa > Chordata > Amphibia > Anura > Bufonidae > Bufotes > Bufotes viridis. The sequence continues at coordinate 103,442,487 of CM065590.1, forward strand.
TGAACCAGTCTCTATACCAAACCTGTACATTTTAGATATTTGAAGATATAAGTGTACATTTGCATTTTCTAGTGTTTTTATTGTTTTTTTTTATATATTTTTATTTGTATTTTAACCTATGTTTATTTGTCCAATAAATCTATATTTTAACTCTCAAAGTGGTCCCAAATGGCGAGTGCCTATTATCCTTTTATTATCATGCTGTAAATACCACCTACAGAAAACGAAACAGAAATGTGGTTGACACCCAAGGGGCCAATAAAAAGCTATAACCCTATACTAAGGAAGCAAGTGACTCTCTTTATCTCCCATTTTTTTATCTCACAACAGATCCTCTTTAGGTTTTAGGTGTTAATGATGTAACTGGTGAGCATGTTCACTGGATGCTCAGTGCTATTGGGATGACAATAGGCCACACTGCCTTAGCTGAGGTAGTCATACACAAGGCTTAGGATACAAAATAAATTTTTCCCCAACGGAAAGTAAGTCAAATTGTGCTACTGCTTGTGTAACTGGAAAACATGGGTTGTATTTCTGTATTTCTGTTAAATAAGCGAGCTCATGTTTTATATGACTCCTGTGTTTATTGAGGGTTATTCTTGGCAAATAGCATACCAAATGGCAAAGGAGAACCAAAGGATTAAAATAATATTGCACATACATGTAAAGGAGTAAAGGTCATTGGGGTATCTGTGAATTCTCTCAATTACTCAGTTAGTGTAACTGTTTATTCCTCGTCATACAGTATATCAGTATATCTAATCAGACTGCTGCAGTGTCACTACTCTCCATATACAAATACTTCATTTTTTTTCTCTAGTACTAATTGAACTAATAGGTCACTTTTTTCCTACCTAAAGATGTCACATCTGGCTGTATAAATTCTTAGTTTATGCTTGTCTGAGATAAGTAACGATCTCAGACCAGCCCCCAAATGGTCAAAAATAAAAAACAAGTTGTTACACTTAGCTCAGTCACCAGCACCATTCTGTAAGTCACTGGTCCAGTTGTCCTGCTCCTAGGTGTTTACAGACTGCTGTGGTGAGGACAGTGGTTGGCTGCTGTCGTCATGTGCCATGTACTGGAATGTTACCGCTGCAGTTCATAAACAAGAAGCATCTGGAGGATAGGATTGGTGGCACAGCGCTTGAGAAAGAGTTAAGTAATACATTATTATTTTTATTTTAGACCACTCAGGGGCTTGTCCAAGATTCCTAACTATCTCAGACAACACCTTCTACAGAACTTTAATTAACTTATCTAAAATGTCTGTCCCTGCCATCCTCCATCCCTCTGGTCTTCTAGTTGGCACATTGTACATTTCCACCTGGCCTATGGCAAGATTTGGCTTTTCCACCAATTAGGGTGTAAGTTTTTTCTGCCAGATTTCATGCGGAATAAAAAACAGTGTAATACAGTACCCTCAAATGGTATGAGAATTGACAAATCTTATGTACACAGTTTTTTTCCTTAGGTGTGGAAACTGATCTTTTTAGATGACCTAGAGCAGGGCTGGCCAACCTGTGGCTCTCCAGCTGTTGTAGAACTACAGTTCCCATCATGCCCTGCTGTAGGGTGATAGCTGTAGGCCTTTTGGGCATGCTGGGAAGTATAGTTTTGCAACAGCTGGAGAGCCGCAGGTTGGCCATCCCTGACCTAGAGCCTGACATATGTAAAGGTATTTAGAATCAATTGTTCACATTTAGTCATAGACTACTGTTTGCCTTTTTTTAACATATGTCTTATATTTACTTATAAAACTTAGCTTTTAATATCAATCATTAATATTGTCTTCATTGACCATTACATTTTAAATTTAAACTCTCAGTTGTGTCGCTTCTTTTGTTCTGTATGGTTTGTCAGCACTATTATATCATAATGTTATCTAGTCTATGGTGGGAGACTGGTAGCCGCGCGCAGGCTCCAGATTCTTCCTTTAATAAGCTTCTGTATCTACCACATAATAATTCTTGGTATTCTTGCTAACAGTTAGGCGTCACTTCTGTCTCTAAAATCACCCTCAAGCACTGCTCTCCTGGGTGATTTTAGAGACGGCAGTGACGCCTAACTGTTAGCAAGAATACCAAGAATTATTATGTGGTAGATACAGAAGCTTATTAAGGGAAGAATCTGGAGCCTGCGCGCGGCTACCAGTCTCCCACCATAGACTAGATAACATTATGATATAATAGTGCTGACAAACCATACAGAACAAAAGAAGCGACACAACTGAGACTTTTAATGGTCAATGAAGACAATATTAATGATTGAGATTAAAAGCTAAGTTTTATAAGGAAATATAAGACATATGTTAACAGAAGGCAAACAGTAGTCTATGACTAATTGTATACAATTGAAACTGATCTTTGGTGCAAATATAAAAGTCTGGAGAATGTTAATTGTTTGTGCGATTCCACCCCTTCTGTAGAGTGCTTTTCCCCATAGATATCAATGATAACATAAACAAAAACTCTGCAACAAAAAAATGCATTAAAAAACACACCAAAACCGTGATAAATACTACACATTTCCATGCGTTTTTTGTGCGGTTTTGGTGCTGATTTCATGTGGATTTTCTGCACACAAATCTGAACCGTGTGCAGGTATTCTTAGGAGATTTGGCTGGCTGGCACTATCACAAGGTTGGATTAGCAGACCAAACAAGGGTGCAGACAGCAGGACCATTCAGCCTGCTTGGTGCTCTATTTGAAGTTGGCTTCCCCTGAACCTCTGGCAGTTATTGTATCCTAAAACCTGATGTATTTTTGGAGAGCTTTTTTGGAATTCTATTTTCTGACCTGAATCTCTTGGCCACTCTTCTAGATTTACCTTTCCTTTACATTACCAATATTGAAGTTCAGATCCCTCTACAAAAGGTGAACAACTGTGGTCCCTTAGATTCTGCGAAACTGAGAGGCTAGCAAAAAGTCTGATTGTGGAGACTCTGTTATGAAATAGTCAACCTAAACTGTCGCATTAAACCAAAAGTGTAAAGCTGACTTTTGGCTACAATGTAGGTTACCTCTACCATATGCTATTGTGATATAACATATCTAAATAGACTGGTAACTTTTCATTGGTTTCCAACAGCTTTCACTGTATAAATATTACATTTTAACAATCTTTAGTATTAGGCCAATTTTTCTGAAACATACAAAAGTCGCACTATAATAGGTTTAAAAAGAGCCACCAAAAGTAATTATCCAATGGGTAAGAGTGAAACCTCTGAATGGCACCCTATGGTGCGCTATTTACTTCCTCATGTGACATTGGAGTCTCCTCTTGACCTATCACAATTAGTGGGGTCACAATTACAAGTGTCCTAAAGAGTCTTGAAATTCTTTGTTTTATATGAAACAACACCAAATCCTTACACATAACTTCCACTCTGCATAGTCCGAATGCCTGGTGCCTGCTGTACCCTCAGGAGGTTTGTGTGGCCCAAGTAACAGCTGCTTGGGGAAGTGATGGTCGTGGAATGTGCAAGTTAAGACAGGGTTTACTTACAGGGGTTGTAGGGCCCTGACACTCACATTTTTCTGGTCTCTTCATTGTAATGAGTTTAACGCAAAATCATTTTCTTTCTGATCTTGTTCTTTTGAGCACAGAAACAAGATATATACATTACCAAATGGAATGTTAGAATCCAAAAATTGCTGAACATTTTATTTTACTATTAAAGACGATCTCTGTCCAATTAATAAGAGATGAAATTATCAATGAACCATGCAATAATATGGTATTGCTTTCATCAAACTAGACTATAAATTATTACTTCTAATATCCATTTATTTACCTATATTACATCCGTCTATCTATCTATAATACAAGACCTCACAGTACTCCTAATCAAAGTGCATTCAAGTAAGGCAGCATGATGGCTCAGTGCCAGTGGTTAATACTGGGGGCTAGCACTTGGGGTCCTAGGTTTGAATCCAACCAAGGACATCTGCATGGAGATTGTATGTTCCCTCAGCTTTTGCGGGGTTTTCATCCCTCTCTCCAAAGACATACTGATAGGGAACTTTCAAACTCCAATGGAAGCAGCAAGCAATAATAACAACAGTAAATCTCTGTGGAATATGTCAGCGCTAAATAAGTGAGTAAAATAAATAAGTTTAATTCACACATGTAGGAATCAATTCATTCTGAACAAGAGTGCTGCAAGTTCTTGAATTTTAGGTGGAGGATTATATTGGAATTGTGTTTTCAAGCACCGCTATGCATTAGATTTATACAGTATAGCTTAAATTGCTATTTATGTAATCATCTACCTATCTATTGTTGCATGAAAAAGTATGTGGACCCTCCGGATTTACCTGGTTTTCTGCACTGATTACCAACAAAATGTGGTTTGATTAATATTTAATACATCATTAATTCAGGTGGACTTACATGGGCAGATTCTCCGACACATTACCGGGAACGAATGTTCCTGTGAACACTCGTTCCCGATAATCTGCCCGTATAAAGGTGCAGCCGATCACCCAATGAGTGAAACATTCGATCATCAGGTGATCCTGTCATTCATGCAGGCACCTAAATTATCATTTCTGGACAGCAGATCACGGTGTCTAAATAGAGATCTGCTGCCCAGAAACAATGCAGCTGTATGAGGACAAAGGATTGTCCTTATATTCTTCTGTAAAATGTTCCCAATGTGTTCTGGCCTTGCAGTAAAGCAGCCCCAAATCGTGATGTTCTCTTCACCGTATTTGTCAGTTGGGATAAGTTTTTAGCTTTGGTGTGTTCTTTTTTTTCTCTCCAAATGTTATGTACTTATTCTAAAAAGTTCCACTTTCTTTCATCTGTCCATAGAACATTTTCCCAGAAACATTGCAGAACATCCAGATAGCCGTAGCCAAATTTGAGATGGGTCACAATGGTTTGTTTGTTTGTTTTTTCAGCAGCTCCCTTCATGATATCCTTCCAAGAACACAGTTCTTGTTCAGTGTTTTCTGATACTGGACACATAAACACAGGTTTTTGCAGTTTGTGAGTCTTCAGTAGGTCTTTTGCTGTTACCCCTGGGTTCCTTCTCACCTCTTTGGGCTGCTGGAGTGATCTTAACAAGATGTTTTCCCCTAGGTCTTTAGCAATAGTTTTGTAGCCTTTTCTACATCCTTTTCTAGCTTCACACATCTCTATAACTTGTCTTCTGAGATCTTCTGTTGGTGTAATTAGTTTCCTTAGATTATATATGTCTATAGTTGTGACAAAGATAATATTCAGACCACATTTTAACAATAATCAATAAAAAAATCGAAAAGTCCAAAAAATCGAAACAAAAAGTGGCCCCTTCTTGTAGACAGGTCCAAATTGACAGAATGTGGAATAACAGAAGTAGGTGGGTCAGCAATAGCTTAGTGCAGAGAAAAATACCACCCCTGCAGAACAAAATAACCCAGTGCAGCACAAAATACTGCTGCTCATGCCACAGATGAAACTGTTTCATCGTCCAGAGCACGTCAATACAGTTGAATTAAGGAGGGTTCCTGTGGGCACTGGTCAGGTGTATTAGTGCCTGATACTTCTATATTAATGCTGAGAGTATCAGATATTTAAGTACCATCTGGTGGCTAGGAGGAGGGCTTGGGGGCCCCCTGGGCTTCAGGCATTCCGTATTGTGCATTTCGGAAAACAACAAGCCCATATGACAAACACACCATAGACTTTATTAGAAAAACATATACCAAAACAGTGTCCCTTTGGTATACATTTGGCCAGTATGTATCAACCTACGACAGTTAATAAGAGTCAATGAACATGTAGTTGCATAAGTATATACTTCAAACGGATCCATTTACATGGGCAGATTATTCGACCAATTATCGGAAAGGAACGCATGTACACGTACTTAATCCTGATAACTGTCCCATGTAGATGTGCCTCCGACAAACTAGCAAAGCACTCATTTGTTGGGTGATCAGTCGTTTGTACAGCACATAAAATTATCGCTGGTCGCCCACACATCCGTTCTTTGTAAACAGGAATCTGCTGCCGACACACAATGAATCTGTATGAGGATGAACGACAGTAGTAACGATGCATAAAGATGGGATGCGTACTGCGTGTAAATGCAGATGGATGAGCAGGTAATGACTAGTGTTGGGCGCGAATATTCAAATCGGGAATTTTAATCGCGAATATTGCCACTTCGAGAATTCGCGAAGATTTAGAATATAGTGCTATATATTTGTATTCGTGAATATTCTAGATTTTTTTCCCTCTAAACCCTTGATCCCTCCCTGCTTCTTGCTTGTGGGCCAATGAGAAGGCTGCAATGTCTTTGTCTGAGCTTTGCAACATCCCTAGCAACCAATAGTAAAGTTGCCTACCCCTTACTATATAAGAACCTCCCCAGCAGCCATTTTCTGCAGTGTTATTGCTGTGCTCTGTGCTTTGCTGTCACATTACATAGTTAGTTAGCTTATATATATATTACAAATAGTTAGTGGGAGATAGTCAGTGTAGGTTAGACAGTGATATAGTGTAGCTGATAGGTTCCAGTGCAGGGTGTTAGGTAGGGTGATAGGTTCTGCTGTCCATACATACATGCTACATACATACAGACATAGTGCTGTGATGTCACAAGTTCTCAACAATACTTAGTGCACCAATCACTAATATGTAGTAAGACCTGCTAAAATGTGAAGTTGCACGTATTGTGCCAAAATATGCGCATCATTAATTGCCGATTTGTGCCATCGCGAATATATCGGAGCACTCTATCTACATATAATGCTATTGTAATGTTCTGCCATGCCAACCATTTTCTCCAGTCTTCTAGCAGCTTAAAAAATGTAGCATAAGTGTCCCACGCCTGTATTGCGTGCACAATACACAAATATTACACTGCCGATTTTCATGAATAATCGCCCAAATATTTGCGAAATATTGCGAATTCAAATATTGCCCCAGCCGCTCATCACTAGTAATGACCAAAAATGAACGGATTGTTCTCCATCATTGTCCTGCATATCTGAATCATCATTTTTGTCTTGTCCCTTCAACATTTAAAAGCATAATTATCCTTTCTAGTCACCTTCCTCTGCTCACAAAGAGATTTATGAAAATGTAAAAAAAAATATTTAATTTTAAAGAGCACTATAAGAAATTAATTATGTGCCGTGATTGGATGCTGTGAGACTGTTTTTCTGTTAGATAGTTTCATAAGTCTCCCCTAATATGTCCAAACCATGGTAGATTGTGGCAATTTGTTCTTAAACTTGAAGAACATACCAGAAATGCTCGCATGAATTACCACAAATGTTTCTTATTTCAAAGAGGCATAAGGGTTTTTTGTAATTGTAGGCATTTTCACTTGTTTATTGAGGTTCTCATTTCCTATACGTACCACCATGGACACTACGATCAGTGGCTGCTCATCAAGGGAAGGTGTATTTACTTTGTCACATTGTCAGGTTTATTAGGACCACTTGCAGGGGGTTTGCAGTTAGTGTTAAAGCTCTAATTGCTTTTACCTATTGACACTGTGTTGTTAATCAGTTAATTAGCTGTCCTTAGGATTTCCATAGGTCAACAGAAAGCACAAATTCTTATTTGCTTAAGCTAGGTTCACGTCTGCGGCAGGTGTTCAAACAGGAGCCTCCATTGCAGATTCCGGCAAAAAGAGGCGGAAATACCACTGCATGCAGAGGTTGGTATTCATTTCAGACACCCGATTAACCCCATTATAATGAAGGGATCTAACAGGTGCTTACAGTGTCCAGCATATGCTAAATCAGAACAGAATACAAGAATCCTACCCCGATGTGCAGCGTGCCTAGGATATACATCATATTTTCCAAGAAGACAGTTTTTGACTTGTTCTCTATTAAATGGGTTGTCCCACTAAAAATATTCTACAGTTTTCAAATCAGCACCTGGATCTACATAGTAACATAGTAACATAGTATATTAGGCCGAAAAAAGACATTTGTCCATCCAGTTCGACCTGTTTCCTGCAAGTTGATCCAGAGGAAGGCAAAAAACCCCTGTGAGATAGAGCCAATTTTCCCCACTTAAGGGACTTTCCCCACTTCCCGACTCCAATCAGGCAATCAGAATAACTCCCTGGATCAATGACCCCTCTCTATAACTATAACCTGTAATATTATTACACTCCAGAAATACATCCAGGCCCCTCTTGAATTCCTTTATTATACTCACCATCACCACCTCCTCAGGCAGAGAGTTCCATAGTCTCACTGCTCTTACCGTGAAGAATCCTCTTTTATGTTTGTGTACAAACCTTCTTTTCTCTAGACGCAGAGGATGTCCCCTCGTCACAGTCACAGTCCTGGGGATAAATAGATGATGGGAGAGAATACTTTTGTAATTGCATGTACTTAAATATTTTGTATAGCCACTGAGTTATTTAATAAAATGTAGTTGTAAAGCGCCACCTGCAGTTCTTTTTCTTATTTCCTTGTCCTGCTCACTGAGAAGGCCGCACATGCTCAGTTTCATCCTTCAACTGCCTCCTGAGTTGTGATAGGGAGAGCTGAGACACACCCCCTGAGTTGTGATAGGGAGCGCTGAGACACACCCCCTTAGCTGCAGCAGATAAGACACTCCCCTTGAGCTTGATACAAATCCAGCAGAGCAATGAATGGTGAGATCTCTGGATCCATGTGAGGTACAGGGCTGGTTCTAGCTTTGTTAGAAAGAGATTGTCATGTTCTATATGATGTCAGATTTTCACTTTTTACATTAGTCATGGGATAACCCCTTTGAGCACGCATTAACAGAAAAACAGAAGATACCAATTCTAGCATAGTGATAGTTGTAATGAAACTTTTACACTCTTAGGCTACATGCACACGACAGTTGTTTTTTGCTGTCCGCAAATCGCGGATCCGTCTTCCTTTATTTTTCACATCCACATCCTTTCCGTGTGTCCGCGAATTTTGTAGGTTGTCTTTCCGTGTGTCTTCCATTTTTTTTGTGGATCCGCAAAAAAAACCGGAAAGCTTGAACCAGTTTCTTAAAGTACCTGTACAAGTGCCCTGGTTTCCAAGCAACCATCCGCAAAAAGAAACGGATGCGGATGACAAACAGATGGCTTCCGTTGGTCATCCGCATTTTTTGCGGACCCATTGACTTCTATGGGTCCGCAAACCGTTTTTTGCGGACAAGAATAGGACATGCCATATTTTTTTTGCGGACGTGAAATGCGGACAGCGGACGCGGACAGGCAACGGAAGAGGCATCCGCCTTTTTTAGCGGATCCATAGAAATAAATGGGAAACCATAAGATCCTCAAAGAACGGAGGCCGCAAAAAACCACTGCATGTAGGCTTAGGGTCCATTCACACGTCTGCAATTCTGTTCCGCATTTTGCAGAACAGAATTGCGGACCCGTTAATTTCAATGGGGACAGACGAAAAGGCATTTTCTATATAGTGCCCGCAATGTGTGGTCCGCAAATTGTGGAACGCACATCGTCGATGTCCGTGTTTTGCGGATCCGTGGATCCGCAAAACACACACGGACGTGTGAATGGACCCTTAAAATGTCCCAAAATCTATTCAGAACTTCCATTCCAAAGCAAGGAGGCAAGAATAAAATGCAGCATGAAAGAGAGTTTCTTACATAAAAACCTTGTCTTCTCAGTGCCATGTTGCTATGGGTTACCATGAGATGGAATACCACTTAAGTTGAACTGTAATGGCACATCAGCAAAATATTTATATTATATTGCAAGTTATTATATAGTCCTAGACTTAGAGGGGTTGTCTCACCTCAAACATTGGTGGCATATCACTTAGATATACCACCAATGTCAGGTAGGTGCAGGTCTCACCTCTAGGACCCGCACCTATCTCTAGAACAAAGTGCCCAAAGTGAAGGAGAGTGCACTGCCCATTTCTATGGGAGCTTAGGAAGTACCATGAAAATGAATGCAGAACACACTGCAAGTGCGCCCACTGGTGCATTCCTTTCCATGAAACTGCCGGAAACAGCCAAGCTCAGCTATTTTCTGCACTCCCTTAGGAATGAACGGAGGGTGGCCACGCATGCAGCGCGCTCTTGTCCGCTTTGGGAACTCCATTCTAGAAATACCTATCTGACATGTGTGGTATGTCCTAGAGTAGGGATGCTGTTCCGAAACTATAACTCCCAGAATGCTTCATTCACTTCCATGGGAGTTAGAAAAGCAGTCAAGCATGTTTGCATGCTGGGAGTTGTAGTTTCACAGCAGCTGGAGTGCCGAAGGTTACTAATCCCTGTCCTAGCAATATTCTTGGATGTTGCTACAGCTCTTCTTGTCCATGCCATGAAATCAATATATCTACGTATAAGTATTCAGCCCCTTGGGGGGGTTTATATTTTTTTCGTGTAACGATGGCAGGTTTTTGTGAGCATTTTATACTGATGAACAAAGCAAGACTCTAATGTCAACAAAAAATTGACATCTACTACGTACTGAATATTGATCACTTTCTAAAGATTTGTCTTCACTTTCACATTTTCTGTTGATCAATGTAACAAAAAGCTAATAAGTCCACGCGAGTCGATTGATTACACAATAAATGTGAAAAAGGGGTGAAAAACGCGAAGTTTGGACAGTGGACCTTTTCATTTTAGATGTGTCTTTGTCAGCAGATAAATGTTAGTTGCAGACAGGACTCTAACATCACAGGATGGTTTCCATACATGAACAGACTGACAATAGATGCTAGGTCCAGCTCTTCCAGGTCAGGGCACTGAGGAGCATATTGGCGGATATACCATATCAGCATCCTGTAGCATGTGATGCCCAGGACTCCAGGCACCGCTTCAGAGAGCTATGCTGGACCATTTCCCGGCTACATATAAAGGGGAGGATGACCCCTGGAAAAGTATCAGCAGAAACGCACTTGAGTGATGACAGAACTGATTAGCTGGAGCCTCTGACAATTGGCAGTCGTGTTGTTGGAACTCAGAGGTGTCAGGTCTCTCAGTCACATTTCCTGCCACATTGAAAAAATAGCTCTTTTTTTAATTCTTTTATTGGAAGTGATAAAAATGAATTCTACTGGAAGAGGGGGATGAAATCCAGACGTACAAATGATGCTAAGTGATAATAGGTTCGATCTACAACATTTTCTTTTTAAAATTAACATACGAATTAGTTAAGATAGTTTGTGTCCCAATCCGGCTTAGGAACTATATCAGCTACAAATGAATCTCTAACCTTATATATTAAGCCACGTATAAAATGAATTACTGCCATGTGGACATGACGAATGGATACATGATGTAGTAACATAGACGCAGATCAAGTACAACCTATTATTCTGCATTGTGGATCCAGAGAAAGGCAACCCCCTAGGACAGGGAAGGGCAAACTGCGGCTTTCCAACTGTTGCAAAACTACAACTCCCAGCATGCGAAGACTGCTTACAGCTATCAGCCTACAGCAGGGCATGGTGGGATTTGCAGTTTTACGACAGTTGGGGAGCTGCAGTTTGCCCATCCCTGCCCTAGGAGGTAGTTGCTAATTACCTCATTTTAGGGATAAAAATTCCTTCCCAACTTCAACTGTCAGGATAAACGGATCAATTAGCATTCCCCAGCAATCTAGTAGTACATATGAGTTGTCATTTTTTTATATTTCAAGAAAGGAATCCAGACCCTTCTCTTCCAACAAAGTAACTAACCTTCCGGCATCGGAGAGTTTTATAGTCTTGTCTCCTTGTGTTTGTAGCTTTTTTCTACATAATTATATTGCATTATACTGTGCTTTATAATCGTGTGGCTAAAATGATGCATGGTGAACCATGGTATATATCCCATTTCTTCATGCTGACTCTGGAGAATGGGCTCATGCTTTAAAGCTACATTAGTGGTCTGTATGATGGCCTCTATTACTGGAAAAGCAGCAAGGACAGCAGTGATATTTTCCAGGTAGAAAATAGACTGTGTAGAATACGATAAACAATTGTCGGGAAGGAATACCATAGCATCACACTAATATCTCAGACAGGCAAAGAGACAGCTTTTCTGGGTCTTCTATATTGATGACCTCTCTCAGGATCAGTGGAGATCAGATCAGCTGTTTGAAGAGGCTGTGGCAATCCTGTGAGCACTGCACCCTCTTCACAGCTTAGAAAGCAGAGCGCCGTCCATTGTATAGGGGCTGTGCCTGGTGTTGCAGCTGAGCCCCTTCACTTGAATGGGACTGAGCGGCACACAGGCCATGTGACCAAGGAACATGACATCACTGGCCTAGGAAAAGGTGGCAGCACTCACCGGACCACCCCTGCCTCTTCAAACAGCTGATCGGCGTTGATGCCAGTTTCACCCCCATCAATCAGATATTGATAACCTATCCTGAGTATAGGTCATCAATATAGAAGACCCGGAAAAATGCTTCAAGCCTCATAGCGTACCCATACTTATTCCCTATGGTGTTGTTTGGGGACACTGCCACCAGCAAACAGGTCCTCCTATCTCAACTTCCTCAAGTCTTGAGATTACATCAGAGAAAATACATTTTCGGGTTTCAAATGATTTTAAACTTTAAGGAGGCTTACCCCACAATGCAACTACAGTATATTCCGTATCCACTAGATAGGCGATAAGTATCTGATAGATGAGGGTCCGACAGTTCATCTGGCTTCCATTATTAAAATGGTTAATAGATTTTTTTTTTTTTTTTACAATGTAGAAAGTTTGTGGAGAAAGTTTATAGCAGTAGCACATGGAGATGAATTGGACTGTGCCTAAGTATATAGCATTGTCAGCAGTTCTGGCCACATCGGGGTCACCTTAATGCATAGCAAATGTCAGACTGTCACACTCACAAGCAATCACTTTCACATTTTTTTCTGTCAACAGAGAATTAATTGCGGAATTTGACAGCATTTTTTTTTCCTTAAACCAGGGTCATGACCACATTTAGAAATCTTAGACAATGATTGATACTAAGCAGGAATGGTCCATTTACCAGTCAGGAGAAACAAGGAAATGTGTAGGAGACCAAGCAAGGACAGTGTCAGAAACCAGTAACAGTTTAGGATCATGACAAGCATGCCTTTAATGTAGGCATCTATTTTAACAAATCTTACTGTTTCTTTCCAAAGGATGTTATTCAATTGGTCAAAAAAATCAGGAATTTAGAAACTTTTTCTCGTTAGGTGGTCATATAAAAATAGGTCAACAACTTACTATGTGAAGCAAGGCAAGTGTGGGATTGCTGGAATTTTTGCTAAGCTCAAGATTATTCTTCAGGGTCACACCAAAAAATAAAAATGGTTGTGTAATTTCAAATGTACTGATTGTGAATGTTTCTTAGATAACAGACAAGTATTTGTACCTATTTAAGACTTAGATGGATTTTCCAGGCTCCAGATATTGATGGCCTATTCTTAGGATAGCTCATCAATATCATATTGATGGGGTCCGACACCCCCACCGTTCAGCTGTTTGCAGCAGCTAGCAGAACGGTCTGCAGACTTTGTTCTCAATGTAGTGGCCATGCTGGATTACTGCATCTCATCTCCCGATCCGCTCAGCACAGCCACTGCACTTAGAATGGAGCTGTCTTCTTCTGCTCCGGCAGATGCCACAAGCAACTCATCGGTATAAGTGCCAAATATCCAACCATTTTATATTAATGACCTATCTTAATAATATGTGATCAATATCTAATGCCAGGGAAACCCTTTTAAGGTGCCCACACATATTAAATGGAAGTTGTCCAAACTCACTCTTTTCAGCATGATCAGCTATCTAATGCATGGTAATGTCCTGACTCTGAGGAGAAAAGAGAATAAGACATGTTGAAATCCAGCACGCTCAATCCATTGTTCCCAGAGCTGACGTTTCTTTCTACTAGAAAACAGGGTGTAAAGAGACATCATACCAAGCTTTAACAGCATTGCTAAGGAGAATCTGTCTTTACTCTTCAGTCTGCAGAAGACGCCTGTGTGAAGCGTACAGAGTCGTGTTGAGCGAGCATGCTCGGCCGAACACCGTCGCTTTGCTCGTCACATGGCGGTATTCAGCCGAATACCACATGTGCTCCAGCGCAATGCTCCAGTCTCCTCCCTGAACGTTTCTTGGCTGCGTAGCAGCCAATAAACGTGCAGGTAAGTATTGCCCTCACTGTAATGCCATAGCCATGTTGGTTACTGGCATTACAGTGATTGGCTGGCCGGAACGTGTCATCGGGTGCTATATAGCATCCGATGGCTCGTGTTCGGCTCAGTCTTAGTCAGGGAGAGCTTAGTCATGGACAGACAGTGTAGGGAGTGATATTGGACTATTTTTATTAGAAAAACTTTTCAAAGTCCTTTTAAGGTCTATTGTGTGAGTGGCAGCAGAAATATATTTTTTTAGCACATCCTGCGCTAAATAGCGTCTAATAGGCTGCTGCAGACAGTTAAATTATCTGCGCCACATCTCCTGTGTAAAGTGTGCGCATCCCAAAAAATATCTGTGACATCCAGTGTATTTTTTCCATAGACGATGTCCACTACGGACAGTGACATTACCAGTGCAACATCTCCAGTGTAACGTGTGCGTTTAAAAAATGAATCTGTGACATACAGTGTACTTTGTCAATAGACGGTGTCTGCTTCTGACAGTGACATTACCAGTGCCACATCTGCAGTGTAAAGTGTGCGCATAAAATTTTTATCTGCGACATACAGTGTATTTTTTCCGTAGACGCTGCGGACAGTGACATTACCGGTGGTACCTCTCCTGTATAAGGTTTCCTTATCCCAAATACCTGTGACATTCACTGTAATTTTTTATTAGCAGTTGGTGACAGTATTGACATTATCTGTGGGATATCTCCTATGTGCCGTTTCCACATCCCAAATACCTTTTAAAAAATGTTTGTGCATACACTTCCAAATCCTACGCTACTGTACGTGTGACATACTTTCAAGCATATATACCATTTCAAATGAACAAGGCGAGTAGTAAGGGATGGGGAAGTGGCCGTGATGCTGATGGTGCACGCAGAGGTCATGGCCCTGGGCACGTTGAAACTGTGCCTGCTGCCAGAGCACAAGAAAAACAATCATCCACGTTACCTAGCTTCATGTCCCAGTTTGCAGGGAGGCGCAGGACACCACTCTTGAAGTCAGACCACTGCGACCAGGTAGTCGGTTGGATTGCAGCAGATAATGCTTCCAGTCGGTTAAGCACCACCCTGTGTTCCACCAAGTCCAGTCTCAGTAGCCAAGGCGCTCGCATATAATGTTTTACAGGGTCAGCTCACCTGCAGGCCCTCGCATATAATGTTTTACAGGGTCAGCTCACCTGCAGGCCCTTGCATATAATTTTCTTTGAGAGTCAGCTCACCTGCAGGCCCTCGCATATAATTTTTTTGAGAGTCAGCTGACCATCAGGCCCTCACCTACAATCTTTTACAGGGTCAGCTCACCTGCAGGCCCTTGCAAATCATGTTTTACATGGTCAGCTCACCTGTAGGCCCTCACATATAATTTTTTAAAGGGTCAGCTCCCAGCAGCCCCTCACCTACAATATTTTACAGGGTCAGCTCACCTGTAGGCCCACGAATTTAATGTTATACAGGGTCAGCTCATCTGCAGGCCCTCACTTACAACCTTTTACAGGGTCAGATCACCAGCAGGCCCTCACCTACAATCTTTTACAGGGTCATTTCACCTGCAGGCTCTCGCATATAATGTTTTACAGGGTCGGCTCACCTGCAGGCCCTCACCTACAACCTTTTAGAGGGTCAGCTCACTAGCCGGCCCTCACCTACAATCTTTTACAGGGTCAGCTCACCAGCAGACCCTCACCCCTAATGTTTTAGAGGGTCAGCTCAGCAGCAGGCCCTCGCCCCTAATGTTTTCGATGGTCAGATCAGCAGGCCCTTGCTCCAAATGTTTTTAAGAGTCACCAGCAGGCCATCAATCATAATTTTTCAAGGGTGTGTTTGATGCCCTCCTTTATGTGTAACATAAGGTGTATTGGAGTGCCGGTTCCTTGTAATGTTTGGCAGCCCTTTCACTTAGTGCATAGGCTTTATGAGTGTAAGAGTCCCACTACATGAACAATTGTACCACAATGTGAATGAGGCCCTCCATTATGTGATATACAGGTTGTATCAGAGTGCCTCTTGCTTGTAATAGTGGCAGCACTTGCACCACTTTATATACAAGTAAATATACAATTTTTCCTCTAAAATCTATTTTATCTTTGGTTTTGGGCTTATTATTGTCAGTCTGTAAAACTGGCGTACTACTCGGACAACATCGTTTCCAGCAGCGACCTGGGAGTCCAAGATGCATCCAGACATCCTCCCCATGCTGTTCCCGAACCATTTCGGTGGTGTTTCCATCAATTTCTGACCTTTTCCTATGAACCAGGCACCCTCCCCTCTTCAGAGCAGGGGGTGCCTGGTTTAATGCTCGGGTTCTCCCATTGACTTCCATTATACTCGGGTGCTCTGTAGAGCACCAGAGCATCCCGATGTGTTCTTGCCCGATCACCCGAGCACTTGGGTGCTCAATCAACACTAGTACAGAGACTTCCAGCCGCCTCTTGTCACTAACCCAGTCCTTGACTATGGACATGTGGCCTAACAGGGGTCTTCAGCGCTGAGTAGTACTGAAGACAGACTCTCAGGAGAAATAGAAAATGTAGCAAAACAACTTAGAAATGGTCAAGTAATGCTATTCCCACTTTCAGGCTGTTTTATTATTCTCAGTTTAAAAAAAATACATTTAGGTGGGGAACTTCTCTGACTTTCTTCACATAAGTCTACAGTCACCTTTCTATTCTCCTTAATGCGGCCGGTGTGAGTGTGGCTGTAATCCAAAATATGTCCCTGTTGTGTGATATGAAAAAGGAGATATAAATGATTATACTATGGTCACTGACAAAGACAGATGCAGCAATGTCAGCTCTCCTCAGGTGCTAGTGACAATGTAGGTGATATACTGAAGACCCATGGAACATTACACATCATTACATACAATTTAATAAAAAGTACATGGAAATCAGTGGTTTAGATACACATCTGTAATTGTTCCACATTTACTCCCTTACATGAGCAATGCACAGGGAAACGATCAGAAAATAACAATTTGTTCCTGACCATAGTCCACTCCTTCAGCTGCATTTACATGCAGCAATCATCCCCTCTGTATTGGGATGAATGATTATTATTACGATTGTTCATCCTTACAATTATTGGTTACGGACAGCATTGGGCAATGTGCTGCCGACAAACAATAAATCTGAGCGAGGACAACATCTGCATGGAGTTTGTATGTTCTTCCCGTGTTTGTGTCGGTTTCCTCCTGGTACTCAGGTTTTTTCCCACACTCCAAAGACATACTAATAGGGAACTTAGATTGTGACCCCTATTGGGGACAGTGGGTGCTAATGTCTGTAAAGCGCTGTGGAATATAGCAGCACTGTATAAATGCGTAATATAAATAAATTTAGGTGACCTGTGAAAGATGTGATCACCCGATGAACCATCTTATCTTTAATATACAGCTAAAATGTTAAAAAAGTGATTTTTATTCTGTACAGGGAGGGTTGCGTTATCCCATTGTTGCCATTTCTGGTGAATTAAGCATACGTCATTGCAGAAGATTTCAACTAATGACACCCAAACAGGTTTTCCATTAGTCTGGCAACTGCATTGTTGGCAATGGCGGATTATAATAGGGGTGTTTTAGTTGGCTGCCAGAGGCTCCTGGGGGGCCCATTCCTCCCCCAAAAGACCCATCAATATTCCTGGGCAAACATCCAGGGTGGCAGGGTACAGGAGACGTTCAGTCTCATAGGCCGCAGGCCACTAGATGGTGCAGACGTTCACAATGTGATGACATCACCCAATCTTACCCAGTGTCACATAGTAGTTACTCCCCCTTCTGCTCCCACCCAGTAATTATACCCCTACACAGTGGGTATGCCCCATTAGTGCTCCTTTACAGTAGTTACTAGTTACTCCCCTTTCACAGTAGTAATGACCCACTAGTGCCTCTTCACATTAGTTGGGCCGTAGGGTCAAAGAACCCGGGTAGGATACGTAGCAAATCTGCGCCTGCATCACATCATACTCCAGTTACATCTAGAAACATATACATTTTATAAGACTGATATCAGCCACTCCTCTTATAACGCTCCAGTACTGATATAAGCTCCAGAGACATATACATCATATGCGAGGGTACTGGATGGCAGAGCTCTGTGGAGGATGAGTGGCTGGGAAAATTGGAAATGCCACTGATGAAAGGGAAGGGTTCACTGGGAGACATAACTTCTTAGGAGCTCTGTGTAAGGTAAAGTTAAGGTAGTAGATGGGCAGGGGTCTGTGAGAGTGCAAGGGCAACAGTGGGCCACAAGATGTGCAGGGGCAGCATCTTCAGAACTTCCCTCCTACAGAATGCATGGACCAGGGAAGGGACGGATCTTCATACCTCCAACACCAAACTTTAGGCACAGTAAGGTCAGAAGGTGCAGGGTCTCTGGGGACAGTTTTCATTATCTCCTGCTGCTGCCACAGCTGGTCCTAGAGGAGCTTCCGCCTACAGTGGCACACTGTAGAGAGCAGAGGGTGGCTGTCTGCTCATTTGATAGAAAGATAAGACTGGCTGCTACATTCAGGATGAATTAAAGAAGGTAGCGTTCACTGAGGGGGGAATCAGTAGTGCCTTGCAGTGGTTCAGACAAGAATGATTTAACAATTAGAGCTTTGCCTGTCTTTATAGTGAGAAATGATTAATTCTAGATATGTCTTTGAGGCAGGGGTGTAGCTATAGGGGGTGCAGAGGTAGCAGTCGCTACCGGGCCCAGGAGCCTGAAGGGGCCCAAAGACACTTGTGCCGCATAAGAAGACACACAAAGCACTGAGGGAAGGGGGGCCCAAGCTGAACTCTCGCACCAGGGCCCATAAGCCTTTAGCTACGCCCCTGCTTTGAGGTACAGATGGCAAGAGCGTGCAGGGGACTGAATATGAGGGGGTGAAGGAAAGGTCTGAGTCGAACATAACCTCAAAACCGCTGGTATGCTGCCTAGGAGTTATGGTCATGCCACCCACTAAGATAGAAGTATCTATTTATCCCCAGGACTGTGACTGTGACGAGGGGACATCCTCTGCGTCTGGAGGAAAGAAGGTTTGTACACAAACATAGAAAGGGATTCTTCACTGTAAGAGCAGTGAGACTATGGAACTCTCTGCCTGAGGAGGTGGTGATGGTGAGTACAATAAAGGAATTCAAGAGGGGCCTGGATTTATTTCTGGGGTGTAATAATATTACAGGCTATAGCTACTAGAGAGGGGTCGTTGATCCAGGGAGTTATTCTGATTGCCTGATTGGAGTCGGGAAGGAATTTTTACCCCTTAAGTGGGGAAAATTGGCTTCTGCCTCACAGGGGTTTTTTGCCTTCCTCAACTTGTAGGAAACAGGCCGAACTGGATGGACAGATGTCTTTTTTCGGTCTTATATACTATGTTACTATGTTACTATCACATTTAGGTAAGTTAGTTATTGGAGGCAAAACCATAAATTCTGTTTTCGAAATATTTTGTTTCAGAAATAAAGAGGACATGATATTATACACAGCGGACAGATAATCGCTGGTATTCTGTAGTAGTGCAGAGGTGGTGACTGGGGGTGAGGTATATAACTGGGTAACATCGGCGTAGAGATGCCAACTCCTCCACCAGGGCTGGTGGTATGTGAAAAGTGTAGATCTCCATGAGATAAGGTGGCCAAGAAGGTGGTATAATGCTGATTAATCCATGTTTCTGTAAGGACCAGAAAGTTGAGAGTATTGGAGATGAATAGGTCATGAACAAAGGGCAATTTAATGCAGACAGACCGAGCATTCCAGAGCGTACAGTTATAGGGGACAGGAGAAGACATGCAGCGAATGTTTCTAAACTTTGAAGAAATCCTTACAATTGAAGGTGAAAGGTTGAAATAAGCAGAAGTAGATGGTGTAGATGATGTATAGTGCCGATTCATTCATGAACCATTTCAATAGTGTTGAGGAAAACAATAGATTTTACATTTTCACAATAGGATCTGATTATACTTTCTCTACAATTTTTAGGGTGTGCAGTATAAAAATAATGATAGGTTTTAGCATCATGGAGTATGAATCATTTTGGCTCAGACAGTAGCACTTCATACACAAATGGTGTTGAGAGCCCAGACATCTCTGCCACATGCAGAGTTAATATGTGTTCTGCGGAATCCATTCAACCAAGTCCATATTCTGTCTCTCAGTAGGTAGTAATAAGCCTGCAGAATCAATGTGAAATATGATCTGCGGGCAGTCATTGTGGAGTTATAATTACACAGCTTTAAGTTTAGCTTGATGTTCTGAAGCCAATTGACCACAGCCATAAAATAATTCTGTTTGTTATCATGCAGATTTCACATTGTGAGTATAAGAAATCTCGGGCTCCATAATACAAATTGCTAAAATTCTGATAATATGGTATTGTATTTGTCAATCAACTCCTATATAAGGGAATTATATGTACAATTAACTGCTTACATACCAAACACAAGCAATTTAGATAATAAGGGAGCGTGCTAGTGAGGAAAGCAAGGTTTCCAGGACTGTTCTCCCTGGCACCTATGCTCTGTCAGTGCGGAGGGGTAAGGGGCTTGTGATGACACTGTACACTACAAAAGACTCCTCCTCCATTCATTCTTCTCACTATATCCATCTGGGTAAGAAGTATACATTAGAGTTAAGATGGCTGTACACATTAGACTAGTGTTGGCCGAACTTGCCAATTCCAGCATGACCAGGGTTGCCAATGCAAATATTTCTTTTTTTCTGGACAACTTATCCCAAAATCACGGATAGCGAGTATTTTTTACGGACATATTGGAAAACCATATTGAATCATTAAGATTATAATTAGAGATGAGCGAACATTTAAAAAAGTCTGTTGGGAGTTGGGTGGTAGTTAGTACATCTCGTTATGGATCTCACAATAGCGCATATGGAATCCATAGGCGGCTGCCACCAACTCGAACTGTAGAACAGCTGAAGGATCTGGCGTGACGTCACTGTCATGTGATCAGTGCAGGCGTGGCTCAGCACGGATTTGATCCGTGCTGAGCCACGCCTGCACTGATCACATGACAGTGACGCACGCCAGGTCCTTCAGTTGTTCTACAGTTCGGGTTGGTGGCAGCCGCCCCTTATGGATTCCATATGCGCTATTGTGGAATCCATAACGGGATGCGCAATTAACCACCACCCGAACCCCGAACAACGGACTTTTTTTAAATGTTCGCTCATCTCTAATTATAATGAATACATGTATAAAAGCGCAATATACTGATAAGAACTCATTACCAGCATTCACTGGTAAAAATCATGGACAATTCGATTTTTTTTCACGGACACAGAAATTTGTCCAGAAATTTTAGGATGGTTGGGAACCCTGAGTGTGACCAGCAGAACAACGAATGTGTATGGGGATGTGAGAGAAGAAAATGAGTTGTTGGATTTCAACATGCCCAGTTCTTTTGTTTTCAGGGGAGATATGCTGTCGCTATGGGTGTTTGGCAGGAGGTTACTTCCCTCTCCCCATTCAGAGCACATTCATGCCCAATCGAGGACACCAGTATAATGGGTGGTTAAAGGGAGATGGCTGTCAGCCTAGCCAGGGCGGCCAACAAATATCTATGCCGTTTCCTTGTTAATTAAACAAGTTTCGCCATATGTGAAGAATAGCACCTTACTCAACTGTATGCCCTAAAGTAGGATCTGTGCTGCCCCAGGTGAAATACAGCTTAGTGAGGATACAAACTTCTCTATCTACTGATATGTACAGGGGAGGATCGGCCATAGACCTTACAGGGAAATTTCCCGGTGGGCCAATGCCCAGGTGGCCGCCTGAGCCCTCCTCAGAGCCAGCCAGTGGAAGTTTTTGGGGATGTATCTTGTGCTGCTGGCGGCAGTATTTTGTGATGGATTCTGGTATTTGACTCTGTTGTTGTGGTATAATGTGCAACACTATGGTATTGCTGGCCCTACATTCCATCCAGTGGCGTACCTATGGTGTTTGGCACCCGGGGCGGGTCCTTTCTCTGGCACGCCCCCAATACTTTAAAAAAATTGTACCCCCTCACAGTAGTATTGCCCTCATTGTACAACCTTTACAGTAGTTTTGTACAGATGTTTGCCCCCTCACATTAGTTATGTCCACATTGTGCCCTCTCAGTAGTTATTCCCTCTCTGTGCCCCTTTCACAGTTGTAATGCCCTCTTTGTGCCCCCTTTAGAGTAATAATCCCCATTGTGCCCCTTTCAAAGTAATAATCCCCATTGTGCCCCCTTCACAGTAATAATCCTCATTGTGCCCTCTTCATAGTAATAATCCTCATTGTGTCCACTTCATAGTAATAATCCCCATTAGCCCCCTTTATAGTAATAGTGCCCACTGTGCCTCTTCACAGTAATAATGCCCACCGTGCCCCCTTCATAGTAATAATGCCCATTGTGCCCCCTTCACAGTAATAATGCCCATTGTGCCCCTTTAATAGTAGTAATGTCCACTGTGCTAGAGTAGTAATGCCCTCTGTTCCCCCTCCATAGTAGAAATCCCCATTGTTCCCCCTTCACGGTAATAATGCCCACTGTGCCCCGTTAATTGTAGTAATGCCCTCTGGCTCTGTACCCCCTCCATAGTAGTAATGCCCTCTGTGCCCCCTCCATAGTAATAAAGTCCTCTGTGCCCCCTCCATAACAATAAGCTCCTCTGTGCCCCCTCCATAGTAATAAAGTCCTGTGTGCCCCCTCCATAGCAATAGCGCCATCTTGTAACTACTCACCTTGTCCCGTTCCTGAAGCTCACAGTCCTCTCTTCCCTGCAGGCACAGATCGTTCTGCAGCACTGTGTGGACAGAGCTAATGCAGATTGCTGGGCTACAGGCTTCACCCACACAGGCCGGCAGCGAGATCCTGCTTCACCATTCTGTGCGCCGCCGGCCTGAAGGAGGGGAGGAGCTCAGGCAGCTGAGCGGTGAGTAACAGGACCCACCTCCCTGCGCCCCAGCAATGAGCACTTCCATCTGTATTTATGGAAGTGCTCATTGCTTCTGGCTCCACCCTGAGAGCCGGCACCTGGGGAAGACCGCCCCCCCCATGCCTGCCCCTTAGTACGCCACCACTTCCATCAATTTGGACCCGACTACAAAACGGGGCCACTGTTAGTATTTTTTCCAGGGCCACTTTAAGTTCCCAGTCCGCCCCTGGATATGTACAAAAATCAAAGCCAGTGCCAAAATAAAATGCAATTGTCATTCGTATTCCACCTTAGAGAAGGTACTTACACCACCCACGAAACAGACACCCTCTTTTATACTGGACACTGGTCATTTTTTAGAGTCAATCAAAAACCTAGAGGTATAAAAAATTTCGGGTGAGAGGGTAACCAGAGTCCCTTTTACAAAAACAATATGAGAAATTGACAAACAAGGCTCCTGAAGTGACACAATCCAGAAAACCCTTTGTGGTAAAATACCATCCGTGGAAATTCAGGAACATCATTAATAAATACTGGGAAATTATGAGGCAGGCATATCCTACAACAGCAGAGTTCAAAAATTTACCGATGATATGTTACAAAAGGTCTAAAAACATCAGGGACTCCATAATCAAGGCAGATATAGGCAGTGAAAGGATTCCATCGCGACAATTGACGTTATCCACACCTAAAAGGGGAACATTCCCCTGTTTGCAGTGCATCCATTGTTCCTGCGTCATCAGAGGTGAATATTTTACTCATCCGTACACTGGAGAGAAGTTTCCAGTCAAAGGCTATTTTATATGTGATCGCAGTTTTGTTGTGTATATTTTAAGGTGTCCTTGTGGACTGTTATATGTTGGGGAGACATCGAACAGAATGAAAGACAGATACACTAAACATAAAGCAACAATCCGGAAAAAAAGCTCGCTATTACCGGTACCCTTTCATTTTGATCGATGTCACCACAATATTTCTCAATTGAGATTTCAGATTATAGAGCAAGTACTGCCACCTCGGAAAGGAGGTGACAGGATTCAGATCTTTTGGATCCATAGGTTACAAACCCTGGAGCCAAAGGGCATGAGTTGTGAATATGAACTTAATTCATTTTTATGAAAGGAATAGATATAGAAAGTGGTTTGTCATTACCAGCGTTATAATTTATTAATTTTTCTTTTTCAGAAAACATGATGAAAGATACGACTATCTTCTCAGGTCTCCATTATTTTTATATTATCATAAACTAATATTTGAATGCATTATAACTAAATTAGGAGACACGAGAGATTAACTAATACTAACAAGTTTTGATATTATGTCTGTATATGATTCTTTTTGTCTATGTATGCTCTTTTACTACCAAGGTTTTTTCTACGTGCATTCCTGTGAATAGTAACTCTGCCCGCTTAGCTTACATGGTTTTGTTGATATGCGGTGACGATGCAGTTAGCTGGTAATTTAAATGTATTTGTTTCTTTGTATTCACAAGTTTGACAAAGACTCACTGTTGAGTCGAAACGTGTCACTTTATTTGTCCTCTCTGTGGCAATAAAAGAAAAATAGCATTGACTATAGCGAGTGCCGGCCTTTTTTGCATTTGGATGGATGGGACGCCGACCCTAGACACGAGCACCGCGGATTGCAACACACGGAGTGCCGGCTGATTCTTTTCGCATTCCAGTAAGGCTACTTTCACACTTGCGGCAGGACGGATCCGGCAGGCTGTTCAGCCTGCCGGATCTGTCCTGCCGCAAGTGGCCGTGCACTGCCGTGCTGCCGCTCCGTCCCCATTGACTATAATGGGGGTGGAGGGCGGAGCTACGGCGCAGCACACTGAAAAGTCAGACATGCAGGACTTTTAGTCCGGAGATCTCTGGCCGTGCACTGCACTTGGGGCAGGACGGATCCGGCAGGCTGAAGTAGCCTAAGTGACACACAAGGTACACAACGAATATAGCTCTAGAACAATGATAATAGCAATCCCTGATGTGTTATGACTAATAGTACCAGGAAGGTTTTTATTTAATTAAAGAGGGCTGTCTTCTCTTCTGAGATGCCTGTTTTATCAAAGGGGTTGTCTCACTTCAGAAAATGGCATTTTTCATGTAGAGAAAGTTAATACAAGGCAGTTACTAATGTATTGTGATTCTCCATATTGCCTCCTTTGGCTTCATTCATTTTTCCATCACATTACATACTGCTCGTTTCCATGGTTATGATGACCACCCTGTAATTCAGCATCGGTGGTCGTGCTTGTACATTATAGGAAAACCTCCAGCCTATGTGTACTCCTTCAGTCTCGGCCACCAGAGAGGCCAGTGCCTTTTCCTATAGTGTGCAAGCACGGCCACCGCTGCTGGATTGTATAGTGGTTGCAACCATGGAAACAAGCAGTGTATAATGTGATGGAAAAATGAATCCAGCCAGCAAAGAAGTAATAAAAAACCTACACTGCACAGTATACCCCTCATCCCACAGAACTAGTGCTAAAGACATATTTAGATGGACTTTACATTTAGCACTACAGGTATACAGAACCATATACCTATTACATCCAGTGATGTCTCCTCTGATGTAGATAATCACAATGACGACATATTTCAGCTGACATCTTGCAGTATTGGCCTAGTGGCAGGAAGCCTATGAGGGTTAATGGCAGGGATGGGAGGCATCGACAAATGCAGGGCCCAGGAACATTGTTGGGTGTTTTGGGCAGCCATAGGCCCACCAGGAGCCTGGGGCCCCAAATGCTGTGTTACAATCTGCCAATGACTGCTTTGTATAAACATGAGCCAACAGCAGACTGCTTTGTTAATACTGTGAGAAGTTAAATTGTGATGAACAGGATTTTGAAAAATTCTAAAACTGTCCTGTTTTCAGGGTGTGCTGTGTGTTCTTTTTAAATCCCAGCATACCCAGTGCCTGTTCGTTCTGCAGTCTTCCTCCATTGACTAACAGTGCTGTGAAAAAAAGTATTTGGCCCTTACTAATTTCTTCTATTCTTTGTATTTGTCAAACTTGGATGTTTCAGATCAAGACCTTTCATGCTTGAAAACCATTCAACATAGCCAAATAAAAAAAAACAAAAAACAGTGATATAGGTTTTAAGAAATATTTATCTTCAATAAATGGAATAAAAAGTTTTCATTACTTGTGTTGTCTTTATTTTATACTAAAATAAGTTGGATGAGCTAAAACATTGAAATGTAATAAATTAGCAAAAATAAAAATCATTTTTACTACACTGTAAATGCGGTAGCTCATAGTTGACTATTTTGTCAACTGCTTCTTTAAGAAACACTGATGACATGGTATTTGAGCATTCTTCTCCGGGGGTAGTACTAGTGGCTTCCTGCTGCCTCCATCACTACTGTGACAAAATACCATACAGCAAAGACAAAATAATGATGACATGTAACCAACTAAGGCTACTTTCACACTTGCATTGTTAATTCCGGTATTGAGATCCGGCAGAGGATCTCAATACCGGAATTAAACAGATCCGTTGTGATTTTGCACATCAGGATGCATCCGTTATGTTAAGATGTGGTTGAGTTAAATCAAAATAGAAAAATATACACTCCTAAAAAAACAGATTCGTCACCATTGACTTACTTTGCTTTCACTGCTTGATCCGTTTTTTTTTAGCGGTTTTGTATCTAGTCACAAGACGGAATGCTGCCGGAACGGAAGACATCATGTATGTATGTTCTATAATTTAATTCACAATTGTTAATGTGACTGGCGCTTCTACAAAGCATTGATTTCAGAATAGCTTTGGCTATGTCAAGTACATGAGGTAAGGACAAGTCATGGATTTATAGTCCACAATGATCTTTATTCATATGAACGGCGTCTTTATCAAGGGCCAGTTTCAAGTTTTGTACATTACCTTGCATTCAAAGCTATACAATGAATATATTTTCCCTTCATCTTGAGCTTTGCCTTTATACTGCACGCATTGTACATGAAAACCAGTCTTGTACTCAGAGGATATGACAGTAATTATCTCTTATGTGAAGGACATAAAGACGGGGCTGTTGGACTGCGTGAAGAATCCTTACAGATGTACTTACATGGGAGGCTAGTCTGATAAAGACTCTATTCACATGGTTATCATCACTTGTCTTATTAATAGCTGTCCGTAGCATATTGCCACACTGTAACATAATTAATGCTATGTATTTCAATGTGATGACAATCTCTGTACAGTACACATAAATAAAATGATCATATAATTTTCAATGTACATATACATGGATGTAGCAGTGCTGAAATTGTTATAACAATGTTCCTTGTGATCCAATCCCACAGAAAAGCTACTGTAGCACAAATCCCTGAAACAGTTAATGCTAGCTGTGATAGCTATAAGAACACAGTGCATCTCAATAGCAGTGGTGCAGGTAGAAGAACAGCTGATCAGCGGGAGTGCTGAGCAGGGCCGCCATCAAGGCAGTACTAGTGGTAATGCCCTCAGAGGCCTGGGACAATCATTTTAGAAAGGGGTCTGCAGTCATTTTATGCTCACAGATGCATTCAGTCACTAGTATCCCAAGTTTATTTTGTGGGGGCCGCCTGCATTTCCCCATCCCCGCCAATCAAAGTTAAAGATTGCTGCTGGCTTCCCCCCACTTGTATTCCTGTGTAGCCCCATGAAGAGCGGAGAAGATGAGGAAAATGATGGGGAGGCAAGGTTCTTTCAGACCGTAGAGGCAGGAGTGAGAGCCCTGTATTTGGATGGCTTGGACCAGATTTTAAATAGAGAAAGCAAGTATCCCTAGGTGGCGGCAGCTTTGGCCGCCAGTGACAAGGTACTGTAAGTAATCATCATGTCGGTGTCCTGCATGCACTACTTTTGTTTCCGCTCCAAAATCATCTTCTCAGCGGACACCTAACGGACCCCATTATAGTCTATAGGATCTTTAGGCTCTGTTCGGCTCAGTTAGGGCTCAGTTATGTGCCGAATCCGTTCTTTCCGTTCCCCGGAGCAGGAGAACGGAAAGGCTGAACGGTGATGTGAATGAAGGCTTAGTCTGGGTTCACAAAAGTGTTATCACATTCCATTATAGGAGTAGAACATCAAAAATAACAGAAGTGTCGGATTCAGCCAAAACTAAAACAAATGGAGTTGAACAGAACCCACTGACTACAGTCAGGTCCATTCAGTTTCCATTTGGGATGCTGCTTTTTTACCGGATAAAAAGAGTCCTGCAAGGAGGACTTTAACAGAATCTGTGACAGTGTCCTCCAACGCAGATGCGAATGGTTAGTATCAGATCAAAGTATAGCATGAGATTCAAGTTTAACACACAAGCAGAACCAATATCACTACATAATTACTACACTGGAACTAAGCATAGTACACAAATACAGCACCAAAACCAAGCTTATAAGGCAATACAGCACCAGAACCGAGCTGATAAGTCAAGTGCAGCATCGGAAGCTCATTACATAAATACAGCACCAGAACCAAGTGTATTACATATATTTGTCACCAGTTTAAAAAGTTCAGTACAGATACCACTTGCACACTTGATAGGTCAAGCTGTACTGATAGGGCTTGTGCCAAGAGTTGGGTGGGTGTCATCATGTCACTCTACCATGGTCAGGGTATTCAGATAAAGTGCTAAGGCTGCAGAAGGAAAGCCTAGCTACAAGTCGCTCGTCAGCTTATATTCATTTTAATTACACAACTTTAATTCTTGCTTCTTATAACCACAAATCTAGCCTCTAATATAGCAGTTCAATGTAGTAATTTGTGTTCAGTAACCATTGCTGAGATTTCTTCTTTATGTGGGACTGTTTCTGCTTAGCAAACAGCTTGTTAGCAAGTATGGAATTATCACAGTTAACCCTAGGTTTCATTGACGATAGCAAATGCCTCTAAAACTGGAGAAACAATCTAAAGATTGAATGGGGTGAGCTGCAATACCAGACACAGGCTTTAGACGAGGGGTACACAACCTGCGGTCCTCTATAACATTCTGTGTAGCCCCCAACCATCTGGTAACAGACATGTATGACTATGTCTTGTGGCTGCTCACATGTATCTTACATGTATTCTCCCATTAGATGGGAGTCCTGGAGTTGTAACTAGACATCTATGGTATATACTGTATGTTCTATATGCCATAAATACATGGGATCACAGATGGCAAACACAAACATAAATGAAATTAACACACTATCACAAGACTGAATTCCTTAAGGTTGCGGTATTTATAATAAATCAACATTTAATAAATATAATAAATAATTAAACACTTTACTAGACTAAAACCACAGGCTCAGTTTCACCTAAGTCAAGCCAACTAATACCATACAATGAATAATATTAACAGACCTGGGCCCACCTAAAGTGGGCAACCATCCCAATAGTAATACCGCGAGAATAAGAGAGGGAGGGGCTGCTCGGGATCTTCTCTTCAACTGGACCCAGGCTGTGCTAAAGCAAAGATCTAAATAGAGGACTCCTCCTCTCAAAATGCTATCGACCAATCATGGGGTGTTGCTGCTCGCCAGTCCAGAACTGGAGAAACTGGTCCAGAGCTCTTCACTGACCTCAGAATAAACTTACAGATAAAACCATTAAACCACAAGAAAAGGGAGGGATAAACCAACACGGGCATCATGAACCCATGCAGTCATCACTTCTGACCCACAGTATTTGATTTGGTAATATCCGTTTAAGTTTTATTTTGGCCCTTGGAGTCGGTTTAGTCTGACAATGTACCCCCCAACCAGAAAAGGTTGTGTACCCCTGCTTTAGACCATGCTAAACAGCTGACAACACCAGGTACAGATTAGGGAGAGCAGTACAAACATACCTTTTGTGGAGCTGTTATTATGAATAGTGTGAAATTGTACTTTTATTCTGCAAATGTCTGTGAGGAAGAGAACTGCTCTCTTCACTGAGCTGCCATTCAATAATGCTGACCAGGGAGTTAGACAGCTTGTCTCTGGGGAGATAAAGCTACTGGTCAAGACCACCATTTGTGGGCCAGAGAACCTACTTTGCCACGCTTCTTGAAGCAGATGTTCGGATGTGTAGAGAGGAATTTAGATATTCCATCAGGGGTCAGATACCGTTCTCTAAGAATCTGACCTTTCTTAAATGTTTTAGAGAGATACAGTGCTTGTCCTATCAAAGATCTGTGTCCAAGTACAGTCGTCTATAGAACACTCCCTAGGTTGTTCTTCCAGTGCCTCTTAAATGTAGATGGACCTAAGGAAAACTGTGTAATTCATTTGATATGAGGTCCTTGTCTCGAAGACAATTATGTCATTACTTCAGAGGAAATCATTATAAGATCTTTTGTGCTGTACTTTGGGGAAGACAAACAGTGATACATTTGCCTATATCAGTAATGTTCCCTTAATGGAATCAGGAGGTCCTGACATACAGCTTCAAAGGAAATTGGTTTCTTATTTGTACAATTTAGAGATAAACATTTTTTTCATATTATATTCCGTATAAATCCAGCAGGAAAAAAAATAATTATGCCTCAGACTTTGAAACTGGAACACCATACTTTGGATAGTGATGCTGTAAGTGGTAGTGAACATCTTTCACCATATGCTGATTAGGTAATAGAATAGCTTACATTTTTGCATGGGCATTGCACATGGCCATTGACCTCATTAGGAATGTTTTCTTGCTTTCCCACACAATTGGAACAATTTTGAAGCGCTTGACTTAATTTCACCTTCTATAACTACAGGTGTATCACAGCTTATCAGTCAATCTCAGTAACGTGGTCTGGTTGTCTTCATTATTCTAAGAGACTAGGGAACGTTATTTTATGTATTGTGTATTCTGCAGATTTGCTGCAATGTTTTACAGTAATACTGAAATAAAAGCTTGCAAAGGTCTTAGCCATGGAATCCAATGTTTCCTCGCTGCAGTTGTGCATTTCAGTCATTACCTTATAATCTATTCTACTGGAAATGGTATTAATATCTGTGAGTGAAGAACTGAAATGTGTCACCACCACATAAATGTATTGCTACTATCACCACTTCCATTTTTTGGAATGACAGTTATACGCTGATCAGCTATAACGTTAGAACCACTGAAAGGTGACATGAATAACATTGACAGCTGTCAAGAGGTGGAATATATTAGTGAGCTGCTAGTTCTTGAGATTGATCTGTTGGAAGTAGGAAAAATTATCAAGCACAAGAGATCTGTACGACTTTGACAAGGGCTAAATTTAGAGTCAGAGCATCTCCAAAACGGCAGATCTTGTGAGGTGTTCCAGGTCTAAAGTGGTTGGTGCTTACAAAATGTGCTCTAAAGAATTACAACCTGTGAACTGGTGACAGGGTCATGGGTACACAAAGCATGCAGGTGGTGAAGGCTAGGTTGTCCGACTCAATCTCACAGAATATCAAAGCTTGCTGCTTATGGGGCTGAATATCTACAAAGCAGTCAAAGTATCCATGTAGACTGCTGTCCTCTTCCAAAAGTGCCTGCAATGAGCACGTGAGCATCAAAGCTGGACCATGGAGCAATGGAAGTAGGTGGCCTGGACTTAAAGTATAACTGTCAAATTTTTTTTTTTTTTACTATTGGATTTTGGTGATCAATATTACCTTGTTGGCCCTGTTTTAATTTCTGATTGTTTAATAAATAACCCCTAAAAGTCCCCAGTATTGGCTATATTTACCTGAGATAAAATCAGGTTGCTATGCTCCTTCCGTCTACCAGATGAGAGGACGGAGCACGCTGCGTGCACTGGGAACTGATAGTGAGTCAGCATTGTAAGGGAATGTATAAAAAGCCAGGTTCTTCCTGACAGGAGATAACAGTGCTGGGCTGTGTGTGTGAACTTCTCCACATGCCTGTGCTTGGCAGACACTCCCTTAGCAGTTCTGGAGAATGTACATATGCCGGCTGCTCAGTGTATAAATGACAGCCTTATCTGATAAGAGGAGAGCTTGTAGATGGACTACAGGCTTCAGCCAGACCTGGGAACTTCACTGCAAGACCCCCCTATACAGAGCTGGTCTTCACTAACTTCACTGCAAGACCCCCCTATACAGAGCTGGTCTTCACTAACTTCACTGCAAGACCCCCCTATACAGAGCTGGTCTTCACTAACTTCACTGCAAGACCTCCCTATACAGAGCTGGTCTTCACTAACTTCACTGCAGGCGTCCTATGGATTAGCCTCAGGGCTGAGGGCGGCCATCTTAACAGAATAGTGAAATTGCAGTTTTATGCAGACTGGTTGCTAAGGGCTGAATCTTATTAAATAAGGGGTAAGTAAGT
The DNA here is from genome assembly GCA_033119425.1 of Bufotes viridis. Classification (NCBI taxonomy): domain Eukaryota; kingdom Metazoa; phylum Chordata; class Amphibia; order Anura; family Bufonidae; genus Bufotes; species Bufotes viridis. The sequence goes on from CM065590.1 coordinate 103,474,750, forward strand.
CTAATAGTTATTGATTCAGGAATATTATCATATTAGTAACTACATATATGAAAACTGAAATTAGGGTCTAAATGTGACAGTTATCCTTTAAGAATAATGTTTTCTTTTATGTGAATGGTTGGGTGCTTCTGCCTTACTTACCTGAGGATGAGATGCTACTAGAATGCATTATGGGAAGTAGACAATCCAGCAGTGGTAATCATGTGATGCTCTGGACAATATGCTGCTTTGAAATATTGGTTCCTTGCATTCATGTAGCTTTTACTTTGACACAAACCACCTACCTACATATTGTTGCAAACCAAATATACCCCCTCATGGCAGTAATATACCCCAATGGCATGGTCTCTTTCAGCAGGATGATGCCGGTTTCAGAAAATAAGAGTTTGATGTGTTGACTTGGCCACAAGATTCCTCATATCTCCAACCAATCGAACATCGGTGTGCTGTAAACACAAGTCAGATCCATGGAGGCTCCACCTCATAACTTAACATCCACCACAAGGGAAGTAGTGACAGGGGCACAATTCAGGCTGGCCCCATTTCCCCCTCTGAATCACTTCTGGGCTCATTTCACAATAGGCAAGGCATCACTGAGGCCTGATGCAACATTTTTAACAGGGTTCCTTAAAGGGGTTGGCCACTTTCTGGTTATTGTTAACCAGGGTTGTTGCACTACACTTCTAACAGTGCAGTACATACTTACTGTAGTAACTACAATAAAAATAATTTTAACACCACTAGTCTTATTTTCTTATGACATGACCCAGCGCATGTATGTCCTGTAATACTGCTGCATACTCAATGTCAGGGATCGTATGATGTGAAGAGACTGTTGCCATGTTTCAGTTAAAGTATAACTGTCAAATTTTTTTTTTTTTACTATTGGATTTTGGTGATCAATATTACCTTGTTGGCCCTGTTTTAATTTCTGATTGTTTAATAAATAACCCCTAAAAGCCACCTAAAAGTCCCCAGTATTGGCTATATTTACCTGAGATAAAATCAGGTTGCTATGCTCCTTCCGTCTACCAGATAGAGGACGGAGCACGCTGCGTGCACTGGGAACTGATAGTGAGTCAGCATTGTAAGGGAATGTATAAAAAGCCAGGTTCTTCCTGACAGGAGATAACAGTGATGGGCTGTGTGTGTGAACTTCTCCACATGCCTGTGCTTGGCAGACACTCCCTTAGCAGTGAAGGACGATGTAGAGCCCAGTGTATAAATGACAGCCTTTTCTGATAAGAGGAGAGCTTGTAGAAGGACTACAGGCTTCAGCCAGACCTGGGAACTTCACTGCAAGACCCCCCTATACAGAGCTGGTCTTCACTAACTTCACTGCAGGTGTCCTATGGATTAGCCTCAGGGCTGAGGGCGGCCATCTTAACAGAATAGTGAAATTGCAGTTTTATGCAGACTGGTTGCTAAGGGCTGAATCTTATTAAATAAGGGGTAAGTAAGTCTAATGGTTATTGATTCAGGAATATTATCATATTAGTAACTACATATATGAAAACTGAAATTTGGGTCTAAATGTGACAGTTATCCTTTAAGCCAGGGGTGGGGAACCTTTTTGCTGCCAAGGCATATTTGTAACATCGTTCGGGGGCCATACAAAATTCTCAACTTAAAAATTAGATTTGTATATTTGGTCAAACATATAATTAGATCAGAACCCAACATCAGACCCCCAAGCTCCATCAGCCTCAGATCAGACCCCCCTCCCCCAAACCTCCATCAGCCTCCCATCAGACCCTCCAGCCTACATCAGCCTCAAATAGGACCCTTAGCTTTATATCAGACCCCATCAGTCCTTCCAGTCTCCATTAGCCTCAGATCAGAACTTCAGCCCCATCAAACCCCCAATCGGCCTCACATCTGAAACAATTAGTCTCAGATTAGAATCCCCACAACATCCACTAGTATCAGATTAGCCTCCTATCAGACCCCTTAGTCTACATCAGCCTCTGATCAGGCCCCCCAGCCTCAGATCAGAGCCCCATCAGACCTCCCCAGCCTCAATTAGGTTCAGATCAGACTCCCAGCCACTATCAGTCTCAGATCAGATCAGACCCCCCCCCCCCAGCCCCAATCAGCCTTAGATCGGACTCCCGACCCCATCAGACCTCAGATCAGACGTTAAAAAAATAAATAAATAAACTTACCTAGCGTGCTCCAGACGGCACTGCAGATCCAGGACTCCCCGCATCACTTCTTCCGGGTCCCGCTGTGTACTGTGACCTGATTGCACACAGCATCAGGTCATCGTGTGCTAGGTCCTGACGGTGTATGCATCAGGACACAGATTGGGGCCAGGAAGAAGACCAAGGAATGTGAGTATAGCCAGCGCAGTGCAGTTCTCATCTTATCGTGCCTCCTGCACCCTTATGACTGCTTCAACAATGGAAGTCGTCATTAGCATTCGGACTATAAGACGCACTGGCACTTCTTTTTTTGGGGGGAAATAGTGCATCTTATAATCCGAAAAATACGGTATGCTCTAGCAGGGGGACAGGGAGCCAGGGGCCATATGAAATGTTCCCCACATCTGAGTTAGGCCATGGATACATTACATAGGACTGGCACATGGGCTATACTATTCTATTGCAAATAGAGGTCAACTTCCTGATATAAGAAATGCACGGAAGCAGAATTTTGAACACATGTATATTAGAAAATTGTATGATTTCCTTTATATATTTTTTTATATTAAATAAAAAAATAAAAACGGAATACCGTTTAAAGCACATTTCTTGCTGAACACACAAATTCCATTTCTGTAAATTGTTACATTTTTCGTCTACTATTTTTTTAGTGAAATTATCCAGTCCACCGTTTCCTCTCGTGCACATGCAGCTGGTTAGGGTGCTGCGCTGTGACCTTCAGACCTGAATGACAGCCGGGGCAGTGTTGCCAGGAAGCACCAGTTCTGTTTATGGCTAATGCTTAGATGCACATTCTTTGCATCACAAACCGTTCCAGATATGAAATAATATCTCGGGCGTAATGCCCATATAAACACAACTGTACTACAGAACTCAGATGTTTATAGGCAAATTTGGATAAAACACGTGTGTATTCAGTGATTAGAAGTATACAGTATATATTGTAGCTTAGAATAAAGCATCTGTAAATCAAATACTCTGCAACAAAAGGAGTTTAGGGCGTTTACTTTTCCCTTTCTCCAGACATTGGTCCGAGATCTACATCTACATGTATTTATTTCCTGTTGCTTATATAGCACCAACATATGCCACAGCACTGTACAGAGGTGGTCATCATACACATCAGTCCATGTCCCCAGTCTCAATCCAATTTCCCTATCTTAGACACACACATTGTGACCAATTGGGAGTCAATTGAGCTATTAGATATTTTGGGGGGAAACCCATACAAAAGGGCAATTTACAAGTTCCAAGAAGATGTTGCCCTTGGTCAGATTCTAATCCAGGACCCCAGTGCTGACTATGTGAACAGAAAAAAAAATCTCCCTATCCTAGCGAAAAAAATAACAGGGTCCTTCGTCTGATCACTCACAACCCTGCTGATCATACAAATGTCTGTAGTAAGAATTAGTATAAGGACCAGCACAGTATACCGTATGTATGTATGTATAAATGGTGATACATAATAGTAAATTGGTAGTTGAAGGCAAACTTGGTTAATAGCCCAGAACTAGTGTCATTACTTGGCTCCTAGCCATTCCTGTGATTCAAAGGCGGCAGATATTGGTGTGGAGGACCACACGGGATTATGGAGACCTGGCACCTAATGTAAGCATGGTTTGTTGCTATGACATGCTTAGGGCATATTTCACTAGTTTTAATACTCAGAAAGCCAGAAAAAGTAGCAGTAGCTTCAGACATCCTTTGGATTTGGATTTAGGTTTACGCCAAATGTCGGATATCGATGGCATCTACCAGATCCCATTCAATATAACAGGATCCATCGGCTTCCAAAATAAGTACTGGCATTTCGCACAATGAAATACCGCTATATGCTGCTGTATTTTCTCCCTTTTAGTTTCAAAAAGATTTTATTTAGAAATTGAACAAATCATGGAAAAGAAAACCAAGGACTGTGCCACAACGAGAAGCCCCACGCAGGAGGCAACTGGTGGTACAGATACATAAATGCACAGTCAATAAAGCAAAATACAAAACAGAAAAAAATAATAATAAGTTATCCCATGAAAAGCATGGCTTTGGGTATTATGTCAATTAAATAGACAGGGGAGGATGGTCACACATCGCCCACAACTTGTAAGAGAAATGTAAATAATAGGCCGGGACCTCTCCTCAAACACTTAGGCCTCTTGTACACCAACGTTTTTTTTTTTTCCATTTACGTTCCGTTTTTTTGCGTTACGTATATGGACCATATACGGAACCATTCATTTCAATGGATCTCCAAAAAAAACGGAATGTACTCCGTATGCCTTCAATTTCCGTATTTTCGTTTTTCCATTCCGTTCAAAGATAGAACATGTCCTATTATTGTCCGCATAACGGACAAGGATAGTACTGTTCTATCAGGGGCCATCTGTTCCATTCCACAAAAAACGGAATGCACACGGACGTCGTCCATATTTTTTGCGGAATGCAAAATACTGAAAAAGCCATATGGTTGTGTGCAAGATGCCTTATAGTGTCAAGTAGGGTAACCTATGAGACTAGTGGTCCTTTATTTTACTGATGTTACATCCTGCAGTACATGTTCTATGCACCCCATTTATCTATGTGCATGAAGTTAACATTTCACAGCATAGTGTGTAGTGTTACCATCATGTCTTATCTAGACCTCCAGCACTGCCATTGAGCTGTCTTAAAATTGCTCATTTACAATCTATACAGCAAAGCTGACAAATGAGCTACAAAAAAGGGATTATCAGCATATTGTGCCTTCTCCAGTGTGAAAACTGAAATATATCCTTTTACGTGAACTACTCAAAAATGTGTTTTCAAAATATGCAATAACAGACACCTAAATGACCTAATATGACATTTTCTGATTATACACTATTTGCACGTTACATAGAAGATTGATCTGGATTTTTTTTCTTTTTTTTGATTATTTATTCTGGACAACTGGACAGAGAATCCACGGTGTGGTGGAGCTGTTGGCCAGAAGTTTAGTTGGACAGCGAGTTTTCACCTCATGTCCATGGTCCGCTTTACTCCAAGCTCTCTATTATTACCACATAAGGATGTAACCAGTATCTGAGATGTCAGGGAGCAGAACTGCTGGTCTGAATGTATGTCTATAGGTATCATTTCCTGTTGTACAGCCAAGAATCTTAAATGGAACAGTTACAGCAACTCAGACAAATTACACGACATTGACCGGTACAACTAATTTGTATGGAATATTAAGTCTCATGAATGCTATGTATTTTGGAGCCAATACAAATATTTAATATGCAGAATATATGGCCAGACAGCTCCCAGGGTTAATGGGCTGTGAAGAAGGTAGGTAACGGCCCTCGGCAGAGCTGGCAATCACACATGATGAATGGTGCCTGAAGGAAACTCTGACATAGATTGTTAAAAGGAATGTGTCATATTTTTTAAGAATATTTGATGATGTTGTTTTCAATTTTTCATGTATTTCATATATTTAAACAGAAAAGATAAAATCCTGCAGTTAACCCACTGGCCACTAAGCCTAATAATAGGAGCCACGTCTTTGCCTGTACAGATCACTTTACTGCAGTTTCGCGAGACTTCGCATAACTTTAGAAATTGATTTATCCTGTAAAAAAAAAACATTTCCCGAACTCGGGTTTGGTTCCAAGGTACCACTTGGAACCAAACCAGAGTTTGGGAAATGTTTTTTTACAGTATAAATCAATTTCTGAAGTTATTATGCGAAGTCTCGCAAGACTTCGCAAAGTAATAACTTCAGTTCATCGGAGCCAATACATTTTAATACTATACGGAGCGCTAATCCCTAGATATCACCTCAGTGTATAGATAAGACAGGATCCACCATTCTCATTAGGTAATTGTCAGAGCTTATCTATTCTTTCCTTGTACAATGACCTCTACACAGGGCACAGAGCAGGCCTAGAAAACTCCCCCATAGAAGTCAATGAGGTCCCCTCCTGACCATTGTGTCTATGAACCATGGGGCTGCCGTGAAGTAATTTTTTATGTTGTTAATAACAACTCAGGCAAGATGGCCGCCCCATGATAATGTTCAGAAAATAGAATAAAAAAATCTTTAATCAGAAAATAAAATCAGATTAGAAAAAAGGATACGAGCTACTATTTGATTTTAACTGGCAGATACAATTTTTGGTGGCACATTTCCTTTAAGTAAATGTAGATATAACGTTACACGAGGATTGCAACAGAAAGAGTAGGGGACATTTATGAAAGCTTTTATGCCACCATTGTGACCATGAGCTGCCATATTCACACTTCAGTTATTTGGTCAGTTATTTCATAGTAACATAGTTTATATAAGGCCGAAAAAATATATCTGTCCATCCAGTTTCGACCTGTTTCCTGCAAGTTGATCCAGAGGAAGGAAAAAAAAAAACTGTGAGGTAGAAGCCAATTTTGCCCACTTAAGGGGAAAAAAATTCCTTCCCGACTCCAATCAGGCAATCAGAATAACTCCCTGGATCAACGACCCATCTCTAGTAACTATAACCTGTAATATTATTATACTTTAGAAATACATACAGGCCCCCCGAACTCTTTTAGTGAACTCACCATCACCACCTCCTCAGGCAGAGAGCTCCATAGTTTCACTGCTCTTACCGTAAAGAATCCTCTTCTATGTTTGTGTACAAACCTTCTTTCCTCCAGACGCAGAGGATGTCCCCTCGTCACAATCACAGTCCTGGGGATAAATCATCCCTGATATATTTATACATAGTAATTAGATCTCCCTTCAGTCATCTTTTTTTTAAAGTGAATAACGCTAATTTTAATAAGCTTTCAGGGTACTGTAGTTGCCCCATTCCAGTTATTACTTTAGTTGCCCTCCTCTGATCCCTATTCAGCTCTGCTAGGTCTGCCTTGTTCACAGGAGCCCAGAACTGTACACAGTACTCCATGTGCGGTCTGACTAGTGATTTGTAAAGTGGCAGGACTATGTTCTCATCACTGGCATCTATGCCCCTTTTAATCCAACCCATTTTCTTATTGGCCTTGGGAGCAGCTGCCTGACACTGGTTTCTACAGCTTACTTTGCTGTTCACTAAAATTCCTAGGTCCTTTTCCATGTCAGTGTTACCCAGTGTTTTACCATTTAGTATGTACGGGTGACTTGCATTATTCCTTCCCATATGCATAACCTTACATTTACCAGTGTTAAACCTCATCTGCCACTTCTCTGCCCAAGCAACCAATCTATCCAGATCCCTCTGTAGCAGTATACTGTCCTCTTTTGTGTCTATAACTTTACACAGTTTAGTGTCATCTGCAAAAAATTATATTTTACTGTGCAGGCCTTCTACAAGATCATTAATAAATATATTGAAGAGAATAGGGCCCAATACTGACCCCCGAGGTACCCCACTAGTGACAGTGACCCAATCTGAGTGTGTACCATTAATAGCCACCCTCTGTTTGCTATCACTGAGCCAGGTACTTACCCACATATAGACATTTTCTCTCAGTCTGAGCATTCTCATTTTATATACTAACCTTTTATGTGATACAGTGTCAAATGCTTTGGAGAAGTCCAGATATACGACATCCATTGATTCGCCGCTGTCAAGTCTATAACTTACCTCCTCATAGAAACTGATTAAATTAGTTTGACATGACCTATCCCTCATGAAGCCATGCTGATATGGCATTATTTGCTTATTTACATTGACGTACTCTAAGATAGCAGTTCTTAGAAAACCTTCAAACGGTTTACCCACGACAGATGTTAAACTTACCGGCCTATAGTTTCCGGGCTCTGTTTTTGTACCCTTTTTGAAAATTGGCACCACATTTGCTATGCGCCAATCCTGTGGAATACTCCTTGTTGGTATAGAGTCCTTAAATATCAGAAATAAGTGTCTGGCTATGACATTACTTAATTATCTTAGGATACGGAGGTGTATGCCATCTGGTCCTGGCGATTTGTCTATTTTAATCTTTTTAAGGCGCCGCTGTACTTCTTCCTGGTTCAGACAGGGCACTTTTAATGGGGAATTTACTTTTAAATTCTGCATTTCATCTGATAGTTTATTTTCCGTAGTGAATACAGTGGAGAAAAAAAAAATGTAATAGCTTTGCTTTCTCATCATCGCTCTCTGCAACTCCCCCCTCATCACTTTATAAAGGGCCGACACCTTCAGATTTATAATTTTTACCATTTATATAATTGAAGAACATTTTAGGTTTAGTTTTGCTCTCTTTGGCAATTAATCTCTCTGTCTAGTTTGGCTGCTTTTATTTGTTTTTTGCATATTTTATTTTTTTCCTTATAGTTTTTCAGTGCTTCCTCGCTAACCTCCTGTTTTAGTGATTTAAATGCTTTCTTTTTGTTATTTATTGCTTTCTTTACAGTTCTATTTATCCACATTGGTTTTTTCTTGTTCCTTAATGTTTTATTCCCATTAGGTATGTACCTCTCACAATTAGATTTTAGGATGTTTTAAAAAACATCCCATTTTGTGGCGGTATTTTTTTTTTTGAGGACTTTGTCTCAGTTAGTTAGGCCTATGGCCTCTCTTAGTTGGCTAAATTTTGCTTTTTTGAAGTTTGGTATTTTTGTTCCCCCCTGAAGAAACATTCTTTTGAATGACTATTGGAAGGTTATTACTTTATGGTCACTATTTCCCAGGTGTCCCCCAACCTGCACATCTGTTGTTCTGTCAGGTCTATTGGTTAATACTAAGTCCAGTATGGCCGTCCCTCTAGTCGGGTCCTGAACCAGTTGGGAAAGGTAATTGTCTTTGGTTATTGCCAAGAACCTGTTTCCTTTATGAGATGTACAGCTTTCAGTTTCCCTGTCTATATCTGGGTAGTTGAAGTCCCCCATAATGACCACCTCATTATGATTTGCTGCCTCGTCTATCTCGTTTAGAAGTAGATTTTCTGTGGATTCTGGTATATTAGGTGGTTTATAATAAACTCCTATTAGTATTTTAATTTTTAATTTTTGCCTCCATGTATTTCTGCCCACAGTGACTCCACATGTTGATGTCCCTCACTTATATCTTCTCGGACTTTAGACTGGGCTTTAGACAGGACTTTACATAAAGGCAGACCCCTTCCCCTGGTTTTTGCGATCCTTTCTAAACAGACTGTAACCCTTGCCCCCGGTCTCTATCTGCACTGACTTCCCATCCTATAACGTAATTACCCCCCCCCCCCAGTCTCTAGTTTAAACACTCCTCTAGTAATCTTCTCCCCCAAAATAGCTGCCCCTTCCCCATTGAGGTGCAGCCCATCCCTACGTTAGAGCCTGTAGCCGACAGAGAAGTCGGCCCAGTTCTCCAGGAACCCAAACCCCTCCTTCCTACACCATTTCTTGAGCCACTTGTTAACCTCCCTAATCTCCCGCTGCCTTTCTTGTGTGGCTCGTGGTACAGGCAGTATTTCGCAAAACACTACCTATGAGGTCCTTGCCCTAAGCTTGTGACCTAAATCCCTAAAATCATTTTTAAGGATGCTCCACCTACCTCTAACTTTGTCATTGGTTCCGATATGGACCATGACCGCTGGATCTTCTCCAGCCCCTCCCAGAAATCTGTTAACCCAATCCGCGATTTGTCGAACTTGAGCGCCAGGAAGACAACACACCGTTCGACGATCCTGGTGTTTGTGACAGATCGCCCTATCTGTACCCCTAATAATTGATTATCCCACTACCAGCACCTGTCTGGCCTGCCCTGCTCTCCTGGCCCCCTGCTTTCTGGAGCTGACATTCTCCTGACTGGTAGAGGATGTGTCCGTCTGCAGCAGTGCTCTCTCTAAACTGTCATCCCCCTCATCTGACAACCTTGTAAACTTGTTGGGGTGTGTCAGATCAGGGCTAGCACCCTTCATTCTACTCCGCTTTCTAACTGTTATCCAGCTAGCTACCTCACTTTACTGAGCCTTCCCGGTACCACCCTTCTCCACATCTACCCCACAGAGTGCTTGCTCAGTGAGCAGCAAACTCTGTTCCAAATTGACAGCGCTTCTCAGTGTTGAAACTCGCCCGGTTAGATACACGATGTGCGATTCTAAACGGGCAATTTGCTCACATTTTGAACAAAGATATGCACCCTCAAACGGCTGTTCCAGGACTGCATACATTAGACAAGATGTGCACTGGACTGGGCTGTCATACTAAATGGGGATTACGCAAGAAAAGAGAAAAAGTACAATACAGTGCAGTGATAAGAAACTGATTACTGTAGTCCCCTCCTAAAGTCCCTGAATCCCAAGTCACGTAATCTAGTCACACACTTAAAGAGGACCTTTCAGCAAAAAAAAATTCATGAGATACTTATACCATCTTGCAGGGCTGCTGCCGCTGATGTCCGCACACAGTTTTTTTTTTTCAAACGCCCCCCCAGTTCGCCCGCAGCGCTCCCGGTATCTTCTGTGCCTCTTATGCTAATGAGGCAACTTGGTTATAGTAGGAGGTTTCATTTAGTTATGGTGGGCGGTGTCTCTTCTCTCTGGCAGCGAGTGCATCCAATCGCAGCGCTCTCTCTTAGCCAGGAGCCCTGGCTAAGAGAGGAGCGCTGCGATTGGATGCACTCGCTGCCAGAGAGAAGAGACACCGCCCACCATAACTAAATGAAACCTCCTACTATAACCAAGTTGCCTCATTAGCATAAGAGGCACAGAAGATACCGGGAGCGCTGCGGGCGAACTGGGGGGGGCGTTTGAAAAAAAAAAACTGTGTGCGGACATCAGCGGCAGCAGCCCTGCAAGATGGTATAATTATCTCATGAATTTTTTTTTGCTGAAAGGTCCTCTTTAATACAAACACACACTGGAAATCAAACACGCAAACGCTCAAAAACTCACGTTATTTGTCTGCTTGTATAAGTGCAGCTCCCAAACCAGACAGCTTTTTTTCCTCTGGATTCAAAGGCATCAGTTTTTGTGAGCCAAAACCAGTAGTGGAGGATACACAGAACAAATGTAAATCTTTCCATTATTCCTTATCTCTGTGTAGTCTTCGCTACAGGTTTTGGGCTCATGCACAAGACCGTTTGTATTTTGCGGTCCGCAAAAAATGGATCCGCAAAAAATACGAATGACGTCCGTGTGCATTCCATATTTTGCGGAACGGAACAGCTGGCGCTAATAGAACAGTCCTATCCTTGTCTGTAATGCGGACAATAATAGGACATGTATTTTTTTGCAGAACGGAAATACGGACATACAGAAACGGAATGCACAGGGAGTAACTTCCGTTTTTTTTAAATGAATGGTTCCGCATATGGTCCGCAAAAAAACAGAACAGACACGGAAAGAAAATACGTTCGTGTGCATGAGCCCTTTGGCTTACAATAACTGATGGAAATAACTGACCAAATAACTGAAGTGTGAACTCAGCCTAGCTGGCGTAAATGATAGTAAATGTGGGAGGCCATCACTCCTCCCACTAAGCACTGCCCACTTTTTCAAAGTGGCGAAACAAGTGAAAAGTCACTAATTATTGAACAATTATAGAACGCATCATCATTTAGGCCCCTTTCACACGGACGAGTTTTCCGCGTTGGTGCAATGCGTGATGTGAACGCATTGCACCCGCACTAAATCCGGACCCATTCATTTGGGGCTATGCACATGAGCAGTGGTTTTCACGCATTACTTCTGCGTTGCGTGAAAATCGCAGCATGCTCTATATTGCGCGTTTTTCACACAACGCAGGCCCCATAAAAGTGAATGTGGCTGCGTAAAAATCGCAAGCATCTGCAATCAAGTGCGGATACAGTGCGATTTTCCCGTAAGGTTGCTAAGAGATGGGACCCGATCTTTATTATTTTCCCTTATAACATGGTTATAAGGGAAAATAATAGCATTCTCAATACAGAATGCTTAGTAAAATGAAGAGGAAGGGGTTAAAAATAAAAAAAATTAACTCACCTTATCCACTTGATTGCGTAGTTGCCGATCTCTTCTCTCTTCTTCAAGCATTAGCTGCCGGCTAAAGGACCTGTGGTGACGTCACATCACATGGTCCAATCACATGGACCATCAACATGGTGATGGACCATGTGATTGGACCATGTGATGAGCTCAGTGATGTCATCACAGGTCCTTTACCCAGCAGCTAATGCTTGAAGAAAAGATCGCAACTACGCGATCAAGTGGATAAGGTGAGTTAATTTTTTTTATTTTTAACCCCTCCATCCACATATTACTAAGCATTCTGTATGGAGAATGCTATTATTTTCCCTTATAACCATGTTATAAGGGAAAATAATAAAACTTACAGAATACTCAACCCAAACCCGAACTTCAGTGATGAAGTCCGGCTTCGGGTCTGAGTACAAAACATGAAGATTTTTTTCCCACGTGTGTGCAGAACGCATTAAAACGCTTTGCACTCGCGCGGAAAAAACGCGTATTTTCCCGCAACGCATCTGCCTCTTATCCGGGAGTCAAACATGGGCCCCTTACAGACAAGCGTGAGCGGATTAGGTTCGGATGCGTTGCGGATGCGTTCAGTGAAAACTGCAAGCAAGTACATTCAGTTTTGTTTGCGATTGCGTTTAGTTATTTAATTTCTATCGCACGGGTGCAATGCGATTTAATGCGTTTTGCACGCGCGTGATATAAAACTGAATGTTTACAAACAACATCTCTTCGCAACCATCCGTGAATGGATGCTATGCAATTTTCACGCAGCCCAATTCACTTTAATGGGGCCTGCGTTGCGTGAAAATCACAGAATATAGAACATGCTGCGATTTTCACGCAATGCACAAGTGATGAGTGAAAACCATCGCTCATGTACAAAGACCCATTGAATCAACGGGCCCGGATTCTGTGCGGGCGCAATGCGTTCGCATCACGCATTGCACCCGCACGGAATACTTGCTCGTGTAAAAGGGGCCTTACAACTAAACACATTAGTAAATGTCCCTCAGTGCCTTTTGTTGGTTACTACAATTGATAATATCTCGACATTTGTTGTGGATGAAGAGATTGTGCTCCAGACAAACCATTTTACCTTTAGCAACTAACCAGACTACATATAGTCTTTCATTATTTTTAATCCGGGGTATATGCAGTATTTCTCATAGGAGCAGTTTTAGGTTTTAAAATTCCAGATAAAATAACCACAGCAGAGTATCGGTGCTAGGTCTCCTAGCATTAGTTCTAGTACTTACTGAGAACACTGTGCTACTCGCTGTCAAGAATTTCCTGTGGGGCCGTCATTTCTATTTACGCCACTGCCACTTACCATGGTATCAGGATATCGGAGAGGAAGCCACGCTATTATATACTAAGTAAAAACACATCAGACCATCGCTATAATCAGGAGAACTTTATCTGGAGCGCCGTATGAAACAAATTGTAACACAAACCTATCTGATTAGCCACACTTGACATAGACTAGTGCCGTGAAAAGCCATCTTCCCAGGAGAATAGATTATCATTGTACCATTGTAATAGAAAACCACATCCAGCCCTTGTGAAGTGAGCCAACGCGAGTCAGCTTACTAAGTGTTACCAAGCGCACCGCTTATTAGTGTTACAATCGCTCAGCCATTGTAACATAAAGCAAGCTAACAAGCAAAGACAGAGACCACAGGTTTACCCACTCCGCTGATTAAAGGGGTCCTTCCAGAAATGAAAAAATAAAATTACTGTATTTTTCGCCATATAAGACGCACCGGCCCATAAGACGCACCTAGGTTCTTGAGGAGGAAAAAAGGAAAATAAAATTTTTAACCAAAAGGTGCGCCTTTTTTGGAGTTTTGAACTAATGGTGGTCTGTCTGACACTGTTATGGGGGTCTGTGGATGGCACTGTTATGAGGGCATCTGTGGATGGCATGACACTGCTATGGGGGAGATCTGTGGATGACACATATATAGCATCTTATGCTTTGTGTCATCCACAGATCCCCCTCATGTCCCTGTGTAGCGAATGACCCCAATACAGGGATTGGGGGGCGGCATCTGGTTTTGTAATGGCAGCGGGGCCTGGTGCAGTCACTGTATTCTATTACACCGGGCCCTGCTCACTGTAATAATCATATCTAAGTGTAGGCATTGTTTAACTATAGAAATCATCTTCAGTCCAGCAGCCTGTAGTTCTTACTAGTAACTTCCTTAACCGGCAGGAGGCCGGGTGGGCGGCTGCAGCGTATCCAGGGCTGGGACAAGGTCCACCACCAACAGAGGCTGAGCTGCCCAAGTGCGGCGCCCCCCAACTTGTGGAGTCTTTACTAAATACTTAATGTTGTACTCCCATCCATACCAGTGTGACAATGTGTTTCCTCACCCCCACAATGGGAAATGTAGACATATAATATTTTTGTGATCAATTGCACCTCTAAGCTGGATTGGAATGTAGAAATCTGAGCAAGTGCGCCTTAGAAAGGGTCTAAGATAACCCCTTTGATTCAAGCCAGAAACTATTGGAACTGTTTATTTAAGAACTATCTTCTTACTCTTACTTCACTTCTACGCTCTATATCCCTGCTGCTGGGTGATGGGTCCTGGGCTGGGTCGTGACAGTGACACTGCTGTGCTGCTGCCCGTGCTGCCTCCTGGTCTCCAGGCTGGGCACACATGTGACCTGACTGCGTAAAGCTCGTCAGGTCAAAGTACGCGCGCTGTATGCAGCCAGTCAGGCAAAACAGAGAGCAGAGACTTGGCTTACAAATAGAAAGTTAAGAGGGAATTACAGGTGTGGGCACTGCTGTTTTTGCGCACTGAATGTGGGTGGCAAATGGCTACAAATAGGAGGAGTCAGACACACAGTTAGGGATTTTATGACATGTCGAACACCTTTTGTCGTGTATGTCATTTTTTGTCCATGCAAGAGGTTTTATATTGGTAAAACGATACGTCCACTCTTTGAGAGGATACAGGAGCATGTCAATTCCACTCGATCGGGCAAAGGTTACCTCTCGTTCGCGGGAGCGGAGCAGGTCCAACCCGTCCCTAGGGGGGGGATCGGCACCTGCTCCTCCTGCGGAGGGAGGCAAGGTGGATTATGCGTACCGGAGCAGCGGGGTTGAACGATAGGAATGACATGTCAGTATTCCTCTAGAGGTGTGGAGTGTGGCACAAGATTTGTTGGATTGAGTCAAGCTGTGGATGAACATCGGCCTACTATAGAAGGAACAACCCTCACCAGTCATAATCCCTGACTTGAAATGATCACTTCCCATCCGTGATCACATGAACACTTCCACCACACCATTTTTCCCTTGCATTATGTTAAAAGTCGAAGGGTTGTTTTTCATTCGTAAACTGTAGGTTTGGTAGAGGTAGACAGCTTGTCATGGCTTTGTAATGGTGACTCAACATCCTTTTTAGGCCTTGTTCACATTTCCATGTCCGTTTGACATGTGTGAAAAAATCGGTTTCATCCGTGAAGATGTCCATATTTTGCCCTCCATGTGTCATCTGTATTCTACGGACACTGCTCAGCTAAAAGTTATTTTCCAAAGCATCTCCTATCAGTGAAAAACGGACCAAACATGGATGCCATCCATGTTGTATCCGTGTTTTTTCACAGACCCACATGTAGTACCTCAGACCTGGGGGTCCTACAATTCTGTAAATAGTTTGTTATTATTTTATATTGTTGTGTTAGCTATCTGGTATTGTATTATATGGCTGCAACTACCAGAAGGAATGGATGCCAATAGTTAACAAGGAACAGGGCTAACCACCCGGTTACTCCCCTTTTGGTAGGAGTGGGCTAATCCTGCTTCCTGCCAGGAGGGGGATTTCCTATGTAACCACAGTGAGGAGAGGAAGCACAAGCCTGAGCTCCTGCTCCAAAAGATGATTCTCTAGGGAGATAACTTATTATTTGGCCCTGAGAAGTTTGACAGCAGAATGAACAGCTACAACCATCTACACACACTGCTGTAAGGTGAGGGACTACAGCAAAGACATCCATCACCCAGAACGTTAATAGGCCAGTACCCCCTAAGTGCTAAATTGCCGCCATCCAATCTGCCTCCATAATCCTTACTGGTGCCAGAGAAATATGTCACTTGAAATCTGCTGCTATGGAATGTATTTGATGTTCTATACCTCACTTAGTAAAAAAAAAGACTTTATTACGTTTAATTATTGCCTCATTCTTCAGGGATGAACAGCCTGAGGGAGTACACCATGACAACACTTCATCAGGGCTACTATCACTCCCATCCTTCTCCAGGGCTCTGTGCATATGGACATAATGGACATGTTTGGTCCGCATCATGGACCAACGTAGTGCATGTCTCTATGTGCTGCCCATGGAAAATGCAGTGAAAAAGAGAAATGTGGCCGAGGCCTTATTGGAACACCCCAGAGCTAAAAGGAGTAATGAGTTGACAAATATAACCAATTAGGGCATTATTATTCAAGAAATTGCTGACAGTAGGGGTCGTTTCACATATAGTGGCGGTTTTTTAATGTTTTTTTTCTTTTAAAGAAACAAAAACAAAAAAGCTGCAGTCAGATGTTAGCCAAAAGCCAATAGTGAAATAGAAATTGTTACAAACAATTCTTTTTATTTGGGGAGTTTTTCTTTACTTTCATTGTTTTTTTCTTCTTCAAAACAAAGCATGATCTAGGTGTGGTGTTCTCACTGATTTCTCTATATTACTGGAAAAAGTCCAAAAATATGTTAACATTTCATTAAAAAAACAACCAGATCTTTTTACAAGCAAAAGAAAAAACCACAAAATATTGTAGAAGTATTCGGTGAAATCGATAGACTGTCCTTTTAATGCAGGGAAGTTCTAGGTCTTCTAGAGACAGAGGTGGTCTTTGCAGCTGCTCTCCACTCTTTCTAATAGATGGCAGAACCAGTGGAGGGACCCCCCACTATTATGGTAACTCCCAATTCCCTAATGACCTATCTGAAAATGTTTACCCCATTGTCGCTGGCATTTTCTTTGCCTCAAGGATATATTTCCAGATGTGGATAGCATTCCTGTTCCTGTACCATTTTTCAGCGAGATAATAGTAGTCAGGTGTAGAAGAATTATTATATTGCTGTGTGGACTACTTCTAACGGGTAAAATACTGTACCTTACAATTCAAAGCTATTTGTACTGCAAACCGTGGGTTAATGTGTTATAATGGTGTAAATCGAGAGACACTAGTGCCCCATGAATCACTAATTTATGACATGCAAAATAACAGTGTCTTAATGAGGATTTTACATATACAAATTTCCGCAGATTTTCCCATAGACGGTTATAGAGCTGAAATGTGAAATCACTGGTTCATGAAAGTAGAAACCACTTCAGATTACACAAATCTCATGTAGACTTTTCTTAGGTGCGGAAATTGACCTGCCATGTGGGTTTTGAAATCTGCAGCATGTCAACTATGGTTGGGTTTTTCTTGTGCGGATTTCACCCTTTTCAATGAAAGTTTGAGATCTGCAGAAAATCTGCCTCAAATCCGCAACAAAGACCGCAGCATTAAGACCACCTGCACATGTTGCGGAATATGTGCGGTTTTCTGCGTGGATTCCCGTGCATAAAAAAAATGCAGTAGAGCAAAGTACCGGCATAGTGAATGAGATTACACAAATCTCATGAACACTTTGCAGATTCTTTTCTGTGCGGAAATTGACCTGCCGTGTGGATTTCCAAATCTGCACCACGTCAATTATGTTTGGAGTTTTAGCTGCGGATTTAACCATTTTCTCATGAAGGTTCAGATCTGTGGCAAAACCTCATCAAATCCGCCCCAAAAACCTCTGTTGGAAATTGCAGATTTTAGTGCAGATATGGTGCAGAAATGGTTTTTACTGGTGCATTGTCCACCTGCATTTTTCGTAATATTTTTTCGCAGTAAAAATGCCAACTCCAGATATCAGGCCTAAGGGAAAAATGATATGTAGGGCATTGTATTGGAGTTTTTATTAACTAAGTTTACATCACCATCATTTTTCTGTTCTTCTGATCCAACGGAAGAATAGAAAAATGAAAAAAAAAAAACAGATTCTGTAAAAAAAAAGAAACTATTTTGAGCATCAGTCATGTATATTTGGCAGCATTTCCTTTTTTTCCTGTTCTTCTGACAGATAAGACGCCTAAGAAGAATGGAAAAAGAACGGTGATGTGAACTCGTCCTTAATGGGGGGGGGGGGGGTTTGAACAATGCAGCATGCTGAAGCTTTTAGCTTTTTTTTATGGCATTATCACTAGGAATGAGTGAATCGACTTCGGATGAAACATCCGAAGTCGATTCGCATAAAACTTTGTTTCAATACTGTACGGTTCAAATGTATTGGCTCCGATGAGCCGAAGTTATTACTTCGCGAAGTCTCGCGAGACTTCGCATGATAACTTCAGAAATTGATTTATACTGTAAAAATCCATTTCCCGAACTCTGGTTCAGTTCCCAGTGGTACCTCGGAACCGAACCCGAGTTCAGGAAATGTTTTTTTACAGTATAAATCAATTTCTGAAGTTATTATGCGAAGTCTCGCGAGACTTTGCGAAGTAATAACTTCGGCTCATCAGAGCCAATACATTCTAATACTGTACGGAGCGCTATTTTATCCAAAGTCGATTCGCTCATCCCTAATTATGGCCCCTTGCAGACGAGCGAGTATTCTGCGCGGGTACAATGCGTGATGCGAACGCAATGCGCCTGCATGGAATCCGGACCCATTCATTTCAATGGGTCTGTGTACATGAGCATTGGTTTTCACGCATCACTTGTGAGATGCGTGAAAATCGCAGCATGTTCTAAATTCTGAGATTTTCACGCAACGCTGGCCCCATAGAAGTGAATAGGGCTGCTTGATAATCGCATCACATCCGGAAGCAGGTGCGGATGCGATGCGTTTTTTACGGATGGTTGCTAAGAGATGTTGTTTGTAAACATTCAGTTTTTTATTACGCACGTGCAAAACGCATTAAATCGCATTGCACCCGTGCGATAAAAACTGAACAACTGAACGCAATCGCAGGCAAAACTGAACGGACTTGCTTGAACGCATCCGGACCTAATCTGCTCATGCTCGTCTGCAAGGGGCCTATGACTTGTCTATGGGGAAAAATTGGCAGAAAAATACAGTTTTCACAGTCATTTACGATAAAACAGCTAAAAAACCAAATAACTTATGTGGTATAGAAAAAAAATATGCAAACGTTTCTATGGCATTTTTATGGTAAAAAAAAAACCTGTGAAAATTCATGTGTGTAGGGGCCCTACAGGAGTACAGACTCAATGCTAGGGTGCATGAGGCCTAAATGTCAAAACTTTTGCGCAGTTTTGTGATGCATGGTGGATTGATAAATTCCCTCCTATGTGTGAATCTAGTTAAATAAATAAGCTGAGACTGACTGGAAATACAAGGATGTATCCTGTTACTGGTGATATTCCTGGGAAGCCGCCCCAGTCCTGGACCAGTGGGCATTCAACTCTAGAAAAAGAATAGTTTTGTCTGCATCTTTCTAAGACGTTCAGCAGAGGAAGCAGCTGTGTGTGCTGCAGGAATCATTCCAGTGGGAACGCAGAGAATTCAGATATAACATTTATATAATGGAGCTATTGGAACGCACCCAAGCTTGTCCTGAAGAGACCTCTCAGGTAGACAGACGTATGGCAGCACATTATATTCTCAAGGTCCCCGCGCTCCTAGAGATTCCTGCACATACTGTACATAGTCTGGGGGCCCATACATTGTCTTTGTGGCCAAATGTTGCATGTGCAGCAATGACAGTCACTTAATTCCAGTTTTTAGAGCAGCCGTGCACCATAGCCTAGGTTCCAAAAAAATAGGAATATTTCATACTCAGTCAGCGTTTTTGCTGGATGCGTCATGGATCAGCAAAAACACTTCCGTCATAATAATACAACATCTTCATCCGTTCTGAGCAGATCTGGTTGTGTTATCTCTAAAATAGCCGTCACCAAAACCATTGTAAGTCAATAGAGGACAGATCCGTTTTCTTTTGTGTCCGCGAAAACTGATCCGTCCACGTTGACTTACATTGTGTGTCATGACGGATCCATCTTGCTCCGCACCACATGGCGGACAGAAAAACGCTGCTTGCAGCGTAATTCTGTCCGTGATAGGGATGCAACCAAACGGAACAGAATATATTCTGCTGACTCCTTTTCGTTCAATTCAGTTTTTAAAATTTATGTATTTTACATGGATTAGCACTTTCTTGCCCGTTTTCGACTATATGCGGTATATCGCAATTTGCCGACCCAAAAACGCTGCAATTATATTACCGTATTTTTCGCTTTATAAGACACACTTCCCCCTCCCCCCAAAAGTGTGTGGGGGGGTGGGGGGGGTGGCAGTGCGTCTTATAATGCGTCAGCGATGGTTGACTTTCTATGTGACACTGACTCTCCGGCCGCTATGCTGCACAGCGCGGCCGGCGATACATCAGTTACAGTAAGGGAAGAGGGGCTGGTGGAAAGTCGTTATTTTAATGAACACATGTTCTTATATCTATCTTATTTATCTGTTCTGTGCAGCGCTATTAAGAAAATGGCAAGTTTTGAATTTTGTACTTTTGCAGTAATGCAGTAAAATGTATTTTATTTTAAAAAACACTGCGCATTTCAGTTCCTGAGTTCAGCATAACTACATTTCACATTATCAGTCATCTGTGTGCGCTCTTACCTTGAAAATCCAAGCAAATAGACCTCTAGCACAATTCCCTTAAAATATCGCATCGCATATCATTATCGCAATTTTTAGGGCCTTAATCGCAATCGCACAAAATTCCCATATCGTGCAGCCCTAATATGCGGTATGTAATGGCCTCATTTTACGGGGTCATTTATTAAGACCGGCGTTTTAGACGCCTGTCCTAATACCCCTGCGCTGGTGGTGGATGTGCCGAAGTTATGTAGAGGCGCATCCACTGCCTGTCTAAATCTACACCAGCTTCCCTGCTGGCGTAGATTTAGATCAGGGACGCTCAACCTGCCGCCCTCCAGTTGTTGTAAAACTACAACTCCCACCATGCCCTTCTGTAGGCTGTACGGGAATGATGGGAGTTGTAGTTTTGCAACAGCTGGAGGGCCGCAGGTTGAGCATGCCTGATTTAGATCATTTTCTACACCTAAAACCGGCGTAGAAAATGATAAATGAGACGGGCTGGCTATGAAAAGTCTATGGGAATTAGGCCTCTTGCACACAACCATATGGCTTTTTTAGTATTTTGCGATCTGCAAAAAATACGGATGACGTCCGTGTGCATTCCATTTTTTAGCGGGACGGAACAGCTGGCCTCTGATAGAAACAGAAAAAAAGAGGCCTTAGTGGGAATTATTAAACTTATGACAAACAGGCATCTTTTTTTAATCTTGAGGTGCATTTTTGGGTCAGTATTTTTTTTTTTTAACTGCAGCATGCTCTGAGTCTGCCTTTTAAAAAAAAATTATAATTTGCTTTAAAATAATGCAAGTGCGAGTATGTTTTTTGTACCAATGTATTTTTCCTATACTGTTCTACAGACAGAGGAAGTGGCATTACAGGGATACAGATTTTCATATAAAAGAAAAATGCAAGGCATACAAAAACGTCTTTAAAGGGTTGTCTACTTTATTTATATTGATGCCCTATCCTCATGATAGGCCATCAATATCAGATCAGCGGTGGTCCGACACCCGGCACCCCTGCCGACCAGCTGTTTAAAGAGAAAGCAGCGCTCAAACCAGCACCGCCTTCTTCTCATTGTTTACCTGCTTGCCATCGCAACCACAGCAGTGAGCAGCGTAATTACAACTGTTCAGCCCCCTTTCACTTCAATGGGCCGGCTCCGTCCATTTCACTTGAACAGGAAGAAGTTGTGACGGCGAGCAGGTAAACAATGAAGAGAAGGCAGCGCTGGTTTCTCTTTAAACAGCTGATCGGCGGGGGTGCTGGGAGTCTTGTGGATAGGTCATCAATTTAAATTAACCCCTTTAAGGCGGGTTACAAAACCAATACCAAAAGGGCTGAAAGTGAGACAACGTACACACTGTGACGCATGTACATGTTCAATCCGGACACATAGAAATGTAATCTATGGGATGGGTAAACGGACCTTGTAAGTCTGTTAGCAACTCTTGCACAAGCCATATACACATTCATAGTTTATTTTGTGTGCAGAGCCCAAGGAGACCCCTGCACCTGATTAATGACCCCCAGAGTAATTCGTAAGGAACCACACCTACTTCCCATGCATGTTTTGGCTGTAGCAAGAGACTTGTCTCAAACATACGCCCTACGTCATTCTGTAACTCAAGATGTTACAGCCAAAGTCTCTGGCACCAGCCATACTGTTAATCCCTTGCAGCACATCGCTTCAGTTCTTCCTATGCATCCAGATCTGCAACTGCTTTCAATTATCCGCAGAGTAAAACCATACCCAGCATACCAGTTACGTTTAACATGCAGTAAAGAGAAGTCATTGGGGGTCATTTATCAAAGATAGGCTTTTTACCCTTACCCATTTGCTGCCGAAATTTCGCCTCATCACATCCACATGCTCCGTAAAAAAACTAGTGTAAATTGACCTGCGGTGTGGATTTGATATCTGCAGCATGTCAACTTATGCTGTGGATTTCACCCTTTGCAATAGAGAGGGTGAAGTCCGACGGTTTTCGGCAGAATAATTTCATGTAATACATACGTTTTTTGCTGTGAAAACGCGGCAAAAAGCCCTGTGGATTTTTCCACTGAATGTTAGTCACATATTGACTTAGTTTTACACCTCTTCATACTGTGGAGTAAACAAGAAATATTCTACACACTAAGAAGGCAAGGGACTTGCGGCTATTAGAAATAGTCACAAGTCGGCTTTTGGCTGACCATGCAACAATATTAAAGGGACTGTCTGGGTTCAGAGTTTAACACAACCAGAACTGCACTCACTCACCATGAAAGAGTCGAGCATCGAAGCTTTTTACTCTCCGATGCTCCCCCCTTGCCCTGCGCTGACACAGGGCACGGGCTGTTCGTTTATATTTGGATACTGCTAGGTGAATGGTGGCTTCAGCCTAGCAATGATCACAGTGATGTCACCGGCACTAATGGGCGGTCTTTAGCGCTGCCTTAGACTGTAAAAACAGGCTATGGTACTGCTAAAGACCGCCCATTTGTGACGGTGACATCACCGGGCTCATTGCTAGGCGGAAGCCTCCACCTAGCTTTCCCATGGAGAGCACAGTACATCACCAGATCTCAAGAAAATTATCTTGCTCCGATGCTCATGTTGAATGAGTGGAGATCGGGTTGCGTCCCGGTTCAGAACTGAACCCTTTTATGTCACATGGCTGGTGCTGAAACACCTGGAAACAGCTGTATGTTGGGGAAAAGCTATGCCAGCCTGGGGCTGGTGTCGTTTTTCCACAAGGCGCACAGACTGTCTTTATGATGAGGCGCACATCTAGTCATACATTGGGCTAAGGCATTATTCCGCAATTCTGCGGAATACATGCGGACCCATTGACTGTGAATGGGGCACGGAACGATGTGGAGAGCACACAATGTGCTCTCCGCATCAGTTTTTGCGGAGCGCGCCGCCGATCTTACGGCCGCAGCTCCACAAAAAAGTAGAGCATGTCCTATTCTTGCCCGCAATTGTGGACAAGAATAGACATTTCTATGGGGCTGCCGGCCGGGTGTGTTTATGGATCCACAATTTGCGGATCCATAAACACTACGGACATGTGAATAAGGCCTTAACTTCCAGCAGGGCAAGGAGGAACAAAGAGCTGCGTAATAAAAGGCCGGTCTTTATAAAGGTGTCCCTTAGTCCAGGCATGCTCAGCCTGCGGCCCTCCAGCTGTTTCAAAACTACAACTCCCAGCATGCTCTAATAGCTGTAGGCTGTCCAGGAATGCTGGGAGTTGTAGTTTTGCAACAGCTGGAGGGCCACAGGTTGGGCATCCCTGCCTTAGTCCAATTGACTTAAATGGGATTGAGCATGCAGTACTGTTCCAGGCCACTATTCAGCATACGGAGCTGTTCTAATTCTGCCACAATGCGGGTCCTTCCATCAGCAGGGGTGCTGGGAGCCAGGGCCTAACCAATTTGATATGGGTCCGCAAACAGCGGGTCCACAATAAAAAGGCACCAGCCGTGTGAACTCGTGCTGCGGACCCATTGGCTTGAATGGGTCGGCGATATGTCCTATCTTTTGCGAGCGGAGGCACGAATTGGAAGCCCACAAAAACACTCAGAGGCTCTTCTGTGGGTTTTTCGGGTCCATGCCTCTGCACTGCAAAAAATAGAATATGTCCCATCTTTTGACCCATTCAAGCCCAAGATTGCAGTATTGAGTTCACACAGCCGGCGCCCATGTTTCGCAGACCGCCGTTTGCAGTCCACAACAGGGGCATGGTGACCCAACGATCCTGTAAATGAGCCAATATCTGTCCAGGGAATCCGCTAGGATTAGGTGTATGGGTATCTTAAGAAATAAACTAATAACAATAATTCTTATGTTGTTTTGTGTGTTTTTTTTTCCTTCATCCCTTTTAATGCAAGCGTGGCCGTACTCGCACACTATAGGAAAAAGCACCAGCCTAATGTGCGGTCCCACAGTCCCAGCCACCAGAGATGGCAGACACTTTTTCCTATAGAGTGCAAGTACGGCCACCACTGATGGATTACAGGATGGTCGTAACCATGGAAACAAGATATGGAGCAGTGTGGAGGCACAAATCGGAAGCAATATGAAGTACTTCCCTGGGATTTCAGTCCATGCCTCCACACCACAAAAAAATAAAATATGCTCTATATTTTTTTTTGGTGTGGAACATATCTTGCGGATCGCAGACCATTTCAAGTGAACGGGTCCGCATGTGCCGTGCACGCAGACGGTGCCCGTGCATTGCAGACCGCTCTTTGCGGTCCGCAGCACAGGCCCAGGGCACACACGCTCAGACATGAGCCCTAAGGCTGTGTTCACATGGCTAGATCAACAGTAGGGAAAAAAAAAAAAAAAAAACTGTGGCAGATTAATAGCAGAATAAGGTGGTCTTTGGTTGTGGTTTTGTAATTTGTTGGCATTTTTACCAGTGGTTTAGAAGAGTTATTGGGGGACATTTGGTATCCCCCTGCGCTCTGGCAGTCTGTGTACCTGAAGTAAAAACTGCTCCAGCCCCTGACTGAAGTAGTTATAGGCCAGGCATAAATGTTGGCAAATTTGCCGGGGCCAATGTCCCAACCGCCGCCACTCAAGTGACAGTGTCGAGCAGAGTGTAAAAGCAACTGTGCAACAAAATATTGTCACAAGGACATATATATATATATATATATATATATATATATATATATATATAAAAACTGGCATAAAAATGTTGCTCCCCATTGAGTAAGGTTTTTCTGCTTCCCACTGATTTAAATACTCATGAAATCTGCTTCAAAGAATCAATGTCAGACTGGCAGGGCACACCCCGCACCCCTGCTGATCAGCTGTTCAGGACTAGCTCTGGCACCGAAACAGCCCCGCTCCATCAACTGTATAGTGGACGGAGGTTCCCATGAACAGATGCAATGCTACATCCACGATACAGATGGTGAAGCAATCAATACAAAAATGTAGCAAAAACAGCAATGAGGGGAGAATGCCACACCCAGGGCAGCTGGAATAAAAAATACTGACCCAAAAACTGCCTGTCTGTCCAGAGTTTAATATTTCCCATAGACTTCCCTTGAACATCTGAAGCTTACACCCCCCCCCCCTATAAAACACTGCAAAAATAACCATTTTGGGGGGAAAGCTATAATTTCTGTAGAGCCAAAGCCAGAATGTGGATTCAAAAGCAATGGGAAATATAAATTAAGGACTTATGCACGTCAATGAAACACAGAAGTGATTAAATGTGTAATGGTACGTGATGGCGACCACTGAAGTCTGTGGGTCAGTGAAAACAGACATGGCATCCATCTCCTGTCAGTGGATTTTTCTGGTCATTGGTAGGAAGTACCCTTTTCTCACTAGCAGTGCATGTGGGATACAGACGACGCATGGACCCTTCACAGATGGAGACCTCCCAGACACCAGTGTCTGAATTACCCTGGGTTCAGACCTAAGCGTTCTTAATACGCGCGTTTTACGCCCGTTTTTGACGCGCGTATTTCAGCGCGTTTTTGCCAATAGGAAACGCGCGTTCGTACGCGCGTTCTTGTGATTGACTACTGTGCTGTCAATCACAAAACGCGCGACAAACGGCCAAAAAAACGCTCCTGAACGAGCTTATGCGTCGGGCGTTTTACAGCGCGTTTTTACGCGCTGTAAAACGCTCAAGTGTGAACCACTCCCATAGGGATGCATTGGTTTTCATGTGTTGAGCGTTTTACAGCGCGTTTGAACGCGCTGTAAAACGCTCAGGTGTGAACCTAGTGTAAGGGTTTATGTCTCACTTTCCTTCTGGATCCACTTCTGGATTTAACTCATAAGCTTGCTTCAAAGCCTGCCAAAAAAGCTGCATATGAAACTACCCTAATGGAAGAATTTGTGCCTCTTCCATGTTTCGGACCCACCCCTGGTTTTGACCATTTGAAATTGGCCTTATGATCGTGACTTTATGACAGCCCCAACCATGTAATTTTCCAAGGCCCATGACAAACGATCCATTAAAATAGACGAGTGGCGAGACAGGTAATATTTAATTACTTTATTAAGCTTTTTGGAACAGTAGATAACCTTTAAGTTTTTTTAAAGTGCTCCTTACAGTGACTTTATAAAAGGTGACTCCTTCTCCCAATTCTCCATGTCTGTGAATATATCCACTGCACTCGAGTCAAATGGTCTCCTCTCTACCTCATATCTGCAGAGAAGCCCTTTATTGGCTTACCACCCACCATAATGTGTAGAAATGAAATCTGTACATTAAAAACAGGACAGGGGTCATTTGTAGGCTATAGGGAAATCATTATCTTTTAGGCTGCTTTCACACGAGTGAGTTCAATGTGTTGTACTCGCAGCGTGCGTCTGCGAGAGCTCCTGTCCTGACCTATGTAGCACTGATAGAATTGCATAGCATTATATTGATTTATGATACTATGTTACCCTTAGAGTTCTGGAATGTACTGAATAGAACTGACAGCATTATGTCAGTGTTATACAATACATTCCAGAACTCTAAGGGTAACATAGTATCATAAATTAATATAATGCTATGCAATCCTATCAGTGCTACGCAGCTCAGGACAGGAGCTCTCGCAGACACACGCTGCAAGTTCAATGCATTGAACTCACTCGTTTGAAACCAGCCTTGGAGCTCATGCACACAGCTGTTGTTCCGCCGTGCCCGTATTGCAGCCCGCAAACAGCGGGTCCGCAATATGCGGGCACCGGCCCTGTGCACCCCACATCACGGACCCATTCACTTGAATGGGTCCGCAATCCGGAAGGTCGGTGCGGAACGGAACCCCATGGAAGCACTACGGGGTGTTCTATTCTTTTGCGGTGTGGACGGATCACAGGCCCATCAGAGTTGAATGGGCCTGGATTTGTCGCGGCAGCCGCAGGGATGACGCCCGTGCATTGGGGACTGCAAATTGTGTCCCCCAATGCACGGAACAGCTGAACAACGGACGTGTGAATGAGCCCTTACAGTGGGAATATTTTTCAAAAAATGCCAATTTCCTGCTGAAGCACCCTCATGCTGGGGGCCCACTGACTCCCTAGTATGGAGTATGGCCTAAATGCGGCGAGTTATTCTTCCCTGCAAGTAATGCATGTGTGCATGAGGCCTTATCACTGGTCTACAAACCATTCAGTCGGTGATTACAGGAGCCAATGCTTGTCTGACCAATTATTCAGAAGTACAAATTCTATATAGTAACAACAGAGGTTACATCCAGTAAAATCACATAAGAATAACCAACATAAATTCTGGGTATTAACTCGCAACATAAAAGGTGTAGTAAAAGTAAAATACTGAAATACCATGGACATTAGATTTCCAATGCTGTTGCACCAGGGGCTGGAGGAGCAGCATTGTGGTACATAACCGTGCAATTGAAAATACTGAACTGGTCACAAAACACAACACGTATTACAGCTCTGACAAATATCTCACAGCAGACTATTAGGTCGGTGCGGTTAATTTCAGAATTAGGATTTAATGAAGTAGTGACAAGTCCCAAAGTAGCAGCCTGATGGGGTGTTGTGTTATATGGCATCTGCTCCAAATCGGCCATAGTCCGGGGAGCTATCCCCACCGCACTGACAATTACAGAGGAAATGGCGACTGAACGATAACTTGCTGCACAACGTTACTGTTATCAGCTCCTCTCTTGTTCAGTTGTTGCACCCGAGAAGCTCCATCCGCAGCGTGATCCGCTCATGCCAGGACTGGGGAAGAATACGCACGTAGCGGGCTGAGAAGGGTGGACTGAAGAGGTTCCTTTTGTGAGAGTAGTTGTCAGTATTCCCAAGAAACACCTGTTAAGAGCCAGACAATAAAATCAGGAACTTGTGTTATTATAGGACTCTAATGAAAGGGCGTCCTTCTAGATTACACCAGAAACATTCAGGTACTCATAAAAGGGCTTCTCTGGGATTTAAAATGGCCGCCAGCAACCTGTCGTAGGGGGGCTTGAGAAGGACTTGACTGCTCCACTTTCAGAGCTGACTAGTAGGGGTTGAGAGTACTTAGTGAACTTTCCCATCAGGCTGCTCATCCATGATGGCATATCATAGGCAGGATCACATCATTACCATCTATTGTACTGCTGGGCTGCCACACTCCCCAGCTCTGCAAGTCTGTGAATCCAGTCCTGTTCACATTCTCGGGCACGTTGCTGGGGGCCATTTGAAATCACTCAGAGAACCCCTTTAAGAACCACTCTGGGTGCTTGCATAGTCCTTGTGTCTGTCCATATGCTTGTGAAGAGATTACTGAATTACAGAATTGCTTAAAGAGGTATTAGAACAAAATGGCGGGGTTCTTCCAAAAACAGCACCCCCACTGTACACAGGTCGTGTGCAGTACTGCAACTCTGACCCATTGACTTTGAAGGAGCTCAGCTACAATACCAAACACAACCCATGGACAGGAGTTGTGCTTTTGGAAGATTGTATAATCCGCATATTTACTACCATATCGTGCTCTGTAATTTTTTTTTAATTAGTCTTGAAGGAGTGGCACCTTCAGGTATGAATGCGCTTCCATCTTGGGAGTAGCATTCTTGTGCACTTTTAGTTCTTAGTTCTGATGTAGTAAAACTGATGTTGCATGCATTGTGCATACTGATGGCCCCCTCAGCTAATCTAACTATGTAATTACTCGCAACTTGCTCAAAAGACATCTCCACCGCAGCGGCGTGTAAAGTGGCCGAACGTAAGGGACTGCAAGAAGAAAATACCTTGTCCGTTTTGGTCCTGCTGTCCTGATATACAATCCATGTCGAGCCGTTGTCACTGTAGGCTATTTTAAATGCTTCCACGTACTGAATATTTCCAAAGTCTTTTGCGCCCTGTGTGATAATTCCCGTGATCTTCTTAGGAACGCCAAGGTCAATCTAGTTAGGGGTAGCAAACAGAGGGCGATGTCAGGAGACATTAGTATTAAGTGCTCATTATAGAGATGAGCGAATGTCCAGTTATGAAATTAGTTTGCGATTCATTGACTGGTAAAAGGTGAATCGAGATATGGATTCCGTTACCACGGACTATAATGCAATTCTATGACAGAATGCATAACGGAATGCTTTAAGAGGCATTCCGTTATTTATTCCATCATAATAGAAGTCTATGGGCTGCATAACGGATCCGTCCCGTTTCCGTCCCATTTTCCTCCCCTTCATAACGGAAACAGGACGGATCCGTTATGCAGCCCATAGACTTCTATTATGATGGAATAAATAACGGAATGCCTCTTAAAGCATTCCGTTATGCATTCTGTCATAGAACTGTGTTATAGTCCGTGGTAACAAAATCCATAACTCAACTCACCTTTTACCACCAAACGAAGTGTTAACGAATTTCAAAATATGAAATTCGCTCATCTCTACTCATTATTAGGAGATCAATAATCCAAAAACACAAAAATAGAGGCGACACTCCAAAGTTAAAGGGAACCAGTCACCTCCAGAAACCACCCCAAGCTGCCGGCAGCACCTGACAGTATCCAGCAGCGAGTTTCTAATGATCCCTGTGTTTCATAAGCAGGGCGGTGGTAGATAAATGCTCCGACTCAAAATCCTTAGTTTTTGGTACTTCCGACTCCTCTGTATTTAATATGCGATAGTATTTTATACATTTCCCTAGTAGAATCCCATAGTCATGTTTAAAGTGTAAGCTAACAATCTGAGTTTACATGTTTTTATAGCTTGATGAATGACAGCAGTTTTCCAATGGTTTACAGCTTCAGTCTTGAACTATTGACTATCCATTCCCTTCACTTATACAAGTGTCTCCAGTCCTTAATCAGTTATCAGTGAGAGGCTAGGATAACAATGGGTTCCCTGTAACTGCAGACCACAAGACAATGGAAAGTATAAGTATTGCCGCTCCTTAACTGTGCGTTGCGTGCCACATAGTGAAGCATATGAAAAGCATGCTTCTTCACGGTCGCTTAACGTGTTAGTTTTGCGGTAACGTGTCGCACTGCCTGCATTGGCCTTTATTCTTACAGTAGAGAAGTAATTAATTATAACTTTTTGTGAATTGGGACATTTAAACTTGCTTTTTTTTTTTTTATTACAATTTAAATTGAGTAGGAGTCGGAGTCTGTTCATTTTTTGCCGACTCCACGTACCCAAAATTTCCTCCGACTCCAACTCTACAACCCTGTTCATAAGTCAGATGCGGTAACAGCTCAGAAAATGATCTTTTATCCCCGGCCGCTGCGCTCCTCGTGTCAGACTTGAAGCAAGGGGGCAGCAGCCTCCTTGCTTTAAGCTGCGGTAACCCCGCCCCATTGCTGTGACTGACGGCGCTTATGCATAACAGCCGGCTGTCAGTCACAGCGAAGGTGCAGGGAAGGGGGGGGGTTACCGCGGCTTGAAGCATGGAGGCCGCTGCCCCCTTGACTTCAAGTCTGACACGAGGAGCGCACTGGCCAGGGATAAAAGATCATTTTCTGAGCTTTTATCGCATCTGACTTATGAAACACAGGGATCATTGGAAACACGCTGCTGGAT
Source organism: Bufotes viridis (assembly GCA_033119425.1). Lineage (NCBI taxonomy): Eukaryota > Metazoa > Chordata > Amphibia > Anura > Bufonidae > Bufotes > Bufotes viridis. The sequence goes on from CM065590.1 coordinate 103,505,967, forward strand.
ACTGTCAGGTGCTGCCGGCGGCTTGGGGTGGTTTCTGGAGGCGACAGGTTCCCTTTAAAGGGGTTGTCCCACGAAAAATATTCTACAGTTTTTAAACCAACACCTGGATCTGAATACTTTTGTGATTGCATGTAATTAAAAATTTTGTATAGCCACTGAGTTATTCAATAAAATGCATCTGTATAGCGCCACTTAATTTCTTATTTCTTTGACCGTCTCAATAAGAAGGCCGCACATGCTCAGTTTCATCCTTTAACTGCCTCCTGAGCTGTGATAGGCAGATCAGGGACACGCCCCCTGAGCTGCAGTAGAAAAGACCCTCCACTTGAGCCGTCAGCTTGATATAAATCTAGCAGATCAATGAATGGGGAGATCTCTGGATCCATGTGAGGTACAGGGCTGGTCCTGGCTTTGTTAGCTAGCCGCTATGCAATGTATGGCGCTGTGCTTGGTGAGCAGAGAGAAGGCAGCAGCACTCACAGGAGCACCCGTGCCTTCTCAAACAGCTGATCGCTAGGGTTCCTGGGTGTCTGACCCCCACCGATCAGATACTGATTACCTATCCATTACTATTTAAGTCTCAGAAAACCCTTTTTACGTGAAGATGGGTGGCAGACCCACCCCATTCAAGATTTCAGTTTCTATCTCCAAATAAATCACAGAAAAGGCAAAATGGCAATAACTAAGAGGTTAGAAAAAAAAAAATATATAGAGTCTCATAAAAAGAACATGGAGAGATCCAGTTATTCCAGAAAGCCAGGAAAAAAGCAAAGGCCCCAGACCGTATCACAACCACCCGAATGGCAGAGATAACATCTGCTTTCAAGCTGAAACAGCACTTGGAACATCAGAGTGCTCACTTATTTACCCAAGACTGCCGGCAGCCACGGAAAGGATATCAAAGGCCCCTCCATCATCACTTTTATTTCTCACCGACTTCAGTTACGTCCCCCCGTATAAACGCCATTATTTATGGTCACGCCGGTGGCGGTGCCTGACTTCTCAGCAATAATCGGCTCTCTTGATGTTCTTAAACTAAACTAACAAACTTTCCTCTTCCATTGGACTGGAACGCTCATGTATGGGGTGAACACATGAAGCTTCGCAGGGCTGCAGAGAGCGACAACAGCTTACAGCTGGCGTGATGTAACCATTGTCTGCAGCAGACAGTGTCAGTGTAAACTGCCTGGTGCTGACAGCTGCTCCAACGTATGTAATGTGTAATACATAGACTGATTAGACAATATGCATCCTGTTTAGACAGGACGTCCAGAGGTACAAACTGTTCCCATGGACATAGTAAGAAACAGCCGCTCTACAGCGAGACAGGAGCGGCTCTAGCAATGACTATGCTCCCAATGGTAGAACTGGAAGAACCCAAACTTCAGGATTTCCAAGTAGTATTCTGGCTGTACAATATATGCCACTTCTAGAGAAAATGGAAGGCGAACCAAAGGAAAGCGAATGAGTTTCACTAGGATATTCCATCACTTAATAATTAATGGAGGTCTGACCTTTGGGCCCCCACTAATTCGGAGTATGAAGGGGTCACAACGACTGGCCAGCTAATGTGCAGTGGAAGGGCAGCCCATGTCCATCGAACTGAATGGGGCAGCTGCAGCGCCCTGGTACACGATGTGCCTTCTGCATTTCTGGCGGCCGCATTGAAATGAATGGGTCCATATCCGATCCGCCAAAAAAATGCAGACCAAAAATACAGTCATGTGAATGGGGCCTTATACCGACGATAACTTATTGAAGAACTCAGAGCATATTACAGAGACAAAATACTAGAACTAATCACATAACAGCATAAGGGTCAACAGAGGAGCACATACCTGGAGCCATTCTGACTGATTATTCTCGGCAGCAGTCCAGGCATTGGTTTTCGCAATCTTGTCCAGGCGGGCATAGTGTGGGTGCCAGGTAAACGCATCAATCCCCCAAGTCTTGAAGACACTGGATGCTGTTATTTGCTTATCAGAAATCTGATGGGATTTCAATCCGAGTGGGTCTGAGCAACCTACCATGTTGAAATACACTGTAACACAACGGTTTATAAAAGGGTGGGAAAAGAGGGGTGCTCAGAATTACAAGCGTGGCGTCTGAAGGAACAGCATTGCAATCCGTGGTTTGTATTCACATGTTGCAGTCTTTCCATTAGACTACATGCACACGACCGTCTGTGTTTTGCGGATCCGGAAAACCACAGAAGCCTTCCGTTCCACAAATTGCGGAAGGCACACGGAACAGGCGGCCCATTATAGAGATGTCTATTCTTGTCCGCTACACGGACAAGAATAGGACATGTGCTATTTTTTTTGCGGGGCCATGGTACGGAGCCACAGATGCGGACAGCACACGGAGTGAATTGAAGTGAATGGGTCCGCGCCCGAGCCGCAAAATATGCGGCTTGGACGCGGACCAAACATACGGTCGTGTGCATGTAGCCTAATACATGACAAAGATGTGTGAATAAAACCCGACACAAACAGTGAAACATATATGGTGCACTCAGAGTTATGCATAGCGAGTGGGAACATAAAAACTCTAAGGGCCCTTTCACACTTGCGTTTGGAACATCCGGCATAGAGATCCGTCCTCAGGCCTCTATGCCGGAAGAATACCGATCAGGATCATTCCCATGCATTCTGAATGGAGAGGAATCCGTTCAGGATGCATCAGGATGTCTTCCCGCAGCATGCTGTGGTATTCTTTCCGTCCTGGGAAGCGGAGCAAAACGGATCCGTCATGACCCCCAATGCAAGTCAGTGGGGACGGATCAGTTTTCCCTGGCACAATCTGCCACAATAGAAAACTGATCCGTCCTCTATTGACTTTCAATGGAGTTCAAAACAGATCAGTTTTGGCAATGTTACAAAATAGTTAAAGTTAATACAAGCGGATCCGTTCAAACAGATGCATGTGGTTGTATTATCTGTAACTGAAGCATTTCCTTCCGGCATTGTGCCCCGACGACGGAACTCTATGCTGGATATTCCAAACGCAAGTGTGAAAGGGCCCTAAAATGACCATGATTCCAGGGTCCTGAGATGGACATTAGCCATTTCTTCATGGGTCCCACAGATGCTAATAAACGGGTCCTACACGGCATCGTCATGCACAGCCCCGGGACTGGCAGCCATCTGGTCCTCATCAGATGGTGATGACTCCAGATGACTGATGAGTGGGATTTCTGTCTGTGTGGTCGCTGCCATATCACGTATGGCAATCACCAAAGAAAGCAAGAAGCCATCACTCAGCTGGCGAGCTCTGTACTTCAATCTACAAGAGTATTAGAGCCTCCCTGGCCACAGACACGAGATGACCGCTATGTGGCGGTGGCAAAGATGAGCTCATCTGCATGCAAATCATTTAGTACATTACTCTAAGAGGCTCCTATGTGAACAGGACTAAATCTCCACCCTCTTTGAATCACCAAACCATAGGCTAGAAATAGAAGTGCGATTTCTCAATACGTTTCCCCGTAACAACATAACACTGAGATGACTCATCATCCACCGGCTTCTAGGAGCTTGTTTACGGCTGAAAGTCCCTGCGGTGCAGTGCTACTATATGCCAATAGGGGGAGACACTGATAGAAACCACTAGAAGATAACGCAGATCAGATTACTCATTGCTGATGCTCTGTTCTAGAGAAGACATTGAAGAAAAGCTAGACATACACGTATTACTACAGTACTTTTAAGGGGCTCTATGAAGAGGACACTTTTTGTATGGACTTCAGTTGATCACCATGGGTCCAGATTTTCTAACCTCCAGTGATCAGCTGTTAATGCCGCGCCTGGATTTAGTCTTACATGATGAGCATACATATGAGGGTCTCTCCGTTCTGGCTTAGAGGGGGTCCTATCCAGGGGGCTCTTCGATCATATCAGCAGCTATTCTGGATGATCTGACGTCTGTTTTCACTAAGTACATATGGTCACACAGACATATTAAGCAAGCAAAGGGTTTTTAGCACTTTCTACAACATTTCTAACAGTCTAAATCTACATAAAATACTAAAGGATTACATGACATTATAAAACATTAGCCAGCGGTTTATCTCCACTGTGCGGTCAGCAAGAGGTGGGACTCGCACCCCCTCTTGCATTCACTTCTATGGGGCTGATGGAATTAGCCGAGCCAGCGCTCGGCTAATTTTGGCAGCCCCTTAGAATAGAATGGAGGGCGGCCGTGCATGCTCGGTGCGGCCTCCTTCACTTTACGAGATATGTGCAGGTCCCAGAGGTGGGACCCACACCTATCAGACAATGGGGGCATATCCTAGCGATATGCCCCCATTGTCTGAGATAGGAAAATCCCTTTAAAGAGGACCTGTCACCCCTCCTGATTTGTTTAGTAATTACTCGCATGTCCCATGTAATAACAATTCTGGAGCATCATTATTCCTACTAGAAGTTATGAATGAATTACTAGTAGTTTGCAGTGAAGGTCCAGATGGCTGTTACCAGTTTGTGGGTGCTGCAGTCTGCCACTAACCGCACTGATTGGATAGTGTCAAACTGTCCATCTGGACCATCACTGCAAAGTCATAACTTCTAGCAGGAATAAATAAGGGACATGTCATAAGAATCGTTATTATATGGAAAATGCAAGCAGTCAGGGAAGGTGGGATGTGCTCTTATATAAAGAAGTAAAAATAAATGTATAAATTCAATGTTTTATGTAGATTTAAAACTATAAAAGTTATAGAAAATGTTTAAATGTGCATTTTTCCTCAATATCTGTACTGCACGTGCTCAGTTATTATCCAGACCAGTTATCAGCCACTATGACAGAAGGTTAGAGAGAAGCAGAAAACGTGAAAAAAAGATCAACTAAACAAAAAATAAAATAAAATTACCACTCATTTCGCAGCCAAAAAGTTCAAAACGCAGTGTGCAGGCTCTGTGACAGGTCACGGGATAGACCCGGATGTACTGTGCTGTGAACGGGGGACTGAATATATTGGCCTTTCTGCCATCATTGTCAAGGTTTCCATGGAAAATCTAAAGGAATAACACAAAGTATGGCGTTAACGAATATTCCAAGTCTTGTTTCAGAGTATTTCCACCCAAGGAGAACAAGACGCTTGGTGGCGCTTTTTTTTTCTGGCCATAATTTTAGACAAACAATTTAGACGCATCTAAGCGTTTTTTTTTTTTGTTTGCTTTTTTGTGAATTGTACTTTTAGTGGCACCATTGTGGAGTACATATTCAATTTCATTAAAACATGTTTTACAGTGATTTAGGTATATTTTACATTTTTGTCATTGTTTTGTGCACTTAAAATTCCGCCAATCAGCTATACGAAGAGACAGTGGTGAGCGCTGCAGCCTCTTCCTAGGACAGCTAGGTCCAATTCAAGTGAAAAAGCCTGAACTGCAATACCACGCACAGCCTCTATACAATGGGTGGCACTGTGCTTGGTAAGCTCACCATCGAACAGGTCATCAGTATTACACTTGGAAAATCTCTATAACATCTATATTTTTTGAGATTTCTTAGGTTGTTCTGGGGGACGAATTAAAATCATGTTATCTTTATTATATGGGTTCTGGCTAATAGTGATGGAGACTTTTTTTTTTTTAACCTTTAAATCAACTTTTACTGTTTTTAAACTTTCATAATTACTTGTTAGTCCCACTAGGGGACATGGCATACCTTGGCATACACTTTGCATACCAATGCATTATAGCTTATCACAGTACCCAGTACCAACTATTAGGCTGTTTAATAGACATACATACAGTTATGTTGGGCTCCTAGCTGCATCATTTAATGGTGAGCCTCTCCCCCTAACTGCATAGATACTGCAGTAACTATTGCCCGCAGCATCCAGGGAGCTAAGTGGCCGACATCAGAGCCATCTCCGGTCCAGGCTATTGCAGCAGGAGCCAGTGCACACCATGCGAGGTCTGTTCAGTCCCTGCTACCATGGTAGGACTAATGGTGTGGCCGACAGGGGCTGAACAGACTAGACATGCTGCGATGATACGGCGCTCTGGACCAAACCAAAGAAAATCTCATGCGTAGAAACACGCATGAGACTTGTTGTAAAGCCTAAAATTGCCTGTACAGGAGTCTATGACGCTTGTACAGGAGTTATTGCGACCTCTCGTAACCCCCTTTTACTCACAGAAAATAAACTTTTTTTCTATTACTTAAATTTGCAGTTTTACGCTGCAGACGTTAATCTGATTCAGCAAATCCTACAATATATTTACATAAGGCAACAGAAAAAAATGACATTTTCAAGGGAAAGATAGAAACGGCAAGCATCCGATAGAAAGCAACAATATTCACAGTGCCCACCTTGTCTTTGTTCTGTCCTTCAGCTTTGTAAAAGGTGAAGTCATGTCCATCCACACTGTATGCCACCTTAAATTCCTTGAGGTACTCTGCCTTACCCATGCGACTGGCACCTTGAGTGATGATCCCAGATACCCTCAGCTGTCTTAACAGGTTAACCTGTAGAAGGATGGTAATAAAACGTGTAAGTAGGGCATGTGTATACAGTATATGGGAGCCTATGTCTTCAATAGCACCCCTTGTGAAAGGTATAGTTGGCTACAATTTTATATACAGTAACATAAAAAGGTATACTGATGTACAACAGCACGACAGAGAACAATGACCTACGTTAGGAGAAGGAGGAGTGGTGTTCAAGTAGCAGGAGCCTGCATGCCTATATAAAGACATTTGGCGGTATAGCTCAGTTAAGGGCGGAGGCATTTTCTTTGGGATGTAGTGTATGAAATAAGTATTGGCCAGCATAGTTGTTCTTGGACAGCACAAATTTCTTAAAGTCCTTAAAGTAGAATTGGCAAACCTTTTCATCACGTGTGCTCAAATTTGGGATGATTTTTCACAGAAATTCTCTTGGCAAGTGTTGGGTAAGAAACAAAGTAAAAAAAAAAACAACATTACTCACCTCTACCGATCCTCCAGCCTCAGCCAATTAATAACCAAGTGGGCCTTTCTTGACGTTTTTTTTTGCACATCGAGTTGGGATATTGGAGAACATGGATGATCGAAGCAGTGTCAGAATGGTTGTGGATTGGTGGAGGCGAGTAATGATTCAGTGTTATTTTTAACAATTTCTGGACTATTTTTTTTCTCTCCAGAAGACACCTTTAGGGCCAGGAGTGCCAGGAATATTCTGAAGGGAGGCACTTCTAGCATGCCTGCCATGGATTCACTACACATGCTCTAAACAGCTACCAGCTTGTTCATCCTTTAGTACGTGATGACCTATCCTCCTCAGGTTAAGCCATCACTAACTGATGGGCGGCAGTCTAACACCGTGCGCACACGCCAATCAACTGTTCAGTGTAGCTCTGCCGCCGATGCTAAACATCCATGTCAACATCGTAGTGGATGGACTGCTCTACTACAGCACTGCTCCCATTGAAGGCAATGGCAGCAGTACCGGAGTAGCGATCTTCCTCCACTCTGTAGCTCTGGCACACTGAACGGCTGCTGATCAATTAGTGATGGCCTATGCGGAGGATGGGACATCACTAAAGGCTGGACAACCCCTTTAACTCTATGCATCGTTATATTGCAGAACTCTTAAAAGGAAGTAAGCCACAGCTATGCCAATGTCTGCTTGGACTAAAAGAGTCCCTTCATCTTTTCAGGTCACTGTGGCTTTCCTGGCTTTGCATAGGTTTGGTGCAGCGAGTGGGATCTTTCAGCAGAACTGCTTTGCATCCCTGGTCCCGTCTCTGCAATGTGAGAAGCTCTGTATTTTGTGTAGTCTTTACTCATGTACATGTGCACACACTGAAGCCAAACAAGGATTATACAAGATTTGCATTTTACAACCATTTAAAGAAATACAGAGATGATCGGCAGATACCTGGATCCAGGGGTGCTTGTCATAGCTACTTGCAGTCCATGCATTAACTACTCCTTTATTGTTCAACCGGGCAAGGTTAGGGCCCCAGCGTTGTAGGCCAAGAAAACCGTGGTATAGGGAAGAGGAGGTAATCTGGGCATCGGATATGGCTCCACCTTCCATTCCTAAAGGGTTTGCACAACCTAGACGTATGGGATTAGAGCAAAATGACAGACAGTATTAGATAACACATGACATAAGCACTCATGAAATAGCTTTCCAGTGTATTTTTGAAGACTTTATAAGGGGGTATTCTAGGATCCTGAGGATAGGGCATCAACATCCGCTCGGCAGGGGTCTGACACCTCGCACCTTCGCCGAGCGCTTGTTTAGTTGCGGCTATGGTACCAGAACTGCACAGCTCTATCATTGTGTAACTGCAGAGCTGCTCCCATTCACTTGAACAAGAACAGCAGTTACAAGCTCTGAACCGAACTGCGTATTTCCTGTTAAAACAGAATTTTTATGAAAAAGGCTATTTTTCTGTGGCCAGATGTTTTAAAGAGGACCTTTATGGGTCGAGACATTATGAAATAAGTAGGGGGTTGTGTAGGGCATAGTGCAGGGATGTGAGATCACTTACTAGTTTATCTGTCCGGCGTTCCATTCTCCCGCTGTGCCCCCCTTTTACCTTTCTCGCCTGGTATGAAAATGAATATCATCGGTACAGGGAGGAGGAGACTGCCCTGTTTCTTAGGGGGCGTCTCCTTCTCCCTGGCTGTGCCACGGTCCAATCACAGAGGAGAGCGTCACAGCCAGGGACAAGGAGACGCCCACTGAGAAAGAGGGCAGTCTCCTCCTCCCTGTACCGATGATATTAATTTCCATACCAGGCGGGAAAAGGTAAAGGGGGGCACAGCGGTGGGACAGAGCGCTGCACTATGCCCTACACAAACCCCTACTTATTTCATAATGTCTGGACCCATAAAAAGGCCTCTTTAATAACGTCAATAGGGAACTATAAATTTATTTAGATTACAAGTCTGAAACCCCTTAAAGGGGTATTCTCATCTCAGACAATGAGGCATATAGCTAGGATATGCCCCCATTGTCTTATAGGTGTGGGTCCCACGGAGCCCCGCAAAGTGGTGGCTGGAGGACTCCGGTCCGGCCACCTCCCCATAGAAGTGAATGGGAGCGCACCGCAAATGACCGGCCACCGCTCCCATTCACTTCTATGGGCCTGATGGAAATAGCCAAGCCAGCGATAGGCCATTTTTGGAGGCCCCATAGAGAATGAATGGAGGGCAACACTTTCGGGGCTCCGTTTTCGATATAGGTGTGGGACCTGCACCCATCAGGCAATAATGGGGTAATATCCTAGCAATAGGCCCTCTCTGTCTAAGATGAGACAACCCCTTTAAGGCCCCTGGCAGACGAGCGAGTATTCCGATGATCGCTAACGAGCGTTCGTATGAACTTGCAGTGTAATACTGCCGTTGACTGCACGATCGCCAGGCTATCCAGATCTTTCAGCAATGTGATATCTAATAACGATCTGCTGCCGGCAAACCACTATACAGCATGGGGATGAGCGATGCCATACTGCGGAGGAGATCACTGCATGTAATAGCAACGGTCTCCACCGCTAGCGAGCAGGAGATTGCTGGGAAGGAACGCTTCCTTCCCGACATTGGCTGTACTAGACAACCCGATCAGGTTGTCTAGTACAGCCACTGATTGCAGGTGACAGTCTGTTACTGTATCCAGTCTAGACAACCTGTCATCTGAACAGCTTGAACTCCATGACACTTCATTTCTGGTCTTGATAGCTTGCTACAATGAAGGAGATTTACTTTGCCGATGCACGGAGCGCAGCACTGTCTAGACTGGATGTAACCGTAGCAGTCTCTTAGCTGGGCAGAGAATTATTCTTCACCCTTTAAGCCTCTACAGAAACAAAGTATATCACAAAGCTGCATGACACGGAGTAAAACTGCAAACCCCTGTAATATCATGCATAGAAATCAGCACTGTATAAAATGGTTCAGCAATTTTCCCAGCATGTAAAGTATTTTTGTCAATTTTATATTTCTCTCTGTGGTTTGAAGCCTGCGGATCTCTACCTGCTGCAGACTGCACGGATGCTGGAAGTTGTAGTTTCACATCTTTCAAGACAAACTTCAACTTTATCGTATTTTATACCAAGGTGACCCTGAGGCTTCCAATTCTTCTGCTACGTTCTCAGCACCACTATTATAAAGTGTCTAATGCAGTGTTTCCCAACCAGTGTGCCTCCAGCTGTGGCAAAACTACAACTCACAGCATGCCCGACAGCCTTTTGCTAGCGGGCATGCTGGGAGTTGTAGTTTTGCAACAGCTGGAGGCACACTGGTTGGGAAACACTGGTCTAATGGCACCACATTTGACGGACTCATGTGTCAAGTAACACTGGTCCCACTGACTTGATGGGGTTATCCAATGAAAATCATACATAATCTAGTACACGACAACCTCTTTCTAACAAAGAACCAGCGCCCTGTACCTGAAACGGATCCAGAGATATCCAAACCATTGCTCTATTAATTGTGTTGTCAGCTTAGCGGACAAGTCCTTTCTCAGGGTTGTGCCCTTTCTGCTGCAGCTGGTGGCAGTTGAAGGATGGAAGTGAGCATGTGCTTCCATCTCAGGGGCAGGATGGAAAAATTAGAAAAAGGGCGAACAGCAGGTGGCGCTATACAGATAGACTTCATTGAATAACTCAGTAGCTATATTATATTTTTAATTACAAGAAATTACAGAAGTATTCACATCCAGGTGCTGGTTTGAGAAATGGAGAATATTTTTCATGGGACAATGCCTTTAAGTCCATGACGTTTCCCATCTTGATGTACTGGAAAGAATAATGCACATGCAGCTCTATCTGATGGCCAATGACCCTGAGCTAATGAGGCAGGGGCTGATAGCGACGTTACAGATGAGAGAACGCTCGTATATTAACATTTCCACCATGAGGTTGAGTTTGTGGATAACAAATAAAAGGATGAAAATAATAAGAAATAAAAAAATAAATAAAGTCACTTACGGATTTGGCAGCCCTTTCCAATAAACGGCGATACGCATTTACAGCTGTAATCATTGACAAGATTGTGGCAGACGCCTCCATTTTTACAAGGATATGAAGAACAATGATTCTCACCTAGGACAAATAATTAAAATATAAAAGGAAAATATATATAAATATTTCTAACAGGACAAAACATATGCATCAGAGCTAGGCTGACGATACGATTAAAAGGACATTGGGGCAGACTTACCGTCCACAGATCAGACAGTGTAAACAGGGTGGTATTACACTGCCCGATCTTAGGGCAGTGTGAGTGCCGATGATAATCATCCATCGGCGCTCGTTTGCACTGGCCTGATTACACAGGCTGAAGCAAACTTTAAATAAGGGGGGAACAATTGCTACAGTTTTCAAACGCAAGTTATGCAAATCTTACTCACCGGGCCTAGAAATAAATACAAGAAACTAACAAAGAGTAAAGACAACCACTAGTTAATCCGCAAGTCATTGTGAGATCTACTGACACAATTAGGGTCCTTTAACCTGAGCAGATTTCCTGCCCATAACAAGCGCCGATCGACAATACATCGGACAAGGGAGCAATCAGTGTGAACGTGAAGAGAATGATCCCGAAAAAGATTCACCATTCATTCTGCGTTTGTTGGCAGCGCACCCCTTGTTTCAAGAGTATTTGATGTTCGTATAGAAGATGCGAGCAGCCGACAAACAAGCACATACTCATCTGTCAGCTGACCGGTGGGACGTAAAGAAGGGCAAGGGTCCCAAACAAACGGTCAGTGAAACATCCATTCACTAATTAGCTTACATAAACGTTCCTTTAGTCTTGGAGAAATATTTCAGACAAAATAGGCGTGTATTGCATCTTAAACCCCTCCAATTTTGTTTCAGATTCAGGAGATGAGGCTCAAAGGGGTCCTCTAGGCCTATGTTGAAATTCTACCTTTCTGTGAACACATGAAAGAAGCATTATACAGTACTGCACCGCTAACTTCTCCTTTTGCGCTGTGGTCACGTCACTGCCTCAGCCAGGATTTGGCATCTTCAGGTAATGAACAGTTCTGGATCCTCTCTTCTGTCTTCCAATCCACTGAAATGCCCAGAGGACAGAAGAGGATCCAGAACAGCCCTTGCTTTTCCCTGATGCCTGTGTAGCTTCGTTTGACTACAGTGACCCCAGAGAACCTCTTTAATAATAGGGGCGAGTTTGGCCTATTTGGTCTGCAATTGCTCACAGAGCAGTGGAAAAGGACCCTGCTACAGCATACGACTTGGGGGCACAGAGGCAGGTCCATCAACATCTCTTAAATTCCTGGAAGCTCAGGGGTGGATCCATAACTACCAGTGACTTATGGATTTCTAAAATAACTTTAGAGTCCAAGGTCATAGTTAATTACATCTGATTATATTCTAATTCCCCTGCGCCAGTGTGGACATTCAAGTAGCACTGGAAAGACAAATGCCAGCGGCTCGCTGTGGAGTCCACAGGAACGTCACGTGCCAGATTATCAGGCAAGTGCCTCCAAAGCCAACATGAGACTATCTTTATAGCATGTCGAATTAGCAGAGTTTCTTTACCATTGTGCTGGAATCTTACTAAATATCCACCTAATTTATGTGTAAACTAGGAAATGCTTTAAAATGCTCAAAGTGAAGTTTTCCTTTAAGCAGAGCCAACTGGGAATGCTTCAGGAGAAAACTCAGAATCCCTCAGCTTTACACTTTGCCTCAGGTAAAACAATCAAGGACCGGGAAATGCTAAATACAAAGGTTTGAAGGGCTTTAGAAAAAGGAAAAAAAAAAAAAGTTTATTTTTCAGGACTCTAATCTCCAGCGGATTGATGGAGTCCTAGGTTTAGCTCAATCAGATTGTCCTCTCGTGGCCCTCGGCACATACTGTAATCATTTCACATCATTACCAGCCCCAGGAAGAGCTGCAGAAAGTTTACGTTAGGAGAGGTTTTTCTCTGGACATTCCTTCGCTAAAGCCCTCTGGAGGGAAGAAACTTAAACTAAGAAAACACAGTGCTCAGCGGCGCTACCTTTCAAGCGTCATTTTGCCAATTACCACTGATTTTCAGGTTATTTTTGAAATGCTAAAGACAGGAACCTGTCGACACTCCCTCAGAACAGTTACCCACCTATTATACTGCACGAAGATCATTCATTTGACAAGTAGATCCGCAATTGTAAAGCGCCATTTAATAATACTGTTCAGGAAATGGTCATGGCATCCCATGGACTTCCCATTTGCTCTACATTATATGATGCAATGTCATTCCATTAAACAAACCAGTAATTATTCTCTAATTATTGAGGTGGATTCATTTTTTACATTTTTCTAAACTATTTTAAATTGTTCTAGGTGCATAAGTGTATAGAAAAGCAGATATGGCACAAGATTTCCAAGAAAGGTCCATGTAACAGCACGGCGGTCAGCATTACCATGAGTGTTCATTAGAAAGTTGCGCCCCATCCTGACTGTAGCCTATGAGGCACTATTTTATTAAAGGGAATGTGCCATTACTAAATTACCTACTGTTGAAATCAAGTTTTTATGATAAAGAATTTTTGGTGGTTATTTTTAATTTTACATTTCACCATCTATATTTAAAAAAAATCCTGCAGTTTTTGCACTGGCCACTAAGCTCCTTCCTGGTCTGTATAGATCACTTTTCAGCAGTCATCTCATTATCATCTCAGGCAGGATTACTATGAAAGATATCAACTGTATACAGATAACACATGGTCACCATTCAGAATACGTGATGGCCACAGCTTATCTACTACCTCCTTGTACAATGACCACTGCACAGATCATGCCTTGAAAACTCCCATTTAAAGGGGACATATCTCTTTTCACTCTGGCAGCCCCCCTGATATGATCATCGGTGCATTTCAAGTTCCGATGCTCTCCCTTGCCCTGCACTGGATCTCGCAGGGCAAAGGCTTTTTTGTTTATATTTGTACAGTGCTAGATGGGGGCTTCCGCCTAGCAGTGTATTCAGTGACGTTACCAGCTCTGATGGGTGGGGCTTTAGAGCTGCCCTAACCAATTCACAGGCTAGGGCAGCTCTAAAGCCCGCCCATTCGTTTTGGTGATGTCACCGGGCTTACTGCTAAGTGGAAGCCTCCGCCTATCTTCACCCGTGGAGAGCCTGGAATGTCACCGGATATCCAAAAAAAAAACATCAGAGAGCATTGGAACTGCCTGTGTGAAACTAGGGATATGTCCGGGTTCAGAGCTGAACCCATTTAAAGGAAATATGGCACCAAACATTTTATCTGCCATAGCAACACATATCACTTTCCCTTTAAAGTCAGTGAGACATCTCCTGTCCACTGTGTGTACGGCCCGTGGTGGCTGCTGTAAAGCATCTCTCTAAATGCTGTTAAGAACACCTTGGGCAAGATGGCAGCCCCCATAATCGCATTCAGGAAATAGGATAAAAAATAAATAAATCTGGTTTTAATGACAGGCGACACATACACTTTAAAGGGGGTGTCCTATGAGATCAACTCCTGCCCAGGTGCTCTGTATAGGCCACAGCAGAGAGCCAATGAAATGAGTCACTCTATAGGACGCGGCATCATCGTGTACTATGTGGCAGCAGCTGGGTCCTGCCTACCAATCCTTCGGAGGATGAAGTTGAAAATATTATTATTTCTAATAAGACATTTGTTGTTCAAAATCTATTCTAAACAAAAACAAACAAACTGGTGGGCACTAAAGAGTCTGCTTCCAGTACCCCAGAAAAGGGCCCACGGAGCTCGTAAATCCAGACTGGCGATATTTCCGGAAAGCTTTAAGTCATGAGTCATACAGCCAGAGAATTGCTGCAGATTCTCTTTCCCAGCCTGTTTATATCTGAAATCCAAAAATACTTCCATACCACATGTAACAGAAAAATCTGCTTTACAGGAAAGGCGCTGTGTTCTTTATTACCGTTATATAGGGTGCATGGGATGTCCCCTGCTTTACAATAACCAAGAAAACCTGCAATGCTCATGTCCGCATTAACACCATGTGACATGTCAGCGCTCTTCGCAGTAGCAAGTCACAAATAAGTGGGGAAATCATTACGGAACACAATAGGTTATTACTAAAGTACATGCAGTAACGGTACAACCGCACGGCGCAGTCAGGTCACTGTTGCGACGCGGCCGTGTGTTGCAGCAGGCCCTAATTAAACTAATTAAGACCAAACTGTTTAGTCGGTCTGTTAATGGGCACGTGGGATTGTAGGTGTCGGGCACATCCATCTCCCTGTTTCCCTCAGGCACAGTGACGTCACGACTAGTGATGAGCGGCATAGGCAATATTCAAATTTGCGAAATTTGGCTAATTTTTGGCCGAATATTCGCCATAAATTCAAGAATTCATGATCTCCAGTCCTTATTTGATTGCACAAATCGGCAATTTAATATATTTGCGATAAAAATTCGCAATTGGAATATTCGCGATCAACACTAAGGGGTAGGCAACTTTCCTATTGGTTGCTAGGGATGTTGCCAAGTGGCGTAATACGCGATAAATTCGCGATTAGAATATTCGCGATCAACACTATTCGCAAGTACGAATATATAGCACTATTTTCTAAATACTCGCGAATTCTCAAAGTGGCGATATTTGCGATTAAAATTCGCAAGTCGAATATTCGCACTCAACACTAGTCACGACTAGTATCACTGGCCTGGGCGGGGCTAAACCCCATTCAAATGAATGTAGCTTAGCCCCACCCAGGCCAGTTATACTAGTCATGATGTCACTGGGCCTGAGGGAAACAGAGAGAAGGCTACGGCACTCCTGTGTCGCCGCTGCCTTCTCAAACAGCTGATTGGCGGGGGTCCCGGGTGTAGGACCCCTGCCGATCAGATGCTGATGACCTATCCAGAGGACAAACCATCAATTAAAAAGAACTGCAGAACCCCTTTAGTTAGGATTATATCTAAGCACTACATCACATACAAAGTCTTCATACTCACTGTTTTCACAGTTCTCTCCAAAGTAGCCAGGAAGACATTTGCAGGAATATTGGGCAAAGGTATCTCCTCGGCGAGTATGGGACAGTTCCTGGCACTCCCCATTGTTGTGGCAAGGATTTGGTTGACAGGGACCTAAAAGAAATACAGTAACGAGAATTAGAAGCCAATTCTGACCAGAGCTTCTCCAGACTGAATAACTAAAGGGAACCTGACAGCACAAAATGGTCTCCAAGCTGCCTGGGGCACCTGAACAGTCGGCTTATGTTGTCCCAGAGGGTGGATTTATAGGGTTCTTCCGTAACCAGCGACAATCATCTTTATTCACTGTCCCGCTGTGCGCTAATCGCTGGCCCCTTCCTGGCTGAAATCACGGTTACTTGCCCACAATTCCTGCCACTTCTCCACTGCCCACAAACTACGATTTTATGTGGGCTGAGCATCAGCAACTGAGCGATTTGCTTGTTTGTTGGGTGATCGGTGTGACATTTACACTGGGCAATTATCGGGAATGAGCATTTGTACGTCTGCGAACACAATCTTTGTGCTGATAATTTGCCTATGTGAATGGTCCTTAGTTACACAGTACTAGACATCTTAAAGGGGCTCTCCAGGCTTATAATATTGTAGACCTATCCTAATTATAGGTCAGTGATTGCGAACCTTTTAGAGACTGTGTGCCCAAACTGGAACCCAAAACCCTCATTTATAGCAAAGTGCCAACACGGCAATTTACCCTGAATACTACAGTCCAGTATAGTATATCTTCCATGTACTTTATCATTTCTCTATAATAGCCTGCCTGCATTCAGTGCGCTGCCTGTGCTGTTCATAGTGCGCCCTGCGCTGATGAGTGGTAGGGAGAAGTCTAAGGCATATTGGTACACCATAGACTATTTCCAGAGAGCGCTCCGAGTGCCACCTCTAGCACCCGTGCTATAGGTTCGCGCCATCAATATCTGATGGGCGGAGGTCCGACACACAGCACCCCTGCCGATCAGCTGTGTGAAACTAGCCGTAACTCACCACTCCTTGGTCATCTCCTGCTCTGGGTACCACCACACCAGAACACAGTAGCACACGCGACGTCCTGATGCTGGCTGGTGTCAGCACCCAGTGTGCAGTGCTACCGGAGAATGAGGATGCATCTCATCTGGAATCTGAATTTACAGGTCTACTTTATAGGTCTGATTCATTTAGGGCTGGCATGTCCAAACTGCGGCCCTCCAGCTGTTGCAAAACTACAACTCACAGCATGCCTGGACAGCCTACCGCTATTAGAGCATGCTGGGAGTTGTAGTTTTGCAACAGCTGGAGGGCCGCAGTTTGGACATGCCTGATTTAGGGTGTCGGACACCTTCCGAAGTCTTGTCTGGTGTCTCAGTTTAGTGGTCTGATTAATTTTGGGTCTTATCTTGCGTCTGGATTAATTCTGAATTTCTATAAGGATCAGCTGTGTGTGCGGCATGTGTCCCCTGTGCCTGGAGTAAAATGAGTTCTACGCTGAGGTATTATTTCCCTACTCTTTAGCATTATCATTTTGGAAATATATGTTTCTTTGGAGAAGAGTTCGTTCGTACTCTTCAGGTTCCAATATGGAAACATTCTGTCTGTATAGGGCTTCAGTTTTGCTTTACCCAAGTGCACCAAATCAGAGAAATCCCGCAGATGCTCCTGGACAGAACAGAGGCTACAAGTATCAGACCTTTAGGCACTTTGAACATGCCATCATAACCCACAAAATAAGAACCTACTTCCACGCCAGATTTCTCATTCCCAGACCCTGGAAAGGCGCCTCCAGGTGCCGACAGTCAGATAAGCAGCAATGACAATACGTCATTACGTTATTTCTTATAATAAGGACGTGAGCGCTCCGCTTCCAAGTAGCGGCGCTCTTTACAATGGTGGGTTTACCTTTCTCCGTCATGTTGCAGTCTGTGCCCCCGAAGCCATCGGGGCAGATGCAGAAGGGCTCGTTACTCGAACTGACAAAACAGGTCCCTCCATTTAGGCAGATGTTTGTTTCACAGAGCTCACCTAAAATGCAAGCGATAAGCAGATTTCTGACCGTGTTCACATTATGTTTTACATTCTATAACAGACATTGTGTCTACATTTAGCTCATTTTCATATATTGTAACAAAGTAAAAAAAAAAACTTAACTGCATCATCAATATATATTATATATACGCAGCATATAATAAATACAATGTAATAAAATCCATCTACCAACCCATCTTCCTATTTACTGTAAGCGATTCATGGGGGTGGGGGGGGGCGATATCAAGAAGGTACGGATAAAATAATATACTGCACAGATGCAGCAGAGTTAACAGTCACAGTGATAATGCGTAACGTTTGTGTGTTAACTCTGCTACATCTGTAGCACCAAGAGCTAAATGAGATTATTTCATGAATAGATTTTATGTGGGCCGGCAGAGAAATCTTTCATAGAAATCGATGGAAAAGCGTGCAGAAAATTTCAGCGCCAGTAGTCAATATCCAGGTTCAATTCATTGCTCCATTTTTGAAATAGAACCACTTAGGTTTAACTGAAAGCGAGCACAAACGACCACCGTCAGCCACGCACACTCATGTGGCAGGATCAGACGACAGTCTCATCCCCACCGGATGAATTACAACATGCCTGATCCTTCCGGCGGCCACCAGGGGTATCCAGCAGCAGCGAGTGAAAGAGCACCTGTAGAAGTCTATGAATGACCTACTTTCTATCTCACCACAATCTGCAAGGAATTAACCACAGGGAGCCGAGGAGAAGACAAAGGATGAGGAGATGGGGAGTTATCTTAAAAGAGGAGGCCAGGTAGGTTTAGTATTGAAGTACACAGGATAGGTCCATAGTCTGGGCTTTTAAAAAGGAACCATTTTGCTCATGAAGGCAACACTTCCCACTCTATTACTCATATGCCCCAGAAGTAATTTGTGCTTTAAAGGGGTCATCGAGGAATAGATAATGATGACCTATCCTCAGATTGGTGGGGCTCCGAGTCTCGGCACCCTTGCCGATCAGCTGTTTCAGGAAGCCGCGGCACTCACCGAAGCGTAGTAAGGGCAACAGGCTCCCGGAAGCTTACCAGCATAGGGCTGCACATCATATAGCGGCTGCGCTCAGCCCCATTCACTTCTAGACCATGGCATGCTCTCTGTGTACCACAAAAAAGTCAGAGGTTACAGTGGGCACCTATTAAGTAGGGTCGAAAGTCCTGCTCACGGATTCAAAAAAACAGGATCTTTATTCAAGCGATAAAAACTTCCAAACACAGGATATGATAATCACAGCTGCGCGTTTCAGACCACTCTTCATGACAAAGGACGTAAATTGAAAGCTGCGATTATCATATCATGTGTTGGATGTTTTTATCGCTTGAACAAAGATCCTGTTTTTGTATCCGTCAGCTGGACTTTCTCCCCTACTTAATAGGTGCCCACTGTAACCTCTGATTTTTTTTGGTACACAGAGAGCATGCCATGGTCTAGAAGTGAATGGGGCTGAGCTGCGATACCAAGCACAGCCGCTATATGATGTATCCGTGAGCTGGACTTTCTAGCCTTCTTTTGGATTATGTGAGCGACCGAGTCTGGAGGTTGCCGTCCGTGCTCAGTGCAGCGGGAGGCAGGCGAGCGCTGCTGAAGTATTTTTCTTTTGCACCTATTAAGTACGTCATGAAAAGTATCGATTGGTTGCGAGAGTACTCTTTATGCCTGATCGCCACCATCGGACAGGAATCCAAGCCCTACAGCCATCTTGTTTTTCAGGGTAATGCCTTGTACAACAGGTCTTAAAGTTGCAGGACTTCAAATGGGCATTCCTGGGTAAGGGCATTGTGGCGCTGTAGGAGGGAAGCCAGCCCAGGCTTTCTGGATCAGTTCTAAAAGTAAAGAGCTTGCTAAAGATTTCTCAGTTAAGGGGATTACATACTGATCACATGGCATGAAATCTTGTTAACACGTTACAGGATACTATGCAGAAAAATCTGTATGCCCAGGCATCGGTTTAGATAAAGGGTACAAGCAAAAGCACAGCATGAGTTACACATACACAGTGTAAATCAAGCTAGACAAGTGTATATATATATGGCTTGAGAAGGATCCCGGAAGGGGATTGAAACGTCGCCTATTTTGTGTCACATGTGTGAATAAAGACACTGCGTTTTTTCATAAGAAGAGTGCTGCGTTGATTTTTCATGGATATAGATATATATATCTCCGGAGATAGGCAGCAGCACGTCCAAAGGGCTTGGCGGGTGCAAAATCCTCAGGAGGACGGACAATCCTCCACACATATATAGATCCCAGAGAAGAGGCAGCACTCCTGAGTTAAATGGTGATGACCCAATCAGTGATGATCTAATTCAGGCCTTGGAATAAATTGGGTCATCACTATATATATATATATATATATATATATATATATATATATATCTCAATCACACGGCTCCAACAGTATCCATAGCCTTCAGAAGGAGTTTGTCACCACCAAAACCATGTTCAGAGTAAGCAAGCTGACATATAGGGTAGTGTCCCCGAAATATACCAGGACCAGAATGGAGGTGGCCAGACCTCCACATGTACAGTGCAATGCCATGGTAGATGAACCTGATGATTTCAGAAGGAATACCTCATAATCTGTATGGGCCGCAAGCGTCGCCACCTAATGGCAGATGTCGGGGAAGAGAAGGAAGTTGGGTTTTGGGCATGGCAGCAGTGCGCTCCTCTCTCCCACAACACACGCACACTTGGCCAAACCACACGTGTATGTGAGGATCAGGACAGAAAGCTGGTGGCCGAACTCTCCAGCTATCTACAAAATGTAGGGCACCTTTCTACTCCAAATGCATGTAAAGCCACATGTGAATAGCACACATAAGAGAGTGGAGCTGCCATTGTACCTTTGCTGCTTACAGCTACTAGGTGGAACAGGAAGGACCTGTAACGAGCCACTGCATGAAGCCATTGTCATAGATGTCACAATTCACAGCAGGTGACAAAGGGACAAGGTGGTCACAGCTCCACCCTGTACTGTATTCATGCTGATCTAAACACAGCATTGTGCCACGATACGTCCTAGAACAAGCCAGTCCACAGCTCTAGTCATAGCTCCTCTTATGTGCCCCTGTGGCTAGGTCCACCACCCTCTGTGCCATTACTAATACAGCTTGTAGACTGGGCTCTGTGACTAGGTCCACCACCCTCTGTGCCATTACTAATACAGCTTGTAGCCTAGGCTCTGTGACTAGGTCCACCACCCTCTGTGCCATTACTAATACAGCTTGTAGACTGGGCTCTGTGACTAGGTCCACCACCCTCTGTGCCATTACTAATACAGCTTGTAGACTGGGCTCTGTGACTAGGTCCACCACCCTCTGTGCCATTACTAATACAGCTTGTAGACTGGGCTCTGTGACTAGGTCCACCACCCTCTGTGCCATTACTAATACAGCTTGTAGACTGGGCTCTGTGACTAGGTCCACCACCATCTGTGCCATTACTAATACAGCTTGTAGACTGGGCTCTGTGACTAGGTCCACCACCCTCTGTGCCATTACTAATACAGCTTGTAGACTGGGCTCTGTGACTAGGTCCACCACCCTCTGTGCCATTACTAATACAGCTTGTAGCCTAGGCTCTGTAACTAGGTCCACCACCATCTGTGCCATTACTAATACAGCTTGTAGCCTAGGCTCTGTGGCTAGGTCCACCACCCTCTGTGCCATTACTAATACAGCTTGTAGACTGGGCTCTGTGACTAGGTCCACCTCCCTCTGTGCCATTACTAATACAGCTTGTAGCCTAGCATCTGTAACTAGGTCCACCACCATCTGTGCCATTACTAATACAGCTTGTAGCCTAGGCTCTGTGGCTAGGTCCACCACCCTCTGTGCCATTACTAATACAGCTTGTAGCCTAGGCTCTGTGACTAGGTCCACCACCCTCTGTGCCATTACTAATACAGCTTGTAGCCTAGGCTCTGTGACTAGGTCCACCACCCTCTGTGCCATTACTAATACAGCTTGTAGCCTAGGCTCTGTGACTAGGTCCACCACCCTCTGTGCCATTACTAATACAGCTTGTAGCCTAGGCTCTGTGACTAGGTCCACAACCCTCTGTGCCATTACTAATAATAATCCGTCATAGATCTGCAAAAATGCTTCCGTTAAAATAATACAACCGCATGCATCCGCCATGAACGGATCCGGTTGTATTATGTCTTTTATAGCCATGACGGATCAGTCTTAAACACCATTGAAAGTCAATAGGGGACGGATCCGTTTTCTATTGTGCCAGAGAAAACCGCATGGTGGACAGAAAAATGCTGCAGGCAGCGTTTTGGTGTCCGCCTCCAAACGGAACGGAGGCAAACTGATGCATTCTGAGCGGATCCTTTTCCATTCAGAATGCATTAGGGCAAAATTGATCCGGATCTCTTCTGAGAGCCTTGAACGGATCTCACAAATGGAAAGCCAAAACGCTAGTGTTAAAGTAGCCTAACAGGTCAGCCAGTTACATAGGTACAAATGACGTCTCTAAATCTGGACACTAGGAACACTTTCGTCACATTTCATGCTATAAATTGGGGAACCAACACTGACCCTATTGCTCGTTCCATATCCAAATATTGGTTTCAGACATTCTTGCAGTATTGAATAAAAACTACTGTAACGTACCCTTATGTTACTTTTTACTGCTCTGTTGATGCGTTTTTCTTTTAAATCAGATACAAATGAGTCGCTGATAAGCGAAGGAGTCTATGGAGGAGGCTTGTAAACATCTAGCTGACGTACGCACGACAGTCGTCATACTAATGTATTTTTAGAACTGCTCACAAATATTTGCAACCATATATATGGAGGGACAGAACACTTATGACGTCTGATCAGGTTAGGTTTGACTACTAGACAAAAGCACCTTAAGGCTTTTGTCGAGTAAAGTAATTAACACTGAAGAGGACAGTATACTGCTACAGAGGGATCTGGATAGATTGGAGCCTTGGGCAGAGAAGTGGCAGATGAGGTTTAACACTGACAAATGTAAAGTTATGCACATGGGAAGGAATAATGCAAGTCACCAGTACATATTAAATGGTAAAACACTGGGTAACACTGACATGGAAAAAGACACAGGAATGTTAGTGAACAGTAAACTAAGCTCCAAAAACCAGTGTCAGGCAGCTACTGCCAAGGCCAATAAGATAATGGGTTGCATCAAAAGGGGCTTAGATGCCCGTGATGAGAACATAGTCCTACCACTTTACAAATCACTAGTCAGACCACACATGGAGTACTGTGTACAGTTCTGGGCTCCTGTGAACAAGGCAGACCTAGCAGAGCTGAATAGGGATCAGAGGAGGGCAACTAAAGTAATAACTGTAATGGGGCAACTACAGTACCCTGAAAGATTATCAAAATTAGGGTTATTCACTTTAGAAAAAAGACGACTGAGGGGAGATCTAATAACTATGTATAAATATATCAGGGGTCAGTACAGAGATCTCTCCCATCATCTATTTATCCCCAGGACTGTGACTGTGACGAGGGGACATCCTCTGCGTCTGGAGGAAAGAAGGTTTGTACACAAACATAGAAAAGGATTCTTTACGGTAAGAGCAGTGAGACTATGGAACTCTCTTCCTGAGGAGGTGGTGATGGTGAGTACAATAAAGGAATTCAAGAGGGGACTGGATTTATTTCTGGAGTGTAATAATATTACAGGCTACAGCTACTAGAGAGGGGTCGTTGATCCAGGGAGTTATTCTGATTGCCTGATTGGAGTCGGGAAGGAATTTTTTTCCCCTTAAATGAGAGATTGTGGCTTCTGCCTCACAGGGTTTTTTTTTTGCCTTCCTCTGGATCAACTTGCAGGATGACAGGCCGAACTGGATGGACAAATGTCTTTTTTCGGTCTTATGTACTATGTTACTATGTTACTAAAGCTACATTCAGACAACTGTAAGTGTTTTGCCATCTGCAAATTGCGGATCCACAAAACACGGATACCAGCCGTGTGCGTTCCTATACAGAAATGCCTATTCTTGTCCGAGATTGCGGACAGGAATAGAACATGCTCTATCTTTTTTTTGTGGGGGCCGTGGAACGGAAGTATGCATTCGGACAGCACGAGGTGTGCTGTCCGCATCTTTTCTAGCCCCATTGAAATAAATGGGTCCGCACCCATTTCCCAAAATTGCGAAATGGATGCAGACCCAGAAATAAGGCCGTCTGAAAGCACCCTAAAAAGGACCTGTCACCTCTCCTGACAGGTCTGTTTAGTAGCTACTTACCTCCCCTATGTAATAACAGTTACGGAGCATCTATTCTTATGACTCTGATGTGCTGTTCCTTAATTATTCCTGCTAGCAGTTCTCATTTAATCACTAGTAGTTTGCAATCAGGGTCCAGATGGGTGTTACCAGTTGAGGGTTGCGTGCATGCACAGTCTGACACCGGCAGCACTTATTGGATAGTGTGCAGAGACACACTGCCAACTGGTAACACCCATCTGGACCTAGATTGCAAACTACTAGTAATTGATTCATAACTTATCGCAGGAATAATAGAGCGATGGCACAACATAGAGGCATAAGAATAGATGCCCAAGAATTGTTATTACATGGGAGATGCATATAGTTACTACAACAGACCTGTCAGGAGAGGTGGCCGGTCCGATCAGAACGGTAAGGAGCTGTCACACCACAGATTTGGCATTTCACCATCTACTGCATGTGGTGATGCGGCCACCAGTTATCATTTTGGGTATCCAATAGTGAGCAGAACTGAACATCTAAAAAGTTCATATAATTTGGTGAATTTTAAGGAGAGCTTGTCATAGCAAAAACTGTGAAGGCCCCGTATAAGATGTGACATGTGAACATGGCCTGAATACATTCTGGATGGTGAAACAAGGGCGAGTAAAGGACGGCTAGAATTCATCTCCAGGCTTCTTTCCCAAGTGAATAAAGGGGGCCCTGTCCGTCATAGCCGGACAATTGTTTCCAGCCATCTCAAGGTCCAGCTGTGCTCTCGCGTTCAATGCCAGAGAACATTTACATTTTCTTGGAAAACGTTATCTGTTGTGCTTGTTTCTTCAGTGTCCTTCAATTTGTGCTACATATCCTGCCTGGAAGATCAGGGATAGCATGAAAAGATTGTTACATATCCTGCCTGGTAGATCAGGGATAGCATGAAAAGATTGTTACATATCCTGCCTGGTAGATCAGGGATAGCATGAAAAGATTGTTACATATCCTGCCTGGGAGATCAGGGATAGCATGAAAAGATTGTTACATATCCTGCCTGGAAGATCAGGGATAGCATGAAAAGATTGTTACATATCCTGCCTGGTAGATCAGGGATAGCATGAAAAGATTGTTACATATCCTGCCTGGGAGATCAGGGATAGCATGAAAAGATTGTTACATATCCTGCCTGGGAGATCAGGGATAGCATGAAAAGATTGTTACATATCCTGCCTGGTAGATCAGGGATAGCATGAAAAGATTGTTACATATCCTGCCTGGTAGATCGGGGATAGCATGAAAAGATTGTTACATATCCTGCCTGGTAGATCGGGGATAGCATGAAAAGATTGTTACATATCCTGCCTGGGAGATCGGGGAACGCCACTGATTATTGGAATTGCTCTCTTTGTAATTGGGAAAGATCTGATAATAGAGAATGGCAGCATGGATCACACTTGTAAAGCGAGGCCTGTGTGATGGTCAGCATCTGGTTCCCAGCAGAGGTGGCCACAGGTGTCATATGGTGACGGCCACCACTGTTGTATGGACTTCTGCTATGAAACATCAGTCCATCAGCAGTGACTACTGGTGGTGGTGAGGACTGGTGGAAAGTAGGGGGAATTCTCTACCAGAGGAACTTGAAGCTCCTCGGGCCCAACAGAAAATCTGAAACAGGGCCCTCATCTATTCAGTATTGAGAATCCACCAGGGCCTGGGTGTGACAGCCACCTTGGCGCCCTATAGCTAAGCTTCCGTTCTCTGCTGTGACTGCCGAAACCAAAAAGGGAAAGCCGGGTCCCTGCTGTAACTACTGGTGGAAAGGGAAAGCAGAGCTGTATCCATATAGATGGAAGTACCCAGGAGAGAGCAATAATCAGTAGATAAAGCATCTCTAAGGCTACTTTCACACTTGCGGCAGAGGATTCCGGCAAACTGTATGTAAACGCATGTCATCTTTTCTGACTGATCAGGCATTTTAATGCCTGATCAGTCAGAAAAATGCATGGCAATGCCGCATCAGTTTTTCCGGTATCATCCGGCAAAATGGATCCGGCATTTATTTATTTTCGCATTTAGGAGGTCTGCGCATGAGCAGAACTGAATGCCGGATCCGGTACTAATGCAAGTCAATGGGAATTAATGCAAATCAATGGGAATTAATGCCAGATCCGGCATTCCGGCAAAAAAAAAAAAAAAGCTGAATCCGTTTTACTGACAGTGACTGAACTGATGCATCCTGAACGGACTTCTCTCCATTCAGAATGGATGGGAATGTGACTGATCAATTTTTTTTCCGGAGTAGAGCCCCGATGACAAAACTCTATGCTGGAAAAGAAAAACGCCAGTGTGAAAGTACCCTAACAGCCATCACCTTCCATGAGAACCGGCCTGGGGTGCTGTGAGGGTCACATTCTCCAGAAGCGTGGAAGATATATTGCAGTGTTTAGTGTCAGACTAGTTCCCATGGATGTTCTTATAATACACACGCAACTGGAAAGTTATCACGGCAGGATCTTCTGGCTATGGAATGGGTGGGAGAATAGCAATTGCCTAATATCCACATACAACACGTAGGGATGACAGCCAGGGAGCCCCACAGACTATTAATGGGGTCACTTGGGCTTCTGTCATGGTTTCTATCATTTTCAGTGCATGCTATGCCTATTCTGGCTTTCAGGATCTGGTTTCAAGAGCAGTTGGAAAGTCTTGGTCTAGGTTCAGATGGGAGATTTCGTCCACGACCCGCTGCAGCGCGGCCTCCCATGCAAAAGAGAGTTAGACCAGCGCCTCCATACTATGTATAAAGGGAGTTCAGGTGCATGATACCCTGGCTGCAATGCAAAAGCAAACAAGAACTACAAGTAGCAGCACACATTGAAAACATGACTGCTATCTGCTATACTAGCTATATGAGAAGTAGAACTCTTTGCATATTTTATTTTTGATCAAGAATATGTCGGCCCATCTACCAGCGACAAGGTGGCTTCTAACAGACAGGACCTACTCTAACAGTCTTGCCTCTCCTGGGCTTTCGGCCTACAAATTCAGGTATCTCATAGCTGGACTCTACAAATAAGCAGTTTGAAGGATGTCTGAAATATTGGAATGGCCGTGTTGGGTAATTACAGCTTCCAATCCTGTTCAAATGAATAGTACAGAAAGACGTAATTACCCTGCCCTGCCTCCACAATGCAAGCAATGAAGAGGACCAGCGCTGCACAAGAGCCACAGCTGATTGGCAGGGGTGCCAGGGAGCGGACCACCACCAATCTTATATCGATGATCTAGCCCAGGGATCAGCAACCTTCGGCACTCCAGCTGTTGGGAAACTACAATTCCCAGCATGCTCTGTTCATTTCTGCGAGAGTTCCGAGAAGAGCAGAGGAAGTATGCATGCTGGGAGTTGTAGTTTCACAACAGCTGGAGTGCCGGAGGTTGCCTACCCCTGATCTAGCCTGAGGATCGAGAGGGTTTAAAACGTAAGTGACCCAGAGTTTAAATTAGTCGCTCTGTCGTCAGTGTATGCTGCCTTCAAATAGAGCAGAACAAAACTTGGGGAAGTTTCCTTTACGGGTAGGTTCACACTGAGTTTTTTAGAGGAGGTTTTGAGTCAGATTTTCCTGCAGGTTTTTCAGGCAAAGCCCAAAAGTGGATTCGAAAGGAATGGAAAATATAAAGGGAGGACTTATACTTTATCAAAACCTCCTCCAAAAACGTCCATGTCAACCGGCCCTAAATGTCTCTTTAATTTCAGTCTACAGTGAAGAGTCACCACGGACTACTGCTAGTGCCCTGGACTCTGCAAATCCTGTCAAATCCAGGAAATAGTTGTCCCTGTCTACTAGGCCTGCACAATATATCGCGAAAGCCATAATCGCCATATGGCAATTTGCTGACCCAAAAATGCTGCAATTACATTACCGTATTTTTCGCTTTATAAGACGCACTTTTTCCCCCCAAAAAAGTCATGGCAGTGCATCTAATAAAGCGACGGTTGACTTTCTACGTGACACTGACACTGTATCTCCGGCCGCTATGCTGCACAGTGCGGCCGGCGATACATCAGTTACAGTGCGGGGAGGGAGGAGGGGCCGGTGGAAAGTCGTTATTTTAATGAGCACATGTTACTATATCTATTTTATTTATCTGTTCTGTGCAGTGCTAGTAAGAAAATATGTATTTTATTTTGAAAAACACTGAGCATTTCAGTTCTTGAGTTCAGCATAACTACATTTCACATGTGTGCTTTTACCTTGAAAATCCAAGCAGATAGACCTCTAGCACAATTCCCTTAAAATATCGCATGCGCAATTTTTAGGGCCCTAATCGCAATCGCACAAAATTGCCATATCGTATCGTGCAGCCCTACTGCCTACATGTAAAGAAAATGACTGGGAGCAGAAGGTTAAAGTGGCACTCTATTCCCATCTTGGCCTGTGCCGGCCCGAGTTACAGAACATCCGTGACTCCCCTAGCAGTGGATGCCATCTGAGCAGCGTCCAATTACTGCGGTGTCCGTTACGGAAACAGCGCGGCACAGCCAACAACGCCATTTACGTAACTCTGTCCCTGGCCGACGCTTATTCTGGTTATTCCCATCTTGACCATGAAATGGATGGATATCTGGTGCTAAGACTTCGTGAAATCTCTAAAAAAGAAGGGGTTGCCTCTCTGTACCCGTTAATGGGGTTGTGACATAATCAGCACTAATTCTCGTCACTGGATAGGTAATAAGTGTTCGATTGCTGGGGGTCCGACCGCTGCGACCGACCGCTGGGTCCAACCCCCCTCCTCCTCACAGGACCTGTTCAGAGAAAAACCGATGGGTTTTGCTTGCAAGTTCAATGGGTTTTTTCTGCGACTGCGTTCCGTTTCTGCGTTTTTCCCGTCCAGATTGCATGTGTGTGTCATGCGCGTGAAGAATACCAGTCTACATCCCCCTAACATCCATCAGTGATAAGCGCATTGTGTCCGGATGTCTTCTGGTTCTCACACAGGCCCCATCGCTTCTGGGTAATTATCATATGACGAGCCTAAGGGGCCAAAGCGTATTTCTGACAATAAAGAAAACCGCAGCCCGTGCGCTCTTACATAGTCCTTTATGTGGCTCCAAACACTTATTTTCTATCGCACAACAGATCCGGATAACATCGGACACGTAAAAGAAACACACAACTAGGGCCATCGGTGACATAAACTAAGCACTTTAGTGAATTAGCGGCGAGTAACGCCCCCAGATGGCTCTTACAGTCTAGACACGATTATCTGGGGTGAATAGAGGACAGATCTGGAGATACAATCTACAGTGGTTGACGGTAATAGGCGAGAGCACAGATCCAGCATATAGGACGGTATTACTAAGCAGAACATCAGGCCCCTGCTTGCTGATCGGCTCCCATAGGCTGCTGCGCTTCTAGCATGATCTCATTCCTGCACACGACGCCCATTAGATGTCAGTGATGCTAGAAAACTCCTACTCCCATCGGAGATCCAGCCGCGTGTCTGGTGCTGAAGCCTCGCACCGACTGGAAACAAACCCAGACCCCTCCTATTAATTCCAGCTTAAAGGGACTGTCCATATTACGCAGTCATTATCTGACTAATCCTGATTATCTGTCTATTAGCAATTCAGTTCACTGCAGGCCATTGTCCTCTGTTATCAGGCCAGAAAAGATGCCCGTCTCCACCATCATTACCTACAGCAGGAAACACTGACTTTTTATAACCTCCAGGGCCCTTTAAGCGGGCGGTGCCACCCCAGGACAAGTCATGCTGCGAGCGGGCAGGGCTCGTTTAGTCATGGCATACCGGCCGACCGGGGACAATAATAGGCGTTCCTCTGAAACAAAGTAACACCACCTCAATCTGCGTCACTACCTCAACTAGTCTAAGCTCCCTAAATAGCCAGGGGTGATTCAGAACCAATGAATGGGCAGACCACGGGGGTTCCGGAAACATGGGTGGTTTTATTACAGGTACATCACCTCCATAGCCTCCTGGGCGTTGTCACCTGCACTGGACACAGTCCCACCGCCTGGTTGTCAGGTCCATTTAAAGGGGCAAGTCCACAATCTACGGTGATATCCCTCACACGTACAAACGTGTGCCGGTTTTTAGAACACAGATTAGGCTACTTTCACACTAACGTTTTTTGCCGACCTGCAAAAACGCTTCTGTTACAATAATACAGCCGCGTGCATCCGTCATGAACGGATCCGGTTGTATTATGTCTTCTGTAGCCATGACGGATCCGTCTTGAACACCACTGAAAGTCAATGGGGGACGGATCCGTTTTCTATTGTGTCAGAGAAAACGGATCCGTTCCCGTTGACTTACGTTGTGTGTTAGGACGGATCCGTTAGGCTCCGCTTCACCAGGCGACTGATGCATTCCGAGCGGATCCTTTTCCATTCAGAATGTATTACGGCAAAACTGATCCGATTTGAGAGCCCTGAACGGATTTCACAAACGGAAAGCCAAAATGCCAGTGTGAAAAAGTGATCGGAGGCAGACATACAGGTTTCCTCTCGGTGACCCAATTAACACTACAGTCAGACAGATTCCAATAAGCTGATTACAGAAAACAATAGAGGACGCATTCTGAGTGATCATATATATAAAGTTAGAAAGGTCAATCACCTAGATTGTGAAATGGGGCAAGGAGCTTGCAATCTACCTTAGACCCCAGTGTTATGTGAATGCTGTGATAAATGTCACACTGACTAGGATATACGGTGCACAGGAGCCCTGCCAAGAAGTGTACCCAGAAATAGGAGAGGTGACATGCCGCAGACTCACCTTCCACCCTGAGGAAGGCCCAGAAAGTGAGGAAAGTGCCGAGAAGTGACCCGCGGGGCTGCATGGCGCTCTCCTGCCGGCTGCTGCTCGTCTCTCCCTGGATTTTGGCTGTTCCGGGAGGATTTCACGCTGGGACTGCCTGAGATTTCAGATGGGCGTCACGTGACCCGGGAGCTGCACCAACCAGCGCGGGTTGTGAGGCAGAGGAGTCTCGGGGAGGGCGGGGGACTTGTTGTGTCTGTGCCGCCCGCGAGTGCTTAGCGTCTGCTGCCAGCACAATGGCGCTCGGCGAGGGGGCTCCTCCACTTCACCATTTCACAGACCGGGCCCCTCCCTTGTGGAGCTACAAGTGGTAGACATTGCGTTTCTCCATGAGCCTGTCTCTCTGCAGGGCTATAGGCTCTGTTCACACCAGTAGTCACAGTGCTGAGAAGTGGACAAACTATCGAGAAAGTACAGGCTGCGGCATTTACAGAGACAGCGAGGTGGATGAAATACACAAAAATACTAAATATTCCCGGGCAGCAGAAATCTGGCACTTCACGCTGTGCACATATTAAGGCAGACCTGTCACCTCTCCTAACATCTGTTGTAGTAACTACTTGCATCCCCGGTATAATAACAGCTCTGGACAGGGGCGTAGCTAACGGCTCATGGGCCCTGGTGCAAGAGTTCAGCTTGGGCCCCCCTTGCCTCAGTGCTTTCTGTGTCTTCTTATGTGGTATAAGGGTCTTTGGGCCCCCTCAGGCTCCTGGGCCCGGTAGCGACTGCTACCTCTGCACCCCCTATAGCTACGCCCATGGCTCTGGAGCATCTACTCTTAGGACTCCTTGATGTGCCATTCCTGTATTATTCCTGCTAGAAGTTTATGAATGACTAGTCAGCAGCTTGCAGTATAGGTACAGATGGGTGTTACCAGTTGGGGGTGTGTCCCTGCACAGTCTGACACCAGCAGGACTGATTGGACAGAGTCAGACACACCCTCTCCTGGTAACACTCACTGAAGTGTGAACTCAGCCTAAGGCCTCATGCACATGACTGGTGTTGTGGTCCGCGCCCGAGCGGAATGGAGACTGAACTGATGCATCCTGAGCGGATCCTTTTCCATTCAGAATGCATTCGAATGCAAAATGATCCATTTTGGACCCTGAACGGATCTCACAAACGGAAAGCCAAAACGCGTGTGTGAAAGTAGCCTTCCTTTACAGCTTTTGGTTTCGCTGCATCTGCAGACTGTGCCTTCTCAGGTAATCCATCAGAGGCATGTTCTGTCTTTGGCCGTATCTTGTGGATCGCGGATCCATTCCAGTCAGTGGGTCGGCACCACAATATGGAGCCATTACTGCTAGGTCCCTGACCACTGGTAACTCATTACTAATGTATTGTGATTCTCCATATTGCCTCCTTTGGCTTGATTCATTTTTCTATCACATTATACACTGCTCGTATTAGGGGTGTAGCTATAGGGGAAGCGGCTGTTTTGGGGCCCGAACTCAGAAGGGGCCCATCCAGGACAAAGACTAAAACATTTTATTGTCAGGGCCCCCTCAACAGTATTATACAATGACATCATATACAGTGATACTGTAGGAAACGGATGGGGCCACTGCCAGGCCTCATCTGAAGTTTCGGGGGGGGGAATCAAAAATTTGCTTTGGGACCCAGTCATTTCTAGTTACACCACTGGCTCATTCCCAAGGGTTACAGCCATGCTGCAGCGCCGATACAAGGTGGCCGGGATGGCAGTTGCTGTGCATGCGTGCCTATGTGTAGTGATGAGCGGCAGGGGCAATATTTGAATTCGCAATATTTTGCGAATATTCGTCCTAAATTCTCGAATTTGCCATTATTTTTGTGATTGCGAAAATCAGCAATGTAATATGCACGTATTGCGTGTGCAATACAGGCGTCGGTCACTATTGCTACATTTTTCAAGAAGTTTTCTGAGACTGGCATGGCAGAACATTAAGGCCCCTTTCACACGGGCGAGAATTCCGCGCGGGTGCGATGCGTGACATGATCGCATTGCACCCGCACTGAATCCGGACCCATTCATTTCTATGGGGCTGTGCACATGAGCGGTGATTTTCATGCATCAGTTCTACGTTGCGTGAAAATCGCAGCATGCTCTATATAACTATATTAACTCACCTCATCCACTTGATCGCGCAGCCAGCATCATCTTCTTTTTCTTCTTTGAGGACCTGCAAAAGGACCTTTGATGACGTAACCGCGCTGACCACGTGGTGAGACGCAGAATATAGAACATGCTGCTGGCTGCGCGATCAAGTGGATAAGGTGAGTTAATTTTTTTTTATTTTTTAACCCCTCAATCCACATTTCAGTAAGCATTCTGTATTACGAATGCTATTGTTTTCCCTTATAACCATGTTATTAAGAGAAAATAATAAAATCTGCACAACAGTGAAGAAGTTCGGGTCTGGGTACCACAATCAGTTTTTCTCGCCCATTTTCCTTGGGGGACACAGGATACCATGGGTATAGCTCAGCTCCCTAGGAGGCGTGACACTAAGTAGAAACTGTTAAGCCCCTCCTCCATCAGCTATACCCTCAGCCTGGAGAGAGAGACTGCCAGTTTTTGCTTAGTGTCCAAGGAGGCAAGACACTCCCTGCTCTGCAGGGCTGTTCTCCTTGTCATTTTTATTTTGATTTATTTTATTTTTATTTTTCCTTTTCTTCCAGATCAGGGATAACAGAGGCGCACTAGACCTCTCTGTTCTCCCGGGGTTGAGCTGCGCCAGTGCCGGTAAAACCGCACTGCTGCCTCCCCACAGAAGGCAAGGTGGACCAGGGCAGCCTCGCTCCCTGCTTCCCGCCAGCGCAAGGGTCGCCCGCCCGCCAAGTCCCTCCCCGGCTTCCTGCCACTGCGGTGCCAGTAGCTGAAGGGGCGACCCTGCTGGAACGGACCGAGGGTGAAGACGGCTGATGGTGAGATGAGGCAGATCCAGCCCTACGTTCCCCCCCTCACCCCGGTCTCCTGCTTGACTACCCTCACTGGGGGTCCTCCACATCTGGCTACTCCTGCTGACAGTTGGTACCTGTAGTGTACCTAGGCTGGGCTCCTGGGGTGTCAGCAAAGGCTACAATCCCTGCTTCCAGCCCACCACCACCATCCCACCACCCTGGCCAGTTACAGTACACAGGCGACAACCTGCCGCACAGACCTCTTCCCTGCGGCAGGGCTGAGAGGCCCTCACCAGCCCAGCCATTCTGACCCGCAGGGTGGGCACCCACGACCTCCAGTGATCCGGCACCTCCGCTCGGCCCCTCTAGGCTCCGGCCGACCGTCGGTACTCCCGGTCGGCCGGGCACCACAGAAATTTAGGCCCCAGCTTTTACGGCCTAGTGCGCCCCAGTGCGCTCCCCCCCCCCCCCCCCCTGCGTCCCTACCTCTTCCGGTCCGCGGGTTGGGCACCCGCGGCCGGCATGTACTTGGATGCCTCCGGCGCTCCGTTCCTTCCAACCCCGGCCGACCGAGGTACTCCCGGTCGGCCGGGTGCCGCAAATGTAGGCCCGGCTTCGCGGCCTACTCGGCCGCAATCTGGCCTTGTCGGGGCGGGAACTTCTCCCAGGCGCGAATTTTTCCCGCCTGGGGTTCCTCCTCCCCATGGGACCGCGGCTCCGCCCCAGTCTGTCCCGGCTGCCGGCCATGCTTAACCCCTCCGGTGCCGGCCATCTGAGGTACCGACTCCTGCATAGGGGTTAAAATGGTGGCACTTCTTTTTCTGCCTCTCAGTGAGGCTGGGCTGTGCACAGTGGCCCTTCCAGTCTGAGGGAGGCCATTATTTTTAGTTTTCAAAAAAAAAAAAAAAATAATAATAATATGAAAATTTCAATTTTTCTAGCAGAAAATGGTTGGCTGCACTGAACGCTGCAGCCTGTTCTCATAGTGCTGGCCGTACGCATGCCCTCCTTCCATAGGCGGCATGTCGCTCCCCGGCCGGGGGCTGACCAGGCGGAATATTGCACTTCCCTGACTGCGGGCTGGCCTTGTGCGCGTCCCCCTTCTATAGGCGGATTGCTGCACTCTCACCGGATATGGTGCTGGCCATGTGCACGTCCCCCTTCCTTAGGCGGACGCTGCTCTCTCACTGGATTCGCTGCCGGCCATGTGCATGTCCCCCTTCCATAGGCGGATTGCTGCACTCTCACCGGATATGGTACTGGCCATGTGCACGTCCCCCTTCCATAGGCGGACGCTGCTGTCTCACTGGATTCGCTGCCGGCCATGTGCATGTCCCCCTTCCATGGGCGGATTCCTGCACTCTCACCGGATGCGGTGCTGGCCATGTGCACGTCCCCCTTCCTTAGACGGACGCTGCTCTCGCTGGATTCGCTGCCGGCCATGTGCACGTCCCCCTCCCATAGGCGGATTCCTGCACTTTTCACCGGATACGGTGCTGGCCATGGGGCACGTCCCTCTTCCATAGGCGGACGCTGCTCTCTCACTGGATTCGCTGCTGGCCATGTGCACGACCCCTTTCTTAGGCGGTATGCTGCACTCTCGCCGGATACGGTACTGGCCATGTGCACGTCCCCCTTCCATAGGCGGACGCTGCTGTCTCACTGGATTCGCTGCCGGCCATGTGCACAACCCCTCCCTTAGGCGGTATGCTGCACTCTCACAGGTTACGGGCTGGCCATGGGCACGTCCCCCTCCATAGGCGGATTCTGTGCTCTTACTGGATTCACTGCCGGCCATGCGCATAACCCCCTTCCCAGGCGGTATGCTGCACTCTCTCCGGCTACGATGCTGGCCATGCGCACGTCCCCTCTCCATAGGTGGAACGCTGCACCTTCACGGGATTCTGTGCCAGCCATGTGCGTACCCCCTTCCTTAGGTGGTATGCTGCGCTCTCACCGGATATGTTGCTGGCCTTGTGCACGTCCCCCTCCCATAGCGGAGCGCTGCACACTCGCTGGATTCGCTGCCAGCCATGTGCTTACCTCTTCCATGGGCGGTCTGCTGCACTCTCGCTGGATTCGCAGCTGGTCATGTGCACGACCCCCTTCCTTAGGTGGTAGTTGGTGTTTTCACTGGATTCCCTGTCGGCCATGGGCATGCCTCCTTCCCTGAGACGGCATACATACATATATTCCTTGCTGACCATCAGCATGGCCCTTTTCCATGGTTGGAATGCTCGCACCGCTATTGGATACGGTGCTGTCCTTGTGCATGACCTCCCCTCATTCTATGGCGGGATTTGACACGCTCCTGTGAGTCGCGGCTGTCCTTGTACATGCTGTGCTGGTCTCGTGCATGTCCCTCTTCATTGGCGGAGTAGTTGAACTCTTATGGAATTCGGTGTTTGTGGATTATCACACCATCTCTTAATACAAGGTTGACCCTGTGCATGTCCTCCTTCGATAGGCGGACCTGTGTTCCTACTAGATACCGTGCGGCCATGTTGATGACCACCTTCTAGGCGGAATGTGGTGTGTCCTACTTCTATGTGGTCGGTACTAGCCTTATGCCCCTTCCCCCTTTTTTTTTTTTGGGGGTGGGCCTTTGCGCTCCTGCCGAATGCAGTGTTGCTGGGTACATTCCCCCTTGCCGGACGGACTGTTTGCGTTCCATCGCATGCCGTACTAGTCTTGTGCATAACTCCTTTCCAGGTGGCACTTTACACGTCCGTAAATACTGTGGGACTATGTGGCTGGCCCCCTTCGTTGGGTGCCTGATTGCAATGAGTGAAACGCTCTTGTGCGTTGTTTGGGCCGCATAGCCCTTCTCCTTCCGTGGTGGGTTGGCATTCTCACTGCTTACGGAGCTGCCTGTACGTATGCCTCCCTTCCTCCTGCGACATACGATGCTAGCAGCAAGCCTTACACTCTTCTCTGAAGAGATCATCTGCTTTACTTGACCCGCACGGCTCTGCCTGCTCTCTTCTGTACTGAGCTAGGCGGTGCGGTTCCGTTGTGACGGTATCCGCCAGGTTCTGTGACCTTTCCACCTGGGGAGTCTTGTGGTTCCTGGATGCGTACCATTCGTCCTCCCGCTGTATTACTTCCCTGCGCAGCGATCGCAGGGATGGGAGTGCTGTTGCAGTGCCCCCTCGAATTTACGTTGGCTCTGGCGGGACTATGGTTCCCTCTCCTACTGCCGATTTCCTCCTCTTCAGATACTGTGTGGTATGAGGCCTTCCTATGGGCGCTCTCTGAGCTTCAGTTCTCCTCGGAAGGTTGCTATGCGGGCTGCTCTGGGAGATCACCCAACTTCTCTTGGGTGCTCAGTTATCCAGGTCCGGAGGACCTCCACTTTGAATTTTTCAGGGTATTCGCCTTCTGCGAGGCGGTAGGTCAGGTGACTCACACTGTACCGGGTTTTCTTTTTGAGCTGTCCTACTACGACTACCCTGTTACCCGCCCCTCCTTCGGTTGGAGGGTGTTAGCCGGCCTCTGTCTCGTCTCCTTCTTCTCGCCGGCTCTGTTTTGGCTTCCGCTTGGGGCATATCACGCCAAGGTGGCTTACGCCCCAGCCAGGCTTCGGAGTTTTCACTGCCCTCCC
The DNA here is from genome assembly GCA_033119425.1 of Bufotes viridis. Classification (NCBI taxonomy): domain Eukaryota; kingdom Metazoa; phylum Chordata; class Amphibia; order Anura; family Bufonidae; genus Bufotes; species Bufotes viridis. The sequence goes on from CM065590.1 coordinate 103,543,468, forward strand.
CTCGGGAGAGCATGGTTGTTCCCTTGGATGGTTCCGGTGTTCCTTGTGGTCTCATACCGTCTCCCTCATTCACACTCTAGCTGTGCGCCCGCTTCCCGAGTCTACCTCATTCTGTCCTCCCGCCGGGTGCAGATTGCGTTCTCCTTTCCAGGCGAGGGTCATGCTGTGGACTTACCTTCTCGGTTACCTGACCCTCAGGCTTGGATCTGGGTCCCTACAGTTGGTACCTGTAGTGTCTTCTCTGCCTGCTGTTCTTTTGAACCGCTACCTTCCTGTTGCACTGGGAGCGGCTGCCTTGCTTTCTACTGCAAGGTTTTTTCTTCATCCCTTCCTGATGTTGTCCTTGCCTGGGGACTGCCCTTCGCTCAGGATCGTCCTCGGTTCCCCCATACGGGACGGCAGAACCCCTTCCTTTGGTGGCAACATCGGCATGGATTTTAGCCTGTCTTGTCCTGGCATCTGTCTGATGCTAGGTGGGCCCCTTCGGCTCCCTCTGCCTGCACTTCTGCTCTTCCACTCCGGTTGACTACGGGATGAAGTTGATCGTGGACCGACAGGTCCAGTTTTGCCAGTTCCTCTGTCCGTGTTACGGGCCTGCACCTGATCTCAGGGTGTTTTCCCGCCTGCCGGCGATTCCAGCGGGCACGTTTGTGTCGCTCCCGTCCGGGCTTCGTCCAGGATCTCTTGTCGGGCTTAGAGTTCTTTCCTGAGGTTCTGTGGAAAGCCGGGCGTTCCCCCACTCTGCCTTCTCTCCCGTGGTTCTGTCCTTTCTCCGGTCCGGCCTGGACCTGGGACTGGGGTTGGGATTCTGTTCCTTGATGGGTCATGTGTCGGCGCTGTCCATCCTCTCCAGCGTTCCCTGACCCTCTTGGGCCTGTTAAGTCCTTCTGGTGGCTCATTCGTTCCTCTGTACCGTCCCCGGTACCGCCCTGGGACCTGCATACTGCATCTGGGGGCTCCAAGTTTTTCTTGGAGCCGTTACAGAAAGTTATCTCTACTCCTTCTGTTCGGTCCATTGTTTTCTTGTGGCCCTCCTGTCTCTCTGACGGGGTCTGACTTACATGGTTTATTTTTTTCTTGTCAGGACAGGGCTATTTTCTGTCCCTTCCTGCTTTCTGAAAGGGTTCTCTGTCTTTCATCTCGTTGAGGCCATCGTCCTCTCCTTCCCGTCCTGGGAACGGGCGCTTCAATTGGACGTTGTTCAGGCTTGCAGTTTTTCTAGGAGATCACCGGCTTTGTCTTTCGGCGCTCTGGCTCCTGGGGGTCTGCGCAAGGGTATGATGGCCTCCAGGGTGGTTTTTCTCCCGTTTCCTCACACTGGCTGTTGCTGCGTTTTCCGCACCAGGGGCAGGGTTCTGTCTTCCATGTCCCGTTCACTTCATGGAGCGGTTTGTGCCTCCTGGGCCGGAGACATTGTCTTCGGCGGCGCAGTGTGCAGGGCGGCCGCCGTCTTTTCCTTGCTCGCCTTCCCTGTTTCTACAGGGCGCATGCTCGTGCTTTGGCGGATGCTGCCTTGTACTTGTGCGGGCGGCAGTTCCTTGATGCCTTGGGGTGCTTCGTTTTGGGCTGTGGTCCCCCTTCTTGGACTGCTCACGGACGTCCCATGGTATCCTGTGTCCCCCAAGGAAAATGGGCGAGAAACGAGATTTTTGTATAACTTACCAGTAAAATCTCTTTCTCGCTCTTCCTTGGGGACACAGCACCCACCCATTCATTGTTTTCTCTACACGGTTTCCAGACTTGGTTTACCCGGTCGGGTAGTGGGCTTGTTGGTTCCACTTGTTGGACTTTGCCTTTTCTCACTACTTGGACACGCAACTGGCAGTCTCTCTCTCCAGGCTGAGGGTATAGCTGATGGAGGAGGGGCTTAACAGTTTCTACTTAGTGTCACGCCTCCTAGGGAGCTGAGCTATACCCATGGTATCCTGTGTCCCCCAAGGAAGAGCGAGAAAGAGATTTTACTGGTAAGTTATACAAAAATCTCGTTTTTATCACGCACGTGCAAAACGCATTGCACTCGCTTGGAAAAAACTGAACAACGCAATCGCAGTTAAAACGGACTGAAATTACGTGCGCACTCGTGCGGGTTTCCTGCAATGCACCCAGGATGCATCCGGAACAAATTTGGGACGCCCCTGTGAAAGCAGCCTAAGCCCTCTTTCACACGAGCATGACGGATTAGGTCCGGATTTTTGCATCCAAGTTCAGTCAGTTTTGTCTGCGATTGCATTCAGTTGTTTAGTTTTTTCCGAGCGGGTGCAATTCGATTTGATGCGTTTTTCACACGCATGATAAAAACCTGAAGGATTACAAACAACATCTCCTAGCAGTCATCAGTGAAAAACGCATCGCACCCGCACTTGCTTGAGGATGCAATGCATTTTTTACTGAAGCCTCATTCACTTCTATGGGGCCAGGGCTGCGTGAAAAACTCAGAATATTGAAAATGCTGCGTCTTTTACGCAACGCAGAAGTGATGTACGAATAAAAAAACGCTCATGTACACAGACCTATTGAAATAAATGGGTCAGGATTCAGTGCGGGCGCTATGCGTTCACGTCACACATTGCATCCGTGTGGAAAACTTGCTCGTGTGAAAGAGGCCTAAATAGCTTTATGTGCAGATAGAGTGCTCCGATATATTTGCGATTGCGCAAATCGGCAATTAATGATGCGCATATTTTTGCACAATACGGGCAACTTCACGTTTTAGCAGGTCTGACAACATATTAGTGATTGGTGCACTAAGTATTGTTGTGAACTTGTGACATCACAGCACTATGTCTGTATGTATGTAGCATGTATGTATGGACAGCAGAACCTATCACCCTACCTAACACCCTGCACTGGAACCTATCAGCTACACTATATCACTGTCTAACCTACACTGACTATCTCCCACTAACTATCTGTATTATATTTATAAGCTAACTAACTAACTAATGAAAAAAAATCTAGAATATTCGCGAATATGAATATATGGCACTATAGTTTAAATCTTCGCGATTTCTCAAAGTGGCTATATTTGTGAATAAAATTCGTGATTCGAGTATTCGCGCCCAACACTACCTACGTGCGATCCCAAGGTCCCAGCCACCAAAGATCCCAGTGCTTTACCCTATAGTGTACAATCACGACCACATCTGCTGGATTGTAGGGGCCATAACCCCAGGAAACGAGCAGTATATAATGTGATGGAACAATGAATCCAGCCAGCAAAGGAGGCAACGTGGACAATCACAATACATTAGTAAGAGCCTTGTACCTCTGACTCTGGATCAGTCATTTTGCATGTTGATACTCGCCCTCATTAACCTGTCTGACGCCCATAGACCAGCCATGAAATGCATAGAGACAACCTCCCCAGGAGTCCTCTCCATCATGTGTGCATGTGCAGGAGTCCTCTCAATGCATTCCATGGCCGGTTTGTGGGTATGCAGCAAATGAGTATGGGTAGCGACATACACATGACTGCTCAGGAGTCTTGCCAAAAACGACCGATTCCCAAAGGGCGTATCCACGTGTACCGTAATTTTATACCACTTACTTGCAGATTTTGATATAGGTTTCACCTACTGCAATAAGGAATTGACGGTGGCATACAATTATGGTCCGTGTGAATCCCGCAATTTTCTCAGGACCCACTGTAAATAAGCCTATCCTTGGCCGCAAAATGGACACGAATAGGACCGGTTCTATAAATTGGTGCACAGCCACATGGATGACATCTGTGTGCTGTCCGTTTTTTTTTTGCAGACCAATATAAATGAATGACTATTCCCACTACAGGGCAGAAGGCATTCAGATGTTTTTTAAAAGCCTAGTGAACCCCTGTCATAGGGCTGGTCTGAGATGCTGAGTCCATTTAAACAGATGCAGAAGTGAACTTACAGTATACTTTTCAGATGAATCTGTCCATAAAGTGCTCAAAAAAACTTCATAGGGTTGTTTAGCAGATCCCCGAGTGTGGCCAGGCTGGCAGCTCTTGGGTCTCCCCTCGTCAATATCTGGTTTGACGCAGGCCACACATATGTTGCAGCCAATGACTGTTCCCCCATGTGTCACATGACCCAATTGCATGATGGATGGGGGACACGTCACAGCTGTTGCCAGCCATTGGATGTTGAGGTGGGGAGACCCCAAATCTGCAGCAGCAGAGATTAGGTGAGTATGATTCTAAATAACACAACAAGTTTAAAGATAAGTGCCCAAAAGTGTATGACAAACTATAATATAGAAAACTAACAGTGAGCCAGTAGTGCGGCTCATTGTCTTTGACACATATTTTGATGTTATGCACCACAAAGGTAAAACAACAAGGTGTATCAGAGGATAGGACAGGATGAGAGACAGTTGCACTGGGTCTCTTGCCCTGTCAGTCCTTGGCTACCTAGCCACAAGACACCCTTATAGACAGGACAGTGATTGCCCAGCTTCATCAAGATGAAAGGAGAAGGAAAGAGAGTGATAGGGATATAGACACAGGATCAATAGTGTACCATGCGTCTACTGTACAAGGAAAACTGTCCCAACGGCTCACGCCGAGTCATCAGGGGACCAATAGATAGCTATCCACAAGTGAGTGACCACATTAGTAATGACACACTGATACAAGTACTACTTAGCTATCCTGTAGTTGCATCGAAGGGTAGGCTAGGTGGTTTCAAAGTGGTCCAGCGTATGTTGGTCCACTTCCCATGGAAGCAAGTATGATTCTATTTGCAAGTCTGGCAACCATGGGGGATCTGCCCGAAAGACCCCCAGGAGTAAACAACCCCTTTAAATGGAAGGACACCATGGGTCTTGCTCCCATAAAAAATGTTATCAGGCAAATCCTTTTATGAGAAATAGCTACTATTGTGGGGGCAGATGTGGTATTGCATGGAAACCATTCAGACGTATGGCATCCGTGTAATACAAGGACAACCCTAGTCCTTCAGCGCATCACCTGCTATTACAGATCGCCTCTCCATTCTGGTACATGTGGGACAAATCGCCCCCCATATGGCCTTAAAAAGCATATGGACGTGGGTTTTCTGCATGAGAAAACCCCTGTAAAGCGCTTCGTGCCCTAACCACGGATACATGAAATAACAGGTGGCCACATTACAAAGAGCTACAACAAAGGAATGCAGGGAAGAAGCAGGAGGGGGACGCTCAGCGGGCTCATCTCCTCGTGCACCTTTCTTCTTAACCCTTTCCTGACCCAGCCATTTTTTGTTTTTTATTCCCTGCTTTCCTAGAGCCATAACTTTTTCATTTTCACATAGTCGTATGAGGGCTGGTTTTTTTTGCAGGACAAGTTGTCCTTGCTAATGGTGCAGTTTAATATTGTATACAATGTATTGGGGAGCTGGGGAAAAAAATTCCGAATTTGGTGGAATAAAAAAAATTCTGCCATATATTTTATAATATATTTATTAGTTTGGGCATTTTGGGATGCAGCGATACCAATTATCTTATTTTTTTTATTTCTATTCATAAAATGAGAAAAGGAGGTTATTTAAGTTTTTATTTTAAAAAAATGTTACCGTATTTCTTTCTCGCTTTATTTGTAGTCCTCCTAGGGGACCTGAACATGTGTTCATCTGACCGCTTCTCTGACACTTGTTGTGGGATCGATATGTAGGTCTGGGGGAAAAATGTGTGGAATTCATGCTATTCCAAGTTGTAAAAAGAAGCACCTAACCTAAAACATTTACATTCAGATTACAGGACCTGTAACCTAAAAATAGTCAATAAAAAAAAACTCTTAAACGGCATCTGGAATCAGAAAATGACCTGTTGTTTAAATCAAGTTTTTATGTTAGTCAGATTATTTTTTAGATTTTTGGGTGATTCTTTTAAAAAAGTCCATGTCCCCTCTCAGCCCCTTTATAGGAGACCATTAGCAGCAACCGTCAACTATGGGACTGCTCTCTTCCCACACTGCTGTTAGTTAGGGTAGGTTCACATCTCTGCCAAAGTAATCTGGAAGTCGGTTGTGGCAGAACAGACTATGGAGTTACCATATCCGGCATAGCTGGACATAGCCGCACACAGCCGGGTTCCAATGGACCATAATAGGATCCAGTGGCTTTTTGACATAAATCTGGCTTTCTGCAAATACCTTTGCATGGAGCAGTATTTGTGTGGCAAAAAGCCGGCATATATGCCAGAATGCCACCAGATCCCTGTTGGATCCTATTACAGTCAATGGGAATCCGACAGTGTGTGGTATTCTGTAATTCTGGTCGTCTGTTCCTCTGCCAGAACAGACTAGAAGATTACCTTAGCAGAGAGGTGAATGTAGCCTTAATGGCCCTTTACACAGGCCAAGAATCCCAAAGATAGGAACACTAATGAGCGTTCATAGGAACACTTGTTAGTCTCTATCTGGCGGTATAAATGTACCGCTCGTTCATAGGGTAATCCGATCGTTGTTTGCTGGCAGGAGATGTGCTGTGTAGTCACGCTCTGCTGCCAGCAAACAACGAGTCAGTATGGGGACTGTGATCCTAAAATCATCTGGTCCAGCGTCCTGGCTGCACTCCTCCATCTTACGCCCTATCTTTCTGTTAGGGCAGGGCTTCCAACTGGCATGTTACAGCAGGATAATGTTCGCCCACACGGAGCAGCCTGCTTTCATCACTGAACACTATTGTTTGCCATTGCTGACCATATCGGTGTCTGTAGTCTCTTGTATGGTCTAGATTAGCCACGTCCTAATATTAAAGCGCCATCCCTCCAAAAGGCCACTCTCATTATGCAGCCACCGCCTGCTCGACAGTCACACCGTGAAGGCCTCTCCCAGGTTGACATCTCAGCTGGAGAGACATTTATTCTCAGAAAACCCTTTAATGGACAAATTACCTCTCGTGCTAGAAGCTTCAAGCAACCAATTTTAATTAGTCTGCATTCCTGACCAAATCCGAACGCGTAATAACGAACCTTATCAACAGATGTGCCGCCTCCATACTCCCAAGAATTCCTTGATAACCACACACTCAGAGGACATTCTCAGTGTCAGGGCCATAAATCATAACTCTTACCATACTCATACACTTGTAATAGCTATGCATACCATTTACTGTGGCTAGATTACAAAAATCACCATTAAGAAGCCACAGTAAATGGCGATACACGTTGGGTTTCGGACCCCTCCTCCTACTCCCCCCTGGGCCAATCCACATGGTTGTATTCGTTTATGCATTTTGCTTATTTTCCACTTGTGTTGGCTCAGTTTGTATACATTGTAATTTGTTGCCCTTTGGCAGCCTTGATTTCATCTTTTTGTCTTTTTTTTTAGTGTCTACCTACTCACTGTTGATATTGGCCATATATTGACCATGGGGGGCGCGAGGCTCCGTAAAGGGGGGCTCCAGGTGCCAGGAGATGAACGCTTCCACTGTGGAAGCGTTCATCTCCATAGTGATCTGTATCGCCGTCCTCTGGACAGCGATACAGATTGCTGTGCTGTGCGGCAGGGGAGGGAGAGGCGTCTCCCTCCCCTGCTCCTCTGATAGGCTGCCGGCACAAGGCCCGCAGCCTATCAGAGCGGTTCAGGCAGTGCGAGGACGTCATCGCGCCGCCTGAGCAGAGTGCAGAGTGGGACACAGGCCGGAAGAGGCCTGCATCCAGCGCTTCCAGGGAGGTAAGTATTGGGTGGGTGGGGGACCCTATTGGGGAGGGGAAGCCTGGACCCTGCACATGATTTGGGGGGAGGGGGTTAATGTAGCCTGCACATGATTTTGGGGGGGAGGGGGGGGTTAATGGAGCCTGCACATGATTTGGGGGGAGGGGGTTAATGTAGCCTGCACATGATTTTGGGGGGGGGGGTTAATGGAGCCTGCACATGATTTGGGGGGGAGGGGGGTTAATGGAGCCTGCACATGATTTTGGGGGGGGGGGGAGGGGGGGTTAATGGCTCTCACCTGTGGGGAGATTGGTGTACTTATAACAATTTTATAGACAAATGATACTATTTACAGTCGCGGGGGGGGGGGGGGGGGCATGACAGAAAATAATTGAGAAGCACTGCCTTACTCCAACCCAAACCAGACAATATGGTTCCAGTCCATACCGGACCAGATTTGTCATTCAAGACACTAGTGCAAACGTAGGCAATGGTGACTGAGCGCCGTGACACCAAATGATCTTGTGCTAAGTGCCTGGAAATGGTCCGGACAGAGACAGGCGTGTGTAAGGAAGGTGCCGCTAGCGTCTGGATGGAGGACAATGAAACAGTGAGAGCTGTTTGCCCTTGTCAGCGCATGAAACAAACCTCTCTACTGGTGGTCTGGCTGCCATGTGTGCATGCTCTGCGTGCACTGCTCCCAACACCTTATAGCTATATCAGAATGGCCCAGATCGCATGCAATTCTTCGAAACAACCATTCTGCATCTCTCAGTCCAATGATGTGGCACCCTCTCAAAGTCTGTCAACTGTACAAAATATCGCAGACTCTAGTAGTCTAACAGTCAATGATCTCCCACCAAGAGGTACACTACTCAAATGTAGCCTCTGAGAGCCTTTTTGTAGGGCAGTGGGTGAAGCACTTTTACGCCCCCTTGTGGAAAGCCCCAGAGTCTAAATAGACCACACCTGTAATCATTTACACATCCGAGACATAGGGCTCATGCACACGACCGTACTTTGTGTCCTTGTCAGTTCTGTTTTTTTTTTTTGCTGATAGGATGCAGACCCATTCATTTCAATGGGTGCGCAAAAAATGCGCTGTCCGCATCAGTATGTCCGTTCCGTAGCCCCGCAAGAAATATAGAGTATGTCCTATTTTTTTCTTGTTTGTGGACAAGGATAGGCATTATTACAATGGATCCGCAAAGATAACGAATCCGCAAAAAAAAACGGATGCGATACGGGCGTAATCCGTTTTTTTTTTGCGCATCTGCAATTTTGCGGACCGCAAAACACATACGGTTGTGTGCATGAGACTATAACTGCAAGCATGAGTTTTGCAGCAATCAGACATAACAATCTGGATGCGCTATTTTTTTGTCAATGAGTGTAACTTTCTGTGGGGCACATTTTTTGTATCAGGATTTAGGGGTGTAGGTGTACGGCTTAGCAGGGTCCCCTCATTGTGTGTTTGTACTTTTTGTACTTGTTTTTAACCTTTATATTGCTGGTCTGTATTATATATATACTGTATTTTTCGCCCTTTAAGACACACTCCCCCCCCCCCCCCCAAAAAAAAAAAAAAGTGCCCCCATAACAGTGCCATCCTCAGCTCCCCCACATAACAGTGCATCATCCCCAGATGCCCCCATACAGTGCCATCCCCAGATGCCCCGATACAGTGCCATCCCCAGCTCCCCCACATAACAGTGCATCATTCCCAGATGCCCCCATACAGTGCCATCCACAGATTCCACCATAACAGTGCGTCATCCCCAGATGCCCCCATACAGTGCCATCCACAGATGCCCCATAACAGTTTCATCCACAGATTCCACCATAACAGTGTGTCATCCACAGATCTCCCCAAAACAGTGCGTCATAATAGTGTCATGCACAGAACACCATTAGTAAAAAAAAACACCAAAAGTACACCTTTTGGTTCAAAAATTTTTTTTTCTTATTTTCCTCCTCAAAAACCTAGGTGCGTCTTATGGGCAGGTGCGTCTTATAGGGCGAAAAATACGGTCTAATTTTATGTAAAATATGAGAGAGTGAAACTGGATCGCACAGCCTCAATACTATGCTTTTATCTAGTAACTGCTTCTCTAAATTCCTACCACCTCTCAGTTGGGGTTCCTGAGAGTATGTGATAAGGTGAGCACTTCCATCTCATTTTTCTAGGGATCGGTAGGGATCTCAGCACTCAGACCCCTACCAATCAAAATGTTTGATATGTTTTATGACATATCCAAATTTTTATAAAAATTCAGTGATGCTTTAAAGAGGACCTGTCACCTCTCCTGAGATGACTACTTACATTCCCTGTGTTTGATAAAGATGTCCACCCAGAACTTGAAATTGGTCATAAATAAGAAAAACAGAAGTTTATTTACCTGCTTATATAGCCCTAACATATTCCGCAGCGCCTTACAGACATTATCATATTAGATAGCGCAGTAGTCAAACTAATTTATGCTTAATTTACATACAGCGATACTGACATTGTGCTGCGGGGACGATTTTTGGAAAAGACACAACCGGAAGTTCAGCCAAATTGAATTATGACCAGCAAATCAGCATCTCTGAAACAGACAATTACGGTAACTTTTATCAAAATGTTCTATTTGTAATAATGTGACGGTTTTACCATTGGTTTCTGAGAAGCACATTTTTAGGTCTCATCCAATATGGCTATACTTTCTGCCACTTTTTGTCATTTTTCTGATTTACTGATATAAGAGACCAGTCTGAGCCTGTGTTAGAGATAATAAAAAATTCTGTGCAGTAATTCATCTGTCAAATCAAATTTTCTGTTGAGACTTGTATTCACGCTATGGTTGTGCGGAATCAACTTGCCTGTCTGAAGCGGTAACATAATATGTACCTGCAATATTCACAAAGTCAAGTAAGTGTTGCTAGATTTTTTAAGTGCTCGTTTAATGGTATTATTGTACTATCAGAATCGGATTAAAGGGGACCTGGTTCCCAATAATTGGCCAGTGTAAAGGTGCTAATATCTTTAATCGCTGGCAACACATCGCCCTTTGTAAACATGGATGTGTCAAACCAGAAAACTGTATGGGGATGAACGATCGTAGCAACAACTGTTCATCCCCATACATTCCTGATCATTGCTTCATGTAAACGCATCTAAGGCTACATTCACACGACCGTATGAATGGGTCCACATCTGTTATGCAATTTTGTGGAACTGGTGCGGACCCATTCATTTCAAAGGGGCTGCAAAGGATGTGGACAGCACACCGTGGCCCCCCCAAAAAATATAGAGCCTGTCCTATTCTTGTCTGCAATTACGGACAAGATTGCGGACAAGAATAGACATTTTCTATATAGCGCCAGCCCGCAAAACACTTCATGGCTTTGTGAATGTGCCCTAATGAGTGGCTAATGATCGGCAATGAACATTCGTTCCTAATTATTGCCCACTCTATCGGCCCATGGGAAATTTCCATTATTCTGAGGTTTCACAATGAGGTTCTGAAACCTCATGTATTTAGCATAATGGAAATCGGACATCAAGAGTAAATATCATAAAATAACAAAGACAATTATACTCACCCTTTCTCTCCCCTGCCGTTTCCAACGTCACACTTCTTGGCTGAAGCGGTGATGTCCCATATACACCATGTCACCACTACAGGCAATTACTGGCTTCAGCAGTATATAAGATGTGACTGCTATGGCCAGTGATTGGCTGCAGTGGTGGAAAACAACTATCAGCAGGGAGGACAACAGCGCTATGGGGAGAAAAGGGGTAGGTTTGACTTTTTTCGTTTTTATGACTTCTATTGCCAGTTTTATTTTTTCTTAGACATCTTAAACCATTTTTAGGCGCCCAAAAAGAAACATGTCCGTGTGGAAACACTGATGAGTTTTAAAAGGACTGCAAATGGATTTTCCATAGACCCAATCATTTGAATAACTTGACTTTACTGAAAAAACGGACAAAAATAGAAGATGCAGCAGTTTTCTCAGCATAGACAGATAAGCCCGTGTAGAAATTCCCCTATGTGAGGTAGGTCACACAGAAGTGGATTCGGAAGGAATCGGAAATATAATAGAAGGATTTATACTTCTCCTTCCTGCTAGATAATCTACTTCAAAAAAAACTCTGTGAGCCTACCCTGAATGTACCTGCTCAAATGAATGGGTCAGTGTTCCGTCCAGATGCTGCCCATTCTAAATATGTATGACATCACCCCTCTGAAAGCGCCCTTAGGTTACGGCGAGACAGTGCAGCTGGCCATGTGTGCCCAAGCCACTGCCACCTGCAGCTACCAATAGCATCATGTTTCTACCGCAAAACCGTGCAGGTGGGCATAGCTTGGCAGCATGCCGCCAGTCATGCCGTTGGGTTGTACCGTAAATATGATAAGTCCTGACGATTCTTCATGTCATACCCCATACCATACACATATGACAATCATATTTAATCTGATACAGCATATCTAGTCAGCAAAAGCATACGCTATGTTCCAATATATAGAGATCCTGTATGTTACATGTGATACACAACAGTGATATTGCAAAATATGTTTTTATAGCTGCAATTTCCTCAGGTTTGTTAGAAGTCAAACGTTCTGCTGGGATCTTTCTGGCTATTTGCTATGACTCACGGTTCATGCCTGCTTATATTGCGGTTATGCCGGAGATTGTGGCTTTCTTTGGCACTGTACTGCCAGCAGGAAGCAATAACAAACTGGGCACAAAACAAAGGAAATAAAGAGTCACATCAGCGGTATGAAGCCATGATACAGCGATGATATGGCACTGAAGACATTACCAAGAGTTATTTTCCATTAAATACATTAGTGGAGATCTATCGGAGCAAGTGCAGAGGAAAAATACAGCTGTTCTGAATGGAGAGAAATCCGTTCAGGATGCATCACTTCAGTCACTGTCAGTCGTTTTGGACGGAGAAAATACCGCAGCATGCTGCGGTTTTATCTCCGTCCAAAATGCCGGAACACATGCCCGAATGCCGGATCCTGCATTTATTCCCATTGACTTGCATTAGTGCCGGATCCGGCATTAAAAATACCGCAACGACGGATCCGGCATTCCGTTCTGCGCATGCGTGTGAAAAAAATAAATGCTGGATCCGTTTTGCCGGATGACACCAGAAAAACGGATCCGGCATTGCAATGCATTTTTCTGACTGATCAGGCATTAAAATGCCTGATCAGTCAGAAAAGATGACATGCGTTTACATACAGTTTCCGGCGACGGAACTGGCTGCCCGAATCCTCTGCCGCAAGTGTGAAAGTACCCTAAGCCAGCACCGCCACTATGCTTTGCATGGGGTGGCAGTGGCAGCTGATCGGCAAAGGTCCCAGGTGTCGGACCCCCACCAATCAGATACTGATGACCTATGCCGAGAATGGGTAATCAATATATTAGAAGCCTGGAAAATCACTTTAATCTGTGCCCTAGACAAGTGTCCAGTAAAACATGATAAATGAGTCGCATTGACGACCCCCAAATTTCTGTATTAAGAAGTTTCTGAAAAAGAGGACATCTGGCTGAAAAATTCTAATTTATCAAAACTCGTGCAAAGGAAAAGTGCAGTAGTTGCCCTGGCAACCAGTTAGGTCACTGCTTCCATTTTCAAGTGGCCAGTGTAAAATGAAAGGTCTGATTGGTTGCCATAGGTAACTACTCCACTTTCCCTTTTTACTAGTATAGGTATTGATAACTTACCCCCATGGTTCCAATTTTTTCTGACACTTTCAAATGCAGAAAACTGGTATAGGTACCTGTACATTGACAAATTTACCCCAATTTTAGAAGGTGTGCTAACTGTGCAAGCTGCTGAAATACATCAGAGTCATGTAGGGTAGGAAACAGTGCAGCCCTGTACTCCACCCGCACCACTATCTTACCTACATGCACCATCCGCCCTAAATGGCAGCCCACAACTTGGTGAAAGTCCCTAACCTGACTAATTGCAGGGGTTGGGTTGCAATCGCTTGTCCTCGTACAGCTTCATTGTTTCTGGGTAGCAGATTGCTGTTTTAGGCATAGAAAATGGTCTAAAAATAGTCAGCTAAAAAACTGTCTTACATTTAGAAGCGGCATTGGATCTGCCAAAGTTATGAAGAAACCTGTGCCTCTACATAACTCCGGCAGATCCACCGCCAAGTATATGGTTTATTAAGACTGGCATCTAAAACGTCGGTCTTGATAAATGTGCCCCTATGTAATAACTGTGTATGCAGTGACCCAGTGGATCACTGCAAAGAGGTTAAAGCCATCAAAGAGTACTGCCAGAGAGCTAACCTTATTCTAAAGAGTTAAAGAGGTTGTCCAGCTGTTAATATTGTTAAGGAAATACCCAGCTTTCCTGAGACTCCATTTTATTTTGAGACTATGTGTTTAATTTCTCTGTGCACCATAAAAGGATGACAATGATGTGCAAGCTAAAAACTATTGACGTTAGCAACGTGTGTTGAGATAAGATGAGGTTTGTACGTGCTAAGTAGACAATATGCATTTCTTGCTAAAGAAGCATGGTCTCAGCAATAACCTGTTAGTAGAAAATAGAAAGTGCATAGAATACTAACCAATCAGAAGTTATTGTTGGAATATTTGTAAACCAATCATGTCAATACTTTAAGAGGTTACTCCCTTGGAATGGGTATAAATAAAGGGCCTAGGACACTCCCAATTTGGGAACATGGCAGAGTTTTGACCTGTGTGCTGGCTTCTGTCATTTTCCTCCATCGACGTCATTCACCTGGAACACATGGCATCAGTCCTCACCTTGACTGACCCTTGGTCTGCCACAACAATATTGATGACCTATTGTCAGGATAGGTCATCAATATCTGATCGCCGGTGATCCGACTCCCTTCATCTCCACTGATGAGCTGTTTGAAGAGGAGGTGGCGCTCCATGCAAGTGCCGCTTCCTGTTCATTTGCTCATATTTAACGAGGCGTAGTGAGGCGGCCGCCTCAGGCGGTACCATCTAGGGGAGAGGAGGGGGGCACAGGCCCGCTCACCCGCCGAGGACGTGACTTCTGAGGCGCACAGCCTCTGCAGAGTGTAATGTGCGGAAGACCAGTGCTGCCGGCGTGTGATGCCTGCAGCTAGATCCGCCCCCCGTCTCCTTCTCAGGCTCCTCTCCGGCAGTGTGCAGCACCTCAGAGTGGGTGCTCAAATAATATGAAGAGGAGGATTTACATTTAGTGACCTACTGCAAGCTGCCTGACTCCCCACTGTCCCAGCCCAGACTCCTACAACCAGGGCCGGCTCTAAGTTCATGTGGGCCCTTGGGCGATAAAGTCTCAGTGGGCCCCCTTGTGGCATTTTGCACGGCGCTTACAGCAATGAAACTGCATGTATTATAGATTAAATACCTTACACAGAGCATGCTACAGAGCGGATATATGTCAATCAGTCCTGAATGTGCCATTTATTTTCTACCCAGTGTTTCAGTCCCTCAGGTCTACTCACAGATATGTGCCCCCTCACAGTAGATATGCCAAGATATGCCCCCTTCATAGTAGATATGCCAAGATATGTGCCCCACTCACAGTACATATGCCAAGATATGTGCCCCTCACAGTAGATATGCCAAGATATGTGCCCCTCTCACAGTAGATATGCCAAGATATGTGCCCCCTTCACAGTAGATATCCCAAAATATGTGCCCCCTCACAGTTGATATCCCAAGATATGTGCCGTCTTACATTGGATATGCCAAGATATATGCCCAGTGCCCCCTTCACAGTGGTTATTCCCAGATGTGCCCCCTTCACAGGAAGTGAAAAAAACAAACAATAAATCCTCCTGGCCTCAATCACTTGGCTCCTCCCATGATCTGCGCTCCCCATCAGCAGCAGCAGCAGGATACTGTGACACATCGCGCTGCTGTGTAGGAGGAGCAGAGGCTGATTCCCAGCCTGCCCCGCTCCTCCTCCTACACAGATCAGCAGGACGATGTCTGAGGACATTGTGCTGCTTCTGTGGAGCGCTGAAGGCTCAATGGTGGAGCGGGGAGCAAATAGTTCCCTTCTTCAGTGGCGTGCCTATGGTGTTTGGCACCCGGGGCGGGTCCTTTCTCTGGCAACCCCCCCCCCCCCCCCCAATACTTTAAAAAAAATTGTACCTCCTCACAGTAATATTGCCCTCATTGTACAACTTTCACAGTAGTTTTGTACAGAAGTGTGCCCCCTCATAGTAGATATGCCTACATTGTGCCCTCTCACAGTAGTTATGCCCATTCTGTGCCCCTTTCACAGTTGTAATGCCCTATATGTGCTCCCTTCACAGTAATAATCCCCATTGTGCCCTGTAACGGATTGACGGGCACCCCGACTGGGTACCTCCGTTGACAGATGCTCCTAGCGCTTCTTGAGGATTTCAAGCGCTCTAGCCGACACCACAACCACCAAATCGGAGAAGCATATGAATGCGGTAAACAGCCGAATAGGAAAAACCATACGAAGAGGTTTACACTCCTAGCAGTCAAACTGAAACAGCATACAATAAATCCTCCCCCAATAACGAGACGACACTTCGTTTTGAGGGTCAAGCAGGAACTCCCTTTTACTGGCCCATACAGCCTCTTTTATTCCCAATTCCCAAACACATTACAGCCCACAGGGTTTTGCAGAACAACCAATAAACACATTACAACACATACAATGCAAGTACAGCAGCCAATCAGATACAATGGCACAATACAGACACTCAGCATATTCCTCACCTCTGCTTAGGAGATAATTGAGTCAATTACAGGATCTACTCAATTTTCTCCAAGCTGAAAAGTTACACTTTTTTAGACATTTTAATAACTCTTTTATTTCTGTGATCAGCATAACTTGGGGAGCCACATATGTAAAAATCACATGAATCCGTCCGGGGGTTAAAAGGTTAGGTGAGGTCCCTCTATTATCCCTTGCCAGCATGGCTTTACCTGTCCAAAAAGTTTCCATGTGTCCGTATACTGTTTTTAAAAGGGCCAGCCCAAATCAGTTCTTAACGGGCAATACATACCCGGGCCATAGTCAGAAGGCAAGAGGCAGGCAACTAGACTTCTCCAGTTCACTGTGGCGAGGTTGGTTTCGCCACATGCCCCTTTTATAGTAATAATCCCCATTGTGCCCTCTGTGCCCCCTCCATAGTAGTAATGCCCCCTGTGCCCCCTCCATAGTAGTAATGCCCCCTGTGCCCCCTCCATAGTAATAAAGTCCTCTGTGCCCCCTCCACAGTAATAAAGTCCTCTGTGCCCCCTCCATAGTAATAAAGTCCTCTGTGCCCCCTCCACAGTAATAAAGTCCTCTGTGCCCCCTCCACAGTAATAAAGTCCTCTGTGCCCCCTCCATAGTAATAAAGTCCTCTGTGCCCCCTCCATAGTAATAAAGTCCTCTGTGCCCCTCCATAGTAATAAAGTCCTCTGTGCCCCCTCCATAGTAATAAAGTTCTTTATGCCCCTCCATAGTAATAAAGTCCTCTGTGCCCCTCCATAGTAATAAAGTCCTCTGTGCCCCCTCCACAGTAATAAAGTCCTCTGTGCCCCTCCATAGTAATAAAGTCCTCTGTGCCCCCTCCATAGTAATAAAGTCCTCTATGCCCCTCCATAGTAATAAAGTCCTCTGTGCCCCCTCCACAGTAATAAAGTCCTCTGTGCCCCCTCCATAGTAATAAAGTCCTCTGTGCCCCCTCCACAGTAATAAAGTCCTCTGTGCCCTCTCCATAGTAATAAAGTCCTCTGTGCCCCCTCCATAGTAATAAAGTTCTTTGTGCCCCTCCATAGTAATAAAGTCCTCTGTGCCCCCTCCACAGTAATAAAGTCCTCTGTGCCCCCTCCATAGTAATAAAGTCCTCTGTGCCCCTCCATAGTAATAAAGTCCTCTGTGCCCCTCCATAGTAATAAAGTTCTTTGTGCCCCTCCATAGTAATAAAGTCCTCTGTGCCCCCTCCACAGTAATAAAGTCCTCTGTGCCCCTCCATAGTAATAAAGTCCTCTGTGCCCCCTCCACAGTAATAAAGTCCTCTGTGCCCCCTCCATAGTAATAAAGTCCTCTGTGCCCCTCCATAGTAATAAAGTCCTCTGTGCCCCCTCCACAGTAATAAAGTCCTCTGTGCCCCCTCCATAGTAATAAAGTCCTCTGTGCCCCCTCCACAGTAATAAAGTCCTCTGTGCCCCCTCCACAGTAATAAAGTCCTCTGTGCCCCCTCCATAGTAATAAAGTCCTCTGTGCCCCCTCCACAGTAATAAAGTCCTCTGTGCCCCCTCCATAGTAATAAAGTTGTCTGTGACTCCTTTGTATTAAAAACAAAAACACAGTACCTACTCACCTTGTCCCGTTCCTGAAGCTCACAGTCCTTTCTTCCCTGCAGGCACAGATCGCTCTGCAGAAATGTGTGGGCGGAGTCTAAGCATATTACGGGCTGCAGGCTCCTCCCACACAGTCCAGCAGCGCGATCCGTGCCTGCAGGCTGAATGGTGGAGCTGGGACAAGTCTTCCTGCTTCACCATTCAGAGCGTCGCCGGCCTGAAGGAGGGGAGGAACTCGGGAGCTGAGCGGTGAGTGACAGGACCCAGCTCCCTGTGCTCCAGCAATGAGCGCTTCCATCTGTATTGATGGAAGCGCTCATTGCTTCTGGCCTCTGGCAATGGTAATGTAGCAGAGCCAGTATGCGATACAGCTTTAAGGAAGAAGATGAATAGCTACCTACCACTAGAAATGCATAGCTGCCAACTGTTTTTGTGAATTTGCCACGACTGTCCCTGATTTTCAGAGACAGTCCCGGGCTGAAAATGGGCATGGCTAATACAAGCACCACCCACAAATAGGTGTTTCTCAGCGGGTCCAGATGTTCCTAGCGGTGTGGTTCATGTGCCCCAACTTTACTCAAACTTTGGTAAGTATGGAAATACAGTGGTCAAACTTACCACTAGAAATTCATCATTTGTATCACAGCATTTTGCCAAGGTTCACTAAGGGGATTTATCCAGTCTGAGAGTTCCTAGACCTCCACGTGGTGGGGAATAGGACTCAGAAGGTTAGAGCAAGCATTTCATTTAATTCTTAAATTGGATCGCATGCCTAGAGGACTAAATTTGAGATCAGATATCGCTTACTATCTGTTGTGTATATGAGGGCTCATGCACATGAGCGTGTGTGCCCCGTCCCTGTATTGCGGACCACGGATTGACTTGAATGGGTCAGCAGTCCGCAAGATACGCAGCAGAGACAGGAATCGGAGGCCCACGGAAGCACTATGAAGCGCTTTCGTGGGATTTCGGACCTTGCCAAAGATTCAGCATCTGAAAATGGTGTGCATTCGGCTGGTACCTGTACATTGCGGACTGCTATTTGTGGTCCAAAGCACGGACATGGGGCACACACGCTTGTGTGCATGAGCGCTAATGCAAATATTATGTCATGTTCTCCTTGGTATTTTTATATGTCTTTTTTCCATGTAATAAAAGGTTAAATTGGGTTCTTTGAATATGATGATGAAATTAAATAGGGGGTGAGTGTCTTTTCCAATCCATCTGTGCTTTTTCTTTTAAATATGTTGTTAGCACATTGTATGAAATGCCTTTGTCCGAAACGCGTAGCTTTTGATATGCACTTTATGGATTTTAAGTGATCAATAAAGAATTGTTTTTTTATTGAACGCTGTGCTGGATTCCATTGTCATGCGGTACAGCTGCAGAAGTCTGGAGAGCAATTACACAGGCCTGTGCTTAGTAATAGTGATGTAGCAGAGCTGAATATGCAGTCCAGAGGGAAGAAATGAAGAGTAATCAAGTACGTCATGTTAAATGGGTTGTCGAGGAATTAAGAAAATGAAAATCCATACGGTAAATATTACGTTATTATAAATATATTCCCAAATATCTTTCATTAGTTGTGGCTTGTTTTATCTGGGGAGCAATCATCAGGAGAAATAAAATGTCCACTGTCCTATTAGTGCACACAGAACCTGTCCTAATCATACAGGAGGACAAGTTACTTCACAGCACTGAGCTGAAGAGCTGCCTCATCCGTCCTCTTATGCAGGGCCGGTGCAAGAATTTTTGCCGCCCTAGGCAAGATAAAAATTGACGCCCCCCCCCCCCCCATCAGATGATCTGCCCTTACGGTACTGTAGCGACGACACGAAGCGCACGGCGTCATAGTAATCAATGACGCTGTGCGCAGTGTATGCTATATGTGTATAACAAACATATTTCACATGAAAACTTACAGTTACTTGGCCCTTGGGGATCTCGGACACCACTTCACACTTTGGCCGGGGGATCGGTGTAGAGGTATACTGTGGGGATCGGCGGAGCTGATGATGTGTTTTATCCTAAAGAGAAAGATATCAGAATAAGGATTTGGAGAAGGATCAGAGGGATAGCAGAGCAGGGAGAGGCTGGTGCTGCTACTGGGGGTCATAACATGGGGAGTAATAAAGCCCACCATAATACCCCCGTAGTAATAATTCTCCTTTTAATATACAGTGCAAAAATACCCCCTTGTAATACCCCAGCTCAGCTAATGTCCCCATAATGTACCAGTATGAAATACCCCTATATAGTGCCCCTAGTAAATGCCCCCATAGTGCTCCTCTCCCGCCTTCCTCCTAGTGCCCCCATAATATAATACACAGTATATAGGGTATATCCCAATTCTCCCCTCCAACATGGCAACACAGCTCGGTATTATTATTAATATAAAGGCCCTCTCTGTGCTATTATTATAATAACGGTCCCTCTGTATAAATAATAATAATACTAATACAGTGGGGCTATTAAGATAAGAATAGTACAGAGGGGGCCATTATAATAATAATATACAGAGGCGGCCTTATAACAATAATAATAGCCCGCCTTATGTGCCAGTAGTGCCCCTTATGTGCCAGTAGCCCCCTTATGTGCCAGTAGCTCCCCCTTATGTGCCAGTAGTGCCCCTTATGTGCCAGTAGTGCCCCCTTATGTGCCAGTAGCCCCCTTATGTGCCAGTAGTGCCCCTTATGTGCCAGCTAGCCCCCTTATGTGCCAGTAGCCCCTTATGTGCCAGTAGTGCCCCCTTATGTGCCAGTAGCCCCCTTATGTGCCAGTAAGCCCCTTTATGTGCCAGTAGCCCCCTTATGTGCCAGTAGCCCCTTATGTGCCAGCAAGCCCCCTTATGTGCCAGTAGCCCCCTTATGTGCCAGTAGCCCCTTATGTGCCAGCAAGCCCCTTATATACCAGTAGCCCCCCATGTACCAGTAGCCCCCTTATGTGCCAGCAAGCCCCCTTATGTGCCAGCAAGCCCCCTTATGTGCCAGTAGTCCCCTTATGCTCCAGTAGCCCCCTTATGCGCCAGTGACCCCCTATGTGCCAGTAGCCCCCACATATGTGCTCCACCCTGATTTGAGTAAAAAAAACACAAAAAAACAAAAAACACATACTTACCTCCATGGCAGCGATGCGATGCAGGCCTCTTCCGGCCTGTGTCCCGCGCTGTACGGCTCAGGCGGCGCGATGACGTCATCGCGCCTCCTGAACCGGCCTCTGATAGGCTGCCTGCCAGCACTAGGCCGGCAGCCTATCAGATGAACAGGGGAGGACGGGACACGCCTCCGGCCCGCCCTCCTCCTGCACGCTCCGCTGCCGCGACTCTGCTCTGGTGCCTGGGGGCGGGGAGACCGCACCGGGTGTCACCCCAGGGACTGGTGTCACCCGGTACGGTCCGCCCCCTCAGGCAGTGCAACATGATAGCGGGCGGCGCGCCGCCGCCCTGCTACCACATAAGTTTTTTTTTTTCAATCGCAGGGTTCCGCCGCCCCCTGCTAAATTGCGCCCTAGGCAATTGCCTAGGTCGCCTTACAGGTGGCGCCGGCCCTGCTCTTATGATCCTGAATACAGCGGATAAGATCTTCAGCTGAATCTCTGTAGTAATGAGGAGACATGGCGTACAGGGAGGATGATGGGGATGAGGCTGATGAGCAGCAGCACTTGTATACAGCCTCCATCACCACATTATCGCTGAGGCAGATACCGGGGAAAATGAGCCTAGCTAAGGAATATACCTGAATAACTGGCATTGTGGCATCTGTTTTAAATGCTGACAGGGTGGCGACTGGCAGGGAGACATGGCACTGAAGCAGGGCTGTTAGTAGGTGACAGGTGATCTGCTAATGGATTCCTCTGTGTTGACCTGTTAACCCTTCACCGGATTACAGACTGCTGTTTATAGTATTTATAAAGCCCTTCTTCGAGGGTCATTGAGCCGCTGAATGCATCTTCATAAAAATGTCTGCTTCTGATAATCAGCCAGTGTAAACAGACCAGCGATCAGCCAACAAATGAGCAAATGCTCGATCAGATATTTTATGTCCGCAGCACAACTCCTTATGTAACCAAGGGATGTACAGATGACATGATGTAAAGTGTATGTGAGAGAACGATCGTATTAACGATCGTTCATCCCCCATATAGTATTCACTGACTGACCGGTGTAAAGACTTTAAATTCCATATTATCATCTTGCCGATTTTGAGGCAGATTTCTAGCAGATGTTTCAGCGAAAATCTCCCTGTTGCACTATATTTACAACATTTCGCCATTAAACTTTGGTATAACGGTACAGCCCAACAGTAGCGCTGGCTGCATTCCAACAAGCCACGCCCACCTGCACCAACCAATAGCTGCACGATTTAGTGGTAAATAGGCGTGGCTTGGCCAGCTGCATCTCAGTACATACCCTAAAGGTAGTGTCGAATAGGGGGAGATTTATCAAAACTGATGTACAGGAAAACCAGCTTAGTTTCCATAGCAACCAATCAGATTCCACCTTTCATTTTTAAGCACTCCTTTTAACAGTGAAAGGTGGAATCTGATTGGTTGCTATGAGCAACTAAGTTAGTTTTCCTTTACTCTCGTTTTGATAAATCACCCCCATAGTTTTTTTTTTTTGGAAAAACACAGCATTCTTGCTGCATTCTTCAAGGTGCAAAAATTGCCTTGGCCAGAGCTTTGCTGAAAGTCAGAAGGGGATTAGGAAACATACTACAAATAGTGCATTTTGTGGCAGTTTTTTCCTCACGTTTGAAGCGGTTTTATTTGAGAGGTGTTTTTTATAACCTCTAGTTCTCTAGTTATGGCATTTTTTCAGGCGTTTTTCCATACACTTCTCTATAGGGGGGGAAAAAGCACATTAAAAATGTGTTACCAAAGAGGCCACAAAAAAACGCCTGTAAAAAATGCATGGATTTTATGGCAGTTTTTTACTGAAGAAAATGTGTAAAACAAGCCTTAATCTCTTATTGCATAATCACGACTTGTATATGATCGTCATTCCATCTGCTGTGAAACTACAACTCCCAGCATACCCACTTACTTGGCTGTTCTTGTAGCTCCCATAGAAGTGAAAAGAGGATTCTGGGAGTTGTAGTTTCAGAACAGCTGGGGTGATGAAGGTTGCTGATCCCTGCTTTAAGGGATTGCATGGAGCGTGCTTCCTCCATTCACAGTGGGAGCCGGCTGTATTATACAGCCGACACCCGCCAGTAGTAAAGGGAAAGATTACTCCAATTCCACTCATTTAACCCCTCAGATGCAGCTGTCAACAGCGACCGAAGCATCTGTGGGGTTAGATAGAGGGAAGGGGCTTCCTCTGTCTAAATGGAGCCCCTGCAGGCAAAATCGTAGGGGATTTGATCAGTTGCCTATGAGA
Source organism: Bufotes viridis (assembly GCA_033119425.1). Lineage (NCBI taxonomy): Eukaryota > Metazoa > Chordata > Amphibia > Anura > Bufonidae > Bufotes > Bufotes viridis. Next base: position 103,566,777 of record CM065590.1, read on the forward strand.
AGGCAGCCTTTGAAAATCCCATAGACTACAATAATATTCTATTGCAGTCCATGGGACAAGCGATCAAAAGATTGCATGTACAAGTCCCCTAGTGAGTCTAAAAAGTACAGTAGCATAAGGGGAAAAAAATGTTTTTCAAAAAAAAAACACATATTAAAAATTCAAATCACCTCCTTTCCCAATTTTATATATAAAAATGAACAATAAAATATAGACATAATAGGTATCGCCAAGTCCAAAATATTAAAAGATAAACATATCATGCGCAGTGAATGCCACACAAAATAGCTAATTTGCTGTTTTTTGGTCACATTGCCCCCCCCCCAAAAAAGAATGTGATAAAAATCTAAAAGTTTTATATACCCCAAGAATGATACCAATAAAAACCACAGCTGGCCCCACAAAAATGGGGCTTCATGGAATTATAAAAATGTTATGGGTGTCAAAATATGCCGATGAAATTAAAAAGATTTTTAACGTTTTTATTTTTATTTTAGTAGTAAAACATAATAGAAACTATATAAATTTGGTATTGTCATAATCGTGCCGATCTGAAGAATAAGGATGACATGTAAGTGAATGCCGCAAACACTAAACAACAACAAAAAAATAACATATGGCGAAATTGTGCTTTGTTTTTGTTTTTTTCACCCCACAAAGAATTTCTTTCTTGGCTCCAGTACAATTTAAATTTTGCCACTAAAATATACAACTTGCCCCACAAAAAAGAAACCATCATATGGCTTTATGAATGTAAAATGTGAAAAGTTAGGGTTCTTGGAAGGTACAAAGGAAAAATACAAGACCATAAAAATGAAAATTGGCCTGGTCCCATGGTCCTTAAAGGGGTTATGCACCTTTGGGTGGGGGGGTTGGTAGAAAGCCCGCCTTGGGCAGACCTGTGCTACAAGGACGTAAACTTCCTTTTTATGGTGCTTTTGCCTTCTGGGAGCACAGCAGAGCAGCCAAGGCCAGGGAGAGAAGGAGAGGGAAGCAGGCAAGTATGCTTCTGTTCGCACAACCCCTTTAAGGGGTTAATGTTAGACTTTACCTTTAGTACTTGATATGCATTTCTACTTTACTGCAGTTATATCACCTGCCTAAACCAGCCTAGTAGGTGGCAGTACTGCATTACTCTTTCCTAAGCTTATCAAATGTGGGTCATAGGTAATGACAGAGAAGGTCTGTTATTTCAAAGAATACATGATGCAATGAGATTGGCAGTAATTCATAACCTTATTATCTGAACACATTAAAGGGATTGGCCAGCTTTGGTTTATTAGATACCCAAAGTATAATAAAAATGACTAAAAATCCTGTGTGTGATCATAACTAGGAACCTATTCAAAAACGCCACACATATAATACAAAACCATCTTTATTATGTGTCTACAAAAGGACACACAATTATTAATCACACAAATAATCATACAAATCAAGCAGGTAGGGGCTGTGAAGGTGATACGCCTCATCCAGCTCCAAATATACGCATATAATATTGTTGCAAAACACTGTGCAGTAAGTCATACACAACATCTGCAGATGCTGACTCTGTAGTATGTACCCCTAAAAATGATGTCAAATCCGGTAATCTGCCAACAATACTAAAGCGAATACCCCCATAGGACGGTGGACCAATAGTCGGGCATGAATGTTATCCATGCAAACAGTAAAGTAAAGCAGGAGTTACGTCCTCAAACATTCAGTCATAATAGACTTATATATAAGGGGAAAATACAAGCTAAGCACAAAGTAAGTCAAAACATACCGTACAGAGCTGGAGGGGCTGAGAAACCCCATCGTACGTTTCGCTGCGCTTCTTTTGGGGGTGAAGAACAAGCACGCCCCCAGAAGAAGCGCGGTGAAGCATACGTTGTGGTTTCTCAGCCCCCTCCAGCTGTTTGAGGACAAGGCTGCACACTATTATACATGCAAACAGAAGAACTGAAAAATGGGGATCATTCTAAATAAAAGTGGCATTATACCTACTATAAATGAGTAAACGGAAGCTCTTTGTGAACATTATTGATCAAAGGTGTGTCGGGCCCATCTACCAGGCGTCAAGGTGGCTTCCGCAGATGGGTCCCTAACTTAATATACCACCTCTCTTGGACTTACCTAAGCCTACAATTTTCAGGGCAGTGTAGGAACCAGCTACATTTAGGCCTCTTTCACACAGGCGTCACGTTTGACGCCCGGATAAGTGGCGGATGTGTTGCGGGAAAATGCGCGATTTTTCTGCGCGGGTGCAAAGCGTTTTAATGCGTTTTGCACACGCGTGGGGAAAATCGGCATGTTTGGTACCCAGACCCGAACCCGGACTTCATCACTGAAGTTCGGGTTTGGGTTAAGTATTCTGTAGATTTTATTATTTTCCCTTATAAAATGGTTATAAGGAGAAAATAATAGCATTCTCAATACAGAATGCTTAGTGTAATGTGATGTAATGTGTAATGTCACCATATCCACTTGATCGCGTAGTTGCGATCTCTCTTCTCTCTTCTTCATTTATTAGCTGCCGGGTAAAGGACCTGTCATGAGGTCACTGAGCTCATCACATGGTCCAATCACATGGTCAATCACCATGGTGATGGACCATGTGATTGGACCATGTGATGTGACGTCACCACAGGTCCTTTAGATGGCTGCGAATGCTTGAAGAAGACAGAAGAGATCGGCAACTACGCGATCAAGTGGATAAGGTAAGTTTTTTATTTTTAACCCCTTAATCCACATTTTACTATGCATTCTTTATTGAGAATGCTATTATTTTCCCTTATAACCATGTTATAAGGGAAAATAATAAAGATCTGGTCCCGTTGCTAAGCAACCATGCGGGAAAATCGCACTGCATCTGCACTTGCTTGCGGTTGCTTGCGATTTTCCCGCAGTCCCATTCATTTCTATAGGGCCTGCGTTGCGTGAAAAACGCAAAATATAGAGCATGCTGCGATTTTCACGCAACGCAGAAGTGATGCGTGAAAATCACCGCTCATGTGCACAGCCCCATAGAAATGAATGGGTCCGGATTCAGTGCGGGTGCAATGCGTCCACCTCACGCATTGCACCCGCGTGGAAATCTCGCCCGTGTGAAAGGGGCCTTATACTCTGCTCATGAGCCTCAGGTAGATGGGCGTTGTTTAGTCTAAAAGAGGCCGCTACCCTCAATATATACTACAAGAAAATTTAGACTAGAACATTCAGAATCACAGGTGCATACCCATCAAGCAAACATGGTTGATGAAAAAATGGCTGCACACCTTTATACATGCAAACAAAAGAACTGAGAAATGGGGATCATTCTAAATAAAAGTGGTATTATACCTACTATAAATCAGTAAACTGGCTTAGGTAAGAGAGGCGGTATATTAGTGTTAGGGACCCGTCTGCGGAAGCCACCTTGACGCCTGGTAGATGGGCCTGACACACATTTGATCAAAAATGTGCGCAAAGCGCTTCCATTTACTCATTTATAGTAGGTATAATACCAATTCTTTTTAGAATGATCCCCATTTCTCAGTTCTACTGTTTGCACGTATAATAGTGTGCAGCCTTGTCCTCAAACATTCAGTCATAATAGACCTAAATACAAACTAAGCACAGAGTAAGTAAGGCCTCTTTCACACGAACGTTTTTTTTTTTTTTGCGAGTGTACGGGTGTTTTTTTGCATTCTGTATACGGTCCGTACACGGAACCATTCATTTCAATGGGTCCGCAAAAAAAGTGTTTTCGTGTGCATTCCGTTTCCGTATTTCCGTTTTGTTAAAAGATAGAGCTTGTCCTATTCTTGTCCGCATCATGGACAAGGATAGTACTGTTCTATTAGGGGCCAGATGTTCCGGTCTGCAAAAAAACGGAATGCACAAATACTATCCTAAAGAAAAATAACTGCCATACAGATAGACCCCCCCCCCCCCCCATAGTAACAGTGCTCCTCATAGTTCCACCAAAGGTACTTCCCTTCTAGAATGCCCTAGTTAGTAATACTGCCCCCACACTTCCCACATTAAGTAGTTTGCCCCCCACACTGCCCCCTGAATTAATTTGTCCCCCACACTGCCCCCCATTAAGTAATTTGCCTTTACACTGCCCCACATTAAGTAATTTCCCCCCCACACTGACCCACATTAAGTAATTTGTCCCCACACTGACCCACATTAAGTAATTTGCCCCCCACACTGCCCCACATTAAGTAATTTGCCCTCACACCGATCCACATTAAGTAATTTGCCCCCACACTGCCCCACATTAAGTAATTTGCCCCCACACTGCCCCCATTAAGTAATTTGCCCCCCAGTCTCATACCAGCTGTACATATATAATAATATAACAGGATACCAGTAGTAGTTACCTGGGCTTAGGTCCTCTGTGCCTAGTGGGCTGGCTGATGCTGAACGACTAGTGCTGCCTGCTGATTACTGGAGGCTGGGCTGGCTCTGGCTAGCTGAGTTCACTGCCTTGGCCTGGCTGGCAGTCAGAGAAGGAGGGCGATCGACCGCTTCAACAAACCTGGGCCAGACGCCAGTGAGTACAGTGGAGTGGCACCACGCTCCTCTGTTCCCACCTGCAGAAAGAAGAATTGGCGGGCGGTGCAGCAGCGCTGATGACGTTGTGACCTCACAGCGCTGTGCAATCTGGACGTGCTGCGCAGCCCTGCCTCCTGCCATCGGATCCTGATCAGATGTTTGTTGGGGTTGCTGCTGACGCAAGGTTCGGGCCAGTGGTAGATAGATTCAGGGCCCTGGCCCCAGATAAAAGGCCCAGCGACGCCCCTGTGCCAGTGGCGTAGGGCCCCATAGCCATTGCTATGGTTGCTATGGCGATCCCTACGCCACTGCATACCTTATGGAAATATACAAAATGGGGAAGAATATCAGCAAAGGCTATATTAGTAAGTGCCATATAGTCATCGTAAATGCACATTGATCGACAGTAGCCAGAAAGTGGCCAACCCCTTGTTAGTTCTGTGGTCAATGGTGATCTCGTATCTATACATGTATAGTACCCAAGACCTAGGGGTACTACAATTTGTATATAGTTTTCAGTGTTATGTATTTTGTATTGTTTTGTTGTTATCTTGTCGTATCTTACAGCAGGATATGAATGGCAAAGGGTTATGAAGGAACAGGGCTCCTGGGCCCGGTCTGCTTCCTGCCAGGAGGGGGAGTTCCTGCTGAGACAGGGGAAGGAGAGAAAGCACAAGCCTGAGCTCCTTCTCCAAAACAGGATTCTAAAGACAGAATAACCAATCATTATCCTCAATTAAAGTCTTGAGCAGAGAGAACTGTTACAACCAGCATTAAAGACACTGCTGCAGGGTGAGGGATTACAGCCAAGACACCCATCACCCACAACGTTACTAGGAAGTTACTATCTAAGTCCTAAATTGCCGCCATCCAACCTGCCTGCATAATCTTTACTTGTCCCAGAGAAGACTTGCATTTAAAGTTTGCTACTACTTAATGTATTTGAAGTTCTACTTTGCACGTAGTAAAAGGCTTTTATACCATTAATTCTGGCTTCATTCTTCAGTACTACATTTCAGCTGCACTTATACCAAGGGAGCAACAGCCTACGGGTATATACACAACACTTCATCAGGACCACTACCACTCCCCTCCTCTGCAGAGGCTCCTCCGGGGCTCGCTGCACATGTATGCTTAACCACTTCAGCCCCCCTAGCTTAAACACCCTTAAAGACCAGGCCACTTTTTACAATTCCGCACTACACTACTTTCACCGTTTATTGTTCCGTCATGCAACTTACCACCCAAATGAATTTTACCTCCTTTTCTTCTCACTAATAGAGCTTTCATTTGGTGGTATTTCATTGTTGCTGACATTTTTACTTTTTTTGCCATTAATACAAATTTAACGATATTTTTGCAAAAAAATGACATTTTCACTTTCTGTTGTAAAATTTTTCAAAAAAACTACATTTCTATATAAATTTTTCTCTAAATTTATTGTTCTACATGTCTTTGATAAAAAAAAGTCCAATAAGTGTATATTTATTGGTTTGGGTAAAAGTTATAGCGTTTACAAACTATGGTGCAAAAAAGTGAATTTCTGCATTTTGAAGCAGCTCTGACATTCTGAGCGCCTGTCATGTTTCTTCAGGTGCTAGAATGTCAGGAAAGTATAAATACCCCCAAATCACACCATTTTAGAAAGAAGACACCCCAAAGTATTCGCGGAGGGGCATGGTGAGTTCATGTATCATTTCATTTTTTTCACAAGTTAGCGGAAAATGACACTTTCTGAGAAAAAAAAAAAAAAAAGTTTCAATTTCTGCTAACTTCTGGCAAAAAAAAAGAAATCTCAGACGGACTCACTATGCCCCTCAGTGAATACCTTGGGGTGTCTACTTTCGAAAGGGGTCATTTGTGGGGTGTGTTTACTGTTCTGGCATTTTGGGCGGGGCTAAATTGTGAGCCGCCATGTAAAACCTAAAGGTACTCGTTGGAATTTGGGCCCCTTTGCGCACCCAGGCTGCAAAAAGTGTCACTTATGTGGTATCGCCGTACTCAGGAGAAGTAGGGCAATGTGTTTTAGGGTGTATTTTTACATATACCCATGTTGGGTGAGAGAAATATCTCTGTAAACTGACAACTTTGTATAAAATTTTTAAAAGTTGTCGTTTACAGAGATATTTTCACACACAGTATAGGTATATATAAAAATACACCCCAAAGCACTGCCCTACTTCTCCTAATCTGACGATACCATGTGTGTTACTTTTGCAGCCTGAGTACTAAGACCTAAAACAATGAGTACCTTTAGAATTTCTGAGGGCATTTTTACGCATTTGGATTCCAGACTTCTTCTCACGCTTTAGGGGCCCCTAAAATGCCAGGACAGTATAAATACCCCACATGTGACCCCATTTTAGAAAGAAGACACCCCAAGGTATTCCGTGAGGGTATGGTGAGTTCATGTAAAATTTTATTTTTGTCACAAGTTAGTGGAATATGAGACTTTGTAAAAAACAAAATAAAAAATAAAAAAATATATCAATTTCCGCTAACTTGTGCCAAAAAATAAAAATTCTGTGAACTCGCCATGCCCCTCACGGAATACCTTGGGGTGTCTTCTTTCCAAAATGGGGTCACATGTGGGGTATTTATACTCACCTGGCATTTTAGGGGCCCCTAAGCGTGAGAATCCAAATGCGTAAAAATGGCCTGTGAAATCCTAAAGGTACTCATTGGTTTTAGGGCCCTTTGCGCATCTTGGCTGCAAAAAGTGTCACTCATGTGGTATCGCCGTACTCAGGAGAAGTAGGGCAATGTGTTTTGGGGTGTATTTTTACATATACCCATGCTGCGTTTGAGAAATATTGCTGTAAGCGACAACTTTTTACATTTTTTATTCAAAGTTGTCAATTTACAGAGATATTTCTCACACAAAGTATGGTATATGTAAATACACCCAAACCATGCCCTACTTCTCCTAATGCTGACGATACCCATGGTGACACTTTGCAGCCAAATGCAAAGACCTAAACCAATGAGTACCTGTTAGGAGGGCATTTTTACGCATTTTTCTTCTCACGGCTTTAGGGCCCCTAAAATGCCAGGGCAGTATAAATACCCCACGTGTGACCCCATTTTGGAAAGAAGACACCCAAGGTATTCTGTGAGGGGCATGGCGAGTTCATAGAAGATTTTTTTGGCACAAGTTAGCGGAAATTGATTTTTATTGTTTTTCTCATAAAGTCTACCTTTCTGCTAACTTTTGACAAAAGTAAAATTTTCATGGACTCACTATGCCCCTCAGCGAATACCTTGGGGTGTCTTCTTTCCAAAATGGGGTCATTTGTGGGGTGTTTGTACTGTTCTGGCATTTTGGGCGAGGGCTAAATTGTGAGCAGCCATGTAAATCCTAAAGGTACTCGTTGGAATTTGGGCCCCTTTGCGCACCCAGGCTGTAAAAAGTGTCACTCATGTGGTATCGCCGTACTCAGGAGAAGTAGGGCAATGTGTTTTGGGGTGTATTTTTACATATACCCATGCTGGGTGAGAGAAATATCTCTGTAAATTGACAACTTTGAATAAAAAAATTTAAAAAGTTGTCGTTTACAGTGATATTTCTCACACACAATATGGTATATGTAAAACTACACCCAAGCTACATTCACTTCTCCTGAGTTCGGCGATACCACATGGTGACTTTGCAGCCAAGATCGCAAAGGGGCCTAAAACCAATGAGTACCTTTAGGATTTCTGAAGCCATTTTTACGCATTTGGATTCTCACACTTTAGGACCCCTAAAATGCCAGGGCAGTATAAATACCCCACATGTGACCCCATTGTGGAAAGAAGACACCCCAAGGTATTCCGTGAGGGGTATGGCGAGTTCACAGAAAAAAAAATTTGGCACAAGTTAGCGGAAATTGATTTTTTTTTTTTTTTTTTACAGTCTCATATTCCACTAACTTGTGACAAAAATAATATTTTACATGAACTCCCCATACCCCTCACGGAATACCTTGGGGAGTCTTCTTTCTAAAATGGGGTCACATGTGAGGTATTTATACTGCCCTGGCATTTGAGGTCTCCATAATCATTACACGTATGGCCAGCATTAGGAGTTTCTGCGATTCTCCGTATATTGAGCATACGGGTAATGAGATTTTTCCCGTTCAGCCTCTGGGCTGAAAAGAAAAAAAAATGAGACGGCACAGATTTTTCATTCGCATCAATCAATGTGGATGAAAAAATCTCTATAAAATGTGCAAAAAAAAACAAAAACGGCACAGATTTTTTCATTCGCATCGATCAATGTGGATGAATAAATCTCTGCCAAAAATGCAAAAAAAAAAGTAGTAAGGCCCCATTCACACGTCCGCAAAAATTCTGCGGAATAGATGCCCGACCCATTCAGTGTGAATGGGGCTGGCGGTGATGCGGAGAGCACACTATGCGCTCGCCGCATCAGCATTCTGCGAGCTGCGGCCGCAAACTTCCGGGTTTCGGCCCCCAAGCATCCGGCCGCAGCTCCGCAAAAGATAGAGCATGTCCTATTCTTGTCCGCAGTTGCGGACAAGAAAAGCATTTTCTATATAGTTCTGGCAATGTGCGGATCCGCAAAATGCGGAAAGCACATTGCTGGTAGTCCGTGTTTTGCGGATCCGTGGATCCATGGATCCATAAAACACACTACGGACGTCTGAATGAGTCTTACAGGGGGTAATTAGTGTCAGGGGGTGACAGGGGGTGACATGGGGTGATCGGGGGTTAATCAGGGGTTAATCAGTAACGGGGGTGGGGGGGTGGGGTGGATGGGTGGGGGGGTCTGTGTGGTGTTTTGGTGCACTTACAAAAGTTTCTTTGGTGGTCCCAAGCAAAGGGACCACCAAAGGAACGATCAGCAAGCATATCAGACGCTGTTAACAAAACAGCGTCTGATATGCCGGCTTTGACTTCTACAGCCTGCCAGCGCACGATCAGCGCTGGCAGGCTGTACTACCTTCTCCCGACGTGATCCTGTGAGCGCGCGCGCGCGCGTTCACAGGAAATCTCGCCTCTCGCGAGATGACGCGCGGGCGCGTCAACGAGGAACAGACCGACCGCCCGCAGGACGCAATCCTGCGTGAGGCGGTCGGCAAGAAGTTAAAGATGTTATCCAACCCCTATAATAAAACCCCCATTAGGTTTTACATGCCCCGCTCCCTCTCACTCTTGATCCCCACACACCTGCCGCATGAATCATATCATCCAGAGACTGGGGGGGGGGGGGCAGCCAATAGCAGGTCGTGACGGGAACAAGCCTCCCTAGCATCACGGCCTGCGCAGCAGTTTTTGGCCGGCCCCATAGAAGTGAATGGGGCTGCGTGAAAATAGCATCCACACTTGCTTGCGTTTTTCACGGATGGTTGCTAAGAGATGTTGTTTGTAAACATTCCGTTTTTTTATCGCAGTAAATCGCATTGCACCCACGCACGCAATAAAAACCGAATTGAACGTGATTGCAAACAAAACTGAATGTACTTGCTTGCGAAATCGCGCAGTTTTCACTGAACGCATCCGGACCTAATCCGCTCATGCTCGTCTGCAAGGGGCCTATGGGAAACATGGAATGCAGGACACAAAAGATTTCTTTTTGCTACTGACATTTTTCTTAATCAGGTGGCATAAAGAGGGAAACACATCATCATGTAGCAATTTCGCGTATCCAGTGACCTTGAGGTTTCCATTGATGAAGGATGGCCCCACTATCTTTGTACCCCATATACCACACCATACCATCATTTTTTTGTTCCAACAGTCTTGGGGGATCTATCCAATGTGGGTTAGTGTCAGACCAATAGCGGTGGTTTTGTTTGTTAACTTCACCATTCACATAAAAGTTTGCCTCATCACTAAACAAAATCTTCTGCGTAAACTGAGGGTCCTGTTCCAATTTTTGTTTTGCCCATTCTGCAAATTCAGTGCGTCGATCTAGGTCATCCTCGTTGAGATGCTGCAGTAGCTGGAGTTTGTAAGGGTGCCATTTGTGAGTAGCTAATATCCGCCAAAGGGATGCTCGACTAATGCCACTCTCCAGTGACATGCGGCAAGTGCTACACTGTGTGCTCTTGTTGAATGAAGCTACGACAGCCACTGATGTTTCTTCATTAGTGACAGATTTTATGCGTCCACATTTTGGCAAATCCAACACTGAACCAGTTTCACGAAACTTAGCAAGCAGTTTGCTAACTGTAGCATGGGAGATGGGTGGTCTCGTAGGCTGCCTTGCATTTAAATCAGCTGCAATGACCCGGTTACTGCGTTCACCAGACATCAACACAATTTCTATCCGCTCCTCACGTGTTAACCTCGGTGACATGTCAATGGCTGTAAACAAAAAGAAACTTGTAAATAACTCAAGAAAGAATAAAGTTTCGTTAAAACCAAGCACAACATTGTTTTTCTTGGGAAATCCCCATTAAGTTTGATGTGTCACATGATCCAAACAATTGGATTCAAAATGGCCAACTTCAAAATGGCCGCCATGGTCACCACCTATCTTGAAAAGTTTCCCCCCTCACATATACTAATGTGCCACAAACAGGAAGTTAATATCACCAACCATTCCCAATTTATTAAGGTGTATCCATATAAATGGCCCACCCTGTATATATGATTGGCAGGGGTACGATACTCCGATCGGCTGTTTGAGAGCAGCTCCAGCCAGTGTGCGCTAAGTGCAGCACTGCTCCCGTTACAGTGAAGCGCTGCAGTAACCTGCGCCATCTACTACAGAATGGATGCAGCTGTGTCATCATCATGGCGTACCTACAAGAGCTGATCTGAGGGAATGCAAGGTGTAGGACCCCTGCTGAACACATATTGATGGCTGGAAACTGGTGCCCTAGAACGTGGCGCCTGCGCAGTGCACCTCTCGAGCCAAAGAGACCGCAGCTAGGCGTACTGCACAGGCGCTGAGAAGAATCGCTAATGGCACTTGCGGCGGATCTCAGACACATTGCGTCTGATGTCTACTGGTTTACAGACGTCAATCAGCAGTGAAGAGGATGTCTGTGGGCGCAGAAAGCTTGAATTGTAACATGAGCTGCTCCACCCCCTTGACTTCAAAGGCACAACTTTCATACAGCGCAAGCGGTATTAAAAAGGTTTTTCTACATATTAAAAACAAGAGAAATTTACAATTAACAGGAAAACTAGCAGGAAAACTAGAAGGTACTTGTGGCAGTTGGGGCGGATATGGTGGAGACAGGTTCCTTTTAATGCCAAAAAACAAAGCGTGATCAAACCGCGTCTTATGCCGCCAAAACTACACCCCCATTTTACACATGTAAATCGGGCTGATATTATTTGGCGGGAAAGTCGTGAACCCCATATGACCATGGTCAAGTTTTTACATTGAAGTCAATGGAAGCTTCTGATGATTCTCAGCTGTAGACTGTGCTCGTGTGAACACGGCCATGTGTTGGGAATGAAGAGTAGGTTGCGGAAAACAGTGTGAACATAGCCCTGTTTTAGCAGCTATGGCCCTGCCTACAGCATGTCTGACCATATTAATAAAATAATGAGGCTGGAAAGTCGTCTCATGTAATAAGAAAGCATCAGCCTGAAGGGCAGCACTCGGCAGTCCGCACCACACTCTTCACGTGCCTGCCCAGCGGGGTTTACGTAAAAAAATGACTGACAGCTCCGACAGCCAATCAGAGACCAGCGCTGGATCTTACTCCTAATGACTCACGTGTAGTCGGCTTTGGAGCAGCGAGAAGAGCTCAGCCAATAGAAAGCGTCGCATCTATTGACCAACCACAGCCAGGAGCAAGTGATTGACGGGGATTTCCTCCAATCAAGTGAAAGAGATAGCGGCAACTGCGTTGTTAGGGAAGTAACTGTTGTCAGGGGAGTGCGAGGTAGAAGGTGCTAGAGGGCTGTGGCGGCAGCAGTAGAATCCGGGCTGTGGCTGTCATTTCCAGCTGAGCTGAGGTGTATTGGGACTGCTCCTTTTTGACTACGACACCCGTGAGGTGAGATGGACTCCTGTAGGGGACAGGCCTGGTATTTTGGGGACCGGCCTGACTGGCTGTGATGTGTGTTATAAATAGCGTCCTCATTGTGACATGGACGTGACTCAATAGTTCCTGGATTGTGTAGTGCTCCGGTGCTGGTGGAGGGGCAGGCTGTACAGTGGAGATATACATGGAGGAAGTGGCCTTCCAGGGCTCTTGTCTGCAGATGTGCTGAGTGCACTGGCTGGGTGCACTACAGCTCTGCCTCTATGTATGTGACCCTCAGACATTGGGGGGATGCCGGTGGTAACCGTCCACTTGTATGGACACATAGACATGGGGGACGCCGGTGATAGCCGTCCACTACAGTTCTGCACTCATGTATGTTACCCTCAGACATTGGGGGGATGCCGGTGGTAACCGTCCACTTGTATGGACACATAGACATCGGGGGACGCCGGTGATAGCCGTCCACTACAGTTCTGCACTCATGTATGTTACCCTCAGACATTGGGGGGATGCCGGTGGTAACCGTCCACTTGTATGGACACATAGACATCGGGGGACGCTGGTGGTAACCGTCCAGATGCCAGCACGGAGAATGGCGGTTTTTGTGGCGATGATCAAACATCTAAGAAACAAAGTTTGTCGTGTTCTTCATCGTTCCTTATTATGGATCATTCCAGAAACTTTAAAGGGGGTATACCCATGACCATCTCTTTAATAGGAGAGCAGCTAGGTCCATCGGCTAATCCCAGGACCCTGGCAAACATCTGAAAGCAGCAGGTATTCGCTCGTCCTGGCCCTTATCCACCACAGCCGGCTCGCTGCTGTGCCTCATAGTAGGGGGTCCAGAGAGAGGACCCCCGCTGTGGTGATCCTATAGACTGGGGAGTCAGTGGAGCTTATGGCTAGGCCCACACGGATAGCGACCAGGATCGCCGAGTAGCGGGGATCCAGTCGAAATGAATGGGATCGCAGGGCAAGTCGCGAGAAGTTTGCTACTCGCCCTCCAATCCCAGTCGTGTTTATGAGGTCACCGCTCCTCTGATCATGGCCGGACCAGTGTCACCATGTAGCCCTAGCCTAAAAGGAGCAATCAGGTTAGGGTACTTTCACACTTGCGTTGGTGCGGATCCGTCTGTTTATTTGCACAGACGGATCCGCACCTACAATGCAAACGATTGTATCTGTTCAGAACGGATCAGTTTGCATTAGTTAAAACAAAAATGACAAAGTCCAAAACGGATCTGTTTTGAATTACATTGAAAGTCAATGGATACGGGTCCGTTTTCAAATGCATCCGTTAGGCTCCGCCTCTTCAGACGGACACCAAAATGCTGCATGCTGCGTGTACGCCTCCAAAACAGAATAGAAGCAGAACGGAGCCTAACTGATGCATTCTGAACGGATCCTTATCCATTCAGAATGCATTGGGGCTTAACTGATCCGTTTTGGACCGTTTGTAAGAGCCCTGAAACGGATCTCACAAACGGAATCCAAAACGCCAGTGTGAAAGCACTCTAATACGTTCTGTAGTCTCTGCTTCAGTTTAGATTTATTTTTTCTGGTTGGATAAATGTAGCAAATGGTTTAATGTAGTGGTTAGGGTTTTATGAAGACCTTCAGAGGGTCTCCCGGGAATATATACGTGTATGTTTTGCTGATCTTAATGGACCCCAGCGGGAAGAGTTTGACGTTACAGATGCTCTTCTGTCCCCGCGTGATGGCTCTATAGGGATATATGTAATCAGCACTGTGGGTAGCGGTAGACTAGGAATCCGGAGCTCTGACATCGTGGAGTCCATTTCTAAGGGCCATGATGAGAAGGCATCCGCGGGCAGACCAATCGTCCTGTAGGCTCCTCGGGTGTCGTTTACAAAGCCGGTCTTTGCCCGTCCCCCCTGAGCTGGCTCAGGCCTCGTCATAAATTAGGTGCACCTCCAGCAGTCTGTGAACCCAGAGTAAAAACTACACAGTGACCAAAAGGGTACAGCTACAGTCCGACATTGATTGTAATAATAGTCTGTGGTGTCACACAGAAATCCAACTTGCAGTGTGACATCATTGTAAAAAATTAGGATTAGGTCCGGATGCGTTGCGGATGCGTTCAGGGAAAACTGTGCGATTTCACAGGCAAAGCCATTCAGTTTTGCCTGCGATTGCGTTTAGTTTTTTCCGCGCGGGTGCAATACGTTTCGATGCGTTTTTCACGCGCGTGATAAAAAACTGAAGGTTTACAAACAACATCTCCTAGCAACCATCAGTGAAAAACGCAACGCACCTGCTTGCGGATGCAATGCGTTTTTCACTCAGCCCCATTCACTTCTATGGGGCTGGGCTGCGTGAAAAACGCAGAATATAGAACATGCTGCGATTTTTACGCAACGCACAAGTGATGCGTGAAAAAAAACGCTCATGTACACAGACCTATTGACATGAATGGGTCAGGATTCAGTGCGGGTGCAATGCGTTCACATCACGCATTGCACCCGCGCGGAAAATTTGCCCATGTGAAAGGGGCCTAAATGTGTTGACCCGGCCCCTGTCTCTCCCTCGCCATTCTCAAGTGGCGAGGACAGCGCAAAAACATCCATACAACAAAAAAAAGTCTTGTGACAATTTCTGTGCTAAATTACAAAGTAAGGGTCCATTCACACGTCCGCAATTCTGTTCCGCATTTGCGGAACGGAATTGCGGACCCATTCATTTCAATGGGGACAGACGATGTCCCGGCCGGGTCCGCAATTGCGTTCCCGAAAAAAATAGAACATGTCCTATTCTTGTCCGCATTTTCTATGAGAGTGCCGGCGATGTGCGGTCCGCAAAATGCGGAACGCACATCGCCGGTTTCCGTGTTTTGCGGATCCATGGATCTGTGGATCCGCAAAACACACACGGACGTGTGAATGGACCCTAAGACCGGCACTCGCTCATAGAAATTTTCTTGATGCTGGAAAAAATTTCCATGAGCGAGTACCGGTCTTACTTTGTAATACGGTTCCCTGGGACGCCCGCCCGCTGACACGTGCACCGCCAAACTACTGAGAGCAGTGCCGACCATTCATTCATCTAAATTTCTACGCCAAAAGCATACAAATATTGGTAAATGACCCCCATTCATCTAAATACACGATTCTTGCATGGAACGACAGTCAGTCGAATGGATCAGTGTTCAGTCCAGGTGCCGTCCATTCTAAACGCACACAGCACCCATGGAAAATACTCCAAAGGCGTTTTTCCGTTACACGTTCTCAGTAACTTCCACAAATATTGAGCTCGTGGAAGCGCTCCGGATGTGTGCTGTAGTAGAGGGCAAGATGGCTGACAGATATCAGCCCCGACTCTCCAGTAATGGCTGCGGGTGGCAGAACAGTCCGCGCCTGACTTTTAGGTGCACACAGCAGTGTTGGTTTTCTGTGAGTCATGTTCACCACACCCGCGGCACGCCCCTTCCCTCTCTGCAGCCACAAAATAGCAGAAAATGACCCGAAGTGCTGCAGGATCCATGACTGATGTGGCAGATCTGCTATCCTCCTTTATTTTCTCTCCTTGGCTCGTAACTAACACAAATGTGAACAGAGCCTGTGGCACCAGTAGTGTGGAGCCGTGTGGCGGAAGGGTGTAAAGGGTCTCTCCAGGGACACTGGGACGCCCAATCTGACATGTTGTCTCAGTAGCTGTATGGCCACGCCTGATGTCAGATTGGGCAGGAGGTACACTTTAGGGCCTCATGCACACGACCGTATGTATTTTGCAGTCCACAAAAAACGGATCCGCAAAAATACGGATGACATCCGTGTGCATTCCGTTTTTTGCGGAACGGAACAGCTGGCCCCTGATAGAACAATCCTATCCTTGTCCGTTATGCGGACAATAATAGGACATGTTCTATCTTTGAACGGAAACGGAATGCATGCGGAGTACCTTCCGTCTTTTTTGCGGACCCATTGGAATGAATGGTTCCGTATACGGAACGCAAAAAACGTTTGTGTGCGTGAGCCCTAAAAAAGATGTACGGTATATGTTGATATCCGCTACAATTGCATACACTTGACACCAAAGTGAAAAATAAATGTTTAAAGAGGTTTTCTGGTTAAAACATTTGTGGCGCACGTGTTCGACCATCGCTTGGAATTGCAGGGAATACGCTAGTTCTGATAGGTCTCTCCCAGCGTAGGGGAAAACTGGCAAAGGGCTTGTTCACATCTGCGCTTCTCTTTCCGAAGATCGCAAAGGACCGTTTCCTCACATAACTGAGCCGAACGGAGCCTACGGACCCCGCAGACTATAATGGGACCCGCTAGGTTTCTGCTCAGCCGATCAGTTTTGTAGATCTGCATGCAGATGTGGACTTAGCCTTAGTTGCCCATAGCAACCAATCAGATTCCACCTTTCAGACCTCTGTAAAAAAGTGAAAGGGGGAATCCGATTGGTTGCTATGGGCATCTTTGCCAGTTTTCCTCTACTCCATTTTGATAACTCTCCCCCGCCGTGTGTGTGATCTCTCGTTCTGAACTCCACTCCTCCTAATGATTTATACTGAGGTGTGTCCCTGCCAGACCTCCGATCTACTGAATTATACTGACGGCATGATGTCAGAACCGTTCAGTAGATCCAAGGTCTGGCAGGGACACGCAGCATTATAAGACTAGGGCTACACCGCCATATAGGTTACAACTACACGGCAACATGAGTCACGCCACATATTTTATAATGCTAACCTATGGTGTCACGCTGTGACACGACAGTCGCACAAAAATCCATCTTGGGCTCGGCTTTCATTTATTCAGAGCCCTTTGGGAAATGAAGTGTGAGCTCTGACTGGTTGCTATGGGCAACTAAGACCATTTTAGGCTACATTCACACGACTGTATGTGTTTCGCGGTCCGTAAAATACTGATACTCCGAAAATACGGACGTGCATCCTTTTGGCATGCGTATTGCATCAGTGTTTTTTTTTTTTTTTTTTTTGCGGATCCATTGTAATTATGCTTGTCTACAAAACGGACAAGATAAGGACATGCGCTATATTTTTTGCGGGGCTACAGAACGGACATACAAATTGCATTTTTTGCGGACCCACTTAAATGTATTGATAGACAGTTTTGATAAATGAGGCCCAACAGTTTTTGTCCAACTTGTAACCGGAATACCCCTTTAAGTGCTCACAGATGGCGGAAGCTTCTTTTTATGTATGACATACTGGACGTATCACTAGATCGCCCCGCCGACTTCGGTTAATAATGGTGTACCTTGCTCGGAAACCTCTCCGGTATCTAGACCGCATTTATACTTCCAAGATCCGCTGGGGGAGATCTATCAAAACTGCTGTGAAGGAAGACAGGCTGTTGCCCATAGCAACCAACCAGATTCCAACTTACATTTTCCAAAGGAGCTCTGAAAAATGAAAGCTGGAATCTGATTGGTTGCTAAGAGCACCTAAGCCAGTTTTCCATTCCACCAGTTAGTAAATCCCCCCACTGTGTGTGGGGGACAGCTGTATGCTCTTGCCTAATCGGAAATAAAACACCGCACAGTTCAATGTGCATCGTAATGAGCAATCGTCATCTCCTACAGGGGTCAAACTCCGGTCATAAGAGATTGATCCAGTGTCGGGTATTGTGATTACTGTACCGACAGTCACACCCAGAATACTTAGGGAGCGTTCACACGACCGTACAAATGGATCCGCATCCGTCCCGCAGTTTTGTGGAACGGGTGCGGACCCATTCATTTCAATGGGTCCACAAAAGATGCGGACAGCACACCGTGTGCTATCCGCATCCGTTGTTCCATTCCGCAGCCCCACAAAAAATATGGAGCATGTCCTATTCTTTTCCAAGAATAGGCATTCTCTAGATAGCGCCGGCCATGTGCGGTCTGCAAAATGCGGAACGCACACAGCCGTTATCCTGGTTTGCGGACTGCAGAACACTTGCGATCGTGTGAATGCACCCTTAGACCCGAGCTGCCCTATGGCACCATAGACTTCTATGACGCCCTCTGTCTGCCTCTGGTTTCACCCATGTGGTTGGAATAAAAGCGGTGTGCCTGGTGAGCGCCCCCGGGCTCTGCTCCCTATATTTAGCTCAGTACCTGTCCTGATTAGACGTGTAACCAGCAGCGTTACGTAACGTCATGCTTCTTGGCGTGACAATCCCATGACGTGTCCTCGAGGGATCTGTCTTGTCTAAACAGAGACACGAGGACGCGCGTACCTTCCATCTGACTCCGCAGCTCGTCCAGCACCTTCTACAGGACAACAAGGTCGCTGTCTTCTCTGGGGTCTCGGCCCATTGTTGGTACTGCTTGCATTTCAGAGAGGTTTAATAAAGGGGTATTCCGGTTTTAAAGGGAATGTGTCATCAGAAAATGACCTATTGTTTAAATCACTTTTTATGTCTAACGTATTTTTAAAGAATTTCTGGTGATGTTATTTTTAATTGTCCATGTCATATCTGTATTTACACAATAATCATAACATCCTGCAGTTTTCGCAGTGTGCACTAAGGCCCCTTGCAGACGAGCGTTCCTCACGCAGTGAGTCCGCATGGAGCTCCCAGCCCGACCTTCCTGCACTGACGGGGTCACATAGCATTATATTGATTTATGATGCTATGTAACCCTTACAGTTCTGGGATGTATTGGATAACACTGGCATAATGCTGTCAGTGTTAGCCAATAGATTCCAGAACTGTAAGGGTTACATAGCATCATAAATCAATATAATGATATGTAATCCCTGGCAGTGCTGGGAGGTTGGGCCGGGAGCTCCGTTGCGGACTCGCTCCGGGAGGAACGCTCGTCTGCAAGGGGCTTAAGCCTAATAACAGGCGCCACTTCTTGGTCTGTGCAGATCACTTTAGTGCAGTTATCTACCATTCTAATCCCGCCTGTAAGGATATCACCTCAGTGTATAGATAAGACAGGGTCCACCATTCCCAATAGGTGATTGTCAGAGCTTATCTATTCTTTCCTTGTACAGTGACCTCTACACAGGGCACAGAGCAGGCCTAGAGAACTATCCCATAGAAGTCAATGAGGTCCCCTCCTGACCATGGGGCCGCCGTAAAGCAATTTTTTCTGCTGTTAATAACAACTCAGGCAAGATGGCCGCCCCCATAACCATGTTCAGCAAATAGAATAAAAAAAATAAAATCAGATTAGAAAACAAGGAGATGTCCCTATCTGGTTTTAACTGGCAGGTAACGTTTTTGGTGACACATTTCCTTTAATGATGACATTTATTTATGAGAAGAATAGGATGTTGAACGATTTTCTAATATTTACCCATTTAAATATTTGCTTGCAGACCTTTATTATATCCATACAGTGGCCTCTCCCTGCTGCTCCTTTCAGTCCTGTAAAATGCATCTTTAGGAGAGCTAGATAGGACTAAACGTCATGTGACCCTCAGAAGTATAATGGGACCTGTCTTTCAGTTAAAGGGGTTGTCTCATCATGGACGATGGGGGCATATTGCTAGGATATGCCCCCTTGTCTTATTGGTGCGGGACCCGCACCTATATCGAGAACGGAGACCCGCAAGGTGATGGCTGGAGGACTCCAGTCTGGCCACCACCAAGCCAGCTCCCGATAGAAGTGAATGGCAGCGTACTGCGCATGCGTGGCCCCCGCTCCCATTAATTTCTATGGTGCTGACGGAAATAGCCCCATAGAAAATGAATGGAGGGCTGCTGCGCATGCACAGTGCGCACTCCTTCACTTGCAGGGCTCCGTTCTCGATATAGGTGCGTTCTCGATATAGGTGCGGTCGATATAGGAGCAGAACATATAGAGTATATACAGTATTAGTACCCGGAGCAGCAGCTGATCATCATGTTTGTCACCCTGTGTGAAGTTGGCACTCCATGTTCGCAAAAGATGAAATTAAATACACCATTCATTTGTGCTGCAAAAATGAGCGTTTGTGCCGGTTCCATTTCTGAGATATTGCGCGCCCCATATGGTGAAAAAAAATACACTCTTTCGTATGGGCTGAGTTTCTGACGCAAATCACAGTAACTGATGCATGGATACAGGGAGAGAAAAAGAATTGAAAGACACTGGCTAGCCATAGCAATATTATAATAAGAAAAATGTATAAATTATTCCTTACTAGACCCCACCCTTCACTTCCTGCCTCTGAGACCCCTTCCCTTTGCTGGGCACTTTCAGCACCACACACTGTACTTTGGGGAAAGCCATAAGCAAATGTATGCTTAAAGGGGTATTCCTATCACACTATTTCATACTTGCCTGCTCCCGACGCGCCGTTCACTTCCTGGTTTTGGCAGGGGGCGGGCTCATCTTGATTGACGTCTTCTCCCGGCCGGGCCGCGCGCTGGACTGAACGCGCACGTCACCGCGCATGTGCCCTGGCGACTTCTTCCTGACAAGTATACTATACTGGCCAGGAAGAAGTCACCATAGCGCATGCGCGGCGTCGGGGCGTGCGCTTTTAGGACTGCCCGTGGCCCGGCCGGGAGAAAAGAAGTCGTCTGCGCAAGCGCGGCCACCGCGATTCGGGAGGAGAGCGGTGGCCGTAACCAGGGGAGACGGAAGACAACAGTCAGTTGAGTATATCTTCATTTTCTTCTAAGGGGTGGGAATTAGTTAATTAATTATATTTAGAAAAATGATCACTGTTAAATCACTGATCACTGTTAAATCATTAACAGATTTAACAGTGATCATTAAGATGGGAATACCCCTTTAACAAACTGACTACTAGCTGAGAGACTCCAGGGTACATCAAGTACCTACCTATTGTAACTAATAATGTGCTGAACTGTAACACTAATCCATAAGCAAAGAACCCGTACGTCAGTCCTGTGCTGGGCTTTTAGCTGTAGTAGTATCTCTTTACAGTACGGGGTGAAAGGGCCGGATAGTCTCCTGTGAGATGTTGCAAAACTACAACTCCCAGCATGCCCAAACAGCCGCTCATGGTCTGGGCGTTTGGCGAAATCTGGAAGGCCACAGTTTGGAGATCACTGTGGCCCTTCAGATCCATGCCGCATACTACTGCTGCATATTCCCTGCTCTGTCTTCACCAAACCCCCCCAATTTGTCAGGTGCTTCAATGACAGCACCGATCCCCCTTATATTCCGGGCTATCAGGTCACCAGAATTGACCGCCCATTCACAGGATCGCCATTATGGAGGGGTCTCGGGACCCCCCATGGGCAATGACAGAAAGACCTTATCTGACATCACATTATGTCTGACATTTATCATTGTCTTTAGACAGTTTTTATTTTATTTTTTTTTGTCTAGAAAAAGCGCAAAAAAGGCGCAAACAGGGTTTATTTGCTCCCTTTTTGCACCTTTTCAAATAAACAATTCTGCAGTTCTTGACCTGCAGCGACTCTTCACTTTTGTCAATGCAGCGCTCACAATTTTACTAACTGCGCCTTTTGACAAAAATGTACACCGGGCACAGGGAGGCGTGAGTATAAGTTCTACAACCAGTTTGCCTTCAGATGGTTCTAGACTGCGCCAAATTCACCACATAGCCTGTGCCTATCTGAAAAGTGAGGTGCAAGAAAGGTGCGCCAAATTCACAACACAGCCTGTGCCTATCTGATAAGTAAGGTGCAAGAAAGTCACACTTCTCACAGAAAAAAAGGGTAAAAAAAACCTGTACAATAGAGATCCATTGATGAATGTCGGCCTGCGTGCTTCTGTATTTCTATGCACATAATTTTGGATCACACACTATAATACTAGAATTCTACTAAGATTTTTTTGGGCAAAACGCCCCCAAAAAAGCCCATTCTGCTGCATGGCGTTTATTCATTGAAAAAACACTGTGGCCAGATGTTAGCTGTTCTTCAATAGGGAGGCGCAACAAGCCATATCCACACAGCGTTTTTTTTTTTTTCCTTTTGCCATTTTTCGGATTTTTATGCCTCAGTGGCACCATTCGCTTGTGTCGCTTTGGTTTCTGAGATCAAAGAAGTTAATTTAGTATTAAGTTGTAGTTTTGCAACATCATTCACCCCATACTGTAAACCAGGGCTCGACAAATCCCAGGCACCAGGTCGCCATGGCGACCAGGAATTTGGTCCTGGTGCCTGGGTATTTGTCAGCCCGTTTTCTCAGGTGCCAGGGCGCAGGGCCGGCGCGTCCTACACGCGGACTAGGAGCGCCGGCCCCCCTCATGCTGCAGCCGCCCGAGCGCTCTATATAGAGCCTCAGGCGGCTGCAGCACTGCCCAGGCTGGCGCGTCCATGAGGATGCACCGCCCGGGCGCAGCATGAAGAGAGGGACTGACAGGAGAGAAGCGCTCAGCGCTCCTCCTGTCACCCCTTCATTGTAGCGTGGCAGAGCCCTGTATGGTCCGCGGTACAGGAGCATCTGTCTCCTGTACCCGGCCGGACTGACATGAAGTGCGCACACAGTGTGCGCTTCCTATCAGTCCGCCTGGGTACAGGAAACTAAAGCTCCTGTACCGGTGGGACCATACAAAGCTCGGCCACGCTACATTACAGGCGGGGGAGGGAGGGGAGAAAATGACAAGGGGGGAAAGATAATGACAAGGGGGGGGGGGGGGAGTGAATGACAAGGGGGGAAAGAGCTGGGCGTTGTAGTGATGCGGGGACTGAGCGCCAGCTGGGGGTTGTAGTGCTCAGTAAAATGTCATGGTGTCCGCTGTGTTTGTGCCCTCCGGACCCCTCTGCCCTCCCCTCCGGACCCTGTAATCCTTGTAAGGGTTTCCACATGTCATGGCGGCCGCAAGTGGCGATCACTTAGACGCTGGCAGCATCTGATGTGTCATATAACCTATTGAAGAGGGGAAGCATTATGGGGGGCCCTATATACTCGCACATTATGGGGGGCACTATGGAGAACAGGGGAAGAAACACTATGGGGGCATCTACTGGGGGCCCTATGTACTGGCATGCATTATTGGGGGGCTCTATGGAGAAGTGGGGGGGGGGGAGGAACACTATGGGGGCATCTATTGGGGGCTTTATGACGCGGCTCTGCCTGGCTCCTAACTTTTTTAGCTGGCTCCTAGATTCCAAGGAAATTTGTCAAGCCCTGCTGTAAACAGGTACTTGTGTGTAACAATCCTTGTAGACAGCTAAAAGCACAGCACATGACTGAAGTAAAGTAATAGTGTTACAGATATCTACCTAGACAGTTCAGCTCATTATTAGGGTACTATCACACTTCGGCATAGCTGTTCCAGGGGGTATCCGCCATGCCGCAAGTACCCGTGTGATGCCACTCTGTCCCCATTGGGGGCGGAGCTACGGCGCAGCACGGCAGTGCACGGCCGGAGATCGGACTAAAAGTACTGCAGGTCTGACTTTTTAGTCCGGCGATCACTGCCGTTCTGCGCCCTAGCCCCGCTCCATTATAGTCAATGGGGACGGAGCAGCAGCACACGTGTACTTGCAGCATGGCGGATCCAGCAGGCTGTTCACCCGCCGAAACAATAGCCACGAAATAGCCATGCCACAAGTGTGAAAGTACCCTTAGTTACAATAGGTAGGTACTTGATTCACCCTGGAGTCTCTCAGCTAGTAGTCAGTACTTATGGATTTCCCCAAGGTACAGTGTGTGGTGCTGAAAGTGCCCAGCAAAGGGGAGGGGCCTCAGAGGCAGGAAGTGAAGGGTGGGGTCTAGTAAGGAATAATTTATACATAGAAACATAGAACCTTCTGATCCGTAGTCAGACACGTTATCCATTGCGCCACTAGCCCTAATTATTATAAAATTGCTATGGCTAGCCAGTGTTTTTCAATTCTTTTCTCTTTTATCCATGCATCAGTTACAGTGATTTGCGGCACAAACGAATCATGTATTTCTTTTTGAATTTTAAGAACATGAGGTGCCAACTTCACACAGGTTGTTTGTCAGTCTCTGTGTTTTGTTTTTGTTTTTTTTAACTCTAAACTTTATTAACAACATGACAACGTCAGCTGTGTAAATACACAGTAGTTATTGAAATAACCACAATAAAAATCATTATTCTAGCACCATTCCAATTTAATCACATGGATGTGTGCTGACCCAGCAGATGTATGTCGTGTCAGGCTAGGGCTACATGACGACACTGGTCACGTGGCAGCTGTCGCAGCCAGGATTGCTGAGTAGCGGTGATCGCATAGAAATGAATGGGGCCGCCACCGCAGTCGCAAGAAATCCATGGATGATCTACGGGAGGACCGCTACTCAGTGAACCTGGCCACTACAGCTATCTTGCAACCAGGGTTACCCTGTAGCCCTAGCCTAAGGGCTTGGGCACACGAATGTGTGCCGGCCGTTCCGTGCAATGCACATGCACCATCCATGTGGTAGCCACAGATGGATCCAGACCCATTCAACTAGAATTTGTTGCAGTGCGGGGAAACCCCACGTTTGTACTCATCTGTGAATAGGTCCGTATCCGTGGTACAGTGTGCACATGGCCGTTGCCCGTATGTTAAAGACCCGCTGTTTACAGGCCGCAGTACGGACCCAGCCAGCACACGTTTATGTGCATGAGCCCAAACATTGCTGTTTACTGAACGGCAGGGATTATATGGTGTGAAGAGGTCAACTACCTAATATAAGAAAGGTAAGCAGCACACATATATTAGAATAGGGCTCGACAAATCCCAGGTCGCCCTGTCAGTCCGCCCGGGTACAGGAAACTAAAGCTCCTGTACCCGTGGATCATACAGAGCTCGGCCACGCTACACTAGAGCAGTGTTTCCCAACCAGTGTGCCTCCAGCTTTTGCAAAACTACAACTCCCAGCATGCCCGGACAGCCTTTGGCTGGAGGCACACTGGTTGGGAAACACAGCACTAGAGGTAGGGGAGGGAGGGGGGAAAGTGAATGACAAGGGGGGAAAGAGAATGCCATGGGGGGGGGGGAGATGACAAGAGGGGGGAAAGGGAATGACAAGAGGGGGAAAGGGGATGACGAGGGGAAAAGAGCTGGGGGTTGTAGTGATGTGGGGACTGCAGAGGCTGAGCCCCAGTTGGGGGTTGTAGTGATGTGGGGACTGCAGAGGCTGAGCGCCACCTGGGGGTTGTAGTGATACAGAGACTGCAGAGGCTGAGCGCCACCTGGGGGTTGTAGTGCTCAGTAAAGTGTCATGGTGCCCGCTGTGTTTATGCCCTCCGGACCCCTCTGCCCTCCCCTCCGGACCCTGTAATCCTTGTAAGGGTTTCCACATGTCATGGCGGCTTTCAGGGGCGATCACTTGGATGCTGGCAGCATCTGACATGTCATATAACCAATTAAAGAGGGGAAACACTATGGGGGCGCTATATACTGGCACATTATGGGGGGCCCTATATGCTCGCACATTATGGGGGGCACTATGGAGAAGAGGGGAAGGAGCACTATGGGGCCCCTATGTACTGGCATGCATCATTGGTTGGCTCTATGGAGAAGCACTATGGGGGCATCTACTGGGGGCTTTATGACGCGGCTCCGCCTGGCTCCTAACTTTTTTAGCTGGCTCCTAGATTCCAAGGAAATTTGTCAAGCCCTGTATTAGAAAGTGTATGATTCCTATCACATAAACAAACAAATTCAAAAAAATGAAATACCCCTTTAAAGTTACTTGCACACCATGGTCCCCTGACATGTGCCGAACCTGTCTGAGGCTATAATGGGCCTGACATATACCCAAAGAGTGTCCTTCTAGCATACATTTAGACGACCTGACTCCAGCACGGGAATATTTTCATTCCACAAGGAATGTGTGCTGCCTGCGTGCTATGCAATTATATGACGTATGTCAAGGCAATACGCCGAGAAATGTTTCCACCAATATACACCCAGGACACACAGTGGCATGAACAAAGCCTTACAAGGGTTTTCTAGGATTTTACTACTGATGACCTATCCTCGAGATAGGTCATCAGTATCTGATCAGAGGGGGTCCGACACCAGAGTCCCCCGGCGATCCGCTGTTTTGAGAAGGCACCAGTGCTCGCAGTAGCGCTTTCTCTATGCTGTGTTATGTCATGTTCATCGGTCACGTGGCCTAGGTGACGTAAATGGGGCTGACCTGCTATACCAAGCACAGCCGCTATACATTGTATGGAGCTGTGCTTGGTGAGCAGAGAGAAGCCGCTGTGCTACTGCGAGTGCTGGTGCCTTCTCAAACAGTTGATCGGTGGGGGTCCCAGGTGTCGTCCAGAGAATAGGTAATCAGTTAAAAAAGATCGCAGAAAAACCCTTTAAGGTGCCCATAAACATCAGTAGAGTCGACCAAACTCGCAGTAGTGTTAATGGGACTGGTTGACTGTCTTAAAGGGGTTGCCCCATTACAAAAACTCATCCTCTTTCCACATACGGCATAAGTGTCTGACTGAGTACGACTACTGGGAGCTCGTGTTTCCCAGTTGATATGACCAACAGACCCAGTTCCCCTACCAATCAGACACTTCTTGTAATGGGACATCCCTTAAATTGTATCCTGTGTAAATCACGAGGGCACCGTGGACGTCTGGGCTGAAGAGCCTGCGGTGTGTAAATCACGAGGGCACCGTGGACGTCTGGGCTGAAGAGCCTGTGGTGTAAATCACGAGGGCACCGTGTACGTCTGGGCTGAAGAGCCTGCAGTGTAAATCATGAGGGCACTGTGTACGTCTGGGCTGAAGAGCCTGCGGTATAAATCACGAGGGCACCGTGTACGTCTGGGCTGAAGAGCCTGCGGTGTAAATAGGAGCTAAGTAGCTGGTGGTGTGATCACACAATGTCTCGCCTTCCAGACACAGATAGGGGGTTTCACTGTTACACCCGGGTATACTGTGTCGCTCATTCCGGATATGTTTTCCTCCTGCTTCTTATCGTGTCCAGACATTAAGTAGTTGATGTTGTGTGTGTTTTTTTTTTTTGTTTTTTTTGATGTTTTATAAAAATGTTAGCTCATGGAGAGGAGGTGTAAATTAAAGACCCTTGAAAAGCACTTTTTAGTGTGCCATTAAGCGTTCACGTCTACTTGACATTTGGAGTAGAAGCCACCATATACTCTGAAGCACTAAACTTCCTCATGCTCGTTTGCATGGCTGTAGTATGAATCTATACTACCTCCAGGTTGTACAAAGCGGTATTATGACCCACGTAGACTTCAATTGGATACTACTGTTCCTCGTGAAGCTACCAGAAAATGTATTAGGAAGCTCCCCTCTGAGCCACGTCTCCTGACTCACCAGCCAGTGTCCTGCTCTGTGGTCATGACGGGCAGGAGCCACAAAAGACTGCTGTCAACACATAGGTATTTGGTTTGGGTGATTTAAGTTAATGAGGTTGTTTGGTTTTAGCAAGAAACCGGAGAACTCTCATACAGTTACTTTCCTAGCAGATCCCTCACCTCCGCTCTGGTTTTCCCAGCCGGCTCTGTTGACCTGGCTGCAGTGGGGACGTCACATTGACAACACATGAAGGAAAAAAAGCACCATGCAACAGCGCTCTGTAGACACAGACAGTCAGTCCCTCTGGTGTGGTGTGGCCGCCCCTTCTTGTCACTCTCATCCCCCTCCCCCTCTGGTGTCACTCTGTCCCTCCTGTCAGTCCCTGTGGAGTAGGGCGCAGTATTAAGGCAGACAGTGTAAGCACTTCCCTAGTGCCAGTCCCTGTGGAGTAGCGTAGCTCTGTACAGTCCGCAGGTACAGGAGCTTTTGTTTCCTGTACCTGTCCGGACTGACAGGAAGTGCTCACTTAGTGTGCACTTCCTCTCAGTCCGCCCGGGTACAGGGAACAAATGCTTCTGTACCCGCGGAACCGGACAGAGCTCGGCCACGCTACTCCACAGGGACTGACACCAGGGAAGTGCTCACACTGTCTGCCTTAATACTGCGCCCTACTCCACAGGGACTGACAGGAGGGACAGAGTGACACCAGAGGGGGAGGGGGATGAGAGTGACAAGAAGGAGCGTCACACACAGTGGGGCACAGAAGAGAGTGACTAGGGACAAGAGAATGATGGGGTAATAAGAGTGACACAAGGGAGGGGGGTAAGAAAGAGAGTGACTGGGGGGGGGGGGGAGAGTTTGACATCCATCACACACACACACACTGCATCCCTTACACACAATGCATCTCTTAGGCTCCATTCACACATCCAAGTGTGTTTTGCGGATCCGCAAAACACAGACATTGGCAATATGCGTTCCGCATTTTGCGGACCGCACATCGCCGGCACTCTCATAGAAAGTGCCTTTTCTTGTCCGCAATTGCAGACAAGAATAGGACATGTTCTATTTTTTTGCGGGATGGTAGTGTGGACCCAGGAGTGTGGATAGAAATAAATTGTTCCGCAAAATGCGGAACAGAATTGTGAATGTGTGAATGGAGCCTTACACATGCAAACACAGATTCACAGAACGCACTCTGTACACACATTCAGAAACACGCAACACAAACCTTATACACAAACTTCTTTCTATCCCTTACACACACCCACACTGCATCACCTACACACTGATCTCCCTATCCACTCCACTGCACACGCACTTCACACGCAGCCCTATCCCTATACACTACATCCCATAAGCACACACATTAGATTCTGTAAAGCAGCACAGAACACATCCCCTACACACTTCACCCACTGTGAACAAACTAATGGGTGGAAACATGTAGGTGGACTTATGGGTGGGCCTTATGGGCATATTCTCTTGGGGCCCAGACCTTGAACTGTGTAAAGGGCCCCCTAAAATGGAGTCGCTTCCCATTCTCCCAGAACATTGATTTTTGCCTCCAGAGAGCCTGTCCCACACCAGACCAGTGGAGCCAGAGCCCATCATCATCCTCATCTGGGTGTAAGTAGGCGATCTAGTACATTATTCGTGGGACTAGTCTCTAATTTACCTCACATTAAAGGGACACTATAGTCCCCAGAACCTCTGCAGCTAAATGTAGTGGCTCTAGTGTCTATAGCCTTTCCCTGCAGGCTTTTTAATGTAAACACGGCGGCCCTCGTGTTAGTTATTATGGCAGATCATATGGGTGGGGCATTGTGATGTCACACGGGGGGCGGCAAACTTTTCTTTTGCCTAGGGCGGCAAAAATCCTTGCACCGGCCCTGGCCATACCTCCAGCTCCAGTACAACTGCAAGAAAAAGGGGGGTCAGTCGGCACATCCCAATATGCAGGTGAACGTCGCCATGGCTAGAAACACGAAGTAAAAAAGGACAATGCAACAGCGCTCTGCAGACACAACGTATGTACGTTATTTGTGTTTGCAGAGCGCTGTTGCATTGTGTTTTTTTTTTTTTTTCTTCGTGTTTCTAGCTATGGTGACGTGCACCTGATTGACCCCCCCCCCCCTTTTTTTTTTTTTTGCAATTGAAAACACATGACCACTGCGACCAGTCATTGGCCTCTGCAGCACACTGCTTAATGGGGTAAAAATAATACTGGTAATAAATACTAGCAGTGATAATCCTGCAAAAAATATTGCCAATAAAGGAATTATTCCTGCATTACCATATCCATTGATATAAATCCTAGGGCTTGTTTCCTTCAGTAAGCTGATAACTAATGGGGATGTCCTAAAATTAAAGGGGCTCTTTGTTTCAGCTAAACTGGAAGGAAGAGCTTTTTAGCAAGACTTACCCTTCGTTGTACTGCCACGATGTCGACTGTGATCACATGACCGCCCCATTGGCTGCAGGCTCTTCCGAGGAAGTCTGACCAAATGAGCTCCAGTGTCTTCCTGTTCAGCTGCATTTACCTTATGTACCTGAACAGGAAGATACAGGAGCACATCCGCTCATTAGTGGCCTCCAGTATTTATAGTGCCCCATCTGTGGCCCCCAGTATCTAATGAAGTCCCGACCAAATGAGCTCCAGTGTCTTCCTGTTCAGCTGCATCTACCTTATGTACCTGAACAGGAAGATACAGGAGCACATCCACTCATCAGTATTTATAGTGCCCCATCTGTGGCCCCCAGTATCTAATGAAGTCCTGACCAAATGAGCTCCAGTGTCTTCCTGTTCAGCTGCATTTACCTTATGTACCTGAATACCACAGTCCAATATAGTATCCTCCATGTATTCATATATAATAGCCTGCCCACATTCAGTGCGCTGTCTGTGCTGTTCATAGTGCGCCCTGCGCTGATCAATGTGCAGGAAAAGTCTAAGGCAGATTGGTAACCATAGACTTTCCAGGGTGCGGGTGCCCACAGAGAGGGCTGCCTCTGGCACCCGTGTCATAGGTTCGCCACCACTGGTCTATACCAGCTGTTGCTGGGTAGCTTAAGTAAAGGGATGCATTAAGTCAACAGCATCTTAAAGAGGACCTTTCACCGGTCCAAAGTTTGTTAGTAAAAGGGTATTTACATGCAGAGCTGCACCCAGGGATGATCCCTGCACTTACTTGTATCCCTGGGTGCCGCTCCGTTCGTCTGCTGTAGACCCCGGTACCGGCGCGCGCGCTTTTCCTATTTTTGCCTGGGGTGGAGACATCTTCTTTTGCCCTGGGCGTCTCCTTCTCTCAAGCCTGCAGCGCTGGCCAATCACAGCGCTCAGCTCATATCCGCCCCAGGCAAAAATAGGAGAAGCGCGCGCGCCGGTACCGGGGGCTACAGCGGACGAACGGAGCGGCACCCAGGGATACAAGTAAGTGCAGGGTCATCCCTGGGTGCCGCTCTGCATCTGTATCTATTTGCCTCATAAACTGTGGACCAGTGAAAGGTCCTCTTTAAAGCCAATGAAAGGTGAAGCTTCATGTTTAGCCAAGATTTTTGTGCCCTGTTGACCCTATTTGCTTAGTGCTTTGGGTCCTCAGTGGTTCATAGATTTATACATGTTCTGATGTTTGTATCTTTTTTAGGGATGTCCCGATACCATTTTTTTAAGACCGAGTACGAGTACCGATACTTTTATTTAAGTACTCGCCGATACCAATTACCGATACCTCGTATAAACAGCCCCGCAGTTACTGATAGCAATGAAAAAAATTAAAGCTGGAAGTTTGTTGCTGTGAATAACTGCTTTTCTTTTCCTTTGTACAAGTGTTAATAAATTAATAAATGGTAATATAATAGTGTTTTCAAACCAATGTGCCTCCAGGGGGATCTGTTTTTGGGGGATCTTCGGAGGACAACACTGTTGTGGAGGATCTGTGGATGTCACCGTTATGGGGGATCTGTGGATGACACTGTTATGGGGGATCTGTGGATGACGCACTGTTATGGGGGATCTGTGGATGACGCACTGTTATGGGGGATCTGTGGATGACGACTGTTATGGGGATCTGTGGATGTCACCGTTATGGGGATCTGTGGATGACACCGTTATGGGGGATCTGTGGATGACACTGTTATGGGGATCTGTGGATGACACTGTTATGGGGGATCTGTGGATGACGCACTGTTATGGGGGATCTGTGGATGACGCACTGTTATGGGGGATCTGTGGATGACGCACTGTTATGGGGGATCTGTGGATGACACTGTTATGGGGGATCTGTGGATGACGCACTGTTATGGGGGATCTGTGGATGACGACCGTTATGGGGATCTGTGGACGACGCACCGTTATGGGGGGACCTGTGGACGTCACCGTTATGGGGGACCTGTGGACGTCACCGTTATGGGGGACCTGTGGACGTCACCGTTATGGGGGGACCTGTGGACGCCACCGTTATGGGGGACCTGTGGACGCCACCGTTATGGGGGGACCTGTGGACATCACCGTTATGGGGGACCTGTGGACGCCACCGTTATGGGGGGACCTGTGGACGTCACCGTTATGGGGGGAGGGGGACCTGTGGACATCACTGTTATGGGGGGAACCTGTGGACATCACTGTTATGGGGGGACCTGTGGACATCACTGTTATGGGGGGACCTGTGGACATCACTGTTATGGGGGGAACCTGTGGACATCACTGTTATGGGGGGGACCTGTGGACATCACTGTTATGGGGGGACCTGTGGACATCACTGTTATGGGGGGACCTGTGGACATCACTGTTATGGGGGGACCTGTGGACATCACTGTTATGGGGGGATCTGTGGATGAGGCTGTAATGGGGGGATCTGTGGATGACACTGTTAGGGGCTATGTGGATGACACATATATAGCATCTTATGCTATATACATGTCATCCACAGATCCACATTAGTGTCGGGGCCGGTGCAGCTTGACTCATACACCGGCTCCGCAGCGGCTATATTCTGTTTAATTAACGCTAACTTACTGTGCCTGTGATCACTAACTATATGCGCAGTCCTCCATGCTCCTGCCCGCGCGCCTTCTGTAATCATAAGTGGGCGGAGCGGGCAGGCGGGACATGAGGCGCATGGAGGAACTGAGAGCTCAAGCTGCCCGATTCCTCCATGCGCCTCATGTCCTGCCTGCCCGCTCCGCCCACTTTATGATTACAGAAGGCGCGAGGGCAGGAGCATGGAGGGACTGCGCATTAATAGTTAGTGATCACAGGCACAGTAAGTTAGCGTTAATTAAACAGAATATAGCCGCTGCCGAACCGGAACTTCCGGTATCGGCAGTGGTATCGGCGGCATTTTTACGAGTACAAGTACTCGTGAAAATGCCGGTATCGGTCCCGATACCGATACTAGTATCGGTATCGGGACATCCCTAATCTTTTTCTTCTCTTTATAGATTAGATTGACCGCATCACTGTGCGCATCTTAATTCTTACTGTAGAAGATCTTCCAAAATTGGTGAGATTGGGTCCTAGAATATATATATATATATTTTTTTTTTTTTTAAGGAAAGACCGCTCTAGAATGCAAAAAAAAACCCACAAAACCTGTTGAGGCCCCCACTGCTGGGAGTGAGGCATGTCCTGTGATAAATATTTCCTTGATACATATTCATATCTGCATTGGATGTCTGACTGTCGGGTGGGTTGTGTACTGGGGTAATTGCAGGTAAGAGAGATATTGGTGCTTGCACCAACAGTAATGTAATAGAGCAGTGATTCTCAACCGGTGGCAGGTTAAGGGGGTACGTGGTAGGATTTCTTAACATTCAACTGTTGGCCCACTATGGGGGGGGGTCATTATTATAAATTAGGTTGCACTTTGGGGACATCATTAATATTGGCCGCAGTATAAACTGATATTTGTTTTCCTTATGGCACATATTATAAGGGTCAATATTGTCTTATGGCACATATTAAAAGGGGGCATTAGTACTACTGGGGCACTGTAAGGGGGCATTGGTTTCTACTGGCAGTATTATAAGAAGGCATTAGTACTACTCGGGACACTATATGGGGGCATTTTTTTTCTACTGGCACACGTTATGGGAGCTTTATTAGTACTGCCAGTACTGTAAGGGGCATTTTCTCTACTGGGCCACATTATTGATGTCTTATTACCACTAGGGGCACTATAGGATTACATTATGGTGGGCTCTGATACTCCTGGGGACACTATAAGAGGAATAATTACTGGGGGGCATAATGGTTGGCTTTATTAATACTGAGGAACTATGGGGGACATTATTACTACTGTGGATCGTATGGAAGCATTTTACTTCTGGAGCACAATGGCTGACATTATTACTACAATTGCTACTATTACTGTAGGGGGCACCCTGGCACAGGATCAGCTTAGAACAATATGTTTATGGCACTATTTGCTGGGCACAATTATATTTGAGGGCAATGCATGGCAACTTCATTTGTGCTGTCTGTGTGGTACTAGTATTTTCAGTCTTTCTGCAGTACAGTATTGGGGAACACAGAAGGAACCGTATTCGGGATGGAGGAATGAGGTGTTGAGAAGGTGGGGAGGATGATGGAAAAGTGGGAACCTAAGATGTCTGTGCGACAAACTCTGCATAGACGAGACATGATTGAAAGAAGTCATCATGGCGGTCTGTAGGGCTGCAGCTATCGATTATTAAAATAATCAAGTAATCTATTGATTAATCCAACGATTAATCTAGTACTTTAATAAGAAAAAATAAATACAAAATAAAGTTTTCCTTTACAAAATGTCATCAGGCCTCCATGCCATCAGTCCTCTGTGTCATCAGGTCCACTGTGCCAACACGCCCCCCCCCCCCATGCCATCATTCTCCCCCCCCCCCCCCAGTGCCATCAGTCCCCCAGTGCCATCACCCCCATGCCATTAATCCTCTGTGCCATCATCTCCCCCCTCCATGCCATCAGTCCTCTGTGTCATCAGGTCCAATGTGCCATCATTCCCCCAGTGCCATCAGCTCTATGTGCCATCATTCCCCCAGTGCCATCATTCCCCCAGTGCCATCAGCTCTATGTGCCATCAGTCCCCCAGTGCCATCACCCCCATGCCATCAATCCTCTGTGCCATATAGGGCTGCAGTAAACTATTATTTTAGTAATCGAGTATTCTATTGATTTATTTTTTACGATTAATCGAGTACTCTAATAAGAAAAAATGAATTAAGACTGTTTTCCTTTATAAAAACTCATCAGGCCCCCTGCCATCAGTCCCCAACACCCTTCGTTCCCCCCTTTGCGATCAGCTCCGTTCTCACCAGAGCCATCAGCTTCACTATCCCCCAGTGTCTTCGGCTCTCTCGATGACTTTTTTTTTTTGTGTTGAATTACTCGATTAAATCGAGTAATCGTTTCAGCCCTAGTGCCATCAGCTCTATGTGACATCAGTCCTCTGTGCCATCATCCCCCATGCCATCAATCCTCTGTGCCATCAGCTCCCCCAGTGCCATCAATTCTCTGTGCCAACAGCTCCCCCCAGTGCCATTACGCCCCCCCTTGCCATCAATCATCTGTGCCATCAGCCCCCCCGTGTCATCAGTCACGTGTGCGTGCGTGTGTGTGTGTAAAATATATATATTATACATATCAGACATAATCGTAGAGCTGCATTCACACCCAACAGGGGACAAAAAGTGGCTTTTTTGCTGCGTTGGGCCTTTAGGCATCAGTATACACCCCCCCCCCCCCCCCATACAATTAAAGTCAGTGGGTGACACATGCCACAGTACAGCTACAGTGGCATATGTCAGGGGTAAGTCGGGAAATCTTCCTGACGTATATCTCTGACAAAGGGCCTTAGATTAGTATTTTGTGACCCATCAAAATAGTAAAACGTTAATTGACTTGTGTGGGAAAAGTCTTAACGCAGTGGTAATTTTCTTTTTCTTTGCAGGCAAGATGAGTATTATGTTGGAAACCCCAGAGATGCCCGCCGTCTTCGACGGGATGAAGCTGGCGGCTGTGGCCGCTGCCCTCTATGTCATTGTACGCTGCTTAAACTTAAAGAGTCCAACAGCTCAACCAGATCTCCTCTACCAAGACACAGCGTTGAACCGCTTCCTATTAAAATCCTGCTCCTTGCTGACCAAAGAGTGAGTGATCAGCCATGCAGTCCCAGTTTGTACAGTTCCTGCCATTATTCAAGGTTAATCATTGGCTTGGCAGAAACTAAGCATCGAGTAGATATAAAGGAATGTAATGGGGGAGCGAGAGAAAACTTTGCCCTGGAGTTGACATATGTGGTGCTCGCCATTTCTTTGCATAGTGCATCCATTTCCAGAGGTTGTCCACTTTGCCATTTTGATAGAAGGACCACCAGTTGCTGGGACCCCCAGTGACCAGCAGGATTGGTGAGAAAAGGGATCATGGCACCTTATGAGATCAGGGGTTCCATGTCTGCACACATCCCCCTCCTCTGCATGGAAGAGCTTGATCTGGCGCTCCATTCCGCTCTATGGGACTGACGCAGGTAGTATTTTTGGAAGTCCCATAGGCAATGAATGGATTCCCAGAGTGCATGACTAACCACCGCTTCATTCATGCTGCTTCCGACGGCAGTGAGGAGGAAAGGGGGCGCAGGATCCCTGATCTTGTGACACCTATTGAATGATTCATACTTAGCCCGTAGGACAGGAATGGCATAGAGCAGGTGTCTGCTGTGTCATCGGGGCATGGACGTGGTCACTGGCACCACTAAAGCCGTTTAGCAGTGAGGCGTCACTTAGCGAAAGTGACCGTTTCCTAAGAATTTAAAGATTGGAACCAGTACGGCTAGATGTGTCACTTCTGCTAAATTAGCTCCTTACAACTGAGTAGAAAAATGTCTTCATGTTCCTAAAACATAGGGCCAGATTTATCATTAGCTAAAGTCACTTTAATGGAGTGAAAAAGTCGCAAAAAAATGCGCAATCGGTAAAATTGCGCATTTTTTTGCGACTTTTTCAAGCTCTGCACTAAGCTCTCCAGTTTTGTGAAAGTGGGCGTGTTGTCTTATGTAAATGAATCTCTAGACAGATTTACTATTGCAACCATTTAAAAAGTCGCAAAAAAATGCGCAATTTCACTCCAGGGGGGACCATGCTTATCTTATGCGACTTTTTGATAGAACAGCCGACTTTTTTGTAAAGACGTGCGACTTTTGTAAAGCCGCTTACCGAAGGATAAACTGCTACCGTCAAACCACATTTATCACAGTATTAAAGGACCATTAATAAATCTGACTAGCCAAAAGTGACTTTGGGCAGATGTAAAAGTGGAGTAAGATGTAAGTGTAATGATAAATCTGGCCCATAATCACCAAACGTAGGCGA
This sequence comes from Bufotes viridis, assembly GCA_033119425.1. Lineage (NCBI taxonomy): Eukaryota > Metazoa > Chordata > Amphibia > Anura > Bufonidae > Bufotes > Bufotes viridis. The sequence continues at coordinate 103,603,767 of CM065590.1, forward strand.
CTGCTCTAACTTTGAGCTATTGGAAATCCTTTACCTATTCCAGGAATTCTTCTAATAATGACATTTTGTTAGGTACATTCCACCACTAATCTGGGGAAAAAGTGGACATATCCAAACGGCACTATATGGAAAGATGGGACGAGTCAGCTCTCCGAATCCGTACGGATTGCGCAAGTATCTAACCATGTCCGATGGAGCTACTGCCACATTTGACCTCTTTGAGCCTCTTGCTGAACATTGCACTGGAGGTAAGTGACGATATAATGGCTTTAGGCAGACTGTAAGAGAGATTCCTGTTTAACCAGTCAGATGTTACCTGTCATTTTCTGCAGTCCCGTTAACCACATACATTTCTACCCCCCCACCACCCTATTGTCTTCTCCAAGCCTCCTTCACATTGGTTAATATAATGAAGCTGCCTGATTTCTGCTACCATCTCTCATGCTTTCTGTTGCCTTAGTGGGACCTTGGGAGCATAACACCTTGTGCATGGCAAGGCGATAAAACTTCCCACATCCCCTACTAGTTGTAGGTCTGGCCATGTACCTTTAGTTAAAGGGGTTCTCTACCTTTTTTCTTACTGATAATCTAACCACTGGATAGGTGATCAGCATCTGATCGGCGGGGGCCCAGGTGTCAAAGATAAAGAACTCCTTTTAAGCTCCACCTTTAGCAATTGACTGAAAATAATATCTAATATTGCCCCTGCAGTCATTCCGGCTGGGCTGTTTAATGAATCCCCTCTTTTGTCACAATGGAAAACTGCCTCTGGTATATTCACACTGACCACTATGCAGTATCATGTTTTCCATGCTGGTGGTTTCGGAGGTGATTGTGCTAGAGAAGGGCTTGTTGATTATGGACACCCCCCTGTGACATACTGGAGGTGCATTTGTTTTGTAGATCCTCCTTTTTGCAGTAGTTTTCCCTCTGGTTCATAGGACTCAACTCGGCACTCGTAGACTTAAAGGGGTTCTCCAGGATTTTGATAGTGATGACCTATCCTCAGGATAGGTCATTAGTATCAGATCAGTGGGGTCTGACTCCCGGCAGTGGGGTCTGAATGCTTAGGCCTCTTCGTCACCATACATCGGTCACATGGCCTAGGTGCAGCTCGGTACCATTCAAGTGAATTGGGCTGAGATGTGATGCCAAGCACAACTACTGTACGGTGCTTCCTCAAACAGATGATTGTTGGGTAGCTAAGATTTAGACCCCCACAGACCTTATGTTGATGACCTATACTGAAGATGGGCCATCCATATGAAAATCCTGGATAACCCGTATTAACGTGACCATAATTAAGAAAGTTGTGCATTCGTTAGGGCAGAGTCACATAATACTGCATTTGTAGCCGCAGCCGGTTTCTCCTGGAGGTTACATAAGCTGACCCTACAATGAGCGGGGGTTATCCACATGGGGCCTGCTCTATCAGAAAGTTGTATACCCTAACATATGCCACAAAAGATTATTTTCTTTATTCCTAAACAGAGAGTGTTACCATGGTCATATGCCCGGGGATAGCCAATCACAGCGAAAAGCAGTATATTCGGACTTTTGTGGACTACGCCCAGAAAAATGGCTATAGATGTGCCGTTCTGAATCACCTTGGAGCCTTGCCAAACATTGAGTTAACGTCTCCACGCATGTTCACTTATGGTATGTACCTTTTAACTGTCTAGTGTCTATGTATTTTCCCATCTCTGATCTGTAGGACCAAAGACCAAGATAACGTTTTAGACGCAGGTCTTAATAAAGCCCATAGCTGGCGAAGGATCCGCCAAAGTTATGAGGAGGTGCTGGCCTCTTTGCCAGTTCAAAATGTAAGACGGCTTCTGAACTGTCTTACATTTAGACCTTTTTCTACGCCTAAAACAGGCATAAAAAATGGTGAATGAGACGGGCCTGCCGGACCATTCCCTTCCCCACCCACAATTTTAGAACTGGCATAAACGGGGCAACTAACCCCTGGGCCGCCATCTGCGCCTGAAATACGCATAATTTAGGCATATTTCAGCTTATCGTTCATTTCAAGTAGCCCAGCGTTTCATTTTCTGTTGTGTATTCTAGGTTTAAAAGGGGTTTTCCAGGATTTTTTTTTTTTTTTAACTGATTACCTATTCTCTGGATAGGTCATCAGTATCTGATCGGTGGGGGTCCGACACCCAGGACCCCCAGCGATCAGCTGTTTGAGAAGGCATCGGTGCTCCTGTGAGTGCCGCTGACTTCTCTCTGCTCACCAAGCACAGCGCCGTACACTGCATAGCGGATGTGCTTCACTTCAATGGGGACTGAGCTGCTCCTAAGCCGTGTGATACATGAACGTGTCGTCACTGGCCTAGGGAAAGCAGAGAGAAGGCCTGATAGTTCATCAGTAAAAAATAAATAAATCAGAAAACCCTTTTAATATATATATATATATATATATATATATATATATATATATATATACACCACACCTCACTTCTCAAGCTCATGTAATCTAGTTGTAGAGGCTAGTTCTGTGAGATGAGTGGTGCCAAACATCATATAGTACTTAAGCGTAGGACCGGCCCTGTACCTCACATGGATCCAGAGATCTGGTCATTAATTGCCACAATTGCAGCTCAGGTGGTGTGCGCTTTCTCAGGAGTGTGTCCTTTCTTTCTGCGGCTGGTGGAAGTTGGAGGATGGAACTAAGCATGTGTGTCAACCTCAGTGAGCTGGTCAGAGAATTAATAATAAACCTGGTTGGGTGCACGTCATGTTTTATGTTCTGCGCTCTACCACACAAACTTTGAATATTCAATAGAATTCAGAGTTTCAGATGCTTAGTGTAAGTTATAGAATTTTAGAAGGACATAGTGACTCATAAGCAACGTTTCTGGCTGAGTAATGAGCCCTTCGTCAGGCGTGGATGTGTCGGGTCTGGCGGGTGTATTGAATAGGCAAATAGCAGGTGGCGCTATACAATTAGATTTCAGTGAATAGCTCGGGCTATACTAAATATTTAATGACATGCAATTACAAAAGTATTCAGATCCAGGTGCTGGTTTGACAAATGTAGAACCCCTTTAATTTCTGAGATGCTGCTTGAGATGCTAAGACTTAAGCTGCCCATACACATAAGGTAAAATTTGGCCGGTCCATCATTTTACGTAAATGCATATTCATGATGGCGATAGCAGACTTCTTATCTGCTGAAAACCGGATCTGTCGTGTTGGACAATGTCACCCCCGGTGAGCTGAAACTACTGGTGTTTGGCATGATTGGCTTAATTTGGCGATTTATTCCATGTGTCTGGCCAGTCTGATTCAATGTCCGAGCACATAGCGGCATCCAGATCGGTAACGCCTCATACGGTGAAATACTGGTGGATTTGGATCGAGAAGTAAAGTCTAATTCACTTACAAGAAAATGGAAATAATAAAATGGACGGAATTGCTGGATGAAAAAGGTTTGCAACATGCCAGATCTGTTTAAGTTTTGTATTGCAATGGCGATTGCCTTATGCCAGCCTACATGGGAACGTTACCAGCGGAAGGGGCATTTATGTTAAGTGGCCACGCTTTTGCATTCCCTGAAACGGGACCAAATTTGAAATCCTTTACAATTCTATACATTTTTAGTGGTATTTTTCCCATTTATAAATTATTTAACGGATTAAGGTTTTTGGGAACAAGAATCCTTGAGATTTATTAAAACAAATACATCTGTCTTGTAAGGCCCTGTTCAGATGTCTGATTTTGGTGGGTATTCTGAGCACAGTCCGCATCTCACACATGTGATTCCACAACCCACGTAACATGCTTCAGAAAATGTCTTTTTGCGGATGGCACGCAGACCGATTCATTTCTATGGGTCTATGTCATCTGTGTTCTGTGAGCATCTGTGTAGCCATTATATTATAGAACAGATCCTATTCCTGTCCATTTTGCAGTATTTCTACTGACGGGCGAGTTAAAATTGCAGAATGCACACAGGGAATATCTGTATTTTTGGATCCGTGGTTTGCAGGGAGGAAAACGGACATGGATCGGCCTAATTTGCACAGAAATGCTAAGAATGATAGTGGGGCTAATCCTTGTGTGGATCCACAGCAGAAAGCCAAGTGTAAGGGCTCATGCACACAAGCACTTGTGCCCCGTGCCTGTATTGCGGACTGCAATTGACTTGAATGGGTCTGCGGTTGTCAAGATACGGAGCAGAGGCACGGATTGGAAGCACTGCGAAGCGCTTCCGCGGGATTTCAGTCATTGCCTCTGCACCCCCAAAAAAATAGAACATGTCCTGTTTTTTCTGCGGTGCGGACCATCTCTTGCGGATCGTGGACCCATTCAAGTCTGTGGGTCTGCATCTGCAAACAGCGTGCACACAGATGTTGTCCATGCGTTGCGAACCGCTATTTCCAGTTCGCAACACCAGAAACGCGCACTTTTGTGCATGAGCACTAAACCGCAGGGCCCCTTTACACAGGCAGATAATTGATTCAATGGAGCGGCGAATGAGTTGTTATTCGAGTCGTCAAGATTCGTATGACAACCCTTTACATGCGTATAATGGGTCGTTGTCAGGCAGACTGCTGCATTTCCACCTCCTGTGGGATCGTCTGTGCTGTAATCAATACCTGTTTACACTTGTGTCTACATAAGCGATCACAAGATAACAAGCGAAACGATCGTTCCATGCTTTCACACAACTTGATCACTTTCTCTCGTTTCACTATTTTTCAAATGATCGTCCCCTCGTGTTAAGGGGCATTCCACTTTCTCCTCCAGAACTTGTAGTAATATGCACATCTTTTGAACATATAGGGGCTCATTTATCAAACTGGTGTAAAGTAGAACTGGCTCAGTTGCCCATAGAGACCAATCAGATTCCTCCTTTCATTTTCCAAAGGAGCTGTGAAAAATGAAAGGTGGAATCTGATTGGTTACTATGGATAAATGACCCCATAATGCCTTTCTGCTCCGTTCAATATTTCACTTGCTATCTGTGTGACATTAAGCAGTCAGGAGATGTCCCAGGACAGTGTACTTTGGCAACTTGTCTAATATCGATGTCGGCTTAACTTGGGAACATTATCAGCGACCCAAGTCCTATTAGTACATCAAACAAGGTCACTTCATACTTCTGTGCAGTAAACAGCTGGCGTCATGCCAGATGAATAAGAAAAGGAATCCCAGAGCTGAAGGGATGCTGGACCAGAAGGGTCCGCAGCGTAGTGTGCGCTGTCCCCTGGGGTCATCACTAGGCTGTCATTACTATTGACCTCTTCTGAGATGCCCCTGTACAATTTCTGCTCGGATAACGGGTATCTTAATAGTAAAAAAGCGATTCTATGACTCTCCATCGTTCTCAGGCAGACACAGCAGCACCAGGGCATGTCTTGAAAGCGTTCTGCCTGATCATAGAGAGATCTGTGTGTGATCTTTCTGTCCCTGCCTGGCACTAATCTGTGCGATCGGGTCAATTGGCATAGAACATGGTGAATGGCTAGATCCAGGGGAGCTGAGCAAACCACCAGGGAATCAAATATTAAAGTGGTTATCAGGAAAATATGTTTATGACTTATCCTCAGGATAGGCAATCGGTATTAGTTCTGTGGGGGTGTGACATCAGCTGCTAATCCAGTGACATTCAAGTCAATGGGCTGAGCTGCAGTACCAAGCACTGCCACTATACATTGTATGGCGCTGTCCGTGGAAAGCTGCGGGGAGGCTGCATCGCTCATCTGAGTGCAGCGGCTCCCTGAAACAGCTGATCGTCGGGGTGCCGGGACTTGGACCCCTACTGATGTGATAATGAGGACCTGTCCTGAGGAGACGTCATCATTATCAGATCCCAGATAACCCCTTTAAGCGCTCTCCTTCTGTGGAGCTAGTGACATTATAACTGCATTAAAATCCACTGCCACATGGAGGACATCCGCGCGACATCTCTCTGATTCACACGTATCGATGTTCAGATGAGTATCCTCTCGCTCGAGCGGTCTTCCGTCATCATTGAAGTGCTGCTCAGAACTTTGCCAGTATCATCCACGCCTATATCGCTGGTGATCTGACTAGTATGAGTTGTGGATGATATGCTCTGCTAGCATCCTTATGTTTTGTTAGCATCGATATGCATTTTTTCACTTGACATTTTCCTGGGTTTAGAATATGTCCATCAATTTGAGCCATGAGTGTGTAATGGTGTCATAACAACATCTTGGCATTATTTGGTTACTAAAGATACCAGTCCCCTGATGAATTGGCAGACGCCGATGAAACGCGTTGGGGCGTTGTTTTGAGCATCAACATATGCTCGCTATATCCCTCTATGTACGTGTTGACCTGTGTGAATTCCTCCTGACACCGGAACACCAGGTTAGACATGTTTTAGTGTACATTTACCAGTCTTTTGTGCACGGTCAAGTCCTCTCATTGCACTCTCTACGGACAGCAGCAATTGTGCTAGTGCCTTCATGATAGAACTAAGTGAGACATTGCAAACACAGGCTGCTCTCAGGAGGAAGAGTGCGATTTACTAGCGTCTTTGAGGTGTTTGAGGATCCTCTCGTTTTTCATCTCTTTAGACGAAGCTGGGCAGTCCAAATAAATTTTAGGGACTCTTCAGGGATATGTAGTGAGACCCTACAGAGCTAGCAGTAGGGACCAACAGGACAAGAGACCCAGTATTGTGTCCTCCTGCTCTCTGTTTCTCCTCTATCCCTAGAGGGGTCCTCAATTTATCCTCTGCGGTCTGCAACTGACATTCCGGCAGAGAGTATTGTCTTTTTATATTAATCACATTACTATGGGCCTTATTTATATAGATTTGATTAAACGTTAAGTTTTATGAGCTACCTAATATTTGTTTAAAGTATTAAATTCCACTACCTTAGACCTTCACGAAGGTCTCGGACGCTGTGCACACAGAGATTTAGCCTTTCTTTGATGACATCAGATGCCTCAGACACTTCTACCTGTTCCCGAGTTTTCATTACACCCGGCGCTGCAGTGCTATGAAGCCGTACACAACCTATACAAATGAAATGAAAGCCATTAGGATTTCTTCCCTTTATTTGTGGTCCTTAGAAAGGTTGGCGGCCATCGCCCAAGCTAGGCAATTAAAAGAAATGTGTTTGTACTTATCCTAATCTCCAATGTTCTTTCCAGGATCTTGAAGATTGGCATTTGTGCTCCCCCAATATGAGTGCTGGTAATCCGCTTTCAGCATATTTCCTCTGGAGGTTTAGGAGCGGCTCTCTGTGTACCCATTGTATCTACACTGGAGCTTACGTTAAACCTTTTCTACCCCGGAGAAAATGCGTTGGCCCTTGATGCTTACCTCGTGTAGTAAATGGAAGCTACACAGAGTAGCAGGATAAGCAATGCTGCCTCCACAACTCCGGGGGTTACAGAAGAAATGCCGCTACTTCTGCTAGGCAGTTTGGAGACCCCCATTCTGCCATATTATAGGGATCCCAGTCATTGGCCCTGATTTATCATGTCTTCACTTCGGAATTCTTGCTTCAAAAAGTCTCAAAATAGGGCTTTTGCAACTTTTTTTTTTTTTGCACGCGCAACAAAAATTAGCGACTTTTTACACTCGCCTGCACACAATTTTTAGACTTTTTGTATGGGTACACCACTCACTTCAGTTTTGTAATATGGGTGGTAAAGTGGGTGTAGTTAGCTATGTTAATAAGTTTCGCTCCAGATTTATCGTTGCGACTTCAAAAGTCGCAATCTCACTCCAGGAGGAGGAAAACTGGAGGAGCTTCTCTAGACAAGTGTTATGTCTAAGGATAAGACACATTTATCAAAAACCTGTGACATTTGATAAATGTGGCACAAAGTGCTCCAACACAGACTCAAGCGAAACGGACTTCAAATGTTCTCCCCATGGTAAATTCCCCCCCTTAGGGTACTTTCACACTTGCGTTGTGAGGATCCGGCAGGAAATCTGTGTGCAAAAGGAAAGCATTTGTAGACTGATCCGGATGCGGATCCATCTAACAAATGCATTGAAATACCGGATACGTCTCTCCTGTGTCATCCGGAAAAACTGATCCAGTATTTATTTTTTAGCATTTTTAAAGGTCTGTGCATGCGCAGACCGGAAAACTGGATGCTTTTTGCTGGACCACTTGGTACCAATGGACCAATGGAAAATAATGCCGGTGAGTGTTCCGGAATTTTGGACGGACAAAATAACGCAGCATGCTGCGTTTTTTTCTCCGGCCAAATACTGTAAGAGTGACTGAACTGATGCATACTGAATGTATTGCTCTCCATTCAAAATGCATTAGGATGAAACTGATCAGTTTTTTCCGGTATTGAGCCCCTGGGATGGAACTCAATACCGGAAAACTTTAATGCAAGTGTGAAAGTACCCTTAGTTCTTATCTGCCCCTACTATTGCACTATACCTTACTTCTTCTGACATGGAAACTACATGTGAGCGGACACCAGGACATATACAAACATGTCCGTGACCAGATGGTTGGGGGCTACAAGATTGTACGCATTGTAGGGCATATGTGGCCCCTGGGCAGCAGGTTGTGCACTCCTGCTTTAAACTGTGACACTTGCATGCTGACGGAGCAGTAGCTGCAGAACAGCATTCCCAACCTTATTGCTGTTGGGTAATCTCTGAGAAATGTTAGCTTGGGAACCCTAAAAGCATTCCTGCCCCAAAGAAGCTAGGTGTAGTGGCGGGTAAAGTGCTATATTTCATGCAGGGCATCGCTGAGCAGCTGAATTCAGTTTGCCTTCCCTATTGTAAAAATGACCGGTCTTGTTGCTGTAGGGTCCACGGATTGTGCACGTTTTTCTAGCACCAGGCGGGATCCAGGTTCTAGGACTCGTGTTGAGTGCCCAAGCACAGGGGCCTGCGACTCCTGCCTCTGTTGGGCTCCTCATCGACATCGGTAGGTATTTAGTGCTGAGTATGCAGATCGGACGCGGACCAAAACTGCGATCGTGTACATGAGCCTAATCGAAGCCCAGATGTAGCAGCCTGAGGGCACTTATGGGGTCAGGCACTCCTGTCCTAGAGACAGTTGGGACCCACACCTAATGAGCATTTATGGCACATCCTGTAGATATGCCATAAATGTCTAAGATGGGACAACCCCTTTAAAAAGGACATTTCACCGTTGTGTTTTTATTTTTTATTTTTTTTTGTTAAACTAAGAGGGTCATTAAAACTGGTGTAAAGTAGAACTGTCTTAGTTGCCCATATCAACCAATCAGATTCCTCCTTTCATTTTGGACAGCTGCTTTGGAAAATGAAAGGAGGAATCCTATTGGTTGCTATGGGCAACTAAGCCAGTTCTACTTTACACCAGTTTGGTAAGTGATCCCCTAAGTATCTTTACGAGCGCCACGCTCTGCTGATGCTGCTATCACTTTTTTTTTTTTCTTCAAACGTCCCTCGGCTGCCCTGCAGTGCCCCCGTTCTGTTTTCTAGATGGCATAGATAGCATTGGTACAGGGAGGAGGAGACCCCAGCGCTTTTCAGTGGATGTCTGATTCTACCTGGCTGTGGCGCCCAGTAGCAGGGGACCAAGTCTCAGCCAGAGAGGAAAAACAGCTCACCTTCTCCCTGGCTGTGACGCCCTCTGCTGTGATTGGACCGCGCCACAGCCAGGGAGAAGGAGACGCCCATTGAGAAGCACCGATGCTAAAAACAGAACGGGGGCACAATGGGGCAGCCAAGGGCATTTGAAAAAAAAGAAAAGTTATAGCAGCATCAGCGGAGAGTACTCTGAAAGCTCCTTTTTAAGGCCACTTTTACATGGAAATATTTTCAGCTCTTCCATATTTTACTGGTGTAAAGTAGAACTGGCTTAGTTACCCATAGCAACCAATTGAATTCCACCTTTCATTTTCCAAAGGAGCTGTGAAAAATGAAAGGTGGAATGTGATTGGTTGCTATGGGCAACTAAGGCTACTTTCACATCTACGTTTTCAATTCCGCTATTGAGATTGTCAATGGGGGCAAAACTGAACGAAACGGAATGCTCCAAAATGCATACCATTCCTTTTGGTTGCGTCCCCATTGCGGAACGAATAGTGCTGCAAGCAGCGTTTTTTTCTGTCTGCGATGTGGTGCGAAACAAGACTGATCTGTCCTGACACACAATGTAAGTCAATGGGGACGGATCCGTTTTCTCTCACACAATAGAAAATTACTTTCAATGGTGTTCAAGAAGGATCCGTCATGGCTATATAAGACATAATACAACCGGATCCGTTCATGACGAATGCATGCGGTTGTATTGTAACTGAAGCGTTTTTGCAGATCCATGACGGATCCGCAAAAACCGCTAGTGTGAAAGTATCCTAAGCCAGTTCTACTTTACATCAGTTTGATAAATCTCCCCCAAAATGTCTGTAATTAAGCAGATTCTTCTAAAGCAAAAATACTTGAAATAAAACATATTATATATTTTACTCGCTTATATATATTCTATTATTTCAGTTATGATTGCAATCTATTGATCTTCATTATAGAAGCACCACGTAAATGAGGTGAGGTGCAATTGATCAGTTCCATAAATCACTAGCAAGTTCTTTTTTTTTTCCCCCCATTTGGTAGCGGTGTATTTCCACCCCCTGGTCCAGTGTCCCTTTTGTAGTGATGCACACATCTCGTGTTACGCTTGGTCGACCAGTGATGGCAGGGAGGTGCTGCATGTTATGGCCGCCATGCTTGCTTTTATTTATTTAGAGCAGGCCGTTTCCTGGGGGAAATCGGTGACCCGGGACTACGAAGACATGTTTGGTTCATGTCACTGACCCTTAATTCCTGTTATTAACATCTGCACTAAAAATTGTACGTTCATGAGGCTTCCAGGCAGAAGAAAATAATATCCATGCGTTTAAAGAACCTTTTATGTGTATTACAGCGAGGACAAATAAGTCCCAAGAGCCAGGAGGTCACATTCTGCTGGCACCTATGGCGTGACGCTCCTTTTGTTGAATTCAATGTAGAAGTGCTCCAGAGCTTTATGTTACATTGTCCACTATACGGGGCCAAAATGCTAAATCAGAAGAAATATTTAAGGGTGATTTAACTTTTGTTAATACATTGACTTCTAATAGATATATACTGCAGCTCAAATAGCCCACATCTTACCCAGAGAAGACTTTCAACGGGAAGGACTTCTTCCTGGGACTAGGAGAGCATTAGTAATAGAGCTTGTCCCAAATCTAACGTCTGCTGTATGCTAGCACTGAGCGAAATTATACCATCAACGAGCTAGAAGACGGTCTTCATTAGGTACTGTCGCCAGTCAGAGCTGCTCGGCTTCCGCCATGGTGGGAGACGGATTATTTTAGCCATTTCACTTCCTATGGTTGACTGTGCACATAAGCTAGCTATCAGTCAAACGCTTATTTAAATGGAGGCTTTCATTGAGCTTCTCGAATGGTGGAATAGTGTGAATATGAAGTTTTATTCTGCCAGATTCTGCTCCTGCAAGTTCCTAGGAGGCGGGACTTCACTGATGGGCTCCTTTGCAATGAGCTGCTTCACAGCCCCTCCCATCTGCTGTGATTGACAGCTGTAGCGTCCACCCAGGAGACCATTACAGCTCACTTAGCAGAGGGTGAGGCTGGGAAACAGCTCAATGCAGTAAGCAAAGAGCACTTCTCAGTGACGCTCCACCTCCTGGGCGATTGCAGTAACAAAATCGGCAAAATAAAACTTAGTATTCACACTACTCCTGATTACAAAAGCTCACCAAAAAGCATGTTTGTCCTGCTCTCCTCTGCCTACTGTTGGAAGCAGTTTGGCATCATCTGAGCTGGTGACAAATCTCCTTTAACTAACAGCTACCCTCTAGAAGCATCCGCATGTTTTATTTCTGTGGGGACTGGGAGACAAGCGGCTGCCAGACAGCTTCTTATCTTTGGGCTGAACAAAAATGAAACCTGACATCCCCAGTCTTTCTCTCCCCAGACAGTAGGGGTGTCTCATGGATATTAGATCAGTTCCCAGCGACATTGATCTAATCTGTATGATCAGCTTAAAGGGGTTGGCCACTTTCTGGCTATTGTTGACCAAACCCCTTTAACTTTACATATACCATTGTGATGATAGAACCAAGAAGTTCTGTGGGTAAAAAAAAAAGGCATGACCATCAGTTTCCATCTTTTATATTTATAAGCCTCTAACCTGATGTGCAGGGAGTCAAAAACATTGCTTTAACACAGGCATCCTCAAACTGCGGCCCTCCAGCTGTAGGCTGTTCAGGCATGCTGGGAGTTGTAGTTTTGCAACAGCTGGAGGGCCGCAGTTTGAGGATGCCTGCTTTAACAGAAGGGAACAATGTGACTGGTTAAATGACACCCCAGCTCCATGTTGGTGATTGCGTAGATCCCATGGGTGATCATTGGTCAAAGGTTAACGAAATTGTCATTTAAAGGGGTTCTCTGAAATAATTAAAAATCTCAACCAAGCCCCTAAATCGTCTAAAAAAATAAAAAAAAGTTATAAATAACTAGCTGTTTCCGCAGTGCAGTTCTCTGCTCCACTGAGCCGATCTGCCGCTGGAGACTGTGATTGTCTGCATTAGTCACGTGCTGTACATCTGCACGTCACTGTCAGAGTGATTGGCTGCAGGGGTGATTTGCTGTAGACCTGCAAATCACTGACCGTTGAGGACAGCGATCGGCTTCAGCAGTCACTTTCTGTATACCGGGATGTCGCCACTGCAGTTTGTAAACCACCATTGGCAGGAGAACCATGCAACATTGGATAAAGAGGTATGTAAGGTTAAAGGGGTTATCCAGCCCCTATAATGACCCTCCCCAATGCAGGCCCCTTGTATAGAATATACTTACCTGCTCCCCAACACCCGTGTCTCTCCGGATCCCTGCATGGCTGCAGATGTTTTGATCCGCGCAACAGGGCGATGCAGTGGCGGCCATGTATGGATCCAGAGCGGGTGCCAGGGAGTAGGTAAGTTTAATGTATGTGAGGGGCCAAAACTGCCTGCAGAAACCTGACCGTGTGGCCGTACCCGTACAATCACCTGTCACCATTGTCCTTATTCTCTGCATCATTCAATGTGCCTTAAGTAGGAATCCTCATTTTATGTCCCATACTTGGGTTTGTGCTGTGTATTATCTTAGATTTCATGCCATGGATCACGGGGTGCCGTGAATAGATCTGTCTGGCATTCTTAGAAAAACTTCTTCTCCTTTTACTCCAGGCTGCACTTGGGAATTTGGAGCCATGGTGAGCTACATCAGGAAGACCTTTCCACAGAGCAAACTGATAGTTGTAGGATTTAGCCTCGGAGGGAACATCGTCTGTAAATACCTGGGTGAAGCGGCAGCCAATCAGGAGCGAGTCTTGTGTTGCGTCAGTGTGTGCCAGGGGTACAACGCATCCCGGTAAGTAACGTGCCATATTCACCACTTGAACATGTTGGCTCACATTTAAGATTGAAAAAAGACATAAGTTCATCGAGTCAACCGATAATCTACCGGAACCGAACACTACAGCAAAAATCATGTTGTGTCACTTAAAAACGCTTAAAGGAGTTTTCCCATCTCAGACAATGGGACAATGGGCTAGGATATGTCCCGATTGTCTGATAGGTGAGATCCTGCACCTACAATGAGAACAGAGCGGGGAAATGAACGGAGGGCGCATGCGCAGCCGCCCTCCATTCATTTCTATGGGGCCGCCGAAAATAGCCGAGTACTGGCTCCGCTATTTCCGTCTGCCCCATAGAAATGAATGCGAGCATGGGCCGCGCATGTGCAGTGCGTTCCCATTCACTTCTATGGGAGCAGCGCTTGGTGGTGGAAATCCAGGGTCCTCCAGCCACAGCGCTCCCCACCTTGTTCTCTATGTAGGTGCAGGTCCCACCGCACTAGTGATATGCCCCTATTGTCTGAGATGGGAATACCCCTTTAAAGGAAACCTATCCCCATGATAAAGCAGTGCACTCCCAGTGCTGGATGTGTGACTGGAGGAGCTGAGCAGATTACATACAGTTTTTGATAAATGTCACCCACTCCGCTGGTACTGTATTAAAATGCTGATTTTTCCACCCAATAATCCGCACTGCAAAAATGTGCACAGTACACATTGTATGCGTAAATCCCATTTCTCTTTTGTATGTACATATTCTTCCTGCTTTCGTTTTACTTTTGTCATTGTGAGTTACATTCTACTTGCACTTTTTCATATTTCTGCATGTATTTCGATGTTTGACTGCCAGTATGAGCGAGGTCTATAACTAGGAGATGCACTCAAGTTCCTGGTGGCTCATCTGCTCCCTCTAGTGGTCGCCTCTGGGATTGGATAGACATTCCATATGTCGATTGTCAGTCTATGTATTTTAGTCCTGTAACTACAAGGTCTGATTTTCTTCCTATGTCAACTTCCAAAGTGCAGTACTAATAGTTATCGGCTGTCCTTTATCTTGTGTAGCTGGGCTCCTTCATTGATGAGTGTAGTGTGTCTCCACGTGGCAGGGCACAGAACCATATCACAATTTAGTATATCGGCCATCTTCTGAAGAACAGCTACGTTTACTGTATAAAGGTGGCCGTACACATTAGGGTACTTTCACACTTGCGGATCCGTCTGTTTATTTGCACAGACGGATCCCCACTTATAATGCAAACGTTTGTATCTGTTCAGAACGGATCCGTTTGCATTAGGTTTAAAGAAAAATGACAAAGTCCAAAACGGATCCGTTTTGAATTACATTGAAAGTCAATGGGGAACGGATCCGTTTTCAAATGCACCATATTGCGTCATTGAAAACGGATCCGTCCCCATTGACTTACATTGTAATTAAAAACGGATCCGTTAGGCTCCGCCTCTTCAGACGGACACCAAAATGCTGTAAGCTGTGTTTTGGTGTCCGCCTCCAAAACGGAATAGAAGCGGAACGGAGCCGAACTGATGCATTCTGAACGGATCCTTATCCATTTAGTCCGTTCCCTTTCTTGAAACTCTCCATACGTATTGACCATCACGTATTGACCATACGTAGGACCATCTTTCTGGGAGCGTTCTTCTTTTCTGATGGTTATGGCGAGTCATCGGCTATCTAAAACTTTAATTCGTTGTTAAATTTCACTTCTCGGCTGATCTTTTTGGTTGCAATCATTTGCTTTGATCCACTTTAGACTGTTGTGTATGGTACCTTAAAGTATGCCTTCTGTGAAGAATGGCCTCCTCATCCTGCATTGCTTGGGGCTCTGTTTTTCCTTCGGCGGTGTAATTGGCCAACTCATGTGTGACCCTTGGGATTTTCTTGCAGCATACAGGACACCTTTCAGCAGTGGGATCAGTTCCGAAGGTTTTACAACTTCCTCATGGCTGACAACATGAAGAAAATCATTTTGTCCCACAGGTATGACCATTATTAATGATACCATTGAAACTGGAATACCAAGTAAAATTGTCCTTTTAGGTGAAATAAATAGCTGATGAGAGTATCACAGCATCTTCTTTATTTCTACTTATTTTTTATTCCTTACATCAAGAGTTCTAGTATTTGTAGGTAAAACCAATGTAAGGCTTGGGTCATATCTGCCTGTGCCACAGATGCCCTCTCTATTTTGTCTAGTAAAGATGCCAACCTCCCTGATGGAAATACAACAGACCCCATTATAGCTAACACGGTCCATTGGGTGCAATTCATGTTCAAGGCAGGCAGCTGATACGGCACTTCTGTTAGATTTTCACCTAGTATAAAGCAGCAAAACAATGAAAATATGAGCAAGATGTGAACATGGCCTAATGAGGGTATAAATGCACTGTCCAGCCCCTCTGTGTGTGCAGTTTGTCCTTAGAACTTATGGCCTCGAGCAATTACATCTTTGGCCCATTTCCCAACATGTGTTCATGGGCAACGGGTATTTACTATATGTATGCTATTGGGCTTTGTTCACATCTGCATCTGGCTTTTGTTTCTGATGTATCCTTTTTTTGCGAGTTATCCCCTCCCTTCTGATCCTCAGCTGTGTCATGTGAAGAGCACTCTGACTTTCCAAATAACACAGCATCTTATGTGTGGACAGAAAGGCAGTTTCTCTATGTATTCCTATGGGAGCCTCAATGTCTGTCTCCTAGAAATGATGGGAGATCAGAGTGCTGGTCACATGACACAGCTAGCGATCAGAAGGGAGGTTATAACTCACAAATACATCACAGTTTACATCTTTACGTGTACCTTTGTAACAGGTCAGGGAATAAAAATGTTTGTGGGAGTGCTTCTTTAGGGACCAAGCCAATTTTGGCAGAAACATTTTAGTTTTTTCATCCCCGCCTTCAAAGAATAAAAAGTTTCCGTTGACATATGGCTTATTCTTTGCAAGACAAGCTATTTATTTTTTAATGGCACTATTTAAAGAAGTACCGCTTTTTGAAGGGTTTTTCCAGGATTTTAATATTGATGGCCTATCCTCAATATCATAAGCACCCAGACCACCATATTGGTGTGCAGATCACACATCTATAGCATCAATATCAGATCGGCCTTCCCATTACTGTTTACCTGCTTGTGTCGAATAACGGCAGCAAGCAGGTGTAATTACAAGAAACCGTCCCATTCACTTCTATGGGACAGCTCCTTTCTATGCACTTGGATGGGGAGGATGTGCTGGCATGGTGTGCACCGTCTCTTCAAACAGCTGATCGGCGGGGACCCCTACCGATCTGATATTGATGACCTATCTTGAGGATAGGTCATCAATATTAAAATCCCAGAAAACCCCCCCTTAAGTTTCTTTTTTATTGTCACTATTGTTTGAATTCGATATAAGACATTGAGTGGTGAAATGACTGGGTTTACTGGCCTGTGTATTGTGACTTTATAAGCTCCGTCCCCGTCCGGTATTGCTTCATGCAACCCCCTACTCTGATTTCCCAATTCCCTCAGCATCTTCAGTGTGGACTCAGTCAGGCTCTGTATTCATCCCTATGAAGCGGTCATTGAGGCTGTCAGGAATTAATAAAGAGCCTGACTTCTGGTAGGGGAATTGGCTGGTTACAGCGACCTGATACAGCGGCCGGTCAGAGCAGTCATTGCACTACTTTGTCTCATGTAGTATTCAAATGGGGGCAACAATTCAAAATGGAGTCCTTCTCTAATATTCTGTATAATGTATTGGGAGGCTATAAAATTACTATTTCTGGGGTGGACCTGAACAAAAAAAAACTCCCACAATTTTCCTTTTTGGGTTTTGTTTTTACAGCGTTAATTTTTTGTGGGTCAGTATGGTTAAGGCAATAATATTTCACTACTTTTAAAAATGGAAAAAAATAAATAAAATGCTTTGTGTTGGCGTATTCTGACACCCATCGCTTTCATTTTTCTGTAGACAGATCTGTGTGGCAGGGTGAGCAGTAAAATTGGAGGCCTTCAGCGGGCACCCCACAATGCCGTTGAGGTTGGTGACTGGAGGACAGGGCAGTTAAACTTCAGGAATCAACACTGCTGACTCTCACAGTGTATGGATCGGGCTCGGCTCTTGAGTTCTCTCCATACATTCCTCTTCTGTGACCACTGATGTACATGGGGTTTTCCAGTAGTTCGATACTAGTGGCCTTTCCTCAGGATAGCTGATCAGTGTGTGATCGGGGGGGATCTGGCACCCGGGCAGTCAGTTTACAGAGGCTGCTTTGCTCTGGTGAACACTGCAGCCTCCTCCCAGGTTACCATGCAATTTGTCATACATTGTATGGCAGCCCAGGTCCGTTCACTTGGACGGGACTAAGTTGCTTATAAACCATGTGACCGATGAGCATGACATCACCGGCCTAGGAAGAGCAAGTGCCGCAGCAGATCGGGGGGTTGCCAGGAGTCATGCTCCCACTGATCAGATATGAATGACCTATGCTAAGGATTGTAGAAACAGGCAATTTCTACTGTCTGCTGTGACCGCTGGGGATCCGCGGTTCGTTTGGCGGCTGTTGCAGTCCGGTGACCCGGCGAGACCGTGTGTGCTGCTTTCATCCATTCCAATACTATGCTAAGCATTGGTCATGAGTATTTTACTTTTAATAAGATGTCACATTTCAGCTGCAGACTTAACGGAAGCTGACTGTAAAGACATACCTTACAGAACTTGATTATTAGCTGTATACTGTACATACCTGATAGAAGTACATTGCCCCTGAGGTTGTCTACAAAAAAAGAGAAATGTACCCTGCACATGACACGGCCACTTTCCTGCTTGCAACTGAATGGCTGTGAATTGTATACTGGTTTTGACAGATTCTTCTCAACCTTGTTTTTCCTTCTTCTAGACATGCCCTATTTGCGGACAGCAGAAAAATATTTGAAGATTCGGTTCTCAGTAGACTTTATACAGCCACGTCTCTCATGCAGATTGACGATACTGTAATGAGGTGAGCGCAGTATGTGATTCATCTTATTTATGGCCAACAGAAACTCCATTAGGATAATAGTCGGCATCTAGGATACAGTAAACGTTGGTTAGGTAAAAAGTTTAATAAATTATTTAATAGGCGGAAATACTCTTAAGTGAACAAATCCTTATAATGGTGATATTCTGTGCATAATGCGAGAACTTGGATGCATCTGGTTCGGAGGTACATATCCGATTAGGAGTATTCTCTAGGCTCATGGTTTTCTTGGAAATGTTTATGTTGAGTTTATAACTGGAGCTGAATTAATTAATTTTTATTTTTTTCCGTTTACATTCCGTTTTTTGCATTTCGTATACGGATCCATTCATTTCAATGGGTCCGCAAAAAAACCACAAGGTACTCTGTATGCCTTCCGTTCCAAGATAGAACATGTCCTATTATTGTCCGCATAACGGACAAGGATAGTACTGTTCCATCAGGGGCCAGCTGTTCCATTCTGCAAAAAAACGGAATGCAGATCCGTTTTTTGCGGACCGCAAAATACTGAAAAAGCCATACGGCCGTGTGCAATAGGCCTTACGATTTCATTGTTTCCGTTTTGTGTCTTCTATCAGAAAGTTCCATGGCTACAAGTCTCTTAAGGAGTACTACGAAGCAGAAAGCTGCGTCCGTTATCTGCACAATGTAAGCAGTGGTTTACTTTGCTTTCACGCCATGTTGCTTTTTTTTTTTTTTTTTTTCTTTTTTTTGTGTGTGCACATCTGAAGTCAATCTTTGTTTCATTCCAGATTCATGTGCCACTCATGTTGGTTAACTCTGTGGATGACCCTCTAGTCCATGAAAGCTTGCTGTCCATTCCAAAGTCTCTGGCAGGTAAGTGTCTGATGGGTGATAGATACAGGTGGCTTCTTTTGGTTTGGTTTTCAGTCTGGCCTGTACCTATCCCGCTAACCTCCTGTTTTGTGCTTAATTTCTGTGTAGACAAGAAGGAGACCGTCATGGTGGTTTTGCCACTTCACGGGGGACATCTTGGCTTCTTTGAAGGTGCAGTACTCTTCCCCGAGCCCCTGACTTGGATGGATAAACTTCTGCTGCAGTACTCCAATGCCATCTGTCAGTGGGAGCGAAATAAATCCCAGTGCTCTGACAAGGAGCCTGCACAGTCTGAACACAGTTAAACGCAGCACTTCAGTTACCTTTCCAAAAACCGGCCTACCAACTTTGTTTTTTATCCATTTCTAATTCTTTACTAACTGTTAGTGTCTTTTTTGCGCAGCTGCCCACCATTACGTGGGTCTGCCAAGATTATCTTTGCAGTAAAACTAGAGGGGAAGAGGCCATGACTCCACTGTGAGCCTACAGACCTTCTGCACTCCCATTCTGGTTAGTCGCTGCAGTGCTTTATGTAGGATATCGATTATATTTATTGCTGTTTAGTACAGCAAGGCCATTGTATTTCTATCAATATATTGTGAAACAGTTGCTGAAGTAGATATTTGTCTACCCTGCAAACGCCTCGTCTGGACTATTGATCTTTTTCAATGCTGAACGTGCATTCCACTTTATGGAAGTCAAGTTGACACCTATGTGAGTCATTGCATTGGTTCAGTATAACTTAGACTTTTGCTACGAAGCAAGACTGGACACGTGAAGGGAGCTAACTTATCTTAAAATGTACTATTGGGGTCTGTTGTTTTTGGAGGTACACATTTTTTGAGGGACACAGCACTTAACTGATGACAATCGGTCTTTCTGGATTTGTCTAAATTCTTTTAGAGTAATGCAGTCTGTTTGTAGTCCGTATGCCAAGTAATGTCCCATCATAAGAAGAAACCCGGGACAGAATTATGAAACTGACTAAAAGAAAAACTGTCTTGTTTGCCGTGGGCAAAAAGGTAGGTTTCCTTTTTAAATGGTTTCCAAAATCTCCTCTGTCTGGAGAAGGCTAGAAGTTGAATCGATGTCATAGTTACGCTGCATTTTAAAATGTGGAAGAATGACCAAGATGCATCCTGTAGTTTCACCAGGAACTTGTAATGGGATGATGCCTCATGTCCCTGTCATGCCAATATTGGGGCATATACATACAGAAACAAATTTGTGGCCTTTAACGTCTCTGAAAACCATCATAGACTTCATTGTTCTTCATCCATTGCTTATTCATATTTATCTCATGAGCAATATTTGGGCCTGCATAATTCAGCTTTGTGGCCAGTTATCGAACTCTGTGGGCCAAAAGTTTTATTGACCTGAACAAGCCAAGACAGTTGGGTGTCATTGTCTAAAATTAAAACTCTTGGTTGCCCATACCAATCACAGAGCTGAGTTCATTTTACCAGGGCAGATTTAAAGAACGAAAGCTCGGAATTGGTTGCTTGCTCTGGACAACAACGGTTTTCATGTAGCCCGTTTTGATAAATGAGGCTGAACTGTGCTGAAGTCTTGGGCAAAAAACAGTTTTTTTGTTTTTTTTACTTTAAAGAGGTTCACTGGGAATGGTATAAAAATGGCCTAAGAAGGTGACAAGGGCGGGTTGCCTCCACTTGTAATGCTGGTGAAGGGGGGGACGGGGCCTCATTACTCTTCGCTGCATTCACTGTACACTGCTTAGATTCGTTATCAGGCTGGTGGGCCTGACAGCGTATCTCGTGCACAATTGCACCATTACTATCTATTATAGAGCCGGAACTCTGCTCTACAATAGATGGTAATGATGGGATTCTGTGTGCAATATGTGCGATGGTTGAGCAGCCTGACAGGAGTGGGGAGTAAGATTGCATCACCACTGTCTATTGCAGAGCAATGCTGTCCCCTGTTCCTGTCAGACTGCTCAGCCATGACAGGATCACATCATTACCATCTATTGTAGAGCAGAGTTGCAGCATTACAGCAGATACAGTGATGGAGTATTAATCGTACATGAGATATGCTGTCAGGCTGAGCAGCCTAACAGCAAGTCTCAGCTTTGTGAAGTGAATGCTGCGCTCAAGTGCACTGTACAGAGGTCTCTATCCCACTAAGCAGCTCTACAAGTTACCTTCTAGGATGGGTTGCTGGGGGCAATTTTTATACCATTCCTGGAGAACCCCTTCAAAATGGCCTCCTGGTGAACTGATGGGTACATTCTCGTGTAAGTTCTGAACTTTAATCATTGAAAGGTTACACTGACCTAGGGAACAAGCAGGGTTATTGTCTTGTATAAACTAGTACATTTACATTTTTGCATTTTCTGTGTTCTTTAATTGCACATTATTAGTTTTGTTTTTACCAAAGTTGTAAGCTTAGAGTTAAAGAACAGCCATTGGGCAGATATTTAATGGGATATTCCTATATTTGCTTTAGATCACAGTGCAGTCCACATAGCCATAAAGCATAAAGCAGTTGCTGGCTGTTTGCTGTAGATCTAGGAAGTATTTTTTCGTTCTTTCCTCTCTGATCAGCACTTTACAGCTTCTTGGAAGACAGGGTCTTTACTTACAGGGCTTGGAAAGCTGGCATCTTCTCTTGTGGTTTTTCTGTACCTGGATTCTTCGCTATCCGCTTTGCAGTGAGATTATTTTTGTGAATGTGTGTGGTATATATGTTCTTTAAACGTGTTGGTCTGAGAACGTCCCGTCTGTTATGTTGTGTGTCTCTTGTGTTGCAGTTTGTGGTTCTGCTTCTTTGATGCTGATGAACTTTCCATTCATGGTCATGTTTATGGGTAATTAGGAGAAGATGCTGTTTTCTTTGTGCTCTGTAGGTTTCTTCTGGCTTTTCCGAAGAAGACATCTAGATAGATTGTATTTCGTACAGATCAGTCTCCAGTTTGAAAGGGGCCCTTGAGTCATGTATTTAAAGAGCCCTGTTTTGGCGAGTAAAGCTGGCCAGACACATTAGACAAATGTCAGACAAACCTGTCAATTTCTACGGGACCAGCTGGCCATCTTACCTGTATGGGGTGGCTCAACTCTCCCCCACTGGCAGAATTTGGGTGAAATAAGTGTTTGACTTCAACATGCCTGATCATTTTAGTTATCGAGGGAGATAGGCCGCTGCTGGCAGAGGTTTCATACTGCAGTGACCACAATATGCATGGAAGGAGAAAGGATCCGTACTGGTAACACTATTCCTTTAAAGGGGTTGTGCCACAAAAAATATTCCACATTTTTCAACCCAGCGACTGGATGTAAACTTTCAGAGTCTCTTCATAAAACATTTACTATAACCATTGAGCTGTTCAGTAAAATGTATCTGTTTAGCGCCACCTGCTGTTTTTTTCTTTTTCTCCCTCTGCAAGCCTCGATGAGGTGGTCACTCACGTTCAGTTTAAATCTTCAACTGCCACCAGTCATGTCTTCTTGTTAGAAGGAAAGAGCTACAGCAGAAATGACACACACCCTGAAAAAGGCCACACCCCCTGAGCTGCTAACCTGAAATAAATCTAGCAGAGCAATGAACGGGGAAATCTCTGGTTCCATGTGTGGTACAGGGCTGGTTCTAGCTTCATCTTCTTTTAAAAAAAAAAAAAAGGTATTCTCGTGTACTATATGATAATATGATATCTTATTTTCATTTTCTACATCAATCATGGCATAACCCCTTTAAGGAAATACAGACATGAGAGGATACATTGAAGTATAGGGCTGTGTGGCCACTTCTGGAAGGCTGTCTCATGGTTTCTTATGAGCGTTCCTCTGTGTTTTTTTGTTTTTCTATAGAATATGATAAATTGTATTCTTTTTAGTGCTGCTGAACTATGGTAGTGTGTGTTCTCTGTTTTTTGTGTCCTGAATTTGAGCAGTTACGTTTTAGGCATCAGTATTGTTGGGTATACTTGAGTCTCGCGTTATTATTGTTTTGGATATTTTTTTTCTGTGGTTTAACACTCAGGGACATAGCTACTGCCACACCAAAGTGTTTTAAGTTGGAAGTAAGGGAATACTGATCACGGTAGTCAACATGCAAGCACATAAAGATGGCGGCATAACTTATTTTGCTACCCATCACATTGGCCGACTCTGATGTATCAAATGTATTAAGGTCTGGAGGCTTTAGTTTCTGCTCCATTGGTTATGCTGGTTTTGGGTCACTTGGTTTCCTTTCCAATTTTGCATCCACAGAAAGATCAGCATTTTGCCTTTGCCTTTTCATTGGGCGTTTTAAAACCTTTTGTATGGCCTTTCAGATAGGATCCACTGTATCTGTAAAATATGCTTTGCATGTTCTTGTTCAGGTCTTTCTGAGGGGACCTTTTGTGTCGTTTGTACCCCTGTGGAGAAACAGAGGTGTTATTGATCCACTGTCCACAGCAGACGTCTAGTGACCTCACTGCTTGATCGCTGCTCAGAAAATAGGAGCAGTAGTCGTTCAGTACTTAACGTGACCCTCCAGTCCAGAACAACAAAAATCCCATTTACTGGGGGATGGACAGAACACTTACTTAAGGGCCTTATTTTCATCTTTTGAGCTACAGATCCACCAATTCCAGGCTCCTCCTCTGTCATCCAAGATGGCCACTTCTCTTTTCTGACACACTATGCTTTGGTAGTCCCAGACGCCACCAGCTTGTCCTGGCTCTCTACTTGGTCAGCTCCGGCCATGTGAGCAATGTGGTGGGTGATCTGAGAAGGGGCAAGGCCTTCTTGATGGCAAAAGACGGGACCGGGAATCTGCAGATCTATGGTTTAAAAGATGAAAAGGAGGTTAATCTGACTTTTTCTCCAGTTAATGGGATTTTTTTGTCTTGAACTATAGGGTTGCTTTAACACAGATGTGCTTGTGCTCGTTGTCTTGGCACTTAAGTAGTATCCAGTTATAACAAGCATATACTTTACTCCGGTCTGGCAGCGAGTCTACGGTCATCCATGGAATCCATCGGCTGACTACTTGTCGAACCAACATAATGGTTGCCTCTGCTGTATGTTGTTGATCGGCAGTCTATTAAACTATGATCTGAGGGTCTCCAGTTTGCACCAGGTTTCCTATGTGCTAAGTGGTTCTGACTTGACAGAAATTTCTAGACATTTGGAAATGTTTCTAGAAAGTTTCTTGCCAGTGTAAGTCAGCATGTTACTGGAAAGTCTGTGAAAGGCGTAGTAGACACACGGAGTCTCAATTGTCTAGGTACTTCCCGTGCTGTCAGAGAAGGTAAAAGATGTTATGTCCAGTATGTCGTCTTCATTCCACTAATTTCAGGACCTTCATTTTGCCTCGAGTCTTTTCCATGTTAACGTCTGCCTCTGTAATGAGTAATACGTTTTTAGGCGATAATTCCTCACCTTTGAAGACTTTTAGGTTAGTTAATGTTAGAAGCTCGATGTGTCCTCTACATGTCTAGCTTTGATTCCTGCTCTCGAAGTAAAATAAAAGCTTATTGGACTGGTTTCTAAAATGGTTGTCACACACCCTGTTACTTGTGATCTACATCTGTAAAAACTCTTCTAGTTACATCATATCATGTTGTTTGCAAGTTTTGTTCTATCTTGAGAAGTGTCATCAGACATTTTTCTACGGATTAGTGTCCCAGAATGGGTTGCAAAGATGGTTTATTGAAGGTGATGTTACAAGAGGTTGACTAAATGGTGCCTCTGTTGTACATGGCTTTGTCGGGTATTGCAGCCTAGGGCTGAGCTACAAAACGGACACAAGCCGTGAACAAAAGAAGAGCAGTTTCTGATAAAAAAAAAGAAAACCAATTCCCAATGTGTCTGATTGTAACTGCTGCATGTGTGTTCGCCAAATACGTCTGCTATGTTATGGGATTTAACAAGAAATTCCTGAAATATTAGCATATTACGGACTTCTGTTTGTATTACTCATGTCTGTTACAGCTTGACTGTGGGTTTAACTAACCCGAACTCTCAGCATCATAGGGATCCATGATGCTGAGAGTTTGGGTTAGTTAAAGGTAGTTATCCAACCCTTGAAATGCCCCCCGTATGCCCAGGCCCTCACACACAATGTACTTACCCCGAAGCCCGCATGTGCGACGGGGAGGTGTGGCGGTTCCAGCGTCAGAAGCGACGCGAGGTGAGTACATTGTGTGTCAGGGCCCCCAGGCATATGGTGGGGTATTTCAGGGGTTGCATTACCCCTTCAAGCCCTCTGTCAGGGCATAACATACAGAAGTAATACGGACTGAAAATACCCCCGTATTATGCTCATGTGAATCCGCCTATGTTCATTTAAAATCTCCAAAATATTCTCAATGTTTGCTTAGTTTTTCAGTTGATCTGCATTGTATACAGTGCCTAGAAGGCAAAGACAGCCATTTTGTACGGTGAACACAGGCGATAAATGCAGTTAAGTCAATGAAGTGTCTCACAGCAGAATGTAGTCTGTGGTTGCTAGTAAACTGTCTCTAATATCAAATGGCTGCCTCCATCACATAGGCCGTGCGGTTACGGTCAGCGCAAAAAGTTTTAGTTAAATTCTAGCTCTATTGTCTAAACCAGGGATCCTCAACCTGCGGCCCTCCAGCTGTTTTAAAACTACAACTCCCACCATGCCCTTCTGTAGGATGATAGCAGTAGGCTGTCTGGGAATGATGGGAGGTCTAGTTTTGCAACAGCTGGAGGGCCACAGGTTGAGCATGTCTGGTCTAAACTATGCTATTTCTGTTTTTGTTTGCTGGTTAACTAAAATCCCAATGATTTTCAATAGGGCAGCATTTATGGCAGCTACTATTCCAAAACACTGAGCCGTTCTAGTCTTCTGCCAGTTCTGCTTGGCATTTAGAAGTCATGGCACCATTACAGGTGAATTGTCTGGAAGGTCCCTAGATGTGAAGGGCATATGCTCAGTGCCATAGTTACACAGCAGACACTATGTGTAGGCGGCTCTTCTTGTACTAATGCCTTTAGCCTTTATACTGCATGCACAATATTTTTTTTTTTAAGAACTAATCAGGAAAAAACAAGAATGAACATGTAGGAACAAGAGCCTTTTGGAGCAAGCCATATATCTACAGAATATAGTTTCTGTTCAGGTGCTGACTTTGTGGCTACACAAGTCAACATCGTGATGACTATCTTTTCTATCTCATATTGACCTGTTCAAGGAATGTACATCAAGTTTTTTCTAAAGCAGTGCTCAAAATTTCGGGGAGTCTTTCTATCAGTCTCTTTATTTTTGGAACTTTTTGTTGCTGGGATTACCAATCTGCTTGTGTTGCGTCCTTGTCCCCAACACATCTGCCTTAATAAGCAGGGAAAGTGCTAGCGGGTGCACATCGGAGAGATTTCACTGTATTCTTCAGTTACGTTGGCTTGCTCCTAAGATTTAGGCTGGCTTCACACCCACAGCATTTTTCAGAAAAATGCAACTTCAGTTTTGCAGCCAACGTGAGAAGTGGATTCAGAGGGAAGAAATAGAAGTATTTCATTCTTATTTCCTATTCCTTTTGAATGTACTTCTGGCTTTGGCTCGAAAAACTGCATCAGAAACTGAAGTTTGGGACGTTTTTAAAAAAAAAAAAAACCTTATGGCGGTTTTATTTTAGAACTTTAAATGCTGCCCTAAAATGGTTTAGTCCGCAAGCTGGCAACCGGTGACTGGTCAGGTGGCTCTCCAGTCACAAGAGTGGTTTAACCTGATTTGATAGTAGTTTCTGTTAGTCTATAACTAAAGATTGGCCCCAGGTTGCCAACACCTTGGTTGTGTTTAAAGGGGTTTTACCATCACACACAATTGGGGCACATCGCTAGGATATGTCCCCATTGTCTGATAGGTGCGGGTCCCACCTCTGAGACCCGCATCTACAATGACAACGGAGCAGGGAAAGCCGCCCTCCATTCATTTCTATGGTGCCGCCGAAATTAGCCGAGCGCTGGCTTGCTATTTACGTATGCTTCATAGAAATTAATGGGAGCAGGGGCCACCCGTGCGCGGTGTGCTCCCATTTACTTCTAGGGGAGCAGCGCTTGGTGGTGGACGGACCACGGGAAATCCGGGGTCCTCCAGCCACTGCTCTCCCCGCTCCGTTCTCGTTGTAGGCGCGGGTCTTAGAGGTGGGACCCGCACCTATCAGACAATGGGGGCATATCCTAGCACTATGCCCCCATTGTATGTGATGAGAATACCCCTTTAAGGTTCAGCTCTTAGCCTAGAACGGACTGAAGCTTTACATAACATGGGGCCCATCACTTCTAGAGATATGATTTGCAACTAGCAATGCAATTTTCTATACTTATACTTTATCTTAAAACCTTTTTTTTTTTTCTTGCATTTTTCTTATTTTCATTTTATTATGCGATGTATGATAATTCACTGCAATCTAAACTTTTTGTTAATTTTTGGATTTAATGGAACTGAATATAATAAAATAAAGATTATGTTTAATTCATTTTGTATATGAGTCATTTTGTTTCAAATGAGTGATATTTTATGTGAGATCATAAACATTAATAAAACAAGATATTACATTATACCATACCTGCACCAGTGTGTAAACTACAGCTCTAGATTAAATGTTAGAATCTACTTTTTTGGGAAAGTACAATATGAAGTACAGTATATCAAAGAGCCAAAACAAAACCATGGGTCATCTGAACCCATTGTCTAGTACTGGGCCTCTGCTGCCAGTGTACATATCGGTATTTCACCTGCCGGCCTCAGGTAATGTTGCTAGTTCAGTGCCGAATCATGTTGCACAGCAGTCTAGCACAGGGTTCAGCAACCTTCGGCACTCCAGCTACTGTGAAACTACAACTCCCAGCATGTACACTTAGGGTACTTTCACACTTGCGTTGCTGTATTCCGGCAATCTGTATGCAAACGGACAGCATTTGTAGACGGATGAGGATCCGTCTCACAAATGCATTGCAATAACGTATCCGTCTCTCCGGTTGTCATCCGGTAAAACGGATCCAGTATTTATTTTTTCCACATTTTTAAAGGTCTGCGCATGTGCAGACCGTAAGACCGGATTTGTCAATGCGGTAATTTTAATGCCGGATCCGGCACTAATACACTTCAATATAAATTAATGCCGGATCTGGCATTCTGGCAAGTTTTCCGGAATTTTGGACGGAGACAAAACTGCAGCATGCTGTGGTATTTTCTCCGTCCAAAAACCGTACAGTGACTGAACTGAAGGCGTCCTGATTAGAGATGAGCGAACTTTAAAAAAAAGTTAGGCGTTCTGGTTGTGGTAACTCGCGCATCCCGTTATGGATTCCACTATTGCGGCATATGGAATCCATAAGGGGCGGTTTCCACCAACCCGAACTGTTGAACAGCCGAAGGACCTGGGGTGACGTCACCGTCATGTGATCAGTGCAGGGGGCGTGGCTCAGCACTGGATTTGATCAAATCCAGTGCTGAGCCACGCCCCCTGCACTGATCACATGACGGTGACGTCACCCCAGGTCCTTCGGCTGTTCAACAGTTCGGGTTGGTGGAAACCGCCCCTTATGGATTCCATATGCCGCGATAGTGGAATCCATAACGGGATGCGCGACTTACCACAACCCGAAAGCCTAACTTTTTTTTTAAAGTTCGCTCATCTCTAGTCCTGATGCATCCTGAACGGAGTTCTCTCCATTGGGAATGCATTAGGATAAAACTGATCTGTTAGTTTTCCCCTCACCCTATGACGGCACCCCTGCGACTCAGGACCTCCCATTGGACAGGAAACCTGAGAAGATAAAAGAGCAACACCCCCTGCCAAGCACCAGTTTCAGGTTTCCTGTCCAATGGATAGGTCCTGAGAAGTGGGGTCCTCTTTCTGTGGGACCTTTTTTTCTTAATTTTTCGTTTTCATCCCCGTTTCTTTTTCGCACCAGACGCCGAGGGCGGCCGGGTCTTACCTTTGGGGGCCTCACCCTGTGGAGCCGGCAGTTCCTGTAGCCGTGCCGGGAGCCGTGCTCCAGAAGTCTGCCCTTCTCCTGTCCACTTCCTGACTAGGGGGAGCCGCTGCGGCCGTGTTCGGGCGGCTCCCTCCATGCGCGCGAGTCCAGCCTCCCTCTCCTGGATGCCGGGCCGCCGGCTTCCTGCGGCGGCTGTGGCGTGGGGGCGTGGCGATGCGCATGCGCGGCCTGGCTGACGCTGCGTACGTCGGGGCGCTCAGCTTTGAGGTCAGAAGGGGGCGTGGCTTCCCCCTTTCAACCAGGAAGTGGCGCCTAGGCGCGTCTTTAATCTATAAAATGGGCCACAGGGGAAGGCAGCCGGCGTGTTCTCACACCCTGAGCAACCTCCTGGTGCAAGCATCTTCTTGGAGGAGGTTGTGAGGAGGAGGATCCCTTCAGAGATGACGGATCCATCTGATGGACGCGCTGAACCCCAGGAACCCTTGAGGCCCACCAGTCCGGTAAATGCCTGAGGAGTGGGGAGGAAATATCACCTTGGTAAGAACGTACTTTTTCCTTACTTGATAGTATGCTGTGTATTGTAGAAACCACCAAGAAAGTCATCTAGCAAATCCAAACATAAGGAGTGCAGTGCGGCCCTAGCTTCCTCTTATACCAGACCGTTATGTCCAGCATGTATTGACAAGCTTATGGCAGAGGAATCCCAAACTTTAACGAAGTCCATGAAAAGTATTATCAGATCCGAAGTTAAGGCGTCGCTTAAGGTCATCCTTCCCTGAGACCTTTATCTCCTCCCTGGGACCTTAACAAAGTCTTAACAGCCCTCTCGCAAGTACCGTTCGAACCCCTGGGAGAAGTCTCACTAGAAATACTGTCCATCAAAATGGCCTTCCTCTTGGCAGTCACCTCTGCCAGAAGAATTTCCGAGATACAAGCCTTTTCCGCTTTTCCTCCTTATACATCCATCCAGGATGACCAGGTCCTAATTCGTCCTCTCCCGTCCTTCCAGCCTAAAGTAATGACAAACTTTCATAGAAGCCAGGATATTGTTCTCCCTTCCTTTTTTCCGAAACCAGCGAATCAAGAGGAAGAAAAGTTTCACTGCTTGGACGTTTGTAGATGTTTGACAACTTACCTAGCAGCCACATCTTCTTGGAGAATAGACGAGAATCTCTTGATACAATTTCGGGGGAGAAATAAAGGGCGGAAAGTCTCTACAGCGGTGATTGCCAGATGGGTAAAGAAAGCCATCTCCAAGGCTTACTTGTCCCTAGGCCTCTTTCCTCCAGAGGGGTTCGGAGCCCACTCTACCAGGGCGGTGTCTGCCTCATGGGCATAAAAGGCAAATGTTTCATTAGCCCAGATTTGTAGGGCTGCAACTTGGAGCTCTCCACACACTTTTTTAAAACATTATAGGCTCCAGCTTCATTCTGACTCTTCCTTCGGTGAAGGAGTGCTCCAGGCTGTAGTCCCTTCCTAAATTAAGATTTATATTCTATCTCGCAGGGGTGCCGTCATAGGGTGAGGGGAAAACTACGTTGCTTACCGGTAACTGTTTTTCTCGATACCCATGACGGCACCCCTCATAATTCCCTCCCTAAAAAAAATTTTTTTTTTAAAATAAACAAATAAAATAAAATATATATAAGAATATATATATACGCTCCGTTAGACATATTATGTTGGATATATACTACGTATCCTGTAGGTTGTTTACCTATTTATCTTCTTATTTTGGTTGGCTGCTTTTACTTTACACATGTTGGTGTCCTTCCTGGACAGGTTATTTAATTAACTGGTGCTTGGCAGGGGGTGTTGCTCTTTTATCTTCTCAGGTTTCCTGTCCAATGGGAGGTCCTGAGTCGCAGGGGTGCCGACAATGGGTATCGAGAAAAACAGTTACCGGTAAGCAACGTAGTTTTCCGGTATTGAGTCCCTAGGGCGAAACTCAATACTGGAAAAGTTTAACGCAAGTGTGAAAGTACCCTAACTCGGCTGTTCTTGTAACTCCCATGGAAGTGAAAGGCGGTTTCTGGGAGTTGTAGTTTAGGAACAGCTGGAGTGCCAGAGGTTGCTGATCCCCTGTCTAGCAGATGGTGGAATGGTTGATTGAATTCCAATTTAGGTGTTGGAAACACTTTGTAATGAAAAAGCATAAGACTGGATCTACATACGTTGATTTACTTAAAGGGCGATATATCCAGCGAAACTCTTCAACAGTAAGGTACGTTTGCACAGTAAAAATACACGCCGGAAAAATTTGATGTGTATTTGCTATGGAAAACTGTGTGTGTTTACAGCCAAGAACACACAATACACCAGCACTCTGCAAATCTTGAATGTATAGATTGCACTAATACTATATTCTGATCTTCTAATGAGCTTATCCATTTCTACAAGGAGACCTCTTGCAGATATGATCCTATACTAATTTTCTGCCAAAAATGTAATCTGTCAAATTAATATATATATTTTTTTCAGCCTTATTGGCGGAAACTACAAGTGTGTGACTGGTAAGCCCACGCTGCCATGTTGTTGTTTTTAAAAAAATATATATATTTTTAAACTGTCTGACATTCATTTGCACGATCTAACTGAGGATTGATCAGCCATTCTAGCCGATCATAATCTTATGTGTGTTTCCAGCTTTCAGTTGTAACCGTGGGTTTCCTCTGGGTACACCAGTTTCCTCCCACATTCTAAAGACATACCGATAGAAGACTTAGATAGTGAGCACGATTGGGGTCAGCATGATGCTAATGCCTGTAAAGCACTACAGAATATAGTAGTGCTATATAAATGCGTAATATAAATAAATAAACTGTGGCATCTGAGTGGCTCCACCACTCCAAGATCAAGATGGCCGCTTGGTTGCTGTGGCAGCCTCAGGCCTTCTGAAGGCTCGAAGGCCTGTCATAGTGAGGTGACTATAAAGCCTGGCCTGTGGCAGGGCTTGATAGAAACGAACTGGTTCTCCATAAACTACAATGGTAAATCATTGCAGTCTATGGGAGAAGCAATCAGACAATCATTTTAGCCCCTAGGGGGGCTAAAAATGTAAGCATAAATGTAAGAAAAAGTTTGTGAGACTGCATCATTCCCTGCATGATCCTGACAAACAGTCTTGTAGAAGTCCTGCAGGGATCACTGGCTTATCTCCTGCTGATCTCTTCTATCTTCGGCTGGTGGCTGGCTGAGTGGGCGGGGTTTTACAGACGAGGAACAGCATGGAGGCTCCTGCTCCAGCCTCTTGTTTTACAACAAGGCACATGACTGTGAGGAGGAGGAGGGCTAAATGGCTAAACTCATGGGGTTCCTGGGCTGAACACAGAAAAGATTTCTCAGTTTTAATTGTAATAGAAGGGTACATTCACACAGCCGTTTTGAGAACAATGATCGTCTATGGGGTTATTTATGCAGATGGTCTGTGAATAACTGCTGTCAAAAACTAGGACGTGCTATTTTGTCCCATTTTCATGGACCAACAGTCACCATACACTTAAACCATTTTTAACAGCTGTTTTTTTTATCACTGCCATGTGAATAAAGACGGAATAGGATCAAGGATATGGAGGAGTGGCTGGGATATTTTTTTTATTTTTGCATGCATTTTCTATGCTTGCTACTTGGCTTGTGTCTCATATTGCAGCTCAGTCCTGTTCAAGGCATTCATATTTATGTATTATGTTGTGATGGGGCATCAGGGGCTTCTAAGGGTCTCCTTGCACAAACAGATAAAATTTCATTAACTAGCGCCGATCAGTAACATAGCCAGCCATTTAGACTTTGTAGATTCAATTTTACGTGTTACAATAATCATGTGCCTTTGCATTAAAGGGGTTTACCAGGATTTTTATACTGATGACTTATCCTGGGGGACACCTGAGAACCCTGGCGATCAGCTGTTTTGAGAAGGCAGCAGTGCACCTGTAGGTGCCGCAGCCTTTTCCATGCTTACCAAGCTCAGCACCGTACATTGTATTGTGGCTGTGCTTGGTATTGCGCTCAGCCCCATTCACTTCTAGGATAGGTCATCAGTATTAAAATCCCAGAAAAACCCCTTTAATGTGATCGCTGATTCTTTTGATTAGTCATCCTATTGCATTACACAGGCAGGCAGATACATGTTTACATAATGGATATATTGCCCACAAATGCCAGAAGAAAAGATGCGGTCAATATAAAAAGAGTGAATTATCCTTCATTGTTCGGCTGCTGCTTGTTTACACTACACAATAATTGGGAACAATCTAAAGTAATGGTCATTTGCATGCTTAAAGGGGATTTCCCCTCACCCATGACGGCACCCATGTGAGCAGGACCTCCCATCCGGGACCGGAAACCCGAAGAGATAAAAAGGTTCACACCCCCACCACAACTCAGTTCAGGTTTCCTGTCCTCCGGATAGGAGGTCCTGAGGAGTATCCCTTTACCTCCGGTTCACATTCCAAGCGGCTGGGGAGGCCCAGGTCGACTATACCTGAAAGGACTCATCCCGGACAGTGTAAGCCTCCCGGTGGAGCAGTTGTCAAAGACTGCTTTCCTCCTGCGCCTTCCTGGCCTCAAGATGCGTCACTGTGGCTGTGTCCAGGCGGCCCCTGGTCCTGGCTGCGCACGGTTCCCGGTTCAGGGATGCGCTTCTGGCGGCAGCAACCTCCTGCGCGCGTATCCCGGTTGTTGGTAAGGCCTGTATGTTTCTGCGGCCTTCTGCAGGTGGGGTAACTCGGTGGCTCAATTCCAAGATGGCGGCCAGAGCCGGACAGGCCATTGTGCGCATATTGCGGAACTTCCGGCACGGTATTGTCACTTCCGGTCACCCACCCGGAAGTGCCAAGATTAGGCGCTCCTTTTAAACTCAAACAGAAAGAGGCCGAGGTGTGTAAGAAATACGGCAGCAAGAGGAGCCAGCCAGACAGCACACAGTGAAGTGCAGAATCTGAACAGCAGCATGTCAGACCATGTGGATTCCGGTCGCGCCGACCCCATTGAGCCCTCTAGGCCTTCTAGCCCGGTACTGGACCTGAGAAGTGGGGACAACCATTTGGGTTAAGATCCATCTGTATTTCTTCCCCCTGGTTTATTGGCGGTTTTTGTTTGTGTTCACTTTCAGATACCCAAGGTCCCTAAAAAAAAGAGTCGGGGGAAGTCCAAACATAAGGAGTGTGGGGGATGTAGAGCACCTTTACCTTCCTCCTGTGCCAAACCGCTTGGCAGGCTTGCATAGAAAAATTGGTAATGGAGGAATCGCAAAGCCTGTACAGGTCTATTAGGGCTCTGGTCAAATCCGAAGTTAGATCTTCTTTGACAGCCCTAAAACATTCTTGTCACAGATCTCCAGAAAAGCAGGCAGTTGCCTGGGAATCTGACTCGGATTTGTCTACCGCAGAGGACAATATGGAATCAGGAGAATTGTCCTCTGAGTTCTCCTTCTCTGACTACGATATGGCAGGGAAATCTTTTTTTCCCCTTGAAGACGTAGAACCTCTGTTAAAAGCGGTTAGGTCTACAATGCAACTGGAGGATACGCGAGAGCCAAAATCCATTGCTAACTAAGCCTTTGAGGGACTAGGTCCGAGACGACAGTTTTCCCTTTCCACAAAAATATTGATGTGTTAATTAAAAAAGAATGGAAGAATACGGATGGAAAATTCTTTGTACCTAATTCCGTGAAATGCAAGTACCCCTTTGAGGAATCTGTTTCCAGGGTTTGGGATAAAGCCCCTTTAGTGGACGCTCCGGTGGCTAAGATTACTAAGAGAGCAGATCTTCCATTTGAAGATCTGGGGGGTTTAAGTGATTCCTTGGACAAAAGAACAGATGTGTACCTTAGAAGATCCTGGGAGAGTGCATCCACTAGCCTCAGACCTTCTATTGCGGCCTCTTGGGTTTCCAGATCTTTGAAATTATGGTTAGGCCAATTAGAATCCCATATTGGGAATAAGACTCCAATGGAAGATTTGCTAGCCTCTCTCCCTACCTTTTCATAAAGCTGCGGATTTTTTGGCCAACGCTTCCACAGACGTGGCCCGTTTTTCCGCCAGGGCAGCTGCTCTATTCAATGTGGCCAGAAGTGCGGTTTGGTTAAGGTCTTGGAGGGGGGATCAAGGTTCAAGAGCCAGACTTTGCTCAATCCCCTGTGAAGGCCTCAGACTGTTTGGTTCTTCTCTAGATGATATTCTCGAGAAGGCCTCTGACAATAAAAATAAATTCCCAAAAAATAGACAGAGGAACAAAGGAGAGAGGGATAGGTTTCCTAAGAAATCAGGGGGATTTCTTTTCAAATCCAATGATAATAAAAGCAAAGAGAAATCACAATGACGCCAGAAGCCAGGTAATAGGAAGACTTTCTTCCTTTCTGCCGGCCTGGACTGCAATTTCAAAGAACAAGTGGATCTTGAACTCAATAGGAAAGGGTTTTCACCTAGAATTTCAGTCTTTACCGGAACTTTTTTTTCTTTTTTTTTTTTTTTTTTTTTTTTTTTTGTCCAAACCGCACATCTCAAGAGCTGAGAGAAAAGGGAGGTACTAGCTCTCTTAGAAAAAGGAGTGGTGTCCCCAGTTCCCATGGCTGAAATAGGCACGGGTTTTATTCCCCCTTGTTTCTAGTAAGAAAACCCAATGGATCCTTCAGAGTCAAACAAAATTTTAAAAAAAACTAAACAAATCTCTGCGATACAAGAGATTCAGGATGGAGACAATAAAATCAATGGTGAGTCTCCTGTCCCAAGGATGCTGGATGGCGACTTTGGATTTAGAGGATGCTTACTACAACATCCCTATTCACGCAGCATCTCAAAGGTTTTTAAAAAAAGCAGTTTGGGTCAAGGGGGAATGGTTGCATCTACACTACAAAGCCCCCTTCCTTTCGGAGTTTTTCAAACTCTGAGAGTATTTACCAAGATCATTGCACAGGTTGCTGCCTTCCTGAGACTAAATATCTCCTTAGTCCCATATTTGGATGACTTTCTAATTATCTCTCATTCAAAGGAACATCTTCAGAACGATATCCGTTTTGTATGCAACACCCTAAAAGATCTGGGGTGGCTGATCAACTGGAAAAAGTTAAATCTAACACCCTCTCAAATATGCGTTTTTCTAGGAATACAATTCGATTCCAGGCTTCAGAAAAGCTTCCTCCCTCCAGACAGGATGATCAGAATTATAGAGGTAATGAGTATTCTTTCTGTCCTTCCTACCTATGCACCTTCAGGAAGGCAATGGCAGCTCTGTGCCAGATGACATCTGGCAGTCGCTTATGCACAGTACATTCCAGAGACCTCCAGACAAATATTCTAAACAACTGGGACGGATCTCAGAAGTCGCTAGACCAGAGATTCCATCTCTCCTCAGGAGCAAGGTCTTTTCCAATTTTGTGGATGTCTCCAGACCACCTGTCAGCAGGAAGTCCTTGGACTTTTCAGTCGCAGATCACATTGACCACTGATGCCAGTTCCTGGGGGTGGTGAGTACACTTAAGCGACAGATTTTGGCAGGGGAGATGGGATCTGATAACCAGGAGAGAATCTTCCAACTTCAAAGAACTGAAAGCAGTCCACATGGTGTTAACCAGGGCACTGCTAGTACTGAAAGACCAGAAAATATTTTTTTATTTGGACAATTCCACGGCTGTGTCGTACATAAATCATCAGGGGGGAACGAGGGTCCTATCCCTTCTTCGTCTCTGCCAAGAGATTTTCAGGATAGCAGAGTCCAGAAATCTTTACCTTTCAGCGATTCACCTAAAGGGGAAAGAGAATACAATAGCAGATTTTCTGAGCAGAGTGACCATAAGACAAGGGGAGTGGTGTCTGAACAACGAAATATTCTTTCAGATGGTTCAGATATTTGGTTTACCCACAATAGACCTGTTCGCCTCCCGATCCAACAGAACGGCAAACAAGTTTATTTCCCTCAACCCCTTGGATGGCCCAACAGTGTTGGATGGGTGGCCAAAGATTGGAGTCAGGAGGAGGGATATGCCTTTCCTCCCTTTTGTCTTATCCCCCAAGTTCTAAGCAAAGTAGAGAGAGAAAGAGCATCCTTAATTCTAATAGCTCCAAATTGCCCCAAGACTGCATGGTTCTCAATCCTTCTGAAGTTAGCTGGTCTCCCTCCCTTCCCTCTGCCACAGAGGGAGGATCTCCTTTCTCAGGGTCCTCTTTTCCATCCCATCCGAAGATCCTGCAGTTGTCAGCCTGGAAGTTGTGGTTCAGAAACTTTTTATTAAAGTATGTATGTATAGCAAAGTGCACCTATTAGGTGCACAATAGCAAAAGCAACACATTTAGGATATGTCATACAACTTCAGTAGTAAACTATAAGATTCACGTACGACCATAAAATAAGCAAAAGTAGCAAATATGTGTACGGTCTTACATTGTAAAGAACTAGTACAAAACTCTAATATATTAAAAGAAAAAGAATATCCTGGAAGTATATCCGGATAACACATAAACACATTACAATATACATGACAGAAATAGGAAGACACAGCAGGGATGAGGGAGAGGAAGGGGAGGGCAAGGGGTCACTGAAACTTCAGAAACAGTGTGGAAGTTGAAAGGAGCATCTGGTTAGGGAGATAATTGTCAGAAAAGGTGGTGTCTACCCTGCATAGAAGTGGAAAAGAAACTACGGCAAAAAAGTACCTAAAGATCTGGGGAGTTTACTCTGCCTTTTTGGGCTATACTCCTGACCCTCTAAGAGATCCAGAAGTCCCTAAGATTTTGGATTTTTTGCAGGCTGGACTGGACAAAAGGCTCAGAGTCTCCACATTGAAAGTACAAATGGCGGCGCTAAGCTATTTTTTCGACTACAGACTTTACCCATGGGTAAAGAGATTTCTGAATGCGGCTGCCAGATCTCATCCCTCCCTAAGACCCCTAAGCCCTCCTTGGGATCTTAATACGGTCCTTACGGCCCTATCCCAGCCCCCCTTTGAGCCCTTGCAGAATTTAACTTTAGAGATTCTATCTTACAAGTTGGCCTTTCTGATTGCCATAACCTCGCCCAGAAGGGTTTCTGCGTTCCAGCCGTATACTACCATATTGGAAGATAAAGTAATCATTAGACCCATTCCTTCCTTTCGTCCAAAAGTAGTCTCAGATTTTCATATTGTCAGGACATCATTTTTCCCTCCTTCTGCCCAAATCCATCAAATCCGTTAGAAAAGAGTCTTTTATTAAGATGCTACTGCTCCCTGGAGAATTGATGAGAACCTGTTTGTCCAATTTCAGGGGAAAACAAAAAGGCCATAAGGTTTCCCGGGGCATCTTAGTTAGATGGGTGAAAAATGCCATCATTATGTCCTACTCTTCCCTTCAGCTCCCTCCTCCTTTTGGGGGTTGGTGCACATTCCACTAGGGCTGTAGCCACCTCCTGGGCAGAGAGGGCTGATGCTTCCTTAAGTCAGATTTGTAGGGCAGCTACGTGCTCCCCACATACATTTTTTTCAAGCATTATAGACTTCATCTCAATGAGGACGCAGCCTTTGGGATGAAGGTTCTTCAGGCCGTTGTCGTCGTCCCCCCCGTCCCCCCCTAAATTTTGATTTATATTTTATTATCGCATGGGTGAGGGAAAAACAATGATTGCTAAATATATCAATTTTTTTTTTTTTTTTTGTGTTTTCTCTTTCCCCTTAGGGAAGGATCACTTTTTGTTATGTTTGTTTTCTTCTTCTTTGGTGTTGGCACGTTCCGGAGACCGGTAATTTCACTGAGCGAGTTTTCCGCGCGGGTGCAATGAGTGATGTGAACGCATAGCACCCGCACTGAATTCTGACCCATTCATTTCAATGGGTCTGTGTACATGAGGTTTTTATTTTTCATGCATCAGTTCTGCGTTGCGTGAAAAACTCAGCATGTTCTATATTCTGCATTTTTCACATAAATGGGGCTGCGTGAAAAATGCATTGCATCCGCAAGCAAGCACGGACGCAATGCGTTTTTCACTGATGGTTGCTAAGAGATGTTGTTTGTAAACCTTCAGTTTTTTATCACGTGCATGAAAAACGCATTGCACCCACGCGGAAAAGACTAAACAACTGAACGCAATCGCAAACAAAACTGACTGAACTTGCTTGTAAAATGGTGCGAATTTCCCTGAACGCAACCTGACACAATCCGTATCGTTCGTGTAAAAGAGTACTTAATGTTTTTGTTGTTTCCTCTCAAACAGTCACATAATAGACGATGTGGGTTTGAAGGGAATGCATCGCCTATGTTTTTCTTTACCTGTTAAAAAACCAGACACCGATGCATATTTTTTCTTTTTCTAACCTGTCTGTTAGAGCATTGTTTCCCAACCAGTGTGCCTCCAGCTGTTGCAAAACTACAACTCCCAGCATGCCCGGACAGACTTTGGCTGTGCGGGCATGCTGGGAGTTGTAGTTTTGCAACAGCTGGAGGCACACTGGTTGGGAAACACTGTGTTAGAGGGTTGGAAACTGCCTGGTGCCTCTTACAAGAAATTCACATATCCTTTAGTGTTAACTTGTTGGTATGGATTACCATTAGACTCTGTTGCTTTGGTCACGCCAACTAAGCTGAAGTGTTGAACTGTTTGACAATAACATGCCGGATTACTGAAGAATAATGGCAGTCAGTCATCTTATATGGTATGTTATATTTATTGCATGCTATTATATATTACATAGGCTGAGCAGGCTACTGAACTGTATATCAGAGGAAATGACCAATTGAGTCATATTTCCTCATGCAGGAAGTCGATGGGCATTACATATGTGTATGTTGTGAACAGCACTGTACTGCTCAATACTGTTTTAGTTCAAGGGTTATGCTGTCTCTGAGTGGCCACTGTTATTGCTGTTGTGTAGTAGTCTCTAAGGGGCACAGGACCTTTTTGATCACATGATCTGATTATGTAGGACCTTAATCTTATGTGAGAGCACATGTCTGTGAGATGATAAATCTTGTTTTAGTAGTATGCAGATAGAAAGTGTGTGCAGGGGAGAAGTTGCTGCTGAAGACGGATCCAGCCATATTTTTTTATTCTATTTCCTGAACATGATTATGGGGGCAGCCATCTTGCCTGAGCTGTACTTAACAGCATTTAGAAAGCATTAAGCAAATAGCTCTATGGCAGCCTCATGGTCCATAGACACAATGATCAGGAGAGGACCTCATTGACTTCTATGGGAGAGTTTTCTAGGACTGTGCGCGCTGTGTGCCCTGTGCAGAGGTCATTGTACAAGGAAAGAATAGATAAGCTCTGACAATTACCTATTGGGAATGGTGGATTCTGTCTTATCTATACACAGAGGTGATATCATTGCAGGCAGGATTTGAATGAGAGATAAGCATGTAACTGCAGTAAAGTGATCTGTACAGGCCAGGAAGTGGCGCCTATTATTAGGCTTGGTAGCCAGTGCAAAAACTGCAAGATTTTATGTCTCTTGTTTAAATATAGATATTGACATGGCAAATTCAAAATAACATCATCAAAAATCCTCATTTTCTGATGGCACGTTTCCTTCAAAGATTATGTCTATTAAAATGGACATACTGCTAGTCGGGTTGATCCTGCTGATTAAAATGATACCTATATACTGAAAATGTGATGTACCAGTCATGCAATATCTTAGTTTGGATCCATATGCAATTTACGTCTTCAGTGAAGCATGCGGCAGGCCCTAGCCCAAGGATGGCTCCCAAGAACTCCCAGCATGACTCTACAGCAGGGCATGGTGGGAGTTGTAGTTTTACAACAGCTGGAGAGCCGCAGGTTGGCCATCCCTACCCTAAGCCCCTCAGGGGAACCTTAGCTAGGCAGAGCATATCCTAAGAAACATTACAAAGTAAAGGATGCAGGATTTTTTTATTTTATTACCTATGTAGCATTACCATATTCCATAGCACTTTACATATATTGTCATCACTTGGATTTAGTTAGAAAATCCAGCAGGAAGCTGGTGAAAACAGGAAGTTCTGCGTGTAAACATCCTGTGATGCTGAAAGAGGGTAAGGAAAGTGCTGACATGCAAAACAGGTAGATGGGACAAAAATGCATTGTTTGGGATACTCTGGGCAGATAAAAAAAAATATAATTTTAAAACCAGAGGACCCGTTTATGTTGCCCACACAGATGAGAGTAAAGTTGGCCAAACACATTTCAACAAGTAATGGTATGGAGTTGTCCCAACTCTCCACTGATATGAATTTCAACATGCCTGATCCTTTGTTTTGCATGGCAGATAAGCTGACAACAGAGGTCAATGTGCATAACTATTCACCCCCCTTAAGTCAATACTTTGTAGAGCCACCTTTTGTGGCAATCACAGCTCCAAGTCGCTTTGGAAAAGGCTCTATGAGCTTGCCACCTCTTACCACTAGGATTTTTGCCCATTCCTCCTTGCAAAACTGCTCCAGCTCTTTCAAGTTGGATGGTTTGCGCTTGTGAACAGCAATCTTTGTCTGACTACAGATTTTCTATTGGATTGAGATCTGGGCTTTGACTAGGTCATTCCAATACATTTACATGTTTCCCCTCAAACCACTCATGTGTTGCTTTAGCAGTGTGTTTGGGGTCATTGTCCTACTGGAAGGTGAACCTCCGTCCTAGCCTCAAATCACGCACAGAGTGGTACAGGTTTTGCTCAAGAATATCCCTGTATTTACCACCATCCATCTTTCCCTTTAACTCTAAGCAGTTTCCTAGTCCTGGCTGCTGAAAAACCTCCCCACAGCATGATGCTGCCACCACCATCTTTCATTGTGGGGATGGTGTTCTTTGGGTGATGTGATGTGTTGGGTTTGCGCCAGATATAGCGTTTTCTTTGAGGGCTGAAAAGTTCAATTTTAGTCTCATCAGACCAAAGCACCTTCCTCCATACATTTTGGGAGTCTCCCACATGCCTTTTCGCAAACTCACAACATGACATTTTTTTTTTTTTGCTGAAAGTAATGGCTTTTTTCTGGCCACTCTGCCATAAAGCCCAACTCTATTGAGCGTACGGCTTATTGCCGTCCTATGTAAAGATACTCCAGTCTCTGCTGTAGAACTCTGCAGCTGCTTCAGGGTTACCTTAGGTCTCTGTGCTGCCTCTCTGATTAATGCCCTTTTTGCACGGTCCATGAGTTTTGGTGGGCGGCAGTCTCTTGGGAGGTTTGCTGTTGTGCCATGTTCTTTCCATTTGGTTATGATAGATTTGATTGTGCTCTTGGGGATCATCAAATATTTGGATCTTTTTTATAACCTAACCCTGATTTGTACTTCTCAAAACATTGTCCCTTACTTGTTTGGAGAGTTCCTTGGTCTTCGTGGCATTTTGGTTAGAGATGCCTCTTGCTTAGGTGTTGCAGCCTCTGGGGCCTTTAAAAAAA
Source organism: Bufotes viridis (assembly GCA_033119425.1). Lineage (NCBI taxonomy): Eukaryota > Metazoa > Chordata > Amphibia > Anura > Bufonidae > Bufotes > Bufotes viridis. The sequence continues at coordinate 103,646,240 of CM065590.1, forward strand.
GATATGTATATATAATGACAGATCATGTGACACTTAGATTTCACACAGGTGGACTTCATTTCTCTAATTTGGTGACTTCTGAAGGTAATTGGTTTCACCAGAGCTTTTTATGGGCTTTCTAACAAAGGGGGTGAATACATACACACAGGCCAATTTTCTGTTTTCTATTTCTAAACAATAGTTTTATTTATATATTTTTATCATTTAACTTCACCAACTTAGACTATTTTGTTCTGATCCATCACATAAAATTCAGATTAACAAAACATTGAACTTTAGGCTGTGATGTAACAAAACACGAAAAAAGTCACTTTTGCAAGGCACTGTATATGGCCAGCTGTATTGAATAAAAGGGCAAAAAAGCATGCAGCCTGGAGAAACTCTTTCAATTAAGGAAGGCGTGCTCTAAAATAAGTTCTGGTCCATATCAAATAAGTTTTACAAATGTATGAAAGTCAAATGGACTCTGTCAGCAGTTTTGACAAGGCTGAACTGCTGACAGCACTAGGTAGGGGCTGGGGAGTGCAGGACAAACTTAACTTTTGTGGAGCTTTAGCTTAGGCTACTTTCATATCTGCGCCCTCACTTTCCGACTATTGAGATCTGTCATAGGATGTCAATAGCAGGGGAAAACGCTTCCCTTTTGTCCCCATTCATTGTCAATGGGGACAAAACGGAACAAAACGGAGTGCACCAGAATGTATTCCGTTCCATTTGGTTGTGTCCCCATCGCGGACAGAATAACGCTGCGAGCAGCATTTTTCTGTCCGCGATGTGGTGCGGAGCAATAGGACACAATAGAAAACAGATCCGTTCCCATTGACTTTAAATGGTGGTCTATTTTAACCGCTTCAACCCCCTAGCTTAAACACCCTTAATGACCAGGCCACTTTTTACAATTCTGCACTACACTACTTTCACCATTTATTGCTCGGTCATACAACTTACCACCCAAATGAATTTTACCTCCTTTTCTTCTCACTAATAGAGATTTCATTTGGTGGTATTTCATTGTTGCTGACAGTTTTACTTTTTTTGCTATTAATCAAAAATGACCGAAATTTTTGCAAAAAAATGACATTTTTCACTTTCTGTTGTAACATTAAAAAAAAAAAAACTACATTTCTATGTAAATTTTTCTCTAAATTTATTGTTCTACATGTCTTTGATAAAAAAAAAAGTCCAATAAGTGTATATTTATTGGTTTGGGTAAAAGTTATAGCGTTTACAAACTATGGTGCAAAAAAGTGAATTTCGGCATTTTGAAGCAGCTCTGACTTTCTGAGCACCCGTCATGTTTCTTCAGGTGCTAGAATGTCAGGATAGTATAAATACCCCCCAAATGACACCATTTTAGAAAGAAGACACCCCAAAGTATTCACGGAGGGGCATGGTGAGTTCATGTATCATTTCATTTTTTTTCACAAGTTAGCGGAAAATGTATTTTTACATATACCCATGTTGGGTGAGAGAAATATCTCTGTAAATTGTCAACTTTGTATAAAATTTTTTAAAAGTTGTCGTTTACAGAGATATTTTTCACACAAAGTATGGGTATATATAAAAATACACCCCAAAACACATTGCCCTACTTCTCCTGAGTACGGCGATACCACGTGTGCCACTTTTTTGCAGCCAAGATGCGCAAAGGGGCCCTAAAACCAATGAGCACCGTTAGGATTTCACAGGGCATTTTTACGCATTTGGATTCCAGACTTCTTCTCACGCTTTAGGGGCCCCTAAAATGCCAGGACAGTATAAATACCCCACATGTGACCCCATTTTGGAAAGAAGACACCCCAAGGTATTCCGTGAGGGGTATGGTGAATTCATGTAAAATTTTATTTTTTGTCACAAGTTAGTGGAATATGAGACTTTGTAAAAAAAAAAAATAAAAAAAAAAATATATCAATTTCCGCTAACTTGTGCCAAAAAATAAAAATTCTGTGAACTCGCCATGCCCCTCACGGAATACCTTGGGGTGTCTTCTTTCCAAAATGGGGTCACATGTGGGGTATTTATACTGACCTGGCATTTTAGGGGCCCTAAAGCGTGAGAATCCAAATGCGTAAAAAATTCCATGAGGGGCATGGCGAGTTCATAGAAGATATTTTTTTTTGGCACAAGTTAGTGGAAATTTATTTTTTATTGTTATTTCTCACAAAGTCTCCCTTTCCGCTAACTTTTGACAAAAAGTTTAATTTTTCATGGGACTCATTATGCCCCTCAGCGAATACCTTGGGGTGTCTTCTTTCCAAAATGGGGTCACATGTGGGGTATTTATACTGCCCTGGCATTTTAGGGGCCCTAAAGCGTGAGAAGAAAAATGCGTAAAAATGCCCTCCTAAAAGGTACTCATTAGAATTTGGGCCCCTTTGCGCATCTTGGCTGCAAAAAAGTGTCACTCATGTGGTATCGCCGTACTCAGGAGAAGTAGGGCAATGTGTTTTGGGGTGTATTTTTACATATACCCATGCTGGGTGAGAGAAATATTTAAAAAGTTGTCGTTTACAGCGATATTTGTCACACAAAGTATGGGTATATATAAAAATACACCCCAAAACACTTTGCCCTACTTCTCCTGAGTACGGCGATACCACATGTGTGACACTTTTGTGCAGCCAAGATGCGCAAAGGGGCCCTAAAACCAATGAGTACCTTCAGGATTTCACAGGGCATTTTTACGCATTTGGATTCTCACGCTTTAGGACCCCTAAAATGCCAGGACAGTATAAAAACCCCACAAGTGACCCCATTGTGGAAAGAAGACACCCCAAGGTATTCCGTGAGGGGCATGGCGAGTTCACAGAAAAAAAAAAAAATTTGGCACGTTAGCGGAAATTGTTTTTTTTTTTTTTTTTTTTTTTTACAGTCTCATATTCCACTAACTTGTGATAAAAAATAAAATTTTGCATGAACTCGCCATACCCCTCACGGAATACCTTGGGGTGTCTTCTTTCTAAAATGGGGTCACTTGTGGGGTATTTATACTTCCCTGGCATTTGAAGGTCTCCGCAATCATTACACTTATGGTCAGCATTAGGAGTTTCTGCGATTCTCCTTATATTGAGCCTACGGGTAATGAGATTTTTTTTTTCCGTTCAGCCTCTGCGCTGAAAAAAAAAAAAATGAACGGCACAGATTTTTTCATTTGCATCGATCAATGTGGATGAAAAAATCTCTGCCAAAATCAGTGACTGCGGTGCGGTGGGCTGGGCGCTAGCTACCTAACAAGTAGCTAACTAACTGGCGGTGATAAGGGACCCTTATGCCCCATTCACACGTCCGCAATTCTGTTTGCGGAACGGAATTGCGGACCCATTCATTTCTATGGGGACAGACTTTGTCCCGCTCGGATCCGGAATTACAGATCCGCGCTTCCGGGTCTGCACTTCCGTTCCGCAAAAATATAGAACATGTCCTATTCTTGTCCGCAATTGCGGACAAGAAAAAGCATTTTCTATATAGTTCTGGCAATGTGCGGATCTGCAAAATGCGGAAAGCACATTGCCGGTGTCCGTGTTTTGAGGATCTGCGGATCCGCGGATCCGTGAATCCACGGATCCGCAAAACACATATGGACATCTGAATGGAGCCTTACAAGGGGTGTGATCAATGACAGGGGGGTGATCAGGAGGTCTAGATGGGGTGATCAAGGGGTTAACAAGGGGTTAATAGGTGAGGGGGGTTAGTGTAGTGTTTGGTGCAACTTTACTGTGTTACCTGGTCCTCTGGTGGTCGATCCCAGTAAATGGGACCACCAGAGGACCAGGTAGCAGGTATACCAGACGCTGTTCACAAAACAGCATCTGATATAGCTCTTTGATGCGATTTAATTCGCATCTACAGCCTGCCAGCGATGGATCATCGCTGGCAGGCTGTAGCAGAACTCCTGAGACGCGCTTCACTGTGAACGCGCTCGCGCGCGCGTTCACAGGAAGTTTCGGCTCTCGCGAGATGACGCGCCGATGCGTCATCTCAGAGCTACAGGACCGCCCACAGGACGCATCCCTGCGTTAGGCGATCCTGTAGCGGTTAAAGATCATGCAACTGGATCCATTCATAACGGATGCAGGCGGTTGTCTTATCATGACTGAAGCGTTTTTGGTGATCCATGACGGATCCAGCAAAAACGCTGGTCTGAAAGTAGCCTTAGGGTACTTTTACAACTGCGGCAGGACGGATCCAGCAGGCTATTCAGCCTGTTGGATCCGTCTTGCCGCAAGTGCCCATGCACTGCCATGCTGCCGCTCCATCCCCATTGACTATAATGGAGCGGGGGGCGGGGCTACGGTGCAGCACGGCAGTGCACGGCTGGAGATCGCCGGACTTAAAGTCCTGCGTGTCCGACTTTTTAGTCCAGCGATCTGTGCGGCAGCACTGCAGTGCACGGGCACTTGCGGCAGGATGGATCCGGCAGGCTGATTAGCCTGCCGGATCCGTCCTGCCGCAAGTGTAAAAGTACAGTTAGTAACTCTGTGCGATGAAGGTGAAGTTTCACTGTAAAGTGCTCTCTGGGTCTGTGAAGCAGCTCAGTGCAGACAGTGCTCTAGTGCAGTGTTTCCCAACCATTGTGCATCCAGCTGTTGCAAAACTACAACTCCCAGCATGCCCGGACAGCCTTTTGCTGTGCGGGCATGCTGGGAGTTGTAGTTTTGCAACAGCTGGAGGCACACTGGTTGGAAAACGCTGTTCTAGTGCACTTGCAGGGGCAAAATCTGTCAGAATAAAACTTCATATTCGCGTTACTGCTGATAATAAAAGGTATGTTCGAACTGTTGTCCCCAGCCCTTTCTTAGTGCAGTTAGAAGTTTAGCATGGTCCTTTCAAGGATTTAATGCTCCTTCCCAGTCATTGCCCTTTGTAAACATGTCTGCCAATCACCCCACACTCATCTGCCGTTGATTGCGTCTCTAAGGGCTCTTTCACACTAGCGTTTTTGTTTTCCGGCATAGAGATCCATTGTCGGGGCTCTATGCCGGAAAAATCCTGATCAGGATTATCCCAATGCATTCTGAATGGAGAGAAATCCGTTCAGGATGCATCAGGATGTCTTCAGTTCAGGACAGGAACGTTTTTTGGCCGGAGAAAGGCATTAATCCGGATCCGGCCTTAAGCTAAACGTCGTTTCGGCGCATTGCCAGATCCGACATTTAGCTTTTTCTGACTGGTTACCATGGCAGCCAGGACGCTAAAGTCCTGGTTGCCATGGTAAAGTGTAGTGGGGAGCGGGGGAGCAGTATACTTGCCATCCGTGCGGCTCCCGGGGCGCTCCAGAGTGATGTCAGGGCACCCACGCGCATGGATCACGTGATCCATGCGCATGGGGCGCTCTGACGTCATTCTGGAGCGCCCCGAGAGCCGCACGGACTGTAAGTATACCGCTCCCCACTACTATTATGGCAACCAGGACTTTAATAGCGTCCTGGCTGCCATAGTAACCTCAAAGCATTTCGAAGACTGATCAGGATCCTGATTAGTCTTCTAATGCTTTCAGGCGACTTGCGTTCTGCCGGATCCTCAGAACGCAAGTGTGAAAGAGGCCTCATTCAGACATCAAAATCATCATTTGATGGCAGCACATCTCCTTGTACGAATAGGGGATGTGATGCTAACAATAATGCAAACTTTTTGGGTATGAACGCTAACATGAACCGACTGCTCATTCTGGCTCTGTAAGTAAAGAAGCGCAGATAGACTTATTGTTAATCGGAGCTCGTTATGGGCCGATTAGAGTATTTGACAATGTAAATGGTCCCTTATACTAGGACTACATTGTTTGTGGCGCTTGAGCTAATCTATCAGGAGTAGTGATGAGTAGTGACAGATTATATGAAGGGCACAAGTCTCCTTTCTGTCTACATGACAGAGACTTATTGTACTCTTATCTATTTTTTATCACCGGAGGAATTTCCTAGTCCATGAAAGAAGGTTTGCAATAGTATTACATGCACTCCAGTAAAACCAGCTGTTACTCTCTTTCAGATCTCAGCTCAATTGACCATTGAAAGTTATTTTGTCTCCATATTTAAGCAGATAATGGTAAATTCCTGAAATTCCAAAGCGGTGGAGGGACTCTGAATGGCCAGTCTGCCAGCAAAGGGAACATAACATGTAAGGGCAGCTGTACCTATAATCCTCTCTTTATAGATATAGATTTATACTGTATATATGCTCCACAGCACTCTAGAGGGTACGTGTAAAAATAAAAACTACGATTCAAATAAAAGGAGTGAGGGCTCTGCTCAAGAGCTTACAATACTCATCCACTGCTCAGGTTAGGTGTTTTTTTTTTATACAAAGTGTAAATTTTAATTACTAGATCACTTCATACTGATGTCAAACTCCTGTTTTTTACAGTGTCTTGTGAAAGTATTCAGCCACTTTCTTCCAGGTAACCTATTTTGTTGCCTTCCAGCCTAGAACTAAAATGGTTATTAAAGCCTCATTCACACTTCCGTGTCCATGCTCAAATCCGTGAGAAGGTGGTCAGTGGTGCATCCATGAAGCTGCCTGTGAAGTATCCTTATTTCTGATATTTAAGGACTATACTGACAGGGGGTGTTCCACAGGATTGGCGCATGGCAAATGTGGTGCCAGTATTCAAAAAGGGTACAAAAACAGAGCCGGTAAACTATAGGCCGGTAAGTTTAACATCTGTCGTGGGTAAACTGAAGGTTTTCTAAGAGATGCTATCTTGGAGTACCTCAATGAAAATAAGCAAATAACGCCATATCAGCATGGCTTCACGAGGGATCGGTCATGTCAAACTAATTTTATTTTATTTTTTTAATTCTTTATTTATAAGTTTTTCATAAATACAAAAGGCACCAAAATAGATAAGGAGATGGGACGCAGCCCAACAAGTCACATGGTAGCTATAGGAATATACAGTACAAACCATCTTCAAAGAGAAAAAACATCGAGCGATTAAAGACACATCGATGAGGTCATACAACAACGCCCAACTGTTAAGCAACAGTCTCAAGGCTGACAGTAACGTAAACACCTACTACAAGATTACAGGGACGCCAAACTCCTTCCGAAGGTAGCGCCCATTGACATCTATAGGGGAAACTAGTGGAGTACCTCAGAGGTTAGTATTGGGCCCCATTCTCTTCAGAATATTTATTAATGATCTTGTAGAAGGCTTGCACAGTAAAATATAAATTTTTGCAGATGACACTAAACTGTGTAAAGTACAACAAGTGAACAGCAAACTAAGCTAAAGAAGCCAGTGTCAGGCAGCTGCTGCCAAGGCCAATAAGATAATGGGTTGCACCAAAAGGGGCATAGAATCCCGTGATGAGAACATAGTCCTGACATTTTACAAATCACTAGTCAGACCATACCTGGAATACAGTGTACAGTTCTGGGCAGCTCAATTGAATAAGGCAGACCTAGCAGAGCTGGAGAGGGTTCAGAGTAGGGCAACTAAAGTAATAACTGGAATGGGTGGACTACAGTACCCTGAAAGATTATCAAAATTAGGGTTATTCACTTTAGAAAAAAGATGACTCGGGAGATCTAATAACTATGTATAAATATATCAGGCGTCAGTACAGAGATCTCTCCCATCATCTATTTATCCCCAGGACTGTGACGAGGGGACATCCTCTGCGTCTGGAGGAAAGAAAGTTTGTACACAAACATAGAAGAGGATTCTTTACGGTAAGAGCAGTGAGACTATCAAACTCTCTGCCTGAGAAGGTGGTGATGGTGAGTTCATTAAAAGGCCTGGATGTATTTCTGAAGTGTAATAATATTACAGGCTATAGTTGGAGATGAGTGAATCGAAATTGACGAAGGGGAATTTGATCTAAATTTAAGGTGGTAACGAATCACATTTTTTCCTAAAATGGCCACTGCTCATGTTAGGACATGGAGCATAGAACACTGGGAACGAGAGATCTCCCACAATGCCATGCATGCAGCCAGCCCCGTGATGTCACAGCTCTATAAATAGCCTCAGCAATCTTGGATTCAGCCATTTTCCAGTGTACTTAGTGCAGGGACAGATGTCAGCAGGTGCTAGGGAAAGTGGTAGGAAAAACGTTATTTTGCTGAATAGACGTGCAGGGAAAGATCATTAGAAGTGTATGGAAAGTATAGGGAGGAATTATTCCACACTATAAAAGGAGAACAGGGCCCAATAGGGGAGTTTACAGCCTGGGTAATACGAACAATTCTATTACACCTTGCTGCACTGACTTGGGATCCAAATTGCCATTATACTGCTGCTTTCAGGTTTGCAATAGATGATACCTCTGTAATTCCAGCAAACCTTGCTCATTATTGGCGTGCAAGTACTGTGTGATACAGCCATTAACAGGGTGCATTACTAGGAAATATTTTTGATGTCTTATTAGCCCTTGTGCGGTGCAGTTATATGTTCTAAAGCCTTTTTGATGTGTATAAGTGGGAAAAAAATAATGGCTTATTAGCCGTTCAGCGGTGCAGTTCTATATTTTAAGGCCTTTTTTGGGGTGTTTTAGTGGGGGAAAAAAGGGCCTTATTAGCAGTTATGTGGTGAAGTGAGAAAATTGCAGCCTTTTTTGGGGTGTATTAATTTCCTTTTTATTCATTTATTTGATCTAACAGTATGTCAGAGAAGTGCCAGCCCCTGCACAGGGGAGTGGCAGAGGCCTAAAAGTTTCTGGCGCAGGCACAGCAGATTACGGGGGTGTGGCAGTTTGCCGAATCTGTGAGCAAAAGGTGAAGCGTGGCCAGGGTGCCAATGTTGGCACCATGGCCCTGCGTCAACATATGCAGCGTCACCATAAAGTGACCTGGGAGAACCGTAGCTCCAATGTGGTTGTCCAGCCTGCCGCAGCAACCGCTGCATCACCCAGTGGCACACTCTCGATTTCAGGCAGTCAAGGCTCTACCACCTCCGCAGAAGGGAGCGGTCTGTCCTTCCCACCATCTACCGGTCCTGATGCTCCTGCTCCTCGCCCTCCTACTCCTCGTCAGTCATTCTAAGCCATTTCCAAGAGGCAACAGTATGCGTGCACTCATCCAACGGCTCAGGAGCTGAACGTTCTTCTGGCCAAGTTGCTAGTGCTGCAGTCCCTCCCTTTCCAAGTGGCGGACTCTGCACCTTTCAGAGATCTGATGGCTTGTGCCAAGCCATAATTTCTTTGCCAAAAATGCAGTACCAGCCCTGCATAAATATGTAGAACAGAAGGTTGGCCAGTTCTTGAGTGTCTGCCAAAGTGCACGGCAGTGCCGATGTGTGGAGCTGTAACTACGGTCAAGGACAATATATGTCCTTTACAGCCCACTGGGTCAATGTGGTTCCTGCCCAGCCAAAGCAAATTGGCCAGGGGATGCCGCTTCCACCTCCACGTTCTCACGATGCTGGTCCTGCGACAATGTCCGCCTCTGCTTCCTCAGCCTCCACTGCAGGGACAATTCACAATGCCCCACCAGCATACCAAATGTGCAGGGCGCAGCAGTGTCACGCTGTTCTGCACCTAGCTTGCCTGGACGAACGGAATCACACAGGGGAGGAACTGCTCTGTGTCCTTCATCAAGAAATCTAATCCTGGCTTTCTCCGCAACAACTCAAAATCGGAACCATGGTGACCGACCACGGGAAAAACATTGTGTTGGTGCTGCATCAAGGAGTGATGAGCCATGCGCCCTGCATGGCGCATGTGTTGAATCTGGTTGTCAAGCGGTTCCTGAAGTCTTCCACCCATCTGCAAGACATCCAAAAAATGGCCAGGAAACTTTTCATGCACTTCAGCCACTCGTACATCGCAAAGCATACCCTCCTTGAGCTGCAGCAGCAGAATGACATCCCCCAACATAGGCTGATATTCAACGTTTCCACCCATTGGAATTCCACCCTCCATATGTTGGACCGACTATATGAACAGAGACAGGCCATAAATGATTTCTTGGTGATACAGGCTGACAGAGGTACTCCCCTGTGTAACTTTGATGTTAGCTAGTGGCAGCTCATGCGTGACACCTGCCGTTTGCTCGTGCCCTTTGAGGAGGCCACTTTATTTGTCAGTCGCCAGCACTACAGGATGAACAACATCATTCCACTGATTCAGGTCCTGGAAAAGATACTGGTAAATCTGTCTGGTCAGGGGACTGGAGACGTGGCGCCTACATCTCACGGCCACATGAGCCCTGTGGGGGCTGAACTGGAGGAGGAGAAGTAGGACATTGGAGCACAAGCAATGTGTAGCAAAATGGGTGGGTTTTCTACACAGGTGACAGGAGAGGAGGAGCAAGAGGGAGATGAGGAGGCAGAGGACCCAGACACAACGTGGCAGTATGCAGTGGAGATGGAAGCAGGGAGTCCCTCCGAGTCACTTGCGCAAATAGCCCGATGCATGCTCAGTTGCTTGTGTAGTGACAGCCGAATTGTCATCATTCGGCAGAGGGATAACTACTGGCTCTCCACATGTTAGACCCTTACTACCAGTCCAAAATGGGGGCCTTTTTTACACCCGCTGAGAGGGAGGACAAACTGAACTACTATAGAGACATCCTATGTAGTCAGTTGGCCGCTACCTATCTGCGCCATCGTGCATCCTCTCACAGGTCTGACTAGGGTGGCCCTCTGTGCTCACGTTCCACTGCCATGGCTGTTGGGGTGGGGGGAGTGAGAGCAGTACCATCTCCAACAGCAGCAACTTGTGTCTAGAGTCGCTGATGAGCAAGTTTCTTCACCCGCCTAGTAAAGAAACTACACACCAGCAGCAGCTATAGATATTGAGCAGAACCTGAACTAGCAGGTGGTGGCATACTTGGACAGCCCCCTGCCACCCCACACTGAAGATCCATTGGACTTCTGGGCAGCCAAACTGGATTTGTGGCCGCAACTGGCTGAGTTTACCCTAGAAAAGCTCTCCTGCCCGGCCAATAATGTGGCATCAGATCGGGTGTTTAGTGCGGCAAGGGCCATAGTTACTCCAAGGAGAACTAGCCTGTAAACCCAAAATGTGGAGAGACTGACATTTGTCAAGATGAATCAGGCGTGGATCAGCCAGGATTTCCACTCACCAATGCCTGATGCATCAGATTAGATCATCCATGCTGCCTCACCCACACCTTGACAAAAGAGACCTGTTTCATAGTAACATAGTATATTAGGCCGAAAAAAGACATTTGTCCATCCAGTTCGACCTGTTTCCTGCAGGTTGATCCAGAGGAAGGCAAAAAAAAACCTGTGAGGTAGAGCCAATTTTCCCCACTTAAGGGGAAAAAATTCCTTCCCGACTCCAATCAGGCAGTCAGAACAACTCCCTGGTTTCGTCTGGCTATCTGCCTCAGCTACTATTCTAATGCTGCCACACATCTGATGCCAAGTGTTCCTTCTTACACCCACCATCGTCAGTGGGTACTGTTATTGCCACCCACCTCCCCACACTCTCACTGGGTCACTCTGTGGTCTCCTGATGCTGTTGCCAACTTACCACTCGAGTCTCCTCATGCTGCTGTTGCCACCTCCACACTCTGTCATTGTGCCACTCTGTGGTCTCCTCATGCTGCTGCAAACTCACAACTCTGTCTCTGGGCCATCTCCACACTATGTCACCTTGCCACTCTGTGTCCTTCCAATGCTGCTGCCACCTCCACACTATGTCACCTTGACACTCTGTGGCCTCCTCCATGCAGCTGCTGCCACCTCCACACTATGTCACCTTGCCAGTCTGTGGCCTCCTCATGCTGCTGCTGCCACCCCCACACTATGTCACCTTGCCAGTCTGTAGTCTCCTCATGCTGCTGCTAAATCAACACTATTTAATCGGGGCCACTCTGTGGCCTCCTCATGCTGCTGCTAACTCAACAATATGTCACTGGGCCACTCTGTGGCCTCCTCATGCTGCTGCTTCTACCTCCACACTATGTCACCTTACCACTCTGTGGTCTTCACATGCTGCTGCTAAATGAACACTGTCACTGTGCCACTCTGTGGCCTCCTCATGCTGCTGCTGCCACCCCCACACTATGTCACCTTGCCAGTCTGTAGTCTCCTCATGCTGCTGCTAAATCAACACTATTTAATCGGGGCCACTCTGTGGCCTCCTCATGCTGCTGCTAACTCAACAATATGTCACTGGGCCACTCTGTGGCCTCCTTATGCTGTTGACACCTCCACATTATGTCACCTTGCCACTCTGTGGTCTCCTCATGCTGCTGCTAAATGAACACTGTCACTGTGCCACTCTGTGGCCTCCTCATGCTGCTGCTACCACCTCCACACTATGTCACCTTGCCACTCTCTAGTCTCCTCATGCTGCTGCTAAATCAACTCTATGTCACCGGGGCCACTCTGTGGCCTTTTTCATGCTGCTGCCACTTCCCCACTATGTCACTGGGCCACTCTGTGGTCTCCTCATGCTGCTGCTACCTCAACACTATGTCATTAGGCCATTCTCAAGCTGTCCCACCCTCCCCACTCCATGACTAGGCCACTATTTTGCCTTTTTGGCCTGGTTAACATCATTTATTTGACCCTTCTTCTGATCTATCAGGAGGAACGAAAAATGAGACGAATAACGGATCCTGTATGCGTAGCAGCTATAAGACCTGTATGGTCCCATCAGAATTGGCTTATAATTCGGTAGCCAAAAGCAGGAGTGGGTACAAAACACAGAAGACATGCAAATATTCTATTCACGTGTCATCTCTGTTTTGGATCCGCTCCTGGTTTGTTTGTTTTTTGTTTTTGGGATTTAGCAATACTGATGGATTACTGACCAAATAATGAAGTGTAGGCTGATGCTCAACAGGCAGAATCCGTTTTTGGGGGTTAGTCAGTGATGTCAACACAAACTTACTGCTAACACACTCTCCACTCTGTCAGGAGGGCTCTATTTGTATAAGCGTTTAATAGAACAGGTTCTGTAGACATCTATGTGGAATTGGCTCACGACGGAGTAAAAGAAGGGGGCTCTTTCACGCTACAGCAGGATCTTGGGCCTCTGCATGGTTCTTTATACCTGCCGCTTACATCGACCTGTAAGGCTGAGTTCATACTTCAGTTATTTGGTCAGTTTTGGTCCCTTAAAGGGACATTCCCATTTAATGATCACTGTTAAATCTGTTAATGATTTAACAGTGATCATTTTTCTAAATATAATTAATTAACTAATTCCCACCCCTTAGAAGATAATTAAAATATACTTACCTGTTTGTTTACTTCCGTCTCCCATGGTTACAGCCACCGCTCTTCTCCGGAATCGCGGTGGCCGCGCTTGCGAATACGACTTCTTTTCTCCTGGCCGGGCTGCGCGCGTACTCGAAAGCGCACGCCGGCGCCAGCGCATGCACTATGATGACTTCTTCCTGGCCAGTATAGTATACTTGCCAGGAAGAAGTCACCAGGCGCATGCGCAGCGGCGTCGTGCGATCAGTCCAGCGCGGCCCGGCAGGGAGAAGACTTCAGCGAGAAGGATCCCGCCCCCTGCCGAAACTAGGAAGTGGACGGCGCGCCGGGAGCAGGTAAGTATGAAAGACGCAAATGGGAATAACCCTTTAACTGCCCAAATAGGTGAAGTGTGCAGTGATTCTATGAGCGACATCTATCATGTGCGTGTCATACTGACTTACAGTATTGTTTCACTACCACAGCAGACTCCCTATGCATGTTACTGCAAGGCACAGTGTTCTACACCACTATACAGGCTCTCTGCAGCCAGGAAATAGCAGCTTTTAACGCATTTCACCGCGAATAAATTCGGATCGAATCAAATCTTTTGGAAAATTTCACAAACTAGCCGAATCAAATTTTTTTACAAATCATCTCTACTTATAGTCACTAGAGATGGGTTGTTGATCCAGGGAGTTATTCTGATTGCCTAATTGGTGTCGGGAAGGAATATTTTCCCCTAAAATGGGGAAAATTGGTTTCTACCTCACAGGGTTTTTTTGCCCTCCTCTGGATCAACTTGTGGGATAACAGGCTGACCTGGATTAACACGTCTTTTTCAGCCTTATAAACTACACTGACCAAAAATATAAACGCAACACTTTCTGGGAGCCACTCTGTGGCCTCCTCATGCTGCTGCTTCTACCTCCACACTATGTCACCTTACCACTCTGTGGTCTTCACATGCTGCTGCTAAATGAACACTGTCACTGTGCCAGTCTGTGGCCTCCTCATGCTGCTGCTGCCACCCCCACACTATGTCACCTTGCCAGTCTGTAGTCTCCTCATGCTGCTGCTAAATCAACACTATTTAATCGGGGCCACTCTGTGGCCTCCTCATGCTGCTGCTAACTCAACAATATGTCACTGGGCCACTCTGTGGCCTCCTTATGCTGTTGACACCTCCACATTATGTCACCTTGCCACTCTGTGGTCTCCTCATGCTGCTGCTAAATGAACACTGTCACTGTGCCACTCTGTGGCCTCCTCATGCTGCTGCTACCACCTCCACACTATGTCACCTTGCCACTCTCTAGTCTCCTCATGCTGCTGCTAAATCAACTCTATGTCACCGGGGCCACTCTGTGGCCTTTTTCATGCTGCTGCCACTTCCCCACTATGTCACTGGGCCACTCTGTGGTCTCCTCATGCTGCTGCTACCTCAACACTATGTCATTAGGCCATTCTCAAGCTGTCCCACCCTCCCCACTCCATGACTAGGCCACTATTTTGCCTTTTTGGCCTGGTTAACATCATTTATTTGACCCTTCTTCTGATCTATCAGGAGGAACGAAAAATGAGACGAATAACGGATCCTGTATGCGTAGCAGCTATAAGACCTGTATGGTCCCATCAGAATTGGCTTATAATTCGGTAGCCAAAAGCAGGAGTGGGTACAAAACACAGAAGACATGCAAATATTCTATTCACGTGTCATCTCTGTTTTGGATCCGCTCCTGGTTTGTTTGTTTTTTGTTTTTTGGGATTTAGCAATACTGATGGATTACTGACCAAATAATGAAGTGTAGGCTGATGCTCAACAGGCAGAATCCGTTTTTGGGGGTTAGTCAGTGATGTCAACACAAACTTACTGCTAACACACTCTCCACTCTGTCAGGAGGGCTCTATTTGTATAAGCGTTTAATAGAACAGGTTCTGTAGACATCTATGTGGAATTGGCTCACGACGGAGTAAAAGAAGGGGGCTCTTTCACGCTACAGCAGGATCTTGGGCCTCTGCATGGTTCTTTATACCTGCCGCTTACATCGACCTGTAAGGCTGAGTTCATACTTCAGTTATTTGGTCAGTTTTGGTCCCTTAAAGGGACATTCCATTTTAATGATCACTGTTAAATCTGTTAATGATTTAACAGTGATCGATTTTTCTAAATATAATTAATTAACTAATTCCCACCCCTTAGAAGATAATTAAAATATACTTACCTGTTTGTTTACTTCCGTCTCCCATGGTTACAGCCACCGCTCTTCTCCGGAATCGCGGTGGCCGCGCTTGCGAATACGACTTCTTTTCTCCTGGCCGGGCTGCGCGCGTACTCCCGAAAGCGCACGCCGGCGCCGCGCATGCACTATGATGACTTCTTCCTGGCCAGTATAGTATACTTGCCAGGAAGAAGTCACCAGGGCGCATGCGCAGCGGCGTGCGCGATCAGTCCAGCGCGCGGCCCGGCAGGGAGAAGACTTCAAGCGAGAAGGATCCCGCCCCCTGCCGAAACTAGGAAGTGGACGGCGCGCCGGGAGCAGGTAAGTATGAAAGACGCAAATGGGAATAACCCTTTAACTGCCCAAATAGGTGAAGTGTGCAGTGATTCTATGAGCGACATCTATCATGTGCGTGTCATACTGACTTACAGTATTGTTTCACTACCACAGCAGACTCCCTATGCATGTTACTGCAAGGCACAGTGTTCTACACCACTATACAGGCTCTCTGCAGCCAGGAAATAGCAGCTTTTAACGCATTTCACCGCGAATAAATTCGGATCGAGATCAAATCTTTTGGAAAATTTCACAAACTAGCCGAATCAAATTTTTTTACAAATCATCTCTACTTATAGTCACTAGAGATGGGTTGTTGATCCAGGGAGTTATTCTGATTGCCTAATTGGTGTCGGGAAGGAATATTTTTCCCCTAAAATGGGGAAAATTGGTTTCTACCTCACAGGGTTTTTTTGCCCTCCTCTGGATCAACTTGTGGGATAACAGGCTGACCTGGATTAACACGTCTTTTTCAGCCTTATAAACTACACTGACCAAAAATATCGCGCAACACTTTCGGGGCCACTCTGTGGCCTCCTCATGCTGCTGCTTCTACCTCCACACTATGTCACCTTACCACTCTGTGGTCTTCACATGCTGCTGCTAAATGAACACTGTCACTGTGCCACTCTGTGGCCTCCTCATGCTGCTGCTGCCACCCCACACTATGTCACCTTGCCAGTCTGTAGTCTCCTCATGCTGCTGCTAAATCAACACTATTTAATCGGGGCCACTCTGTGGCCTCCTCATGCTGCTGCTAACTCAACAATATGTCACTGGGCCACTCTGTGGCCTCCTTATGCTGTTGACACCTCCACATTATGTCACCTTGCCACTCTGTGGTCTCCTCATGCTGCTGCTAAATGAACACTGTCACTGTGCCACTCTGTGGCCTCCTCATGCTGCTGCTACCACCTCCACACTATGTCACCTTGCCACTCTCTAGTCTCCTCATGCTGCTGCTAAATCAACTCTATGTCACCGGGGCCACTCTGTGGCCTTTTTCATGCTGCTGCCACTTCCCCACTATGTCACTGGGCCACTCTGTGGTCTCCTCATGCTGCTGCTACCTCAACACTATGTCATTAGGCCATTCTCAAGCTGTCCCACCCTCCCCACTCCATGACTAGGCCACTATTTTGCCTTTTTGGCCTGGTTAACATCATTTATTTGACCCTTCTTCTGATCTATCAGGAGGAACGAAAAATGAGACGAATAACGGATCCTGTATGCGTAGCAGCTATAAGACCTGTATGGTCCCATCAGAATTGGCTTATAATTCGGTAGCCAAAAGCAGGAGTGGGTACAAAACACAGAAGACATGCAAATATTCTATTCACGTGTCATCTCTGTTTTGGATCCGCTCCTGGTTTGTTTGTTTTTTGTTTTTGGGATTTAGCAATACTGATGGATTACTGACCAAATAATGAAGTGTAGGCTGATGCTCAACAGGCAGAATCCGTTTTTGGGGAGTTAGTCAGTGATGTCAACACAAACTTACTGCTAACACACTCTCCACTCTGTCAGGAGGGCTCTATTTGTATAAGCGTTTAATAGAACAGGTTCTGTAGACATCTATGTGGAATTGGCTCACGACGGAGTAAAAGAAGGGGGCTCTTTCACGCTACAGCAGGATCTTGGGCCTCTGCATGGTTCTTTATACCTGCCGCTTACATCGACCTGTAAGGCTGAGTTCATACTTCAGTTATTTGGTCAGTTTTGGTCCCTTAAAGGGACATTCCCATTTAATGATCACTGTTAAATCTGTTAATGATTTAACAGTGATCATTTTTCTAAATATAATTAATTAACTAATTCCCACCCCTTAGAAGATAATTAAAATATACTTACCTGTTTGTTTACTTCCGTCTCCCATGGTTACAGCCACCGCTCTTCTCCGGAATCGCGGTGGCCGCGCTTGCGAATACGACTTCTTTTCTCCTGGCCGGGCTGCGCGTACTCCAAAGCGCACGCCGGCGCCAGCGCATGCACTATGATGACTTCTTCCTGGCCAGTATAGTATACTTGCCAGGAAGAAGTCACCAGGGCGCATGCGCAGCGGCGTGCGCGATCAGTCCAGCGCGCGGCCCGGCAGGGAGAAGACTTCAAGCGAGAAGGATCCCGCCCCCTGCCGAAACTAGGAAGTGGACGGCGCGCCGGGAGCAGGTAAGTATGAAAGACGCAAATGGGAATAACCCTTTAACTGCCCAAATAGGTGAAGTGTGCAGTGATTCTATGAGCGACATCTATCATGTGCGTGTCATACTGACTTACAGTATTGTTTCACTACCACAGCAGACTCCCTATGCATGTTACTGCAAGGCACAGTGTTCTACACCACTATACAGGCTCTCTGCAGCCAGGAAATAGCAGCTTTTTAACGCATTTCACCGCGAATAAATTCGGATCGAATCAAATCTTTTTGGAAAATTTCACAAACTAGCCGAATCAAATTTTTTTTACAAATCATCTCTACTTATAGTCACTAGAGATGGGTTGTTGATCCAGGGAGTTATTCTGATTGCCTAATTGGTGTCGGGAAGGAATATTTTTCCCCTAAAATGGGGAAAATTGGTTTCTACCTCACAGGGTTTTTTTTTTGCCCTCCTCTGGATCAACTTGTGGGATAACAGGCTGACCTGGATTAACACGTCTTTTTTCAGCCTTATAAACTACACTGACCAAAAATATAAACGCAACACTTTCGGTTTCCTCCCATTTTTCATGTGCTGAACTCAAAGATCTGAAACATTTTCTACATACACAAAAGACCCTTTACTCTCAAATATTGTTCACAAATCTGTCTAAATCTGTGTTAGTGAGCACTTCTCCTTTGAAGAGATAATCCATCCCACCTCACAGGTGTGGCATATCAAGGTGCTGATTAGACAGCATGAATATTGCACAGGTGTGCCTTAGACTGCCCACAATAAAAGGCCACTCTGATATGTGTACAGTTTTGCCTTATGGGGGTTCCAGTTCCTGCCAATATTGAGCTGTGCGAAGTTGCTGAATATTGGCAGGAACTGAAACATGCTGTCGTATATGCCGATCCAGAGCATACCAAACATGCTCAATGGGTGACATGTCCGGTGAGTATGCAGGCCACCGAAAGTGTTGCGTTTATATTTTTGGTAAGTGTACGTTACTATGCCCCTATGTAAACCAATGCAAGAAAGGAAATAAAAGTGGAACACAAAAATGCCTCATCATGTGGTCAGGGACCTACATTACCCTCCCCAACAGCAATACCATGATTAAGCTCAAAACATCGCCACAGCAGCATCTGAAATCAGTGTAAATTGCCAAATTACCTTCACCATATAAATGCTAGTGATGAACAGCATAGGCAATATTCGTTTTCGGGATATTTTGTAAATTTTTGCCTAATATTCGCCATAAATTCACAAATTCTAGAATTCGTGATCTCCAGTCATTATTTTCTTGATTGCGAAAATCGGCAATGTAGTATGCGCGTATTGTGATTTCACTTTTGCAACATTTTTCAAGCAGCTAGACACTAATCTCTAACAGCACAGTAATTCCTATCACACTACCTAACACCCTGCCCTGGAACCTATCAGCTACACTATATCACTATCTAACCTACACTAAATATCTCCCACTAACTATCTGTATTATATACATGAGCTAACTAATTGAATAAGGATCCAGATGACTCAGCAAAGCACAGAGCACAGCAATGACACTGGTCGGTCTCTCTCTCTCTCTCTCTCTCTCTCTCTCAGAACTGCAAAAAAAAAAAAAAATGCTGAAAATGGCTGCTGGGGAGTTTCCTATATAGTAAGGGGTGGGCAACTTTCCTATTGGTTGCTAGGGATGTTGCTAAGCTCAGACAAAGATATTGCAGCCTTCTCATTGGCCCAGAAGCAAGAAGCAGTGAGGGTACTGATGGGGAAAAAAAAATCTAGAATATTCGCGATAAAAATTTGTGATTAGAATATTCGTGATCAACACTAATAAATACAACATTGCAGCACAAAATATCTCCCCAACAGCGCCAAACAAATACCACAATGAAGTACAAAATTCACAGTATTATTGTGATCTGACACCCCCTCCGTCATTGGCAGCAGTATTGTCCCCATTTAAATATCTCACCTCTGTTTGGGACTTGCAGGACAGGAGCAGTGCAGTGAGGCTGGATGTGAGGGACAGAGACTTCTGGTAGAAGATAAAATGAAGTGGGTAAAAGGAGGTGTGATGTCACAGGTCATGTTGCTGATGGTCAGATAGTAAGAGTAATAATAGATGCAGTGTGTACAGGAATATAGTATACACCTCATACCTCTCATATCCGTACACTGTTGTATATACTGTATATCTGTACACACTGCATATATTATACCTCATATCTAGTACACAAGTGTATATACTGTATATCTGTACACACTGCATCTATTATACCTCATACCTAACATATCAGTACACTGCTCTATATATTACATATCTGTACCCATTGCATCAATTATACCTTGTACCTCACATATCAGTACACTGCTACAGTACACTTAGAGGGCGCGGTCTTTCGTTCACTGCGGGCCCTCTCTCCCCATGGACCCCATAGCTGCTGTGTGGTCTGCCTCCATTGGAGGTATGCCACTGGACGAGAGATCGCTATTTGAATCGCTCATCCTCATAAAGCTGCATTGTTTCCGGGCAGCAGATCGCTGTTTAGACAGCACGATCTGCTGCCCAGAAATGATAATTTAGGTGTCTGTACAAACAAAAGTTTAATCTTATGAACAAGCATTTTGCTCATTCGTCGAGTGATCGGCTGTACCTTTAGACAGGCCGATTGTTGTGAACAAGCATTCTTAGGAATTAGGGATGAAGGAAGAGAGCTTCGGATCCTAGATCCAATGTCGCTTTGCTCCAAACTTAGTTTCAATGCTGTACGGAGATTCATCTAGAGGCAAGAGAAGACAATATAACTACCTAGGGCAATACAGGGGTGCATTATAACTACTCGGGACACGACAGGTGGACATTATAACTACCAGGGCAATACAGGGGGACATTTGGGGCCTTATTACTACTGGGGGCATTTTAAGTTCCTTATTACTACTGGGGGAAGTTTAAGGTGCTTTATTACTATCAGGGATGCTTTGGGGAGCTTTATCACTTTTAAGGGCACTATGGGGCATTATTACTTACGGAGGCGCTCGCTAGTCTCAATGCGGAGATAACAGAGGTTGAGATGCAGCAAACGATCAAACCCCTACACAATGGGAAATCCCCAGGCCCAGATGGATTCCCGGCAGAATTCTACAAAGCCCTGGGACCTGAGATAGGGTCAGCTTTTAGCCAATAGACTGGCAACATTTATGCCGGATTTAATTGGGGAACATCAGGTAGGGTTCATCAAGGGGCGATCTGCTGTAACGAATATTAGGAAGGTGTTGGCTGTGATGGACAGTCTGAAGGTTAAGAGGTCGGAAGCCTCACGCTCTACTGGCAGTTGTTGCCGAAAAAGCTTTCGACAATGTCAGCTGGCAGTGGTTGGATGATGTGTTAAACGCCTTAGATGTGAGAGGATCCTTCTGGAACTATCTCACAGCTCTTTATGCTGTCCCACAGGCAAAAGTACATGTACCAGGCTTTTTATCTGACATTATGTGTGGGAATGATTTTTATTATATGGAGGGCACTACTACTAACGGACACTTTCAAGGAGCACTATTAGTAATGAGGGCACACTGGGAGATAATTAGAATTGGTGGGACTTTTGGAAGCATTGGGAGCACTGTTAGTCCCCTCCCCCCAGACTATCTGTAGGGTATGATTATTTCTGCAGTACACTGTTTTTGGGCATTTCCGGAGCACAGCAGGCACAGTATTGGGGATAGCAGCAGGATAACCTTGTTGGGGAAGCAAAGAGGGGAGAGAGGTGATGAAAAAATGAGAAATCTAAAATGTGTGGTAAACTCTGCAGAGACTCTACTGGGGGCACTTTACAGGGCCTTTTACTACTGGGGCACTTCAGGGAGCCTTATTGCTACTATATACACTTTAAGGGGGCCTTATCAATACTGGGGGCACTTTAGGGGGCCTTATTGTATCTGTAGGCACTTTAGGGGACATTTTTTCTACTGGGGGCACTTTTGGGGGCCTTATTACTATAAGGGCACTTTAGGGGGCCTTATCACTAATGGGGGCACTCTAGAGGGTCATTATTACTACTGGGAGCAGTTAGGGGGGCCATATTACTGGGGGAACTTCAAGGGGCCTTATTTTGATTGTGGGTACTTTGGGGGGGCCTAATAGCTACTGAGGGCACTTCAGGGAAAATTATTACTACTGGATCACTTCAGGCATTTACTACTACTGAAGGCATTTTAAATGGCCATATTACTAGTGGGGGCACTTTAGGGGCCTTATTATTGGGGACACTTTGGGGAGCTTTATCATTATTGAGGGCACTGGGGGACATTATTTGGAGTTTTGTGGGGGAATGGTTATTATTATTGGGCACGATATGGGGGACACTACTACTAACTCTCAGGGAGCATTATCACTGTAAGGGGGCACTATTAGTAATGAGGGCACTTTGGGAGATAATTCGAGTTGTTGGGGCTTTTGGGAGCACTATTAGTATGGGGGGGTCTATCTGAATGGTACTGTTATTTCTACAGTATAGTGTTTGAGGCCATTGGAGAGCACAGCAGGTAAAGTGTTTGGGATAGCAGTAGGATAACACTGTTAGGACTCCAGGAAGGGGGAGAGGGATGATGGAAAAGTGAGAAATCTTAGATGTCTGTGTGATAAACTCTGCAGAGACATGATGTGGCTAAAAGATTTCATTATGGAGGTCTGCTTCCAATGGAGAAGATGAGGAAAGAGAACATCTACGTGAGCGGAGATATCGCTGGATGTAAGAGGTATGTAGTGCTGTAATCTCCTGTATTTATGGTAGTGCAGAATGTAATGTCCATACAAATATGGAATTAGCACTGAGGTGGGGGTAGGGTGGGTGCGCAGAAAGGTATTTCACATTCACCACACAGCAGGTGGGCTTGTGTGTTTTAAAATGCCAGGGCTGAATTTCACTCTCAGTCCAGCCCCAATGACTAGGTTTTGGCAAATTATGAGAACTGGTTTTGCAGCTATAATTCCCGTACACTGTTAAATAGGTCATTCTGTACTTCATAATCTTTCAGAGTTTGTGAAAACCCTTTTGTACATAGAATGGCGTCTTCCCACTCGTCTTTCACCTCCCGAGTCATTGACCACATGTCAGACATCCTGTTTGATTTGATGTGAAGCCAGATGATGGAGGAATAATGCTTCATTTGTATGCTGGAACTATTCACTCTCTACATGTCTCACTTATGGTCTACTTTTAGCAGAAATGTCGATTTCATATACCGGCAATGTAAACATTACATACACACTTTCTAGTGTTCACCGTTTTGACGATTTACCACCAATGTGAAAAATGTGAAGTCAGCATTTCCTTTCACCTTCCATTAGCGAGTTTATGGACAGTATATGGCACTAGCATGTATCTGAAGTTTGCTGCAATGTTCTGGACTGGTGCTGAGGACCTGATGTGCTGGTGTCACCTGTATGTCAGGGGTACATCACTGCTACAAACACATTCTTCTCACCCACATTTTGTCAGTGCACAATAATCTGTCAAAAACACTAGATCAGCCCCAGCCAAGCCAACAACGCTGTCTACAGGAAAGGATGAGTTCTGCACACCCTTGGATGATGGGTGCTCATAGAGGACCATAGTCTATCCGAATGTGTAGGTACCTACACAACAACGCTATCTACATCACACACCATATAGACACTGCAACCGAAGGCTATGTGTAATGTATGACTATCTTTGCTTTATACCTTTTTCTACATCGGAACAGCATGCCAGATCCGTTTAATGAAAGTGTGAACCCACCCTCATGGCTCTATGTTGTGCCATTACTTTATTTATGAATGAATAGCTAGCAGTACATGATAAAGGTTCATCTGGGTGTAACCAGTTGGGTATGTCCCTTCAAAGTCTGTCACTGGTAGCACTGATTGGATCATGTCAGACTGTGCAGTGACCCCCCCCCCCCCCCCCTCCAAACTGGTAATACTCATCTGGACCTTCATTGCAAACTGCTAGTAATTAATTCATAGCTTCTAGCAGGAATAATTAAGGAATGGCACAACACAGTCATAACAATAGATCCTCCAGTATTGTTATTAGAAGGGGGATGCAAGTAATTATTAAGAAACGTGTTACCACAAAATGCAATGCAATCTGCAGGTGGCATGTTATAGAGTAGGAGATGCTGAGCAGACTGGTGTAGTAGAAATTGGTGTATAGGTTTGTGGGGAAAAATTCAGTAAAACATGTCATTTATGCATTTATATCTCAGCTATTTCTATGTTTGAGTCTACCACTGTGTACAGTACAACTATCAGTGACTGACAGCTATTGCTGTATACACACTTACACAGAGAATGCTATTAATCACTGATAACACCTCCCCTGTGTACAGCTATCAGTGACTGACAGCAATCTATGTATACACACTTACACAGAGAATGCTATTAATCACTGATAACACCTCCACTATGTACAGCTATCAGTGACTGACAGCAATCTATGTATACACACTTACACAGAGAATGCTATCACTGATAACACCTCCCCTGTGTACAGCTATCAGTGACTGACAGCAATCTATGTATACACACTTACACAGAGAATGCTATCAATCACTGATAATACCTCCCTGTGTACAGCTATCAGTGACTGACAGCAATCTATGTATACACACTTACACAGAGAATGCTATTAACCTCTGATAACACATCCTCCGTGTGCAACTATCAGTGGATGACGGCTATGCATACACACACACACACAGAATGCTATCAATCACTGATAACACCTCCACTGTGTACAGCTATCAGTGACAGCTATGTATACACACTTACACAAAGAATGCTATCAATCACTGATAACATCTCCCCTGTGTACAACTATCAGTGGCTGACAGCTATGTATACACACTTAGGTCTCTTGCACATGGCCGTTGTCCTGCTGTGGCCGTATTGCGGCCGGCATACGGCAGGTCCGCAATACACGGGGCACCAGTCATGTGTATTCCGCATCACGGATGCGGACCCATTCATTTGAATGGGTCCGCAAATCCGGAGATGTGGAAGGAATGGAACCACAGAACGGAGACATTACGGCGGGCTTCCATGATGATCCGTTCCGTGATTCTGTTCCGCAAAAAGATAGAACTTGTTCTATCTTTTTGCGGAACAGACGGATCTCAGACCCCATTCAAGTGAATGGGTCTGCGATCCGCATGCGGCTGGCCCACAGTCGGTGCCTGTGCATTGCGGACCGCAATTTGCAGTCCACAGCACGGGCAGGGCCAGCACACATTCGTGTGCAAAAGGCCTTATACAGAGAATACCATCAATCAGCTGACTGACAGTGACTGACAGCTATCTCTCTATACACACTTGCGTAGAGTGGCGTACATGCAGAAGTAAGGGCCCCATAGCAAGTATCAAACCAGGCCTACCACACAGGACAGAAAAGTTTCTGCCTAAACCCTTTTCAATGACCCTTGGGCCATTTTTTACACTGCCTCATTTGCTAAAAGTTGTTACTTTAGAGGGTAGAGTCCTAACCAAGTTTTTATCTCCAGTAGAAGAGGAGATAATTCCAACTAAGACTGGGCCCACTCTTGCCCTGGGCCCCATAGCAGTCGCATGGTCTGCCGCTATGGTAGTTACGCCCCTGCCTGTGTACAACTATCAGTGACTGACAGCTATCTCTGTATACACACTTACACAGAGAATGCTATCAATCGCTGATAATATCTGCCCTGTGTACAGCTATCAGTGACTGACAGCAGGAACAGTCGTTCCCGATAATCTGCCCATTTCTCGGGCTGTCTAAATGCACCTTAAAGGAGTATTCCCATCTCAGACAATGGGGGCATATCGCTAGAATATGCCCCCATTGTCTGATAGGTGTGGGTCCCACCTCTGTGGCTGGAGGACCCCAGATTTCCCGGGGTCTGTCCACCACCAAGCGCTGCTCCCCACCTCTCCCATAGAAGTAAATGGGAGCGCACCGCGCATGCATGGCCCATACTCCCGTTTATTTCTATGGGGCCGACGGAGATAGCCGAGACAGTGCTCGGCTATATTCGCCGGCTCCATAGAAAAGAAATGGAGGGCGGCTGCGCATGCACCCTCCTTTACTTTCAGGGCTCCGTTCTCCTAGCGATATGCCCCCATTGTCTGAGATGGGGCAACCCCTTTAAGATTCAAAACCATGCACTTCACCTAACGATCAGAAAGCTGTAGATGGCATTGACAGATAAGAACTAGAAGCTTATCCAAGCATACAGAGTAGCTACCATTGTCCTTCCCATGTCAAGTCAGCATCATGTCAACCTCAATTCTCTTTAAGCCTCATGTCATCAAATAGAGTATACTACTATATATCCACAGGAAATGACTGTAGCATCTGGAGACTCTAGGAACAGAATGATGCTACTCATAAGATAATAACTATGTGTTTCCTGCAAAAGGAGCTAGAAAATAGACAACTGAAATTGCAGGATGCAGCTCATCTGTCAGAAAATCATTATCCATCTTCAGAAGGAACACCCAACTTTTCAGCCACACACTATATAATTACACGCATCAGGCTGATTAGAGACCTTACAAGGTTCTGCTCAAAGACAATATATCTACGGATAGCAAGGAAGCTCCAAATGCCCAAGACTAGAAAGAATTAGGTGATATTGGAAAAGCATAACGCTGGTCTTTTCTATATTCCATCTATATGTATTTTCTATCAGTATATTTTCTCTACTTTACACCCTTTTCTTTCAGCAAGTAGTACAGACAGAAGGCCAGAGGCATAGTTGGGGTAGAGGGTCAACAAGCCAAGGCCACTGTATTTACATACAGGGCTTAAGGGCCCTTTACACAGGCCGAGGATCCTAAAGATAATCGCTAACGATCGTTCATAGGAATGCTCGTTAGCGATTCTCTGGCGATGTAAATGTACCGCTGATTACCTGATGAACGAGCGAAAAATAGTTTGCCGGCAGCAAATCATGCTGTGTAACCACAATCTGCTGCCGGCAAACAACGAGTCAGTATGGGGATGAGCGATGGAATTAAAGATCACTGTGCCCTAGACTATAGAGAAGACAGAGGCATGTAAATGTGATGGTCTCCTCCACCAGCGAGCAGCAGATTGTTGGGAAGGAACGCTTCTCTCCCGATAATCTGCTGCTCTGTTGTCCTGTGTGAAGGAACTTTTAAGGGCCTTTTACACGGGCCGAGAATCGCATAGATCATCACTAAAAAGCGTTCATAGTAACGTTCACTAGGGATGACCTGGTGGTGTAATTGGATGGTTTGTGCGAATACAAAAATCCTCGATTTCCGACACCAGATCGTGCTGTGTAAACACAATCTGCTGCCAGCAAACAGCGAGTCAGTATGGTGGCGAGCGATGCAGTTAGCGATTACTGTTCCCTATACTGTGGAGGAGATTGCTGCATGTAAACTGGATCTTTGCACCAGTTCAAAAAGTCCCTCGATGACTCAGTATTGGGAAGAATCCATGATACTGGTACACGAAGGTTACCACCTTGTGTCCATAGGTCACTCTCCTACACCATCCATTGTGAGCTCCACTGGGGACAGCAAGTGATAATAATGTTTGTAAAGTGCTGCAGAATATGTCAGCACTGAATAAGTGAGTAAAATAAATAAATCCACATTATATTTAAAAGGGATGTCTAGTATTTTCATATTGATGACCTATTCTCAGGCACTTCCAAAGTAGCCCTAATGCTGGAGCTACACAGCTCTGTCCATTGTGTAGTGAATGGAGCTGGTTACTGCAGTACTGCTCCCATTCACTTCAATGGGAGCAGTGCTGCAGTAAACAACTCTGTCCACCAGACAATGGAAGATGTTATACCGTTTCAGCACCGGAGCTAAACCAGAACAGCTGATTAGCAGGGGTGCAAATTGTCAGACACCTGCTGATCAGATAGGCCATCAATATAAAGGTACTGAACAACCTTTTTAATAAGGTGCCTTGAAGATATATTAAGAATTAAAGAAGGAAGACAAATCAGACATCTAGCTGTAAACGACTTGTTAGTAGAGCTCAGCCATGCCCTGGTTACCACAATCTTTAAAGGGGTTCTCAAGGGATGATTTAAAGTGGCCACCAACAACCTGTAAGCAGGACTGGTTGCCCCCACTTGTATAGCTGCCTAGGGGAGTGAGGGTGTGGGGCCTCACTACACTGCTCTACAATTGATGGTAATAATGTGATCCTGCCTATGATATGCCATCCTGGCTGAGCAGCCTGACAGGAAAACTCATCAATATGTAGTATATGTAAATGCAAGAGCGTAGTGTGGTCCCACCACCTTACCCCCCTAGGCAGCTCTACAAGTGGAATGTCCTGCTCACTTTCTAGGACAGGTTGCTGGCAACCATTTTAAATCATTCCTGGAGAACCCCTTTAAGTAACTGTCCTGATCTGTATACTGGTCAGACAGAGGTCCAGTCTTAATCTGGTGACTGTATTTGCAAAGAACATTTCCATGGAATAATCGTTCAAGCCACCAAGGAACAACTGAACTCTAAAAATAATTAGCTAATGAACATTTCCATACAAGCAGTCACTGAGAAGTCTTGATATCTGTGCTCACATTGTAATACATGGATTTGGACTGAAGTTACCATTTATAGGGCAGTTTTTTCTGTATTAAGCCTCTGGCGTGAACGTTGTAGACACATTAGAAAATGGTTCAACACCATAAATCACAGGGATCACTTACATTTCTGGCCTTTCCACAATAACTTAATATTTGAAGTGTTTTTCAACTTTACACTCAATTTACACTTTTCCACATTTAACGCCAGATTTCCATGGTTCCTTGAAAAACATAATATAGTGTCTGACTTTTTTCTGTATGTGTACCCCACCTGATTACATGACCATCATTCTACCACAGTCTGTACCAAAGAGTTCCATTTAATTTATTTTCATTTGTAGACTCCCCAAATGTTGTCACACAAGTGGAATTTACCCAACATTCCCTTCACCCTGTTCATTAACGGTGCTTCTTTTCTGTCGCCTGCTTATAACCTAACATCATATATAAGCATTCTGTTTCACAGACATGATAAGATACTGTGTTCCCATCCCCCACACATAGTCTTACTTAACCTTTATTATTTTTTCCATATGTACATAATATAAAGCAACTGTACAACGTGTCTGTAAAATATCTAGTGCTTTCTAAAAGAAACAAAAGCACCTGGAAACAGGCAGCATTTAACCAGTTTGGGCTTTGAGTTCAAGTGTCAAAAGTTCTCCAGGAAAATATGCTCTAAATATGTTTTTGAATCAATAGCTCAATGACTTAGTTACTGAGTATATTTCTACTTTTTACAACTGGATGTCATCTTCTACATTTCTATGGTATAGACTCCATTCCCTTTAAAGAGGTTTTCCAGGAGTTAAATATTGAGGGCCTATCCTCAGGATAGGACATCAATATCTTATTGGTGGGGATCCAACTCCCGGAACCCCCATGATCAGCTGTTTGAAGAGGCTACGGTGCTCCAGAGAGTGCTACACCCTCTTCTTCAGCCATATGTCATATTCATCCATCACATAATCTGTTTGCAGTTCCACAGCTTTTTCAAACAGCTGACCGATGGGGGTGCTGCAGTTGGACCCCCACTAATCAGATATTGGTGACCTATCCTGATGATAGGCCATCAGTATTGAACTTCTGGAAAACCTGCTTAAGGCATGCAACTATTACTGTAATATTTTGGAGAGTATCTATATATATATATTGGTATATCTTACCAGTTCTACCTTTGGGAGTTGGACCTTCTCTGACCTTCTATGGCAGCCATGGCCCTCTCTACTGAAATGTATGGGAGCTTTAGACAGCAATGTCCACAATGGTATGTCAACATACATGCTATGCTCACTATGCTCACCTCCACTGGTGCTTCCGCTGCTCCCTTCTCTGATTCTCTGCTAGTATCTGTACAACCCATCCTTCTGCAATGATGTCTTTTCTGATGCATCTGAATTGTACAGATACTGTAGGGGACCATGTATGGAACTCATGGAAGTGCCAGGGATTGGTGATTATAGTGTTTTTATTTTTTTTATTTTAAATTTTTATTTTAAAGTTTTAAGAAAATGGTTTTATAGGACATTTTTTTTAAGGAGTTCTGGATTTTTCTGTGGCTCTGTGGGTAATTTGCAGCATAATCCGCAACAATTTGTGGTTTGTTGTGGATTTTGACTTTTCCATTAAACTTTATGGGAAAAAATGCTACTAATCCACAACCAATCGGCAATAGGAATTGACATGGCGCCGATTAAAAAATATAAAAAGCAGGACATTTTTCTGCGCTGAACATTCCTACAGCATGTGCTGCTACTACAGCCCAATGTATTTTGTCCAGATGGCAACAAAAAAAAACGAGAATCCCATATCATGAGAACAAGCCGTTAGGTTTCGAATGAGAGAGCTGCACACAAGCATGCTCTCTTGGATTGGATTGCTGAATGCCCATTAGGAAACCCCCATTTTTCTTAGATGCTTGGGTCCCAGAGGTGAGGAGTATATAAACTACCCATATAAATAGTTATGTGAAGACTTTTCACAGCCATGATAAGCCTCTGCAGAGTTTGCTGATACAGACACTTACAGCTACTTTCGTTTACTGTTCATTTCCATCTTCCCTAGAAAAAGACACTCCATCCTGCTGCACCAAGTAGTGTCTTATTGTCATATCTTCTCCAGAAGCCCACAATACACGCTGTTCATAGGTTTTTTAGTACTGTCATGACTACTGAGGACTATTATGATAAAACCCAGCCCCAAGAAAAAATAATAGGGTCCCTCAAAGTATAGCTGTATGAATAGTACCCCCAATAATAGTCCCACACTTGTGGGTAGTGGAGTCCTGGGGCATGTACCCCTATGTTCTGGCCTGATGTTACCTATGACCAGCTCGTATTAACTTGTAAGCATATCTTTCCTATTTTATAAGCTTCTTATTCAATTATACATCTTGTCACTCATCATTTGTGGTGTGCATAGGACTACTCTACACATCACTTCACGGTCTTCTGGGGGAAAAAAATAGACAAAAGCCAATACATACAGTACTTGAAAGACTTTATTTTAATAATGAGTCCATACAAAACATACTGAATACTCTATGGAAAATCTTCTATGCTCCTCCTCATCCTGGACCTCACAATAAATGTCTAATTGTTGAGAAGTTGAGTTAGAATTCCAGTGTCTGATGACATCACCGGGGTGAGGTTAATGATCATTAATATCAGACACGTACTTGTAATAAAGGCTGATGTAAGCACTTGTCTATGTAAACTGCAGAACAACCGCCTGATTGGCTGGACTCATTTTGTAAAAACAATGTCATCCATCTTAAGAAACAGCCAGCACTTACCATCACTGCTAATTATCCTGAAGTTCCTAATAGAAACCAGAATGTACTATCTGCTACAGTATGGATGTGCATGGAAGGCATTAAGATTACAAGCTAGGCTATGAGATTTAAACCATTATATGTCACAGCTGCTGCGGCTCTCCTTTAGATTACTTTATGTGAAACAGATGACTGCAGAACCTCTGCAAACCTGTCCCTTTTAGCACCGGTCATTTCAAAAGCCAAGTGGTACATCTACTGTCTCAGATGTGCCTTAAACGCACTCGCAAGGCTTTGATATGAAGAAGGCTGGAGCTCACTATATCTGCTGTTTAAGTCACACATAATACTAGTCAAAATCATGGTCTTAGCTACGATTTTCTTCTTCTGGAGAAAAGATATAGCTTGTTGCCCTAATCTTGTGTCTAGCTACCCTCCCAAGCCAGTGTAGCTTGTTGGCACTCAACACCTAGGGTATATGCCCTTCCTTCACAGCTACACTCCTGCTCAGCATGGCACAAATCTACCACTAAGGTAGTTGACTTAGAGGGGTTACTCCATTACAACCTATCCCCTATCTACAAAATATGTCCGCTGTTCCATTCAGCTCTAGGACGATAGCTGGGGACAAGCACTCTGCTTCTTGTGGCAGTTACATATTGTTGAATGGAGCAGCATGTGTGTCCACCACTCCATTCAAATGGGAGGAATAAAGGGCCACCATTCTCATGATCAAAAGTCAGACCCCCGCCAATCAGATATTTATCCCTTAGGCTATATGCACACGACCATATGTGTTTTGCAGTCTGCAAATTGCGGATCCGTAAAAAAACGGATGACAACTGTATGCCATCCGTTTTTTTTTTTGCAGATTGTAACAATGCCTAAACGGACAAGAATAGTACATGTTCTATTTTTTTGTGGGGCTACGGAACGAACATACTGATGCTGACAGCACACAGTGTGCTGTCCGCATTTTTTGCAGACCCATTGAAATGAATGGGTCCGCATCCTATCTGCAAAAAAACAGAACGGACACGGAAACAAACAACGTTCGTGTGCATGTAGCCTAATCCTGAGAATAGGGGATAATTTATTGTAATGGAACAAATCCTTACATTTTTTATTTTTTTTGCTAAATCCTTCACACAGTCCATATCTTTTTCTGTATATAAATGTATATGTAATACACAAATAACATCTTCATATTGCAAGTTCACCTTTACACATTTTTGGATATGTAAGATTATGGATTATCTTCTCAGTGTTATATCAGAATATATACAGGGTATGTGAACTTATAGCCAGTTGTCATGTCATTATTGGTAAGCTCGCTATGTATTATCTCAGCTGTAAACTGCTATCAGATATTGGAAGTTGTGTACATTTCTATAACCTGTACAAGGTACTTACAGTAGGTACCTTTTCATTTTCCATCAGATATGCCACAAATGTCTTATTATTGGGGATAAGACCAGCTGAACGGCAGGATGTGGGGTTCTGGAAGCTGGGCAGAAGTAGGAGAAAGATTTTTCCATCACATACACTGTAGATTTATGTGCAAGAACACCAGCTTCACCTTATTTTAATCCAATTCTTTGCACCAGTAGGGTCATGGGATCCATGGCTAATTTGGTCCTTACAGTCAGACCCCCAATGATCAGACATATGCGGCGGGCAATAAATGTTCCATAACCTCTGTAAAATAATCTGATAACTATGCAGATTGTATCATCCTTTAAAACGTATAGTAAGGGATAAACGATGAATATAGGAGTATATGATAATGACATGGATATCTTATATACCGTGCGTTGATCTTTTGCAGTGTTTATTTGAAGATTTATTATAGCTAACAGAACTAGGAGATGTAAAGGATTTTTAGCATGTGTACTAACTTTTTAACATAGACTTATATGAATTGTATAATTTTCTCTAAAGAGCTGTGTCCTCAGATTCATTTCTTGGGCCAAAGAGCTTCTCGGCAATTATTCGTCCATCATATTTTGGCAAGTTTCCTCCAAAGTCATTCGGCAGGATGTCGGCATCGATTTCCTTATAGAAACTCTCAAGGTCCTCCCCGTGGACAAAAACCTGGTTAGATGTCATAATTCAAAATGAATCATATTTTAGTTTATGAATACAGAAAAAAAAAGAGCATGAAGCTTAGTTCAAGTGTTTGGTCAGTTACAATGAAAGCATACCAGGTATAAGAATCACCAGGGTCTGAGCTACCATACTGTGACTCAGAAAGGCTACCAACACTGAATGATGGTCATCTTCCAATCACAATTATCAATGATCAATTGTATTTTGTCTGTATTATAAGCTGTTGGGCTGGGGCAGCACAGGTGACAATATTGTACTAGGTCCTAAGGGCAAGGAGATTCTCTCCTTAGTGTTCCCTTAGGCCCAGGGTAATGCATAAATCCCTTCAGGCTCTGCACTAAACACAGGATAGTTTTGCAAGAAATATTGACATCTGAATGCAGGAGGAAGCTCAATAATATTATACAGAGCAAGTGGGCACTGGAGTGTGCATGCAGTAGAGACATTAGTCCTCTGTAGGGTGTAGCTATAGCTGGATTGTTGACTAAGGGAAGGGGGTTGACAACCACTGATGCCACCGCAGGAGTGTGCAGCAATGAATGTTTTTTTCTAAAAGCCAAGGAGCACTAAATGGGTTGTCCACATTATTGTATTATTAATGCAAACGCCTGGGCCCTGATAAACTAATAAAAGCATTTCCACTCACCTCTCTAGCCCATTCCAATCCTGCATTGCTGTTTCTTCCTCTCCCTGGGCTGCAGCCAGTGACGTATAGTAGTGGCTGCAGTGGTAACATCCCGTATATCGCTGCAACCAAACACTGGCCCATGGCTTCAGTCCAGGGAGAGGAAGGAGTGGACTGGAAAGGTAAATGGAAATGCTTTTATTATTTTATCAGGGACCAGGTAGTTTAATGTGGACAACTCCTTTAAACATCGAAAAATAACTTAGAAAACACATTTGTTGGCAGGAATAAGAAGAGCATGATCTGAGGTCCGATGGGGGTCTCACATTGAAGGCTGATCTGAGGTCTGATGGGGGTCTGACATTGAGGGCTGATAGGGTTCTGATATGGGGTCTGATCCGATGTCCTGATATTTATGGGGGTCTGATCTGATATGAGGTCTGATGAAAAATATATTTTTCTTACTTTCCTCCTCTAAAACCTGGGATGCGTCTTATAAAGCGAAAAATACAGTATATAGAAGAAAAGATAGCGGATCTGTATAAAGCATAACTCACCCTCTCGAGTAGTTTACTCTTTAGAAAAGGCTTTACAACATTGTAAGTGGTGGTAAAGTACCATGGCTGGTGTATGAAGTGAACGGCCTTAAATCTTGCTGGGAAAGAGTCCTGAAGGTATAAGACAAAGAAAAATGATCCAACTCATCCTGAGATGTGCCTGACACAGGAAAATTACTGTGGCATCACATTAGTCACATTTGGTCATATAGTCACATAACTTATTAATTCCTACGTATATTGAAAACTAATATATCAGTGCAGTAGCACAAGAAGCTGCAGATGTCTACACATTGAGAAGCATAACAAGGTGTAAATACAGGTATAGGGGGGCACTAAGTTCAATGGCGCCTTGTGCCTGTAACTTCTGTTAACTCCTTATACTGCCATACCATCTCTAACTAAATACTACCAAACAGTACACAAATAATATCAACATACAGTGACCAAATAACAACTCCATACATAAAGTAACCTAATAACAGATTTATAGTGTCTAAATACTATTGCTATAAAACTAATACTAAGATTCTTGGTGGTCACAAATCTTAGGTCACAAGGCTCCCATGAAGCTGGAACAGATGATGTACCCTATGTGAATTATTGATGCTGGGCTCTAGATTGACAATAGGTAAAGGAAATTCTTTGAAACTATTGTTAATTCTATAATTCCATGCTCCTGCTGTATTCCTACTTTAGGCGATTGAACAACGACATGTGGACATCACAATGGATTGTTTTCAGTTAGACACACCTTGGTCATAACATTTCCTGTATTAATTTTACCTGTAACATGTCCACCATTTTTTTCAGTTCGTAAGGTTTAATACCCGATGCCTGTTGCATTGTGAATCCTTTGAAATTCTCGATAATGCAGAAGCCATTGATCTGGGTTTCCTCATTTTCTAAAAGGTTCTCCAGAATAATGCAGTATGCACGGAGGATCTAGAACAGAACGTTAGTAGTTTAAATTATACTGTAATGACTTGAGCATGAATGCAGCTGTTCTTTTTGGCATATGGCTTCATTGTCTAAAACTGGGTAAAAACAAGGGCAACAACAGCTTCACTGGGGTTGAGGGGTTTGCTTGACTTTAATTGATTTCCATTGTTTGGCTTGGCTGAAAAGCACTAGGAAGCACTAGACACTGATGTCTCCAACAATCAGGGATGGACTGAGAACTTAAAGAGGGCCTTTCACCACTCCTGACATGCCTGTTTAATAGATTCATGCATTCCCGTGTAATAACAATTCTGGGACTTCTATTCTTATGGCTCTATGTTGTGCCATTCCTTTATTATTTCTACTAGAGGTTATGAATGAATTGCTAGGGGTCTGCAGTAAAGGTACAGAGGGGAGGTAAAAGGTTGGGGAGTGTATCTGCAGAGTCTGAAAATGGCAACACTGATTGGATAAAGTGAGTCTGTGTAGGTACACACCCCTAACTTGTTACCTCCCTTCTGTACCCTTACTATAGACTGCTAACAATTCATTCATAACTTCTAGTAGGAACAATAAAGGAATGGCACAACATAGAGCCATAAGAATAGATGATCTGTTATTACCTGGGGAATGCATGAAACTATTAAAACAGACATGTCAGAAGTGGTGACAGGTCCTTTTTAAAGTGACCCCATGTTGTATGTGTGTCCAAAGGCGGGGCCAGTAATACCACAGTTGTGCAGAACAAAATACCACAGTGCAGCACAAAATACTGCCACCCAAGCCACAGTATGAAACTGTATCATCGTCCTGAGGATGGCAATACACAAATTAATGCTGACAGCATCAGGTCTTTATGTACCTGGCTGGTGGCCAAAAGGAATTGAATGGCCCTCTGGGCCTTAGCCCACTGGGAAATCTCCCTGTAGGGTCTATGGCCAGTCCGCCCATGCCGACAATTAAGCCTCTAATGTTCCCAAAGAGGGCCAGTAGAGACCCCCTTGACTGACACCAGCTGAGGTTTCATTTGAATCTTGGTAACCATTTAAACAGCATTATAAACACCACAAACCTCATCAAATGTGATCTCCTCGTAATCCCAGTTCTCAATATTAAAAAGTAGGATCACTCTGCCATTCTTATCTCTGCTGGTTAAAATTCCAGGGTAACCAGCCTCTATGGTGCTTCTCACAGCCTCCGATGTCAGGTTCTCAAACAGCTCGGGGTATTGCTGTCGGAAATTTACATAGCCTGTTGAAAAGATTGTGGATAAATCTTTATAGAAAGAATAAAGTTGACAAGATGAGCTTGATAATTCCTTACTTCGATTATACCTTTGTGTTCTTTCAGGTGACTTTTCAGAATAAGCTATCATGTCTGTACATGTGGAATAACACCTAATTGACCATTGTATGACTTGTATATGGCAGTTTTCACCAGTTTGCCCTCTGGAGGCAATATCCCAAATTGTCAGTGTTCCCTGACATAGTGGGTCTAGACTAACTGCTATAATGTCTCCGATAGACTACACATGGAGAAAGCAGAAGATCCTGCTCCACTAGGTCTCTGTAGCACAGATTCAGAAGCAGCAGAAGCATGAAAAAGCATGACAGGAAAGTATAGAGCAGTGTATTTGTTAAAAGGTAACTGCTATTTTAAAAAAAGTGTATGGACAGTTACAGTTTCATCTACTAGCTGTGAGGCAGTAAAACAGTACTGCAGCAGTGTCTATGTGTGTGTTTTACTGCTTCTCTCTCACTCGGCTTCTCTTGTATTATGTTCCCTCTTCATGGACTTCTGTGGGCAGCATGTGGCTCTGTAATACAGATGACATTCAGCCACAATGACTAGGATTGTAGTTAGTGTACCACCTAGTCATTTAACCCATCAGATTTCACAGTCAGTAGAGCCTGCGGTATCTGGATGGGTAAACAGAAGGAAGGAGGTCCCTCTGTCCTCTGATAAGAGCCCCTGTTGTGCAATCAAAAGACTCTGATTGGTTACTATAGCAGCCTAAGACTTTATGAAGGTTTCCAGGCCTGCCATAGCAAACTGCCTATTAAGTGGTATTGGTAGTTGATATTGCCATGTCCATAAAATGTGAAAATTATTCAAATAAAAAATATTTATTATGTGAATGTTAATGCCGTTACAAACAATATTGTTTAAGCCCAAAAAAGAGGATAAAAATTGATAAAAAGTTGTTAGTACTTCAAAATGGTTCCAATAAACACCACACCTAACCCTGCAAGAATTTTTTTTTTTTTTCAAAGGTTTTTATTTTTTTAAGTAGTAAAACAATAAAAACTATACAAATGTGTTATCGCTGTAATTGTACTAATCAGCAGTATTAGGTTGCCATGTAATTTTGGTTTTTTTTTTATTTCATCCCCTCAAATAATTTTTTACAGTTTTCAATTCATGATATAGTGAATTAAATGGTTTCATTAAAAAATACAACTTGTTTTACAAAAACAAACCTTCATAAGGCTATGTGAACAGAAAAGTAAAATAGTTTTAGCTTATGGAAAGTACTGTCACGCTTTGTTGTGTGAGGGAAACTCACAACGAACGTAAGAGGGAAATGGGTGAGGGGAAAAGGCCTGGAAACTAGGGAAAGGAGCAGGTCACCTCCTAGAGAAACCCTAATCAAATTCCTGACTGACTGCAAGTATGAACTGACCCCAGAGGTAGGTGAGTTCATACACGGGAACCTAAAGTCCTAACTCACCCTGTAGCACCCTGGTACTAATGTCAGGACAAGAGACAACCTGTTCCTCCAAATATTGGGACGAACAGGAGTCTCCCTCAGGCCTAAACACAAATAATAGGGAAAATAGCAACACAAGAAAACCAAAACCATAAACAAAAAGGGAAGAAGACACTTAACTTCAAATAGCTATGGGAGCACAGGAACTCCACCAAGATCCAAACACTAGAAATCCACAAAGACTGAAGCTATAAACGCACAGCATGGTGGGACAAGCCACAATAAATAGGGAAGGTTAAATGACCACATAAGCAACACCTGAGGTAAGGGGTGTGTCCATTACCAGAAACAACACAGACACGAATTAATCCACAAGGAACATGTCAGATCAAACCACCTGTTGCCAGTCTCACTGATCTCCTGGCACGGGAACGTCCGTGACAGCATCCCCCCTTTTACGGGTGACCTCCGGGCACCCAGGACTGACCTTATCTGGTTAAGACCTGTGAAAAGCTTTCACCAAACGACTGGTATTCATGTTGGATGCTGGTACCCACATCCTCTCCTCTAGTCCATAACCGTTCCAGTGAACAAGATACTGAAGAGATCTACGGAGAACTTGAGAGTCAATTATCTTGGCGATCTGAAATTCCAAACTACTGTCCACCATGACAGGGGTGGGTGGCAAGGAAGA
Organism: Bufotes viridis; assembly: GCA_033119425.1. Classification (NCBI taxonomy): domain Eukaryota; kingdom Metazoa; phylum Chordata; class Amphibia; order Anura; family Bufonidae; genus Bufotes; species Bufotes viridis. Next base: position 103,685,065 of record CM065590.1, read on the forward strand.
TGGTTCCAAAGGTTCAACATATCTCTTGAACAAAGATTTATGAAACACATTATGAATTTTCAGAGCCTGATAAAGTTCAAGACGAAAGGCTACCAGATTAAAACGGCAGAGATCTTATACCAATAAACCTTGGACCCAACTTCTAAGAAGGTACCTTTAACTTAATGTTTTTTGTGGACATCCACACAGAATGACCCACTCTTAGGTCCGGACAATTCATAAGTTTACGTTTATACTAGTTGCCCATATTCCGCAAATTATTTAGAATTTTCCGCCATATAGATGACAATGATGACAAAAAACGTTCCTCCTCAGGAATACCAGAAGTATCAGAACCAGAAAATGTGCTAAACTGCGGGTGAAACCCATATGCCCCTAAAAATGGCGACTTATCAGTGGACTCCTGTCTACGATTGTTTATGGCAAACTCTGCTAAAGACAAAAATGAAGACCACTGCTCCTGGTTCTCAAAGACAAAACATCTCAAGTAAGTCTCCAGACTCTGATTAGTGCGCTCCGTCTGTCTGATCGACAGAGGATTAAAAGTCGAAGAAAAGGACAGTTGTACCCCAGTCTAGTACAGAATGCCTTCCAGAATTTGGAAACAAACTGAGTACCACGATCCGAGACCATGTCAGAGGGAATGCCATGTAGTTTCACAATGTTATCAACAAACACTTGTGCAAGAGTTTTAGCATTAGGTAGGCCCGGCAATGCTATAAAGTGCGCCATTTTACTAAAGTGATCAACTACCACCAGCATCATTGTCTTTCCTGAAGAATTAGGTAGATCTTGGATAAATGAGTCCATGGTTTGGACGGGATGGGCAACGGAAGTAGAGATCTAGAAGGCCGAGTATGTGTCGCCTTAGCTCCTGCACAAGTGCTACAGGCTGACACATAGTCCTCAACACACTTGCGCAACCCCAGCCATCCCAGGGTGTCCCGTAAGAACTGTACAGTGATGTTCCTCATACACCTTATGACGCAATTCAGATGGAACAAAAAATATATCAGAGGGACAAGAATCCGGTGCGTCTCCCTGAGCCTCTAACACCTTCACCTCTAGGTCAGGGTATTGAGCGGATATCACCACCCCCTCTGACAGTATTGGACTTGGATTTTCAAAATCACCACCTCCAGAAAAACGACGTGACAAGGCATCCGCCTTGATGTTCTTAACCCCAGGACGATAAGTGACAATGAAATTGAATCTGGTGAAAAACAAAGACCATCTGGCCTGCCTCGGGTTCAGTCGTTTAGCCGACTCCAGGTAAACCAGGTTTTTGTGATCTGTGAACACAGTGATCAGTTGAATCGCCCCTTCCAACCAATGACACCATTCCTCAAGAGCCAACTTAATGGCCAGCAACTCTCTGTTACCCAAATCGTAATTTCTCTCTGTGGAAGAGTTTTTTTTATAGAAAAATGCACATGGGCGCAATTTACCAGGTGACGGGCCCTGCGATAAGACTGCTCCTACCCCCACCTCGGACGCATCAACTCCAGAATGAAAGGCTGTGACACATCTGGCTGCACAAATATAGGGGCAGAAGCGAAACACTCCTTAACCGCAGAAAAGGCTCGCAATGCCGAATTGGGCCAAACTGATACATCCGTCTCTTTCTTAGTCATGTCAGTTAAGGGTCTCACCACTGTCGAATAGTTCTTAATACATTTTCGGTAATAGTTGGTGAACCCCAAAAACCACATAAGAGCTATCAGATTTTCGGGTCGATCCCAGTCCAATACAGCATGTACTTTCTCTGGATCCATTCGAAAACCTGAAGATGACAACAGGTAGCCCAAGAACAGCACCTCCTATACAGCAAAAACACACTTCTCCAATTTGCATACAATTTATCTCTTAGGATCTGTAACACTGTCTAACTCCTGATGAGTCTCAACGTCTGGAGAATAAATTAGTATGTCATCCAAATACACGACAACAAACCTCCCCACCAGGTGATGAAAAATGTCATTCACAAAATGCTGGAAAACCGCAGAAGCATTGGTCAACCCAAAAGGCATGACCAGGTTCTCAAAGTGACCCTTCCTTGATCCTGACCAGAGTATATGCCCCCCTTAAGTCCAACTTGGAGAACACCTTGGCACCAACAATCTAGTTAAGCAACTCGGGAATCAAATGAAGGGGGTAAGCAGGGCTGGTGCAAGGATTTTTGCCTCCCTAGGCAAAAGAAAAGTTTGCCGCCCCCCCCCCCATGTGCCATCACAATGCCCCACCCATATAATCTGCCATATTAAAGGGGTTCTGCAGTTTATTAAAACTGATCGGCAGGGGTCCGACACCCGGGACCCCCGCCAATCAGCTGTTTGAGAAGGCAGCGGCGCTGGCAGTAGCGCCTCAGCCTTCTCGCAGTGATTTCACGATTAGTATCATTGGCCTGGGCGGGGCTAAGCTTCATTCAAGTGAACAGAGCTTAACCCCACCAAGGCCAGTCATACTAGTCGTGACGTCACTGCGCCTGCGGTAAACAGCGAGAAGGCTGAGGTGCTACTGCCAGTGCTGCTACCTTCTCAAACAGCTGATCGGCGAGGGTCCTCCGCCGATCAAATGCTGATGATCTATCCAGAGGATAGATCATCAGTTTAAATAAACTGCAGAACCCCTTTAACTAACGCCAGTTCTCTCTCTCCCCCCTCTTGTCATTCTGTTTCTTCCCATGTCATTCTCTTTGTCCTTCTTGTCATTCTCCCCCCCCCATGTCATTCTCTTCCCCCTCTTGTCTTTCTCTTTCCCCCCATGTCATTCTCGCTCCCTTTCTTGTCATTCTCTCCCCCTTCTTGTCATTCTTCACCCCCCCCATGTCATTCTCTTTCCCTCCTCCTCTACCTCTGGTGTAGCGTGGCCGAGCTCTGTATGGTCCGCGGGTACAGGCACTTTTGTTTCCTGTACCCGAGCGGACTGACAGGAAGTGCACACTGTGTGCGCACTTCATGTCAGTCCGGCCAGGTACAGGAGACAGATGCTCCCTGTACCCGTGGACCATACAGGGCTCGGCCACGCTACAATGAGGGAGTGACAGGAGGGAGCGCTGAGCGCTTCCCTCCTGTCAGCTCCTCTCTTCATGCTGCGCTCGGGCGGTGCGCCCTCATGGACGCGCCAGCCCGCGCAGTGCTGCAGCCACCAGAGGCTCAACATAAAGCATTCGGGTGGCTGCAGCATGAGGCGGGGCCGGCGCTCTACGAGGCTGCCTAGTCCGCTTATAGGACGCGCCGGCCTTGGGGGTAAGGATCACGGACAGTAATCCGATAGAGCTCACGGAAATCTAGACATGGCCTAAGGGTTCCATCCTTTTTTTTTTTAACAAAGAAAAACCCTGCTACCACAGGAGATTTGGAAGGCCTTATGTGTCCTTTAGCCAAACTCTCGGTAAAATACTCTCTCATGGCCGTTTTTTCGGGTCCAGAAAGGTTATAGAACCTAGATTTGGGCAATTTAGCTCCAGTAATAAGGTTGTTAGGACAATAATATTCCCAATGCGGAGGTAAATCCTGGCATCCACTTTCAGAAAATACATTTAAAAAATCAGATATAAAAGCAGGTAATGAAAGAGAAAGTAAGGCAGCTCTCACCAGCATAGAACACCCTCTGCGCAGGGCATATTCACAACATAATATAGATCGGGCCAAAAAAGCAGTCTCTAATATGGATAGACATTCCCTGATTTTTCCTTAATTTCAGCCTAAATCAGATATTTCCATGTCTGGGAAAAGGGCCACTTATTTTGTCACACAATACAGCAAAGAGTTTTCTGCAATTTGCAAAATCATGAAAAAATATTTTCATATCCTTAATATTGACGGACAGTGGTCCAATATTGTTTCTGATGGTATTAAATGTGTTGCTAAAAAAGCCCCTACTTTGGGTAATCTGGTTAGCCCTAGCTTTTTCTCAGAAAAAATATCTACACAACCCTCATGGCTTCACTGCAAGGGCAGTTATAAATGTGGCTATAGGAAATGCATTTGTTGCGAGTATATAGTCACAGACAAAATATTTAGATCTACTGCACACAGCAGTATGATATACGTTCGTACAATAATTGTAATACCAAATATGTAATATATCTTATTACCTGTGTAATATGTTCCTTGCAATATGTGGGCTGTACAATCAATCCTTTAAATAATAGGATCCGCAAACATATATCTGACATACCGCATCATGGGAACCGCAATGTTTCAGCGGCGAGTTTGCATTTTGCGGCTGTCCATGCGGGTGATATCTCTGGATTAAGGGTACAGGGCATTGAAAGGGTCTCTCTACCACCTAGGGGTGGAGACCATAGGAGAAAACTCCTGAATAGAGAGGCCTTTTGGATTTTCCAATTGGGGTCTCGGCAATCAGGGGGCCTTAATAAGCTACATGATTTGATTCTACAATATTGAGAGGATACAAGGCTCCTCTGTTTTCTGTGATGCAGCACTGAGATGTTACAAAGTTTCTTTTTTCGGCTTTCTGCGATACATACTATGTTTGTTATGAATACATCAGCATGTTGATTACCTTTTTATATTGGGGATTTTTTATTATATCTCCCCCATTCTGTTTACGCTTTTTTCCTCTTTTTTTCCTTTTTGCTTGTTTATATGTACATTTTTTTAGTGAGGTTAATATGGGACCTCCCCCTGACGCCTCCCTTCCTCAGGTGTTGTGTGTTAGCCTGGGTCAGGAGGGTGTATATCAGAGGCAGTTTCCATTTCATTTGTATGTTTGTCATGAAGAAGGACCGAGATATCACAAAGGTCTGAAACGCGTCACTGTTTTCACATCTTGTATTGAAGTTTTAACAGCTGAAATAAAGTCGCAGATAAAGATTCACCCGAGCTTAGCTGGATTTTTTCTTTTGCTTGATAAAAGCGGGTAATGTTTTAGTGGTTAAAGCAGAAAAAGACGTATTCTGACAATTATCAATGCAATAATCACCCCAATCCAGAATCTGTCTAGCTTGCTAATCGATGGTTGGATTATGCTTGCTTAACCACATTAAACCCAGAACCAACGGAGCAGGGAGACCTTCCATCACAAAACACGAGATGAATTCCTGATGAAAGTCATCCACTCTTAATCGGATGTCATGCACCATCTGAGACAAACACTTCTGAGTTAGAGGTGCAGAATCAATGGCAAGAACAGAAATGTTTTTCTCTAATGCACTCGGTGACAACCCGTGTATAAGGACGAACTGACCATTAATCAGATTCACCCCTGCCCCACTGTCAATAAACACTATTAAAGACAAATGCATGTTCTCTGACTCCCCTCTTACCCCTCCAAGAGTCAGATGGGAATTATATGTCCCCTTTTTTTTTTTACGCTGAATGCATGGACATACATTGATAAAATGTCCCTTTTGTCCGCAGAAAAAAAACACACACCCTTCCTACGACTAATACTCTTGAAAGCAGATCCAGGAGTAGCTCCCCCTAATTGCATGGGTTCATCCCCAGACATAAACTCAGCAGTATCTTCACCCAAATTGTCAGAGGAAAAAGATATGTTATGTGATAGTAGGTCCTGAGACTGGGGTCCCCTAGATCTCTCAGGTGTCTATCAATGCATACAGCTGGAGACATAGTGGCTTCCAAAGACTCAGTATTCTTATGAAAGGCCAAAGCGTCCTTCAGCCTCTCTGAGAATCCCTAAAAGAACTCACTACGGAGAGTCGGATCGTTCCACTCAGTATCCGTAGCCCGCCTCCTAAACTCAGAGCAAAAGATCTCAGCAGAACGATCTCTCTGACGAAGGCCACGTAACTTGGTCTCAGCCAGGTTGGTCCAGTCCGGGTCCGGATCATCATAAATGAAACCCAGAGCTCTGAAAAATTCATCCACCGACAGGAGGGACTGCGATCCGGTCGGCAGAGAAAAAGCCCAAGACTGAGCGTCCCCTTTAAGCAACGAAATAACAACATCAACTCTCTGACTCTCATCCCCAGACGAGTGTGGACTTGAACAAAATGAAATTATCACTTCCCCCAGAGAATCTGTCCGGGAGGGCCACTTTTGGTTCATGACAGACCTGGTAACCACCACTAGGACCAGAAGCCTGTGGTCTCTGGATCTGCGAGACGGTCGTGCAGAGGTCAGCTACCTCTAAAGACATCCCCTGCAGCTGTTTGGCCAGTGCAGCGATAGGATCCATGGCTGTACTGACACAAGCAAAAAATTACGGTTTGGCAGTTTATAATGTCACACTTAGGTGTGGGAGGGAAACCCACACCTAACATAGGAGGGAAAGGGGTGAGGGGAAATGGACTGGAAACTAGGAAAAGGAGCAGGTGACCTCCTAGAGAAACCCTAATCAAAGTCCTGACTGAGTGCAAGTATTAACTGACACCAGTGGTAGGTGAGTTCATACACAGGAACCTAAAGTCCTAACTCACTCTGTAGGACCCTGGTACTAATAAAGCACATGAACTCCGCCGAGATCCAAACACCAGCAATCCACAAAGACTGAAGCTATAAACCGCACAGCATGGTGGGGCCATGCTGCTGCACTGTGGTATTTGGTTCTGTTGGGGCAGTATATTGTGCTGCACTGTGGTATTTGGTTCTGCTAGGGCGATATTTTGTGTTGTATTAAGGTATTGCTTTCCCCACCTACTTCTGTAGCCCTGACTTCTGTTAGTTTGGGTTCGTCTGACTACTGCCACACCCACCAGTTAGTTGTTTGAATGGGCCAAATAGCTGTAATTACACTGCACCCCCACTACAATGTAGACTGCGTGGAAGTACACACTGAAGAATATGCAGCACTCACCACTGCCCCTTCAAACAATTGATCGGCACGGGTGCCGGGAGTTGGACCCCCAATGATCTGATGTTGATGGTATGCAGAAAAGACACAGTTTGCATCTTCCCTGAATGTCTCTGTATACAAATCACTGGTAAAAGAGGTCTAATGAGCTTTTACGCATCTGTATATGGAGACCACACAGTTCGTGTTCCCTACTAACCTGTGCCCCCATAGTAAGAAATAAATGAATAGAAATAAATACAATTAGAAACCTGTATGTGACATTCATCGTGACACACACATAGTGTCAGGTGCTCAGGTGTTAATCCCTTCATATCACGCAGAATCTATATTACTGTAAACATACAATTATCACCTCTAGTCACCAACTTCATTAAATGTGAAAGTCACATAAAGTCTCAAAATGTGTAGTTTTATTGATTAGCACAATATAATGGCTTCAGTAATGGTAAAGGCTATTTGTATTGCCGCATGATGTACTTTATTTGAGGCACCGCACCCCCTACAGCCCTATCTGCCTTTCCAGTTTCCAGTAAATCTTTACCAAGTATGGGAAGGGTTAATAGTAATCGAGGAAGAGAGGAAATGATTTCTGAATGAGGAAATCCCTGAGAAGTCGGCCACAGGATGGTAAATGTCTCCTTTTTGCTGTGTGTTTGGTTAGTAAGTGAAGCTCTAAGTTCCCTGGTCTCCAAAGGGGAGATTGTTCCCCTCCCCAAGGCCCTCTGCTCACACTCTCTACAAAGTGACTGTGTCTTGCCGCTGCCACTTGTACAGTAAGGCTTTTTATTCATTCCCCTTAGCCGGTTGTGTTTCTCTTTTATTATGTCTAGTTCATAAGTTCTGCTCATAATAACGGCTCCTTAGGGCATCCAACGCTAAGACACAGTTTGCGGAAAAGTTTACATTTTAAAAGGAAGCAGTTCAGAAAATCGTTATTCTAATGGGACCCAACTATTAAACATTAAAATACTTTAATGATTCCGCCTGTATTTATTCTTTCTTTTGTGAGAATGATTCTAAGTAATTCTTCTGTTTCATATGGGTATTGTACGTACAGTGAGCATTACATACTATTTCCACTGCTGTATTACATTGTTGTAATATTCCTCAATATTCCTTATGTTTTAATCTTTAGCATTAGTATATTACATAGGGAAATACAGTGAGCTGGGTTCAATGAAGTCACATTGTGTGAGAATGTTATTGGAAGGCATGACCAATTCCAACATGGATTTTTTTTCCATAGGAAATTCATATAATATCCTCAATATTCTAATATTGAATGTTAGCCTTATTATACGTACTTGGTGTACTGGAAGTATAAAATACGGCAATGAATGGATGCTCTCACCAACAGTGGGGCAAATCAAAAGGATTTTTTACCCTTTGTCTAAGGTTCAGTTCAACTAATATAGAAGTAATTTGGATCATTAAATATAATAAAGTAAGCATTTAGTCACACCTCAGTGACTCCCAGACGTGTTGTAAATGTTCTCCATGCACAGCAAACAGATCCATTGATTTTAAAGTGTTTATTCACACATCAGTGGTTTTCCACTCACTGTAGGTCATTGGAAAAACAACGGACAGCGTTGGACACGTGCACTACTTTTGTCCGTGTGGAAGAAACAATCTCATTGAAGTATATAACAGACAGAACACCGAAGGCATCCATGTCCTCCTGTCAGTGGTTTTCACTGAACATTGGTAGGAGGTTCTCTGGAAAGTACCTTTTCAGTCTAGCAGGGCAGATGTAATAGGGATGGAACATGGAGGGCAAAAACACACACACAAATCAAACATTGACCTTTTATGGACATCTTCATGGATGAAACAGTTTTTTCCCTGATGTCAAACAGACATGGACATGTGGATATGAGCTAGAGTAAGGTATCATGCACATGGTAGAACCCTGTACAGGAATGCCCTCTAGCTCTGCTTTACACAGTTGCAGGGATCGCATGTATAGCAGTTTGGTGCTCAGTTGGGAGCTATATGTGGGAGATGTTCTTCCCTAGAACATTTGCTCCATACATATGGCATAAATGGAGCATGATACAATTTTGTTTGTACAGAATCTGTCAGAAACAGCCTCCGTCAGTCTCTTATTGTAATACCGCAGGTCCATGGCTGCTGGCCCAGGTCACAGCCTCTGGAGTTCTCACTTCTCCCACTGCACTGTAGTCTGTGTCACTTGGGTTCCCCCTTGACTCCTTCCTCCTGCTTGTGTGTGCTCCCATAGGGTGTGTACTTTCTCCAGCTCTTAAAGGGTCAGCGTGTGCTTATCTGTCATCAGCCTATTACATTAGTTCCTTGAGGTATATGGCACCTCCCCCTATGAGAGTAAGATTCCTATCCTGCCTAGTTCCAGTGACGGTATTCTGCCACAGTGTATTCTGACCTCCCATGTCCTGTCTTACTGCCTGTTCTACCTTGGTGTGCAAACTCTGCCTACCTTGACCTTGGCTTGCTCTTTGACCGCACCTCTGTATGTCTTCTTGGTCTCATGCACTGGTGTCTCTTGACCTACCTAGGTCAGCAGCCATTGAACAAAGACTACTCCTAGAGGTAGCAGCATAGGAGCCTCCTACAGTGAAGTCCAGATCCCATATGGGGTCAAAGGGGTAAATATCAGGGAGCTACTAAGACAACGCCCTTAGGAGTAGCCCCAAGTCAAATCCTTTTACTGGCACAGTTGGTCCACACACCCACTACATTAAACTGATCACTTTCAATCTGACCAATATTAACACAAAGGGGTTACAAGATTTTCATATTGATGGGCTATCCTCAGGATAGCTCATCAATATGAGGTACACGGAGGTCCGATAGCAGGCATCTGATCTGTTGTAAGAAGAGGTTGTGGCTCTCTTTGAGTTCTTAGGCCGTATGATGTCAGGTTTATCAGTCACATGGCCTAGGCACAGCTCAGTACCATTCAAGTAAATGGGGCTGAGCTGCGATACCCTCTATGCAATGAACTGTGCCTGGTAGGCTGCAAGGAGATTGTAGTGATCTTCAGAGCGCCGGTGAGAGCCACAGTTTCCACAAATAGCTGAATAGTAGGGGTGTCGACAGTCGGACACTCACCGATATCATATTGATGATCTCATCTGAGGATAGGCCATCAATGTGAAAATTCCCCCCAAAAAATTTAACTGAATAACATTTTAGGAGAAAAACCTGAAACATGTAGGTACCTTCTGAGGGAGTTTCTACCACGAAAAATGTGCACTTCCATAGTATGATTCTGCATGCTTCTCAACTTCCATTTGTGTATGTCCAGGTTTCTACCCAGATGGAGAATTACTTATTTACAAGTCAAAAAATGTGAGAAAATCAAATGTTCTATATATCAAAGAGGAACTGGCTCTCACTTCAACAAAGAGTATTCTTTCCCCATCAGAGTCTCTACTGGGATGCCAACTTATTTCCTCGATTTGCAAGCTACATATCCCTCCCTCCAGTAAAGAATGGTCTCTTAGGATTTCTACACTTCAAATGTTATAAGCTTCAGGACTTTGACAGCAGTTCAGCATTAATTCTGGCAAACGACAAAAGCCCTACATGGAAAAACGTGAGAGACTGATTTTCTTTAACAAAGAGCTTCCTGAGACTATATTTCAACATGGAGGGGAACTAACCCTAACATGTTTGCCACAACCAGCACTGAGTCTAAACACGACATGTGAGCCGATCCATGGAAATAAGAGTTGGAACAGAATGGTTCTCAAGACGCTGAGATGACACCTTAATAGCTTGGTAATAACAGCCATATGACATGTACAACTACTTCTACTGTACTTCAGAAATTAACATCCAATCAACCATTTTCACAACAACCAAGCTGTTTTCATGGTTTTGACATTTCATTAGACGCTGACCTAAAGGGAACCTGCCACTATGGAAATGCAGTGCAATATGCAATCAGAATGCTATAGATCAGGCATGCTCAACCTGCGGCCCTCCAGCTGTTGCAAAACTACAACACCCAGCATGCCCAAACAGCCTACAGCTATCAGCCTACAGCAGGGCATTGTGGGAGTTGTAGTTTTACAACAGCTGGAGGGCCACAGGTTGAGCATGCCTGCTATAGATGAACAGGAGCTGAGCAGACCAAGGAACCCTTGGAGGATGTGATCAAACAATTATGGGATGATGTGGAGGGGAAAATACTCTGGTGGCAAAACATGGTACTACTACATGTAATGTTGGGTTCATCCTGATCTTTGTACTGTAATACTAGTACTGTTTGTAATCGAAGACCAGTAAATATTTATTTGTATGATATTCAGAGACTTCCCTCCACTGGGACCCTTTGGAAACTGTTTGTATAAACCACAGCTGAGCTGTGGCTACCTTATATAACCAGTTGCCAGTACTAGTATTAGAATTAGTGTAGAGGAAGCTAGCACTTTCTAAAACCAGGTGTTGATTTTCTCTGTAGACCTATAAATCACATTTAAAAAAATTGAAATGCAAGATTAAAAAAAACACAAATTTCCTTAAATTTACTGAACCCCAGATTCGCTAACTTTAGATACATCTAAATTCACTGGTCAACTCAGAGCTACTGGCATCTGCCCAACCACTGGCACCCAACACTTTAAGGGCTCATGCACACAGCCATTGTTTTGGTCCGCATCCAATCCCCATTTTTTGCGGGTCAGATGCAGAACTATTCACTTCAATGGGGCTGCAAAAGATGCGGATAGCACTCCATGTGCTGTTCTTAATCATATGTCTATTCTGCGGCACCCACAAAAACATATCCTTCCATGTTCTTGTCCATATTACAGTCAAGGATAGAACAGTTCTATTAAGGGCCAGACGTTGCGTTCTGCAAATGCGGAATGCACGCGGCCAATATCTGTGTTTTGTGGATACGCAATTTGCGGACCACAATAACAGCAACAGCCGCATGCATGAGCCCTAAGTGTGAACCACATCAGCCCCTCCCTAATCTTTCCTCCTGAGCTGTGGAAACTAAGTTGGCACCATATGGTTCCTGGGATCTCATGGTCATCTCAGTAGCTGTGTGTTATGCAGTCCAGGTGATCAATACCATTATCATTTCCTTCTTTTTGCACAATTTAGGGATCAGCCAGGGGATTGTGTTTCCAGTTGTAAGTGTTTACAAGGCAATTTGCAGTATTTCGGCCACATTTCAGTCTGTGTTGTATATGTGTAATGAGGCAGAGCTCTGTAGGTGGCCACAGAATAGTAATTGATAGACGAGGTCATAAACAGCCAGAGATCAGGTCACTTGTAAATTCCCAAAAGGAGACGTTATAAACCAGCTAAACAATAACAGATCCCCCAGTAGAGGGTAACATGATGACACAACACGGAGTAATCAGGAGAATGTCAGGTCAAGGCAATCATTTCCTGCATTCTGGGAAACTATTCCAAAAATGTCTATATTCCGAAATACATCATATCCTAGAACTGTCACTGTCAGAAGGACCTATGTTAAATAAGATCTGACCACAGCAAACTAGGGGAAATGTCTAGATGCGTTAGAAATCATGCACGTTATGGATTAAGACTGTGCAGTCGATAGTTCACCTAAGTATAGTAAGAAAATGTTTTGTAAGTTACTCGTGGAAACTTGTCCTAAACCTACAACTTAAACGGTATACCCTATGTTCATAACTAGCACAATGTATAACTATATAAAAATGAAATCTAGAAAGGTGTGGTATTGGTCCACGCAATGGTGGTGGATCCACCAAAGTTATGTAGAAGCGCCTCTACATAACTTCAGTGTATCCACCACCAGGCAAAATGTACGGCAGCTTCCTTGCTTCCGTAGATTTAGAACATTTTCTACGCCTAAAACAGGCCGGCCTGTCCCCTTCCCCGCCCATGCCACACCTCCCCTTTTTTTCAGGCCTGGCGTGAGCAGAGAAAAGTTGCAGATTGCGGTGCAAATACCCTTTGCGCTGCAGTGTGCACCAGATATACGCCAAAAATTGGCATATATCTGATAATGAATGACCCCCCTAAGTGTTTCTATGGTCAAGTGTTATTTTCCTTCTTGTGTTGTTGGTGCGGTTACATATTTAAAGGGGTTGTCTCACTTCAACAAATGGCATTTATCCTGTAGAGAAAGTAAATACAAGGCACTTACTAATGTATTGTGATTGTGTATTGCCTCCTTTGGCTTGATTAATTTTCCGATCACATTATACACTGCTCATTTCCATGGGTTACAGCCACTGCTGCAGAGCAGATATGAGGTGGCTGGGACAGGAGTTGCTGTGCATGCGTGCCTATTTGCGCTCCCATGGTCCCAGCCACCTCAGAGGCTGCTGATTTTTCCTATAGTGTGCAAGCACGGCCATCTCTGCTGGATTGCAGTGTGGTTATAACCATTGTGGTAAGGTGCAAGGTGTCATATGCGATGGCAGGTACGTGTCACCGAGGTTGCTGGCCTCGGTGAGGTGAGAGCCGGGTTTTTGTCTGCAGCAGCTAGTGCTGTTTGACTCTTTTAAATAGCATGGCTGCAAAGCCGATCCGGGCCGGCTCTTACTGGGAGCAGCTAAAGAGTAGGGTGGGTGGCTGCTCCCCACGGTCCAGTCCGAGTTTTGGGCTGGGTATAAAACACAGCCATCAGCTGTGTCTGGTGTGATTATCCTGGAGCCTGCTAACAGGGCTGAGGAGTACTCTGTGCTGGAGGACGGAGCTCAGCAAGGTGGTGTTTCCCTGCAACCTGAAGGAGGAATCGCCTGCGGCTGAACCGACTGCTAGGTGTGAACCCGCACTTAAACCACCCAAGGTGACTGGACCCTGTGTTGGCCTGTTTTTGGTTTTGCCACATGATTTCTGTTGTGTGTGAACTGTCACCAAGAGACTGTTTTCATTTCTGGTGTGCAAGTGTGAATAAAACACTGTTTGATGCACAATCTGGACTCCTTGTTTTGCCTCTAAACTGCACCCGCACCGCTGTCTACCAGAGCGACTCCCCACACCATGAAAACAAGAAGTGTATAATGCATACCTCACAACTGAAAAGAAGGATGAGGGACACTATGGGGGTCATTTACTATCCAGAAATATGTCTATATTAGGTAGGCCCGTCTCATTCATCATCTTCTACTCCTGTTTTAGGCATAGAAAATGGTCTAAATATAAGACCGCTCGGAAGCTGGCTTACATTAAGACTGGCACAGGTGCCGTCACCTCTTCATAACTTCGGTGATCCACCACCAGCTAAACGCCGGTCTTAATAAATGACCCCCATGTTTGCAGATTTTTTTTCATAGTAGGCCACGCCTCTAACTCTGCTCAAAACATAACTATACAAATATAATCCCACCCAGATCCCTAAATGTCCCCACATAGTTATTATTCCCCCTTTATGCTGCCACACAGTAGTTCTGCCAACATTGTGTCACCTTCACAGGTTATGCCCAGATATTTGCCCCCCCACAGTACTTATGCCGACATTGTGCCCCCTTCATAGTAGTGAGGCTCAGATATGTGCCCCCTTCACAGTACTTATGCCTGAATATGTCCCCCTCACAGTAATTATGCACAGATATATGCCCCCTCACAGTAATTATGCACAGATATATGCCCCCTCACAGTAGATATGCCCAGATATGTGCCCCCTCACAGTACATATGCCAAGGTATGTGCCCCCTCACAGTAGATATGCTCAGATATGTGCCATCTCACAGTTGTGCCCTGATATATGCCCCTCGGAGTAGTTATGCCCAAATATGTGCCCCTTCACAGTAGATATGCCCAGATATATGCACCCTCACAGTAGTTATGCCCTGATATGTGCCCCCTCACAGCAGTTTTGCCCTGATATGTGACCCCTCACAGTAGTCATGCCCAGGTATGTGCCCCCTTCACAGGAAGTGAAAAAAAAAAACTGTGCATACTCACCTAGTTCCTCCGATGATCTGTGCTCCGCAGGAGCAGCAGCAGGCAGGATACGCATTATGCTGCTGGTCTGTGTAGGAGGCGCACAGCTGACTTGTGGCTTGCCCCGCCGCCCCTGTACAGACCAGCAGTGTGGAGCGCCAGCAGGGGGGAGGAATGGTGAAGCGTGGAGCTCCTTGCTTCATCATTACAGGCAACTGTCTCTGCGATCTATGGATGCAGAGACCGCTGCCTGAGAGCGGGACATACCTTACCCGGGACCATGGGACATCCACTGAAATCCAGGATGGTTGGGAGATATGATGTGATGGAAAAATGGATCCAGCCAGCAAAGGAAGCAATAAGTGCCTTGTGTTAACTTTCTCTACATGATATATGCATACCTCCCAACTGTCCTGGATCTGCCAGGACAGTCATGGATTTCGGTGGCTGTCCCGCAATCCCGGAATGGCTCAGATGTGTCCTGCTCTCAGCTGTCTTGAGACAGTTGCCTGTAATGGTGAAGCAAGGAGCCGTACACTCCCCGCTTCACCATTCAGCTCAGCTGCCAATGCTCCACACTGCTGGGCTCTATAGGAGGTGCAGGCCCAGGAGTCAGCCTCTGCTCCTCCCACACAGCCCAGCAGCTCAATGTGTATCCTGCCTGCTGCTGGGGAGTGCAGATCATCAGGAGAACTAGGTGAGTATTTACTTCTTTTTTTTTTTTTTTACTTCCTGTGAAGAGGGTACATATCTGGGCACAATTATTGTAAAGGGGCACAAGTGTGCATATCTATTGTAAAGGGGGTACATATCTGGGCATAAGTATTGTGAATGGGGCATATATGGGCATAACTATTTCAAAAGGGGCATGTATCTGGGCATTACCGTGAAGGGGCCACATCTGGATATAATTATTGTATAGGGGTCACATATGGGCATAACTACTGTGAAGGGGACACAATGTGGGTGTAACGCCCCAGAGTTGCATTACAACTTCTGCACCCTGCTGCTATCTGTAATGGGCTAACATTGTCCTATACATTGTGCATTTCTAATATATGTAACTGTTATGCTCCCATGTAATGTGGCTGGGTAACCAGCAGGTGGCAGAAAACATGGCAGAGCTGCAGTTAGGTAGAATGGAGCTTCCCATTCCATTCTGCTGCTATCTCTAATGGGCTAACATGGGCTAACATTGTCCTATACATTGTGTATTTCTAATGTATGTAACTGTTATGCTCCCATGTAATGTGGCTGGGTAACCAGCAGGTAGCAGCAAACATGGCAGAGCTGCAGTTAGGCAGAATGGAGCTCCCCACTCCATTCTAACCCCCAGACCCCCCCCCCCCCCCATGGAGAGAAGTGGGTGAGTCCTACTTCCTGCAGAAAGGTTGGGGACCAGTGAGAGTAGCCTCAGAAGCCAGGAACATAGTTCCCTGGCATAACTTAAGAGTCAGACTACAGAGAGAAGGTGCAGCAGACATAAGAATCTGAGTTATACAGTCAGCCTGTCAGTAAAGAGCCAGAGAGAAACAGATGTAGCAGAGTCCAGTTTGCCTGCCAGTTTTAATGCTAAAGCCTGCTGGAACCAAGACAAAGCTTGAAGATTGTTTCTGATGAATGTTTATTCAAGTAAAGCTGCTGTTCAACTATATACAAAGTCTGGGGTCCAGCCGTATCCAGGTAGGAGCACTGTGACACATATAACGAGACATTTTAGGCTGCACTATACCACTCGGCATTCCTATATCTGGGTCACATTATATAGAGGGCCCTAGGGGAAGCCGCCCATTGCATGGTCAAAACTACTGTGTAGTGGCATTAAGGGGATGGTGGGATTTGGGTGTGTATATCTATGTTTTGTGTGGCGTTAGAGGCATAGCCTAGTATGAAAAAATTTGCCGTGGCACGCTACGAGCGCCGCACATATTGTTCCTCTTTGAGCTTTTCAGAAGTTGGGAGGTATGTAAATGCCATTTGCTAAAGTGAGGGGAGTGACCAAATGAAAATTCACCACAGTGTGCTTTGCACGCTGCTATGTTCATGTGATTGGTGGGGGTGGGCTTCATATTGTATGTGAGCTGGTGCGGCTTGTGTGCCATGGCTGCTTTTCAGTCCCAGTCCGGCGCGGATCACAAGCCTGGTAATCTGTTTCACTTGCTAAGTCTTAACATTTCTGCACACTGGTCACATGCCTGAGGAGGAAAGGCTTAGTCCATGAGGCTAAAGAACAGCCATCTATTACAGTAGTCAGAACCTTTATCTCTGAATAGTGGCACTCGGAGTACTGCTTTCAGTTGTCAGCTGATGCACTATAGAGGCTTTTCTAATCGAGATTTAGATGTTATCGTTCTATTGAGTAGTTCATTAACTTTATTATCTTCCCAGAAAATATGAACTGTTTACATCAGATTGGCTGACGCCCATAAATCTGGTGCATTAGCACCACCTACTGGTCATATACTGTAGCTAAGAAAGGAAAACACAGAAAGAACTACATATATTTCATTTTGACAGTATATTATATTTTGTGGTTGATATTAATGCAAAGCACTGCAGGCTTAGTCTGACAGCTTGGGTGTTGTTGGACTGCTGGGTCGTGCCGCCCGATGGCATGGTGTTGCGGTGGTGGTGGTTGCCTTGTAGTGTTGCAGCAATTTAAAGTAGGCCCACTCGAAGAGGAAGCCTTGGAGTGGGCCTATGCATCTTGATCAAAACATATATGCCTCGTGTACTGTATGTAGATTAGGGCTAGGTATACTATTATGTACACTGAGAAGTGATATGAATTGTGCTGAGATGCAATAACAGATCAATGCATAGCATGGGGATGTGCGATCCATGCTTTCTTCTCTTTTTTTCGGAACTGCAGTCGTTCCTTCCTCATTCAATTCTGATCAATCAGCTTCAATTTACAAACAAGCTCTTGCTCAGTCATCGGCTGATTGGCTGTTCGAGTATACAGGTCAATCATTGGAAATGAGCATTTGTATGAACACTTGTTCCCAATAATTGGCCTGAAAATTCTGCAGTGCAAGGCTTCATGCACACGACAGTTGTTTTGGTCCGGTTCCGAATCGCATATTTTGCGGCTCGGGCGCGGACCCATTCACTTTAATGGGGCCGCAAAAGATGCGGACAGCACTCCGTGTGCTCCAAACGCTCAAATGGGCGGCACTATATTGTAACCACAGGTGCACGGTCGGTGGGTTGGAATCCCAGGTAATCAGTAGAAATGATAGAGACCGGCACTCCGTATTTGAATCCAAAGGAAATGGTATTTATTCGTCACCCATACGTCTGGTGTGACGCTCGTTTCGGCGCAATAATGCGCCTTTGTCAAACACAAGGTGAGGAGTACTCCTCACCTTGTGTTTGACAAAGGCGCATTATTGCGCCGAAACGCGCGTCACACCAGACTTATGGGTGACGAATAAATACCATTTCCTTTGGATTCAAATACGGAGTGCCGGTCTCTATCATTTCTAGCACTCCGTGTGCTGTCCACATCCATTGCTCCATTCTGTGCCCCCGCGAAGAAAATAGAGCATGTCCTATTCTTGTCTGTTTTGCGGACAAGAATAGGCATTTCTACAATGAGCCGCGTTCTGTTTTGCAAATTGCGAACAGAACACGGAGCAACATCCGTGTTTTGCAGATCCGCGGTTTGCGGACCACAAAACACATACGGTCGTGTGCATGAGGCCTAATAGGGCTTTAAACTGTTTATCTGGTAATTAATATTGATGACCTATTCTAAGGACAGGTCACCAATATTAAATCGGTGGAGGTCTGACACCCATGACCCCCATCAATCAGCTGTTAGAAGAGGCCGGTGCTCCTCGAGCGCCGGGGGCCCCTTCCTAGGCCATGTGATGTCACTGTACATTGGTCACATGACCTACTTGCAGTTCAGCCCCATTAAAGTGAATGGGGCTGAGCTACAATACCACTATACTATGTACCGCGTAGTACCGCGTTGTGCTTGGCGAGCTGCCGGGAGTCGGCTGCGCTCACCAGACCTCTGGTGAGAGCTGCGGCTCACTGAAACAGCTGATCATCCGGGATTTGGACCCTCGCTGATCTGATAAAGATGACCTATACTGAGGATAGGGTCATCATTATCCGTTACAGGATTATTAGCACTTCCTGTCCCTCACTTAGACTATAATAATATTTGTGTTGCCGGTGCCCTGCAATAAACAGTACGCACTTGGAAAGTGCTTATTTGGTTAACCCTTTAATAGCAAGGTCTGAAAAGGCCTTAAAGGGGTTTTCTGCATAGGTCATCAATATCTGATCGTGAAGGTCCGACACCCGTCCCCTTGCCGATCAGCTGTTTTAGAAAGCACCTGTGCTGGCACTAGCGTCACACGTTCATCAGGCACATGGCCTAGGAGCAGCTCAGCCCCATAGAAGGGAATGGGGCTAAGCCGCGATACCAAAGACAATCGCTATACAATGTACGGCACTGTACTTGGTAAGCTGCGAGAACGTTGCGTTGCTCACAGGAGCCCTGGTGCCTTCTCAAACAGTTGATCAGCGGGGGTCCTGTGTGTCAGGCCCCCACCAATCAGATATTGATGATCTATTCAGAGGAGTATGGTTTTTTTAACATTATTTGGGAAAAACTGGGCAAGTCATTTTTTTTCCAAAACTGACACCAAAATAAATTAAGATTTGTTCCCTATTTTAGGTTGGTCATTTTTATATATAGTACAGTATATAGTTTTACGTGAATGACGACTGTTTCGGTTGGTGTGGGCATTTTTAATTCTTTTATTTGTATTTTATTTACTTATATTTTGGCACATAATATGCCCCCAAGATGTCATTAAAAGACCTCTGGGGGACACTTATACTTTTTTTTGCATTTAGCACTTTTTCCATTGTAACGGGGTCTCCAAGTGAGCCCCAGTTACAGGTGACAACAGCCCTCTGTGGGGGCATTGTACACTGAAAGAGCCGATCAGGGCCTACAGCTCTCCTATGCCTGAGACACTCCAATAGAGAATATTCACTGCATAGCGCTCATGAAGTGCTATGCACCAGGCACAGAGGAAGGCAGAAACTGTAATAAACTTCTAATGTCTTCTCCTTGGGGTCCCGGCTATCACTGACAGTAAGGAACACAACCTGCTCCTGCTAGATCTCAGAAGCAGGAGCTTTAATCCACTGAGGTCAGGAACAAGGCTGATCGCACAGGCAGACAACATCAACTGTGTTTCTGTCTAGTAGGAAGGGGGCCATAAACCATGACTGTGCAGCCGCATGCTGCCTGCAAGTTGTGCATCCCTGCATTAGAGGTGGGGATCCACCGCAAATGTTCCCTCAGCCTGTGTGGTTAGTGATTGGAAAAGTTAGGGACTCGGGTCCTGCTCCTATTATATTGGGTAATTCTAATCAACGGCAAATAAATATTACTGTATAGGGTTTATGAGTTTAGGATAACATCACTACCATTAATGTCTGTATCCTGGGTGGTCTAGGACAGTGAGGAGGTTAATGCCAGTGTCCCTGGTAGCCTACAGCAAAAATAGGATAGATGTCTGCATCTCTGGTGGCCTATGGCAGTGAAGTGGTTAATGCCAGTATCACTACAAGGCTCCAGCATTGTTTCTGTAGTAGGAATGCTGACACTAGAATAGACACACATCTCCACCCTCACACAGTCTGCTTGCCATAGTCCCTCACTCAGACTGCTCCCCATAGTCCCTCACTCAGACTGCTCCCCATAGTCCCTCAATTAGACTGCTCCCCATAGTCCCTCACTCAAACTGCTCCCTATAGTCCCTCACTCAGACTGCTCCCCATAGTCCCTCACTCAGACTGCTCCCCATAGTACCTAACTCAAACTGCTCCCTATAGTCCCTCACTCAGACTGCTCCCCATAGTCCCTCACTCAGACTGCTCCCCATAGTCCCTCACTCAGACTGCTCCCCATAGTCCCTTACTCAGACTGCTCCCCATAGTCCCTCACTCAGACTGCTCCCCATAGTCCCTCACTCAGACTGCTCCCCATAGTCCCTCACTCAGACTGCTCCCCATAGTCCCTCACTCAGACTGCTCCCTATAGTTCCGTACACAGACTGCTCCCCATAGTCCCTCACTCAGACTGCTCCCCATAGTCCCTCACTCAGACTGCTCCCCAAAGTTCCATACACAGACTGCTCCCCATAGTCCCTCACTCAGACTGCTCCCTATAGTTCCGTACACAGACTGCTCCCCATAGTCCCTCACTCAGACTGCTCCCCATAGTCCCTCACTCAGACTGCTCCCTATAGTTCCGTACACAGACTGCTCTCCATAGTCCCTCACTCAGACTGCTCCCCATAGTCCCTAACTCAGACTGCTCCCTATAGTTCCGTACACAGACTGCTCCCCATAGTTCCGTACACAGACTGCTCCCCATAGTTCCGTACACAGACTGCTCCCCATAGTTTCGTACACAGACTGCTCCCCATAGTTCCGTACACAGACTGCTCCCCATAGTTCCGTACACAGACTGCTCCCCATAGTTCCGTACACAGACTGCTCCCCATAGTTCCGTACACAGACTGCTCCCCATAGTTCCGTACACAGACTGCTCCCCATGCTCCCTCACACAGACTGCTTCCCATGCTCCCTCACACAGACTGCTCCCCATAGTTCCGTACACAGACTGCTCCCCATAGTCCCTCACTCAGACTGCTCCCTATAGTTCCGTACACAGACTGCTCCCCATAGTCCCTCACTCAGACTGCTCCCCATAGTCCCTCACTCAGACTCCTCCCTAAAGTTCCATACACAGACTGCTCCCCATAGTCCCTCACTCAAACTGCTCCCCATAGTCCCTAACTCAGACTGCTCCCTATAGTTCCGTACACAGACTGCTCCCCATAGTTCCGTACACAGACTGCTCCCCATAGTTCCGTACACAGGCTGCTCCCCATAGTTTCGTACACAGACTGCTCCCCATAGTTCCGTACACAGACTGCTCCCCATAGTTCCGTACACAGACTGCTCCCCATAGTTCCGTACACAGACTGCTCCCCATAGTTCCGTACACAGACTGCTCCCCATAGTTCCGTACACAGACTGCTCCCCATGCTCCCTCACACAGACTGCTTCCCATGCTCCCTCACACAGACTGCTCCCCATCCCCCAACAGCATTTTTATAAAGTATGCAGCAACTGATGGAGGAATGAAACATGATTAGGAACACAGGGCTACTGTATGGTAATGATGTTGGTTTAATATGTGTTTTGGAGGTGAAAAGTTCCCTTTAAAGGAAACAGTAACCACCACTTATCAGGAGAACAGGGATCTCCTCTCCCCATTTGCCCATTCTTCACCAGGTGAAGTGGCCACTGATATTAAATAAAATGGGGACCATACATTTCAGCTGCTTTTCCATTCAAGAGCTAAGAAACCCAAGGTGAAACCAATTTTGTATTACAATGCATATTCAACACTGTTCACAATGCTAGTGTTCAGTCTCTCAGGTGTCACAACCTGCTTACCTTTCAGAAGGTCATAGGATCGATTTACATCAAATTTGCGAGCCCGAATAAAACGCAGAAAAAAGCTATTATCCATCCTGACCACCTTCTCTGCAACTGTCTTGCAGAGGTCATCTCCAGTGTTAGCTTTCTCCTGCACTATGTCTCGAAGTTCCTTTACAGCTGACTCTCGCTTCTCATCTGTCTCATTTAATTCATCTTTAGCCTTCAAATGTGAAAGAAAACAGAAGTATTATGTGTTTTATAAAACAGGATGAATATGTTTAATATAAAAGAAAGAACTAATGGGGTCATTTATTAAGACTGGCAGAGACAGATATATGCCAAAAACTGGCATATATCTAATAATAAGTGACCCCTAAAAGTTTACAGTCAATTATGAACATTAGTCCTCATGTATTACAACTGTCTCCACAAAGACTTGCCATTTTGCTTGAAGTAACCAAAGTTCAGTTCAGTTCTGCTTTTTCTCTTAGGGTAAGGCCAAAAGGGGTGGTTCTGACTAGGGCTGCACGATATGGGAATTTTGTGCGATTGCGATTAGGGCCCTAAAAATTGCGATAATGATATGCGATGCGATATTTTAAGGGAATTGTGCTAGAGGTCTATCTGCTTGGAATTTCAAGATAAAAGCACACACAGATGACTGATAATGTGAAATGTAGTTATGCTTAACTCAAGAACTGAAATGCAGTGTTTTTTGCAAAAGTACAAAATACAAAACTTGCCATTTTCTTAAAGAGACCTTTCATCACTTAACAAATCTAAACTAAGTATACATGGAGATGGCGCTCAGGGACTCCCTGCACTTACTATTATCCCTGGCGCTGCTCCGTTCTCCGGTATGTCCTCCGGTGACTTCAGCTCTGCGTCTCAACTGGGAGGAGCCTGCCCTTGTTCTCCTGGGCGTCTCCTTCTCCCAGGCTGGCGCTGACCAACCGCAGCGCTCAGCTCATAGCCTGGGAGAAGAAAACCTCCCAGGCTATGAGCTGAGCGCTGCGGCTGGTCAGCGCTACAGCCTGGGAGAAGGAGACGCCCAGGAGAACAAGGGCAGGCTCCTCCCAGTTGAGACGCAGAGCTGAAGTCACCGGAGGACATACCGAGAACGGAGCGGCGCCCAGGGATAATAGTAAGTGCAGGGAGATCCCTGGCGCCGCTCCATGTATGTATACTTAGTTTAGATTTGTTAGGTGATGAAAGGTCCTCTTAATAGCACTGCACAGAACAGATAAATAAAATAGATATAAGAACATGTGTTCAATAAAATAACGACTTTCCAGCCCCTCCTCCTCCCGCACTGTAACTGATGTATCGCTGGATGCGCTATGCAGCATAGCGGCCGGCGATACATCAGTGTCATGTAGAAAGTCAACCATCGCTTTATAAGACACATTTTTTGGGGGGAAAAAGTGTGTCTTATAAAGCGAAAAATACGGTAATATAATTGCAGCATTTTTGGGTCAGCAAATTGCGATTGCGATATGGCGATTAATTGCGATTGCGATTGATTTCGCGATATATTGTGCAGGCCTAGTTCTGACCCATCCACAATGCCGCCATAAACCTCTGTGGTGTGTGACTGCAGTCATTTTGTAATTACATTTTAAGTGGCTGCTTTAGGTTTCACTGGAAACTAAAGCAGCCACTTAAAATTTCATTAGAAAATGTCAGTGGTCGGCCAAATTGCAGCTGTATTGGATCCATCCTATTTGGTATAATCTTTATGGGCCCTTTACAGTGGCCAATTGAACAGATCATCGCCAACCAGTGCTACTATTAACGCTCGTTAGCGATGATCTGGCGGTGTAAATGCACCACTGATTACCTCGTTCATCGGGTAATTGTATCTTTTGTGCAGCACAAAAAAACATTGTTTCCCAGTGGCAGATCATGCTGTGTAAACACGCTCTGCTGCCGGGAAAGAACGAGATAGTATGAGGAAGAGCGATGGCATTAGTGATCACTGCTCCCCATACTGTGGAGGAACTGGTGGAGATTTCCTCCACTAGTGATCAGCACATTGTTGGGAAGGAATGCTTCCTTCCCAACAATCTGCTAGATCGTCGTCCTATGTAAAGGGACCTTTAGACAGTGACCCAGGGAGTAGAGCTCCAGCATTCCACATCAAGATCTACAAGAGTATTTTTTCTTAGGGTCCATTCACACAACCGTGTCCATTTTGTGGACTGCAAACCGCGTATCTGAAAAACATGGACACCGTCCATGTGCACCTTGCATTTTGCACTTCTGTTGGTCCCGCACTATGTAACAGATATCTATTCTTGTCTGCAAAATGGACAAGAATAGGAAATGTTCTATTTTTTTTTTCACAGCCATGGAATGAACATACAACATCTTTTGCAGCCCCTTTAAAATAAATGGGTCCACATCAGCAATAAATGCGGATTGGATGCAGAACAAGAATACGGTCGTGTGAATGGAACCTTAATATGAGGTATTGTTACTGATTAGGTGTTAAAGGACACATATACTTTATCTTAAGGTGGATTTAGACGTACCAATAATTGGCCAGATTATCGGGAACGTATGTTCCTGCGAATGCTCATTCCCGATAATCTGGACATCTAAATGTGCTGCTGATCACCTGATGAATGATCAAAACGCTTGTTCATTGGGTTATCCTGTGGTTCATGCGGGCTCTCCAATCATCATTCCTGGGCAACAGATCGTGCGGTCTAAACAGCGATGTGCTGCTCAGAAACAATGATTCTGTATGGGGACAAGGGATCGCAATAGTGAGGCTACATGCACACGACAGTTGTTTTTTGCTGTCCGCAAATCACGGATCCGCCTTCCTTTTTTTTTCACATCCACATCCGTTCCGTGTGTCCGCAAATTTTGTAGGTTGTGTTTCCGTGTGTCTTCCGTTTTTTTGCGGATCCGCAAAAAAAAAAACGGAAAGCTTGAACCAGTTTCTTAAAGTACCTGTACAAGTGCCCTGGTTTCCAAGCAACCATCCGCAAAAAAAAACAGATGCGGATGGCAAACGGATGGCTTCCGTTGGTCATCCGTATTTTTTGCGGACCCATTGACTTCTATGGGTCCGCAAACCGTTTTTTGCGGACAAGAATAGGACATGCCATATTTTTTTTGCGGACGTGAAATGCGGACAGCGGACGCGGACAGGCAACGGAAAAGGCATCCGCATTTTTATCGGATCCATAGAAATGAATGGGAAACCATCCGATCCGCAAAAAAAACGGAACGGAGGCCGCAAAAAAACACTGCCGTGTGCATGTAGGCTCATACTGTGAAGGTGATCGCTGCATGTAAATGCAGTGGTTTCCTTCACTGAACAACTGTTCAACTGTTGGGAAGGAACGTTTCTGTCTCGACAATCAGCTGTCTCATCATCCCGTGTAAACCTGCCTTTAGTTTTCAAGGGCATTAAAAGGATTGTCTACTTTAGAAACCCCATTTCAAATACTTGCACACTAACACTAGTTGCAGACTAAAGCACTTGTCCTGTGTAACAGTTACTACCTCCGCAATGTGAGTCTCACATTCAAGGTGCTTCTGGCATTAGTTGATATAGCTTGAATGTAGTGAAACCACCAAATCGATTCTTAGCTGAGTTTTCAGCTCCACTCACCAAGCAAAAAGCCTTGTTTGGTGGCTAGGCTCAGGTGGAACCCACAGGTATCTAAACGGGACTTCTGTATGTTGTCACATTCTCTGGACAGATGCTTTCCAGGTAAAAACGTCCTTCCAATGAATTTCAGAATACGCAGGTTTCTTTGGCATGCTCAATACTGAAATAGCATATGGATAGTTTCTCTAGTAAACTAAATGACGCGAATGATGTGTTAGGTACCATACATATTACAAAAGGATGCCAGATTATTTTTTTTTCACCTTCTGTTGTTTACATACTGTATCTGAAGTCTATCTCAATAATACCTGTCACGACTGTGTCTTCGGTCTCTTTGTTGTTTGTCGTGACACATTTGCCATGCATGCTTGTTTCCCTTTTCTGTCTGGTGCTTGTGGGGTTAACTACCTGGCTGGGTGTGGTCACTAGGTGCTTATAGTGCCTGTGGCTGGTAGCCTGGAGTTTTAGTTGTCCTCCAGCCTCTGTTGGTGCTGGAGCTATGCTCCTGTCCTGGGTATTCCATCTGCCCAGTTATTGAGGGCCACCTAGTGAGACATCAATGTCATCCCATTGTTACCATGTCTTCCTACCTTACCCGTTTCTATGTATGGTGTGGTTTATGTTCATGGTTTGTGTTGTATGTCTAATTGTTGTTTTGGTGTGTACGGTCCTGCATGGATGCTAGACACCTTTCTGTCTGTGCCTTCGGTGAGAGGGCTCTAGGGTTCCTCGGAGGGGGAACAAGAATTCAGTGAGCAGCTCTGCCTGGGGCCGCCATGCACCCTGTCTGCATGGGGGTCCAGGCAGTTACTGGTGTGTTGGTTTTCCTTCCTGTTGCTGCGGCAGGTAAGTGCTGGTTGCACTGGGTTCTTACCTGCCGATCCAGTTGCTTTTCACTGTCTTCCCTTGCATCTAGGCCAGTGGGAGACTCCTGTTCATCCGTATCTTGGAGGAACAGGTTGTCTCAAGCCCTGACACTATCCCTAGGGCTATTCAGGGATTCCAGGGTCCAAGGTTCCTGTGTATGAGCTGTCCTACCACCCAGGTCCGCTCATACGGATAGGTGTCAGGGCTAGGTTGAGGGTGGCATTAGCAGGTGCCCTGCTCCCTTTCCCTGGTGTCCTGGCCTAGTTTCTGTTCCCGCTTTCCATCGGTGTACAGTGGGGATTTTCCTCCACTCCCCACCATGACAATACCCTTTCTATGAATCACCGTCTAGAGGTCTGTATAGTTGATCATTCACATCATGCAGTTTACTGGAGAAATTAGTCAAAGGAATCCATAAATTTTGAAATGCATTGGAAGAAGGAAGTTTGTATCTTCCAAGCACCCATCCAGAGAGTGTGACGTCATACAGAAGTCCTGTTAAGATACCTATGTGCTACCACCAGAGCAATCTAGTCACCGACCAGGGCTTTCCGCTTGGTGAGTGGAGTTGAAGACTCAGATGAGGAATGATTTGGTGATTTCACAACATACAAATTATATCAACGAATGCCAGAAGCACCGAGTATGAGATACTCACACTACACAGGTATAACAAAGGCTCTTTTCTGACACTAGGTCTTGCCCATAAAATAGCTGCTGATGGACCAGGCAAAGCACTCAGTCTCCTTCAGTCAAATACACTGCAGTTGCACTATACTCTCAACATTGCAAGTGCAGATGACAGGTGTGGTGTATATGAGTGGAGAAGGCTCAGTGATGTGTCTAGAGTTATTTTTGCCAGGTCACATGATGTTCAATCAGAAGCCATCTTATGGACAGGACTTCTATGTGGACGGCCCAGAAGATTTGCCCAACAATAGGACAAACTGCACAGAAAATCAACAAAAGCTATATTGTTGACGAAGTGAACTTTCATCTGAATTTCATAAAAAATTTGATTCGCTGCAAAGCCAAATTTCCTCGTGCTTCATGGTAACAAATCGGTTTTCCCTGAAATGGTGACAAAAATAAAAATAATAATTTGGGGCTTAATCTTCAAGCAAGATGGCCGCGGCGATCTCTTCGCGATCAAATGGATCAGGTAAGTATGATTTAATTTTTTAATTCGTCATGAAGCGAATTTGTTTGTAAAATTTGGCTAAGCGGCCGAATCGAATTTTAGAGAACTTCGCTCATCTCTAGTCATCTTACATATACATTGGAGAAAAGTAGCCAGAAAGTGGCTAACCTCTTTAAGGACATTAAAGACAAAATAATCTTTCATCCTATCCCGCTTTTATGAAGCCACAGTTGACATTGCAGCTCAGCTTCATTTACTTGAACTGCAATACCAGGCAAAACTTATATAGATGTGGCGCTGTTTCTGGCTAGAAAGCAGACTTTTCTCAAATAGCCCCTTTAAAATAACAATGAAAGGAAACTTACTGATATTGCTCTATACAGAGATACATCACTGCTTGGCATTCACCTCTACAATAGAATATTTCATAACTACCTTCTGCACTGTGTGATCTGGCAGCTTTTCACATTTGCCAAACACAGGTCCATGGTCTTTGGTTGTCAGACGCTCTAGCTTGGCACGGAGGGACTGTTCCTCTTCTGAAACAATACGATATGTTCCTGTCTAAAAGCAACCAACACACATGATTGTAGCCAGTTCCCATATAACATGACCAACGCTACAACTAACTTTATCCTAGTTTTAAATATATATATGTTTTTAAAACTGTAAATAAAGAAAAATCTAAAATTTTGTTTTTCAGGGATAAAAACATACTTAAAAATCCATTCTTAATGCATTTTATAGAGATTTTGAGGGCTGTACATAACACTGTGGAAATCTCTGATGTCATAGATTTCACTGGAGATTGCCTAGCTTAGGTTGGTCGAATACTACTTCCCCACTAGAGTTTGATGACTCCATTTCTATAAAAGGTCCTCTTCTTCCCTCTGAGGGAGGTGAATCGAGAGATGAAGTTGCAATCCTCTGTCCCAAAATGGATGTATATGGTGTCGTTAACCAGCACCAGTAGAGGAGCCTTGCTTCGATTTTTTTCTCTCCTATATGGACATCTCAACTTCTTTTTTAATTTTATATCTTTTGAATAGATTAATAACCTATTTTCTCCTAATCACTGATTGAACATCCTTATGAAATACAATTCTTCATTCTAAGGACCATTTATGTACTGTACTGTAGAACTATATTGTGCTTTGGAGCGTGATTCTTAAAGGGAACCTCTCAGATTGAACATTGTATTTGAGCATGTTATAGAGCAGGAAGAGCTGAGCAGATTAACATGTAGCTTTATGAGAAAATATCCAGTATAACCTGGAATTTATACATTTATATCCTTGCTCATTCTTGGCTGTGAAGTCAAGGAGACGGTCCTATCAGTGATTGACAGCCTTTCCTCTATGACTGTGTATTCAGAGAGAACTGTCAATCACTGATAAGACCTTCCCTCTATGACTTTGTATACAGATATAGCTGTCAATCACTGATAAGACCTTCCCTCTATGACTGTGTATACAGAGAGTGCTGTCAGTCACTGATAGGACCTTCCCTCTATGACTGTGTATACAGAGAGAGATGTCATTTACTGATAGGACCTTCCCTCTATGACTGTGTATACAGAGATAGCTGTCAGTCACTGATAGGACCTTCCCTCTATGACTGTGTATACAGAGAGAGCTGTCAGTAACTGATAGGACCTTCCCTCTATGACTGTATATACAGAGAGAGATGTCATTTACTGATAGGACCTTCCCTCTTTGACTGTGTATACAGAGAGAGCTGTCAGTCACTGATAGGACCTTCCCTCTATGACTGTGTATACAAAGGGAGCTGTCAGTCACTGATAGGACCTTCCCTCTATGACTGTGTATACAGAGAGAGCTGTCAATCACTGATAGGACCTTCCCTCTATGACTGTGTATACAGAGAGAGCTGTCAGTCACTGATAGGACTTTCCCTCTATGACTGTGTATATAGAGATAGCTGTCAGTCACTGATAGGACCTTCCCTCTGTGACTGTGTATACAGAGAGACCTGTCAGTCACTGAAAGGACCTTCCCTCTATGACTGTGTATACAGAGATAACTGTCAGTCACTGAGAGGACCTTCCCTCTATGACTATGTATACAGAGAGAGCTGTCAGTCACTGATAGGACCTTCCCTCTATGACTGTGTATACAGAGAGAGCTGTCAGTCACTGATAGGACCCTCCCTCTATGACTGTGTATACAGAGAGAGCTATCAGTCACTGATAGGACCTTCCCTCTATGACTGTGTATACAGTGAGAGCTGTCAGTCACTGATAGGACCTTCCATCTATGACTGTGTATACAGAGATAGCTGTCAGTCACTGATAGGACCTTCCCTCTATGACTGTGTATACAGACATAACTGTCAGTCACTGATGGGACCTTCCCTCTATGACTGTGTATACAGAGATAGCTGTCAGTCACTGATAGGACCTTCCCTCTATGACTTTGTATACAGAGATAGCTGTCAGTCACTGAGAGGACCTTCCCTCTATGACTGTGTATACAGAGAGAGCTGTCAGTCACTGATAGGACCTTTCCTCTATGACTGTGTATACAGAGAGAGCTGTCAGTCACTGATAGGACCTTCCCTCTATGACTGTGTATACAGAGAGAGCTGTCAGTCACTGATAGGACCTTCCCTCTATGACTGTGTATACAGGGAGAGCTGTCATTTACTGATAGGACCTTCCCTCTATGACTGTGTATACAGAGAGAGCTGTCATTCACTGATAGGACCTTCCCTCTATGACTGTGTATACAGAGAGAGCTATCAGTCACTGATAGGACATTCCCTCTATGACTGTGTATACAGAGAGCTATCAGTCACTGATAGGACCTTCCCTCTATGACTGTGTATACAGAGAGAGCTGTCAGTCACTGATAGGACCTTCCCTCTATGACTGTGTATACAGAGAGAGCTGTCAGTCACTGATAGGACCTTCCCTCTATGACTGTGTATACAGAAATAGCTGTCAGTCACTGATAGGACCTTCCCTCTATGACTGTGTATACAGAGAGAGCTGTCAGTCACTGATAGGACCTTCCCTCTATGACTGTGTATACAGAGATAGCTGTCAGTCACAGATAGGACCTTCCCTCTATGACTGTGTATACAGAGATAGCTGTCAGTCACTGATAGGACCTTCCCTCTATGACTGTGTATACAGAGATAGCTGTCAGTCACTGATAGGACCTTCCCTCTATGACTGTGTGTACAGAGATAGCTTTCAGTCACTGATAGTGATAAGACCTTCGCTCTATGACTGTGTATACAGAAAGAGCTGTCAGTCACTGATAGGACCTTCCCTCTATGACTGTGTATATAGAGATAGCTGTCAGTCACTGATAGGACCTTCCCTCTATGACTGTGTATATAGAGATAGCTGTCAATGACTGATAGGACCTTCCCTCTATGACTGTGTATACAGAGAGAGCTGTGAGTCACTGATAGGACCTTTCCTCTATGACTGTGTATACAGAGAGAGGTGTCAGTCACTGATAGGACCTTCCCTCTATGACTGTGCATACAGAGAGAGCTGTCAGTCACTGATAGGACCTTCCCTCTATGACTGTGTATACAGAGAGAGCTGCCAGTCACTGATAGGACCTTCTCTCTATGACTGTGTATACAGAGAGAGCTGTCAGTCACTGATAGGACCTTCCCTCTATGACTGTGTATACAGAGAGAGCTGTCAGTCACTAATAGGACCTTCCCTCTATGACTGTGTATAAAGAGAGAGCTGTCAGTCACTGATAGGACCTTCCCTCTATGACTGTGTATACAGAGAGAGCTGTCAGTCACTGATAGGACCTTCCCTCTATGACTGTATACAGAGGGAGCTGTCAGTCACTGATAGGACCTTCCCTCTATGACTGTGTATACAGAGAGAGCTGTCAATCACTGATAGGACCTTCCCGCTATGACTGTGTATACAGAGAGAGCTGTCAGTCACTGATAGGACCTTCCCTCTATGACTTTGTTTACAGAGAGCTGTCAGTGACTGATAGGGCCTTCCCTCTATGACTTTGTATACAGAGAGAGCTGCCAGTCACTGATAGGACCTTCTCTCTATGACTGTGTATACAGAGAGAGCTGTCAGTCACTGAGAGGACCTTCCCTCTATGACTGTGCATACAGATATAGCTGTCAGTCCCTGATAGGACCTTCCCTCTATGACTATGTATTCAGAGAGAGCTTTCAATCACTGATAAGACCTTCCCTCTATGACTTTGTATACACATATAGCTGTCAATCACTGATAGGACCTTCCCTCTATGACTGTGCATACAGAGAGAGCTGTCAGTCACTGATATGACCTTCCCTCTATGACTGTGTATACAGAGAGCTGTCAGTCACTGAGAGGACCTTCCCTCTATGACTGTGCATACAGATATAGCTGTCAGTCACTGAGAGGACCTTCCCTCTATGACTGTGTATACAGATATAGCTGTAAGTCACTGATAGGACCTTCCCTCTATGACTGTGTATACAGAGATAGCTGTCAGTTACCGATAGGACCTTCCATCTATGACTGTGTATACAGAGATAGCTGTTAGTCACTGATAGGACCTTCCCTCTATGGCTGTGTATACAGAGATAGCTGTCACTTACCGATAGGACCTTCCCTCTATGACTGTGTATACAGAGAGAGCTGTGAGTCACGGATAGGACCTTTCCTCTATGACTGTGTATACAGAGAGAGCTGTCAGTCACTGATAGGACCTTCCCTCTATGACTGTGTATACAGAGAGAGCTGTGAGTCACTGATAGGACCTTCCCTCTATGACTGTGTATACAGAGAGAGCTGTCAGTCACTGATAGGACCTTCCTTCTATGACTGTGTATACAGAGAGAGCTGTCAGTCACTGATAGGACCTTCCCTCTATGACTGTGTATACAGAGAGAGCTGTCAGTCACTAATAGGACCTTCCCTCTATGACTGTGTATACAGAGAGAGCTGTCAGTCACTGATAGGACCTTCCCTCTATGACTATGTATACAGATAGCTGTCAGTCACTGATAGGACCTTCCCTCTATGACTGTGTATACAGAGATAGCTGTCAGTCACTGATAGGACCTTCCCTCTATGACTGTGTATACAGAGATAGCTGTCAGTCACTGATAGGACCTTCACTCTATGACTGTGTATACAGAGAGCTGTCAGTAACTGATAGGACCTTCCCTCTATGACTGTGTATACAGAGAGAGCTGTCAGTCACTGATAGGACCTTCCCTCTATGACTGTGTATACAGAGATAGCTGTCAGTCACTGATAGGACCTTCTCTCTATGACTGTGTATACAGAAATAGCTGTCAGTCACTGATAGGACCTTCCCTCTATGACTGTGTATACAGAGATAGCTGTCAGTCACTGATAGGACCTTCACTCTATGACTGTGTATACAGAGAGAGCTGTCAGTCACTGATAGGACCTTCCCTCTATGACTGTGTATATAGAGATAGCTGTCTGTCACTAATAGGTCCTTCCCTCTATGACTGTGTATACAGAGAGAGCTGTCAGTCACTGATAGGACATTCCTTCTATGACTGTATACAGAGATAGCTGTCAGTCACTGATAGGACCTTCCCTCTATGACTGTGTATACAGAGATAGCTGTCAGTCACTGATAGGACCTTCCCTCTATGACTGTGTATACAGAGAGAGCTGTCAGTCACTGATAGGACCTTCCCTCTATGACTGTGTATACAGAGATAGCTGTCAATCACTGATAGGACCTTCCCTCTATGACTGTGTATATCAGGCATCCTCAAACTGCGGCCCTCCAGCTGTTGCAAAACTACAACTCCCAGCATGCCCGAACAGCCTACAGGTATCAGCCTACAGCACGGCATTGTGGGAGTTGTAGTTTTACAACAGCTGGAGGGCCGCAGTTTGAGGATGCCTGGTGTATATAGAGATAGCTGTCAATCACTGATAGGACCACCTTCTGGACTTCAAAGCGCCGAATGAACAGGAATATAAATTAATAAATTACAAATTTTACTGAATAATTTTTCCATAAATCTATACATCTATCTGCTCAGCTCCCTCATCTCTGTAACATGGTGCTTATAGCTTACATTGCATTTCCATTATTACAGGTCCCTTTAAAGGGGTTCTCAAAAATGTAAAACAGTTTCCTACTTATATATCTGGAGGACTTTCTTTCTTTGCTGTGAGTGGGCA
This sequence comes from Bufotes viridis, assembly GCA_033119425.1. Lineage (NCBI taxonomy): Eukaryota > Metazoa > Chordata > Amphibia > Anura > Bufonidae > Bufotes > Bufotes viridis. The sequence goes on from CM065590.1 coordinate 103,719,031, forward strand.
GCAGCTTATCATGCACCTGCATCTCCCAGGATGCATTGTGATTAGCTCTTTTTAACTGCTTCATCTTGTGCATAGAAAATAGTCCCTCATATAGAGCCCAAGAGATGTGTATATGGTATGTAATGCCCCACAATTTACTTCTCCACTGACTACAGAGATATATAGTTAGATATTTCTATTTATATAGAAGTAGGGATAAATAAATTTAATCAAAGGGGTCCAGGCCACCTCCCCTGCTTCACTATAAGATCAAGAAGCTGGCACTGAGGGGAAGGGAAAGGAGGAGGGATGCCCCTGAGAATCTTAGTCCACTACTGACTGCAAGAGAAGGTGGACAAGAAGGATAAAGAGCAGGAGGCTCTACCACAGAGAAAAATGTAACATACATAAAAATAGACAACATTTTTATTGCATGTGTATAGCAATAATACTTTATTTAAAGTGCTCTGTTTGTTGCATAGTAATCCTCCTACAATGATCGTCTTTCCTTGCCTGGGTCTTTATTGCTGTTTTTAACACGCAGGCTTACTTTTTATAGAGGAGCTCTAGAGACAGCTGGAAATGTATTCACCTTATGAACGCCTAGCCGTGAAGACCTTTTTACCAGACAATATATACCGTATTTGTTTAGCAAATAAAAAGCTACAAATGGTAAAAAGACTGAGCACAAGGTGATACTTACAATGTCTGACATCTCGCTTCTTCTATGTCCACGCAAGAAGCTGGGGAAATAATTAAAAGTATACGAACCTGTTACTGGTGAGGATGATTCTCAAATGTTTAACAATTCTTTAATAAAGGATCCAATCTATGAACGCTATATAACTGCAAGGATCAGAGTCACATTAGGATGCTTCCCTGAAATTGTCAACGAAGGCTAGAAATATAGTTTACAGTACGTGCATTGCCTAGTAGCTGAAAATACCGTAGTAACTTGTGTGCCAGAATGCCAGGCTGGATTTTATAGAATGTCATTTTACAACAGGCATTATATTGCATGTAATCAGATATAATATTTGGAAACTGTCATCATGTAATTGTCTACATATGTATAATATATAATATATATAATATATATATATATAATTGGGGTTTAAGAGATTTTGCAAGATAATTGAAAATCTTCAACAAGCTGTGAAATGGTCCCTTTCTCCATCACTGTTCTCTGTGGCGCTGCTCCGGTACTTCTGCTGATGTATGTTTACAAGCAGCAGCAGTGACGTGCCTGGATAAGGCACATGACCGTTGCTGCCAGGGATCCACTACCAATGAGGCCAGGTGAGACGATCGCCTCAGGCAGCACCAGTAGGGGCAAGAAGGGGCAGCAGAAGGGCCATGGGCAATGAGCGCTTTCATTGTGGCAAAGGTTTTAGATGAAGAAATTGGCATGGGGGGGAGCACCATTTAAGTTTTTGCCTCAGGCAGCAGAAAGGCTAGGTGCACCCCTGGTTGCTGCCAATCACTGTCCTCAGTGGTCTACCGTTGACGACATTGATAAGCTGCAGAGGTCATGTGCCCTATCCCAGCACTACACTAGGCGCGTCATTGTACTATGTACAGTCACTTGCTGGGATAGGACATAAGACGACTGAGGACAGTGACTGCTAGCAGCAGACATGTGCCATAACCCAGCACATCACTGCCGTTGTTCATGATCAAAGAGGACCAGACCAGTGCTACAGAGAATGGGCGCTGGGGAAAGAGGCAAATATAGCATATTTTTTGGGTTTTCATTTTAAAAATTTCACAGATTGTCAAGCTTTTTAATTATCTCGGATGACCCCCTAAAGCTTTAGGCCTAGATTCACCATGATGTTTGGGGTGTAACACCCCAACGAGACTCCTTCTCCTATTTCTATTTCAATAGCAGATAGAGCAGCAACAACTCCTCCTATTTCTGGCACAAATTATCAGTTGTCACTCTTCAGCAACTCCCCTATTAGGTAAAACTGGGGCTACGTCTACACTTTTTCGTCACACCACAAAAAAATCACTGTGAAATTGCTGTGCCTAGGGAATGCATTGAGTAGTTTGAAAATTGCTTCCGAATTGCTGCAGCCGAATGAGTATTGCTGGAGAGACTTAATTGCTAGAGATTAAGCAGCGATATCACAGCGATTTTATGGGCAAGAGATAATGTTGTTACTCTATGGAGGAAAAGGTACCTGGAAATCGCTCTGAAATCCCAGCATGTAGAAACAAAACAGAAAAAAATGCTAGCTACTCACTTGTCTGCGGCGATCTTAAAGTGATTTTCAAGATACTCGGTGCAATTTCAGAGTTCACCTGGTTTTTGCTTCAAAAACTGCATCAGAAAACTTGATCAAAACCTGAGCGTGTACAGGAAACCTTACTTAAGAATTTACAGTAAATGTTAATTATGACAAGTGGAAAGATATTGGTTCTTTCCACTCTGTGCTAAGATATTTGAAGGTAAGGTACAGTTACATAGATCTCATATTATCCAAAGGAACAGATGATGACACTTTAAGGTTTCCCCTACTAAAGTGCTTAATTTCCTTATTAATTTGAGATCCCCATGTCTTATACCGTAACCCATTTCTCAGCGCTGGCAACTGTCATATTTTCAGTAAAGTACAGGAGACAGAACCCACAGTGACCACAGTGGGACAAATGTACTAATCCTGTCTAATTTGTAGACAGAGTGAATCTAGAGAGACTCTCTTCTTTCTCTCATCTTTAGACTGTTTGGTCTAGTTTATACTGCTTATTTGTTGGTTTGATTTATGTAGAAAATCTGTCCCAATGCTCTGAAAATCTGTCCCAATGAAAACTTTAGACCACCTCCAAAGTTTAATCTATGATTTTTTTGGGATCAGAATAGTGGATTTCAGCTTCATAAATGTATAAAGACAGACAAAAGCTGGCCATTCCCATATTTTAATTTAAAGACGGGAAATCTTGAGGGTGTCAGAAACAATTTTTTCTGGTGCATATGAATAATACATGTGTTCAAAATGAAATGCACCACATATGTGGCACGCTGAGCATAGTAAATGTGAGCCCCAGCAATGTATACAGTACCTGTGCCACATTGTCTACAGCAAAACCAATAGTTATAACATAGTAAAAAATACAACATTCCCTCAACCATCACTGTAGCTCATAAACCATATTACTGGTACACTCAGACATGTCAGACCTGTAAGTGCACCCCAGATAGGAATTGTACTGGTTATATACAACCATTTTTACAGAACTGATTTCAGTAAAATACATTTTCGGATATATGCATTAAGTTGCACATGAGATGGGATGCAATGTCTGACAAACATAATACACTTTATACAGGAACAGTACTCTCTAATATACTGTATATACTCTCAGTCTATGTACTCTCTGATATACTGTATGCGGACATAGTGAAGCTCCTGCGACATTATCGTGACCTGACAACGGATCATAGTAATAACACCTTTTACCATACTCTTCATATACAGATGTAGCAAATGTTAACTTTACTTTTTCAGTATCTTCTTTTCTCAGATTTAAAGTTTGCTGCGAGTATGCCTTTAACATATTTAGTGACAAGTTAATGTTTGTTACATCTGTACACCTGAACAAAGACATGATCCAACCACATTTCTCTTACAGACACAGAAGCTGTAAAGATGACAATAATCCACATTAAAACCAAGGAAGGTATGGATAACCCAAATGAAAACATAGATTGAGAAATACACAAGTTCTAGCTGGTTTAGCAGAACATATGTTTCTCTCAGAACCCTGACTGATAAGCAGAAAAGCATCTGTTTCCTGTTCTGCCGTATAGCATTATGATCATTGATAGTGTGCACACAACCATCAGAGTGAATACATCATACTCACCGATGAACAGTTGTAAGTAAAACAGCAAAGTAAGTCAGTGTTGGAGATGTCGAAAAGCTCCAGTATTCAACCTACGGTTTTGATGCATGAAATGCATTCACAATGTGTATGACCAGAGGACGCCAGCCCAAAGCTTCTTCTATAGTCATCTGGTTGGGATTAAGCGTCACAAGGAATTACTCAGTCAGGCTTATTAATTAAATCAGAGCAGAACATTCAAGAGATGCCATTAGATGTTACAGAAAATGAGGAGAAAGCGAACTGGTTGAGTGGGGCTTGGAACAAAAACCCTTTGGTTGGCCTCCAGGATTCCAGAGTATCCTTTCGTAATGCAATTACTGATCTGTGGTACCAGTTTATTTGGCAGAGAATTTGTTAATAATGGCAGTCTTTAGAGCTGAAAATAGGGTGATAAATGTGAGAGTTTTCAAAGTATCCATACCACATTATCTACAACAAAACCAATGGTTATACTATAGTAAAAATACAACATTCCCATTCTCTTATTGCTTAGGCATGTAGATGTTTCTAGTTTGAATAAAGCCTTTACTACTTTCCTATGGCATGGAAAATGCCCTTGAATCAAGTTGGCAAAGCTGATGGCCTCTAGGGAACACTGTGGTATAGCTTTCCATGACATCAGAGGATATAATCTGGCATATATTGCCAGACATATCAATGACTGGGTTAATGGAACCAACCATTATTCGGCCTTGTTCCTAGTAATGTTTCCGGACACAAGGTTACAAAATATCCCTCCTTGGATAAAGCAATCGGACCTATACGGGATACTATATGAGACACTATAGCGGCATGGAGAATCCTTCAGAGGATGTATAAATGATCATAAAGGCTTTCGAAACACCTCCCATTGAGGGATCAAGGGTATCTCTAAGGTTAAAGACTTCCTACACGATTCCAAGCCAAGGTGGCTCTCTAGAGAAGCTTTGATGGCTAAATATTTGTTAAGCCCTTTTACAGTATGACGGTCTTTATGTCGACTTTACAAGAGGTAGACAGGGAGGTGATTCCCAATACTTTGGATAAAATATTGGAACTACATGGGGGGGGGTAAAATATCAGTTACTTTCACTTACTTTCGTATGAGGCAGGAGAAGGCCTTACTAAATAGATCCTTGTGATACTCTAGCTGATCCACAGAACTGAATGATACTGGGTTAGATGTTAAAATCAAGTAGGTTTGGCAGCTTGTACGTAGACATATAATAAATGATGCATGGAGGGATACCCAACTTAGAATCCTCCATAGAGCCATTTATGGTTTTAATTTACCACCACACTCTGACAAGCCGGATAGGTTGACCAACTGTTCTAAATTGCAGAGGCCAAAACTGATTTATTTCACGGTGTGTGGCTGTGTCCGAGTAATAGAAAGATATGGGAGGGAGTCTCCAAGATGTTTCATGATATGTGGGGTTGGAGTGTTCCCCTGAGGCCCCAGTTGTTTCTCTTCCATTATGAAGAGGGTGATGACCCAATTTTATCCCTTCCTCGTTTATTCCATTCTGTTAGTTTCATTTCCAAGACATGTATTTTATAGAGATGTTACAAATAGATCCATCATCCATCTCCATATAACAGATCAAATGAAGTGAAGTGTCTCTTGAATATTGAACGATTAGAAACAGAAAGACTGAAGGACAAGTGTCCACTGACATGTGTCTGGCAAATGTCTATATTACTTATTATCTATGGGCCTAGATTTTCTGATATTGTTTATGTTATTGTTAAAGGGGTTATCCCATGACTAATGTAAAAAATGAAAATCAGACATCATATAGTACACGAGAATTTCTTTCCCACTAGGGTAGTACAAGCCTTGTACCTCATATGGGTCCAGAGATCTCCACATTCATTGCTCCGCTAGATTTATATCAAGCTGAAAGCTCAATGGGAGGGCCTTTTCAGCTGCAGCTAAGGGGTTGTGTCTCAGCTCTCCCTATCACAGCTCAGACGGCCTAAAGGCAAAATAGTGGCCCAGTCATGAAGTGGGAAGGGTGGGAACAGCATGAGGAGGCCACAGAGTGGCGCAATGACAGTGTGGAGGTGGTGGCAGCATCAAGAGACCACAAAGTGGCAAGGTGACATAGTGTGGAGGTGGCAGCAGTATCATAAGACCACAGAGTGGCAAGGTGACATAATGTGGAGGTGGCAGCAGCATGGGGAGACCACAGAGTGGCAAGGTGATTGTGGTCTCCTCATGCTGCTTCCACCTCCACACATATCACCTTGCCACTCTGTGGTCTCCCCATGCTGCTGCCACCTCCACATTATGTCACCTTGCCACTCTGTGGTCTCCTCATGCTGCTTCCACCTCCACACATGAGTGGCAAGGTGACATAGTGTGGAGGTGGCAGCAGGATCATCAGACTATAGAGTGGCAAGGTGACATAGTGTAGAGGTGGCAGCAACAAGAGGAGGCCACAGAGTGACACGACAACAAGAGGTTGTGGAGGTGGCAGCAGCATGAGGAGTCCACAGAGTGGCACGATAACAAACTGTGGAGGTGGCAGCAGCATGAGGAGACCACAGAGTAACCCGGTGACATAGTGTGGAGGTGGCAGCAGCATGAGGAGACCACGGAGTGGCAAGGTGACATAGTGTGGAGGTGGCAGCAGCATCAGAAGACCACAGAGTGGCAAGGTGACATAATGTGGAGGTAAAAGCAGCATGGGGAGACCACAGAGTGGCAATGTGACATGTGTAGAGGTGGCAGCAACAAGAGGAGGCCAGAGAGTGGCACGACGACGAGAGGTAGTGGAGGTGGCAGCAGCATGAGGAGGCCACAGAGTGGCACGATGACAAAGTGTGAAGGTGGCAGCAGCATGAGGAGGCCACAGAGTGGAACAACGACAAAGTGTGGAGGTGGCAGCAGTATGAAGAGACCACAGAGTGGCACGATGACGAGAGGTTGTGGAGGTGGCATCAGCATGAGGAGGCCACAGAGTGGCACAATGACAAATTGTGGAGGTGGCAGCAGCATGAGGAGGCCACAGAGTGGCATGATGACAAAGTGTGGAGTTGGCAGCAGCATGAGGAGGCCACAGAGTGGCACGACGACGAGAGATTGTGGAGGAGGCAGCAGCATAAGGAGGCGACAGAGTGGCATGACGACAAGAGATTGCGGAGGTGGCAGCAGCACGACAACGAGAGATTGCAGAGGTGACAGCAGCATGAGGAGGCCACAGAGTGGCCGCTTCATCTAATTATTTATAGGGAATATGGGACAGAACAGAAGGTTAACATTTCTAAACTTTATAAAGTGTTGCTTAAAACACAATTTAATAGTACACCTTTTTTGGAACAAAAGGCTGGGCAAATTGATTGTCCGGGAATTTCCCTCGAAGATTGGGATAATATATTGGCGAATTTAAGTTTACTTTCTTATAATTTTAATCAAGTTTTGGTTCCATTTAATATTAAATATTTAATAAATTTATTAAAAAAATTAAGTGTTGCCTAAGACAGGAGAGAATCGGCCAGTCTTCTGTTTATTCGACGATGTGGTTGCGATTGAAAAAGCATTCCTCTCCACACGGAGACAAATACTGTCAAGATTGATGCAAGGGGTCGGCTGCCATCGCAGATACTTGGATCCTGCGGCTAAGACAGGAGAGAATCGGCCAGTCTTCTGTTTATTCGACGATGTGGTTGCGATTGAAAAAGCATTCCTCTCCACACGGAGACAAATACTGTCAAGATTGATGCAAGTGCGGTCCGGCTGCTCATCGAGCCAGATACTTCTGGGGGAACCTGCCTGGCATGAACAGGCCTCTAGTAGATACAGACAATGAGAAGACAAAGCTCCAAGATTGCTTGGAGCCTGGAAGAGTTGCGAAGTTCATCAAGATTTAAACCATATCTAACAGCCCCTGGTCTCTACGTCAGGGAAAAGATCACGAGTTACCTGTCATCATGAAAAAAGCTTAGAATCAACGTTAAAAAATATATGGCATCAGAGGTGTGTGAGGACGCCATCACCATAGGACAGGTACGCCATCCAGGGCAGATTGTATATGTGGGCGACATACAGAATATAACCAGGAAACAGATCGAAGAATGGGGACAAATCGATCTGATAATTGGAGGCAGTCCTTGCTATGACTTATCTGTGTTTAACCCGCACCAGAAAGGCCTTTATGGGGGCAGTGGACAACTGTTTTTTTGACTTTCTGCAATTACTAAATAAAGTGTTGACTAAGACAGGAGAGAATTGGCCAGTCTTCTGGTTATTTGAGAATGTGGTTGCAATGGAGAAAGAACTCCAAAAAACAATTTCTCTCCACCTGGAGACAAATCCTGTCAAGATTGTTGCAGGTGCGGTATCGCCTGCTCATCGAGCCAGATACTTCTGAGGAAACCTGCTTGGCATGAACAGGCCTCTTTTAGCTACAGACAATGAGAAGACAAAGCTTTAAGATTGCTTGGAGCCTGGAAGAGTCGCGAAATTTACCAAGATTCAAACTATAACAACCAGCCCTGGTCTCTTCGTCAGGGAAAACATCACGAGTTCCCAGTCATCATAGATGGGAAGGAGGACATCCTGTGGTGTATGGAGATGGAGAGAGTCTTTGGATTCCACCACACTATACAGACGTCTCAGAAATTAACCGCTGCTCCCGACAGCAGCTCCTGCGAAGGTCATGGAGCGTCCCAGTCTTCCGGCATCTATTCGCCCCGCTGAAGTATTATTTTGAAAGTGTGTAGAAGCAGATTTATCATGGAGACACCGGATTTTATAATATTACATTATTATATAAAGATTAAAAAAAAAGAAGCCCCTTCTTCACCCAGCTCCCAAGTGCGATCAGCTACATCATCGTCTCTGGGTCAGGAGCCTGACCGCTCGCAACACCAGCTTCCACGCCACTCTCCTCATCACTACTCCACCTAGTGGAGGAAGCGGCAGATGTCTCCTAAACATCTTGACTTGCCAGTAGCTGCTGACTGTCCTCTAGTAGCTCATCCTCACTGTATAGTGAAGCTGAGCCCACAGCATACAATACTTCTCTGGCTAAGGGAACAGAAAAGGACTGAGGCAGGTTGAGGACAGGTGAAGGCACAGGGTCTGCTCCCAGGCCATGCCAACTAAGGGTTGTGTCCGAAGAACCCACTGACTCTTGGCTGGGGGTGTCTGATGTCACTTGCGACAAAGTCGAAGATCGAGTCAACCACTCAAGAACCGATGGGTTGCTGGTCACGACACGACCGCTAGCTGACCCTGGGAGCTCGGGCCTCTCGAAGTGACCCCTGCTGCAACGGTCCCTTACTCTGCTGCGACCTGTGCCTGCGCCAGAAACATTTAGGCCTCTGCCACTCCCGTGTGCAGGGCCCGGCACTTCTGTGTCTAACATACTGTTAAATCAAACAATCAAGTGTTAGATCAAATATTTTTTATTTCGCCACTAATTCACGGCAGACTGTGTTTTAGATTATATCACTGCACCGCAGAACGGCAATTAGGCCCAATTTTTTTTCTACTTTTACACAAAAGGACGGCAAATATATTTTTATTTCGCCACTAATACATGGCAAACTGGGATATTGAATATATCACTGGACTGCACAAGGGCAAATATATTTTTCGTTTGCCACTAATACACGGCAAAAAGGGCTTTAAAACCTATAACTGAACCGCAAAAGGGCAATTTGGATCCCCAGTCAGTGCACCAAGGTGTAATAAGATTGTTCCTATTACCCAGTTTGTAACCTCCCCTACTGAACCCCGTTTTAAATAAATGCTCTTGAACGGTTCCTCCCTATCCTTTCCCTGCACTTATAAATAGTTTTTTTACCACAATCAAGTCTTTCCTATCACTGTCCCTAGCGCCTGAAGATACGTCTCTCCCTGCACTAAGTACGCTGGTGAATGGCAGAATCTAAGATGGCTGCCACTATTTATAGGGATGTGACATCACAGGGCTGCCTGGTTGCTGATTGGCTGCATGCATGTCAGTATGGGTGTTCCTGCCTTCCCAGAGTTCCTTTCTCCATGTCCTCACAAGTGCAGTAGCCATTTTAGGAAAAAATGCGTTTCGTTACCTTGAAGCCCGAGGAAATTCGGCTTCGGGGTGAATCGAATAATTCCTGACATTCGGATCGAATTCCACTTCGTCAGCTTTGATTCGCTCATCTCTACTCATGATATACTGTATTCCCCCCATAAAGTTATGTAATTGAGTGCTGTTTCTGTTTGGTTTATGGACTAGCATGCACTGCCAGTAATATATGGTAATTAGCCCAGTCATAGTGTTTGTGATGTACTATTAGTAGTTTATTGTGAAGGCATGTAAAGACAGATTTCACACACTTTTATACCTTTGTGAAGAAAAGCTGTGGACTATCTTCTATGACCTTGTGTGTCCCCAAAAATAAATTCTCTTCTATTCAATTTCTGTAAACAACTGTTCCATTAGAAGGATTCAAAAGGAACAAAAGATGTCTCTTTAAGAATGCCAGACTCCTCGGTTGTATATGTTCTATTACTACGGAGAACGAGGAAACTTCAGCTAATTGGCAATGATGTTAATGCTTCATTTTCCAATTCTAAGGCCTGGTTCACATCTGTGTTGTGAACTCCGACACTCTGATCCTGTCACTGTATCCGGCATATATGCTGGCCGGACATAAAAAAATACTACACGCAGCATTTTTTGTCCAGCCGAAAGCCAGCATGTACGCTGGAAAGTGGATGGATTCCTGACAGATCCCATTACAGTGAATGGGGATCTGGTGGTGTACGGTGGTATCCGGCTATGTCAATGCACAAGGATCATTGTTATCACACAACAAACAATTTAGAAATTCACAATAAACTAGAATACATACACCTTACATACAAAAATAGAAGTTATAACAGGACTAATTTGTATTCTTAAAGTGCCTATCTAATTTGGATTTTGAAAAAATATATTAAGGGAGCACCACTCTCAGCTTTTTAGCAAACCAGTACGTGGCGGTGCCAGTGGCGTCGAGTTCCGACCTCAGGATCTCCCCAGCTCAAGCAGTAAAAGTACAGATGCCACTGTACTCCAATAGATGGTTCTTTAACTTGTATTAGTTCCCGAAAAGATAGCAACGTTTCGACTTAATCAGTCTTTATCAAGCTCCAATAATACAATACCAAGTGAATCACTATATATACACAAACAATAGGTAAAAACCCACCCACCAATTACTGACCGCTCCTCCTCCCATTATCCGATCATAAGACAGCATATGCATTTGCATTCAACCTATTCCATTATTCACATACCACTGTCTTCATGCTGTGGGAAGTCATCCAAGGATGAAAATACATGCCGTTATTCAGATGTATCACGGCGTCCTTCTACTCATACTGCGCCTGCGCCACTGACATCATTCTAAACCATACTTCCGCCCTCCAATGGGCAATTGTGCGTCTAACAGCTGGCCGGACAATACAGACTAGTTCCGGTAAACACGTGATTTGGAGTGCCGTGGCATCTGTACTTTTACTACTATCTAATTTGGATAATCACAAACAAGCATGTATTAGTGCCACGTTTGGCTATTTTCGGCAGTCCCATTTAAATGAATGGGAATCGTACTACGCAAGCGCGACCACTGCTCCATTCACTTCAATTGGGCTGATCTGTCAGAAAGTTCAAATGCCATATGTGAACGTGTCCTAAGAAAAATGCAACAAAATTAATTTTAATCCATTACAAATCTAAATTATGATAATTCTGACTAGCTATCGCCAACATTTTTACAATTTTTTGCTGCATTTTTTGTGACTTTTAAATAAGTGTTTGTATCAGTGTGTGTGTCAGTTCAGTCAGAGATTCTGTCCTGCAAAAAGTACTTTTTCTCCCGTCAAAAATAACTCATCTCTGATGGAAGTGACACAAACTGATCATAACTGATGCTCAAAATAACGAATCTGTTTATTATTTTCTGTTCTTCTAACGGATTAGAGGAACGTAAAGTTAGACAGTGATGTGAATCCAGCCTTACTGAAGGACCCTTTTAAACCCTCATTAGCAATGCCCCCTACGTCCCTCCATACCTTGCACAAGAGGTAGGTACAAGGGGCTGTTTTGGGTTGGGTAGGTGACAGTTCTGAGTAAAAATATTAATTTGAAGCAATGTCCAAGCAGCTGATGACGTCAAAATCCAATGAGTATTTTCATTTAAAGCATTGGTGAAGGATTGGAAAGAGATAAGAAATGGAGCAAGGTGAGGAGGTGGAGCTACAATGAGAAATGATTGTTTTCAGTACTGAACGAATCTTTAATAATAGGGAAAGTTCCCAATGGGTTTTTTGGAGGAGGTTTGAGGCAAATTTTCTTGCATTTTTTTCAGCCAAAGCCAGAGGTAGATTTGAGAGGAATTGAAAACATCTAAGTAGGACATATACCTACTTCTTCTTTCTGTTGGAAAATCTGCCTTAAAACCTCCTCCAAAAAACTGTGCGTGAACCTACCCTAAGAGCGATGGACACAATTTGAAACTCCTGTCCTGTGTTGCAGACCAAGAAGGCTTGTTCCACTCTTGACTCCCACTATAACAATAATGTAAAGGACAAGAGAATTCAATTTTTTTGTTGTTGGCCCTAGATCCATCAACAGGCTTCAAATATTTACAATAGCCTGTTCTACACTGGCAGTCTCATATGAAAGGCCCCCTAGCACTTAATACTGCTATAAAATTAATAGTAACAATCTTTAGTTTGCTGACCACTCCAGGAACAATGATGTTGTAATTGATAAGTGAAACATATTTATTTAACAAGTTTCACCTACTGTATATAATACATGAGGGCAATTACCACATCACAAAACCATGGGCAATTGCTAGAAAAGATTTTTTAAATTGTAGTTTTTTTTTTTGTAGCATTTTTTTACTGCAACGTGTAAACATAGCCTTCAAGTTTTCTTTTGCACAGATTCTCAAAACTCAGAGGATTTGAAATTCTTTGGTGTAAAGCACAAACCTAGAGCAGATCCAACCTTCTCATGACTTGTACACAAGATGGGTTTCATGGGGAGAATACTGCAGATAATGTAAAGATAATGACCAGCCAACCTCTTCAGCAACCCAGTGAAACTGTTGTCTGCTCTCAGAGAGGACCTGTAACCGCATGTAATATATGTGTCAGCAACTACTTGCATTCTCTATGTAATAACAATTTGGGAGCATCTGTTTATATCACTCTATGTTAAATCATTTGTTTACTATTCCATCTAGAAGTTTATGACTGAATTCCTAACAGCTTACAATGAAGTCCAGATGGGTGTCACCAGTTGGAGGGTGTCCCTGAACAGCCTGACACTATCCAATCGGTGCTGCCTGTGTAAGACTGTGCAGGGACAATTCCTAACTGGTAACACCCATCTGGACCTTCATTACAGACTGCTAGTAATTCATTAATAACGTCTAGCAGGAATAATAAAGGAATGGCACAACATACAGTCATAAGAATACAAAAAGCAACACAAACATTGATTATATGAACTAATTCCACACTTGCTATATATGTGAATAGGGGGCACTTAGTAAATATATATTGATTCAAATCATTTGAGCCCATCTACCACAGCAAGGTGAACTCTTTCAGATGGGACCCTACTTAATCACTCCTCTCTGTGTGCCAACTGGCATGAAATGAATTCAGGGAGGACAGGCTCCAAGGCTATATACTGCACTAATTAAAATCATCCTATGGGAAAGATGGGTTTGTTAGGAGTGCACAACCAAGATGGAGGCAGAAACACACATACATCGAATGCATACTGCAAAATCCAAATACAAAATTAGTCAGCACATTCTGTAAGGTGTAACATGTGCGCAGGTGTGCGACGCCATGGCTGAGAATACAAAACACAATACAACAGAAGCTGTGGGCAAAAATCATTTTGATCAAATTATATTTGCCATGCACCTCCCATTCATTTATATAGCGCATGTAGCATTATTTCATATACTTAGTGTTTGCAGATAAATTCATTGTTTTGGGGATGCCCAGAAATGATGATTTAGGTGTCAGCATAATTGATTATTTACTTGATGAATTAGCCTTTGCTTGTTCGTCGGGTGACCGGTGGCACTTTTACATGGTCTGATTCTTGGGAGCAGGTGTTCGTATGGATGTTTGTTCCCAATAATCTGCCAGGTAATAGTCCCGTGTAAAGAGACCTAAGCTTTATGTCATCTTTGCTTACTTTGCGACAGAATTTTGTGCCAGCTAAAGCCACACCTCTTTTCTGGTAAGCCATAACTCCTCAATTGGAAAAGCACAGCGGATTATTACTTTTTGCTTATTTACTTAATAAATATGTCTAAAATAAGATGCAAAATTTTGGTGCAAATTGCGCCAAAATTCAGGTGTAGTCACACATGTAAATGTGGCCCACTGTATTATGCCTAGTGCTGACCTTAAAGTGGTTGTCCAACCATAAGAACTTATCCTCTTTCCACAGGAGGGGATATACCTATCTGGTGAGGGTGCAACTGCTGGGACCCAAGAATGAGGTGTCGGCAGGTGGAGACTGGGAACTTAAAGTGTCGCTGTAAAAAAACTAAAAGTGGGTCCAAATTGACAGAAGGCAGAGAAACATAAGTAGTTGGGGTCAGCCATATCAAAGTGCAAAATACCATGCTACCACAACAATATTCCTTATTGAAGCACAATATATTGTCCCAAAAGTTGTCCCTCTGAATTGGCCATCAACAGCTGCTATTTTCTGTCCTCCTCCAGTTGTCTCTAATTAAAATATGGAGCAAGGGACTTAGGAGGTGAGTTTGGGCCACAAAAGTTGAATTCAGGAGGGCATGTTTGGTCGCTGGCAAGGTACATGTGTACCTGATGCTCACAATGTTAATTACCGCTGAGAGCTCATTATGTATCTGGCCAGCGGTAGAGAAGAGGGCTTGAGCAGCCCCCTAGGCATTGGCCCACAGGGAAATTTCCCTGTAAGGTCTATGGCCAATCCACCCCTGGGTGTCGGAATCCCAGGAGTGAAGGGAGTGGTGACACAATGCAGCTCTCTCAACTCTAGGGGAATTATGAAAAGCCAAATACTGCACTCTGCTATCTCTGCCCCTTGGATTTAAATGGAGCAGCAGCAAACATTTGGGACTCCAGCACTTCATTCATTCTGAAGATAGGGAATAAGTTCTAATGGAGGGACAACCGCTTTAAGGAGTGATGCATGATGCCTTACACTATATATAATACAGTGTTTCTTTGATGACTTCTTTTCAAGCAGATACAATATCATTTTTAAAGTAATCTATCAATTAATTAATGTTATATATGTGCATATTTGGATATCCTATACTAGCCTAGAATATATACCCTACATATACACATGGATGTTTTTCAGTCATACTATGCAGCCATAAAGTCTCATCACACTTTCAGCATCCTATCTGTGCCGAATCAGGAAAAAAGCCTGTTTTGTTCTTGCTGTGTAGAAAGTAGGGTAGCTATGTCCTGACTGGCTCTTTTGTTTTTGGGCTTACTAGTGTGACTCATTTGCAGACAAGACGTGAAATTCTGGTGTGCCCAAAATCTATTGTTCTGACTCATTTGCCAGAACAATTGTGAAAGGGAAATTGACAAGAGGAGTTCAGATGTCACCTCAGAGAAGTGGAGTAATTGCAACATTATCTCCATGTGTTCCTGAAAAAGAAATCAGGACATAATAACTATGGTCTATTTTGTTATTGTTACTATGGGTGGATTATGGGAAATTAATTACTATACTGAACAGTTACAATAAAGCCACTCAAAGAATATGTGGCGGAGATGCATAAAAGATGTATAGCTATTCAGTCACACAAGTTATAGGTTTAATGAGAGCTGACTGTTGAGACTCTGGCCATTACAGAGTATGAAGAAACCCAAAATTCAAGTTCTCAACTGTAGAGAAGAATCCACAAAATGGGAATATCAGAAACAGTCAAGGGCAATCACTCTTGGCAACAGAATGTTCAAAATTTTTCTAATGGAGTAACCTTTGATGACATCTGCCATTCATATACGATGGATGTTGTCTCTTTAAAGATGGGGCCCACTCTGAAATGGAATGAGCACTATAGCCGCCAGGTGCCTGCTGTTTCACACAGCAAACCACCAGGGTTAATGTTTGTGACCATGGCATCTGAAAGGTGGAAAACCAAGGAGTGCTGTGCTCAATGCCTTCCCCTCATTGAGATTGGGGAAGGTGTTCCTTAGTGGTAATTGGTCTAAACCTGTACAAGGCTACCTGGCCTATTATAGGAATATTCCAATTCCAAAAACTGAATAAAAAGCTATCAAAACCTCATGCACACCCCAAGTAAAAAATAGAAACACAAAAACAAAAAAATGCCATGTCCACAAGAGGTTAAAACTAAAATATTGCATTGACATAAGTATTCAGACCCTTTACTCACTACTTTGTTGAAGCATCTTTGTCAGCATCCTGTCTTCTTGGGTATGATGCCACAACTTTTGCGCATCTGTATTTGGGGATTTTCTACCATTCTTCTCTACAGATCTTCTCAAGCTTTGTAAGATTGGATGGAGACTTTCAGTGGATAGCCCTTTTTGGGTCTCTCCAGAGATGCTCGATTGGGTTCAAATCAGAGCTCTGGCTGGTCCACTCAAGTACATTCACAAAGTTGTCCCTAAGTCACTCTTGTGTTGTCTTTTCTTGGCTGTGTGCCTAGGGTCATTGTCATGTTGTAAGGTGAACCTTCAGCCCAGCCTGAGATCCAGAGAACTCTGGATCAGGTTTTCATTAAGAATATCTCAGTACTTTGCTCAATTCAGCTTTCCTTTAACCCTGACCAGTCTCCCTGTCCCAGTTGCTGAAAAATACCTCTACAGCATGATGCTGCCACCACCATGGGTCACTGTAGTGATGGTAATGGGCAGGTAATGAACAGTGCCTGTTTTTCTCCAGACATAACACTTAGAATCATCATCAGACCAGATAACCTTGTTTCTTACAGTCTAAGAGTCCTTTAGGTGTTTTTTTTGCAAACTCCAGGTGAGCTTTCATGTGTATTTTACTGAAGAGAGGATTGTTTCTGGTCACTCTGCCATAAATCCCAGATTGCTGGTGTTGTAGTGATGTTGACCTTCTGTTTCTCCCACCTGCACACAGGATCTTCAAAGCTAGGCAAGAGTGGTTCTTGGTCATCTCTCTTACCAATGCCCTTCTCCCCTGATTACTTAGTTTGGAGGGGCAGCCAGCTCTATGAATAGTCCTGGTTGTTCTAAACTTCTTCCATTTAAGATGGTGGAGGAACTTTCAGTGAAGCAGAAAAAAATCTGCGCCTCTACACAATTCTGTCTCTAAGCTCTACAGTCAGTTCTTTCCTCCTCATGGCTTGGTTTTTGCTCTGATATGCATTATCATCCGTGAGACCTTATATAGACAGGGATGTGTCTTTTCAAATCATGTTCAATCAACTGAATTTACCACTGGTGGACTACAATTAAGGTGTAGAAACATCTTAAATATGATCAAGAGAAATGGGAGGACCCCAGAACTAAATTCCAAGCATCATAACAAAGGGTCTGAATACTTATGTCCGTGCAAAATTTTAGTTTTTCCTTTTTGGTAAATTTGCTAGAATATTTAAAATTCTGTTTCTGTATTGAGTGCAGATTCATTAGGGAAACTTTCAATTTATCTTTATTTAAACGTAACAATAGCAAAGACAGGTGCACTCTGTGATAATACTAAACCCTCACACTGATGTTAAAATTGAGAGCTTAGTTCGACATATCCTACTAGGAGGACGTGTCTTAAGCTCGGGCACCGCCAGTGTTTAACACCACGTTTTCTAATCGTTTGTATATTCTTATGTTTGGAGGTGTATAAACTCCAATTTAAATGTGCCTGCTTTTCATCTACAGGCTACATTTAGGCTACGTTCACACGACGACAATTGTCGCGCGAGAAAAAGTCGCACTATTGTCGCGCGACAATTTTTATAATGGGAGTCTATGGTGTCGCAGTGCGACATGCGACATGCTACGACTGCGACACGACAGTCGGAAAAAATCCATCCGGGATGGATTTTTTGCGACTGTTGTGTCGCAGTTGCAACATGTCGCATGTTGCACGTGCGACACCTCCATAGACTCCCAATATAAAAATTGTCTCACGACATTAATGTGACATCAATGTCGCGCTACAAATGTTGCAGTGTAGTGGTTCCCAAATTGTCGCGCGACTTTTTGTCGTCGTGTGAACGTAGCCTTAGGTGCACCTGTTAGGCCCTGGGCCATATCAGCCAGTCTCGGGTGGGGCTCACAGGCACCTCCCAACTCCCATTGCAAGCATGGCTACATGCTGGAGGTTACTGGAAAGCTATTTGTTAGTCAGGCCTTATCCTCCCGTAATTCGCACACTGGCCCCTGGTATTGCCCATACGGCACAGGTAGGTGAGTGGTAGGGCCTCGGGCTACTTGAGAGACCTTGGCGCGGTGCAATATAGCACATATGTATATAGTCTGATGAAGGCATGTTTGTGCTGAAACGCGTCACTATGCTATTAATATGTGACCAATAAATCCAGAATTTAAAAAAACTACTACGTGCGAGTGCCGGTCTTTTCTGCAAAACTGTGTCCTGGGATGCCAGCCTGAAGACACGTGCACTGCCGGATAATTGAAGAGCAGTGCCGACCGGTTATCTATCTAAAGTGAGATAAAGTTGTCACCGTGATTTTGTAGTAAAAAGATCACAGAAAGGCACAGAGCATTATCAAACATGTTAATGCTCCGTGTCTCTGCTCTCCGGAGTGCGGTTTGGCACTCTGTGACGCAGCGGATTCCACGCACGGCATCTGCTCGTGTGAAAGAGCCCTAAGGGTTCGGCTACACAGCAATCTCAAAAAGCTTTTGCACCCAAGGATGGCAGTAAGATTGCAGTGTGGCAGTGCTAGCATAAAAAAGAATGGGGTCACTGCGGGACTCACACGTGTGCCGTGGTCCCTGAATTGGAAAAAATCCAACATTGCTGGATTTTTTGAGATTCTGGAATCAAGGCAAACATGCAAGTCGTGCTTCAGCCCCATTCAATTTCTCTGTAGCTGAACCCTAAGTGCTCATGCACACGAACGTATTTTCTTTCCGTGTCCGTTCTTTCTTTTCTTGAGGACTGCATGCGGAACCGTTTGTTTCAATGAGTCCGCAAAGAAGATGGAAGTTACTCCATGTGCATTCCATTTCCATATGTCCGTTCCAAAAAACAAATAGAACATGTCCTATTATTGTCTGCATTACGGACAAAGATAGGACTGTTCTTTTAGGGGCCAGCTGTTCTGTACCGCAAAATACGGAATGCACACGGACGTCATCCATATTTTTTGAGGATCCGTGTTTTGCGGCCCGCAAAATACAAAAGGTTGTGTGCATGAGGCCTAAGGGTGCTATTACACTGGTGTTTGCAGGTGAGGGTGGCATTTGCGATTTGCCTTGAATTGCCAGGCTGCACCTGGACTTGCTACCTCAATGCCGTAGCTTGTGTGCCTGTGTCTATCTTTTAATCATGTTGCAATTAATGCTTTATTTCTTTTCGGGAATGATCATGAAAAATTTCTGCTTTCTTCCAGAAATAACACCATTTGTGTCCATAATTTATGTCAGGTACAGTATTTCAATTCAAATGAATGGGACTCACAGCCCCATACAACCCCTTTACCTTGCACCACTAAAATTAGTTGTTTAGGCCCCTCTTACCTACCTAAGAGCTGCATACCGATCCATACGGATTATTCCAGCTAGTGGTAGAAGCTGACAAGGCGACTGCTGCCAATAAAGTTAGTAGTAGATTTATAATTTACCTAATTACCGTGTTTAGATTGTGTGCCATGTCTTATTGATGAGGGATATAGATGGTTTACTTCCAGCATGGGGGTGGAAATACAGTATTAGGGCTCATGCACACGACCGTGTGCTGGCCGGCCCGTGCTGCGGACCGCAAATTGCGGTCCGAAATGTATGGGCACTGACCGTGGTGCAGCCGCATGCAGAATCGCGGACCCATTCACTTGAATGGGGTCCGCGATCTGCACCGCAAAAAAGTAGTGCATGCACTACTTTTTTGCGGTGCGGAGGCACAACCAGAAACCGTAGTGCTTCCATTGTGTTCCGATCCGATCCAGCAAGGGCCCATCCAGCACACGCTCGTGTGCATGAGCCCTTACTAGAACTTCTATTTAGACATTAAAACAAAACCCAAGCTCCTTAGGCACACTTTTTAAATCAGCTCTGTTAATAAAAGGTTCCTCTTGTTCGTAAGAATTAACCTTTGTTTTTTTCCGTATAAGTAGTTTATGGAAAACTGTTACCCAAGAAACATGTGAGCTTTAAACCAGAGGCAGGCGAATGCTCAGTATTGGACTTAACCCTGTACTGGCTGTAATATCACAACCAACAGCACAGCAGTCCTCAGGGGTTCTTGTTTTATTTTATTATAGTATCCTGTTCCTTGTCTACTGTCACTAAAAGTCTAGAATGTAGGAAAACATCCTATAACAGAGTTATAAACTTAAAGAGGTTGTTAAGTAGGGAAAAATCATGGGCAGGGTGCTCAGACTGGGTGAAAAAAAAATAAAGTATCCCACTGCTCCTGTTTCAACTCGTACCTGGTTTCTTGCTGGTCCTGTCTCAACACTGATTGAAAGAGAAGACTTCTTCTGTGTGAGATAGGACCAGGAAGTAGAGACAAGCATGGACCTAGTAACTGCTGGAACAGGAGCAGTGGGGATCGGTGAAATATCACTTGTGTAATTTGTTTTTGAACCCAGAGCCCATAATTTAATCCATGCTGGACCATTTTAATCCCTTAGGCCCAACGCAAAATCTGTATCAGTGCTCCAACTATTATGCATCATTTAATCTCTTCATATGGGGTACAGGGACCGTTGAGCACTCACTATAGTTACGGCCCTGAAAGGGATATTTGTATATGATGTACCCAAGACCTGGGGGATATCTACAAAGTTTAGTTTGTTATATAATGTTTGTAATGTTAATGCCATGTACTGTGCACACAGTTGTTCCAGCATGAGCTAGGCAAGGCCAAAGTTAATCATCCTGGCCCAGCCCTTTCTGGAATTTAGGGTGTGTGCTCTCTCTGCCCCTTAGTTCCAGAAGATTCCAATAAGAATAGCTGTAGAGAGGGAGGAAGATAGAGCTGACTCCATGTGGTCCTCCTCCCATATACTCCAGCTCTAAGCCCTGGAGCCTTGGTCACATCCACGAGCTCCAGGAGATGCAAGCAAGCAAGAACTAAAGAAGGTTTTGCATGGCTACAGCTAGAGAGAGAGGGGCAATGACGTATTAAACTACTTAGCTCATGCATACAGTAGAAAGAGACTCTTGTTAAGTTTCATCTGGCCTGGTCTCTGACTCTCTTAACACCACATGCTGAGCATTGCATTCCCAACACGTGCCCTGCCTAGCACCCGCTTGGAAATTAACACCATGGACACCAAACCACCATCAGGCAGGGAGCCCACAGCTACAGGGAGTGCCCCGAGAGAACACAGGGTAACCCCTCCTTTACGGCACCGACAGCCTGAGAGAGTACACATCATCATTAGGGCCGCTACCACATCATCATTAGGGCCGCTATTACAGTTCCTGATTTCACCAGATGATCAAAAATGAATCTTCTGTTGGCATCACAGCTGCAGAGAGCACCACAGCCAGCAATATCAGCTCTGAGGATCTGGATGTTGGCAAGAAAGAGGCTGCAGATACTGACCCGGCCTGAAGCTCTTTCTGCTACTCACAAGAAGCACTGGAGTCTAAGATTGGTCTATATTTTGTGTAATGTGTGCTGCTGGCCCTACTCTGTCTGCCGTAGCCTCTACAACTTTAAGGGACCCCACCGTTAATGTTCAGGTTAAGCAAACTACCTGATATGTTTACTGCAACGTTTACGTTTTCTACCAAAAGAAAGACTCTGCATACCGGAGCTCTTTGTGTATCCTGGTCTCTGACTCTCTTAAAACCACATGGTGGCCATTGCATTTGCAAAACTTGACCTGCCTAGCATCCACATGGGCATTAACAAGCCACCACCGGGCAGGAGGCCCAAAGCTAAAGGGCGTGCCCCAAAGGAACACAGGGTGCCACTCTGTCAGTGCACCAACCCCAGGGAGCAACAACATGAGGGACTACATCATGACACATCATCAGGGCAGCAAGCACTCCCATCCTCTGCCCAAGCTCCTCAGGGTCTCGATGCATATACAAGCACATGTGTTTCCATTAAGCCTGCATACATTTTAGTATATAATAGCAATAGTAGGTGATTTAGGATACACACCTCATTGATCTTACTGTTCATCTTCCGATGCTTACCTGGTTCCCTGCTGGTCCCGCCTCGACACAGATTGCCTGAGAGGATTTCCTTTGTGTTGAGAAGGGACCAGGAAGTAGAAACAAGCATGGACCCAGTAAATATTGGAACGGGATTCTTGAGACATAACTTCTTTCATTTGTTTTTTAACCCAGAGTCCATAATTTAAATACGTGCTAGACCACTTTAAGCTTCTAGGCAAAATCTCTAAAAGTTCTCCAACTATCATGCATTGTTTTCCTTCAAACAATCAGGGATGGATTGGTCATAGACCCTACAGGGAAATTTCCCGGTGGACCGATGCCCCAGGGGCCACCCAAGTCCTCCTCTCTGCTGCTGACCGGATATATTATGA
The DNA here is from genome assembly GCA_033119425.1 of Bufotes viridis. Classification (NCBI taxonomy): domain Eukaryota; kingdom Metazoa; phylum Chordata; class Amphibia; order Anura; family Bufonidae; genus Bufotes; species Bufotes viridis. Next base: position 103,741,597 of record CM065590.1, read on the forward strand.
GCCCTCAACAGTAATTAACGTTGTGAGAATCAGGTACCCAAGTACCCAGCCAGCGACTGCACATGCCCTCCTGAATTCAACTGCTGTGGCCCGCACCTCACCTCCTAAGCCGCCTGCTCCATAGACACTGGAGGAGGAGGACAGCAAATGGTAGCTATTGATGGCCACCAAGGAGGGCTGGCTTTTGGGGCAATATATTGTGCTACACTGTGTTATTTGGTTTTGCTGGAATGGTATTTTGCACTATGGTATTGTTGACCCCTTCCTACTTGTGTTGCCCTGCCTTCTGTTAATTTGTACCTGCCTACAAAATGGGGCCACTTTTAGTTTTTTCTTCAATTTCCCAGTCCATCCCTGCCTCATATGAAGCACAGGACTTTTGCAAACCCCCTATAGTTACAACCCTCATATAAAATGATATATTTTATGGGAGATGGGAGCGTGGCCTGGTCAGGCATGTGAGAGGATGCAGCACTGAGAGGCTTCCGTCCTGCTCCTCTGTTATCCTGCACCTTCCTCGGACTGTAGCATTGCTCAACGCCTAAAGGACCCCGGGCGACTTTCCTGTGCTGTGCGGCTCCCTCCTGTGCCGAAATGACCCGCACCGGACGAAAGGAGAGGAGAGGGATGTCGGGCCTCAGGCAATGCCAAAGCAAGATTGCGCCGCGGCGGAGGTGTGGGCCACAGAGCTCACGGCCCGCCTAGGTAGATATGCACGTTCCTCCTCTGTGCCCTCCCAACACCAATGATCAGTTCCCCTGTAAAACCCTTAGGGGATGAGCCCATACAAGACCCTACTGCAGGCCCTGAAAGGACATACAGTATATGGTCCCCAAGATGACGGCCCCGCCATCAGCAGTGGGGCAAGATTAGCAAGAAAGCGCTCCCTCAACTGAGGCACCAGCTACACCCATGGAGCAGGAGAACCCTGCTGCTCCTGGAGATGAGCCTACTAGTAAAGATATTTTCAATGCGGTGAAACATTGCAGCAGCTCACTACACATTTTCAATAAAAATATGGGCAGCTTACAGGAAAGTGTTTCCCTCATCAGACAAGATCTCAGGCAGGTGAATGAGAGGATCAAAGAGGTGGAAAATAGAGTGAGCACTATTGAGGATCAGCTACACCCAGTGAAAAGAGATCTTGGCAGAATCATACATAATGTGTCCAGGGTGATTGGGGTCCCCAAAAAGGCTGAGGGGTCAGACCCAGTGGTGTTTTTTGAAGACTGGCTGACCCTTAAATTCAGCAAGGACTCTCTGTCTCGTGTGTTTGCCATTTAAAGAGCACATAGGGTGCCATTCCGTGACCGGGGCCCGTCCAATCTTAATGAAGCTACTGCAACTTCAGGGACAGAGATACTATCCTTAAGAAAGCCAGGGATCACCCTGATCTCCTAATCAATGGCAACAAAGTATCTATTATTCTGGATTTTTCCACTGGGGTTCAGGGCAGAAGAGTGAAGTTCTAGGATGTGAAATGCCGTCTTCGGGATTTGCAGATTCCCTATTCTATGATGTATCCGGCCAAGCTGCGAGTGGTGGCGCATGGAGAGGTCTACATATTTGAAACACCGTTGGATGCGGCGCAGTGGGTGGAAATCAATGAACGCTCTCTTAAAGCTTTAGCGAACACAGTATGTCTACTGCAAGCCCATGGGACTTTTATGGATCCAGCCCGGGTCGACGAACGTGCCTGATAAGTGCAATATATAGCTTTTTTTTTTTACTTTCTTCTCTTGCCTTATTACTGTGGTTTACAATACTATATCTATGACAGAATTGTACTAATACGTACTATTGGTTCACAAGAGGTAGGATACTTCTGCTAGAGTATATATGTTTGCCCTAGGTTATTTAGTAGAGAGGACGCAGTTATATAGTGCATGATTGGCTCAACTGTTGCGCACTGCAGACCTTATTATATAGGAGGCAGGAGGGAGAAGCGACTTTGCTTAATAATTATGTTTCTGATTGTTTTTTTATTATGCCAGCGCCTGGTTACAGGAGGTGTATTCTTTAAGTTACATCTTTTATGGAACATATTTTTGAAAAAGGACTCTATGTTGATGATGTTTACGTTGTTTATGTGGTTTCCGGGATTCGGTGGGACCAGCAATGGGACGGGTACATTGATAATTTGGCTTAGGGATAATTTGGCTGATGGTCGGAGCACCAGAGTTCTTGAGCACTTCTTCCTGGCATAATTTACTACCATGCAGAATATGGCTGACAAACTTAAAATTGTAGGCTGGAATAAGAGGGGAATGGGAGATGCAGCAAAACGAGCAGCAGTATTCCAAGCGCTGCAGCATTATCGGGATGCTGCGATTTACCTGTCGGAGACGCATCTGATTCTCACCTCTACTCACTTGCTACACAAACCGTGGGTGGGTCATTCTTATCACTCAACACATTCTCCACACATTCCAGGGGGGTGAGTGTTCTTGTACACAAATCCATACCATTTATATGTCACTCGTCTCGTATAGATCCTATGGGGAGATATGTGTGCCTGCATTGTACCTGTTACCACTCCTCCTTTGTCTTAGCCGTGGTATATATCCCTCCTGCCTATAGCGGTGAAGTATTGAAAGATAATGGCCTTTGTTGAGAGGCTCCCTCTGTGTCCCATTTTAATTATAGGTGATTTTAATAATTGTCCGTCCGCGAGGTTGGACAGGCTGGGATGTGTCGGGTGCAGATAGAGACACTAATTTTGCCACAGTATTATGAGCGCTGGACTTTCATGATATTTAGCGAGTGAGGAATCCGGATATATGCCGATTTTACTGTTTTTCCAGCTCTCACCATTCTCTCTCTAGGATTGACCTGGCTATTGGATCCCCGGATATCTTTGGTGGTGGATGCTGCCTACCTGTCGAGGAGTCTATCTGACCATTCCTATACTTGTAGTGCTCCAGTTAGGTGTAAAGAGACCTTTTAGTGTTGGTACATGGAGGCTCAACCCTTTTTTCGCTGCAGCTGGTGGACTGTGTGTGTGTGTGTGGGGTATCCGGGAATTATTTACTAATAATACCGGGTCAGTACCTGTGGGAGTGGTGTGGGATACCTGTAAGGCATTTATCCGTGGATTATATATCCAGCCGATTAGTCGCCATAAAACAAAGACCAGAGACACTTTAAAAGGGCTCCAAAACCTAGTCATGGAGATGGAAAAGAGATTTGTTGACCACCCCTCGCACGAGCAGGAGAAGTCACTGGTGGCGGCGCAGACAGACTTAAAGAAACATTTACATCATACCGCTGATAATAGACGCTTTTTTCTTGAAAGACATGGTGTGATTAAATCATTTGGGCAACTCATTCCCCATACGGCTTTTTATAAATTTTTGCAATTAAGACACGCATTCAAGGCTCGGGCAAGGTCTCTGTCACTTACTTGCACAATAGTCCCACTGTTGCAACAGATTCTCACATGTGGCTCCTCGAGCGGACTAATATCATCCATATATATGGGAACTTGTTTGTGAAATCTGTGAAGCAAGACTCCCTGGGGGTCAAACAAAAATGGGAGGGGGAGGTTGGTTCTATTTCAGAAGATCAATGGAAAGCAGTACTAACACTGACACCTCAGTTATCAATGAGTGAGGGCCAGTGTATTTCCCAATTATTTCTTGTCCATCGGGTATATCGGACTAGATCCATACTGTTCAAGATCGGGGTTAGGAACGATGCCTCTTGCCCTAGATGTGGGGAGAGTCCTGCATCCCTAATGCACATCTTCTGGGAGTGTATGGAGCTTAGTAATTTTTGGACAGGCGTGTTAACTTTTATTAAAAAAGCATATCAAGTTGCCGTTCGGCCTGGTCCGAGGGCATGTGTGTTGGGAATATTGGACATTAAAAACTGTAATTCACGTCTGGGGGTGCAGCGTCTGCTCTTCCAGGCCAGGAAATTAATTGCTAAATACTGGTTTAAACCTCAGCCCCCATCTAGGGCTGAATTTTTGAACAGAATAGACAAGATCATCCACCTGGAAAAGGGTGTATATATTAAAAGGCAGTGCTTAGCCAAGTTCACCAAAATCTGGGACAAGTGGGTATCTTATAGGACTACTGAGATGTGACATGGCATATGAGTATCTAGGAGTGGTTTCAGTGATACATGGGGTTTTGGATCATACATATACGAGACTGGGACTGGGAAGGGAAATTATGGTGGGCGACCTGGAGTGGAGAAGTCCCGAGAATAGCTCATCATGGTAAGGGCAGGGGATGGGCTTATACTTGGAGTGTCGGCTATGTCTTCCTCGGTGCCATGATACATTGCACCTATATTAGTGGTAATGTGCCCGTCTCGTTGCTGGTGGGGTGGTGGGTGGGTGGTAGGGTTAGGGGTGGACTATTCAATACTCTTTTGTACCACAATTGACAAGGTATGTCTCTGTATAATGTGCCTTTATAACTGAAAGCTGGTTGCCATTTATGAAAATGTCTGAATGACCGAACAGACTGTATATACCCAACCCTATATTTTCTGACGGATTCTTCTTTTTTTCTTGTTTGTAAATTGAAAAATTGTTAATAAAAATTATTTGATTTAAATATATATATATCTATCTATATTTTATATAATTTCCTTTTTTTTTTCTTTCAACAACCAGATATATCCTTTAACTGCAGATAGATAAAATTACTCTGTGTATACATACTGAATGACGGACAAACCTATTATTTATACAAGCACATGTTTACATTTAGCCGGCATACTTTTTTAGTATTATTTAACAGTAATAGCAGGTTATTTGAGATTCTACTTTTAGCGCATTGCACTGTACAGTGGGATATGTATTTGTATACCAGACTGTGGTATATACTGTATACACAGTGCATGGTGTTGTAAGCACTGCAATACACCAATGACTACTCGTGTTACTTCACTGCTGAAGCACTGTAATATATGCCATACTGAAATAGCCCATTAAACCCAAATAAAATAAATTGTCAAAAATCCGATTTTAATTTTATTGTGGTAAAAAAAACATCAAACTATACACATTGAAATTAAAAATGTGAATGCTTCACTCAATGCAGAACAGGCAGACTTCCAGCTTTCCACCAAAATGATTTGCTTATTCTAGGACAACAGCCGACAGCTTCATGTAATTAAACGGCCAAGTCAGGAATCCTGTTCTGTAATTTCACAGAGATTTGAATACAAAATGGACCATTCAGTAGCACAGAGCAGCTTTGTTCCTTTTCTGCTCCTCTGGGATTTGTCTGCTTTTGTTCAAGCCCTGCTTGTCTATTTGCTTAACCTCTGAAGGTGTGACACAGATCAGCAGCTCCAGCAGGAATAAACTGAAGAACATCGATGAGTGGACCAGAAAATAATTTCAAGAAGCACAAACGTTATATATGAGTATGTCAGTTGGTCTGCATGAGTGGATCTAGTGAGGTATGCCATGTATCTCTGGCTAATTGCCTCTTCAGGGGAAGAAAGGATAGGGCATGTTGAAATTTAATATGCTCTATCGGTATTTACTCCCATCTGCAGGGGTGGACTGGGTACTTAAAGTGGACCTTGAAAAACTAAAATTGGCTGCATGTTTTAAGCGAGTCCAAATTGACAGGAGGTGAGGACAACTCCAGTAGGTGGACCATACAATATCACCATAGCAGAAACAAATACCAAAGTGCAGAACAATAAACTGTACCTCCATAGAAGCAGCCCCTTTGTGGTGGGACAGGAACCAACCTGAGGTCTCTGGCCTGCTACATATGTACCTGATGTTGATATGTACCTGGCTGGTGGCTGTGAGGAGGGCTTGGTCATCGGCCCACCCTGAAGTTTCCTTGTAGGGTCTATGGCCAGTACACCCCAGCCCATCTACTGGAAAGAGGAGTTCAGCATGTAGCACTATTTTTTCTGTTAAAATGACGGACACCATGACAGACACTGATGGACTGCATTATAATTCAGTAGGATCCATAAAGTGTGAAGACGCTTAATGTAATGACCTAATTGGTGTTTTCCTGATCGAGACTGTGACTGGCTTCCCAGCTGATGTCGCTTTCAGATGATGTGAACTCAATCGGTGATGTATGTACCTACATCCTGTATGTAGTCAGGGCTCAATATGAAGTTGTGTATTATGTTCTTTATCCTTTTTATATAGATAAGTGCAAAAGAAGGACATTATATCGCTATATGTATACACTACTTATTATATTTAATAAAATCATATTATAAACCTTCCTTTGAAGTGTAGCTGTAGTTCAGTTAAAGAGTATCCAAACCTGAAGTCTTGCTCTTCTAAGCAAAACAGTTCATCAGACGCCAATGATGTTCTTTGGCTCTGTCACTTCTTTTTTTCTGCGCCTATGATGGAACAGAAAATGGAATTCATAACTCAGCCTTATGTGTATGGTCAGTTTTAAACATCAGTTTCAGGGTAGGACAGACGAGGAGGCCAGGAGACTGTCAATCGCTTGTTAATGGTCATGCTGTTTTGTAGTTTACTTGCAAAACCATGTGGCGGTTAACAACAAGCGAACTACTGACAATCATTTTTTAAACAGCTGCAGCTTGCATAGTCGCTTGGGCCTGCTACATCTGGTCCTATGTTTGTAGTTAAATTTGTCTTTCATTGGTCGATTATCATTATGATCATTTAAAAAAAGGAAAACCACGGTGATAATGGACCAGTATAAATCAGCCTAAAATAATACTGAGTTAGGCCTCTTCACATGAACGTGTGCGCCCCGAGCCCGTATTGCGGACTGCATTTGCGGATCTGCAATACAAGGGCACCGTTCCATGGCTATTCAGCATCACAGATGCGGACCCATTGAAGTAAATGAAGCAAATCCGGAGATGAGGAACGGTGTGGAGCGGAATGACTGAACGGAACACTACAGAGTGCTTCCGTGGGGTTACGTTCTGTACTTCTGTCCCGCAAAAAGATAGAACATGTCATATCTTTTTGCAGAACGGGTGGATCACGGACTCATTGAAGTGAATGGGTCTGCGAGCCGCTACGGCTGCCCCACGGTCGGTGCAAATTGCGGTCCGCAGAACGGGCACGGAGAGCACACATTCGTGTGAAAGAGGCCTAAAGGTTAGGCCAGATTCTGAATGTGTGTCCCACTGTGTGTCATAGAGGTTTACTGACCTAAACTCACAGCATCATAGGTCCCCCCCCACCCCAGCCAGTGATTGAAAGGGCATGTCGATGCATTTTGCATGTTTAAACAGGAGCTGGAAGTAGAGAGCAGCTATTTTTGTTTAACTAAACGTTTTGCAACAACTGGAGTGCCGCAGGTTGAGCATCCCTGGTTTAACTGGATCACCCCTTTAAGTATGGCGGGAGATGAATTCATGGTAGGATATCTGATAAAATCATTTGCACCTGCCTGCTTTGGTGGGTGTTGTTTTTTTAAAGGACAGACTATGGTTTTGGGTAATTAATTTGTATTTTCATGGCCCACGTGGTTCATCTTGATAGGGGATGCAATTCAAAATTAGGGGATAAGGAAAAAATATGTGTAGTGAGCCCGGATGAGTCGGTGAAGAGGATGGAAGTGGTAGTGGCCCTGATGAGATGTTGTGTTATGGTGTACTCCCTCAGGCCATTGCTCCCCGGGATTTAGTGCAGTGGAAATGTGATTTAAGAATCAGGCTAGAAGTAACCGTAACCTTCTTTGCTTAGTGCAAAATATAACTTGTGGAAAATCCTGCAGTATTAAGTACAAAGTGCAGTTTCTGGCATGAGATAAGGAGGTATATGGTTGCTGACTGGATGGTAGTTCAATGATACTTGCAGACAGTTGTGGATACAAAAGTACACTGTGAAATACAGGCTTAATGTTTGTCTGGTCTGTTGTCAGCCAGGTGATGGGTGTCTGAGCCGTAGACCCTCACCTGCAGCAGTGTTTATAAAGCTGTAATTTCACTGATCACTCTGCTGTCTTGGCACATTGATGGTTTCTGGAAGCAGTGTTCTGGATTCTGAAGAGGAGTAGGAACTAGGGGCAAGAGCTTCCCTCCCTTTGCGGTCTACTCAGAAACTCCCCCTACTGGCAGGGTGTAGGACCTAGCCTTGTTTCTGCCAACCATAGCTGCGTTAGCTGGAATGAACGACCAAAACAATGACATAACATGACATAATACAATAAATATAAAACATTGCAGATACCCCTAGGTCTGTGGTACTGCACATGATGTAACAATTCTATCAGGTTTTTAATAAAGTTCTTTTGACAGATATATTTGAGGGATTTAAACTGCCAATCTTAGCAATAAGTTGTCCAATTCAGGGCAAAAAGTGTAAAAATCAGAAAGGGTATTTCAACAGCGATGCACCGAACAAAAATCCAGACTGCCCTCTAGTGGCATACAAAATACCTGCATCTGTCAAGTAACAAGACTGCAATTCATGGTACCTGCAGTGGTTAATCTAGGAAAAATGTATGTAATGTATAAAAAAAAATAAATGCATGGACTGAGAACAGAACAATCTTTCAGAAGAGAATACAGAGGTGTTTTCAGGACTGGCAGGCTGGCTCCGAAAGGAAACCCCAACTATGTCTGCAATCCTGCAGTTTCAAATTGCTTGGCATCTCTGACCTGGAACAGTCATTGCAAATTCTGGATATAGAGTATCAAAAACGGTCTTGGTTAAATGAGAGTATGTGTTTCGTCTCACAACGTAAATCTGTAACACTTGGTTTGCAATATATGCATAGAGAAAAGTGTGATAGATGGAGCCCCTCCAGTCCACAAATATGAATTCATACCTAGACTAGATATCAGAGTGCGTCAAGTCTCCTTAAAATACGCAGCAGACTTATGAATGTGCTTTACAGTGACTTCCATTACCATAGACTCAGGCATGACCTGTATATTTATAATCCGCCCTACTTAGACATTTGCACACATGGTTATGTCTCTTGTGTAGAGGGAAGACAAAATATACTGAAATGTAAGCACTTCAATGTTAATCCAAATGTTCCAGCTGTACAAATTTAGCAACATCACTTTACAGCCCTGTCATATAAAATCTATGGACACTTCCAGTTACATAGCTGTAAAAAGATTACAAAGATTTTTTTTTATAGCTCTATTATAAAAGCAAAAGGGGACATTTTTAAAATCTGCTATGCCAATTTTGTGGCATAAAAATGACAAGTGAGACCTTTAGAGTGAAAGTTTATAATATTTAGTGAGCTGCACCACTTTCAAAAGTGGAGTGAAAAGTTGGTCAGGATTACAGATTAGAACACTTATGTCTCATTTATGATGTGCAACTTTTTAAAAGTCACATCTCCACGACAGGCAACCCCCTGGCATCCTTTCACTGACAGCGGTGAAACCACATCACCCTTGTGCTAAATGTAGTAAAACAGCGACATCTTGATAAATTTGCTGCAAGTGCGCAAAGCAACTCCTGTGTAAAATAAATAAATAGTTCCAAACACATCTACAATGATACATTCCCTTCTAAAATCTGCTCTTCTTTTTCATTTTCAATCCAGAAACGCCACTCATGTCTGTTGGCTAGAGATGAGTGAATTTTTCAAAAATTCGATTCGCCAGTTCACATAATTTTTGGGGAAAAATTTGTTTCGATCCGAATTTATTTGCGGCAAATTTAGTCAAAGACAGCTTTTTCCTGGCTGCAGAGGGCCTTTATAGTGGTATAGAACACTGTGCCTTGCAGTAACACGCATAGGGAGTCTGCTTTGGTAGTGAAATAATACTGTGACTCCGTATCACATGCAGATGACAGGCGTCGCTCTTAGAATCACTGCACACTTCACTTATTTGGGCAGTCACGGGGCCAAAACTGACCAAATAACTCAAGTATGAACTCAGCCTAACAGGTTGATGCTAGTGCCAAGAAGAAGCGCACTCCTTTTACACCATCGTCAGCTGATTTCACATAGATGTCTACAAAACCTGTTCTATTAAACGCTTATACAAGTAGAGCCCCTGACAGAGTGGAGAGGGTGTCAGCAGTAGGTCTGTGTTGACGTCACTGATTATTTTGCCCTTCCTCTGATCTGTCAGAACAATAACCCCCAAAAAACAGATCCTGTCTGTTGAGCATCCGCCTTTACTCAGTCGGCATTTGGTCATTAATCCATCAGTATTGCTAATGCCAAAAAAACAGGAGTGGATCGAAAACAGAGATGATATGTGAATGGAATATTTGCATATCTTCTGTGTTTTATATCCACTCCTGCTTTTGGCTACCAAATCACAAGCCAATTCTGATGGGACCATACAGGCCTTACAGCTGATACACAGACTGGATCCATTGTGCATCTCATTTTTCCTTGCTTCTGACAGATCAGAAGAAAGGTCAAATAAAGGATGATGTCAGCCAGGCCAAAAGGTCAAATAGTGTGGAGGTGTCAGCAGCATGAGGAGGCCACAGAGTAGCAAGGGGACATGGTGTGGGGGTGGCAGCAGCATGAGGAGACCACAGAGTGGCAAGGTGACATAGGGTGGAGGTGGCAGCAGCATCAGGAGACCATAGAGTGACCCGGTGACAGAGTGGGGAGGTGGGTGGCAATACCAGTACCAGCTGAAGATGGTGGGTGAAAGAAGGAGCACTTGGCATCAGGCGGGTGGCAGCAATAGAATAGTAGCTGAGGCAGGGAGCCAGAAGAAACCGGTCTCTTTTGTCAAAGTGTTGGAGATTCTGGCTGATCCATGACTGATTCATCTGGATAAAGGTCAGTCTCTTCACATTTTGGGTGGAAAGGAGACATGCTCTATATTATTGCAGAGCCGCCGGCAGATTTGCGGAACAGGTGTGGACGAACATTGCGGACGTGTGAATAGGGCCTTACACTACACATGGCTTTTCAACATATAAGTGCAAAATATAACGGCAAATATTTTTTCTTTTGCCACTAATACATGGCAAAAAGGGCTTTACCACATATAACTGCACCGCTGAACAGCAAATAGGCCCTTATTTTTTTACACTACACAAGGCTTCTCAATATATAAGTGCAACGCTGAACGGCGAATATTTTTTTCTTTTGCCACTAATACATGGCAAAAAGGGCTTTACCACATATAACTGCAACACTGAACGGCAATTAGGCCCTCATTTTTTCCCACTTTTACACTACACAAGACTTTTCAACATATAAGTGCTACGCTGAATGGTGAATATATTTTTCTTTTGCCACTAATACAGGGAAAAAAAGGCTTTAGAATATATAACTGCACTGCTAAACGGAAATTTAGCCCTAATTTTTTCCACTTTTCCACTACACAAAAGGCTTTTCAACATATAAGTGCAACACTGAATGGCGAATATATTTTTATTTTGCCACTAATACACGGCAAACAGGGCTTTACCACATATAACTGAACCGCTGAATGGCAAATTGGCCTTTATTTTTTCCCCACTTTAACACTACACAAGGCTTTTCAACATTTAGACAGTTAGGTCATCGCTTGCTACATCCAGTGAGGTATCAGCCACTAGGTCACCATTATCAGTCCTACTTGCAGTCCATAGTATTGGTGCTGTGGACCTGCAGTCAATATGGTCCCCACGATGACGGCTGGACAAAGTGAAGGGGCTTCATTGGCTAGCTCCTCCATGTTCTGCGCAATGTTGGGTTTCTTTACAGGGAGATTGTCCTTCTCCCCAACACTGACACAATTTACAGTCTCTGCCTCTGAGGGCTCTTTTGTGGCTTTACTGTATTCCATGTTGTCATCAGCTATATTAACACAGTCCACGCCTTTATCAACAATGTCCATTCCTGTATCAGCAATGTCCATACCTTCATCTGTTGGCCTCTGACCAATAGACTCCTCTATGACAGTGTCCATACCTCCATGTCCAGGGTCTTGGACACTAGAGTTCTTCACGGGATATGTCTGCAACACCAGCAGAATCTTTGGCCCCTGCATCACAGGACCCTTTAGTTAGGTCACTGTCCCACACTGCTTCTCCTTCATCAATGGGATCCTCTCGGAGAGTGTACAGGCATCCATTTCCTGGCCCTGGGACAATTGAATCTTTAATAACGTTCCCCTCTTGCAACTCGCCTGTTTCTTCTGAAACACTGCAATTTTCCTCTGAAGATGCAGGTTCACAGGTGAGACCCTCCTGGAGGAAGAGTGTGGAGGCACACAATCCTAGTTGCTTAAAAAGTAACTAAACCTTTATCTAAACTTTTAATATGTTCTCCCTAATGCCCTAACAAAACAATCTCGAATATACTTTATTAGTGAATTTTCTATTTCTACTACTTTTTTCACTGGTGCCCTTAAAACCGTTCTCTTAGCTTAGCAGGCAGAAGCAATCCTCTGGGGAGCACGGGCAGGAGCAGTAATATGCACTGCTGCCCATTGATAAAATGTAATGTAATGACAGCTCAGCAGTGTACAGAGAACAGAGTTTTAAGCACACCAGTGAATGGTGCACTTTAGGTTAGAAAAGAGTAGTAAAAATAGAAAATTCATTAATAAAGTATATTAGAGATTGTTTTATTAGGGAGAACATATTAAAAGTTTAGATAAAGGTTTAGTTACTCTTTAAGGTCTGGTGAGGTCAGTGATAGTTTGAGGAGCCATGTCATCTGCTGTTGTTGGTCCACTGTGCTCTATCCAAAGTCAGTGCAGCCATCTACCAGGAATTTTAGAGCAATTCATCCTTCCCTCTGCTGACAAGCTTTATATAGATGCTGATTTCATTTTTCCAGCTGGACCACACTGACAAAGTACCAATACCTAGATTAATAAACACAGTATCACTGTACTTGATTGGCCAGCAAACTTGTGTGACCTAAATCCCATTAGGAATCTAAGGGGGTATAGTCAAGAGTAGGATGAGACACCAGACCCAACAATGCAGATGAGTTGAAGGCCGCTATCAAAGCAACCTGGGCCTCCATAACACCTCAGCAGCGCCACAGGGTGGTTGCCTCCATGCCACGCTGCATGAAAAAGGAGCCCTCAATCAGGGCTTATTACGTTTGCGCTACTGCTCCAAATTAGTAGTAATCCTAGGATTTTACATGCATGGAAGAACCAACCTTGACACTAGGCAAGGGTCAAAGTAGTTCTCCTTTATTCAAGGAAGTTAAGCAGTTTATAAAGACATCAGAGGGGGCATCCCCCTGAGGCTCATGGCATTGTTCCATTGGCTAGAATACAAAAACAAGAAAAGAGATAACACTTGGCATCTGCGCATTATTTTACTAACTTTGGTATGCAAACTATGTAAACATCTAAGTGCAAGCGCCATATTGAAATGGCTTCACACTAACAGCAGTACAGCATACGTCATATATGACACATCAGGGAGGAGGGTCCTCTGGGAACTTAAGTGAATAAGGCATTCGCTTAGAGCTGGAGGATATGGGGGCCATCTTACTTAAATCAAGATTGATATCCACATCTCTATCAAGGCCAACATTTCTGTATTAAGTCTTTTTTTAATTGGGCTTATATAATATACTAATTTTCTGAGATAATGACTTGGGTTTTCATTGGCTGTAAGCCATAATCATTAACATTAAAAAGAAATAAACACTTGAAATTGATTGCTCTGTGCGTAATGAATCTATAGAATATACGAATTTCACTTGAATTGAAATGCTGAAATAAACTTTTCAATTATATTTAATTTATTGAAATGTACCTCTAAGGCTGGGTTCACACGAGCGTGTCCGGATTAGGTCCGGATGCGTTGCAGATCCGTTCAGTGAAAACTGTGCGTTTTCACAGGCAAAGCCATTCAGTTTTGCCTGCGATTGTGTTCAGTTTTTTCCGCGCGGGTGCAATGCATTTTTCACGCGCGTGATAAAAAACTGAAGGTTTTACAAACAACATCTCCTAGCAACCATCAGTGAAAAACGCAACGCACCCGCACTTGCTTGCGGATGCAATGCGTTTTTCACGCAGCCCATTCACTTCTATGGGGCTAGAGCTGCGTGAAAAACGCTGAATATAGAAGATGCTGCGATTTTCACGCAACGCACAAGTGATGCGTGAATAAAAACGCTCATGTACACAGACCCATTGAAATGAATGGGTCAGGATTCAGTGCGGGTGCAATGCGTTCACATCACGCATTGCACCCGCGCGGAAAACTCGCCCGTGTGAATGCAGCCTAAGGGTGCTTTCACACTTGCGTCCCGAGGATCCGGCAGGCACTTCAGGCCCGCCGGATCAGTCAGAACGCAAGTCGCCTGAAAGCAATTGAAGACTGATCAGGACCCTGATCAGTCTTCAAAATGCTTTCAGGTTACCATGGCAGCCAGGACGCTACTGAAGTCCTGGCTGCCATGATATTCCGCAGCAGTGTACTTACTTGCGCTGCGGCCCTCGGGCGCTCCTTCATGACGTCACAGGTCCCCGCAGCGCATAGATCAATGTGCCGTCCGGACCTGTGACGTCATGAAGCAGCGCCCGGGGGCCGCAGCGCAGGTAAGTACACTGTTGCGGAGTACCATGGCAGCCAGGACTTCAGTAGCGTCCTGGCTGCCATGGTAACCCATCGGAGCCCCAGCTTACCCTGGGGCCCCGATCGGAACTGCTGCTGCGCATGCGAAGAGCTAAACGTCTGATCCGGCGATGCGCCGAAGCGACGTTTAGCTTAATTCTGGATTCCGATTAATGCACTTACGTACAATGGGCAATTACGGCAAGTCCTGCGGATTTTCCTCCGGCCAAAAAACGTTTGTGTACTGAACGGATGACATGCTGATGCATTCTGAACTGATTTACCTCCATTCAGAATGCATTAGGATAATCTTGATCAGTAGTTTTCCGGCATAGAGCCCTGACGACGGAACTCTATGCCGGAAAACAAAAACGCTAGTGTGAAAGGGCCCTAAGTAATTTACAGAGGTAAAGGGTACCCTTTGAACTCTATTGAGTCCCCTGTAACATGATCACAGAGTCATGTTGGACAATGGCCTTTGGAGTTGCCATGTAGTATGGAAGTCTATTGCACAGTAATGTATTTTACCTGGCAGTATTACACTGACAGTTCAGCACACAGACCCTGCCACTAACAGGAAAAATACACTACAATACAGAAGTATTCCAATATATTTAATCAGGGATCAGAAGATTGTAAGTTCTGGTATCACTTGGGGAAAAAGTAAACCAAAAATTAATAAATGTTTAAAAAAAAAAAAAAAAAAAAATTTCCTTATTAACCCTTTCACCCCTGGAGTGTTTTTTGTTTTCCACTCCCTGCCTTTCCAGGGCCATAACTTTGTTATTTTTCATTTCACATAGCCGTATGATTTTTATTTTTTTATTAGTGAGACAAGTTATACTTTCTAATAGCACCATTTTATATTGTATATGATGTAGTGGGGAGCTGAAAAAAAATTCTGAAATGGGGTGAAATTAGGGGTGGGGTTGGAAAGGAATTAGACTGGGAAAAGATTTTTTTTGCTCTCTCACAAAATGTCTATAGCCTGCCCAGGAGAAGATTTAATTCAACACTTAGACCATAAGTGCGACCCAGGATAAATTCAAATTGCCCAAACCAAAAGCTAACCAATTCCTGTTTAAGGTCATTTTTCCATATTTGTTATAAAACATAACATTTAATGTATTGTTATTAAAACCAAAGTTTATGTTACCCAACTTACTAACTATATTAAAAAATTAAGATGGCCAATTGAGTATTTATCTTTTAATGGTATTATATCTAACTGCTATGAGAGATCAACAGGGATATTTTCTTCAAATCCCCTTTAAACACTGTGCTGTAGCATAAATCACAGCAAAGTTACTCTGTGATAGATGTCATAATTGACTACTAATGTTGCAGCTAAATTGTCAGCTTTAGTTACACTGTTGCTTTCAGGACATCACTATTTCGTAACTGGTTGTAAAATGTAATTCTAAGCTATGTTTGATCATACTAAATCTAATCTTTATAGCTAATATCTGTCCCTCATCACTGTCTTTCCTTTTTCATTCAGTTGTTCCTATAGGTGGCCATGGTGTCTGCAGTTCACCCGACCACTCTATTCACTCATTTGGTCGTCTCTTTTAAAAGAAGCACGTTCACAGCTCCCCACATGGTTGACAGAAGGTGGACATCTCAGAGAAAATGGAAACCTAATTGCTGAGAACACAGAAGTGCTGAGGGGTATGTGGGAACCCTGGGTTAGGTTCAAGGCCAGATCAGATTTTCCCTCTTGGTTTAGGGAAGATTAATCAGACTGAAACTTAGTACCCAGTTACGGAACTGCTGGAGCTGGCCGGGCTCCTTACTTTTAACTGCTTCAACCCTATCCCTGTAAATTTTTCATTACTTTTTATCAATTTTTTTGTGGGAGGTGAAGTGAACAAAAAAAGAAAAGGGAATCGGGCATGTTGAACTTTTTATATATATTTTTTAACTGTTTTACGTATGGGATTATATTTTTATATTTTAATATTATGGGTGTTGATACTGATACTCATGAGGTTTCTTTTTTTTGGTGCACTGCATGATCACCAAATAGAAGTCAAGGTGAATGTTACCCAGAGAATGTTATAAAATGTGGTGACATGTTGTAGAGGTAATCAAATTACTTTATAATGATGCACTTTCTAAAACTGATTATCCCAGGAAAATTATTTACCCCTTTACAAAGAGTAAATGATAACTGAAGGATCATTGGGTTTTACAGAGATCCCCAATTTCCACTCTAAATAGAGCAGAAGTGCATATGTCACTCCATTCACTGATATAGGACTGACATTGTGGTGCTGACCGAGCACTCCCTGAGGTGAACAGAGCAGTGAACCAACATGCGCACTACTGCTCCATTCAGAGGGGACTCCAGATAGCCGGGGGGTTCCACCGGTTAAAACTCACCTGCGATTTATTATCCATCACCTATGCAGTGGATAGGTAATGAATAGTTCTTGTGGAAAAACCCTTTAAATGACCATAATGATTATTTTTAGGAGATCAATTGAATGAACCAGTGTTAACAATGGGTGTAATTTCTCAAAATTGTATAACCGTAAGGCCCCAGAGCATGTAATGCAACCAGAGCATGTCTGAGCAGTAAAAAATAAAAATAAAAAAACCAACACAGACTGGTTGCTATTGCACAGATTTAATAAATGAGGCCCAAGCAGTTTTAAACTACCATTTTAAAATAATTGAATAGCTTGTGCAATGCACATCTTTTATCCAATTTGTGCAATTCTGTTGGGGTGCCATTTTTGATTTCATCATACTTTCTATTACCATCACTCATCCATTACCATCACACATCATGAACAGGTGGAGCCAGTGTAATCTCCGCATGAGGGTAGTGCGATTATCCTATCTAGGATTGAGCGAAGCGAGCTTCGGATGCTTCATCAGAAGTCGCTTCGTTCAAAGCTTCGAAATAATACTGTACGGAGATCCGTCTCCGTACAGTATTAGACTGTATGGGCTCCGATGAGCCAAAGTAAGTCACGCTTGACTTCGTTGAATAACTTCAGTAGTTGATTTTTAAAGTGAAAAACCAATTTAAAACTTGAAACCGAACTCTGCTTCTGTTCCGACTAGTACCTCATCGGAGCCCATACATTTTACTACTGTACGGAGACGAACCTCCGTACAGTATTATTCGAGTTTTGAACGAAGCGACTTTGGATGAAGCATCTGAAGCTCGCTTCGTTCAACACTAATCCTAACCCCAGATTATCCTGAATTTAAGACACAAGGAACAAGACCGTGCTCTTGAAATGATAGTTTATTGTTACAAAAGTACCTTATTAAAAGTTTTTTTTATTTTATTTTCAATATGGTATATATAGATTTTAACACTGCTTTATACAAACTACACATCTGTCACAAAACACACAAATTCTGACAAACACATTGATACATCTTGTTCAGATATTTACACACATTTACATCCTCTCAGAGGTAAAAAAAATATTAAAAATATGAAGCTATAGAGAACATACACAAACCTCTGCATAAAGGAGGGTGTTATTCCCCACGCATTACAGGATGCATTCTCTTCCTGTGTAATTTATGATCACATGTTACTGGCAGCTACACTTCCACTGTGTTACAGCATCATAAACCCGGTCAGACATTAGATTCTTCTCCTAGAATACAATCATCTGAATGATCAGGAGTTATTGCATGTTCATGGCTTTCCTAACCTTTTGAACTGCAAGAGTTTCAGAAAAAATAATCAATGCACGTCAAGTAATGAGCTTTTTCCGTGTATATGTTCGGCTTATGGTACGCTTTGAAGATAGTTGCCTGAAAGGAGAGTCCTCCATGTTAGCAGCCTGATGAGCTGGTCTTTTGGTTTCTGGAGTGCTACTTTGAGACTCGCAATCTAGAAAAACAACACAAAAAGTTTACTGCAGCAAATTCTTTTTCCCCCTCCGGGATCGGTCATCAATAGATTGGCGGCATTCAACACCCAACACCCCTGCCAATCAACTGTTTGAAAAGGCATTCGTGTGAGTGCTGCAGCCGCTGTTTTACTGCATGCTCTGTAGCAGCTCTCCAGTGTAACTATAACTGCACGTCCTGCTCTACCAATTTAGCACAATATTCAAGTGTCATTGTCTTTTTCAATATCTTACAGTTACACTACAGTGTAAAATTACCTGGTAACATAGACATAGAAATTATATATATATATATATATATATATATATATATATATATATATATAGAGAAAGAAATGAATCCACGGCACATCCAAAATGGTGAAAAAAGGAGGGTTTATTCACCGAGTGATAGCGACGTTTCAGTGCTCTCTATGGCTATCACTCGGTGAATAAACCCTCCTTTTTCACCATTTTGGATGTGCCGTGGATTCATTTCTTTCTACATTTTTGGAAGTAAGCGGGATACTTCTACAGCTACTGGCACTCCATTGTACATCTCATTACGTAAGCTGTGCGGTCCTTCACTATTGTTTATATATATATATATCTCGATAGTATCTTCCATAGAGTATAGAAAGGCAAGTGAGAAAACTCCCGTGTTCATTTTTTTTTTTTTATGTGAATGACAGTAATATAATTTTACAGAATTCCTCAAAGTATATTTATATAATAAAAAGTCTATAAAGTGCTCTAACAAAGCACAACTAAGCATATTCAGTCTACCGAACGCTGAAGACAGATAACCATAAGCTAAAGAGACAGGTTTCTCAGGCCTGCCTTTGCACTGGGGGTATTGGGGAGACTGTCTCTTACCCATAGCAACGCAAAACAGTCTATATCAGGGCTTGACAAATTTCCTTGGAATCTAGGAGCCAGCTAAAAAAGTTAGGAGCCAGGCGGAGCCGCGTCATAAAGCCCCCAATAGATGCCCCCATAGTGCTCCCGCCCACCACTTCTCCATAGAGCCCCCCAATAATGCATGCCAGTACATAGGGCCCCCAGTAGATGCCCCCATAGTGTTCCTTCCCCTGTTCTCCATAGTGCCCCCCATAATGCTTCCCCTCTTCAATAGGTTATATGACACGTCAGACGCTGCCAGCGTCTAAGTGATCGCCACTTGCGGCCGCCATGACATGTGGAAACCCTTACAAGGATTACAGGGTCCGGAGGGGAGGGCAGAGGGGTCCGAAGGCTTCGTTCACATCACTGTTCGTTCAGCCTTTCCGTTCTCCTGCTCCGTTTAGGAGCAGGAGAACGGAAAGGACGGATTCGGCACATAAGTGAGCCGAACAGAGCCTAAGGACCCCATAGACTATAATGGGGGTCCATTAGGTTTCCGTTCAGAAGATGATTTTGGAGCAGAGAGGAAAGTAGTGCATGCAGGACTTTTGTCTCCGCGCCAAAATCATCTTCTGAGCAGAAACCTAACGGACCCCATTATAGTCTATGGGGTCCTTAGGCTCAGTTATGTGCAGAATCCGTCCTTTCCGTTCTCCTGCTCCTCATCGGAGCAGGAGAACGGAAAAGATGAACAGTGATGTGAATGAAGCCTAATAAATACTTTAATGGAAAAATAAAAGCAATGTGTCTAAGAATTTGACAATGTAATAACAAAAAAATAAATTACTGTGGCCTCAATGCCAAAATGAAAGGGAATGTGTCTTCAGAAAATGACTTAAAGGGCATCTGTCAGCAGATCTGTACCTATGAAACTGGTAGACCTGTTGTATATGCACTTAGCAGCTGAAGGCATCTGTGTTTGTCCCTGCATTGCTGAGAAAAATTAAGTTTTAATATATGTAAATGAGCTTTTATGAGTAACAGGGCGTTGCAGTTATACTCTGCAACTGCTGTGCCCTCTGCACTTTGAATCACAGGGCCCGGTTGGCACGTTTACACTGCAAGATCCTGAGGTTCAAAGTGGAGAGGGTGTGGAGTTTTTCAAATTACTAGCAACTTCGGCTCCGAAACTAACAATCTGTCTGAATTGTCTGCTGAATTTTTCTTGACAGACCATAAAAAAGGCTGCATCATCTAAATTGTTTTAACGCCTTACACCTACTGGTTTCACATCTGTAACGCTCAGAACTTGTCTACAATATCCTCCATGTTCTTTTGTTTTTCTGCATATTAACTGGGGGAGGGCAGAATTTCGAGTTCTCCATATATGGTGCATGAGAGATATCATAGTAGTTGTTCTCCATCCACTAGCTTGTATAGTGTTGGTCGTTATGGACATGGTGTTACCAAATATGTGTAGAGGTTTTTATTTTTTTATGGAAAAGGTTTATTTTTTTTCTTTTAAAGATTTTTACTTAAAACTAGGGATGTCCCGATACCAATATCGGGACAGATACCCGCATTTGTACTCGTTCAAATGCCGCCGATACCGGAAGTTCCGGCCCTGAAGCTCCTATACAGTATCTATGTAAACCTAATCTATGTAAAGGTAGCCCCAAGTTACGAACTATTGCGGCGCAGTCTCCCTCAGTTCCTCCATGAGCCTCCTGCCCCGCCTGCATCCGTCATTCATAAAGTGGGCGGAGCAGGAGGCGGGACAGGAGGCGCATGGAGGAACTGAGGGAGACTGCACCACAATAGTTAGTAAGTTCGGGCTACTTTTACATGGATGAGGTTTACATAAATACTATATAGGAGCTGCGGGGTCGGTGTATTAGAGTCACACTGCACCGGCCGCCGCGGCCCCGCCCCGGACACTTGATGATGACCCTGTCATGGGGGGTCTGTGGGTTATACATATATAGCATAAGATGCTATATATGTGTCACCCACAGATCACCCCATAGCAGCGTCACCCACAGATCACCCCATAGCAGCGTCACCCACAGACCACCCCATAGCAGCGTCACCCACAGACCACCCCATAGCAGCGTCACCCACAGACCACCCCATAGCAGCGTCACCCACAGACCACCCCATAGCAGCGTCACCCACAGACCACCCCATAGCAGCGTCACCCACAGACCACCCCATAGCAGCATCACCCATAGATCCCCCTGCAGGCACAATGGTTGGGAAATACTGTTATAAGCCCATTTATTAATTTATTAACCCTTGTACAAAAGAAATATAAAGCCGTTGTCCATAGCAACCAAATTCCAGCTTTAATTTTTTTCATTGCCATCAGCAGCTGCGCCGTTGTTTCTTTATACAAGGTTTGATAAATCTGCCCCATGTTATAATTGGTATCGGTAAGTACTTAAATATAAGTATCGGTACTCGTACAGGCTGCAGTGTACAGACACTGGCACCCTGCAGTCTCTTTTATGGGAGTGTTGATGGAGTAGAGGAGTCGTCCGCTCTTTCTAAACCCCTTAGATGCTGTAGTCAATCTAAGGATTTAAACGTTTAAGATGTTAGAAAAAGAGCCTGGTTGTCATGTGAGAGTGGACTCCTGCTCTCTGCTGCAAGGAAGGCCCATGCAGAACTTTTTCTAGGCTTTTGTAAGTGGTGGCCTAGAAGGCATGTTAGTGACTACTGTAACAAGGTGTGTAGGCAGTCATTAAGGGGTTAATATTACATTAAAATATATGGCTAGGTCTCCAAAATACAGGAGTATTCCAGTTTAGGCAAATTAAGTACAGCAAAAAAAATATAGAGCATGTCCTATTCTTGTCCACGTTTGCGGACAAGAATAGGAACTGTCTATATAGTGCTGGCCATGTGCGGTCCGCAAAATGCGAAACGCACGTGGCCGGTATCCGTATTTTGCGGATCCGCAATTTGCGGACATTAAACACTCAGGGTCGTGTGAATGCACCCTAAGGCTGGATCTCTGTGGAAGGAACTTTAGTTTCCCTATAGGAAAGTTGCAAGAAAACTTAAAAAACATGCTACAAAGATGGATCCTCCATAGAGAAACCATAGAAAGGACACATTGTAGATGTTTTTTGTAGCTGAAAAGCAGGAATGGATTTTTATATAAAGGCAATTAATAATTTTACTTTAAACATCATGGATTTGTCGAGCATTTCTCAGTGGTATATTAGGTGCTCACCTTGCTTCTTTCTTTTCGATGAAGAAGTTTTCCCCTTAAACAGCATTGGTGACTGTGTTAGGGCCAAAAGACCACTGGCTGACAAAGAATTTTTCAATACTTTGTTTGGTGGGGAAAAGGCTGAAAAAAATAAAATAAAATTACAACCAATCTGAATATTTTCATATATTGAAAACGTTTAATAAATGGGAATAGTGTAACAATTTACTTGAAATACTGAAGACTTCATCTTCACAAGAACTTTGCTGTGAGCAGCTCATATCTGATGACAGTGATTGACTTGAGACAACATATTCTTCTATGTCCTCGCAGACACCACTCAATGTGCAGGATCGTTTGGAGTTCGGTTCATCTTTTGTCGGAGACATGAAATCAAAGCATCGCTTTCTAGATTCAAATAACGTGGCCCCAATTTCAGATTGACCTTTCCATTCTAAGACTGGTGACTGCTCAGGAAGCTTGGAAACTCCTTCTACTATGATGTCTCCCAAAGGGGAAACTTTACTTACTTCATGTTCTAGACTGCCTTCCTCTCCTGACAGACCACTGCCTACATAGTCCGGATTCTTTTCTTGCTTAAGAACACAAGCTGATTTGACTGGAAATGCTTTCTTCTTCCGGGGCCAATTATTAATGACATCACTGCCATTTTTATCTTTGTATTTTGGTGATGGAGTCCATGGACTTACAGCCTCTGATGGAGAAGCCGTATTGGAAGTGCTCCTTTTTGGTGTATACGTCTGGCAGATTAAGGTTTGCAGTCCACTTTTTCCAGGTGTATTTTGGGAAGATCTTATGCAAGGAGAAGCACAAGCAGACTCCAACTTCATAGCATGCTTATTACACCACTTCTCCCCAAAAGGGCTTTTATTTCCTTTTTGACACCGAGGTCCGCTTGGAGACTCTGTCGTTTTTGGTAAAGTACCCATATCAACAGTGGAATTAGAGTCTGTTCTTTTAAATCGAAGCTTGGGTAAACCAGATGCTTGCATCTCAAGTTCAACTTCGTAAACTGGCGGAAGATAGAGTTTCTTCTGGCTTTTTGGAGTTGAGAACTTAGCAGGAATCTGTGGTGTTCCAAGACGTGCAGCTGCTTCCCTCTGCCTTCTGTCGACAGTGCATCGTAGTCCATAAGGTGACGTGCACACAGAATCCCCCTCATCTTTAGGTGTGGATGGCAAGCGGTCCAATAAACCTGCATCAGAAGATTTCCTCTTGATTAAAACTTTCATCTTAAGATCACAGCTTTCGGTTGGCACGATCTTAGCTTCAGTTATGTCAATGCTTTCATCCGTTTGAGAGGTATACACAAAAGATTCGGTACCCTCTGAGCTCTCTAATGAGGACAAATCTATCCTTTCACACAAAACAATAGGCTCAAGTTTGCTATTGGGTGACAAAAGTTTGTATTTAGAAGAGCTTTTTAGAACTGGAGGAGACAAGACCTTAGCAGCTTCACAAGTCTTTTGCAAAATAGATGTAGATGGCGAACCTAGTTTTACTGGACCTTCATCTGCTTCTTTAGGGGGTTTGCTGCTGATAGCGTGAAAAGGGTATTCACGAGTAGCTGCATCTTCCTGAACACTAGGTTTAACATCTTTAAGGATGGATTTTCTAGGAGTTTTCAGTGTAGGCTGACAAGGTCTCATGGACAGAATGTCTACATTAGATGTCTTGACAGACTGTGATTGAGAACAGTCTGCAGTTTTTCTAGGAGAGAAGAAAGTTGCCTTTTCAGGAGTGCATTCTACTGTAAATGGTAACACTGATGCAACATTCCTTGCTCGTTTCTTTGGTGTTGGGGTTTCAGACACCTTCTGCGGTGTTCGAATTAAGTACCTAGTTGGTGTAGCACACTGTACATTTAAATTCTGTAACCTAGGGGACTTCCTGGGTGTGCAAGAAAGAGATGTTCTCTTTGCAGGTGTGCTAGTGTTTGCACTCTTCTGAGGCGTTTTCTGTGGACTTTTGAAAACTTCATTTTGAAACCCGTCTACTACCTCCTTTCGAGGTGTAAATGGCTGCCTTATAGATTTTAATGGTGAAATTAAGCAAATCACTGGCGAGCAGCTATTGCTAGGTGTTGTCTGACCCAAACGCTCGCTTCTTCTTTCAGCTGATTTAGAGGGAGTCTTTTCCACTAGTTTACATGGCGAGAAAAGCCTTCCCAAGTTTTTAGCAGCACTTTTCTCCTCCACTGGAGTTTTGGAAGGCGTCCTTGATGTTCTAGGTTGTGTACGGGGAGATCTTCGTAGCAATTGGCTATTTTCAGTTGATTGCTCCTTTTGTTTGTTTCTTGGAGTTAACTTCGGAGACTTTCCCAATACCTACAAAAAAAGAAACAAAAAAAACACCTTAAGCGCTTTAACACTAAAAACCAAATGTGAAATATCTGATAAATACTGTGCGATTCCTTGAAATATAAATCATGACAGCTCTCAAGATCTGTGAACTTTCATAAAACAGCGAATAAAAAACAAAACATTACCTTATTGCTACCAGGCTCTATTTCGGCCAACAGTTTTCTTCTCGCTCGTCGTGTTGGAGGACTATTTAGCCCCAAAACCTCT
Source organism: Bufotes viridis (assembly GCA_033119425.1). Lineage (NCBI taxonomy): Eukaryota > Metazoa > Chordata > Amphibia > Anura > Bufonidae > Bufotes > Bufotes viridis. The sequence continues at coordinate 103,766,557 of CM065590.1, forward strand.
CCAAACAGCAAGCGTTTAGGAGTTTTAGCCTCAGGCTGGGTTTCGCTGCCTACTAATAAAAGGTGGCAATAGTGAATTCAGTGTATTTCATCAAAAGCACATCCCCTTACCCCTCAAAATGCCTGCTTTTCTAACCTCCAGTAAGCATCTGCTGCGTGGCAGAGTGGACTCTCTCCAGATTACGAGATTTTGGCTGTGATGCATAAAAAGAAGAGTTTCTCCTTGTAAATGCCAGCTGCTTAAGGCGTGGACTTCTCCTTACATCAAGTTCTGGGAAAAGTAAAAGATAAACACAATCAGTAAGAAGCACTTTATCATTCAACTTTTTCAGCAAACAAATTTTAGCAGAAGAGCTTTCATTTCTTCCTCTCTGGCTTCCATGAACTTATTTTTAGCATAAAATAGCCACAAGTTCTATTTTAAGGAGGACCTTTCATGGGTCCAGACATTATAAAATAACAAGCAGGATTCTAATTATTTGTATTGTTTCCCCAAACCCACCCCCCATTGTAATTTTTTTTTATTGACTTTTTTTTATTCACAGTGTATGGAACATTTAAATGGTGTTTTAAAGAGAACCTTTCATGGGTCCAGACATTATGAAAACACTAGCAGGATATGTAGGGCACTGTGCACTGGATGTATTATTGCATACTAGTTTGTCTGGGCACTGCTCCGTTCGCCCGCTGTGCCCCCCTGCAGCGGTACAGGGAGGAGGAGACGGCCCTGTTTCTCAATGGGCGTCTCCTTCTCCCTAGCTGTAGCGCGGTCCAATCACAGTGGGAGACTCCCATTGAGAAACAGGGCCTTCTCCTCCTCATCCCTGTACCAATGCTACTTATTAGCATACCAGCCAGGAAAACTGCAGGGGGCACAGTGGGCCAACTGAGCGGCGCCCAGACAGACTAGTAAGCGATATTACATCCCTGCACTATGGCCTACACATCCTGCTAGTTATTTCATAATGTCTGGACCCATGAAAGGTCCTCTTTAAAACACCATTTAAATGTTCCATACACTGAATAAAAAAATTCAATAAAAAAAAAAAAAAAAACAACAACGGAGGGTGGGGGGTGGGTTTGGGGAAACAATACAAATAATTAGAAGGAAACATTAACCCTTTTGCCCACTGCAACATAATTAAGCCATTAGTTTGCAGGGAGTGTATAAAGTTCATACAGATTTTGAAAGTATAAACATTTATAAAACACACTACCTATTTATCATATTTAACAAATATAATACGTTAATATAATCTGGATCCCAACATCTGAAACTGTCCTAATGATTAAAATACAGATTTTTCAGCTCACGGTTATTTACAGGGCTGAGGCTAGACAGGGATGCACAGTATAGATAACTTCAGCTCTGTCAAGCTCCAGCGTTGTACTGCGACGGCTCAGGAGTGAAAACAAGGCCATGAGATATTACGCTGCCATCCTGCCCTTGTCACTCACAACTTGGGGAATGGGGGGCAGGCAGTGTTATCTAAGATACAGGGCAGAACTATTAGGGTGACAAGGGTATCACCCTCATTGCACCAAAGAGCAAATTTGCATATGAGAACAGATGCGATTTCTCTGCCACAACTCTGGATAGAGGCAGAAACCTAGAGCAGAACTAAATCTGACAGTGCTCTTCATTTAATACAGAGATATGTGCTGACAGATTAACTTTAAAAGGCCACTAAACCAATCCAAAAAAAAAGACCAACTCACTCGTGTCAGAGATCAAGTAGGAGTTTAAACTGGTAAGTAAATTAAAGGGAATCTGTCGCCCTGATTTTGGACCATTATCTACAGTTACACATGTGTAGGACTGCACATATGGAGTTCAAATACATTTTTTAATTTTCACACTGCCCCCTGTCCCCCCAAATTCTTCTGCTGTCCGCTCTCAGAACCATGTTGAAATACATTGTCAGGACTGCCGTGCATGCACACACAAGTCCTCTCTATTATGTTAAAGTAGCCCAGCAATCTGGACTGTTAAGTTCAGTGCAGCTTTGAGCACTGACAGCGGAGGAACCAGGCGCAGTAGGAAAACAACAACAAAAAAAAAAAAATTGTGATCTCCATTCCATATCTGCAGTACTACTGATGTATTACTGTAGATAATAGTCAAAACTTGTGGTGACAGATTACCTTTAAATCATAAGTTTTCCACCAGGGATGACAAGTTAGCAAATAGCTTTGGATATTACACCTGGGTGATTGAAGTACAGGAGACAATAGCTAGATAGCTTTTGTAATTAATACACAGACTTCTATAAAGTAGTCTACCTCAAATGTAATAACTCTCACACCAATACTGTATACCACTGGTACAACTAAGGATTAGAGTTGAGCGAACTTGTGTTTTAAGTTCGGCGTCCAAAGTTCGGGGTATTGAAGCACCCAGTTATGGATTCCACTACCACGGACCATAATGCCATTTGGAATCCATAAGGGGATTCTACAATGAACCCGAACCTTGGGTTACGTCACAATCATGTGATCAGTGCAGGGGCGTGGCTGAGTACTGGATTGGATAAGAGGTGGTCGTCTACGACCTCTTATCCAATCCAGTACTGAGCCACGCCCCCTGCACTGATCACATGATGGTGACGTCACCCCAGGTCCTAAGTGTTGTCCAAGGTTCGGGTTCATTGAAGAATCCCCTTATGGATTCCAAATGCCGTTATGGTCCGTGGTAGCGGAATCCATAACGGGATGCTTCGATAACCCGAACTTTGGACGCCGAACTTAAAATACAAGTTCGCTCAACACTACAGAGGATCAGATTGCCTATTGTATAAGGGGAAAGCAGTTACCTCTTAAATCTTTTTCTGGAGATTCTTCAACAACACTGACATTTGATGTAGACTCACTGCGCCTACCAAAGAAATGTGAAAGAGACGAATGATGTGTTATACATGTAATCTTTAAAATCAAAAGTATAAATTGAAATTTGTCTGCTAGGTTTTATATAGGAATATAACCTAATCAAAAAAGTTCAAGTTTAAAAGATTTGTCCAGCTCTTAGATATCAGTGACAAGGAAAACAATCAAAAATGTTATGGTCAAAGGCTGCACGCTAGACAGTAATCTTTTAGTCAATAATGCATTTAACTCCATATGTTAGTGCTCAACGTGTGCAAAATTGTAAGGAGAATGCCCATGTGGCCAGAAAACTGGCTTAAAAGCCCATTGGTTTTACAATAAGCCAGGGCCCTGACCATCTCTGTTAGTGGTGGCTCTCCGTGCACATATTTCTATTTTATCACTCTTAACGTCATTTACAATCCTTGTAAAATCTTTAAAATGGAGTCTGTTAGGTTGTTTATACTAATCTGCAATGTTGGAAAAGCATGCTAAACATCTTTGTCATATCAATTTTTAATCAAATGTACAGGAAAAGCACTTTTAATCCAATGTAAAACAACCATGTGCCCAGCGGGACTAGCTTTGCTTTTGAAAGTACAAGGCTTCCTTACCCTCTTCACTGACGTCAGGTCGACGCAGACAGCGGGGAAACGCTGCACTGTCATGACATAAGGGAAGAGGAAACAGCTGGGAAGGGTGACGGGCCTGTGCACTTTTGAAAGCAAAGCCCCCCCCCCAGGCACATGGGAGCCATTTTTCATAGGAGTAAAGGTGCTTTTCCTGGACATTCGATAAAGAGCCAAATTATATAAAGGTATATTTAGCATGCTTGTATATAGGGCATAAATATTTAAAAGCAGGACAATGCCAAAATCTGTTTCACCCATTCTGGTAAAACATTTGCTGCACAGTTTCAAACCCTCAGAAAGCTCTAGTTTGGTGTGGATTTGTTTCAGATTTTATCCTTGTTATTGAAAAAGGAGAAATTCTTGGTCGAATCCATGGTAAATTATGTACAGTAACCTGTATATTTTTTATGTTTGTACAAAAAGAATAAAAACAAGAATATATTATCTATATCCATCCACCACTTACCGGCCTTTAAGCTGCTTGTACAGTAGTCTGTTGGACATTTGTTTGTGTGCAGGCGTTTCTGTCACTTTCTTTGTCAATAGTTTATAATGATCTAACAAACAGGAAATAAAACAGCAATCACAAACCTTTGCCTATACTGGAAAAAATTTAAACTGAATGGAGCTTATCTAGTGCCTATATACAAGTACAAGGCTTTGATTTAAAAAGAGGTTGCCCGGACTGCTGGGTAGCCACTGATCACTAGAATGATGGTCCGTGTTCTCCTGTTTAAACGCAGAGGCAGATATAAAAGCACACTGCTCCTTCATTCAACAATATGAGGCTGCTGGACAGAGTTTCTGTACTTGGCAGTCTCTGGAAGTCCCATACTACAGTGACAGCATGTAGCTGTTGAATTCCACGTACTTACTAAACACTGAAAAAAATTGGATTTTTTCTCGCAGAGTTCATTGGGGGACACAGGAAACGCTAAGTAAAAAGTGTTATCTCCTCCTCAGTTATACCGCTCCTGCATGCACTAGGCTAATCAGTTTATACAAAAGCAGTAGGAGCAGCTAACAGAAAACAAGAGTAAGAAGAGAAATGGAGATGGGTCAGAACCAAGAACAGATGGGACCCATGAGGAAGAGCCAGCAATGTAGGTATTGGGCGGGAGCTGTGTCCCCCAATGAAATCAGTGAGAAAAGGATTTTTACAGGTAAGCACAAAAATTCTATTTTCTCGCTCATATCATTGGGGGACACAGGAGACCATGGGACGTTCCACTTGGAACCAAACGCTTTAACTTCAGTTGATCTGAGTGCTCGCTCCATACAGTATTGGACCAAAGTTTTATGCGAATTGACTTCGGATGCTTCATCCGAAGTTGATTCACTCATCTCTAATAGCCATCATTGAACACTTACATTTTCAATATAACAATACAGTTCTGCGACCTAGTGGTCTGTATTTTTATATTTCTCTAATGGACTGAAGCCTGCTTGAGGCTTCGGTCTATTAGAATAATGTAACAGGTTCCCCGATCTCAGCCGGGAAACGCCATTACTAGAGCAGAATCGTGCGGCTTCCGGACTGCTCTGATGCAGTGATCACATTTGACCATGCCATCTGAAAGGGAGAATGTATGCGATCACCCTTATGTCTGATGGTATACATGTGCCACGTAGAGTTGTTTCGGTACCAAAATTTTGATTCGGTATCGATACCATAAAAAAGTATTGCGATACTCGATACCATTCGATACCACGCGAAAAAAATAAAATAAAACCCAAAAAAGCCTATTGATTATTTAAACTTAAAACATTTATTGAATTAAACAGAAAAACCTCACTTACTATTAATGTGAGGCACATGGGTCCAGTCCAAAAGCTAGGGCTACACTGCGACTTTTTGTAGCGCGACTGATTTTAGCTGCAATCCAAATGAATGTGTTCGGTTAAATGCAATCTTATAGACTGCAGCTGTCATTCAATAGTTAAAATCAATCCGTCGCGCTACAAAAAGTCTGTGTAGCCCTAGCCTAATACTCTTGCACTGCTCAGATATACACAATTACTATGCATTCACTGCCCCACACCCCAGTCACATAAATATACTATGCAGTCACTGTCACATACACAATATATACTATGCAGTCACTGTCACATACACAATATATACTATGCAGTCACTGTCACATACACAATATATACTATGCAGTCACTGTCACATACACAATGTACACTATGTAGTCACCTCCCCCCATACACACAGTGCAGTGTCACCTCCCCCATACACACAGTGCAGTGTCACCTCCCCCATACACACAGTGCCGTGTCACCTCCCCCATACACACAGTGCAGTGTCACCTCCCCCATACACACAGTGCAGTGTCACCTCCCCCATACACACAGTGCAGTGTCCCCCACCTTCCTCTTCCCGGGAAACCTAACCTAGGAGCCCAGGCAGAAGCACATGTCTTTACTCTCTCTCCGGCATAAACTGCAGGGAGGGCGGGTCTTTCATCTGATTGGCTGTCCTGACACGCCTCCTCTCTCTTATTGGCTGGGCTGCTCTCTTCATTCCTGCTCCGGGATCAGAGAAATACAGCAGTGGCAGCCCTTGGGTAACCCTTTCCTGTTAACTCTTTCAGTGCAACCCAGGAGCTTCTAGTGACCTGTTTTGCACAGTCCAATCGGCCCTGCAGTGCTGCGCTGTCATTATCATACGCTGTGTATGGTAATGACAGCCCTGCTGTGCTATTGTTATGATAATGAGAGCACAGCCTGCGATGTGTATTACAGACTGTAGCACACAGCGCAGGGCAGGGCTGTCATTATCATACACTGTGTATGGTAATGATAGTGCAGTACGGCAGGCAGCTCACTGCATAGTAGAAGCCCGAGTCCCTCCTCCTGCATTAGCCGCCCATTCATTGGGCTCAGCAGCGGCCGCGTCATAGGAGGGAGAGATTCCCTCCCTCCTTCTTCTCCACTGTAGGAGAGACCAGAGCAGCGCGCGGAGCGCCGTGATCTCCCATAACAGGAGATACTAGACTGCGCAGTAGCGCACTCTAGTATCGAAAAAATGAACATCCCAGTACCGAATCGATACTGGTATAAAAGTATCGATTGGGTATCGAAATTTCGATACCCGAAACAACCCTAGTGCCACGTGTGTGCCATTTAAAATAGCAGAAACCCGGCAACTATGGCGCCTGATGCACATGGGAGCAGGCGCAGTGTTTAGAGACCAGACTAAAGGTGGTGTTCATCTTTACATTTTCTTCTTTAGAAAGAGCTCCGCAGAGTGGCCAGTTTGACCTGAATATGAAGCAATTAAAACAAAAGTATGACAAAAAAATTGCAATAAATTACCTTTAGTACCATCATGACTCTTGCTACGCTTATGCTTTACGCCCTCCACTGCTGATACAGACTGGCTTCGTGGAATCTTACTGCTTCTCCTTGTTGGGGAGAGATTCTCTTGGACAAATAAATTTCTTCTTACTTTTGTTGCTAAAACAGGACAAAAATAAAGACAAGTTCTCAAATTCTTGCAACAAGCTCGTAAACTGCAGCAATGGTGGCATCTAAGGGAGTTAAATTGCTAGAATGCTCTTCGATACCGGAAGCGAGAGCAGGGTGCCAGATGTATAATACAGGTGGCACCCACAAATTATAGTAAGGGCACAGCTCTTGAGCTCTCGCCATCACAGCTCCGTCATATTATGTGGCTTCACTTTGGACACACTTGCAAAGAGAAGCATACTTATCTGCTTCCTAGTTCTGTCTCCCAGCTACTTCGCTCCCTGGGGTCAGCTGCTCCACTGCACTGCACGGATGCAAACTTCCATTTTGATGCTGCCGCATTCAGTTGCTGTCCGCAGCCAGCAACTGGCTGCTGCGTTGTCAAAACAGAAGTTTACAATCCTGGGAGTGCAGTGGAGCAACTGAGGCCAGCGAGAGCAGGAGCAGGGGAGCCAGTGGCAAGAAGGCGGCAAGTATACTTCCCTTCACAGATCTGCCCAAGGTGGGACAGAACCCCTTTCAGCTTAGTGCATACTAGGGCTGCAACGATTACTCTATGTAATCAACACAAAAAAATCCTTGATGCAGTTTTCCTGCATCAAGGATTCGTTTTAAATATGTGACCACGGAGCGTGAGTGAAGTGAGTCGGCACAGCGCTGCACTGTCCTGGGCCTGGCGTGCACACATTGTCAGCGTGCGCTTCCTGGCGCTGTGTGACATCAGGTCCCAGTGCATGTTGGGAAGAAGAAGAAGACGCTATGGTCCTTCTCCTGCGGACTCCATATCGACCAGTCGCACACCCTGCCAGGAAAGATAAGTCTGTTTAGGAGATAAAAAGTAGAGCATAACTCCCTACCTTCACCATCTTTCTGGGTCTGTGCTGGCAGAGGCAACTTTAGTTTCTCAACCATTACAACAAGATTAGTGCTTGAGCTCTCCTAAAATAAAATAAAAACATGCATGCACTCAAAATCACACAATTTTGTATATCAAATGTATACCTTATTGCACAGACTGCTTCTAATAGAGTCAATTTTTGATGATTTACATACCTTATATAGCCAAAGCAGAATAAAAGTAAAGCCCTTTTAATATACAATTTAAGTTTGGCATAACAGGACTAATTTTATAAGAAAAGAAAAAAAAAAAAACTTTAGAATATATTGAAGAATATATTGTGAGATGTTTGCCATCCTAATAGGTCCATATAAACACTCATTTCCTTTTCTCCAAATTTAAAAGTACGATATAACATGTAATTTTTTAATTAAAATGATCATGCTCATTTGCCAAGAACAACTGTTCTTCTTACCTTGGTAAGTGGCTTCTTTGGTAGTTCAATCTGCCTCAAACTCTGTGAGGGCTCTGCTATACTTCTATGTCTTGTCATAGTGCTCGTTCTTTGGAAGCAAACATGACAAGTAGTCATTAAAGGATAACTGTCACATTTAGACCCTAATTTCAGTTTTCATATATGTAGTTACTAATATGATAATATTCCTGAATCAATAACTATTAGACTTACTTACCCCTTATTTAATAAGATTCAGCCCTTAGCAACCAGTCTGCATAAAACTACAATTTCACTATTCTGTTAAGATGGCCGCCCGCAGCCCTGAGGCTAATCCATAGGACGCCTGCAGTGAAGTTAGTGAAGACCAGCTCTGTATAGGGGGGGTCTTGCAGTGACGTTTCCAGGTCTGGCTGAAGCCTGTAGTCCTCCTACAAGTTCTCCTCTTATCAGATAAGGCTGTCATTTATACACTGATCAGCCACATTGTCCTGCACTGCTAAGGGAGTGTCTGCCAAGCACAGGCATGTGGAGAAGTTCACACACACAGCCCAGCACTGGTATCTCCTGTCAGGAAGAACCTGGCTTTTTATACATTCCCTTACAATGTTGACTCACTATCAGTTCCCAGTGCACGCAGCGTGCTCGTCCTCATCTGGTAGACGGAAGGAGCATAGCAACCTGATTTTATCTCAGGTAAATATAGCCAATACTGGGGACTTTTAGGGGTTATTTATTAAACAATCAGAAATTAAAACAGGGCCAACAAGGTGATATTAATCACCAGAATCCAATAGTAAAAAAAAAAATAATTTGACAGTTATACTTTAAGGTTTTATGATTAAACAAATATCTACAGCCATACAGTATTCAGCAGACATCTACCTTCTTTTTTTAGCTGATCTGGTTCGCAGTTCTTCGAGCTGATCCTCTTCATTTATTACTGGAGGCACACTTGGAACCCTTGAGATAGAGGGTTGAGAATACCCGGGAGTCTTCCCATCTAATATAAATGAATCATCTACATCTGGAGGAAGGACCAATTTCAACTCTTCAGGAAGCTGTGTACCCAGACTGAAATATATGTCCGCCAAGATTTTGGGAATGGTTCCTATGTACCTGTAAGAACAAAAATCAGAAGTTGCTATACTGTATATGTTCAATTGAGAAACTGTGTGAATTGCAGCTCTAGTCTCAAATACAATTTAAATTATGCATTCACACATCAGTAGTAGTAAGTCAAAGCAACTAGATTTGAATATGCTTGAATAAAGGTGGAGGGATTCAACATACTTTGTCTCCCACTTACAATGCTGTTCTAACACCTCTCCAAGGCAGTTTACCTTACATCATGGGAATGCAATCAACTTATTACCTCCATGCGGTCCTCGGCCTTGTGTTGATTATGATAAATGATTATGCTAATTAAAGTATGAGTCACCAGTTGAATGATGAGATATATATCAAGTTGTTTTGACTTACTACTACTGATATATCATGACCTGGATGAATAAACCATCACAGACAACACAGTCACAGTCATGAAGGCTTCAGACCTGAACTAACATAGTAACATAGTATATAAGACCGAAAAAAGACATTTGTCCATCCAGTTCGGCCTGTTTCCTACAAGTTGATCCTACAAAACTCTCCCATTATTCCTTGCTAATACAAAGTTTGCACAGACACAGTGATGACCAGTATGACTGATACAGCTCTGTACATAAAAATAAAAAAAAAAAGCAAAATTTAAAGGGGTTCTCTGGACCTGCACCTAAAAAGTCTCCTTCATCTAACCTGTGGAGAGAAGATACTTAGAGCAGTACTTATCTTTCCTTCCCTCTGCCAATTCTGTAATCCCAACAGGGATTAAATCACCGCTCAACTGGCCACAGGCCCATCTTCTGATCCTCTTTCTTCCTGTTCAACTACATCATGAAGCCGAACAGAAAGAAAGAGGAGTACATCTGGTCACAATATCAGAGAAAGAGCCTGCAGCCAGTTGGGCGGTTCCGTAATGTCAACCTGGATCTCAGAATCAGCAGAAGAGTAAGTACCGCATAAAGTGTCGTCTCTACACAGGTTAGCTGAAAGAGGCTTTAAAGGTACAGGCCCAGAGAACACCTTTAAAGGGGTTGTTAACCTTCAGGACCATTCTGCCAGAACCCTTCTCCAATATGGCCAGACCTGCGGAAGGAAGCCCACTTACCTGCTCCCCAAGGCTTGGTTTTGGCTCCATCGTTCCCAGTCATTGCCTTGCTGGGTGTCAAAATCCTGCTTAACAGAGGTTATGTCGACGCTCCAGTCAATGTCAAGTCCCTCATGTGTAACATCACTGCATCAGTGGCCCCGTGAACTAGGTCAAGCAGGAAGTTGACATATGGGGACTATAGTGATGCCGCAGCCGGGAGAGAACAATGGAACCCAGTGCCAGGGAAACAGGCAAGTAGGTTTCCCTATACATGTTTACAAGAAAGACCACACAAAAGGTGAACAACCCCTTTAAGTAATCGAAAAAAGTTAAGCTGTCAGCGATATAGGTAGCCCGTCTCATAAGGGGGAAAAAAAAATCAATCAATGGTCAGTACCTACTCCAAAACATTTAACAAGGAAAATACAACCACAAACACATACTCTGTCAAGACTCCAGCCAAAAATTTGGTCAAATAAGAGGGATCTTCTGTCAATGAAATAATTCGGAGCATGTCTGTAATCTGAAGTGATATGAAAACTCAGTTAGTTAATGTATCTACACATTAATGAAAATAAAAATACTACAGAAGAGGGGTAGGAACAGGGGACCCCATAAGTTCAGATTGGGCATAAAAACGGAGTGTCAAACCAGGAAACTCACTGGGGGTCCTTGCACACATGAATTCTGTCTTACAGTTAACCACTAAAACAAAACACCATGACAACTATATGTGGTGTTTTTTTTTGCCACCAGCAATTGTTTTTGCATGTTCTTCTTTGCATTTTTCCCCTACAGAGAGGTTGATGTGAAAAAATGACAAGTCGTGCTATGTTTTTGAAAAGCGGCTGATCAGCTGTGGCAGCTGCTGGTGGCGAAACCACAACGGATGGCGGAAGGCTCAGTGCCCTGTGTAGTGGACCTGAATGGGTGCTGAGCTGCAGGCATGGTCTTAGCACAGCGGATGGAGCCTTCTGCTTCAGTCCACTGTGTTGTTTCTGGAGCGAATGGGAGGGTAAGCTGTAATATGCCTGCACTGCCAGAACAGACCGCATACTCAGGTAAACATTGAAGAAAGTGCAGTGCTCCTACGAGCAGCAAGGTTTCTTCAAAAGGCTGATTAGTGGTGGAGCTGAATGCCACCAACTTGATGTTAATGACCTATCCTGAGGATAGCTCATCAGTATCATGAAACCACACCAAGCGCTAATAATGCACAAGCATGCACAAGCTACCTACCTCTTCAACTACTTGCTCCAGCCCATCTTCATCCGTTTGGACAGAAGGACACTGTACACAAATTTCCAGTCTTAGCAATGCTTGAATTTGACATCTAAAATAAAACCACGTGATTATGTAACAGAAGTGCTTTACCTAGTACTGAAAGTTGGAGCACCAGAAGATTTACTTACTCTCTAAGTTTAGCTGCTTTGTTCTGATTTTGCCCATAAAGTTGTCTTATCATTTTACTGGTCTTCAGTAGAAGTTTGATCTTGTCCATGCAGTCAGACTGTAAAGTATAAAAATTGCAAACAACCATATCTCCTCATGCATTTACACAGAGTAAAAAAACCTGAAATTTTATATTCACCTCTATGTCTTTACTGTTGACCGATTTCAAGAAGGACTTGATGGTGGTTAAGGCATTCCGGACAAATGACAGCAATGAATCCTCTTCTCCAGACACCATTTTATCATGGTCCTCAATTAAAAAGGAACAAAGCTCCTCTTCAGACTTGAAACCTATATAAAGATGCTTGTTACAAACATTTGTACAAATAACTCCTTACATTATGAGCATGGGATACTGCATATAAAAATTTGTAAAGCTTAGTAAATCTATTCCAATGAACTACTCATTTGCCTTTATAAGTGTACCATCAAAGAAAGCCATACAGATGTGCGACCATCCTATATGGAACAGACCTCTCAGGACAATTTATGCCAAATGTCATCTGTAAACTTTACAAAGAGACAAATACCGTTACAATCTAAAAGTTTTTGTATACATTTGTGCAAGTGCAACAGCACTGTCTCTTTCTCCTCTGTGGTGCCTGTCCCAGGTAATCCTTCCTGCAGTAGGATCAGTGTCTTCACAACAGGACAACACTCAGGTCATGCCACCACCATCTTTATGCCATACATGTCAGCAACCCAGTTCTGCCTGAAACGTCGCAAATACTCCCAAATACCTTGTGCGGTATTATTTCAATAAAACAAAAATCCCAATTGCATCTGATCTATGAGCGCTTTCCCGCTATTGTGAATAAAATTGAAAGTATTTGAACAAGGATGTCAAAAAAAATGCTCACCTAGTGGCTTCCTTGCCTTTCCCTCAGGCTTCTCTGAAGATCTCCTCTTGGCCTGAGAACTCTTCTCAACTGGGGCACCTTCAGGTTGCAATTTCTGTGCCTTTGAATTTAATCTGGCAGCATTTAACATTTGCAATGCACGGGGCATTGTTTTCATCTTCTGTCTCACAGGAGTACGAGGAAGACCTAAAGAAATAACAAATGAATAAACGACTCCCAGCTAATAGTGAAGTCATGAAGGCACTCACAGCAAAGCAATTTTAGATATAGTGTTCATTAGTTGGATTACAGTGGCACCTCTTCAGATTTAAAGTGTACCTCCAGTTGTAAACAACTTTTTATAACATAGGTGAATATAAGAAACTTTGTAATATATCTTATTAAAGAAAAATGCTTCCTCTTATGCTTTTAAGGCTCCTTTATTCCTTCTTCCCTTCACTCTGCAGTGAAAGGCTGTATAGGGTGAAGTACAAATAAGTACAATAAGACCATATAGTAGGTAACAAATGATGTATATATGGAATATTGGTTGCAATTTTTAAGGGAATATTCAATATAGTGCACTATAAACATACAGCTGTCATTTGGTTATACGATCCATGGTTGAATGTATATAGGAGTACTCCTATTACAACTAACAACCAGGACCCTGACACCCAATAGACAGCTAGAACAGAACTACTGATGGTTTGAGCATGAGATATTTATTTTATTCTAGAGGTGTAATTTTAATAAACCAATTTTAAGCATATACAGCTGGTTCCCTGTGAGTCCAATATGCAGAAGTGCCCCACTTACCAGAATTATCTAGTATACACCATTTTCCAGATTGAGGTGAGTCTGTCCAAGTGGGAGCACCCATACCTTGTGTTTTCCTGGTTGAGCCCTTTCCAATTTGGAACATACATATAATGTTGGCTATAGTTAACTTGGACTTGACACGTTTCTGCTAATTGTTTCAGCCTCATCAGGAGCCCTTCAACTCTCATGCCAAGCACTATTACATATAAGACAAACGAACAAACAAACACGCGCACGCCACCTCTACACATGGCTGCGCATTCATCACCATTGCGGCTGTAAGGCCCTAAAAAACCCACCAAAGTATAATAATGTTAGAAAATGACCTATGTGAGGAACCGCATGTGAATAAATATACTGAATGTCATCAGGCATCCATAGAGCCCACATACAATCATGGATTAATTGAAATCCAAAAGGGAGGGGGTGTTTGCAGGGCACCGAGTACATTAGCAGAGTCTGCTTATATGAGACAAGATACCCTCATAGGTACCCGAACCAGTGATACCGATAGATCGTTGGAACAGTAGGGTGTTTAACAGACACTTGGGTGAAGCAATTGATAATACCCTTTATTTTTCAGATCTATGGTATCGTTCCTCCAGTGCGATATAAAAATGGTTCCCCCAGTTATTTCACAAGCAGTTGTTTAATAAAATTGGTTTATTATTACCGTCCTTTAACATACTTTCCTGAACACTTTTTTCCCACTTTGGTGAGTAAAGTGAAGAACTCGGGCTTTAAAAAATAAATAAAAATAAGACTGACAGGAACTTACGCTTCTTTTGGTTCTCCCCTTGTAGTGTATTGCCAGACTCATCAGTTTTCTTCTGGTAAAACTCAGAGAGGCAATGTGCTACTTCTTGGTCACTTTTCTGGTCATCTTGATCAAAAGATGCTGCACTTATCAACCTGAAATAAGAAAAAAACCTCTTTAAAGCCTAGTAATCTAACAGGGAATAGCCTGCCGGACCTAAAAGCGTTTGTGTGAAACTAGCCTAATGGAAAACGATAACAGACCCAACAGCACGCAGCAGCCATTCCTAGGCAAGTCGAAAAGTGGGTTTGGAGATTCACATGGCCAGATATCAGTCACACCATCAACCAATAACCATGTATTAAGAGACAGAAGTGGATTTGATAGTTTTCTTACCGAAGTGATTCCATCAGATTACTGCTGGCACCAGACAGTCCAGATAACGGGTACCACCTTTCAATAGCAGAGGAGCTCCAGTGATCACTTTGAGACAGTTCTTGTTTAATCCATTCTGCCATTAAGTCTTCTGAAAAAAAGTAAAACATTTAAATCATGAATTCATGTTTTAACAATATCCCAAGTAACAACTAAAGGAACAGTTTGCACCGTGCCCATACCATGTGAAACTTAATACACCAATGATGTTTTTTTTAAACTGTAAATTTATTAGTTTTCCAGAATAACATAAGAAAATGGACCTGACAAAGTGGTTGGGGTGTGGCATGTAAACAGTGAGCGGTGCAATGGCAATGTCCTTGCTGCACCAAGGGACTTCTTTACATATGATTAAAAAGCAGTTCTCTCTGCAATAAGAGCACAGAGCAACATAGGAGGAAGAACATTAGATTCAGCTGGCATCGGACATGTAAGCTGGTTTTCATTTCACATTTTCCCCTTATAGAACCGTCCTATACTTTTCCTTAATGCGGACAAGAATGAGGCATGTTCTATTTTTTTTTTTGTGGAAAGGCCATTTGGACATGGAATGCACACAGAGTCACGGAAAAAAAAATACAATTGTGTGCATGAGCCCTTAATATAACAATTCGTGTTTTATTTTTGTATGGAAGAAGTGTGAAAGTTGTCCTGAAACCACTGGTGGGAAGGCGGTAAAGCAGAGGCGTACAAATATGCTAGATATGGTAAATTGTTAAGGACCAGGAGATAATGAGGTCAACAGATAACCAAAAACCTTATAAGCCAAAGGGCATTTTCTACGTGTATTTGATAAACTGCTCATGGGAGTTGCCCAATTTTGCATAGCACAAGTTTCTAGCACATAAGAACAACCAAAGTATGATTTCAGATGATAAAAAAATAAGTACCAGGTGATGTAGTGTTTTCTTCAGTACTAAAGACACGGCTAAGAACAGCATTTACAATATTGGGAAGATCAGAAGAGATGTCTTGCTCAGTTTTATCCCAGAGTCTGTCGATCTCATCAGACGGATCACTACAGATCACATTAAGAACAGCAGCATTTTCAGCAATAGGAGAGAGAATTCCTGTTCTGGGCAGCAAATCTTCAGGAGCAGATACATCAGCAACCTGGCAGATCAAGAGAAGAGAAATTATGAAACCACCACCAAAACAGCACTATGGGGAAAGCACGAAACAGTAGGACGTATTAGTTTACATAAATACTCATGTGCAACGTATGTCAGAGGTATACCCCAATGTATGCCACTGTATAGGCACTCATCTGGCCTTTTTGGGTGAATTGTAAATCTATAGCAGGCATCCTCAAACTGCGGCCGTCCAGCTGTTACAAAACTACAACTCCCAGCATGCCTGAACAGCCTACAGGTATCAGCCTACAGCAGGGCATTGTGGGAGTTGTAGTTTTATAACAGCTGGAGGGTGGCAGTTTGAGGATGCCTGATCTATAGTATGTTTGATGTATGCGCTGGTAGGTTTCCCAGAGCAACAGCCCCATTGAAGTGAATAGGCATGCGGAACCAAACCATGAGCCGTGTCAATGAGCCCTTACTGTCATTTAGGCCATCTCACCCAGTGATCAGAACCACTCACATGTGCATCATCTTTGAAATCTGTCACATTTGCCTCTGCACATTTTTTCCCCACTATTTGCACCAAAATATTTTTTATCTACAAGCACAGTGGCAAAAGTGACAGCTGCTATTAAACTTTACCCTGCAAAAAAAATTTGTCTTGTGGTGCCTGTAATGCTGCTCCTTTCCCAGCAGATTCCGCTCCCCAAAGCAGTGCCGTACATTTTATAGCAGCTGTGCTTGGTCTCGCGCTCAGTCCCATAGAAGTGAATGGAGCTGAGCTGTAATAAAGTCTCAGAAACCCCTTTAAGCCATTTCTGGTGACTTTTTGACTTTAATAGTAATGGCTTAGGATAGGCAATCACCGTCTAATCTGCAAGGATCCAGCTCCCAGCACCCGTTTGAACAACATTTTGTAGTGGCTGTACCTGGTCCTGTAGCTCATACTTATCCGTGATATTGCAGCCGCAGTACCCTACACAGGTGCTAAAAATGTACGTTGCCATATGCCTGGGGACAAAATGCGCGGTGGAGTGCTTTAACCACTTCAAACATCTGATAGACAGAGGTGCACAGAGTCTACTGATGGACCAATCTAAGCAAGGGCCATTAATACCGTTGAAATAACCCTTTGAGGGTCTTTATTACGCAGCAACAAAAAGAATACTCCTCCAGAAAAACACAATTTAGATGACTAGTTGGTCAGAGCTGCTGGGTAATCAGATCCACCACAGTCACAATTGTGACAAGTGGCTTCACTTTACAAATCAGATTAAAAATGGTAACAGCAAAACACCACTAGGTGTTACAAAGGCATTAGGGCGATTATCCTTGGTACTTTATTACAAGCAAGCTCATAACAGCAGGAGAAGGAAAATAAATGAAGCTTTGAATAGAATTTCCATATCTCCAGCACACAAAGACATTGTCATTTGCAGAATATACCATGTGCACTGAAATGAGGAAAAAAGGCACAATCCTTAACAAATATCTGTGTGTTCAGATCTGCGCAGAAGTTAAACCCCAGGATACATTTTACTTTACCAAGAACAGTCCATTAGACAAGGCGGCGTTCAGGAGATGTTTGAAGTGCAGGCATGAAGACGGACAACTGCTGGAAACAGCCTGCAGCAGCCAGCTTTCCATCCTTAGAGGCCCAGCTTGATTCTGATTCCAGTTCTGTATGGTGCCTTTTAAATGGATGCTCAGTACATTTTTATTACGCTTTTGGGTTGTTGAAATTGGTTCCAAGGTGACTGCACATTCCCACGGTTCATTCACATCTGAAAAAAGAAGCATTAATAAGCTTGATAAACTTCTTTGGCTATGTTCACATGCTGTGTTACTTTATCCAAGTAAAATAATGAACACTATGACAAACATGGCAGACCCCATATAGTCAATGGGATCGATTGCACGCCATCTGACAGATTATCTTTGGATTTCATTTTATACCCGACGCATGTGGACAAAATCTTCCACCAGTATTTGCCAACTACACATCAAGCTGTTGGCCCAAAAGGGCAAGTCCTGTCCACAATGCACTGTAAGGTATATGAATGCAAAGGATGGCAACTATCCTAATGACACTATGCGTTACTGAGGTGACAGTCAGCTGCAGGTCCTGTGTGAGGCACAGACTACACATAGGGCAGATGTGGGACGGGTCTCTGGAGAAGCGTGTGGTCCCACTGCAGGGAAAACAATATGATGCCATTTTAGCTCATGAAGCTGCAGAGCTGTCCTTACGGGCAAGGCCCCGGAGAGGGGTGGCAAAGGAAGGGAAGGCCTCATGCACACAAACGCGTGCGCCCCAAAAATAGCAGCCCGCAATGCACAGACACCAGCCGTGTGGCCGCTGTTTCCAGACTCATTTACTTAAACAGGTCAGTGATCTGAAAGATTCAGTCAGCACCGCAAAACAAAATAGAGCATGTTCTACTTTATAGCGGTTGCGGCGGTACAGACCGAAATCCCACTGAAGCGCTCCGTAGTGCTTCCTTTCCGTATCTTGCGGATTGAGGACACATTATGTTTGTGTGCATGAGTCCTAAGTGAGTGACAACGTGACTGGGGGTGTGCGCGCCTCTGCCCACTCATGACATGGGAAGAAGCAGCAATGTCCCTGGAAGATGTAAGGTGACATACCTACGCTACCTGACTTGTGTTGTGCGATATAGTTCTGTCATGATGTGTTGGGTGGGATCACACTCAGAGGAAAGATATGTAATTAGGGCTGCTCTTCAGGAGGTGCATTTACCTTGTACTACTAGGTTGCAGGTACGATGGCAGGGACTGAACAGTTTAGATGTGGAGCTACACTACAGGTGCTTGTCCTGTATGAAGATATATGGACAGGAAAGCAAACCTTGCCCTGCCTTACTGATGCCCATAGGCATGTATGAATCTAGTGCCAGATAATGCTGGAATAGTGGCGCAGTACCATAGGTGAGCAGTTCACAGGTTCTGGAGCATGCCTGGCAGTGCCCAGAAACACAGCTCCACTAGATCTGACAGAATCTAATTTACCCTCAGCAGCTTTTCCCACTGATGTGCCTGTCAAGGTCTCAGAGGGGTTCTCAGTTTAAAAAATAAAAAATAAAAATGGGCACAGAGCAGAGGCAGTATAACATAAAAACGCATATTCACCCTTTCAATGTGCCACCACTGGTCAGGCAGCGATGACATATCGTCCTCTGTTCATGTGATCACTACTGCCAAGCACTGGCCTCAGGGTTCACATGCCCTTCATGCACACTGCTGAGGCCTGTGAGAGACAGCCAGGGGTTATGCAGGTGCTGGAGCGTTGGGACTAGGGCTGGGCGATATGGCCCAAAATCTATATCGCGATATAATTTGATTCAAGTGCGATAACGATATATATCGCAATATGAAAAAGGTTGGCTCCGCTCAGGTGGGCTGTACCCTCTCCACAGACACTAGGCTAATCAGATTGTACCAATAGCAGTAGAGAAACAAAAGCAAAGAACCAACATGGAGGAAAGAAGGTTTGTACACAAACATAGAAGAGGATTCTTTACGGTAAGAGCAGTGAGACTATGGAACTCTCTGACTGAGGAGGTGGTGATGGTGAGTACAATAAAGGAATTCAAGAGGGGAGTGGATTTATTTCTGGAGTGTAATAATATTACAGGCTATAGCTACTAGAGATGGGTTGTTGATCCAGGGAGTTATTCTGATTGCCTGATTGGAGTCGGGAAGGAATTTTTCCCCTTAAGTGGGGAAAATTGGCTTCTGCCTCACAGGGGTTTTTTGCCTTCTTCTGGATCAACTAGCAGGATGACAGGCTGGACAGAAGTCTTTTTTTAGCCTTATAAACTATGTTACTATGTCCTGGACCGGGGAAAGAAGAAGAAGAAGAACAGTAGCCCGGTAACAGAAAGAGAAATGAAAACAAAGGGTGGGATCTGGGTTCCCCAATAAAATGAACATGAAATAGATTTTACAGTAAGTACAAAAATCCAATTTTCTCGTTAATGTCATTGAGGGACACAGCACCATGGGACGTCCCAAAGCAGTTCTCGAGGGTGGGAAGGAAATCTCTTGCAAAAAGTTGGGCGCACAGGTGCAGGAGAACCATGTGACCCAACAGGTCCTGGAGAGGCCATAGCATGAAATGGTAGATGGAAAACTAGGGAAGTGAGCCGAGAGGCTCCAGGACCAGGAAGAGTCCAAAGAAAATTAAAAAAAAAAAAATTGTGGGAGACCCAGGGCAAGTGCCTGGGAAAAAAGGCCATATGCATGAAAGGAACAAAGGGAAACAACCAGCTGGTAATGGCCAGAAGGGAACGTAAAGACATGCTTCCCACACACACACACAAGGAAGGCGAGAATCGAGCCTCAGAAAAACTGGAACAAAATAGCAGTGTAATATATAAAACCAGAGAAATCCCTGGCCACAGTAAGTCACCGGGCACTGGTAATACAACTGGGGGCACACTTGTCAGAGATATTAGAGTAGAAGAGAAAAGACTCCAAACAGCCTAAGGAGGAACAGTTCTCAAATGGAGGGAAGCTCCATCCCAGACGTGGCCAATATGAATGTAAATTTCAACCGAAACAACAAACTCCCAGGTACCCAGACTTGAACCTGAACCTGGGGAGACGTTAGAATCTCAAGAGAGAAACAAGCCTATGGGGACCCAGGAGGGAAAAAGAACAAAACCGGGCCCAAAGAAGCAGCTGTCATACAGAGCATGTGCGGTCAGAGATGCCACGAGTACTTCTCCAGAGGGAACCGGTGAGCTAGCTGGTCTAAGAATCATTTGGGCAGGGACTCCAAGCAGGATTACCCAGTCAGAGGCACAAGTAGGGTCCACAGAACTGGACCACATGAGGACAATAAGCCAGATTATCAAAGGAAAATTGAAATGTATCCACCATAGGAAAAAAACACATCAGCCATGGTTAATCAACCATCCTAAGGGTAGTGACTAACATACAGTATAACACTCCCCGGAAGGGGCAAGTACAGCACCCTGGATTTTGTAAAAGAATCGCCAGACATCCATATGTCAGAAAATGATACCGAATTCGCCAGGGGAAGCCGGGAGAGACTACACTGACGTGCAGAAACCAGCTACCAGCAGAGCACCATGAAACCCCCAAGGAAGGGGGAAGATACTGACAGGTGCAGACAACGGCAAGACCCAAGCGGGCGGCACTTCTGTCATGTAGCACAACTAATCAGAGAATATAAGGGAGTACCAAGAACGCCCGGACCATGGAAGAACTACGGGACCATGTCCGATGCCAGAGTGAGCAGCGGAAAATTCCACCCACCAAGTAGGTGTGTGGCGCTCACTAGTCCTGTCACAGCCATATCAGAGAGGACATCCAGCGATGACCCGAAAACTGCAGTAGCGGCTGGTGCTCACTATGCTGCGTATCCCTGCAGGATAGAGCATCCAGAGGTGATCCAGGTACTCTGCCAGGACTGGGCCATGTAACTCTAAAATCAAAGCAGAAAGGCAGTAATCACAACGCAAGTACTGCATCCATGAAATGGGGTAACGCGGCTGTGTGGAATACAGTAGTACTTTATAGGGTTAACAAAGATTAAACCTAGCATGACAGCCAACAACCTGCCCATGGTGGAGGGAGTGTGGTTGTCTGGTGTAGAGTTGAGCGAACTTTGTGTTTCAAGCTCGGCGTACAAGGTTCGGGTTCGCGTTATCTAAGAATTCCGTTATGGATTCCACTACCACGGACCATAACTTATATAGTCCGTGATAGCGGAATCCATAATAGAATTCTTAGATAACGTGAACCTGAATCTTGTACGCCAAACTTGAAACACAAAGTTCGCTCATCCCTAGTCTGGTGTATAACAGGACTGAGAAGTCCTGTTAAGTAGTGTGTCAAGCAATAAAGTAAAAATCATGCCTAGTACAGGGGCAATGAGAAGCCTTGGTGCACTCAGAGGGCCTCGTTCAGGAGGTACTGCACCCGGTGTCCGATCTGAAGAGGCCAGCCATATACTGGATCTAACAATTGCAACTCTACCCCGCTCAAGAACGGGGGAAACATATAGTTACCAGGTACATAGCACAACGACGATGGTTTGTCGGATACAGCGCCTTGAGATAGTACAAGTACACCGCCGAGGACGACGGTAATGGGGTGCCAGATGCATGCTAGAACCAGAAAAGAGTGATGAATACAGTGTTTGGGTATGGTACCATCACTTCACATAAAGAGGGGCCACATGATTGCCTAGCACACAGAGCTAGAAAAGGGCAATGTAGGAGCCATAAGGGCCACGGATTGTACCAATAGGGCACAGCACTTGCAGAGATACTACAAATACCCCACCTGAGAATAGGAGTAATCTGGCTGCATGATCCACACTATAATGATAGTGAAGACATGGCTACAGCATCTGGAAATGGTTCATATACTCTATATCAGGCATGTCCAAACTCCGGCCCTCCAGATGTTGCAAAACTACAACTCCCATCATTCCTTGACAACCTACAGCTATCAACCTACAGAAGAGCATGATGGGAGTTGTAATTCTGCAACACCTGGAGGGCCAAAGTTTGGACATGCCTGCTCTATATAATAAAGGAGTAATACGGCTGCATGGTGCACACTAGAACCAGACAGGTATAATGGCTACAGCCACTCGAGATTGTACAGGTACTCTACCTAATAATGGAGTAAAATGCTGCATGGGGCGCATTAGAACCAGACAGGTGAAAAGGCTATAGCATCTGAAGATGGTACAGGTACTCCGCTTAAGGGAGCAATATGGTTGCGTGGTGCACATTGGCACCAGGATGGTGTATTGGCTCCAGCAGGGATCAGCAACCTCCGGCACCTCAGGTGCCACGAAACCACATCCCCCATCATGCACAGTTTCTTCACTGTTCTCTGAACTCCCACAGAAGTGGAAGGAGCATGCTGGGAGCTGCAGCCCCAAAACAGCTGGAGCGCCGAAGGCCGCCGATCCCCGGGCTACAGCGTCTGGAGAAGTAATACGGTGGCATAGAACAGTTTCCGACTAGGAGGGTGTGTTGAATATAGCCCCTGGTAATAGTGAAATTACTCCAGCTGAAAAGGAGATACATTGGAACCAGGAAAGTCTGCTGGATAAAGCATTTGGCAATGGTACAAGTACCCCCCCTGTGAAGGGGAAGGCATACATAACTGGGACACCACATAGGTGTGTCGGCGTGCTAAACATGGTGGTGGCTAAAGCACCACCTACTGGAGAGGCGGCAAGCTGACTTACTTGTGTGGATAATTACCCATGCGACCAGGGGAGTGCTATCCGAAAATAAGGAGATACCAATCCTGGAGAGGAGAGGTTCCTCAGTGGACATTTGTCTTTGACCATTCCAGAGAGATTCTGTATGGTGGAAGACCGCCTGATGCTCTGTTCCGAGTCAGAATCGGTGCAGAGGAGTCCCCCGATGAGACAGAAGAAACCTGAGGCGTGTCTCTCAGTGCTAGTCCCGTCCTGGGAGGAAACCAGGATCCAGGGGATGAGCAGGACCTATGAGAGACCCTAGGCCGCTATTTGACTCAGCCCCCCTTGCCCTGCGGCATGAGGGCAGGGAAGATCGCCATTATATCATCATAGCTGAGAATGGATGCAGGCTACGGTGGAGATGAGGGAGCCATGTGGGGAGAAGGTGACCCCTGAACAGGGGGGCTGAGTTTAGGGTAACCCGACTGAGCACAGTATCCAGTCACCGCATGCAGGCCAGCCAGGCCAATAGCACAGCAACCCCCAGCCACCGCAGGAGCAGATGCAACCCAGGAGGGATAGAGGGCAAGGGGACCTGCTACAAAACGAACCTCCGAACAGGGGTCCAAGATAATACATCCCACCAATCACTTTACATGCGGGTGGGGGGCTCTGTAAAGATGGCAAAAGCAACCTCTGGGAAGTTTATTAAGTTTATTAAGTTTTGTTTAACATATCTTCTTGCATTAAAATGGCAGACCTGATTCAGTGCAGGAATTGTTGTGCTTTCATTTCATGTTTCACTCTTCGCAGGTTTGGATGCTGTCTGATCTGCAGACAGTTCTCCATAATGCAGCAGGAAATTGCATTTTTGAAATCTGAGATTTGTAAAGTAACTGTTAGACAAACTCAGGCTTGGAATGTTGCAATGCCACTGCCACAAAGGCCCCCCAGAAATGGAAGATGGGTTACTGTAGGTTCTGGTAGACTTAGAGCTGTTGATAGAAGACATGTCCCACAGTCTGTGGCTCTCTGTAATTCATTTGCAGCACTTTCAGAATGCAAGAGCAACATGGAGGATGGCTTAGGCACAGTGGGCGAGGAACAATCATCTCCTATGCCTAAGGTATGCAAGACTACTGACAAAGACAAAAAGAATATAGTGAGTACTAATAGTAAGCAGCTATTGGTAGGCGATTCTATCATAAGAGGTGTGAAGTTTGATGAAAATGGTTTTGTGAGATGTCTCCCTGGTGCTACTGCCAGCAGGGACAGACGACGTATCCTTACCATTATTAAGCAAGCAAAAATGGAAAAGGAGGTGGATGTTATTGTCCATATTGGGACAAATGATCTGGCTTGCAATGAAGTTTCAAAGGTGAAGGAAGCTTTTCACACACTTGGTAATGATATACGGGAGATTGCATCGACTGTCTCATTCTCTGCAGTTCTGCCTGTGCATAACCGTCAGCATGACAAGCAGTTGCGTATTAAGGAATTCAATGCATGGCTTGGTGAATGGTGTTTGGACCAGGGATTTGGCTTTGTGTCTCATGTTGGTTCTAGCTGGAATGGAAAAGAACTGTACAAGAAAGATGGTTTGCATCTTTCTCTCAAGGGAACGAATGTCCTCAATGAACAGTTCAAAGTTTTTGCTAAGGAACATTTAAACTAGGAAAGGGGGCACAAAAGAGACAATCCATCAGTTCGGCTGCCCCCGAAAAACAATGCCAGAAGATGCCAGGAGCTGATAGGATAAGAAATGACAAGCTGAGAGTCTTGTCTACAAATGCTCGCAGTTTAGGGAATAAGATCAACGAACTTGAGTCTGTAATGGCATCTGAGAATATAGATTTAGTGGCTGTTACTGAGACATGGTTCAATGAGAGTAATGACTGGGACATAACAATACCTGGGTTCTCTCTATATAGGAAAGACAGAGAAGGCAAGAAAGGGGGTGGAGTGGCCCTATATGTGAAAAATAGCATAAAATCAAATCTAATAGAAGCCAGCGAAACCAATTTAGAGTCAGTTTGGGTTACGTTGCAGCTTGGTAATCATAAGGTAACTCGTGTAGGTGTCATATACAGACCACCAAGCCAAGTCAAAGAATTGGATGATCTACTAGTTGAGGAAATGGCTAAAATGACATTGAAAGGTGAAGTTGTCATTATGGGAGACTTTAATCTTCCTGATATAAACTGGAAAACCAAAATAGCTAGTTCTGCCAGGAGTACAGACATTCTAAATTCCCTACTGGGATTATCTCTACAGCAAGTAGTTGAGGAGCCAACCCGGAAGGAGGCCATTTTAGATTTGGTGTTCACAAATGGCAATTTGGTATCTGATATCACTGTAGGGGAAAGCTTAGGATCCAGTGATCACCAGTCAGTGAGGTTTACTATAAGTACAGTGACTGAGTCACTCCACACAAAAACAAAAGTTTTAGATTTTCGGAAAACAGACTTTTCTAAAATGAGATCAGTGGTATACGAGTCCCTATCAGACTGGAACAATTTCAATGGAGTCCAAGAGAAATGGGACTACTTAAAATTGGCACTACTGAAGGCAACAGAAAAGTGCATTAGGCTTGTCAGTAAAGGCAAAAAAGGAAGAGACCACTGTGGTACTCAGCAGAAGTGGCCAAAATCATTAAAAACAAAAAGATGGCATTTAGCAAGTATAAAAACACCCAAAACGAGGATGACCGGAAATCTATAAGATGAGGCAGAGAGAGGCCAAGCAAGTTATAAGAGCTTCTAAAGCTCAGGCAGAAGAGAAATTAGCTCAGTCAGTGAAAAAAGGTGATAAGACATTCTTCAGATACATAAATGAAAAAAGGAAATTAAAACAAGGAATTACCAAATTAAAAACAAAAGAAGGAAGGTATATGGAAGAGGATAAAGAACTAGCTGACTGCCTCAATGAATACTTCTGTTCAGTTTTTACAAAGGAAAATGAAGGAGAAGGACCTCAGTTAGGGAGGAAGACTAATGAATCCTTTGATGCATGTGTCTTTACAGAGGAAGAGGTTCTAAGTCAGCTGTCCAAAATTAATACAAATAAATCACAGGGGCCTGATGGGATACACCCAAAGCTATTAAAAGAGCTTAGAGGTGTACTAGCAAATCCATTAACAGATTTATTTAGCCAATCACTGGTAACAGGTGTCGTCCCAGAAGATTGGAAATTAGCAAGCGTTGTGCCAATTCACAAGAAAGGTAGTAGAGAGGAATCAGGCAACTATAGGCCAGTAAGCCTGACATCAATAGTGGGAAATTAATGGAAACCATACTCAAGGAGAGGATTGTGGAACATCTAAAAACCCATGGGTTGATTGATAAAAAACAGCATGGGTTTACTTCAGGGAGATCATGTCAAACTAATCTTATTGACTTTTTTGATTGGGTGACTAAAATAATAGATGGCGGAGGTGCAGTAGACATCGCTTATCTGGACTTTAGTAAGGCATTTGATACTGTCCCACATAGAAGGCTTATCAATAAACTGCAGTCTTTGAGCTTGAGCTCACATATTGTTGAATGGATTAGGCAGTGGCTGAAGGACAGAAAACAGAGGGTTGTAGTCAATGGAGTATATTCAGACCATGGTATTGTTACCAGTGGGGTACCTCAGGGATCTGTTCTGGGACCCATATTGTTTAATATCTTTATCAGCGAAATTGCAGAAGGCCTCAATGGTAAGGTGTGTCTTTTGCTGATGACACAAAGATTTGTAACAGGGTTGATGTTCCTGGAGGGATACACCAAATGGAAAAGGATTTAGGAAAACTAGAGGAATGGTCAAAAATCTGGCAACTAAAATTTAATGTCGATAAGTGCAAGATAATGCACCTGGGGCGTAAAAACCCAAGAGCAGAATATAAAATCAGTGATACAGTACTAACCTCAGTATCTGAGGAAAGGGATTTAGGGGTCATTATATCAGACGACCTAAAGGTGGGCAGACAATGTCAGAGAGCAGCAGGTAATGCCAGCAGAATGCTTGGGTGTATAGGGAGAGGCATTAACAGTAGAAAGAGGGAGGTGCTCGTGCCGCTCTACAGAGCACTAGTGAGACCTCATTTGGAGTATTGTGTGCAGTACTGGAGACCATATCTGCAGAAGGATATTGAAACTTTGGAGAGAGTTCAGAGAAGAGCTACTAAACTAGTACATGGATTGCAGGACAAAACTTACCAGGAAAGGTTAAAGGACCTTAACATGTATAGCTTGGAAGTAAGAAGAGACAGAGGGGATATGATAGAAACTTTTAAATACATAAAGGGAATCATCACGGTAAAAGAGGAGAGAATATTTAAAAGAAGACAAACTGCTACAAGAGGACATAGTTTTAAATTAGAGGGGCAAAGGTTTAAAAGTAATATCAGGAAGAATTACTTTACTGAGAGAGTAGTGGACGCATGGAATAGCCTTCCTGCAGAAGTGGTAGCTGCAAATACAGTGAAGGAGTTTAAGCATGCATGGGATAGGCATAAGGCCATCCTTCATATAAGATAGGGCCGCTGGGGCTATCCATAGTATTCAGCATATTGGGCAGACTAGATGGGCCAAATGGTTCTTATCTGCCGACACATTCTATGTTTCTATGTTTCTATGTTAAGGACATCTCGTCCTCCCACCGGAAATTCTGCGCAGAGACCTCTAGAAGGCCATGAGGAAGGCAACACCCCTAGAATAAAAACAGCAAGCCAAATAAAAATGGCATGAAAGAGTTTGGACTAGTCCCGGCAGATTGTGTAGCTGAAAATGAGGCACCCCCAGAGGAATGATGCTGCAGGGTGCTGGGAAGCTAGCCAATAGAACCCTTGGATGGCAGGGAAGAATCGGAAAACAGATGCAGCCTTGTCACAGCCGGGGACTAAAGTAGATGTCATAGCCGAATATGAAGCAATGAGGGAATGGGTGACCGGCGAGCCCGCAGGCGGTGCTGCTAAAGTGGACTTCCACAATGAAGAACCCCTGCGGCAGGATAAAACCTGCACCTGTAAAGTGAAGAGAAAAAAAATAGAAAAATAAAGAAAAAACCAAAAAAAAAAAAAAAAAAAAAAACTATCAGCAAGATCTGCAGGAGAAGAGCAAGTCGGACACTAGACTAAAACTGATTAGCCTAGTGTCTATGGAGAGGATATAGCCCACCTGGGCGGAGTCAACCTTTTTCATATCTAGTGGTAGCTGGGGCATTTACCCATGGCGCTGGGCCCCCCAATGACATTAACGAGAAATCTATATCGTTGCCCAAATTCATTGTTTATATCTCCCATTCCCAGCCTTATGCCATTGCCATCATCCATGTCCCCCAGCCAGCGCCATCAGCCCCATACCATAGTCATCCTCCAACCCAAACCCCCCCCCCCCCCCCCGGGTAGATACTGGGAACTGCTAATATACTTACCTTTCCCACAGGGTGCACGGCTGGCTAATGGGAGTCCCGGAAGGGACCTGACGTCACATACAGCGCCAGCCAGTGCACTGAAGATGTGTGCACGCAAGGCCCTGGCCAGTGCAGCGCAGTGCCGGGTCGGGAGGCCACAGAGCGTTGAGTGTGAAGCTTTTTCAATTCACTAGCGCTCCATGGACGTCTATCGCGATAGGGCGATATAGACAAAATCAATATCATTGCACAAATTTATATCATTTAAATCGTATTGCCCACCCCTAGTTGGGACTATAAAAATGCATTTTTTCCATTAATTTTATTCGACCCTATGATCTCTGCCCAATTAAAAAAAAAAAAAAAAAACACATTTAGGAGCCCCCTTTCAGTTCAACCAGTACTAGGAATTTAGGAAAGTTTAGACCTTTTTAAGTAAATTATTATTATTTTAAGGGGAGAGAGGGTTAAAAGCGGGACATTTCTCTGCTGTCCTGGGTCCACAGGACATCGGCTGAAATCCAGGACTGTCAGCAGATCCGGGACAGATGGGAGGCATGCTTGCCACAGGGTGACACTGATTGCAGGCATATGTCCTGCAGTGTCCACATAGTAGATTATGTATGTATGCCATCATATGTTCCATATAGCTGTGGTCCCCAAGATCCGCCGTCCAGGAGATTTTAATATGGATGACTTCTCCTCAGGATAGGTCATCAATATCAGATTGGCAGGGCTGCCTTCCCTTCATTGTTTACATGCTCGCCATTGAAGTGAATGGGACGGCTTCTTGTAATTACACCTGCTCACCACTGCAATGTCGACAGCGAGCAGGTAAACAATGAATGGAAGTCTGTGCTGGCACGGAGCGCGGCCTTCTCTTCAACTAGGACACCCCTGTCAATGACCTACTGTGGTATTTGGTTCTACTGGGGTGATATTTTTTGCTGCACTATAGTATGGATGACTCTGCCTACTTGTAATGGGCCTGCCTATTTGTGTCGCCCCACCTGCTGTCAATTTGGACCAATTGGGTTATCCGAGATGCGCCGTGATCCCGTGCAGCCACCACTTTTGGAATCACATGCCGTGCAAATAAATAAAGGAAATCTACACGACTAAAGAGATTGCGAGTGTCTATGGACGATGCCTGGCATTTCTGGCTAAGATCCATAATAATTAGTCCCTATATGATCCACGTGTATATATATTTATGTAGAGGCCTCTTACCAGGTGTCGTAAAGGTCACTACTCCATCCTGCTGCGGAAACCAGCATGCCTGCTCCATCGCACTGCTGAGAAGTGAAGCCAGCACCGAATCAGAGGGAACACTTAGCACCGTGCTGGAGGAGAATGGATGGTCTGGGGCTTGTTGGCCGGAGGACTCCAGTAAACACTCAGATGGTATTATCTTGCCACCGACGTGCTGCATCAATTCAACCATGGTCCAATACCCAAAATGATCACAGGTTTGCCACACCTAGAGACAAAGGCAATAGTTAGCATCAAGCAAACCCTGATCAGCACAAAGGTGCCAGCAACTGACAAGAACCGTTCCCGAACAATCATTACATCTATGGATCTAAAAAGTGTAGGAAATCCCACAATCATATCAGACAAGAGAATACTCGCACGTGCAACTCTTCAGATTCATGCCAATCTCAGGCCGCCAGCTAGGAGTGAGAATGGCGGTGGAGCTCAAGCCAGTCTCACTGCTGCCCAGCAATAAATGTGAGGAGATTTCGGATAGTCAGCGGTCTTAAGGAAGCTGGAAAACTGGCCACTTAGGTCGAATTCAGACATAATTTTCTACTTTTTCACACTGTCGACCGCACCACTATCGCAATTATGTGAACACACCCCAACACTAAGCGTAAGTAGAGTTGTGCTGGATTTGTGGTGCAAAACATGTAGAGTGGCTTTTTTTTTAAATGAAAATACAGAAGCAATTGGCGCACACTTAGGGCTCTTTCACACGAGCGAGTTTTCCGTCAGGGTGCGATGGGTGAAGCAAAGGCAGCGCTCGCTCCAAAAAAAATGAATGGGCTTCAGTAAAAGACGGATTGCATCCGGATATAAACGCGTTTTCCACTGAAGTTACTAGAAGATGTAGACTGTTAGGCCCCTTGCAGACGAGCGTGAGCGGATTAGGTCCGGATGCGTTCAGTGAAAGCAGCGCGATTTCGCAAGCAAGTACATTCAGTTTGGTCTGCGATTGCGTTCAGTTTTTACCGTGTGGGTGCAATACAAAGACCCATTGAAATAATTGGGCCTGGATTCCGTGCGGGCGCAATGCGTTCGCATCACGCATTGTACCCGCGCAGAATACTCGCTCGTGTGAAAGAGGCCTTATTCTTCAGTTTTTCTGAAACACTGAACACAATTGCAGACAAGACTAACTGAACTTGTGTGCAAAACCATCCGTTTTTTCCTGAACAGACCCTGACAGAATCCGTAACGGTAGTGTGAGAGAGACCTTATAGTGGCCGCACAGGTTTCTTCTATATGAAGCATAGTCCAAATAAAAAAAATCTGTAGATGTGAATTACATTTATATTCAGTTTCACGGCTGAGTAAAAATGTATTCTAGGGGCCGCGTCATCACATTCAGCATCTGCCCCCAGAAAACAGACACTTCCCTGGGAAGTCCTGCAGCCAAGGTTTCTCCTGTGCAGTCACTGCAGGGTAAATACACTTAATGCCTCATGCACACGTCAGTGTCAGTTTTGGATCAGTGGTAACACGGACAGTGTTCAATCCGTGTTTCCTCCCGTGAAAGATCCCTGTTGGGTCCGTTTTTTGCTGACCGTGTGCCATCCGTTTTTCACCGACACTGAGCAGCTGGAAAATAATTTTCAAACAATTTCCTTTTAATGATCCATGCAACACGGATGACATCTGTGTTGCATCCATGGTTTTCACGGACTCATTGACTATAATGAGCGTGAGGGATCCGGGAACACAGACAAGATAGAACATGAATCCGTGCTGAAAACATGGACCGTGCTAAAACACTGATATGTGAATACACACATTCAAATGAATGGGGACGTGTGCTGTCTGCGGAGAACACGTACAGCACACGTCCGGGAAACACTGATGTGTGCATGAGGCATTACGCAGTAGCCAGTGATCTAAGGCTGGCTTCACATCACATTTTTACTTTACTTTTTCCAAGAAGACCGGTCCAGTAAAATGAATCTGACCGCTCCAAAACTGACCCCAAGCTAGAGTAAGTGGCGATAGTGTAAGTGACGCCGAGTCTGGTAATGTAAGATTTTTCTTCATACTTGTGTTCTGACGTTGCAGTAAAATGCATTGAGGGGACCCTTCCTCCAACGTCTCTCCATCAGGAGTCCCCTCTCTGCACTTTACTGCAGGTTTGTGAGAGAATAGCATCAGAACACAAGTATGAATATAACCATGACATAACCGGACTCGGCACCACTTACATTATACACATCTTAGGCTACTTTGGGGGATGTTTTGGGGTCGACAGATTCCCTTTAGCATCAGCTGTAGTGTCCAACCAGGAGACCGCTACAGCCATAGCTCAGCTCCATGACAAGAACACAGACAGTACTCAAAGGGGTTGTCTCATCTCAGACAATATGTCATATCCGCCCCATGGCCCCAGTGTTCAAATGAACAGCGCTGATCTTAGTAAGCTGCTACCTGCTCAAGCAGCTGATCGTAGGGGGTTGTCAGTAGTCAGACCTCCACTACCATAGATGACCTATCCTCATCCTGAAGATAGGTCATCAATATCAAAGTCCCAGATCACCCCTGAGGCTACTTTCACATCTGCGCCTTCCCTTTCCGCTATTGAGATCCGTCATAGGATCTGAATAGCGGGGGAAACGCTTCCGTTCATTGTCAATGGGGACAAAACTGAACTGAGTGCACCGGAATGTATTCCGTTCGGTTGCGTCCCTGTTGCAGACAGAATAACGCTGCAAACAGTGGTTTTCTGTCCGCAATGTGGCGCGGAGCAAGACACACAATGTAAGTCAATGGGGATGGATCCGTTTTCTCGGACAACAGAGAATGGATCCATTCCCCACTGACTTTCAAGGGTGTTCATGACTGACTGTCATGGATATTGAAAAGCTAATACAACCGGATCCGTTCATAATGGATGCAGACGGTTGTATTATCGTGACGCAAGCGTTTTTGATCATCCATGACGGATCCAGCAAAACCGCTGGTGTGAAAGCAGCTTAACATGTATGTTGTGGTAAATACACGTAATAACTATTCAGTAGCATTTATTCTTAGGACTCTATGATGTGCCATTCCTGTATTACTCCTGCTAGAAGTCTATAAATGAATTGTCAGCAGCTTGCAGTGTAGGTACAGATGGGTGTTACCAGTTTGGGGAGGTTTCCCTCAACAGTGACACCAGCAGCACCGATTAGACAGCGTCAGACACATACTCTACTGGTAACACCCAGCAGTACCGTTTCTACAGACTGCTGGAAATGTATCTGTAAGCTTCAAGCAGGAATAATACAGGAACGGCACAACACAGAGTGATAAGAATAGATTCTCCAGAATTGGTATTACATGGGGAATGCAAACAGTTAATAAAACAGACGTCTGGAGAGGTGACAGGTATACAACCACCCCAATGCCTGGGCCCCTCATATAGGTTATACTTACCCCGCTCTCCAGCACCCACAAAGCTTTTGATCCCCGACGCCACAGCGACGAGTCTCCCCAGCATCACGGGTGACACTTTGGAGGCTCGTCCCTCTCCCGTCACCGGATGTTTTGATCTGTGCGACAGGGAGATACAGCGGCAGCCGTGCGGGGATCAGAAGTGACGCAGGTGCCGGTAAGCGTAATGTACACGCGGGGCCCGGGCATTATAACCCTTTGAACAGATTCTTTCACTTTTTCTGGTCTCATCATGGATCAGAAGTGGACAGAGCTCAACACAGATGTGAAGGTGACAGAATCCACTATGTGTGAACATGGCCTAGCGGTGGGATAGAATCAGCAGTGCCAGTCCTCACCTGTGCCCAGTCAGAGGTGTCCAGCCAGTACAGGGTGACCCTCTTGTTGCTGATGATGTTCTGCAGGCCCCGGGACAGCAGCCTGTCCATCACTTGCTGGAGGCCGGCCTCCTCCCCGGTGGCTGTGAAGTCTGTGAGCTGTGCCCGGGAGTGGGGGCACGGAGACAGGATGAACACCGCGTTCCTACAGCCGGGGCCGGCCATCATCTCCGAGGGGGAGTCCGCTTTCAGGGGCTCGTCCGCCGCTATCAGCCGTCCTCCCCGGCGGGCCCTCAGCACTGCCGGCTTGGCTGGAGACGTGATGTCCGGCCGGTCCCACTGGAAGTCAGACAAGGTGTCCATGAGCGCGGTGTGTGTGAGGGAGGCCCGGGAGCTCTGCGTACTAGAGCTCCGGCTGCTCCGGGCCCGTTCCCAGCAGGCCTCCAGCTCCTCCTCAAACTCATCCCAGCTGCGGGGCCCTAGTTCTCGGAGGTCGGAGCGTCGCGGCGGCCTACACCGGCCCCCCAGCGAATTCAAGAAGCGGTAACTCCAGCGG
Source organism: Bufotes viridis (assembly GCA_033119425.1). NCBI lineage: Eukaryota > Metazoa > Chordata > Amphibia > Anura > Bufonidae > Bufotes > Bufotes viridis. The sequence continues at coordinate 103,800,551 of CM065590.1, forward strand.
ACCCGGCCGAGGCCTGCACTGCACGTCAAGAAGTTCAGCAGGCGCAAGGACAGCAGCTTGACCCGGCTTTTCAGAGCCGAGTCCGCGGCGTCTACCAGTAACACCACATTGTGAGAGGACGCCATTGCTGACCCCGCATACACCCTCCTGGAACGGGGTCAGAGCGCCTCATCCACCGTCTCCGCCATTTTCCAGTTTCCACAACTTCAGTCACTGCGATCAAACCAGCCGCGCGTTAGACTAACGTAAGCGCTGATTGGCCAGAGCGTGGAATGCTCACGTCTGATTGGTCAATCTGTAGCTGGAAGTTAAAACGCGAGAACGGAAGGAACACGTGACTGAAGTTGTTCGCTGAACTGTGCCGATTGGCTAGACCCAATGACGCTGCGTTACCAGCGCTGTGATTGGCTGGTGCTCAGATTTAAAGGGTCCTAGGGGGTCGGTAACGTCATAGGAGCGGATGTGCGAGGTTTTGGTTGTTGGAGGGGAGACTTGTGTATGCATGGGTGAGCACATACAGTCAGTGCCTTCACCTGAAAGCTAGATAATAGAGCATGTCCGTACAGTGCGACTGAATAACTGCAGCCTACCGCTTAGGTGTAAAAGGGGGATTTGTCACCTCCAAAACACATATTAAACCGCCATCATTACCTTACAGTGGCCCCCAGTGTGTTCCTAATCGTGTTTTTCTTTCCTCCATTGGTGGTTGTAAACTTAAAAAAACACAGTTTTAATCTTGGTTTTCCCTATCGTCAGCTTGAAGTCAAGGGGGCAGCAGCCTCCTTGCTTCAAGTCAAGCTAAGCCATCCCTTACCCGTCCTCCCTTCACTGTGATTGACACCCTGCTGTGAGGTCCGGATCGCGCAAGTCTCGCGCATGCGCGGTGCACTCCTTGTCACTTGTTAAAAAGTTGTGCTTTGTAAAATAGCCCTGGCCAATTTTTTACTGCAAATCATTAGGTGGCAGTGGAAGGCATAGTTCTTAAAAATGTGAAAACATTTTGTGCAATTGACCACAAAAAGTTGTAAAACATGTTATTTGTAGGGTTGCCATCCGGCTGGGATTTCACCGGCAAAGCCGTTAATTTAGAAGTATAGAATAGAAGGCGATCTTGCCCTTCCAGTTCCTTTGGAGGCTTCAGCTGTACATTGCCTCCACTCTTTGTTGCCACAACGGCCACTGTCCTCCTGTGATGTTTCCTTCTCCTCCTCTGGCTTCCAGATCCTATTGGAATTTGGTATGCTTTGATTGTTTGCTCAAATCTATCGTGTGTGGCAATGTTGAAGTGAAACTATGTCTATAAATCGTGGTTTTTGTTTGCGTTTGTTACCACCCAGAGACGGCGTCTGACATCACTGGCGTTTGATTAGTTGCCATCTTATATATATAGGATTAAAATGATTCTGTATTTATGTATTGATAAAGGCAGTGTGCCGAAACGCGTTATCTGAATATATTTGATGAAGAATATAAAACATTAAATCGTAAATCAATTCGGAGTTGCTGGGATCTCTTCTCCCCTTTGGAGGCTTCGGCAGTACATTGTCTCCACTCTTTGTTGCCACAAGGCCACTGTCCTTCTCCTGTGATGCTTCCAGGTCCTGCCTAACACACAATCATTGTCATAGTCCTCACACTCCACTTTTATCAGACTGTGATATCTCATGTTGGGCTCTTTGGCACACCTCCTGAATCCCTTCTCTGTATTTGTCCAAAGTGCCACTGTCACTACCACTACCCTTACAGCCACCATTACAAGTGCCATCACCACTACCAACAACACAGCAATGCATGGGCTCCCCCTGAACCTCCTCATTGCAGTCCGAATGCTGACTGCTCTCACACAAGTCATCAACAAGGATACTCTTGACTATCTGCTGATGTGTGTGGCGGCTTTTGTTGCCTCTTAGGGGAAAAAAAAGGCATCTGACTAAGAGGGGCAGAGAGGATGTAACTGAAAAACTTCCTAAATGAAAAGTCACAGGTTTGGTACATATTGAGAGAGAAAGTTGACCGTCACATGTCCAGGAGGAAGGTGGGCTCAGTGGTAAAACGGATTTCCATATATTTGAAAAGACCACGGCACTCTATGGTTCTTTCGCATAAACTTCTTATTTTAATTAGTTTTAATCCATCCGGAAAAAGTTATCTTAAAGGGTTTCTGTCACCAGAGTTCACCCCATTATACTGGCTGACATTAGCGATATGCTAATGTCAGCAGACCCTAACTGTACTATTTTTATGCTTATGGGTGCCCCTATTCAACAACATTTTAACTTTATTGATATGCAAATTAGCCTCTAGGAGCAGGGGGGGGGGGGGGCGTTGGTCCTGCTCCTAGAGGCTCCGCTCTCCCACCTCAAGTCATGCCCTGCCGTCTTTGATTGACAGGGCCAGGTAGCCATAGTCTCCTCCTGCCGGCCCTGTGTGCATGCACTGCACGGGTGCGAGATTTATCCAGCACACAAGGCCGGCAGGAGAAGACGCACCCGTACTATTCGCATTCAGCGGTGAGACGAAAAGGTGTGTTAGAGACACTTCTCCACACACAGTGGGATGAGTGCCACTGACCTCCCACACTTTCTTCATTAGAAGCAATCGCTACCTTGAAGTAATTCCTTTGACTTCAGTAAGCCCCTGATGAGTTCCTACCGCGTGGAATGAAACATGGCATGTAGGGCTGTATAGTTAGGGCTTTATAGGGAATAGGCCCCAATACAGGGACAGGTTCCTTATGGGGTCAGCCCCTGTCGGGGCGGGTGCTCTGTGTCTGTTAGGCAGGTTGAATTGGATAGCCCCTCATCACCTTACTTAGGGAGGGCTCAAAAACAGGGCACAATAGGAGTGTCTATACTGCCATAACCACAGACACCTCTGATCACCAGTTTTTTAAACTGATGCACTGACACCACCCACTGTTTGTTGGCCGCATGACTACAGGATGGGGTAAGATCCACTTACCCCTTGTGGCCCCAGATGGTGGTAGTGTATGTATATGTATGTACAGTTGTGTTCAAAATTATTCAACCCCCACTAAAATTGAGTGTTTTGGCCAGTTTAAAATTGATTTTGATCATTTCAGTCATCTTGTTTACAATTAAATCAAAGAGGCACTTGTAAGTCAGACAAATATAACATAACATTTATAATGAAATAACCACAAATGTCTTTTCTGTGCTCACATCATTATCAGTTTTATTCAACCCCAAGTGACATTCAATCTTAGTACTTAGTACAACATCCTTTTCCAGTTATAACAGCTTTTAAACGTGAAGCATAGCTTGACACAAGTGTCTTGCAGCGATCTACGGGTATCTTCGCCCATTCTTCATGGGCAAAAGCCTCCAGTTCAGTCACATTCTTAGGCTTGCGCGCTGCAACTGCTTTCTTTAAGTCCCAGCAGAGGTTCTCAATCGGATTTAAGTCTGGTGACTGCGATGGCCACTTCAAAATGTTCCAGCCTTTAATCTGCAACCATGCTCTAGTGGACTTGGAGGTATGCTTGGGATCATTGTCCTGTTGAAAGGTCCAACGCCTCCCAAGCCTCAGGTTTGTGACGGACTGCATCACATTTTCATCCAATATCTCACGGTACTGAAGAGAATTCATGGTACCTTGCACACGCTGAAGCTTCCCTGTACCTGTAGAAGCAAAACAGCCCCAAAGCATGATTGACCCCCGCCATGCTTCACAGTAGGCAAGGTGTTCTTTTCTTCATAGGCCTTGTTCTTCCTCCTCCAAACATAGCGTTGATCCATGGGCCCAAACAGTTCTAATTTTGTTTCATCAGTCCACAGAACACTATCCCAAAACTTTTGTGGTTTGTCCACATGACTTTTGGCATACTGCAGTCGACTCTTCTTATTCTTTGGAGACAGCAAGGGGATGCGCCTGGGAGTTCTGGCATGGAGGCCTTCATTATGCAGTGTGCGCCTTATTGTCTGAGCTGAGACTTCAGTACCCGCATCTGACAAATCTTTTTTCAGTTCCTCAGCAGTCACACGGGGACTTTTCTCCACCTTGCGCTTCAGGTAGCGCACAGCAGTCGAAGTCAGCATCTTCTTTCTGCCACGACCAGGTAGCGTTTCAACAGTGCCCTTTGCCTTGAATTTGTGAATGATGCTTCCTATGGTGTATCTTGGTATGTTTAACATCTTTGCAATCTTCTTATAGCTATTGCCCTTCCTGTGAAGAGAAATCACCTCTTCTCTTGTCTTCCTGGACCATTCTCTTGACTTCACCATGTCTGTAAACACACCAGTAAATGTCTAGAAGGAGCTGAGTATCACAGTCATTTTAAATCTGCCTAATTGGTGCTTATTATGCTTGATTGCTGCTCCTTGACATCCACAGGTGTGTTCAATACCTGATCAAAAACACTTGAATGAATCTCTGTTCTTAAGAGTGGTCGTCTTTAAGGGGTTGAATAATTGTGTCAATGAAGAAATCACAAAAAAACATTTAATACTGTTTTACAAAAACAATTGATGTCATTTTAGTTGCATTTGGTTCTTTAAAAAGTCCTTGTAAGATTTCATTCTGAACACAATTACAAATGTACACTAAATTCCCTAAAACCCTTTACAGCATTGGGGGTTGAATAATTTTGAACACAACTGTATGTCTGTCATTCGTTCACTGCCACCATATGCTTTTGGAAATTATTTGAAGTAAAAGTTATGTTTTATTATACCTAGTCCACATTTGTAATTGAGTTAATTTTTTAGGTGTGACTTATATCTCTGCACAAATATACTGCAGTGCATAGAGGTGTATCTTTTGGTGAAAAATGATTCTGCACAAAACTAAATAAAATAAGAATAATCAGATCAGATGTGTAATTCTTTCAATAGCACTTGTATGGACGTATATATCCGCAGTCACTGTATTTGGCACACTGTATATATTTTCACCTTGCCCTAAGGTATTAAAATATAGTCCAGACTTCTCACAGATAGGCCACAGTATATTACTGCCCTCCAATGTGTTGCACCGTATTAAAAGCGGTGTGTTGGAATTGCTTATGTTTTCTGAGGGCCTGGATCCAAGGACAATACGTACTCAATAGTTCATTACTGGTTGCATCAGGTATTCTCAGCTATATAGTGTTAATTTATGTTAATCGACCAGTGCTCTAGAACTTTCAGCCCTGCGCTGCTGAGTGCGCTCTCTTATGGGCACTATGCACTATGTAACACTTTGTTGTCCTTAATGTTACTGACATATAGCGTTATATGTATATTACTTAGGTGTCATCCACCTTATACGTTCATTCCATATGGCATTCGGGTAATCGCATGCGGTCTCTTACCTTTCCTCCTCCCGTGTTTGTGGACTTTCTAGAGGTTCCAGTACTGTTGAGTGGGGTGCCTTTGGCCGTAGACCCCCTCTTAATACTCAGTCTATGAACTGCAAGGAGTCAGGGTGCTTTACAAGCTGCTTTTCCCTGGAAGACTCCTTCTGCAGGAGGGAGAAACGCCCCCTCACTGCACTATGTTGTCTGGTCTCCTTCCAACTCTCAATTAACTCCAGCTTCCTGCAACCCTTCCCTTGGTGGGAAGCAGGATTAGCCCATTTCTGCCCAAAAGGGGAGAAAATGGAATGGTAAGTTCCATTCTGACTAAAGATCTCTGCCAGGTACACTGCCACCTGCTGGACAACCAGGCACATTACATGTAATAAGAGTTTTTGCCTATAACAAAATGACACTTGCTGGTGTTATGTTAGAACAACCAATCAGAAAAATACCAATAGTTGAATATGTGTGTTTCTACGCAATAGCACACCAAATATACAATTGCACACATATAATGTCACATCATTCTTTATTGTTTAAAAAACATATAATAACATATACAAAGAACACAAATCATGTAATGGTAGCAGTGCAGGACAATACTGTGACAAGCAGAACCCCTCCCTCCCACAGGACTCCCGCAGTAGATAAAAGCCCTCACTCTGACAACAAATCTCCAGCAAAAAAGCGTCAAAAAGAACTGTGTAACACACATGAAACAGATGACTGATGTAACATAATTGCTGACTACATAACAGAGCTAGTGATGTCGCGAACATAAAATTTTCAGTTCGCGAACAGCGAACGCGAACTTCCGCAAATGTTCGCGAACAGGCGAACCGGGCGAACCGCCATAGACTTCAAATGACAGGCGAATTTTAAAAACCAAAGGGACTCTTTCTGGCCACAATAGTGATGGAAAAGTTGTTTCAAGGGGACTAACACCTGGACTGTGGCATGCCGGAGGGGGATCCATGGCAAAACTCCCATGGAAAATTACGTAGTGGACGCAGAGTCGGGTTTTAATCCATAAAGGGCATAAATCACGTAACATTCCTAAATTGTTTGGAATAACATGCTTTAAAACATCCAGTGTGTGTATACGATCAGGTATGATGTTGTATCGATCAGGTAGTGTAAGGGTTACGCCCGATTCTCAGACATTGACATACCAAACTCCTCTTTTAATGCACCGCAAACAGTCCATTTGCACAACCGCAAACTCCCCATTTGCACAAGGTTGGATACCAAGCTAGCCACGTCCCGGTGATGTCATTGAAGGTTTCTTCCTCCACCCAGCCACGTACAACACCAAGGGTCCCCGAAAGGTCAATTGAATTGATTTTTCGAACGGGAGATGGTTAAAAACGCTGGCTCCCTCCCCTTTGTTTTAATCCACGGTCACTGCATCTGCGCCGTGCAATTTACTCTCACACCCGATATGAGTGGTATTTTCTGTAGTACTATTCTCATCAGTTTAATCCCTGTTACATCCCATATCAGGGATTGCCTTTGTGAAAAAAATTTAGGCCTGGTACCTTCGACTGCCTTCACAATGACAGACCAAACTCTCATACACCAAACTGAATTGATTTCAGGAACCGGGAGATGGAAAAAGCAGCTTGGTCGGTCCTCTTACTCCCAAATTGGGGCACTGCGCGTGCACAGAGCAATGTGCTGTGACACCCTATATGAGTGGTGTCTTAACTAGTACTATTCCTATCAGCGGCGGGCGGGTGCGTGGTAACTTGAGAGCAGGTGACCAAAGCTGAGCTGGAGGAGGATGGTGCGTCAAGGTTCTTAGCGGAAGCTGTTGAAGATTGGGTGTCCTGTCTAAGCCAGTCAACTACGTCTTCAGAATTTTTCGGGTTCAGGGTACATGGCCTCTGAACACTAGGCATTATTCCAGGGACAGTGGAAATCACAGCACCACGACTCACGACGGCCCCTGCGGGGTGGCCTGCCTCTGCCTGTCATTTTTTTTCGATAAGGGTACTTTCACACTAGCAGTAGAGCGATCCGCCTGTTTATTTTCACAGACGGATCCGCACTCTAATGCAAACGCTTGTATCCGCTCAGAACGGATCCGCTTGCATTAGGTTTAAAGAAAATGACAAAGTCCAAAACGGATCCGCTTTTGGATTACATTGAAAGTCAATGGGGAACGGATCCGCTTTCAAATGCACCATATTGTGTCACTGACAACAGATCCGTCCCCATTGACTTACATTGTAAAAAACGGATCCGTTAGGCTCCGCCTTCAGACGGACACCAAAATGCTGCATGCTGCGTTTGGGTGTCCGCCCAAAACGTAATAGAGGCGGAACGGAGTTTAACTGATGCATTCTGAACGGATCCTTATCCATTCAGAATGCATTGGGGCTTAACTGATCCATTTTGGAACGTTTGTGAGAGCCCTGAAACGGATCTCACAAACGGAATCCAAAACGCTAGTGTGAAAGTACCCTAAGTGGTACTGTGCCACCCGGTATCAGTGGTTGGCACTGGCAGTGGGCACACTACAGTCTGTGGAGGTGGGCCTGACACACACTGGCAGGAGGCAAGCAACTGAAATTAGACTAATGTGTAAAAATGAAATGCCTTATTTATCGGCAAGCTACTGTGCCACCCGGTATCAGTGGTTGGCACTGGCAGTGGGCACACTACAGTCAGTGGAAGTGGGCCTGACACGCACTGGCAGCAGGCAAGCAACTGAAATTAGACTAATGTGTAAAAATTAAATGCCTTATTTATCGGCAAGCTACTGTGCCACCCGGTATCAGTGGTTGGCACTGGCAGTGGGCACACTACAGTCTGTGGAGGTGGGCCTGACACGCACTGGCAGGAGGCAAGCAACTGAAATTAGACTAATGTGTAAAAATGAAATGCCTTATTTATCAGCAAGCTACTGTGCCACCCGGTATCAGTGGTTGGCACTGGCAGTGGGCACACTACAGTCACTGGAAGTCAGCCTGACACACACTGGCAGGCAACTAACCTTAGATTAAAGTGTAAAAATTAAATGCCTTTTTTTGATGCAAAGTCCTGTGCCACACGGGATGACAGGGGTGGGCACTGGCAGTGGGCACACTACAGTCAGTGGAAGTCGGCCTGACACACACTGGCAGGCAACTAACCTTAGATTAAAGTGTAAAAATTAAATGCTTTTTTTAAAGCAAAGTCCTGTGCCACACGGGATGACAGGGGTGGGCACTGGCAGTGGGCACACTACAGTCAGTGGAAGTCGGCCTGACACACACTAGCAGCAGGCAAGCAGCTGAAATTACACTAAAGTGTAAAAATGAAATGCCTTTTTTTATGCAAAGTCCTGTGCCAGCCGGTATGAGTGGTGGGCACTGGCAGTGGGCACACTACAGTTACTGGAAGTCAGCCTGACACACACTGGCAGGCAACTAAACTTAGATTAAAGTGTAAAAATTAAATGCCTTTTTTTTGATGCAAAGTCCTGTGCCACACGGGATGACAGGGGTGGGCACTGGCAGTGGGCACACTACAGTCAGTGGGCCTGCAGCTCCTCACACACAGGCAGGCCATGCAACTGCAATATGCATATAAAGGAAAAAAAAAGCAGACTAATGTTGCAGCCCTAAAAAGGGCTTCTTGGGGTGCTATCAGGACGCTGTCCTTACAGCAGAGATCAGATGAGTCTTTCAGGACTGGAGTGGACACTGAATACACTAGCCTAGCTATCGATTTCCCAATTAAATCAGCAGCAACTACACTCTCCTTCCTCTCACTAAGACTGTAGCTTCAGAATGAATCTAAAATGGATGCTGTTCAGGAGGTGGGACGGTCTGGGAGGGAGGGTATGCTGCTGATTGGCTGGAATGTGTCTGCTGACTGTGAGGTACAGGGTCAAAGTTTGCTCAATGATGATGTATAGGGGGCGGACCGAACATCGCATATGTTCGCCCGGCAGAGGCGAACGCGAACAAGCTATGTTCGCCGGGAACTGTTCGCCGGCGAATAGTTCGGGCCATCTCTAAACAGAGCACAAAACCATACTCTCATGCATACAGAGCGCTAGTCATATACAAAGTATATGGAGTCACCGAAGGTGCACTTTCTAATACATGTATCCAACCGCACTGTATGTCATGAGCAACCTAAATCCTGCACGAACTGCAGGTGAGCTAGTGGTATGAAAAGGGCATTAACCCACCAGGAGCACAGAGGGAGAGAGGATACCAACCTGACGCGCTTTTCGCCTTGGTTCTTCAGGGGGCGTGTTTATCAACTCTAACCAACAGTCATATATACCCATCCTCCCAGTCATATGATCCAATTATCCAAAATGGGCCCTCATTGTTCGCACCTGAATGAAGACAGAAGTCGCCATATCCTAACATTGGAACCCGCTCGAGACATCGCGATGTCTCACCCATGACGTCGCAGGGGCTCCGCAGGGGATGTATAAGATCTACATCGCTCTCCCAGTCATCCGAAGATCTTGCGTGATCTCGGGCGCATAACGGGACTAATCGTCACATGACAGTAGCCCCAGCACTAAACTCCGCCTCCCGAAGCCTTCTCCGCCATCTTGGACAGGGGCAACATTGCCCTCCACAGCAAGACATTGACAGCATTGTTGACAGCATTGCGCTCAAAACTCGCCAAAATGGGAGACGGTACTAAAAGTGGAGGGGAGAGAAACGGGGGTGGGGGGGGGAACCTTTAAAAAAGGAGAACATGCCTGTCCTCAATCGTGAAAAATAGCATTAATAATATCATGATCCTAATAAAGTGCAATGTGCAAGTTCAAAGTACAGTACTACTAGTTACAACATGTACCATGATAATATATATGCAGTACAATATATGTATCCAATGATAATGTGTATTCAATACAATATACGTGATAAATCATCATGTCATAAAATAGAAATGTAGAAATGATAAACATAAAATAGACATAATAATAATAGACATAAAATAGATAATAAGTAATAAAAAATAGATAATATTTCATTAGACCCAGTGAACACCGTATAAAGTGCTGGTGCTTAGTGCCATGCAGTGCAGGTGACAAACGTGATATAAAAGACAAGTGACAAGTATTAGGCCTCTTTCACACTTGCGTTCGTGTGATCTGGCAGGCAGTTTCGTTGTCGGAGCTGCCAGCCGGATCCGCCAGCCGGATCCGCCGTTCAGTGTGATAACTGAGAGCATTTGTAGACGGATCCGGCATTCCGGCGACTGATCAGGCATTTTGGACGGACATAATACGGCAGCATGCTGTGGTATTGTGTCCGGCCAAAACGCCTGACAGTGACTGAAGGGAAGGCATACTGATGCAAACTGAATGGATTTCTATCCATTCAGAATGCATTGGGATATGCCTGATCAGTTCTTTTCCGGCATAGAGCCCTTTGAAGGAACTCTATGCCGGAAAAGAGTAACGCAAGTGTGAAAGTACCCTTAGCTCTCAACAAGCTGTAAAAAAGTGGCAAATAATGCCAAATGCCATGTGCACACAAAGGCAAGTCTCTAGAGGCCCAAGGACCCATATCCATATAGGGCTTGGTTTCCAAAAATTAATCCTGGGTTTGTTGTAGTTGGTAAAGATCAATATCTAATAGTCCCCCGTAATTTTATCTCCCGTCATGTCGCAGGACAAGGCACAGGGTAACCATCAGAGGTACCACATCGGTTTTTCTGGAAAGTAATAACATGACAAGATGACTGTTAGTAGAAAGTTAGTACTCTAATAAGTCAAACAGTTAAAATAACCATGTCTTAAACACTTTAGGACCGCCGCACGCAGGATCGCGTGATCTCGGCGGTCCGCGAGAGGCGAGATGGCGCGATCTTTTCATCACCAGCCTGCCAGCCAATGAATGGCGCTGGCAGGCTGGTGATGTTCAAAAAAAACGAATCACAAGCCATATAATGCATTATATTTATAAATATAATGCATTAAATGGCTTCTGTGCCCTCTCCTGGCTCCTTTTCGTCGGTTGGACCCAGGAGAAAGCACACCTCTACTGTAAGTACACCAAGCACACTTCACATAGGCCCTGATCACCCCCCATCACCCCAATTAACCCCTTGATCACCCCTTTCAATCACCTGTCAATCACTAGTGAAAGGGAAATAAAGTGATCAATGTAAACTGTCACCTTTTTTTTTTCACTAGTATTGACTGTTAGGTTTAGATTTAGTTTAGGCCCCTTTGGTGTAGGTAGTTAGCGTTAGCGCCCAGCCCACCGCACTGCAGTCACTGATTTGCTGATTAGCGTAGCGCTAATCAGCATTTGTACTTTTATAGTATCTGCAAGTGATCAGAACTGATCACAGTCAGATCTATAATAGTATTACTGTCACTTTAGCTCGCCCCCCACCCAAAACGCAGTGTTTGCCCGATGAGGCCTGATCGGTCGCCCACACGTGCGTTCACCCACGCCCTCCCCGCCGCATTGACAAAAAAATTATTTTTTTGTAATCACTGCACAATCACTTCACAAGCGCTGCGGCGATAAAAAAATCAGTTTTGATCTTTTTTTATCAATCGCAGCGGCTTCTGTACTTCAGCTACCCTCCCATTTGTAAGACAGGCTTGCTTTTTCTTGGGTAGTCTCAGGGAATACCCCCTAAATTAAGTCGTCCAAATGTCAAATAAGGGGTATTCTCCTGAAGAGGCCTACAGGATTCTGACCCAGTCGGATGAGGAATGGGAACCCTCATCTGATGAATCTAGCGGGTCAGAATACGAACCTGTAGAAAGCAGTGGCAGTCTGACCCAAAGTTCGGACGAGGAGGTTGAGGTCCCTGATACCACCAGGCATACCCGGCCCCGTGTCGCTAGACCACAGGTAGCGCAGGATCCGCTTCAAGAGCAGCAGAGTGCGGCTGGCGCTGCCGGATTACGTGGTGAGGCATACACCAGCAGCGCAGCCCATCCTGGATCTACTACCAGCACTGCCGTACAACATGGTGAAGTGGCGAGCACCAGAAGGGCAGTTGAAGCTGGTACGGTGGCACGTGCAGTAGTTCCCCCGTCACAGCCACCGCATAGACAGGCCCGTAGAGCCCCTAGAATCCCTGAGGTGCTGGCAAACCCTGATTGGCAGCCCCCATCTTCAGCCGCACCATTAGTTCCCCCTTTCACCGCCCAGTCAGGAGTTTGGGTGGAGACAGCTCAGATCGGATCGGCACTGGGGTTTTTTGAGCTGTTCTTCACTGCGGAGCTCTTTGACCTAGTCGTGGCAGAAACAAATCGGTATGCCACTCAATTTATAAACGCCAACCCAGAAAGCTTCTATGCCCAGCCTTTCCGGTGGAAACCAGTCCAAGTTTCCGAATGTAAAACTTTTCTGGGCCTTCTCCTCAACATGGGCCTGACAAAAAACATGAATTGCGGTCATATTGGTCCACAAACCCAATTCATCACATGCCCATGTACTCTGCTGCCATGTCCAGGACACGATTTGAGACCATCCTGCGTTTCCTGCACTTTAGCGACAACACCACCTCCCGTCCCAGAGGCCACCCAGCTTTTGACCGGCTCCACAAAATTCGGCCCCTCATAGACCACTTCAACCTGAAATTTGCAGATTTGTATACCCCTGCACAAAACATCTGCGTAGACGAGTCCCTAGATACATTTTACCGGGCGCCTTGGCTTCAAACAGTACATCCCAAGCAAGCGCGCCCGGTATGGGGTCAAATTGTATAAGCTCTGTGAAAGGGCCACAGGCTATACACACAAATTTCGGATCTATGAGGGAAAGATCAGACCCTGGAGCCGGTCGGTTGCCCTGACTACCTGGGGAGCAGTGGGAAGATAGTCTGGGACTTGGTGTCACCCTTATTCGGCAAGGGGTACCATCTTTATGTGGACAATTTCTACACAAGTGTGGCCCTCTTCAGGCATTTGTTCCTAGAACAGATTGGCTGCTGTGGCACCGTGCGACCTAGTCGCCGGGGCTTCCCCAACGGCTCATTACCACCCGTCTTGCAAGGGGGAGAGGGCTGCCTTGTGTAACCAAGAACTGCTCGCGGTGAAATGGAGAGACAAGCGTGACGTTTACATGCTCTCCTCCATTCACGCAGACACGACAATACAAATTGAACGGGCAACCAGTGTCGTTGAAAAGCCCCTCTCAGTCCACGACTATAACCTCCACATGGGAGGGGTGGACTTCAATGACCAGATGTTGGCCCCGTATTTGATTTCCCGCCGCACCAGACGCTGGTATAAGAAGGTGTCTGTATATTTATTTCAATTGGCTATGTATAATAGTTATGTTCTCTACAGTAAGGCTGGGAGAACAGGATCCTTCCTCAAATTTCAGGAAGAGATCATCGAGAACCTCCTGTATCCAGGAGGTTCCGTGGCCCCAAACCCCAGTGTAGTGAGCCGTCTACACGAGCGACATTTCCCCAATGTTGTTGCTGGTACCTCAACCCAACCGCCACCCCGAAAAAGATGTTGTGTCTGTAGCAGGAGTGGAATAAGGCGTGACACCCGTTATTTCTGTTCTGACTGTCCTGACCACCTGCCCTATGCCTAGGGAGTGTTTCGAGTACCACACTCAGGTACACTTAGGGACGTAGGGACAGCACAACACAGGTAGTTTTTACAATCAGGCTCTAGGGTCTCTCAGGATACTAGGTTTTGAGAGACCCTAACACATAGGGGTGCTGGTGTGCTACAGCAGAAATGTGAAACGGTAGAAACCTCTCCTTTCACTTGGGATAAAGTGCATAATGTACTTCGCACCATCTCTGTGTGATTTACACTTTACACATTGTCCCATGGGAAAGGAGAGGTTTCTGCTAGGAAAATAAAGAGTGAAATGGTAAAAAAAAAAAAATTAAACAGGTAGCAAGCAAAAGAAATCTTGAGTTAGTTCAGGTTTTAAAAGTTTTGATGTTCAGGTTTTATAAAAAACATTTTATGTTCAGGTTTTATAAAGTTTCTAACGTTCAAGTTTATGAGCCTGCTGCCTGTTTTTTCTTCTTTTTTTTTTTTCCCCTAACCACCCTTTATTTTCCAGGTAGACCAACCGACCAACCGACGAAAATGCTGCAGCACTGATATGCATTCTGAGAGAAGCCTTGCGCTGCTGTCAGAAGACACGTGAAGTCGGTGTATGCGGCGCTGCAAGACGAGATTTCTCCTCTGCAGTACAGGTACGTTTGCCCAGGCATATGAGCTGAGGAGAGGTGTTGGAGTTCATATGCTTTGGCAAACACTTTGTATCAAAAATCTGGCAAAGATGTCTTCCTCCACACCGATCGTTTGATCGATGTGAATGGAGAAATCACGTTTGCCAGGACATAGGAGCTGAAGCGGGTATGGATGTTTGGGCGGAGCCCCTATGTCATGGCAATCGCCAGGCCCCTCTTTTTTTTTTGCATATTTTTTGGCAGAGATTTTTTCATCCACATCGATTGATGCGAATGAAAAAAACGGTGCCGTTTATTTTTTCTTTCAGCCCGGAGGCTGAACGGAAAAAAAATCTCATTACCTGTATGTTCCATATAAGGAGAATAGCAGAAACTCCTAATGCTGGCCATACGTGTAATGATTGCGGAGACCCTCAAATGCCAGAGCAGTACAAAAACCTCACATGTGACCCCATTTTAGAAGGAAGACACCCCAAGGTATTCGCTGAGGGGCATATTGAGTCCATGAAAGATTGAACTTTTTGTCACAAGTTAGCGGAAAGGGAGACTTTGTGAGAAAAAACAAAAAAAATCAAATTCCGCTAACTTGTGCCAAAAAAAAAAATCTTCTATGAACTCGCCATGCCCCTCACAGAATACCTTGGGGTGTCTTCTTTCTAAAATGGGGTCACATTTGGTGTATTTTTACTGCCCTGGCATTTTAGGGGCCCTAAAGCGTGAGAAGAAAAATGCGTAAAAATGTCCTCCTAAAGGTACTCATTGGAATTAGGGCCTTTGCATCTTGGCTGCAAAGTGGCACATGTGGTATCGCGACTCAGGAGAAGTAGGGCAATGTGTTTGGGTGTATTTTTACATATACCCATGCTGGGTGAGAGAAATATCTCTGTAAATTGACAACTTTGTATAAAAAATGGAAAAAGTTGTCATTTACAGAGATATTTTTCACACACAGTATGGTATATGTAAAAATACACCTCAAAACACATTGCCCTACTTCTCCTGAGTACGGCGATACCACATGTGTGCCAATTTTTTTGCAGCCAAGATGTGCAAAGGGGCCCTAAATCCAATGAGTACCTTTAGGATTTCACAGGGCATTTGGATTCCAGACTTCTTCTCATGCTTTAGGGGCCCCTAAAATGCCAGGGCAGTATAAATACCACACAAGTGACCCCATTTCGGAAAGTAGACACCCTAAGGTACTCGCTGATGGGCATAGTGAGTTCAGCAGAGTATACGTTCTGCTGCCTCCGAGGCAAGATATCTGAACCCCCAAGGGGCCATTTGGGCGTTTTTGATAGAAAACGCATCAAAAATGCATCTGCGTTTTTATACTTTTTTTTTTTTTTTTTTTGTGTGTATTTTGCCACATTTGGTATAGGCAAATATGGTAGTCTAGAATTCAGTGTTTCCCAACCAGTGTGCCTCCAGCTTTTGCAAAACTGCAACTCCCAGCATGCCCAGACAGCCTTTGGCTGTGCAGGCATGCTGGGAGTTGTAGTTTTGCAACAGCTGGAGGCACACTGGTTGGGAAACACAGGTCTAGATCATTACTCTGCCCAAATCTATATTCAGCTATATGGCTTAGAAAATATGCTGTCAAACAATGATCCTAGGTTTTGGTATAGACACAAGATCTAGACTACCATATTTGCCTATACCAAATGTAAATATGCAACCATACACATGGCAATATACACAAAAAAATAAAATAAAAAAATTATAAAACTGCAGATGCGTTTTTGATGCGTTTTCTATCAAAAACGTCCAAATGACCCCTGGGGGGTTCAGATATCTTGCTTTGGAGGCAGCAGAACGTTGGTGGTAGTCATGGTCAACCGTCATATACAATCAAATAGAGGCATCAAATGGATTCGCAAAGCGATTAATAATTGTAAGTATTATTCGCATTGCG
Source organism: Bufotes viridis (assembly GCA_033119425.1). Taxonomy (NCBI): domain Eukaryota; kingdom Metazoa; phylum Chordata; class Amphibia; order Anura; family Bufonidae; genus Bufotes; species Bufotes viridis. The sequence goes on from CM065590.1 coordinate 103,816,915, forward strand.
ATTACAACTTAGAGCTGAGTTCCTAATGGTTGTATTGCTAGAATATAACGTATATTTTAGCAATACAACAACTATTAGGAACTCAGCTCTAAGTTGAATTCGCAATGCAATTAATGCAGGTTATATTAATCGCATTGCGAATTAAACTTAGATCTGAGTTCATAATGGTTGTTGTATTGCTAGAATATAACAAAGATTGAGAATATAGTGCTATATTCGTTATCTTCGTTATATTCTAGCAATACAACCATTAGGAACTCAGATCTAAGTTCTAATCGCAATGCGAATAATACAGGTTATATTAATCGCATTGCGACTTACAATTACTAACACTGCAGCTTCAGAATGAATCTAAGATGGATGCTGTCCTTGCATTTAGATAGGAGGTGGGAGGGTCTGGGAGGGAGGGTATGCTGATTGGCTGGAATGTGTCTGATGCGAACAAGCTATGTTCGCCGGCGAATAGTTCGGGCCATCTCTATGTACTGTGGGGAGTCGCTCTGGTAGATAGCGGTGCGGGTGCAGTACAGAGGCAAAACAAGAAGTCCAGAAAGTGCAATAAACAGTGTTTTATTCACACTTGCACAAAATAAACGATAAACAGTCTCTTGGTGTTAATTCACACTCAGCAAACACAAAAGGCAAAACCAAAGAGTCCAAAACCAGGTTCAATCACCTGTGAGATGTTTAGGTGCGCGTTCGCACCTGGCGGTCGGCCCAGCCGCAGGATAATCCACCTTCAGGCTTCCAGGACGACTGCACGCCTCCTTGCTGGGCTCATCTTTCCAGCCCAGAGAGCTCCACAGCACTAGCAGCAGCTCCAGGACAATCACAGCCACACCTGCTCATGTGGCTGCCTTTAAAAAGCCCGGCAAAGTCCGGCCTGGACCGTGGGGAGTAGGCACCCACCCAACTCTTTGCCTACTCCCAGTAAGAGCCGGCCCGGATTGGCTTTGCAGCCAAACTAACTATCAATGTCAAGCAGCACTAGCTGCTGCTGACACATAAAACCCGGCTCTCACCTCACCGAGGCCAGGAACCTCGGTGACACGTATCTTCCGTCCATGACGGCACCTTGCGCCCTCTTACAGTACCAATAAAGAAATGATAAATCTGTAATATTATGTATTGAACTATGTGCATTTTTTAATTAACCTAGTTACGCTATTTTGCTTTATGTATTTTCATCATGTTATAACAATTTCTTATGGCACCTTATACATGCGTATGGTATTATAAAAACATGTGAACCAATAATTGTTTTATTTATTTTCAACATAAAACGTGCTAAAAACAGTGTGAAACTCCCTTGATTCTCTTCTATTACAAAGCTAGGTGTCTGCCATCTGCCACCACTAGGGGAAGCTCAATGAATAGGAATTACTACAACTACCTTGGAAGCTGTAATAATCAAGTAGTTCTCTCTAGTAGTGGATGTGTTATTATGCAGAGTTTTAACACGGCGAATAGAAGATAAAGTTCCTGGCCCCATAGCACTCACGAGATTTGCCTCTATTGCAGGTATAAATGTACAACACACTAGTGGCAAGTGTACAATACTGAGTATTTGAACTTTACCACCTCCATCACAAAAACTGTAGCAGTGTGGTGTACAGTCTGATCTCGTCTGAGGCCCCCATCCCCACTACGGCCCTTAGTCTGCACCAATTCTCTTCTGAATTGATCAAGCCTAGACTGCCACCTTGTTTTTATTTTACTCACTGTGAATATAGAAAAGAAATATAACACAAATGATAAAACACACACCACCCTCTTAGATGTGAAAGTTTTAGAAGATTAAAACAAGATGATGCAATAAATGTGAATAGGAGATTATATAGCACTGTGGGTACATATCTAAATAAGATATAATAATAAAAATGGCCTTTACATAGTTTACTCATCAAACTGTCATTTCTAACACAAGGGAATGCACTTAGTAGATGGGGACAAACTGAGTGCAAACAATTTGTAAGCACATGGCTCATAACTGGAGATGAGGGAATCTTCCAAGACTCGGTTTGTTTCGGATTCGAAGAATTTTTCAAAAAGTTTGGTTCAGGTCCGAATCTATTTGTTCCGAGCCAAAGTTGCTCCAGCTGCCCTGGAAATTGGTATATAACGCCCTCTAGTCCTCTAAAATACAGATTTTATATAAAAAGTTCCTATCTCATTTTGTTAATGTTTTACAAATTTTTTCATTTACCCTTGCTCGTCTCCCCGGTCTGATACAGCGTCAGGTGTAACTGTATCTACTTTTATTGTTGCTGCTGCAAACTGCGGTTATTGCTTGGCCGCAACTGATTGCAATTACCTCCTGCCTGGTGGTGACAGAATACTATGGATTGCGTATGCGCTGGGACCGTTTTACAAGAATCATCCGAACTGAACCTGAAAATATTCGGGTTCAATTTGGTGCCTATAAAAAAAAAAAAAAAATCGGAGATTCGGAACGAATCTGCGAATAGATTTGCTTATCTCTACTCATAGCATATAGGAGATGATGCAATACCTAGACACAAATAGTATACAGGTTCTAACTATGCTTGCAAAAGTTTAGGCCCATGGCAAAAGTATATAGTTCCTGTCAACACCATTCATGAGCTAGATGTGCAAATTAAATGCTGATAACATCTATACATTTTTCATTTATGCTAATGAGGGTCCAAGGTGCCCAGAGGGGCGTTTTTGTCCAGCTCAGAAGCCCAGTTACGCCACCCTGATGTGCCCAGCCCGCCTAATTTTGAATTTTCAAGCACGCCTACAGAGCCAGAAATCGCCTCACAGATGCCTTTGTGTGCAAAGATAGTCAAACGCTGTACTAAGCTATCTCGATCATTCCCATAGACCAGGGGTAGGCAACCAGCATGCATAGTTGCTCTGCTCTTCTAAGAACTTACATAGAAATGAATGGAGCATGCTGGGAATTGTAGTTTCACAACAGCTGGGAGCCGAAGGTTGCTGATGCCTGCCATAGACTTATGTGGAGCATCTACATGCAAGAGTGATCGCCTCTCCATTCTCACAAGGGGCACAGGACATTGTGGTATTTGCTGTTTCTGGGGAGGTATGTGTGCTGCACTGTGATATTCGGTGGGGCTGCGGTGGGTGTTTGCTGCAGGTTGACATCTGGTACCTCTGTTGAGGTATTTTGCTGAGTACTGTGGTATTTGTTTCACATGCAAAGTAGAAATCAGGATAACTTTGGGGGCTGTATCCCAAAGTACCTAAGGATGCATTCAGGAAATAATCTAAATTGGTAAACCAAAAAGCCAAATTGAGAAATAAGTTCAGAAGTAATTCCGAATTCTGTTACGCAGTTAAGTTCAGTGACTGTATTGTGAATTTGTGAATCTTCTGTCCATTTGTGGACCTTGGTCACGGAGCCATTAAAAGGTAAAATCAGGACATTAGTAAAGCAAAAATTAGAGTAATATACCCTCCAAAGCAAAATGTGAAATTGCAACAGGCGCCTCCCACTAGGGCCCTCTAACACGTCCCAGGTGTAGGAATGCCGAGTGGTACAGTGCGACCTAAAATGTCTCTCTATGTGTTTCACGTTCCTCCTGGCTCTTGAGGCTTCAAGCTTTAGCCTCCAGCTTAAGGTGATCTGGCTGGTGTGGGCACGTCCTTCCAGCAGAGACATGCACCTGCACACCTCTCCCCTAGCAGGGGGTAAGCCAGACTGACTAAAACTTGTCCCCACCCTTCCCGCAGGAAGTGTGACTAGCCCATTTCTCCACAGAGGGGGGGGGGGGGTTAGAATGGAATGGAAGGTTCCATTCTATCTACATACAGCTCTGCCGTGTTTGTTGCCAGTTGCTGCTACATGGCTTTCTCTCTCCACTACAAATGAGCTGCTTGGTTATCCAAGCATACACCGGATCTTTCTGCTTTTCTCCTACATGGTGTAGCTGGCCTTTGGTGCTCCCTATACCTATGGATTTTTGAACATTAGCTAATGTCCCCATATATTTTATATACTGGAAAAAGTAGTTGGCAGTGCCTGGGTATAAAATGTCCATCTGCTTGAGTGTTCATTGGATTTGTTCCAATGAGTGACAGTCTATGCCCTTATTTTCTGTACATAGGGAAATTGCTAGTCACCCTATGTACCCCAGCAGTTATACACTTCTAATTTTTAACCTCCTAAATACAAAACAGATAAACTGGTAGGAGATGGAGTCATAAGACTGACAGAGCCAGTCGATAAACTATATTGGTAGTCTTATTGCCAAGTGCATAGACAAAGATTTTGTCTTATCCAACTCTAGAGCAGGCAACATACAATTGTCCTTGCGAGGGGTACATTTACTAAGACTGGACTTAGTTTCTCCCTTGTGCTGTCTTAAGATTCCTCTAATTTACGTGAAGGTGTACATCTCATCTTAAGGCGCATCTATGCCAATCCTTGTACCTGACAAAATAAATACTCCAGCCCCTGCCTGACGTAGTTTTTCGCCAAAAAATAAGTAAATTTGCTGGGGCCAAAGTCCGATGGAGACATTATAACTGTGGCTGGAGATAGCACCCTCCTGTCACTCCTACCGCAGAGACACGCAGACACCTTATTCACCTATGTGCCAAAATCGAGAACAGACAAACAGACATTCACTTTTATAGTATAGATGACTTCTACCATTAACCATATTAGTATTATTTATATTACGTATATTAGCTCCATATCAGAAGTTCCATTCCGCAGCATTAACAATATATACATACCAAGTATTATGCATCACAGTTAATAAGTAAAGACACACTCTTGATTGGATTAAAAATGCCCACTATTTTTATTGAGGGTTACACAATAATTTATTGTAACTACTGTAGGTAGAGATAGACAAGGACAGTGAGCCCTAAGACTAGTACCCATCCCGCTTTCCCTACCTACTTGCAATACAAGTGCTAGATAGCTAGACTGCAACTGGTCGACGGTCCCTATGCCATATAAGTGCAGAGACGGACTACAAACAAAGACAGATAAACACAATATAGAGTAATGTATATATATATATATATATATATATATATATATTTTTTTTTTTATATACAGTATATATATATCAAAACCAGTCGGGCTACGCAATACCAAATGAGAGACAAAGAGTGATTAGAACACAAGCCGAGATCAGTACCAGACGGACTACTACACTAATTTCACCATTTATTGCACCGTCATGCAACTTACCGCCCAAATGAATTTTACCTCCTTTTCTTCTCACTAATAGAGCTTTCATTTGGTGGTATTTCATTGTTGCTGACATTTTTACATTTTTTGCTATTAAAAAAATTTAACGACATTTTTGCAAAAAAATGACATTTTTCACTTTCTGTTGTAAAATTTAAAAAAAAAACTACATTTCTATATAAATTTTTCTCTAAATTTATTGTTCTACATGTCTTTGATAAAAAAAAAATCCAATAAGTGTATATTTATTGGTTTGGGTAAAAGTTATAGCGTTTACAAACTATGGTGCAAAAAAGTGAATTTCCACATTTTGAAGCAGCTCTGACTTTCTGAGCACCTGTCATGTTTCTTCAGTTGCTAGAATGTCAGGAAAGTATAAATACCCCCCAAATCACACCATTTTAGAAAGAAGACACCCCAAAGTATTCGCGGAGGGGCATGGTGAGTTCATGTATCATTTCATTTTTTTTCACAAGTTAGCGGAAAATGACACTTTCTGAGGAAAAAAACATAATAATAAAGTTTCCATTTCTGCTAACTTCTGTCAAAAATAAAATAAAATCTCCCACGGACTCACTATGCCCCTCAGTGAATACCTTGGGGTGTCTACTTTCCGAAATGGGGTCATTTGTGGGGTGTGTTTACTGTTCTGGCATTTTGGGCGGGGCTAAATTGTGAGCAGCCATGTAAAACCTAAAGGTACTCGTTGGAATTTGGGCCCCTTTGCGCACCCAGGCTGCAAAAAAGTGTCACTCATGTGGTATCGCCGTACTCAGGAGAAGTAGGGCAATGTGTTTTGGGGTGTATTTTTACATATACCCATATTGGGTGAGAGAAACAGCGTCTGATATACATCTTTGATGCGATTTATTTCGCATCTACAGCCTGCCAGCGATTGATCATCGCTGGCAGGCTGAAGTATAACTGCAGCGTTCACAGCTAGTCTCGCGAGATGACCGCCGATGCGTCGACCCAGAGTAAGAGGACCGCCCGTAGGACGCATCCGTGCGTTAGGCAGTCCACAGGTGGTTAAATAGAGCTCCGAGTCCCTGGATCAGAACCTCAGGATCAGAGCGCTCCATTAGTTAGAAACACTAGCACATAGGAATAGAGCAGCTGACCAATCAGCCCACTGCTAGTCTCCCCCAGCACATGCCCGCTGCATGGAGAAACAGAGCATTGCATCCTGTTGCTAAGGATGCTGTTGCGTATCCAGGGGGAGTGGATCAGCAGGGCTTCCTTTCCGCCATGGCCGTGCCAAGGCTGAGGATCGCACTGCTGGAGCCCAGACAAGTAAGTCGCAAATATCAAAATATAATAACCAGCAATAATCAATTTAGCTGAAACCACATCGCCCCACAGTGAGCCTGGAGACTAAACCTCAATAAGCCAAACCTCAATGGGGCAAGGCCCTCTCGAAAGCATTGCAGCTATTTCTCAATTATATTTTGTAATACTATATTGAAAATGTCTAAACCAATATCTGATAAGTGCAAGTTAGCAAACCTGTATAGGCCAACATCGAAACCCTCTAAATCCACATGTCTATAGGAAAAACCATCTAGACATGGCAAAAATGTTTGCATGGCTCTATTCACCCTTTTCCTAAGGCCTCTTGCACACAAACGTTTTTTTTTTCAGTTTCCGTTCCGTTTTTTGCATTCCGTATGCGGAACCATTAATTTCAATGGATCCGCAAAAAAAAATAGAAGTTACTCCGTATGCCTTCCATTTCCGTATTTCTGTTCCGTTCACATAACGGACAAGGATAGTACTGTTCTATCAGGGGCGTCATCCGTATTTTTTGTGGATCTGCTTTTTGCGGACCGCAAAATGCTGAGAAAGCCATAAGGTCGTGTGCAAGAGGCCTAATTCTGTGCACGAACATGCTCTCTTTACTAGACCACTACAAGTGTGACACTATTTCAGAGAACACTAGGACAGAATTAGGAAAAAGACATTTCAATCAGGCAAAATCTCGCCTCATCTCCCATAACAGTTCCAAAGTCTTAGGGTACGTTCACACGACGACAATTGTCGCGCGACAAAAAGTCGCGCGACAAATAGGGCACAACTTCACTGCAACATTTGCCGCGCGACATTTTGTCGCACTATTGTCGCGCGACAATTTTTATAATGGGAGTCTATGGTGTCGCATTGCGACATGTGACATGCTGCGACTGCGACGCGACAGTCGCAGAAAAACCCATCTTGAATGGATTTTCTCCGACTTTCGTGTCGCAGTCGCAGCATGTCGCATGTCGCACTGCGACACCATAGACTCCCATTATAAAAATTGTCGCGCGACAATAGTGCGACTTTTTGTCGCGCGACAATTGTCGTCGTGTGAACGTACCCTTAATCTTCCAGATGTCATTGCACCAACATGTCCTAAATTCACATAACATTCTTCTCCATTGCAGCTCTCTAAAACCATACCATAAAATGCAAACGTTTTGTGAATCAAAAGAGATTTGCCAAGTTACTCTTTCTACCAACTGTCTTATGGTCCTAATAAATAAATGCCTGACCCATAATCCAGATTATTAATTTAGAACCGAAAAATAAGACTAAATCAACAAATGATGCCTGACATAGGGGGGAATTTATCATTAGGAGAATATTTGAAGTCAGTTTTGCTTGAGTCTGTGTTGGAACACTTTGTACTACATTTATCAATTGTCACAGGTTGTTTGATAACGTTGGCTTGTCCTTAACCCCTTGGCTACCAGAGGTTTTTTCGTTTTTGCGTTTTCATTTTTCTTCCCTATTTTCCATGAGCCATAACTTTTTATATTTCCGGTCACATAGCTTCCTACCAATGCCCATGCAGCCATTCTGGGCATCCTGTCCTGAATTAAGCCCGCTAAATTGCAACCAGTGTCACTGGACAAAATGGAGGCTGTAGTTAAGGCCCTCTTGGAGGCTAACCAGCAACAACAGAAGGCTAATCAGCGACAGCAAGAAACAAACCAGCTGCTGCTGCAACACGTGGAGGTTTGGGAACAACAGCCCACTCCGCATAAGAGTGTCATCGAATATGTCACCAAAATGCAAGAACAGATAGAGACAATGTTGCCATTGGTTAGGGAAAATATGGAGGCAGGTCAGCGAGCCTAGAGTCGGGTCAATAATCGAGTGGCTCGGGTCCGGAAGTTTAACCCGGGAGATTGAGTCTTGTTTCTTGTACCAACCAGAGACAGTAAGTTCCTTGCTACGTGGCAGGGGGCCTACAAGATACTAGAGAAAGTTGAAAACTTAAATTACAAGGTACGCCAGCCAAGTCGGCTGAAGCCAGAGCAGGTCTACCATATCAATTTACTGAAGCCTTGGAAGGATAGGGAGACCTGTACTGAGAACAGCCCGCAGACTGTTTGTAGCTGGCCAGCTAAGAACTGTCCTAGGTTGCTAATATGGCTTATATGTGTATACAGCTAGACCTGCTAATAACCTTTATAAAGTTCATATGCTTATATGTTAAAGAAAAAAGCTGAGTTTTTTACAGTGACTTCATGTTTTGGATGTCATATAACAGTTATATATTGTATTCACCGTAGCAGAAAAGATAACATGCCTTTAAGATTCATTATATGACTGTAAAGTAAGCTCAATGACACAGCAGAATTAGCAGAAAGCATGGAGTTAAGCTGTTGTCACTGCCCAGGAGTCTTAATCAATCACAGCCAGTCTCACACTGAGCAGGAGTCTTGGCCAATTACAGCCAGCTTCACACTTAGCCTGTTTGGGCAATTCCCCTAGCAGGAGCTGCTAGAATTCATTACACCAGAGAAGAGCAGCTGAACAGACATTCACTCCACTGAGATTTCAGTTTTATGGAAGCAAAGAGGCCAAAATAGTTATTTAATACAGTTATAGATATTCCTATTGTTAATGCAGTAATTAGAACTGTATACTGAACCAGTTATGTGTTTACTTGCAGTTCCACCAAATGACCAAATAGCAAATGAACAGTATGCAATAAGCAAATGAATAGACCAAATAGCAAGTAGCAATCTCCAAATTCAACTACGCAAACTACGTACAGTCTGTGAATTCGTACCAGATCTTATAGAGCAAGTAAAACTATTGGTTAAGCCTCAGATATACCTCTCAAAGAGATCATAAAGCGCTTAAATAACATCACTTGGAGTGATGCGTTTCAGGTTGGAACGCACGCACCGGAAGTGACGCCGCAGCTGTCAGAATCAGCCCGGAGGACGCTTGTGCTGGGAATTTAGGGTGGGGTGGCAGTAAGCCTGTCATTTAGGGGTGGACTGGGTGTTTTAAACATGGTGATGAACCTTTTGGTAAAAAGTGTATTTTACAAGCTGTGAATGGATAATTGTGATTGAATTATGATCATGCGTGCGTTCCAACCTGGAATGCATCGCTCTCAGCCACTCAACCACTTCCAGACATGCACAATAGGTTCCAAATGCGTTCCGGTCTGACACGCATTGGGAAGGGAAGCTCCCCATCGCTATCGCCGACTCGGACCCCTGACATCACCGTAGGTGACATGATCTGAGCAGCCAAACATGCCCACCTACTTTGACGCCTTTTTTGACCACTCCCCTCTCATTTTGGCGCTTTTTTTCCTTGTTTCAGCCCATCACCCAGGCCATTTATAGCCCCCACTTTCCACGCCACATGCAAACTGCTCCTGATGAAGAGACAAAAAAACAGTTGAACAGAAGCTTCCTGTCTGTGGCTGCCTTCATCTTTCACCATCTTGACCCCCCCCCCCAATAAAGTGAGTAGAATCTAATTGTTCATATATGTATATATATACACACACACACACACACACACAGAAGTATATATCTCCCACCACCAGTGGTGATTTTGAACCTTTTATACTTTGATTTTTAACCCTGTATACAGTTTTTTTATATATTTATTTTATGATATTATTGTACTGTATTCCAACCTCTCCACCATTAGTTCCACCGGCTATCACACCGAGTGGATTGGCGCTCTACCAGGGTCACCTTTGCGGGACATTGGGGGTGTCCCCACACCCATTTCCCCTGCCCTTTTTTGCTCTAGACTAGAAAAGTCAGAGATACCAAAATTCTTCTAATGCCACAGCGCATAAGGCACTTCATTGTGCTCCGCCTGCCACAGTGGAACTATTAACCTCTGAGGGCAAAGCGATAAAGCCCCTCAACTTGCACAAAAAAGAGCACATTAGAGCAGCGGAGCACCAGCATATACCCACGCCAGCAACTGTTCCCCGAGTGAGCAAGCAAAGACACCTCAGCGGAGCTACCATAGAGGCCATAGAACTAGTGTATTATTCAAACTGCAGACAACTCTTAAAGTGGCAGAACGGCAGAGCCAAAATAGTCAGAGAAAGAGCGCCAACCCTCCTGCGATCCCTAGAGAGAGAATGAGACGCGTGGTGGGAGGCCAAAGTCCAGAGCTAGAGTGCCCGCACCGCTATCCACGAAGAGGCCACGTACTGCAGCCAGCTAGTTTCCAGTCACTAGACCCAAAGCCTGCAGCAGCGCATCCAAGCCAGCGCATCGCAAGTCATCACAGAGCATCGCAAGTCAGCGCAAGCATGGCATCACATCGAGAAAAGACAAGTCTCCTTTAAGACTGACATTTGTTCTTGCTCTTTAGAATAAGGTCAGAGCTTTCCTTTTTATTACCTAAGTATTTAAAGTCATTTATTGCCTGTATCTATTGCTATTGTATTTAAAGTGAAAGTCATTTATTTCTGTATTTTTCAGTATTGCATTTAAAGTGAAAGGCATCTTATTATCTGTATTGATTGTTATAGCATTTAAAGTAAAATGTCTGAGCCTAGTATTACCATACCACTGTTAGAGGATACAAAGATAGATAGGATAGAAGGTGAAGAGCAAAGGAACCTATTTGAGGTAGAAGAGTCTGATGCAGCATTAATTTTGCCTCAAACAAATATATCCCAAACAAATGAACTAAGACATTCATCACGTGCTAGAAAACCGACCTCTAAGATGCTGAAAAATTTGGAGTAAGAAGCAGTATTGAAAGAGAAAAAGTTCACCCGAATGTATGAGAAGTGAAAATTATACATTATAGTCATTCGTATAAAGCTAAAACAAGAAAGTAAAAAAGGGAACTTGAGTGATATAGTAGAGACGGTAGAAGAATCTGAATCAGAGCTTATGGCAGCATATGTCAACCTACGGTCATCTATGACACCTTCCCAGGATATTGTAAGGAACATGGACACATGTACTGCAGTCGCTAAAGATTTAGTAAAACTCATGAGAGAACTATCATCTGCAGCAAATTATGATGAAGTTAAAGCAAGAAGTGGAATGAACAAGCTTTTTATGAGAGACTATGCTAACTCCTTAGATGGAACCACAGTCTCAAGTGGGACTTCTTTCGCTAGCAGGTGCCAGCCACATATCAGAGTCCTCAAGTACTTCAGCAAAAAGAAAGGAATTAGCTGCCAAGAGAGCAGAAATAGAGATGGAAGCTGCCATGGAGGAACGGCGCCGAATGATGAAAAGTCTGGAAGCTGAAATGGATGCACAGTGCCATCAGATGGAAAGTCTGGAAAGGCAGAAAGAAGTTAAGATCATGGAAGTAGACTCAGAGTACATGAAGAGGATATGAATCAGAGTGGTCATAGGTTCAAATCTGCACTTAGTGAAGAAACAGACTCCTAAAGAGAGGACTAGTCCAGTGTTAGGAAAAAGGTGTGTGAATTTACCCTCTATCTCTAGCGGAAAAGATGAAGAAAGGGACTCACCTAATTCAGAACTAAGTGAGAAAATAAAACCCAGTAGATTCTATCCCTAGATGTCACTGTAACGGTCAGGAGAATGTCACAACTATTGCCCCAGCAAGACAACAGAAAACAGGCCTAGCTAGACTTCCCTGTTTGGAACCTACTGTATTTTCAGGAGACGTACTTAAGTTCATAGAGTGGAAGGCAAGTTTTGAAATGATCATTGAGCATCATTGCTTTAGTCCAGTTGACAAGTTATTCTACCTTCAAAGATATGTTGGTGGAGAAGCAAAGGAAGTTCTTGAAGGTAACGTCTATAGAAAATATGAAGAAGCCTACAAGCAAGCTTGGGAAAAATTGAATGCAAGATATGGTCATCCTCTCTTAGTACAAAGAGCCTTTAGAGAGAAACTAAAAATATGTCCTAAAGAACACTTCAGACTCCTAAAGCATAGTGACTTCCTGCAAGCCTGCAGCAATGTCATCCCACATGTTCAAAGACTGGAAGTACTGAACAACTATATAGAAAACCGCAGGATGCTAAGTAAGCTACCTGAAGAAGTGGTTCTAGATGGAATCACTATGTGACTAAACAGTTAGAGCTAGGCAAGAACTTCCCAAGTTTTAAAGAGTTCTCTGAATTTGTCAATGAGGAAGCACGGATAGCATGTAATCCGGTGACATCATCTTTTGTCTTAAAATCCTTAGAAGAAAGGCCTTCAACAGAGATAAAAGGCACAAGAGCAACTATCTTTGCAACCAACACAGCAGCTAAAGGTCTAGACGCCTACCAGAGCAAGTTCAAAGTCACTACTGGGATCATTAGAGAGACAGAACCGACAAATCTTCAGACTACCTTCAAATGTATGTGGAGAGAACCACTCCATACACAAGTGCCAACAATGGAAGGAGAAGACCCCAGATGAAAAGAAAGGGTTTGTACTTGATAACCAACTGTGTTTTGGATGCCTAAGAAAAGGCCATTTTACTAAGGAGTATAAGAAAAAGGCCACATTTAGCGTTTGCAAAGTACGCTATCCTACACCACTACATGAAAAACGTCCAAAGAAGGATAAATCTTCAATACCTAAGGATGCTGAGGAAGAAGAGAAAAGAAAATATCAGTATTCTCTTGCAGCGTAAGGGAAGAAGAAAGCAATAGCACATCAATGGTTGTACCAGTGTGCAATTCAAATCCTAAAAGGAGAAACAAGAAGGTATACGCCTATGCGCTACTGGATGCCCAAAGTGACATCACCTTCATTGGTCAAGAAATCTGCAAGAAATTGAAAGTGGCTACAGAACTAGTAAAGCTCAAACTCACCACAATGACGGGGAGAGACACATTAGTGAACAGTCAAAGGGTCAAAAGACTGAGAGTTAGAGGACTTCATTTAAACTGCACATTAAATCTACCTCCAGTTTATACAAAAGATGATATCCCTCTAGATCGAGATCGCATACCTACCTGTGAAACAGCCAATAAATGGGAGCCTTGGTACCACGAAAGGTAATCACAGGAGGAAAGGGTGAACCCTACGCTATTTAACCGCCTGCTGACCGCCTAACGCACGGATGCGTCCAGGCGGCGGCAGGTTTGTTCCTCCTTGACGCGTCGGCGCGTCATCTCGCGAGAGGCGAGATTTGATGTGAACGCGCGCGCGTTCACAGCGGCTGAAAGATCGGAAGTTATACTGCAGCCTGCCAGCAATGATCAATCGCTGGCAGGCTGTAGATGTGAAATACATCGCATCAAAGAGGTATATCAGACGCTGTTTTGTTAACAGCATCTGATATACCTGCTACCTGGTCCTCTGGTGTTCCCATTTGCTGGGATCGACCACCAGAGGACTAGCTAGCTATGTAAAGTAGCACCAAGCACCACACTACCCCCCCCTGTCACTTATTAACCTCTTGTTAACCCCTGATCACCCCATATAGACTCCCTGATCACCCCCCTGTCACTCATCACCCCCCTGTAAGGCTCCATTCACATGTCCATATGTATTTTGCGGATCCACGGATCCGCAAAACACGGACACCGGCAATGTGCTTTCCGCATTTTGCAGATCCGCACATTGCCAGAACTATATAGAAAATGCCTTTTCTTGTCCGCAATTGCACGTTCTATATTTTTGCAGAACGGAAGTGCAGACCCGGAAGTGCGGATCCGCAATTCCGGATCTGAGTGGGACAAAGTCTGTCCTCATAGAAATGAATGGGTCCGCAATTCCGTTCCGCAAACAGAATTGTGGACGTGCGAATGGAGCATAAGGGTCCCTTATCACCGCCAGTTAGTTAGCTACTTGTTAGGTAGTTAGCGCCCAGCCCACCGCACCGCAGTCACTGATTTTGGCAGAGATTTTTTCATCCACATTGATTGATGCGAATGAAAAAATCTGTGTCGTTCATTTTTTTTTTTTTTTCAGCCCAGAGGCTGAAAGGAAAAAAAAATATCATTACCCGTATGCTCAATATAAGGAGAATAGCAGAAACTCCTAATGCTGGCCATACGTGTAATGATTGGGGAGACCCTCAAATGCCAGAGCAGTACAAACACCTCACATGTGACCCCATTTTAGACAGAAGACAAGGTATTCCGTGAGGGGTATGGTGTGTTCATGTAAAATTTTATTTTTTGTCACAAGTTAGTGCAATATGAGACTTTGTAAAAAAAAAAATATATATATCAATTTCCGCTAACTTGTCTTCTTTCCAAAATGGGGTCACATGTGGGGTATTTATACTGCCCTGGCATTTTAGGGGTCCTAAAGCGTGAGAATCTAAATGCGTAAAAATGCCCTGTGAAATCATAAAGGTACTCATGGGAATTTGGGCCCCTTTGCGCATCTTGGCTGCAAAAAAGTGGCACACATGTGGTATCGCTGTAGTCAGGAGAAGTAGGGCAATGAGTTTTGGGGTGTATTTTTATATATACCCATACTTTGTGTGAGAAATATTGCTGTAAACGACAACTTTTTAATTTTTTTTATACAAAGTTGTCAATTTACAGAAATATTTCTCTCACCCAACATGGGTATATGTAAAAATACACCCCAAAACACATTGCCCTACTTCTCCTGAGTGACACTTTTTTGCAGCCTGGGTGCGCAAAGGGGCCCAAATTCCAACGAGTACCTTTAGGTTTTACAGGGCTGCTCACAATTTAGCCCCACCAAAATGCCAGAACAGCACAAACACCCCACAAATGACCCCATTTTGGAAAGAAGACAAGTTTAAATTGACAACTTTGTATAAAACTTTTTAAAAAGTTGTCATTTACAGAGATATTTCTCACACACAGTATGGGTATATGTAAAAATACACCCCAAAACACATTGCCCTACTTCTCCTGAGTACGGCGATATCACATGTGACACTTATTTGCAGCCAAGATGTGCAAAGGGGCCCTAATTCCAATGAGTACCTTTAGGATTTCACAGGGCATTTTTACGCATTTGGATTCTCACGCTTTAGGACCTCTAAAATGCCAGGGCAGTATAAATACCCCACAAGTGACCCCATTTTGGAAAGAAGACACCCCAAGGTATTCCGTGAGGGGTATGGTGTGTTCATGTAAAATTTTATTTTTTGTCACAAGTTAGTGAAATATGAGACTTTGTAAAAAAAAAAAATATATATCAATTTCCGCTAACTTGTCTTCTTTCCAAAATGGGGTCAGATGTGGGGTATTTATACTGCCCTGGCCTTTTAGGGGTCCTAAAGCGTGAGAATCCAAATGCGTAAAAATGCCCTGTGAAATCATAAAGGTACTCATGGGAATTTGGGCCCGTTTGCGCATCTTGGCTGCAAAAAAGTGGCACACATGTGGTATTGCCGTACTCAGGAGAAGTAGGGCAATGAGTTTTGGGGTGTATTTTTACATATACCCATGCTGGGTGAGAGAAATATCTCTTTAAATAGACAACTTTGTATAAAACTTTTTAAAAAGTTGTCATTTACAGAGATATTTCTCACACACAGTATGGGTATATGTAAAAATACACCCCAAAACACATTGCCCTACTTCTCCTGAGTACGGCGATACCACATGATTGACACTTATTTGCATCCAAGATCTGCAAAGGGGCCCTAATTCCAATGAGTACCTTTAGGATTTCACAGGGCATTTTTACGCATTTGGATTCTCACGCTTTAGGGCCCCTAAAATGCCAGGGCAGTATAAATACCCCACAAGTGACCCCATTTTGGAAAGAAGACACCCCAAGGTATTCCGTGAGGGGCATGTCGAGTTCACATAAAAAAATTTTTTTTGGCACAAGTTAGCGGAAATTGATATTTTTTATTTTTTTATTTTTGTTTTTTTACAAAGTCTCATATTCCACTAACTTGTGACAAAAAATAAAATTTTACATGAACTCACCATACCCCTCATGGAATACCTTGGGGTGTCTTCTTTCCAAAATGGGGTCACATGTGGGTATTTATACTGCCCTGGCATTTTAGGGGTCTCTAAAGCGTGAGAAGAAGTCTGGAATCCAAATGCGTAAAAATGCCCTGTGAAATCCTAAAGGTACTCATTGAATTTGGGTCCCTTATGCACCCAGGCTGCAAAAGTGTCACACATGTGGTATCGCCGTACTCAGGAGAAGTAGGGCAATGTGTTTGAGTGTATTTTACATATACCCATGCTGGTGTGAGAAATATCTCTGTAAATGACAACTTTTTAATTTTTTTTATATAAAGTTGTCAGTTTACAGAGATATTTCTCTCACCCAACATGGGTATATGTAAAAATACACCCCAAAACACATTGCCCTACTTCTCCTGAGTACGGCGATACCACATGAGTGACACTTATTTACCCCCGCCCAAAATGCCAGAACAGTAAACACACCCCACAAATGACCCCATTTCGGAAAGTAGACACCCCAAGGTATTCACTGAGGGGCATAGTGAGTCCGTGAGATTTTTTTTTTTTTTTTGCCAGAAGTTAGCAGAAATGGAAACTTTATTATTTTTTTTTTCTCCTCAGAAAGTGTCATTTTCCGCTAACTTGTGAAAAAAAATGAAATGATCCATGAACTCACCATGCCCCTCCGCGAATACTTCGGGGTGTCTTCTTTCTAAAATGGTGTCATTTGGGGGGTATTTATACTATCCTGGCATTCTAGCACCTGAGGAAACATGACAGGTGCTCAGAAAGTCAGAGCTGCTTCAAAATGCGGAAATTCACTTTTTTGCACCATAGTTTGTAAACGCTATAACTTTTACCCAAACCGATAAATATACACTTATTGGATTTTTTTTTATCAAAGACATGTAGAACAATAAATTTAGAGAAAAATTTATATAGAAATGGAGTTTTAAAAAAAAAATTACAACAGAAAGTGAAAAATGTCATCTCTTTGCAAAAATTTCGGTCATTTTTGATTAATAGCAAAAAAAGTAAAAATGCAGTAGCAATGAAATACCACCAAATGAAAGATCTATTAGTTAGAAGAAAAGGAGGTAAAATTCATTTGGGCGGTAAGTTGTATGACGGAGCAATAAACGGTGAAAGTAGCGTAGTGCAGAATTGTAAAAAGTGGCCTGGTCATTAAGGGTGTTTAAGCTAGGGGGGCTGATGTGGTTAAACTGATCTAGGATGGGGTGTTGGAGGAAAACTTCAGATCGCAAACTCAAGACAGGTGACATGATTGTTTCATAGAATATCTGTCCAAGAGTTACCAGCTGTAAGTCCAGCAAAAGTAATCAAGATCCTTGAATCCGACTTTGCAGACATAAGTTCTAAAGAAAAGAGTGTATCCCAATAAGACATAAAGTTCTTACACACTCTAGAAAAAAGTATTCAGCAGAATCAACAAGGTCATCTTGAAATGCCCTTACCTTTTAGAGAACGAGCTTGTCTGCCAAATGACAGAAATCTTGCCTTAGCAAGGTTAAAATGTTTGAAGAAAAAGATGGGAAGAGATCCCAAATTCAAGCAGGATTTTGTGAACTTCATGGAAGGCATCCTCGAAGAACGACATGCAGAGAAAGTTAATAACCAACCTAAAGAAGAAGTGTGGTACATCCCACATCAAGGTGTTTACCACTCAAAGAAGCCAGATAAGATTAGAGTAGTATTTGATTGCTCAACAAAGTACGATGGTGTTTCATTAAATGATCATCTACTAAAAGGACCAGATCTTACAAACACTCTGCCTGGAGTACTCTGTAGATTCAGAAAGTATACCCTAGCGGTCATGTGTAATGTTGAAAAGATGTTCCACCAGTTTCATGTGAAGAATAAAGATAGAGACTTCGTAAGGTTCCTATGGTGGGAGGACGGAGATACAGATACAGAACCAGCAGAATACAGAATAAAAGTACCCTTGTTTGGAGCAGCATCGTCTCCAGGTTGCGCCAATTATGGTATTAAGTACCTGGCCAATCAAAATGAAAAGGATTGCCTATCAGCAGCAAATTTTCTGAAGAAAAACTTTTATGTAGATGATGGTCTCATAAGTCTAGAGTACACAGAATCTGCAATCAAACTAGTGAAAGAAGCCAAGAGCTATACGCAAGAGGAAACCTGTGCCTTCACAAATTCATCTCAAACAACAGAGAGGTACTGGAATCCATCAGTGACAATGAACGTGCATCAACAATGAAGAATGTAGATCTTAATTATGATCATCTTCTAGTTCAGAACGTACTTAGATTGGGATGGAATGTAGAGAATGACGAGTTCTTCTTTGAAGTATCTATTGAAGAGAAATTTGCAACTACACGTACCATTCTTTCCACAGTGGCTTCTATATATGATCCATTGGGATTCTTGGCCCCAGTGATCCTCAAAGCAAGAGAGATATTGCAAGAATTATGCGGACAGAAGTTGGGATGGGATGAACCTATACCTGAAGATTTGAGGCCAAGGTGGGAGAGTTGGATAAGAGACTTTCAAAATTTGAGAGAAGTTCGGATACCCAGATGTTTTGTATCTCATGATTTCGGAAAGTACAAGAAAATAGAACTTCATCACTTTTCAGATGCCAGTAGTTAAGGTTATGGTCAGTTCTCCTACATCAGGGTGATAGGAGAAGAAAAGATACACTGGGCCCTGGTTATGGGAAAGGCCAGGGTTGCTCCTACTAGTATTCAGACAATATCAAGACTTGAATTGACAGCAGCTGTTGTTTCAGCATCACTAAGCAAGTTTCTGAGAGAAGAATTGGAGTTAAAAATAGATGAAGAATATTTTTGGACATACTCACTAGTTGTCCCAGGATACATAAACAACGAAGCCCGAAGATTCCATATCTTTGTCGCCAATAGAGTTCAGAAAATTGACACAAAGCATAACCCAGCAGATCATGCTTCAAGAGGCCGAATGTAACCGAATTGAAGAATTTAAACTGGTTCACCGGTCCAGAGTTCCTTTGGGAAAAGGAAATCATACCCAGTAAAGCTCATACAGAATTTTTTATGGGTGATCCAGAAGTAAAAGTTGTTCAAACATTGAGCACTGCTGCCAAGTGTCTAGATGACATACTTGAAAGACTAGCCAAATGTTCAAAATGGAATACAGTCATAAACGTAGTAGCTCAAATTCAACGTTTAGCAAAGGGAATCAGAAAGGAGGAATCATTGAATGTAGAAGAAAGAATGAAAGCTGAAGAAACAGTCATAAGACTCATTCAACAGAGATTCTACAGTGAAGAGTTGAAGAGACTTAGTCAAGAACCTAAAAGGCTTCCCAACAACCACCCATTGTACAAACTTAATCTTGTTTTGCAGGATGGTATACTGAAGGTGGGAGGGAGACTGCAAAATGCATAGTTACCTAGCAGAGTTAAGCATCCAGCAATTCTACCCCAAAATTTAATCTTCACAAGATTGATTATTGATCATTACCAGAACAAATCCTTGCATCAGGGAAGAAGCTTTACCCAAAGCTGTTTGAGAGAAGGTGGTTACTGGATTGTGAAAGGAAGCAAAGTTATAGCAAATTATATAAGTAAATGGGTAGTCTGTAGAAAGGCACGTAGACCTACCGAAGAAAAAAGAATGGCAGATTTACTGGCAGATCGTGTAAACCCCTCACCACCATTTCTTTATGGTGGAATGGATTGTTTTGGCCCATTCATCACCAAACAGAACTGCAAGGAGTACAAGAGATATGGACTTATAGACTAATATTTACATGTCTAAGTTCCAGAGCAATTGTCCTGAAAATGTTAAAAGATATGTCAACTGATGCATTCATCAACGCCTTGAGATGTTTCGTAGCCATTAGTACAGTGTTCATTTTAGGACATGGTCAAATATCATAGTAAAGTATCAAAATAATGACAGTGTGACACCTGACCCTGACCCTGACCCCGACACCTGACAACTGAGTTTGAATTATGCTCTTCATAGGTCAGGGTCAAAGTGAGAATGAGTTATAGATATACTATGTATTTGTATGCAAAATCACATAGATGAATAAAATTCCGGCTAACCCTTAGCAAGCTTATCTTGCTTAGGGCACTTGTCTTGAGTCCAGTGGGCCTGGGTTCAAGTCCTCTTTCAGCCTTTAAAAAATTAAATGTTTTATGAAGCCCTAGATATGAGGCAAATTCAAGTCATGTGTGACGCTGATATCTGACTACTGACCTAAGTCAGGTGTCAGCCTCGCTATTAACTTTAGGTTCATTCTACTTTTCATATTCTGAATGGCATAGATGAATAAAATCCCAGACTAATCCTAAGAAAGCGTATAGCACAGTGGTAATGCACTTATCTTGAGTCCAGTGGGCCTGGTTTCAAGACCCCTTTCAGCCTTTAAAAAATTTAATGTTTTATTAAGCCCTAGATATGAGTTAAATTCAAGTCATGTGTGACGCTGATATCTCACTACTGACCAAAGGGTACTTTCACACTAACGTTTTTGTTTTCCGGCATAGAGTTCCGTCGTCGGGGCACTATGCTGGAAAACTACTGATCAGGATTATCCTAATGCATTCTGAACGGAGAGAAATCTGTTCAGGATGCATTGGGATGTCATCCGTTCAGTACCCAAACCTTTTTTGGCCGGAGAAAAATCCGCAGCATGCTGCGGATTTTCCTCCGGCCAAAAATCCAAAGGACTTGCCGTAACGCCAGATCCGGAATTAATGCCCATTGAAGTGCATTAATCCGGATCCGGAATTGGGCTAAACATCGTTTCGTGCATCGCCGTATCCGACGTTTAGCTCTGCGCATGCGCAGCAGCAGTTCCGATCGGGGCCCCAGTGTAAGCTGGGGCTATGATCGGTTACCATGGCAGCCAGGACGCTACTGAAGTCCTGGCTGCTGTGGTACTCTGCAGCAGTGTACTCACCTGCGCTGCGGCCGCTGGGCGCTCCTTCATGATGTCACAGGTCCGGGCGGCGCATAGATCAATGCGCTGCTCGGATCTGTGACGTCATGAAGGAGCGCCCGGGGACCGCAGCGCAGGTAAGTACACTGGTGCGGAGTACTTATCATGGCAGACAAGACTTCAGTAGCATCCTGGTTGCCATGGTAACTGATCGTAGCCCCAGCTTACACTGGGGCCCCGATCGGAACTGCTGCTGCGCATGCGCAGAGCTAAACGTCGGATATAGTGATGCGCCAAAACGATGTTTAGCTTAATTCCGGATCTGGATTAATGCACTTCAATGGGCATTAATTCTGGATCTGGCGTTACGGCAAGTACTCCGGATTTTTGGCCAGAGGAAAATCCACAGTATGCTGCAGATTTTTCTCCAGTCATAAAACGTTTGGGTACTGAACGGATGACATCCTGATGCATCCTGAATGGATTTCTCTCCATTCAGAATGCTTTAGGATAATCCTGATCAGTAGTTTTCTGGCATAGAGCCCCGTTAACGGAACTCTATGCCGGAAAACAAAAACGTTAGTGTGAAAGTACCCTTAGGTCAGTAGTCAGATATCAGCATCCCACATGACTTGAATTTGCCTCATATCTGGGCTTAATAAAATGTTAAAGTTTTTTAAAGGCTAAAAGGGGACTTTAACCCAGGCCCACTGGACTCAAGGCAAATGCATTACCACTGTGCTATAAGCTTGCTTAGGGTTAGCTTGGGATTTTATTCATCTATGCCAATCAGCATATGAAAAGTAGAATGAACCTAAAGTTAATAGCGAGGCTGATGCCTGACTATGGTCAGTAGTCAGATATCAGTGTCACACATGACTTGAATTTGCCTCATTTCTAGGGCTTAATAAAACATTAAACTTTTTAAAGGCTGAAAGGGGTTTTGAACCCAGGCCCACTGGACTCAAGACAAGTGCATTACCACTGAGCTATAAGCGTGCTTATGGTTAGCCTGGGATTTTATTCATCTATGTGATTTTGCACACAAATATATAGTATATCTATAACTCATTCTCACTTTGACCCTGACCTATGAAGAGCGTAATTCAAACTCAGTTGTCAGTGTCAGGTATCAGAGTCAGTTGTCAGGTGTCACACTGGCATTATTTTGATACTTGACTATGATATCTGACCATGTCCTAAAATGAACACTGTACATTAGAGGTACTGTCAGAGAGCTTAGATCTGACCAAGGATCTAATTTTGTCGAAGCAAAGAATGAATTGAAGAAAGCTCTAAAGGAGAAGGAGATGGATAAATAAAAAGTAACTAAGTATTTGTTAGAGAAACAGTGTAATTTTAATATGAATGCTCCACATGCAAGCCATACAGGAGGAGTTTGGGAAAGACAAATCAGAACTGTGAGAAATGTGTTAAGTTCAGTGTTGAAGAAGAATGCCGGAAGAACGGATGATGCTTCACTTAGGACCCTATTCTATGAAAGTAATGTCTATTGTTAACAGTCGTCCACTTACAGTTGATAACATCAACGATCCAACAAGTTTGGACCCTTTAACTCCCAACCGTCTACTTCACCTTAAGTCTGATTACATACAGCCACCTCCTGGCAAGTTCACCAAGGAGGATTTATATGCCAAAAGGAGATGGCGAAGAGTTCAATGTCTATCAGAATAGTTTTGGAATAGATAGAGAAAAGAGTACTTAGCCAATACGTCCTATACAGAAGTTAGTTGTTCTACTTGAGAGTGATAAAAGACATTGAGAGTTGAGAACCTGCTGGAAAATTGCCCAAATTCATGTTTAAGTCCTACTACAGAAAACATAGAATTATAGGTCATTTTGGTGGAAGTGTAGCTGGCCAGCTAAGACCTGTCCTAGTTTGCTAATATGGCTTACATGTGTATACAGCTAAACCTGCTAATAACCTTAATAAAGTTCATATGCTTATATGTTAAAGACAAAAGCAGAGCTATTTACAGTGACTTCATGGTTTGGATGTCATATAACAGTTATATATTGTGTTCACAGAAGCAGAAAAGATAATATGCCTTTAAGATTCATTATATGACTGGAAGGTAAGCTCAATGACACAGCAGAATTGACAGAAAGCATAAAGTTAAAGGGGAATTCCTATCTTAATGATCACGGTTAAATCTGTTAATGATTTAACAGTGATCATTTTTCTAAATATGTTTAATTAACTAATTCCTACCCCTTAGAAGAAATTTAAGATATACTTACCTGACTGTTGTCTTCCATCTCCCCTGGTTACGGCCACCGCTCTCCTCCCGAATCGCGGTGGCCGCGCTTGCGCAGACGACTTCTTCTTTTCTCCCGGCCGGCCCGCTCGCAGACCTGAAAGAGCACACCGTGCATGCGCTATGGTGACTTCTGTCCAGTATAGTATGCGTGTTCAGTCCAGAAGGTGGCCCGGCCGGGAGAAGAGGTCAATCAAGATGGAGCCCGCGCCCAGCCAGAATCCAGGAAGTGAACGGCGCGCCGGGAGCAGGTAAGTATGAAAAGGCGTCGTGGGACAACCCCTTTAAGACGTTGTCACTGCCCAGGAGTCTTAATCAATCACAGCCAGTCTCACACTAAGCAGGAGTCTTGGCCAATTATAGCCAACCTCACACTTAGCCTGTCTGGGAAATTCCCCTAGCAGGAGCTGCTAGAGTTCATTATAGCAGAGAAGAGAAGCTGAACAGACATTCACTACACTGAGAGTTCAGTTTTATGGAAACAAAGAGGCCAAAATAGGTATTTAATACAGTTATAGATATTCCTATTGTTAATAGTGTGATTAGAACTGTATACTGAACTAGTTATCTGTATTTACTTGCAGTTCCACCAAATAGCAAATGAACAGTATGCAATAAGCAAATGAACAGTATGCAATAAGAAAATGAATAGACCAAATAGCAAATTGCAAATAGCAATTTCCAAATAGCAATCTCCAAATTAAAACTACGCAAACTATGTACAGTCTGCAAACTGCTCATACCAGATCATATAGAGCAAGTAAAACTATTGGGTAAGCCTCCGATATACCTCTCAGAGAGATCATGAAGTGCTTAAATACCTTAAAGTGAAAGTACAGATACTGAAGAGAGAAATATATCCACCATTTTATGTTGAATGACAAGATTGAACAGTTGACCCACCATTTTGTGATACTTTATTCAACACGTTTTGTACATGGACTGTCTGCTGCAGAAGTGGCAGTGTTATATATGAAGAAAAGTTGAAGTTAATAAATAAGTTATTTCAAGCATTTGGTGTGCTCTTTAAACCTCCTGCTTCCATAGAACGGCGCTAGAGGTATCAGAGTAATAGTCTGGTTAAACTAGAAAAGTCAGAGATACCAACATTTTTCTAATGCCACAGCACATAAGGTACTTCATTGTGCTGTGCCTGCCACATGGTATGTTTAGGGGAAGAGATTCCAGACCCTCTGTCTGTTGCAGGTGAAGCGGCTGCCACAGTATGTATTGCTGACAGCCTTTCCTCTAAGCAGGCTCAGGACACCAGGGAGTTTGTTAGTCGGAACACGGATGTGTTCTCTGACCTCCCGGGACGTACTTCCGTAATCCACCATGATATTGTCACAGAGCCCCAGGCGAAAGTCCAGTTAAAGCCGTACCGGGTGCCCGAGGCTCGGCGACAAGCCATCTTGGAGAAAGTACAGCTGATGCTGCAGCTAGATGTAATTGAGGAGTCCAAGAGTGAGTGGGCCAGCCCAATAGTCCTGATGCCCAAGCTGGATGGGACGTTACGGTTCTGTTACGACTTCCATAAACTCAATGAGATCTATCAATTTGATGCATATCCGATGCCCCGTGTGGATGAGTTAATCGAGCGGTTAAGGCAGGTGCGGTATCGGGTCACAGATGGTTCTTGTCGTTGCAGAACTTCAAGTTCACGGTGGAGCACAGAGCAGGCTGGTTACAGGAAAATGCGGATGCCCTGTCCCAGGTTCACTGTATGTGACCCGAGTATGTGGAGTATGTGACACAGTGAAGAGTGTTGTTAGTAGATGGGAGATATTTTACTCCCAGCATATGCTGCAGAGATTGATTGCAGCAAGGTCAGGTCAAGCACTGGGCTGGATTTCACTTGCTGGTCCGGGCTTTGTGGACGCCCAACTCTCTTTAAAGGCAGCTAGAGTGTGGCATAGAGCTGTCTGTATTAAGGTATGAGGCCTGTGCCTGGATGAAGGTTTGTGACCTGTTTGGGGAAAACAGGACGACTAAATCCTAGACTTAAACTTTGGCGGGGATCTGTTGGCAAAGTGTGAACACACGCCTGAACTTGGACTCTTTATGCAGAACCTGCAGCATGGTGTGAATTTCACAGGTAAAGGTGAAGTTGTTTACTGAACTGGTAAACCTGCTTGTGTGAATAAAACACTGCAGTTTGATCAAGAATTGTTTTGGTGCCTCTGTTCTGCATCCGCTCACCCTGCCTACCAGAGCAAATCCCCCCAATTGGTGGCTTGGCGCGGGCATACGCAACAAGGCTGATGCAAAACCGGAATATTTTTGACACAGTGAAGAGTCTGTTAGTAGATGGGAGATATTTTCCTCCCAGCACATGCTGCAGTTACTGATTGCAGCAAGGTTAGGTCAAGCATCGGGCCGGATTTCACTTGCCGGTCTGGGCTTTGTGGACCCCCAACTCTCTTTAAAGGCAGCTAGAGTGTGGGATAGAGCTTTCTGTGTTAAGCCTTATTCGCACATCCGTGTTCAAATCTGTGAACAGGTGGTCAGTGATACATCCGTGCAGCTGTCCTTGAAGGATCTGTGTTGGGTCCGTGTGTCCATTTTTTGTTGTCTGTGTTTCACTGACACTGAACTGCTGAAAAATAATTTTCAATGTATCTCTTCTTAATGATCCGTGTTGCATCCTTGGTTTTCACCGACCCCTAGACTATATCGAACATGATGGATCCGTGAACACAGACAAAATAGAGCATGCATCCGTACTAAAAACACTGACCCATGGACCGTGCTAAAACACTGATGTCTGAATACACACATTAAAATGAATGTGGACGTGTGCTGTCCGTGGAGAACACATACATCGCACGTACATGAAACACTGACGTGTGAACGAGGCTTTAAGGTATAAGGCTTGTGCCTGGATGAAGGTTTGTGACCTGTTTGAGGAAGACAGGACGACTAAATCCTGGACTTATATTTTGGCGGGGACCTGTTGGCAAAGTGTGAACACACGCCTGAACTTGGACTCTTTATGCAGAACCTGCAGCATGGTGTGAATTTCAACTAAGGTGAAGTTGTTTACTGAACTGTTAAACCTGCTTGTGTGAATAAAACACTGCAGTTTGATTAAGAACTGTTTTGGTGCCTCTGTTAAGAAAGGGCTGTACTAGGGCTTTAGCCTAGGGGAAGGCCCCACATGAGTAAATTTTGGTAAGGAAGCGGGATATCAAGAGTTAATTTTGACCAGTGGGGGGGCAGGTATCACCTGGGGGGAGGAGTTAGGGATTTATAAGGAAGGGCAGTTGGGGTTACGGCCGCCATTTAAGGTTTACCTCAAGACAAGCTGAGCCGAGGCCCCTTTATGGAGTCCATGGAGGACATGATTCGGAGGCTGCTGGCGGATGCCCGCGATCCGAAATGCTGCGCAAGCAGGTGACGGGCCTTCTGCAGGGGGAGGCTGTGGGAACGTCTGCCGGCACACCTTAGCCCCAGCAAGACCCCCAGGGTTCGGCGCCGGAGGCCCTCCAGGGACCCTCCGCAAAGGGGAGACGGCAGACAGCCCTCATCTTCGTCCTCCCGGCGTAGGAGGAATCCAAATGCGTGAGGGAATTGAAGAAGGATCTGCGGGCTCCCCCCTCCTTCAGGGGAGCAGGGAGGCCCGCGCGCCGAGGGAGAGTGAGCAGCAGCATGGGGATCGAGGCTGTACCGAAGGTGGCCAGCCGGGATGCAGGCCTCACAGTTATGCGAGTCCAGAAGAAAATGTCCAGAGACGTCTGGATGAAGAGGAGGCGTTAAGAGGGATACAGAGCGCACCCAGCATAGGGGTGGCTGGGGTGCAGTCGTCCAGCAGCATGCCAGCGTCAAGAGGTGGTGAAGATTCGCCAGCACGGGACGGACTGTCTTCAGGGTCTATTGTAACCGACAGTGGTGCGCAGACTGTTGGCCGGAATCATGGGTTATACGAGGATGGGTGAAGAATTTGACTCTACTGTGAATGCTCTTTCTCATTCGCATGGGAGAGTTTTGTCATCTGGCACCAGAAGTGGAGGCCAAAGGGTTGGAGTGTCTGGGGTCCTTATGGGAACTCCTGGAGGTACAGTAGAGGGTCTTCTGCAGGCATCATTGAGTGCAGGTACATGGGCGGCTTATGTTAAAGCTAAGAGGAGTTGGGAACAGAGGCGTGAGGGAATGGGGGCGTGGGTAGATGGAGGGGAGGTCCCATTGTTGTTATTCTTGGGACATGTAAAAGAGGAGGGTAAATCAGTGGCACAAGTAAATAGATGTATTTCGGGTTTAAGTTAAGGGGTCTTCTGAACGTGATAAATACCATTTTAGTTAAGCAAGTTTGAAAGGGTTGGAGGAGGGGTCAGCGTTCTGAGGACAGAAGAAGACCGGTGTAATTTACCTTCTTGTTAAGAATTGGTCGGCAAACGGAATTAGTGTTTAATTCCGAGTGGGAGGTTCGCTTTTTTAAGTTGGCTTTTTCCCTGGCCTTTTTGCCTGGGTGAGTTGGTGTGCAAAAGTGTTGGGAGTGCTGGGTGGTCTTTTGGGAGAGGATGTGGATCTGTATTGCGACTGAGTTGAGATTAGAATTCGGGTGTCCAAGACGGATATGGAGAGGAAAAAGTGGAGGGTCCCTGGGTGTTCTTTATGTCCAGTTCAGTGTTTACAAGGTTTCAGGTTAGGCTCGAGGTATGATAGTGGCCCTCTTCTTAGACATGAAGATGGGTAATTTTTAAGAAATGTTTAGAAGGTTTGGGGGTGGATGCAACGGATTTCACGGGTCATTCGTTCAGAATAGGTGCTGCAACTGAGGCTGCTAGGTTAGGTATGAGTGATGATTTTATTAAGAGAATGGGTAGATGCAGGGGTGGGATTCAAATTTTTAACAACAGGTTCCCTACTCAACGGCAAATATGCGGCATCACGACACATGTTTACATATACATACACCATATATATGCAACACACATACACATAAATACACCATGTATACACTACACACACATACCACAACACTTTTAAAAAGCCTAAGGAGCCTAACTATCAGTGTCATGTGAAGTTTTTTTTACAGCGCTGGCCCACACCTTTAACTCCTCCCAATGTCTATCTGTACATGTCCCAATCCTGCTTAGTCTCCATTGTGCCCACCACACAGTACATAGTTATGCAAGATCTGGGATGGTTGGGAGGTATGCATACATAAACAGAGTATATAGACACTACACTCACATAATCACATATGCAATATACAACATACAATATATAAATGACCCCTAGGCTACATTTACCTACACTATATACATTTTATACACATTTGTACCTATCACTAAAGACATATTTGCATACATATTATATTCTGTGCTATCCAGAATACAAAACCACATATCTCTTACATCAAGTGACTTCTCCTCTGATGCAGACCTTCTCTTTCTTCATCTTCTCCTTTGAGACCAGACCGCCATGATGATTTTTCACCCATCTCTCGTCTCTGCAGTTTGACAAAAGACATCTTAGGTTCCTACTTTTCCATCCTCCTCCTACCTTCTTAACAACCCACCTGCCACCTTCAATAATAATAATAATAAGCACTAGTTCAAAAATGCTCCTGTTCTGTGTGCCAGTACAAAAAAAATTCCCTCAGTGCCCCCAGTTGAGCTAATGTCCCCATAATGTGTGCAAGTATAAAATACCCCTAGTAAATGCTCACATAGTGCTCATTTCCTCTTCCCCATAGTGCCCCCATAATATTCCCCCATAGTGTCCCTCAGAATGTGCCAGTATAAATACCCCTTATTAGTGCCCCCATAATGTGCTTATATAATATGCCCTCATAGTGTTCTTACCCCTGTGTGTGTGTGTGTGTATATATATAATATTAAGAAAAGAGGCCAGCACTCTTGAGAAGAAAAAAAAAAGAGGTCCTTTCTTCACCCATGTGGTAAAAGCAAAGTTTCACTCAACAATGGAGCTGTTGGCTTGAGAAAGGCTCTATTGTTGAGCTGTATAAAGGACCTCTTTTTTTCTTCTTAAGAGTGCTACCCTCTTTACTTTTTTGTATTTTGGGTAATAACTTATTTCCTTTGGGCTTGCACCTGTCTGCTATATATATATATATATATATATTATACAGTATATATTGTATATATATTATATACAGAAGTGTTCTGATATGTGAGGTAGGAGGTATAATAGAAGCAGATATCTATATATATACCACTGACCGCTGACTAGGCAGTTGAAACGTTGCAATGGAAAAATAAAGTGTTCTCCACTGTAATAAGAGTGTGCCTTTTACTTAAAATTTAACTTTTATTTCTCTTCTAAAATAGCGTGGTCACTCTTACAAATAAACAATGTACCCTGTACTCCTAGGAGATGGACCTAGGCCAAAATGAGGTGAGATGGCTTGGGGGATAACTTAGGTTCTCGCTAAGCGGGTGCTAGCTAAATCTCAACCCTGCAGCAACTTGTATAATGCCGGGGAGACCCTATGTGGCTGTAGTCAGAGCACCCGCCCCGAAAAGGGTGACCCCCAGCCTCTGGAACCTCGGGCCTAACTTGCTATCCCTATATCAATAGTTTAGAGATGGTCCACCTATCCTAGTGTATGACATCCAAATGAAAATAAAGTGGGTCCGTTATTTGCACTGAATATTGGAGTGCTGCCTCGTCTTTGAAGGAATATATATATATATATATATATAAATAAAGAAGGACGTATATATGTTGTGGGGATTTTCTCTGGTAGACAGGTTAGCGGACGCAGTATAGAGGCAAGGAACCAGGTTGTAAATCAAACTTTAGTGTTTTATTCAAACTCAGCAAAACCTAACACTCAGTTCATACACAGCAAAACAAAACAATCTTGGTGCTTGTTCTTGCACAGCAAAACAAAACAATGTTCACCTGGAATCCTAGGTGTCGGTTCACACCTGGCTGAATGTTCAGCCACACAAAAGTTCACCGGCAGGCTTCCAGGCGGCCTGCACACCTGTTTGCAGTCTTCAGCCTTCAGCACAGAGGACTCCACAGCTTCACTGTCAGATGGAGGACAATCCAACCCACCAGTGCTGACTGCTTTTATAAGCCTCCCAAGACGTGGCCTGGAACGTGGGGAGTAGCCATCCACCCAGCACTTTGGCTACGCCCAGTAAGAGCCATCCCGGATCGGCTTTACAGCCATATAAAACAGCTGAAATGTCAGACTGCAATCTGCAATAATAAAACAATGCTCTTACCTCACCGGAACCTCTGTGACACATACCGACCATCAATGATGGTCATTCCTACTCTTTCCTACATACCTACCCCCTTGGTTCAACCCTGAGGAGTTGGACACACATTAAACGGTGTAACTGCGACAGGGCATCCGCATTTCCTAGTAACCGGCCTGCCCTGTGTTCCACCGAAAACTTTAAATTTTGCAATGTCAGAAACCACCGTGTGACCCAGGCATTTCTGTCCTTGGCCTGGCACACCAATTTGAGAGGGAAGTGGTCGGTCACCAGACGAAACTTTCTCCCCAACAAATAATAGCGGAGAGTGCCCACTAGATAGCCAGGCACTTTCTCTCCACTATACTATACCTGGTCTCTGCTGGGGTAAGCTTCTGGCTGAGGAAGACAACGGGATGCTCCTCCCCGTTGGTTTCCTGAGACAGTACAGCACCAAGACCTACTTCGGAGGCATCGGTCTGTACTATAAACTTGCTTTTGAAGTCGGGCGTCACGAAAACCGGGGACTCACACAGGGCCGACTTCAAAGCAGAGAAAGCCTTTTCCGCCTGCTTATTCCAGTGGACCGTCACTGATTGCGACCCTTCAAAAGGCCAGTCAATGGAGCGGCCACTGTGGCAAAGTGGGGGACAAACCTCATATACTATCCCACCATTCCCAGGAACGACTTTACTTGCAGAGTAGTGACAGGTTGGGGCCAATTCGGAATTGCCTCAATTTTGTTCACCTGAGGTTTGATAACTCCTCGCCCAAATACATACCCTAGGTACTTGGTCTCTTCTAACCCTATTGCCCACTTTTTTGGGTTAGCGGTGAAGCCAGCCTTCCTAAGGGAGTCCACTACAGCCTGTACTTTAGGTAGGTCACTTTCCCAGTCGGTACTGTGGATAACTATATCATCCAGGTACGCCTTTGAAACGTGGCAGGAGCGCCATGTAAAGGGTAATACCTTGTACTGAAACAGCCCCTCTGGTGTAATGAAAGACTTTTTCTCCTTGGCAGCCTCCATCAAGGGTACCTGCCAGTACCCTTTGGTGAAGGCCAAAACAGAAAAATACCGTGCTTGGCCTAACTTCTCAATAATGGGACCCTATCTAAAACGTAACATGTAATATATTACTTGAAAAACAGTACCTACAAAAAATCAATAAAGAACGTGATAAATGTTAGAAATAATTCACACAATTAACAGGACTATGTGACCACTGTACTGAATATTTCCACATTAGTGGTTACTCACGGTCCTGGAGATAAAGGTGGTAGACAGAGTGGCAGAACTTAGTCATCGGTTTCAATAACGGCTTACTTATCATCGCCCAATATCTTGGGATCTGTTACTTCAATGATTCTCTGTCAACTTGCTCTAGGCTGGTGTAGGAAATTCAGACAGGATCACAGGAGCTGGAGGCAAAATGAACTGTTTCCGCTTTAGGCATATGGGAATCTGTCCCTCAAACGCTATCACGTCCCTGCCTAAAAGCGGAGTAATCGCCCCAAAGTGGCGGCCTCACTTATCGGTGGCTGTGCCCTATTAAGGAATCCCTGCCTAACCAATCTTCCCAGTACATAGGCTGCCTGGGAAATAAGGTGAAAATACCAAACAAACATAAATAAAGTAACAACAGGGGATCAAATGGAAAAGGCGCAATGTCGTCTATCAGATATGTGGTCACAAGATCTTGTGACCACATATCTGATATATGCCATTGCGCCTTTCCCATTTGGTCCCCTGATGAACCTAGCACTTCTTCCCAGATGGCTTGTCGCCATGACTCAGGTACCTGGTATGGTTTCAACCGGATTCTGGCCTGAGGCTTAGTGACAATGTCATGTCGGATGATAGAAGTGCGTCCAGGGAGGTCTGAAAACACATCTGTGTTCCTGCTGACGAATTCCCTGGCCTCCTCAGTCTGTTTAGAGGAAAGGTTGTCAGCGATCTTTACTGTGGCAACTGCTTCCCTCATTTCAGACCGTGGGACTGGAAACTCTACCCCCAGAAAACCCAGCCGGGGCTGTTCTCCGTACTGGTCTCCCTATCTTTCCACGGTTTCAGTAAGTTTACATTGTACACCTGCTCCGGCTTTCTCCGCCCGGGCTGGAGTTCCTTGTAGGTTATCTCCCCAACTTTTCCGAGCACTTCGTAGGGACCCTGCCACCTAGCCAGGAACTTACTGTCCACCGTCGGCATCAGAACTAAAACACGATCTCCCGGGTTAAAATTCCGAACCCGAGCCTGGCGAATAGACCCTACTCTGGGCTTGCTGGGCTGCCTCCATATGCTCCTTAACCAGCGGCAACACTGTCTCCATCCGCTCTTGCATCCGAGTGACATACTCATTCACACTTTGATGCGGTGTGGGTTGTTGTTCCCATGCCTCTTTGGCTATGTCCAACAGACCACGCGGATATCGGCCATACAGTAATTCAAAGGGCGAGAACCCAGTAGGGGCACCTCTCGCACTGCGAACATGAGATAGGGCAATAGAAGATCCGAATCCCTTCCATCCTTAGACACCACCTGCTTTAACATGTTTTTCAAGGTTTTATTTAACCGTTCTACCAGGCCGTCCGTTTACGGGTGATAGACAGACGTCCGTAACTGTTTGATCTGTAGTAATTTACTGAGTTCCCTCATGACTTGACATAAAAGGGATCCCCTGGTCGGTCAGAATCTCTTTAGGAAGGCCCACTTGGGAAAACATCTCCACTAACTCTTTGGCTATCAGTTTGGCCGAGGTATGTCGCAGCGGCACTGCCTCCGGGTAGTGGTGCCCTCTAGCGGACTTCGGTACTGGGCCTATGAGATCCATAGCAAATGGAACCTCAATAATTGGGAGAGGGGCCAGGGGACTTCGGAAATGTAGCTTGGGGCTGGTTATCTGGCAAGTTGGGCAAGCTTTGCAATACTCCTACACATCTCTGAACCCACTGGGCCAGTAAAAGCGCTGTAGAATCCGGTCCTGCATTTTCTGCTGGCCCAGGTGTCCCCCAAGAACATGTTGGTCAGCTAACTCCAACACGAGCTTGCGATACGCCTTGGGCACCACCAAGTGTTCAACATGCTCACTTGATTTACCTGGTACAGCATCTCCTGTTGAACCACAAAATGGGGGAACATAGACTCGGCCCCCGGTTATTGCGCATCACCCTCAACTACTACCACATTTTCCCAGGCCCGAGATAGAGTTGGGTTCTGGTGCTGTGCTGTTCCAAAATTGTCTCCCAAGACGTTGAGGTCTGCAAACCTCGGACCCGGCGGCAAATCCTCCACGTCCCCCACCATTACATTCAGTGGGATTGGCTCCGCCCATTCCACTGCAGTGGTGGCCACCCCTACTGCTGGTCCTTCGGTCTCAGATTCCCAGGGTTCCAGTTACCCCCCTGAGCAAGGTCATTCTATTGGGGTTAATCCTGCCCCATGGGTATCGGTGGCTCTCGCCTCAGGCCACAGTGACAGGAAACCGGGGAAGTCTCTCCCAATTATAAGTTTATAATGTAACTTTGTGGCGACGGCCACCTCATGAGTCCATCTTCCAGCCACCGTGGATGGAGACACCAGGGCGGTGGGATAGTCCTTTAAGTCTCTATGCCGACTTTTCGTCCCATATACTCGGCGGGCCGCACCAGGGCAGCTCTTACCAGGGCCACTAAAGGGTGAGATTTTGGTATAACTGGGGGTGAACTTCAGTGTTTTATTTACACTCAGCAAAACCTAACAGTCTTGGTGCTTGTTCTTGCACAGCAAAACAAAACAATGTTCACCTGGAATCCTAGGTGTCGGTTCACACCTGGCTAAATGTTCAGCCACACAAAAGTCCACTGGCTCGCTTCCAGGCGGCCTGCACGCCTGTTTGCAGTCTTCAGCCTTCAGCACAGAGGACTCCACAGCTTCACTGTCAGATGGAGGACAATCCACCCCACCAGTGCTGACAGCTTTTATAAGCCTCCCAAGACCCGGCCTGGAACGTGGGGAGTAGGTAGCCATCTACCCAGCACTTTGGCTACTCCCAGTAAGAGCCGTCCCGGATCGGCTTTACAGCCATATAAAACAGCTGAAGTGTCAGACTGCAATCTGCAATAATGACACTTCAGGGAAAAAAAAAACGCTCTTACTTCACCGAGGCCAGGAACCTCGGTGACACATATCGACCATCAATGACGGCCCCTTGCTCCTTCCTACAATGTATATGTATGTGTGTATGTTCCGCAATCACTCAAAAACACAACCATCGATTTCAACGAAACTTGGTATACACATCCCTTGCTACCTGGAAAAAAATCTTATGGGGGTCACAGCTCTCTAGGACGTACCGTTCCTGAGATATTCCCGAAAAATGACCTGCTTTAGCCAATACAAGCCTGCAAGTCTTTCTCTTCATTAATGTGGAGCGTGAATATTCGAATTGCGACTTTTTATCGCGAATATCGGCACTTCGAGAATTCTCAAATATTTCGAATAAAGTGATATACATTCGTAAAAACGAATATTCGTGTTTTTTTTTTTTTCATCTGAACCTATTACCTACCTGCTTCTTGCTTGTGGGCCAATGTAAGAAAGTTGCAATATTGTAGTAAATTAGAATATTCTTCATTATTTAATTTATTTTCTCTTATGCAAAAAATCGGCAATGTAATATTCGCGTAATGCGAATATTCTAAAACACGAATATATAGCACTATAGAATATAGTGCTATATATTCGTTTTTTAGAATATTCATAATTTTTTTTCCACCTGAAGTCATGATTCCTCTCTGCTTAAGTTGCTTTTGGGCCAATGACTGTTCACGTAAAATTGGAAAAAATGACGAATATTCTAAAAAACAAATATATAGCACTATATTCTATAGTGCTATATATTCGTGTTTTAGAATATTCGCATTACACGAATATTACATTGCCGATTTTTCGCAAATAATAGAATAATCTCGAATACGAATATTCGCGAATATATGATGAATATTCTAATGAATATTTGTGAAATATCGCAAATTTGAATATTGCCCCTGCCGCTCATCACTACTATTCACATCTCAACTGCCATACACACGGTCACATGTCCCTTATCAGTAGGATGGCCAGATGTCCGGTTTTAGGCCGGACAGTCTGGTTTTCAGCCTCCCTGTCCTGCCTGGACGGACACAGGGATGTCCTCCCTTTCAGTAGCTCACGCTCAGACAGCAGCATTGTGCTGTGTGAGGGGGGCTGCAGCAACTGACTGAGGCTTCTCTCACCCCCAGTCAGTCACTGCATCCAACTTGGATGGATTTTTTGCGACTGTCGTGTTGCAGTCGCAGCCCTAGCCTTAAAGGGGCAGAGCGCTGTAGAGGTCACTGTTAATGGGGTGGGGCCATTATGAAATGGGCAGGGCGCTGTGGAGGACACTGTTTAGTTGGCGGGGGCCACCATTAAAGGAGCAGCTGATGTGGAGGTCACTGTTGATGGGGCAGGGGCCACTATTACAGGTGCAGGATGCTGTGGAGGTCACTGTTAAAGGGGCGGGAACTGTGGAGTTCACTGTTCAGGGGGCAGGGACCACTATTAAAGGGGTGGGCACTGTGGAGGTCACTGTTAAAGTGGAAGGCATTGTGGAGGTCACTGTTAAAGGGGTGTTCACTCTCGAGGTCACTATTAAGGGGCAGGCCGCTGTGGAGATCACTGTTAAAGGGGCTGGCACTGTGGAGGTCACTGTTAAAGGGGTGTTCACTGTGAAGGTCACTGTTAAGGGGGCAGGCCACTGTAGAAGTCTCTGTTAAAGGGGTGGGCACTGTGGAGGTCAGTGTTAAAAGGACAGGCACTGTGAAGATCACTGTTAAAGGGACAGGTACTGTGGAGGTCACTGTTAAAGGGGCGTTCACTGTGGAGGTCACTGTTAAAGGGGCAGGCACTGTGGAGGTCACTGTTAAATGGGTGTTCAATGTGGAGGTCACTGTTAAGGGGACGGGAACTGTGGAGGTCATTGTTTAAGGAGCGGGCACTGTGGAGGTCATTGTTAAGGGGGCAGGCTGCTTTTGAGGTCACCGTTAAGGGGGAAGACACTGTGGAGGTCACTGTTAAAGGGGCACGCACTGTGGAGGTCACTGTTAAAGGAGCGGGCACTGTGGAGGTCACTGTTAAAAGGGCGGGCACTGTGGAGGTCACTGTTAAAGGGGCGGGCACTGTGGAGGTCACTGTTATGGGGATACTGTCGATTTTTTTAATGACACACTGGAAACATTAAATGAGATAGATGAAATATACCAATGCGAAGCCGGGTCCTTCTGCCAGTCTATATATGTAAAGAAAGACGTATATATGTGCGTGTGTATGTTCCGCAATCACTGACAAACGCAACCGTAGATTTCAAGGAAACTTGGTATACATATCCCTTGCTACCTAGAAATCTTGTGGGGGTCGCAGCTCTCTAGGACGTACCGTTCCTGAAAAATTTCCAAAAAATTACCTGCATAGGCCAATGCAAGCCTGTAAGTCTTTCTCTTCATATCCCAACTGCCATACACGCGGTCACATGTCCTTTTCAGCCAATAGAAGCTCGCAGGCCCTTAGTCTCCACATACACACAGTTTTACTCCAGGTTTCCATAACAACCCAGCCATTTTCTTTACTGCTGTAGGTCAGTTTTAGGCTAGGGCTACACGACAACATGTGTCGCACAACAATAAGTCGGATGACACATAGGGCACAACTACACTGGATGGATGGATTTTTTGCAACTGTTGTGTCAAACTCGCAGCATGTCACATGTCGCAGTGCGACGCCATAGTCTATCATTATAAAAATTGTTAAGACAAAATGTCGCACGACACATGTCGTCGTGTAGCCCTAGCATTAAAAAGGCAGGGCGTGGGGAGGTCACTGTTAAAGGGGAGTGCACTGTGGAGGTCACTGTTAAAGAGGCATTAACTGTGGATGTTACTGTTAAGGGGTTAGGCCACTGTGGAGGTCACTGTTAAAGGGGCGGACAATGTGGAGGTCACTGTTAAAGAGGCAGGGGCCACTATTAAAAGGGAAACTGCTGTGGAGGTCACTGTTAAGGCAGCAGGGTACTGTTGAGGTCACTGTTAAGGGGGCGAGCCCCTGAGAAGGTAACTGTCAAGGGAGTGGAGTGCTGTGAAACTCACTGTTAAAGAGGCGGGCTGCTGTAAAGGTCAAAGTTAAGTGGATGGGCTGCTGTGGGGATCCCATTCTAAAGTGGCAGGGCACTGTGGGGGGGGCAGTGTTAAGGGGTGACGGACTGTGGAGTTCACTGTTAAAGGGGCAGGGTGCTGTAGAGGTCACTGTTATGGGGGATACTGTTGATATCTTTTAACGACACACAAACATTAAAGGGGCAGCGAGCTGTAGAGGTTACTGTTATGGGGGATACTGTTGATATCTTTTAACGACACACACTAACTTAAAATGAAATTGATGAAATATACCCATGCGAAGACAGGTCCTTCTGCTAGTATTTTATATACAGCAGTGTACTGATATGTGACGTACGAATTATAATACATGTAGTGTGTACAGATATATAGTATATACATCAGTGTACTGATATGTGAGGTATAGTAAATACAGCATGTACAGATATATGGTATACACAGCAGTGTACTGATATGTGAGGTATGAGGTATAATAGATGCAGTGTGTACAGAAATATATTATATACAGCAGTGTACAGATATGTGAGGTATGAGGTATAATAGATGTAGTGTGTACAGAAATAGATTATCTACAGCAGTGTACAGATATGTGAGGTATGAGGTATAATACAATGCAGTGTGTACAGAAATATATTATATACAGCAGTGTACAGATATGTGAGGCATGAGGTATAATAGATGTAGTGTGTACAGAAATAGATTATCTACAGCAGTGTACAAATATGTGAGGTATGAGGTATAATACATGCAGTGTGTACAGATATATTGTATATCCAGCAGTGAACTGTTATGTGAAGTACAGGGTATAATAAGAGCAGAGTGTACATATATATAGTATATACAGCAGTGTACTGATATGTTAGGTTAGAGGTACAATAGATGCAGTCTGTACAGAAGTATAGTATATACAGCAGTGTACTGATATGTGAGGTACGACCTGTAAGTTATACCTAGTACCTCACATGTCAACAACACAATGCTATATATACTTTGTACCTGTACACACTGCATCTATTATACCTCTTTTGTGTGCCAGGGTGGTTTTGTAATCCCAGTCCGGCCCTGATGGCACACAACATAACATGCAGGAAGCACAGTTCATAGAGAAAAGTGAGAGGCCAGGAAGGGGTATTGGGATGTGCTATAAATGGGGCATGGGGGCCCAATTTCAATTGTTGCTCTGGGGCCCAGTGATCACTATGTATGCCCCTGACCAGAACAACAACAATATAGACTATATTAAACTATACCACCTCACTTAACCTTAAGGCCGCAAAGAATGCAATAACAAAAGCAACCGTGAATAATGACACTTCAAACACGTCAAAGCAAAGCATAATTTGCACAGTAACTCCACAGAAATAGGCCTTCTCCTATCCTTGGCTGAAATTGACCTACTGTAACCTTTCAAAACTTGCTTGACCGGAAAGAAACTATTTAAAGGTTGACCACCAATTAACTGAAGAAAAAACAACAAAATCTTCAAAATAGAAGAAAATGCCAACTCCCTTTGCATCAATTCACAGACAAACAACAAATTCAACAGAACCTCAATGACCTGAGGGCTGCCCTTCAAGAACAGTGGGAGGCCATGCCTCAGCACACAATAAATCGACTTATGAACAGCATGAGATGTGGTCAAACTGTAATTGATGCTCAAGGCCACATGACACGTTATTGAGACATTGACATTTTTGTGTGGGTGTACCCACCACTGTTGTTGGCCTTTGTTTCAGTAAGTTGTTTGAGATGAGGAAATCACTATTGCATGCTTCTACTTAAATGCCTTACTTTCATGATATAATATCACTGTAGCGTGAACTTTTTACATTTTCCATAAATTTTACCCCAAAGCCAAATATCCCTAACTTTTTGTGAGTAGTTGTAGTGGGTACAGAGTTACAAGCCTCTACACAGTGACTCAGCTGATCCCATCAGTTTTCAATAAAATTTGGATCTGGAGAAAGTGCAGGCCACTCCATTTGAGGTACCCCAGTATCCAGCAGCCGTTCCCTAAGTTTTCAATCTGATGAGCTGGCACATTGTCATCCATGAAGATGAAATTAGGCCTGTGTTGTTTATGCAGATACACAATGAATGGATTCATTATGTTATTAAGTAGTATGGGCTTGTCACTGTACCATTCACAGTGTAGTGTAGGGCAGTTCTGTATTGACCAGACACACCTGCCCACACTGTAACACCACCACCACCAAAGGTTCACCAGTGGCTGATGCATGGCGCTTTCCTTGACGTCTCCAACATCTTTGTCGGACATAATTTCTGCTCAGCATAATTCGACTTTCATTGGCAATGGTGAACAGCACTGAGGCGCACTGGTCCCTTGTCCAGCGTAGATGCTCTCTGGCCCATGCAAGACGATGACGCCTGTGCCTGGTGTGATCAGGTACCCTTGCAGGTCATGTAGCACGCAGACCACTCTGATGTAAATAATTTCGAATGGTCTGACATGACACTTGGGTGCCTCTCACCTCCCTTGAATGTGCCTGGAGTTGTGTAGCATTCATCATCCGGTTCCCAGGGCATTTTTCACAATGAAGCGTTCATCAGTGTGGGATGTGGCCAAAGGATGCCCATTTCTATGCCTTTCTATGACTCCTCCAGTCTCTCTCTATCTCTGTTGCAACCTGCTGATTACAATCTGTGACACTCTGAACTCAAAGGCGATTTCCATCTGAGGTCATTCAGTGGTGGCCACAGCACACATCCAAAACTGGCTATAGTTGGGTGCACGTCCCTTTCTAGACCCGTCTCCACGAGTTTCAGACAGCACACCATTTGCAGTCAAGTGGGTTTTCTTTATTTAATCAATACAGCAGACTAGAGATGAGCGAATTTCTAAAAAATTCGATTCGACCGGTTCCCCGAATTTTTTCAAAAAGATTTTGTTTGATAGTGAAACAATACTGTGAGTAAGTATGACACGCACATGACAGGCATCGTTCTTTGAATCACTGCACACTCCACTTATTTGGGCAGTTACGGGGCCAAAACTGACCAAATAACTCAAGTATGAACTCAGAATTACAGGTCGATGTTAGCGCCAGGTATAAAGAACCGTGCAGAGGCCCAAGATCCTGCTGTAGTGTGAAAGAGCGCACTCCTTTTACACTGTCGTCAGCTGATTCCACATAGATGTCTAC
Organism: Bufotes viridis; assembly: GCA_033119425.1. NCBI lineage: Eukaryota > Metazoa > Chordata > Amphibia > Anura > Bufonidae > Bufotes > Bufotes viridis. Next base: position 103,857,916 of record CM065590.1, read on the forward strand.
AGAACCTGTTCTATTAAACGCTTATACAAGTAGAGCCCCCCTGAGAGAGTGGAGAGGGTGTCAGCAGTAGGTCTGTGTTGACGTCACTCAGTGGCGTTGCGGGAGGTGCGGGCCGCACCGGGTGACACCACTGATGGGGTGACACCAGTGCTGGCTGCCAGCACAAGATAATTTATTCACTGCACTGATCGCTGTAGAGGGAATCCCGGTCTGAGCTCTGACTCCATATATGGTTGTGTCCATATATGGAGTCAGTGCTATGAACATGAAGGGGGTATCCCCAAGCATTGTCAGTATGCTTGGGGACACCCAATGTATTTTAATCTAATTTAGCTTCTATTTCTGAAAAGTTGCAACCAGGATTCGAACTCACAACCTTTCATATCAGAGGCAAGAACACTAACCACTGAGCTATGGAGCTCAATGGTAAACTGTATTAGAAAAACCTCATAGTAGTTTATCAAGTATTAGGTATTCCCATACAGCAGAGTGATACATGATACACTATACAGCCGAAGTATAAATTACATATTTCTTTTTCAGTAATTGTAAAAGAAATGTATGACACAAAATACAGTAAAAATAAATGTGTAATTACTACATTTATATATAGTAATTACACATTTATTTTTTTATTTAGTTATACTTCTGCTATATAGGAATACCTAATACATGATACACTACTAAGAGTTTTTTCCAACATAATTTATGATTGAGCTTCATAGCTCAGTGGTTAGGGTTTTTGCCTCTGATGTGAATGGTTGTGAGTTCTAGTCCTGGAGGCAACCTTTTAGAAATAGAGGCTAAATTATGCATTCATGTACATCAGAAGTATGATAATATATATTTATGCTTCTGATATAAATATATATATATATATATATATATATATATACATATATATACATAAATTTATTATATATGGGAAACTATTACTGAGGTTTTTAGCCATAAAAGTAGTATAGCAGGTTAATATGAAGCTCTGATGGGGGATGTATGGTTGCCACTGATGGGGAGGATGTGTGGAGGACACTGATGGGGGTATGTGTGGAGGACACTGATGGGGGTATGTGTGGAGGACACTGATGGGGGGTATGTGTGGAGGACACTGATGGGGGGTTGTGTAGATGACACTGATGAGGTATGTGTGCAGGACACTGATGGAGGATGTGTGCAGGACACTGATGGGGGTATGTGTGGATGTGTGGATGACACTTAGGGGGGTATGTGTGGAGGACACTGATGGGGGATGTGTGGAGGACACTAATGGGGGGATGTGTGGATGACACTTAGGGGGGTATGTGTGGAGGACACTGATGGGGGATGTGTGGAGGACACTAATGGAGGGATGTGTGGATGTGTGGATGACACTTAAGGGGGGAATGTGTGGAGGACACTGATGGGGGGATGTATGGAGGACACTGATGGGGGGATGTGTGGATGACACTGATGGGGGGATCTAGGGAGTGGTGTGGGGATGTTGGGATGGGAGGTCCTGGAGGGGTGTTTGGGTGGAAGCTCTGAAAGGGGTGGGAGGTCCGGGAGGGGGGGCCCATAAAAAAATTTAGCTATGGGGGGGGGGGGCATAACATTTTTTGCTGTGGGGCCCAGTCATTTCTAGCTACGCCCCTGGGTGACACCACCAGGAGATGAGAGATGAGCACTTGCATTATGGAAGCACTCATCTCCCTACATTCATCTGTATCGCGAGATGAACACTGCAGCAGGGGAGGGAGAGGCATCTCTCTTCCCTGTTCCTCTGATAGGCTGCTAGCCTTGTGCCCGCAGCCTATCAGAGGCCGGTGCAGGCGGCACGATTACGTCATCGCTCCGCCTGAGCTGTACTGCTCGGGACAGGCCTGCATCGCATCACTGCCATGGAGGTAAGTATGTGTTTTGTTTTGTTTTTCTGTGAGGCGTTGGGCTGCGCTGGGGGGTCATTGCTGGCATAAAGGGACACTTTGGGGCAATGGCTGGCACATGGGGAACACTATGGGGGCATTGCTGGCATATGGTGGACAATATAGGGGCATTGCCGGCACATGGGGGACACTATGGGGAATTGCTGGCACATGGGGGACACTATGGGGGCATTGCTGGCACATGGGGGACACTATGGGGGCATTGCTGGCACATGGAGGAAACTATGGGGGCATTGCTGGCACATAGGGGACACTATGGGGCATTGCTGGCACATGGGGGACACTATGGGGGCATTGCTGGCACATGGGGGACACTATGGGGGAATTGCTGGCACATGGGGACCACTATGGGGTCATTGCTGGCACATGGGGGACACTATGGGGGCATTGCTGGCACATGGGGGACACTATGGGGGCATTGCTGGCACATGGGGGACATTATGGGGGCATTGCTGGCACATGGGGGACATTATGGGGTCATTGCTGGCACATGGGGGACACTATGGGGGCATTGCTGGCACATGGGAGACACTATGGGGGCATGGATGGCACATGGGGACACTATGGGGGCATGGCTGGCACATGGGAGACATTATGGGGGCATATCTAGCACATGGGGGACACTATGGGGGCATTGCTGGCACATTATGGGGACACTATGGTGTTGGATGGGAGAAGAATACTATGGGGGTATATTATATAGGCACATTATGGGGGCACTAAGAAGGGGCATTTAATACTGGCACATTATGGGGGACACTATGGGGGAATCTTATACTGCCACATTCTGGGGGCACTATGGGGAAGAGATGAGGAGCACTATGTGGGCATTTACTAGGGGCATTATATAGGGGTATTTTATACTTGCACACATTATGGGGACATTAGCTCAACTGGCGGCACTGAGGGAGTTTTTTTTGTACTGGCACACAGAACGGGAGCACTTTTGAATTAGTGCACATTATTATTATTACTGAAGGTGGCAGGTGAGTTGTTAATAAGGTAGGAGGATGATGGAAAAGTAGGAACCTAAGATGTCTTTTGTCAAACTACAGAGACGAGAGATGGGTGAAAAATCATCATGGCGGTCTGATCTGAAAGGAGAAGATGAGGAAAGAAGTGGTCTGCATCAGAGAAGTTACTGGATGTAAGGTATGTGGTGCTGTATTCTGGATATATTCTGGATATATTCTGGATAAAGAATATAATATGTATGCAAATATGTGTGTGTGTGGGGGGGGGGGTTCTAAGCAGACAGAAGACAGATCGCCAGGGGTTGGGGGCCTGTTGGGGGTGCTAGAATTTGAACCCAAGCGATAACATGGATGGGGGTTTAGATAGTAAACAGACAGCTGACGTGGGGGCGGGGCTAAGCAGAGAGATCGCCGCCGATGGGAGGGGGGGTGTTGTGCTGGGGGGGGGGGGTGACACCATTTTCTACCGCACCAGGTGACACCAGCCCTAGCAACGCCACTGACGTCACTGATTATTTTGCCCTTCCTCTGATCCGTCAGAACAAAATAGAAGAAAATGCCAACTCCCTTTGCATCAATTCACAGACAAACAACAAATTCAACAGAACCTCAATGACCTGAGGGCTGCCCTTCAAGAACAGTGGGAGGCCATGCCTCAGCACACAATAAATCGACTTATGAACAGCATGAGATGTGGTCAAGCTGTAATTGATGCTCAAGGCCACATGACATGTTATTGAGACATTGACATTTTTGTGTGGGTGTACCCACCACTGTTGTTGGCCTTTGTTTCAGTAATTTGTTTGAGATAAGGAAATCACCATTGCATGCTTCTACTTAAATGCCTTACTTTCATAAAATGTATCCTGTCTGTTGAGCATCCGCCTTCACTCGGTCAGCATTTGGTCAGTAATCCATCAGTATTGCTAAAGCCAATAAAATAGGAGTGGATCTAAAACAGAGATGACATGTGAATGGAATATTTGCATGTCTTCTGTGTTTTGTACCCACTCCTGCTTTTGGCTACCAAATCATAAGCCAATTCCATACCTACCAACTTTTCAAAATCGCAAAGAGGGACAATATGTGCGGTGTGCATCGCTTCAATTTTTTCATACTAGGCCACACCTCTAACTCCACCCAAAGCATAATTACTGACTCTTGCAGCTGGTCATCGGTTAGGTGAGTATAAGTTCCTTTATTTTTTACAACATGTGGAGACCCTGGGACAATTATATTCTTGCTCTTTAATCTCCATTTAAATATTATAGATATTTTAAGGTCTAAAGAGGGAAACTTGGGAGGTATGCTATTCTGATGGGACCATACAGGCCTTACAGCTGCTACACAGAAAGGATCTGTTGTGCGTCTAATTTTTCTTTCCTTCTGACAAATTAGAAGAAGGCTGATGGTGTGAAATTGGAGTCTGGACTTGGTATAAATATATCCAGCTCAACAGGGTTCACATCCACCAATAGTTACTGAGGGCTAAGTCTGGGGCCCACACACAGAGTGGGATGAAAAGACCAGATGACTCCAGTATACTAACACCACTATATATGAATCCCACTGATTGCAGGGGTGTCGGTGCAGTCACTAAGCAGTCTAGTTATTCCCTCACTACTATATTGTCTTTCATGCCCTCAGATTAATGGGCTCGATATAGATATACATATGGGTGGCGCTCAATTGATTACAGCACTGCACGCCTCTGATGTCGTGTGTGCAGCGTATTAGAGCCTCCGGCATGTAATAGCCATAGGCCGGAGGCTCTAATATGCTGCACGCACGACATCAGAGGCATGCAGTGCTGTAATCAATTGAATGCATCGCCAACTTTGAGACTGTACGCACGCCATCAGAGGTGTACAGCACTGTGGTTGATGCATTCAAACGACAATCAATGTCCAGCTGCATACACACTCATAGAGGTGTGCAGCGCCATGTTCGTTACACCACACACTTGCTATTAGGTGTGTGGTTTTAACAGAGTAGTGCTCTTCAACTGCTCCTGATGAACAACCGCAATATAGAGCGAACAAGAGCGCTCCTAACAGTGACACACAGTTAGGTGAACAATGCTGAGCGCCACCCATATGTATATCTATATCGAGCCCATTAATCTGAGGGCATGAAAGACAATATAGTAGTGAGGGAATAACTAGACTGCTTAGTGACTCCACCGACACCCCTGCAATCATTGGGATTCATATATAGTGGTGTTAGTATACTGGAGTCATCTGGTCTTTTCATCCCACTCTGTGTGTGGGCCCCACACTTAGCCCTCAGTATCTATTGGTGGATGTGAACCCTGTTGAGCTGGATATATTTATACCAAGTCCAGACTCCAATTTTACACCATCAGCCTGATTTGTTTATTTTGGTGGAGAACCAATTTTTAACATATAGCAATAAAATATATTTTAACGTACTTTATTCAGGCAGTTAATTATTATATAATGAATTGTACGTCCAATTCATTTATCTATTATGAGTTAATAAATTAGAAGAAGGGTCAAATAAATTATGATGTCAACCAGGCCAAAAAGGCAGAATAGTGGCCCAGTCATGGAGTGGGAAGGGTGGGAAAACAGCTTGAGAAGTCCACAGAGTGGCACAATGACATAGTGTGGAGGTGGCAACAGCAGCATGAGGAGACCTGAGTGGTAAGGTGGCAGCATCATCAGGAGACCACAGAGTGACCCGATGACAGAGTGGGGTGGTGGGTGGCCATAAAAGTACCCGCTGACGATGGTGGGTGTACAAAGGAACACCTGGCATCAGATATGTGGCATCAAGCGGGTGGCAGCATCAGAATAGTAGCTGAGGCAGATAGTCAGAAAAAAACGATCTCTTTTGTCAAGGTTTGGGTGAAGCAGCATGGGTGATCTAATCTGATGCATCAGGCATTGGTGGGTGGAAATCCTGGCTGATCCATGCCTGATTCATCTGGACAAAAAGGTCAGTCTCTCCACATTTTGGGTGAACAGGCAAGTTCTCCCTGGGGTAACTATGGCCCCTGCCGCAGTAAACACCTGCTTTGATGCCACAATTCTGGCCGGAAAGGACAGCTTTTCGAGGGTAAACTCAGCCAATTGCGGCCAAAAATCCAGTTTGGCTGCCCAGTAGTCCAGCGGATCTTCGATGACGGGTGGCAGAGTACACTCCAAGTATGCCGCCACCTGCTGGTTCAGGTTCTGCTCTATGTCTATCTGCTGGTGAGTAGTTTCTTCACTATGCGGGTGAAGAACGCTGCTCATCAGCGACTCTAGACTCAAGCTGTTGCTGATGGAGCTAGTACTGCTCCCCCCCCCCACTCCGCCACATCAACCATGGCAGTGGAACGAGAGCGAAGAGGGCCGCCCCAGTCAGACCTGCGAGAGGATGGACGATGGCGCAGATAGGCAGTGGCCAACTGACTACATAGTATGTCTCTATAGTAGTTCAGTTTGTCCTCGCTCTCAGCGGGTGTAAAAAAGGCCCCCATTTTGGACCAGTAGCGAGGGTCCAACAAGGTGGAGAGCCAGAAGTCATCCCTCTGCCTAATGGTGACAATTCAGCTGTCACTACCCAAGCAAGTTAGCATGCAGCGGGCCATTTGCGCAAGTGACTTGGAGGGACTCCTTACCTCCATCCGCACTGCATACTGCCATGGTGTGCCTGGGTTATCTGCCTCGTCTTCCTCATCTCCCTCTTGCTCCTCCAGCTGCTCTTGCTTCTCCTCTTCTTTCACCTGTGTAGAAAAACCACCCATTTCACTTCACATTTCTTGTGCTCCAATGTCCTTCTCCTCCTTCTCCAGTTCAGCCCCAACAGGGCTCATGTGGCCGTGAGATGTAGACGCCACGTCTCCAGTCCCCTGACCAGCCAGATTTGCCAGCATCTGGATATAAAGCAGTGGAATGACGTTGTTCATCCTGTAGTCCTGTCGACTGACAAATAACGTGGCATCCTCAAAGGGCCTGAGCAAACGGCAGGTGTCACGCATGAGTTGCCATGACCTATAGCCTTTCTCTATTCGTATAGTTGGTCCAACATATGGAGGGTGGAATTCCAATGGGTGGAAACGTCGCATATAGGCCTATGTTGGGGGATGCCGTTCGGCCGCTGCAGCTCAAGGAGAGTGTGCTTGGCTGTGTGCGAGTTGCTGAAGTGCATGCAAAGTTTCCTGGCCATTTTTAGGATGTCTTTCAGACTGAACACGTGTGCCATGCAGGGCGCATGGATCATCCCTCCTTGACACAGCGCCGACACCATGTTCTTCCCATTGTCGGTCACCATGGTTCCGATTTTGAGTTGTCGCTGAGAAAGCCAGGATTCGATTTGTTGATGAAGGACATGGAGCAGTTCCTCCCCTGTGTGACTCTGTTCACCCAGGCAAACTAGGTGCAGAACAGCGAGACACCACCGAGCCCTGCACATATGGTATGATGGTAGGGCACTGTGATTTGTCCCTGCAGTGGAGGCTGAGGACAAGGTGGAGGATGAGGAGACAGAGGCGGACATTGTCGCAGGACAAAAGGCATTAGAACGTGGAGGCGTAAGCGGCGTCACCTGGCCAAGTTGCTGGTTTTGCTGGGCAGAACATGGTATCGGCGCTGCGTCAAGGAGGGATGATCCATGCACCCTTCATGGCACACGTGTTCAATCTGGTTGTCAAGTGTTTCCTGAAGTCTTTAAACCCATCTGCAAGACATCCTAAAAATTGCCAGGAAACTTTGCATGCACTTCAGGAACCGCCAAGCACACATTTACCCAGTGGGCCGTAAAGGACATATATTGTCCTTGACTGTAGTTACAGCTCCACACGTCGGCGCTGCCATGCACTTTGGCAGACACCGACAGGATCAAGAACTGGCCCACCCTCTGTTCTACATATTTGTGTGGGGCTGATACTGCGTTTTTGGCAAAGAAGTGACATCTTGGGACTCTACACCTCAGCTCGGCACAAGCCATCAGTTCTCTGAAAGGTGCAAAATTCAGCGACTTAAAAAGATTAAAATAGACAAATCGCCAGGACCGGATGGCATACACCCCCGTATCCTAAGGGAATTAAGTGATGTCATAGCCAGACCATTATTTCTGATATTTACGGACTCTATAATAACAGGGAATGTTCCACAGGATTGGCGCATAGCAAATGTGGTGCCAATATTCAAAAAGGGTCCAAAAACAGAGCCTGGAAATTATAGGCCGGTAAGTTTAACATCTATTGTTGGTAAACTGTTTGAAGGGTTTCTAAGAGATGCTATTTTGGAGTATCTCAATGAAAATAAGCAAATAACGCCATATCAGCATGGCTTCATGAGGGATCGGTCATGCCAAACAAATTTAATCAGCTTCTATGAGGAGGTAAGTTCTAGACTTGACAGCGGCGAATCAATGGATGTCGTATATCTGGACTTCTCCAAAGCATTTGACACCGTACCTCATAAAAGGTTAGTATATAAAATGAGGATGCTCGGACTGGGAGAAAATGTCTGTATGTGGGTAAGTAACTGGCTGAGTGACAGAAAACAGAGGGTGGTTATTAACGGTAGATACTCAGATTGGGTCACTGTAACTAGTGGGGTACCTCAGGGGTCAGTATTGGGCCCTATTCTCTTCAATATATTTATTAATGATCTTGTAGAAGGCCTGCACAGTAAAATATCTATTTTTGCAGTTGACACTAAACTGTGTAAAGTAATTAACACTGAAGAGGACAGTTTTCTGCTACAGAGGGATCTGGATAGATTGGAGGCTTGGGCAGAAAAATGGCAGATGAGGTTTAACACTGACAAATGTAAAGTTATGCACATGGGAAGGAATAATGCAAGTCACCCGTACATATTAAATGGTAAAACACTTGGTAACACTGACATGGAAAAGGATCTAGGAATTTTAATAAACGGTAAATTAAGCTGCAAAAACCAGTGTCAGGCAGCTACTGCCAAGGCCAATAAGATAATGGGTTGCATCAAAAGGGGCATAGATGCCCGTGATGAGAACATAGTCCTACCACTTTACAAATCACTAGTCAGACCACACATGGAGTACAGTGTACAGTTCTGGGCTCCTGTGAACAAGACAGACATAGCAGAGCTGGAGAGGGTTCAGAGGAGGGCAACTAAAGTAATAACTGGAATGAGGGATCTACAGTGCCCTGAAAGGTTATCAAAATTAGGGTTATTCACTTTAGAAAAAAGACGACTGAGGGGAGATCTAATAACTATGTATAAATATATCAGGGGTCAGTACAGAGATCTGTCCCATCATCTATTTATCCCCAGGACTGTGACTGTGACAAGGGGACATCCTCTGCGTCTGGAGGAAAGAAGGTTTGTACACAAACATAGAAAAGGATTCTTCACTGTAAGAGCAGTGAAACTATGGAACTCTGCCTGAGGAGGTGGTGATGGTAAGTACAATAAAGGAATTCAAGAGGGGACTGTATTTATTTCTGGAGTGTAATAATATTACAGGCTACAGCTACTAGAGAGGGGTCGGTGATCCAGGGAGTTATTCTGATTGCCTGATTGGAGTCGGGAAGGAATTTTTTTCCCCTTAAGTGAGGAAAATTGGCTTCTGCCTCACAGGGGTTTTTTTCCTTCCTCTGGATCAACTTGTAGGAAACAGGCCGAACTGGATGGACAAATGTCTTTTTTCGGTCTTATATACTATGTTACTATGTTACTTGGTAAGGGAGGGACTGCAGCACCAGCAACCTGGCAAGGAGCATGTTCAGCATCTGCGCCGTTGGATGAGTGTTCTCTTGGAAATCGCTTTGGTGATCGATTTCTGACGGGATGACTGATGAGAAGTAGGAGTGCAAGGAGCAGGAGCATCAGGACCGGTAGATTATGGGAAGGACAGACACCTTCCTTTGGCTGAGGTGGTGGAGCTTTGACTGCCTGAAATCGGGTGCATACCTCTGGGTGATGCAGCGGTTGCTAAGGCAGGCTGAACCACCACATTGGAGCCACAGTTCTCCCAGGCCACTTTATGGGGATGCTGCATATGATGACGAAGGGCCGTGGTGCCAACCCTGGCCTTGCTTTACCTTCTGCTCACAGATTTGGTAAATGGCCATGTTCACCTCCTCTGGTGACTTAACAATAAACGACCACACTTCCGAGTAGGTGATTTTACCCCAACACTCCGCACTGTCTAACTGCTTCCACCGCTGCCTCCGTGAACCCCTGCACCACTAATTTCCAGGCAGGTAGGCTCCTGCGAAGCAGGTGGTCTACCCTGGGCACGTTTGGCTCCCGACCTCCCACTGCTGCCACCCTGCTGACTCCCGGCCACACTACTGATTTGCTGGCTCTGCTGCTGCCTCATGCGCAAGCTGCCACCCTTATCTCCCAATGATGATGAAGCCCCTGAAGTCACTGATGTCCTCCTCAACGGTCTCTGAGCCATGAGCCTGACCCCTCGCAACACCAGCTCCCACGCCATTCTCCTTATCACTACTTGCCCGACTACCGTACGAAGTGGCGGATGTCTTCTCCACATCTTGGCTGGGCAGTAGCTGCTGACTGCCCTCTAGTAGCTCATCCTTGCTGTATAGTGGAGATGAGCCCACAGCATATAATGCTTCTTTGGCTGAGGGAACAGAAAAGGACAGAGGCAGGTTGAGGACAGGTGAGGGCATAGGGCCTGCTCCTGGGCCATGTTAACTAAGGGTTGTGTCTGTCGAACCCACTGACTCTTGGCTGGGGTGTCTGATGTCACTTGGTGGACTAAGTGGATGACCGAGTCAACCATTTAAGAACCGCTGGGTTGCTAGTCAACACACGACCGCTTACTCTGCTGCGACCTGTGCCTGCGCCAGAAACATTTAGGCCTCTGCCCCTCCCCTGTGCAGAGCCTATCACTTCTCTGTCTATATATACGCACTGCACTCTTGCTGTGATTTCTGTTAAAAGTGTATTAGGGTGTACTTCAGTCAAAAAAGAAAAATATATAGGCACGGCACTGTTGCAGTTATTTTTGGTGAAAGCATATAGGCTCGTATTTTTGTAAAACAAGAAAACCATATTCTCAGTGCATTTCAGCAGTTAATTGTGGTGAAAGCATTTAATGGTCTTGACCAGCAACCCCGCGGTTCTTGATTTGTTAACTCGGTTATCCACGTCATCCCAAGTGACATCAGACACCCCTAGCCAACAGTCGGTGATTTTTTCAGACACAACCCTTAGTTGGCATGGCCTGGGAGCAGGAACTGTGCCCTCACCTGTCCTTAACCTGCCTCTGGCCTTTTTTGTTCCTTTTCCGCGAGAAGTACTACATGCAGTGAACTCAGTTTCACTTTTCAGCGAGGAAGAGCTACTAGAGGACAGTCAGCAGCTACTACCCAGCCAAGATGTGGAGGAGATATTCACCACTTCCTCTGCTAGGTGGGCAAGTAGTTATGAGGAGAGTGGCACGGGAACTTGTCTTGCGAGTGGTCAGGCTCCTGACCCAGAGGCCGTTGAGGAGGAGATCAGTGATGTGCAGACACTATTCGATGATGATGAAGCCGATCGCATTTGGGAGCCGGGTCTTCAAAAATTTGGCGAACTGGCAAATCGAATTTTTGAAAAATTCGCTCATCTCTAGCTATGATATCACAGGGCTGGCTGGCTGCTGATTGGCTGCATCATGGCATTATGGGTGATCCCGCCTTCCCCGAGTTCCTTGCTCCATGTCCTCACACATGTAGCAGCCATTTTAGGAAAAAATGCAATTCATTACCATGAAGCATCAGGAAATTCGGATTCGGTGCAAATCGAATTTTTCCTGAAATTTGGATCTAATCCATTTGTCAACTACGATTCGGTCATCTCTAGTACAGACTTGTAGCAGCAAGGTATCGGGATTACATTAGAAATTACCCTTTGTCAAGCTAGTACCTAAAACACTAAATATATGTAATATAAGTATCAAAAATATGAAAAAATTCATAATAAAGACAGTCCATGCTTCATTTTTTACAGTAGAAAATATGCATCAATACATAAATGTAACAGGATACATGTATGGTATAGTAACAATGGTTACAATTGATGAAATAAAGAATGTCGACAAGATATCACATATTGAGTTCGATGACATGATTGTTTAAAATAGTAACATAGTTTATAAAGCTTAAAAAGACATCTGTCCATCCAGTTCAGCCTGTAAGTTGATCCAGAGCAGGGATGCCTACAGCAGGGCATGGTGGGAATTTTTACAACAGCTGGAGAGCAGCAGTTTGCCCATCCTGATCCAGAGGAAGGCAAAAAAAAAAAACTGTTGTTAGGTAGAAGCCAATTTTCCCCCCTTTTTGGGGAAAAAAATTATTTCCCGACTCCAATCAGACAGTCAGAATAACTCCCTGGATCAACGACCCCTCTCTAGTAGCTATAGCCTGTAATATTATTACACTCCAGAAATACATCCAGTCCCCTCTTGAACTCTTTTAGTGAACTCACCATCACCTCCTCCTCAGGCAGAGAGTTCCATAGTCTCACTGCTCTTACCGTAAAGAATCCTCTTCTATGTTTGTGTACAACCCTTCTTTCCTCCAGACGCAGAGGATGTCCCCTCGTCACAGTCCTGGGGATAAATAGATGATGGGAGAGATCTCTGTACTGACCCCTGATATATTTATACATAGTTATTAGATCTCCCCTCAGTTGTCTTTTTTCTAAAGTGAATAACCCTAATTTTGATAATCTTTCTGGTTACTGTAGCCCAACCATTCCAGTTATTACTTTAGTTGCCCTCCTCTGAACCCTCTCCAGCTCTGCTATGTCTGCCTTGTTCAAAGGAGCCCAGAACTGTACACAGTACTCCATGTATGGTCTGACTAGTGATTTGTAAAGTAGTAGGACTATGTTCTCATAACGGGCGTCTATGCCCCTTTTGATGCAACCCATTATCTTATTGGCCTTGGCAGCAGCTGCCTGACACTGGTTTCTACAGCTTAGTTTACTGTTCACTAACATTCCTATGTCCTTTTCCATGTCAGTGTTACCCAGTGTTTTACCATTTAGTGTGTACTGGTTTCAATGGCAAGAGCTATGAATGGTACCTTACAGTAACATGATTGTTTAAAGAGCAGGAGGTTTACATAGACATGATAGTAGTAAATATGTACTACATGCAAGAAATTCATGTGTAAGTATAGAAAGCAGGATTGTAGTAATGAAACAAAGGATTCCAGTATAGTATCGCAATTTGTACAAGCATTATTATTTATGGAAGAAAGGTTCATGATGATGGATAAGATAGAATAAATATGTAGTCATGAGTACACAGGTATGTCTGAAAACAGCAGTAGGATAGAGATAAAGTATTCAGTGTACATTATTGCGTGACTGACAACAGCGGGAAAAAAGGGGGGGGGGCCGAGGTGGCCACAACAGCCTACATTATATAGAAGTATATGGTAGTATCCTAAATGCAAGGTTGCAACATGATTATATAAATGGTGGAAGAGGCATTGAACAGGATGATAGGCTGTATGACCGTACTCATAATGAGCTGCAGAATAAGAACGGTGTGTCATTTTTAGTGCACATTGAATGCCGTGATGTAAAAATCCCCCAAAAGACTTGGTGAAATAGTATTGTTTTTCAATTTAACCTCACAAAGGATTTTTTTCCCATTTTCCAATAACAGATATGGTAAGTGGAATGGTGCTTTTAAATAGTACAACTTATCCTCCAAAAAATAAGCCCTCATAGGGAAATATAAATGGAAAATTAAAGAAATGTATGGCTATTGAAACTTTGGGAGGAAAAAAAGAAAATGCAAAACCAAAAATGGGCCCTGTATAATATGCTCTGAAAAGAATACAAACAATGAATAACTTTCAAAAACGGACTTATACTTACCTTTACCCTTACAGCCCGAAACTACATATGAAGAGTATACAGTTACATAGTTGTTAAGGTTGGAAAAAGACAAAAGTCCATCAAGTCCCACCTGTAATCCTGCTATATCGATCCCTGGATCAATGTCCATCTTCCTTTTAAAAAGGGGTTGGGCCAAATGGAAAGGGTGTGTAGAACAAGATTTCTATACATTGTCATAAGCCTCAATGTTATTTTGAATTAAAAAGTCATCTAAACCTTTTTTTAAGCCATTTACTGTATTTGCTGTGACCAGCCTATTCCAGAGATTCACAGATCTTACTGTAAAAAATAGTTGTCGCCTATTATGACTGAATCTTTTTTTCTCCAGTCGTAGGGAGTGGCTCCTTGTTTTATGAGCGGGTTTAACACAGAGTAGCTTCCCTTGATATTTTTTGTATGGTCTGTTTACATATTTGTACAGGTTAGTAGTGTTGAGCTAACCCGAACTTTGCGAGTTCGTGTACCCGAACCCGTACTTTGCAGGAAAAGTTCAGGTTCGAGTTCAGTGTTCGGGCATTTAATAAATCTTGTTGAAAGGCTGCAGGGCACCCAATCAATAAGCTTTTAAGCTGTGGGCACTTAGAAGCAATCACAGCCATGCCTACTCATGACATGTCTATGATTGGCTGGTGCATCATGTGACCCAGCCTCTATACATCAGCTCTGAGTAGTGCAGGGACAAGAAGCAAGCAGCTGAAGTGAGGGAAAGTGCTAGGAATCTCATCTGGCTATTTATTCTGTGGGTGACCTATAGTGATTTGTTTGTGGGTGCAATACACCAGTTTTGCACCCTGACACAGAAATATAATAATTAATCTGGCTGTTAATTCTGTGGATGACCTATAGTGATCTTTTGTGGTTGCAATGCACCATCTTTGCACCCCTGCCACAGAAATATAATCATCAATCTGGCTCGTAATTCTGTGGGTGACTTTTAGCGATTTTTTTTGTGGGTGCAATGCACCCTATTTGTACCCCTGACTCAAAAATATAATAGTTAATTTGTCTGTTAGTTCGGTGGGTGACATATACCCATTTTTGGTGTGAGGTAAACCTTGTTATAGTAATTTCCTTACCCTGTGCTCACAAGCACGTGTATCAGCTCCTTTGTGTAAGGAAAGGCCGCACTATTCCAGTAATGAGATAAGATGCTTCATGGTTGAGATCTGTTGAGAGATTACCCTCTCGTCCAGCCTCCTTCTTTATTTACATAGACAAAAAGGATAACAAATAGGAAGTGGGCGGGCCCAACACCTGACCACTCCCTTCAGGTACAGTACAGTCATACAGGAAGTGATGACACACACACACAGAAAGAATACCACATGTCTCTTAGTCACCACTAGGGGGGAATCTTGTTCAGCATCGATCAGTGATCAATGCTCAACAAGGCTCACCAGGATTCTTATGTGGGCCTACTTATAGGAACAGTGTCACCATCTCCAGCGGTTGATCGGGCGCACTGGAAATAACGAATGCACGTTCCTTTCCGTATATTGTTCTCTTAATAAATGCATACACGCCAAGCCAATAAATCCGCCTTTTGGGCGGAGGGCCCCAGCCGGCATCTATCCATTCGGCAAGAAAACACTGCTTGCTGCGTCTCTATATCCGCAGCAAGATATCCACTTCCAGTGGTTTACACACTGAGAGACACGATGACAATATTAGAAAACACATCATAATAATTTCCACAACAGTCCCTCCTCTTTGTCATATGCTGCTCAGTGTCCCTCGATGATTATTCCTCAGCATCTGGTTGATGGTTTGGTCTTCAGGGCATCTCGTACTCGGTTGGTTATACATCAGGCATATAGAATTAATGGAAACAAAAAAACATAAGTACATGCCCGGATCCAATGGAAAACCAAGGAGCCCTAAAACCTCCCAATCAGCTGCAATGTAAGATTCCGGGACAAGCTTTACCAGGACACATGACCCTCTGACATTAGGGGGAATTACCTTATAAATGGCTAACCCGCATAGGAAATAGTACAGACCTGTCAACTCCAAACAAGAACTTCTGACAGTCACGGGCCTCCAGTAATAACTGCCTCACAACTAGAGGACCCCACCAACCTATCTCCTTTACCTCATCTGCGGGCCGCCTAGCTGCCGGACACCCATACAGGATTAACAAACAAGGAGCCAGAGCTACTATTAAACCTATATCTGATATTACCCTGTAGGATGTGCTACTAACAAATGTCTGCTTGTGGCCCTTGCCAATTTGAGGTGCCTTCCCTTCCTAAGAATGAAAGTAAACAAGTAAACAAAAGTGATACTCCTCATCCTTTGACGTAGTTGAACAGCTTCTTGCAGTGACTGGTGTGGATCCAGTTGTCTCGTCCCTCGAACTTTCCAACTTCCCTAAAAATACTGTCCATTGTACAGCGATACACACCACAATGCTTGCTATAAAATAAAAATAAAAAAACTACAAGTCACTAGCACAAAACTTGCCAAACCAAAATCACACTGTACACAGAAAGGTTACAGAAAGACAAAATAACTATACTGGACAAAACTGAGATTTTGGGCAAAAACAAACAAATCACTTTTTATAGACACCAAACTAAAAACTAAAAGTAAACCGGCTCAAACTAAAACGAATTCCTTGTTAAAAACCTGCAGCACTAACCTAACCAAGATGTCTGCCAAACGCACATGCTCTTCCCGCAAATCAAAGATGGCCGACAAACCACATGGCATGGTCTTACACAAAGGAAATCAAAAATGGTGTCTCCCAAAATCCAGCAACAGAAAAATCAAATTAAACCAGAGCAAACTTCCACTCTGAGGGTGATTTACAGGCTAACAACATAGAAATCTAAAACAAAACGTTTCCTCTACAAGCCAGAATCACCTCTTACAAAATCCCACTAACATAAAAGTTACACCAAAACAGAGAAGTTACAACAAAACAATTGGTCAGCACACACATCACAATCTGACTATACAATCTCTTTACAATCAACTCAGATCCACCAAAAACTACACAACGGAAAAGCACTTACCTTGTCCTTACACAAATAGAGCGAAAAAGTTCTTTTACCAAGCAGAAATTCCCTCTGACGCAGCAGACAAAATTACACTTTACTCTCTCCCTTTTATCTGCTGTGCAGAGCAGAAAAATCAGTTGGTTGTACCTAGCTCGCCATTCTATGCTGGACCAGGTGAGAACTGCTCTCCTCTGACCCTTTTTTTATTTACATAGCCAAAGGGATAACAAATAGGAAGTGGGCGGGCCCAACACCTGACCACTCCCTTCAGGTACAGTACAGTCATACAGGAAGTGATGACACACACACACAGAAAGAATACCACAACATGTCTCTTAGTCACCACTAGGGGGGAATCTTGTTCAGCATCGATCAGTGATCAATGCTCAACAAGGCTCACCAGGATTCTTATGTGGGCCTTCTTATAGGAGCAGCGTCACCATCTCCAGCGGTTGATCAGGCGCACTGGAAATAATGAATGCACGTTCCTTTCCGTATATTGTTCTCTTAATAAATGCATACACGCCAAGCCAATAAATTCGCCTTTTGGGCGGAGGGCCCCAGCCGGTATCTATCCATTCGGCAAGAAAACACTGCTTGCTGCGTCTCTATATCCGCAGCAAGATATCCACTTCCAGTGGTTTACACACTGAGAGACACGATGACAATATTAGAAAACACATCATAATAATTTCGACAACAACCTGCACTGAATCAGTGACAGGGAAATTAATATAGTTAATCCGTTTGTTAGATCAGTGGGTGACATATACTCATTTTTGTTGTGAGGTACACCTTGCACATGCTGGCCAGACTGTGCGAGCATCAGCAGGCGATAGTGGAGTTTCAGCTGCAGCACGCATAGGTCAGTCGCACTGCGGAACAGCACCACTTCACCACCAACAAGTGGGCCTCCATGCGGGACGTGTGCGCTGTGTTGCGCTGTTTCGAGTACTCCACCAACATGGCCAGTGCCGATGATGTTGTCCTCACCATTACTATCCCACTTCTATGTCTCCTTGAAAAAACGCTTTGGGCGATGATGGCAGAGGATGTGGCACAGGAGAAAGAGGAGGATGAAGAGCGATCATTTGCACGGTTATCAGGCCAGTCATTCACAAGTGGCTCGAAGGGTGGGTTCCTGCACCAACAGAGGCAACACACAAAATAACCCAAACAAAATATAAAAGAGAAAGAAAACACTTAAAGGGAACCTGTCACCAGGAAATTCACTGATAAACCAGGCATGCTGCCTTGTAGGGCTCACCCTGCTGAATATAATGATACCTTTCACTTAGTGATCTGTTGCTTTATTGTGGAGAAATAGTACTTTTAATCCATATGCTCATGAGCTGATTTGAGTCCAGTAGTTAATATGAGTCCAGTGTTTTTTCTATTCAGAGCTGTAGCCACTCCCCTATTCACTCCTTCAGATGTAAAAGGGGCGTGGTTTATTACATCCTTCATTTAAATAATTGTTTATCAAACATGTGTTTATCACTCCATGAACAAACTAGCCCTTATTATAATTACTAACTTCAATAGTATATTCCTCCCCCTTTTTTACCTCAGTAATATAATACCTTAGCATTCCCTGTTATTCATTTTCCGCCAATTATTAAAATTAATCAATGATGTAATAAACCACGCCCCTTTTACATCTGAAGTGAATAGGAGAGTGGCTACAGCTCTGAATAGAAAAAAACGCTGGACTCATATCAACTACTGGACTCAAGTCAGCTCATTAGCATATGGATTAAAAGTACTATTTCTCCACAATAAAGCACCAGATCGCCAAGTGAAAGGTATCATTATATTCAGCAGAGTGAGCCCGACAAGGCAGCATGCCTGCTTTATCAGTGAATTTCCTGGTGACAGGTTCCCTTTAACTTCAAGTGGCTATGGCAGCACCAGGAACTCAGCCGAGATCCACAAACCATCTATCCACAACTCAAACTGAATCTATAAACCGCATAGCATAGTGGGAGAAACAATAAATAGAGATAGTTAAATGACCATAATAGCCACACCTGAGGAAAGAAGGTGTGGCAAGCACTAGAAACAGCACAGACGTCATTTGATCCAAACGGAAAACATGTCAGATCAAACCACATGTTGCCAGTTTCACCGATCTCCTGCCACCTGTCGCGGGAACGTCCGTGACACCACCCTGCTGGATCCCTGCTACAAGGACAATGTGCCGTCCTTAATTCCATCACTGAAGTGTGAACAGAATATGCGCGAGTACAAGCACACACTGGTAGACGCTGATAGCATTCCCGTCTGACAGTGGGGGCTCAGTGGAAGCACAAGGCAAAGGCAGAGGAGGAGGAAGAAGTGGCCAATGCAGCTGGGTCACCACCAGAACCTCAGAAGGGAGGGTTAGCATGGCTGAAATGTGGAAAAGCTTTGTCAGCACGCCACAACAACCAGCACCACCAGCTGATACTGATCGTCTGAGCAGGAGGCAGCATTTCAGCAACATGGTGGAACAGTACGTGTGCACACGCCTACACGTACTGACTGATGGGTCTGCCCCATTCAACTTTTGGGTCTCCAAATTGGGCACATGGCCTGAGCTTGCACTTTTATGCCTTCGAGGTGCAGGCCTGCCCAGCGGCCAGTGTATTGTCCGAACGTGTGTTTAGCACGGCAGGGAGGTGATCACAGACAAGCACAGCCGCCTGTCCACAGCCAACGTGGACAAGCTCACGTTCGTTAAAATGAACCAGGCATGGATCCCACAGGACTTGTCCGTACTGAGTAGACAAGTATACCGGCCGCACCCAACCATTGTTATACTCCAGCGCACTTTCTCTTTGCGTTCTCTTTTCAATTTCCCAATGTTTTGGGGCCTTCCGAAATTTAAAAAATTAATAAATAAATAATAAAAAAAACAGTCTTGGCTATCTCCTCCTTCTCCACCGCCGCTTCCACCTACACGTCTAGCGGACCCACCACAGAACCTTGGCGTACACCAATAGACCTCAATTTTCCCATTAGTCATCCATGTGGGACAGTATCAAACGCCTTTGCAAAGTCCAAAAACACAATATTGACAACCTTCCCTCTGTCCAGGCTTCTACTCACCTTCTCATAAAAACAAATTTGGTTAGTTTGACAGCTTCTGTTCTTAGTAAAACCATGTTGGCTATCACTTATTATATTATTGATAGTTACATAATCCTGTATGTAGTCCCGTAGAAGGCCCTCAAACATTGAATGTTTTGGGGTTGTTCTTACTTTCTTTGGCCACCTGTTTCTTTGTGTAAATTTGCTAATTTTATTACCCCCTTACATAATTTATTTAGTTCTTTATTCTTTTTAAAGGCTACAGCTGACCCCTCCGATTTGTATTTCTTAAAGGCTCTCTTTGGGTCCATTCACACGTCCGTACTTCCGGGTCCGCAATTGCGTTTCCGAAAAAAATAGAACATGTCCTATTCTTGTCCGCAATTGCGGACAAGAAAAGGCATTTTCTATGAGAGTGCCAGCGATGTGCGGTCCGCAAATTGCGGAACGCACATCGCCGATGTCCGTGTTTTGCGGATCCGCGGATCCGTGGATCCGCAAAACACACACGGACGTGTGAATGGACCCTTTTTGTTATTTATTGCACTTTTTACACTATTTGTAAGCCATGTGGGGTTTCATTTTATTCTCTTGTACTTGCTACCTCTAGGAAAGTATTTAACACTATACTTATCCAAAGTAGATTTAAAGCACTCCCCTTTAGCATTAGCGTCATTATGTGACAATAGTTGCTTCCAGTCTATGTCCTAAAGTGCAGCCCTCAACCCTAGAAAATTCGCCTTTTTGAAATTAAGAGTTTTTGCCCTACAAACCTGAATTTGTTTTTTACAGTTTAGTTGGAATATAATGATATTGTGGTCACTGTTACCAAGGTTTTCATGGACAGTGACATTTCTCACAAGCTTTGCATTGTTAGAAATTACTAGATCCAGAAGAGCATCGCAGGCAGAACCATGTTCCCAATCTATGTTTGGATAGTTAAAATCTCCAATTATCACTACTGTGCCAGCCTGCGCCGCCCGATCCATTTGCACATACAGTTGATCTTCTATCTCCTCAGTGATATTGGGGGGTCTACTGATCACATCAATAATTATTTTTCCCTCTGAATTTCCACCCACAAGGTTTCAACACCCTCACAACCTTCATCCACAATTGTTTCTTTCACACTCACTTTCATATCACTCTTGGCATATATACATACACCACCACCTTTGCCTTTATACCTGTCGTTTCTAAAGAGTGTAAAACCTTGAAGATTTACAGCCCAAATATGAGAAGAGTCCAGCCATGTCTCAGCAACACCAACTACATGTTTCTCCAGTACCAAGGCCTCAAGCTCTCCCATTTTGCTTGCTAGACTTCTGTCATTTGTGAACATACTTTATAAGTTGAAAACAAAAAGTAGGTGTATACTGCGCCAATACTATTATGCCTAGAGTATCTGCACGCCGATCGTGACTCCAAAACACCAATATGTGGTCCACTATAACGCACACAGGTACAATAGGGACTGGCACCGCTCTCTCAGGAACACAAAGTACCTTGTAGATGACTGTCCCCGTGCCTTAGATCCGTACGGTGTCTCTGTCCTATCCCTGGTGCGGTTTTAGAGTGGATCTCTAAACTTGCAGCACGCGCCCCGGCCGGTGGCGCGTAGATGCCGCTGGTGAAAAGGATTGCGTTCGCGTACTCTGGAGTCGGCTCGTGACGTCACTTACTACAGCTACGGTGTGCTGTAGTTGCCAGAAGACCTCCAACGCGTTTCGGACAATGAGTGTTGTCCTTCCTCAGGGAGTTCAGTGGGCATACTGTCTTCTTGCTCCTTTATGTGTTGGCAAAGTTAACCCTGTTCACCACTATTACCGCTCCAATTGGATCTTTCAGTCAGCGCTTCCTGTCTCATCACGGACCATCCATTACCGCTATCTCTGCCATGCAAATTCAATCAAAAGCATATACCTCGATCTCCGCATTTAGTCCATGGGGGATCAAAGAAAAAACAACTATATTTTAGGAGCAATATCACCAAGGCAGAGAAGAACGCCATTACGAGGATGCAACAGAATGAAAATATTGTTATCTGCCCGGCGGACAAGGTGGAGGTATTGTAATTTTAAATAGGGAGGATTACCACAAGGAGGCGCTAAATATACTAAATGATGATAGGACATACAAAAAATTAAAGTCGGATCCCACACAGACATATATAACAGAACTAAAAATGTTGGTTAAAAAAGGTAAGGATAGTGGGATCCTTAATAAGAAGGAAGCTGCGTTCATTTTGGTGGATGATCCAAAAATCGCAGCTTTCTATCATAACCCCAAGATACACAAAAACAGTGAAAAACCACCGGGCAGGCCCATCGTATCTGGGGTGGACTGTCTAACGAGCCCCCTCTCTAGATATGTAGACCAACAGCTACAGGTATATGTAAAAGAATTGCCTACATACTTAAAGGATACCAAGCATACCTTACAAATTTTAAATAATATTAAATGTAAAAAAGAATACATCATTGGTACTCTAGATGTTAAATCTTTATATACGATAATTGAAAATAATAAGGGATGCAAAGCTGTCAAATATTTTTTAAAGAAGAAGGGTGATATGCCAGAGGATCAAGTAGACTTCATCGGGGAATGTATTATGTTTATTTTAACTAAAAATTATTTTATATACAATGAAGAATTTTACCTCCAGTTGTGGGGGACCACTATGGGGACGAGGTTCGCACCGAGGTTCGCTAATCTATATGTGGGATGGTGGGAGCATCAGGTCATCCACCCTACTGGCGAGCTCCGGGCGGGCCTCGTCCTCTGGCGTAATTTATTGATGATGTTATTTTTATTTGGGAAAATGGGGAAGAGGCCCTAAATCAGTTTTTAACGGAAATTAATAAAAATCCTTTTTATTTAGAATTTACTTTAACCTATAGCAATAGTGAAATCAATTTTTTAGCATTTATATAGAAGACAATCAACGCAAAACTAGGACCTACAATAAACCGACTGATGCAAATAGCTATATTGCCATGAACAGTTGTCATCTCCCCGCTTGGCTGGAAAATATCCCCAGGAGCCAACTGCTACGCCTAAAAAGAAACTGTACTGACACTGGTGAATACAAAAAAGAGGCAGACTCCCTACAAAGAAAATTTGAGGTTAAGGGCTATAAGATGGACCAGTTGGCTAAACAGCGCAAAGAGGTCGATGCAATAGATAGGCAGAGGTTACTAGAAGATAAGAAGATAGGCAGTGATAATAACAAGGATGAAAAGGATGCTTTTCCCCCAGTCATCTTACCATATAACATTCAAATGCCTGCGATTAAAAGAACAATAAAAAAACACTGGGATATTTTAAGGCATGATAAGATCATTGGGGACCTTATCCCAAGTCAACCCAGGTTTAGCTACAGAAAGGCCAAAAATCTTGGAAATATTATAGCACCTACCAATAAGTGCATTAGTATTGAGAGTAAGAACAATAGGGCTAAAATCACCCATAAAAGTACGGGTAGCTTTCATCTAGATTATGAACACAGAAGGGACACAAAACTACACCATTAACTACAACATAACATGCAATAGCTATGCTGTAATCTATATTATATGTTGCCCCTGTAAAAAGATGTACGTGGGGAGAAATAAAAGGCAGTTGAAAAAAAGAATAGGGGAGCACATTTATAACATTAAAAGGAAATATGAGGGACATCCCCTATCGAGGCACTATAGGGATAAGCATGAGGGCAGTTTTAGAGGTTCTAGTTTTTGTGGGATAGACATAGTCAGACCGGACAGGAGGGGCGGTGACTTCATTAAGAACATGTCCCGAATAGAGACCAAATGGATATTTAATTTGAACACCTTGATCCCCCATGGACTAAATGCGGAGATCGAGGTATATGCTTTTGATTGAATTTGCATGGCAGAGATAGCGGTAATGGATGGTCCGTGATGAGACAGGAAGCGCTGACTGATAGATCCAATTGGAGCGGTAATAGTGGTGAAAGGGTTAACTTTGCCAACACATAAAGGAGCAAGAAGACAGTATGCCCATTGAATTCCCTGAGGAAGGACAACGCTCATTGTCCGAAACGCGTTGGAGGTCTTCTGGCAACTACAGCACACCGTAGCTGTAGTAAGTGACGTCACGAGCCGACTCCAGAGTACGCGAACGCAATCCTTTTCACCAGCGGCATCTACGCGCCACCGGCCGGGGCGCGTGCTGCAAGTTTAGAGATTCACTCTAAAACCGCACCAGGGATAGGACAGAGACACCGTACGGATCTAAGGCACGGGGACAGTCATCTACAAGGTACTTTGTGTTCCTGAGAGAGCGGTGCCAGTCCCTATTGTACCTGTGTGCATTATAGTGGACCACATATTGGTGTTTTGGAGTCACGATCGGCGTGCAGATACTCTGGGCATAATAGTATTGGCGCAGTATACACCAACTTTTTGTTTTCAGTGTGTACCTTGATTACAGCGGGCGGTGCGGTTCCCTGTGGTATACTGCAGCCTTTTTCACATTGGATTGGAGGGTGCGCGATATAGCAATCTTTTATAGAGTATACTTTATAAGTTGTCATCAAATTTTACACTTTTAGGAAATGTATTTTTTTATTTTTTTATGATAAAAAGAGAAGGTCTGGAAGGCCAAGAAAATTTCAGAGACAGCTGCTCGTAAGGTTGCTCGAAAGACAAATAAGAACCCCCATTTGACTGCAAAACACCTTTAGGAATATTTAGCAGACTCTACAGTTGTGGTACATTGTTCTACTGTTCAGCGACATCTGCACATATATGGCCTTCATGGAAAAGTCATCAGAAGAAAACCTCTCCTGTGCCCTCACAAGATTCAGTGTCAGAAGTATACAAAAGAACAAGCCTGATGCATTTTGGAAACAAGTCCTGTGGACCGATGAGGTTAAAATAGAACTCTTTTGGAAAAATGAGTAAAGGTACGTTTAGAGAAAAAAGGGCATATAATTTCATGAAAAGAACACCTGTCCAACTATTAAGCATAAGCATACACCGGGCCCCATGCACAGAAGTTTCTTTGTATGTAAAGTCTTTCTTTAATCCTTCCTGAAGCAATCACCCTCCTTTTGATAAACTAGCCAAATTGCCTCTATCCCTATCACT
Source organism: Bufotes viridis (assembly GCA_033119425.1). Lineage (NCBI taxonomy): Eukaryota > Metazoa > Chordata > Amphibia > Anura > Bufonidae > Bufotes > Bufotes viridis. The sequence goes on from CM065590.1 coordinate 103,882,862, forward strand.
ATGAACGCAGCATGCGGTTCGGCCGGCGCATGACTTCAGTCAGTCGCGCTCCTGCTTCGTTAATGAAGTGGGAGGAGCGTGACTGACTGAGTGATGTCAGTCATGCGCCGGCCGGACTGCACAGCTGCATACAAAGAATAAAGCCATGAGGCGGACCAGCAAAAGGTGCTATATGTGTGTCACCCATAACAGTGCGTCATCCACAGAGCCCCATAACAGTGCAATCCACAGATCCCCCATAACAGTGCCATCCATAGATCCCCATAACAGTGTCATACACAGATCCTCCCATAACAGTGTCATCCACAGATACCCCCATAACAGTGTGTCATCCACAGAGCCCCATAACAGTGCATCATCCACAGAGCCCCATAACAGTGCCATCCACAGAGCCCCATAACAGTGTCATCCACAGATTCCTCATAACAGTGTCATCCACAGATTCCTCATAACAGTGTCATCCACAGATTCCCCATAACAGTGTGTCATCCACAGAGCCCCATAACAGTGCATCATCCACAGAGCCCCATAGCAGTGCCATCCACAGATCCCCCAAAACAGTGTCGTACACAGAGCCCCATAACAGTGTCATCCACAGAGCCCCATAACAGTGTCATCCACAGAGCCCCATAACAGTGTCATCCACAGATCCCCCATAACAATGTCATCCCCAGACCACCATTAGTTCAAAATCCACCAAAAGCACACCTTTTGGTTCAAAATATTTTTTTCTTATTTTCCTCTTCAAAAACCTAGGTGCGTCTTATAATCAGGTGCATCTTATAAAGCGAAAAATACGGTATATGTGCAACCACCCTCCATTCTCCACTATGGGATTTACAAGGATAACCAAAAGCTTGCTTGACTATTTCCAGCAGTCCCATAGCAGTGAATGGAGAGGCTTCCTCCCCTGTGTGGCTTGCGCTCAATTCACAGCTATAAGACTTCCCGAAAATAGCTGAGTGTACTCAATTTGCTTTCCAAAATTCCCACAACATCCAACCATCACAAAAGGGCAGAAACCATATATGAATTTATATAGCCAGAACTTAACAAGAACTGTTTAAATATCTATGGTGGTTGTAAGTACACACAACAATAGTTTTACGACAAGCAGGGGCAGCAGATTTCATGCTCTCATTTGACTGGCAAGGGAAAAGTGGAAGAGTTGCTCATAACAATACATTAGATTTTATTTCTCAAGGTTCTTTGAAAACGAAAACAATCACGTGGGTGGTTACTATTGATGACTGTACCACTTATTTCTTGGGCTAATTTTGATAAATATTCTCTGGTGTTCTTATAAAGGCCTAGTATACCAGGAGAGAGCAATTCTTCAACAGCTTCCCTGTTTCATTTCCTAGTTAGCGCTGCATGACCCATGCTTAACCAAGCAAAAGTAGACATGAGACTATTCTTCCATAGGGTCTAGGTCCTCAGACAATTATGGCATGTCAGAGTAATAAAGGAGTAGTAAATTATAACATGGCACTCCACAGAATCCAGGAAATGTAATGTATCAAGAAGAAATGATTTTGTTAATCGTACAAAAGGAGTAAAAATTTTCTCCAAAAAGATGGACAAAGGAGCCAGTAATGACTCGGTCGATGCAACAATGGGGCGGCCAGGTGGTCTCTCCAAACATTTATGAATTTTTGGCAGTATATAAAACACCGGAGTGACAGGGTTTTTATTATTTAGAAATACATATGTAGCTTTATCAATAGTACCCAACGTACAGAGTAATAAAGGAGTTTTCCATGATTTTTATATAGGTGGCTTAACCTCAGAATAGTCTATCAATATCAGATTGTCGGGAAAAAACCCAAACCCCAGCTGAACAGCTGTTCAGGAGAACAGTAGCTCTTAGTCTTAAACAGTTCTGTCCATTATGTACTGTAGCACTGCTACAGTTCACTTCAATGGGAGCAGTGCTGCAGTAAACAGCTCCATCCACTGCACAATATATTGAGATGTATAGTTCTAGCACCTATTTCTACTGCTGGAGCTACTCCTGAACCTTTGATATTGATGTTCTATCAATATAATCTCAGAAAACCTCTTTAAGGCCCTAGGTTCCTACCTAAAGTGGTTCTTTTTAAGGGTATATGGAGATTGTAAAGGTCTGTAGGAGTGGCTACCAGTGTTGAACCCTGGCCCTCATGGCATTACATGGACGGTCATTGACTTAAAGGGCCACCATGTAGTATCAGATTTCCCCTGCAGCTAATTACTGGGGGTTAGGAAAGTTTAAGAAGTGTCTAGCAGCTTCTTATCTTACTTTTACTGTAGCTATTGAAATAGCTTATCAAGCATTTTAATGGGAATCAGGACAAAGGATCATTTGGTGGCCAGTTATCCAATGTCTGGAGACAGAACATGATAAAACAATTTGATAAAACGATTTTACACTGATTGTTTAGTAAATACATACCTAAGATTGTATCATACCTATCAAACTTATCTTGGCATTATACCACATGTGTACGTGCAAGTGTAGTGGTACCATGGTTGATATGGTAGCTGAAATATATTCAAGACCATGAAAAAAATTTCAGCTATGTATTTGTACTGTTGCATGGCTAATTCCTTCCACCTCTCACTGAGATGTGCAGTGACAGATAACATTCCTGATATTTAGAGTAATAATTTCAGCCAGCAGAGGTCATGTTGAGCTAGCCAGTAATGTCATTTATTCCCCTTTTCATTTCACAAAAGATACTTTGATCGGCATCTCCCTCCCTAAGTACAAGGCATAGAAAAAAAAATTGTAAGTGAATTTTACAGTAATCAGTTCATGCATGTAATATCACTATATTAATTGAAAAGCTGCAATTTATATAAACGATATTAGAGCAATTCAAATAAATGCTTTGCAATTTTAGAATAAGGTAATACCACAATTTAATGTAAGCTATCCGCAATTTCTCAAATCACCTTAAAAGGAAGGAGTCTGGACAAGCCTTGTACTACAAAGCAGTCAAGCCAGTGAAATTGCAGTGATATTACCAATTCCTCTGTGTTTTAAATTGGATCAAATTAACCATTTAGCCGAAGAGCAAAGGACTCTATGTTAAATATAATACATTTGAACCTGGCTGTAAATTACCTAGTAGTTAAATTGAAATTTCGACTTTTGCATTGCAATATGAAACTGGCTATCAGTTTCAATTTTATGGAATAAATCTATTTTATTTACATTTTCAGTCTTATAAGATAATCCAGAACCTTAAAGTCCCTACAGACTGATTTGGTCTTTTTGGGCCATAAATACTCAAGGAAAACTTAATACGTTTTTGTTTTTTTTCGACCACGTGTTTTTTGCCACTTTTTTGGGGGGGTATTTTTAAGCATTTTTTTGGAAACAGTGGATCTGTCTAAAACTGGTGCAATTTGGTGTTTGTCATAAATATCAGATAGATGCACACTGTAATGCTTGTTAAAGACACAAGCTGAATTACTGTCGCATAGTTGCTAATGCTGCATTTACATGTTTTTTCCACCAAAATTGCCAGACTATTCTAGCGTAAAAATCTGGAATTGAGTCAGAGAAAAGTGTCTATTCCTGCACCAGATTTCTCATTGAGCCCCTGTGATAAACCTGGTGCAAATATAGATGGCTTGTCTAAGCTTAAAGGGGCTGTCTCATCTCGCCGTTACTAAGGCTAGATGAAACACAGTCCCAACCACCTCCCGGCCAGGAAAGAGCAGAGTGCTCTGGCGCTCTTTTGTTCAGTAGTTTCCATCGCGGTGCATGAGATCTACGGAAACAGAATAGCACAGCAAGCTACCCTGCTTCCCTAACTCAGAAACAGCATAGCTGCATTTGTATACCAAAAAACCCACCAAAAAGCACGAATGCAAAAAAGCCACTAAATCACAGAAGTGCAGAAAAAGGTCAGCAAAATCTCACGTGTGAAGTCACCCGTTGTAGAAATGAGCAGACATCCTCAATAGCAAAAAGCAGGAAAAACACCATGTCAAATTATCCTAACAAAGTGTGGTGTTTTATTCATTGGGTCATCTACTACAAACTTACTGCACGTTCCAGGCAGACTTCCAGACGGTCATGCAAACAGGATACAGGCAGTTAGTATTACACAACAGAATACTTTATTACACATCTAATAAATGAACATGACATCTAGCCTTAGTAACAGTGAGCTGAGTAACAGTAACAGATATGTAGATTAGGCAATAGTGGTAGAACTACCACAGAACCAAGTGCACCCGTAGACCAGAAGCAAAACCCAGAGGCCGAAGAGCCAGTGAGCCCCATTCTTCACAGAGCCCCAGAGCACCTCCATACACTTGGCCGCTACCTGCAGAGAACCACAGACAACAACAGAACTGGAACCCAATACAAACACAAGATTTGGATCAGATGACAAATGGGAACCAGCACACAAGCAGATGCCTGGACCCCATGTGCAACGGAAGCTTGGCGGTCAAAGGCAGAGCTGCACACAGACTAGAGATCCTCCCTCTGGAGAACACAGGAACCCTCTCACGAAGGCAGGACATACACAGGACAGGAACAGAAGCAGTAGGCAGTACAGGCAAGACATGGAACAGACTGGATCAGAAGCAGTAGGGCACTGCCAGGCTAAACAAGGGAACAAACAGGATCAGAAGCAGATGAGCACTGCCAGGCTATACATGGAACAGACATGATGCAACATCAATGACACAGAACAGGTACAGTGGCTCAGGCAAGGCATGGACAAGGATATGACAACACCATCAATGCTTTACCAGGCGACACTACACAGAAGGGCAGATGGCAAAACCCCCTGGGTCAGCAGCAAGGGGCTACACCCAGCAAGGCACAAGACAGACTGACCACAAGCTCCACAGCTCACAGGTAGAAATAGCTGCATAATGAGGGAACCTGATAAGCCACACAGGAACAGATCAGGGATAGTTAACCCCACCAGAACCAGGAGTACTCAGAACCACAGAACATACAATCACAAGTGTCAGTTCACACCAGTCACAGAATGCTGCAGCCAGCATGGCCCAAACGACAACCAGCATACACAGGATAACTGTATCCAGTACGAGGTTACAGGCAGCCAGCCTACACAACAACTAGGAGTGACAGAACCACACTGTGATATAAACAGAGATGCATTCATACACAGACCCACAACAAATCACACACAAAACCGCAGCCAGCATGCAGCCCCAAGCAACCAGCATACACAGTTGTTAGCCTGCAGCCAGTACGTCAGGGAACCTGCAGCCAACCTACACAGCCACAACTGTCACAGCAAACCTCACTGCGACACTTACCAAAACTATTACCAATCCAGGGCATGTAAGCCACGTCCCTGAGAATGTCCCAAACCCAACTTGGAGCACCAGCCGAAGCCTTATACAAGCCCCGCCTATTTTCAGCTTGGGACAGCCTGAATTTGCCAGGGCTATGTCTGAAAATTAGGGACTATCCTGCAAATTCAGGACTGTTAAAGGTGGATTTACAAGGGCCGATACTCGGGACAATTATCAGGAATGAACGTTCGTACAAATGCTCAGTGGCGTTGCTAGGGCTGGTGTCACCCGCTGCGGTAGACAATGGTGTCACCCCTCCCTGTTGGCGATCTGTCTGCTTAGCCCCCCCCCCCACGTCAGCTGTCTGTTTACTATCCAAACCCCCATCCATGTTATCGCTTGGGTTCAAATTATAGCACTCCCAACAGGCCCCCTCCCACCACAACCCCCCGCGATCTGTCTTCTGTCTGTTCAAAAGTTGAGAGGTATGTTTATACCCTCATTCTCACCATCACCTCCAGTCTGTATATATTATTAGCTTTTATGACATCTCATTCTAAATCCATAGGCATTATCATGGAATTGGTCTCCCATTTGTAGCCAAAACAGCTTCCATATTTCTAGGAAGGCTTTCTACAAGATTTTCAAGCGTTTCTGTGGGAATTTTTGCCCATACATTCAGAAGAGCATTTGTGAAGTCAGACACTGATGTTGGACGAGAAGTCCAGCTTCACCATCTCTGTTTTAGTTCATCCCAAAGATGTTCATTGAGGTTGTGGTCAGGGCTTTGTGCAGGCCAGTCAAGTTCTTCCACACCATTCTCATCCAACCATGTGTTTGAAGGGGTTGTGCAGTGGACAAGCCAAGGTCAGATAAGGCAGAGTTTGCTCAGTCCAGTAAACAGGCAAAAGGTCGGGACAGGCAGCACAAGATCAGTACAATAAAACGATAGCAGGGCAGGCAGAACTGGTTCAGTACAGTAAATGGGTATGGAACTACTGATTTTCATGTCCTCCTGATCTTCGAGTATACATGGACTGAACTGGTCAGTGGACCATTTAATGTCAGTCATTTTTCACAGACTATTGGCTTGCTTAGAGATAATTGCAGCATGCTTCATTCTGGTCCACTTTTCTCGCTAGTCTCGCCCATTCATGCCAATGGTTGTTCATAGAACTGGAAGGACATACATGGAGATAATCGCTGTCTGCACTTTCAGTTATTAAGCATTTGTTCACAGATAGCCTGCGAACTCGTAAACGTAAATTTGGTAGCTAAAATGTAACAAAGGGATTGTGCATTGTCATTATATTGATGACCTATGTAGCTGCTTGAAGAGGCCACGGTGCTGGCATGAGCACTGCGGTCTCTTCAAACAACTGGTATGCAGGGTTGCTGGGTGTCAGACGCCTACCGATTTAGTATTGATAACATATACTGAAGATAGGTCATCAGTATCATGACACTGCACAACCCCTTTAAAGTTTATACATATTTAGACAAAGCCTGAAAAAACCTAGTAGTGGTGCATCAAGTATGGGAGCTGACATGCAACAATTGAGTATGGCGTCCAGCGTTTATTGAATATATGATAGTCTATGATCTCACATAATACTGTTCTTCTAATGGTGGAACTACTGAGTGCTGTGCATCTTAAAATTAAAGCATAACTGCACTAACATCTGAATGGGACTGCCCTCCCTTGTGTATACCTAGACAGTCTTGGATGCTTCTATATGACCACTCAGTCAGGTGCAGTGATAAAATCATCAAAACCCTTTAGCCACTCTAAAAGTATTGAGTTCTCACCCTGAAAAGGAGCAGCCTGATGAGCAGAAGCCTCTCCCTAGTATTTCACTAATCTCAACTTATTTATTCTAAAATATTTATCAGGGGATATGTTAAAGTATTATAGGTCATTTGGTGAGTGGCCTAGCTCTGACCTATGGTGCAGTCAAAACCCAGTGCCGCTACTGCCGCTATTTATCCCCTCACAGATCTCCTTGCTATGCTAGGTGAACAGGCAAGAGCAGTCACTGGGTGCCAGTAGTGGGCAGGAAACAGCACAGCCAATCACTTGGGAGCGCAGCTAATCTCCACGTCCCACCATTGGGTTGGGCTGTTAAATAACGAGGGTGGGATTGATGGTAATTGACTCCTTTTATTTGGCGGTCAGTTTAGAAAGCTGCTTGAATAGGATAGCGGTTCATGGGTGCCACAATCAGCTGACATATAGAGTACAGGAACCCTCCATTAGATGGCACCTCCATTCCCAGGCAAGGAGTTGGTTATATCCATGGGAGATGGGGTGGGGGAGGCAGCTTGATGAACGGATGGTCCTATATCAGCAGGTATATATGGAAAGCTAATAGATAAACAACTGAGAGGTAATCAGTTGGAAACAATTCTGACTCAACCCAGAAGGAAAATCATCAGCTTAGTGGGCAGAACACCTACGGTTTTACATTGCTAGTGTGAATGAGCACCTATAGATCTAAAACGATTGGAAAGCTAATGGCAATATATCTGAATGGAGTTATTTTGCAGCAGTGCAAACTTTTGGAGATACCCTGAGGCTCTTTTCAGATGACCGGAGTATACCTACAATTATGGAAAATATGTAAAGATATCCTCAAACAATAACATTTCAGCTCCAATTTTATAGAGATCTATAGAACAGAATGCAGAAAATCAGAACAGGTCTCCAATATCAGATTGGCAGGGGGTTGACTGCCAGCGCACCCGCCAATCAGCTGTTTAAAGAGAACACAGAGCTCATTCAAGCACTGTGTTCTCTTTCCTGTTCATCTTCTCACAGACATTGCAGCGTCACTTCAATGGAGTTGTAATTACAACTGCTCACCGCTGCAATGTCCAAGGCTGAGTTCACACTTCAGTTATTTGGTCAGTTATTTACACCAGTTATTATGAGCCAAAACTAGGTGCTGGTCAAAAACACAAAACGGGTGCAGATCTTTCCATTATACCTGATCTCTGAGTAGGCTTCACTATGGGTTTTGGCTCACAATAACTGATCAAATAGCTGAAGTGTGAACTCAGCCTTCGTTTTTTTTCTCCTGCATCTCGATGATATTCATTTAAATCTCATCCACGTTTTGCAGAAATGCTCATTCCTGATATGTAATACACCTGTGTAAAGGTGCTAGCAGTCACCCGATGAACAAGCAAACTCTCATTTACTGGATGATGGGGTCTTTCGGCCGCCACCAAAAATTGTTTCTGTGTGTATATATACAGTGCCTTGCAAAAGTATTCACCCCCCTTGAATTTTTTTGTATTTTGTTACATTACAGCATTAAGTTCAATGTTTTGTTAATCTGAATTTTATGTGATGGATCAGTAACATAGTAACATAGTACATAGTAACATAGTATATAAGACCGAAAAAAGACATTTGTCCATCCAGTTCGGCCTGTTTCCTACAAGTTGATTCAGAGGAAGGCAAAAAACCCCTGTGAGGCAGAAGCCAATTTTCCCCACTTAAGGGGAAACAATTTCCTTCCCGACTCCAATCAGGCAATCAGAAGAACTCCCTGGATCAACGACCCCTCTCTAGTAGCTGTAACCTGTAATATTATTACACTCCAGAAATACATCCAGGCCCCTCTTGAATTCCTTTATTGTACTCACCATCACCACCTCCTCAGGCAGAGAGTTCCATAGTCTCACTGCTCTTACAGTGAAGAATCCTTTTCTATGTTTGTGTACAAACCTTCTTTCCTCCAGACACAGAGGATGTCCCCTTGTCACAGTCACAGTCCTGGGGATAAATAGATGATGGGAGTGATCTCTGTACTGACCCCTGATATATTTATACATAGTTATTAGATCTCCCCTCAGTTGTCTTTTTTCTAAAGTGAATAATCCTAATTTTGATAATCTTTCAGGGTACTGTAGATCCCTCATTCCAGTTATTACTTTAGTTGCCCTTCTCTGAACCCTCTCCAGCTCTGCTATGTCTGTCTTGTTCACAGGAGCCCAGAACTGTACACAGTACTCCATGTGTGGTCTGACTAGTGATTTTTAAAGTGGTAGGACTATGTTCTCATCACGGGCGTATATGCCCCTTTTGATGCAACCCATTATCTTATTGGCCTTGGCAGTAGCTGCCTGACACTGGTAATTTGCTGTTTATTAAAATTCCTAGATCCTTTTCCATGTCAGTGTTACCGAGTGTTTTACCATTTAATATGTACGGGTGACTTGCATTATTCCTTCCCATGTGCATGTCAGAACACAATAGTCTTAGTTGGTGAAGTGAAATGAGAAAAATATATAAATAAAACAGTTGTTTAGAAATAGAAAACAGAAAATTGGCATGTGTGTATGTATTACCCCCTTTGTTACAAAGCCCATAAAAAGCTCTGGTGCAACCAATTACCTTCAGAAGTCACATAATTAGTGAAATAATGTCCACCTGTGTGCAATCTAAGTGTCACATGATCTATCATTACATATACACACCTTTTTTTGAAAGGCCCCGGAGGCTGCAACACCCAAGCAAGAGGCATCACTAACCAAACACTGGCATGAAGACCAAGGAACTCTCCAAACAAGTAAGGGACAATGTTGTTGAGAAGTACAAGTCAGGGTAAGGTTATAAAAAAAATCCAAATTTTTGATGATCCCCAGGAGCACCATCAAATCTATCATAACCAAATGGAAAGAACACGGCACAACAGCAAACCTGCAGGGAGACAGCTGCCCACCAAAACTCAGGGATCAGGCAAGGAGGGCATTAATCAGAGAAGCAGCACAGAGACCTAAGGTAACCCTGGAGGAGCTGCAGAGTTCCTCAACAGAGACTGGAGTATCTGTACATAAGCCATACGCTCCTTAGAGTTGGGCTTTATGGCAGAGTGGACAGAAGAAAGCCATTACTTACAGCAAAAACAAAAAGGCACGTTGTGAGTTTGCGAAAAGGCATGTGGGAGACTCCCAAAATATATGGAGGAAGGTGCTCTGGTCTGATGAGACTAACATGGAACTTTTCGGCCATCAAAGAAAACACTATGTCTGGCGCAAACCCAACACATCACATCACCCAAAGAACACCATCCCCACAATGAAACATGGTGGTGGCAGCATCATGCTGTGGGGAGGTTTTTCAGCAGCCGGGACTAGGAAACTGCTTAGGGTTAAAGGGAAAGATGGATGGTGCTAAATACAGGCATATTCTTGAGCAAAACCTGTACCACTCGTGTGCGTGATTTGAGGCTAGGACGGAGGTTCACCTTCCAGCAGGACAATGATCCCAAACACACTGCTAAAGCAACACTTTAGTGTTTTAAGGGGAAACATTAGTGTTGATCGAGCATGCTCGGTTTAATACCAGTTCGGCTCGAGCATCTCGATGCTCGGCACATGGTGGTATTTGGCCGAATACTGCATGTGCTTAAGCGCAATGCTCGAGTCTCCTCCCCGCACGTTTCTTGGCTGCTACGCAGTCAATAAGCGTACAGGTAAGTACTGCCCTCACTGTAATGCCGTAGCCATGTTGCTATATAGCACCCGATGACGCGTGTTCGGCTCAGTCTTAGTCAGGGAGAGCTGTGCTGAGGAAGGGACAGATAGTGTAGGGAGTTATATAGAAATATTTTTATTAGAAAAACTTTTCAGAGACCCAAAAGTCCTTTTAAGGACTATTGTGTGTGGCAGCAATATCTATTTTTAGTGCATCCTGCGCTAAATAGCGTGCAATAGTTAGGCCGCTGCAGACAGCGACATTAACTGCGCCACATCTCCAGTGTAAAGTGTGCGCATCAAAAAATATCTGTGACATCCAGTGTACTTTTCCGTAGATGGTGTCCACTGCGGACAGTGACATTAGATGCGCCACATCTTCACTGTAAAGTGTGCGCATCCAGGGTCACCAGCAGGCCATCAATTATAATTTTTCAAGGGTGTGTATGATGCCCTCCTTTATGTGTAACAAAGGGTGTATTGGAATGCTGGTTCCTTGTAAGTTTTGACAGCCCTGTTACTTAGTGCATAGGCTTTATGAGTGTAGGAGTCCCATTACATGAACAATTGTACCACAATGTGAATGAGGCCCTTCTTTATGTGATATACAGGTTGTATCGGAGTGCCTCTTCCTTGTAATTTTTGACAGCACTTGCACTTTACATACAAGTAAATATACAGGAAAGAATGTTTCCTAACAATTTTTCCTCTAAAATTTTGTCTTTGGTTGTGTGCGTATTAGTGTCAGTCTGTAAAAGTGGTGTACTACTCGGACAACATCGTTTCCAGCAGCGACTTGGGAGTCCAAGATACATCCAGACATCCTCCCCATGCTTTTCCTGAACCATTTTGGTGGTGTTTCCATCAATTTCTGACCTTTTCCTGTAAACTAGGCACCCTCAGAGCAGAGGGTGCCTGGTTTAATGCTTGGGTTCTCCCATTGACTTCAATTATACGCACCCGAGCATCCCGATGTGTTCGGCCCAAGAACCCGAGCACTTTGGTGCTCAATCAACACTAGGAAACATGTAAATGTGTGGGAATGGCCTAGTCAAAGCCCAGATCTAAATCCAATAGAAAATCTGTGGTCAGACTTAAAGATTGCTGTTCACAAGCGCAAACCATCCAACTTGAGGGAGCTGGAGCAGTTTTGTAAGTAGGAATGGGCAAAAATCCCATTGTAAGATGTGGCAAGCCCATAGAGGCTTATCCAAGCGACTTGGAGCTCTCGCCAAAGGTGGCTCTACAAAGTATTGACTTTAGGGGGGGATAATAGTTATGCACATTGACTTTTTCTGTTATTTTGTCCTATTTGTTGTTTGCTTCACAATAAAAAAAAAAAACATCTTCAAAGTTGTGGGCATGTTCTGTAAATTAAATGATGCAAATCCTCAGTACCAAATACCGCATGTGCTCCAGCGCAATGCTCGAGTCTCCTTCCCGCACGTTTCTTGGCTGCTACACAGCCAATAAACGTGCAGGTACGTGCTGCCCTCACTGTAATCCAGTAGCCATGTTGGTTACTGGCATTACAGTGATTGGCTGGCCGGCACGCGTCATCGCGTGTTCGGCTCAGTCTTAGGGAGAGCAGTGCTGAGGAAAGGACAGACAGTGTAGGGAGTGATATAGGAATATTTTTATTAGAAAAACTTTTCAGAGACCCTAAAGTCCTTTTAAGGACTATTGTGTGTGGCAGCAAAATACATATTTTTAGCGCAAACTGCGCTAAATAGTTAAAACTTTAAAGACTCCAAAGTCCTTTTAAGGACTATTGTGTGTGGCAGCAATATCTATTTTTAGCGCATCCTGCGCTAAATAGCGTGCAATGGTTAGGCCGATGCAGACAGTGACATTAACTGCGCCACATCTCCAGTGTACAGTGTGCGCATCCAAAAAATATCTGTGACATCCAGTGTACTTTTTCCATAGACGGTGTCCACTGTGGACAGTGACAGTAGCTGCACAACATCTCCAGTGTAAAGTGTGCGCATCCAGGGTCACCAGCAGGCCATCAATCATATTTTTTTCAAGGGTGTGTATGATGCCCTCCTTTATGTGTAATAAAGTGTGTATTGGAGTGCCGATTCCTTGTAATTTTTGGCAGCCCTTTCACTTAGTGCATAGGCTTTATGAGTGTAGGAGTCCCACTACATGAATAATTGTACAAAACTCCCACTGGTAAGATGTGGCAAGCTCATAGAGACTTATCCAAAGCGACTTGGAGCTGTGATTTCCACAAAAGGTGGCTCTACAAAGTATTGACTTTAGGGGGGTGAATAGTTATGCACTTTGACTTTTTCTGTTATTTTGTCCTAGTTGTTGTTTGCTTCACAATATAAAAAAAAAATAAAAATATCTTCAAAGTTGTGGGAATGTTCTGTAGATTAAATAATGCAAATCCTCAAACAATCCATATTAATTCCAGGTTGTGAACATGAAAAAAGTCAAGGGGGGGGGAGGGGCGTGATTTCTTTTGCAAAGCACTGTATATATAGAATCAGTGAATCAGAAATTATTCTCAGGCCCCAAGCCCCATATTATCAATAAACTACTCACTTGAATGGTCCCCAGCTGCAACAGGACCTGCTTCGTCATCATGCATCACTTGGTATGATATGCCGCATGCTCACCAGGTTCTGACCTGCACCACAGCTTCTCTTTTAGGTCACTAAGACTGAGCAGTTTTGACTTACTGCCTCAGCCAAGACATTCATTAGTGATATCCATAATGCTGGACTTGGGGACGTTGGAGTGGGGTCACAGAACCCACTATGACCACAATAAAAATAGGGAACTGGTGAAGGCTAGAGACTCCAGTGCAGAGAGTGTTGTAGCTGATGTCAGAGCTGGCCTCTCTACCCTTGCAGGCCTCATCATAGTTGCACCCTCTGCGACCGTGATTGCAAAACCCCTGTGAGATGCAATACCAGACACAACCCATGGACAGTTTTTTTTTTTTTAAATAAAGCAGCAATGTTCTTCTTATCCTGGACAACCCATTTTTTAAAGCAGTTTGTAGCAGTTTGCATTATTATATCTTACCAGAAGGTGGCAGAAATATTGTGGATTTGAAGTTGCACTGTCATTTCTCCAGCAGGTGGCTCTTTTGTAATCTAGCATACCATCACTATGGATGGTACTTTCTACAACTCACTTCTTGGATAAACTCGTGCTTTTATTTGGTATCTGTTATTTAAATTAATTTTTTTTTAAGTTCTGTTTTGTAGTAGTATGGGATCTGTATTGTTCTAAAAAAATAAGTAAGATAAAAAACAAACACTATGTTATGAAAATAAAGCGAACAATATACAATATGTAGAATTACAGAACAATGTATAAAATATACATGTATGTAGTAAATAACGTATTGTTCGCCCTATAAGACGCTCCAGCCCATAAGACGCACCTAAAGAAAAAAATATTTTTCATTACACCACAGCTCAGTCCACCAATCAGATCCCCAATGTTAATAAAACCCCAACAAGACCTCAGATCAGACCCCCAATCAGACCCCAATGCCTCTTTAACCCCCAGCAGCCTCTCTTTAACCCCCAGAAGCCTCTCTTTAGCCCCCAACAACCTTTCTTTAGCCCCCAGCAGCCTCTCTTTAACCCCCAGCAGCCTCCATCAGCCCCCCAGCAGCCTCCATCAGCCGCTCAGCAGGCTCTCTTCAGCCCCAAAAAAAAAAAAAAAAAAAACCCTTAACTTTCCTGTTCCGGATGCCGCCGCTCCTCACCGCCCGTGCTCGGTAATCCTCTTCTACAGTCTGCTGTGTGGGCGCGCACAGTGTGAGGTCAGAGCGCGCCCTCACACTGTGCGCAGCCTTCACAGTGGAGAGACGAGGACCAGGATGAGGTGATTATAGCGCTTTAAGCGCTTCCTGGTGCCCCGGTACTAATCAGTGATTCCATAATGGGGAAAAAATACAGTAATTTTTTTCTTTTACTTCTTGTCCCTCACTTTCTCCTCCTTCTTAACAGCAAGTGTATTAAAGCGCTATTCCTTGCTTGTGTAGCATCCCCAAGTCAGAGCAATGTGTGGGACTAACCTGGGGAATGCCAGTGATGGAGAGGCCGGCACGCTGTTCCTCTGGGGCACTCTCTGGGTTCTGGAGGGACACAGCCAGGTGCAATGCGAGGTGCCCTTGGTGTTGTAGATTAACGTGCCTATGGCTAAGTCCCTGATGTTTCGTGATGCCAGTGCCAGTAAACGGTGGCACACCGTATTTATAGTGGGAATAATGGAGGAGTCTCTGTATCTTTAAATAATGGGATAACTTTACTTAATGTAGTTGCAGACAGATGTACAGTCATCAGGTACAGCTCCAGAAGGTTCCACACGTAATAGTACAGTCACAGAAGTGGTTCAAGTTAGTAATCACAGTCCCAAAGGGCCATTCCTCAAAACAGGCCTCTTAAGATACGGGTTTTAACCTTACTAGTAATGCAGCAACACACTTCAGGCAAACTGTCCTCGCTCTCCAGGGATACTTGTCCTGCTTGCAGCTTGACTAAGGAGGTAACACTTCTCCACTAGTACTAGGGTCTGGACTGCTCCTCCTAGGGCACAATCTTCCTAGGGTGGACCCCCACAGGCGATAGGGCCTGGGCTGACTTCAGCGGGTACAAGGCCTGGGCCTTGCCTTCACAGGCTCAAGGCCTGAGCTGGACTTCACAGACTCATGGCCTGCACTTGTCTTAGGCACAGTCTAAAACTGCCTTTCCTTCCCCTGACTGGGCCTTATATAAACTAGGGCTCCCTAGCTCCCTCTAGTGACTAGAGCTGGAATGACACCCCTAGCAGGCCTGCACATGGCACATTTCACAGTAACAGGGAAATACACAGTATTGCATTACATGAAGCTGTATTACACCAATCTCCTCAATTCCTGAGGGGAACAACAACACACAAGTGACCCTTCTGTAGTGACGGGCATTATAGCTCCCGTACACTACATACCCCGCTGCTTTAAGCTGAGTACGACCTCGTACTCCAACAGGGCCCCGCCCGTCTGGAATTTTCACCTGAAATAGAAAAAGACACATGCAGGCATACATACACAGTGGTACCAATTTCATCTGCATTGACAATTATTATCAGGTCCAGCTGGCAAAGGAGAAGTGCGGTGACAAGGGGCGTCGTTCTCTTCCTTCAGGATAATGAGTGGAACTGGGGCGCTGACCTGGCACAGCGGATGTTAGGGAATACCAGGATAGTCCATGACTGAGTAAACAATAGGTCCATAATAAGAGCAATATCTCAGAGGCTCACACATAGGAAGTCCATCTCTGGGCACATAGGCTTGGATAAAATTTTTGAGCAATAAATACGGTCAGCAGCACATACATAAAATGACAATACAGGACTCTGACAATACCAGGGAAACACCTTCCTGGCAAGTCCTGCGTATTTTTAAAGTGCTGACATAAAAGAGCCCTTTTAACCTGAAATGGGGGTTAAAAGGGGATAAAGTGCAAATAAAAGCACAACTTGGATTTGGCTGAAAAATGTACTTTTTTCCAAAAGCAGGCAGGATGTCCTGAAACAGAAAAGAGGCAGGCTGGGAGCAGTGGTTCACAGTGGCTACTGATTTGTCAAACATGCCACCGGCCGTGGGGAACTGGCAGCAAGCTCCACCAGCCTGACAAACTTAAAGGGACAGTTCCTGCAACAAGTATGATGTCCCTGTGAGGATGAGCAAAAATGGCCTAGCAGGCCTGCTCACAGGTAGGTATCAAATGAACCCTGTTCATCAGAGGTGGTGCAGCCCTGTGCTGCCGGTAGTCTGGGCCATGCACCAGGGCCACTTGGAGGTGGTGCCCACCAAACAGAATGGGCTGGAAACATCACAGGTATTGGGCCTACCCACCTCACTGGCCCGCTGGGTTGCGGACATACAGGAGCTGCTGGTCTCGAGACACGGGCCGGCGCTGGGGTAGGCGCTTCCTCTGGCCGGGACATGATGCTCCCGTCAAGGCGGACTCGGCTCCTGGCATATGTCAATTTATCCGCTTTACACGGACCTTGGGTGGCTCAGCGCTAGTGGTAGGACTTTGGACCACGGGCTCGGGCGGCACAGGGGCACAGGTAACTCACCACCGCTGGACTGCTGCGCTGTCTTCTTGGAATCTGCCACTTGCCGCAGGCCATCCAGGTAAACTTGTATTGAAGCGATCCGCTCCTCCAGGGCGGAGATCTCGCTGCTGGATTCCGGTACACTTGCAGCAGGCTCAGACGAGGTTTTCTCATTACGGTTTCTCCGCAGGTCGTCCATAGCCTCACTAAACTGGGCCATCCGCGCCCAGTCAGCGGCTGTCTTCTCCCGTCGTGGCAGCTCTGGAGAGGGGTAAGGACTGGGAGGCTTGTCCAGAATAGTTGGCTGCCAGAAAATGTTCGGGCCGAGAAAGGAACTCTTCTCCTGGTACGTATTTCGGATGGGTCCCGGCGGGTCCTCTGCCTCCACCAGATCTTCTGTTCCTTCCCAGTCCTCCGGTACCGGTCCTGGACGGGTCACCGCGGTGGCATATGGGCCTCGCAGGCCCTCCGCGGGAGTAAACTCCACTCTCTCTCCGACCGCTAGATTATGAAGTTGCTCTGGGAGATAGCTGCGCTTGACGGACCGGCGATTCACATAGTAGTCCCGGTTGGTGCCGGTCTCCTGGATGAATCCGAATCCCCGGACTTTATCAAATTCCAGGACGACTCCGGTGCGGCGCTCAAGTTGGGGCTTGCTTTCCTTGGAATCTTCGTAAATTTTTTTTGTCACCTCTTCAAAGTATTTCTTCTGAGTGGTGGTTTTTAAAGTTGCCGCCAACCGGATCTCAGCCATCAGGGCCGACCACGCGGGGTTCTGCGGGAGGAAGCCTTCTCGCGGCTGGTGAAAACGGCAGGGCTCGGCTTGTGGCCATGGACAGGTCTGAGCCACTTCGCTGGGGGTATACGCTGGGGGCTAGTCGCTCCTGAGGTTGCCTCCATTGCTCTCGCTACGGCTCCGGATCCCTCCGACTCCGGCAGGCAATCGCGAAGCAGGGTGAGCCACTGTTCCTGCAGGCTCCTCCCCGTCGTTTCTTGTACGCCCCCTAGGTACTTCAGTATAGGGTAGGCGGCTTCCATAAGATAATCTTCCGAGGGAGGCGGCACCTCCAGGCAGTCTTCTCCTCCCCCTTCGAGGATTTTGGCGCCAAATTTTCGCGCCACTGCCGACAGTGATGGCGCAAGAAGAAGTCCAATGGCACCGGCGGCCATGTTTGGGCAGTATAAGTCAATTCACTGACAGCAAGCGGTGGTATTGACACGTAAAACAGTCCATAACTCCACACTTTCACACCGCGTTTTTTCCTCCAGACCAGCGCAATATCCAGGAACGCTGCTGGGGTGATTTTTGCACAAATCTTGGCCACAAAAAGTTCAATAAACAAACAGGTGTTTTGTCACTTGGCAAACTGGTTAATGCACAAAGTTCACGTTTTGCTCACTGTCCTTAAAACGTGCGTATCCTGTTCGTGACGCCAAAATGTAGCATCCCCAAGTCAGAGCAATGTGTGGGACTAACCTGGGGAATGCCAGTGATGGAGAGGCCGGCACGCTGTTCCTCTGGGGCACTCTCTGGGTTCTGGAGGGACACAGCCAGGTGCAATGTGAGGTGCCCTTGGTGTTGTAGATTAACGTGCCTATGGCTAAGTCCCTGATGTTTCGTGACGCCAGTGCCAGTAAACGGTGGCACACCGTATTTATAGTGGGAATAATGGAGGAGTCTCTGTATCTTTAAATAACGGGATAACTTTACTTAACGTAGTTGCAGACAGATGTACAGTCATCAGGTACAGCTCCAGAAGGTTCCACACGTAATAGTACAGTCACAGAAGTGGTTCAAGTTAGTAATCACAGTCCCAAAGGGCCATTCCTCAAAACAGGCCTCTTAAGATACGGGTTTTAACCTTACTAGTAATGCAGCAACACACTTCAGGCAAACTGTCCTCGCTCTCCAGGGATACTTGTCCTGCTTGCAGCTTGACTAAGGAGGTAACACTTCTCCACTAGTACTAGGGTCTGGACTGCTCCTCCTAGGGCACAATCTTCCTAGGGTGGACCCCCACAGGCGATAGGGCCTGGGCTGACTTCAGCGGGTAGAAGGCCAGGGCCTTGCCTTCATAGGCTCAAGGCCTGAGCTGGACTTCACAGACTCATGGCCTGCACTTGTCTTAGGCACAGTCTAATCTGCCTTTTCTTCCCCTGACTGGGCCTTATATAACCTAGGGCTCCCTAGCTCCCTCTAGCATCTTAGAGCTGGAATGACACCCCTAGCAGGCCTGCACATGGCACATTTCACAGTAACAGGGAAATAGACAGCAATGCATTACATGAAGATATATCACACCAATCTCCTCAATTCCTGAGGGGAACAACAACACACAAGTGACCCTTCTGTAGTGACGGGCATTACAGCTCCCGTACACTACACTTGGGCACTGGGGGAATATTGCAAGAAATCCCCCCTAATGTCTGATAGATGCGGGTCCAAAGTCTGGGACCCACACCTATACTTAGAATGGAGCTCCCAAAGTCCTGAAGGGCGCACGGCCCTCCATTCATTCCTATTGGATTGCGGAAAATAGCTAAGAACTGGTTTCGACTATTTCCATCAGCCCCATAAAAGGAGCGGTGGCCAGGCTTGTGCAATGGGCTTCCCATTCATTTCAATAGGATTTCTGAAAATAGCTGAGCGCACTACTCGGCCATTTTCGGTGCCCCCTATAGGAATGAATGGAGGGTGCATGCGCATGTGCAGTCGTCGGGCGCACGGCAAGGGGTCTCTTAAAGTGCATGTTTTTCGTGATGCCAGTTGCAGTGAAGCAACAAGGACACAGGGCCCCTTTTAGTGATACTGTGGATAATGGTACCCAGGTTAGTAATGCCAGAGTAGCGTAGGGCAGCCTATAATGTCCCTTAATGTGTTGTGCACATGTCACCGTGCTCCTACCTGGATACACTGGAACCACAGGCGTTGCCTTCCGAAATCAGAAAAATAATGGGAATAATTGAGGGATTTTAAGAAATAACTGAGTCCAGACATTGTGGTAAAGTTGATAACAGCTTTACTTTGGTAAAGGTTCCTCCAAACAGTTTTCAGGCTTAGTCTTAGTTCCCAGCAGGCTTTGGCATTAACTGTGGCAGGCAAACTCATCTCTGCTACGTCTGTTGCTCTCTGACTCTGCTGTGCTGACAGGCTGGCTGTATAACTTTGCTTTAGCTGTATGCTGCAACTTCTCTCTTGTCATCTGACTCTAGATTTGTTCAGGGAAAACTTTCCTCCTGGCTCCCAAGGCTCCAAGCTGTGGCCTCCACGTCCAGCGGAGCCGAAGGTGCTCCAGCTGGCTTAGACAGGGCTCGTCCAACAGGGACGTGCTCCTGATGCCTTCCCCTAGCAGGGGGTTCTCTCCACTAACCTGTAACTAGAACTCACACCCTCCCTGCAGCAAGTGGGACACACCCATCTCATCAAAGAGGGGTGGGGGGTAAGATAGCTCTGCCATTTCTGCTGCCATCTGCTGGGGAACCATATTACACGTGAACAGTTACATAACAAGATTATGAATGTACATCGTACAGAACCTGGGAATAAATACACAGATGACATGACACCAGCCCATTAGAGATAGTAGCGAGGCGCAAAGGTGGTAATGCACAGTGCACCCTCTGTGACTTTGCGGGCTCCGTTTTAAGGGTAGGTGGGGGTTCCAGAAGTGGGACCTGCACCTATCAGACATTGGGAGAATATCCTAGTGATATGCCCCCAATGTCCAAAATGGGAATACCCCTTTAAAACAAAAAAGGGATTGCAGCTGTTTTACACGTGCACATGTGATAGACAGTCTTTCACATATTAGTTTTTCAGTGAATTATGTTTAACCCTTAAATTGTATCAACCTTGTATATTAATATTCGAGAGACAAAGCTTTTTGATGGAGTCCTCTCTCATGAAACAAGTATAAG
The DNA here is from genome assembly GCA_033119425.1 of Bufotes viridis. Lineage (NCBI taxonomy): Eukaryota > Metazoa > Chordata > Amphibia > Anura > Bufonidae > Bufotes > Bufotes viridis. Next base: position 103,903,613 of record CM065590.1, read on the forward strand.
CCCTTTAACATGAGGTATTTATATAAGTATTTAAACTTGTCGTGTTGGTATCACTTAAGGCCCATGCACACGACCATACGGTCTCTGTGCCTGTGTTGCGGACAAAACACGGTCACCGGCCATGTGAACTCCGTATTGCGGTGCGGATCCATTGACATGTCCTATCTTTTGTGGTGCAGAGGCATGGACCCGAAAGCTCACGGGAAGGCTTCCAAGTGTTTCTGTGGGCTTCCGATCCATGCCTTTGTACCGCAAAAGATAGCACATGTCCTATCTTTTGCCGTATCTTGCGGATCACGCGGATCTTGGGTCCGCACAGCAATACAGAGTTCACATGGCTGAAGATGATGTTTTGCAGTCTGCAACACCGGCACGGCGGCCATGCGGTTGTATGAATGTGCCCTAAGTCCGAGTTTACACTTCAGTTACTTTGTCACTTATTTCCATTAGTTATTGTGCGCCAAAACCAGATGCGGGTTAAAAACACAGAACAGGAGGAAAACTTTCCATCATACCTTATCTCTGAGAAGGCTTTACTACTGGTTTTGGCTCACAATAACTGATTGAAATAACTGATCAAGTAAATGAAGTGTGAACTCAGCCTAAGCCTAATAATAGGCTTCACTTCTTGGTCTGTAAAGATCACTTTTCATCAGTCATCTCCTTTTCATTACAAGCAGGATTAGAATGATAGATATCACCTATATATACAGGTAACGGAGGAATCACCATTCACAAAAGGTGATATTACAGCTTATCTACTCCCTCCTCTGCACAGGTCACAGAGCATGTCTAGAAAACTCTCCAATAAAAGTCGAGGAGTCAGCTCCTGTCCATTTTGTCTGTGGCTGCTGTAACGTATATATCTAAATGCTTTTAAGAACAGCTCAGGAAGCCCCCATAATCATATTCAGGAAATAAAATAAAAAAAGATCTAAAATCTGAAAATAAAAACAAATTAGAACAAAGGAATTTATGTCACTATCTGGTTTCAACTGGCAGAAAACATATGTGACATATTCCATTTAACACCTTTCTGACGCTGCATTATTTTTAAAATGTGATGTGTCACTTTATGTGGTAATAACTTTGGAGTGCTTTTATTTATCCAAGACATTCTAAAGCAGTTTGTTCGTGACATATTGTACTTCATGTTAGTGGTAAATTAATGTTGGCATGATTCTGTAATTGTCAAAAGTGACTTTTTTAAGAACAAGTTCATTTCTGAAGCAACAAAGAAATCACCCATAAATGATCCCATTTTAGAAATTACACTCCTCAAATTGTTCAAAACTGATTTTTGAAACTGTGTACTCTTTAGGTATGGCACAGGAATCAAAGCATAATGAAGGTAACTTTTAAAAATTTAATTTTTGGGGGGAGATTTTCAGTTTTTATCCATTTTTTTATTCATAAACTGCTCTATGGCCACACGGCAGAAAGGAAAGATATGGTTGTTGGAGGGCAAATTTTGCTGGAATGATTTTGGGTACTTTGGGAGTTATTCTGATTGCCTGATTGGAGTCCCCTAAAGTGGGGAAAATTGGCTTCTACCTCACAGGTTTTTAATTTTTGCCTTCTTCTGGATAAACTTGCAGGATAACATGCTGAATTAGGTGGACAGATGTCTTTTTTCAGCCTTATAAACTATGTTATATTTGCATAGCCCCTGAGCTACCTGTGCAGAGGAAACCTCCAATAAGTTACCGAATTTTGGAAACTAAACCCTTCTAGGGTATAATGATTGGCTTAATCCCACATGTATTTCACAGATTTTTTAAAAATTGGGACATAATTTGAAAAATTTAATTGAATGACAATTATATGTAGTTTTCACCTCAAATGTTTCATTTTCACAAGTTATAACAGGAGAAAAGGCAACCCAAAGTTTGTTAAATAATTTTTCTCATGGTTAACAATACCCCCTATATGGTCATAAACCGCTGATTGGCACACACAGGGTTCAGAAGGAAAAGTCCACCATGTGCATTTGAGGCCTAGTTTAGTGATTTATTCAGCACTGGATGACAAATGTAGAGTCTACAGGTGAAGTGAAAAGAAACAGCCCTCAAGAAGTGACCCCATTTTAGAAACCACAACCCTCACAGAATGTATTAAGGGGTGTAGTGAGCATTTTGACCCTACAGAAGTTTAGCAAAAAATAATGCACAGCAGGTGGTGCAAAGTGAAATTTGCAAGTTTTCCACAGATATGGCATTAGAGTGCCCAACATGTTGTGTCCAGAGTATGCCAGTGTAAAATATAAGCCCTATGATTATTATGCTGTGCTTTCTAGTTTAGGCTCTGAAGGGGAGAAGCTCCACTTGACTACATTGCTACATTTGCAACATTTGCAGAAACCCTACAGACCTGTACAGTGGAAACCCTCAATATATGACCCATTTTTGGAAACTACACCCGTTAAAGTATTTTTTTACTCAAACCTTTTTTTGTTAAACACTTTTTTCAATTGTTATTTTACTTTTTATTTTAGTTCCACTAGTAAACTTCAAACTTCAACTTCAACCTCGCTGGTACAATGCATTAAAATACTGTACATTTACTGTATTGCAATGCATTGTAACTGTCAGATTTGCACTGACAGTTACCCTATTAGACCTCGCCCTGGAGGCCTTTGTAAGCCCTTGGGAGCAAATGGGGTGAAAGAGGGAACCCCTTCCCTCTGCAAACCCCTTACTGTCATGGATGGAGTACAGTTAGCAGGAACTGATAAATAACAACAGACTGGCTTGATCCCAAACTAAGGAAAACATAGGAGGGCCCTATAAATCCCTAAGAACTCTCCCAAACTACTGTGCACATGTACAAGTCCCGGTGGTAGACAGATACATGCCCTCGTACCTATAACTGAGTGACACCTGAATTCCCTATAGTAGTGAGGAGAACGGCCACCGGCTCCCTGCACAGAATACGGAGGGAGTCAGGGTCACCTAGACTCAAGCCAGCAAACAAAACACAAGGTAAACGGAAAGCACTTATCTTAGAGCAAAACAACTGCAGCCTCCAGCAGCACACACTTCATCCAGGAAGTAATATAAACCGCACAGCGAAGCAGTAAGGGAGGGAATATAAAGGAAACCAATTAATCAATATAAGAGGCAGCTGAGGGAGAGAAAGGAACTGAGCAAAGTGAAACCAAAACAAACAACGTCATACACAAGACAGGGAGGAACCTCTGACCGACCGTCTCCCAGAACCGGCGGTGACAGTACCCACCCTTCTACGGGTGGACTCCGGACACTCAGGACCGACCTTCTTAGGATGAGACCTATGGAAAGCCCTGATGAGACGAGTGGCCTTAATGTCCGCCAGTGGGACCCACATCCTCTCCTCAGGACCATAACCTTCCCAATGAACGAGGTACTGAAGAGAACTGCGGATAATGCGGGAATCCACAATCCTGGAGACCTGAAATTCAAGATTACCATCAACTAAAATGGGGGAGTAGGCAAAGAGAAAGGAACAGTAGGTTGGACATAATGTTTCAGTAGGGACTTGTGAAAAACATTATGGATCTTCCAAGTCTGAGGAAGATCAAGACAGAAAGCAACGGGATTGATGACGGATAAGATCTTGTAAGGCCCAATAAACCTAGGACCCAAATTCCAGGAGGGAACCTTCAGTTTGATATTCTTTGTAGACAACCACACCAGATCACCCACATTCAGGTCCGGACCAGGCACACACCTCTTATCTGCCACACGCTTATATCTCTCACTCATTTTCTTTAGATTACCCTGAATCTTTTGCCAAATAAGTGACAAGGACGAGGAAAATCTCTCCTCATCAGGTAAAGCAAAAGAGCCCTCTCCAGAGAATGTCCCAAACTGCGGATGAAAGCCATATGCACCAAAAAATGGTGACTTATCAGAGGAGTCCTGACGATGGTTATTTAAAGCAAACTCAGCAAGGGACAAAAAAGAACACCAATTCTCCTGATTCTCTGCAACAGAAAAGCGCAGATATGTCCCCAGGTTCTGATTGACGCATTCGGTCTGACCATTTGACTGCGGATGCAAAGCAGAAGAAAACGACAACCGAACCCCCAAGCGAGAACAGAAGGCCTTCCAGAATCTGGAAACAAATTGCGTGCCTCTATCAGAAACAATGTCAGAAGGAATGCCATGTAATTTAACAAGATGATCAACAAATGCTTGCGCCAGCGTCTTAGCATTGGGTAACCCAGGGAAAGGAATAAAATGTGCCATTTTGCTAAAACGGTCCACTACCACCAGAATCACAGTCTTCCCCGAGGAGCGAGGCAAGTCCGTAATGAAGTCCATGGACAGATGCGTCCAAGGACGGAAAGGTATGGGTAAGGGGAGGAGAGGTCCCGATGGCCGTGAATTAGGGACCTTGGCACGAGCGCAGGTCTCGCAGGCTGCCACTAACCCCTCAACAGTCTTACGAAGAGCTGGCCACCAGAATCTGTGAGCAATGAGATCCACTGTGGCTCTACTCCCCGGGTGCCCAGCAAGAACACTGTCATGGTGCTCCTTAAAAACTTTGTGTCGCAAAGCGAGCGGCACAAATAACCTCCCAGGAGGACAAAGATCAGGTGCCTCTGCCTGGGCTGCCTGAACCTCTGCCTCCAAATCAGGATAAAGAGCAGAGATGACCACCCCATCAGCCAAAATGGGACCTGGGTCCTCAAAGTTCCCCCCTCCCGGAAAACAACGTGACAGGGCATCCGCCTTCACATTTTTAACCCCAGGGTGGAACGTAACAACAAAATTAAACCTAGAAATGAACAAGGACCATCTGGCCTGTCTCGGGTTCAGACGCTTGGCTGATTCCAAATAGGCCAGATTCCTATGGTCGGTAAACACGGTAATTGGGTGTCTGGCTCCCTCCAACCAATGACGCCATTCCTCAAAAGCCAATTTGATGGCCAACAACTCCCTATTTCCCACATCGTAATTTCTCTCTGCGGCTGAGAGTTTTTTGAGAAAAAGGCACACGGTCGCCATTTAGCAGGAGAGGGACCCTGAGATAAGACCGCGCCCACCCCCATCTCAGAGGCATCCACCTCAACAATAAAAGGTAGAGAGACATCAGGTTGTACCAAAATGGGAGCGGAAGCAAAACCCTCTTCCTAAAAGAGGCTTGAAGCGCCTCTTCCTACCATGAGGAAAAATCCAACCCCTTTTTAGTCATATCAGTGAGTGGCTTAACAACAGAGGAATAATTCAAAATGAACTTTCTGTAATAATTGGCAAAACCCAAAAACCGCATCAGCGCCTTCTGATTTTCAGGTAGCTCCCAATCAAGCACGGCGCGAACCTTCTCCGGGTCCATCCGAAAACCAGAAGCGGAGAGAAGAAAACCAAGAAATTGAATCTCTGGAACCGCAAACACACATTTTTCCAGTTTAGCGTACAAAAAATCAAATCAAATCAAAATGTCATCTAGATACACCAGTACAAATTTCCCCATTAAATGATAGAAAATGCTGTTCACAAAATGTTGGAAGACAGCCGGAGCATTCATCAAACCAAAGGGCATAACCAAGTTCTCAAAATGACCCTCCGGGGTATTGAAGGCTGTCTTCCATTTGTCCCCCTTCCTGACCCTGACAAGGTTGTATGCCCCTCTTAAATCCAACTTAGAAAAAACTTTAGCCCCCACAATCTGGTTAAACAAATCCGGGATCAGAGGAAGCGGATAGGGGTCACAAATCGTGATACGGTTAAGCTCCCTGAAGTCCAGACAAGGGCTTAAAGAACCATCTTTTTTTTAACAAAGAAAAAACCAGCAGCAAGAGGTGATTTCGAGGGTCTGATATGTCCCTTTCTCAGGCTCTCAGAGATATAAGTACGCATGGCGGCTCTCTCAGGTTGAGAGAGATTGTATAATCGTGATTTAGGCAGCTTGGCACCTGGAATGAGATTAATTGGACAATCATACTCTCGGTGAGGGGGAACTCCTGGACACCACTCTCGGAAAACACATCAGAAAATTCTGAGAGAAAAGAAGGTACAGTCTTGGTAGAAACCTCTGCGAGAGTTGCCGTGAGGCAATTCTCTCTGCAAAACTCACTCCAACCATTTATTTGCCTTGCTTGCCAATCAATGGTGGGGTTATGTTTAGTGAGCCAGGGTAGTCCCAACACTAGAGGAGTAGGTAATCCGCTTAAGACAAAACATGACACATCCTCAACATGAGTGTCACCCACAGTCAAACGGATATTGTGAACTATGCCCTTTAACGATTTTTGAGAAAGTGGAGCTGAATCGATAGCAAAAACAGGTATAGCTTTTTCCAAAGTGCACACCTGGAAACCATGTGTTGTGGCAAATTGACTATCAATGAGATTGACAGCTGCTCAACTATCTACAAAAATCTCACAAAGAATGTTCTTGCTGTCTAGCGCCACCCTGGCAGGTAGGAGAAAACGGGAACTACAAGCAAACGGCAAATCTTCAATTTCCGCATTAATCTTGCCAATTGTAGCAAATGGAAAGTTTTTAGAGTTTTTTTTTCCCTTTTCTTTTTATTACCCTCAGAAAACCCGATGAACCTCCTAGAAGGGCAAACATTAGCTAAATGGTAAATACCTCCACAACAGAAACATACCCTCCTCTGAGGGCTGAATCCTCTAGTATCAGAGGCAACTAAACCTAGCTGCATGGCCTCCTCCTCAGAGGGGATTGAGACAGACTGAGACCCCTGGGCACTGAATGAGACAGCCCCACTGTCCTTGGACTGAATATGACATGAAAGAGTTGTCTCTTTTCTCTCTCTAAGGCGCCTGTCAATACGAACAGCTAGAGACATGGCAGTCTCTAACGACTCTGGTCTCTCATGAAAAGCAAATGCATCTTTTAATCTCTCAGAAAGACCATGACAAAATTGACTTCGGAGTGCAGCGTCATTCCAACCAGTATCAGCTGCCCATCTCTGAAATTCAGAACAATATATCTCTGCGGACTGTTTACCCTGGCATAAAAGATGCAGGTTAGATTCAGCCAGAGCAATACGATTCGGATCATCATATATCTGACCCAGGGCTCTAAAAAATGTATCTACCGATCGGAGGGAGCGTGCCCCCGCCGGCAGCAAAAAGGCCCAAGACTGAGCGTTATCCCTGAGCAGAGAGATGATGATCCCCACTCTCTGCTCCTCAACATCAGAGGAATGCGGACGTAAGCGAAAATGGAGTTTGCAAGCCTCTCTAAAACGAACAAAATTCTCACTGCCCCCGGAAAACGTATCCGGAAGAGAGATTTTAGGCTCGGAACAAACTCCATGAGCGCCAGCAGAACCGGTCACCTGAAGCTGAGAAACAGTTTCACGGAGATCTGCTACCTCCAGAGAAAGACCTTGCATGCGGTCAATCAAGGCTGAAACCGGATCCATGCTTGAGACGGTTATGGCGGTTTATAATGTCATGGATGGAGTACAGTTAGCAGGAACTGATAAATAATGACAGACTGGCTTGATCCCAAACTATAAATCCCTAAGAACTCTCCCAAACTACTGTGCACATGTACAAGTCCCGGTGGTAGACAGATACATGCCCTCGTACCTATAACTGAGTGACACCTGAATTCCCTATAGTAGTGAGGGGAACGGCCACCGGCTCCCTGCACAGAATATGGATGGAGTAAGGTTTACCTAGACTCAAGCCAGCAAACAAAACACAAAGTAAACGGAACGCACTTATCTTAGAGCAAAACAACTGCAGCCTCCAGCAGCACACACTTCATCCATGAAGTAATATAAACCGCACGGCCAAACAGTAAGGCAGGGGATTTTAAAGGAAACCAATTAATCAATATAAGAGGCAGCTGAGGGAGAGAAAGGAACCGAGCAAAGTGAAACCAAAACAAAGAATGTCATACACAAGACAGGGAGGAACCTCTGACCCACCGTCTCCCAGAACCGGCGGTCACACTTACATGCATAGTCAGCATACAGGATTAAATGCCTGGCATCAAAGTTTTATTTAATGCCGGTAGTTATAGCAAGGGCCTGCTGCTGCTCTGATAAGGCAAGCACCATTGCTGTGCCCACCTGATTCCTGCACCGTACATATACACAGGGCCACCATCAGGGCAGTACTGGCGGCACTGCCGTCAGGTGACTGGTGAGCAGATTCATCTGGTGGAGGCGCGGAGGCCGGCAATTGTATTCTACTGCTGCCTCACTGGTGCCGAGGCCTGGCGCAGTCACTGTACTTCATTATGCTGGGCCCTGGTCAGAAAGATTATCATGTCATGCATGTCCAGTCTGTTCAATTTAGCAAAGTAGTGGCAATGCTTTGCTAAACTAATCACTAATCTATAGCAGTCTTCACGTCACTCATGTAGTCACACGCCTTCCGCTTCCACTAATTACGTGGACTGAGTGACGTCAGTCAGATTCTGCTGGCCTTCCTGCTGCTTCAGTAGTGAATACTACTATAAGTTTATGATTTGTTTAGCAAAGCGGCACAACAGCTAGGGCAGCTGCCGGCTGGCACCTGAATTGAATAGACTTAACATGCCCTGGATGTGACGCTCTGACCATTGCTCGTGATGGTGGCACTAATGACTTTGACACACCAGGAGATGAGGGGACACTAATGACTGTGACACACTGGGAGGTGAGGAGACACTAATGACTGATGGAGGTTTTCTAAGCCCCCTCCAGCTCTGAATTGGTATGTGTTTATTAGTTATGTGCTTTTCTTTTTGTACTTTTTTAGTTTGATTATGGTCTTTTGGATCGGATTGAATAGGGCTGATCCCCTTTCACATTAAACTGATTACTTTGGTGTATGAGTCTGATCAATTGTCCATATTATATTGAGATTATTGTCATATTATTTTTGCTGGCAGATGGTTGGCCTCTGACATCAATCATTTTGGATATTTATTATAGAGGATATGTTTAGGGATCTAGTCCGTTTAATTTAGTACAATCAATATTGCACAAGTGTCATACAACAATATCACATGTGTAGATTTGGAGTCTGGTGGGGTATATCATCTATCATAGCACCTACCTGCAATGTTTTTATGATTGTTTTTGATATTACTAGTGTATGTCTAATTGTGGACACTTAATAAAGATGTTTTTTGCATTAAACATTTGTGGAGTTTTTTTTATATGTTTTCAGTTATGTTCCCACACCGATCCTCTTGGTATCTAATATGTTTTTGGGTATCTGATTTATACCGTAGGTGATTTGTATGGGACTGTGTTTTAGGGTATGCTAACCCCTTAAGAACCAAGCTATTTTTCATTTTTCTCGACTCCTTTCAAAAGCCATAGCTTTTTAGTGTTTCTGTCAACATAGTACACAAAATTACTGTCCACAATTTAGCAAATAGAATGAAGCACAATCCAATGTTGCAAAATACCTAGGGAATAAGCTGGGAAAAAACGTATGTCGGGGTGCAGTCATCTCCCAAGGGTCAGAGTAGTACCTGTAATGTATGTATATCTTATGACAATAATGGATCGTGTATTCATGTGATTTTGGTATGTGCTTATCATGGTGCACATTGTGCGGTACATATAATATATTAGGAGTCAATTTGTATATAATCAGAACTGCACTGCTCTAAAACCAGACCATCCAATGTGCAGGAAAATTCCTCCGTAAATGCAAGTATTTGGCGTCTGTCTCCTCAAGGATTCAACACAAATCAGGCTGTTTCCTCTGTAAGACCCAAAATATACCACAATAGTGAAGCACTTTCTAAGTTGGTAATAAAGGTTGGATGTATTATACTCACAAACAGTGATAAAATCAAAGCATATCTCATCAAATACAGGTCTCCAATCCAAAAATTGCCCGACCCGGGTTTCGCTCATCAGCTTCTTCAGGGGCGAAATCTACACAATCGATCTGAGATATCCAATCCATAGTCCCTCCCCACCTAATATACAGGTGCAAGAAAAAGTACAGTTGTGTTCAAAATTATTCAACCCCCGCTGAAATTGAGTGTTTTGGCCAGTTTGACATTAATTTTGATCATTTTAGTCATCTTGTTTACAATTAAATCAAAGAGGCACTTGTAAGTCAGACAAATATAACATAACATTTATAATGAAATAACCACAAATGTCTTTTCTGTGCTCACATCATTATCAGTTTTATTCAACCCCCAAGTGACATTCAATCTTAGTACTTAGTACAACATCCTTTTCCAGTTATAACAGCTTTTAAACGTGAAGCATAGCTTGACACAAGTGTCTTGCAGCGATCTACGGGTATCTCCGCCCATTGTTCATGGGCAAAAGCCTCCAGTTCAGTCACATTCTTAGGCTGTGCGCTGCAACAGCTTTCTTTAAGTCCCACCAGAGGTTCTCAATCGGATTTAAGTCTGGTGACTGCGATGGCCACTTCAAAATGTTCCAGCCTTTAATCTGCAACCATGCTCTAGTGGACTTGGAGGTATGCTTGGGATCATTGTCCTGTTGAAAGGTCCAACGTCTCCCAAGCCTCAGGTTTGTGACGGACTGCATCACATTTTCATCCAATATCTCCTGGTACTGAAGAGAATTCATGGTACCTTGCACATGCTGAAGCTTCCCTGTACCTGTAGAAGCAAAACAGCCCCAAAGCATGATTGACCTCCCGCCACGCTTCACAGTAGGCAAGGTGTTATTTTCTTCATAGGCCTTGTTCTTCCTCCTCCAAACATAGCATTGATCCATGGGCCCAAACAGTTCTAATTTTGTTTCATCAGTCCACAGAACACTATCCCAAAACTTTTGTGGTTTGTCCACATGACTTTTGGCATACTGCAGTCGACTCTTCTTATTCTTTGGAGACAGCGAGGGGGTGCGCCTGGGAGTTCTGGCATGGATGCCTTCATTACACAGTGTGCACCTTATTGTCTGAGCTGAAACTTCAGTACCCGCATCTGACAAATCTTTTTTCAGTTCCTCAGCAGTGACACGGGGACTTTTCTCCACTTTGTGCTTCAGGTAGCGCACAGCAGTCGAAGTCAGCATCTTCTTTCTGCCACGACCAGGTAGCGTTTCAACAGTGCCCTTTGCCTTGAATTTTCGAATGATGCTTCCTATGGTGTCTCTTGGTATGTTTAACATCTTTGCAATGTTCTTATAGCCATTGCCCTTCCTGTAAAGAGAAATCACCTCTTCTCTTCTCTTGTCTTCCTGGATCATTCTCTTGACTTCACCATGTTTGTAAACACACCAGTAAATGTCTAGAAGGAGCTGAGTATCACAGTCCTTTTACATCTGCCTAATTGGTGCTTATTATGCTTGATTGCTGCTCCTTGACATCTACAGGTGTTTTCAATACCTGATCGAAAACGCTTGAATGAACCTCTATTCTTAACAGTGGTAGTCTTTAAGGGGTTGAATAATTGTGTCAATGAAGAAATCACAAAAAAAACATTTAATACTGTATTACAAAAACAATTGATGTCCTTTTAGTTGCATTTGGTTCTTTAAAAAGTCCTTGTAAGATTTCATTCTGAACACAATTACAAATGTACACTGCATTCCCTAAAACCCTTTACAGCATTGGGGGTTGAATAATTTTGAACACAACTGTATGTGAACCCTTTGAAATGATATGGATTTCTGCACAAATTGGTCATAAAGTGTGATCTGATCATCAGCCAAGTCACAACAATAGACAATCACAGTCTGCTCAAACTAATAACACACAAATAATTAAATGTTACCGTGTTTTTATTGAACACACCATGTAAACATTCACAATTCAGGGGGAAAAAGTATGTGAACCCTTGGATTTAATAACTGGTTGAACCTCCTTTGGCAGCAATAACGTCAACCAAATGTTTCCTGTAGTTGCAGATCAGATGTGCACAACGGTCAGGAGTAATTCTTGACCATTCCTCTTTACAGAACTGTTTCAGTTCAGCAATATTCTTGGGATGTCTGGTGTGAATCGCTTTCTTGAGGTCATGCCACAATCGGGTTGAGGTCAGGGCTCTGTGCCATTCTAGAAGGCGTATTTTCTTCTATTTAGGCCATTTTGTTGTTGATTTACTTCTATGCTTTGGGTCGTTGTCCTGCTGCAACACCCATCTTCTTTTGAGCTTCAGCTGGTGGACAGATGGCCTCAAGTTCTCCTGCAAAATGTCTTGATAAACTTGGGAACTCATTTTTCCTTCAATGATAGCAATCTGTCCAGGCCCTGATGCAGCAAAGCAGCCCCAAACCATGATGCCCCCACCACCATACCTCATAGTTGGGATGAGGTTTTTATGTTGGTGTGCTGTGCCTCTTTTTCTCCACACATAGTGTTGTGTGTTTCTTCCAAACAACTCAACTTTGGTTTAATCTGTCCACAGAAAATTTTACCAGTACTGCTGTGGAACATCCAGTGCTCTTGTGCAAACTGTAAACGTGCAGCAATGTTTTTATTGGACAGCAGTGGCTTCCTCTGTGGTATCCTCCCATGAAATCCATTCTTGTTTAGTGTTTTACGTATCGTAGATTCTCTAACAGGGATGTTAGCATATGCAGAGACTTTTGTAAGTCTTTAGCTGACACTCTAGGTTTCTTCGTCACCATCATTGAGCAGTCTGCTCTGTGCTCTTGCAGTCATCTTTACAGGATGGCCACTCCTAGGGAGAGTAGCAGCAGTGCTGAACTTTCTATATTTAAAGACAATTTGTCTTACTGTAGACTGATGAACAGCAAGGCTTTTGGAGATACTTTTATAACCCTTTCCAGCTTTATGCAAGTCAACAATTCTTAATCATAGGTCTTCTGAGAGCTCTTTTGTGCAAGGCATCATTCACATCAGGCAATGCTTCTTGGGAAAAGCAAACCCAGAACTGGTATTTGTTTTTTATAGGGCATGGCAGCTGTAACCAACACTTCCAATCTGATCTCATTGACTGGACTCCAGTTGGCTGACACCTCACTCCAATTAGCTCTTGGAGATGTCATTAGTCTAGAGGTTCACATACTTTTTCCACCTGCACTGTAAATGTTTGCATGGTGTGTTCAATTAAGACATGGTAACATTTAATTCTTTGTGTGTTATTAGTTTAAGAAGTTTGTGATTTTCTATTGTTGCGACTTAGATGAAGATCAGATCACATTTTATGACCAATTTGTGCAGAAATCCATATAATTCCAAAGGGTTCACATACTTTTTCTTGCAACTGTAAAAAGACAAATTGCTTTACATCTCAAAATCGCGAAAGCCTCAATGAGTATAATATTACTCTTCTTACAAGTCGCACGCCACGTAGTCATCAGATAATAAAACCCCCTTAACAATGTTTCTCATAATAATTTTCATCCAAGATCTTATTCTCATTCACAGAGGGCATAATAGAACCCACCAAACCGAAACTGCTCACGCTGATGTCACAATGCGCTCCGTCCAGAGGCCCCACCTGCTCCCATTCACAAAAGGAGCACGTGATCAAACACACCAATCTGGAACTGCCCACATTTGTCTTTTTATATTAGGTGGGGAGGGACTGTGGATTGGATATCTCAGATCGATTTTGGTGAAATTTTTAAATATTTAAGAAAGGATGCAAGTGAGGATGTATGGGATGGTCATTTTATTAGTGATTTGTAATATGCCTATGTGATTAATTGAAAGGAAGGGGAGGACGTGAATATAAAAGGGCCCTACCCCCGGACATGTGTAGATTTCCCCCCTGAAGAAGCTGATGAGCGAAATCCAGGTCAGGCAATTTTTGGATTGGAGACCTGTATTTTATGAGATACTCTTTGATTTTATCACTGTTTGTGAGTTTAATAAATCCAACCTTTATTACCAACTTATAAGGTGCTTCACTATTGTGGTATATTTTGGGTCTTACAGAGGAAACAGCCTGATTTGTTTTGAATCCTTGAGGAGAGAGACGCCAAATACCTGCATTTACGGAGGAATTTTCCTGCACATTCGATGGTCTGGTTTTAGAGCAGCACGGTTCTGATTATATACAAATTGGATACAAGTGTGAATTTACCCGCAACACTTTAAATAACCAACAGCGCAAGTACAAAGTATCCATTATTTCTTTTAGAGACTGACACGAATTATCTATGTATTAATAGATTAGGAAGTTGTTGGGGATGTCCAAATATTTGCTTCCCATGGAGCAATAAGTCTCCATACCATGGAATGCTTCTAGTAAGTCTCCATACAGGACTGGTCCATTAAGGAGATACCCTGCCTAAAGGCTGTATTACACAGCCCAATTCTGCAGGCAATTGTCATTAAAGAGGAGCTTTCATCTGGAAAAAAATTCTGAATTAAGCATCATGATATATAGAGCGGCGCCCAGGGATCTCACTGCACTTACTATTATCCCTGGGAGACGCTCCGTTCTCTCGCTATGTCCCCCGGTATGTTCCGTGACTTGGTTATACTGGGAGGAGACGGCCCTTGTTCTCATGGGAGTCTCCTTCTCCCATGCTGTAGCTCTGTCCAATTGCAGCGCAGAGCTCACAGCCTGGGAAAAAAAAAACTCCCAGGCTGTGAGCTCTGCGCTGCAATTGGCCAGCGCTACAGCCTGGGAGAAGGAGACGCCCAGGAGAACAAGGGCAGTCTCCACCTAGTATAACCAAGTCAGGCAGTCTCCGCCCAGTATAACCAAGTACCAAAGATACCGGAGGACATAGTGGGAGAACGGAGCGGCGCCCAGGGATAATAGTAAGTGCAGGGAGATCTATGGGCGCCGCTCTACATATCATGATACTTAGTTCAGAATTTTTTTAAAGATGAAATGTCCTCTTTCACGCTGGGTTCACACTTGAGCGTATTTAATACGCGCGTTTTTGTCGTGCGTATTACAGCGCGTTTTTGGAAATAGGGTTCATGTACGCGGGTTCATGTGATTCCACGCTGGGTTCACACCTGAGCGTTTTACAGCGCGTTCCTACGCGCTGTAAAATGCTCAACAGGCGAAAACCCATGTTTCCCTATGGGCATGGTTCTCACCTGAGCGTTTTACAGCGCGTACGAACGCATTGCAAAACGCCCTACGCCCAAAGAAGTACAGGAGCTTCTTTGGGGCGTTTTGTCGTGCGTATTGTGATTGACGCTAGAGTGGTCAATCACACGAACGCGCGTACAACACGCGTTTCCTATTTCCAAAAATGCGCTGTAATACGCGCGACAAAAACGTGCATAAAACGCGCGTATAAAATACGCTCCAGTGTGAACCCAGGGTGACCACTCTGGCGTCAATCACAATACACGCGACAAAACGCCCCAAAGAAGCTCCTGTACTTCTTTGGGCGTAGGGCGTTTTACAGCGCGTTCGTACGCTCTGTAAAACGCTCAGGTGAGAACCATGCCCATAGTGAAACATGGGTTTTCGCCTGTTGAGCGTTTTACAGCGCGTTGGAACGCGCTGTAAAACGCTCAGGTGTGAACCCAGGTCAGGAAGTGTTCCTGCTTGCTAGTGGAGGAGACCACTGCTATTTCATGGAATGAAGTGTTTCACAGCATAGGGAGGAGCGGTCGCTATGCCATTGCTTGTCCCCATGCTGCCTAGTTATTTGCCGGTAGTAGTTTGTGATTAGACAGCATGATCTGCCGCCGGCAAATTGTGAACTTTCAGCATGCTGAAAGATCACGATTGCCCGATAAACGAACGTTTCCTCTTTCAACATGTATTCGGTGGCAGTATTATATTGCAAGATGATTGCCAATGAGCGTTCATAGAAAATCTGCCAGTGTAATACAGGTTTTAGTGAGGTCCTAAATAAGTTTTGGCAAATTCAAGATGGACCAGATGGACCAGGATATTGCTGATGACCTTTCAATTATCTGTTATGTGTTATGTTATCTATTATGTGTTACTTGTGTCTAAAGCCTGTATTACACTGGCAGATTCTCTGCCAGATGATCGCTGACGGATCTGTCTGTGTAATACTGTAGCCTATTACCCAATGAACAAGCAAACATTTGTTCATTGGGTAATCATGATCCTTCAGCATGCAATCTGCTGCCGGCAAATATGTAGACAGCATGGGGACGAGTAATGGCATAACGATCACTCCTCCCCATGATGTGGAAGAGATCACAGCACATAATAGCAGCGGTCTCAACCGCTAGCGAGCAGGAAATCGCCAGGAAGGAACGCTACCTTCCCGACAATCGCCTGCAGAATCGGGCTGCGTAATACAGCCTTTAGTCAGTCAATCACATTCTCTGTTACTGGAGATCCTTACTTTATTCGTGACTTTGCTAACTGCAAATCCAGGGAAGTGGTCTATGTATGTACAGTAAATGTACTTTCCCACTGGACTATGTCAGTAGTACCTCATGGGAGTTACACAGAGAAATCTGTAAGCATCTTGCCGACATTGCCAAAAAAAAAAAAAAGACATCCCTATTGTGCGGCATGTACACGAGTCATGGGATTGATCCCAATGTTCTTAGATTCACTGTGTTTGAGGGAGAAGGAAACTCACCTAGACAAGTTGATTGCGATAAAGCATACTATGTAAGGAGGCGGCTGGATTTAAATCACATTCTCCTCTAGAACTAAATAAGAAATTAACATTCAGTTTCTTCCTGTAAATAGCTTACATGTCGTGTGCATGCATTACCCGAGTAACCAGCATTAATAGTGTGAAATAGCATCTTTTCTATCTTGCTTATGACAGTAGTCCCTCTATCCTTAGATGGGATTCTGCTGCTGCTGCACTCTTTGAGGATTGCATCGCCACTATTACTAATGGATAGATTGAAGCAGGAGGTTGCGCCTGCGCTTCACCAAGTCTGCGACTGTGGTAATGGGGGTTACCCTCCTCTCTGATGCATAACTTTGGTAGGCACCTCGCAAAATTGGCAACTTCCAGGCGCTAAAGTTTATTCATTCACACTCTGCCTCATGGTTGCGCTCCCCGTCATACTGTACATCTATATTTTGCTTGTTTTGTTCTGGTTTATCTTCCAAGGATATTGTTGCTGTTACTTTGCAATAGTGAAGTGCTTGGTTTTGTATTTGGGTCTTTTTATCAACATTACATAAAGTGGACTGTTCGGATGTCCTATTGTCCATTTGACAACTACTTTTTCCCCAATAGTATTTCCTGGATGAGTTCCTATTCTGGAAGAAATGCAATCAGTGTAGGGGAGTTTACGGTAGAGAGAATATCTCCCATTTCACTTTGTCCCTTACCCAATTTTCTGTTCTATTGTTGCATGCCCGTTACCCCTGTGCATCAATGTATAGTTTGTACACTTATATTCGGCACTAAACTTGCCAATGTGGTTTGCTTTTTATAGTAAAAGTTACGATTTTTGTGCCATGCCGTCAGTGATAAAAATGACTGGGAATCTGTCACTTTGTTGATGCAACCATATTTTCAGGTAGGATGGTATAGGGCAGGGGTGAGCTGGGCAGACTGTTATATGGTTTTCGGATAAAAGGATTGAGTAACGGTCACTGAATCGGACTGCCTACTAGATTCCTAAGAATAGAAAAGGCAGGGATTCAATTAATAAAACACAAGTTATGCTTAATGCATAGGGATGAGCGAACCCGAACTGGATAGTTCGGGTTCGTACCGAATTTTGGGGTGTTCGGGACAAACAAAAAAAATTCCGGGTTGGGGTCCGTTGTTCGGCGATTTCTTCCCACTTTCTGAAGAGCTGCACAGCAGCCAATTAGCTAGCGTTTTACTTCTTGCCCTAAGAAGCCATCACAGCCATGCCTACTAATGGCATGGTTGTGATTGGCCAAGTGCAGCATGTGACCCAGCCTCTATTCAAGCTGGAGTCATGTAGCGCCGCACGTCACTCTGCTCTGATTAGTGTAGGGAGAGGACGCAGCTTCTGTGAGGGCGAGATTAGGCAGGGAAAAGTCAGCAAAAACACCTAATGAAGTGATCGATCTACAACTGGGAATCATTCAACTTCTGCTAGTTAATTGCTCACTGGCTTTTAGGCTGCACAGAGCGTTTTTCTGTCATTTTGATCGGCGGCCATTTTGTGTCTTGTGGTACACCAGCACAAGCTGCCACCAAGTTTTTGCCATATCATACATCAGGGGCTTGGCTGTGCTTATTGTCACCCCTAGAAACTCAGGATAGAAATTTCTATATTTTATTGAGGGGTGAAATTTAATTGCCAAAATAGCAATCCCCTAAATCTGGTGTTCCAGCTGTGGCTAGCCAAGTGTAATACTGTCTGCTGTCTGGCAAAGGATAGATTTTTTTCTGTGGTGAAATTCAATTGAAAAAAGACAGCCGTGCTTTCCCTGCACAACCAAGTATCCAATAAAATCAAGTGTGCACTGCGCAACGCCATCTGTAGCAAGGTCCACCTAACCACAGATACGTGAACCAGTAAGCACGGCCAGAGACGCTATATCTCCCTAACTGCATACTGGGTAAATATAGTGGCGGCTGGGCCCCAGGCGGAGAGTTCTTTGGGGCACGTCCTTCCGCCGCCAAGGATCGCAGGGCATCATTCTTTGCCTCCTGTAGCCTCCTCCTCCTACTCAGCTTCCTCCTCCTCTGCTTCCACCAGCTCATCCAGTGAGCCACACACCTTCACCACCAACTTCAGCACAACCTGGGGTAAACGTCAGCAGGCCATTCTACACCACGCAGGAGTTGTGGCAGGGTATTGAACAACAGACCGACCAGTGGTTGCTGCTGGTGGGCCTCAAGCCTGGCCTGGTGGTGTGCGATAATGGGCAAAATCTCGTCGCAGCTCTGGGACTAGCTGGTTTGACGCACATCCCTTGCCTGGCGCATGTGCTGAATTTGGTGGTGCAGAAGTTCATTCACAACTACCCCGACATGTCAGAGCTGCTGCATAAAGTGCGGGCCGTCTGTGCGCGCTTCTGGCGTTCACATCCTGCCGTTGCTCGCCTGTCTGCGCTACAGCGTAACTTCGGCCATCCCGCTCACCGCCTCATATGCGACATACCCACCAGGTGGAACTCCACCTTGCTCATGCTGGAGTTTCAGCTGCAGCACGCACGGGTCAGTCGCACTGCGAAACAGCACCACTTCACCACCAATGACTGGGCCTCCATGCGAAACCTGTGTGCCCTGTTGCGCTGTTTCGAGTACTCCACCAACATGGCCAGTGGCGATGACGCCGTTATCAGCGTTACAATACCACTTCTATGTCTCCTTGAGAAAACACTTAGGGCGATGATGGAAGAGGAGGTGGCCCAGGAGGAGGAGGAGGAGGAGGATGAGGGGTCATTTTTAGCACTTTCAGGCCAGCCTGTTAGATGTGCCTGAGAGGGAGGTTTTTTGCAACAGCAGAGGCCAGGTACAAATGTGGCCAGCCAGGGCCCACTACTGGAGGACGAGGAGGATGAGGAGGAGATGGAGGAGGATGAAGCAGGTTCACAGCGGGGTGGCACCCAACACAGCTCAGGTCCATCACTGGTGCGTGGCTGGGGGGATACGGAGGACGATGACGATACGCCTCCCACAGAGGACAGCTTGTCCTTACCTCTGGGCAGCCTGGCACACATGCGCAACTACATACTGCAGTGCCTGCGCAACGACAGCAGAGTTGCCCACATTTTAACGTGTGCGGACTACTGGGTTGCCACCCTGCTGTATCCCCGGTACAAAGACAATGTGCCCACCTTACTTCCTGCACTGGAGCGTGATAGGAAGATGCGCGAGTACAAGCGCACGCTGGTAGCTGCGCTCCTGAGAGCATTCCCAAATGTCACAGGGGAACAAGTGGAAGCCCAAGGCGAAGGCAGAGGAGGAGCAAGAGGTTGCCAACGCAGCTGTGTCACGGCCAGCTCCTCTGAGAGCAGGGTTAGCATGCAAGAAATGTGGAAAAGTTTTGTCACCACTCCACAGCTAACTGCACCACTACCTGATACGGAACGTGTTAGCAGGAGGCAGCATTTCACTAACATGGTTGAACAGTAAGTGTGCACACCCCTCTACGTATTGACTGATGGTTCGGCCCCATTCAACTTCTGGGTCTCCAAATTGTCCACGTGGCCAGAGCTAGCCTTTTATGCCTTGGAGGTGCTGGCCTGCCCGGCGGCCAGCGTTTTGTCTGAACGTGTATTCAGCACGGCAGGGGGCGTCATTACTGACAAATGCAGCCACCTGTCCACAGCCAACGTGGACAAGCTGACGTTCATAAAAATGAACCAGGCATGGATCCCACAGGACCTGTCCATCCCTTGTGCAGAATAGACATTTATAACTGCCTCCCCCTCAACCATGTATTGTACTCTGGGGCACTTCTTTATTGAATCCTCTTTTTTTAATTTTACCATTATATTGCGGTGCAACCAAAAGTTAAATGAACCTCTCCTCCGTCTAGGTGCCAGGGGCTAAATATCTAGAAGTGGCCTTCTCTATTGCTGGGTGACATGAAGCCAGATTCCCTGCTATGCGACCTCTCTCCTCTATCTGGGTGCCAGGGGCCTAATTATCTAAAAGTGGCCTTCTCCATTGGTGGGTGACATGACGCCTTATTCCTTGCTGTGGGACCTCTCTCCTCTGTCTGGGTGCTGGGGCCTAAATAAATGAAAGTGGCCTTCTCCATTGGTGGGTGACTTGAAGCCTGATTCTCTGCTATGGGACCTCTCTCCAATTGATATTGCTTAATTTGTATTTATTTTATTTTATTTTAATTAATTTCCCTATCCACCTTTGTTTGCAGCTGATTTACCTACATTTTGCTGCCTTTTGCAGCCCTCTAGCCCTTTCCTGGACTATTTTACAGCCTTTTTAGTGCCCCAAAGTTCGGGTCCCCATTGACTTCAATGGGGTTCGGGTCCGGGGTGAAGTTCGGGTCGAGTTCGGATCCCGAATCCAAACATTTTCGGGAAGTTCGGCCGAACTTCTCGAACCCGAACATCCAGGTGTTCGCTCAACTCTACTCATGAACACATCAGTGTTTCCCGGACGTGTGCTGTACGTGTTCTCCGCGGACAGCACATGTCCCTATTCATTTGAATGTGTGTATTCACACATCAGTGTTTTAGCACGGTATGTGGGTCCATGTTTTCAGCACGGATGCATGTCCTATCTTGTCCGTGTTCCCGGATCCCTCACGCCCATTATAGTCAATGAGTCTGTGAAAACCACGGATGCAATACGGATGCCATCCATGTTTAACGGATCATTAAAAAGAGATTGTTTGAATTTTTTTTTCCAGCTGCTCAGTGTCAGTGAAAAACAGATGGCACACAGTCAGCAAAAAACTGACCCACGGACCCAACACGGATCTGTCACGGGAGGAAACACGGATTGAACACTGTCCGTGTTACCACTGATCCAAAACTGACACTGACGTGTGCATGCGGCATTACACTGATGCTGAATCTTTTCACATGCACCTATATATCTGCTCAGTTCTTCCTGTTGTATCATGGGACATTATGTTTAACGTGACAGGTTCCCCTTTAACTCCTTCATGCCGCAGCAATTTTCATATATTTTTCATTTTTTACTCTCTGCCTTCCAGGGGCCATGATTTTTTATTTCTACGCTCACATATGAGGGATTGTTTTTTTTTATTTGGAAGGGGGGCATGTTGTACTTTCTAATGGCACTATTTAATATTATATACCATGTAGTGGGAGTCTTCAAAAATTCCATATGGAGTAGAATTGAAAAAAAAAAAACACAATTTCACGTAGTTTTATGGGTTTCATTTTTCACGTTTGCTATTTGGTAAAACTGACATATTAACTTCATTCAGCAGGTCAGTATGATTACAGCAATATGAAATGTATATACTTTTTCTTGCACTTTAATACTTAAAAAAAATATTGCAGTAAAATTACTGGTATATTTATAATCATATATTCTCGACATGGTAAGGTTATAGTGAGTAGTGTATATAATATGTACTAGGACACAGCTCTTGCCCTCAGCATGCTGATGTCTAGCCCTGTCAATCAAGGGGAAGGGGAATGTGCAGAACACAGTGGGTGTTACAAAAGCAGTGCTCCAAGGATTCAGTCCCGCCTCCTGGTTCTCCAATAGGCTCATTTGCATATAACTAAAAAAAGCTGATATTTCTGAAGCTGTTTAATATACAGACAAAAGAAAGGTATCATTTTAATCAATTTAAATTCGCGAATATTGCGAATATAGCAATATATATATATGCTATTTCGAATATTCGTTTCTTTTTTTTTTAAGTTGTTAATCCTTGTTGCTCTCTGGTTGTCTTCCCACGTCCCAAAAGCTGTTCTTACCTGACCAGAGGATTCTTGGCTCTCTGCCCGCTCCAGTCAATGCCCGTTGACGCTTCTGCCGTGGTGTACCCCAAGGTTCAGTGCTGGGTCCCCTATTATTGACATGAATAACCTATAGAAATATATACAGTTGTGTTCAAAATTATTCAACCCCCACTGAAATTGAGTGTTTTGGCCAGTTTGAAATTGATTTTGATCATTTCAGTCATCTTGTTTACAATTAAATCAAAGAGGCACTTGTAAGTCAGACAAATATAACATAACATTTATAATGAAATAACCACAAATGTCTTTTCTGTGCTCACATCATTATCAGTTTTATTCAACCCCAAGTGACATTCAATCTTAGTACTTAGTACAACATCCTTTTCCAGTTATAACAGCTTTTAAACGTGAAGCATAGCTTGACACAAGTGTCTTGCAGCGATCTACGGGTATCTTCGCCCATTCTTCATGGGCCAAAAGCCTCCAGTTCAGTCACATTCTTAGGCTTGCGCGCTGCAACTGCTTTCTTTAAGTCCCACCAGAGGTTCTCAATCGGATTTAAGTCTGGTGACTGCGATGGCCACTTCAAAATGTTCCAGCCTTTCATCTGCAACCATGCTCTAGTGGACTTGGAGGTATGCTTGGGATCATTGTCCTGTTGAAAGGTCCAACGTCTCCCAAGCCTCAGGTTTGTGACAGACTGCATCACATTTTCATCCAATATCTCCTGGTACTGAAGAGAATTAATGGTACCTTGCACACGCTGAAGCTTCCCTGTACCTGTGGAAGCAAAACAGCCCCAAAGCATGATTGACACCCCGCCATGCTTCACAGTAGGCAAGGTGTTCTTTTCTTCATAGGCTTTGTTTTTCCTCCTCATCAGTCCACAGAACACTATCCCAAAACTTTTGTGGTTTGTCCACATGACTTTTGGCATACTCCAGTCGACTCTTCTTACACTCAGTTCACACTTTCGCGTAAAACGCCGCTTTTGAACGCACATAAAAACGCACAACAGTAAAGGAACCATGCATTCCAATGAGGGTGGTTCACACTTGCACGTTTTTATGCGCGTTCATAGGCGCCTATCAAACGTCCGACGCATAAGCAAGTATGTTCAAGTAACTCGGGCTTTTTCGAGCGCTTGGTGCTAATAGACTTCAATGGGAAACGCTGATAGGCGTGTTGTTCAGGCGTTTAGTAGCGTGAAACGCGCCTATGGACGCAGGCTGTCAAAATTCACACCTCAGATTGGCCAAACTATATAGGAGGGCTGTTTGGTCATTGGCCAACTATGCAGTCAATCACATAAACGCGCGTCAAACACGCCTACACTATTTACCAAAACGCTTGAAAAAACGCGCCTACACGCCAGTCTTGAACGCACCAAAAACGCTAGGCTTCAAAACGCTCAGGTCTGAACCCAGTGTTATTCTTTGGAGACAGCAAGGGGGTGCGCCTGGGAGTTCTGGCATGGAGGCCTTCATTACGCAGTGTGCACCTTATTGTCTGAGCTGAAACTTCAGTAACACACCAGTAAATGTCTAGAAGGAGCTGAGTATTACAGTCATTTTAAATCTGCCTTTAAAATTAGTGCTTATTATGCTTGATTGCTGCTCCTTGACATCCACAGGTGTTTTCAATACCTGATCGAAAACACTTGAATGAACCTCTGTTCTTAAGAGTGGTAGTCTTTAAGGGGTTGAATAATTGTGTCAATGAAGAAATCACAAAAAAAACATTTAATACTGTATTACAAAAACAATTGATGTCATTTTAGTTGCATTTGGTTCTTTAAAAAGTCCTTGTAAGATTTCATTCTGAACACAATTACAAATGTACACTAAATTCCCTAAAACCCTTTACAGCATTGGGGGTTGAATAATTTTGAACACAACTGTAAATGTGACTTACAAAAAATATGGCGAAAAACTGTTCCATGTAAAATCCCCTCAAAATACAAAGGGCACTGCCTCCGCATGAGGAAGGAAAAGTTCAGTCTCCAGAGGGATCAAGGCTTCTATAATGTAGGAGCTGTAAATCTGTGGAATAGTCTACTTCAGGATGGGGTCACAGAGGAACAGTGGGCAGATAAAAAAAAAAAGACACAAATTCTTAAAATTTTATAACATTAACACTTAGAAGTCTGGGTCTCACTCCCCTTTTCTAAAATTCACTTCCCCACCCATCCCTCAGTTGAACTTTATGAATTTATGTCTATTTTTCAACTGTATTAACTATTTAACTGTGTAACATATTTGGGATTCCTATGCTCTTGTTTTCACGTTTAAGCTGTCATTGCTGTCAGTGTACAATTTCTACTTTTCCGAAGTGTGCTTCTTTGGTGCTGGATGGCAAATACTACAACATCAGGGTTCAAATTTTGGGAAATAAATAGAAGTGACCTCTCACTCTACTGAATAGTTGACCTGATCTTGGCTGAAGACTGAGGGTTTGGCTACAGGACGCGTCACCTGTTGTGCCCCCAAATATCGCATTGTCAGAGGACAGTCATATAAATTAATGGGGTCAGAGCACGACTCGCACGTTTGCCTCGACCTTAGAATTGCACTGCTGGACTTTTGCGACTTTACAGAAAACATGTTCTACAACCCCATATATTTCTATGGCAGCCCTGATACACTATTATACTTGGACATGTGAGATGTGACACTCCCAAAATAGCTGTGTAGCCGAAACTGATAGCAATTTTTGGGCGTAGCTAGATCAAGCCTACCGGGAAGCCTCTCAGGATGTTCAAGCAGAATATGTTAGATTAATAATGCACCCCAGGCAAAGCTGACAGAGTTAGCCCATCATTTGTCATTGTCTAACCGACACATTGTTTACTTTTAAATCTTAATGTTGCTCTGTTCATATATTTTTAACCCTTTTTTTTAATACTTTGGAAGTAACCATGTCACTGGTACAGGGCAGTATTTTTTGCCTGCATCACTATTTGTAAGAAGAAACCAGGTGTGGTTTCAGAACATGGAATATATGCTAACATTTTCCTTATAATTTTTCTCAGTAGGTTACACTCTAGGTTTTGGCTTACAAATACTGGTGCAAAATACTGACCAAAATACTGTTGTGTGAAACTGGCCTAAGTTAACCCTTTCAGGACCAACCCATTTTCACCTTAAGGACCAGGCCATTTTTAGCAAATCTGACATGTGTAGGCAACGCCAGTTGCCGTAATTGTGGGAGGGAAGGCTCCTGCACGGCGTATTTATTGTGCTGCATCACCCTCCCCTCTCACCTACATGCTTCTCCGGCGTTGTGCGCAGGCGCAGGCTTTCCTTCCGGTTCGTCACAAGACTTCGAGCGCGGGGTCGGCATCCTCGGCACTTCAGCGCACGGCTCACAGAACATTCCTTAGACTCGCGGGTAAGGCTGGATCAGATAGGGGTAAGTCTGGCACTCGCATGCTTAGAACTAGCCCAGCAGCGGTGGCGGTGTTTCAGCGCCGCTATGAGCAGCATGGCAGGTATGGCACTCAGGCTCAGCTCCTGTTCACTTCAAGATGCTTAGTAGACAAAGTGTATGGTATCTGGCGATGTTTTTTGCCATTCATAAGTAGTCTAATGGCATAAATTTATGATCATGTTTCAGGATCATAAAAAAAAAGGGGCTCAAGGCTATGTTATTGGCATCAAGATTTCAGAGGTTTATAATGTTCCATTCATATTGTTTTAACCAAGTGGTCAGCCTGCAGACACGTTTTCGGCTTGGCTCGGTATTTTAGTCTTCTACTAAAGTTCTCTTAAGGTACATATAGGTTCAGCGATTATATCATTTCAGTATTTTGAGTAAAAATTGACTAGGCTTTTATTGGTGTTTCAGTTTCCGTATTAAGAGGTCACCGTTCTACAGGACCTGGTATGTAAAAAAAAATTATTCTTTATATATTTTTTAAGCTCACGTTCGGTCTCCATAGGAACAAGATACAGCCATAATTAGATATCACTCAGCCAAGTTGTACATGCAGCACGCAAAGAAAAAATAAAATAAAATATACTATATACATATACAAGCATACATATATATACATATATACATAGAGGACGCACGGCAGAAGGACCAGTAAACAGCAGGTCGCCTAATACGATAGTAGTATATACACCTTGCAGAATCTTCTCGCAGCCAAAGTCAGCCACGTTTAACCAACTCAACATAGGTTCCAGTACGGTAGGCTCGTTCAGTAGGTCTGGCATTTCTACAGACCCAAATTAGTCCTTTCACGAATTCAGGCACGTCCAGAGTCTGTCACGTCTTCAGACATAATGTAAGTCCTGTCACGACTTCAGGCACATTCGATAAGTCTGTCACGTCCTCAGACTCGCTGTAAGTCCTGTCACAACTTCAGGCACATTCGACAGTCTGTCAGGTCATCAGACTCGATATAGGTCCTGTCACGACTTCAGGCACATTCGGTAAGTCTGTCACGCCTTCAGACGCGATGTAGGTCCTGTCACAACTTCAGGCACATTCGGTAAGTCTGTCACGCCTTCAGACTCGAGGTAAGGCCTGTCACGTCTTCAGGCGATTCAGTTAGCTAACGTCCTCAAAGTCATGACTAGTCCACTATGACTAGGTACAGCACTTCAATTGGCCGCATTAGTACTCCAGTTACGGCCGTTAGCAGTTTGGGGGATCTTTCCATCACACATGGTCGACATGGTCATACAGAAGACAGTCCACAGTCAGGTAGTTAAGAGCCTCCCCATGTTAGCTGTTATGGCTGAACTAATTTGTTCCTACGTGCAATACAGGACATCTCGTGGTGTCGATGGTGTAGCACCGGGTGTTTATCGTCCCTTTTAGGTTGCAGTTGTTTATCAGCTTGGGCTCGGGGGCAGGTGGTTTAGGTCCGGGCAGCAGTGGGTAGTCACCAGAGTGCACGGCAAGCAGTCACTTGGCGAACGCATAGTAGTAGGACAAGACTTCACAGTGGGTCATGTTATTTTAGATGGACATGCCACGACAAGACCAAGATCCACAAGGCTCAGCTTCATCCCAAGCAAGTTTGGATCTTCAGTCGGATAGAGATGCCACCCAATCGTTGAGATCTTGGACCGTTCCCAAGATCACGGCTGATCTATTGCGGAGAGGGATACCATTCCCAGCATCAGCAAGAAAAGCCGAACTTTTTCGTATTTTGCAGTCCGAATCAGGGCCCAGCCAAGAAGTAGTTTCAATGAACACCATACAAATGTCTATTACGCAACTACATGCGAAGATAAATAACATGCCTTCTTCTTTGTCTAATTTTCAATCGAGACTTCAGGCAATCGAGAACAGAGCCTCTACCTCCAACGCTGCAGTACAGAGACCATTGATTCCGTCAGTCTCTGATACTACTTCTGCAACGCTTCCCCCTAACTTCCCCAATATTGATCCATCGCATTTCATACTGGCCAATATTAGGCAGGATATCCTAGATAGTAAGGATGTAAATCTAGCTTCATTGCTCATTGCCACACATGAGGTACCAGATAACAAAACAATCGCCTGTGGCGAGGTATCAGTAATTCTGAAATCACGGGATGTTAGATTAAATTGCAAGCTTAGCATCACGGAATTTGTTTTGGCGTTCAGCCTGTACCGGGACGTAGTTTGTACCATGTCTCCCAATCTTATCGAAAGCCCTCATAGAGACCCTCGGGTTATAATAATCAATAACCTAAATGGTCAGAAGACCTGGACAAAATCCCTTTAAGGGTCTCTAACTAACAGTGTCTTAATATAAAAATATATCTTTATTAGTTTCTTGTTTAAAACTGAAAAGTGAAAAAGAAAAAAATGTATCTAAAAATATCAATAACAGTGAGACCAATTTAATTAGTAGCTACTAGTGGTTGCTAGCGGCAACTAAGGGACTTGTGGTATCTGAACTATAATACAGTCACCCGAAGGTGTACTATTAGTATAGATAATTGAAGTTACATAGTGTCAATGATTGGCACACTACTGCAATTTACAGGGGCATGTTAGATACTACTGTGTGCTGCAGCCTGAATTAGGTGACTGTGGGAGTTGGGTGTTGTCTTTATCACAGTGAAAGGTGCCAGATCCTTTAACAGTCTATCTATGTGTGGCCTGCAATTTGGTTACAGGCCACACACATGTATCGATTGTTTCAAAGAGCCTGGTGTGTGTTGTGAACCAGTAGGGGTCAAATTTAACCTCCGTTGCATGCAGCTTTAAATAAGAGTCTGTTTCAGGTCACACGCTTGTATCAGCCGCCCTGGAAATTTCTTACATCATTAAACACGCTGCAGCTCAGTTGAAAACTAAGTGGCTATTATACACTGACACTGTGTATCCCTTTTTCCCTCTCCACACACTCAAGCTCAGGCATACCAATCACACATTCAAAGCTGGTTTCCAATCATACACTTGTAACAATTTTTCCCTCAGATAGCCCTTGCGCTACACTTATATTGCTCACTGTTAAACTGCCTAAAACGCTAATCGCTACACTATCTTACACCCTTCAGGTCATTTATTCGTAAGACGATTTATCTGGTTGGCTCTGGAACACCAATTCCATTTTGAATGTGCACATATTCCTGGGAAGGCGAATTTAGCAGTAGATGCCCTGTCTAGGCTTAATTTTCATTTTTTCTTCCAGGTCTCACCGGATGTGGATCCATTACCGACTCCAACACCATCTCACAACCTATTAGTCATGGATTTAGGGTACACCTGGATACAGCCAGAGTTCTCATGAATAAGTCATTGTCCAGGAATACTTTAAGAACTTATGAGACGGCTTGGTCCCATTTTACTAGGTTTCAACAGTCATTTCCGCAGTGGGATTTGGATCACATACCTATTAGCGTTTATTGCATTTTGCCACTCAAATCTTAAACTATCCCACGGAACGATCAAGTTATATTTAGCTGGCATTCAACACCATTGGCGACCAGATAGGTCGTCATTATTTCTAGCACACCCCATTAAGGCAATCATGAAGGGTATACAAAATACATCAACGGTGCGTAAGGTTTCCAGGAAACCATTCTCAGGTGAAATGTGTAAATCACTATCAGACATGTTACATTCTAACTCTTTCGGTGTTAAGACAAGTACATTGATCAGGACAGCCCTTTATTTATGCTTCTATGGGTTCCTGAGACCCGGGGAACGTGCCCTGTTGCTTGTAAAACCTTCATGCAAAAACAACAACTGAAATGGCAGGGTTTCTAACGTCCTTACACTGTATCATACTAAAACTACTCGGCCAGGTGTAACCGTTAAAGTAAAATACTTTCCTACTGGTAACAAGTGGTGTCCAGTAGCAGTTTTTAAGGAATGGTTAGAATTGATCAAATCTGCTCCACCTAATTCACCCTTATTAGCATTCAACTCCGGCCCTCTCAGTATTCAAATATTCCTGAAGTACATTCGTGTTTTGTTGCCCAAATTAGGGGTTAATCTGTTAAGCATAACCGGTCACTCATTCAGGCTAGGCACCACCTCTTCCGCTTCTCAGAACAATGTACCAGTCCACATAATTAAGAAACTGGGTCGTTGGAAATCACTATGTTATACCCGTTACATACCCGACCCTCCTCAAGAGATGTCATTGGCTTTTCAGAATTTGCTGTTATAATATTCTTACAATACAGTTCCTTTGTTTTCCTCAACTGGTGTGTCTTGTATTCTTGGCCCATTTAGGCTACCCTTTACAGCATTTACGCCACAACTCAACTGCTATACATTAGTTTACTATCACTATGATAGCCGACCCAAGCACAAGTGTAGGCAACGCCAGTTGCCATATTTGTGGGAGGGGAGGCTCCTGCACGGCGTATTTATTGCGCTGCATCACCCTCCCCTCTCAACTACGTGCTTCTCCGGCGTTGTGCCCCCCCACCCACACCTTACACCATTCATTACTCACACAGGGCAGCCCTCTTTAGGCTACCCTTTACAGCAGTTACACCACAACTCAACTGCTATACATTAGGTTACTATCACTCTGATAGCCGACCCAAGCACAAGTGTCACTTTATGTGGTGATAACTTTAAAAAGCTTTAACTTATCCAGGCCATTCTGAGATTGTTTTCTCGTCACATATTGTACTTCATGACAGTGGTAAAATTGAGTCAAAATATTTCATTTTTATTTATAAAAAAATACCAAATTTACAAAAAATTGGGAAAAATTAGCTAGTAATAACTCCAAAAATAGTTATTACCTTACATTCCCCGTATGTCTACTTCATGTTTGGATCATTTTGTAAATGCCATTTTATTTTTTGGGGACGTTAGAAGGCTTAGAAGTTTAGATGCAAATCTTGAAATTTTTCTGAAAAGTTCCAAAACCCACTTTTTAAGGACCAGTTCAGGTCTGAAGTCACTTTGTGAGGCTTACATAACAGAAACCACCCAAAAATGACCCCATTTTAGAAACTATACCCCTCAAGGTATTCAAAACTGATTTTATAAACTTTGTTAAACCTTTAGGTGTTCCACAAGAATTCATCGAAAATGGAAATAAAATTTCAGAATTTTGGCAGATTTTCTATTTTAATCAATTTTTTCCAGTAACAAAGCAAGGGTTAACAGCCAAACAAAACTCAATATTTATTGCCCGATTCTGTAGTTTACAGAAACACCCCATATGTGGTCATAAACTGCTGTACAGGCACACGTCAGGGCGCACAAGGAAAGGAACCCCATATGGTTTTTGTAGGGCAGATTTCACTGGGATAAGTTTAAGTTGCCATGTCACATTTGAAGACCCCCTGATGCACCCCTAGAGTAGAAACTCTCAAAAATGACCCCATTTTAGAAACTATGGGATAAGGTGGCAATTTTGTTGGTACTATTTTAAAGTACATGATTTTTGTTTGCTCTATGTTACACTTTTTCTGAGGCAAGGTAACAAAAAATAGCTATTTTGGCACCGTTTTTATTTTTTGTTATTTACAGTGTTCATCTGACAGGTAGGATCATGTGGTCTTTTTATAGAGCAGGTTGTAACGGACGTGACAATACCAAATATGTATACTTTCTTTGGTTGTTTGTTTCAGTTTTACATAATAAAGCATTTTTGAAAAAAATTCATGTTTTAGTGTCTGCATATTCTGAGCCATAGTTTTTTTTATTTTTTGGGCGATTGTCTTAGGTAGGATCTCATTTTTTGTGGTATGAGATGACAGTTTGAAAAGGTACTATTTTAGGGTGCATTTGACTTTTTGATTGCTTGGTATTACACCTTTTGTGATGTAAGGTGACAAAAAATGCCTTTTTTGACACACTTTTTACTTTATTTTTTTAGGGTGTCCACATGAGGGGTTAGGTCATGTGATTTGTATACAGCAGGTTCTTACGGACGTGGCAATACATAATATCTATACTTTTTTATTTATGTAAGTTTTACACAATGATATCATTTATGAAACAAAAAAAAAATCATGTTTTAGTGTCTGCATAGTCTGCCATAGTTTTTTTTTAATTTTTTGGGGGATTGTCTCAGGTAGGGTATCATTTTTGCGGGATGAGATGATGGTTTGATTTGCACTATTTTGGGGTGCGTATGACTTTTTGATCCCTTGCTATTACACTTTTTGTGATGCTTTTTTGACACCGTTTTTGTTAAATTTTTTTGACGGTGTTCAAAAAATGAGGGGTTAGGTCATGCAGTATTTTTATAGAGAAGGTTGTTACGGACGCGGAGATACATAATATGTCTACCTTTTTTTATTTTATTTTTACATTTAACACAATACAAGCAATACAAGCATTGAAACAATAACAATCATGTTTTAGTGTCTCCATAGTCTGAGAGCCATAGTTTTTGTATTTTTTGGGCGATTGTTTTAGGTAGGGGCTCATATTTTGTGGGATGAAGTGATGGTTAGATTGGTATGATTTTGGGGGGCATACGCCTTTTTGATCACTTGGTGTTGCACTTTTAGTGATGTAAGGTGACAAAAAATGTTTTTTTACCTGATGAGTTGTCATGTGATATGATATGCGGCGATACCTAATATGTCTACCTTTCTTTTTTCCTTATCTTTTACATTTTTTTTACTTTATTTTGGGAAAAGACGCTTTTTTTTTTACCTAAAAGTTTACATTTTTTTTGTAAAACTTTCTTTTTTTACTTCTTTTTTCACTTTAACTTTTGGGGGTCTGATTCCGTTTACAATGCTTTACAATACTTCTGTATTACTGCATATAATACATTTGCAACTTCCTGCCTGTGAGATCCAGGGGTCTCAAGTCTTGTTTTTAACTAGAATGTGGGGGCCTTTGTGGGCCGCTGCGGACAATGTCTGTATGCTCCTCTGCTTCGTAGACCTCTTCCAGCCCTTGAGTTAAGATGATGTAACTTCCAGTCCACGGGAGAGAGAAGAAAGCGGTCATCTTTGTAGGCTGGACATGGGAGGGGCCTACAGAGCATGCGAGATATAAAAAGCCCAGCCAGTTTCTCGTGTTCAAATCAGGTAGCTGAAGCTTGGAGAAACATGGAGATCGCTGCCTAGGTGGCTCCATGCTCTTATACTACCGTTATTGAGTTTATTCAGCTTGTCGAAATCACCAATGGCACTTTTGTACCTGGAAAGGATAACTAGGGTTGTTACCTCAACATTTTGAAAGGAATAATCTCGGAAATCCTTTAAAGTTAAAAAGAAAGATGTATTCTTGCACTTGGATAAGCCTCTGTGTCAGAATTTGTTGCTGGTGGCAATTTCAAATAATTCCCGGAATACTCCTTTAGGGTCCATTGTTCTGGGTCCGCATCCTTCTGCAACTTTGAAGAATGTTGAAGAATATTTTTCAGAATTTAGAAGATGGTCCATAATGTCCCAGTGGAATGAGTCAGCTCTCTATTCCCATTAGACTTACATTAGACCGACATTTAAGACCGACATTTCTAACAGAAGAAAGAGCATTCTATCTTGCCAGTAGAGTTCGGGTGAAAATTAGAATCGCGAATTTTAATCGCGAATATCGCCACTTTGAGAATTGGCGAAGATTTAGAATATAGTGCTATATATTCGTTTTCGCGAATATTCTAGATTTTTTTTCATCTGAACCCATGATCCCTCCCTGCTTCTTGCTTGTGGGCCAGTGAGAAGGCTGCAATATATTAGTCTAAGCTTAGCAACATCCCTAGCAACCAATAAGAAAGTTGCCTACCCCTTTTACTATAAAAGAACCTCCCCAGTAGCCATTTTCTGCAGTTTTTTGCAGTTCTGAGAGAGACAGCAGTGTCATTGCTGTGCTCTGTGCTTCCCTTTGTCATTACATTAGATAGTTAGTTAGCTCATATATATAATACAGATGGTATTTGGGAGATAGTCAGTGTAGGTTAGATTGTGATATAGTGTAGCTGATAGGTTCCAGTGCAGGGTATTAGGTAGGGTGATAGGTTCTGCTGTCCATACATACATGCTACATACTTAGTGCAGCAATCACTAATATGTAGTCAGACCTGCTAAAATGTAAAGTTGCACATATTGTGCCAAAATATGCGCATCATTAATTGCCAATTTGTGCAATCGTGAATATATCAGAGCACTCTATCTGCATATAAAGCTATTGTAATGTTCTTCCGAGACAACCATTTTCTCCAGTCTCAGGAAACTTCTAGCAACTTGAAAAATGTAGGAAAAGTGACCCATGCTTGTATTGCTCGCGCAATACGCGCATATTACATTGCCGATTTTTGCAATCAAGAAAAAAATTGCGAATTTTTGAATTTGCGAATTTATTCTGACAATGCACCCAAATATTCACGGAATATCGTGAATTCGAATATTGCCCCTGCCGCTCATCAGTACTTGCCAGCCACCTTATCTAAATCTGAGATCTGACCACTATCATCCGAAAAACCCATGCAGCTAGCGTTTTACTTCTTGCCCTAAGAAGCCATCACAGCCATGCCTACTAATGGCATGGCTGTGATTGGCCAAGTGCAGCATGTGACCCAGCCTCTATTTAAGCTGTAGTCATGTAGCGCCGCACGTCACTCTGCTCTGATTAGTGTAGGGAGAGGACGCAGCTTCTGTGAGGGCGAGATTAGGCAGGGAAAAGTCAGCAAAAACACCTAATGAAGTGATCGATCTACAACTGGGAATCAATCAACTTCTGCTAGTTAATTGCTCACTGGCTTTTAGGCTGCACAGAGCGTTTTTCTGCCACTTTGATCGGCGGCCATTTTGTGTCTTGTGGTACACCAGCACAAGCTGCCACCAAGTTTTTGCCATATCCTACATCAGGGGCTTGGCTGTGCTTATTGTCACCCCTAGAAACTCAGGATAGAAATATTTTATTGAGGGGTGAAATTCAATTGCCAAAATAGCAATCCCCTAAATCTGGTGTTCCAGCTGTGGCTAGCCAAGTGTAATACTGTCTGCTGTCTGGCAAAGGATAGATTTTTTTCTGTGGTGAAATTCAATTGCCAAAATGGCAATCCCCTAAATCTGGTGTCCCAGCAGTGGCTGACAAAGTTTAATAGTGTCCGGCAAAGGATATATTTTGTTCTGGGGGGAAATTCAATAGCCAAAATAGCAATACCGTAAATCTGGTGTCCCAGCAGTGGCTGACCAAGTTTAATAGTGTCCGGCAAAGGATAGATAATTTTATGGGGTGAAATTCAATTGCCAAAATAGCAATACTGTAAATCTGGTGTTCCAGCTGTGACTGGACAAGTTTCATAGTGTCCGTCATAGGATATATTATTTTCTGCGGTGAAATTCAGTTTCAAAAATAGAAATACTGTAAACCTGGTGTTACAGCTGTGACTGAACAAGTTTAATAGTGTCCGGCAAAGGATTTATTATTTTCCGGGGTAAAATTCAGTTTCCAAAATAGAAATACAGTAAATCTGGTGTTCCAGCTGTGACTGGACAAGTTTTTTTTTTTTTTTTTTTTTTTTTTCTTAGCAAACTTCGAACCTTTATTGAAGTTTTTGTAACAATGGTAAATGGTTCTTCAAACAATATATTTAAGGGAACCTGTCATCACCTCCGTGCTGCCCATACTAACAGCAGCACAAACTAGAGACAGGTGAGTTAACCTCAGGGGTCTGTCATCCATAAGTTAAAGGCAAGTGGTTTCCGAGCACCAACATCACAATCACCGCAGACCAGGCCTGGAAAAGAGCCATGGCCACCTGAGAAGAGTCATGGTTATTCATAAATTCCTGCTCTCCCCGCCCACCCGCCGATGACCGACAGGCCTCTACCTAGTTTTCTCCCTTTCTCTCTAGGAGAGAACTGCCAATCATCAGCAGATGGGCGGGAGAGCAGGAGATCAGGAACAACCATTGACTCCCTTCAAGGCCCGGGCCGCAACGATCATGATGCTGGCTCTCAGCAACCAGTCACATCCAGCTCACGAGTGACACACCGCTGAAATCAGCATTTCCGTCACTATTTTATGCTGTCCTCAGTGAGCTCAGCACAAAGTTGATGACAGGCTCCCTTTAAATGGATTTTTTTTTTATTTTTTTTATTTAATCCCTTTTTTATTTGCAAAATTCAACAAATTCATATAAAAGTACATTTATACAAAAGCCATCCAATTTGTGTACATCATATCATGAATCAATAGTATTCTAATTTTATTTCCCTCTCCTCCTCTCCTTCCCTCCCTCCCTCCCTTCCTCCACCCCCCCCCCCAAATAAGTGTCGGATAGGAAAAAAAAAAAAAAAGAGACATTCTCTACCTCTTCTCCCAACACTCCCCCTTAAACACCCTCTACATTCACCAACCAATCTTTCCAAATTTCTTTGGAATATTGCATTCTTTTACTCCCCCTCCATGCAACTTTTTCAGAGATCAAATCCATTATTACTGAGTCACTCCATATTTTCAATGTAGGAGTATGATTCGCCATCCACATTTTCACTATAACTCTAGTTGCATGGAACAGAAGTTTGGAAGCTATTATACGTTCCTTAGTTAACTCAAACATAGACATAACCCCCAGCACACATATTTCAAAATCACAGGGGATAGAAATATTATTAATACTTTCTATCTTATGCAAAACCTCTTTCCAGAATTTCATTATACCTCTGCAGGACCAAAGAATATGTATATCATCCACTCCCTCTTCCCCACATTTAAGACAATTAAAATTTTTATTTTTATAGAATCTCTGTAGTTTAGCTGGGGTATAATACAAACGATGTACAATAAAGAATCTTATCAATTGATGTGTCCTATTTATTGATATCTTACCCGGACTGGCCAGAATTTCTGGCCAGTTCCTTTTTGACACTAGGTTTTCCTCCCTCTGCCACTTATAGAAATTAGTGTCATATCCCAAATTACAATATGTCTGCTCCATCAGGAGTTTATAAACCATAGAGATCCTATTTTTCCCCTGGGTTAAACCCATCATTTTTTTCACATATATTGGTAACTCCATTTTAGTCTCACTGCCCTTAAGGGCTTTAGTCAATGAATATTTTATCTGTAAATAATAAAAAGAATAGATCTGGGGAAGATCATACCGTCTAGATACCGTTTCAAAGTCTAAAAACAAAGTACCTTCCCAGATCTGCCCTACTTTAATGATACCCTTATTTGCCCATACCGTATTATCTAATCCAGCCAACTCTTTTATTGCTAAATTTCTCCAAATTAGGGTATCTTTATGAATCTCGGGGGCCTTACAGATTTTTTTCACCTCAGACCATATCTTAAACATCATAAACATAGTCGGGGAGATCTTACAACGATCCTGCTGATGTAATCCTGCTTCTAGGTACAAACAGATTCCCACATCCAATAAACTCGAATTTTTGGTACCCAGTAAAGTTTTGAACAATGTCGAGTTTCCCCAATCTAAGCAATTCTTTAATTGCCCTGCTAACCAATAATTTCTCAAATCTGGGATTTTCAATCCCCCTTTGTCTACAGGATATTTCAATTGCAAATATTTCATTCTTGGTTTTCGGCCCCTCCATATCAAATCCGACATCAGACTTTCAAAACGTCCAAATATCTTAGACGGGATTAAGACTGGCGCATTCCAAAACGTATAGTTAATAATAGGGAGAATACACATCCTTATAAGGGCAATTCGCCCTGCCATAGAGAGAGGTAATTTTTTCCATAGCATAATCTTTACCTTAACCTTTTTATATATCGGATCTACATTTAATTTCAGATATTCTTCTGTCTTAGATGTTAGGGTTACGCCCAAAAATTTCAGTCCCCTCTCTTGAATCTTTAACGGGCCAGGGATGAAACTACCCAAGGGATCAATGGGCAAACAAGCTGATTTTTCCCAATTTATTTTAAGTCCGGCGACTGCTCTAAATTTTTCAAATAGGTCTAAAATCCTCTCCAAGGAGCCATGTGAGCCAACAAATAATAACAAATCCTCTGCATACAAAGCTACCTTTTCCTCACAGTCACCAAATTTAAACCCAATAATCTTATCATCCTGTCTTATTCCCGCCGCTAAAGGTTCTATTGCAATTGCAAATAACAGGGGAGATAGTGGGCATCCTTGTCTTACCCCTCTATATATTCCAAATGGGGAGGATAATATCCCATTCACATTAATTCTAGCTTTATTATCTGAGTACAGAAGCCTAATCCAAGAAATAAATTGTGGTCCAAATCCCAACTTAATCAAAGTCTCAAATAGAAAGGGCCACTCAATAGTATCGAAGGCCTTGGAGGCATCAATCGAGACCAGAAACCTTTGACCCTTATTATCGGGTTCTAATTGCATATTCAAGTAGCATCTCCGAATGTTGAATGATGTGGACTTCCCAGGGATAAACCCAGTCTGATCTTCATGTATAATAGTCGATATTACCGATTTTAACCGGTCCGCCAAAATCTTTGCTAGTAGTTTACAATCCGAATTTAACAAAGAGATTGGGCGATATGAATCCGGTAACTTAGGGTCTCTACCCTCTTTCAAAATCAATATAATAAGAGCCTCTTTCAAAGATTCGGGCAGGGATCCTCTATCCCTTGAGAAGTACCACATCTCCAACATTCTCGGCAGAAAAACATCTTGAAACATATCATATGCCTCATATTTTATTCCATCCGTTCCCGGCGATTTATTCCGTGCTACTTGCCTCAAGGCCATTTTTATCTCCTGTATCTGGATTGGGGCCTCCAATGCCTCCCTTTGCTCCCCTTCTAAGCCCCTCATTGAGACATGATTCAGGAATCTATGTATGTCCCCAGCCGCTACAACATTTTTAGATCTATATATCTGTTCAAAAAAGGCCTTTATACAGTTTAACTTATCTACCTCCTTCAATAACTCTATTCCCTGTGAATCTTTCACCGAGAAAATAAAATTCTGTACCCTTTGTGCTTTCACAATTGCAGCTAGCCTTTTGCCCGGCATATCACCCGATACATAATTACTAATCTTATTTCTTACCCTTTGTTTCTCAGCCTGTGTCCAACGGTCCTGTTCTAATTTATTCTGATCTTTCAACCAGCTCTCATAATTCTCAGAACTAGGGTCTTGGGTAAATTTCTGTTCTTTCTTTAACACAATGTCCTCCATTTCTTTTAGATACTTTTCTCTCTCTCTCTTCTGCCTTACATTAAATTTTAAGACTATACCTCTGAAAAAAGCCTTCCCTGCTTCCCATATAATATCAACCGGTGCTGAACCTATATTCTTCAAAAAATATTCTATTATTTCCTTGTGCACTTGATCGTACACCTCTTTCTTCTGGATCCCCTCTAAGTTTACGTGCATCTTATTAAACCTATGCTCCCCTTTTTGATTTCTACTACCAATAATCTATGGTCCGAAACACCTCTATGAGTGTATTTCACAT
Source organism: Bufotes viridis (assembly GCA_033119425.1). Lineage (NCBI taxonomy): Eukaryota > Metazoa > Chordata > Amphibia > Anura > Bufonidae > Bufotes > Bufotes viridis. The sequence goes on from CM065590.1 coordinate 103,942,548, forward strand.
TCTCAATACAATTCAATGTGTTTATATCTGTAAGTGCTAAATCGATACGTGAAAATACTTTGTGAGTTTTAGAAAAACAGGAAAATATCCGTTTCCCAGAGTATAAACTCCGCCAAGCATCAATCCACCCCACCTCTTGTGTAAAATTCTTTAGCTTAGATCCTACTGTGGGTTTATATTTTTCTCAACCCTACATCTATCTAGTGTTTCATCCATTACCATATTAAAATCCCCGATTATCAACAACTCTCTCTTACCCTTCCCAATAAGACAGTCATATATTTTCAATAACACCTTTAATGAAGATGGGGGCGGTATATAAACTGCTGCAATTAACCAGGGCTTATCCTCCCATAGACAGTCTAAAATCACGTAACACCCTTCCGGGTCAATGAGAGCTTCATATACCTTAATATTAAGTGCTCTATGTATCAGGATACTAACTCCTCTTGCATAAGAGGAGTAAGTAGCATGGTACGCTTTTTGAATCCAAGGCCTCTCAATTAATTTACAGTTTTCTTTTTGAAGGTGCGTCTCTTGTAAACACACTATCGCTGGGAGTACTCTGTTAATGACATTAAATATCGCCAATCTTTTAACAGCTGTCCCAGCTCCCCTAATATTCCATGAGACTAACTTCATTCGGCCCTATTTAAGAGAAAAGAGAGAGAAAAGGAAGAAGAGAAAGAAAAGAAAAGGGAGAGAAAAAAAAAAAAAAAAACTGGACTGGACAAGTTTAATAGTGTCCGTCATAGGATATATTATTTTCTGCGGTGAAATTCAGTTTCAAAAATAGAAATACTGTAAATCTGGTGTTACAGCTGTGACTGAACAAGTTTAATAGTGTCCGGCAAAGGATATATTTTTTTCTGGGGTGAAATTCAATTGCCGAAATAGAAATACCATAAATCTGGTGTCCCAGCAGTGTCTGCAAAGTTTAATAGTGTCCGGCAAAGGATAGATTTTGTTCTGGGGTGAAATTCAATTGCCCAAATAGAAATACCATAAGGGCTCTTTCACACTTGCGTTTTTGTTTTCCGGCATAGAGTTCTGTCGTCGGGGCTCTATGCCGGAAAAATCCTGATCAGGATTATCCCAATGCATTCTTAAAGGAGAGAAATCCGTTCAGGATGCATCAGGATGTCTTCAGTTCTACTAATGACATGGCTGTGATTGGCCAAGTGCAGCATGTGACCCAGCTTCTATTTAAGCTGGAGTCACGTAGGTGCTGCACATCACTCTGCTCTGATTAGTGTAGGGAGAGGACGTAGCTTCTGTCAGGGCGAGATTAGGCAGGGAAAAGTCAGCAAAAACACCTAATGAAGTGATCGATCTACAGCTGTGAATCATTCAACTTCTGCTAGTTAATTGCTCACTGGTTTTTAGGCTGCACAGAGCATTTTTCTGTCACTTTGACCAGCGGCCATTTTGCGTCTTGTGGTGCACAAGCTCGCACCAAGTCCATCTATACTAATTTTTTTTTGCTATATCCTACATCAGGGGCTTGGCTGTGCTTATTGTCACCCTTAGAAACTCAGGAAAAAATGTCTATATTTTATTAAGGGGTTAAATTCAATTGCCAAAATAGCAATCCCCTAAATCTAGTGTTCCAGCTGTGGATAGCCAAGTGTAATACTGTCTGCTGTCTGGCAATGGATAGATTTTTTTCTGTGGTGAAATTCAATTGCCAAAATGGCAATCCCCTAAATCTGGTGTCCCAGCAGTGGCTGACAAAGTTTAATAGTGTCCGGCAAAGGATATATTTTGTTCTGGGGGGAAATTCAATTGCCAAAATAGCAATCCCCTAAATCTGGTGTCCCAGCAGTGGCTGACCAAGTTTAATAGTGTCTGCTGTCTGGCAATAGATAGATTTTTTACAGTGGCTGCAGGGTAGGCCAGCACCTCTAAGGCGTAAAGGGCAACCTCAGGACATGTGCTCAATTTGATGACCCAGAAGTTGAATGGGGCAGACCCAGTGGCGTAGCTAGAAATAATTGGGCACCTCAGCAAATTTTTGAATGGGGCCCCCCTCCCCCAGTAATATTTGCGCAAACCCCTTCCTTTCATGCCGCTTTGCCTGTGGCTACTAAAGATCGCACTCACAGACCAGGCCCAGCAGCTGTTCCATTCGATTTCTACACTGTCTATACTGCCACTGTATATAATTTAATTGTATAATACTGTTAGTCCTCCTTCTCCTCCTGGATGGGCCCTTTCTAGGTCACGGCCCCAAAGCAGTTGCTTGCCCTACTTCCTACTTCCCCTGTAGGTATTCTCCTAGGCAGACCCATCAGTCAGTACGTGTACTGTTCCACCATGTTGCTGAAATGCTGCCTCCTGCTAAGATGTTCCAGATCTGCTGGTGGTGCAGGTTGTTGTGGCATGATGACAAAGCTTTTCCACATTTTGCCCATGCTAACCCTGCCTTCTGAAGTGTTACTGGTGACCCAGCTGCATTGGCAAATTCTTTCTCCTCCTCCTCTGCCTTCATCTTGTGCTTCCACTGAGTCCCCGGTGTCAGGTGTGAATGCCATCAGCAGCGTGTCTACTAGTGGGCTTATCTTCCTATTACACTCCAGTGAGGTCATTAAGGATGGCACGTTGTCCTTGTAACGGGGATTGCGCAGGCACTGCAGCATGTAGTAGCTCATGTCTGCCAGGCTGCCCAGAGGCAATGACAAGCTATCCTCTTTGAGGGAGGTATATCGTCTGTGTCCTCTGTATCCCCCAGCGTTCCTCCTACTCCTCTTCCTCATCCTCCAGAACTGTGCCTGGCTGGACAATTGTGTTCCAGGCCAGGGCCTATGTTGGTGCAGATACCCACCCTCCGAGCCACTTGTATTTGGCTGGCCTTAAGTTAAGGATAAGGCGTGTATATAGTTTTGTTTCTTTATATGGTTAGTTTATCTGCCTTATAGTTATTTTAATATGTTTTTAAGTAAATTTGTAAATAGTTTGTTAATGGTTTGAGTAAAAGGGGGGGGGGGGTTGAGTGTGTAGGGTGTGAGGCTGTTTGGGTTTATTTTCCATCCGCTTTCTACACTGTCTATACTGGCACTGTATATAATTTCATTGTATAATACTGTTGAGGGGGCCCTGACAAAGTCTTTTAGTCCTCCTCCTCCTCCTGGATGGGCCCCTTCTAGGTCAGGGACCCAAAACAGTGTGCTTCCCATGCTTCCCTGTAGCTACGCCCCTGGGCCAACCCATCAGTCAGTACGTGTACTCTCCCACCATGTTGCCGAAATGCTGCCTCCTGCTAAGACGTTCCAGATCTGCTGGTGGTGCAGGTTGTTGTGGTGTGATGACAAAGCTTTCCCACATTTCGCCAATGCTAACCCAGCCTTCTGAGGTGCTGATGGTGACCCAGCTGCCCGTGAGCTGGCTTGGGTGCCACCCTGCTGAGAGCACGGTTCCTCCTCCTCCTCCTCATCCTACTTATCCTCCTCATCCTCCAGAACTGTGCCCTGGCTGGACAATTGTGTTCCAGGCCAGGGACTATGTTGGTGCAGGAACCCACCCTTCGAGCCACTTGGATGTCACTGGCCTTAAGATAAGGCGTGTATATAGTTTTGTTTGTTTATATAGTAAGTTTAGCTGCATTATAGTTATTTTAATATGTTTTTAAGAAAATTTGTATATAGTTTGTTAATGGTTTGAGTGAAAGGGGGGGGGTGTTGAGTGTGTTCAATTAACTGAATTGATTTTCACTGTCTGGTGTTTAGAAATTTCTGCAGCCCAAATTCAGCACATGTGGCAGGCAGGGGATGTGCGTCAAATGTTCGCCCAGACCTACTAGTATATTTCGCCCATTAGCGCACAACACCAGGCCTGTGCGCAAAGGGGCCCAAATTCCAATGAGTACCTTTAGGATTTCACAGGGCATTTTTACGCATTTGGATTCCAGACTTCTTCTCACACTTTAGAGACCCCTGAAATGCCAGGGCAGTATAAATACCCCACATGTGACCCCATTTTGGAAAGAAGACACCCCAAGGTATTCCGTGAGGGGCATAGCGGGTTCATAGAAGATTTTTTTTTGGGCACAAGTTAGTGGAAATTTACTTTTTTTTTCTTACAACGTCTCATATTCCACTAACCTGTGACAAAAAATAAAATTTTATATGAACTCGCCATGCCCCTCACAGAATACCTTGGGGTGTCTTCTTTCTAAAATGGGGTCACATGTGGGGTATTTATACTGCCCTGGCATTTTAGGGGTCCTAAAGCGTGAGAAGTAGTTTGGAATCCAAATGCGTAAAAATGCCCTTCTTCTCACGCTTTAGGGCCCCTAAAATGCCAGGGCAGTATAAATACCCCACATGTGACCCCATTTTGAAAAGAAGCATTTCTGCGGAACAGATGCGGACCCATTCAGTGTGAATGGGGCTGGCGGTGATGTGTAGAGCACACTATGTGCTCTCCGCATCAGCATTAGCGGAGCTGTGGCCGCGAACTTCTGGGTTTCGGCCCCGAAACATCAGGCCGCAGCTCCGCAAAAGATAGAGCATGTCCTATTCTTGTCCACAATTGTGGACAAGAAAAGGCATTTTTTATATAGTTCTGGCAATGTGCGGATCCGCAAAATGCGGAAAGCCCATTGCCGGTGTCCATGTTTTGCGGATCCGTGGACGTCTGAATGAGCCTTAAAGGGGGGTGATTAGTGACAGGGGGTGATCAGGGGGGTGACAAGGGGTGATCAGGGGTTAATCAGGGGTTAATTGGGGGTTAATCAGTGACGGGGGTGTGGTGTGGTGTGGTGATTGATGCACTTACTTTAGCTGCCTGTATCCTCTGGTGGTCCCAAGCAAAAGGGACCACCAGAAGAGCATGCAGCAGGCATATCAGACGCTGTTTACAAAACAGCGTCTGATATGCGATTTTTTTCTGACATCTACAGCCTGCCAGCGCATGATCAGCTCTAGCAGGCTGTAGTAAAACTTCCTCTGGACCGTGTTCACAGGAAATTTCGCCTCTCGCGAGATGACGCACCGGCACGTCAATGAGGAATGACCTGGCCGCCCGCAGGACGCATCCCTGCGTTAGGCGGTCGGGTAGTGGTAAATGCCCAAAAGTCCGGGTCCCCACTGACTTCAATGGGGTTCGGGTTCGGATCCCGAACCCGAACATTTTCGTGAAGTTTGGCTGAACTTCTCGAACCCGAACATCCAGAGGTTCGCTCAACTCTACTTGCAATGTATGGGAGACCTGCTGGTAGTAATACAATGATTCTTTTCTCCACTCTACTGTCTCCTCCCAAATAGGTCCCTACGGTTAGGGAGTACAACCTCAGATGTGGACCATCAGATTGATGGCGTCTAGATACTGTTCAAACTTTGCGCCTTAAAAAGATGTTTCCCTCCAGATCCCTTCCCTCCATTTCCTGTCTTTCCTCCCACCTTCCATCTCCCAAAATATATATTTTATAGGCATTAATCCCTCATAACCAACTATATACATTCTGTAAATTTCTCTCCCGAATAGTCAGGACATTCCCATGGGTATTTATCCATGTAGACAGATTAAAAGATATAGAAATATAGCGCCATCCTGGAATGCAACTGCGTTCCACAGATAAGCCGGAACTGGAAGTGACGTCTCCTCCCCATTCAACAATAGTCGAATGCTAAACGGAAGCCGCCCGTGGAACGCAAATACGCTCCACAGCGAGCGCAACCGTAAGTAGTTGTTATTACTTCCTGTGCCTCCTCTTTTCTGATATACATGCTGTGGAACGCATATGCGCTCCACAGTATAAACAAAGCGATCTGCGAAAACAAATTAATTAAATTAATTAATAAAGGGACATGCTATACAAACTCCACATTTATAGGTCCCCATTGGTTTCCGATAATGCCACGTTCCTGTAGGTTGTGGTTTCTTGTACATGCTATGAACCAAACGATCCCTAAGTGATTTTCCTCTCCAAAATGTAACCGCTGGATAAGGAGTCAGAATATCTATCAAGTTCTGCTCAGGATGTTCCAATGTCTCCTAAGGATCTCGTAAATTCTACCATGTGCATTATCAAATGTTCCCAGGAATTCTTAGATTCAGACACTTTTTGTGGTTTTAAAATATCTCGTCTGTCCGTAGTTAGTGAATGTTTAAACACCTCTTTTAATGTTCTTTCAGGGTAAACCCTTTCGAGAAATCTGTTCTTCAAGTCCCTTGTTGGTGAAGGGACGTTGGAATATCAGAGCAGTTTCTCCTAATTCGAATATATTGCCCCTTTGGTATTCCCTTTTTAAGGGATTGGGGATGATGACTCTCCCAGTGGAGCAAACTATTTGTTGCTATAATTTTTCAGAACGTTTCAGTATGCAACATGCCTCTTTTTTTTCTCGAGATCCTTAAATCCAGGAAGGATATTACATCCTTATCAGCTTCCCATGTAAAATGTAGACCTATAGGGTTTGTGTTGAGAGTTTCTACATAAGCTTTAAAAGAACCCACTGGACCATCCCACAGTACCAGGATGTTATCAATATATCTTCCCCAGAAGAGAATGTGGGTGTTCCAGTGGTCTTCCTCTTCAGCAAAGACAATCCTGTCCTCCCACCAGCCCAGGAGCAAATTTGCATAAGTTGGCGTACATGGGAACTTCGATCTGAAGAGGAAGTAATTGTGCATCAAGATGAAACTGAGTAGATTAATTATGAACTTATTATGTGGACGAAAATGAATGCCTCTAGTATCTGTATCCAAGAAATATTGAACTGCTCTAATACCCCACTCATAAGGTATACTGCTGTAGAGGGCCTCCACATCAATTGATGCCAACAAGGTCTGTTCCTTCCTTGAGTATGCGATTCGTTGTGTCCCTGATCTAAGATGGCAAAGAGGAAACAAAAGAACATAGAACTCTGTCCACATAGATGCTAATGTTCTGGGATAGAGAATCCCCCCTGACACTATCGGTCTCCCCTTTAAGGGGGTAAAACCTTTGTGAATTTTGGGTAATAAATAAAAAGTCGGGTTCTGCGGATTCTTCGGGGTCATAAATTTTATTTTGTCCATCGATATTAGTTTGCACTCAAAAGCCTCCACAAGGATTGATGTAACTTCCTCAATATTCATATCGGTGGGATCAGATTGTAACACCTCATAGCAAGATCAATCATCCAATAAAGAATGACCCATTTTTAAGTAGGTGTCATGATCTAGAAGTACTATATTTCCACCTTTATCAGATGGTTTTACAATTATATCTTTATCTTTTTCCAAGGTAGATAGTGAATTTCTTTCCTCTAATGTTAAGGTTACACAATCAGTCTCTACCAATGTCTTTTCAATTTCTTGTGTCACCAAACTACAAAAAATCTCAATGGCGGAGGTATCCTGTTGTGGGGGAATTCTTTTACTTTTTAGGCTTAAATCGGTAAACAGACCCTGTCCTACAATTCTCTCTTCTTCCCTTATTAGTGATTCTAAAATTCTGGTACCCTGCAAACAGTCTAGGGGAACAGGCGGGTGCTCTGTCTGTAGGCAGGGAAAGATCCAGGGGAAGATCAGGGATATATATGTTATTCCCAAAAACTGGGATGTATCTGGTGTCAGCTAACCCTGTACAAGAAGGACACATCAGTCCCACTTTCCACCCTATCCTGTGTCAACAAACCGTGAGTAGGAAGGGCATTATTTGTCCCACCTCTCGAGAAACCTGCCTGAGATTTTGACTCTGTTTGACTTTATGTATGGTGTTTTCAGTAACTTTCTGGTATCTAGGATTATACTATCAATAGGGGTTTCTCGAAAGATATATTTTAATGTATTTAATAAAAGGTATATTTTAATAAGGGAGGTAAATAATTTAATTTTTTGAGATTCACATGAAGTGGACTGTGGCAGGATACAGATGTATCCAGGACATGGGCTACAACTGTCACACTCCTTGTGTCAAGCCACTCATGACCCAGAGACAATGTCAGAAGCATCTCACCTGGGCTAAGGAGAAAAAGGACTCACCTTTTGCTCAGGTGTCAAGTGGTTTTCAGATGAAAGTACATTTTGCATTTCATATGGAGATCAATATCCCAAAGTCTGGAGGAGGAGTGGAGAGGCACACAATCCAAGTTGCTTGAGGTCCAGTTGCACCATATCATCTGCTGGTGTTTGGCCTCTGACTTATATAAAGTCCAAAGTCAGCTCAGCTGTCTACCAGGAAATTGTAAGAGCACTACATGCTTCCCTCTGCTGACAAGTTTCATGGAGATGCTGATTTCATTTTCCAGCAGGACCTGGCACCTACACACACTGCCAAAAGTACCAATACCTGGTTTAGTAACCATAGTATCACTGTGCTTGACTAGCCAGAAAACTTGCCTGACCTAAACCCTATAAGGAATCTATGAGGTATTGTCAAGAGGAGGATGAGAGACACCAAACCCAACAATGCAGACAAGCTGAAGGCCACTACTAAAGAAACCTGGGATTCCATAAAACCTCAGCAGTGCCACAGTCTGACCACCTCCATGCCATGCTGCGTTGATGCAGTAATTCATGCAAAAAGAGCCCCGACCAAATATTGAGTGCATATACTGTACATACATTTTCAGTAGCGCAACATTTCTGTATTAAAAACAATTCTTTTTATTAGTCTTATATAATATTGTAATTTTCTGAGACACTAACTTTTGGGTTTTCATTAGCTGTCAGCCATAATCATCAAAAGAAATAAATACTTGAAATAGATCCCTCTGTGTGTAATAATTATGAATCTATAGATTATATAAGTTTGAACTTTTGAATTGAATTTGATTATATTCTAATTTATTATGATGTACCTGTATGACCCTATTGGGAATATAGTTGTATGTTGCTGATGTAAGTAGATCGGTATGTTTTGTGCCCCAGGTGATATATTGTAATGTCCCTTGATCGTAATGCCCCTAGAAAAGTGGACCAGTATACACTGGTGTATATGGTATATTGATAAATGATACATTGTTGCAGAATGATCTAGTGCATCTACCGCCACATTCTTTGTACGTATCCTGGTAATCTAGTGAAGTACCTTATTGTGGATATACCTCTTACTTGGTGAGTTTATTAATTTGTGGGAGTACATTATGCTAAGTGGTTACATTATTACAACGCAATATTGGAGAATAATGTACGGAGTGTTAATAGATATATACAGGGACTGTGCAGCTCTTGTGACTACCTGCATTGAAGTGTGAGCACCATGTCCTAGTATTATATTTATGTTGGGATAATAATCTGTACTAGTGAATCCACTAGGCATGATTATTAGATGACTGACAGTAAAACCTTATTTGTATCTATTTATTAATTATATATATAACTGGAACTGTGTCTCCATATTATAGTGATATGTGGTCATGATCAATTCTATTTGTCTTTTTTCATTTTCCTAAATATTTTTAATATTCGTCTTTTTCAATTGTGGATCTAACCATCTTACCATGGGAATCTGAAGATATGTATTGAAAACCAAAATTACTCTTTTTGAATATATATGTAAGCTTTTGGCTTGATAAAGCTATGGTGTAGCTGAAAGGTTGCAAACAAGCATGTTTTAACAAAGAAAATAAAACATCTGTGATTTTATTAGAGTTTCTGTGCCTTGGACTTTTCTATTTTTTAAGTTGCTATAGCATGTGGGAGGCCGTCCAAGTTAAGTATGGACAGTAGGATCTGGTGCAGAGGGACAATACTGTATATAAATACCGAGGCTATAATTTTGCACCATTTTTTAATCACCGTGTATTTTGCTGTCACTTGTCATTACTAAGGCTGTCTGGGTATTAAAGAGCTTGAAAATGTTTGTGTACAGTTCTAGGAAATAATAGTGTCATGCACTACTTTTCAAGGCACTTCGTGCACTTTTGATTCAGAGTTAATCAAACCTAGTGGCCGAATTGATTTGGAATGATAACCATTTTGGGAAAATTGCTCATTTCAAAAAAGGGCAGTGGCTGTATCTGCATTAGGTGAGATGAGCATCTTGCCTCAAGTGGCCGACCTGTCTCTGAAGAGGAGGTAGTTTTCAACCTCATAGGCTATTAGGCCCGAAGCCTATAAGGCAGTAGAATGGCAAAGGTGGTTGCAATGAGATCATTGTACTTTTCTTCTACGGCTTTTACTTTCAGTGCATTTGTAGAGTAGCAGACTCTTTTCCTCACACTGAATCCATCAGAGAACTGCTGTGTTTTCTGGATCTGTAGCCCTTGGGAAACTAGTGTACAAATGAAGGATACATATCGATCTGACAGAGTAGTTCCCTGATAGATTCAGTGTGAAGAAGAGAAACTGCTAGTCGTCAAATGCACTGAAACGAAACCTGTACAAGAAAAACTGTTGAAAGATGAATTGAAGAAAAAAATGTAGCCCAAAATGAGTAGTATGCAATAATTAAAAAATGCCATCACACATCCATTTTAAGAATGATGGTAGTCTAGGGGTTATTCTCCTATTTCTTTTAACAGCCGGTGAGAAATGGCCATTACAAATAGGACAATGGCCCCAATACAATTGAAGGGAACCGCTTTTAATGGCCATTTCTCAGAAAGACATCAGAGAAAAAACGGCTACTAAAATGGACCATTTTCTGTTTTTACCAGCAGTTTTTTTTTCACGCCCATGTGAATGTAGCCCTACAATATGCTAAAAATTGCTAAAAAATTGATTTCTTGTCAATCAGGACATTTGCATATGGTGTGCAAGTGTTTTATTTATTTATTTTTTTACCAATTTTTTTTATTGAAATAATGAGTTGTTTTTAATTAAATACAGTGTGAATATGAGCATGTTACATGAAGTACAACATGAAGTCTGCAATACAGAAAGAGATATACTCTTATAAACAGCAAGATAGACTGTAAGAACTTAAGAAAGTAAATAGTATAGGAATCCAAAGAGGGCAAAAGGGGGGGAGGGTGTAAGAGGGGTAAAGGAAAGAAAGCATGAGAGAGATTTTGTTAGAAGCTACACAGTATTGTATACTGACATTATCCTAAAAAAGTAATGGAGCGTCAAAATGTTGAGGGTGAAATACAATCAAAAATGCAAATACAAATGCGTAGGTCAGAAGTCAAGCGTAGGGGGTATGGCAAATAATCTCCGAGGTGGGAGTAGGATTCTACCTAGAGGGTACATCAAAATGGTTTTCAAATAAGTATATATTTCCTTATTAGGAAGATTATCAAATAGGTGGGACATACAAGGTGAGAACTCAATAGTAAATGGAGAGTTGAAACCAGTTATGTAGTTGGATTGAATAAATGTTTATACGACCTCCAGGGTTCCCAAATCTTAAGAAAGGTCACTCAGGAGTGAGTTTCCCAATGAACCAGTTCTTCAAAGCGAAAGAGTTGTTCCACTTTATCGATCCAGGACTGTATAGTGGGCGGAGAGTCGCTTTTCCAATTAAGCTGGATAAGCAAACGCACCGCTGTTATAAAAAGAGTAGGGAGGTCATGCTTGGAGAGGATGAAATTAATAGATGGGCACCAGAGGAGTATCAATTTGGAGTTTAAAGAGAGAGAAGTAGAGCAAATTAAGTTTATCAGTCTATGTACTTCTTTCCAGAAGGGCTGGATACTTGGGCAGAACCACCATATGTGGGAGAGTGATTCCTCTTCTAGATTACATCTCCAGCATCTATCTGATGATGATGGGTATATCTTATGGAGGAACTCCGGTGTTTTGTACCATCTAGTTAGGAGTTTGAATGAATTTTCTTGTATTTTAATGCATCTGGTGAAGCCATGTGAGTGGTTCAGAATGAAAGCTTTGTCTGGGTCTGAGAGGGTAATTTGAAGCTCTTTTTCCCAAGCATCTAGGAAATACAGGTTCAATGTGGTGGCAGAGAGGAGAGACTTATATGTAAGTGATAGCACGCCTTTTGGGAGTAAGGGCCTATCCATCAGTTGCTCCAGCCAAGATTTTATTCTAGATAGAGAGCAAGATAAGGAAAGGTTTTTAATGTCTCTATGGAAATCTAGTGAGTGGAGGACATTGACCTTTTGAACCTTTGGGCAGGGCTAGGATGTCATCCCAAATGAGTTTCCCATCTGGTAGTTGAATCTGGTTTAGGCGAATGTTTGATAATAAAGGCCAAACCCCAGAAGGTTGTAAAACCAAAGGATGGATATAAGTTTGCAGAAGATCTAGAGGGAGAGCTGGAGAAGGAAACTGAATCATCTGGGCTGAGTACATTTCAGACCATGTTGATAGGGCACCTTTTAGTAGTATATTTTGGGTGCTGTTTATCACATAGGGCTTAACGCCCCAGAGTATTGACTTTTCATTGTAGGTAAGTAGGTGTCTCTCTATATCTGTGCAAAGGTTAGTGGAGGAGGACGATATTAGGACAAGGCATCTATTTATTTGTATGGATTTATAATAGGAATGTAAATATGGAAGGCCAAAGCCCCCAAACCTCTTCTCCCTTGATAGTATATGGTAGGTTATTCTGTGGGACCTTCCACCCCATAGAAAAAATTTGAATATCTTGCGGATTTCTGAAAAGGATGAACGCGGAAGCCAAATAGGGAGGGTTTGCAACACGTAGAGGAATTTGGGTACCACATATACCTTGAGTACGTTTTTGTGGCCTATCCAAGAGATGAAAGGGCGTTTGAGGGATCTAAGTTGGGCGCATACAGATTGTAGGATGGAGGTGTAGTTTAGTGAGACCAGATCAGATGGATTGGTTGATACTTGAATCCCTAGGAACTGGATACTCTTGGGGGCCCATACGAATGGCGTATTCTTTTTCAAAGAGGTGATGACCAATGCGTGGCAGGAGCTATTAAGAGTTACTGATTTTCTATCGTTGGTTTTAAAATTGGAGATGAGCCCAAAATTGCAGAACAAGGAAAGCAATTTTAGAAAGGAGACAAGGGGGTTAGATGTCAAGATGAGAAGGTCACCTGAAAAGGCAGCAGTGAGGTGAGTTTGCGTACCTATGCAGACCCCTCGTATCTCCGGGTCCATCCGTATCTTGCAAAGTAGCGTCTCCATTACAATTACAAACAAGGCAGGGGATAGTGGGCAGCCCTGTCTGGTTCCGTTTAGGACATTAAACGGGGGGGGGGGGGGGAAGAGGGTACTGTTTATTCTAACTCTGAGAGCTGAGAGGGTAAGAATCGCTTTGAAAAAACTGTCCGGTATACCAAAGCTAGATAGGGCAGCTGTCATATAATGCCAGCTGACCCTATCAAACGCCTTTTGGCGTCGGTGCTGAGCAGTACCATAGGGGAGTTTACTTTACGGGACTGTGCAATGAGCTGAAGTAGGCTTTTGTATTTTCGCAGCCTTGCCTGAAACAAATCCAACCTGTTCCTTATTGATGATGAGAGGGAGTATAGATTGTAGGCGGTGAGCTAGAATTTTGGCCCACCAACTCACGTCCACATTTAAGAGAGAAATTTGGTGATAGCTCCCGCAATCTAGCGGATCTTTTTATCATTATGGATTACTGTAACATGGGCCTCCAGAGCCTAGGGCTGCAGGTTGCCCCTGTTTAAAAGGCAATTGCAGAGGAATGCAAGTGGGGAACCAAGACCTTCTTGAAAGTTTTATTGTATTGAATGGAGTAGCCATCCGGTCCAGGGCTTTTGCCTGAAGGAATCGAGAGTAGAACTTAAAGAGCCTTCTCATCGGTGATAGGGAAAGTAAGTGATTCTTCGCGAGATGCACAGAGTTTTGGTAGGTTAATGGAAGCCAGATAGGCAGACGTCAGGCCTGCGATAGTATTTGGGGGAGTTATAGGGGCAGGGGGTAGGTTATATAATGCCGCATAAAAGTCTTTAAATACTTAAGCAATATCTGGGCTAGATTGTTGAGTTGAGCCACTGGAGTCACAGAACAGCAGAAATAAACACCTGAGATTGCTGTTTTCTAAGTATAGCTGACATAAGCAATGGCAGCAGTGCGTTTCCTTTTAATGTGGGCTCCTAGGACTATGAGTTCACCTCTAATCACAGATTTATGTGCTCCCATAGGACGGAGGGGGAAGTGTGTTCCAGCAAGATGTGTTTAAAGTAATCATCCAGGAATCTGTTAATTTGTGAGGATTGAGCTGGGTCAGCAATCAATGTGTCATTGAGCCGCCAGCACCAGTCTTTGCGTGGCAGTTCTTTCAATAAGAGATGTAAATATATAGGTGCGTAATCAGATAGCGCGATGTTACCTATAGATGTTTTCGAGGCTAAAGCAATATGGGCTGAGGATAAGAATAAATAGTCAAGTCTGGAAAAGGAGGATTAGGTAGTAATCTGAGCCAAAAGGGCCTAGGAGGAGTGAGTCTTATGCCTATGGAGATATTTGGTAAAACCAAAGGCTGAGGGCTGGTAAGAAGAGCTACCCATAAAGATGTGGTGAGTAATCTCATTCAGGTTTTAGCCGATGGACGATGATCCCGCTTGGTCTTGTAATTTTTCCCTGGGGAGACTCACTGTGCCACGTTTCTGGGCGCAGCAGTGCAGGGAGCAGGTCCCCCTGATCAACGGGCATCCAGGAAGGTATGTCTAGCGGAGGGATTCCCAAGGGTCCCCATAAAGCCTTCAGGTCGGCGGGAGATCTGATGCTAAGTTGTCTTCATTTTTCATAATGGCGAGCGGAAAACGATAAAGCCACCAGAATGGAGTGGCAGAGGCCTTGAGCGCTTCCAAAAGCGGTCGGAGAGTGCGACGTTTTGCTAACGTGGAAGGTGCTAAGTCTTGAAAGAAAAAAATGTCCGCATCTTCATATTTAAGGTGATCAGCTTCTCTGCAGGTTCTCATGAGGTCTGCGGTATCAACGTAGCTTAAAAGGCCACAAATGACATCTCGAGGCGGGTCAGTGGCCTTCGGTTTGGGCCTTAAGGCCTGGTGAATCCTCTCTATAACGACTTGCACCGCTCTTTCAGGACCCAGTAAGCTTGTAAGTAGCTCTTGGGCAACTTTGTGTAGTGCCTCTGAAGCCACAGGTTTCGGGATGCCCTGTATCCACAAATTACGCCTGCGGTTCTCCTGATCTATTCGCAGGAGGGCGTCGTTCAGCAGGTCTTTATGAGCTTTCAATTACATACAGTGTGAATACGAGCATGTTACATGAAATACAACATGAAGTCTGCAATACAGAAAGAGATATACTCTTATAAACAGTTTTCTCACCCAGTTTTATAATGGCCTAGGAGTATCCAGTGCCACCACACAGTGGCTAAGATGGCGGAGCTCCTCCTTTATGTCGGTCAGGTCTTTTTTCAGTGGAGAGAGGGCAGAGTCTAGGATGTCGTGGAGATCAGCTTTAGATAAGGGTGAACCCCTCCGAGCAGGTCTACGCTCTGACGTGTCTGAGGCACTGCCTGCTTCTGAGAAATCATCTGCATCAGATAGCTGATGTGCGTGCGGCGCCATCTTGAAAACACCCGCTGCACGGGCTTGTGGCTGTTTTTTAAGAAATCTGTCCATTTCAGGTTTGCTTTGAGCAGACCGGAGTATGCTCAGGTTGGTCCTTCGGTCGTTCCGTCCTGATTTTCCCCATTTGTGTGCTGTGGGAAGCTGAATAAGGGGTCAGTGAGCCAGCTCGGTTGAGGAGCACAGGATCAAGCAGCCATTCAGCAGCGTGGCCAGGTTCCGCCCCCCAGTGTGCAAGTGTTTGTGTCACCATGATGCATACCTTCATGCCTTGTTCCGTCACAAGCCCCTATAATACTGTATCAATTTCAAACAGACATCTCTTATCTGGATCAAGCCTCTCCTCAGTAAAAGACACATAAAGCCCAACCAAGAATTAGCAAAAAAGCACTGTAAGGACTCTCAGACTGTGGGAAACAAGATTCTCTGCTGTGAAGAAACCAAGATTGAACTTTTTGGTCTCAATTTTAAGGGTCGTGTGTGTCTAGAAGAAACTAAGCACTGCTCATTATCTGCTAAATTCCAACTCTACAGTTAAGTATGGTGGTAGCAGCATCATGCTGTGGAGGTGTTTTTCAAAAACAGAATTCTTGTCAATCAGCACATATGCATATGGTGTGCAAGTGTTTGTGTTACCATGATGCATACCTTCATGCCTTGTTCCGTCACAGAAGCCCCTATAATACTGTATCAATTTCAAACAGATATCTATCTGGATCAAGCCTCTCAGTAAAAGACACATAAAGCCCAACCAAGAATTTGTGAAAAAGCACCGGAAGGACTCTCAGACTGAGGGAAACAAGATTCTTTACATAGTAACATAGTAACATAGTAACATAGTATATTTGGTGTGAAGAAACCAAGATTGAACTTTTTGGTCTCAATTTTAAGGGTTGTGTCTAGAGCAAACTAGGCACTGCTCATTATCTGCCGTTCAGCGGTGCAGTTATTTGTTCTAAAGCCTTTTGTGGCGTGTATAAGTGGAAAAAAGGAAGGCCTATTTGCCATTCAGCAGTGTAGTTATAGGTTCTAAAGCCTTCTTTGGCGTGTATTAGTGGAAAAAAAGGCTTATTAGCTGTTGTGTGGTGAAGTGAGAAAATTACAGACTTTTTGGGGGTGTTTTAATTTCCTTTTTATTTATTTATTTGATCTAACAGTGTGTCAGACAGAGAAGTGCTAGGCCCTGCACAGAAGAGTGGCAGAGGCCTAAATGTTTCTGGCGCAGGCACAGGTCGCAGCAGAGTAAGGGGGCATGGCAGCAGGAGTCGCAGCGAGGGGTCTGAGCTCCCAGTGTCATCTAGCGGTCGTGTCTTGACCACCAACCCAGCGGTTCTTGAATGGTTGACTCGGTCATCAACTTCATCCCAAGTCATATCAGACACCCCCAGCCAAGAGTAGGTGGGTTCGTCAGACACAACCCTTAGTTGGCATGGCCCGGGAGCAGGCCCTGTGCCCTCACCTGTCCTCAACCTGCCTCTGTCCTATTCTGTTCCCTCAGCCAAAGAAGTATTACACGATGTGGGCTCAGCTCCACTATACAGCAAGGACGAGCTACTAGAGGGCAGTCAGCAGCTACAGACTAGCCAAGATGTGGAGGAAACATCCGCCACTTCCTCCTGTAGTTGGGCATGAGGAGATGAGGAGAGCCACGTGGGAGCTGGTGTTGCGAGCGGTCAGGATCATGACCCAGAGACCGTTGAGGAGGACATCAATGACGTGCAGACAGTACTCGATGATGATGATGTAGCTGATCGCACTTGAGAGCTGGGTGAATTAGTGGCTTAATTATCATTGGGAGAAGAGGGTGGCAGCTTGCCATTGAGGCAGCGGCGGAGCCAGCAAGTCGTTAGCTTGGCTGGAAGTCAGCAGGGTGGCAGCAGTGGGAGGTCGGGAGCCAAACATGCCCGGAATGTAGTGGTGCAGAGGTTCACGTCTCCACCTCCATGGAAGCAGCGGTGGTAGCAGTAAAATCACCTTCTCGGCGGTGTGGCAGTCGCTTGTTAAGCCGCCGGAGGAGGTGAACATGGCCATTTGTAGAATTTGTGGGCAGAAGGTGAAGCATGGCCAGGGTGCCAATGTTGGCACCACGGCCCTGTGTCAACATATGAAGCGTCACCATAAAGTGGCCTGGGAGAACAGTGGCTCCGATGTAATGGTCCAGCCTGCCGCAGCAACTGCTGCATCACCCAGTGGTACGCACCCGATTTCAGGCAGTCAAGGCTCCACCAACTCAGCCGAAGGGAGCTGTCTTTCCTTCCCATCATCTGCTGGTCCTAATGCTCCTGCTCCTCCTCCCATTCCTCGTCAGTCATTCCATCAGCAATCGATCACCGAAGCGATTGCCAAGAGACACTCCAATGGCGCAGAAGCTGAATGTGCTCCTGGCCAAATTGCTAGTGCTGCAGTCCCTCCCATTCCAAGTGGTGGACTCTGCACCTTTCAGATAACTGATGGCTTGTGCTGAGCCGAGGTGGAGAGCCCCAAGCCGTCATTTTTTTTACAAAAAGGCAGTACCAGCCCTGCATACGTATGTAGAACAGAAGGTGGGCCAGTCCTTGAGCCTGTCGGTGTCTTCCAAAGTGCAAGGCAGTGGCGAAGTGTGGAGCTGTGACTACGTGAGGCAGGGACAATAGATGTCCTGTACAGCTGACTGGGTGAATGTGGTTCCTACACAGCTACACCTACACTTGGCCAGGTGACGCCTTCTGCCTCCACGTTCTCACTCTCGTTGGTCCAGCAAAAATGTCTGCCTCTGCCTCCTCATTCTCCAACCGCTTTTGCCATCTCCACACTATTTCATCTTACTTCTCTGTGGTATTCAGGTGCCGCTGTTGCCGCATCCTCCCACACTATGTCACCTTGCCATTTTATGGTCTCCTGCTGCTGCCATCTCCACATCTAGGTGTCAGTTTGCCATTTTGTGCTCTCCTGATGCTGCCATCTCCAAACTATGTGATTATGACACTCTGTGGTATCCTGACGCTGCTGCTGCCGCCATCTCCACACTATGTCACCTGCCATTTTGTTGTTTTACTGCTGCTGCCATCTCCACACTATGTCACTTTGCCATTTTGTGGTCTCCTGATGCTGCTGCTGCCATCTCCACACTATGTCAACTTCTGCCACTCTGTGGCCTCCTGATTCTGCTGCCACCTCCAGACTGGGTTATTGTGCTGCTCTTGGTCTCCCCATGCTGCTGCCACCTTCACACTTGGTCATTGTGCCACTCTGCAGAGCCTACTCATGCTGCTGCCACCTCCAGATTCTGTCATTTTGCCGCTCTGTGGTCTCCTCATGCTGCTTCCACCTCCACAGTCGTTCATTGTGCCACGCCTGTGGCCTCCTCCTGATGCTGCTGCTGCCATCTCCTCACCGGTGTGCTGTGATTATCGCCAGTTTAGGAGTGACACGGGTGCTGGGGACACCAACAGACTAGCCAAGATGTGGAGGAAACATCCGCCACTTCCTCCTGTAGTTGGGCATGAGGAGATGAGGAAAGCTACGTGGGAGCTGGTGTTGCGAGCAGTCAGGATCATGACCCAGAGACCGTTGAGAAGGACATCAATGATGTGCAGACAGTACTCGATGATGATGATGTAGCTGATCGCACTTGAGAGCCAGGTGAATTAGGGGCTTCATTATCATTGGGAGAAGAGGGTGGCAGCTTGCCATTGAGGCAGCGGTGGAGCCAGCAAGTCGTTAGCTTGGCTGGAAGTCAGCAGGGTGGCAGCAGTGGGAGGTCGGGAGCCAAACATGCCCGGAATGTAGTGGTGCAGGGGTTCACGTCTTCACCTCCATGGAAGCAGCGGTGGTAGCAGTAAAATCACCTTCTCGGCGGTGTGGCAGTCGTTTGTTAAGCCGCCAGAGGAGGTGAACATGGCCATTTGTAGAATTTGTGGGCAGAAGGTGAAGCATGGCAAAGGGTGCCAATGTTGTCACCACGGCCCTGTGTCAACATATGCAGCGTCACCATAAAGTGGCCTGGGAGAACAGTGGCTCCGATGTCCAGCCTGCCGCAGCAACTGCTGCATCACCCAGTGGTACGCACCCGATTTCAGGCAGTCAAGGCTCCACCAACTCAGCCGAAGGGAGCTGTCTTTCCTTCCCATCATCTGCTGGTCCTGATGCTCCTGCTCCTCCTCCCATTCCTCGTCAGTCATTCCATCAGCAATCGATCACCGAAGCGATTGCCAAGAGGCACTCCAATGGCGCAGAAGCTGAATGTGCTCCTGGCCAAATTGCTAGTGCTGCAGTCCCCCCCATTCCAAGTGGTGGACTCTGCATCTTTCAGATAACTGATGGCTTGTGCCGAGCCGAGGTGGAGAGTCCCAAGCCGTCATTTTTTTGACAAAAAGTGAGTACCAGCCCTGCATACGTATGTAGAACAGAAGGTGGGCCAGTCCTTGAGCCTGTCGGTGTCTTCCAAAGTGCAAGGCAGTGGCGAAGTGTGGAGCTGTAACTACGTGAGGCAGGGACAATAGATGTCCTGTACAGCCGACTGGGTGAATGTGGTTCCTACACAGCTACACCTACACCTGGCCAGGTGTCGCCTCTTCTGCCTCCCCGTTCTCACGCTGTTGGTCCAGCAACAATGTCTGCCTCTGCCTCCTCATTCTCCACCGCTTTTGCCATCTCCACACTATTTCATCTTACTTCTCTGTGGTATTCAGGTGCTGCTGTTGCTGCCATCTCCACACTATGTCACCTTGCCATTTTATGGTCTCCTGCTGCTGCCATCTCCACACTATGTCAGTTTGCCATTTTGTGCTCTCCTGATGCTGCCATCTCCAAACTATGTGATTATGACACTCTGTGGTATCCTGATGCTGCTGCTGCCGCCATCTCCACACTATGTCACCTTGCCATTTTGTTGTTTTACTGCTGCTGCCATCTCCACACTATGTCACTTTGCCATTTTGTGGTCTCCTGATGCTGCTGCTGCCATCTCCACACTATGTCAACTTGCCACTCTGTGGCCTCCTGATTCTGCTGCCACCTCCAGACTCGGTTATTGTGCTGCTCTTTGGTCTCCTCATGCTGCTGCCACCTTCACACTTGGTCATTGTGCCACTCTGTAGCCTACTCATGCTGCTGCCACCTCCAGATTCTGTCATTTTGCCGCTCTGTGGTCTCCTCATGCTGCTTCCACCTCCACAGTCGTTCATTGTGCCACGCTGTGGCCTCCTCCTGATGCTGCTGCTGCCATCTCCTCACCGGTGTGCTGTGATTATCGCCAGTTTAGGAGTGACACGGGTGCTGGGGACACCAGAAGATTCTTCCATAGAAGGGCCACAGCTGTTGTGGGGGCATTGCCACAATTGGCTAATCCATATCAACATGGGTAGGCCATTATTCCCCTATAGATATGTAAATGCACAATGTGCAAAAAAAGCATTATGTAAAACATATGTGGTAATTAATTAAACTGGTCTACACCAGAATTGGCTTGCTTTACCACAGCAAACAATCAAATTAAAAACAAGTTCAAAATGAGCTGACCACAAATATGTTTTTATTTGGATTGTTTGCTTGGGGCGATTTAGCGAGTTTCTACTGTACACAAATTTGAATAATTAACACAATAAAATATTGGTCATGGGAGGTCTTACCTAAATCTGACCGCTTCTTTGGGTTCGCCTTCTCCCATTTTTTGGCAGCATCGTATGTACCACCTCCTGCCAAGCCCGCTCCTTTGCTTCTCGGTCATGGTAGCAATCACTTCTGGTTTCCCATATTTCTGGGTGTTCCTGGATCACGCAGCTTAGCTTTTCTACATCCATGTTTTGGAGGAAATCAAGAAAGCTCTTTTTGCTGGGGCTTTTCAGGCCTGAACATGTGCCAAGGCAATTTTTGTGAGGCAAGGTGACAAAAAAAATGGCTGTTTTGGCATAGTTTTTTTACAGCATTCACCTGAAGGGCCATCTCATGGTATACTTTTATAGAGCAGGTTGTTACGGATGCCTAGAAGGAGCTGTTGAAGAATCATGCTCAGTTACACAATCACCCAATGTGTTTATTATTTTTTATATTTTTCAAGTTTTGCACAGTGAAAGCCTTTTTGAACAGAATAAAATCTTGTTTTTGTGTTGCCATTTTCTGAGAGCCATATTTTTTTTATTTTTTGGGCGATTGTCTTAGGGTAGGGGCTCTTTTTTTGTAGGATGAGATGACGGTTTACTTGGTACCATTTTGGGGTACATAAGACTTTTTGATCACTTGGTATTACACTTTTTGTGAGGCAAGGTGTCCAGAAGATTGCTTTTTTGGCACTGTTTTTGTTTTTTATTTTTTTACGGTATTGATCTGACAGGGTGGCTCATGAGATATTTTTATAGAGCCCGTCGATATGGACACGGTGATACCTAATATGTCTACTTTTTTTTTTTTTCCTATTTTTTACAATTTCTTTTACTTTATTGTGGAAAATGGACGCTTTTTTTTTTTTTTACTTGAAACTAAATTTTTTGTAAAACTTTCTTTTTTCTTTACTTCTGTATTGTGCCCTCTCACAGTAGTTATGCCCTTTGTGCCCCTTTCACAGTTGTAACGCCCTATTTTTGCCCCCTTCACAGTAATAATCCCCATTGTGCCCTTTGTAGTAATAATGTTCATTGTGCCCCCTTCACAGTAATAATGCCCATTGTGCTCCTTTAATAGTAGTAATGCCCACTGTGCTAGTAATGCCCTCTGTGCCTCTCCATAGTAGAAATCCCCATTGTGCTCCCTTGACAGTAACAATGCCCACTGTGCCCCCTTCACAGTAATAATGCCCACTGTGCCCCCTTCACAGTAATAATGCCCCCTGTGCCCCCTTCATTGTAGTAATGCCCTCTGGATCTGTGCCCCCTCCATAGTAGAAATGGCAATTGTGCCCCCTCCATAGTAATAAAGACCTCTGTGCTCCCTCCATAGTAACAAAGTCCTCTGTGTCCCCCCCATAGTGATAAAGTCCTCTGTGCTCCCTCCATAGTAATAAAGTCCTCTGATCCCCCTCAATAGTAATAAGGTCCTCTGTACCCCCTCCATAGTAGTAATGCCCTCTGTGCCCCCTCCAAAGTAATAAAGCCCTATGTGCCCCCTCCATAGTAATAAAGTCCTATGTGCCCCTCCATAGTAATAAAGTCCTCTGTACCCCCTCCATAGTAGTAATGCCCTCTGTGCCCCCTCCATAGTAATAAAGCCCTATGTGCCACCTCCATAGTAATAAAGCCCTATGTGCCCCTCCATAGTAATAAAGTCCACTGTGCCCCCTCCATAGTAATAAAGTCCTCTGTACCACCTCCATAGTAGTAATGTCCTCTGTGCCCCCTCCATAGTAATAAAGCCCTATGTGCCCCTCCATAGTAATAAAGTCCATTGTGACCCCTTCATAGTAATAAAGTCCTCTGTACCACCTCCATAGTAGTAATGTCCTCTGTGCCCCCTCCATAGTAATAAAGCCCTATGTGCCCCCTCCATAGTAATAAAGTGCTCTGTGCCCCCTTTGTATAAAACAAAAGCGAAAAAACACAGTAAAATCTCACCTTGTCCCGTTCCTGAAGCTCACAGTCATCTCTCCCCTGCAGGCACAGATCGCTCTGCAGCAATGTGTGGGCAGAGCTTATGCAGATTACTGGGTCACAGGCTCCACCCACACATACCGGCAGTGTGATCCGTGTATGCAGGCTGAATGGTGGAGCAGAGAGAAGTCTTCCTGCTCCACCATTCACAGCCTCGCCGGCCTGAAGGAGGGGAGGAGCTCAGGGAGCTGAGCGGTGAGTGACAGGACCCAGCTCCATGTGCTCCAGCAATGAGCGCTTCCATCTGTATTGATGGAAGCGCTCATTGCTTCTGTGTTCGGGCACCTCCTGGGAGCAGCACCCAGGGCAGGCCGCCCCCACGGCCCCCCCAGCACGCCACTGGAGAGCGCTGTTGAGACAAACGCAAAGTAGAGGAATAGCTGGCTCGCTCCCCTGCCAGCCGCATATGTAGACAGAGGAGAGTAAGAGCTGGCCGGACCCCTCTTGTGTGAGCCGCAAATAAAGATGCAAGGAGCCGCATGCAGCTCACGAGCTGTGGGTTGGTCACCCCTGGCATAGATAGATGCTCTCAGAAGAGCATTGCATTTATCAGAGTAATGTGTGATGTTCTAATTAAGTCACTCATTTCTCAGTCAAGGCTGATTTAGATGGTTATGAGAGACTGTCTCATGCTAAAAGCCTGAACAACTGAGGAAGTTAAAGAGCCAGGCCAGGAAGTAGAATACTTCCTACTTCAGATATTAAGAACGCCGGTTTATTATATCCAGAAAACCATCCACCTGTTTGTTATTTTTAAACAAAATCAAATTAAATGGACTATTGAAAAATAAGCTGTTAATATTTGATAATTAAAAAAAAGATGGAAATGCCCTTTAAACTAATCAGACACAGCCATTACTTGAAATTTGATTAAATTCATTTGAAAGGGATTTCCGCTCCTTGACAAACCATTTGGGTATGGCCTCATGCACACGACCGTTGTTTGATTCCGTGTCCGTTGTGCCGTTTTTCGTGATTTTCTGCGGACCCATTGGTTTTCAATGGGTCCGTGGAAAACTCGGCAAATGCACCATTTGTCCTCCGCGTCCGTGGTCCGTGATTCCAGTCCGTCAAAAAATATAACCTGTCCGATTCTTGTCCATGAAAAACGGTTCACGGACCCATTCAAGTCAATGGGACCGTGAAAAAATGCGGATGGCTATCCGTGTGTCAGCCGCGTTCTGCGTCCGTTTTTTTTTGTGGATCCCTTGGCAGGCACTTGGCAAAAATTGTCAGCCTGTCTTTTGGTAAAATCTTTTGGGTCATGTCCGCTAAAAAAAACGGAAGACACACGGAAACACAACGGAAGCAAAAACTGACACGGATCACGGAACAACGGAACCCCGTTTTGCAGACCGCAAAAAAATACTGTCGTGTGCATGAGGCCTAAGTCTGACTATATTATATATACTTAATATAGTAAAATAACACTGTGCTGGACCCTGCTCTGTGAGCCATAACACAGATACACTACAAAGAATCACCCCAGCTCTGTTCATCTCAATGTAACTATGTAGTACATGGTCCTTTAATTATGTTAATTGAGGACATGGAATTATGGAATCCTATTCTATGTATTTTAGGATAGGACTTTAATCAGGGGATAGATCCTCTCTTTTGGGATCCTCATGTTGATGGTTCATGTCTCTGCTGTGTATCCACCTAGAAAGAGCTGTTGAAGACTCATGCTCAGTTACACAATCACCTTGTTTATCTAAGGTTAATCACTGTGTTCGCTCCCATGTCCTTGTTAATAGTTATGTTATCCTTGTTCCTTGGACATCATATTATTGTTTAATTGAATCCATGTCCAGCTAGATTATTCTTACTTTACTGGTTTTGTTGTTAAAGGCAGTTAGCTACAATTAAAAATTGTTTAAGGGAAAACGTTAACTATCTGACGTCATGAATTTCAAGGGCTTTCAGAGGTTACTTGCAGAAGTGACAGAAAACAGAAACTTGTTTATGGTTTATGTCCACAAAGTACTGTAATTGTGTTTGGTTAAAAAGTGTGCCATTCAGGTAATAAGAACTCAGGTTCATTAGCTTCGAGGAATTCATTTTATGACACACGACAATAAAAGAGCAGGATTCAGAACTTGAATTAATTTGTGATATAACAGTACATTTATAAGAGAACAACATAGCATTTTCAAGTTTACATGATTATCAGTCAGAAAATGGGACCCAGTGTAAATAATGGCCTCAAAAGGATCATCATATTTGTCCAATACAAAACGGGGTAGCCGTGTCTGTAGTTAACAATATCTATACACACTAATGGTCCCAGATCTAAACATTCTTCTAGTCCCCTGTATTTAATATACCTATAATCAAAATGTGTTTGTTGATTATAGAGTCTTCAACTCACGATGGAGAAGAATATGTCAAATATTCCTGGATGTGTATTTCTTTTAAACAGACTATCTGGTTCAAGAAAAAAAAATCATGTTAACTGGTAAACAAACAGAACACTTACCTGGGGACCTCCTTTTCATCTTTTCAACTATGAGTCCGCCAGTCCCCAGGGTCCTCTTCTGCCATTCAAGATGGCCGCATCGCTTCACAGACTACCTGTGCACATGAGCATATGAGCAGTGCTGGCTAATCCAAGAGCAGGGCTGGAGAAGCAGCAAGTCTTTTGAACTAGCAAATGGACAGTGTGTATCAGGTTGTCTGAGAAGCTGTGAGGCCATCTTAGACAACAGAAGAGGAACTTGGAAATCAGTGGATTTGCAGATAAAAGGAGGGAACAGGTACAGCGGTGCTTGAAAATTTGGGAACCCTTCAGAATTTTCTATATTTCTACATAAATTTAGCCTAAATCTTCATCAGATTTTCACCCAACCCTGTAAATTACTAACGCGTTTCGGAGTTTATAACTCCTTTTTCAAGTCTTGGCGACGCCAACAGCAAGAGTGGCCAGGTGGCTGGTTGCTCCCTCTGGTGCTTGCTGCTGTGTCCGAAACGCGTTGTCTACTGAACCAAATAAATAGCATCTTATACCAAAGTCTTTGAATTGAGGTCGTCTTTGTGCGCCAAAAGGTACTCACACTGTGTGCTTGCACACAAACCATTTATCACGTCCCAAACAGTCCTTTGGAG
The DNA here is from genome assembly GCA_033119425.1 of Bufotes viridis. NCBI lineage: Eukaryota > Metazoa > Chordata > Amphibia > Anura > Bufonidae > Bufotes > Bufotes viridis. The sequence continues at coordinate 103,968,580 of CM065590.1, forward strand.
GTTTGGCAACCTCATCCAAGAGGATTGAATGGGTACCGGCAGCACCAACCCCCAAAACTTTTTCTCACTTGAGTGCCTGCCCTTACGGATGTTGTTCCCACACTCGCACAACACCAAAAAGGTGAACATTCTTCATCTACTTTGCTAAAAATTCAAATTTCAATACTCTCCACCCTATGAGCGCCTCTAGCTATTTTTTGATTCCCTCACCATAAATGCTGTAAATAACTAAAGATAACCAAATCACGCAGAGTCAAAAATATTAGACTTGGTCATTTATTTATGGAGGAAAATGATCCAATATACATGTCTGTGAGTGAAATAAGTATGTGAACCTTTACTTTCAGTAGGTAGTGTGTTCTCTTGAGATTCAGTTCCCGGACAGATGTCCAGACATTTTTCTTTAGAATTTGCTGGTATAATTCAGAATTCATTGTTCCATCGCTGAAGGCAAGGAGTCCCTGACCCAGATTCAGCAAGGGATGGCGTTTAAAGGGAGAAAGAGGCGCTCATAGGGTGATAACGTCAGAGACTGTCAGATTTAAAAGGATATGTGTATTGCTCACCTATTTCGGTTGTACCACAATTGGGCACAACCACAATGTAGGCGTAAAGAGATGGTGGAGATCAGGCGGTGTAGGTGCAGCCAGGGCTTGTCCAGGTGGCTTAAGGCGGCGAAACCGCCAGTCAGCTCAATATGGAGAAGGAGGAACGTCAGATCTATCGAATCAGACGCAGGATAGCCTGGGGGGGGGGGAATCAAACGGTCAGAGTTGTAAGAACAGTTGATTTTATTAAGTAGACGACGTGTTTCGGGGTGATATAACCCCTTTATCAAGTCTAAAACATACACATATAAATAAATGAGAGTAAGTAAATGTACAGTAAAAATCATAAAAAAGTCCAATTAAAAGTTGTAAATACATTAGGAAAGTGATAAGTCCATATGCACAGAACTAGTTCCGGATCATTACTAGCGAAGATCTACTACTGCATAAGACTATTATAGTAACACTTTGATGGATTATATAAAGGGTACCGTAAGTCTAAAAATAGATTAAAAAAATTTTTTAATTAACAATAATGATTAAACGTATCCATATCCACAAATCTCATGTCAAAAAATGTATGTCTGATAGATGTAGCCTCATATTGCAACTATATGTCGGTTTGTAGTGTGCTTAAGAGGGTACCTTTAATTTCTGCTGGAGTCCTATGTCATGGCCTGGATTTGTGTTGATGTCATGGAGTATATATATATATATATATATATATATATATCACAGGTGTGGCATTTTGATGGGAAATCTGCAAAGACAAGGTTTATGTATTTCAATCTTTAGTGGCGCTTATTTCAAAGTATTAGTGCATCAATGAATTGGCAATGCCTTTAAAAAAAGGAGTAGTGTTAGTGGTTGCTGCGGATTCATACCTTAAAGAAAAGTCAGCTACAGCGCTGACACGGCCGCCAGAGTCTCCAGGCACGTTGGAGGACGCCGACTTCTGTCAGAAGGCTCGTGCCCTGCCACAGCTGATAAGAAGAGGGATGGCGCGCGAGACGCGCTGATACTGGCTGTGTGGGTGGGGAGTTGTGGCCAGGGAAGCGCTGAAGCTAAACCCGTTAGAAGCGCTGACATCGGGACCTGCTGTGAGCGTGTGTGGGGGGGCGTGGCCAAGGGCAGCGCTGTAGCTGTAACAGTGAGGAGCGCTGCTGCCGGAGTCTACTTTGAGTCTGCTTGTGAATTACTGGGCATGAAGGAGTTGCTAAAAACCTGTGTTAATATCAGAAACATGGAGATGAAAAGTGAAACCTGTGTTACTATCATATAAGTGCAGACAACAAGGTGCAACAGCACTCTGTAACCAGACCTCTGCCCAAGATGAAAGCTACAGAGGACATAAATGATATCATATGCAAACAGTGGAGACATTGGTTTACATTTTGATCAAAAGGTAGTAAGCCCACTCACCCCGACACGGTTGTCTCCTAGAGTGGGTACTAACACTAAACCAATGTCTCCACTGTTTGCATATGATATCATTTATGTCCTCTGTAGCTTTCATCTTGGGCAGAGGTCTGGTTACAGAGTGCTGTTGCACCTTGTTGTCTGTATGTATAATCGCCATAGCAACGTGCACCTGTATTCAGGTAGTGCTGACTGAACACCCCCCTTTGCGTTTTTCAGTTTAGTAAGAGTCGGAGGTGTGGCAGCCTCCGCTTCAGTCGTGCACACCTGACTAGTCTCTCTGCCATAGATGCTGGTTTTTAATCAGAGTGAGTATAAAGCTGAATGCGACTCACATTACCTGCCAGTTACCATCTGGCTCCAGGAGGAGTGCACAGTGGGCTCAGCATGCATGTTGGTACCTGCATCCCTGGATCTAATGGAGGCTGTTATAGCACCAGAAGGGGTTAATAAGTAAGGTTAAATCCAGCATGCATGCTGGTCTCACACTCCCTGGATCTTGTGTGGCTGTTGTGGCCCATAACAGGTAAGATTTAGCGTTAGGAGGATGTTATGCGGCTATTATGGCCCATAACAGGTCAGATTTAGTGTTAGTACCCGCCCTAGGAGACAACCGTGTCGGGGTGAGTGGGCTTACTACCTTTTGATCAAAATGTAAACCAATGTCTCCACTGTTTGCATATGATATCATTTATGTCCTCTGTAGCTTTCATCTTGGGCAGAGGTCTGGTTACAGAGTGCTGTTGCACCTTGTTGTCTGTATGTATAATCGCCATAGCAACGTGCACCTGTATTCAGGTAGTGCTGACTGAACACCCCCCTTTGCGTTTTTCACTATCATATAAGTGGAGATGGGAAGTAATAATAATGGAAAGTAATAATGATGTAACGGTGATGATGATACTAAAATTATAAAAAATTATAAAATGATGGTGCTTGAAGTATGAAATTTATATGTGTTTTCATGAAAAAATGATATTGGGGTAAATGGAAGAGACTACTGTTGGATAGGCGAATATGCTCAAACTGGGAAGAGATCGATCGATAATTGGGATGGGATGAGGGTGGGTGATACAAGGAGGGGGATGTAGTTGCTGATGGGTGGAGGTCTGGTTGGATGCTCGTAACGGTGTGTGGTCACGATTGCCGGGCCCTGGCTAATGGGAGGTCATTGGTGTAAAGTTATTATGTAGTATATATTATGATTATATTAATTGGTATATATCACACTATAGTATAAAGTGAATAAAAAATGAAATAAACCATTAAAGGGAGTCTGTCACCAAAGTTGGACATAATAGACCGCTTACATAGCTTTGTAGCATCACTTTAGATGAATGAAACGGTACCTTTGTTGTCTTCTTCAGCGCTTCACCTGCTTCAAAAATGGACTTTTATTTATATGTAAATGAGGGCTCGCAAGTGCCCAGGGGCGGCGTTAAGTTCTACTGCGCATGTCCACCAGCTTACAGCTGGGTTTACAGCGTCAGTCGGGGAATGCGCAGTAGCTACATTGATGCCGTTCCCACAGTGGGCATCACAGTGCGCATGCCCTGCCGAGGCAAAGCTGAGCGCAGGTGCAGGAGTTCGCTACCAGAGGAGGAGGGAGAAAGGCAATCGAAGGGCGGGCAGAGACAGAGACAGGGGCGGGGATAAGAACTAAAGAGGCCGAGCAGCCTGGGCTCCAAAGAACTTAACGCCGCCCCTGGGCACTTGCGAGCCCTCATTTACATATAAATAAAAGTCCGTTTTTGAAGCAGGTGAAGCGCTGAAGAAGACAACAAAGGTACCGTTTCATTCATCTAAAGTGATGCTACAAAGCTATGTCAGCGGTCTATCATGTCCAACTTTGGTGACAGACTCCCTTTAACCACTATTGGTGGTGTATATGCCCGGATACATGGATGTCCGTATGCACCTAGGAATGGAGGACCCCTGGCCCCTGGCATATATTGTGGTATTTTATTTTATTTTACTTTACATGAGGTGTAACTTACCAATTCATTGATGCACTAATACTTTGAAATAAGCGCCACTAAAGATTGAAATACATAAACCTTGTCTTTGAAGATTTCCCATCAAAAAGACACACCTGTGATATATATATATACACATACACACACACATGGATACGTTTAATTATTATTATTTAAAAAAATATATATTATTTTTTTATTTTTATAATTATAATTATATATTTATATCTATTTTTAGACTTACGGTACCCTTTATATAAACCATCAAAGTGTTACTATAATAGTCTCATGCAGTTTTTGATCTCCGCTAGTAATGATCCGGAACTAGTTCTGTGCATATGGACTTATCACTTTCCTAATGTATTTACAACTTTTAATTGGACTTTTTTATGATTTTTACTGTACATTTACTTACTCTCATTTATTTATATATGTATGTTTTAGACTTGATAAAAGGGTTATATCACCCCGAAACACGTCGCCTACTTAATAAAATCAACTGTTCTTACAACTCTGACCATTTGAGTGAGCCCCAGGCTATCCTGCGTCTGATTCGATAGATCTGACGTTCCTCCTTCTCCAGATTCAGCAAAACAGGCCAAAACCATGATACTACCGCTACAGTACTTCACACATAGGATGAGGTTTTTATTTTGGAGTGCAGGGTTTTCATTTCTCCAAATATAACAATTCTCACTTAAACCAAAAAGTTATATTTTTGTCTCATTCGTCTACAAAACATTGTTCCGATAGCCTTCTGGCTTGTCTAAGTGATCTTTAGCAAATGGAAATGTTCATTTTGGAAAGCGGTGACTTTCTTCTTGCAATCCTGCCATGCACACAATTGTTGTTCAATGTCCTCCTGATCATGAACTCATGATCAACAATAACATTAGCTAATGTTGCTTAGAGGTTACCTTGGATTCCCTTGTGACCTTGTGTGTTACCAAGTATAATATTTTTGACTCATTTGTTTGGTTATTTAAAGAGGAGCAAAGTGGCTATGCATGCACATGCGCTATCTCCATTGTAGCTTATTGGAATTACAGAATGCTGTGCATTTCACAGCTCCTGTAAATTACAATGGAGAAGAATGCCCACGTGCAGGGCCACCTTTTTGACTCATTGTCTCCTTTCTGGAGTTCCAAACATATCAGACATTTATGGAATATCTTGGATAAGGGAATAATCAATTAAAGCCACAATTTCGGTTTAATGTCTGCACTAGGCATACCACTCTAAGAGCTTTGTTGGCTAAAATAGAATCCATCCAACCTGCAGAGGAGGGCATCGTGGGCCGCAGGTTGTCCACCATTGATCTATGGGGATGCAAGTGCTGATGACCAGACAATTTTAATGCCACTTCTATCAAATGACAAATCAAAAAAATAGCTGACAAGATTCTCTTAAAATGTCAGCTTTTAAATTCAGATTTTTTTTTGGTTCCAAGTTATAACTCATGCTTATATAAATTGATTATTTTATAATGTGGTATACATGGATGAGAACACTTAGGCCTTAATAATTGTCTCATCCTTACATGAAGACCTGAATTTTTATTTGACCATGTTCATATTCTTAGTTCCTGCTCCACCCTATGTCACATTAGGCACCATGTCACTTAGAAAATATGCGGTATTATGGTTTGATGTTTTCTGCTATTTTTGACTCTTTCATCATACCTAGATAATATCAAGTCCAAATCAATGTTTTGACATAATTGTGCCTGAAGTGAAATGCATACCTATGGTTCATAGACAAGTTTATAAAGTAATATCTGTATTTTTCCAGTGTACAGTACAGGTGAAACTCGAAAAATTAGAATATCATGCAAAAGTTAATTTATTTCAGTAATGCAACTTAGGCTAGTTTCACACTAGTGGCAAGGAACTCCGGCAGGCTGTTCTGGTGCTAGTGCACACGTGCCTCCGGACTACCGCTCCGGCCCCATTTACTATAATGGGGCGGGCCGGAGTTCCAGCGGCAGCCCGGCAAACATGCCATGAGGCAGCCGGAATAAATTATTATTATTATGATTATAGTCAATGGGGCCGGAGCGGTAGTCCGGGGGCACGCGTGCACTAGCGGCAGCACGGATCCGACAGGCTGTTCACCCGCCAGAACAGCCTGCTGGAGTTCCTTTCCGTTAATGTGAAAGTACCCTTAAAAGGTTAAACTAATATATGAGATAGATTCATTACATTCAAAGCGAGATATTTCAAGCCTTTATTTGTTATAATTTGGATGATTAATCCAGCTCTCTCAAGCAGGGCGTGATGTAGGAGTAAAACAATACGATTTAGTTAAAAGTGGGGTGCCAATTTGCTCCAAGAGATATACCGTGTAGTATAAATTTAGACAAAAGTGCCTAGCTATGCACCAAATGTATTATTCATCCTGAGCCACCGTTATACACCGGGTGCATCTTCAGACCACCTGATTACTTTTTTTACCGTGCACATTTTAGACTGGGTTAGTAAATCTGCCCCGATGATGTTTCAGTTTTATCCAGAACTATCCACACTGGGGCAGATCTTGTAATCTTGTCTAAAACGTAGACAACATGAATGTAGTCAAGCAGTCTAAATATCTAAATATGTGCCAGATTTATCACAGTGGCTCCCGCTAGATGATGCTTGGCTGGACATTTTTGTCAAACTTTATACCGCTATTGGTTGGCATACTTTGTGGTATAATTTTGTGGCAAGTCACACTCCTTTCCTGCTAAGCTATGACCCTTTCCTCCTAAGCAACACCCCTTAGTGGGGGAGGCACAGCAGATTATTATTTTTGGCTTGCTTCATAGATATATCTTATATGAGATGGGCAAAATTGCACCACAATGTATCAAATTTGATACATTATGCAAGAATTAAGGCACAGCCACAATAGTAAATGTGGACCCCTATGTCTCCTTACAGCAGAGCCACAGGGACTTCATATAGTGCCACCTTATGGTGCTTATAGGGGAAATATCTCCATAATATGTCGTTATGATTGGGATTACACCATTACTGAACAGACATCAAGCCCTCCCTCTCCTTGATTGATTTAGGGCCAGGTGAGACGGCTATGAAGAACCTTGGCCTGCCAATCAAAAAGGAGACAGAGGGGCTGGCAGAGGAAGCAAGATGAGCAAGGATGAGTAGAATGGCTTGGGCCTTCAGTGCACTTAACTGCTCATTTAAATATGAATAAAACATATTTCTTCTAGAATGAAAGATATGATTACATTTAGATGGGCTAGCTGTACAAAGTATTGTGTCTGGATTAGGAGAGAATTTCCCGTCAAAAAAGGACGTCTGTCAGTATTGTTCACCCCTCAGAATTGTTGACAAAACTATGTAACAGGAGTGCAGACATACCATAAGTGAAAGAGAAATTAGAGTTTTAATCCTTCCTTTCATGTTCAACGCCCTGGGTTCTCCACACTGATTTCTTTCCCGCCCCTGACCTGATTGACAGCTCTTGTCATCTCCTGATTAGATGTTTGAGCTGTCACTCAAAACGGAGGGATGGGAAGCATTAGGGGGATTAACACTTTGATTTCTGTCATGCAAGCCAGTCATGACTGTCATGACAGTAAAAAACAGCAGACATACTCGATTGCTAAAGTGTAGAGGAGAGTTTTGATCCATGATGGCAGGGGTGGACTGGCCATAGACCCTACAGGAAAATTTCCTGGAGGGCGATGAATGGGTGGCAGCTCCTCCTAGCCGGCCGGGTATATAACGATCTGATGCTCTCAGCATTAATTGATGCTAGAAGCATTAGGTACCTACTCATCTGGCTGCTGGCCATAGGTCCACTTCTGAATTCAAATATATCGCCATCTTAAGCACAGTTATTCAGTTGAATACTGCGATGGGGCAGCAGTTTTTTGTGCTGCACTGTAGTATTTCGTCCTGTTGAGGTGGCACTCTGTGCTGGATTAGGCTACTTTCACATCTGTGGCATGGATTCTGATAGCTTGTTTCAGCAGAGAACAGCCTGCCAGAATTCTCCAGATCTGGCACTGCCAGATACAACTGGAATGCCCACCAGCCCAGTTAAATATAATTAGAGATGAGTGAATTTTTCAAAACTTCAATTCGGCCGATTAGCCAAATGTTTCGGGAAAAATGTGCTTCGATACGAATTTATTCGCCTTTATAGGGGTGTAGGACACTTTCCCTTGCAGTAACACGCATAGGGAGTCTGCTGTGGTAGTGAAAACATACTGTGAGTTAGTATGACATGCAGATGACAGGGGTGGCTTCTGGAATCACTGCATACTTCACTTATTTTGACAGTCATGGGGCCAAAACTGACCAAATAACTAAAGTATCAACTCAGCCTTACAGGTCGATGTTAGCACCAAGAAGAAGCACACTCCTTTTACACCGTCGTCAGCTGAATCCACATAGATGTCTACAGAACCTGTTCTATTAAGTGCTTATACAAGTAGAGCCCCCTGACAGAGTGGAGAGGGTATCAGCAGTAAGTTTGTGATGACATCACTGATTATTTTGCCCTTCCTCTAATCCGTCAGAACAATAACCCACATAAAACAGATCGTGTCTGTGGAACATCCGCCTTCACTCGGTCAGCATTTGCAAAATAATCCATTAGTATTGCTAATGCAAAAAAAAAAAAGGAGCGGATCTAAAACAGAGATGACACGTGAATGGAATATTTGCATGTATTCTGTGTTTTGTACCCACTCCTGCTTTTGGCTACCAAATCATAAGCCAATTCTGATGGGACAATACAGGCCTTAGAGCTGCTAAACAGACAGGATCCGTTGTGCGTCTCATTTTTCCTTGCTTCTGACAGATCACAAGAATGGTCAAATAAATGATGATGTCAGCCAGGCCGAAAGCCAAAATAGTGGGCCAGTCATGAAGTTGGGAGGGTAGGAACAGCATGAGAAGTCCACAGAGTGGACCTATGACACAGTGGTGAGGTTGAAGCAGCATGAGGAGACCACAGAGCGGCACAATGACAGAGTCTGGAGGTGGCAGCAGCATGAGTGGGCCACAGAGTGACAAAATGACTGAGTATGGAGGTGGCAGAAAAGTCAGGAGGCCACAGAGTGGCACAATGACCGAGTCTGGAACAGGCGGCAGCAGCAGCAGCATTAGCAGGAGGCCACAGAGTGGCACAATGACCAAGTATGGATGTTGCAGCAGAATAAGAAGACCACAGAGCGGCACAATGACAGAGTCTGGAGGTAGCAGCAGCATGAGTAGGCTGCAGAATGGCACATAGACCGAGTCTGGAGGTGGCGGCATCAGCAGCATCAGGAGGAGGCCACAGAGTGGCAAAATGACCAAGTATGGAAGTGACAGCAGCATGATGAGACCACAGAGTGGCACAATATCTGGAGGTGGTACCTGCATGTGGATACCACAGAGTGGCACAATGACCAAGTGTGGAGATGGAAGAAGCATCAGGAGACCACAGGGCAGCACAATGACAGAGTCTGGAGGTGGCAGCAGCATGAGTATGCCACAGAGCGGCACAGTCACAGAGTCTGGAGGAAGCAGCAGCATGAGTAGGCCGCAGAGTGGCACAATGTCTGGAGGTGGTAGCAGCATTAGGATGCCACAGAATGACACAATGACAGAGTCTGGAGGTGGTAGCAGAATCAGGAGGCCACAGAGTGGCACAATGACAGAGTCTGGAGGTGGCAGCAGCATGAGTAGGCCACAGAGTGACAAAATGACCGAGTCTGGAGGTGGCAGAAAAGTCAGGATGCCACAGAGTGGCACAATGACTGAGTCTGGAAGAGGCGGCAGCATGAGTAGGCCACAGAGTGACAAAATGACCGAGTCTGGAGGTGGCAGAAAAGTCAGGATGCCACAGAGTGGCACAATGACTGAGTCTGGAAGAGGCGGCAGAAGCAGCAGCATCAGGAGGAGGCCACAGAGTGGCACAATGACAGAGTCTGGAGGTAGCAGCAGCATGAGTAGGCCACAGAGTGGCACAATGACCTAGTCTGGAGGTGGCGGCAGCAGCAGCATCAGGAGGAGGCCACAGGGTGGCAAAATGACCAAGTATGGAAGTGACAGCAGCATGATGAGACCACAGAGTGGCACAATATCTGAAGGTGGTAGCAGCATGAGGATACCACAGAGTGGCACAATGACCAAGTGTGGAGATGGAAGAAGCATCAGGAGACCACAGGGCAGCACAATGACAGAGTCTGGAGGTGGCAGCAGCATGAGTATGCCACAGAGCGGCACAGTCACAGAGTCTGGAGGAAGCAGCAGCATGAGTAGGCCGCAGAGTGGCACAATGACAGAGTATGGAGGTGGCAGCAGAATAAGGAGGCCACAGAGTGACACAATGACTGAATCTGGAGGTGGCAGAAAAGTCAGGAGGCCACAGAGTGGCACAATGACCGATTCTGGAAGTGGCGGCAGCAGCAGTAGCATCAGGAGGAGGCCACAGAGTGGCACAATGACCAAGTGTGGAGGTTGCAGCAGAATAAGAAGAGCACAGAGTGGCACAATGACAGAGTCTAGAGGTAGCAGCAGCATGAGTATGCCACAGAGTGACTCAATGACCGAGTCTGGAGGTGGTGGCAGCAGCAGCATCAGGAGGAGGACACAGAGTGGAAAAATGACCAAGTGTGGAAGTGACAGCAGCATGATGAGATCACAGAGTGGCACAATGTCTGGAGGTGGTAGGAGCATTAGGATGCCACAGAGTGGCACAATAACAGAGTCTGGAGGTGGCAGCAGTAGCAGCAGCATTAGGAGAAGGCCACAGAGTGGCACAATGACCAAGTGTGGAGGTGGCACAAGCATCAAGAGACCACAGGGCGGCACAATGATAGAGTCTGGAGGTGGCAGCAGCATGAGAAGGCCACACAGCGCACAGTCACAGAGTCTGGAGGAGGCAGCAGCATGAGTAGGTCACAGAGTGGCACAATGACAGAGTATGGAGGTGGCAGCAGCATTAGGATACAATAGAGTGGCAAGGTGACATAGTGTGGAGATGGCAGCATCAGGAGACCACAAAATGGCAAGGTGACATAGTGTAGAGATGGCGGCAGCAGCAGCATCTGGATACCACAGAGTGGCAATGTGACATATTGTGGAGATGGCAGCAGCATCAGGAGACCACAAAATGGCAAGGTGACATAGTGTGTAGATGGCAGCAGCAGGGGATCACAAAATGGCAAGGTGACATAGTGTGGAGATGGCGGCAGCAACAGAAGCATCAGGATACCACAAAATGGCAATATGACATAGTGTGGAGATGGCAGCAACAGCATCAGGATACCACAGAGTGGCAAGCTGACATTGCGTGGAGATGGCAGCAGCAGCATCAGGACACTACAGAGAGGCAAGGTGACATAGTGTGGAGATGGCAGCAGCAGCATCAGGACACTACAGAGAGGCAAGGTGACATAGTGTGGAGATGGCAGCAGCAGCATCATTAGGAGCCCACAAAATGGCAAGGTGACATAGTGTGGAGATGGCAGCATCAGGATACCACAAAGACCCGATGAGAGAGTGGGGCGGTGGGTGGCAATACCAGTACTCGCTGACAAAGGTGGGTGAAAGAAGGAGCACTTTGCATCAGATTTGTGGCATCAGGCGGGTGGCAGCACCAGAGTAGTAGCTGAGGCAGGTAGCCAGAAGAAATTGGTCTATTTTTTTAAGGATTGGGTGAGGCGGCATGGATGATCTAAACAGATGCATCAGGAATTGGTGGTTGGGAATCCTGGCTGATCCACGCCTGATACATCTTGACAAAGGTCAGTTTCTACACATTTTGGGCGAGTTCTCCTAGGGGACACTATGGCCCTCGCCACACTAAACACTCGCTCTGATGCCACACTACTGGCCGGGAAGGATAGCTTTTCCAGGGCAAACTTGGCCAGTTGTGGCCAAAAATCTAGTTTGACTGCAGTAGTCCAGTGGATCTTCAATATGGGTTGGCAGGGTGCTGTCCAAGTATGCCACCACCTGCTGGTCCAGGTTAGAGATGGCCCGAACTATCCGCAGGCGAACAGTTTCCGGCGAACATAGCTTGTTCGCGTTCGCCTCAACGGGCGAACACATGCGATGTTCGGTCCGCCCCCTATACATCATCATTGAGCAAACTTTGACCCTGTACCTCACAGTCAGCAGACACATTCCAGCCAATCAGCAGCATACCCTCCCTCCCAGACCCTCCCATCTCCTGAACAGCATCCATTTTAGATTCATTCTGAAGCTGCAGTCTTAGTGAGAGGAGGGAGAGTGTAGTTGCTGCTGATTTAATAGGGAAATCGATAGCTAGGCTAGTGAATTCAGCGTCCACTCCAGTCCTGAAAGACTCATTTGATCTCTGCTGTAAGGACAGCGTCCTGATAGCACCCCAAAAAGCCCTTTTTAGGGCTGCAACATTAGTCTGCTTTTTTTTTTCTCCATATACATATTGCAGTTGCCTGGCCTGCCTGTGTGTGAGGAGCTGCAGGCCCACAGACTGTAGTGTGCCCACTGCCAGTGCCCACCCCTGTCATCCCATGTGGCACAGGACTTTGCATCAAAAAAAGGCATTTCATTTTTACACTTTAATCTAAGGTTAGTTGCCTGCCAGTGTGTGTCAGGCTGACTTCCACTGACTGTAGTGTGCCCACTGCCAGTGCTCCACCACTCATACCGGCTGGCACAGGACTTTGCATCAAAAAGGCATTTTATTTTTACACTTTAGTGTAATTTCAGCTGCTTGCCTGCTGCTAGTGTGTGTCAGGCCGACTTCCACTGACTGTAGTGTGCCCACTGCCAGTGCCCACCCCTGTCATCCCGTGTGGCACAGGACTTTGCATCAAAAAGGCATTTCATTTTTACACTTTAATCTAAGGTTAGTTGCCTGCCAGTGTGTGTCAGGCTGACTTCCACTGACTGTAGTGTGCCCAATGCCAGTGCCCACCACTCATACCGGCTGGCACAGGACTTTGCATAAAAAAGCCATTTAATATTTACACTTTAGTGTAATTTCAGTTGCTTGCCTGCTGCTAGTGTGTGTCAGGCCGACTTCCACTGACTGTAGTGTGCCCACTGCCAGTGCCCACCCCTGTCATTCCGTGTGGCACAGGACTTTGCATCAAAAAGGCATTTCATTTTTACACTTTAGTGTAATTTCAGTTGCTTGCCTGCTGCCAGTGTGTGTCAGGCCCACTTCCACAGACTGTAGTGTGCCCACTGCCAGTGCCAACCAACCACTGATACCGGGTGGCACAGTAGCTTGCCGATAAATAAGGCATTTCATTTTTAGACAGTAGTCTAACATTGCTGCAGTGTTGCAGCCATTGCCTGGCTGCCAGTGTGTGTCAGGCCCACTTCCACTGACTGTAGTGTGCCCACTGCCAGTGCCAACCACTGATACCGGGTGGCACAGTAGCTTGCCGATAAATAAGGCATTTCATTTTTAGACAGTAGTCTAAATTCAGTTGCTTGCCTGCTGCCAGTGTGTGTCAGGCCCACTTCCACAGACTGTAGTGTGCCCACTGCCAGTGCCCACCACTGATACCGGGTGGCACAGTACCTAGCACGCGTAGTACCACTTATCTAAAAAAAAAAATGACAGGCAGAGGCAGGCCACCCCACAGGGGCCTTCGTGGTCGTGGTGCTGTGATTTCCACTGTCCCTGGAATAATGCCTAGTGTTCAGAGGCCACGTACCGGACATAGTTGACTGGCTTAGACAGGACACCCAATCTTCAACAGCTTCCGCTAAGAACCTTGACGCACCATCCTCCTCAAGCTCAGCTTCGGTCACCTGCTCTCAAGTTACCACGCTCCTGCCCGCCGCCACCACCACCACAGCCACCACAGCCGCTTCACTTGATCTGTCAGAGGAGTTATTTACACATCAGTTGGATGCAATTAGTGATGCGCAACCATTTTTGCCAGATGATGTATATTACAGGGATATGTCTGGCAGGATTACACACATGGACGTACAGTGTGATGATGATGATGTTGTACCCGCTGCTGCTTCCTTTGCTGAGGTGTCAGATACAAGTGAAGCGGTTGATGATGACGATGTGTCCACGGATGCCACGTGGGTGCCTGCTCGAAGAGAAGAAGAGGGGGAAAGTTCAGATGGGGAAACAGAGAGAATAAGGAGACGAGTTGGAAGCAGGGGGAGGTCGTCGCATGGAGTTAGTGGCACAGTCAGACAGCATGTATCGGCACCTGGGGTCAGCCAGACAGCACGCCAGTCAACGCATGCTGTTGCCACCACCAGAATGCCGTCATTGCAAAGCTCAGCAGTGTGGCATTTTTTTTGTGTGTCTGCCTCTGATAACAGCAATGCCATTTGCAACCTGTGCCAAAAGAAACTGAGTCGTGGGAAGTCCAACACCCACCTTGGTACAACTGCTTTGCGAAGGCACATGATCTCACATAACAAACGCCTATGGGATCAACACATGAGTACAAGCAGCACACAAACTCAAAGCCACCATGCTCCTCCTGGTCCAGCATCTTCAGCCACGCCAACCACTGCTGTCCTCCCTGCCCCTCTCAACCAACCGCCACTCCTCCTCTCACCTTCAGCAGTTCCTGCTCATCTGCCCACAGTCAGGTGTCTGTCAAGGACATGTTTGAGCGTAAAAGCCAATGTCACAGAATCACCCCTTGCTCGGCGACTGACAGCTGGCTTGACGGAACTCTTAGCCCGCCAGCTTTTACCATACCAGCTGGTGGAGTCTGAGGCCTCCAAAAATTTGTCGCTATTGGGACACCACAGTGGAAGGTACCCGGACGAAATTTTTTTTCACAAAAGGCAATCCCTGATATGGGATGTAACAGGGATTAAACTGATGAGAATAGTACTACAAAAAATACCACGCATATCGGGTGTGACAGTAAATTGCACGGCGCAGACGCAGTCACCGTGGATTAAAACAGAGTGGAGGGAGCCAGCGTTTTTTTAACCATCTCCCCGTTCGAAAAATCAATTCAATAAATGGCCCCCAGATTGGGGACGTTAGAGGGATTAAACTGATGAGGATAATACTACAGAAAATCCCACTCATATCGGGTGTGACAGTAAATTGCACGGTGCAGACGCAGTGACCGTGGATAAAAACAAAGGGGAGGGAGCCAGCGTTTTTTTAACCATCTCCCTGTTCGAAAAGTCTATTCAATTAACCTTTCGGGGACCCTTGGTGTTGTACGTGGCTGGGTGGAGGAAGAAACCTTCAATGACATCACCGGGACGTGGCTAGCTTGGTATCCAACCTTGTGCAAATGGGGAGTTTGAGGTTGTGCAAATGAACTGTTTGCAGTTGTTTGCGGTGCATTAAAAGGGGAGTTTGGTCTGTCAATGTCTGTAAAGTGGGCGTAACCCTTACACTACCTGATCGATACAACATCATACCTGATCGTATACACACACTGGATGTTTTAAAGCATGTAATTCCAAACAATTTAGGAATGTTAGTTGATTTATGCCCTTTATGGTTTAAAACCCGACTCTGCGTCCACTACGTAATTTTCCATGGGAGTTTTGCCATAGATCCCCCTCCGGCATGCCACAGTCCAGGTGTTAGACCCCTTGAAACAACTTCCCCATCACTATTGTGGCGAGAAAGAGTCCCTGTGGGTTTTAAAATTCGCCTGCCAATTGAAGTCTATGGTGGTTCGCCCAGTTCGCCCGTTCGCGAACATTTGCGGAAGTTCACGTTCGCTGTTCGCGAACGGAAAATTTTATGTTCGCGACATCACTAGTCCAGGTCCTGCTCCAGGTCTACCTGCTGCTGCTGCTGTAGAGTAGTTTCTTCACTATGCTGGGGAAGAAAGCGAATCATCAGCGACTGTAGACTCAGCTTGCTGCTGATGGAGCCACGGTGTGTCTGGGTCCTCGGTCTCATCTTCCTTATCGCCCTGTAGCTCCGCTGGCTCCTGCTCCTCCTCTCCTGTCAGCTGAGTAGATAAACCACCCATTTCGCTACACATTGTCTGTGCTCCAATGTCCTCCTCCCCCTATTCCAGTTCAGCCCCCACAGGGCTCATGTGGCCGTGAGATCTAGGCACCACGTCTCCACTCCCCTGACCAGCCACTGTTACCACCATCTGTTCCAGGACAGACAAAGTTTCCTGCCCAGTTTTAGGATGTCTTACAGATCGGTGGAAGACTTCAGGAACCGCTTGACAACCAGATTGAACACGGGCGCATGGCTCAGCCTTCCTTGGCGCAGCGCCGACACAATGTTCTTCCCGTTGTCGCTCACCATGGTTTTGATTTTCATTTGTTGCAGAGAAAGCCAGGATTCGTTTTTTTGACGAATTACACAGAGCAGTTCCTCCCCTGTGTGACTCTGTTCGCCCAGTGAAACAAGGTGCAGAACAGTGTGACACCGCCTTGCCCTGCACATGTAGTATGCTGGAGGGGCACTGTGACTTTTCCTGCAGTGGAGGCCGAGGACACAGTGGAGGATGAGGAGGCAGAGGTGGAAATTGTCGCTGGACCAAAGGGGTGAGAACTGGAGGCGGAAGAGGCGTGAACCACATTTACCCAAGTTGCTGGTGTGGCTCTGGAGGTGGGCCGTAAAGGACATGTACTGTCCCTGACCGTAGTTACAGCTTTACACGTCGGTGCTGCCGTGCACTTTGGCACACAACGACAGGCTCAAGGACTGGCCCAGCTTCTGTTCTACATATTTGTGCAAGGCTGGTACTGCCTTTTTCGCAAAGAAATGACAGCTTGGGACCCTCCACCTCAGCTCGGCACAAGCCATCAGTTCTCTGACCGGTGCAGAGTCCACCACTTGCAAATGGACGGACTGCAGCACCAGCAACTTGGACAGGAACACGGTCAGCTACTGCGCCATTGGATGCGCGAATGCATACTGTTGTCTCTTGGCAATCGCTTCGGTGATTGATTGCTGACAGAATGACTGACAAGGAGTACGAGGAAGAGAAGCAGGAGCATCTGGCCCAGCAGAAGATGGGAATGACAGACAGCTCCCTTCGGCTGAGGTGGTGGAGCCTTGACTGCCTGAAACTTGGTGTGTGCCACTGGGTGATGCAGCGGTTGCTGCGGCAGGCTGGACTACCACATTGGAGCCACGGTTCTCCCAGGCCTCTGTATGGGGTGCCAAGGGCCCACCAGTAGAAGTAACTCTAGGGGCCCACGCTATAGTTTCATGCAAATATTGACACAAGGGGGTTTTCCGATTTACACCAACTTCCCTTAAAATAATCCTTTATATAGGAAGCTGTAGTGTAATAGCGCACATGACCACTGCAGCTAATCACTGGTCTTGGTGCTGTACACCACTGAGGCCAGTGATTAGTTACAGCAGTCAGGTGCGGTACACGGGTATTTTTCCGTGGCAGCCAAAACATTATGTCCCAGCTGCAGCCTGGTGGAGCGAACAGAGTATTGGTGCTGGATCAAATAGTGATAAGGATGGTAAGTTTAAGTGTATTTTTTTTTTCACTTTTATTTTAATAGTATTCCTGTAGTTTGGCCTCAAAAATTTGAACTTAGGCACCCCCTTCAAGCTCAGTACTTAGATACCATAACAATACCAAGCTCTGTACTTAGATAAGGTAACAGAACCAAGCTTTGTGCATAGATATAGAAACAGAACTCTGTTACACGCACACTTCTACACATGCCGGCACTCTTTTACACGCATGCTTCTACGCATGCCAGCACACTTCTACACATGCCGACACTCTTTTGCATACACACTTCTACACATGCCGACACTCTTTTACATGCATACTTCTACACATGCCGACACTCGTTTACATACACACTCCTACACATGCCAGCACTCTTTTATACACAAACTGTCATACTTGAATGCACTCTCTCATACACTCACTGTCATACCTGCAGGCACTTATTTAAACCAATTACAATACATGTAGATTCCTCACTCACCTCTTGGCTCACTGTATTGCTAGTTGTGTCCCCAGGTCCTGAGCCAGACTCCTCCCCCTCGCAGCAGCAGGGCACCAGACTGATCACACAGGTAGCAGTCCTTCTAGCATAGCTGCCTCGTTGGAGGAGATCCTGTCAATGCTATTGATTGACAGGTTTTAGACCAATCAGCACTACTGGTCACAGTAAGAGTGTTTCCACATGGTCTAATTTTCATAAAATCGCGGCATAATGCCATGTTTTTTTGCCGCGATTTTATGAAAATCAGATCATGTGGAAATAGCCTTACTCTGACCAGGAGGATTACACAAAACTGATGTGGAGCCCTCCTTCTCATTTAGGATGAATCGCAGGCAGCATGCATCTGACTGTGTGCAGGGGGCAGAGCTTATAGCAGACAGCTTCTAAGCAAGGAAGCTCACTTGCTGGTTCGGGGCCCACAGAGGATTTCCCCGGCTCCCCAGTGGGCCAATCCAAGCCTGGGCAACGCTGCATATGTTGACATAGGGCCGTAGTGCCAACATTGGCACCCTGGCCACACTTCACCTTCTGCCCACAGATTCAACATATGGCCATGGTCACCTCCTCTGGCGCTTTAAAAAAAAAATGCCACACCGCCGAGTAGGTGATTTTCTTCCCAACAGTCCGCACTGACTGACTGCACCACTACTTCCCGGGCAGGTAGGCTGCTGCGAAGCAGGTGTTCTATGCCAGGTACGTTTGGCTCCCAACCTCCCACTGCTGCCACCCTGCTGACTCCTCACGAGCACCCACCCCTCCTCTTTCACTGATGATGATGAAGCCCTTTCAGCACCTGGCTCTCAAGTGCGATTGGCTTCATTATCATCGTGTAGTGTCTGCAGGTCATTGATGTCCTCCTCAACGGCCTCTGGTTCAGAAGGCTGACCGTTTGCAACAACACCACCACCCACGCCACTCTTCTCATGACTACTTGCCCGCCTAGCGGAGGAAGCAGCGGATGTCTCCTCCAGATCTTGGCTGGGCAGTAGCTGCTGACTGTCCTCTAGTAGCTCTTCCTTGCTTAAAAGTGGAGTTTTTATATACTACTAGTGTTGAGCGAACAGTTCGAGCATAGTTCGGGTTCGTACCGAATTTTGGGGTGTTTGGGACACAGACCCGAATCCAAACATTTTCAAAAAAGTTCGGGTCTGTTGTTCGGCGATTTCTTCCCGCTTTCTGAAGGGCTGCACAGCAGCCAATTAGCTAGCGTTTTACTTCTTGCCCTAAGAGCCCATCACATGCCTACTAATTACATGGCTGTGATTGGCCAAGTGCAGCATGTGACCCAGCCTCTATTTAAGTTGGAGTCACATAGCGCCGCACGTCACACTGCTCTGATAAGTGTAGGGAGAGGACGCAGCTTCTGTTAGGGCGAGATTAGGAAGGGAAAAGTCAGCATTAGCACCTAATAAAGTGATCGATCTACAGCTGTGAATGATTCAACTTCTGCTAGTTAATTGCTCACTGGTTTTTAGGCTGGAGTGATCGGCGGACATTTTGTGACTTGTGGTGCACCAGAACAAGCTGCCACCAAGTCCATCAATACTAGTTTTTTTTTTTTTTTTTTGCTATATCCTACATCAGGGGCTTGGCTGTGCTTATTGTCACCCCTAGAAACTCAGGATAGCAATTTCTATATTTTATTAAGGGGTTAAATACAATTGCCAAAATACCAATCCCCTAAATCTGGTGTTCCAGCTTTGGATAGCCAAGTATAATACTGTCTGCTGTCTGGAAAAGGATAGATTATTTTCTGTGGTGAAATTTAATTGCCAAAATAGCAATCCCCTAAATCTGGTGTCCCAGCACTGGCTGGTAGAGATGGCCCGAACTATCCGCCGGCGAACAGTTCCCGGCGAACATAGCTTGTTCGCGTTCGCCTCTGCCGGGCGAACATATGCGATGTTCGGTCCGCCCCCTATACATCATCATTGAGCAAACTTTGACCCTGTACCTCACAGTCAGCAGACACATTCCAGCCAATCAGCAGCATACCCTCCCTCCCAGACCCTCCCACCTCCTGAACAGCATCCATTAGATTCATTCTGAAGCTGCAGTCTTAGTGAGAGGAGGGAGAGTGTAATTGCTGCTGATTTAATTGGGAAATTGATAGCTAGGCTAGTGAATTCAGTGTCCACTCCAGTCCTGAAAGACTCATCTGATCTCTGCTGTAAGGACAGCGTCCTGACAGCACCCCAAAAAGCCCTTTTTAGGGCTGCAACATTAGTCTGCTTTTTTTTTCCCTTTATATACATATTGCAGTTGCCTGGCCTGCCTGTGTGTGAGGAGATGCAGGCCCACAGACTGTAGTGTGCCCACTGCCAGTGCCCACCCTTGTCATTCCGTGTGGTACAGGACTTTGCATCAAAAAAAGGCATTTAATTTTTACACTTTAATCTAAGGTTAGTTGCCTGCCAGTGTGTGTCAGGCTGACTTCCACTGACTGTAGTGTGCCCACTGCCAGTGCCCACCACTCATACCGGCTGGCACAGGACTTTGCATAAAAAAGGCATTTAATTTTTACACTTTAGTGTAATTTCAGCTGCTTGCCTGCTGCTAGTGTGTGTCAGGCCGACTTCAACTGACTGTAGTGTGCCCACTGCCAGTGCCCACCCCTGTCATCCCGTGTGGCACAGGACTTTGCTTAAAAAAAGGCACTTAATTTTTACACTTTAATCTAAGGTTAGTTGCCTGCCAGTGTGTGTCAGGCTGACTTCCACTGACTGTAGTGTGCCCACTGCCAGTGCTCCACCACTCATACCGGCTGGCACAGGACTTTGCATAAAAGGCATTTAATTTTTACACTTTAGTGTAATTTCAGCTGCTTGCCTGCTGCTAGTGTGTGTCAGGCCGACTTCAACTGACTGTAGTGTGCCCACTGCCAGTGCCCACCCCTGTCATCCCGTGTGGCACAGGACTTTGCTTAAAAAAAGGCACTTCATTTTTACACTTTAATCTAAGGTTAGTTGCCTGCCAGTGTGTGTCAGGCTGACTTCCACTGACTGTAGTGTGCCCACTGCCAGTGCCCACCACTCATACTGGCTGGCACAGGACTTTGCATAAAAGGCATTTAATTTTTACACTTTAGTGTAATTTCAGCTGCTCACCTGCTGCTAGTGTGTGTCAGGCCGACTTCAACTGACTGTAGTGTGCCCACTGCCAGTGCCCACCCCTGTCATCCTGTGTGGCACAGTACTTTGCATCAAAAAAGGCATTTAATTTTTACACTTTAGTGTAATTTCAGTTGCTTGCCTACTGCTAGTGTGTGTCAGGCTGACTTCCACTGACTGTAGTGTGCCCACTGCCAGTGCCAACCACTGATACCGGGTGGCACAGTAGCTTGCCGATAAATAAGGCATTTAATTTTTAGACAGTAGTCTAAATTCAGTTGCTTGCCTGCTGCCAGTGTGTGTCAGGCCCTCTTCCACTGACTGTAGTGTGCCCACTGCCAGTGCTCAACCACTGATACCGGGTGGCACAGTAGCTTGCCGATAAATAAGGCATTTAATTTTTAGACAGTAGTCTAAATTCAGTTGCTTGCCTGCTGCCAGTGTGTGTCAGGCCCTCTTCCACTGACTGTAGTATGCCCACTGCCAGTGCCAACCACTGATACCGGGTGGCACAGTAGCTTGCCGATAAATTAGGCATTTAATTTTTAGACAGTAGTCTAAATTCAGTTGCTTGCCTACTGCTAGTGTGTGTCAGGCTGACTTCCACTGACTGTAGTGTGCCCACTGCCAGTGCCAACCACTGATAGCGGGTGGCACAGTAGCTTGCCGATAAATAAGGCATTTAATTTTTAGACAGTAGTCTAAATTCAGTTGCTTGCCTGCTGCCAGTGTGTGTCAGGCCCTCTTCCACTGACTGTAGTGTGCCCACTGCCAGTGCCAACCACTGATACCGGGTGGCACAGTAGCTTGCCGATAAATAAGGCATTTCATTTTTTAGACAGTAGTCTAAATTCAGTTGCTTGCCTGCTGCCAGTGTGTGTCAGGCCCACTTCCACAGACTGTAGTGTGCCCACTGCCAGTGCCAACCACTGATACCGGGTGGCACAGTAGCTTGCCGATAAATAAGGCATTTCATTTTTAGACAGTAGTCTAAATTCAGTTGCTTGCCTGCTGCCAGTGTGTGTCAGGCCCTCTTCCACTGACTGTAGTGTGCCCACTGCCAGTGCCAACCACTGATACCGGGTGTGACAGTAAATTGCACGGCGCAGACGCAGTCACCGTGGTTTAAAACAGAGTGGAGAGAGCCAGCGTTTTTTTAACCATCTCCCCGTTCGAAAAATCTATTCAATAAATGGCCCCCAGATTAGGGACGTTAGAGGGATTAAACTGATGAGAATAGTACTACAGAAAATACCACAGTGGAAGGTACCCGGACGAAATTTTTTTTCACAAAAGGCAATCCCTGATATGGGATGTAACAGGGATTAAACTGATGAGAATAGTACTACAAAAAATACCACGCATATCGGGTGTGACAGTAAATTGCGCGGCGCAGACGCAGTCACCGTGGATTAAAACAGAGTGGAGGGAGCCAGCGTTTTTTTAACCATCTCACCGTTCGAAAAATCAATTCAATTCATCTTTTGGGGACCCTTGGTGTTGTACGTGGCTGGGTGGAGGAAGAAACCTTCAATGACATCACCGGGACGTGGCTAGCTTGGTATCCAACCTTGTGCAAATGGGGAGTTTGTGGTTGTGCAAATGAACTGTTTGCGGTGCATTAAAAGGGGAGTTTGGTCTGTCAATGTCAGTGAAGCGGGCGTAACCCTTACACTACCTGATTGATACAACATCATACCTGATCGTATACACACACTGGATGTTTTAAAGCACGTTATTCCAAACAATTTAGGAATGTTAGTTGATTTATGCCCTTTATGGATTAAAACCCGACTCTGCGTCCACTACGTAATTTTCCATGGGAGTTTTGCCATAGATCCCCCTCCGGCATGCCACAGTCCAGGTGTTAGACCCCTTGAAACAACTTTCTCATCACTATTGTGGCCAGAAAGAGTCCCTGTGGGTTTTAAAATTCGTCTGCCAATTGAAGTCTATGGCGGTTCGCCCGGTTCGCCCGTTCGCGAACATTTGCGGAAGTTCGCGTTCGCTGTTCGCGAACTGAAAATTTTATGTTCGCGACATCACTACTGGCTGGCAAAGTATAATAGTGTTCGCCAAAACATATATTTTGTTCTGGGGTGAAATTTAATTGCCAAAATAGCAATACCCTGAATCTGGTGTCCCAGCTGTTGCAGGCCAAGTGTTAATCTGTCCGTAAAAGGGTATATTTTGTTCTGGGGTGAAATTTAATTGCCAAAATAGCAATACCATAAATCAGTGGTTTCAGTTGTGGCTGGCAAAGTATAATAGTGTCCGCCAAAACATATATTTTGTTCTGGGGTGAAATTCAATTGCCAAAATAGCAATACCCTGAATCTGGTGTTCCAGCTGTTGCAGGCCAAGTGTTAATCTGTCCGTAAAAGGGTATATTACACTCAAGGTGTATATACAAGTGCTGAGAGGGTCATACTCATTAACTTCACACGCTACCGTGCATCTCCCATTGTATTTCTGTCCATTAAAGGGTATATTTCTGTCCATTAAAGGCATATTTTTTCTCACACTACTGTGCATCTCCAAGTGTAAATCTGTCCATAAAAGGATACCTTTCATCCAAGGCCTAAATACTATCCCTAAAAGAGATATTCCCCTAAATCAGTGGTTACTGCTGTGCCTGAATTAGTGTAATACGCTACATAAATAAATAGGCAGATAGTGTTAGGTGCCTGTAAAAAAAGGCCTTAATTTGAAATCAATACATTGGGCCAAATATTTTTTTTCTTATTGTGGTGCTTGGTGAACGGTAACAATGAGGAAAACATCTAGTAAGGGACGCGGACGCGGTCGTGGTGGTGTTAGTGTACCCTCTGGTGCTGGGAGAGGACGTGGCCATTCTGCCACAGCCACACGTCCTAGTGAACCAACTACCTCAGGTTCCAGTACCCGCCAGAATTTGCAGCGATATTTGGTGGGGCCCAATGCCGTTCTAAGGATGGTAAGGCCTGAGCAGGTACAGGAGCTAGTCAATTGGGTGGCCGACAGTGGATCCAGCACGTTCACAACATTATCTCCCACCCAGTCTTCTGCAGAAAGCGCACAGGTGGCGCCTGAAAACCAAGCCCATCAGTCTGTCACATCACCCCTATGCATATCAGGGAAACTGCCTGAGCCTCAAGTTATGCAGCAGTCTCTTATGCTGTTTGAAGACTCTGCTGGCAGGGTTTCCCAAGGAAATCCACCTAGCCATTCCCCAGTGGTGGAAGACATAGAATGCACTGATGCACAGCCACTGGTGTTTCCTGATGATGAGGACATGGGAATACCACCTCATCGGAGTCCGCACGTCTCTGATGATGACGAAACACAGGTGCCAACTGCTGCGTATTTCTGCAGTGTGCAGACCGAACAGGAGGTCCGGGAGGAAGACTGTGTGGAAGACGATGCAGGGGACGACGAGGTCCTAGACCCCACATGGAATGAAGGTCGTGCCACTGACTTTCATAGTTCAGAGTAAGAGGCAGTGGTGAAACTGAGCCAACAGCGTAGCAAAAGAGGGAGCAGGGGGCAAAAGCAGAACAGATACCGCCAAGAAAGTTCGCCTGCTACTGGCCACCGCCACCAGGGACCGAGCACCCCAAAGGCAGCTTCAAGGAGTTCCCTGGCATGACACTTCTTTAAACAATGTGCTGACCCGAGTGGTTTGCACGCTGTGCCATCAGAGCCTGAAGCGAGGCATTAACGTTCTGAACCTTAGCACAACCTGCATGACCAGGCATCTACATGCAAAGCATGAACTGCAGTGGAGTAAACACCTTAAAAGCAAGGAACTCACTCTGGCTCCCCCTGCTCCCTCTTCTGCTGCTGCCTCGGCCTCTTCCTCCGCATCAGGAGGAACGTTGGCACCTGCCGCCCACAAAACAGAGGATGTGCCACCGACACCACCACCTGCGTCACCAAGCATCTCCACCATGTCACACGGCAGCGTTCAGCTCTCATCTCACAAACCTTGGAGAGAAAGCGTAAATTCCCAACCTAGCCACCCTCGAGCCCTGGGCCTGAATGCCAGCATTTCTAAACTACTGGCCTTTGAAATGCTGTCATTCAGGCTGGTGGACACAGACAGCTTCAAACAGCTGATGTCCATGGCTGTCCCACAGTATGTAGTTCCCAGCCGCCACTACTTCTCCAAGACAGCCGTGCCTTCCCTGCACAACCAATTATCCGATAAAATCAAGTGTGCACTGCGCAACGCCATCTGTGGCAAGGTCCACCTAACCACAGATACATGGACCAGTAAGCACGGCCAGGGACGCTATATCTCCCTAACTGCACACTGGGAAAATGTAGTGGCGGCTGGGCCCCAGGCGGAGAGTTCCTTGGCGCACGTCCTTCTGCCGCCAAGGATCGCAGGGCATCATTCTTTGCCTCCTGTAGCCTCCTCCTCCTACCCGGCTTCCTCCTCCTCTGCTTCCACCAGCTCATCTAGTCAGCCTCACACCTTCACCACCAACTTCAGCACAGCCCGGGGTAAACGTCAGCAGGCCATTCTGAAACTCATATGTTTGGGGGACAGGCCCCACACCGCGCAGGAGTTGTGGTGGGGTATTGAACAGACCGACGAGTGGTTTCTGCCGGTGGGCCTCAAGCCCGGCCTGGTGGTGTGCGATAATGGGCGAAATCTCGTCGCAGCTCTGGGACTAGCCGGTTTGACGCACATCCCTTGCCTGGCGCATGTGCTGAATTTGGTGGTGCAGAAGTTCATTCACAAGTACTCCGACATGTCAGAGCTGCTGCATAAAGTGCGGGCCGTCTGTGCGCGCTTCTGGCGTTCAAATCCTGCCGCTGCTTGCCTGTCTGCGCTACAGTGTAACTTCGGCCTTCCCGCTCACCGCCTCATATGCGACGTGCCCACCAGGTGGACCTTCACCTTGCACATGCTGGAGAGACTGTGCGAGCAGCAGCAGGCCATAGTGGAGTTCCAGCTGCAGCACGCACGCGTTGGTCGCACTGCGGAACAGCACTACTTCACCACCAATGATTGGGCCTCCATGCGAGACCTGTGTGCCCTGTTGCTCTTTTTCGAGTACTCCACCAACATGGCCAGTGGCGATGACACCATTATCAGCGTTACAATACCACTTCTATGTCTCCTTGAGAAAAGGCTTAGGGCGATGATGGAAGAGGAGGTGGCCCTGGAGGAGGAGGATGAGGGGTCATTTTTAGCACTTTCAGGCCAGTCTTTTAGAAGTGGCTCAGAGGGTGGTTTTTCGCAACAGCAGAGGCCAGGTACAAATGTGGCCAGCCGGGGCCCACTACTGGAGGACGAGGAGGATGAGGAGGAGGTGGAGGAGGATGAGGATGAAGCAGGTTCACAGCGGGGTGGCACCCGACACAGCTCAGGCCCATAACTGGTGCGTGGCTTGGGGGATACGGAGGACGATGATGATACGCCTCCCACAGCTTGTCCTTAGCTCTGGGGAGCCTGGCACACATGAGCGACTACATGCTGCAGTGCCTGCGCAACGACAGCAGAGTTGCCCACATTTTAACGTGTGCGGACTACTGGGTTGCCACCCTGCTGGATCCCCGGTACAAAGACAATGTGCCCACCTTACTTCCTGCACTGGAGCGTGATAGGAAGATGCGCGAGTACAAGCGCACGCTGGTAGACGTGCTCCTGAGAGCATTCTCAAATGTCACAGGGGAACAGTTGGAAGCCCAAGGCGAAGGCAGAGGAGGAGCAAGAGGTCGCCAACGCAGCTGTGTCACGGCCAGCTCCTCTGAGGGCAGGGTTAGCATGGCAGAAATGTGAAAAAGTTTTGTCTCCACGCCACAGCTAACTGCACCACTACCTGATACGGAACGTGTTAGCAGGAGGCAGCATTTCGATAACATGGTTGAACAGTACGTCTGCACACCCCTCCACGTACTGACTGATTGTTCGACCCCATTCAACTTCTGGGTCTCCAAATTGTCCACGTGGCCAGAGTTAGCATTTTATACCTTGGAGGTGCTGGCCTGCCCGGAGGCCAGCGTTTTGTCTGAACGTGTATTCAGCACGGCAGGGGGCGTCATTACTGACAAACGCAGCCGCTTATCCACAGCCAACGTGGACAAGCTGACGTTCATAAAAATGAACCAGGCATGGATCCCACAGGACCTGTCCCTCCCTTGTGCAGAATAGACATTTATAACTGCCTCTCCCTCAACCATGTATTCTTGTACTCTGGGGCACTTCTTTATTGAATCCTCATTTTTTTAACTTTACCATGATCTTGCGGTGCAACCCAAAGTTGAATGAACCTTTCCTCAATCTGGGCGCCGGGGCCGAAATAACTGAAAGTGGCCTTCTCCAGTGGTGGGTGATATGACGCATGATTCTCTGCTATGGGACCTCTCTCCAATTGATATTGGTTAATTTTTATTTATTTTATTTTAATTCATTTCCCTATCCACATTTGTTTGCAGGGCATTTACCTACATTTTGCCGTCTTTTGCAGCCCTCTAGCCCTTTCCTGGACTATTTTACAGCCTTTTTAGTGCCTAAAAGTTCGGGTCCCCATTGACTTCAATGTGGTTCGGGTTCGGGATAAAGTTCGGGTCGAGTTCGGAACATTTTCGGGAAGTTCGGCCGAACTTCTCAAACCCGAACATCCAGGTGTTAGCTGATCTCTATATACTACTTCTCGTGAAGAGGGAACAGCAAAGGACACAGGCAGGTTGAGGACAGGTGAGGGCACAGGACCTGTCTGACAGACTTTTAGCAGCACCCTAAAAGCAATAAATATATTTTTCTTGTAGTACGGAAATAGGCCACTAAACGCTTTCACCACAAATAACGGCAACAGTGAACTGCGTATATATTTTTATTGTAGTACAGAAATACATCACTAAACGCTTTTAACCCCAATTAACTGCAACAGTGAACTGCGTATATATTTTTTTTGTAGTACTGAAATACGCCACTAAATGCTTTCACCACATATAACTGCAGAAGTGAACTGCGTATATATATTTTTTTTCCACAGATATAAGCTACTAAAGGCTTTTCAACATAGCACTTGCACCCCAAGAACAAATTGCTGGAATGACAGAGCTGTATAATGGCTATTTGGATTCCCAAATTATCTTTCCTTACACCTGTAAATCTCTTTTCTAGCACTGTCCCTAGCGCCTTCTGACGTCTGTCCCTGCACTCAGGAAGCTAGAAAAAAGCTGAATCTAAAATGGCTGCCGTATTTATAGGGCTGTGACATTACAGGGCTGGCTGGTTGCCGATTGGCTGCATGCTTGCATGTCAATCTGGGTGATCCTGCCTTCCCAGAGTTTCTTGCCCCATGTCCTCAGTCCTCACACGTGTGGCCGCCATTTTAGGAAAAATTGCGATTTGTTACCACAAAGCGCGAGGAAATTCGCATTCGTTGCAAATCAAATTTTTCCTGAAATTCACATCAAATTCCACTTTGTCTCATTCGATTCGCTCATCTTTAATAATAAGGTCCGGTGGAGATCCGAACGCAATCCGGCAAATGTGCTGAGAGACAGCCAAACCCTTGACAGAAACCGAAAAAAAATTCTGCCCGATTCCCGGCATTCTCTGCTGGAATGGCACCAGATTGCGGTGCAGCAGATGTGAAAGCAGACTTATGGTATTGCTGGTCCCACCTACTCATGTTGCCCTGCCTTCTGTCAATTGGGACCTGCCTACAACATGGTGCAACTTTAAAGTTTTTTTGCAGGGCCACATTTGGTTCCCAGTCCATTCCTGCAAAATGGTAAGATTCAGTAATGCAATATTTTAGCTAAACATAAGCCTTTTTAAGCATAAAAGCATAGTGAACAATATAGATGTATATACCTCCATGTGTGATACATAGGTCAAAGGTGACCTATTAAATTCAACCATGCCCAAATATTGTGATGAATAAAAAACATCAAAGACATTCAATGCTTGGCTACACTCATGTAAATTATCTATGCAATGCATATATCAAATATGTAATAAATGCAAATCATATCGGAGATCGAGAGGACATCATCCTAGAAAGAGCAGGAGTACATGTGCTGTCCATGTGATGTGTCACCTGATCAGTATAGGTCAATATATGATGATCGGAGCCATTATGGGATTTAATATGCCGCCAATGTATGCTAATATTTTTATGACCCATGTTGAGAGGACTACTCTATACACATTATAGTATTGCCCCAATTCGCTATATTGGTGGAACTACATTGATGATGTGTTTGCTATCTGGGTGGGGAGAAAGAAGCACTGCATTCATGTTTTGATGAACTCAATAGCCATGACCCCAAATTGTAGTTCACCGTGACCAGTTCCCCAGCCAAAATGCAGTTCTTGGATGTTAAGGCCCATACATCCGACACTAATTTATCCACCAATATGTATGTCAAGCCTATCAACCACAATAATTTGTTGCATTTCATTAATTTTCATCCGAAAACCAATTTTAAGATCATTACCCAGATCATAAGTGATGCTGGTTCACTGTAGTGATCCAGTTGGATAAAATTTGTGCCAGGTTCCATAAATGAGGCTTTTCTGCCTGTCTATGTGATGCAAATAAAGATTATATTGCTATATCGTTTATCGAAGGATATCGTTTATCAGCACATACAGTAATGAACACAGTGGGCACATGACGAGAGCAACTGGGTCATCGTATGTAGGCCACACATATAGGAGCTCCGACCTCCCATGATGACCTATAAGTGACCACAGAACCTGAGATACAAATTAATTAGGTTGGATCATGGAACAGACCCAAGACTGACACAGACATTTTTTTTCAATGGGGCTGTTCACATCTTGTTTTTGCTGTATGTCAAGTGGATACATATGTAAACACAAAAAGTATAGAAACGTATGGCTTGACATACTGATGGACTATAATTGGCCAAACATAGTTTTGACTATGTTTATGTTGTTTTTACCAGTATTTTTATTTTATTTTTGCAGAATCAGAAATGGTGCAGCATATCATTTTTTTCTGTCTTGCAATTATTCATTACAGTGAATGGGAGACTGATGGAAACGTAAGACAATATGTTTCCATCTGGTAAACGTATCCATTTAATCCAGAAACTTCCTACTTCCTTTAATACACTTTAAATCTTTATTTTAAAAAAATGAAAGGTTTCACAAAAACATATACTGTACATTTTTTGTTAAAAAAAGTGGACACAAACGTAAGACTATTCTATTGAATCCTTCTCACTTACTGTCTGCAGAGAGGAGAGAGAGAGTGCGATATGAAAGTGCTTCTCTCTCACTTTCTAGAGATCGTTGTGGATCTCAGCACTCAGACCCCCACTGATCAAAACCTTTGATATGTCACTATGATATATTAAAATTTTCCCAAAAACTTAAAACTCACAGCCTTCTCCCTCCTACCATTGCAGGCATGGTTACATGCTGGAGGTAACTCAGGAGTCGGCCTTTACATTCCTTTAATTTAGCCCACTGGCCCCTGGTATTGCCCATACGGCACAGGTAGGTGACTGTTAGGTCCTGCTTAGACATGTCCTCCACAGCAGGACATGTTGATTAATCTCTCAATTTTAACATCAGTTTGAGGGCCTAGTAAGACCGCAGTGTGCACCTGTCTTGTCATTTGTTATTGCTATATTGTTATATTGTTTATCATATCCACACAATTGTCATCTTGTGTAGGATGTCTATTGTGGTACTTGTGGTCCGCTGCGGGCATCCTCCACTGTATGCATTTTTGCTGGGGATCGCCATTAGCAACGGGCAACAAGTGCAGGATCTGCTCCCATGTATATATATGCACAACTGCATTTTTGGGTTCAGCACATCCTGCTTCATGCCACCTTTCAGTTGCAAAAACTTAGTGACCATTTCGTTCATTGCACTGTAATTCATTTCTCTGCTGTCTCTCATTTTTGTACTAATTATTCATTTTCTATTTATAATTACTATAGGGTGTATTGCAGTACATGTATAATTGGTTTATTTACTCCTAGACATGCTGATTATATATATATTCTGTACAGGGGCAGATATAGACAGCAGAGGCCCCTGTGCAAAGAATGTGCCTGCCCCCTTCAATAGTTATTGGCTCACAGTGTCCTAAAAAATAAGTGCTCCCAGGAAACAGTGTCCCTGACACTAATAGTGTAAGCATAATGTTCCTCAAAAATAATTGTGCTAAGCTGATACCGTGCAAGGGTGCCCACCAAAGTAACAGTGCTCCCCAAAGTCCCACCAATAGAAATAATTATCTACAAGACAACACATAGTAGTAATAGTGCCCCTACAGTAATAATGTCCCCACTGTTTCCCAGAAGTAATAATGCTCCCATAGTGCTCATACTAGTATTCATGTTCCTCATAGTCCTTCAACTGTAATAAAGCCCACCATAAAGCCCTCGGTAGTAATAATTCTCTCTATAATGTGTAACAGTAGAAAAATGCCCCCTTATAATGTGCGCCAGTACATAAAAATGCCCTCTTGTGTGGAAGTATAAAAAATACCTCCTCTTAGTGCCCCCGTAGAGCCAATGTTCCCATAGTACCCTCATAATGTGTGCCAATGCCTCCCTACTGCGTGCCCCCCAAAAAACCCTCTTAGTGCCCCCAGTTGAGCCAAGGTCCCCATAGTGCCATATAATTTGCAGTCAGTATAAAATACTCCTGTATCGTGCACCAGTCCCCATGGTGCCTGACAATGTGCCAGTATAAAATGCCCACATAATTTGTGTTACCTATATAATGACCCCAATAGTGTTCCTTTTCCCCTATTCTCCATAGTGGCCCCCATGTGTGCCAGTATATAAGACAGGGTCACTAGTGGATGCCCCCATAGTGCTCCTGCCTTCTCCATAGTGCCCCCCATGTGTGCTAGTATATAAGATAGGGCCCCCATAGGGCTCCTCCCCCTCCATAGTGCCCCCCATGTCTGCAAGTATAAAAGATAGAGCCCCAGAAGATGCCCCCATAGTGCTCTCTCCCCCCTTCTCCATAGTGCCCCCCATGTGTGCCAGTATATAAGATAGGGTCCCCATAGTGCGCCTCCCCTTGTTAGTGCCCCCCATGTGTGCCAGTATATAAGATAGGGCCCCCCATAGTGCTTTTCCTCCTCCATAGTGCCCCCATGTGTGTCAGTATATGAAATAGGGCCCCCATGCGTGCCAGTAACTAAGATAGGGACCCTCATAGTGCTCCTCCCCCTGCATAGTGCTCCCCCATTTGTGCCAGTAAATAAGATAGGGCCCCCAATAGTACTCCCCTCCATAGTGCCCCCCATGTGTGTCAGTTTTTAAAATAGGGCCCCCTTAGTGCTCCTCCTCCTCCTAAGGACGGCGATACAAATGAATATAGAGAGATGAGAGCTTCCACAATGGTATGTCTGCCCCTGATTCTGTATGCGCATATCTTTATTTATCAGCCCCAGTATAGATTTTGCTGGACATGTGCCATTTTTGTACTGGGCTTCTTTTTCTGCCCACTGCATCTGCACTGGCATCCAGACACCACAGGGCTCACACCGCTCTGCGAGCACCACTAACTTGCTGGGTTCACATCAATGTTTCGTTTTTCACTCTTCTGATCCATCAGAAGAGTAGAAAAAAAATAAAAAAGCATCCTGTAGTTTAGGCATCTGTTATGCACATTTTGTGTCTGTTTTAGCCATTTCTGTCTGAAATCTATTATGGTAGACGAGAAAAAAAATCCTGCATACAAAAAAAATTAAATTCACGCCACAATTTTATGGGTTTTGTTTTTATGGTGTTCACTATGGTGTGAAACTAACCTGTTCCCTTAATTCTCTGGATCAACACGATTATGGTGTACCATATTTGTATTGTTTTTCTTGTTTTAATACTAAAATAAAAAATAAAAACTTAATAAATGTTTTTCTTTTCATCCCCAAATATTCTTACCCCCATAACTTTTTTATAGTTACTGTATGTCTACCAAGCTGTGTGAGAGCTTTTTTTTTTTGTGGGAAGATCTGTGGTTTCATTACCATTTTTGGGTGTCAATGACTTTTTGATCACTTTTTATAAAAAAAATTGTGGGTGGTGAAGTGATGAAAAAACAGTAAATCTGCTATATATTGATTTTTTTTTTCCACCATTCACCATTTGGGATAAATGTTTTTATTCTTTTATGATGCCTATGATGTTTCTTTTTTATTCTTTATTTTTATTTTGGGGAAAGAGGAGTTACTGCTTTTTATTTTTTTAATGCCCCCAACATGCAATAATTAGATAGAAGTTTGTATGAAGTAATGAAATCCTATCCATTACAGTATACAAAGATTGGTATATTCCAATACAGTGTTGCCACCTGAATTGAATACCAGTAATAAGCCTAGAATCCTAGTACAGGCTGTCACTTTTTGCTTCAATGGAACACCTTTCCCAATCTCAGCCAGGTGATGCATTCAGGCCTGGGAAGCCATGCATTTGACCACAGCATCTGAGGGGTCAAATGTCTGCCTCAGGTTTTTGCTGTTTGAAACAGTAGGCATCCAGTAGCTATAATGCTCGCTCCGTCTTGCAGCGGGTACCATCTTTGACAGCAGATGTTGGCGAAGGGGTTAAAGGGCATCTGTCTGTCTGATCCTATGTTAATATGTGTCTGCATTGCTGAGAAAAATGATGTTTTATTATATACAAATAAGTCTCTTGGAGCAATGGGGGCTTGCTGTTACACCTAGAGCCTCTGCTTTCTCTGCAGCTGCCGCACACTCTCCACTATGATTGACAGGCTAGGCATTATGATATTTTCACAGCCTGGTCCTATCATAGTGGGAAGTGCGTGCCAGTTGCAGAGAGAGCAGAGCCTATAGGTTTAACAGCAATTAATCATTGCTCTCAGAGGATTTTTTGCAGATATTAAAATATTATTTTTCTCAGCAATGCACATATGAAAATAGCACCAACACAGATGCCTTCAGCTGCCAAGAGCATATGCTACAAGTCAGCCAAGTTTATAGGTACTAATAGGCTGACAGATACCCTTCAAGACTATCTCTGTACTTTCTGTACTCTCCATTCAGTTCTTTCTCAACCTTGACCAGTCTCTCTGTCCCAACTGCTGAAAGACACCTCACAGCATGATGCTTCTACTATCATGCTTCACTATAGGGATGGTATTGGGCACAAGATGAGCAGAGCCTGGTTTTCTCTAGATATGATGCTGTTAGGCCTGGACCTTCTGCCATACCTCCCACTGTCTCATCTGTCATGTGCCCAGCATCTCCTGTCTCACTGTCCGCTGCTACCTCTTCCAGCTCTACCTCTGCATCCTCCAGCCACACTGCCTCTGTGCTCCATCCCATGCTGGTGTCCCATAGAAGTGAACAGCCACTGCTTCCTGTCATTTATGCTTCCAGGGGTGTGTGCTTCCTGCCTCCCAGCATGGCCCCTAGGTGAGGTTACAAGGTTAAATAACAGCTTCCTCTTCCAGGAAGTTGCCTGAGCATTGAGTTACTATCAGTAATAGCAAATGTGTCCTGTTCTGATCTTTTGTGTTTGACCCAGCCTGGTTAGCCATTCTGTTTGCCTGACGCCTGCATCGACTACTGGACCTGTCTGACCCTAAGCCTGTCTGATCCTCTGTACCACACTACTATCTGATACCGGCTTGTCTCTGACCACGCTTCTGCCTCTGACAATTATCATCATTATTAGCTGTTGCCTTTATTCCAGTCTTCTCTGCAATACCACTTCTCACCACCGTGTCTGCTATTGGACTCAGTTCATACTAACTGTTGTTCTTACTGCAACTTGAGCTACTGGATCGTTACCTGTTGTCTGACCATATTAGCTGTCAACCATATTAGCTAATCCTGTAGGTAGTGGTTCAGTTTCTCTCTTGCTGCATTCTCTCCTGTATCCCGTGAGAGTGCTGAATAACACCCTAGGGGTTAGTGGCTGCCATCCCTTGGTTGACATAGAAAATCCACACTTTCTGGTTTGACCAGTGGGTCCCACCCACTGCTCAAACAGATACTTAGAATTGAGGCCCCAAAGTTCAATTTTGGGTTTTATCCAACCAGAGAATCTTGTTTCTCACAGTCTGAGGATCCTTTTCTTTTTTTTTTTTTTTACAAACTTTCATGGGCTTTCATGTGTCTTTTACTGAGAAGAGTCTTCTTTCTGGCCATAAAGCACAAACTGGTGGAGAGTTGCAGTGAACTTCTGGAAGTTTATCCTATCAGTACACAGGATCTTTGGATGCTCAGCCAGAGTGAACATTTGGTTCTTGGTCACTTCTCTTATGAAAGCCCTTCTCCCCCAATTATTTAGTTTGATGAGTCGGCAAGCTCTAGCAAGAGTCCTGGTTGTTCCAAACATCTTCCATTTAAGAATGATGGCGGCCACTGTGGGGAACTGTCAGTGCCACATACATTTTTTTGTACCCTTCTCTAGATCTGTGCCTCCACACAGTGCCATCTCGTTGATCTACAGGCAGTTCTTTCCTCCTCATGGCTTGAGATCTTATAAAGACACGGGTGTGTCTTTCCAAATCATGTTCAATCAACTAAATTTACCATAGGTGGACTCCAATCAAGATGTAGAAACATCTCAAAGACGATCGAGAGAAATGGGAGGCCCCCAGAGCTGAATTTCAAGTGTCCTAGCAAAGGGGTGAATACTTCAAGTTAGAGAGAGAGAGAGACATAACAGCCCTTTGGAAAATAGATGTGCAAATCAGTCTTCCTTCCAAAGAAAAATGAAAACTGAGTGTCTCACACCAATAAACAGCTATTTCTGGGTGATTACCCTTTATCAGAAGTGAGAAAATTAGGTTTCTGGAAAAATATCTGATTTAGGGCTCATGTACACAAACGTTCTTTCTGTGTCCATTCCGGGTTTTTAGCAGACCGTATGCGGAACCAGTCACTTCAATTGGTTCGCAAAAAAAAGTTACTCTATATGCATTCCGTTTCCGTATGTCCTCATGTCCGTTCTACAAAAGATAGAACATGTCCTATTATTGTCCACATAACGGACAAGAATAGGACTGTTCTAATTAGAGGCCAGGTGTTCTGTTCGCAAAATACAGAATGCTTACGGACGTCATCAATATTTTTTACGGATCCATGTTTTGCCTCACGCTGGCATTGGAGAGGCTTAGGTTAGGTCCACATATTCATTGTGATCTCCGGGAGTCTGTTCTGGTAGAGGAACAGAGTACCAGAGTTTACAGTATCTGGATGGGCATCTAAAGGAATCAGACTAAAGGAATCTGAACAAGGATCCAGACGCTTTCCGGCATAACTACTGCATGTAGTAGTTTTTGATTGACCAAAAGCCAGCATTTATGCCAGAAACAGCCAGATCCCCATTCGGACCCCATTATAGTCAATGGGATATGGCGATGCACAGCAGTATTCAGCCATGCCAGATACTGTGGACTACAGTAGTCTGTTATCTCCACAGAAACAGAATACTGGAGTTCACCAGCGCATATGTGAACCCAGGCCTATCTTTCTTTTCCCTTTGGGAGGAAGGCTAATTTGATTTCTTTACCAGAAACCCAAAGATATACAAATTTGTTTTTCTTCCAAAAGTAAAAGAAAGCTAAGCCTCTCTGATTCCATGTATGATGTGCTAATTTGCATGTATTTTTCTCAGAAACCCAGAGAAGCTTTCCTGGTCAACAATGCTCATGCATTCTAGTCGCTCTTCATAATAAGAACAAGTACCCCAACAAAAGCCTCTCAGCTGGTTAAGCCAATTTTCTGAATTTGAATTGATTTGCTCATCTGTAATATATGGGTGCGTTGGTCACTTTTTGCATGCTAGTAAAAGGCTTCTGTTTAGCCAAAGTGTTGCATTACTGGATCTCACCATTATGGATTAAAACTCTTCTTTGCCCTTTGACAATCAAGTACATGTTTCTCCCTTTTTTTCTTTTTGTGGACAATAGCATATGGGTTATATTGGACTGAACTTTTACACAAGCTCTGGATTTCTGTCCAAGTCTGTTTTTCTACTGTCACTCTACCAATATCTGAACTGCTCTGTCTATCGCCTATATAGCTTTGTCAGTAGCTTTCTGAGGTCAGAAATGTTGATAAACTCTCTTTATTAAATTTATGCTATGTAAGCCTCTTTTGCCATTCTTCGTCTACAGTTCAATAGCAATTCTTCAATAAGCTGTAACCTGAAAATCTGAAAAAAAACTTTCCATTTGTTATATTCGTGAAATATTCTTTAGCTTTAATCTGAATCTTAAACATTGCAAAATTTGAAAGGAATCTAAAGAAAATGATCATTTTTTATATTGTGTTTTTTTTTTACCTTCCCCACCCCGGTATAGTGACTCCTACAAATGCCTCAGAACATAGAGCACTCTCCTACAGAAGTCAATAGGATGTTTTCTGACTTGGTTTAACTGTTTTCACAGCACATTGGCCTCTGCTTAGTGTTTATGCCTGGAAAGGTTCCAAAATACATGCTAGTAATGTGATGGCGCTAAAAGGGTGTCCTGCAAAAACAAGAATATAATAGCATAGTAGAATACAGTTACAGCACACAGCAATATCTAGTAAAATACTGCATACCATGCACTATACTTTGTTTTTCAGCATGGGACATTATGGATAACATGTCTGGAGTTTTTCCCTGAATGTATGTGAAACAGAGGCCAATAATGAGTAGTGATGAGTAGAGATGAGCGAACAGCTGGCCGTGACACAGCTGCGTTGGCGACCTCTTGCTCCTCCTCTGCCTTCGCCTTGGGCTTCCACCTGTTCCCCTGTGACATTTGGGAATGCTCTCAGGAGCGCCTCTACCAGCGTGCGCTTGTACTCGCGCATCTTCCTATCACGCTCCAGTGCAGGAAGTAAGGTACATTGTCTTTGTACTGGGGATCCAGCAGGGTGGCAACCCAGTAGTCCGCACACGTTAAAATGTGGGCACTGCAGCATGTAGTCGCTCATGTGTGCCAGGCTCCCCAGAGGTAAGGACAAGCTGTCCTCTGTGGGAGGCGTATCGTCATCGTCCTCCGTATCCCCCAGCCACGCACCAGTGATGGGCCTGAGCTGTGTCGGGTGCCACCCCGCTGTGAACCTGCTTCATCCTCATCCTCCTCCACCTCCTCCTCATCCTCCTCGTCCTCCAGTAGTGGGCCCTGGCTGGCCACATTTGTACCTGGCCTCTGCTGTTGCAAAAAACCTCCCTCTGAGCCACTTCTAACAGATTGGCCTGAAAGTGCTAAAAATGACCCCTCATCCTCCTCCTCCTCCTCCTGGGCCACCTCCTCTTCCATCATCGCCCTAAGCGTTTTCTCAAGGAGACATAGAAGTGGTATTGTAACGCTGATAACGGTGTCATCGCCACTGGCCATGTTGGTGGAGTACTCAAAACAGTGCAACAGGGCACACAGGTCTCGCATGGAGGCCCAATCATTGGTGGTGAAGTGGTGCTGTTCCGCAGTGCGACTGACGCGTGCGTGCTGCAGCTGAAACTCCACTATGGCCTGCTGCTGCTCGCACAGTCTCTCCAGCATGTGCAAGGTGGAGTTCCACCTGGTGGGTACGTCGCATATGTGGCGGTGAGCGGGAAGGCCGAAGTTCCGCTGTAGCGCAGACAGGCGAGCAGTGGCAGGATGTGAACGCCGGAAGCGCGCACAGACGGCCCTCACTTTATGCAGCAGCTCTGACATGTCGGGGTAGTTGTGAATGAACTTCTGCAAAACCAAATTCAGCACATGCGCCAGGCAAGGGATGTGCGTCAAACCGGCTAGTCCCAGAGCTGCGACGAGATTTCGCCCATTATCGCACACCACCAGGCCGGGCTTGAGGCCCACCGGCGGAAACCACTCGTCGGTCTGTTGTTCAATACCCCGCCACAACTCCTGCGCGGTGTGGGGCCTGTCCCCCAAACATATGAGTTTCAGAATGGCCTGCTGACGTTTACCCCAGGCTGTGCTGAAGTTGGTGGTGAAGGTGTGTGGCTGACTGGATGAGCTGGTGGAAGCAGAGGAGGAGGAAGCAGAGTAGGAGGAGGAGGCTACAGGAGGCAAAGAATCATGCCCTGCGATCCTTGGCGGCGGAAGAACGTGCGCCAAGGAACTCTCCGCCTGCGGCCCAGCCGCCACTACATTTACCCAGTGTGCAGTTAGGGAGATATAGCGTCCCTGGCCGTGCTTACTGGTCCACGTATCTGTGGTTAGGTGGACCTTGCCACAGATGGCGTTGTGCAGTGCACACTTGATTTTATCGGATACTTGGTTGTGCAGGGAAGGCACGGCTGTCTTGGAGAAGTAGTGGCTGCTGGGAACAACATATTGTGGGACAGCCATGGACATCAGCTGTTTGAAGCTGTCTGTGTCCACCAGCCTGAATGACAGCATTTCAAAGGCCAGTAGTTTAGAAATGCTGGCATTCAGGCCCAGGGCTCGAGGGTGGCTAGGTGGGAATTTACGCTTTCTCTCCAAGGTTTGTGAGATGGAGAGCTGAACGCTTCCGTGTGACATGGTGGAGAGGCTTGGTGACGCAGGTGGTGTTGTCGGTGGCACATCCTCTGTTTGGTGGGCGGCAGGTGCCAACATTCCTCCCGAGGCGGAGGAAGAGGCCGAGGCAGCAGCAGAAGAGGGAGCAGGGGAGCCAGAGTGAGTTCCTTGCTTTTAAGGTGTTTACTCCACTGCAGTTCATGCTTTGCATGTAGATGCCTGGTCATGCAGGTTGTGCTAAGGTTCAGAACGTTAATGCCTCGCTTCAGGATCTGATGGCACAGCGTGCAAACCACTCGGGTCTTGTCGTCAGCACATTGTTTAAAGAAGTGCCATGCCAGGGAACTCCTTGAAGCTGCCTTTGGGGTGCTCGGTCCCTGGTGGCGGTGGCCAGTAGCAGGCGAACTCTCTTGGCGGCGGCTGGTCTGCTTTTGCCCCCTGCTCCCTCTTTTGCTACGCTGTTGGCTCGGTCTCACCACTGCCTCTTCCTCTGAACTATGAAAGTCAGTGGCATGACCTTCATTCCATGTGGCGTCTAGGACCTCATCGTCCCCTGCATCGTCTTCCACACAGTCTTCCTCCCTGACCTCCTGTTCGGTCTGCACACTGCAGAAAGACGCAGCAGTTGGCACCTGTGTTTCGTCATCATCAGAGGCGTGCGGACTCCGATGAGGTGGTATTCCCATGTCCTCATCATCAAGGAAACATCAGTGGTTGTGCATCAGTGCATTCTATGTCTTCCACCACTGGGGAAGGGCTAGGTGGATTTCCTTGGAAACCCTGCCAGCAGAGTCTTCAAACAGCATAAGAGACTGCTGCATAACTTGAGGCTCTGACAGTTTCCCTGATATGCATGGGGGTGATGTGACAGACTGATGGGCTTGGTTTTCAGGTGCCACCTGTGCGCTTTCAGCAGAAGAATGGGTGGGAGATAATGTTGTGAACATGCTGGATCCACTGTCGGCCACCCAATTGACTAGCGCCTGTACCTGCTCAGGCCTTACCATCCTTAGAACGGCATTGGGCCCCACCAAATATCGCTGTAAATTCTGGCGGGTACTGGAACCTGAGGTAGTTGGTTCACTAGGACGTGTGGCTGTGGCAGAATGGCCACGTCCTCTCCCAGCACCAGAAGGTACACTAACACCACCACGACCGCGTCCGCGTCCCTTACTAGGTGTTTTCCTCATTGTTACCGTTCACCAAGCACCACAATAAGGAAAAAAATATTTGGCCCAATGTATTGATTTCAAATTCAGGCCTTTTTTTACAGGCACCTAACA
Organism: Bufotes viridis; assembly: GCA_033119425.1. Taxonomy (NCBI): domain Eukaryota; kingdom Metazoa; phylum Chordata; class Amphibia; order Anura; family Bufonidae; genus Bufotes; species Bufotes viridis. The sequence goes on from CM065590.1 coordinate 104,009,241, forward strand.
CTATCTGCCTATTTGTTTATGTAGCTTATTACACTAATCCAGGCACAGCAGTAACCACTGATTTAGGGGAATATCTCTTTTAGGGCTAGTATTTAGGCCCTGGATGAAAGGTATCCTTTTATGGACAGATTTACAATTGGCCTGCAACAGACAGATTTAGGGTATTGCTATTTTTGCAAATTTATTTCACCCCAGAATAAAATATATGTTTTGGTGGACACTATGAAACCTGGCCTGCAACAGCTGGGACACCAGATTCAGGGTATTGCTATTTTGGCAAGTGAATTACACCCCAGAACAAAATATATGTTTTGGCGGACACTATTATATTTTGCCAGCCACAGCTGAAACCACTGATTTATGGTATTACTATTTTGGCAATTGAATTTCACCCCAGAACAAAATATATGTTTTGGCGGACACTATGAAACCTGGCCTGCAACAGCAGGGACACCAGATTCAGGGTATTGCTATTTTGGCAGATTAATTTTACTCCAGAACAAAATATATGTTTTGGCGGACACTATGAAACCTGGCCTGCAACAGCTGGGACACCAGATTCATGGTATTGCTATTTTGGCAAGTGAATTACACCCCAGAACAAAATATATGTTTTGGCGGACACTATTATATTTTGCCAGCCACAGCTGAAACCACTGATTTATGGTATTGCTATTTTGGCAATTGAATTTCACCCCAGAACAAAATATATGTTTTGGCGGACACTATAAAACCTGGCCTGCAACAGCAGGGACACCAGATTCAGGGTATTGCTATTTTGGCAGATTAATTTCACCCCAGAACAAAATATATGTTTTGGCGGACACTATGAAACCTGGCTTGCAACAGCTGGGACACCAGATTCAGGGTATTGCTATTTTGGCAAGTGAATTACACCCCAGAACAAAATATATGTTTTGGCGGACACTATTATATTTTGTCAGCCACAGCTGAAACCACTGATTTATGGTATTGCTATTTTGGCAATTGAATTTCACCCCAGAACAAAATATATGTTTTGGCGGACACTATGAAACCTGGCCTGCAACAGCTGGGACACCAGATTCAGGGTATTGCTATTTTGGCAAGTGAATTACACCCCAGAACAAAATATATGTTTTGGCGGACACTATTATATTTTGCCAGCCACAGCTGAAACCACTGATTTATGGTATTACTATTTTGGCAATTGAATTTCACCCCAGAACAAAATATATGTTTTGGCGGACACTATTATATTTTGCCAGCCACAGCTGAAACCACTGATTTATGGTATTGCTATTTTGGCAATTGAATTTCACCAAAGAAAATAATCTATCCTTTGCCAGACAGCAGACAGTATTATACTTGTCTAGCCAAAGCTGGAACACCAGATTTAGGGGATTGGTATTTGGGCAATTGTATTTAACCCTTAATAAAATATAGAAATTGCTATCCTGAGTTTCTAGGGGTGACAATTAGCACAGCCAAGCCCCTGATGTAGGATATAGCAAAAAAAAAATAGTATTGATGGATTGATGGACTTGGTGGCAGCTTCTTCTGGTGCACCACAAGTCACAAAATGGCCGCCGATCAACTCAGAAAATAAGTGACAGAAAAACGCTCTGTGCAGCCTAAAAACCAGTGAGCAAGTAACTAGCAGAAGTTCAATCATTCACAGCTGTAGATCGATCCGTTCATTAGGTGCTTTTGCTGACTTTACCCTGCCTAATCTCGCCCTGACAGAAGCTGCGTCCTCTCCCTACACTAATCAGAGCAGTGTGACGTGCGGCGCTACGTGACTCCAGCTTAAATAGAGGCTGGGTCACATGCTGCACTTGGCCCATCACAGCCATGCCATTAGTAGGCATGGCTGTAATGGGCTCTTAGGGCAAGAAGTAAAACGCTAGCTGATTGGCTGCTGTGCAGCCCTTCAGAAAGCGGGAAGTATTCGACGAACAACGAACCCGAACCCGAACTTTTTTGAAAAAGTCCGGGTACGGGGCCGTGTCCCGGACACCCCAAAATTCGGTACGAACCCGAACGATGCTCGAACTGTTCGCTCAACACTAGTGATGAGCGGCAGATGCCATATTCGATTTCGACGAAATTCGCGAATATTCGATAGAATATTCGTTTCATATTCATCGAAATCGATCATTCGAATATTCGAAATCGAATATTATTCTAGTTATCGCGATAAATATGCGATTTAAAAAATCGCGTATTGCGATTTTAACTTTATTCTACTTTCCTATTGGTTTGATATCTAGAATTAGTGAAGATGACGAATATGACGAATGTATTCGTCATATTCCTCAAAACGAAGATAACGAAGTATTCTCCATCTTCGTTTTAGCTACCTATTCGTTAACTTCGTTAATTCTAGCAATTAAATAGGAAAGTTCAAGTTTATAGAGACAGCTGTGTTTAATTCGCTATGCAATTATATTATTATTATTTTTTTTTAATAAATAGAATAATTATAATAATTTCAACTTAGCACTGCTATATACCATATTCGTTAATTCTAGCCTAAGTAAGATAGCAGTGCTAAGTTGTAATCGCAATGCGATTAATATAACTTGAATTAATCGCATTGCGATTACAACACACATGGTTTACTATTGTTGCTAAAACGAAGATGGAGAATACTTCGTTATCTTCGTTTTGAGGAATATGATGAATACATTCGTCATATTCGCTAATTCTACCAAGCCAACCATAGTAAACCAGGTCTAAGTTGAAATCGCAATGCGATTAATTCAAGTTATAATAATCGCATTGCGATTTCAACGTAATTCTCAAATCCGACAGTACATTTTAGTATGGAGATGTTCCCATGGTGGGGACGCTTCATTAGAACGGAAGTCGGCAGAAGCGGCAACGGGCACTGACTGGAGCAGCCAGGAAGCCAGGAATCCTCAGGACAGGTAAGAACTACTTTTGGGAAGTGGGAAAGAAAAAAATATAACTATAAAAAAACGAATATTCAGAAATGCGAATTTATAGCGCTATATTCAAAATATTCGCGAATTAGCGAAGTGCCGATATTCGCTAAAAAAATTCGCTATTCGAATATTCGCGCTCAACACTAATAATGAGATGTGAACACAACTCAAAGCAGCAGCTCAGGGAAGATGGTTACTCACATACAGAACATGGAATAGGAGTTATACAATCAGAAAATAAAAACAAATTAGAAAAAAAGCTTTATTCAGTACATGATTTTGATTACTAACAAATTACAGGTTCAAAGGAAATAGTATTTAAGCTCTTTATAATATATTTGAAGTAATGTAGATCTAAGTTAATTTTTATGTCTAAAATTTAGAGGGGGGCAATTATTTCAAGCCGTGCACTCCAGAATTCTTGCTTGAAAATTTTTGCATAATAGGGCAATTGTGACTTTTTGGACTTGTGACTTTTCAGATCTTTACATCTCTCACTCTAGTTTTAGAAAGTGGGTGTGGTTAGCTATGTTAATTAATTTCACAAAAAGGTCACAAAAACTCTCGAACGCTCCAGTAGGATGTGGTGCATAACAACTTGATTGGCATTTGTACACAAAAGTGTTAGGGTACGACCACATGCTGTGGTTGTGATTCGGTTAGGGAAAGTGTGCATCATGTGTTTAGGGTGTTTTTTTATGTCCAGGATCATTTATGGACTCTTGTTCGAACTGTTTTGAATTTTCGAGGTTCTTTAGCTAGTTTCTATTAACTTCAAATAGTGAAAAATGTGGTAGAATATGTTCTACTAACAACTACCACAAGTAGCTACTCTACTGTATACGCCATGTGGTCAGCAACTACAAGCAGCAGGGCATGTTTTACATGTGACCTACAGCACATAAATTGGGTACAGTCATCATAATTTTGAAAGTTCTAGGTCCATCACAGAAACATATTTTCCCATTCACTTCTATTGGGAAATGAGATGCAGCGGTGACGAACCGCATGATGGGCGTACCTTAAAGTTTAAAAAATGCACCAAGTGTAACTGTCATTTCAGTCTGAAGAATCTTCTTAGTAAAGCTCTAAGGCAGGGGTAGGCAATAGCAGTTCGGCTCGAGCATCGCTATGCTCGGCACATGGTGGTGTTCGGCCAAATACCGCATGTGCTCGAGCGCAATGCTCGAGTCTCCTCCCCGCACGTTTCTTGGCTGTTACGCAACCAATAAACATGCAAGTAAGTACTGCCCTCAATGTAACGCTGTAGCCATATTGGTTACTGGCATTACAGTGATTGGCTGGCCAGAATGCGCCATCAGGGAGAGCTGTGCATAGGAAGGGACAGACAGTGTAGGGAGTGATATTGGACTATTTTGATTAGAAAAACTTTTCAGAGACCCAAAAGTCCTTTTAAGGACTATTGTGTGTGACAGCAGCAATATATATGTGTAGCGCAACCTGCTCTAAATTGCTAAAACGTTACAGACCCAAAAGTCCTTTTAAGGTCTATTGTGTGTGGCAGCAGCAATATATTTTTTTAGCGCATCCTGCGCTAAATAGGGTCTATTAGGCTGCTGCAGACAGTTAATTATCTTCGCCACATCTCCTGTGTAAAGTGTGCGCATCCCAAAAATATTTGTGACATCCAGTGTAATTTTTCCATACACGGTGTCCGCTGCGGACAGTTAAATTATCTGCGCCACATCTCCTGTGTAAAGTGTGCGCATCCCAAAAACATTTGTGACATCCAGTGAACTTTTTCCGTAGACGGTGTCTGCTTCTGACAGTGACATTACCAGTGCCACATCTCCAGTGTACCGTGTGCACTGAAGAAATTTATCAGTGACATACAGTGTACTTTTTCAATAGACGGTGTCTGCTTCTGACAGTGACATTACCAGTGCCACATCTAAAATGCAATGTATGCGCTTAAAAAATGTTATCTGTGACATACAGTGTACTTTTTCCATAGACGCTGTGGACAGTGACATTACCGGTGGTACCTCTCCTATATAAGGTTTACTCATCCCAAATACCTGTGACATTACCTGTAATTTTTTATTAGCTGCTGGTGACAGCATTGACATTATCTGCGGGATATCTCCTGTGTAACATTTCCACATCCCAAATACCTTTTTAAATTTTTTTGCTCATACACTTCCAAATCCTACGCTACTGTACGCGTGACATACTTTCAAGCATATATAATCCCTATACTGTTCCCGAACCATTTCGGTGGTGTTTCCATAAATTTTTGAACTTTTCCTATGAACCAGGCACCCTCTCCTTTTCAGAGCAGATGTGTTTGGCCCGAGCACTTGGGTGCTCGATCAGCACTAGTATGGAGTGCTGGGAGTTGCAGTTTCAGAACAGCAGGAGTGCCCAAAGTTGCTGACCCCTGCTCTAAAGCCTCGTTCACATTTGCGATTTTCACTGGCGTGTGCTATCCGCATTTTCTGCGGACAGCACACGTACCCTTTGATTTAAATGTGTCTGTTCACGTTTCAGTATTCTTTTATTGACTGTGGTTCAGTAAAAAAATCACGGGGACTTGCGCTTCTTTGATCCGTGATGCGATGCAAGCATGCCCATTGAAGTCTATGGGTCCGTGAAAATCACTGACACACATCCGTGTTGTGTCCGTTTTGCATCTGAATAGTATTCACTGAATACTAATAGAAGATTCTTTGGAAATTAATTTTCAGCTGAGTAATGTCAGTGAATTACGGATGACACACGGATAGTAAAAACGGACACGCTGACCAACTACGGATCCTTCACGGACAGCTTCACGGATGAAACACGTACACTTTTTTTCACGGACGTGACACTGACACGGAAATGTGAAGGAGGCCTAAGGCCTCTTGCACACGACCGAATGTCCCCCGTGGCCTTATTGCGGCCCGCATATGGTGGGTCTGCAATACACGGGGCACCAGCAGTGTGCATTCAGCATCACGGATGCGGACCCATTCACTTGGTTCCGTTACGCAAAAGATAGAACTTGCCATCTTTTTTAGGAACGGACGGATCGCGGACCCCATTCAAGTGAATGGGTCCAAGATCCGTATGCGGCTGGCCCACGGTCGGTGCCTGTGCATTGCGGACCGCAATTTGGTGTCTGCAGCACGGGCACAGCCAGAACACGTTTGTGTGCAAGAGGCCTAAGGCAGATAGCCAGTGATAGGACACATATACATAGTCAGGGAGTAGGGTGTGAGGCAGGCTAGAAGCCTTTGTATGTCATACACAGGTGTCTTCAGCTCTCAGTAAAACTCTGAAGACAGACTCAGCAAGGCTCATTTAGAGCTTTCCTAAGAAGACTCTTTACACCCTGTTTTCTACAACAACAAAAAATCTTTTCCTAATGAATAGTATTAAAAAATGCTTAACATCCCCATTCTTATACTATATTAAAAAAACCTGAAATGACAGTTACACTTTGACAAACAATAGGCGATATTTGATAAATTTTGTGCAAAAATACATCAAAGCATCCTCAAGAAAAACTGACCATAAAAATTCTCCTTATGATAAATTCAGACCCCCCCCTCCCCCCATGTGCATAACTTCTGATCAACAGTCAGTTATATGACAGTAGGGCTGACTTGAAATCTCCAGAACAGGAAATGTTGATACCTCCTAAATATCTGCTCCCAGATCGAGGGTTGCATGCCTTGTGCTTTGTTGTACACTTTGTCATCTGTCATCAAGGCTGTTGAAAGATAATTGTTTTTCTTACATAATACTTGTCATTCTAGTGTCAAAATAGTTTTCGCTAACTCAGGGCCTAAAATATTTAATTTAGGCCTCATGCACATGGCCGTTGCCCGGCCGTGGGTGTATTGTGGCCCGCATATAGTGGGTCTGCAATACACTGGCACCAGCTGCGGACTCATTGAAATAAATGGTTCCACATAAGGTCTGCAAAAAAAAAAAAACAGAACAGACACGTAAATTATATGAAAATAACATGAAATTATGGTCGCGTGCCCTTACTGTGTCCACAAAGTATCCCACTGGACAACCCCTTTACTTATTCCTGCTGCAGCTATTTTACATTTTATCACTTGTTTTTTTCCTTCTGTCTTCCAAGAGCCATACCTGTTTTTTTTATTTATTTAAACATGCAATAAAATATTAATTATCCTTTTGTATTCCATATATATGCATCATATTTTTGTTTGCAATACATATTTTTGATTTACAAAAAATAAACAAAAAACAATGCCTTAAAAAGTGTGTAATTTCCTGCAGTCACTTAGGAGGAATGAGGTATGAGAGCTAACTCCCCTTACCAGTGTCCATCCATAGCGTGGGAAATTTATAATGTGAGCTCCTGCACTGAAGCTATACAGGCCTCTTTATTTTAAATTTCATGCGGGCCCTTACTGGAAGTACCAGCCATACTGCCCTGATAGGTATACCTGGAGAAGGATACTGTACCATACTCTATGCTGTAAATGCAGAGAGCCAGGCACATGTGCAATCCCATCCTCATCAATTTCCCATTGAGCTACCACAGCCGACGACAGCCTTACTAAGTAAAGATAGAGATAGGTGTTAGGCATGGTTCCCGCATGTATCGGACATTTATGGCATAAACTATAGCATATCCAGTTCTGTTTAACACTTTATGAAACTGGGTCATTCAGGACATAAATTTAAGGGTGATTCATCATTTTGTTTATTTGAGTACTATACATGTTTGATGACTTTTACAGCAGATTTGTACCTCTAAAGCTGGCTGACTGCTACATGTGCGCCTGGCAGCTGAAGGCATCTGTGTTGGTCCCATGTTCATATGTGCCCCACTGCTGAAAAAATGATGTTTTAATATATGCAAACGAGCCTCTAGGAGCAATGGGGGCGTTGCCGTTACACCTAGAGACTCAGCTCTCTCTGCAACTGCTGCACCCTCTCCATTTATGTTTTCACTGCCTGGCCCTGTCAATAGAAGTGCAGAGGGCACTGCTGTTGCAGAGAGAGCTGAGCCTCTATTTGTAAGTACAACATCCCCGTTGTTCTTAGAGGCTCATTTTGTTGTACTATTTTGATGGGTAATGTGTTGGCCTCTCTGTCGAAAACCTGACAGACCTAATTATAGTCATTTTAGTCCATCATTTGAGAGATTCAGATCCAGTATTACAATTTGACTCCATATGGCCTGCTTTACATTTGCTTCCATCTAATGTCCGGCAAAAAAAAAAAAGCAGGTCAAGCGGAGTCCAACGTTTAGTCCAGGGGTGCACAAACTTTTTTGGTCTGAGGGCCGCATCGTCACATCTTTCTATTTCAAAGGGCCTCAATGTAAACAGGCCAATGTAAAGTGACTGGGGAGGAATGATTGCTATCACAGTCATTCCTCCATTTAGTTACATTGATTATCAGTAGCACATCCCTAATTACACAGAGAGCTGTGCGGCATCATTATACAGGCCTGAATGTCTTGCAGTGTCATAAGGGCTTAAAGCAGGGGCGGATTGGGAACTTGAAGTGGCCCTGTGAGGTCTATGGCCAATCCGACCCTGGCTTAAAGGGATTTCCAGTAAAAATGAATTTTTAACAAGTTCTTGCAGCATGGCCCCTGATACCGAATTATACTTACTTATATAATTACCGAGTTATACTTACCTGCTCCCGGGGCTGTTTTTACTTGGCAGTGCATGGCCATGGTCACATGCACCTCTCCAGCCAATCACTGGCTTCAGCGGTGACACAAGCAGCACTGGAACTGCCTGTTTAACACCGCGCCATTTTTTCAGCCGTTTTGTATATAGAGATGCTTGGAGATGTATAAAGTCCTATGTAAATGTGCCAGCTGTGTTTCTTTCCAGGAGGACTGGGCCGCATACCTTGGCTCTGGGGGCCGCATGTGGCCTGCGGGCCGCAGGTTGTGCACCCCAAACTCTGCCCTTTTACAATGAATTGATCCGTCACAGTGAGTGATTGAACACCATTATTGGGTATTTAAGTATATAGCCCTGACAGAACACACCCTAATATAATTTTGCATATACTTGTGTACACAATTTTTGTAAACAATTTGTAGAAATAATCAGCCGGCACTCTGGAAGAAGGTGGTGTTCGTATTCTGCGTTGCAGGCCCCTACATACAAGTAGAAGAAGTGGATCAGCACTCGCCCTTTGATGCTAATAAATCATCACTTTATTGCATGTCACATTATACAACAAGGTACATATATATAGCAAAAAGAGGCACATTCAAGATGGAGTCCTAGTGTAATGACACTCCGCTATGGGGCGCGTACCCCACTGATTGGTTCTATAGTAACATGTGACCAAACTCTAGCATGGATCACATGCTTCATGTCATGTCTTAAGTATATAAGCATTTGATACACTGGCAGTTTTGCACGTTTTCCCACCTACAAATAATGGAGAGGTCTGTAATTTTTATCATAGGTACAACTGTGACAGAATCCCCCAAAAATCCAGAATTAATTAGAATTGTATTGCATAAAATGATTATTTGATACAATAGAATAACAGAACTTAATTTTTGGTACTGAAACCTATATTTGCAATTACAGAGGTCAGACGTTTCCTGTAGTTCTTGACCAAGTATACATACACTGCAGCAGGGTTTTGGCCCACTCCTATATACAGATCTTTTCCAGATATTTCAGGTTTCCAGGTTGTCTCTGGGCTACATTGAGTTTCATCTCCGTTCAAAGATTTTCTATTGGGTTCAGCTCTGGAGACTGACTAGGCCACTCCAGGACCTTGAAATGCTTCTTACGGAGTTGCCCTGGCTGTGTGTTTCGGCTCATTGTCATGCTGGAAGTCCCAGCCATGACCCATCTTCAATGCTCTTACTAAGGGAAGGAGGTTGTTGCCTGAAATCTCACGATTCATAGTCCCATCCATGCTCCCTTCGATATGGTGCAGCCATCCTGTCCCCTTTGCAGGAAAAGCACCCCCAAAGTATGATGTTTCATGTAACAGTTTATTGACAAGTAAAGTTCGAAATTGCATTCTTCCTAATGTAGGTGGTACTATTCCTAGGCCAACGATGTACCTAAAAGAAAACCTGTGTCAGTACACACTGCGATTGTTGTTCTATTTGTGCTGTAGACTAAGATTGTAGTTCATGATATAGGATGTACCCTAAGGCCCATCATAATAAGTATAAGTTGTAAACAAAAGGAGTCAAATAGAAATAGGTGTAAAAAATGTGTGTCAGTACAAACTGCAGTAGTAGTTCTATTCATGAAGTATGCTGTAAGTGTGCTTAAAAATGCATAGTTTTATGTCCATTTAAAAGGTAGTCCAAAACAGTTGTAGTTCAATTCATGTGTGTTGACAAAATATAGGTACATGTTGATGTATTCTCAAGAAAACACAGAGAATGAAGTGATACTCGCATCAGAACAAATCAAAAGAAGCAAACATGAAAGAATGCTGGGTCAGTCCAAACTGCACTGGTTATTCTATTCATAATTGTGGACCAAAATACTAACGCATCTGTAAAGGAAGAGAGAAAATATACATATTAATAGCAATGTACCAATAATGTTCACAATATATTAGACAGTTCATACTCTCGGTTTAACCCTTTTGGCTGTAATGTTTGGAGTCTATGAATCCTGTAAGCTTTTCTGTGATGAAGTAACTGGACTCTATTTCCTCCTCTCCTCGGTAGTTGGATCTGTTCTAAAATTTGGAACTTCAACTGTGATACTCTATGGCGGGCGTTATGAAAATGGGGGGGAACAGGAAGCAGTAAATTCTCATTTCTAATGTTAGATTTCTAGTGTGAGAACCTGTCCTTCATGCGCGGTGTGGTCTCCCCCACATACAGCAGGCCACAGGGACATTTGAGAATGTAGATGACAAAATTGCTATCACAGGTATAATGTGACTTGATAGGGATTCTCTCCCCTGTGAGCGGATGGTGTACCTGATCAGCCTTGATCACACTAGAGCATTGTGCACAAAACTTTTGTTCCATCTCATTGAGTCTCCTTTTTTGTGTATCGGGGTTTGAGACTATGCATTTGACCCTCTGGAATTGTGACTTTGGTAATGATTTTTTAGTGTTTTGTGGGCGATTGCTGGAGTACTGTAAAAGGCTATTTTTTGTACTTTGTTTACAGGTCAGTATGCAGACGTCCTCCCCCAGCCTTTATGACCCAAGTGTCCAGGAAGCTTACTCTCTCGGTACTTATATGTGATGTGAATTTTAACTCATCCCACACTGAATTCAACTGGATACAAAATTCCTCTAGGGTCCGAATGTCGCCTCTCCATACACAGAATATATTGTCAATTAACTGACACCATAGAATGCAATGTTTCTGGCAGTTGTACCATGCCATATAATCATTTGCGTACGGGGGAGCATCATTTGAACCCATTGCGGTCCCACGGCTGCTGGTAAAAAGCGTCCCTAAAAAGGAAGTAATTTTCATAAAGTACCATAATTAATAATTTAATAAAGAAAGCGGTTTCCTTTGCAGAGTATGTACTTCTCTCTAACATCCACCTTGTAGATTTTATGAACTTTTCATGTGTGATGGATGTGTAGAGGCTATGCACATCAAGTGTGGCCAAGACACACTCATCATTCACCACCAGATCCTTAAAAGGGTTCTTCACTTTGTTACAACTGCCACTACATCATTCGGTGGGGCGCTAGCAGCGGTAAACAGTGAAAAGGCCGCGGCGCTCCTGCAGTGCCGCTGCCTTCTCAAACAACTGAACGGTGGGGGTCCCGGGTGTCGGACCCCGGCCGATCAGATGCTGATGATCTAATGAACTTTAATAGATGCTAGAAAATGTCCAGTGTCCAACAGGGGTTTAGAATTTTCTCCCCAAAAAATGGCTGGGGGTGAGAGGATGGATTCCACTCAGGCCACTAAGGGATGCCCCAGAATGTCTATCCATTTTCATTTTGTAGCCATTGCCTTCAACTGGAAAAAACAACAATTCCCCTGGATCCTGTTGTTTAAAAGACAACAGACTCCCAGAATACTTTTGTTTTTATCACATTTTATGTACTTTTACAAATAAAAAAGATTTGCAATTGTTTTGAATAGATTTTTTTCTATAATTTGGCTTACTTTGTAATTTGGTGGGAATACGTCCACCTGATGCACATTTCAGCTGCTGCACCAGATGAAGGTAGGAGCTGAAATGCCTGTTGGGGTGGACACATTGCCTTCCAGACATGTAAATCATATGGGTCAGTAATCATAATTCTGTACTTTACTTTGATATTTCTCACGCCTACTTTATTTGAGAATTTACCTTCAGTATCAAATTATCATTTGGATCTAGTTAGGGCTTTATTTTAGAGTTTCTTGGTTTCTGGTGCACATTGTATTTCTATTAAGTACTTATATGTAACTTTGCCCTTTATTATATTAATTTCTGCTCATATGTAACTTTTACAGCAATAATGTATTTAGTGTACACATATTTTTTACTATAATCATGTATTTGTCTCACATGTGATTAAAAGGTGATTTTTAGAGATTTTTTTCAATTATGCATTAATATTAATAATAATAATTTTACATATATGTTGGGCATTTGCGTTTTGTATTTTTGTGGTAGGGTTTACTATGCTTTAAACTAGTCTTAAGCATTTCTCCAGGTGCATCAGATTTACTTGGCATAAAACTTTTATCAGCAAATATGTTACAGAACGTGTTATGTCAGGCCATTTCATATATTGTACTTTATCTATCATCTGTTTAAGTCATCCATAAAAGGTTACATTCTTTCTTGAGTTTATTTAGACTCTAGACCAAACAATGGTTAAAAAAATTATTCGTCACCCCTTATTCTTAGTTTTTACCCCCATCAAGAGTCACACATGCTAGCCCAACTCAAGTTCAAATACATAGACAAAAAATATCCATTTAGAATCCAATACATTAAAATTAGAAATGAGCGAAGTATGCAAAAATTTTATTCAGCTGCTTCACTGACTTTTTTAAAAAAAATTTGCTTTGTGGTGATTTACTATTTTACCATATTTCAGGTGAAATTGATTCGTTACTATGAAGCATGAGGAAATTTGGCTTTGTGGCAAATGAAATTTATCCTGAAATTCGGATTGAGGTCCACTTTGTGGACTTAGAACCGCTTACCACTAATTAAAATACATTAGTAATGTACATATTATTTTTGGTTATATATAATTAGTAGAGTTAAGGGAATCAAAGTTGACGATGTGAAAATTATATTTGTGGGAACTAATCAGATTTTTTCTAAAATGGCTACTGCACATGTTTGAACAAGGAAGTAAGAAGCCTGGGAACGAGGGATCACCCATAGCTCCGTGCAGCCAGCCAATCAGAAGCTAGCCAGCCCCTGTGATGCCTCAGCCCTATAAAAAGCCTCTTCCTGCCTGGTCTCCTCCATTTTACAATGAATTTAGTCCAGGGAGAGACGTTACAGGCACTACGGACAGTGATTAGGAAAGACTTTGGGGCACATTTATTAAGACTGGCATTTTTAATAAACGCCTATAGCTGGTGGTGGTTCCACCAAAGTTATGAAGAAGCACCAGATCCTCCGCCAGTTCTAAATGTAAGACAGCTTCCTATGGTCCTCTTCCCCTCAAACGCAATGCCCACTAGCTGTTGCGCCACAATTTGCACCTGAAATATGCCTAATATATTCTTGATGATGCAGGCGAATAGGAGCATTCCCCTGTGGCTTTCCCCTCGACAACTCAAAATCTGAACCATGGTGAACTCCATCTGCAACAAATCCTAAAAATAGCCAGGAAACTTTGCATGCACTGCAGCCACTCCTATACAGCAAAGCACACTCTGAGCTGCATTCCCCACATAGGCTGATATGCGACGTTTCCACCCTCCATATATTAGACCGATTATATGAAAAGAGAAAGGCCATAAACGATTTCTTGATGACACAGGCAGACAGAGGTACTCCCCTGTGTAACTTCGATGTTAGCAAGGGGCAGCTCATGCGTGACACTTGCCATTTGAGGAAGCCACTTTATTTTTTCAGTTGCCAGGACTACGGGATAATTGACATCATTCCACTCCTTTGCGTCCTGGAGGAGATGTTGGCCATGGGTCAGGAGACGTGGTGCTTACATGTCACAGCCACCTGAGCCATGTCCAGTGCTGAGCCACGCCCCCTGCACTGATCACATGACGGTGACGTCACCCCAGGTCCTTCGGCTGTTCAACAGTTCGGGTTCGTGGAAGCCGCCCCTTATGGATTCCATATGTGGCGGTAGTGGGATCCATAACGGGATGCGGCGATAACCACAACTCGAACGCCAAACTTTTTTTTAAAGTTCGCTCATCTCTAATCATATGCATTGCCTATGTGCGCCATCACCCATCCTCATGAAGGTCTGAGTGGGGGCCCTCTGCGCTTACGCTCCACTGCTATAACTGCTGGAGTGAGGTGGGGGTGGGGGGGGGAGGCAGGAGCAGCACCAGCTCCATAATCAGCAACTTAAGTTTGGATTCTCTAATGATCACTTTCTTCACCCGCTTACTGAAGAAACCACCCACCAGCAGCAGGACATGGAGCAGAACCTGAACCAGCAGGTGGTGGACTGCACTCTGCCACCCCGCATCCAAGATCCCCTGGACTACTGGGAAGCCAAACTCTGGTAGAGTTTGCCCTGGACAAGCTTTCCTGCCCACCTAGTAGTGTGGCATCAGATCGGGTGTTTAGTGCAGTGGGGGTATAGTTACCCCAAGGAGCACTCGCCTTTCTATGCAAAATGTTGAGATGATAACCTTTTTAAAGATGAATCATGCGTGGATCAGCCAGGATTTCCACACGTCAGTACTTGATGCATCAGACTACATCATTCTGGGTGCCACACCGAACGTTGTGAAAAAAGACCCATTTCTTCTGGCCACCTGCTTCAGCCACTATTCTGATTATAGTATATATTAAAAGGTCGCTCTACCAATAGATAACCACGGAATTAGGTGTACTATCCAATTAGCGACACCCTCGCCAAAAAAAGTGAGAAAATAATTATAAATATGGAAGGCACTCCAATATCTGGTACTTAATCAAACAATACACATTTATTAAACTTAGAATACAAAGGAATAAAATATGTATATACACAGAAATTAAAAATACATATATACAGCAGAAGAAAATGGTGTCTGTTTCTATCGTCGATGGCCTCAGGTACAGACAGACAGCACTTCCTGTATGTTTTAGAGGCCTATATAACGTTTTTCCACACCAAGAATTGTTAAAAAATAATAGTGACTAGAGATGAGCGAACACCTGGATGTTCGGGTTCGAGAGGTTCGGCCGAACTTCCGGAAAATGTCCGGGTTCGTGATCCGAACTCAACCCGAACTTCATCCCGAACCCGAACCCCATAGAAGTCAATGGGGACCCGAACTTTTGGGCACTAAAAAGGCTGTAAAAGACACCCAGAGGGATAATATACCGCAATAAACGCATTGCGATTACAACTTTGAGCTAACGATCACCATGGGAACGCCTCCTTCAGTAGAATGTACTGTCGGATGTGAGAATTAAGTTGAAATCGCAATGCGATTATTATATATCTGCTTAATCGCATTGCCGTTTCAACTTAGCATTTCTAAATAATTCCATCCATATCGTTAACTTACTGAGTCAGTAAGTTAACGAATATGGATGGAATTATTTAGCAATGCTAAGTTGAAACGGCAATGCGATTAAGCAGATATATAATAATCGCATTGCGATTTCAACTTAATTCTCACATCCGACAGTACATTCTACTGGAGGAGGCGTTCCCATGGTGATCGGTAGCTCAAAGTTGTAATGCAATGCGATTAAGCAATACATAAGAATCGCATTGCGATTCCAACTTTTAGTACTCAACTTTTAAAATCGTACACCACTTTAAGTTCCAAAGTTGCAATCGCGTTCGAATAGAACTTAAAGCTGTCTCTTAGTCAGTTTTAGTATTGGTGTGCTGTAATAGAAGTTACATTCGTACGCGAATATAACTTAGAGCAATATAGTCAACTTTACACTGTTAGTTTTATTATCGCGATAATACAACTATTCAGAGAATCGTGTACGCATGCGTCTGTACGTGTGTGCGTTACCTCGGACACTATTCTATTTTGCCAGCCACAGCTGAAACCACTGATTTATGGTATTGCTATTTTGGCAATTGAATTTAACCCCAGAAAATAATCTATCCTTTGCCAGACAGCAGACAGTATTATACTTGTCTAGCCAAAGCTGGAACACCAGATTTAGGGGTTGGTATTTGGGCAATTGTATTTAACCCCTTAATAAAATATAGAAATTTCTTTCCTGAGTTTCTAGGGGTGACAATTAGCACAGCCAAGCCCCTGATGTAGGATATAGCAAAAAAAAAAACTAGTATTGATGGATTGATGGACTTGGTGGCAGCTTCTTCTGGTGCACCACAAGTCACAAAATGGCCGCCGATCAACCCAGAAAATAAGTGACAGAAAACGCTCTGTGCAGCCTAAAAACCAGCGAGCAAGTAACTAGCAGAAGTTCAATGATTCTCAGCTGTAAATTGATCCGTTCATTAGGTGCTGTTGCTGACTTTAACCTGCCTAATCTCGTCCTGATAGAAGCTGCGTCCTCTCCCTACACTAATCAGAGCAGTGTGACGTGCGGCGCTACGTGACTCCAGCTTAAATAGAGGCTGGGTCACATGCTGCACTTGGCCAATCACAGCCATGCCATTAGTAGGCATGGCTGTGATGGGCTCTTAGGGCAAGAAGTAAAATGCTAACTGATTGGCTGCTGTGCAGCCCTTCAGAAAGCGGGAAGAAATCGACGAACACCGGACCCGAACCCGAACTTTTTTGAAAATGTCCGGGTTCGGGTCCGTGTCACGGACACCCCAAAATTCGGTACGAACCCGAACTATTCTCGAACTGTTCGCTCAACACTAATAGTGACCTTTACTGTATACACTTATTAAAAATAGTTACTTTTACTGTATACAATTATCACATGTGCAATATTCACACTAAATACATATAGCAGCTATAAGGATGAACACTAAATATATGTAAGCCAGATAAATGTGACATTTAGTCTTTGCTGAATAGAGAAATATATACTAATATATACTAGCTGAATACATGTGAGACATCATTAAATATATTGAACGCTGAATACATATGACCAATTACTGAACCAAGTTAGCTGAGTGCATTTAAAAGTCCATATGACCGATTACTGAATCAAGTTTGCCGAGTACATTTAAAAATCCATATGATAACCCACTGAATATTCCGGTATTTCAATATTTGCTGAGTATAGAGGTATAGGCTGAATATAACTATACTGGATATAACTATTGGACCACTGAGTATATTTAAACGTTCATGCTGCATACATAACTTATTTCACTGGGTATATCATTATTCACAGTCCACTGGATGTTAGAATATATACTGGATACATAAAACTCAGTTCTTAATACTCATAGGACTATCTTCTGATAATATATGCATGGGGAAATACTTCTCATTCAGCCCCTGTATGATAAAAATTTCTAGTCATATTTTATATATTAATCCTCAGTGTGTAATACTGTATCAAATGTGGAGAGACAGAGGGGTTAGTTGGTTACGTTACCACTTTTTCGGTAAGGCTGAGCTTCAGTGTTCTTCGGCTTCGTCCTACGTGGCGTCCCACGTGTGCTTGGCTGGCTGGCTCCCTCTCTGCCGCATAGGTATCTCAGAATTACAGAGCGCTCCTACTGTTTTAGATAGTTTTCACTGTAGTTAGTCCAACATAAAATATACTTCGCTGTGCATGTATAAGCCTCCTCTATTCCAGACGCATTTCGGGACCTCTTGTACTTTAATTAGGAGGAGGTGCTTACCGTCTCCATAAAGTCTGATTCAATATATGGATTGGATTCAGTTGTAATACGGACCTTCCATTATACCTCTATGTATCTCTATATATCTTTTTACCTCTATACTTCAGCTAACCATATTTCACTCACAGTGGGGATGATGAACTGTAAAAAGAGACAATACATACAATCACATAAAAATTACATTAAAAATGAGTTTAAATAAAAAAAACGCATCTGCGTTTTTCTTGCGTTTTTGATGCGATAATAGTGTTAAATATGTGTTTATGGTCCTAAAAGTTCAAATATCACACTGAATGGATTATGATGATGTTTTGAATGACGAATTATTTTCCAAATGTATTTTTGGTCTATATGTATATGTATCTGGTTATGTATGAATAGAATTCGAAGGGAGTTTTATTCAAGTTTTATTTAAACAGTATAGTTAGAGGGGATAGGAGCCAGCTAGGGAGGGGAGATCAAGATGTTGGTAAACAGCCGGATCTCGATGTCCCGTCCCTGACCAGCACCCACCCGGTTTTATAAAAACCCAAACAGCTCCATGTCAGCATTAAGACCAGCAGTGATCATCGTATCAAACTCAAAAATTTTTCGTGATTCAGCTCTGGACATACTGACAACATGATTGCCACCTTTCCAGGGTTCCTTAATTTTCTCCAAGGCTACAAAGGTAAGTTTAGATGGATCTTTGTCATGCTATATCTTGAAATGCTGAGAGACAGAGAGATTCTCATATCCCTTTTTAATATTTGCAATGTGCTCTGATATTCTTTGTTTCAACGTTCTTGTAGTTCAGCCTACATATTGTTTTCTACATGGGCATTCCAAGATATATATTACGTCTGTTGCTTTGCAACATAAACTGTCTTTAATGTTATAATGGAATGTGTTTTGAGTAGATTGAACCTGTACTGTTTTTTGGGGAAAATTCTACAATTTTTACATCTCTCACACGAGTGGAGCCCCTTTGAAAATAACCAGATGTTATTTTTTGCTCCGTTTTTTCTTATTGTCGGAGCAACAATCAAACTTAGGTTAGGTGCTTTCGTATACATAATCAGAGGGGTACTTGGTAATATAGGTCCCACTGTCTTATCCCGTTGTATATGGTGCCAATGTTTCTTTATTATTTTTGCAATTGTATGATATTGTGAATGAAATGGTACTATTATATAAAGGTCCCCATCTTGTTTTGTCTCCACTTTATCCTGATGTAAAAAAGATTTCTCGATTCATGTTTTTAACTTTATCCAATGATTGTTATGTTGATTTTTCTGGGTATTGTTTATCCAAAAATTGTGCTTTTAGTTGACTGGCTTCCCTTATTCATTTAGTGTACAGTTGCGTTGTAGGCACCTAAATTGGCTGGTAGGGATGTTTAATAACCACCTGGGAAGATGACAGCTTGAGAATGAAATGTAGCTGTTTTTAGTCACCGGTTTCTGATAGGTATTACAAATAAGTTTATGGTCTAGATTTTTTATAGTTCAGTCCAAAAACTCTATTTGTGTCTTACTGGTAGTGAAAATAAATTTTAAATTTCTTTCATTGTTGTCAATGTGTAATAAAAAATCATTTAAACATTCCTCCGTATCCTGCCAGATGAACACAATGTCATCAATGTAGCGGCGCCATAATACCAGACTTCTTCCCAGCAGAGGGCCAATAATATCGGCCACCCATTCAGCCATAACTAACTTGGCCTAGCTGTGGGCGAATCTGGTACCCATGGCCATCCTGCGTTGCTGTAAATAATATTCATATCCATATGTGAAAAAGTTATGGGTCAAAATATACTTCACTCCTTCTGTTATGTAATTAATCTGTTCCTGTTTCAAAGTACTATTAAATTGTAATTGATTATTCAACGACTGTATCCCTTGATCATGATCAATAATTGTGTATAATGAATTTACATCCATCGTTCTGAGTATCCAATGGTCTTGTACCTTTAATTTTTTCAGGGTCGATATGATATCTGTGGTGTCTTTGATATATGATGGAATTTGCTTAACTGTAGGTTGCAATAATCTGTCTATATATTGTGATAAGTTTGATGATATTGAACTAATTCCTGAAATTATGGGTCTCCCTGGTGGATTGTCACAGTTTTTGTGAATTTTAGGGATACAATAAAAACGGGCAGTCGTTTCTGCGTTCCCATTATATATCTATATTCCTGTTCTAGGAGAATCCCTTCATTAAGTCCATTATCGCAATAATTCTTTAACTCCTTTTGGTATTGGAGTGTTGGATCACTTTTTAATATTTTGTATGTTCTAAATCAGACAGCTGCCGTTTGCATTCTCCATTTGTTCAAAGTTTAATATCACAATTGCACCCCCCCCCCCCCTTGTCTGCTGGTCTAATGATTTTGTTATTCTGGGTTTGTAACTGTTTGATGGCATCTCTTTCGTGTCTTGTTAGATTATCAAAAATTGTTTTGCTTTTTATTTTTCTTATATCTGATTCAATATTTTGTCTAAATGTGGCCATTTCAGGTCCTACTAAACAAAAAAGACCCGTAATGACCCAGAAAATTAAATTAGATATGCAAAAAGTAGCTGACAGCTACATTTTTCTGTTTATGCCCTGATATTAGAATATAACTTTTATTAATTTAATTTAAAATGGGAGAGAAAAGCTCCCCTACAAAAAGCCAATTTACGATAAAAGTTAAAGGCTGGATGATGGCGTTCTGTGTAAATTCTTTTCACTAGTGAGCCACTTTATTATGGTGCCCTCATATGTATAGACTATCCGGTCTTATATAAAGGGATTTATTTATTCAGATCCAAAAGAGATGTGTTATCTTCACACTATCTCCTGATGGTATGAAAATAATTTCTTAATTCTTACAATAGTGGATCTCAATGTGTGAATCACAGAGGGTCCTTAATATTGATAGCAGCACAACACTATATTGCTATTACTAACTATAGAGAGGGAGTGCCTGCAGAACTCTCCCAAATATTTAACACCACATCCTAACCTAAGCTAAAATCGTTCCTATTGCCCCCCCCCACCCCCCGACATGTTTCGCCACAGATGTGGCTTCATCAGGATATCAGGACAACTCATGATTTGGAAGCCAAAAGCAGAATTTGTTATAAAACACAGAAGACATGCAAATATTCCAATCAAGTGTCATCTCTGTTTTGAATCCATTTATTCATTATTTGTATTTGTTCAGTGTATAGGTCTATGTTTCTTGGCAGAGGTTCCTGTCTTGTATGTTCTGCCTTCAGTGAGAGGGCTCCTGGAGGGAGGACATCTAGTCTGTGTTCAGCTCTGCCTGTGACCACCATGTGTCATTCCGCATGGAGTCCAGGCATCTGCTTGTCTGCCTGTTTGGGCAGCTCTGCCTTAGACCACCATGTGTTGTTCTGCATGGAGTTCAGGCATCAGCTTGTTTGCCTGCTTTGGCAGCTCTGCCTGAGACCGCCAGGCATCTGTTCCACATGGGGTCAAGGCTTGGTTCGGATAGTACGTGCACCGGGACCATCCTGGAGGTGCGACCAGTGAGCCTCGGATAAGTTTAACCCCACCATCTGGGGCTCTGTGAAGTACGAGGCTCACTGAGTCTCTGCCCTCTGGGTCTGGCCCCAAATAATTTGTGCTGGCATCACATGCTTCCCGAGGGCAGACTATTTAAACAGGTAGCTGCTGGCCACAGGTTCCTGTGATTAGTATTCATGCCTCACTAGTTAGTTTTGTGTTTGTTTCTCTGGATCACTGACCTTTTGGCTGTTTCTTTGAGATAGCCTCTTATAACTGATTTTGGCTCTGATGTGACCTCCTGGTATTTAGCTCTACATGCCTCACCTTTCCATGCTGACTTTGTCTCTTACTTCTTCTCCTGGTTTTACTTTGTTTTGTATCTGATTTTGGATTGTGATCCAATCATAGTTTTGCCTGTCTGACATTCAGCTCTTTCTGTCTTACTACTCTAGTCCCATTTCGGTTTAAACCCCTACACTTAGCTAAGAAGGGATTGTCATCCAGTTGTGGGCCATCACTTAGGACAGATCATGCAAGAGGTAGGAACAGTGATGTGGGTGGAGCAGGGCTGCACTGTTCCTTACTCTTATGACAAGATAGGTGCTGTGGTTGGCAAATGATGCTGGAGTCAGTAACCTGACCAGTTGTACAAACATCAATTTTCTTCAAAGTCTCTCTTTACTAAAGTGCCCAATTGGAGTTGTATTACAGTACATCCACAAGTACAGTTCCAAACAATTCACAGTGCAAATTTTCCCAAAATAGCGATGTATGGATATAAGCAAGGATGAGAGGTTATAATACTGCTTTCCTCTATCTCGACTAAGTCTCTCTCTGCAGAATTTAATGCTGTCAATAACGTTCTTGCAAGTTTGTCCATAATTCCCAGCTGAGGGGTACAATATATAATATAAGGCTGGCCATGACCATGTCAAAGTGTGGAGGGGGATTAGCAATGTCCCTCTCACTGCTGTAAAATCTTTATCATCCTAAAAGGGGCTCGTTCCTTTCTCTCTCTGGAGTACTGTAAAGTAGAGATGCTATTCTTTATGCACAGCTCCAAGGAGAGAGCACATTTGGTTCTTCTCACTGCCTTAGCTAACACTAGACTCACACTGGTTGAACTAGGAGCGGACTTAACTTCACCACCTAGATTCCTACAAGGGCAGAGTTAGCATTGTTAACCCTGATTTATTCATTCAAAACCATACTGGGTTGTACAATAAATTACAACATTAAATAACATTTAACAGCCTGTTTTGGGCCTTACTGACCAAGAGTTTTTCTTCCTTTTTTCATCTTCGCGGTCCAAGAGCTATAACTTTTTTATTTATCTGTCTATATAGCTTTATGAGGGCTTGTTTTTTGCGGAACAAAATGTAGTTTTTAATGGTGCCATTTTGGGGTACACAAAACTTTCTGATTAACTTTTATTAACTCTTTCTGGGAGGGAGATGGGAAAAACAGCAATACTGCCACTGCAATTTTATGTTATAAATTTCACGGCATTAATTTTTCACTATAAATAACATAATATCTTTAATCTCTGGGTCAGTACGATTACAGTGATACCAAATATGTATATTTTTTTCATTTTACTACTTTTTTGCAATAAAACCCCTTTTTAAAAAGAAAATATTTTTGATTTGCTGTTTCCCAAGACCCATAACTTTTTTATTTTTCTTTCTACGGAGTTGTGTGAGGGCTTGATTTTTGCGGGACGACTTGTATTTTTCATTGATATCATTTTGGAGTAAATAACTCTTTTTGATCGCTTGTTATTAAGTTTTTTCACCGTAGGGGATAATTAACATGATATTTATGTAGTCCGGGTCATTACAGACGCGGCAATACCAAACATATGGGGAAGATTTTATTTTTTTTTTTTGCAATTTAAATGGGAAAAAATAAATGGGATTTTTTTATTGAATACATGTGTTTTTTTTTACTTTTTTTTACCACTTAATAGTCCCACAAGGGGACTATAACAGACAGCTTTTTGATTGCTTTTAAAATGCAATGCACTATCCCTATAGTGCATTGCATTTTGTCAGTGCTATTCTGAAATTGACCAGCAGGCTGCGCCAGAGAGGGGCCTTCATAGACCCCAGCCATCCTTAACACACATCGGCACCCCATCGCATTTGGGGGTGCTGATGCGAGACAGAAGGAGTTCGCTCCCTCTGTCAGCAGTTTACATGCGGCGGGCGCCATTAACAAGTGTTAAACAGCCTGAATTGGCACTCCTGCCGGTCCGGGCTGTTGGTGCAGGGCCGCAACTCTCATGTGAGACCGGGGTCCCCTGTGCAGTGCTTAGACTGGGCCGCATAAAAAAGCGGCGGCCCAGCCTAAGGCCCCTTAGTGACCGCCGTAAAAACACCGTAAAAACAAGAAACAATTTTGGAAGTGCCCATTCTTGAGTACTGCCCATCAATGATGGCAAACCGTCCTGGCCTAGATTCAGCAAAACCATGACACTACCACCACCATGTTTTACAGATGGGCTGAGGTTTTTATGTGGAACGCAGTGTTTTTCTTTCTCCAACCAGAACACTTCTCATTTAAACCAAAAATTTCTATTTTGGTGTCATAGTTCCAATAGCCTTCTGGCTTGTGCAGGTGATCTTTACCAAACACACACTTTGTAACATTTCCAGCCTGATGGGCCTACCATGATACACTTCCACAAAAGTGTGAAACCAAGATTTTGATAGAGCCCTGTATTAAAATAAAACAAATTGCTCACTCACATCTTATTGTCATTACTTTGATTGAAAACACCTGACTAATACTAAAGATTCACATACTTTTGACACTCAGAGATGTGATATTGAGTAATTTTCATTAATGAATAAAAGACCAAGTCATTTATTTGTTTTGATTATCTTTGCCTTCTTTTAGAACTTGTGTAATAATGTGGTATAGTTTTAAGTCAAAACATATTGAAAATTCTGAATGGTTCACAAACTTTTAAGCATTATTTTAGCCACAGACCAGTAAGAGTTCCCATGCCAAACTTTGTTGACTACCTACAATGGTCACATGAGCATCAGAACTTGACAATAATAGAACAAAGAAGACAGTCATCCAAATCTTTTAAATCATGTGGATGGCATCTTACCTGGGAAAAAATGGTACCAGGATGTACTATGGGAAGAAGGCAAGCTAGAGGAGGAAGTGAGGCTCTGGGCAATGTTCTGCTGTGAAACTATGGATCCTGGTATTTATGTGTACAGTATATTGCACATACCACCAATCTAAACATTGTTACAGGCCAAGAACACCCCTTGATTACAACAGTATACTTAAATAGCAGCCTCTGTCAGCAGGATAATGCATCCTGCCACATAGAAAAAAATAGTTTAGAAATAGTTTAAGCAACTTGAGTTCAAAAACCTAAGTCCGATACATGGATGCTTCATTTAGCAAAATACAGGACCCAAAAGGTGCTGAAATGAGTTTAAAAAGGAGAAAAAAAAAACACCACTTGCAAGCAGCTCTGTTCCAGCACTGAGGGTCTGGTGCTCACAGTTTCCAGAAGTGTGACATGCCATCCACTGTCAAGTACACTGCTACAGCCATTCACAGGCCTCTGTGGTGACGTACTCCTAAGTAGCACATAACTCCAGGAGCACAGTGGTTTTTATTCTTTATTTTATACACATTTGAACATTAAGTAATTGTGGGTTGGGGGTTAGACAACCCCTTTAAAGGATCTGCTTCTAATGTATCAGGTACCACAGGATATCATAGGTCTTGTGGAGTCCATGCCTCCATGAGTTAAAGCTGTTTTGGTGGCAAAGGCTACACAATATTAAGGATATAATGAATGTTATGGCTGGGTGTATATAATTAAAATTTGACCATTTTATATTTTTATGCAGTTAATGTCTAGTAATCAGTCAAGTCAGATCTAATGTAACTGTGATATACAGTATTTTTGACTTTAATGAAGGGTACATGATGATTACACTATTTGTTTTGCAGCAGTAAATTGTCTGTTTAACAAGGCAATGAGTAACTAAGTGCAGCCTTTCACTTGTTCTTGACTTGTACTCATCCTACAGGAGGACTATGAGGGCCGTAGCTCCACCTTTATCTCAGGTTTTCACACCCCTAATTTCCCCTATATAGAGCACAGAGAACCTTTGAGTCTTCATATGACTTTTATCAGAGCTGAGTGGACATACGGAGGTCATAAGCGAGCACTGCAATTTATCATACTACACTAAGCATCCTACATGATGAAGAACACCTTCATGCGATGGAAGCTGCCTCTAGTTTGCTTCATCTGGGAGATTGCTATGATAATACTGTTTGGAGTTTTTATTCGTTATGACATCCAAGCTAATCCCGGCTGGAATCAGTATAGAAAAGACAATAATATCAGTAGTAATATTGAAAATGATTTCTACTACAGGTATCCAAGTAAGTACATTCCAGAGGTCTTTTCTAGAATTCCTATGCATGTACAGTATACCAATTGCTTAGCAGTTTTGCCTATCTTGCAACATTTTCTTTGACAGTACTTCAAAGTGCTGGAAACAAGACTTTTTAGGGTAGAATGCCAGAGGAAAGCAAATTTAGAATAAATCTTCCATACACTTTAGAGTGTTTTTGCTTGTAAAACAATTAAGAATGAAAACCTGAAATACAGATATATAATTGTCTCCATTGTGAAATGGAGGAACTCCATAATAAGGAATTCCCCCATGGTGACATACAATTATATTTTTAAAACTTTTTTTTAGAGATCTCTCCAATCTTAAAATGAGGTAATGTTGTAGTTATGTTCTTTTTTAAAGGGTGAAAGAGAGGTCTGTTCCCCAGGCAATGAATCTCATAGGCTAATTACAACCCAACATGGACACTTATGGTAACAGTAATTAAAAAAAAAAAAACTTCAAAAGCCTATGAGTGCTTTCTGCAAGGGAGGAGAGACAGCGCTCAACTGAGTGCTTCTGCCCCCTCTTTATAGCAATGGATTAGGGGTATCACCATCTGGACCTTGCACTGATCAAAACCTTTTTTTGAAATGACAATTACTGTTTAAGCAGTGTTAACATATTGTATCAGATTTACTAAGCCGGGAGATTGCATAAACAGGCTGTCTAAAGATGCACCAAATTTATTACAATGGCTCAGGCTGGATGATACGTGTGGTTATAGCTGGGTGCTTCTGTCAAATCCTCTGCAAACTATTGGTTGCGTTACTTTATGATCTTTACCTTACGACTGAATTATAGGATTGTGGTACAATTGTGGTGCAAAATTGTGCATCTTAAGCCACGTTCTTTTCCCATGAAAGGGATGCCGTACTTCAGCAAATATATTAAGCCAGACTTCGTGGCTGCCTGCCTCTTTATGCTGTGGATAGGGTTCCCAACCCCTGACACATCACCAGGCGGCCATAGCGCCCCAATACACCAGACACGTCTGATCCATACAGCGGCTCAGTGCCTGACGAAGGCCAACTCGGCCGAAAACGTTCGCACGTTTATGCCGCAAATTACTATATAATAAAATTGAACATAGAAGCATAACAACCTGCTGTGATTCTTGAGTACTTCAGCAAATGACATCATGTAGAGAACGTTAATACAAGGCACTTAACAATATATTGTAATTTTCCATATTGCCTCATTTTTAAGTCTACATGATAAATTCTATTTGCTAAAATGAGACAATCCCTTTAGTCTATTGTGTCTATGACCCATCTGACTGCTCTGAAAGAATAGGAAGTCTTGATATATTATAGGCATAGTGGGCAGTGCAACAACTGCATGAGTTTTGAATATTTTTGATAAATAGATAGTGACATGGAAAATGTAATGATCAAACACCAAAATTCTAAAAATAAAATGTTTAACATAACACTTGATTTAAACAATAGGTAATTTTCTGATAACACATTTACTATAAGGCCCCTTTCACACGAGCGTGATGGAGTAGGTCCGGGTGCTTTCAGGGTGTGTTTTGTCTGCAAATGTGTTCAGTTGTTCAGTTTTTTCCGCACGAGTGCAATGCGTTTTGATGCATTTTTCACGTGCGTGATAAAAAACGTAAGGTTTACAAGCAACATCTTCTAGCAATTGTCAGTGAAAAACGCATTGCATCAGCACTTGCTTGAGGATGCAATGCGTTTTTCACTGAAGCCTCATTCACTTATATGGGGCAAGGGCTGCGTTTTTCACGCAACGCAGAAGTGATGCGTGAAAATAAAAACGCTTATGTACACAGACCTATTGAAATGAATGGGTCAAGATTCAGTGCGGGTGCAATGCGTTTTTCACTGAAGCCTCATTCACTTCTATGGGGCCAGGGCTGCGTGCAAAACGCAGAATATTGAACATGCTGCGTTTTTAACGCAACGCAGAAGTGATGCGTGAAAAAAAAAGCGCTTATGTACACAGACCTATTGAAATGAATGGGTCAAGATTCAGTGCGGGTGCAATGCGTTCACGTCATGCATTGCATCCGTGCTGAAAACTCGCTTGTGTGAAAGAGGCCTAAGAGTTACACAGCATCATAAATCAATATAATGCTATGAGACCCCGTTAGTGCTGGGAGTTCAGGACGGGTCTTCTCCCTGACACATGCTGTGATTCCAATGCGTAGAACTCGCGCGTGTGAAAGGGGCCTAAAGTTTCCAGAATTTTTCTCCTAAATTATATCTGTTTATAAGAAAGCTGGGTAAAAAAAAAAGATATGGTTCACTGTAGGGTTTGTTCACACACTAGAAATTTCTACAAGTGAAAAATATGAATGGGTTTGTTTCAGATTGGATTTCTGCAAACCTCATTCAAATAAATGGGAAAGTTTTGGAAATTTCTGAATATACTCTTAAAGTTCCTTTCGGGGCTATCATTCTGCTCATGTAAAACAGTTCAGTTTTCAAATATATTTAAATGTTAACAGACAAATCTAGTGGTGGGAAGACAAGGAAAAAAATCATTCATTATTTTACGTTTAATGGTATTATTCCCCAAATAGCTCAAAGTATAAAAAAATTAGTGCCAAAGATTAAAAAGTAGACCCAGTTCATCATTTTATTATCTTTCTCTGTGGCTTTACATAGGACTGCAGGTAAATACATCTGGATGTATAAAGCTATTAACAAAAGTAAGCAACTAAAAAGAACAGTTCAGCTTCCCTCCATCTGTATCAGCCACAGCTCATAAATGCCAAAAAACACTATGCCTTACTAATAGTAGTATTACTATCATTTAAGAAACTGGTTTGAATGATTTCTATGCCTCTTACACAGATTCCCTTACTGAGCCTCGATTCTAGACACATAATACTAGTGCCTATTTTGGTACATCCCATAATGCAGCTTAAATGTAATATATTGGGAGATGAAACCATTGAAAAGTGCCAATATATAATACTCAAGACTGCATTTGACATAGCAAACTTTTGAATGTGATCATTAGTAAAATGACAGAAAAAGAAAACTTTTTACACTTTCTGTGCAGTGCTACAATCCTGACTAGTGACCCATTGTACCTTGTGAAACAGCAGCAGTTCTCCCAAACCTGTAGCCAGCACTACCTCATTCATTAGTGAGCATGCATAGAGAAACACCCAGACTGCCATCTGATGTCAGTACATTCCCAGCCGCCAATAGCATTTCTGTATTTCAAGAAAGGGTGAAGCCGTCATTCCTCAGTTAAGGGCGGAGTAAGTAAGTTATTGCTGCTACAATAAGCCTATGCTTTACTGGATACGTTCTAGACTCAGCAAGTTTTCTCCATAAAATTTAACATGATGTATAGTACATCTATAAAATGAACCGTGACCATGAAAATACTATGCGACCTGTACTGTTAGGGCTTATGCAAAGCTATAAGTCGCGAATTGCAGATCCCGGCTGAGTGCATGCCACCATTTCTTCTGTAGAAATGTGCTATCCTTGTCCAAAAAATGGACAAGATAGGACATGTTCTATTTTTTTTGCGAGGCTGCGGAATGGAAGTGCGGATGAGGATGGTGCGCTGTCCACATCTTTGCGGCCCCACTGTAATGAATAGGTCCGCATCCTATCTGCAAAAAAAAAAATGTGCATCAGTTGCAGACAGAAACTACGGTTGTGTGCATGAGCCCTTATAGAGGGCAGATTTATATATAGTTTAATATGAAAATATTTAGAGTAAGAGCCCATGTACACAAAGATATTTTTTTGTCTGCATCTGATCCGCATTTTTCGCATGCAGACCCATTCAGTTCAACGGCGCCACAAAAGATGTGGAAAGCACACCATGTGCTGTCCGCATCCGTATGTCCGTTCTGCGGCCCCTCATAAAAATTGAACAGTTCTATAGAGGGCAGGATGTTCCATTCCACAAAATGCGGAGCACACACGGCCGGTATCCGTGTTTTGTGGATCCGTGAGTTAAATATATAAGAAAGAACATATAACACTGTGTCTAAAAATGCCCAAATTATTAAAATATAAAAGTACTTATAGCGCATAATAAGCGGCATAATGGAAAAAAATCTAAATGGCCAGTTTGCTGTTTTTGGTCTTTTTACCCCCCCCCCCCCCTAAAAGTAATATCATCCTTCTTTTCCAGATACTAAATAGTAAATCTGTCCATGTAAAACAATGATAGTATCAGGCCTCTTTCACACGACCATTGGTGTCCCGTGCCCGCATCACGGATGCGGACCCATTCACTTCAATGGGTCCGCAAATCCGGAGATGCGGAACGGAATCACGGAAAGGAACACTACGGAAGCACTATGGAGTGTTTCCATGGGGTTCCATCCTGTACTTCCGTTACGCAAAAAGATACATGTCCTATCTTTCTGCGGAACGGGCGGATCACGGAACCATTCAAGTAAATGGGTCCGCGATCCGCTGCAGATGCCCTGCGGTCAGTGCCGTGTGAGAGGGGCCTCAGTCGGTTGACTACGGATGGTCTAAGAATTAGCAGAGAGAAGGGAAATAGTGACATGACTTAACAAGCTTTGGTCATACCTGTCACAAATGTTAATCCCTGTTTAGTGACTCGTAAGTCTCTTCATTGACCCTCAGTTCACACTTGCGCGTTTTACAGTGCGAACGCTCTGTAAAACGCTCAATGGGAGAAAACTCATGTTTCCCTATGGGCATGGTTCTCACCTGAGCGTTTTACAGCGCGTTTGAACGCGCTGTAAAACGCCCTACGCTCAAAGAAGTTCTTGAGCTTTTTTGGGGCGTTTTGTCGCGCGTTTGCACCCATAGACTTCAATGGGAACGCGCGTAAAACATGCGTTTAACATGCGTTAAAGTGTAGATATGCCTTTTTCAATTGGTCTCCAGAGTCACGAACGCGCGTATGACGCGCATTTCCTATTTGCAAAAACTCGCTGTAATATGCGCGACAAAAACGCGCGTCTCAGAAACGCTCAGGTGTGAACCCAGGGTGAAAGTTCCTGACACCTAAATTACTGTAACTATACCCTTCTGTCTTCGATGGTGAGGTGACCATAGCCTACAGTATCTGCTGCCATAGACAGAATGTGAAATGACACTCCATCTTCCAAAATGGTATCAATAAAGAGGGAGGTCACCCAGCTAAAAATTAGTCCCCTGCAGCTCCGCTTAATAAATAAAAGGCAGCGCACCAATATCTGTTTTTTACTGTTTATAAAAGTATTAAAACACAAGAAAAAGTATAAAAATGAGTCACTGTAAAAATGAGTCACAATGTATCACTGTAACTATACCGACCCAAAGATTAAAGTTAACATGTCATTTTTACTGGATAGTGTAGTTAGAAACTGGCCAGCACTCACTTCAGGTGCACTGCACGGGACAGGAGCGGACTCCAAATGATAGTGGTACAACAGATCCCAGCAGACGTTGCTCTTTAAGTAGATTTATTTCATTTCAGTAAAGATCCAAAGTCTGTCCTCAATTCAATGTGCGATTATATAGGACCCCCCATAACGTGACAGTATATAGGACCCCCATAGTGCTTCCCCTCTTCAATTGGTTATATGACACATCAGATTCTGCCAGCATCCAAATGATCGCCCCTGGCGGCCGCCATGACATGTGGAAACTCTTACAAGGATTGGAGGGTCCAGAGGGGAGGGCAGAGGGGTCCGGAGGGGAGGGCAGAGGGGTCTGGAGAAGAGGGCAGAGGGGTCCGGAGGAGAGGGCAGAGGGGTCCGGAGGAGACGGCAGAGGGGTCCGGAGGAGACGGCAGAGGGGTCCGGAAGGGAGGGCAGAGGGGTCCGGAGGGCAGAAACACAGCAGGCACCATGACACTTTACTGAGCACTACAACCCCCAGCTGGCGCTCAGCCTCTACAGTCCCCACATCACTACAACTCCCACCTGGGGCTCTGCCTCTGCAGTCTCTGTATCACTACAACCCCCAGCTGGGGCTCAGCCTCTGCAGTCCCAACATCACTACAATCCCCAACTGGGGCTCAGCCTCTGCAGTCCCCGAATCACTACAACCCCCAGCTCTTTCCCCCTCTTGTCATTCCCCCCTCTTGTCATTCTCTTTCCCTCTCTTGTCATTCACTTTCCCCTTCTTGTCATTCTTTACCTCCAACCCTTGTCATTCTCTTTCCCCCTGTTGTGATTCTCTTTCCCCCTCGTCATTCCCCCCCTTGTCATTCTCGTTCCCCCTCTTGTCATTCTCTTCCCCCCTCCTGTCATTATCATAACCCCCCCCCTTTGTCATTCTCTTTCCCCCTCTTTTCATTCTCTTTCCCCCTCTTGTCATTCTCTTCCCCCCCTTTGTCATTCTCCTTCCCCCTCTTGTCATCCCCCCCCCTTTGTCATTCTCTTTCCCCATCTTGTCATTCTCTTTCCCCCTCTTATCATTCTCTTTCCCCCTCTTATCATTCTCTTTCCCCCTCTTGTCATTCTCTTTCCCCCTCTTGTCATTCTCTTTCCCCCCTTGTCATTCTCTTTCCCCCTTGTCATTCACTTTCCCCCTTGTCATTTTCTCCCCCTCCTTTGTCATTCTCTTTCCCCCCTTTTCATTCTCTTTCTACCCCCCCCCTTTGTCATTCTCCCCCCTTTTCCTTCTCTTTCCCCCATTATTCACTTTCCCCTCTTGTCATTCACTTCCCCCCCTTGTCATTCTCTTTCTCCACCCTACCTCTGGTGTAGCGCGGCCGAGCTCTGTATGGTCCACGGATACAGGCGCTTTAGTTTCCTGTACCCGGGCGGACTGACAGGAAGTGCACACTGTGTGCGCACTTCCTGTCTGTCCGGCCGGGTACAGGAGACAGATGCTCCCTGTACCCGTGGACCATACAGGGCTCGGCCACGCTACAATGAGGGAGTGACAGGAGGGAGCGCTGAGCACTTCCCTCCTGTCAGTCCCTCTCTTCATGCTGCGCCCGGGTGGTGCGCCCTCATGGACGCGCCAGCCTGAGCAGTGCTGCAGCCGCCTGAGGCTCTATATAGAGCGCTCGGGCGGCTGCAGCATGAAGGGGGGCGACGCTCCTAGTCCGCGTATAGGACGCGCTGGCCCTGCACCCTGGCACCTTAGAAAATGGGCTGACAAATACCCAGGCACCAGGACCAAATTCCTGGTCGCCATGGTGACCTGGCGCCTGGGATTTGTCGAGCCCTGCCTTATGTAACACTAAATGATGCCTTTAGACAGTACATCTAGTGCTGCAAAAAACAAGTCCTGATATGTTTATATGAATCAGGGTGGATAAAAATCAATGATTTAAAAAAACAAAAACAAATAAATCTTATTTTTTTTATTTAAATCCGATTTTTTGTTTAAATTGGATTTTTTTTATATAAAATGCTTTTTGAGGAAAATATATTACCATCCAAAGGTTATTCCATCATGAAATAAAGATTAGTTTTTAATTATGTAGAATAAGTCTTTATATGTCTAATTATTTTGGTAAGTAAATTCCATTAATCCATTCACAATGTCAGGCTCTTCCAGAGGTTTTTGTAAGATTATTGGGCAGTTTCTCTGCCTACAAGATACTATTACAGATGCTTGGTTTACTTTTGCAGTTCTCAAAACTGAATTGGACTCCGCAGAGATCACAGGCCTCTTCTTCACAGCAAAAATAATATAACATGAACAGAGTTGAGAAAAAGACTTTAATCCTAATTTCTACAAACCTATGGATACAGAATCAACCCCTTCAGTGCTAAGTTTAAAGAAGTTTAGTGAATAGAATAGAAACAATATTTTTTCTCCTTCCTAAGTACAACAGAAAAGTTGTCCAAATATGAATGATTAACCAATTAAACTGGGGATAAAAAAAAAAATCTGAAAAGTTGTTATTCTAAAAATCTTCATCTACTTGCATATTATAATTATAAGTTACCAGCAAGAATTAGTCTTTATGTAGAAAACTATGATTTAAATCAAGCCTTACTGACTAGTGATTTAAATCGTGATTTAAATAGTGATTTAAATCAGTTTGATTTAAATCAAATCCACCCTGACATGAATGGAAAAATAAATTGTTATGGCTCCTGGAAGGCAGGCTGTATAAAACAAAAATGAAAAATCACTGCATCAGGAAGTTCCCATCGGGGCTATCATCCTTCTTTTCCAGATACTAAATAGTTAATCTGTCCATGTAAAACAATGCTAGTATCATTGACTACGGATGGTCTAAGAATTAGCAGAGAGTAGCGAAATAGTGACATGACTTAAGGAGCTTTGCTCATACCTGTCACAAATGTTAATCCCTGTTTAGTGACACGTAAACCTTTTAATTCAAAGTTCCTGACACCAAAATTACTGTAACTCTACCATTCTGTCTTCGATGGTGAGGTGACCCTAGCCTACAGTATCTGTTGTCCTAGACAGAATGTGAAATGACACTTCACCTTCTAAACGCAGTTGTTTTTTATTTTTCTTGAAACCTGCACATATCGCACATACTGATCAGCCATAGCACCTGCCTAAGGGCTCACGCACATGACTGTTGTTTTTATCTGCATCCGATCTGCATTTTTTGCAAAAGATGAGGACAACACACTGTGTGCTGTCTGCATCCATATGTCTGTTCCGCATTCAAAATAGAACATCCTATTTGCGGATAGTAAAAACAGCTACGAGCCCTAATACAGTGATCCCTCAGGTTACAATATTAATTGGTTGCAGGTCAACCATTGTATGTTGAAGCCATTGTAACTTGAGTGCATAACTCTATGGAAAACAAGTAATTGGTTCTAAATCCCCAAAATGTTATTCCAAGTTAAGATAAAATCAAGATTTAAGAAAAAATAAGCAGATAAGAGAGACAGATAAAGCAGATCCTTGCATATAAGTCTAGGGCTACAGGGCAACATGCGCCACCAACTAAAAGGGCACAACTACACTGCAACGTGTTGCACTGATGTTGCGCGTTATTTTTGTAATGATAGTCAGTGATTTCGCACTGCAACTGCAACTCAAAATTTACACAGAACAACAAGTTGGGTAGATTTTTTGTGAATGTCGTGTCGCAGTCGGCGCATGTTGCACTGCAACATCACTGACTATCATTATAAAAAATATTGCACAACAAGAAGTCGCGTGACACATGTCGCCGTGTACCCTAGCCTAAAAGTCAGGAATAGATGCTGGAAGCTCAACATTACTTTCTATGGTGAAGATTGGAGCTTCTTAAGGCCCCTTTCACACGGGCAGGTTTTTCGCGCGGGTGCAATGCGTGAGGAGGACGCATTGCACCCGCACTGAATCCGGACCCATTCATTTCTATGGGGCTGTGCACATGAGCAGTGATTTTCACCCATCACCTGCGTTGCGTGAAAATTGCAGCATGCTCTATATTGTGCGTTTTTCACGCAACGCAGGCCCCATAGAAGTGAATGGGGCTGCGGGAAAATCGATTTTCCCACCTGGTTGCTTAGCAACGAGACCAGATTTTTAATATTTTCCCTTATAACATGGTTATAAGGGAAAATAATAGCATTCTTAATAAAGAATGCTTAGTAAAATGAAGATGAAGGGGTTAAAAATAATAAAAGTTAACTTACCTTAGCCACTTGATCGCGTAGTTGCGATCTGTCTTCTCTCTTCAAGCTTCAGCTAACAGCTAAAGGACCTGTGATGACGTCACACCACATGGTCCAATCACATGGTCCATCTTACCAGGGTGATGGACCATGTGATTGGACCATGTGATGTGACGTCATCACAGGTCCTTTAGCTGTTAGCTGAAGCTTGAAGACAGAAGACAGATCGCAACTACGTGATCAAGTGGCTAAGGTAAGTTAAGTTTTATTATTTTTAACCCCTTCATCTTCATTTTACTAAGCATTCTTTATTAAGAATGCTAATATTTTCCCTTATATCCATGTTATAAGGGTAAATAATAAATTCTCCAGAATACTCTACCCGAAACCAGACCTCAGTTATGAAGTCCGGCTTCGGGTCTGGGTACCAGACATGGCGATTTTTCACACGCGTGCAAAACGCATTACAAACGTTTGCACCCGCGCGGAAAAATCGCGCATATTCCCGCAACGCACCCGCCTCTTATCCAGGCGTCAAACATGACGCCCGTGTGAAAGAGGCCTAAGGGTCCTGTAAAGTACACACAATGTACTAGAAGAATAAAATGGAGCTGCTCTCACATCTAGTGGAGCAGCTCATCTTTGTACAGACAGTGGGCAGTAAGGGACATGTAGTACCACTCTTTACTGTAAACATGAGCTACTAGACAATGAATACAACTGTTCAATGTTTCAGTGCTTTTTGCACAACTTGCTTAACGGCAAAATTCACAACAGGTGGTTGATCCATAAATCGCCCAATACATTTCTTGGTTCAAGAGAATTGGGATTTAAACAGTCCTCTTCATCATGCTGTTCACATTTTGACACCATGAGACCAAGACAACACCTAACAATTAATCAACAGTACCTCTCCATTGCGAGGTTTCAAGCAGGATGTTCTCAGACAGAAGTGGTCGCCGAGTGTCATCAGCAGGTTGCAACAGAGATACAGAAAGACTGGAACAGTCACAGAAAGAAATAGAAGTGGACGCCCTTTGGCCACATCCCACACTGATGACCGCTTCATTGTGAACAATGCCCTGCTGGCCATTTATATATCTTCATAGACTATTCAGCTAGGTGGCAACACAGGCTAAGCAGGACTCCAGGTGAGCGCTCTTACTAATTGCGATTTTTAGTCAACATATATATCTGCATTGCCCTCTCACTGACAGGTAGTACGCCCAGTGCACTATGATTGAATTGTATTCGCTTAGGACAAAAGGGACCAGTACCAGTGATACTTCAAGGGGCCCGGGCCATAGGTGTTTCTTTCCAAGTCTTGTTACTTCCCTGGCATGCATGCTCGCTATCCAGCGCACCACTAGTGGGACTGAAACAGTAGAGAGGGGCCCACCGTCTGGTGCCCACACATTGGTAACAAAATAATAATAATAATAATAATGAGGTAAAAAGTAAACCCAAACCAAGCTCTGCTTCTTTCTTTAGACCAGGCATCCTCAAACTGCAGCCCTCCAGCTGTTGTAAAACTACAACTCCCACAATGCCCTGCTGTAGGCTGATACCTGTAGGCTGTTCGGGCATGCTGGGAGTTGTAGTTTTGCAACAGCTGGAGGGCCGCAGTTTGAGGATGCCTGCTGTATACAAACCCTCACTGCTTTTATTGACAGAGCCAGGCAGTGGCAAAGCATTGAGGCTGGCTACAGAAAGGATCGGAGCTTGGGTGCAACAAAGGCAAAAGTGACAACCACATCACGCCAAAGGCCTAATTTTTACATTAAGGAATAATATCATAACTCGGGAATGGAGCCCCAGATTAACAGAAGAAAAACAGTGTTTTAATCAGATGAATGACAGGTATGTGTCTATCCAAACAGTTTGATAGGAAGTTCGCTGGTGACAGATTTTCTTTAAAACCGCTGTAAAAAGACATGTGAGCAGTTCCTATTGGGTTAAACCACAATCACATACATTCTTTTGTATGAATGGATCTTTCTCTAAGGCATGCAGTGAAAGACCCATGTGATTGTCAGATGTAATGTAACTGAACAAAACATGCAAAAACATATAGTGGCTGGAAAGCCCAGATAAACCAGATTCCTGCTTTAAATTCAAGATATCCCTTGTTAATAAAAAAAAATAAAAATATTTATAGAGTAACTTTTAATTAATGTTTAAATGAATTCATAAATAAATAGTACAGCCAAATATAAAAAAAAACTTTGTTTAACCACTTCAGCCCCCCTAGCTTAAACACCCTTAATGACCAGGCCACTTTTTACAATTCCGCACTACGATACTTTCACCGTTTATTGCTCCGTCATACAACTTGCCACCCAAATGAATTTTACCTCCTATTTTTCTCACTAATAGAGCTTTCATTTGGTGGTATTTCATTGTTGCTGACATTTTAACTTTTTTTGCTATTAATAAAAATTTAACAACATTTTTGCAAAAAAATGACATTTTTCACTTTCTGTTGTAAAATTTTTCAAAAAAAACTACATTTCTATATAAATTTTTCTATAAATTTATTGTTCTACATGTCTTTGATTTAAAAAAATCCAATAAGTGTATATTTATTGGTTTGGGTAAAAGTTATAGCGTTTACAAACTATGGTGCAAAAAAGTGAATTTCGGCATTTTGAAGCAGCTCTGACTTTCTGAGCACCTGTCATGTTTCTTCAGGTGCTAGAATGCCAGGAAAGTATAAATACCCCCCAAATGACACCATTTTAGAAAGAAGACACCCCAAAGTATTCGCAGAGGGGCACGGTGAGTTCATGTATCATTTCATTTTTTTTCACAAGTTAGCGGAAAATGACACTTTCTGAGGAAAAAATCAATAATAAAGTTTCCATTTCTGCTAACTTCTGGCAAAAAAAAAAAAATCTCCCATGGACTCACTATGCCCTTCAGTGAATACCTTGGGGTGTCTACTTTCTGAAATGGGGTCATTTGTGGGGTGTGTTTACTGCACTGGCATTTTGGGCTAAATTGTGAGCAACCTTGTAAAACCTAAAGGTACTCGTTGGAATTTGGGCCCCTTTGCGCACCCATGCTGCAAAAAAGTGTCACTCATGTGGTATAGCTGTACTCAGGAGAAGTAGGGCACTGTGTTTTGGGGTGTATTTTTACATATACCCATGTTGGGTGAGAGAAATATCTCTGACAACTTTGTATAAAAAAATGAAAAAGTTGTTGATATTTCTCACACCCAGCATGGGTATATGTAAAAGTACACCCCAAAACACATTGCCCTACTTCTCCTGAGTACGGCGATACCACATGTGTGACACTTTTTTGCAGCCAAGATGCGCAAAGGGGCCCAAATTCCAATGAGTACCTTTAGGATTTCACAGGGCATTTTTACGCATTTAGATTCCAGACTTCTTCTCACGCTTTAGGGGCCGCTAAAATGCCAGGGCAGTATAAATACCCCACATGTGACCCCATTTTAGAAAGAAGACACCCCAAGGTATTCCGTGAGGGGTATGGTGAGTTCATGTAAAATTTATTTTTTGTCACAAGTTAGTGGAATATGAGACTTTGTAAAAAACAAAAATAAAAAAAATAAAAATATCAATTTCCGCTAACTTGTGCCAAAAAAAAAAATAAAAATTCTGTGAACTCGCCATGCCCCTCACGGAATACTTCGGGGTGTCTTCTTTCCAAAATGGTGTCACTTGTGGGGTACTTATACTGCCCTGGCATTTTAGGGCCCCTAAAGCGTGAGAATCCAAATGCGTAAAAATGCCCTGTGAAATCCTAAAAGTACTCATTGGTTTTAGGGCCCCTTTGCGCATCTTGGCTGCAAAAAAGTGTCACTCATGTGGTATCGCCGTACTCAGGAGAAGTAGGGCAATGTGTTTTGTGGTGTATTTTTACATATACCCATACTGTGTGTGAGAAATATCTCTGTAAATGACCAGGTAGCAGGTATATCAGGTATATCAGACGCTGTTAACAAAACAGCGTCTGATATACATGTTTGATCAGATTTATTTCGCATCTACAGCCTGCCAGCGATTGATCGTCGCTGGCAGGCTGCAGTATAACTTGCGATCTTTGAGCTGCTGTGAACCGAGCGCGCGTTCACAGCAAATCTCGCCTCTCGCGAGATGACACGCCGACGCGCCACGGAGAAACAGACCTGCCGCCGCCTGGACGCATCCCTGCATTAGGCGGTCGGCAGGTGGTTAAAAGTGGCCCCATTTTCTAGGTGGAGACAACACATGTAGGTGGGCCAGCGATACTATAGTGTAGCACAATATACTGCCTCAGGAGAACCAAATACCACAGTGAAGTACAACATACTGCCCCAGCAAAATCAAATACTGTAGTTCCGTACAATATACTGACACAACAGAACCAAATACCATCAAGGGTGTACATAGAAATCATTGGGCCCCATAGCAAGAATCTGAATTGGTCCGCTACCCCAACTGCTACCCACTCATAGAACCCCCCTATTGGGCTTCGGGGCAGACTTATGGATGCAGACAGCAAATGGTGTCCTGTCTGCCTTTTTTTTCATGCACAGGGCTGAAGCCATTTTTTTTTTTTCGTGGTCAGCAAATTGCAGATCCAGAAAACTCGGATAACAGCTGTGTGCATTCCGCATTCTGCTGAACAGTATGTCCTGCCCTCTTTAGAACTGCCCATTTTTGTCCACAAGAATACGACAGGTTCTATTTTCTTTTTTTTTTAGTGGGGCCGCGGAAAGGCCATGTGTTGTCTTCTTCTTTTGCAGCTCCACTGAAATTAATAGGTGTTCATCCGACCCACAAAAAAATGCAGATTTCGGACAAAATCTACAGTTATGTGCATGAGGCCTTATTGAAATTAATGGGTCCGCATCCGATCAGCAAAAAAAGAAAAAGAAAGCAGAATGGACTGAAAAAACAGTTGTGTTCATGGGGCCTTAAGAAGTGCTACAGAGAGTAAGAAAGCAGAACTTCATGTTTATCCATGTCCTGTGTGTGGGCAGACATGATACCAGATAGTCTCTGCCCACCAGCAGTAAAAACTGCCAATAAAAAAAAAATGCTGATACGATGATATAATGGCCAGATATATTGTTTATTTATCATGTACATACACATGGCAGCTTATTCTAAAAAAGATCTGAATAGGGTTGAGCAAACCCAAACTGCAAAGTTCGGGTTCGTACCGAACTTTGCATGTTCGGTTACCCGGACCCGAACCCGAACCGGACTTTTTCACTGACGTTCGGGTACAGGTGCGGAGTTCGGGTAAATTTATTAATTTCCATTAAACCAGGGTTATAACAGAAAATAATAGCATTCTTAAGACAGAATGCTAAATAAAATGGCCATTGAGGGGTTAAAAATAATAAAAGAAAACTCACCTCATCCACTTGAGCATGCAGCCGTTATCCTCTTCTTTCTGCAGGACCTGCAAAAGGACCTGCAATGAAGTCACCGCTCTCACCACGTGGTCAGTGCTGTGACGTCATCGCAGGTACTGCTGAATCAAGATAGAAAGACTTGTGGTGATGTCACCGCACTCACTATAAGAGGTTATACTTTAAAAGAAATTACAAAAGCTTTTAGTTTTGTCATCTTTCCTGAAAATTAATTTTTGTCATACTCACAAGAATGCCATCAGCTAAATAATTGTTCAGCTGACAGCTATCATCCCTATCTATGTAATAACTGTGTACATTCAGCGCCTCCAAGTGCATCCTATTTAAATAAATAAGACAAAAACTCAGAACGATTTCTGTTTACACATGGCATTTTAGAAGAACTCCACCAAATCCTTTTGGACCCCACTGATCATACAGAGGCCAGAGTGGTGACAAACAGAGGAAAGTGATTGC
This sequence comes from Bufotes viridis, assembly GCA_033119425.1. Taxonomy (NCBI): domain Eukaryota; kingdom Metazoa; phylum Chordata; class Amphibia; order Anura; family Bufonidae; genus Bufotes; species Bufotes viridis. The sequence goes on from CM065590.1 coordinate 104,050,345, forward strand.
ATAGATGGAAAACAGTGGTGGCATGCTCAGGGACTCTGATGACATACAGGGCACTGTGATTGGATATCCAAGGGACAGAGTGATGGCATCGGGGGGGGGGGGACATACTAGGGGGTGGAGTTTTCAAGAATCTGCTGTGTTTTTTCACAACAGACATGTGAGCAGTCCTTATTGGGTTAAACCACAATCACATGCATTCTTTTGTATGAACGGGTCTAAGGCATGCAGTGAAAGACCCATGTGATTGTCAGATGTAATGTAACTGAACAAAACATGCAAAAATATATAGTGGCTAAAAAGCCCAGATAAACCAGATTCCTGCTTTAAATTCAAAGATCAAAATATTAGAACTATGTCATTATTCCTTATCCCTTGTTCATATAAAAAAAATATTTAAAGAGTAATTTTGTTTAATGTTTAAATGAAATTCATAAATAAATAATACAGCCAAATATAAAAAAAAATAATTGAAAAAAAATTGAAAACTGTCAGGACGGCCATTTTTGTCACATCACTTCACACAAAGCATAATATCGAGAGATGAAAAAGTATGTAGCCCAAAATAGTACCAATAAAATCGTCATCTCATAGTTATAGAATTCAGTGGCTCCCCTATCTGCAAACATAGAATGGTGCACACCCCTGGTCCCACCTGAACCAAGAATTAGCAAACATAAAAGGATAAATGATAGTGGGGGGCACTCAATATCTGGAAGCAATTGGACCTAAATAGTGGATTCAAAAAGTTTAATATAAAACATACAGTAAAACCAATCCTAAAATATAAATCAATCCTAAAATATAAACAAATAGATAATAGCAAATAGCAGTTGTTGGTTGCAACCAAATAACATATGCGATATGCGATGTGAATACTTTTTGGCTGCGTCAGAAGTAGGTAGGATGACGCACAGGTTGCAGCCAATTGTTGCGTTCCACTTAATAAGAGCGTCCACTTATTTTCTTAGTAGGAATGATGGATACGATAGTGTTGTCACATTGTATGCTGTTCCTTTTCCAGGTCCTGCCAGGTAAAGTTGGCGTCTCACGTGACTGTTGGCCCCTCTAGTGCCGTTCTTTTCCCAGGTCCTGTCCGGTAGTTATAGAAAAATGGACAATACTGGAATATAGCTAGTCATTGCTGTTATCTCCAGTGATGTTAGCGGCTTTATCCTTTAGTCTGCGGGGCACTTCATACGCGTTTCGGGGATACTCCCCTTCCTCAGTGGTGGTGCCCGCAGAATAACCTGTGCCCTTTTATAATCTTAATTGTTTCGATTAAAGTTGATTTGAAAAACTTGTAATTCCAAACTCAGTTCTGGAACATTCTGGGCCAAAATAGGCCAAAGAGGTTGCCGCTATGGGCGTAACCTCATATAAGGAATAATTCAGGAGAAAATGCATGTGGGGTTCTTTTGTTACACCTTGTGAAAATGAAAAAAAAATGGGTTAAAGCAACATTTTATTAAAAGAAATGAAATTCCTTAAGGGGTGTAGTTTCCAAAATGGGGTCTATTCTTGTAGGTTTCCACTGTAGGGGTACCTCACAGTCTCGTCAAATCGTCAAATCTGACATGGCACCTAAAAACCATGCCAGCAAAATCTGCCCTCCAAAAACCATATGGTGCTCCTTCCCTTCTGTGGTGTGCCCATACAACGGTTTACTGCCACATATAAAGTGTTTGTGTAAACTGCAGAGTCAGGGTAATAAATATTGAGGTTTGTTTTCTGTAACCCTTGCTGTGTTAGAGGAAAAAATGGATTCAAATGGAAAATCTAAACAGAGTTTGTACAATCTGTTTTTAATAATTTGAGGAGTGTTGTTTCTAAAATGGGGTAATTTATGTAAGCCCCACAAAGTGACTTCATATGGTGAATCCATTTGTGTGAAGGAAGAAAAATGGACCCTTTTACGGCGCTGCCGGCATCATCAGTAGTCCACAGGAGAGCTCACTGAGTTTTACTTTTTTATTGGTTAAAACATATATTTGCTTGTCTACGCGTTTCTGGGACAGACTGTCCCCTTCATCAGGACAACGTGCAACGTTTTCATCCTTCACACAAATTGATCTACCGAACCCGGGAACTTGTGGAACAAGAGACGGGCCAGGACCTGGCAGCAGCACGGCACCCCTACATCTGGTGAAGGAAAACACTAGTAAGGCTCAACAAGTGGTTGTGACTGAGCACAACCAAATCTGGTAAGCGCAACTTGCACTTATTTTAGTATTTAAATCGCTGATTGTTCTGCACATGAGGCGCTGTGTTTTTTCTTGTTTTTCTCTATTCATATGGTAAATGCTAGATATTAATTATTTTGAAAGGTGTCACCATCCGTCTTAAAAGGGTTTTCTGAGACTCTACAATTGATGACATAAAGTGACACATGTCAGATTTGTAAAAATAGGCTTTGTAAGGAAGGTGAAAACTAGTCGTGTCAAGAGGGAGTTAAAGGAACATCAGGCCTTGTAATTAATACGAAAAATAAACAAAAAATATACTTTTCTCTACTGCTTGTCTGCAGCACTTTCTGCATGATACTCTTGATACAAACAGTATTGTAGAAGTCCTGCCGACAGAGCACAGCAGGGAGGCTCCTGATCCAGCCACTTGTCTTACAGCCAGTTACAAGACTGTGGGGAGAAGGTAGGACATGAATGACATTCTGGGACACAGAGAGAAGATTTATTTTTATATTTTTCAGATTTAACTTTAATATGAGGACTAAGGGAATACAGAAGATGAATGGAGGCAGTGCTTCGATTTTAAAATTTTGCATTTTCAGTTCTTTCAGCCTCCTTCAAATGATGATCAATATTGAGAATCAGTAACCAGGAAAGTCCCTGTTAAACCAGGCACAGGCACAATGCAATGCAGGGCTAGTCCATCTGAATGTAATGATACCTTTAACTAAGCAATTTGCTGCTTCATTCTAGAGAAAAAGTACTTTCAATCCGTATGCACAAGATCCGTTAAATGCACCAAGGGTGGACCCAAGCCATTCTGTGCACCGTTCCTCCTCCTGATTCCTCTGCATACCCCTCTCTTTCCTTGTTGATTCACTTTGCGGAAATTGCATTGCCATGTAGCCCTAGCCTAAGGCCTCATGCACACGACCGTTGTTTGATTCCGTGTCCGTTGCTCCGTTTTTCGTGATTTTCTGCGGACCCATTGGTTTTCATTGGGTCTGTGGAAAACTCGGCAAATGCACCGTTTGTCCTCCGCGTCCGTGGTCCGTGATTCCAGTCCGTCAAAAAAATATAACCTGTCCTATTCTTGTCCGTGAAAAACGGTTCACGGACCCATTTAAGTCAATGGGACCGTGAAAAAATGCGGATGGCCATCCGTGTATCATCCGTGTTCCGCGTCCGTTTTTTTTGCGGATCCCTTGGCAGGCACTTGGCAAAAATTGTCAGCCTGTCTTCTGGTAAAATCTTTTGGGTCATGTCCGCTAAAAAAAACGGAAGACACACGGAAATACAACGGAAGGCAAAAACAGACACGGATCACTGAACAACGGAACCCCTTTTTGCGGACAGCATAAAAAAACTGTCGTATGCATGAAGCCTTAGTCTCCAGAATAAAGCAATGAATCGGTAAGTGAAAGGTATCATAACATTCAGATGGGTTAGCCATACAAAGCATTGTGCAAAGTTTCCTGGTGGCAGACTTCCTTTAGCAGTACAAGCAAGATAGTGCCCCTATCGTCTTAAAAAAAAATCACTGAACTAAATTGGATGTGTGCATCTCACTGCCTAAAGAGAACGCTAAAATCAAATCCCCTATGGACTTTGCCAGACAAAGTAGGTAGTCAACCGATTTGGGACAGTCTGCAGTCATGAAAAAAAAAAGGAAATGGCTTTTGGATTACCGTAATTGTGCGAGTCAAAAAGTTTGGAACCGCGCTGCTTTCAATGGGGGAGTTCCAAGGATTCACAGGGCCACAGCTTCCGGAATGAAGGGAAAAAACAGCACCCACACCGAACGGATCAAATCCACAGTGTCGAAGTAGCTGCAATAATTAAACACACATAGTGCAATACGATTTTTAAAAGAAGCTAGTCGCTATATATTCTTTTTCATTTTCTTTTTCTTTTTCCCGACACTTATTTTAAAATAGGAATGTTATAATGATGAATTTGTTTATGTTTTTATTAGATTTGTATGTGCAATATTTTGTTTTTAATCGATGGTTCAATCGCATCGACCTTTGGTATTAACCAGGCAGCTAATGGTAATCAGTTACCAGCTGAGACCCACACTATATAATGAGAGGGGTGTCCCCAGATGGGATACACTTTAGCCCCTGACGAAGCTTGGAAGGAGCGAAACCCGGGTCGGGCGTTGATGTGATCCCTGCACAAGGATTTGTTATGAATTTGTTTCGACCATCCATCTTGTAAGTGCAATAAATAGCGACTAGCTTCTTTTAAAAATCGTATTGCACTATGTGTGTTTAATTATTGCAGCTACTTCGACACTGTGGATTTGATCCGTTCGGTGTGGGTGCTGTTTTTTCCCTTCATTCCGGAAGCTGTGGCCCTGTGAATCCTTGGAACTCCCCCATTGAAAGCAGCGCGGTTCCAAACTTTTTGACTCAAACTGTAAAAGTGTTAACTGCTTCCCACAACACATACAGGAACCTGCAGCAGCAAGGAAGAGGACTGCCCTGAGCGTGTCTGGTACTTTTTCTTTTATTACCGTAATTGTGCGACTTTATAAAATCCTATTGAGTTTCATGACCCATATTTCCCACTACAGTAATTTGCTACAACAATAAGAGCCCATGTGTACATACTCTTCAGTTTCTATGCCATTACTGTGCCTAGCGCCCCATTTACTTGTTACATACTGTACACACATGGACAAATTTGTTGGTACCCTTCTGTTAAAGAAAGAAAAACTCACAATGGTCACGGAAATAACTTGAAGCTGACAAAAGTAATAAAGAATAAAAATTTACTGAAAATCAGGTAATCAAAATCAGGTTTTTCTTTTGAATTGTTGTTCATCATAATAATTTATAAAACAAACTAAAACAATGGCCTGGACAATAATGATGGTAGGTACCCTAAACTTAATATTTTGTTGAACAACCTTTTGAGGCAATCACTGCAATGAAGTGATTTCTGTAAGGTCTTATTTACACGGCCATAGGTGGGCCGTTCTGTGCATTGGGGACCGCAATTTGCGGTTCCCAATGCACAGGCAACCTCCGTGTAGCCGCCGGAATCAATCCAGACCCATTCAACTTGAATAGGTCTGCATTCTTCCGTTCCGCAAAAAGATAGAGCAAGTTCTATCTTTTTCTGAAACGGAAGTACGGAACAGAAGTAAATGGGTCCGCATTCATGATGTAGAATGCACACGGAACGGTGCCCATGTATTGCGGATCGGCAAATGCGATCCGCAATACAGCAACGGACAGCACACGTTTGTGTGCATAAGCCCTAACTCTTACTGAGAGTTCTGGACCTGTCCACAGGTATTTTAGCCCACTGCTCATGAGCAAACTGCTCCTGCTGTCTCAGGTTTGAAGGGTGCTTTCTCCAAACTGCATGTTTCAGCTCCTTCCACAGATGTTCAATAGGATTTAGATCAGGGCTCATAGAAGGCCACTTCAAAATAGTCCAATGCTTTGCTCTTAGCCATTCTTGGATGTTTTTACCTATGTGTTTTGGGTCAATATCCCATTGAAGGACCCATGACCTGCGACTGAGACTAAACTTTCTGACACTGGGCAGCAAATTTTACTTCAGAATGACTTGATAGTCTTGAGATGTCATTGTTTCTGCACAGATTTAAACAAAGCAGCCCCAAAACCGAACCTCCTCTATGTTTCACTGTAGGATATGAAGTTCTTTTCTATGTCTACGTAATATTTACGCCTGTGAACATAGAGCTAATGTAACTTGCCAAAAGCTTCAGTTTTATCTCATTGGTTCAAAGGACATTCTACCAGAAGCTTTGTGGCTTGTCAATATGCATTTTGGCATATTCCAGTCTCGCTTTTTTATGATTTGCTTTCAACAGTGGTTTCCTCCTAGGTCGCCTTCCCTTCGCTCATTCAGATGGCAGCATGCTGTCCGCAAAAATGCGGATCCGTTTTTTTGCGGATTAGATGCTGTCCCATTCATTTCTATGGGGCCCTTTTCTTCTGTTGCACAGCTCAGCTAAAAAAAATGAAACATGTCCTATACTTGTCAGTGAAAATCAGGACATGGCCTCATTGAAGTCTATGGATGAGCAAAAAAACAGAAAGCAATCCAATTTTTTTGCGGACATGCTGAACTGTCCGCAAAAAACGGACCTGAATTTTTGCGGACAGCGTACGGCCGTCTGAATGAGCCCTAAGTCTTTGGCTAAGACAGTGACTGATGGTGCGGTCTGACACTGATGTACCTTGAGCTTGGAGTTCACCTCTAATCTGTTCGGAGGTTGTTCTGGGTTGTTTGATTACCATCCGCAATAAAGCCCTATTCACACGTCCGTAGTGTTTATGGATCCGCAAATTGCGGATCCATAAACACACCCGGCTGGCAGCCCCATAGAAATGTCTATTCTTGTCCGCAATTGCAGGCAAGAATAGAACATGCTCTACTTTTTTGCGGAGCTGCGGCCGTAAGATCGGCGGCGCGCTCCGCAAAAACTGATGCAGTTTCATTAGTTTGATTTTAAACGTATTCTGTTGAAGCAGAGTTCAAAACCAATGTCTGATTTTCATTAGCTTTCAGTAAAAAAAAAAGTATTATTATTTTTGTCAGTTTCAAGTTATTTCAGTGGCCATTTTGAGTTTTTCTTTCTTTGGGAAAGGTACCCACAATTTTGTCCACATCTGTAACTATGTCTATGTTATGTACCACTAGAGGGTGCTGTATTGACTTTTAAAAATGTATTTAAAAAATGTGTTCTCTGTTGCTTTGCATACAATAAGTATCGCTGTCTAGTGTTGTGTTCACATCACATTTTTGTCCCACATTTAATATATACACATACCTCCCAACTTTAAAAAGTCGCAAAGAGGGACAATATGTGCGGCACGCATCGCGGCAATTTCTTCATACTAGGCCACGCCTCTAACTCCGCCAAAAGAATAATTACTGACCCCCATCAGAAGTGCAGCAGCTGGGGATCGGTTAGGTGAGTGTAAGTTCCTTTGTTTTTTTTACATGTGGAGCCCCTGGGACAAATATTTTTTTTTTTTGCACTTCAATATCCATTTAAATATTAGCAAATAATAATCGGATTATAGATATTTTAAGGTACAAATTGCACAAAATAATGAATTGATGGTCTAATGTACAGGTAGAAACCATACAGATAGTTTAGAAAAGAGAAATTTAGTAAATTTATTAATGCACATTTGTGCATTCACTCCCCAGGTCAAAAAGAGGGACATTTAATGATCAAATAGGGACAGAGGGACTTGGGTCAAAAAGAGGGACACTTGGGAGGCGTGTATACACATGACATATGTAAAATGGATGCCTCAGAAGGATGCCATACAGTGGCATTTGTCAATTTGTCACCATAGGGTTCCATTGTAAAAAATGTATGTTTTTTTCTTCTTGACTCTGCAGGATGAAAAAGTGTAGTGTGCTATATACTATACTTTTGCATCCTTTTTTCTCCAACATATATGTTAAACATAGGACAAACATGTGATGTGACCAGCCCCAAAGGAGTATTCTGCGAGCTTATGGTTTCCAAAATAAACATGTGCAGTAGTGTTGAGAAATATAAACTCATTACTGTTATTCTGATTTGTATCCAGTGGCGTCTTGTTCTGATGCCCTGGATAGATTTCAGGAGCTTGTGGAGCTAGAACTTGTGAATTTGAAGTTTTCCAGCAATGTGACTAAATTGTTCAGTAATTTAACTTCTCCTGACCATGTTGCTTTGGCACAGATTAAGAACAACTCTGACCTTGTTGTCAGGAGTTGTTCTGAATGTGGGACTGTATGAAAAATGAAACCTTGAAATGTTAAATGATGAGCAGACATATTGTAGCGTTAATGTTGATCCTGCCCTCACTGTAGATGTATGGTACATTTGAAAAAGTTATTGGAGGAAAGAGTAGCCCTAGGGGGTTCTTAACAATAAAATGGCTGAATATATTGATGAACCAGTTATGGCAATCTAGCCAAATAGCAAAAAAATTAAAAAAAATTGTTTTGGCATAGTTAGTGTTTTTTTTTTTGTTTTGTTTTTTTACAGCAAATTACTTGAAACTTTTAATTGTTTGTAAAACTCTATTTTTTAAATTCTTTTTTCACTTTATTTTTTTGTCCCACTCTGGGACTTCATCTTTTTGGGGTGTGATCCCCTTTACACTGCATTACAATACTTCTGTATTGTAATGCATTGGCTGTAAGTGCATTACACACTATAATACACTTACAGCTTCCTGCCTGTGAGATCCAGGGGGCTGGGTCTCACAGGCTCTCTCGGCAGGCATCGGCTGCCTTCCCTGCCATCGGGTCCCTGTCCCAATGGCCAATAGCCTCCCCGCACCTGGCAGGATACAGCACGTGCCGTGGTCAGCTCTGACCGTGGCAGTGCAAGGGTTAATGCGCCGGCATCTGTTTTCTGTGACTGCCGACCCCTGCAGCTGATCGGGCGGGCACAGCTCATTATACGGCGCTGGGATTTGTGACCCTGACACCGGTGCCGTACATGTACGGCTCTGGTATCCTACTGGTTAAGGATAACAAAGTCAATGTTTTGGAGTGGCCATCACAAAGCCCTGATCTCACTCCTATAGAAAATTTATGGGCAAAGCTGAAAAGGCAGGTGCGAGCAAGGCGACCATCAAACATGGCTCAGTTACACCAGTTTTGTCAGGAGGAATGGGCCCAAAATCCAACCAACTATTGTGAGAAGCTTGTGGAAGGATATCCAAAACGTTTGACCCAAGTCACACAGTTTAAGGGCAATGATACTAAATATTAATGAAATGTATGTAAACTTTTAACTTTGCAGAAAGTAATAAAAATGCCTTAAAACAGGCAGGCTCAACCTGCGGCCCTCCAGCTGTTGCAAAACTACAACTCCCATCATTCCCTAACAGCCTAGAGCTATCATCCTACAGAAGGGCATCGTGGGAGTTGTAGTTTTACAACAGCTGGAGGGCCGCAGGTTGAGCATCCCTGCCTTAAAACATTCTCTCTCTCTCTCATTATTCCATTATTCTGGCATTTGGCAAATAATAATAGTTATGGTAATCCTAATTGACCAAAAACAGGAAAGATTTATTCTGATTTCATGTCAGATATTGAGAAAAACATCCATATGTGTCTTTGTATATACTGTATGTAAACTTCTGGTATCAACTATATATATAGTGACACAGTAAAGGGAGTAGTATGGAGAGGCAGGTATTTTCCTCCTAGTGTGTGCTGCTGGACTCTGATTAGCAGCCAGGTGGGGTCAAACACCGGACTGGATCTCAGGTGTCGGTTTGGTTTTTGGCAACACCTAGCAGCCTTTAAAAGACACCATCACTTTATGGTTCAGCAGAAAAGATCTCTGTGTTGGGATCTGAGGCTTGTGCCGGGCTTAGAGGGTTGAGACTCGTGTCAGGGGAATCCGGCCGCCTAAAGCCTGTTCATGGACTCCTTGAGGCAGAACTGCCAGCAGGGTGTGAACTAACACTGAACTGTTTGATTTAAGAACTGGCTGGTGCCTCTATACTGCATCTGCTTGTCCTGTCTACCAGAGCGAATTCCTACACTATATATATATATATATATATATATATTATATAATTGCTCCAGAAAAATTTTGGCTTCAAAAAGAAAAAAAATACAAACTCCACATGAAAACCAGAGTAGCATGTCAAGGTAAAAGGGTTAGGCTTGTAGATGCAACAAATTTATCAAAAAACTTGCAAAAAATCTGGTAAATTTGGTGCAAAGGACTCCAACACCGATTGAAGCCAAACTGACCTCAAATATTAGAGCTCATGCACACGAATTGACTGCAAATTGTGGTCCCCAAAGCACGGGCACCATCCGTGCGGCTGCCGCAGACAGATGCAGAACCATTCAACTTGAATAGGTCCATGATCTGTCCGCACTGCAAAAAAATAGAACTTGTTCTATTCTTTTGTGGTGTGGAGGCACGGACAGAAAACCATGGAAGCACTCCGTAGTGCTTCAGTGGGGTTCCGTGCCTCCATATGACACCGTGCGCTTTGTGCCCCCGCTGTACAGTAATACACTCGTATGATCTATACGAATGTATTTCTGTACAGCAGCGACGGCACGAAGCGTATGCAATCATAGCAACCAATGACGCCATGAGCTCTCGCACTCAGCAGGACAGCAGGCCGGGTTTTCACAGACCGTCCGTGGTCTGTAAAAATCTATGTATGTGTGAAAGAGGCCTAAGGCCTCTTGCACACGAATGTGTGCTGGCCGGGCCCGTGCTGTGGTCCGCAATGCACAGGCACCGACCATGGGGCAGCCGCATCTGGATCGCAGACCCATTCACTTGAATGGGGGTCTGCGATCCGTCCATTCCACAAAAAGATAGGACAAGTTCTATTTTTTTTGCGGAACGGAACCCCACGGAAACACTCCGTAGTGGTTCAGTTCCGTTCTACACCGCATCTCCGGATTTGCGGACCCATTGAAGTGAATAGGTCCGCATACGTGATGCGGAATGCACGCGGCCGGTGCGCTGTGTATTGTGGACCCGCTGTATGCAGGCCGCAATACGGCCACGGCGGGACAACGGCCATGTGCAAGTTCATTACAGACTATAATGTACCATCTAGTTAGTAATACAAACGCAAAAAAACTATTAAAACTTTATGAAAAACAGGGCATTCTTCTGAAAACAGTGACTCAAATTTACCGTAATACTGTTTGAAAGTAAGATAGACTATCTAACTGCCCCGGATTTATCACCATGGCTGATGCTGGATGATAAGTTTGGTACACCTACAGACTATTTAGTCTAACTTTCACATTTGAGCCATGTCCCTTGTCAAGTAAAGCCAGTGGTAAAAGGGGTATAAAAGTGTTTAAAACGGTTTAATATAGTAAAAAGTATGCACAACATTTTTATGGTGCAAGTTTCACCTGAATTCTCACACATTCTGATTAGTAAATCTCCCTCTGCAAGAATTTAGTTTTAAAGGGGTTCTCCAGTTCTTTGGAATTGATGGCCTTTCCTTGGTATAGGTCATTAATGTAACATTGGTGGCAGGGTCCAATTCTCCACCCTCCATTGATCAACTGTGTGAAGGGGCCGCAACCTCTTGTTTCCATTGTTCTGTACAGACCAGCTAGGTACTCGGAGTACTTTGGACAAAGCTGTAATACCGGCACATCTGCTACTAAAACATCCTCTTTAAAGCCCCTTTAAACAGCTGATTGGCAGAGGTGTAGAGAGTAAAACGCCCACCAATCTATCCTAGGCCATCAATTTTGAAGAATCTGGAAATTCCATTCAGGATGGTGTGGTGACAAGCAAAGCATCATGCTCAGTATTAGGGCTTGTTCACACGAACGTAAGGGCTCCTTGCGGACCTTAAATGGCAATGCACGGGCACCGACCGTGGGCCAGCCGCATGCAGATCGCGGACCCATTCACTTGAATGGGGTCCGCGATCCGTCCGTTCCACCAACTGATAGAGCAAGTTTTATCTTTTTGCATCTCCGGATTGCGGACCCATTGAAGTGAAAGGGTCCGCATCCATGATGCGGAATGCACACGGCCGGTGTCCCGTGTATTGCGGACCCGCCATATGCTGGCCTCAATACGGCAACGGCCGTGTGAATGAGCCCTTAGGCTTTATTCACACATCAGTGTTTGGTCAGTCATTTCCATCAGTGATTAAGCCAAAACCAAGGGCAGGAACGCAGAACAAATGCAGATCTTTCCCCTATACCTTATCTCTGTGGAGGATCCACTCCTGGTTTTGGTTCACAATCACTGATGAAAATCACTAACTAAACACTGACTGTGTGAATAGGGCCTTACATAGTCATGTGAAGGAGTTTAATGAACCAGAGGGTAATAAAGATGGCAAGAGATTTGAATAGTTTAGCAATGTGAGCAATGTGATCACAAGTAATATCAATGCAAAATGTTTCTCACAGGTTGTGATCCAAATTCTTATCACAATGATACTATTCCATTTATACTCTCAGTCAGGTTCAATCACATTTTCAGTATACTAATTTATTTTTTCATTAACATTTATGTTCCCTATATATTAAAGGGGTACTCCGATCACCTCAATTTATCTCCTATCCACAGGCTAGGGAATAACTATTAGTTCTATTAGAGCAGGCATGCTCAACCTGCGGCCCTCCAGCTGTTGCAAAACTACAACTCCCATCATTCCCTGACAGCCTACAGCTATTATCCTACAGAAGGGCATCATGGGAGTTGTAGTTTTACAACAGCTGGAGGGCCGCAGGTTGAGCATCCCTGGATTAGAGGGTCCGATTACAAGAGCAGGGGCCCCATATCCCACAGGGACTCCTGAAATGAACAGAACAGCAATCAATGTGCACTATACCAAGAATCCTAGACCAAGGTACCTAAGATATAGCTCTGCAAATTACCTTTCAAATCAAATCCGCAAAATATTGATGACGTCCGTGTTGGATTGTTGTTGTTTTTTTGTGGACCCGTTGACTTCAATGGGTCCATGAATTGCAGTTTGTGCCCAAGAATAGGACATGTTCTCTTTTTTGCGGAAAAGACATATGGATTGAGAAAGCATAGGGATGTCTACCTGCATTTGTATGTCCGTTCTGCAAAAGATCGAAGGTGTCCTATTCTTGCAACGTGGACGTCACACGTACTTTGCGGATCCGCGTTTTGCAGACCGCAAAATACATATAGTCATGTGAAGGCACATTAATTATAGGGAATGTATGCAGCAAATACAATCAAATCATACCAATCATAAAAAACAAAAGATCAAACCTGTAAAATATTTTTTTCCCAAGAAAATTAGGTCCTCTGTATACACAGTCATAGAGGGAAGGTCCTATCAGTGACTGACAGCTGTCTCTGTATACACAGTCATAGAGGGAAGGTCCTATCAGTGACTGACAGCTATCTCTGTATACACAGTCATAGAGGAAAGGTCCTATCAGTGACTGACAGCTATCTCTGTATACACAGTCATAGAGGAAAGGTCCTCTCAGTGACTGACAGCTATATGTGTATACACAGTCATAGAGGGAAGGTCCTATCAGTGACTGACAGCTCTCTCTGTATACACAGTCATAGGGGGAAGGTCCTATCAGTGACTGAAAGCTCTTTCTGTATACACAGTCATAGAGGGAAGGTCCTATCAGTGACTGACAGCTCTCTCTGTATACACAGTCATAGAGGGAAGGTCCTATCAGTGACTGACAGCTCTCTCTGTATACACAGTCATAGAGGGAAGGTCCTATCAGTGACTGACAGCTCTCTCTGTATACACAGTCATAGAGGGAAGGTCCTATCAGTGACTGACAGCTCTCTCTGTATACACAGTCATAGAGGGAAGGTCCTATCAGTGACTGACAGCTCTCTCTGTATACACAGTCATAGAGGGAAGGTCCTATCAGTGACTGACAGCTCTCTCTGTATACACAGTCATAGAGAGAAGGTCCTATCAGTGACTCACAGCTCTCTCTGTATACACAGTCATAGAGGGAAGGTCCTATCAGTGAGACTGACAGGTCTCTCTGAATACACAGTCATAGAGGGAAGGTCCTATCAGTGACTGACAGCTCTCTCTGTATACACAGTCATAGAGGGAAGGTCCTGTCAGTGACTGATAGATATCTCTGTATACACAATCATAAAGGGAAGGACCTATTAGTGACTGACAGCTCTCTCTGTATACACAGTCATAGAGGGAAGGTCCTATCAGTGACTGATAGCTATCTCTTTATACACAGTCATAGAGGGAAGGTCCTATCAGTGACTGATAGCTCTCTCTGTATACACAGTCATAGAGGGAAGGTCCTATCAGTGACTGGCAGCTCTCTCTGTATACACAGGCATAGAGGGAAGGTCCTATTAGTGATTGACAGGTCTCTCTGTATACACAGTCATAGAGGGAAGGTCCTATCAGTGACTGACAGCTGTCTCTGAATACACAGTCATAGAGGGAAGGTCCTATCAGTGACTGACAGCTGTCTCTGTATACACAGTCATAGAGGGAAGGTCCTATCAGTGACTGATAGCTATCTCTGTATACACAGTCATAGAGGGAAGATCCTATCAGTGACTGACAGCTATCTCTGTATACACAGTCATAGAGGGAAGGTCCTATCAGTGACTGACAGCTCTCTCTGTATACACAGTCATAGAGGGAAGGTCCTATCAGTGACTGACAGCTCTCTCTGTATACACAGTCATAGAGGGAAGGTCCTATCAGTGACTGACAGCTCTCTCTGTATACACAGTCATAGTGGGAAGGTCCTATCAGTGACTGACAGCTCTCTCTGTATACACAGTCATAGAGGGAAGGTCCTATCAGTGACTGACAGCTCTCTCTGTATACACAGTCATAGAGGGAAGGTCCTATCAGTGAGACTGACAGGTCTCTCTGAATACACAGTCATAGAGGGAAGGTCCTATCAGTGACTGACAGCTCTCTCTGTATACACAGTCATAGAGGGAAGATCCTATCAGTGACTGACAGCTATCTCTGTATACACAGTCATACAGGGAAGGTCCTATCAGTGACTGACAGGTCTCTCTGTATACACAGTCATAGAGGGAAGCTCCTATCAGTGACTGACAGCTATCTCTATATACACAGTCATAGAGGGAAGGTCCTATCAGTGACTGACAGCTCTCTCTGTATACACAGTCATAGAGGGAAGGTCCTATCAGTGACTGACAGCTCTCTCTGTATACACAGTCATAGAGGGAAGGTCCTATCAGTGACTGACAGCTATCTCTGTATGCATAGTCATAGAGGGAAGGTCCTATCAGTGACTGACAGCTATCTCTGTATGCATAGTCATAGAGGGAAGCTCCTATCAGTGACTGACAGCTATCTCTGTATACACAGCCATAGAGGGAAGGTCCTATCAGTGACTGACAGCTCTGTCTGTATACACAGTCATAGAGGGAAGGTCCTATCAGTGACTGACAGCTCTCTGTATACACAGTCATAGAGGGAAGGTCCTATCAGTGACTGACAGCTCTCTCTGTATACACAGTCATAGAGGGAAGATCCTATCAGTGACTGACAGCTATCTCTGTATACACAGTCATAGAGGAAAGGTCCTATCAGTGACTGACAGCTCTCTCTATATACACAGTCATAGAGGGAAGGTCCTATCAGTGACTGACAGCTCTCTCTGTATACACAGTCATAGAGGGAAGGTCCTATCAGTGACTGACAGCTCTCTCTATATACACAGTCATAGAGGGAAGGTCCTATCAGTGACTGACAGCTCTCTCTATACACAGTCATAGAGGGAAGGTCCTATCAGTGACTGACAGCCTCTCTGTATACACAGTCATAGAGGGAAGGTCCTATCAGTGACTGACAGCTATCTCTGTATACACAGTCATAGAGGGAAGGTCCTATCAGTGACTGACAGCTATCTCTGTATACACAGTCATAGAGGGAAGGTCCTATCAGTGACTGACAGCTATCTCTGTATACATAGTCATAGAGGGAAGGTCCTATCAGTGACTGACATCTCTCCTGGGGGTTGTCACAGGCAGGAGCAGAAATATATGCTCCTTCCCGTGCTCTGCAGTAGAGTCCGTACTCCGTATACCGCTGAGAAGTCAGCGGTGTACAGAAAAGTGGATTTTAAGCGCACAGGGAAAGGTTCGTTTTAGGGAGGGAAAAGTCTATTAAAAATATTTGGGGACATTTTAACAAAAATTTAATCAAAAGTTTAATTGCTCTTTAAGATATTCCATCAGTGTCCAATCAGTGAGGACTCCACTGCTGAGATCATTGCCGACCACTTTCCTAGTGATACACCATCAATGTCTCTTGTGAAACAACCTTAGGACATGTATTATGTTGGATCCGGCCCATTAATATCATTGGCACCAGGCCAATGAAATAACTGAACTTTTACATATCTTCCCCTTCATATTTACAGATTATGGGTTTCCAGACTAGACCACCAGCATCATACAGAAAGCTGAGAGTTTGCAATACCTTTTTTAACAACTATGTACATCATTTTATGACATTTACATATAATTAATCCTTGGAATTCTTGACAGATGTCATTATAATGGGATTGATTGTCAGCCCTTATCTTTAACACATATTTGTAAGTGATTGCAGTGAAGACAATTAATTAAACTGAAGGTAACAGAATAAAATGTTGCCAAGATTCCCTTACCCATGAAGCGTGATTCTAAGTAATAACTATTTCCGAGGAACACTGGAACACCTCTTGTGGAGATGCAGTCGTGTTTATCACTATACCAGTAGGGACGGTGGGGCATACTGATGCCAAACAGCCTGTATTTCTATGGTTGTATACACACCAAGCCATCAAAAGTATAACCTCTTATAATATGTTTTTGTTTAACTACTAGGCCCAATGTCATTATACAGTAACCTCTGTAGTGTATCACTATAAATTATTAGCCAAATGATACTCCTTCTACAGTGCCAGTCATAGAAGGGACCACTATAGCCTCCTGCCAAAGTGAGCCTCCATGGGGTGTCTTCATACATTGCCAGTGACAATATACCCCAAACAGTGTCAACTAAATTGTACCTCCTTAGAGCTCCAATATCTACTATATGCCTTCTTACTGTACCACCATTAGGTTGCCCACCACTTCTTCCCAGTGTCTTGTGATCCTCTATCTTCTTCCCTCATGGTTTTCCCTGCTAATATTTACAACATTCTTCCAAAATGAATCGCCAAAAGTTCGGATTTGTTTGGCAACTAATTATTTTTGTGAATTTAATGACAAATCTGATAGACTCATCTCTAATTTATTACCTATGCTGTGGGTAGGTGAAATATTGTATTTATAGGCCAACTCCTTTAACTTCCACCACAGAGTACCCCCTTACAGTGCTAGTAACAGTTTTCCCCTATTTAAGGTCAGCCACAATGTGCCCCCAGAAGCCAGACTATCCTCAGATAAGGGCTCTTTATACCAGCGTTATTTATTTCTGTTCTGCTCCTTTATAGTGGAGCATCTCGTAGACCGTTTTTTTTGCAGAGAAAAAGGGACTGCATGCAGGACTTTTCTCTCCACTGTTTTTGACTAAAATCGTCGACGGAGGCCCTGAATGGAGCCACCAATGCCGATGTGAACATGCCCCTAGGCAAAATAAAACTAGTGACAAATTTGCTGTAAACATCTCCTCAGGCCTCTTGCACACAAACATGTGCGCCCCATGCCCATATTGCGAACCGCATTTGCGGATCCGCAATACACGGGCACCATTCCGTGGCCATTGCGCATCACGGATGCGGACCCATTCATTTCAATAGGTCCGCAAATCCGGAGATGCGGAATGGTGTGGAACGGAATGACGGAACGGAACACTACGGAAGCACTACTGAGTGTTCTGTTCCGTACTTCCGTCCTGCAAAAAGCTAGAACATGTCCTATCTTTTTGCGGAATGGGCAGATCGCGGACCCATTCAAGTGAATGGGTCCGCGATCCTCTGTGGCTGCCCAATGGTCGGTGCCCGTGCATTGCGGGCCGCAATTTGCGCTCCGCAGCACGGGCACAGGGCGCACACGTTCGTGTGCAAGAGGCCTCACTCATTTTCTGGTTCCCTTTTGTATGCCCTATCAGTTTACATGCTAACTGAAAGTTTATTCCGTGCGCCCATGTATTTTGATATATACCTATAATGGTGAAATACACGTATTTGAACTTATAAGTGATGATACTATTGGAATAAAATTCACATTGCTGCATTCTTGGCAGCTTTAGATGTACTATAAATAAAATTATAATCTTGTTGCATCCTTGCATAAAATGTCTGTTAACTCCCTTATTATTCATAAATCACCTGTGAAACGCCTGTATATTCTACCAAACCTATTATATATGTCTCCACTCTCCTCCCTGTTCATACTAAGGTGTGTAACCAGGATTATGTAAATTCAAGCAGTTACACCCATAGAAATATACTATATAAAATGAAAGGTCCTTTGCACCATTGTCTAACAGAAGGACATGTTATCACCAAAGCTCCACTATGATGAAAAATACCTGCATGCGATGGAAACTTCCATTCCTCTGCTTCTTGTTTGAAATTGCTATGATAGTTCTGTTTGGAGTTTTTATACGGTATGATTATGAAGCTGATCCCCACTGGGCAGAATACAAGGAACGTCAAGGCATCTCCAGTGACAATGAAAATGAGTATTACTATAGGTACCCAAGTAAGTATATTTTTGAAGGGCTTTAGATCTAAGGCAATGTACAATGATACGGCAAACTTTTACTTTGTTTTGCATGTGAGGGACAGAACATGGAAACTGTTATATTGCGTTTAAAAGTATTTTTGGAAGTTCCTTCTAGTTTCTCAGTCAGATAAGCAATGAGTGTCCTGTTCTTCTAATGATTTTGAAGGTTGCACCTTTAGTCCCCTTTCATACGGGCGAGTTTTCCGCGCGGGTGCAATGCGTGAGGAGGACGCATTGCACCCGCACTGAATCCGGACCCATTCATTTCTATGGGGCTGTGCACATCAGCGGTGATTTTCACGCATCACACTTTCACGCAACGCAGGCCCTATAGAAGTGAATGGGGCATGCCGGAAAATCGCAAGCGTCTGCAAGCAAGTGCGGATGCAGAGCGATTTTCCCGCATGGTTGCTTAGCAACGGGACCAGATCTTTATTATTTTCCCTTATAACATGGTTATAAGGGAAAATAATATCATTCTTAATAAAGAATGCTTAGTAAAATGAAGAGGAAGGGGTTAAAAATAATAAAAGTTAACTTACCTTAGCCACTTGATCGCGTAGTTGCGATCTGTCCTCTCTTTCCCAGCATCAGCTAAGAACTAAAGGACCTGTGATGACGTCACATCACATGGTTCAATCACATGGTCCATCTTACCATAGTGATGGACCATGTGATTGGACCATATGATGTGTCGTCATCACAGGTCCTTTAGTTCTTAGCTGATGCTGGAAAAGAGAGGACAGATCGCAACTATGCGATCAAGTGGCTAAGGTAAGTTAACTTTTATTATTTTTAACCCCTTCCTCTTCATTTTACTAAGCATTCTTTATTAAGAATGCTATTATTTTCACGTATAACCGTGTTATAAGGGAAAATAATAAATTCTCCTGAATACTCTACCCGAAACCGGACTTCAGTGATGAAGTCCGGCTTCGGGTCTGGGTACCAAACATGGTGATTTTTCACACGCGCGTGCAAAACGCATTACAAACGTTTGCACCCGCGCGGAAAAATCGCGCATATTCCCGCAACGCATCCGCCTCTTATCCGGGCGTCAAACATGACGCCCGTGTGAAAGAGGCCTTAGAGTTGAGCGGACACCTGGAAGTTCGGGTTCAACTGGTTCGGCCGAACTTCACAAAAAAGTTTGGTTCGGGATCCGAACTTGACCCGAACTTTGACCCAAACTTTTGGGCACTAAAATGTCTGTAAAAAAGTCCTGGAAAGGGCTAGAGGGCTGCAAAAGGCAGCAAAATGTGAGTAAGCGCCCTGGAAACAAATGGGGATAGGGAAATTACTAAAAGTGGACCTTTCATTAGAATAAAAAATATAAACTAAGTATGCCTACATGTAGAGCGGTGCCCAGGACTTACTATTATCCCTGGGCGCCGCTCCGTTCTCCCGGTATGTCCACCGGTATCTTCAGATTTTTGACTCAACGGGAAGGAGTCTGCTCTTGTTCTCCTGGTCGTCTTCTTCTCCCAGGCTGTAGCGCTGGCCAATCACAGCACTCAGCTCACAGCCTGGGAGATTTTTTTCTGGGAGAAGGAGACGCCCAGGAGAATAAAATAAAATAAATAAAAATTAAAAATAACAATATTGATCTAGAAGGAGGAAATGGATGTGGAGTAGGAGATTGAGGAGGCATCAGGTGTGAAAGGCCATCAGCAGCGCATCTACCAGCGTGCGTTTGTAGTCACACAGTCACGATCAGTAACAGGCGTTTTTACCAAATTTGGTTCCCTGTCAGCAATGCACAGCAGGGGTTTTTCACTAGCAAAACTGGATTAATGTCACCCACCAATGGAACAGACGATTTTTAAAAATGAAGGCCCCTGGCATCCAGGCAGAGGAGGGGTTTTTCACTGACAAAACTGGGTTAATGTCAACCACCAATGGAACAGGCGATTTTTAAAAATGTAGGCCCCGGGCACCCAGGCCGAGGAGGGGTTAATTCACGGCAAAACTGGGTTCATGTCACCCACCAATGGAACAGATGATTTATAAAAATGTAGGGCCCTGGCATCCAGGCAGAGCGGGGGTTTATGCACGGCAAAAATGATAATATCGCAACCGACAATTTAAAAGATGATTTTAGGTCACTGTCACCTATGCAGAGCAGGGGTTTGTGCTCTGCAAAAATTGTAATATTGTAATATTGCACCCAACAAAGAAGATTTTTAAAATTTTCGGTCCCTGCAACCTATGGAGAGCAGGGATTTGTTACTTGCAAAAATGGTAATATTGCACCCAACAAATTAAAAGATTTTTAAAATTTTTGGTCCCTGTCTTCTATGCAGTGCAGGGTTACTTGACAGCAAAAAATTGGAATATGTCAACCCCTGAACTCCCAGACGGATTAACTATATTATTGTCCCCGACACATATTCAGCGCAGGCCGCAAAGGTATGATTTTTTCATATTTTCAATCATACTTTTTTCAATCATGTCTTTTGAAAATATGATTTTTTCACCACCCATGAAAAACATTGATTTAAGTGGTATATTTTGGGGTGTAGGACCTCATTGTTCTCAACATCATCTTCCACCCAGTCTTCACCCCTGCCTTCTTTGTCAGAAAGCCGCAGCAGTTTGCACCTGTGTTTCGTCATCATTAGAGACGTGCTGCGGTGGTCGTCCCATGTCCTCATCCTTAAACCTAAGTGGTTGGGCATCCACCCAATCTACTATCGCCTGTACTTGTTCTGGCCTCACCATCCGTAGATCGGCATTCGGGCCTACCAAATAACGCTGCAGGTTCTGTCGCCTACTTGCACCTGAGGAAGGTGTTTCACTTGGACCTGTAGCTGGCTCAGAACGGCCACATCCTCTCCCAGCAACAGGAGCTCCACCAACACCACCACAACCATGTCCACGTCCCTTATTTGATGTTCTCCTCATAATTTGCGTTCAACCACCAAACTAACAGATGGTTTATCTCAGGTGTCAATTTAACTGCCAATAGTCAACAATTAAGTTCCCTAACAGTAAGGCAGTGCCGGTGTCATAAACAGAATAAATGTCTTTTGGTCACACAACAGTGTAACGGAGCAATTCAATACAATTACTTCACTATCACCATATATTAAAGATATTTAAAACCAACACAATAACAGCAGAAGTTAACAGTTTAATTTGACTGTCAGAAATGCAACGTACACCGCAAATGTGCTATCTAGCACAAAACCAGTGTGTTTGCAACCAACTATGTAAATGCGGAGTTCAAAAGGTTACTTAAAATGACTAAAATACAGGGTAGGCCTCAGATCTGCTATGTAGCACAAAACCAGTGTTTATTGCAACAAACTACAGAAATGCAGTATGTCACTGCTAAATTAAAAAAAAGGTTTTTCAGCGTTGTATGCAAAACTGCTCTGTGGAACAACAGAACGGGTTTTTTCCCCAACTACAGAAATGCAGTATGCCACTGCTAAATTATAAATTAGGTAATGTAGGGGGACTTGACCTGCCAGAAATAAAGGGATTTGTCCTGCACTGAGCTACCAGAAAATAACTAGATTAATGTCCCTGGCACACATGCAGGTCACATGCAGTTCCAAGGACACTGCAGTTAATAAAATGGCCGCCGACCCTCACCTCAGTAATAGATGGATTAAAAATGATTTTGCAGTATTACTGGGCTCAGGGCTGGGTATAAATATGTAGCATAGCACCCTCAATAGTCACTGTATTTTGAATATTTAACACCACCAAGTTCAACAGATTTCTTTCCTAATCTGTCCCTCACAGCAGCAGCAGCATCTTATCCCTACACTGAGAAGAGCAGAGTGACGGGCAGTGCTACGTGACTCCAGCTTAAATAGAGGCTGGGTCACATGCTGCACTTAGCCAATCACAGCCATGCTATTAGTAAGCATGGCGGTGATGGCTTCTTAGGGCAAAGTAGTGAAACGCTTCTTGATTGGCTGCAGAACGAACCCGAACTTTTACAGAAATGTTTGGGTCCAGGTGCGAAATGTTTGGGCCGCCGAACGGAATTGCGGATGCAGACAGCACACTGTGTGCTGTCCGCATCTTTTGCAGCCCCATTGAAAATGAATGGGTCCGCACCCGTTCCGCAAAATTGTGGCACGGATGCAGACCCATGTTGCGGACGTGTGAACGGACCCTAACACATCATTAGCAGTTCTGCCAGTCTCTGGTTGGGAAGACTGTTGGTGCTTGAATGTATTGGGAGACAGCTACTGTAGAGGGGGGGCGTAGATCATTTGAGTGCTGGCTGATTTTAGATCAGGTATTGACTATGGATTAGTGGTAAATATGTTTTCAGAAATCGGATATCATTGATATAATTTTTTGGAGTATTTTTTTTGTAAACCAGCAGCATAATCTAGCGTATCCATGCAGCGCGGATTCTACTTCCTGAGGCTTAGGGCTGTATTACACCTGCAGATAGTCGTCCAGATCATCGCTAGCAAGCGTTCGTAGGAATGCTCGTCAGTAATGATCTGCCTGTGTAAAAGTACCATTGAGAACCCGATGAATGAGCATTTGCAAACACAGGGCCAGATTTATCATTACACTTACATCTTACTCCACTTTTACATATGCCCAAAGTCACTTTCGGATAGTCAGATTTATTAATGGTCCTTTAATACTGAGATAAATGTGGTTTGACCGTAGCAGTTTATCCTTCTGTAAGCGGCTTTACAAAAGTCGCACGCCTTTACAAAAAAGTCGCATATTCTATTAAAAAGTCGCATAAGATAAGCATGGTCCCCCCTGGAGTGAAATTGCGCATTTTTTTGCGACTTTTTTGCGACTTTTTAAATGGTTGCAGTAGTAAATATGTCTAGAGATTCATTTACATAAGACAACACGCCCACTTTCACAAAACTGGAGAGCTTAGTGCAGAGCTTGAAAAAGTCGCCAAAAAATGCGCAATATTACGCAATATTAAATGCGCATGTTCTATTAAAAAGTCGCATAAGATAAGCATGGTCCCCCCTGGAGTGAAATTGCGCATTTTTTTGCGACTTTTTCACTTCATTAAAGTGACTTTAGCTAATGATGAATCTGGCCCACAGTTTTTAAGCAGACTAAAAAGTCATCATTTGTCAGCAGCAGATGGTGCTATCTAATGATGGTCTGCTGCCGGCAAATAATGATTTTGTATGGGGACGAGTGATTGAATTAGCAATTGCTCCTCCCTATACTGTGGAGGAGATCGCTGCATGTAATAGCAACGCTCTCCTTCACTGATGAGCAGGGGATCGTCGGGAATAAATGCTTCCTTCCTAGCAATTATCAGCCTCATCTGCTGGTCTAATACAGGCCATATACAGTACAAATAGTAACAGATGACATACCATCAGCATTAACTGAAAACTGAGATTAGGGTGTAACAAAAGCCTGTAATACTCAGGAAACAAAGACTGTGATTAAGTCACAAAGCAACACAAGTTATATAGAAGAAGGATGGCCTTGGGATATCCTAAGCAGGTGTCAGGCACAAACCTTACAGTAAAAGAAAGCGTAACATGAATATAGTAGGCAAGCAATATGAACTAACAGTCCGATTGGGCATGATACATTTCTACTACACATTTAGTTATTCTTTTAATGTATACATACAGATAAGTTTTGTGTTCTGTATAGTTCAGGCAAGCTGTTGATGTATAAAGTGCTAGAATACACAAAAAAATAAGATATCTCTAGACTGCAAGGCTGTTGTGTGACCTTCTAAGGCTGGTCAGACACATTAGATCTCTCTAAATTCCCCCATACACATGCAAGCTTGGATTAGTAGTAATGGTGTATTAGTAGTAGACATTACTACTTACAGCTAGAGTTGAGTGAATCTTTCAAGATTTGGTTCGTTTTGGATTCTCCACATTTTTCAAAAAGTTCGGTTTGGGTCCGAATCTATTCATTCTAAACCAAAGTTGCTCCAATTGCCCTAAAATGCAGATTTTTCATAAAAAGCTCCTATCTCGTTTCGTTAATTTTTTATGAATTTATTTCATTTTCCCTCACCCGTCCCCCCTCCCTAAGCTCTGGGATGAATGATAACCGTAGAAAATCATGTCAGAGTGACACTAACACACATACCTTTGGATAAAGGCATGTTTGAAGGCGTTAAAAAGTGGCATGTTGAAAAACACACCATGCCACCCATGGCACATTTTATACTTTTTCCTATTTCAAAGCCTCCAACAATTGTCCCGTATCGGCGGCAGATGGAGTTTAAACACACACAGTTGAAAAAAAATGATGAGGGATGAGGACCAAGCCTCAAAAAATTAGAGGCTTCAGGGTAGATCACGTGGCCAGATGCTCACAATCGCAGTGCTAAATGTCAGAACAAAGAAAGGTTGTCTAGATAAAGCCTCAAACAGGGCCGGACTGGGAACTTAAAGTGGCCCTGGAAAAAATATTAAAAGTGGCCCCATTTTGTAGTCGGGTACAAATTGATGGAAGGCAGGGCCAGCAATACCATATTGTAGTACATCATACCACCCCAACAGAGCCAAATACCACAGTCCATTACAAAATACTGCCAGCAGCACAAAATACATCCCCACAAACTTCCACTGGCCTGCCCCCTGGGCATCGGCCCACCGGGAAATTTCCCTGTAAGATCTATGGCCAATCTGCCACTGCTCAAAAGATTAGACCTCTATGTGGCCAGATGCCCATAGTTGTAGTGCTAACTATGTGAATGAAGAAAGAGTGGCTGGATGCAGGCTCAAAAAGTTTTACCTTTACATGGCCAGATGCTCAAAGTCATAGTTCTAACTGTCAGAATGAAGAGAGGGTGGCTGGATGAAGCCTCAAAAAATTTGACTTTTACATGGCCAGTGCTCATAGTCGCTGTGCTAACTGTCAGAACGAAGAAAGGGTGGCTTGGCTTGTTTGGACCAAGCCTAGAAAAATTCTCCCAGAGCAGCATAATTTGAGTGGATGAAGACTGGGTAAGGTATTAGAGGCATGTGGCTGCAACATTAGTAGCAGCGGTGGCAAACTGGCATGGCAGTAGATCGGCCTTTTATGGGTGGCGGTGGTAGTAGTAGTAGAGACGGATGCAAATCATTAATAGTGGTGGCAGTAGGGGATCAGCAGCACAGAGTAATGGTAGTGAGTGGCAAAAAAAACAATCCCTGCCAATCCCTGCGCTGCTGCTGCCCATTATTAAAATGAGTACTCTATACACTGTTGAGCTGTCAGCGGTGTATGGAGATCTGAGTTTTAAGCGCACACTTAATAGTGCGGTTTAGGGATGTAACAATAGAAAAATGAATAATTAAAGCATGTTAGAAAATTTTTATTTAGGGGATTAGGGACAGCATATTAAAAATTATTATAAAACTTTAGTGACTCTCTAAGTAGGGTATGTGGATCAGGGACAGTCGGTGCCTTTGGTAAAACTGCCTTGTTGACTGCCTGCACGGATCTCACAAACGGAAAGCCAAAACGCGTTTAATAATTTTTTAAAATTCCTTCTACCACATTAATTGCTGAATTTTCAGCTACAACAAAAGTTTATTCCTTTTTGTTACTTTTTTTTTCTTAAAGTAAAGTTCAGTATGTCTGGCAAAGTCTCGAGTAGAGGTGAGTCTACTAGTGCGATGATCAGTCATGTGTTTAGTTATGAGGCTGCTCATTTTGTTGCCCTCTTTTAAGAGGGCAACAATTGTTTTTCTTAATTGCTGTTCATATAAGGAATCATTGTCAAAGTTTTCTGGTGATACTACCTCACTCACTGGTTATCAAATATTTCTTTGAATTTATGGTAGTAATTATCTATATCTTCATCTACCTTTTGAATACACCTATTTATCTATGTAGTGTTATCTTTCAGAGCTGCTACTGCCGCCACTGCACAAGCACAGGTTGGGGCTTCATTGATGACGGCATCAACCCTAAGGGAATATCAATCAAGGGGGTCTAGGCTTGCCACCATGTTTTTGTGAGAGAACCCCTTCAGCATGGCCATGAATCTTGCAACTAAATAATGCCTAAGTGGTGAGGGTTGAAGTAGAGAATGCACCAAGTATCCACTCTCCACAATACTCTACTATTCCTGAAAATTGCCTCATTCACCATGGATTTCTAGGAAGAGAGGAATCCTGAATGGACTTCAAACCCGAAAATATACATTGTCTTAGAAATGTGGCCATGGACTAATCTAGGACTGCAGCTTATCTTTGGATACTTTGCTACCTTTCACAAATAGAAATGGTTAAAAAAAAAAGACTAACACATTCTTCAAAGTCTTTTGTGTGAATCCGTCATGGACGGATCCGTTCAGATAATACAACCGTCTGCATCCGTTCAGAACGGATCCATTTGTATTATCTTTAACATAGCCAAGAAGGATCCTTCATGAACACCATTGAAAGTCAATGGAGGATGGATCCGTTTTCTATTGTGCCAGATTGTGTGGGTGAAAACGGATCCGTCCCCATTGACACATTGTGTGCCAAGACGGATCCGTTTGGCTCAGTTTCATCAGACAGACACCAAAACGCTGCAAGCAACATACCATAACTGTGTTCCATCAAACATGTCATAAACTCATAATCACTCAACCATTCTGTTACATAAGTTTTCCATTCCTGCTAATCCAAACAGCCACCTGTTGACATACCAGCTGGTTTTAACATACATTAACCACCTAACTTTTGCCCAAGTTCATCTCAGGCTTCGGGAAAAGTACTTAACTGTTCTGCCGGAGCTGAGCTCGGGCAGAAGTGGAAGGGGGGGGGAGGGCTGCTTTAGCTGCTGATCTCTCCTGTATGGTAGCAGCTAGAACCCTGCAACTGGTCTTGTTTGAAATCTGGCATTCCAGGCTTTCATACAAAATGACAGCATTAGGCCTCATGCACACGACCGTTGATGTTTTGCGGTCTGCAAACCGCAGATCCGCAAAACATGGAAGCTGCTCTGCGTTCCGTTCTGCAATTTGCGGAACGTAACGCGGCCCATTGTAGAAATGCCTATTCTTGTCCACAAAACGGACAAGAATAGGACATGTTCTATTTTATTTGCGGGGGGACGGAACGGAGCAACGGATGCGGAAAGCACACGGAGTGCTGTCCGCATCTTTTGCGCCCCCATTGAAGTGAATGAGTCCACGCCCGAGACGCACAATATGCGGCTCGGACGCAGACCACAACAACGGCCGTTTGCATGAGGCCTTAGAAATTGCGTCATTTTCAGCTATATTCACAGCATCTTGATTTCTAACAGTGATATTTTCCCATGTATTGAATAAAGCAACTGCCCCTCCTCCCACGTCAGTCTCGAGGAGGGGGAGCAGTTTCAGAGCAGACAGGCTGCAGGAGGAGAGAAAAAATAGTAAAAATACATATAAATATGACATTAACATCACTGTACAGACCCACATAATAAAATGATGTTATTTTTACCACACAGTGAACGCTGTAAAAAAAATGACACAGAATAATAAAAAAATTGCTGTTTTTTATCTTTTCCCTAAACATAAAATAATAAAAGTTATTTAATACACTATATATACCCCAAAATGGTTCCTAAAAAACCTACAACTAATCTCACAAAATAAAAAAATATATAGAAGAAACAATAATAAGTTATGACTGCTGGAACACAAAGCGGGGAAATATTATTGGTCCTTAAGGCTAAAATTACGTCACTAAGGGGTTAAAAAATGCCATAGTGTCTCCTGAGTTGTGCACCAATGAGATTTACTGCAGAAAAACATTAAAAATCTACAATTAAAAGTAAAATTTTTAGGAGGGATTTTGGAATTTTAACAAAACTGTTAGGAGGTTAAAGGGGTTGTGTTGCTAGAATATGCCCCCATTGTTTGATAGATGTGGTCCCCACCTCTGGGACCCGTACTTATATCAAGAATGGAGTCCCGAAAGTGGTGAAGGGCACACTACGCATGAGCAGCTGCCCTACATTCATTTTCTTGGGGCCGTCGAAAATAGCCAAGCACTGGCTCTGCTATTTCCGTCGGGCCCATAGAAGTAACTGGGAGCTGTGTCCGGTCATAGGGAGAGTGCTTGTTGGGGCCTGGACTAGAGTTCTCCAGCCACCACTTTGTGGGACTCTGTTCCTATAAGACAATAGGGGCATATCCTAGCGATATGCACCCATTGTCTGAGATGAGACAACCCCTTTCACATTCTTTTCTGCTTCACTTTTTATTTTTCCCACACAGACTTTGTGGGTCATTTGTCAAACTGGTGTAAAGTAGAACTGTCTTAGTTGCCAATCAGATTCCACCTTTCATTTCCCAAAAGAGCTATTCCGTTTACGCCCCGTTTTTTGTGTTCTGTATACAGACCGTATACGGAACCATTCATTTCAATGGATCCGCAAAAAAAAAAGGTACTCCGTATGCCTTCCGTTTCTGTATTTCCGTTAAGGATATAACATGTCCTATTATTGCCCACAAATCACGTTCCATGATGTGGAAGATGCCCTCAATCAGGGCTGATCATGTTTTCTCTACTGTTCCAAATTAATAGTAACTCAAGGATTTTACGTGCATGGAAAAAAATAAGTGGCACACACACTGGTGTCAAAGCAAATTCTCATTTATTACAAGAATTACAGCAGTTTATATCTATTAGACATCAGAGGGGCATTCCCCCTGAGGCATGTGGCATTATTACATTCCCTAAAATATGGAAAGAGATAACACTTGGCATCTGCACATTGTTTTACTAACTCTGGTATGTGAACTATGTAAGTATGCAAATATAGGCGCGATCTTGTAATGGAGTCTTCACTAACAGTAGAAAAGCATATATGACATAGCAAGGAGGTGTGTTTTCTTCGGTAGGATGAAACCTTCGTGCTCAGGAGAAGATAAGGTGTTGTCTGAGAGCTGGAGTATATGGGAGCTTTCTTAGCTGATTTAAAGAATGAAGTCCACATCTCTATCAGTGGCCCTATTCAAGCCAATGGGTCGCAAAAAAAAAAAAAACGGAATGCATACGGAATGCATCCGTATGTCTTCCATATCCGTTCCATTTTCGCGGAACCATCTATTGAAAATTTTATGCCCAGACCAATTTTTTAATGCACTTACTGTTTAAAAATTATTGTATGCTTCTGTTTCTGATCCGCAAAATACGGATCACAAACAGAAACCAAACGGAAAATTAAAAGGAGACATAAAAACTTAAAGTTTAAAATGGACCACAAAACCATACGGTCGTGTGCAATAGGCCTTACGTTTGCAACATAGAGAGAAAGAGACATACATGGAGAACAAGACGACAATGACAAACAAATATAAACCTATAGACGTCTCTATCCAACAGTACTATCTTTTACGTGTGTCACGGAGTTATTTATTCCTGCTGTCTTCTCACATAGTATATGAACGACACTAATCAAAAATCCTCATAAAAAACAAATTTTATTCATTAATTTACCATAAAATACTTATATCACATAAAAATTAATAAAGAGACAAGAACAGGTGTACAATACCCTCCCACAATATTATAAGTCATACATATTAATGGATACAAAAACGATTTCAAACAGTTATGATATGGCCCATGCTAATTCTATACACCACAGTAAAAAAGCCACGTCACGGTAATTAATTAATGCATATTCAGACATATCTAATGTGCCATACCTGACTAACCCTGCGGCAATCCTCCATAAATGCCCGCAAATCAATGCATGGCTTATGACAATGTTCAACAGCAAGGTGCTAACATTTAGTAATCAATACATCCATAAATTAAAGGCTATTTAGCCTTACCCAATATCGTGTGGCAGGGGAGAGTACGGGTGCTCCTTTAATTTATGGATGTATTGATTACTAAATGTTAGCACCTTGCTGTTGAACATTGTCATAAGCCATGCATTTTTTATGTGATATAAGTATTTTATGGTAAATTAATGAATAAAATTAGTTTTTTATGAGGATTTTTGATTAGTGTCGTTTATGTAAGATTGGAGAGTACCTATAAATCGGTTTAGGGTGTGTTATACTCCGGTAGAGACCGTTATTGTGAAGTATTCACATAGTATATGGCCTACAATTCCTAGAGTCCCCGACTCTTTATACAATATTCAATAACCTTACACACTTAGGCCTCATGCACACGACTGTATGAATTTTGCAGTCCGCAAAACATGGTTCTGCAAAAAGTACAGATGACATCCGTGTGCATTCCATATTTTGCGGAACAGAACAGCTGACCCCTAATAAAACAGTCCTATCCTTGCTCCTAATGCGGACAATTATAGGACATGTTCTATTCTTATGCGGAACAGATACGGAAACAGAATGCACGTGGATAAACTTCATTTTTTTGCGGACCCGCAAAAAAGAATTGACATGGAAAGAAAATACGTTCGTGTGCATCCTTGTCTGTTACCTCAATTCAGGTGAAACTCATTCTGTTTTCCATCGACTACTATATCTATGAATCAGTTACCTCGCCTCAGTCCAGATGGACTTTCCTGTGCAGGGTTTTCAGCCCACATCTGAATGAAGACAGGGCATGTTGGATTCTGGCTCAAAGAACCAAATTGTTACGGAAGTTTTTCTTTACCAAGTCAGGATTGGAGTCTTCTGAATTTGAAGTAGGCTTTTCTTAATTACTTGCTAGCAAGAAGACAGCACAGCAAACAGTGTCATCAAAGTGATGTCTAATGTATAGACAGGATGTATACTCTGTATACCCTCCAGCTGGGTGTCTCCTTAAACACACAGTTAATTTTTACCATATTAGGTAAAAGCATCAGTTACAAATATGTGAAATGCATATGAGGTTGTGCCTAATTTGGAAAGCTCCTTTTTTAAGTGCTACTGAGGAAGTTTCAGAGAAATTCATTTTATTGCTTACCTCAACGCCCCATACAATCTCTGTTTTCCAACTTTATAATACAATTTAAACATTATTTACTTCATTTTCCTAATACATTTAAAATACAAATGAGGTCATTTATCAAACTGGTGTAAAGTAGAACTGGCTTAGTTGTCCATAGCAACCAATTAGATTCCACCTTTCATTTTTGACAGCTCCTTTGGAAAATAAAAGGTGAAATCTGATTGGTTGCTATGGGCAACTAAGACTGTTCTACTTTACACCAGTTTGATAAATGAACTCAAAAGTTAAAAAAAAAAAAATGTTCTAATCCCTTACTACAGAATACACTCAATAAGACAATGCTTTTGAAAAGTTACAACTTGGAACCTGTGACAGATTTTTATCTTATCTGACCTATATGCGCATTCAAATGCAAAGAATCGGAAAAAAAAACTGCAAAAGAAAATTGTTCGACCAGCACTTGAAATGTATGGATTATTTACTACAGGCACAGTTGTGGAATTTACTGCGCTTGCATGGTTATAAATAACTGACTGGCTGCACCCACCCCCCAAAAAATGGTCAAACTTTGGTAATGAAAAAAAAAAAAAAGCGGTCTGATACAGCGTCAGGTGTAACTATCCTTTTTTTATTGTTGCCGCCGCAAACTGTGGTTATTGCGTGGCTGCAACTGACTGCAATTTCCTCCTGCCTGGTGGGGACGGCACACTATCAATTGCTTCTGTGCACTCAATTATAATAAACTGACTGGCTACTATAGGGTGCGCTGCAAGGGCTAGCCAGCCCCGGCTATTTACTGCCCAGCTACGCAGCTCTTGTCCCTAAGCCCCAGGGGTAGGCAAGCTCCGTCACTCAAGCTGTTGTGAAACTACAACTCCCAGCATGCACACTTGCTCTGCTCTTCTAAGAATTCACATGGAAATAAATGGAGCATGTTGGAAATTGTAGTTCCACAACAGCTGGAGTGCCAAAGGTTGCTGATCTCTGTCAGAGCCATACCTGAACTTTCTGTCCCTGCTAAACTACCCAATTCTTTTCCATAATACTACTAGCCCTAATCTCTCCCTAACCCTCAGTTCACACTTGCACGTTTTACAGCGCGATCGAACGCGCTGTAAAACGCTCAACAGGAGAAAACTCATGTTTCCCTATAAGCATGGTCCTCACCTGAGCGTTTTACAGCGCGTTTGAACGCGCTGTAAAACGCCCTACGCTCAAAGAAGTTCTTGAGCTTCTTTGGGGCGTTTTGTCGCGCGTTTGCACCCATAGACTTCAATAGGAACGCGCGTTTAACACGCGTTGAAGTGTAGATATGCCTTTTTCAATTGGTCTCCAGAGTCACGAACGCGCGTATGATGCGCGTTTCCTATTTGCAAAAATGCGCTGTAATACGCGCGACAAAAACACGCATAAAACGCGTGTCTCAGAAACGCTCAGGTGTGAACCCAGGGTAAGGCCTCTTGCACACGACCGTATGGCTTTTTCAGTGTTTTGCGGTCCGTTTATAACGGATCCGTGGTTCCGTTTTTAGTTTCCATTTCGGTTCCGTTGTTCCGTTCCGCATATACAGTATACAGTAATTCCATAATAAAAATTGGGCTGGTCTTAAAATTTTCAATAGATTGTTCTGCAAAAACGGAACGGAACTTTTTTTTGCGGACCCATTGACTTGAATGGAGCCACTGAACATGATTTGCGGACAATAATAGGACATGTACTATATTTATGGAAAAACGGAAACGGAAGGCATACAGAGACACTTCAGTATTTTTTGCAGACCCATTGAAGTGAATGGTTCAGTATACTGTCAGTATACTGAACTGAAAAAACTGCCAGTATACGGTCCACAAAATACTGTCGTATGCAAGAGGCCTAACCCTAGCACTAGATAATGGCCTCCTAAAAGATTAATTCCCCTCCTGCAGAGAGAGTCCTCTCTGGTCAAAGACATAGTAGTAGTATATAAGACCGAAAAAAGACATTTGTCCATCCATTTCGGCCTGTTTCCTACAAGTTGATCCAGAGGAAGGCAAATAACCCCAGTGAGGCAGAAGCCAATTTTCCTCACTCAAGGGGAAAAAAAATTCCTTCCCGACTCCAATCAGGCAATCAGAATAACTCCCTGGATCAACGACCCATCTCTAGTAGCTATAGCCTGTAATATTATTACACTCCAGAAATACATCCAGGCCCCTCTTGAATTCCTTTATTGTACTCACCATCACCACCTCCTCAGGCAGAGAGTTCCATAGTCTCACTGCTCTTACAGACTAAGATTAAAATTGGGCTTGGCTTAAAATTTTCAATAGATTGTTCAGCAAAAATGGAAGCATACGGCAGACATACGGATGCCTTTCCGTATACTGTCCGTTTTTTTGCGGACCCATTGACTTGAATGGAGCAACTGAACGTAATTTGCGGACAAGAATAGGACATGGTCTATATTTAAACGGAACGGTAAAACGGAAGGCATACGGAGACACTTCAGTATTTTTTGCAGACCCATTGAAGTGAATGGTTCAGTATACTGTCAGTATACTGAACTGAAAAAACTGCCAGTATACGGTCCGCAAAATACTGTCGTGTGCAAGAGGCCTAAGGAAGAGCACTGTGACCACCTAAAATGTTGCTCTTATTCTTCTCGCTGTGGTGTGAATCAAATACCAATACTTGCAGTTCGCTTCCATTGCATGCTGTCAGCAAAATAGATTGCACCAGTCCTCAATTATTATCTTTACAATAGGATGAGACTGGCTAGAGGTTTATTTAAAGTTTAAAATGATCCCAGTAATGCTAAATAAAACCCTCTATGGATTAATGAATCCTACAAACACACATTACCTGCTTGCGTTACCTACTGAATATACTCAATGCATATTAATTAGCACAAGCTTCTTAGCTTCTGTTCTTTTTTATAATTTATTAGAGCTTCTAGAAATGCAGCTTTGAATGGGTGCATACTTGTCTCAAACTGGTTCTTCTGACCTTGTTATATTTACATATGAAAAGCACATTAATCTGTCATGGAGGGGTGCCAAGTGCATCATCCTGCTGAGTATGATATAAACATGCGAGGATTAAAACCAACCTTAGTATATTAATATGAAAAACCAAAGCAAAGCCAATGCAAAACAGGCATTGCAAGTTCATTTACACCGATCAGCCAGAACATTAACCCTTAAAGATAAGGCTTAGTTTGGTACTTAATGATGCAGCAATTTTTTAAACTTTTTTTTTTAATCTACACCCAGGGCCAGTGCAAGGATTTTTGTCGCCCTAGGCAAAGATCCATTTTGCTGCCCCCTCATGTTACTCACTCACTGACACACACACACACAGTAACTCACTGACAGACATACACGCACTCACTGACAGACATGCACTCACTCCAGTGGCATTGCTAGGGCTGCTGTCAACCGGTGCGGTAGAAAATAGTGCCCCCATAATGTGCCTATATAATGTACCCCTATAGTATTCTTCTCCCCTCCAACACCATAGTGTCCCCATAATGTGCCAGCAATGCCCCTAGTAGATTCCCCCATAGTGTCCCCCATGTGCCAGTAGATAATGCTAGCGCTCATCTCCTGGTGGTGTCACCCAGAGGCGTAGCTAGAAATGACTGGGCCCTATAGCAAATTTTTTTTATTCCCCCCTCACCCCCACCCCATAGCAAAAAAAAATTTATGGGCCCCCCCTCCCGGATCTCCCACCCCCACATACCTATTGGACCTCCCACCCCTTCCAGAGCTTCCACCCAAACACCCCTCCAGGACCTCCCATCCCAACATCCCCACACCCCTCCCTAGATCCCCCCTAAGTGTCATCAACACATCCCCCCTAAGTGTCATCCACACATCCCCCCCAATCAGTATCCTCCACACATCTCCTCCCATCAGTGTCCTCCACACAACCCCCCCCCCATCAGTGTCCTCGACACATCCCTCCCCATCAGTGTGCTCCACACATTCCCCCCATCAGTTTTCTCCACACATTCCCCCCTCATTAGTGTCCTCCACACATTCCCCCCATCAGTGTCCTCCACACATTCCCCCCCATCCGTGTCCTCAACACATCCCCCCCATCAGTGTCATCAACACCCATCAGTGTCCTCCACACATCCCCCCATCAGTGTTCTCCACACATCCCCCCCCCCATCAGTGTCCTCCACACATCCCCCCCCCATCAGTGTCCTCCACACATCCCCCCATCAGAGCTTCATATTAGCCTGCTGTACTAATATTATGGCTAAAAACCTCAGTAATAGTTATATATATATATATATATATATATATATATATATATATAATCAGAAGTATAAATATATATTATCATACTTCTGATATACATGAATGCATAATTTAGCCTCTATTTCTGAAAGGTTTCCACCAGGATTCGAACTTACAACTTTCTACATCAAAGGCAAGAACCCTAACCACTGAGCTATGGAGCTCAATGCTAAACTATGCTAGAAAAACCTCATAGTAGTTTATCATGCATTAGGTATTCCTATACAGCAGAAGTATAATTAAATAAATAAAAATGTGTAATTAATATATATATATATATATATATATATATATACACACACACACAGTATATATATAGTAATTACACATTTATTTTTTTTCATACTTTTTTTTTACAATATAGGTATACCTAATACCCTTCATGTTCATAGCGCTGACTCCATATATGGACACAACTATATATGGAGTCAGAGCTGGGACTCCTAAGCCGAGATTCCCTGTACAGCGATCTCGCTTCTGCCGGCACTCGTGTCACCCCATCAGTGGTGTCATCTGGTGTGGCCGGCACCCACCGCACCCCCCTCGCAACGCCTTTGACTCACTCAGACATTCACTGAACGACATTTACAGAAACTCACTGACATACTCGCTCACTGACATACACACACTCACTGACAGACAGACAGACATTTACTGATAGACAGACATACGCTCACTGACAGACACACACAGGCAGACACTCACTCAGTCAAACACTCACCTGCCTGGGGTCCAGTGTGGTGCAGCTCCTCAGTCCTCCATCACTCTGTTTAGTATGCCAGGGCCGGAATGACATCATATTCCGGCTCCCAGCATCACAGAGGGCGCGTGAGGGAGGAGTGGGGAGCTGCTAGAACAGCCTCCCTTTCTGCTCTCCTCCAGTAATTTACTGGCAGAGCAGGCACCTGCCATCAGGGTAAGCAGGTGCCTGCTCTGCCATATTTAAGAAGGACCTCCACCTCCTGGCCCCCCCTGTAACGGCGCCGGTGGTGCCGGTGCTGGCCCTGTCTACACCTTCGTCTACATAGTGAAGAAATTACTCACCAGCAGCTAGGCATAGAGCAGAACCTGAACCAGCAGGTGGTGGCATACTTGGACAGCACCCTGCCAGCCGTCATTAAAGATCCGCTGGACCACTGGGCTGGATTTGTGGCTGCAACTGGCCAAGTTTGCCCTGGAAAAGCTATTCTGCGCGGCTAGTAGTGTGGCATCAGAGCGGGTGTTTAGTGGGGCGGGGGTCATAGTTAAGCTTGATTCACACGTCCGTGTCCGTGCTCAAATCCGTGAGCAGGTGGTCAGTGATGCATCCATGAAGCTGTCCATGAAGGATCCGTGTTGGGTCTGTGTGTCCGTTTTTGTTGTCCGTGTTGCATCCGTGTTTCACTGACACTGAAGAGCTGAAAAATAACTTTCAAAGAATCTCTTCTTAATGATCTGTGCAACACGGATGGCATCCATGTTGGATCCGTGGTTTTCACGGACCCATAGACTATAATGGGCGTGATAGATCCGTGACCCAGACAAAATAGAACATGCATCCGTGCTAAAAAAAGAACCCACAGACCGTGCTACAACACTGATGTGTGAATACACACATTAAAATGAATAGGGACGTGTGCTGTCTGTGGAGAACACGTCCGTAAAACACTGACGTGTGAATGAGGCTTTAGCCCACAAAGAACTCGCCTGTCCACCCAAAATGTGGAGAGACTCACCTTTTGTCAAGATGAATCAGGCGTGGATCAGCTAGGATTTCCACCCACCAATGTCTGATGCATCAGACTAGATCATCCATGGTTCCACACCAACACTTTAACAAAAGAGACTGGTTTCTTCTGGCTACCTGCCTCAGCTACTATTGTGATGCTGCCACCTGCCTGATGCCACAAATCTGATGCCAAGTGCTCCTTCTTTCACCCACCATATTCAGCTGGTAGTAGTATTTCCACCCACCTCCCCACTCTTTCACTGGGTCATTCTGTGGTCTCCAGTTGCTGCTGCCACCTCCACACTATGTCACCTTGCTATTGTGTGGTCTCCTCATGCTTCTGCCACCTCCACACTGTCACCTTGCCACTCTGTGATCCTCTGATGCTGCTGCCACCTCCACACTGTCACCTTGCCGCTCTGTGGCCTCCTCAAGCAGCTTCCACCTCACCACTATGTCATAGGGCCACTCTGTAGACTTCTCATGCTGTTCCCTCCCTCCCCACTTCATGATGGGCCACTATTTTGCCTTTCGGCCTGGCTTACATCTTCTTTTATTTCACCCTTCTTCTGATCTGTCAGAAGGAAGGAAAAATTAGATGCACAACAGATCCTGTCTGTGTAGCAGCTATGAGGCCTGTATGGTCCCATCAGAATTGGCTTGTGATTTGGTAGCCAAAAGCATAAGTGGGTACAAAACACAGAAGACATGCAAATATTCCATTCACGTGTCATTATGATTATGGCGATAAAACACTTACAGTACATTTGGATAGTCTAGAGTTTAACTAATTGGATTAATCTTGAATTTCACAAAATTTGTCCACAAACAAAATCCAAAGCTTTTACAATTTGTTTCTGACGAATTGTGTAGAAAAGGAGCCCAGCTCCATTTTACAGATAATATTGGAGGGTAACACCATAAAGGGAGGATCGCATGACACAGGGAGGAAGTCGGAGGGGGGAGGGTGCTTGACCAGATTGGCTCAAAAGCTTGAAGACAGCCTCATCAGCCAACTAGGTGGGCTCTAGGCAGGGATATCCCTACGCTAACCAAGAGGAAGTGTCCTACTACTTCAGACCTGGAAGCAATGTGTCTGACAAAAAAAAAGATAGAGACATATAATTGTGTAGATTTTAGGGAATCTGATCATAGAAAGCTTTGAGAAAGTGAAAGGCTAGTGAGAGTGACACTGTACTTAATACAGATGCTTGCTGCTACAGCAGGTCAGTTTGGCAGTTCTGCATTACAAATCCCCCTGCAAGAAAAAAAATTCTTTCTGTATGCACTTTTTTTTCTTTCTCAAAACAGCTACTTTTTTCATTGGCTTATTGCCAGCATAACACCCCAATAGCATTCTGCTGTAAATGCTGAACAATTGCACTTTTTTTTACTGCATCATATCTGTGTTATTAAACGTTATGCATTATGGCATCGTATACGCATTACTGCCTCAGACAGTGTGTTTGATAGATATTTTAGTGTAAACATTTCATTGTTGAGCCAATGATATTAAACGTATAAGCAGTCATTTATGAAGCTGAAATACATCTTAGACATAGCGAAGTATTGAAATATTTGAATTGGTCGATTCGCCCAACTTTGACAAGAAATTCTATTAGTTACAAATTAATTTGTCATGAATCACTATAAAATCGGGTATACCCGTACATCACAGTGGCCGAGGGAATGTATGGAGTGGGCTGCTGCATTGAGCCAGCATCATTTGGGGCGTACACTTGGCCGCAATGACGGGGAGTGGTGATTAAGGTGAATGGGACAAGGGATCAAAAGATCCCAGGTTCTAGCCCCCTAACGGGTCACTGTAAAAGTGAAAAAATAAATAAATTAAATTAAAGGTTTTAATCACACCCCCCCCTTTCCCAATTTTAGTTATAAAAAGATATAAACAAAAAAAAAGCATATTAGGTTTAACCTTATCCAAAAATGTCTAAACTATTAAAATATTAATAAAAATTTCATGTGCGCTGATCGACAAAATAGAAAAAAGAATAAAACACACGATTTGTCATTTTATCAATATCGCCCCCCAATAAATATAACAACAGTGATCAAAAAGTCATACATAACACAAAAGGTACCAATAAAAGTTTCGGCCTGCAAAAAGCAAGCCCTCATACAGTTTTGTAGACTGAAATATAAAAAAAGTTAGTCAGAAAATGATGAAAAGAAAATTTATATTTTTTTATTTCAAAGTTTTTTTTTTTTTAAGTAGTAGATAAAAAAAATTCAGGTTTGGTATCGCCGTATTCATATTGAGCCGCAGAATAAGAATGCTATGTCATTTGTAGTGCACAGTGAGCACCGTGATGTCAAAACCTTAGCAGAATTGTATTTTTTATTTATTTAACCCCACAAATAATTTTTTTCCCATTTTCCAATAACAGACATGGTAAATTAAATGGTTCCCTTAAATAATACAACTTATCCCCCAAAAAACAAGCCCTCATATGGCTATATGAATGAAAAAAAAACAAAAAACTTATGGCTCTTTGGGAGGAAAAAATGAAAATGCAAAACCAAAAATGGGCTCTGTACTGCATGCTCTGAAAACAATACAAACAATAAAAGAATGTTCAAAAACTGACTGAGAATATAAAAATGCATACATTAAAATTGTAAATGGCTCTGTACTGTCAAATGAAAAATTAGTGAAAGAACAAATATTTTTTTTTTAAACTGTAGACATGAATACCTTTTAAAAAAAAAAAAAGAACAATTTCCATATTTCAAGTGTATAAGTGAAAACTATACAAATATATGCTATGAACTGGGTGGTATTTTGCTTTAAAAATGTATTAGGGTTAATACCAGATAGGCTGAACATGGAAGATGGATCAAACATGGGTGCTGGATTATTGTCATAAGGGACAAGAGCCTGAAAACTAGTAGATGCCATATAATGCGGTGGCCAAACTGGAGCTGTTGCTGGTATGGGGTTTGGCTGGTTAGGTGCATGACACAATATGCCAATTATTGCTGTTGTGGCCTGAAATCTCCTGAAAATGCCCCTTTTGTATAAGAATTCCATAAAGGGGACACATGGGGCCAATATTTAGCCACTATATACATTTTACCTAATAATTAAAGTTACACTTACCTTGCATCCTGAAACTACATATGAACAGTACCTCGAGGTGCAGAAGGTGACCAGCAGTTCGATCCAACGAACTGATAAGAGGAGAAAAAATGGTCATGGGGTATTCCTGGAGTAACACAAGAAGAAAGCCCCCTCTTTCCCCCACATCAAACAGGATGGCTATCTGCTGATTGTCTAGCTGCACGGCATTAAGGGTCTTTTTACTTTGACTTTGTAACACATGCAGCAGACATTTTACAAAAAATCTGGTTCGTTACAACAAAGCGTGAGGAAATTCAGCTTCGTGGCGAATCAAATTATTCCGAAACTTTGGATTGAATTCCGCTTCGGATGCTTCGAACACTAACAGTGCTCTAAGGCACTTTTGGTCTGGTAGGGTTGGTAAGCAGCTAGGAACAAGGTAGCAGCACAGAAAAGGTGGGCCTGGGTAAATAGGATTTTTTTTAATGGGGCACAGGTTCGGTCCATTGGATTTGTCAGCTCCTGGGCCCGGTCATTTAGGGCTAAAATTAGTAACATTACTAAGGGGTTAAAATGCATTTGAAGAGATATTCCTTAGGATAGGCCATCAATATTAGCTCATTGGGAGTCTGCTACATTGCATCCCTGCTAATCAGCTTTTACTTTATAATTCGGGCATTGGCAGGTGCACTGAAACTAAACAGCTCTGTCCACTGTGTAGTGGACAGAGCTGGTAAGTGCTGTGCTGTTCCCAGTTACTTTAATGGGACCAGTGCTGCAGTTACCACCTGTGTCTACTGCACAATGGCTGCTGTGCAGTGTCGAACTGGGGTAACTAGAGCCCACCAGTAAAACAATTTTGGGGGGCCCATCCTACAGATACATTCAAGTATAATAAATAATCTAACAAGTTTTTTTATATGAACATAGGCTGGTTGAGTTGCTGTACATTGAATGTGTATGTAGTGCAGTAAATTTAATGTGTTATGTGCCACTTGTGAATAGGGTGGGAGACTAGGGGCCCACCTTGCTCAGCGGCCCAACAGGGGATTCCCCTGTACCCCTGTGGGCCAGTCCGAGTCTGCTGCTGTGTAGTTCTGGTGCTGACTTCTGGCATAGGATCTACAAGTAAACAGCTGAATGATAGTGGGGTGTCAGACCCTGGCCGATCTTGTATTGTTGGGTATCAATATCAAAATCCTAAAAATACTGCTGTAAGTTACCCGAGTTGTCTGCCAACTACATTTACTTGAGACAAAAAGTGAAAATCTACAGTTAAGGGCTCATGCACACAACTGTAGCCTCTATAGAACAGTCCTATTCTTGTCGGTAAAACGAACATGTTGTATGTATTTGCGGGTGCCATGGAACAGACATACGGATGCAAACAGCATACGGTGTGCTGCCCGCATCTTTTGCGGTGCATTTCCAACCTGCACAAAATGCAGATTGGATTTAAAAATATACGCTGGTGAGCATGAGCTGTACTAAGTGGGCTTGTGAATAAGTGGAGTTTGTCTTAAACTCCGGCTCTTTAAAGAGCAAGAAACTAAGGTTTGATAGATTTTCCTTGTGTGTTGGCTTGATTCTAGCAAGTTCTTCAATTACAGCAGATTCTAACTCTAACTCATATTTACTGTTTTCCTACTTTACTGTTCATCCCCTTTCAAACATGTGCTCCATGGACAATGCTACTAAGTGTGTGTCCTATGCAATGTATGCGTGCCTTGAAGAGCTATTCGAGATTGAATACATTTGCACTAGATGCAATCATGTTGCCAGGGGCGTAGCTAATGGCTCATGGGCCCTGGTGCAAGAGTTCAGCTTGGGCCCCCTTCCCTCAGTGCTTTGTGTGTCTTCTTATGGGGCACAAGGGTCTTTGGGCCCCCTCAGGCTCCTGGGCCCGGTAGCGACTGCTACCTCTGCACCCCCTATAGC
Source organism: Bufotes viridis (assembly GCA_033119425.1). Classification (NCBI taxonomy): domain Eukaryota; kingdom Metazoa; phylum Chordata; class Amphibia; order Anura; family Bufonidae; genus Bufotes; species Bufotes viridis. The sequence goes on from CM065590.1 coordinate 104,092,570, forward strand.
TACACCCATGCATGTTGCATATTTGGAAGCCCAGATCTTGGCTCTAAATAAGCAGCTTGAAATACTTAGTGGCATTGAAAACCTGGAGAGAGGCTTAGACCTCATTGTGCAGGCACTGATTGGAGTCAGTGAAATGGAGGTGGGAGGAGGAGGGCAAGATCCGGACTATCAGGTCAGCAGTTGGGTTAATGTAGGGATAAGGGGTAGAGGGAAAAGTGCCAGGGAGACTAGTCCTGGAATGCGCTAGTAAATATGCCTGTTTGGCTGATATTAGGGATGAAAGCCCAGGGCCAGCAGCACTGTAGCAGGGCGTTTTTCCTAACAACCAGGAGGATGACCGCTGCAGGAAGCATAGGAAAAGGAGTGCAGCAGAGGTCAGACAGATGTTGGTGGAAGGGGACTCTATTATTAGTAGGACAGACAGGGTCATCATTTTGCCGAGACCGTGAATGCCAAATAGTGTGTTGTCTTCCAGGTACTCGGGTTCGGCATATTGCAGATCGGATTGACAGATTGCTTGGTGGGGCTGGGGAAGACTCAGCGGTCATGGTACACATTGGCGCCAATGACAAAGTCAGGGGAAGATGGAAGGTCCTTAAAAATGATTTTAGGGAACTAGGAGAGAAGCTCAAGTCCAGGACCTCCAAGTTAGTATTTTCTGAAATACTACCAATGCCTCGAGCGTCAACAGAGAGACTTAAGGAGTTAAATAAGTGGCTCAGAAGCTCATACAGGAAGGAATGGTTTGGGTTCATGGAGAACTAGGCTGACTTCTCTGTCGGTTACAGACTCTACAGTAAGGATGGGCTGCACCTTAATTGGGAGGGTGCAACTGCTCTGGGGGCAAAAATGGTTAGATGGCTAAAGGAGCTATTAAACTAGTATCTGGGGGGAGGGTGGTAGGTCATACTAATAAGGGGGTAGATAGTGTGGATAGAGAGTGGGATATAGGAGGGGACAGTGGGGATTTAGTGGGGGCTGGGGTTAGTGAGGAAAGTAGGGAGAAGACTGGGCAGGACTATACACCGATGAAAAACAGAACTGCTGGTAACAAGAACCTGTTACATACAAATATCAACCAAGGTAACCAAAAAATCCCAGATACTCACTTTACAGGTAATGGTAACTTAAAATGTATTTTCATAAATACCAAAAGTCTAGCAAGCAAAATGGGGGAGCTGGAGGCTATGGTACTAGAAGAACACATGGATGTAGTTGGCCTGCCTCATACATGGTTGTCACCCCCAATAGATTTTGCCTACTAGTGTGCACCGATTATAAATGTGACATACAATCCTTACCTTATTCAGTGTATTAGCACTGAGAGAGAGTGCAATCTCTCAGCAACTAGAGCCAGAGACTATAGCTCAGGAATACTTTAATGGGTGTACTTAGAAAGGCAGGATTGTCGTCCAATTTTTAAGTCAATATTAGAGTACAGTTATAATAGCAAAAATAAAAGTTAAGTTTTAGAGATAATTAGTACTTGATGGCAAGAGTAGGCAAAATCTATTGGTGGTGATAAAGTTATATGCCTCTACATCTAGGTTGGGGAAAAATTATCTAAATGATACATGGTTGGACTCTTCGAATGACTGGGCTGTAAATATTGAGGGTTTAACACTATTTATGAAAGACAGGGTCAATAGAAAAGGTGGTGCCATGTGCCTTTATTTGAGGAGTGATCTGAAGACAAGTGGGAAAGAGGCAATTGTGTGTGGGGATGGTGAGGATGTTGAAACCTTATGGGTGGAAGTTCAAATGGATATAAACACTGAAAAAATAATACTTGGTGTAATCTATAGACCCCCTAACATCACAGAGAAGATAGAAGCTCCACTGTATAACCAAATAGAGCGGCTGCACAGGCTGGTGTAGTGGTCATAATGGGAGATTTTAACTTCACAGACATTGACTGGGGTCATGCCTCAACCGCAAAGGGGAGAAAATTATTCAACTTGCTGCAGGACCACTTTATGGGCCAGTTTGTAGAAGCTCCCACTAGGGGCAATGCTCTGTTGGATCTGGTAATTTCTAATGATGCAGAGCTTGTTGGAAATGTTACTGTTCGAGAAACACTAGGTAATAGTGACCACAATAAAATTATATTCTCCCTAAACTATAAGAAGCCAACTCTGTCAGCCAGAGCAAAGACACTAAATTTTAAAAAGGCCAATTTCCCTGGTTTAGGGCAGCATTTCAGGGCATAAACTGGGAGCAGCTACTGTCACATAATAATACTGAGGATAAATGGGAGAGCTTTAAATCCACATTGAGTATTTGCACTAAAAAGTTTATTCCTTTAGGCAACAAGTATAAACAGCTAGAAATTAAACCCCCCATGGCTTATAGCTTATAGCTACTGTAAAAAGGGCAATACAAGACAAAAAAGGCATTTAATAAATACAAATCTGAGGGGTCAGCTGTAGTGTTTGAAGATTACAAAGGGCTTAATAAAATCTGTAAAAAGGAGATAAAATTAGCAAAAATACAAAACGAACAGCAGGCTGCAAAAGAGAGCAAAACAAATCCCCAAAAATTCTTTAGATATATAAATGCAAAAAAAAATAAAAAAAAAAATGGTCTGAGCAGGTAGGTCCTTTTAATAATGGTAAAGTGGGGGGTAGTCACTGAAGATAAGCAAAAGGCAGAGTTACTGAATGTGTTTTTTAACTCTGTATATACAAAAGAAGAGAAAGGAGCTCACATCTGTGGTGCTGGGGCTGTTAGTACATCCAGTAATATACTCATTTAGCTAACTGTGGATATGGTCCAAGATAAGTTAAATAAGGTAAATGTGAACAAGGCTCCGGGTCCAGATGGATTACTCAAGAGTGCTTAAAGAGCTCAGTTCAGTCATTGCTGTGACCCTGTTTATAATTTTTAAAGATTCTCTAGGTACTGGTACAGTGCCAAGTGATTGGCGCAAGACAAATGTGGTGCCCATATTCAAAAAAGGATCTAGGTCCTTCACAGGTAATTATAGATCAGTTAGTTTAACTTGTGTTGTTGGAAAAATGTTTGAAGGACTCTCATGGGACTATATACTGGAGTATGTGACTGTAAATAATATTATAAGTGATAACCAACATGGGTTTACCAAGGACAGAAGTTGTCAGACTAACCTGATTTGTTTTTATGAGGAGGTGGACAGAGGAGCGGCTGTGGATGTAGCGTTTCTGGATTTTGCAAAGGCTGTCCCTCATAGAAGTTTAATAGGTAAAGTAAGGTCTATAGGCTTGGAAAGTATAGTTTGTAATTGGATTGAAAACTGGCTGAAGGACTGTGTCCAGAGAGTTGTGGTCAATGATTCCTATTCAGAATGGTCCCGGGTTATAAGTGGTGTACCCCAAGGTTCAGTGCTGGGTCCTCTATTATTTAATTTATTAATGATATTGAGGACGGGATTATTAGAACCATTTCTATTTTTGCAGATGACACTAAGCTATGTAATACTGTACACTCTATGGAAGATGTCCATAAACTACAAGCTGACTTGAACACTGAGTGCTTGGACATCAACTTGGCAAATGAGGTTCAATGTGGATAAATGTAAAGTTATGCATCTTAGTAGTAATAATCTCCGTGCTTCATATGTCCTAGGTGATTTAACACTGGGAGAGTCACTTATAGAGAAGGATTTGGGTGTCCTTGTAGATGGTAGATTAAATAACAGCATACAATGTCAATCAGCTGCTTCTAAGGCCACCAGGATATTGTCATGCATTAAACGACTTGCGAGGCCTCATCTGGAATATGCAGTTCAGTTCTGGGCATCAGTCCATAGAAAGGACGCTCTGCAGCTGGAAAATGTACAGAGGAGAGTAACTAAACTGATAAGGGGCATGGAGAGTCTTTGTTATGAAGAAAGATTAAAATAATTGAATTTATTTAGTATTGAGAAGAGACGTCTAAGGGGGGACATGATTAACCTATAAAAATATATAAATGCGCCATACAAAAAATACGGTGAAAATCTGTTCCATGTAAAATGCCCTTAAAAAGACAAGGGGGCACTGCCTCCGACTGGAGAAGAAAAAGTTCAGTCTCCAGAAGCCTCAAAGCTTCTTTACTGTGAGAACTATTGATCTGTGGAATAGACTTTCTCGGCACGTAGTCACAGTGGAAACAGTGGACAGTTTTAAAAAGGGTTTAGATGAATTCTTAAAAGTAAACAACATTAATGCTTATGAAAACGTGTAGAAATCTGAGTCTCACTTCCATCTGGGATTTGCATCCCCTCCAATCCCTTGGTTGAACTTGATGGACTTATGTCCTTTTTCAAACATATCAACTATATGTAACTATAGCAGATCCACTTTAAGAGATTTGCTTTGCTTTGCCCAGTGATCTATTGCCTTCATTGATGTCCGTACTTTGTAATGGTAATTCTATAAGCATGTTATTTTTATATATCCTAAATTTCATTTGTTTTTTCATTCATCTGACTTTTTCACCACTTTCTAACTGTGACTGACTTGTTACTCTGTATTCAGGGTCAGAGGTGTAATTGAATTGGGTTTAATGATTTAATATCTAACTACTTATGTTGTCCTTAACCCAAATATGCTTGATTATTATCAGAAATTAGAGTGAGAAAGCATTAAGTTCCATTGTCCCCTTCAGTTAACCTTGCCAGTAACGTGTAGCTTAAGTAAGGTATATTTGTAAGTTCACATGCACTAACCGCAGGAATTTTACTAATACTTTTTGACACAAAATTCAGATTTTCACATGCATTTACTGTTCTCTGATTTAAAATTATACATGGTGGAAATAATTTTAAAAAAATATCACTTTAGAATGATGTCCATTTATATTACTACAGTTGGCTTTTAAAATCTACTGTATTAATCTAATATCCTAATTATCTAATATCTAATGTGGCCATGGCCTTATGTGGACTTGCAGTTGTTTCTGGAAGGTAGCAGCTTCTTAAAGGAAGTGACCATTTATTTTCAAACCCACACAAGCCCTTTAGGTATCCCGGTTGCCAATACCTATACCTTTAAGAGATTTTTGTAAACCTATCCAGTATTTCACTTGTAAGTTAAAATACAGAGCCTTCAGTGGGCTCCGCACCTTAATGAATATTTATATCATGCTTTGTAATATGACCTTAACATGTGTGCAGTGATTTAATTCTTGTATGAAACCATGCTGTTCTGTTTTTTTTTGTAGGTTTTCAGGATGTCCATGTCATGATCTTTGTTGGCTTTGGCTTCCTCATGACTTTCCTGAAGCTTTATGGCTTTGGAAGTGTTGGGTTCAACTTCTTGCTGGCAGCATTTGGAATACAATGGGCTCTTCTTATGCAGGGATGGTTCCACTCGTTTAAGGAAGGCAAGATTTACATCAGCGTAACAAGGTGAACAGGATACGGCACTTCTCTTAATATACCGATATTCTTTGAATATAGTTTTTCTGCATTTTAATTTAGATATTTTCTGTTGTTACCTGTTATGTCAACTATCTCACTTTTTATTAACTTCTCAGAACTGGTGGTAGGTTAATGCTGGTGCCCTTCTCAACCAGTGGATCTGCAATGTGGTCACGGGCATGCCCAAGGTTCATTGATGCACATGGGGAATGAAAGTTAGGTCCAATGCTGGCTATAAAAAAAAGGTGCAGATTGTTGAAAAAAGAAAGGTGCATTGCTGCACACCAGCTAAAGTGTCCATGCTGACATCTATACACAACTAAAGGCACCTACAGTGGCATGCAAAAGTTAGGGCATCCCTGGTTAAAATTACTGTCACTGTGAACAGTTGAAGATGAAATGATCTCCAAAAGGCATAAAGTTAAAGATGAAAGATACAACACCAACATTTTAAGCAATATCAGTGTATTATTTTGGTTTTGTACAATTTTAGAGTAAAAAAAAGTAAAGGAATAGTGTAGGAATCCAAAGAGATAACTTTGATCAAGGTCTCAGACCTTAGGGTTAAAGAGAATCTGTTACCTGGATAATCAATATTAAACAAAATGTAGGTCCTTATAGCTCTTCATACCTTCTTTCCATAGGTGTTCTTTACACTTGGACCTGGCTTTCTATCTTCATAAAAATCCACTTTTATCTTTATGCTAATGACCCATGAAGGTGCCCAGAAGGGAGTTACTTTCATTCAAAAGGTGCCCAGGAACGCCCTCCAGGAACGCACCTTCTTTGTCTTGAAATGCTACTACCCTTCTCAAACCACCCTCTGCTGGAGTGGCTTTGGGACTTTAAAAAAAAAAAAATAACAGCCGTAAACATAAAGATAGAGTAGCTAACCATACCCACTGTCCCACCTACTTTTCATAACTGGAGTGAGTGGTGTATAAATGCAATAAGTTGCAAAAATTTCACCCAAGTGACCTTAAAAGTCGCAAAAGCCCTATTTGGCTTCTTTTTTTTAAGACAGAATTCTCGCGTTCAGGGTGTGATAAATTTAGTTCAAAGTACTGAATTGGCCTCCAAATTCCCTAATTGGTCATTAGTGGGATGTGCTGGAATAATATGACTGATCCATGGAGGTCCCACTTCTCAACTTACAGGATGTATATGGAATCTGCCAATAATGTCTTGATTTCAGACAGGACCAGGACAAGTGGTGAGGCAGGTGACCCCTTAGGGCACCACTGCACAACATGCTGGGGAGGGGGCACATTTTTGCTGAGCGAGCTTCGCTTTACTTTGGGCACTTGAATCAGCAAAGCCCACCCAGCTGGGCACTTGAAAGGGAATCTGTCACCAGCATATTAGCTAATTTTTTTTTCATGAATCCATGTGTAAAAAATTACCTTCTTTTCATATCTGTTTTTGATTTACTTGTGTGCCTTTTTTCTTCAAAAAAACGCTTTTTAAGATATGCAAATTAAGCTGTAAGGAGCCCAGAGGGGCGTTATTCCTTTACCAAGGTGCCCAGGAACGCCCCCTGATGTGCTGGGCCCGCCTAAATTTTAAAAAGAAGAACGCCTCTAAGATGTTAAATCGCCTTCCAGAGGCGATGCCCCCCTGCCAGCTCCTCTCTCTGCCGCAAATATCCGCCTCTTGCTGGCAGCCTGAAATCCGGCGCAGGCGCAGTGACGCTCTTGAGGCTGTTGCCCTCAGTTTCCATATCATCGCGCAGGCAATCGCACTGCGCCTGCGTGGGATTTCAGGCTGCCAGCGAGAGGCGGATCGGGGATATTTGCAGCAGAGAGAGGAGCTGCAAATATCCCCGAAGCTCCTTACAGCTTAATTTGCATATCGTAAAAAGCGTTTTTTTTGAAGAAATGACAAGGCACACAAGTAAATCAAAAACAGATATGGAAAGAAGGTAATTTTTTACACATGGATTCATGAAAAAAAAAAAAAGCTAATATGCTGGTGACAGATTCCCTTTACCCTAGGTACACACCTAAGCGTTTTTCAGCGCGGTCCGACGCTGAAAAACGCACAAGATGTGAAATGCCATGTATCCCTATGGGCATGGTACACATTTGGGCGTTTAAATGCGCTGAAAAACGCCTGACCCAAACGCTAGTGCTTGAGCTTCTTTGGGGCGTTTTTTCAAGCGTTTCCACCCATTGGAATGCATGGGAACGCTCCAAGATGAAGATATGCGTGTTTTCTGTTTAAAAAACGCGCATACGATCGCGCGTTTTTCTCATTTGACCCAGCATAAAAAGGCCGCTTCCAGGTTCAACACAGAATCCAAGGCCCAGCATGGAGGAAGCTGGATGTGAGGTGGAGACCCTTTTTAGTGGATCTGGAACCTGTCAATAAAAAAAACGCCTCAAAACGCGTACCTTAAATGCAAAAACGCCCATGAAAACGCGCGTTTGTCGCGCGAAAAAACGCTCAAAAAAATGCCTGCTCCAAAAACGCTTAGGTGTGTTCCCAGCCTTAATGTGTAAATTTGGCCTTTGGTGCAATGAGGGCTTCACCATTGCTCTTGTTACACCCAAGCTCCGCTCCTTTCTGTGGCCAGCCCCTCCCTCGCTGCTTTGATTGACACGACCATGCGGTGGCAAAGCATTGAGAGAGGGTCTGGCCACATAGGAGTGGAGTGGAACTTGGGTGCAACAAGAGCCATGGTGACACCCTAATTGCACCAAAGGCCTAACTTGCATATTAAGAAAAAGTATCATAAATCAGATCAAACAAAGGAAAAACGGTGTTTTAATCAGGTGAACCACAACTATGTGTCTCTTCATACATTTGAATATGATGTCCTTGGTTAGCACCAATTATGGCACATGAGATGGTAAACAACTATAACTGGAGCTAACTTCGACGGAAGAGGTATATACAGTTAACTGAAATCCAGCTTTAAAAGACAAAGGGGTCATTTATTATACTGAAATATGCCTATATTAGGCGTATTTCAGGCGTAGATTGTGGAGCAACTATCCCTTAACTAATCTGCGACCACTAACACTAGGTCTAAAATTGTGGGTGTGGCAGGGAAGGGCTGTCAGGCGGCCCGTCTCATCTACCATTTTCTATGCATGTTTCAGGCGTAGAAAAAGGTCTGGACGCAAGACCGCTCGGAAGCTGGCGGATGATCAGCTGAAGTTATGTAAAGGGCGGCACAGGTCTACAACACCGTGACCTAAAGGTTTTGTGTAGTGGTAGAACATATAATGCAATGAAAAGCTTTTAGAAACCTACAGGCATGAGTGATTTCTTGCTCATTTCTGGTATTTTGTATACAAGAAGTAAACCCATTTCTTTGATTATCTGAACATTTTACTCTAAATACTGTAAACAGTAAACTTTGCTAGCATTGCACAATGTGTGATACAGAAACACTGTCATCCGTTTGTAGGGGTTGCCGGGATTAATCAATAACTTTAACAAGAATTCCTATTGTAACCTTGCTGATTTTATGAAGAGAAAGATTTTACACTAGAATACTTGACTTTTTGACTGATTTCTGGTGTAAAATCTGTTTGTTTTTTTTCCAGTTCAGTTAATTATTTTCAGCAGGCAGTATATGATATATTTTGTATAAACATGACCTATAAAAGTGCAAGATTTTATTTTGATTGTTTGTTCTCTTGGATTTATTATGATGCATTTTGTTTGCTTTACTATACACCTCTCATTTCAGAGCTAAAGATAAGGTGCAGCAGAATGAGATTTGGCAACATTATTTGTGATAGTGGCTTGTTGGTACCCCCCGACACCCAGTACTGATTCTTAAGGCTGCTTTCATAAAGTTTTTTATTTTAATTTTATTTTTTTAGTATTTGGTTAGTATTTGTAAGCCAAAACCAAGAGTGAGTCTAAATCACAAAAGATACAGAAATCTTTAAATCTTTCCAATATACTTTTTCTTTGTAGGTGTTTTTCTCCTGGTTTTGTACTGCATATCTTTGTCAATGTGTCTTCATAAAAACAGTAGCTAAGGATGCAGACTGCATATTGTCTCAACTAAAAAAAAAAAACTCTCCAAGGGAGTTCCTTGCTTTGTTTTTTAATTTATTGCTGCATATTTGCTGTGAAAAAGTATTTGCTTCATATTCCATTTTTACATATTTAAAGTCCAGGCACGAATCTAGCCTTTCTGCTGCTTTAAGCAAAAATTGAACGTAGATACCCATATAGTGCTCCTCTCCCCCTTCCCCATAGTGCCCCTCATGATGTGTGCTAGCATATAATGCTCCTATATATTACACCTAGTAGGTGTCATATAAACGCTAACAATATCTTACCTTCATGCAGCATTGCGGTGCAGGCCTCTTCTGGCCTTTGTCCTGCGTGGTCCACTGCCTGGGTCAGACAGCGCTATGATGATAATGACATCCTCACGCCGACCACAAATAAATTACAGGTACTAGACCTGAAGCCAGACTAACTCCAAGCATTACACAGTGGATACCTAATATCCACAAGTGCCAGCATTTTGTTACCTGCCAGAAAAGAGGGAGGTATCAGCAAGATAGCCTATCGGAGGTGCCACTAAATTGCCACTTATTCAGACACCATACCTGATCATCCGGTGGCAGAAATTGCACTTTGTATCTAATCCTGCTGGGTGAGCCACCAACTAGATTTTGCACTAAGTAAAGAGACTTTTATACTTCGAACCACCTTTGTTCAAACCAGCTTTCTCCTTCACCAATCCCCAAGGAGCTACAGCCTGAGGAAGTACACAGTGATACAACATCTCCTCAGGACCACTATCACTCCCATCCTCTGCATAGGCTCCTCAGAAGCTCACTGCATTATGACAAATTCAGTGTTCAGTGTTATCAGGGAAAAATCAAATAAATATGATTTTCACAACATTTCATAGGGTTTAGTAAAATGCAGGTGAATTTTCCCTCTAAGTGGGACAACTCATCCTCACTTGTGGCATGTTATACCACAGAAACCAGCAATTCTATTATAGCACTAGCAGACGGACCCGGCTTCGCACGGGTATATTTTATCTATTTCATTTAAGGTTGGTGTGTGTGTCGTTAAAAGATATCAAGAGTAGAGATGTCCCGAACTGTTCGATATCAAGAGTAGAGATGTCCCGAACTGTTCGACTGCGAACAAGCACGTTCGCTTCTGCCAGCGAACATAATGCTATGTTCGATTCGCCCTGCATTCTTACATTCAGCTTACCTTCCTACCAAAGCCAGACACAGTAAATTCAATCCAATGCTACAATGTTAAAGCAGGGAGAATATTACCTAGTGTCCTCTGTCCACCCTAACCCTCAAACCCAAAAAAAAGTCCTTCCTGAAAATGATATATCATTAATAATCATTTTCTTTCACATTTAACTTAAACCACTCAATTCATGCCAAAAGCCAGGTATGTGCAGGCTGACTATCTATCCATAAGACAGGGTGTCAGCATACCTTACAATGACAATCATGAGCTTTCAAACATAAGTTCTCAATCCAAAAGGAGAGAAATTAGTTAGCATTGGTTGGCTATCTAGAGGGGCCTGGACCCTAGACCATTATCATTAGGGCGACAAAAATTGTAATTTTATATGCCAGCCTAACTCCTCTCTCACTGCCTAAGAGAGCTGCATAAACATTTCACAACATTTAAATCTCATTTGCATACACATGACCAAGAAATGCTAATGAGCAATATAGCAGTATCTGCCTTGTTTGTAAACTGAAACACGATTTGCATAGCTTTCCCATAGTCCCATGGTATGCAAATGAGTTTATATGACAAAACAGAATAGAAAGATTATAAAGTTAGTCTTTAAAAAATTGCAAAATCAAAAAAAAACTATGCAGCCTTCCTAATCATTGAGATGAGAGCTAGGTGGCATATTAAAAAAAAAAAAAAAAAAAAATGTTGTCACCCTAATGATAATCATCTATGTGCACAGGTCCCCTAGATACCTAACACTAAACAGACAATTTCCCTTCTGGGAAATTTCCCTTCTGGGAAAACTGGTTAATACCCAGGCTGCCTTGCTAAGGTATGCTGATGATCTGTCTGTCTGATGGATTGTTGGCCCTGCATATACCTGGTGCTTGGCGGCCATAGGGGAGAACTGTTCTGTGTTGTCTATTGCATGTTTTATGTAATAATACAAATAATAATAATAAGATTTTATGATAGGCAGGCTAGGGTAAATGTCTGTAAGTCTGTCTTTGTGTGTTTTATAAAATACAAAGATTAGTTTTTTTTAGTCAGCTACCTTACTGTATGTTTGATTGAGTATTACACCTTAAAGGGACAGGCTGTTTTACCCTATAGAAATATATATAGTCCTGTATTAGGATCCTTGATCTCAGAAAAACTGTGCTATTATCATCAAACACTGTCTTTGCATAATGTCTATAAAACGTTTTTATTCATATTTTTTGTCTTTTATAAAACAGACAAAGACAAAATTATTATGTTGGTTTGTCAAAGCCAACATATTGTTATTCGATTATTTCAGCTTATTATTATTATTATTATTATTATTATTATTATTATTATTCTCCGCCCCCCGTTTTTCTAAACGCTACTCCTACAGTTTTTGTGCTACAGACCCCAAACTTTCCACACTTTTTTGGCCTATAGCGAAGTACGTTGCTTGTGCTTTATTAAGCGATCCCACCCTCGGGGCCCTGGGGCGGGCCCCGAACACCCACTTTTTCCTTTTTACTTTGACAGGAAAATTTTCAAATCGCTCCCACTCGCACAATTTTGAAGCTACGCTCCCCAAACTTGGATCACATATTGTTGGTGTCAACCCGAATAAATGGGTAAATTTGAGGGGACACCCCAAAGTGGCGGAGCTACCAACGGCCAATGAAAATTTAGCAAATTTCTATATTCTACTCCTCCCACAGTTTTAGGATTACCAAACTTTGCACACTTGTTCGGCACATACCCGAATAGGTTGCTTGTGCTTTTAACCGATCCCACCCTCCGGGCCCTGGGGCGGGCCCCGAAGATCCCATTTTTCCCATAGACTTTCATTGGAAAAATGTAAACTTTTGTCACTCAAACAGCTTTAGAGTTAAAGTCACCAAACTTGGGTCACTTAGTCATGGGGTCAGCCCGAAAATTTTTGGCACATTTTGTGGACCCCAAAAAGTGGGCAGGGCCACACAGAACCAATCAAAATCTCCCCATTGACTGTAATGAGACGTTGAAATTGCTACTCCTCCCACATTTTTAGGAGTACAAATTCCAAACGTTGCAGACTTGGTCGGCACCCACCCGAGTCCCTTGCTTGTGCTTTGTTAACCGATCCCACCCTCCGGGCCCCTGGGACGGGCCCACGAAAACCTCTTTTTTCCCATAGAGTTTTATTGGAAAAATGCAAACGTTTGTCACTCATACAACTTCGGAGTGAAACTCACCAAACTTGGGTCACTTAGTCATGGGGTCAACCTGAAAATTTATGTCACATTTTGGGGACATTAAAAAGTGGGCGGAGCTACAACCAATCAGATTTTCCCTATTGACTTCAATGGGAAAACTTTAAAAAGCTACCATTCTCACAGTATTTAAACGAGAATACCCAAACTTGGTACCGTGGGTCATTGGGTGACTGGGGTCAAAATTTTTATAAGTGGGCGGAGTCTAAATCGGCCAATCAAATTTCAGCAATTTGTTTAAATGGGAAAATTTTAAACTGCCGCTGCTTGTAGACGGTTATTGGCACAGTCTTCAAACTTGGCACAGTTGGTCATTGGAGGACTGGGATTAGAATTCTGAAAAGTGGGCGGGGCCAAAATCAACCAATCAGATTTCTTTGAGTGTGAAAAATGTGAAAATTTGAAAAATTTTAACTTCCAAAAATGCTACAATTCTCAAATTTCTGATGTCAGGGGCTTCAAATTACAGAAATCAGGTGGTAGGTTACGTCCAATTCAAAATTAGAAAAAGTGGGCGGAGCTACAAACAACCAATCAGATTTTCCCTATTGACTTCAATGGGAAAACTTTAAAAAGCTGCCATTTTCACAGTATTTAAATGAGAATACCCAAACTTGGCACCGTGGGTCATTGGGGTCAAAATTGTTAAAAGTGGGCGGAGTCTATATCAGCCAATCAAATGTAAAACTGCCGCAGCTCGTAGCCTGTTATTGGCACAGACTTCAAACTTGGCACAATTGGTCACTTGAGGACTGGCATTAAAATTCAATAAAGTAGGTGGAGCCACAAACAGCCAATCATATTCCAAGCCAACATCCTGTGGTTTCTTCAGAAACAGCACTTTCTAGTTATTATTGTTGTTGTTGTTTGTATTATTACATAAAACATCCAATTACCAACACAGAACAGTTCTCCCCTATGACCAACAATCCATCAGACAGACAGGTCATCAGCATACCTTAGCAAGGCAAGCCTGGGTTTTAACCAGTTTTTCCAAAAGGAAAATTGTCTGTTTAGGGTAAGGTATCTAGGGGGACCTATGCGCATAGATGATCATCATTAGGGTGACAACATTTTTTTATTTTTTTAATATGCCACCTAGCTCTCATCTCAATGATTAGGAAGGCTGCATAGTTTTTTTGATTTTGCAATTGTTTAAAGACTAACTTTATAATCTTTCTATTCTGTTTTGTCATATAAACTCATTTGCATACCATGGGACTATGGGAACGCTATGCAAATCGTGTTTCAGTTTACAAACAAGGCAGATACTGCTATATTGCTCATTAGCATTTCTTGGCCATGTGTATGCAAATGAGTTTTAAATGTTGCAGCCTTCCTAATCATTGAGATGAGAGCTAGGTGGCATATTAAAAAAAAAAATGTTGTCACCCTAATGATAATCATCTATGTGCACAGGTCCCCCTAGATACCTAACCCTAAATAGACAATTTTCCTTTTGGAAAAACTGGTTAAAACCCAGGCTGCCTTGCTAAGGTATGCAGATGATCTGTCTGTCTGATGGATTGTTGGCCCTACATATACCTGGTGCTCGGCAGCCATAGGGGAGAACTGTTTTGTTTGAATGCGTTATGTAATAATACCAACAACAACAACAACAATAATAATAATTTTATCTTTGTTTGTTTTATAAAGTATAAAAATTATGAATAAAAACGTTTTATATACATTATTCAAAGAGTGTTTGATGAAAATAGCATAGTTTTTCTGAGATCAAGTATCCTAATACAGTAATATATATTTATATATATTTCTATAGGGTAAAACAGCATTTCTCAATCAAACATATACAGTAAGTTAGCTGAATAAAAAAAAACTTATATTTGTATTTTATAAAACAGACAAAGACAGACTTACAGACATTTGCCCTAGCCTGCCTACCATAAAATCTTATTATTATTTGTATTATTACATTAAACATTTAATGGACGACACAGAACAGTTCTCCCCTATGGCCACCAAGCACCAGGTATATGCAGGGCCAACAATCCATCAGACAGACAGATCATCAGCATACCTTAGCAAGGCAGCCTGGGTATTAACCAGTTTTCCCAGAAGGGAAATTGTCTGTTTAGTGTTAGGTATCTAGGGGACCTGTGCACATAGATGATTATCATTAGGGTGACAACATTTTTTTTTTTTTTTTAATATGCCACCTAGCTCTCATCTCAATGATTAGGAAGGCTGCATAGTTTTTTTGATTTTGCAATTTTTAAAGACTAACTTTATAATCTTTCTATTCTGTTTTGTCATATAAACTCATTTGCATAACATGGGACTATGGGAAAGCTATGCAAATCGTGTTTCAGTTTACAAACAAGGCAGATACTGCTATATTGCTCATTAGCATTTCTTGGTCATGTGTATGCAAATGAGATTTAAATGTTGGGAAATGTTTATGCAGCTCTCTTAGGCAGTGAGAGAGGAGTTAGGCTGGCATATAAAATTACAATTTTTGTCGCCCTAATGATAATGGTCTAGGGTCCAGGCCCCTCTAGATAGCCAACCAATTCTAACTAATTTCTCTCCTTTTGGATTGAGAACTTATGTTTGTTTGTCTAAATTGCTCAAACCTGTCATTGTAAGGTATGCTGACACCCTGTCTTATGGATAGATAGTCAGCCTGCACATACCTGGCTTTTGACATGGTGTAGAGTGATTTTTTTTTATTTTACAAGTAATTAAAATATGTTAAATAACTAAATTAGCATTTAAAAGTAGGTTAGAAAATAAAATGTTAGGGTAGATTTAGATATCATAAAATAGGTTAGCTAGAATGAGTTACTGTGGG
This sequence comes from Bufotes viridis, assembly GCA_033119425.1. Taxonomy (NCBI): domain Eukaryota; kingdom Metazoa; phylum Chordata; class Amphibia; order Anura; family Bufonidae; genus Bufotes; species Bufotes viridis. The sequence continues at coordinate 104,108,189 of CM065590.1, forward strand.
TTTTAATATTCGCCTGCCAATAGAGGTCTATTGCGGTTCGCGAACATGTTCGCGACATCTCTAATCAAGAGTATCCCCCATAACAGTGATCTCTACAGCACACCCACCCCTTTAACAGTGAACTCCACAGTCCACCACCCCTTAACACTGACCCCCCCCCCCCCACAGTGTCCCGCCACTTTAAAATGGGACCTTCACAGCAGCCCGCCCCTTTAACAGTGAGTTTCACAACACCCCACTCCCTTGACAGTGACCTCCTCAGCGTCCCGTTCCTAAACAGTGACCTTCACAGTATCCCACTGCCTTAACAGTGACCTCACAGTACCCTGCTGCCTTCAGTGACCTCCACAGCTGTTGCCCCTTTAATAGTGGCCCCTGCCTCCTTAACAGTGACCTCCACAGTGGCCTGCCCCATTAACAGTAACATCCACAGTGAACGCCTCTTCAACAGTGACCTTCACAGTGCCCTTCCCCTTTAATGATAGGGCTACACAACGACATATGTCGTTCGACATTTTGTCTCAACAATTTTTAACAGGGTATGGTGTTGCACTGCGACGTGATTTTTCAGCGACTGTCACGTCGCAGTTGCAGCATGTGACAGTGCAACACCATAGACTATCATTATAAAATTTGTCATGCGACATTGATGCAACATCAGTGTCGCGCGACACCTGTAGCAGTATAGTTGTGCCCTATGTGTCGTGCGACTTATTGTTGTTGCGTAGCCGTAGCCTAAAGCTGACCTACAGCAGTGAAGAAAAATTGCTGGGTTGTTATGGAAACCTGGAGTAAAACTGTGTGTATGTGGAGACTAAGGGCCTGCAAGCTTCTATTGGCTTGATAAGGGACATGTGACCGTGTGTATGGTAGTCGGGATATGAAAAGAAGGACTTGCAGGCTTGTATTGGCTAATGCAGGTAATTTTTTGGGAATGTCTTAGGAACGGTACGTCCTAGAGAGCTGTGACCCCCCACAAGATTTTTTTCCAGGTAGCAAGGGATGTGTATACAAAGTATCGTTGAAATTGATGGTTGCATTTTTGAGTGGTCGCAGAACATACATATATACGTCCTATATATATATATATATATATATATATATTTTGTGGTCGGATCGGCTATCAGAAAGGTGTACCTAACCTACCTAACCCTATCTACAACAAGCAGTGGAGTTATGCCATAGGTCAGCCTAAAGGAGACCACCCTAATGTGAAGTGACTGTAAGATGGTGAGGGTGGGTGAAATCAGCTGAATCGGCGTCAGCCTAGGCCCACAGGTGCCTATAAATAGCCTTGTAATCAGCCTCCTCTCCCACAAATGCAGCAAATATATTTGCTTAATACATGTGGTCGGATCGGCTATCAGAAAGGTGTACCTAACCTATCTAACCCCATCTACAACAAGCAGTGGAGTTATGCCATAACTGCTGTGGTAGGGCAGCCTAAAGGGGCCAAAAAGAGCAGACCTTAGTTTAGAGCAAAATATATACATACCGTTACGACACCCACTTTTGAATGCAAAAGACATTTCACGGTGAAGGTGCGGAATATACCATACATATCACAGTGACTTCCATCTACCTTACCTTTTGTCATGTGCACCGGCACATCATTCTTGGAGGTAGCTAATGCTGATGCGATTGAATGAGTGGCCAGTAATCAGAAACGATTTACTTCTATGTTGACTAACATATGAACATATTACGAGAAGGTCTGAATCCTGAGAGCTGCAGACTGAAACAAACAATGGTGAATCTGTTGGAAGGGCCTAAATGAACTCCAACCATTCGCAAAGGGCCCTGATCGGACACCAACTGTTTCTGGTGGCAAAACACTTCACCTCTACTTATTCCCCAGGCCACACTTTTTTTTTATATATATATATATAAAGGACACAAAAGTTAGAACATGGTGTATGCCATCTTACTCTAGTAGTAGATTAAGCAAAATGTGTAAACTCGCCAGGCCTGGGGAACCATACATGGCTATTTCAATTAACGAGCTAATGTTGCCTGTAATAAGGAGAGAGAACGTACACACCATACTAGCAGTTGTGACAGGAAATAAGCTTAAGGTCGTGATAAACTATGTATGCTGCGCCTGTAGTCGTGATAGGACTTGCTGTGTCTGTAGACTTGACTGACTTCGTAAATCACCTGTAGTCGTGACAGGACTTCCTGTGGACGAAACTTCCTGTGGACGAAACTGACGCCATAGTATAGTGTTTTTTTTTTGGAACATCCCCTGGAGAGGCAGAACTTGAGAAACGTGAAAAATGAGACCACAGGGTCAGCTTGCTGGGAGAATAGGTCTATAATGCAAGGACGGGCAAGAGAAAAAGTAACAGCAGGGAGCGAGAGGAAGCAAGAATCTAGAGAGGGCAAGTGGGAGAAAGTGCGCACCTGGGAGAAGGTGATGTCCGAAAAGGCAGGCTTGGGATGACTGCTTATAAAGTAAAATAATGAAGACCCAACAACCTAGAAATAAATGTCAGAGAAAAAACAATAATGTGAGTGAGGCTCTAATGGCAAAAGCCACGCGTGCGAGCCACCACAAGAAAAATTGTATTGCGAGCCAAAGATGTACGAGCTATGCGAGCGGGCCTGAAAGCAGAAAAAGACATGGAACCTACTTATGGCGGAGTATGTGTGTAAAACTTAAACGGAGAAGCCATGTGTGAGAGACTCTAATGGCGGAGCCATGCGTGAGAGGCTCTAATGGCGGATTTTTTTATTTTTATTTTTTAAATATAAACCACTTATGCAGCACCAGTATGGCTTGGGGACACGCATAACCATGACCCTCTTCGACAGCCAACCTAGGACACTAACTACAGCCTACAACCATATTGTATCCCTAACAAACAACATGAAGAACGGTCATAGGGCCCCCGAGGCCATGAGGCCGAAGCGGTCATCGGGCCCCCGAGGCCCCCCGATGCCAAGAGACTGAACTGGATGACCTTACAGTGACGATAAGTAATTAAAACGTGAGCCAGACCTGATGGGATATGCATAGACATTAGTGATCCGAACCACGTGCATAAATGAAACATTAAACCAACTGCGAACCGTGAAATTGAAACAGATGGGAGAAAAACAAGAGCCAGAGGCATTGAAGTTCGCTAAGAGAAGACCCTTATCGTGACAAACGAATGAACAACTTGTGAAACATAGTAGGAAACTTACTCCTATTGGCCCACTGACCGCTAAGGAGCTATTTGGTTAACTGTGGCAGAAGACCAATCTGAGTGAATGCGAACCAGAAGTAAAGGAGACCAGTCTGAGTGAATGCAAACCAGGACTAAAGAACACCACAAATTTTTTATTTTTATTTTTTCCACCGAAGTGAACAGAAAAAATGAGGAAAGAAACGTAAGCCTGAATAGAAAGCAGCTATGTTTATCGGGAGAGCAGTATCAGAGCGGTGTGCTGACTGTCCTAGTGAGAATACTGAGTAACCATGATGTAGCAACGAAAAGGAAAATGCAGCTTAAAGTGGAAGCAGAGTATAACACATGATGTAAGAACAGGTGGGTGAATGCAGCTCTAGATGTGAGTGGTGCCTAAAAACATGGTATGGGCACAGCTCTGAGTATGAGCATGAAGAGCATGGTATAAAGCAGCCATATGAATGCAATCTGAAAGTGAGCAGAGTATTGATGTGATACAAGAACAGATGCATGAACGCAGCTCTAGTAGTGAATGGAGTATAGGACAAAATGTAAATGCAAACACACGAACGTAGCTTTGAAGGTAACAATCCTAACCACAATCATTCGACCATTATCGCCCAACCCCCTTCGCCCCAGAACGCTACAAGTCACAGACCGTGTAACTAAGTCCGATCCTACCGTGAATGCTAGCACTCGCCTTGCACCTTCTGCTATTGCGCAGGCGCGAACAAACCTCCACATGATGCTGCAGGAGTTTTTTTTAGTTTTTTTTTAGAACAATGGTCACCACAACACCACCTCGTGTTCGCCTAAGAAAAACATAAATGTGGTTGAACATAAACCCTGATGCAACGCAAATAAATTGACATATAGGGCACCTATAAACGTAGCACAGAACCGCTGACACATGCTTGCCCATAAAATAATGTTTATAGATTAAACACACTTACATACAAGAGCATCAAATACTCAAATACAGACACCTTAACCAAATCTGCTTGTGCCCCATATACAGACCACTGATACACATTTCCCAACACCTTGCATGTCTGGCGCTAACTGCGGACGTCTACCCCGCATGTAAATCAGGTGACAGTAAACATGCCACAATTTTTTAAATTTTCTATTTTTTTTTAGCATGCTCATTCCTGCCTAATTTTAGGCATATATCCTACTATATATACAGTAGACCCTCCCCCCCCCCCCAAGTTCCTAAACAGCCGGGCAACAATCCCAAGTTCGATCATACCGTGAGCGCCAGCATCCGCCTGGAACCTTTTGCTGTTACCCAGGCGTAAACAAGCTGCCACGCAATGCTGCTGTTTTTTTTTTTTTAAATGACCATTGATACAGGACCCTTCTAAAAAAATAAAAAATACCATCACTAAAACACAGCATGCGTAGCTTGGAGACACGCATCCCGTATGTAACATGTAGCAGAAAACATGCGACCATACCTACTCTAGGCGCAAGCTACACCAATAACTATATGCAATAGCCCCCAACAAGCCCCTAAACAGCCGGACAAAAAATACTAACAACAGTCATTTGACCATTAGTGCCCAACTCTGCTTCGTCCCAGAGTATTACAAGTCGCAGACTGCTATGTGGGTGTCGTGCAAACAAGTCCGATTCTACCGTGAACACCAGCACTCGCCTGGCACTTTCTGCCGTTGCCCAGGTGTGAACGAGCCTCCACACGATGCTGCTGCGTTTTTTTTTTAAATTGACCATTGATACACATTTGCCAAGACTTAAACACAGCGTGCATAGCCTGAGCCAACTGCAGACACGTGCCCCGCATGTAAACCAGGTAACAGAAAACATATAACCATACCTACGCTAAGCATGCTACCCCAATAACTGTATGCAATGGCTCCCACAGGCCTCTGAATAGCCGGGCAAACAATACTAACAACCAACGTTCGACTATTAGCGCCCAAACTCTGCTTTATCCCAGAGCGCTACATGTCGCGGACCGCAGCGTGGGTCCCGTGCAAACAACTCTGATCCTACGATGAATACCAGCGCCCTCCTGAGACATTCTGCCGTCGCTCAGCCGTAAGGAGCCTCCACACCATGCTGCTGTATCCTAGAGCTGACCCACATACTGTATACAGTATATATATATATATATATATATATATATATATAGAGAAAAAAGCCAGCAGCACTCCAATATAGTCCAAAAGGTTGTAAAGGTTTATTCACCCAGTGTCAAAATAGCTTTGTTTGAACCGCTTGTTGAAAAGACCGCAACAAGCGGTTGAAACGTCGCTATTTTGACACTGGGTGAATAAAGCTTCACAACCTTTTGGACTATATTGGAGTGCTGCTGGCTTTTTAACATTTTTATTGATGTGGACCTGGTACCGGTTCGTATAGCATGATTTTGCACCCACATGTAATATAGTGTGCTTCTTCCTCCTTTTCTATATATATGTATATATGTATATATATATATATATATATATATATATAATAAAGAAAGAAGAATTGGCAGACAACAACACATGGAAACAGACATTGAAGTCAATTTTGCATTTGCCTTTGCATGCACATGCTCAGAGCACTTATGCAAAGGAGGAATGTAATTTTACTTGGACATTCATATTATAGTAACCCAGAATTTACAGGTTAATACCTGATTCTAAGGTCATGTAGCTAAATTCTTCATCCACAGCAGAAGCAAAAGTCAGTTCCATTCATATTAATATCTTATCTCCTAATGTTGATTTCTATCTTATGCTGAATGGGCATTGTAACACGTAGTCACTTTCCCTAAGGCACAAAGTTGTGTATCCAGTTTGAGTTTCGTATCTACATATAAATATACAGGGCTACGTGTATTAGGACAATCTGATTATCTCTACATCTCTTTGTCCAAATGTTCGGACAGTAAAACTTGAGTTACCATCTGCACTCTTCAACTTTCTCTCAAACGTATCTGCCCTATCTTGTCACAGTTATATCACAAAAAGGGATCTGTTGGTTAATGTGACAGATCCTGCAATCTGCCTGCAGGATTTTCAGACAAAGCAAGAAGTGGATCTACTAAGAAGAAGTATAAATCCTTTCTTTATATTTCCGATTCGTTTTGAATCCAGTACTGACTTTGGCAAAAAAAATTGCAAATGATATGCCTCAAAACCTTGTCCAAAACAATCTGTGTGGCCATACCCATGGATTTGCTATTGACTCGTACGTCTCCAAAATTATTTCCTTTTGGAGTATTTTCCCACTGCTCCATGCAAAACATGGTGTACATGTGGTTACATCAAGTTATCCCCTATACACAGTATAGGTGATAATAATTAGACTGATGGAGGTCTGACTGCTGGGATCCCCACTGATCACGATAATGGGGGCCCTGTAACAGTGAACCCCTGAAATAAATGGAGTGGCAGGTTGAAGGATGGTACTATTGGACTATTGGCCATCTCTAGTACAAGCTCTCGGCTACAGTATTTCCAGCTGGAGATGAATGAGGTGGTGATGTGCATGCTTCGCCTACCTCTCTGTTCCTTTTGAGGGTCCTCTGGTGTACGGGGCCTCAAATCTTATAATTACTGGGAGAACCGTTGACTAACACCAATCCAATACATCCTTGATATAGCCAGAATTCCCCTTTAAATCTTCTAGGCTCCTTCTTACAATGTACCAATATTTTAATTTTCCATATGGATATCCCAGGCATCCCTGACCTGGACATGACTGCTACCTCTGCTTTCCCGCCAGCTTTGTGTGTTTGGTCATCTAGGTACTTTGAAAACCATTGAAAGCATGATCTTCCTTTATTTTTAAAGAGGACCCGTCACGCTGTGGGCGGGGATGCTCTGTTCGGTGCACCTGGCTCATCACTATAGGCTTGGAATTCTCATGGACTGTCAATCAAACAAGAGGAGGAGGTGCTGGGCACTGTTAATGGTGGAGCAATGGTGCACCAAACAGAGTGGCCACACCCACACTACACCGAAAACCTTATCTGCACAAAAATAGAAGCCTTTCTCATGATTATAATACCGGATTCTCACAAAAAAGGTATGGTTATGTTATGGGGCACCTACCCTATATGGCAGTGTGCTTACTTTTATAATTGATTTTGGAGATGTCAGACTTAAATATGTTAAAGGGTTAAATAAAGTTTAGGAAGGAAGTGTTTTCAATAAGAAGCTGAGAATGAACAAGGGGTCTCAATCCCACATTTGTTGGAGGGGCGATCAAAAGCAATGACAGAAATAATTATTTTACTCAGAGTAAGGCTAGGGCTACACAGAGTCCCGTGTCGCAGAAAAGTCCCACACCATTTTTTATAATGATAGTCAATGGTGTTGCACTGCGGGTGCGACACAACAGTCGCAAAAATCTGTCCAAGTTGGATTTCTGTGCGACTGTCACAGCATGTCGCATGTGTAGTGAGTGAGACACCCTTGACTATCATTATCGATAGGTCAATAATATCAGATCAGTGGATGTCTGACTCGTGTAACCTCCGCTGATCAACTGACTGAAGGGGCCAAAGCACTCGTGTGAATGCTGCTTCCTCTTCAGTGATTACCTGCACACCGTCATCTTTGTAGCAGTGGTGCGGTGTAATTACAGCTGTTCATTCAAGTAGATTAGAGAGGAAGGTATAATTTCCCAACAAGGACGTCAGCATACAGATAAGGCTAGTTTCACACTAGCATTTGGGGAATCTGGCAGGGAACAGCCTTTAGGGTTTCTCTGGATCCGACACTGATGAAAGCTGCATGAATGCCATCCGGACCCATCAACTATAATGGGGACTAGTGGAGATCTGGCCGCAAGCCGGCAAATATGCAGAGAATTGGCCAGACAAATAGTGCTGTGCCGATATCCCGAAGCTTGAAGCTAGCTGAAACACTGAAAGGACACAGGGACACATTAGTATTGAGCAAATATATTTGCTGTATTTGTGGGAGGGGAGGCTGATTACAAGGCTATCTACATGCACATGTGGGCCTAGGCTGGCTGATTGCTAGGCTATTTATAGGCACCTGTGGGCCCAGGCTGACTTTCACTACCTCTGGGTCAGCTCTAGGATACAGCAGCATGGTGTACAGGCGCCTTACAGCTGGGCGACGGCAGAATCTCTCAGGAAGGCACTGGTATTCATGGTAGGATCGGAGTGGTTTGCACAGGACCCACGCTGTGGTCCACAACATGTAGCGCTCCGGGATGAAGCAGAGTTTGGGCGCTAATGCTCGAGCGATGGCGTCAGTATTGTTTGTCTGGCTTTTCAGAGGCCTGGGGGGCCATTGCATACAGTTATTGGGGTAGCATGCGCTTAGAGTAGGTATGGTTGTATGTTTCTGATACCTGGTTTACATGTGTGTCTGCAGTTGGCTCAAGCTAAGCACGCTGTGTTTAAGTGTTGTGTATCAATGGTCAATGGAAAAAAAAAAAAAAAAAACGCAGCTGCATCGTGTGCAGGCTCATTCATGCCTGGGCAGCGGCAGAAAGTGCCAGGCGAGTGCTGGCATTCACTGTAGAATCGCACTTGTTGGCACGTGATCCACACTGCGGTATGCGATTCGCAATACTCTGGGACGAAGCAAAGTTGGGCGCTAATGGTCAAGTGACTGTTGTTAGTATTTTTGTCTGGCTGTTCAGGGGCTTGTTGGGGGCTATTGCATATAGTTATTGGTGTTGCATGCACCTAGAGTAGGTACGGTCGCATGTTTTCTGACATCTGTTTGATACGGGACATGTGTCTCCAAGCTACGCACGCAGTGTTTAAGTGATGGTATTATTTAGTTTATCTCTCTGGAAGGGTCATGTATCAATGGTCGATAGAAAAAAAAAATAAAGTGCATGTTTACGGTCACCTGGTTTTCATGTGGGGCGCACGTCCGCAGTTAGCGCCAGACATGCAAGGTGTTGGTGAATGTATGTCAGTGGTCCATATATGGGGGCACAAGCAGATTGATCAAGGCGCCTGTATTTGAGTTCTGAGGCTCTGGTAAGTGTGTTTAATCTATAAATTGTATGTCATGGGCACGCATGTGTCTGCGGTTCTGTGCTGTGTTTATAGGTGCACTATTGTGTCGATTAATTGGCGTTGCATCAGGGTTTATGTTCAACCACGTTTATGTTTTATAGAGGAACACGAGGTGGTGTTGTGGTGACCATCATTTAAAAAAAAAAAAAAACTCCAGCAGCATTATGTGAAGGTCCATTCGCACCCAGGCAATGGCAGAAAGTGCCAGGCGAGCGCTGGCATTCACGGTGGGATCGGACTTGGTTACACGGTCCGTGACTTGTAGCTCTCTGGGGCGAAGGGGGTTGGGCGCTAATGGTCGAATGATCATGGCTAGGTTTGTTACCTTCACAGCTACGTCCGTGTGTCTGCATTTACATTTTGTCCTATACTCCATTCACTACTAGAGCTGCGTTCATGCATCTGTTCTTGTATCACATCAATACTCTGCTCACTTTCAGATTGCATTCAGATTGCATTCATACGGCTGCGTTATACCTCGCTCTTCATGCTCAGAGCTGGGCCCATACCATGTTTAAGGCACCACTCACATCCAGAGCTGCATTCACCCACCTGTTCTTACAACATGTGTTATACTCTGCTTCCACTTATAGCTACATTTTCCTTTTATTTCGACTTCGTGGTTACTCAGTATTTTTACTAGGGCAGTCAGCACACCGCTCTGACACTGCTCTCCCGATAAACATAGCTGCTTTCTTCTCAAGCTTGCGTGTTTTTCCTCGTTGGTTTGTTACATTACAAAGGCCTACTTTTTCTGTTCAGTTCAAAAAATAAAAAAAAATAAAAGAAATATTTTTTTTTTTTGGGTGTTTTCAGTCCTGGATTGCATTTACTTAGACTGGTCTCCTTTGCTTCTGGTTCATATTCACTCAGATTGGTCCCTTGCCCCAGTTAACTAAGCGGTCAGTGGGCCAATAGGAGTAAGTTTCCTACTATATTTCCACAAATCCTTCATTTGTCAAGATAAGGGTCTTCTCTTAGTGAACTGCTAGGCCTCTGGCTCTTCGTTTTCTCCCACCTGTTCAATTTCACGGTTCGCGGTTGGTTTATGTTTATTTATGCACATGGTTCGCATTACTCATGCCTATGCATATCCCATCGGGTCTGGCTCACGTTTTAATTACTCATCGTCACTGTAAGGTCATTCAGTTCAGTCTCATGGCTTCCAGGGGCCCGATGATCGCTTCGGCCTCATGGCTCCTGGGGTCCCTTTGACCGTTCTTCATGTTGTTCGTTAGGGGTACCATATGGTTGTAGGCTGTTAGTGTCTTAGGTTCCCTGTCAGAGGGGTTCATGGTTACGCGAGTTCCCAAGTCATACTGATGCATAGGTGGTTTAAAAGAAAAAAAAAAATCTGCCATTAGAGTCTCACATGCATGGCTCCGCCATTAGTCTCTCACGCATGGCTTCTCCAATTAAGTCTACACATATGACTCCGCACCCGAGAGTCTCTTACGCATGGCTTCTCCAATTAAGTGTACACATATGACTCCGTCATTAGTATCCCACGCATGGCTTCTCCGATTTAGTGTTACACATATGCCTCCGCCATTAGAGTCTCTCACGCATGTCTTCTTCGATTTAGTGTCTGCCATCAGAGTCTCTCACGCATGGCTTCTGCGATTAAGTGTTTGACACATGACTTCGCCTTTAGTGTCTCTCACGCATGGCACGGCTTCTCGGATTAAGTGTTTCATATATGACTTCACCATTTGAGGTCGGCCACGTGCCCCACCACAAGTAGGTTCCATGTCTTTTTCCGCCACTCGGGCTGAGGGTGTTGGTGCCGGGCCTAAGTCCCGGGTATCGGTCTGTCTTCCAGTAGGAGGTACAGTAATAAGGCGCAATTCTCAATGTCTCACGTCTGCAGACACAGGTCCTGTCACGACTACAGGCGCTGCATACATAGTATCACGACCCTAAGCTTATTTCCTGTCACAACTACAGGTATGTGTGTACGTTCTCTGTCCTCATTACAGGCAACATTAGCTTGTTAATTGAAATAGCCATGTATTCGTGTTGATGGTTCCCCAGGCCTGGTGAGTTTACACATTCCGCTTAATCTACTAATAGAGAAACACGGCATACGCCATGTTCTTACTTTTGGGCCCTTTATATATTAAGGTTGTGGCCTGGGGAATAAGTAGAGGTGTAGTAGTTTGCAACCAGTAATAGTTGGTGCCTGATCAGGGCCTTCAGCGAATGCTTGGAATTCATTTAGGCCTTCCGACAGATTCACCATGGTTTGTTTCAGTCTGCAGCTCTCAGGATTCAGACCTTCTCGTAATATGTTCATACGTTGTTAGTATACATAGGAGTAAATCGTTTCGGATTACCGGCCACTCGCATCAGCATTAGCCACCTCCAAGAACGATGTGCCGGTGCACATGACAAAGGTAAGGTAGATGGTAGTCACGGTGATATGTACGGTATATTCCGCACCTTCATCGGGGAATGTCTTTTACGTTCAAAGTGGGTGTAGTAATGGTATGTATATATTTTGCTCTAACCTAAGGTCTGCTCCTTTTGGCCCCTTTAGGCTGCCCTACCACAGCAGTTATGGCATAATTCTACTGCTTGTTGTAGATAGGGTTAGATAGGTTAGGTACACCTTTCTGATAGCCGATCCGACCACAAGTATTAAGCAAATATATTTGCTGTATTTGTGGGAGGGGAGGCTGATTACAAGGCTATCTACCTGGACCTGTGGGCCTAGGCTGGCTGATTGCTAGGCTATTTATAGGCTATTTATAGGCACCTGTGGGCCCAGGCTGACACCGATTCAGCTGATTTCACCCACCCACACCATCTTACAGTCATTTCATATTAGGGTGACCCCTTTAGGCTGCCCTACCGCAGCAGTTATGGCATAATTCTACTGCTTGTTGTAGATAGGTTAGGTACACCTTTCTGCTAGCCGATCTGACCACAAATCAAGCTTATCTGTTTTTTAGACTGCAATTAGACTGGATTACTAGTGGGATTGCCTGTCAGTATTTTGCAGGCGATTGCTATTCATTAAAAATTGCACAGCAGTTGATAAATGAGGCAAGGCTTCGTTGTATTAGGGCTTATGTACACAGCCGTAAGTGTTTTGCGGTCCGCAAATCATGGATACCGACCGACTCCTGCAAAAATGTCCTATCCTTGTCCAGCAAAATGACACGAATAGGACATGTTCCATTTCTTTGTGGTGATGCAGAATGGACTTCCGGATGCGGACAGCACATGGGTGTGCTGTCTGCATCTTTTGCTGCCCCATTGAGATGAATGGGTGCACAGGCAAAAAACCTGAATCAAATGTGGACTGAAACTACAGCCATGCGCAGGAGCCCTTAGTCAGGTCTCCGATGGTTCAGTTTCAATTAGACTGGTCTAATTAGTATTTGCATGAAAAGGTGCAAATGCACTGTGAAAATTTGCATGTCTACCTGAAAGTGCGAGTTTTAATGCAAAAATTGTCGCACTTCACCACTTAAAACTGATGATTAAAAATAAGCCCGCCCAGGAGTAGAGTAAAAACTTGATACACACCTACATCAATAGATGCAAACAAAAGTTAAAAATGAAACAATTGCAGAATTGGTCTAAAACTTCAAAATTGTGGAAAGGCCTCTTCCAGTATGTATCTAAAGAAAACACTGTCTGAGGGCTCACGCACATGAGCATAGCCTGTTTTGCAGTCCGCAAAACACGGATACCAGCCATATTCATTCCGCATTTTGCAGAACGGAACATCCAGGCCTCCATAGAACAGTCCTATCCTTGTCCAAAAATTTATTTTTGCGGGTGCCATGGATGCAGTAAAAATATGTGGTTATGTACATGAGCCCGTATATTTTATCCGCATCTGTCCTATCTTTTTCCATATCTTGCAGACCGCAAAGAACATGAGCACAGTGACTATACTGTCATGTAAATAAGCCCTGAGTAAGAGGCAGAAGAGGCTGATTCAGACTAATTTCATTATTGTAATTAACCTGTGTAAAAGTTGTGCCCGTCCATGTTGCAACTCTAGCAATACATAAGGTCAGGCTCGGACTGGCCCACCGGGGAGGCGGGGGGTTCCTTGGTAGGCCCCCAGTCTCCTCCGGCAAGGAACTCTGGGAAGGCGGGATCACCTATACTGACATCCATGCAGCCAGCCAGCCCTGTAATGTCACAGTCCTATAAATACGGCGGCCATCTTAGATTCTGCCATTTACCAGCATGCTTAGTGCAGGGAGAGACGTGTCTGCAGGCGCTAGGGACAGTGATAGGAAAGACTTGTTTGTGGTGATAAAAAAAAAAAAACGATTTACAAGTGCAGGGAAAGATTACTCAAGGTGTAGGGAAAGCATAGGCAGGAATCATTCCACCTGCATTTCTGTTGAACAGGGTTCAGTCGGGGACGTTACAGCCTGGGTAATAGGAACAATCCTATTACACCTTGCTGCACTGACTGGGGATCCAAATTGCCATTAGACAGCTCTGTTATTCTAGCAAACCGTCCTTTTTAGGGTGCAAGTGCTGTTTGAACTGGCATTAAGAGAGTTTATTACAAAGAAATATTTCTATGTTTTATTTGCCCTTGTGCGGTGCAGTTATATGTTCTAAAGCATTTTTTGGCTTGTATTAGTGGTAAAAAAAGAGCTTATTAGCTGTTGTGTGGTAAAGGGCGAAAATTACAGCCCTTTTTTGTTGTGTATTAGTGGCAAAAGTAAAATATATTTGCTGCTCTGCGGTGCAGGTATCTGTTTTAAAGCCCTTTTTCCGTGTATTAGTGGAAAAAGAAAAAAAATATTTGCCGCTCAGTGGTGCAGTCATATATTGAGAAGCCCAGTTTGCCGTGTATTATTGGCGAAATAAAAATATATTCGCCGTCATGTGTTGCATATATCTGTTGAAAAGCCTGTTCTGTAAAAGTAGAAAAAAAATTGGGGCCTAATTGACGTTCTGCGGAGCAGTGATATATTGGGAAGCCCAGTTTACAGTGTATCAGTAGCTAAATAAAAATATATTTGCCTTCTAGCGTTGTACTTCTCTGTTGAAAAGCCTGTTGTGTAAAAGTAGAAAAAAATGTGGGCCTAATTGACGTTCTGCGGTGCAATGATACATTCTGAAGCGCAGTTTCCTGTGTAGTAGTAGTGAAATGAAAAATATTTAATCTAACATTGGATTATTTGATCTAACAGTATGTCATACAGAGAAGTGCCAGGCCCTGCACAGGGGAGTGGCAGAGGCATAAATGTTTCTGGCGCAGTAAGAGGATGCAGCAGAGTAAGGGGGCGTGGCAGCAGGGGTCTCAGCGAGAGGCCTGAGCTCCTGGTGTTATCTAGCGGTCGTGTCTTGACCAGCAACCCAGCAGTTCTTGAATGGTTGACTCGGTCATCCACTTCGTCCCAAGTGACATCAGACACCCCCAGCCAAGAGTTTGTGGGTTCCTTTAACACGACGCTTAGTTGGCGTGGCCCAGGAGCAGGCCCTGTAACTTCACCTGTCCTTAACCTGCCTCTGTCCTTTTTTGTTCCCTCAGCCAGAGAAGTATTATATGCTGTGGGCTTGGCTCCACTTTTCAGCGAGGACCAGCTTAGAGAGGAGAGTCAGCAGCTACTGCCCAGCCAGAATCTGGAGGAGAAATCCGCCGCTTCCGCCACCAGGGGGGCAAGTACTGATGTGGAGTGGGAGCTGGTGTTGCGAGTGGTCAGGCTCCTGACCCAGAGAAGGTTTAGGAGTACATCAGTGACGTGCAGACAGTACTCAATGACGGTGATGTAGCTGATCGCACTTGGAAGCCGGGTGACGATGGGGCTTCATCATCGGAAGAGGGAGGCAGCTTGCCCGTGAGTCAGCGGCAGAGCCAGCAAGTCGCTAGTGTGGCCGGGAATCAGCAGGGTGGCAGTAGTGGGAGGTTGGGAGTGAAACATGCCCAGGGTAGACCACACGCTTCGAAGAAGCCTACCTACCTGGCAGGGCTGGGACAAGGCCCACCACCAACAGAGGCTGAGCTGCCCAAGGGCGCCCCCCCCCCCCAAGGATTATAATGTATACTGTACATTAAATGTATAGAGGTCACACCATGCCGGACAATATAACCCCTGCGCCATGCAGTACAATATACAGTATAACCCCTACAAAGTGTAGAGATATACTGTATATTGTGTGACATAGTGCATGCAATGTGTGTATACCATAAACATACTCCACATAAAAACTTACAATTACTTGACTTGGACCTTGGAGATCTCAGACGACACTTCAACACTTTGGCTGGGGGGCTAGGTCTAAGAACATGCCGTCCCCTGGGCAGTATGGTTTTTTGGTTCTTCCTCTTCGGACACTGTACAAGAGGTAACAGGGGATAATATAACTTAGAAGGGCTATCAGGGGACATTATACAGGGGCAATATAACTTATATAACCCCTGTATAATGTCCCCTGATAGCCCTTCTCAGTTATATTACCCCTGTATAATAATGTACCCTGATACCCCATAGTTATATTACCCCGCCCTGTATAATTTACCCAGATACCCCTCAGTTATATTATATAACTGAAGGGTATCAGTTATACAGGGGTAATATAACTGAGGAGGGCTATCAGGGGACAATATACAGGGGGTAATATAACTAAGGGTATCAGGGTACATTATTATACAGGGGTAATATAATGGAGGACAGCTATCAGGGGACATTATACTGGGGTAATTTAAGCTATATTACCCCCATATAGTGTGTGATAGCCCTCCTGAGTTATATTAACCCTGTATAATAATGTATCCTGATACCCCATAATTATATAACCCATCCCTGTATAATTTACCCAGATACCCCTCAGTTATATTATATAACTGAAGGGTATCAGTGCAACAGGGGTAATATAACTGAGGACAGCTATCAGGGGACATTATACTGGTGTAATGTAAGCTATATTACCCCCATATCGTGTGTAATATCCCTCCTGAGTTACATTACCCCTGTATAATAATGGATCCTGATAGCCCATAGTTATATTACCCCGCCCTGTATAATTTACACAGATACCCCTCAGTTATATTATATAACTGAAGGGTATCAGTTATACAGGGGTAATATAATTGAGGACAGCTATCAGGGGACATTATACTGGTGTAATGTAAGCTATATTACCCCCATATAGTGTGTAATATCCCTCCTGAGTTACATTACCCCTGTAAAATAATGTATCCGGATACCCCTTAGTCATATTACCCCAGCGGGGTAAATTAACTAAGGGATATCAGGGTACATAATTGTACAGGGATAATATAACTCAGGAGGCCTATCAGTCATTATACATGGGTAATATAAGTTATATTGTACCCTGATACCCCTCAGTAATATTATATAACTGAGGGGTATCAGGGGACATTATGGGTAATATAACTGAGGGGTATCAGGGGACATTATACAGGGGTAATTTAAGCTATATTACCCCCATATAGTGTGTGATAGCCCTCCTGAGTTACATTACCCCTGTATAATAATGGATCCTGATACCCCTTAGTTATATTATATAACTTAGGGGTATCAGGGGACATTATACAGGGGTAATATAATTTAGGAGGCCTATCAGTCATTATACATCGGTAAGGCCTCTTTCACACTTGCGTTGTGAAGATCCGGCGTGCACTTCCGTCGCCGGAATGCACGCCGGATCCGGCACAACGCAAGTGAACTGAAAGCATTTGAAGACTGATCAGTCTTCAAAATGCTTTCAGTGTTACTATGGCAGCCAGGACGCTACTAGCGTCCTGGTTGCCATAGTAGCAGTGGGGAGCGGGGGAGCGGCATACTTACATTCCGTGCGGCTCCCGGGGCGCTCCTGAATGACGTCAGAGCGCCCCGCGTTCATGGATCACGTGATCTATGCCCTGGGGCGCCCTGACGTCATCCTGGAGCGTCCCGGGAGCCGCACGGAATGTAAGAATGCCGCTCCCCCTACTCTTTACTATGGCAACCGGGACTTTAGCGTCCTGGCTGCTATAGTAACCATTGACAAAAAGCTAAACGTCGGAAACGACGTTTAGCTAAAGGCCGGATCCGGAATAATGCACTTCAATGGGCAATAATTCCGGATCCGGCGTTACGGCATGTCTTCCGGATTTTTGGACGGAGACAAATCCGCAGCATGCTGCGCTTTTGTCAACGTCCAAAAAACGTTCACATACTGAACGGAAGACATCCTGATGCATCCTGAACGCATTGCTCTCCATTCAGGATGCATGGGGATAATCCTGATCAGTAGCTTTCCGTCCTAGAGACCCGAGGACGGATCTCTAGGACGGAAAGCTAAAACGCTAGTGTGAAAGAGGCCTAATATGTTATATTGTACCCTGATACCCCTCAGTTATATTATCTAACTGAGGGTATCAGGGGACGTTATGGGTAATATAACTGAGGGGTATCAGGGGACATTATACAGGGGTAATGTAAGCTATATTACCCCTGTATAATGTCTGATAGCCCTCCTCAGTTATGTTACCCCTGTATAGTGTACAATGATACCCCTCGGTTATATTATATAACTGAGGGGTATTAGGGTACATTAAGGGTTATAACTGAGGAGGGGCTGGGGTAGCAGGCAGGCCATGAGGCTAGGTAGGGTATGGTACATACTTGCTGGGGCCAGGGCAGGGCCAGGCATACTTCTTAGGGGTGCCTCTGGCTGGTGCTTTGGTGCAGGCGCAGCAGGCTCAGTCCTCCTCCAAAGCTGGGGCCTGGGCACGGAGGCTCACTAGCAGCAGGCGCTCGCGCGGGCAGGCACACAACGTGACGTGCTGACGTCAACTCTGCGGCTGCCGTGCTCTCAGCCTGCGCCCTGTACTCTCTGCCTCCGCTGGGAACACTGAAGCCGCCGTCCCTCCGCAGCTAGCCAGGGAGAGTGGAGGGACGGAAAGCCGAACAGTACACAGTGCTGCTGGTACTGACTGTGTGTCCCCCTGTAGCGACGCCAATGGGGGGGGGGCATATTTCAGTTGGGGGGTCACATCGGGGGCACAGCGTGATTTTGGGGGGACCGTGGCCCCCTCTGGCCCCCCCTTGCCGACGCCACTGCAGGCGCGGCAGCAGCAGCGACATGGTCAGTAGAGATGGCCCGAACTATTCGCCGGCGAACAGTTCCCGGCGAACATAGCTTGTTCGCGTTCGCCTCTGCCGGGCGAACATATTCGATGTTCGCGTTCGCCCCTATACTTTATCATTGAGCAAACTTTGACCCTGTACCTCAGTCAGCAGACACATTCCAGCCACTCAGCATACCCTCCCTCCCAGACCCTCCCACCTCCTATATAAACGCAAGGATAGGATCCATCTTACATTCATTCTGAAGCTGCAGTGTTAGTAATTGTAAATCGCAATGCGATTAATATAACCTGTATTATTCGCATTGCGATTACAACTTAGATCTGAGTTCCTAATGGTTGTATTGCTAGAATATAACGTATATTCTAGCAATACAACAACCATTAGGAACTCGGCTCTAAGTTGAATTCGCAATGCGATTAATGCAGGTTATATTAATCGCATTGCAAATTACAACTTAGATCTGAGTTCCAAATGGTTGTATTGCTAGAATATATTAACGAAGATAACAAATATAGCACTATATTCTCAATCTTCATTATATTCTAGCAATAAAACCATTAGGAACTCAGATCTAAGTTGAATTTGCAATGCGATTAATATAACCTGCATTAATCGCATTGCGAATTCAACTTAGAGCTGAGTTCCTAATGGTTGTTGCATTGCTAGAATATACGTTATATTCTAGCAATACAACCATTAGGAACTCAGCTTTAAGTTGTAATCGCAATGCGATTAATGCAGGTTATATTAATCGCATTGCAAATTCAACTTAGATCTGAGTTCCTAATGGTTTTATTGCTAGAATATAATGAAGATTGAGAATATAGTGCTATATTTGTTATCTTCGTTAATATATTCTAGCAATACAACCATTTGGAACTCAGATCTAAGTTGAATTTGCAATGCGATTGATATAACCTGCATTAATCGCATTGTGAATTCATCTTAGAGCGAGGTTCCTAATAGTTGTTGTATTGCTAGAATATACGTTATATTCTAGCAATACAACCATTAGGAACTCAGCTTTAAGTTGTAATCGCAATGCGAATAATACTTAGAATTATTAATCGCTTTGCGAATCCATTTGATGCCTCTGTTTGATTGTATATGACGGTTGACTATGACTACCACCAACGTTCTGCTGCCTCCAAAGCAAGATATCTGAACCCCCCAGGGGCCATTTGGGCATTTTTAATAGAAAACGCATAAAAAACGCATAAAAAACGCATCTGCGTTTTTATAATTTTTTCATTTTTTAGTTTATTCTTTTGTGTATTTTGCCACATTTGGTTGCATATTTACATTTGGTATAGGCAAATATGGTAGTCTAGATCATGTGTCTATACCAAAACCTAGGATCATTGTTTGACAGCATATTTTCTAAGCCATGTAGCTGAATATAGATTTGGGCAGAGTAATGATCTAGACTACCATATTTGCCTATACCAAATGTAAATATGCAACCAAATGTGGCAAAATACACAAAAAATTAAACTAAAAATTAAAAATTAAAAACGCAAATGCGTTTTTGATGCGTTTTCTATCAAAAACGCCCAAATGGCCCCTGGGGGTTCAGATATCTTGCCTCGGGGCAGCAGAACATTGGTGGTAGTCATAGTCAACCGTCATATTCAATCAAATAGAGGCATTAAATGGATTCGCAAAGCGATTAATAATTGTAAGTATTATTCGCATTGCGATTACAACGTAGCTGAGTTCTAATGGTTGTATTGCTAGAATATAACGTATATTCTAGCAATACAACAACCATTAGGAACTCAGCTCTAAGTTGAATTCGCAATGCGATTAATGCAGGTTATATTAATCGCATTGCAAATTCAACTTAGATCTGGGTTTCCTAATGGTTGTATTGCTAGAATTATATAACGAAGATTGAGAATATAGAGCTAAATTCCCAATCTTAGTTATATTCTAGCAATACAACCATTAGGAACCCATCTCTAAGTTAAGTTCGCAAATATGATGTCCCAACTCCCAAACTATTCACCGGCGAGTAGTTCCCGGCGAACATAGCTTGTGCGCGTTCGTCGCGGCGGGCGAACATATGCGATGTTAGGTCCACCCCTATCATTGAGTAAACTTTGACCCTGTACCTCACAGTCAGCAGACACATTCCAGCCAATTAGCATACCCTCCCTCCCAGACCCTCCCATCTCCTGGACACAGCATCCATTTTAGATTCATTCGGAAGCTGCAGTCTTAGTGAGAGGAGGGACAGTGTAGCTGCTGCTGAGATTTAATAGGGAAATTGATAGCTAGGCTAGTTTATTCAGTGTCCACTCCAGTCCTGAAAGACTCATCAGATCTCTGCTGTAAGGACTGCGTCCTGACAGCACCCCAAAAAGCCCTTTTTAGGGCTAGTACATCAGTCTCCTCCCAGACCCTCCCACCTCCCATCAAAAAGCAAGGATGGCATCCATCTTAGTAGTTATGTCGCAATGCGATTAATACAGGTTATATTAATCGCATTGCGAATTCAACTTAGAGCTGGGTTCCTATTCTCAATCTTCGTTATATTCTAGCAATACAACCATTAGGAACTCAGATCTAAGTTGTAATCACAATGCGATTAATATAACCTGTATTAATCGCATTGCGATTACAACTTACCACACTCTGCGTCAACTAGATATTTTTCCATGGGAGTTTTGCCATGGATCCCCCTCCGGCATGCCACAGTCCAGGTGTTAGTCCCCTTGAAACAGCTTTTCCATCACTATTGTGGCCAGAAGGAGTCCCTTTGTTTTTTAAAATTCGCCTGTCTATTGAAGTCTATGGCGGTTCGCACTGTTCGCATGTTCGCGAACATTTGCGGAAGTTCGCTGTTCGCGAACTGAAAATTTTATGTTCGCGACATCACTAATGGTCAGTGGCCTGCCTGCCGCACAGAGATTGGGGAGCTGGCCTGCACCCTGGGGGCACAGTTAACACTGAGCACACTCTGGAATATAATTATTGCTATTGGTGGGACTTTGGGGAGCACTATTACTGTGGGGTCTGAATGGAGAAGATGTTGGTTTCCAAGTATGTATATAACATTAGGGCTCGCGGGAAGGGGTTAGGTTGAGAAGTTGGCATGGGGTGGGCACCTCTGAGAGGGGGAAAGGGCAGGCACGCTTTTTGCACAGGGGCCCTCTGGTGTCTGTGTCCACCCCTGCCATCTTGCCTACACAGGTCAGAAAGATGCTGGATTTTCAGAAAAGCTCAGAGAACCCCTTTAACCACGTCACGACCGCTGAACACGGATGCGTCCAGGCGGCGGCAGGTTTGTTCCTCCTGGACGCATCCGCGTGTCATCTCGCGAGAGGCGAGATTTGCTGTAAACGCGCGCGCACGTTCACAGCAGTGCACAGCTCGGCAGTGTTTCTACGAATTAAATCGCATCAAACCGGTATATCAGACGCTGTTTTGTTAACAGCGTCTGATATACCTGCTACCTGGTCCTCTGGTGGTCCCATTTGCTGGGATCGACCACCAGAGGACCAGGTAGCTATGTAAAGTAGCACCAAGCACCACACTACACCCCCCCGTCACTAATTAACCCCTTGTTAAACCCTGATCACCCCATAAAGACTCCCTGATCACCCCCCCTGTAAGGCTCCATTCACATGTCCATATGTGTTTTGCGGATCCACGGATCCGCGAAACACGGACAACGGCAATGTGCTTTCCACATTTTGCAGATCCGCACATTGCCAGAACTATATAGAAAATGCCTTTTCTTGTCCGCAATTGCGGACAAGAATAGGACATGTTCTATATTTTTGCGAAACGGAAGTGCAGACCCGTAAGTGCAGATCCGCAATTCCGGATCCGAGCGGGACAAAGTCTGTTCCCATAGAAATGAATGGGTTTGCAATTCCGTTCCGCAAACAGAATTGCGGACGTGTGAATGGGGCCTAAGGGTCCCTTATCTCCGCCAGTTAGTTAGCTACTTGTTAGGTAGTTAGCGCCCAGCCCACCGCACCGCAGTCACTGATTTTGGCAGAGATTTTTTCATCCACGATGATCGATGCGAATGAAAAAATCTGTGCCGTTCATTTTTTTTCTTTTTTTCAGCCCAGAGGCTGAACGGAAAAAACAAATCTCATTACCCGTATGCTCAATATAAGGAGAATAGCAGAAACTCCTAATGCTGGCCATACGTGTAATGATTGCGGAGACCCTCAAATGCCAGGGCAGTACAAACACCCCACATGTGACCCCATTTTAGAAAGAAGACACCCCAAGGTATTCTGTGAGGGGTAAGGTGAGTTCATGTAAAATATTATTTTTTGTCACAAGTTAGTGGAATATGAGACTTTGTAAAAAAAAAATATATATATATATAATCAATTTCCGCTAACTTGTGTCAAAATTTTTTTTTCTGTGAACTCGCCATGCCCCTCACGGAATACCTTGGGGTGTCTTCTTTCCAAAATAGGGTCACATGTGGGGTATTTATACTGCCTTGGCATTTTAGGGGTCCTAAAGTGTGAGAATCCAAATGCGTAAAAATGCCCTGTGAAATCCTAAAGGTATTCATGGGAATTTGGGCCCCTTTGCGCATCTTGGCTGCAAAAAAGTGTCACACATGTGGTATCGCCGTACTCAGGAGAAGTAGGGCAATGAGTTGTGGGGTGTATTTTTATATATACTGTGGGGAGTCGCTCTGGTAGATAGCGGTGCGGGTGCAGTACAGAGGCAAAACGGAGTCCAGAAAGTGTAGCAAACAGTGTTTAATTCACACTTGCATCAAACAAACGGAAAACAGTCTCTTGGTGTTAGTTCACACATATCAGAAATCATGAGGCAAAACAAAACAGTCCAACACAGGTTCCAGTCACCTGGGAGGTTTTAGGTGCAGGTTCACATCTAGCTGTCAGTCCAGCCGCAAGACAATCGACCTCAGGCTTCCAGGCCGTCTGCACTCCTCCTTGCTGGGCTCTTGCTTCCAGCCCAGTGAGCTCCACAGCACTAACAGCAGCTCCAGGACAATCACACACACACCTGCTGGTGCTGGCTGTGTTTTAAAGGCCCGGGAAAAACCGGCCTGGACCGTGGGGAGTAGGCACCCACCCAACTCTTTGCCTACTCCCAGTAAGAGCCGGCCCGGATTGGCTTTGCAGCCAAACTAAATACATATGTGTCAAACAGCACTAGCTGCTGCTGACACCCAAGAAAACCCGGCTCTTACCTCACCGAGGCCAGGAACCTCGGTGACACGTACCTTCCATCGACCACGGTACCTTGCACCCTCTTACACACCCCCCCCCCTTTGTTCAACCCTGAGGGGGTGAACACATGTGAGGCAGTGGACGCAGGACAGGGCATCTGCATTACCCTGCAAGCGACCTGCCCTGTGTTCTACCGAGAACTTGAAATTTTGTAAGGATAGGAACCACCTGGTGACCCGAGCATTCCTCTCCTTGGCCTGGCTCATCCACTTGAGAGGGGAATGGTCGGTCACCAGACGGAACCTCCTCCCTAACAGGTAATAGCGGAGAGATTCGAGTGCCCACTTGATAGCCAGGCACTCCCTCTCCACTATACTATATCTTGTCTCGGCTGGTGTGAGTTTACGGCTCAGGAAGACAACGGGATGTTCTTCCCCATTGACTTCCTGAGACAGTACTGCACCGAGACCTACCTCCGAGGCGTCGGTCTGAACGACGAACTCCCTGTTGAAGTCGGGTGTCACCAAAACCGGGGACCCACACAGGGCCGACTTCAACGCGGAGAAAGCCTCCTCCGCCTTCTCACTCCAGCTAACCTTCCCAGACTTTCGCCCCTTCAACAGGTCTGTCAACGGCGCTGCTATTGTAGCAAAGTGGGGCACAAACCGCATGTAGTACCCTACAATTCCCAGGAAGGACTTTACCTGCCTGGTGGTGACCGGTCGGGGCCAGTTACGTATGGCCTCTACCTTAGTCACCTGAGGCTTGATGACTCCCCGCCCAATGACATATCCCAGATATTTGGTCTCTTCCAACCCAATCGCACACTTCTTTGGATTGGCGGTTAGTCCAGCTTTCCTCAGGGCATCCACCACCGCCTGCACTTTGGGCAAATGGCTTTCCCAGTCGGTGCTGTGGATGACTACATCATCTAAGTAGGCCGAGGCGTACCGACGATGAGGTCGCAGTACAACGTCCATTAACCTTTGGAAGGTGGCGGGGCGCCATGCAGGCCAAAGGGTAACACCTTGTAATGATACAGGCCCTGCGGGTAACAAAAGCGTTTTTCCTTGGCCGCCTCCGTTAAGGGTACTTGCCAGTATCCTTTAGTGAGGTCTAGCACAGAAAAATAACGGGCTTGCCCTAAATTCTCAACAAGCTCGTCTACCCGGGGCATGGGATACGCATCAAACTTGGACACTTCATTTAACTTGCGAAAATCGTTGCAGAACCGCAACGTCCCATCCGGCTTGGGTATTAGGACTATGGGACTGGCCCACTCACTTTTCGACTCCTCAATGACATCAAGCTTCAACATTAATTGCACTTCCTCCGCGATGGCCCGTCGCCGAGCCTCGGGTACCCGGTATGGTTTTAACCGGATTTTGGCCTGAGGCTCAGTGACGATGTCATGTTGGATGAGAGACGTGCGGCCAGGGAGGTCCGAGAACACATCCGTGTTCCGACTGATGAACTCCCTGACTTCCTGAACTTGTTTGGACGACAGGCTGTCTGCAATTTTACCGTGGATACTGCTTCACAGGCCTCGAACTGTGGGGCTGGACCCTTGTCACCTAGAAGCCCTGGCCGGGGGCTGTTGTCGTCGGCCGTGTCCCTATCTTTCCACGGCTTTAGTAAATTCACGTGGTACACCTGCTCCGGCTTGCGCCGCCCTGGCTGGTGTACCTTGTAATTTACTTCCCCTACCTTCTCGATCACCTCATAGGGGCCCTGCCACCTAGCTAGGAACTTGCTGTCAAGGGTGGGCACCAGAACCAAAACCCGATCTCCCGGGTTGAAGTCCCGTACCCGAGCCTGACGATTATACACCCTACTCTGGGCTTGTTGCGCTGCCTCCATATGCTCCCGGACCAGCGGCAACACCCTTTCCATCCGGTCCTGCATCTGGGTGACATACTCAATGACACTTTTGTGGGGGACAGGCTGTTGTTCCCACGCTTCCTTGGCGATATCCAACAGGCCCCGAGGGTGTCTGCCATAAAGCAGTTCGAAGGGCGAGAACCCAGTAGAGGCCTGGGGCACCTCTCGCACTGCGAACATGAGATAGGGCAGAAGCAGGTCCCAGTCCTTCCCATCTCTAGACACCACCCTTTTAACATATTTTTTAGAGTTTGGTTAAACCTTTCGACAAGACCGTCTGTTTGCGGATGGTAAACGGACGTCCGTAACTGCTTTATACGCAACAATTTACACAGTTCCCTCATAACTTTGGACATAAAAGGGGTCCCTTGGTCTGTCAGAATCTCTTTTGGCAGGCCCACACGGGAAAACATTTCCATTAACTCTTTGGCAATGAGCTTAGCCGAGGTATGTCGCAGAGGCACCGCCTCTGGATATCGAGTAGCATAGTCCAGAATCACCAGGATATGTTGGTGACCCCTAGCAGACTTCGGTGCGGGTCCGACCAGATCCATGGCAATACGCTCGAATGGGACCTCAATTATTGGGAGAGGGACCAGGGGACTTCGGTAATGCGGCTGGGGGCTATTTACCTGACAGGTCGGACAGGACTTACAGAATTCCTCTACTTCCTTAAAGAAACCGGGCCAGTAAAATCGCTGTAGTATGCGGTCCTGCGTTTTCTGCCACCCCATGTGTCCCCCAAGAACATGTTGGTGGGCAAGCTCCATAACAAGCTTGCGATATGCGGTGGGCACCACCAACTGTTCAACTGGCTCACCTCGGACTTGGTTCACCCGATACAACATATCCTGAAGGACAATAAATCGTGGAAACATTAATTCAGCCCCAGGTTTCTGGGGTTTACCATCAATCATTACAACACTTTCCCAGGCCCTGGTTAGGGTTTGGTCCCGGTGTTGTGCGGTCCCAAAATTTTCCCCGGAGACATTGAGGTCTGCCAACTCAGGTCCCGGTGGCAAGTCCTCCGTGTCTCCCACCATTACACTCAGTGGGGTTGTCTCCCCCTCTACCGCTGGAGCAGTGGTCACCCCTACCGCTGGCCCTTCAGATTCGGGCTCCCAGGGTTCTGGCCTTCCAGTGGTATCAGGCCACTCTCCTAGGGTTACCCCTGTCTCGGGTCCATCAGACAGTTTTATCGCCGGCCACAGCGCCGGGAAACCTGGGAAGTCCCTCCCAAGTATCAATTCATGTGGGAGTTTGGTAGCGACAGCCACCTCGTGGGTCCACTTACCAGCCGCTGTGGACAAAGTCACTAGTGCAGTGGGGTAGTCTTTTAAGTCTCCGTGGATGCATAGGACCCCGATTTTACGGCCGGTATACTCCGCAGGCCGCACTAGGGCAGCTTTTACCAGGAGACTAGACTCCCGGAGTCCAGCAGGGCCACCGCCAGAGAATCTCCCACCTCTACCTGACACAGGTGGTTATTATCCTGCATCTCACGGGTGCCAGTTGCGCACAGCTTCCGTGCATACAGGGAGTGGCGATCCCCGTAGTTCACATCCACCGGCTCACCCCGATGCGGACAGTCGGCCCTGATGTGGCCTGGCTCCTGACACCTCCAGCACACCACGGGTGGCGGATCCGCAGGGGGCACATTCCGTGCAGGTCTCTCTGTCACCGGTCGTCGGAACTGGGGTGGAGGCCTCCGGGGTTTGACTGGCCCCTTCCAAGCAAGACTCCCATGCAGGTTTCTGGTGGCCTCGTAACGCTCCACCAGGTCGACCATCTCCAGGGCACTTACCGGAGACGCCTGGCCGACCCAGTGTTGGAGGGGATAAGGCAGGGCCCTCCAGAACATGTCGGCCAGCAGACGGTCCAGCATAGCAGTCGGACTTAGAACATCAGGCTGCAGCCACTTTTGCAACCGATGCAGCAACTCATAGTACTGCGGCCTGGCGGGTTCAGCCGTTTTAAAGTCCCACTGGTGGACCCGCTGAGCCCGGACCAACACGATTACCCCCAATCTGGCCAGGATCTCCCCCTTCACCGTGGGGTAATCAACAGCCTGGGCATCTGCCAAGTCAAAAAAACTTGCTGGGGCCCGGATGCCAGGAACGGAGCGACCACCTCGGCCCACTGGTCACGGGGTAACTTTTCCCTCACGGCTACCTTCTCAAAGACCGCCAGATATGTCTCAACGTCGTCCGAGGGGTCATCTTTGGGATCGCCGCACGGACCGCTTTCCGGGCATCATGGTCGTGGTGGGACGCTCCTGCAGCTTGTAACGCCATCACGTGCTGTAACAGTAGCTGGTTGGTCTCCCGCTGCTGCACGTTAGCCTCTATGAGAGCTTTCACAGCCGCCTCCATGTTGCCAGCAATTCCTACTTGTAGCTTTGCTGGCTTAATATATGCCATGCACTTGTGCCCAGCAAAACAAACAAACTTCGGCGGTCACGCCAGCCTCACTGCGCATGCCCGCATCCGACACCAAATGTGGGAGTCGCTCTGGTAGATAGCGGTGCGGGTGCAGTACAGAGGCAAAACGGAGTCCAGAAAGTGTAGCAAACAGTGTTTAATTCACACTTGCATCAAACAAACGGAAAACAGTCTCTTGGTGTTAGTTCACACATATCAGAAATCATGAGGCAAAACAAAACAGTCCAACACAGGTTCCAGTCACCTGGGAGGTTTTAGGTGCAGGTTCACACCTAGCTGTCAGTCCAGCCGCAAGACAATCGACCTCAGGCTTCCAGGCCGTCTGCACTCCTCCTTGCTGGGCTCTTGCTTCCAGCCCAGTGAGCTCCACAGCACTAACAGCAGCTCCAGGATAATCACACACAAACCTGCTGGTGCTGGCTGTGTTTTAAAGGCCCGGGAAAAACCGGCCTGGACCGTGGGGAGTAGGCACCCACCCAACTCTTTGCCTACTCCCAGTAAGAGCCGGCCCGGATTGGCTTTGCAGCCAAACTAAATACAAATGTGTCAAACAGCACTAGCTGCTGCTGACACCCAAGAAAACCCGGCTCTTACCTCACCGAGGCCAGGAACCTCGGTGACACGTACCTGCCATCGACCACGGTACCTTGCACCCTCTTACAATACCCATACTTTGTGTGAGAAATATCGCTGTAAACGACAACTTTTTACATTTTTTTTTATACAAAGTTGTCAATTTACAGAGATATTTCTCTCACTCAACATGAGTATATATGTAAAAATACACCCCAAAACACATTGCCCTACTTCTCCTGAGTACGGCGATACCACATGTGTGACACTTTTTTGCAGCCTGGGTGCGCAAAGGGGCCCAAATTCCAACGAGTACCTTTCGGTTTTACATGGCTGCTCACAATTTAGCCCCACCCAAAATGCCAGAACAGTACAAACACCCCACAAATGACCCCATTTTGGAAAGAAGACACCCCAAGGTATTCGCTGAGATGCATAGTGAGTCCATGAAAAATTGAACTTTTTGTCAAAAGTTAGCAGAAAGGGAGACTTTGTGGGAAAAAACAATAAAAAATCAATTTCCGCTAACTTGTGCCAATAAAAAAATCTTCTATGAACTCGCCATGCCCCTCATGGAATACCTTGGGGTGTCTTCTTTCCAAAATGGGGTCACATGTGGGGTATTTATACTGCCCTGGCATTTTAGGGGCCCTAAAGCGTGAGAAGAAAAATGCGTAAAAATGCCCTCCTAAAAGGTACTGATTGGAATTTGGGCCCCTTTGCGCATCTTGGCTGCAAAAAAGTGTCACACATGTGGTATCGCTGTACTCAGGAGAAGTAGTGAGAGAAATATCTCTGTAAATGACAACTTTTTAAAAAATTTTATACAAAGTTGTCAGTTTACAGAGATATTTCTCTCACCCAACATGAGTATATGTAAAAAGACACCCCAAAACACATTGCCCTACTTCTCCTGAGTACGGCCCAAATTCCAACGAGTACCTTTAGGTTTTACATGGCTGCTCACAATTTCGCCCCGCCCAAAATGCCAGAACAGTAAACACACCCCACAAATGACCCCATTTCGGAAAGTAGACACCCCAAGGTATTCACTGAGGAGCATAGTGAGTCCGTGGGAGATTTTTTTTTCTTTTGCCAGAAGTTAGCAGAAATGGAAACTTTATTATTATAATTTTTTCCTTAGCGGAAAATTACACTTTCTAACTTGTGAAAAAAAATGAAATGATACATGAACTCACCATGCCCCTCCGCGAATACTTTGGGGTGTCTTCTTTCTAAAATGGTGTCATTTCGGGGGTATTTATACTATCCACCTGAAGAAACATGACAGGTGCTCAGAAAGTCAGAGCTGCTTCAAAATGCGGAAATTCACTTTATAGAAACATAGAAACATAGAATGTGTCGGCAGATAAGAACCATTTGGCCCATCTAGTCTGCCCAATATGCTGAATACTATGGATAGCCCCAGGCCCTATCTTATATGAAGGATGGCCTTATGCCTATCCCATGCATGCTTAAACTACTTCACTGTATTTGCAGCTACCACTTCTGCAGGAAGGCTATTCCATGCGTCCACTACTCTCTCAGTAAAGTAATTCTTCCTTATATTACTTTTAAACCTTTGCCCCTCTAATTTAAAACTATGTCCTCTTGTAGCAGTTTTTCTTCTTTTAAATATTCTCTCCTCTTTTACCGTGATGATTCCCTTTATGTATTTAAAAGTTTCTATCATATCCCCTCTGTCTCTTCTTGCTTCCAAGCTATACATGTTAAGGTCCTTTAACCTTTCCTGGTAAGTTTTGTCCTGCAATCCATGTACTAGTTTAGTAGCTCTTCTCTGAACTCTCTCCAAAGTTTCAATATCCTTCTGCAGATATGGTCTCCAGTACTGCACACAATACTCCAAATGAGGTCTCACTAGTGCTCTGTAGAGCGGCACGAGCACCTCCCTCTTTCTACTGTTAATGCCTCTCCCTATACACCCAAGCATTCTGCTGGCATTACCTGCTGCTCTCTGACATTGTCTGCCCACCTTTAGGTCGTCTGATATAATGACCCCTAAATCCCTTTCCTCAGATACTGTCACGGCCGGGGCGTGGGGAAAACGCCCCGCCGTGCAATTTCCACGGCTGTCGGGCCAAAAAGGGCTAGAAACAGGGAGAAGGGAACCGCGGACTAGCACGTCCCTATCGCTGGCCCTGGTCTCCTAACTGTATGGGCCGACCCCGAAGGTAGGAGGGCCCATACGACAGGAACCTGTAGCCCTGCTAATCCCTGTTTCACCCTGAACATAACAGGGCAGAGACCACCTGCTCACCCAGGGACACGGATGAGCAGGAGTCTCCAGAGGCCCCTCTGCAGCCGGGATCCTGACAGTGTGCAGCAGAACAACAGGTGAGCATAAACAACAGACTCTTACCTGCCGCACGGCAGAAGTGAAAGCGGATCCAAACCCTCCATGGATCCCATGCGGAGGTCTGCTGCATGGGAACGGATCCAGGCCAGACAGCACACCGTCAGGTAGGAACCACACCCCTCCGGGTGGGCAGGCCCCTTCCGGAGCGTCATACAGTGTATAAACCCACACATACCCAACCATACAACTACACCAGGTGGGGATGGGGAACACAGACACACACTGAGGAAGGGAAACAACAAGGAAAACAATAAGCATACAATATAACAAATAAGGGTGGCTCACACAGACATACAGGTGGGAAGAGACACACTCCAGCCATGCTCCCACCATGGCTGGACAAACAACACTGACCTCAGGCTCCACACACTGATATTTAAGGAGGCCTGAGGCCACACCCACCATACAGAGCAGCCACACCTTAACCCCGTGAACGCCACACAAAACACAGTGCAAACAGGGGAAAAACCACATGCAAAAATAATCACCTGCGGCAACACCTCGCCGCCGGCAACTGCATGTGGAACAGAGCCACGACTCCGAACCCGGGTCGTGACAGATACTGAGGTTAGTACTGTATCACTGATTTTATATTCTGCTCTTGGGTTTTTACGCCCCAGGTGCATTATCTTGCACTTATCGACATTAAATTTTAGTTGCCAGATTTTTGACCATTCCTCTAGTTTTCCTAAATCCTTTTCCATTTGGTGTATCCCTCCAGGAACATCAACCCTGTTACATATCTTTGTGTCATCAGCAAAAAGACCCACTTTACCATTGAGGCCTTCTGCAATTTCGCTGATAAAGATATTAAACAAAATGGGTCCCAGAACAGATCCCTGAGGTACCCCACTGGTAACAATACCATGGTCTGAATATACTCCATTGACTACAACCCTCTGTTTTCTGTCCTTCAGCCACTGCCTAATCCATTCAACAATATGTGAGCTCAAGCTCAAAGACTGCAGTTTATTGATAAGCCTTCTATGTGGGACAGTATCAAAAGCCTTACTAAAGTCCAGATAAGCGATGTCTACTGCACCTCCGCCATCTATTATTTTAGTCACCCAATCAAAAAAGTCAATAAGATTAGTTTGACATGATCTCCCTGAAGTAAACCCATGCTGTTTTTTATCAATCAACCCATGGGTTTTTAGATGTTCCACAATCCTCTCCTTGAGTATGGTTTCCATTAATTTCCCCACTATTGATGTCAGGCTTACTGGCCTATAGTTGCCTGATTCCTCTCTACTACCTTTCTTGTGAATTGGCACAACGTTTGCTAATTTCCAATCTTCTGGGACGACACCTGTTACCAGTGATTGGTTAAATAAATCTGTTAATGGATTTGCTAGTACACCTCTAAGCTCTTTTAATAGCTTTGGGTGTATCCCATCAGGCCCCTGTGATTTATTTGTATTAATTTTGAACAGCTGACTTAGAACCTCTTCCTCTGTAAAGACACATGCATCAAAGGATTCATTAGTCTTCCTCCCTAACTGAGGTCCTTCTCCTTCATTTTCCTTTGTAAAAACTGAACAGAAGTATTCATTGAGGCAGTCATCTAGTTCTTTATCCTCTTCCATATACCTTCCTTCTTTTGTTTTTAATTTGGTAATTCCTTTTTTTAATTTCCTTTTTTCATTTATGTATCTGAAGAATGTCTTATCACCTTTTTTCACTAACTGAGCTAATTTCTCTTCTGCCTGAGCTTTAGAAGCTCTTATAAATTGCTTGGCCTCTCTCTGCCTCATCTTATAGTTTCCCCGGTCATCCTCGTTTTGGGTGTTTTTATACTTGCTAAATGCCATCTTTTTGTTTTTAATGATTTTGGCCACTTCTGCTGAGTACCACAGTGGTCTCTTCCTTTGTTTGCCTTTACTGACAAGCCTAATGCACTTTTCTGTTGCCTTCAGTAGTGCCAATTTTAAGTAGTCCCATTTCTCTTGGACTCCATTGAAATTGTTCCAGTCTGATAGGGACTCGTATACCACTGATCTCATTTTAGAAAAGTCTGTTTTCCGAAAATCTAAAACTTTTGTTTTTGTGTGAAGTGACTCAGTCACTATACTTATAGTAAACCTCACTGACTGGTGATCACTGGATCCTAAGCTTTCCCCTACAGTGATATCAGATACCAAATTGCCATTTGTGAACACCAAATCTAAAATGGCCTCCTTCCGGGTTGGCTCCTCAACTACTTGCTGTAGAGATAATCCCAGTAGGGAATTTAGAATGTCTGTACTCCTGGCAGAACTAGCTATTTTGGTTTTCCAGTTTATATCAGGAAGATTAAAGTCTCCCATAATGACAACTTCCCCTTTCAATGTCATTTTAGCCATTTCCTCAACTAGTAGATCATCCAATTCTTTGACTTGGCTTGGTGGTCTGTATATGACACCTACACGAGTTACCTTATGATTACCAAGCTGCAACGTAACCCAAACTGACTCTAAATTGGTTTCGCTGGCTTCTATTAGATTAGACTTTTTTGCACCATAGTTTGTAAACGCTATAACTTTTACCCAAACCAATAAATATACACTTATTGGATTTTTTTTTAGCAAAGACATTTAGAATAATACATTTTGTGAAAAATTTATATAGAAATGTA
Organism: Bufotes viridis; assembly: GCA_033119425.1. Taxonomy (NCBI): domain Eukaryota; kingdom Metazoa; phylum Chordata; class Amphibia; order Anura; family Bufonidae; genus Bufotes; species Bufotes viridis. The sequence continues at coordinate 104,141,533 of CM065590.1, forward strand.
GTTTTTTTTTAAATTTTACAACAGAAAGTGAAAAATGTCTTTTTTTGCAAAAATGTTGTTAAATTTTTATTAATAGCAAAAAAAGTAAAAATGTCAGCAACAATGAAATACCACCAAATGAAAGCTCTATTAGTGAGAAGAAAAGGAGGTAAAATTCATTTGGGTGGTAAGTTGCATGACTGAGCAATAAACGGTGAAAGTAGCGTAGTGCAGAATTGTAAAAAGTGGCCTGGTCATTAAGGGTGTTTAAGCTAGGGGGGCTGAAGTGGTTAAATCAACATCCATATAATAAATGATTATCAGAGGCTTGTCTAGGGTTTTCTATACATTTTATTACAGATCTTCTGCACCGTGGTTACTTCCAGGAAAAGTAGAATTGAAGCTACTAAGGTGATGCCGCAGGCAGAGGTCACTGGGATAAGGATGAAGACATTGCTCTTGGAGACTCCATGGAACTCTTTTTTCCTATAAGACAGAAGACACAGAAATATAAACCCATTCCTCTCTGCTGGTTCTGGCACATCAGTCTGACCCTTACCATCATGTCTCTTCTATGTACATCAGACCTAACACATAGATATTGAGGTCTATCTGAATAAGAGCTGCAGGTTATTACCGGGTTTGTGTCACTGGGTTGATGGAAATGCTTGTAAAGTCCATTTTCAGTTTCTTGTAGGCCATGAACTGCAGGGCTCCATCTGATGTTCCCAGCAGGACTGGTATAAACCCTGCAGATACAAGACATGAAGGTTACTGATGGAAAAGCCTGACATCTATGATGATTGAAGGGCGTTATAGAGACACTGATTACCTTGACTTCCTGCCCATAGACTTTAGTAAGTGCATGGAACATGTCCTTGTATTGTCATCATGAAGGGTCAACACCAGCATTGTACTGAAGAACAAGATGAGTGAAAAATGGTTAAGGCGCCTGCATGAAAGAAATGGTGCAAGAAATGATTCTCACAAGGAACAAACCCAACAATTATGTTCTAAACCAGGGATGCTCAACCTGCGGCCCTCCAGCTGTTGTAAAACTACAACTCCCACCATTCCTTGCTGTAGGCTGATAATTGTAAGCTGTTTGAGGATGCTGGGAGTTGTAGTTTTGCAACAGCTGGAGGGACGCAGGTTGAGCATGCCTGTTCTAAACAGTGTAAATATGGCGCTGCAGTGGTTAACACTTGTACCTTGTCGCCGTAGGTGAAAACTGGACCAGGACTACACCTGCATCATGTTCTCCTGGGGTATATTCACATGTGGCAGATTTGTTGCACATGATAGACTTATATTATTGGAAGTGATTTGACCCATAAAGTCCCGCAGTACGAGGCACACTCACCCTGTATGTATGGCGCTCGCTCTGAATACACAATGCAGGGGGCGCTGCGCTCCAGTGAGTATAGCAGCCCATGTTATGGATCACAGAGGCGACGCTCCCCACAGCCTACAATGGAGAGGCGGCTGGCAATGGAAAGGCGGCCATTGCAGGTTATAGGGAGTACAACCTCCATGATCCAGTGACCATGGGGCGCGGCTCATCCATCCCAGACGTGGGATCCCACACCATAAATGTATATGGTGGGAATACCCCTTTAAGTTCTATTCCATCATTTTACTGGGATTCTTATAGTAATAGCACTACAAAATGCATGACTACAGTACAATGGAGGGAAAGCAGGCTGACAATCAATGTGACCACTTTTATAGCACCCAGCAAGGTTGTCACCCCAGGTTTTCATGCACTGATGCAACCCACCCCCATCTAGTACTGCTGAATAACTAAATGGGAACAGCAATGGCCGCCATATTAACCAGCGGAGCAGATTTATGATAGATTTACGACAGGTCACCACATCTTCAGTCCAGTTCTGTCTTGGGGTGGGAGTTGGGTGACAGAAGCCCCTGCCTTTCTCCAGTCAGATAAGAATATAAAGATATCAGTGTTTTCATATAATGTTCACTTACAAGAAGTAAAGCCCCCACCCCACAGATTTGGGGTAAGCCCCTAACTCGGCCTTCATTTACTGACAGGCGCAGAGATCTTGAAAATGGTGGGGAACTTTACTACAAAGCATATTTGAAAGCTACATATGGTATCATTGAATTGTTAGGGGTACTACAACCCCCAGCATGCCCACCATATATGTACATAACATTACATAGAGGCAGTAATGGGTTATATAAGCACTGTGGTTATACCTGTAAAGCAGATCTTGACCAGGTCCCGCGGGTGTAGTAACACGGTACAGATGAAGACCCTGCTGAGGCCGGCCATCAGGTTCTCGTACTGGCCATTTCTGAAGAGCTGTCTCACTATTGTGACCGGGGAAGAGGTGGGCAGTGCTGGCTCAACAGCTGGTCCGGATGAGGGGGCCGTGTGGATGTCCTGATGTTGGCACTGTACACATATTACATCTAGGGCCCGAGTGGACTTGGAATGCAGCCCTGGCACACAGATACCACGGTGCAACACAACATCCTTTCCCATCAGTGCTGGACAACCACATTACAGTACAGAATATCTCCCCAGAAGTGCCAAACACCACAGTGCAGCAACATTGTACTCCCCCCCCCCAGACCCTCCCCTATTTGCCGAAGCATTTCCCCCCTACCCTAATGAGGGAAATGATAGCATGGGGGGAACTGATGGAAATGGGGGAACCTAATGGCATGAAGGGAATTGATGGCACTGGGGGGAACTGATGGCATGAGGATGACTGGTATGAAGGGGCTGATAACACGGGGGGGGGGGGCTGATGGCATGGGGGGACTGATAACAGGGGGGGCTGATGGCATGGGGGGACTGATAACAGGGGGGCTGATGGCACTGGGAACTTATGGCATATGGGAGACTGATGGCAGGGGGTCTAATGATGGCATGGGGGGACTGATTTCAGAATGCTTTATTACTAAACAAATTGAAAGCTGCTGCCCTACCCCCTTCCCACCCCTCCCCCATTGGCCAAAGCATTTCCCCCTTTCCACCCCTCCCCCATTTGCCATTTCCCCGTTCCCATTGGCATCTCAATTTTTACCTTCCCACTCCTCTCCTACTGACATCAGAATTTACCCCCTTCTCTTTGAAATCAGAACTGTCCCCCTCCCCCACTGACAGCAGCACTGTCCTTCTTCCCACTTCTCCACCACTGACAGCGACATTTCCCCCTTCCTACCCCTTTCCTGCTGACAGCGGCATTTCCTACATCTTACCTCTCCCCACTAACAGCAGCATTCTTACCCAAAATACTACCCCTCTCCACTGTCAGCAGGACTCTCCCCATTCCCACCCAAAACTATCAGGAGCAGAGATGATGGAGGTGGAAGGGAGATTGTCAGGTCCACTGAAACTGCAATGGTTTTGTCACCTTTACCATGGCGGGCGGCGCCCTGACTGGCCAACCCAATGGGAATCTGTCACGTGGAGGAGATTACAAGTCCAAGCTGGGTTACTGGCCTAAGTGTCTGCCTGCCAGCAAAAATGGTGCTGCCATTGCCCATGTGAGCTATGGTCAGGAAGCAAATAATATATTCTGAGCAAACCAGAGTAAATATACATATAGTATGCAGACCGTTCAATTTCAGTCCAGGGATAGAAGAGCCACCATAGTTCTATCCATTATAGTGTTAAGGTGTGCAGGAATCCCAGTATATGAGGCACTAAAAGGGATCTACCCAGAGGTGAGGCCGGGAGAGAGGCAGACTGTCCTGCAGTCATTTACAATAAGGTACCAAATCGGCAGGCAGGAGAGTAGTCAAAAACGGTCCGGGTCAGGGCAGGCAGCAAGCAATCATAGTCTAAAAAAACAGGCCGAGGTCAGGGCAGGCAGCAAACTCGTTGTCCAAAAACAGGCCGAGGTCGGGGCAGGCAGCAAACAATCATAGTCCAAAATCAGTCCGGGGTCAGGGCAGGCGGCAGTCAAAACACAATCCATTAGTCAAGCCGAGGTCAAAACCGAAAAGTCAATCCGAAAAGCAGCTGTGCGCTAAGATGGTACTCACGCTCTGCAGGGGACTCCACCACTACACTTTTTTGCGGCAGAAGGAGATTTTCCCGTGGTATTCCCGGTAGTGGAAGATGACATCACGGGTAAAGGTGTACCTGAGATATTCTCCCTCATGCGTCACATAGGAGTCCCGCACGTCCACCAATGGTCTGGTCAGCATGGCTATCATGTTCTTCCGAGACGCATAACTGACAGGGAGCCATTGTGGAAAGTTATTCAGCTGTCTCGCAGCGACCTTAATACGCAGTGGTAAGGCGTCAGGCACACTGCGGACTCCTCTCGGGGATGGTGTTTTCCCGGCAGATGGTCTACTGGGCAATGAGGGATAGGTCTGCTCCTCACCTGGTGTTATGGTGGGCTGTGGTACCCGATGTTCCTCTATCTCTACTTCTGCCGCACAGGTGTTATCGGCAGGTGGTGGTGCCGGAGGTAGTGGAGGTCCTCCCTGCAGTCTAAGGTATCGGCCAGGTTCCTCCTGTCTAGGTATTTCAAACAGGGTTTTAAAATCTGGCACGATACCTTCCAATCCAGCTGTCAGATGGTTGTAGCCTGGTCTTCTTGGCTTCTGGCTGTACGGGGGCCTCCGGGAAGGGTGGAGATGTCTCCGGGACTGGAGTTTTCCTCCAGCCCCCGTAGCAGCCATTTGGCTGCCTCTCCCACAACACACCTAGAAAAAGTGTGAGGGGTGGGGGGGCAGACAACCAAAAAGAAAAAAAAACGCAAAAAAATATAAATTAAGGGAAATAAGCAAATCGCTCGCTCTGTACAAGTTGAACAGCTCCTCTCTCCACGAACCTCAACTCACTCTGACCGTTCTGACAGTTGGAGGAATCCAGGGCAACACCTGGACCTGTGATGTCATGCTCAGCAACGGGAGCTAATGTAGGGAAACGGTGGTGTTGCCCATGGCAACCAAATCGTAGGCTAGAAAATAGTTATAGGATGGATTGTCATGGACCATAGTGTAGATTTTCAGAAACAGTGAACCTTATGTAGGAGGGCATGCTGGGATCTGTAGTGCATGTGAGATGTGCTGATGACAGTTGTAATGTAAAATAACGGTGATTTTCTTCTGGTGAGGGGGATGGGAGAGAAGTGCTGGTCTTGTCCTTAATATGGCCACAGAACCAGCACAACTTCCAGCTGTGACTCCTCAGTCAGTGAGGAGGAGGCAGAGTACCGCTCTTCCATGCTGTCCCCTCCTCCTCTGAGCTCCGCAGGACTGGGACACCATTTGCCAGTACTGCCTCTAGTTTTCTTTTGGCTGCAGCCTCTTATGACACCTGATGCCAGCCAATGACAGGGATCCTGGAGTAGATGTTGGGCACACCCCCTGTGTATTACAGGTGCAAGCCCCGCCCACCAGCATGGAGCTTTTCTGGAGCAGGCTGGCTGCTTGTGAATACAACCCTAGCTCTGCAGTCTGCACTGACAGGGAAGGGAGGGCAGAGGGACCTGGTGTCTGACTGTTCTCTGCCCCCTGTAGCTGCTGGGACAGGGGGTAATGGCCCCTTTTTCTCCACACTGCCTGCCAGACCTGCTGCTCCAGCAGGTTAAATAGTATGTAATGTAGTGGTACAGGTGACAGCAGAGGGATGGGAGTAGTAGTGATACAGATGACAGCAGAAGCATGGGAAGAGCAGTGATACAGGTGACAGCAGAAGGATGGGAAGAGTAGTGATACAGATGACAGCAGAAGAATGGGAGTAGTAGTGGTACAGATGACAGCAAAAGGATTTGAGTAGTAGTGATACAGGTGATAGCAGAAGGATGACAGTAGTAGTAACACAGGTGACAGCAGAAGAATGGGAGGAGTAGTGACAGCAGGGGGATGGGAGCAGTAGTGGTACAGGCGACAGCAGGGGGATGGGAGTAGTAGTGGTACAGGCAACAGCAGGGGGATGGGAGTAGAAGTGGTACAGGTGACAGCAGAGGAATGAGAGGAGTAGTGACACAGGTGACAGCAGAGGGATGGGAGTGGTAGTGACACAGGTGACAGCGGAGGGATGGGAGTTGTAGTGTCAGTAGAGGGATAGGAGTAGTAGTGGTACAGGTGACAGCAGAGGGATTGAAGTAGTAGTGACACAGGTGACAGCAGAGGGATTGGGGTATCAGTGACACAGGTGACAGCAGAGGGATGGCAGTAGTAGTGAAAGGTGACAGCAGGATTGTAGTAGTGACACATGTGACAACAGAGGGATGGGAGTAGTAGTGACACAGGTGACAGCAAAGGGATGGGAGGAAGAGTGACACAGGTGACAGCAGAAGGATTGGAGTAGCAGTGACACAGGTGACAGCAGAGGGATGGCAGTAGTAGTGAAAGGTGACAGCAGGATTGGAGTAGTAGTGACACATGTGACAGTAGAATGATGGGAGTAGTAGTGACACAGGTGACAGCAGAGGGATAGGAGTAGAAGTGACACAGGTGACAGCAGAGGGATGGGAGTATTAGTGACACATGTGACAGCAGAGGGATGGGAGTATTAGTAACAAAGGTGACAGCAGAGATATGGGAGTAGTAGTGACACATGTGACAGCAGAGGGATGGGAGTAGTAGTGACACATGACAGCAGAGGGATGGGAGTAGTAGTGACATAGGTAGCAGCAGAGGGATAGGAGTAGTAGTGACAACAGAGGGATGGAAGGAGTAGTGACAGGTGACAGTAGATGGATGGGAGCAGTACGGACGCAAGTGACAGCAGAGGGATGGAAGTAGTGTCCACAGGTTGCTGCAGAAGGATGGGAGTAATAGTGACAGATGGTGGGAAGTAGTAGTGGTGCATATGACAGCAAAGGGATGGGAGTAGTAGTTGCACAAGTGGCTGCAGAGGGATGGGAGTCGTAGTGGCACAAGTGACAGTAGGGGGTGAAAGTAGTAGTGACACATGGTGGGATGGGAGTAGTAATAACACAGAACATGGAATGGGAGCAGCATTGACTCAGGTATGGGAGTAATATTGGCAAAGGTGACGGCAGAGGAACGGAAGCAGTAGTGACTGAAGTGATCGGATAGGATTTGTAGCGCCACAAGTGACAGCAGACAGATGAGAGTAGTAGTCACACATGTGATAGGATGAGAGTAGTATTGGCACAGTTGATGGGATAGGATTAGTAGTGGCATCTGTGATAGCAGACGGATGGAGTAGTAGTAGCACACTTGACAGCAGAGGGATGGGAGTAGTAGTGACATAGTTGACAGTGATAGTATGGGGCTAGTAGTGGCATAGGTTATAGCAGAGGAATGGGATTATTAGTGGCGCAGGTGACAGTGATGGGATGAGTGTAGTGGTGGCACCAGTGACAACAGAGGGATGGGAGTAGTAGTGAAAAGTGACAGTGATAGGAGCAGTAGTGACACAGGTGACAGTGAGAGGATCCGAGTAGTTGTGGCACTGCAGACAGCAGTGGTAGTAATGGGTTGGGAGTAGTAGTGGCATATGTGACAGCAGACAGATGGGGCATGTAGTGGCACAGGTGACAGTAGAGGGATGGGAGTAGAAGTGACACAGAGGAATTGGAAAAGTAGTGGCACAGGTGACAGGTGAGGAATGGGAGTAGTAGTGCCACACGTAACCGCACAGAGAGATGGGAGTAGTAATGACACTGGTGATGGGATAGGTGTAGTAGTAGCACAGAGGACAGCAGAATGATGGGAGAGGTAGTGAAATAGGTGACAGAGGAATAGAAGTACAGTAGTAGTGACCCCGGTGATAACATAGAAGTAGTAGTGGCCGAGAGATGTGAGTAGTAGTGGCACAGGTGACAGCACAGCAAGGTCCACCACCAACAGAGGCTGAGCTGCCCAAGTGCGCCCCCCCCCCCCTCCAACTTGTGGATGACACTGCAATGGGGGATCTGTGATGGATGACACTGTTATTGGGGAATCTGTGGATGACAAATATGTGTCATCTACAGATCCCCCCTCCCCATAACAGGGTCCGTGTAGGAATGACCCCCAATACAAGGGGTGAGGCTGTGGGGTTGTATCTGCTTTTTTGATGACAGCGCCAGCGGGGCCCGTGCAGTGACTGTATTCTACTACACCCCCCCCCCCCACACACACACACACTGTATATAATCTTAACTATATAACTGTAGTGATTTACTACAGTTATATAGTTAATAAGATTATATCCAGTGAGCCGGGGATGGGGGTGTAGTAGAATACAGTCACTGCACGGGCCCTGCTGTCATTATGAAATAGCATATGTGACCCCCACCTCTTTTATTGGTGGTCATTCAGTAAATTAACCCTGTTTTGGGGGTGGAGGTGTCTGTGGATGACAAATATGTGTCATCCACAGATTCTCCCCATAACAGGGTTCATTTAGTGAATGACCACCCAAATTGTGGTGACCCAATACATGGGAGTTGCATCTGCAGAGCTTTTGTATAATGCCACCCACACTGTAGTGTCCCCACACAGTAATGTCCGCCACACTGCCCCCACACAGTAATGTCCGCCACACTGCCCCCACACAGTAATGTCCGCCACACTGCCCCCACACAGTAATGTCCGCCACACTGCCCCCACACAGTAATGTCCGCCACACTGCCCCCACACAGTAATGTCCCCCACACCCCCTCAACCACACAGCAGTGCCCCCACATAGTAATTTGTCATGCTCTCCCCTCTTGTCATTCCCCCCTCTTGTCATAATCCCCTCTTCTTGTCATGCTTTTTCTGCCCCCTGTCATTCTCCCCCATATTTTCATGCTCTTTCTGCCCCCCATGTTGTCATACTCTTTCTGCCCCCCCCCATGTTGTCATGCTCTTTCTGCCCCCCCATGTTGTCATGCAGTGGCGTAACTAGAGTGCTATGGGCCCCATGCCAAACTTTGGATCGGGGCCCCTCCCTGACACCGTGCCCGGTCACACCCTCTGTGTCCGCAATTGTCACGCCCCTGATCGCCCAGTAATGCCTCTCACTGCCCCTAATAATGTCCCCAGTAGTGTACCCCACTGCCCCAGTAGTGTCCCCCACTGCCTCCAGTAGTGCACCCCACTAGTGTCCCCCACAGCCCCTAGTAGTGTCCCCCACTGCCTCCAGTAATGGCCCCAGAAGCGCCCCCCATAGCCCCCAGAAGTGCCCCCCCACTGCCTCCAGTAGTGCACCCCACTGCCTCCAGTAGTACACCCCACTAGTGCCCCCCACAGCCCCTAGTAGTGCCCCCCACTGCCTCCAGAAGTGCCCCCCCACAGCCCCTAGTAGTGTCCCCCACTGCCCCTAGTAGTGTCTACCACTGCCTCCAATAGTGCACCCCACAGCCCCTAGTAGTGCCCCCCACTGCCTCCAGAAGTGCCCCCCCACAGCCCATAGTAGTGTCCCCCACTGCACCTAGTAGTGTCCCCTACTGCCTCCAGTAGTGCACCCCACAACCCCTAGTAGTGCCCCCCACTGCCTCCAGAAGTGCCCCCGACTGCCCACAGACTTCATGTAAGGGGGCCCGGCATTTTCACTGTACTTAATGCCGGGCCCCGTCAGAGTGCTCCTCTCACCTCCATTATGTTCACTGCTCCAGGCTTCCGAAATCAGGCCCCAGTGCTGCCACACATTAAGCAGGTGGGCGGAGCCTAACGGAGGTCCGCTAGGCTCGCCCACCTGCTTACTGTGTTTCTAGTTAGAGGCAGCGGGGCCTGATGCTGGAGGCCTGAAGCAGTGAACATAATGGAGGTGAGAGGAGCGCTCTGACGGGGCCTGGCTCAGGGAATGACAGGAGGGAGCGCTGAGCAGTTCCCCCCTGTCAGTCCCTCTCCCTCTGGCCGGCCCCTGTCTGCGCCCTGAGGCTGGAGCGCCCTGAGGCTGGAGCCTCCCCAGCCTCTGTGTCGGCCCGGCCCTGCTACCCGGGAAGTAGCGGTTCACGAGTTCATGGAGGCAGCTGCGGTAGCAGTCAGTCAGTGCGGAGTGTTGGGGGTAAAATCACCTACTTGGCAGTGTGGCAGTTTTTCTTAAGCCGCCGGAGGAGGTGAACATGGCCATATGTAAAACATGTGGGCAGAAGGTGAAGCGTGGCCAGGGTGCCAATGTTGGCACCACAGCCCTGCGCAAACATGTGCAGCCTCACCATAAAGTGGCCTGGGAGAACCGTGGCTCTGATCTGGTGGTCCAGCCTGCCACAGCAACCGCTGCATCTCCCAGTGGCACACACCCGATTTCAGGCAGTCAAGGCTCCACCATCATTCCCATCATCTGCTGGTCCTGATCTGCTGGACCAATGCGATTGCCAAGAGACAACAGTATGCGTGCACGCATCCAGCGGTACAGAAGCTTAATGTGCTCCTGCCCAAGTTGCTTGTGCTGCAGTCCCTCCCTTTCCAAGTGGTGGACTCTGCACCTTTCAGAGAACTGATGGCTTGTGCCGAGCCGAGGTGGAGAGTCCCAAGCCGTCATTTCTTTGCCAAAAAGCCAGTACCAGCCCTGCACACACGTGTAGAACAGAAGGTGGCCCAGTCCTTGAGCCTGTCGGTGTCTGCAAAAGTGCACGGAATGTCCTTTACGGCTCACTAGGTGAATGTGGTTCCTGCACAGCCACACCAGCAACTTGGCCAGGTGACGCCGCTTCCGCATCCACGTTGCCAACGATGTCGGCCTCTGCCTCCTCGACTGTGTCCTCAGCCTCCGCTGCAGGGACAATTCACAGGGGTCCTTCAGCATACTACATGTGCAGGGCTGTTTTGCACCTCGTTTGCCTGGGCGAACTGAGTCACACAGGGGAGGAACTGCTCCGTGTCCTTCGTCAAGAAATAGAGTCCTAGCTTTCTCCAAAACAACTTAAAATCCGAACCATGTTGACCAACAATTGTGTCGGTGCTGTGTCAAGGACTAAGGCCTCTTTCACACTTGCGTTGTGAGGATCCGGCTTGCACTTCTGTCGCCGGAAATGCCCGCCGGATCCGTCACAACGCAAGACAACTGAAAGCATTTGAAAACTAATCAGTCTTCAAAATGCTTTCAGTGTTACTATGGCAGCCAGGAGGCTACTAAAGTCCTGGTTGCCATAGTAAGTAGTGGGGAGCCAGGGGAGCAGATACTTACAGTCCGTGCGGCTCCCTGGGCGCTCCACAATGACTTCAGAGCGCCCCACGCGCATGGATCACGGGATCCATGCGATCATGTGATCCATGCTCATGGGGCGCTCTGACATCATTGTGGAGCGCCCGGGACTCGGGAGCCGCACGGACAGTAAGTATTCTTCTCCCCTGCCTCCCCACTACACTTTACCATGGCAGCCGGGACTTTAGCGTCCTGGCTGCCATGGTAACCATTCACAAAAGCTGAACGTCGGATCCGGCGATGAGTCGAAACGACGTTTAGCTTAATGCCGGTCCGGATCCGGATTAATGCACTTCAATTGGCATTAATTCCGGATCCGGCGTTACGGCATGTCTTCCGGATTTTTGGACGGAGACAAATCCGCAGCATGTTACGGTTTTGTCAATGTCCAAAAAATGTTCACATACTGAACGGAAGACATCCTGATGCATCCTGAACGGATTTCTTTCCATTCAGAATGCATTAGGATAAATCCAAATCAGTATCTTTCCGTCCTGAAGCCCCGAGGATGGAACTCTAGGACGGAAAGCAAAAGCGCAAGGGGCCTTAGCCATGCACCCTGCATGGCACATGTGTTTAATCTGGTTGTTAAACGGTTACTGAAGTCTTCCACCCATCTGCAAAACATCCTAAAAATGGCCAGGAAACTTTGCACGCACTTCAGCCACTCGTATACTGCAAAGCACACCCTCCTTGAGCTGCAGCGGCAGAACGGCATCCCCCAACATAGACTGATATGCAATGTTTCCACCCGTTGGAATTCCACCCTACATATGTTAGACAGCCTATATGAACAGAGAAAGGCCATAAACAATTTCTTAATGATCCAAGCAGACAGGAGTACTCCCCTGTGTAACTTCGATTTTAGCCAGTGGCAGCTCATGCGCGACACCTGCATTTTGCTAAGGCCCTTTAAGGACGCCACATTATTTGTCAGTTGCCAGGACTACAAGATGAACGTCGTCATTCCACTGCTTCATGTCCTGGAACAGATGCTGGTAAATCTGGCTGGTCAGGGGACTGGAAACGTGGCGCCTAGTTCTTAAGGCCACATGAGCCCTGTGGGGGCTGAACTGGAGGAGGAGGATATTGGAGCGCACACAATGTGTAGTGAAACAGGTGTTTTTTCTACACGGGTGACAGGAGAGCAGGAACAGCCAGGATGAGCAGGAGCTGCAGGGGGATGAGGAAGATGAGGCAGAGGACCCAGACACACCGTGGCAGTATGCAGTGGAGATGGAGGCAGGGAGTCCCGCCGAGTTACTTGCACAAATAACCCGATGCATGCTCACTTCCTTGCGTAGTGACAGCCGAATTGTCACCATTTGGCAGCAGATAAATTCTGGCTCTCCACCTTGTTGGACCCTTGCTACCGGTCCAACATGGGAGGCCTTTTTTAACACCCGCTGAGAGGGAGGACAAACTGAACAACTATAGAGACATCCTATGTAGTCAGTTGGCAGCTGCCTATCTGAGCAATCGTCCATCCTCTCGCAGGTCTGACCAGGGGGCCCTCTGCGCTCATGTTCCACTGCCATGGCTCTAGAGTCGCTGATGAGCAGCTTTCCTTACCCGCATAGTGAAGTAAGTACTCACCAGCAGCAGCAGCTAGACCTGGAGCAGGACATGAACCAGCAGGTGGTGGCATACTTGGACTGCACCCTGCCACTCCACATTGAAGATCCCCTGGACTACTGGGCAGCCCAACTGGATTTGTGGCCGCAACTAGCATAGTTTGCCCTGGAAAAGCTGTCCTGCCCAGCCAGTAGTGTGGCATCAGAGCGGGTGTTTAGTACGGTGGGGGCCATAGTTACCCCAAGAAGAACTCGCCTGTCCACCCAAAATGTGAAGAGACTGACCTTTGTCAAGATGAATCGGGTGTGGATTAGCCAGGATTTCCACCCACCAATGCCTGATGTATCAGATTAGATCATCCATGCTGCCTCACCCAGACCTTGAAAAAAGAGACCGGTTTCTTCTGGATCCCTGCCTCAGCTACTATTCTGATGCTGGCACCCGCCTGATGCCACACATATGATGCCAAGTGCTCCTTTTTACACCCACCATGGTCAGCAGGTACTGTTATTGCCACCCATCTCCACACTCTGTCATCGTGCCACCCTGTGGCCCCCTCTTGATGCTTCTGCCACCTCCAGACTCTGTCATTGTGCCACTCTGTGGCCTCCTCATGCTATTTCCACTTCACCACTATGTCATAGGACCACTCTGTGGACTTCTCATGCTGTTCCCACCCTCCCCACTTCATGACTGGTCCACTATTTTGCCTTTTTGACTTGGCTGACATCATCTTTAATTTGACCCTTTTTCTGATCTGTCAGAAGGAAGAAAAAATGAGACGCACAATGGATCCTCTCTGTGTAGCAGCTGTAAGGCCTGTATGGTCCCTTCAGAATTAGCTTGTGATTTGGTATCCAAAAGCAGGAGTGGGTACAAAACACAGAAGACATGCAAATATTCGGTTCACGTGTCATCTGTTTTGGATCCCCTCCTGTTTTTTTGGGCATTAGCAATACTGATGGATTACTGACCAAATGCTGACCGAGTTAAAGCAGATTCTCCACAGACAGGATCCGTTTTTTGTGGGTTATTATTCTGACGGATCAGAGGAAGGGCAAAATAATCAGTGACGTCAACACAAACTTACTGCTGACACCCTCTCCACTCTGTCGGGGGGCTCTACTTGTTTAAGCGTTTAATAGAACAGGATTTGTAGACATCTATGTGGAATCAGCTGACAGTGTAAAAGGAGTGCTCTTCTTCTTCGCGCTAACATCGACTTGTAAGGCTGAGTTCATACTTCAGTTATTTGGTCAGTTTTGGCCCCGAGACTGCCCAAATAAGTGAAGTGTGCAGTAATTCTAAGAGCGACTCCTGTCATCTGTATGTCATATGGACTCACGGTATTATTTCACTACCAAAGCAGACTCCCTATGTGTGTTACTGTAAGGCACAGTGTTCTTCACCACTATAAAGGCTCTCAGCAGCCAGGAAACAGCTGTTTTTTTAACGTAATCCGCCGCAAATATATTCGGGTCAAACCTAATTTTTCCCAAAAAATTTGTTGAGCCAGCGAATCGAATTTTTTAAAATTCGCTCATCTCTATTCAGGATAATGCTTTGACTTCCACTTGTTAATGACATTTTGTACGGTGGAAAATATTAGAAATATTTAGACTTTTCTATAAAAGCTCTTGACTAATGTTGAACGAACTTGTGTTTCAAGTTCAGTGTACAAGTTTCAGGTTATTTAAGAATTCTATTATGGATTCCGCTACCACGGACCATAACCTTCTATGCCGGACCATACCCTTCTTGACTATTAGAGAGGATAGTGATAGTGGATAACTATCAGATTGGTGGAGGTCCTACCTGCTCGAATGGCCGCTCCTTTCATTTCGGGGGGCAGCAGGGAGTACAGTGCCCCGTTCTTGTGATACTTCGGGGTCCCAGCAGTAAGACCCTCACATATATAATAGTTATTCCCTATCCTGTTATCCCTTATATGATGCTGTGAATCCACTTCAGATGAGCAGTATTCATAACAAGAAATACAGCTTTCACATGGTAAATAATACTAGAGAAATTGTAACTACATGCTAGGCCTCCCCCAAGTGTACTTTTACTGAAATAGTGGCAACCACATTGCACTTGGACCAAATTTATTATTGTGTGCCATTTTTATGTGTGCATATGCAACTCCATTATAAAAACTAATCTTAAATGCACCTAAAATTATAAATTCTCTCCACTATTTGCAAATAACACCAGAAAAAAACACCACCAAAACATGGAAAAAAAGCACAGTTGGCAACAAAAAAAAAGAGCAAGTATTGTTGTTTTTTTTTTGTTTTTTTGTGGTAAAATCATGGGGCACATTTACTAAGATAGTCATTTTATGCCAGTCTTAGTTTCCCCCTTGCACTGCAGGAACATTCGACTAACTAATGACGAGGCATGCATGAGTGAATGAGTCAGCATGGGCTGATTCAGACTAGTTTCATCAATTTAATTAACTTACACAAGTTTTACATGTGTATGTTGCAACTCTAGCATTGCATAAAGTACAAATCTGAATAACTTTATGGGGCACATTTACTATATTGATTGTGCCTGTTTTTAGGCATAACATTTTTTGAAAATGCAGACAAAAAATTTCTGCTCCGTTGGAAGCTCCCAAGAGCACCGCAGAGCACTGCAAATGAAAGTTTGCAAAACACCTAAATGACTCTTAGACAGTGAATCCTGATTCTCTGGTCTGATGAAACCAAAATTGAACTTTTTGGCCTCAATTCTTCATGTTTGGAGGAAACCAGGCATTGCCCAATATCATCCCTACCGTGAAGCATGATGGTGGCAGCATCAGGCTGTGGGGGTGTTTTTCAGCAGCTGGTACAGTAAGATTGGTCAGAGTTGAGGGGAAGCTGAATGGAGAAAAGTACAGAGATA
This sequence comes from Bufotes viridis, assembly GCA_033119425.1. Taxonomy (NCBI): domain Eukaryota; kingdom Metazoa; phylum Chordata; class Amphibia; order Anura; family Bufonidae; genus Bufotes; species Bufotes viridis. The sequence continues at coordinate 104,157,062 of CM065590.1, forward strand.
TTCTTAATGAAAACGTGCTCCAGAGTGCTCTACACCTCAGGCTGAGCCTAAGGTTTACCTTTCAACAAGACAATGACCCTAAGCACACAGCCAAGACAACACAGGAGTGGAATAGGGAAAATTCTGTGAATGTTCTTGAGTGGCCCTGACAGAGCTTGAGAAAATCCCCAAATACAGATGTGCAAACCTTGTGGAATCATATCCAATAATACTGGAGGCTGTAAACGCTGTCAAAAGGTGATTCAACTGCATGCAGTATTTTAGTTTTTCCTTTTTAATAAATTGGCAAAGATTTCTAACATTCTATTTTTACTTTCCCATTATTGGGTATTGAGTGCAGAATAATAGGGAAATATGTGAGCTTTTTTTTTTATTTTAGCACAAGGTTGCAGCATCAAACATGAAAAAAATAAAATGGTCTGCACTGTAGGTAAAATGAGTTCCCAATAAGGCTAAAACTATAGTCTGATAATTGTCTGATCATCAGCGGAGATGAGGCCTGCATTTACATGTAGCAATCACCTCCACTGTATAGAGAAAAGCAGTGATGATTTTTGGTGGCAGCAAAATGACAGGGTCACCTGATGTTGGCTTGTTCACCAGGAGATCACTGGCACCTTTTTACACAGGGCAATTATCGAACATGGGCCAATTAGCATCCCATATATGTATACATTTATAATTTTATATATACTAGGGTGCATAACCGCTCTGTGGGGGCACCAGGGCGGATTCTACTGTGAAGGGTGCATAGCGTTGGCTGAAGTCTCTTGGGCCACCAGAGGAAATTATCCTGAGAATCCACCCTCTGTTTTGGGCTCTGTTTTATTAGGGGTCCATTAGTGTCAGAGCTTTGGTCCACCTGAGGAATCTCTGGTTGGCCAGTCCGACCCTACTGTGTGGGGGCACTAAGGGAGCATTCTACTGTGTGAGGGCACTAAGGGGGCATAACTACTGAGTCGTTGGGGGCTCTATGGCAAGTGTGAGCATCAGTAGTGTAGCATGGCTTGCCAGAGCCCGGGGCAAGCCTATATTGCACCTTCCCTTATCTGTAACATGTAATTGCCAGGTCATTTGGAAAAAGCAGCATAGCCACTTCCTTTATGCACTGAACAAAGTAGAAGGCAGAAGTGGTAATAAACCACCCCGGTCTTCTTCTCTGGGTCCCTGATAGTGATGTCGCGAACATAAAATTTTCAGTTCGCGAACAGCGAACGCGAACTTCCGCAAATGTTCGCGAACAGGCGAACCGGGCGAACCGCCATAGACTTCAATAGACAGACGAATTTTAAAAACCAAAGGGACTCTTTCTGGCCACAATAGTGATGGAAAAGTTGTTTCAAGGGGACTAACACCTGGACTGTGGCATGCCGGAGGGGGATCCATGGCAAAACTCCCATGGAAAATTGCGTAGTGGACGCAGAGTCGAGTTTTAATCCATAAAGGGCATAAATCACGTAACATTCCTAAATTGTTTGGAATAACATGCTTTAAAACATCCAGTGTGTGTATACGATCAGGTATGATGTTGTATCGATCAGGTAGTGTAAGGGTTACGCCCGCTTCACAGACATTGACAGACCAAACTCCTCTTTTATTGCACCGCAAACAGTCCATTTGCACAACCGCAAACTCCCCATTTGCACAAGGTTGGAAACCAAGCTAGCCACGTCCCGGTGATGTCATTGAAGGTTTCTTCCTCCACCCAGCCACGTACAACACCAAGGGTCCCCGAAAGGTGAATTGAATTGATTTTTCGAACGGGGAGATGGTTAAAAAAATGCTGGCTCCCTCCCCTTTGTTTTAATCCACGGTCACTGCTTCTGCGCCGTGCAATTTACTGTCACACCCGATATGAGTGGTATTTTCTGTAGTACTATTCTCATCAGTTTAATCCCTCTAACGTCCCCAATCTGGGGGCCATTTATTGAATAGATTTTTCGAACGGAGGGATGGTTAAAAAAACGCTGGCTCCCTCCACTCTGTTTTAATCCACGGTCACTGCGTCTGCGCCGTGCAATTTACTATCACACTCGATATGAGTGGTATTTTCTGTAGTACTATTCTCATCAGTTTAATCCCTCTAACGTCCCCAATCTGGGGGCCATTTATTGAATAGATTTTTCGAACGGGGAGATGGTTAAAAAAACGCTGGTTCCCTCCACTCTGTTTTAATCCACGGTCACTGCGTCTGCGCCGTGCAATTTACTATCACACTCGATATGAGTGGTATTTTCTGTAGTACTATTCTCATCAGTTTAATCCCTGTTACATCCCATATCAGCGATTGCCTTTTGTGAAAAAAAATTTAGGCCTGGTACCTTCGACTGCCTTTACAGTGACAGACCAAACTCTCATACACCAAACTTAATTGATTTCAGGAATCGGGAGATGGAAAAAGCAGCTTGGTCGGTCCTCTTACTCCCAAATTGGGGCACTGCGCGTGCACAGAGCAATGTGCTGTGACACCCTATATGAGTGGTGTCTTAACTAGTACTATTCCTATCAGCGGCGGGCGGCTGCGTGGTAACTTGAGAGCAGGTGACCAAAGCTGAGCTGGAGGAAGATGGTGCGTCAAGGTTCTTAGTGGAAGCTGTTGAAGATTGGGTGTCCTGTCTAAGCCAGTCAACTACGTCCTCAGAATTTTTCGGGTTCAGGGTACATGGCCTCTGAACACTAGGCATTATTCCAGGGACAGTGGAAATCACAGCACCACGACGGCCCCTGCGGGGTGGCCTGCCTCTGCCTCTGCCTGTCATTTTTTTTTCGATAAGTGGTACTGTGCCACCCGGTATCAGTGGTGGGCACTGGCAGTGGGCACACTACAGTCTGTGGAAGTGGGCCTGACACACACTGGCAGCAGGCAAGCAACTGAAATTAGACTAATGTGTAAAAATGAAATGCCTTATTTATCGGCAAGCTACTGTGCCACCCGGTATCAGTGGTTGGCACTGGCAGTGGGCACACTACAGTCAGTGGAAGTGGGCCTGACACACACTGGCAGCAGGCAAGCAACTGAATTTAGACTAATGTGTAAAAATGAAATGCCTTATTTATCGGCAAGCTACTGTGCCACCCGGTATCAGTGGTTGGCACTGGCAGTGGGCACACTACAGTCAGTGGAAGCGGGCCTGACACACACTGGCAGCAGGCAAGCAACTGAAATTAGACTAATGTGTAAAAATTAAATGCCTTTTTTTATGCAAAGTCCTGTGCCAGCCGGTATGAGTGGTGGGCACTGGCAGTGGGCACACTACAGTCAGTGGAAGTCAGCCTGACACACACTGGCAGGCAACTAAACTTAGATTAAAGTGTAAAAATTAAATGCCTTTTTATGATGCAAAGTCCTGTGCCACATGGGGTGACAGGGGTGGGCACTGGCAGTGGGCACACTACAGTCAGTGGAAGTCGGCCTGACACACACTAGCAGCAGGCAAGCAGCTGAAATTACACTAAAGTGTAAAAATTAAATGCCTATTTTGATGCAAAGTCCTGTGCCAGCCGGTATGAGTGGTAGGCACTGGCAGTGGGCACACTACAGTCACTGGAAGTCAGCCTGACACACACTGGCAGGCAACTAACCTTAGATTAAAGTGTAAAAATTAAATGCCTTTTTTTGATGCAAAGTCCTGTGCTACACGGGATGACAGGGGTGGGCACTGGCAGTGGGCACACTACAGTCAGTGGAAGTCGGCCTGACACACACTAGCAGCAGGCAAGCAGCTGAAATTACACTAAAGTGTAAAAATTAAATGCCTTTTTTTATGCAAAGTCCTGTGCCAGCCGGTATGAGTGGTGGGCACTGGCAGTGGGCACACTACAGTCACTGGAAGTCAGCCTGACACACACTGGCAGGCAACTAACCTTAGATTAAAGTGTAAAAATTAAATGCCTTTTTTTGATGCAAAGTCCTGTGCCACATGGGATGACAGGGGTGGGCACTGGCAGTGGGCACACACTACAGTCTCTGGGCCTGCAGCTCCTCACACACAGGCAGGCCATGCAATTGCAATATGCATATAAAGGGAAAAAAAAAGCAGACTAATGTTGCAGCCCTAAAAGGGCTTTTGGGGTGCTGTCAGGACACTGTCCTTACAGCAGAGATCAGATGAGTCTTTCAGGACTGGAGTGGACACTGAATTCACTAGCCTAGCTATCGATTTCCCTATTAAATCAGCAGCAACTACACTCTCCCTCCTCTCACTAAGACTGCAAATTCCAAATGAATCTAAAATGGATGCTGTGCAGGAGGTGGGAGGGTCTGGGAGGGAGGGTATGCTGCTGATTGGCTGGAATGTGTCTGCTGACTGTGAGGTACAGGGTCAAAGTTTGCTCAATGATGATGTATAGGGGGCGGACCGAACATCGCATATGTTCGCCCGCTGAGGCAAACGCGAACAAGCTATGTTCGCCGGGAACTGTTCGCCGGCGAATAGTTCGGGCCATCTCTAGTCCCTGACAGCTGGAGATCCAGTCTTCTAGATTCTCCTGAAAACCCCTCCCTACAGAACAGAGTAACAGAAAAGTCAGCACAGGTGGGAAAAAGCCCAGCCATATTGTACTCCTTCATAAACGCAGAAGAAAAATATATACATAATAAGTGTATTTATGATGTCTTTTTCTCTCATATAATTATGTTTGCTATTAAATATAGCGTACTCAAGATGAGTATTTTTTGTAATTATTGGAAATTTGAATAATTGGAAATTATTTTATCTGATGTCTTTCAGCCTAATCAATGCTGACTTCTGTGTGGGGTCTGTATGTGTCGCATTTGGAGGAGTTCTGGGCAAAGTTAGCCCTGTGCAAGTGATGTTAATGACTCTCTTTCAAGTGACCCTCTTCGCTGTGAATGAATACATTCTTCTGGATAAGCTTCATGTAAGATACACATCTACTTTACTTTACCTATGTATGTGAATCTGAAGTATCTATTTGATAATTTTATTTATTATAAATCCTGCCTCTGCCAAATCTGTAGAGCACATTAAGTAACTTCAAGTACTTTGTTTTACTTCTTTTGCCCCATAGCTTCTCCTTTTAGAACCATTGCTTATCTCATAATTCTGTTGGTTGCTCTTAAAAACAGACACAAACAGATATGACCTAAATGTTTGGTTTTTAGTTACTCTAAATTTAACTTTTGAAGTGTAAGATTAGGAAGGATATAAAGCAAGGGCCGGACTGGGGGGGCAGAGCCCTTTAGGGAAGGCCTCCATGACGGGGGTTTGGTTAGGGAGACCAAGGAGAGGCAGGGATTGGTAGGGATATAAAGTAGGGAAGGAGTGAGTTGGGTCAGCAGGGAGTAGGGATTGGCCGGTTTGAAGAGGGGGAGGAGAGTGGGGGTTTAAGTGAGGTGAGGGGGTAGGGAGCCATTTTACACAGGAAAAGCTGGCTGGCGGTACCTGTGAGGATGGAGCGTTTGGAGGCGGCGATCCAGGAGCTGAGGGCAGCAGCGGAGGTGCAGGGAACTGCTTGGGCCCAGGAGCAGGTTCGGTTGTTCTGCAGGGGGCGGCTGAGGCCCCTGCCGGGTCTCAGCCACGGGCGAGGCCGTCGGCGCGCTTCAGCCCTTCTTCCTCACCCCCTCGGGCTCAGCGTCGGATGCGGAGCCCTTCAGAGGACCCTCCACGCCGGGGGCCTGCGGTGCCAGCCCTGCCTGAGCAGCCCCGACGTGGGAGGAATCCGACTTGTAGGCGGAGCCCGGGAGGTGGCCGGTCCCGGTCAGCTCAGGATGGCGGCGGTCGTGGCGGGGAGTCAGGAGCTGGTGCGGCGAGCGTCTCCCTAACCCCTGGCAGGGAGGCGGCCCCCCTCGGGGCAGAAATCGGCGGCGGTACGGGGCTGCGCTGCGTGAGCGGGCAAGTGGCAGCAGGCCCCAGCCGGACTGTGCAGGAGCTGGCCCCGCCCCCAGGCCGGGGGGCGGTGCTGAAGAGGGCCCGGACGTCTCTGGCCTGGGCCAGGTCAGGAGACCGGGTGAAGATGGGGCTATTCCTGTCCCCTCCGTCTCCAGTTCGGGCCCTGCCTGGAGGCAGGGTGAAGTGGGATGCCTCTTGCCCCTGGATCGTGCGGTGGATGGCGTTCCCCTTGGTGATGGCCTGGCCAGGGGGCAGCAGGAAGACGACGCGGCAGGATCGGTCAGCGGGAGTCTGAGGTGTGGACGTCCGGAGTCAGGAGCCGCTGCTGCTGGGGACGCAGCACCCAGGCAGCTAGGTGAGATTGCATGGGGACCGTTAGCGCAGGTGGTGCAGGGGCTGGGGGCCGGGCCCCAGTTAGATGTAAGCAGGGGTTTGGGTCAGTTATTGGAGGGTTTGGCGGGTTTGGTTGCTGGCTGGGGCGCGGGGGGTGCGTCGCCGTTGCAGGCCTGGGGGGTGCCTGGTTCAGTGGGCATTGGTGGGTCGGAGGGGGAACGGCGGAGGGACTCGCTGGGTGTGGGCCCATTTAAAGCCTGAGGTCCACGAGCGTATCTGGAAGGGGGAATATGTTGAGATTTTTTCTCTGCATCCCCTTGAAAGGTTTTACCTGGATAGGGCGGGTAAGGAGGAAGGGAAGGAGGAGGAGGAGAAAAGGCGGAATCGGTTGATACCTCGGACGTTTGCAAATTGGTTGCAGGCGTTCGCGATTCTGGCTAGCGTGATAGGGGAGAAGGCACCGGAGAATTGTTCGGCGTTGTTCTGTTACTTGGACGCTATTGGTGAGGTGTATAGGGTTTACGGGGGGGTAGCGTGGCTCCGGTACGACAAGCAGTTCCGGCAGCGCAAAGCGTTGCGCCCGGAGATGCGATGGGACCACAAGGACATAGCCTTGTGGCTCAAAGTCACGGCGCCCGTGCGTTCGGGGCAGCCCTTTCGAGGGGAAGGGGGCGCTGGAGGGACATTCAACTCGGCGGCGGCTTCAGCAAAGGGACTGTGTTTTGCCTTCAATGAGGGGAGTTGTTGGTTCGGGGCTAAGTGCAAGTTCAAGCACGAATGCTCCGGTTGTGGGGGGAACCACGGGGCGGCTCGGTGTTTCCGTGGGGGAAAGCAAAAAGGGGGTGAGGGCAATAGCAAAGGGGGAGACGCCGGTTCGGCTGGAAAGGATGGGGCCTTATCTCGGTAGATATCCGGACAGAGAGGCGCATTACTTTGTGCGGGGTTTTCGGAGGGTTTTTGGATCCCGCATGTGCCTGGGGGGGGCGGTGTTGTTGGATAGGAACTTGAGGTCGGCCAGGGAACATCCGGAGGTGGTGACAGAAAAGATTGGGAAGGAGGTGGTGCTAGGGAGAATGGCGGGCCCATTTGCGGATCCGCCGTTTGCAGATCTCCGTGTGTTGCCGCTGGGGGTGGTTCCCAAGAAGGAGGCAAATAAATTCCGCCTCATTCACCATTTGTCCTTTCCTCGGGGGTCTTCGGTGAATGATGGTATAGACCCCGAGCTCTGCTCGGTGGTCTGCACGTCGTTTGACGCGGCGGTGGGCTGGGTTAGACGTTTTGGGGTGGGGGCGTTGTTGGCCAAGGTGGACATTGAGGCGGCGTTCCGGTTGCTGCCGGTCCATCCGGACTGTCAGCATTTGTTAGGTTGTTTTTGGGATGGGGGGTTTTTTGTTGACCGGTGATTGCCCATGGGTTGCTCTTTGTCCTGCGCCTATTTCGAGAAGTTTAGTTCGTTCTTGGAGTGGGCAGTGGTGGACTCGTCTGGTTGTGAATCGCTGATTGATTACCTGGACGATTTCTTGTGCATCGGGCCGGCTGGGTCACGGGTTTGTGCGTTGTTGTTGGAGACGTTGCGTTCCTTGTTTGAGGCGTTTGGGGTCCCTTTGGCGGCAGAGAAAACGGTGGGTCCGGTGACGGAGTTGAGCTTTCTGGGAATAGTGATAGATTCTATTAGGATGGAGTGTCGGCTGCCGTCTGACAAGTTGGAGGATTTGAAGGAGGTGGTGGGGGTAGCGTTGCGGGTCAAGAAGTTGTAATTGATGGAGCTTCAGTCTTTGCTATGTAAGCTTAATTGCTTGTCGGATCATGCCTATGGGGAGAGTGTTTTGCAGGCGTTTGGCGGGGGCGACAGCGGGGGTGAGGGCCCCGCATCATTACGTCCGGTTGGGGAGGGAGTTGCGAACGGACTTACAGGTCTGGAATTCTTTTCTGGACCGGTACAACGGTCGCTCGTTGTTCATGGGGGGGGGTTGTTGACGCGTTTGATTTTGAGTTGTTTACGGACACGGCGGGGGGTTCGGGTTTTGGGGTTTTTTGCGGGGGTCAATGGTGTGCAGGGACGTGGCCGGTCTCGTGGGTGGAACGTGGATGGGTGCGGAATTTGGCTTTATTGGAGCTGTTTCCGATAGTGTTGGCGGTGTTGTTATGGGGGGACCGTTTTCGGGACAAGAAGGTTCGCTTTCACTGCGACATGGGGGTGGTTCAGGCGTTTAACGTGTTGTCGGCTTCGTCACCGTTGGTGGTGCGCTTGCTCCAGCGGTTGGTGTTGGAGTGCTTGTCGCTCAATGCGTGGGTGGTGGCGGTGCATGTGTCGGGGGTTGACAACTGTATTGCTGATGCCCTTTCTCGTTCGCAGTGGGAGCGTTTCCGGCGGCTGGCTCCAGAGGCGGACATGGTGGGACTGGATTGTCCGACGTGTTTGTGGGATCTGTTGGAGGGACGGTGACGGGGCTCATCCAGGCTTCTTTGGCGCCCAGTACGTGGGCTTTGTATGGGAAGGCGTGGGGTTGTTGGGAGGCTTGGTGTGGTAGCTTGGGGGTTGAGCCGGGGGATTATGAGTTGGCAATGTTGATGTTTTTAGGCCAGTGTAGGGAAGAGGGGTGGTCGGTGAGCAGGATTAGTGGTTATATGGCGGCCTGGCCTTCGGTTTTCGGATGAAGGGGATGTCACCAAGTCGTTTTTGGTGGTGCAGGCATTGCGGGGTTGGCGTAGATTGCGTGCAGGGGAGGATTCTAGGAGGCCGGTGTCATTTTCATTGTTGTTGGAGTTGGGTGAGCAATTGGTTAGGGTGTGTCGTTCGGCGTGGGAGGTGGTTTTGTTTAGGTTGGCGTTTTTTGGGGCCCTGCGGATCGGGGAATTGGTCTGCCTGTCAGTGCGTACGGTGGGGGGACATTTGCGGGATGATGTGGGTTTGTTCCCGGACCGGGTTGAATTTGTGATTCGGCGTTCCAAAACGGATCAGGAGGGGCGGGGGAAGAGAGTGGTTTTGTTCCAAGTCGAGGGTTGCGGGATGTGTCCGGTTCGGTGCTTTCGGGAATATGGTCTGCGGCCGGTGGCGGGGGTTGCGCCTTTGTTAGTACATGCCGATGGTTCTTTTCTGTCCCGTTACCAGTTTGTGGCTGTGTTTCGGCGTTGTTTGGACGGTTTGGGGATGGATAGCACGGATTATTCCAGCCACTCTTTTAGGATTGGGGCGGCTACTGAGGCAGCGAGATTGGGTTTGGGGGATGATGCCATCAAGTGCATTGGGAGTCGGTGCATTTTCGGTCTTATATCCGTTTGGATCGGTTGTGATTTGGCGGTTGGGGGAGGGGGATGTGGTTGTTTCTTTGTTGATGGTTAATGGGGGTGCCGTTGTTTGTATTTTTTCGTTTCAGATGCGGGGCTTGCGTTGGTGTGGATACTGGGGCATTCGTATGTCTCCTGGGGGGCCGTCCGGGCAGCAGTTCGGCCGGACAGTCAGCAGCTTGGCTTCAGTCGGGCTTCAGCAGTGGTGAGATAGTTGGGGCGTCGGGGTATGGTCTGGAGGGGGGTGTTGCCTGAGGTACACCGCTTTGTGAAGTTGGATAGGGCGCCGGATGTGTTGCTGATTCATGCGGGGGGGGGATGATTTAGCGGCGAGGCCCATCAGGGAGCTAGTGCGGGATATTAAAGGGGATATGTTGCGGTTGTGGTCGCTGTTCCCTGGTATGGTGACCATTTGGTCGGACATCGTTCCCAGGCGGGTTTGGAGGGAGGCATGTTCGGTGGAGGCGGTGAACAGGGCCCGTGTTAAGGTTAATTGGGCTGTGGGGCGTTTCATGGCTAGGAACGGGGCGGTTGTGGTGCGGCATAGGGAGTTGGAGAGTGGCTTGTGGGCTATTTGGTGGTCTGATGGGGTGCATCTGAACGCAGTCGGTTTAGATATGTGGTGTTTGGCGGTTCAGGAGGGGATTGAGGTGGTTCTGCATTTGTGGAGGAACGCGAAGAATTGAGGTGTCAAATCTGCGCGTCGTGGCAGGGTGGGGGGGTTACTTGGAGTTGGTTCAGGTGGAGCTTGGAGGACATTGGGGGGGCCCCACGGTTGGGGCTGGACTCCCATGGTGGGCGAGCTGTGGTAGTGGACTGAAGGGGGGGGCTATTAGATGGTGCCACCGAGCTTGGGGTAACGGCTGGAGGCAAGATGGCTCATCCCCAGTTCAGCAGCTCGTAAGGTTTTTTATGGGGCTCCAAGGACCTCCCCACCGGGTGGTCATTATTATGGTTATTTATAGTTATTTATGGTTATTTATATATTATTTATGGTTATTAACGGTTATTTATGGTTATTTATTTTATATAAATAAAAGGCTGCAGTGGCCATTACATTCCAACTGGTGTCCGAGTCTTGTATGGGTTGGGAGTAAGGAAGTTGGTGTGTGATGGGGCGGAAATGGGTAAGGGGTAGGTAGGTGGAGCAGGTAAGTGAAGAGGATGGGCTGCCGACGCATAACCAATACCCCCGTCATGCAGAATTAGTAAATTGAAAGGAAAGATAGCTTAAATTTGATAAAATTCTATGAAAAGCAGACTTGCACCTGAAGGCCTCTTTCACACAAACGATAAGGAACATGTCAGTCTGTTCAGTGAAAAATAGTTTTGCCTAAAGTGTTTGTTTTTCCATCTGAATTGCATACATTTTCCTTGTGCATAAAAAAAAAAAACAGAAGAATACAGACAGAATCTTCTAGGCCTCTTTCACACGACCGTATGGTTTTGCAGTCTGCAAAAAATGGATTTGCAAAAAAAATGTATGACATCCACGTGCATTCCGTTTTTTGCGGAACGGAACATCTGGCCCCTAATAGCACAGTACTATCCTTGTCCGTGATGTGGACAAGTTCTATCTTTTAACGGAACGTAAATACGGAAACGGAATGAAATGAATAGTTCCGTATACAGAATGCAAAAAACGGCCCGTACACTCGCAAAAAAAAACCTGTTTGCGTGAAAGAGGCCTAAGCATGATTAAAAAACGGACCGCTCACCAATGTTGTCCAAGTTCTGCCAGTTTTTTTCACTGACTTTAAGGGACCAGACCTGTGTGAAAAGTTGATGAAGACAGAACACGCTGTGATTTTTCCTAAATGGACAGATGGTAAGCGAAAACCAATGTTCATGTACATATACCCATTGAAATGAATGGGTCATGTTCAGTCTGGAAGTTGTACAGTACATTGTAAAAATGGACTGTATCCAGCAGGAGCAATCACTCATGAAATTAGCCTTAGGCCCCTTTTACACGAGTGCTATGGAGAGTTTCTGGATGAGTTCAGTGAAACTTACATGATTTTGCAAGTTAAGTCAGGCACTGTATAGTGGTGTAGAACACTGTGTCTTTCAATATCATGCATAGTGAGTCTGCTGTGGTAGTAAAACAATACTGTTAGTTTTAAGAAGAAGCGCACTCCTTTTACACAGTCAACAGCTGATTCTACATAGATGTCTACAGAACCTGTTCTATTAAACGCTTATAAAAGTTGATCCCCCCCAATAGACTGGAGAGGGTGTCAGCAGTAAGTTTGTGTTGATGTCACTGATTATTTTGCCCTTCCTCTGATCTGTCAGAACAATAACCCCAAAATACGGATCCTGTCTGAGCATCCGCCTTCACTCAGTCAGCATTTTGTCCTCCACCTCCTCCTCAACTTCCAACTCTTGCAGCACCAGTCAGCCATCAGTCTGTAGCTCGAAGCAGTGTAGCACTGCAGTGGGGAAGCGGCAACAGGCCGTGCTGAAACTAATTTGCTTACGTGACAAACAGCACACCACTGCAGAGCTGTGGCAGGGTATAAGGGACCAGACTGAGCTGTGGCTCTTGCCACTCAACTTACAACCAGACATGGTTGTGTCTGATAATGGCTGTAATAATAATGGCTGTGATAATGGCGGCTTTGGAGCTTGGCAAGCTCACACATACCATGCCTTGCCCACGTGTTCAACTTAGTGGTTCAGCGGTTTCTCAAAACCTAGCCCAATTTGCCTGAGCTACTGGTGAAGGTGCGCTGCGTATGTGCCCATTTCCGAAAGTCCTCTACAGCTGCCGCCGGTCTGGCAACGCTGCAGCAGCGCTTGCAATTTCCAGCTCACCAACTGTTGTGCGTCGTGAGCACACGCTGGAACTCCACGTTACACATGTTGGCCAGGCTTTGTGAGCAGCAGATAGCAGTAGTGGAATACCGGCTGCAACATGGTCGTCGCCTTTCCAGTAAGCTTCCGCTCTTCACAAGCGACAAGTGGGCATTGATGTCTGACCTCTGTGAGACTTTACGCAACTTTGAGGAATCAACACAGATGGTGATTGGCGATAACGCTATTATCAGCGTAACCATCCAACTTCTGTGTCTACTCAAACGCTCGCTGCTCACAATTAAGGCGAACACTTTGCAAGGGGAAGAGGTGGAAATGGGGGAAGACAGTACACAGGGTAATAGCCAGACCACCCTCAGTTTGTCTTTTTAGCGCAAATTGGAGGAGGAGGAGCAGGAGACGGTTGCCTCCGCTACAGAGGGTAGTACCCATGGAAGTTTTATTCCATCTGTTTAGCGTGGATAGGTAGAGGAGGAGGAGGAAGAGGATGAGGAGATTGAGAATCGTGCTCCTGATGAAGACAGCGAAGTCTTGTCTGTTGGGACTCTCGCACACATGGCTGACTTTGTAATGCTGCCTTTCCTGTGACCCTCACGTTATACGCATTTTGGCCAACACCGATTACTGGTTGTTCACCCATCTCGACCCCCGCTACAAAGAACTTCTCATCTCTCATTCCTGTGGTGGAGAGGACTCGCAAAATGGTGCCAATAGTGTGGAAAAATTGCTCCAAAAATTTCCAGATGACAACGCTGTTGGCAGAGTTTGGGAGACGAGGGGAACACACAGCATTTCCAACAGAGGCAGGGCAACATTCTTCAAGGCCTGGGACAGTTTCATGACACCCAGCCAGCACCCTCACTCTGAAGGAGGGAAAAGTTTTGGAAGATGGTGAAGGAGTACGTAGCAGACCGTGTCAGCGTCTTCAGTGATACCTCTGTGCCTTACAACTAGTGGGTATCAAAGCTGGGCACGTGGCACGAATTGTCGCTCTAAGCCTTGGAGGTGCTGGCCTGCCCTGCCGCCAGCATTTTTTCAGAGCAAGTATTTAGTGCTTCTGGGACAGTAATAACTGATAAGCGCATCCGCCTGTCAACTGAAAATGCTGACCGGTTGTATCAAAATGAACAAGGCCTGGATTGCCCCTGACTTCTCTACTCCACCAAAAGAAAATGGCTGAACATAAAGGCACTTTAAATATGGCTTTTATGGTGTATTGAATACACTGTATTTCCATGCACCCCCTTCCACCACAAAAAAAGGGTATATGGTTCAATCTTCCTTTTCTCGTCCTCCTCACCCATCATATCAACATGCTTATTAGGCTGCCCTTGCTCCTAATGTTTTAGATGGTCAGATCAGCAGCAGGCCCTCACCCCCTATCGTTTTACATGGTCAGATCAGCAGCAGGCACTCGCCCTAATGTTTTAGATGGTCACCAGCAACCCTTGCTCCTAATGTTTTTGAGGGTCACCAGCAGGCCATCAATCATAATTTTCCAAGGGTGTGTATGATACCCTCCTTTATGTGTAATAAAGGGTGTATTGGAGTGCCGGTTCCTTGTAATTTTTGGCAGCCCTTTCAAATAGTGCATAGTGCATAGGCTTTATGAGTGTAGGGGTCCCACTATCTGCACAATTGTACCACAATGAGAATAAGGCCCTTCTTTATGTAATATACAGGTTGTATCGGAGTGCCTCTTCCTCGTAATTTTTGGCAGTACTTGCACTTTATATACAAGTAAATATACAGGAAAGAATGTTTCCTTTATCTTTGGTTTTGTGCGTATTATTGTCTGTCTGTAAAAGTGGTGTACTACTTGGACAACATCGTTTCCAGCAGCGACCTGGGAGTCCAAGATGCATCCAGACATCCCCCCCATGCTGTTCCCACACCATTTCAGTGGTGTGTCCATCAATTTCTGACCTTTTTCTGTGAACCAGACACCCTCTCCTCTTCAGAGCAAGGGGAGCCTGCTTTGATGCTCTGGTTCTCCAATTGACTTCTATTGTGCTCAGGTGCTCTGTAGAGCACCCAAGCATCCCAAAGTGTTCTACTCAAGCACCCGAGCACTTTGGTGCTCGATCAACACTAGCCTATTTCGGTACAATACGAGAAATATATACTCAGTTAACGTTTGCTGTTATTTGCACGGAAATAATTTAGTGGCCTCTTTCAGTACAAAAAGAAAAATATATTAGTTGCTTTTAGGGGTGTTTTAATTTCAGTTTCATTTGTTTATTTCAGCTACAAGTATGTCAAGCAGAGAAGTGCCAGGCCATGCACAGAGAAGTCGCATGGGCATGAATGTTTCTGGCGCAAGCAGAGGTCGCAGCAGAGTAAGGCCCTATTCACACATCCGCAATGTAGTCCGCATGTATTCCGCAATTTTGCGGAATACATGCGGACCCATTGACTGTGAATGGGGCCGGGAACGATGCGGAGAGCACACACTGTGCTCTCCGCATCCGATTTTGCTGAGCGCACCGCCGATTTTCCGGTCCGCGGCTCCGCAAAAAAAATAGAGCATGTCCTATTCTTGTCCGCAATTGCGGACAAGAAGAGGCATTTTCTATGGAGTTCGGGCAATGTGCGGTGGATCCGCAAAACACAACGGATGTGTGAATAAGGCCTAAGGGTTCGTTGCATAAGTAGTCGCAGTGAGAGGCATGAGCTCCCGGTGTCATCTACTGGTGGTGTCTTGACCTGCAACCCAGCGGTTCTTGAATGGTTAACTCTGTCATCCACGTCATCCCAAGTGACATCAGATACCCCCAGTGAACAGTCGGTTCATGGTCTCCACGGACAGCACACATTTATTTTCTGCTTTTCCAAGGGCCCTTTTTTGTCCGTGACCATGGACACAATCCATGTTTGGTCTGTGGTTTTCACAGACCATTGGTAGGAGATGCCCTGGAAACTAATTTTCAGCTGAACAGGGTCCGTGGAATACAGGTGAAATATGGCAAAAAATAGACACACAGACAAAACAGAACCACTGACCATTTTGCCATGGGTGTCATCACAGACATAGATGAGTAAATGAAGCTTTAGGGTCCCTACATATATCGTGGAATGCATTTGTGGAAAAATGTGTATAATAAATTTTCCTATGGAGTTTAGATTTGTCCTCTCTAAAACTCCATGGAGTACATTTATTAAGACCGGCGTTTTAGACGCCGGTCTTAACAAAGCCCCATAGCTGGAGAAGGATCCACCAAAGTTATGAAGAGGTAAAGGGCTCTCTATAACTTCAGTGCATCCAGCGTCAGTTCTAAATGTAAGTCTGCTTCCATTGCGCTGCCATCTGCGTCTGCAATACACCTAATTTAGACGTATTTGAGTATAATAAATGACCCCCAATGCGTCTGTGTTCTGCTGTGGAAAATATGAAATGTTGTGGATTGTGTAAACTCAACTTCTCCATAGATTGCAATGGGTAATCATGATTCACAATTAAATCTGCATTAGAATCCTAATGAACCTACAAATATGAACATATGGATTTCAGTGCATATTTTTCCATCACGTGTGAAGCCAGCTTTAGGTCCTTACACACATGAAGTTGCATATTTTTTGCAAACAGTGGGGATAAGTAACATAGTAACATAGTATATAAGGCCGAAAAAAGACATTTGTCCATCCAGTTCGACCTGTTTCCTGCAAGTTGATCCAGAGGAAGGCAAAAAACCCCTGTGAGGTAGAGCCAATTTTCCCCACTTAAGAGGAAAAAATTCCTTCCCGACTCCAATCAGGCAATCAGAAGAACTCCCTGGATCAACGACCCATCTTTAGTAGTTATAGCCTGAAATATTATTACGCTCCAGAAATACATCCAGGCCCCTCTTGAATTCCTTTATTGTACTCACCATCACCACCTCCTCAGGCAGAGAGTTCCATAGTCTTACTGCTCTTACCGTGAAGAACCCTTTTCTATGTTTGTGTACAAACCTTCTTTCCTCCAGACGCAGAGGATGTCCCCTCATCACAGTCACAGTCCTGGGGATAAATAGATGATGGGAGAGATCTTTGTACTGACCCCTGATATATTTATACATAGTTATTAGTTCTCCCCTCAGTCATCTTTTTTCTAGAGTGAATAACCCTAATTTTGATACCCTTTCGGGGTACTGTAGTTGCCCCATTTATCAATCGGAAATGCGCCTAAATTAAGTGTTTTCAGGCGTAATCTGCGACATCTCACTGCTCAGGCCAGGTCTAAAATTGGGGGCGTGGTGTGTTGGGGAAGCGGACGGGCCGGTAGGCGCCTCTTCATAACTGCCGCGGATCCACCGCTAGCTTAGGGCTTAATTAAGACTGGCGTCTAAAATGTGCCCCAGTGTGTTTGCCTGCTAGCATTTTCTTCATGCCATCTTTCTTCTATAGAGAAGTTGATGTCAGAAAGCTTGAAAAAACACAAGAGCTGCAGCATGCTGTGTTTTTGAAAAAAGCCATAAAGACAAAAAACGCCAGTAGAAAGAAAATAACACTTGGGACCTGTGTTTCATACTTCCAAAAAACCTTTAACTCAAATCTGGAGCTGGTGTTTTTACTACAAAAAAAAAATGCACCAAAAATGCAGGTGCAAAAAACAAAAGTATAAAAACACAAAAGTGCAGAAGAATGCCTGCAAAAACTTATTTGTGAAAGCAGCCTTATACATTAGCCAGCAAGGTGGGCTAATTTACATTATTATGATTTTAACTTTTAAGCATCATTCACATGTCCGTGCTCAAATCTGTGAGAAGGTGGTCAGTGATACATCCGTGAAGGAATCGTGTTTGGTCCTTGTGTCCGTTTATTGCTGTCCATGTGCCATCCGTGTTTCACAGACCCTGCACAGCTGAAAAATCATTTTCAGAGCATCTCTTCCTAAAAAACTGTGAAACACGGATGCAACATGGATGGCATCCGGGATGCATCCATGGCTTTCACAGACCCATAGACTATAATGGGCGTGATGGATCCGTGAACATGGACAAAATAGAGCATGCATCTGTGCTAAAAACACGGACCCACTGACCGTGCTAAAACCCTGATGCCTGAATACACACATTAAAATGAATGGGAACGTGTGCTGTCTGTGGAGAACATGTACAGCACAAGTCCGTGAAACACTGATGTGTGAATAAGGCTTTAGGCTGTTGGGAGGTCATTGCAGTATAACCCACTCCCTAACCCTAAAAGTAATTAGAGGTAAACTGTCATTTAGGCAGAGGAATGATGCACCCATTGTTAAACTTGTTATGCAACTTAGTGATACAGATCTGATTTAATATTTTTCTAAGAAATGGGAGTTGTTCGTGTACAAATAAATAATTGTTGACAAATGGAATATTACTATTAATTATTCTTAGTAATTCTAAAACGTTATTCTCTGAGTAAGGGCTCATTTAGACGACCCTATGTTTGTGCCCACATCCATTCCGCAATTTTGTGAAACGGATGCAGACTCATTTATTTCAATGGGGCTGCAAAAGATGCGAACAGCACAGCATGTGTAGTCCACATCCGTACTTCCATTCTGCGACCCCGCAAAAAAGACAGAACATGTCCTATTCTTTTTAGTTTTGGTGGTCAAGAATAGACATTTTTATGATAGGGCTGGCCATTCCGTTCTACTAATTATAGAAAGCACATGGCCGGTATCCATGTTTTGCGCTAGGGACAGTGTTGCTCAAAACGATTAATAGAAGAATATTTATAGAAGAGGGAGAGTGCAGGGGGAGTGTAGGGAGAGTGCAGGAAGACTTATTCCGCCTCAGTTTTATTTATTTATTCCTACAATTACTTATTACTAATTCCTGCCTAATCTCGCTCTCACAGCAGCTGCGTCCTCCTATCCCTACACTAATCAGAGCAGAGTGACGTGCAGCGCTACGTGGCTCCAGCTTAAATAGAGGCTGGGTCACATGCTGCACTTGGCCAATCACAGCCATGCCATTAGTAGGCATGGCTGTGATGGCTTCTTAGGGCAAGAAGTAAAACGCTAGCTGATTGGCTGCTGTGCAGCCCTTCAGAAAGCGAGAAGAAATCGCCGAACAACGGACCCGAACTGTTTTGAAAATGTCCGGGTCCGTGTCCCGAACACCCAAAAATTCAGTACGAACCCGAACTATGCTTGAACTGTTCACTCAACCCTATACGTAAACATAAACAGTTGCATAGAAATAGATATGCACATTATTCCAGTACCAAAGTGGTCTGGTTATACCTGATTTATAGCGATTTGTGACAAATTAATTTAGAACAAATCAAATTTCTTGGCAAAACTTTGCTCATCATTTTTACGGATGTTTTTTTCACTGATGCCCTTCTGGGAAACGGATGTTAAAATGGACCCATTTAGTTGTATAGGGGCAGTCTGTCAGTGAAAAACGAACAAGATAGAGCAAGATCTATTTTTTACGTCCGTTTTTCACTGCCATGTGAATAACCCCATAGACTACAATTGGTCTTAAAACAGACGTGTGATGTCTGTTAAAAAAAATGTACATTACATGTCCGTTTTTCACTGTCGTGTGCATGTATCCTAACTGTATTAGATGCAAATAAGACAAAATTAACATTTTCCAGGGAAATGAATATGGATATAATGTGAACACTGATTTCTATGAATGCCAACATTGCCTCCTATTGTTCGTATGTGAGGGCCCCGCATATTCAGGCTACCGTTTGTACCAGGATTGCATGTTTTATCTTAATTAATTTAGTAATTTTGTGTATTGTATCAAATAAGTTATTGATTGTTATATTACATTGTAGAGTCTGTTTAATTCAGTGTTTCTCAACTCCAGTCCTCAGGGCCCACCTACAGGTCATGATTTGAGAATATCCCACAGAATGCGTACCTGAGGTGAGTCCTGATGCACTGACACTAATTATATCACCTGCTAAATACTAAGGAAATCCTGAAAACATGACCCGCAGGTGGGCCCTGAGGACTGGAATTGAGGAACACTGGTTTAATTATATATTATGTTGGAGAAAAACGCCTGGCAACGAGGGGAAAAAAAAAAAAAACGCCAGACCAACATCATGCTGCGATATGAAAATAAAAAGTGTCCCAAAAATGCACTTGAAGGGTGAAAAAAACATCTGTTTCTCCTGCATTTAATATTTCCTCTAGACTTCCACGGAGCTGGCATTGTTTTTGCTTAAACACAGTAAAAAACACACCAAAAACGCAAGTCCACCATCACATGCTGGTATCTCTTTTGACAGTAAAAAGCATTACAATTGCATCAGAGTGGTGGAGGATGGAAGTAGTCACAGTGGCGGCCTTCACTCCGCTGCTTCCTGGGCAGTGCTTTAGTAGGAGGGTGCAGCATTTTTTCCATCAGGGCACACTCAGACTTTGGGTTCCCCTGCCTGATGGTAGTGGAGGTTCTCCTGGTGTAAGTGTTTTTTTGGGTGAAGCTTATTACATCCCGCTCACATGCAGAGAAGTCTGTAGCCAAGGTGTAGGCCTTTACCTTCTTTGATAGAATGCACACCCACTTGTAGAATTACCACACTTTATGTATAATTCAGTAACTGTTTCCTTCAAGGGCTGGCACATATGCTGTCACTTTGCACAGCGCTGCTTCTAAATGTCCTTTTACATGAGATGAGAAGAGCAGCAGATTGTTGGGAACAAAGCTTTGCTGCTTGCTAGTAGAGGAGACCATTACATTTACATGCAGCAATCTCCTCCACAGTATGGGGAGCAGTGATCGCTAATTCCATCGCTCCTCTCAATACTGACTCATTGTTTGTCAGCAACATATTGTGTTTACACAGCACGATCTGCTGCTGGCAAATAGCCATTTTTGTGTCCTCACAATCAAATTACCCGATGAACAAGCATTTACACCACCAGATAATCATAGGAACGCTCATTAACGTCCCGCATAAAGGACCCTATAGCTGTTTAGACATCCACAGCTCACACTAGACTGACTTACTTCCTCACAGAGAGTAAGGGGTGGTGCCAGCCCTTCCTAGCAATATTAACTAGGCACCCATTGCTCTCTCCATATAAAGTCTGTGAGACCTACTATGGGTACACCGCACAATGCTATCTGATTAGCGTGTTAGTCAGCTGCTGAAGGCAGCATTGTCAAGTGTCCAGTGATGACCAAGAATGGAGAAAACTGTGCATGGATGCCACAGGGATCAACTACATAAATGCCAATCAAGACAATTCAAACTAACAATCTTTCTCTAGAGCATGATGACTGGGGGTAACAATGGTCCTGAACTGGTCAGTTTTTCATATTTTGTAATAAGAAAAACATTTCATAGACTTCATGAGGGCCCAGCCTCATTCCTTTTTGGCTTCACAATGGTCGCACCTAGGCACTGGGATAGAGCTTTATGTAAATGTTTTTTCCTGATAATTATACAGTATTAAAAAATAATAACTATGTATAGTAGAGATGAGCAATTCCTAAAAATAAGAGAGAGAGAGAGAGAGAGAGAGAGAGAGAGACAGAGAAAGACACTTTTCTAGGCAGGCAGAGCATATTCAAACTTATTGGGACCTGAACCATTGGACATCTGATTCAGCCGAATCTGAACAGAATCAAAATTCCTTTAGAGCTTTGGCTGTGTATTCTTTTCATACCTTATAAGATGTAAAGTTAATCTGTCAGTTTGTATCTCACCACAGGTCATTGACGCTGGGGGTTCCATGACAATCCACACATTTGGGGCATATTTTGGACTGACAGTTGCTTGGATTTTAAAGCGTCCACATCTTAGTCAAAATAACAACAAGGAAGGATCAGAGTATCACTCCGATCTGTTTGCTATGATTGGTGAGTTGCTTTGTTTTGTGTAACATCTTCAGATATCTTTTAAGATTTAAATGGAAAGTATTTAATTAAAAAAATCCTTGTGTAAACAGCATGCATCAGGTTTTTATATTCTGCTCTCAGGGAAATATTTTGTGAATAAATACAAATTTCCCTAAGGCTGGGAGCACACCTAAGCGTTTTTGGAGTGGGCGTTTTTTTGAGCGTTTTTTCTCGCGACAAACGCACGTTTTCATGGGCGTTTTTGCATTTAAGGAACGCGCGTTTTTGAGGCGTTTTTTGGATTGACAGGTTCCAGATCCACTAAAAATGTAGGCCCACCTATATGAAAGTTGCAGACTTTTAGCCAAATTGGGCCTTTTTATGCTGGGTCAAATGAGAAAAACGGGCGATCGTATACGCGTTTTTAAAACAGAAAACGCGCATATCTTCAACTTGGAGCGTTCCCATGCATTCCAATGGGTGGAAACGCTTGAAAAAACGCCCCAAAAAAGCTCAAGCACTAGAGTTTGCATCAGGCGTTTTTCAGCGCGTTTAAACGCGCTGTAAAACGCCCAAATGTGTAGCATGCCCATAGGGATACATGGCATTTCACATGTTGTGCGTTTTTCAGCGCGTAGGAACGCGCTGAAAAACACTTAGGTGTGTACCTAGGGTAAAGGTTTTCAACGAGGATGAAAACCTTTAGTGAATAAATACTAGCAAAAGTCAATTCTACATCTCCTATAGTCCATTTTACCCCTCTCATCTCTATGCATGTCGTAATGAGTAACATTCTTTGGTTGTGAAAGCTCCATCTGCAAATATGCAGGGCAAATTAAATTATATACGAATAACCAACCATTTATCCAACCATTTATAGAGGTATAGTGATTGTCACTGCAGTGGTCAATTTCTATCATCTTCTCTCGCCCGTTCTCAGAATCGGATAAAGAAATTCTACCGAGTTATATTGTGTCTACAAGATTTGCAATCTAGGACAGAGTGGGCAGACACAGAGCTGGACTGGGGTGCCTTGGTCCCACCAGTAAATTTCGTTCTGGGGGCCCACTGTACAGCTACATGCAAATATAACCTGCTCAAACATAGGCAGGCAGCAGCAAGACAGTACAAGATGATTGATTATGGAGCTATTTTTATAATTATTGCATTTATAATAATAGATCCAAAGTCAATTCGTTCTCCAACTTTGTTTTAATGCTGTCTTCATACAGCATTAGGCCTCCTGCACATGACCGAAGGTATTTTGCAGTCTGCAAAAAACGGATCTGAAAAAAATACGGATGACGTCCGTGTGCATTCCGTATTTTACGGAACAGTTGGTTCCTAATAGAACAGTACTATCCTTGTCTGGTATGCGGACAATAATAGAACAAGTTCTATCTTTTAGCGGAACGGAAATACGGAAATGGAATGCACACTGAGTAACTTCCGTTTTTTTGCGGACTAATTGAAATGAAGGGTTCCGCGTTACGGTCCGCAAAAAAAAACGGAACGGACACGGAAAGAAAATACGTTTGTGTGCAAGAGGCCTTATAATGTATGCTCTGCACTGAGAAAAAGACGTTAAGTCCAAAATCTGCGACACTTTGGTGAAGAACGTTGGTCTTTACATTATAAAAAACAAATCTGAATACAGCTTTGGTACCGACTGGTACCTCGATACTGAAGCTGACTTCGGATTACTGTTTTTAAAGTTGTAGAATTGAAGGCCAAAGTTCTTCACCAAAGTCCTCCGCAAATTTAAATGCATAGGCTGGTTGGGATGCTACCTATGTATATGTAGTGCAGTCAGTCTACTGTCACTTGTGCCACTGGTTTAGGGGTGGGGGACTAGGGGGTCCCTTTGCTCTGGTAACCAACCAGGGGTTCACCTGTTCCCCTGTGGGCCAGTCCGGGCTTGGGCAGACAAACGGTTTTTGATATGCATCCTTCATCTACTGTCTGCCCCATATTTCTCCCCATTGTATGTTGTAAAAGGCCACTTTATTATGACAGTAGCTACATTTTTGTTTCCCTAATGTTCTTCACAATTGGTAATCTTTTTCCTAATCTATTTAGTAATATTTAACACCACTTCATGTCATTAGCACTTGACAACAGTATTTTCCATATTCAGAACAGATTCCTTAAAGTGTTTCTCCAATGTAGATGTCAGAAGGTTAAAAATAGAGATGAGCGATTTCTTTTCAAAAATTCGATTTGGCCGGTTCGCCGAATTTTGGGGAAAAATCTGTTTCAATCCGAATTCATTTGCGGTGAATCGCATTAAAAAACGTCTATTTCCTGGCTGCAGAGAGCCTTTATAGTGGTGTAGAACACTGTGCCTTGCAGTAACACGCATAGGGAGTCTGCTGTGGTAGTGAAATAATACTGTGAGTCGGTATGACATGCAGATGACAGGTGTCGCTCTTAGAATCTCTGCATACTTCACTTATTTGGGCAGTTACGGGGCCAACACTGACCAAATAACTCAAGTATGAACTCAGCCTTACAGGTCGATGTTGGCGTCAAGAAGAAGCGCACTCCTTTTACACCTTCGTCAGCTGATATCCACATAGATATCTACAGTACCTGTTCTATTAAACGCTTATACAAGTAGAGCCCCCCGACAGAGTGGAGAGGGTGTCAGCAATAAGTTTGTGTTGACGTCACTGATTCATTTTTCCCTATTCTCTGATCCGTCAGAACAATAACCCAGAAAAAACGGATCCTGTCTGTGCAGCATATGCCTTCACTCGGTCAGCATTTGCTCAATAATCCATCAGTATTGCTAAAGGCAAAAAAAACAGAAGTGGATCTAAAACAGAGATGACACATGAATGGAATATTTGCATGTCTTCTGTGTTTTCTACCCACTCCTGCTTCTGGCTACAAAATCATAAGCCAATTCTGATGGGACCATACAGGTCGTAAAGCTGCTACAGAGACAGGATCCGTTGTGCGTCTCATTTTTCCTTCCTTCTGACAGATCAGAAGAAGTGTCAAATAAATGATGATGTCAGCCAGGCCGAAAGCCAAAATAGTGGACCAGTCATGGAGTGGGGAGGCTGGGAACAGCATTAGAAGTCCACAAAGTGGACCTATGACATAGTGGTTAGATGGAAGCAGCATGAGGAGACCACAGACTGGCCCAATGACTGACTCTACAGGTGGCGGCAGCATGAGGAGACCACAGAGCGGCACAATGACAGAGTCTGGAGGTGTCGGCAGCAGCAGCATCAGGAGGAGGCCACAGAATGGCAAGATGACAGTGTGAAGGTGGCAGCAGCATGAGGAAGCCACAGAATGAAATCACAGAATGAAGTGGCCTAAATGGGAGAAAGTGCTCGAAACCCCAAACACTGTAGCGTGTTTATACCCGGGGGAGCAATCCCTCCGCAATGTGATCCGCAGAAAAAATGCATACAATGGAGGATGTCGGCAGCGGACCACATGAACCACAAAAACATCCTACACAAAATGGAATAATGTGTGGATGAGAATATAAAAATCCATAAATCACTGCAAAAGGTGCACCACAATAATATGCAACTGACAATACTGGCCAAACCCTCACGCTGATGTTAAAACTAAGACTTTAGCCAATATATTCCAGTCAGGAACATATCTGAGCCCAAGGCACCCCATCAAGGTATCTCAGTGTGGCATGGGTCCTACCGCTAACCTACCTACACTGTGTGAACACAGTCCGATGGGAGGTCCGACTCACAGCCAAGCTCCCACATACCTCCATAGTAAGATCACTAATACAATTGGAGGGTAGCAGGAGGCTGGAAGCCCCACCTATAACAGGCAATGTGACACAGGCTACCAGA
Source organism: Bufotes viridis (assembly GCA_033119425.1). NCBI lineage: Eukaryota > Metazoa > Chordata > Amphibia > Anura > Bufonidae > Bufotes > Bufotes viridis. The sequence continues at coordinate 104,181,971 of CM065590.1, forward strand.
TGCACAGAATGTTACCAATGATAAACTATGGCACATTCTATATATATATATATATATATATATATATATATATATAAAAAAACACAGAATGAAGTGGCCTAAATGGGAGGAAGTGCTCAAAACCCCAAATACTGTAACGTGTTTATACCCAGGGGAGCAATCCCTCTGCCTGGTATCCGCTCCTAACGGCAATCGCCAGCAAAAAATAAATACAATGGAGGATGTCGGCAGTGGACCACATGCACAACAAAAACATCCTACACAAGATGGAATAATGTGTGGATGAGAATATAAAAATCCATAAATCACTGCATTGTACGCTGTGCACCTGGGAGCCTGTGTCACATGTCCTGTTATAGGTGGGGCTCGCAGCCTCCTCCTACCCTCCCATTGTATTAGTGATCTTACTATGGAGGCATGTGGGAGCTTGGCATGTGGGCGCTCGGACCTCAGCACCTATCGGACTGTGTTCACACACTGTACGTAGGTTAGCGGTAGGACCCATTCCATACTGAAATACCTTGACAGGGTGCCTTGGACTCCGATATGTTCCCGACTGGAATATATTGTCCAAAATCTCAATTTTTAACATCAGCGTGAGGGTTTGACCAGTATTGTCGGTTGCATATTATTGTGGTGCACCTTCTGCAGTGGTTTATGAAGCCACAGAATGGCACAATCACAGTGTGTGGAGGTGGCAGCAGCATGTGGAAGCTACAGAATGGCACAATGACTGAGTGTCGATTGACCAAGATACTTCTGGGGGAACCTGCCTGGCATTAAACAGGCCTCTAGTAGCTACAGACAATGAGAAGACAAAGCGTCACGATAGCTTTGAGCCGAGAAAAGGCGCGAAGTTCATCAAGATACGTCACTAAAGATTTTACTGCATATAACCGCAGCGGTGACCACAGAATAAATTTTGTTTTTTGACCGAAATACTTCAATAAAGTTTTTAGCACATATAACTGCAGCGCTGACCCCTGAATTTTGTTTTTCAACCAACATTCTTCAATAAAGATTTTACCACATATTACTGCGCGCTGAACGCTGAACGCTGAATAAGAATTGTTTTTCAACCGAAACACATCACAAAAGATTTTAGCACATATAAATGCAGTCCTGAACGCTGAATACAATTTTTTTTTTTACCAAAATAAGTCACAAAAGATTTTACCGCATATTACTACAGCGCTGAATGCTTAATATCATTTGTTTTTCCACCGAAAAACTTCAATAAAGATTTTACCGCATATAACTGCAGAGCTGAACGCTGAATACAATTTGTTTTTCCACCGAAATAAGTCACACAAGATTTTACCACTTATTACTACAGCGCTGAACACTAAATAAAATTTGTTTTTCCTCCGAAATACTTCAATAAAGATTTTACCACATATAACGGAGCACAAAGATGGAGAGGGTATTCAAATTCCCCCCGCACTATACGAACGTCTCAGAAATAAACCGCTGCTCCCGACAGCAGCTCCTGGGAAGATCATGGAGCGCCCCGGTCTGAAGGATTATTTTGAAAGTGAGTAGAAGCCACACGGGACCTCCACGTTGCAGATTTATCATGGAGACATCATGGAGATTTTTCTGCATATAACTACAGCGCTGAACGCTGAATTAATTTAGTTTTTCGACCGAAATACCTCACTAAGGGCTCTTTCACACTAGCGTTTTTGTTTTCCGGCATAGAGATCCGTTGTCGGGTCTCTATGTCGGAAAAATCCTGATCAGGATTATCCCAATGCATTCTGAATGGAGAGAAATCCGTTCAGGATGCATCAGGATGTCTTCAGTTCGGGACCGGAACGTTTTTTGGCCGGAGAAAATACCGCAGCATGCTGCGCTTTTTGCTCCGGCCAAAAATCCTGAACACTTGCCGCAAGCCGGATCCGGAATTAATGCCCATTGAAAGGCATGGATCCGGCCTTAAGCTAAACGTCGTTTCGGTGGATCGCCGGATCCGACGTTTAGCTTTTTCTCAATTGTTACCATGGCAGCCAGGACGCTAAAGTCCCGGCTGCCATGGTAAAGTGTAGTGGGGAGCGGGGGAGCAGTATACTTACAGTCCGTGCGGCTCCCGGGCGCCCAGAGTGACGTCAGGGCCCACGCGCATGGATCACGTGATCCATGCGCATGCGGCGCTCTGACATGATTCTGGAGCGCCCCGGGAGCCGCACGGACTGTAAGTATACCGCTCCCCCGCTCCCCACTACTACTATGGCAACCAGGACTTTAATAGCGTCCTGGCTGCCATAGTAACCTCAAAGCATTTCGAAGACTGATCAGGATCCTGATCAGTCTTCTAATGCTTTCAGGAGACTTGCGTTCTGACGGATCCGCCGGGACCGAAGTGCCTGCTGGATCCTCAGAACGCAAGTGTGAAAGAGGCCTAAATGTTTTGCCACATATACCTGCAACAGTGAACACTGAATATATTTTGTTTTTGTACTGAAATATGTCACTAAAGGTTTTAGCACATATAACTGCAGCGTTAAACGTTGAATAAAATTTGTTTTTCCACCAAAATACGTCAATAAAGATTTTACCACATATAACTGCAGCGCTGAATAAAATTAGTTTTTCGACCAAAATACATCACAAATGATTTTACCGCATATAACTATAGTGCTGAACGTCGAAAGAATTTTATTTTCGACCGAAATACGTCAGTAAAGGTTTTGCCACAGTGAATGTTGAATATATTTTGCTTTTGTACTGAAATAATAACAACTCCGGAACTGAAATGCATATATGTTTTTTGTTTTGTACTGAAATGGGCCAATTAAACTCTTTCACCACAAATAAATGCAACAGTGAAGTGTGTACATTTTTTTTTATTTTTGGACTGAAATAGGACACTGAACGCTGTCACCACATATAACTGCAGAAGTGAACTGAGAATATATTTTTCTTTTTGTAATGAAATAGGCCAGTAAACTTTTACCAGAAATAAATGCACCAGGGAAATGCATATATATTTTTTTTCTGTATTGAAATAGTCCACTAAACGCTTTTGCCACAAATAACTGCACCAGTGAAATGCATATATTATTTTCTTTCTGTACTGATATAGGCCACTAAACGCTTTCAACACATATATGGTAACTGCAGAAGTGAACTAAGAATATATTTTTCTTTTTGTACTGAAATAGGCCACTAAACGCTTTTGCCACAAATAAATGCAACAGGGAAGTGCGTATATAATTATAATTTTTTAGACTGAAATAGGCCACTAAACACTTTCACCACATATAGCTGCAGAAGTGCACTGTGTATATATTTTTCTTTTTGTAATGAAACACTCCACTGAAAGCATTCACCACATATAGTAGCAGAAGTGAACTGAGTATATATTTTACTTTTTGTAATGATATGCCACTAAACGCTTTCACCACATACTGTATAGCTGCAGAAGTGAACGTTGCATATATTTTTCTTTTTCCACAGATATAAGCCACTAAAGGCTTTTCAACATAGCACTTGCACCCAAAGAACAAATTGCTGGAATGACAGAGCTGTATAATGGCTATTTGGATCACCATGATATCTTTCTCAGCACTTGTATTTGCTTTTTTAGCACTGTCCCTAGCGCCTTCTGATGTCTCTCACTGCACTAAGATGCTGTGAAATGATTCCTCCCTATCCTTTCCCTGCACTTATAAATCGTTTTTTCGGGGGGTTTTTCACAATGAGGTTTTTCCAATTGCTGTCCCTAGCGCCTTCTCATGTCTGTCCCTGCACCCAGAACGCTGGAAAATGTCTGATTCTAAGATGGTCGCCGTATTTATATGGCTTTGCTATCACAGGGCTGGCTGGCTGCTGATTGGTTGCATGCATGCATGTCAATCTGGGTGATCCTGCCTTCCCAGGGTTCCTTGCCCCATGTCCCCAGTCCTCACACTTGTGGCCGCCATTTTAGGAAAAATTACAATTCGTTACCACGAAGCGCAAGGAAATTTGCATTCACTGCAAATTTAATTTTTCCTGAAATTCGAATCGAATTCCACTTCATCAGCTTTGATTCGCTCATCTCTAGTTAAAAATGTATTGGGGCATTTTTACTAAACCTGTCCAAAATGTAGGCATCGTAAACGTAGACAGTAAAATTTATCATAGTGGATTATAGGTTTTAGGGCATTAGTTTCATAAATATGTAACTTGATGTGACCTTTTTTTTGCCAGATATGAACCAACTTTTGGTGCCTTTTTGTGCCACATCCAAGAGCAATCACGTTAGTAGATGTGGGTCATTATGTATGGTTCTCTAATATAGTTTTTGTAGTCCTCTAGCGTCTGCCTATGGACTGAATTGTAGACTGTCGGAAATATAAGATACAGTATATGAAAATACAGAGGCCCACATTTACTATTATCCGTACACCTAGATTCTGGCATAATTTGCCCCAAAATGTGGCTCAATTTGGCACTTCTAGGTTTAGAGAAATTATTTGCATCTAGCCTGACAAGGGGTAGTGACTAGACATAAGTGAATAGCATTTTAGATTCTGCCATTTTCCAGCATTCTGACTGCAGGGACAGACTTGAGAAGGCGCTAGAGACAGCAATTGGAAAAAGCGAATTGTGAAAAAAAAACGGAAAAAACGATTTATAGGTGCAGGGAAAGAATAGGGAGGAATCTTTTCAGAGCATCTTAGTGCAGGGAGAGACGTCAGAAGGCGCTAGGGACATTGATAGGAAAGTTATTTACAAATGCAGGGAAGAATCATTTGGGGATCCAAATAGCCATTATACAGCTCTCATTCCAGCTATTTGTTCTTGGGGTGCAGGTGCAATGTTGAAAAGCCTTTAGTGGCTTATATCTGTGGAAAAATAAAAATATATACGCAGTTCACTGTTGCCGTTATTTGCGGTAAAACCGTTTAGTGGCCTATTTTATTACAAAAAGAAAGATATTTTTGTTGCTTTTATGGGTGTAAAAGTATGCCTGACAGAGAAGTGCCAGGTCCTGCACAGAGGAGTGGCAGAGGCCTAAATGTTTCTGGCACAAGCAGAGGTTGCAGCAGAGTAAGGGGGTGTGGCAGCAGGAGTCGCATCGAGAGGCCTGAGCTCCAGGTGTCATCTAGTGGTAGTGTCTTAACTCATCCACTTCATCCCAAGTGACATCAGAGACCCCCAGCCAACAGTTGGTGGGTTCGTCAGACACAACCCTTAGTTTGCATGGCTGAAAGCAGGCACTGTGCCCTCACCTGACCTCAACCTGCCTCTGTCCTTTTCTGTCCAGATGCTCCTACTCCTCCTCCTCCTACTCCTCATTAGCCATTCCATCAGCACTCGATCATCAAAGCGATTGCCAAGAGACAGCAGTATGTGTGCACGCATCCAACAGCGCAGAAGCTGAACGTGCTCCTGTCCAAGTTGTGGGTGCTGCAGTCCCTCCCTTTCCAAGAGGTGGACTCTGCACATTTCAGAGAACTGACTGCTTGTGCCGAGCCGAGGTCGAGAGTCCCAAGCCGTCATTTCTTTGCCAAAAAGGCAGTACCATCCCTGCACAAATATGAAGAACAGAAGGTGGGCCAGTCCTTGAGCCTGTCTGTGTCTGCTAAAGTGCACAGCAGTGCCGACGTGTGGAGCTGTAACTATGGTCAGGGACAGTACATGTCCTTTACGGCACACTGGGTGAATGTGGTTCCTGCACAGCCACACTAGCAACTTGGCCAGGTCACGCCGCTTCCACCCCCACGTTCTAACGCCGTTGGTCCAGCGGCAATGTCCGCCTCTGCCTGCTCATCCTCCATCATTTCCTCAGCCTCCACTGCAGGGACAAGTCACAGTGCCCCTCCAGCATACCACATAAGCAGGGCACGGCAGTATCACGCTGTTCTGCACCTCGTTTCCCTGGGCGAACAGAGTCACACAGGGGAGGAACTGCTGATTCATCAAGAAATCGAATGGTGGCTTTCTCCGAGACAACTGAAAATTGGAACCACGGTGACTGACAACGGGAAGAACATTGTGTCGGCGCTGCATCAAGGAGGGCTGAGCCATGTGCCCTGCATGGCGCACGTGTTCAATCTGGTTGTGAAGTGGTTCCTGAAGTCTTCCACCCATCTTCAAGATATCCTAAAAATGGCCAGGAAAATTTGCATTGAATTGAGCCACTCGTACACTGCAAAGCACACCGTCCTTGAGTTGCAGCGGCAGAACGGCATCCCCCAACATAGGCTTATATGCGATGTTTCCACCCGTTCGAATTCCACCCTCCATATGTTGGACGACTATACGAACAGAGAAAGGCCATCAACTATTTCTTGATGATGCAAGAGGATAGGAGGACTCCCCTGTGTAACTTCGATGTCAGCCAGTGGCACCTCATGCGTGACACCTACTGTTTGCTCAGGCCCTTTGAGGATGCCACGTTATTTGTCAGTCAACAGGACTACGGGATGAACTACATCATTCCACTGCTTCATGTTCTGGAACAGATGGTGGTAACAATGGCTGGTCAGGGGACTGGAGATGTCGCGCCTAGATCTCACGGCCACATGAGCCCTGTGGGGGCTGAACTGGAAGAGGAGGAGGAGGACATTGGAGCACAGGCAATGTGTAGTGAAATAAGTGTTTTTTCTACCCAGTAGAGGAGGAGCAGGAGCAGCTAGAGGAGCTACAGGGCAATGAGGAAGACAAGACAGAGGTCCCAGATGCACCGTGGCAGTATGCAGTGGAGATGGAGGCAGCTTGCATAGTGACAGCCGAATTGTCATCATTCGGCAGAGGGATGACTTCTAGCTCTCCACTTTGGTCCAGAATGGGGGCATTTTTTACACCCACTGAGAAGGAGGACAAACTGAACTACTATAGAGAAATCCTATGTAGTCAGTTGGCCGCTGCCTATCTGCACCATCGTCCACCCTCCCGCAGGTCTGACTGGGGGGGGCCCTCTGTGCTCACGTTCCACTGCTATGGCTGCTGGGGAAGGGTGGGGTGGCAGGAGCAGTACCAGCTCCATCAGCAGCAGCCTGAGTCTACAGTCACTGATGAGTAGCTTTCATCACCGGCAAAGTGAAGAAACTACTCACCAGCAGCAGCTAGACCTTGAGCAGAACCTGAACCAGCAGATGGTGGCACACCTGGACAACACCCTGCCAACCCACATTGAAGATCCGCTGGACTGCTGGGCAGCCAAACTGGATCTGTGGCCGCAACTGGCCGAGTTTGCCCTGGAAAAGCTGTCATGCCTAGCCAGTAGTGTGGCATCAGAGCGGGTGTTTAGTGCGGCGGGGACCATAGTGACCCCAAGGAGAACTTGCCTGTCCACCCAAAATGTGGAGAGACTGACCTTTGTGAAGATGAAGCAGGCGTGGATCTGCCAGGATTTCAACACACCAATTCCTGATGCATTTGATTAGATCATCTATGCCGCCTCACCCAAACCTTGAAAAACAAAACCGGTTTCTTCTGGCTACTAGCACTGTCCCTAGCGCCTTCTGACGTCTCTTACTGCACTAAGATGCTGTGAAATGATTCCTCCCTATCCTTTCCCTGCACTTATAAATCGTTTTTTTCGGGGGGTTTTTCACAATGAGGTTTTTCCAATTGCTGTCCCTAGCGCCTTCTCATGTCTGTCCCTGCACTCAGAACGCTGGAAAATGTCTGATTCTAAGATGGTCGCCGTATTTATATGGCTTTGCTATCACAGGGCTGGCTGGCTGCTGATTGGCTGAATGCATGCATGTCAATCTGGGTTATCCTGCCTTCCCAGAGTTCCTTGCCCCATGTCCCCAGTCCTCACACTTGTGGCTGCCATTTTAGGAAAAATTACAATTCGTTACCACGAAGCGCAAGGAAATTCGCATTCGCTGCAAATTTAATTTTTCCTGAAATTCGGCTGGGCAGCCAAACTGGATCTGTGGCCGCAACTGGCCGAGTTTGCCCTGGAAAAGCTGTCATGCCTAGCCAGTAGTGTGGCATCAGAGCGGGTGTTTAGTGCGGCGGGGACCATAGTGACCCCAAGGAGAACTTGCCTGTCCACCCAAAATGTGGAGAGACTGACCTTTGTGAAGATGAATCAGGCGTGGATCTGCCAGGATTTCAACACACCAATTCCTGATGCATTTGATTAGATCATCCATGCCGCCTCACCCAAACCTTGAAAAACGAAACCGGTTTCTTCTGGCTACTAGCCTGCTGTTCCCACCCTCCCTACTTCATGACTGGTCCACTATTTTGGCTTTCGGCCTGGCTGACATCATCATTTATTTGACCTTTCTTCTGATCTGTCATAAGAAAGGAAAAATTAGACGCACAATGGATCCTGTCTGTGTAGCAGCTCTAAGGCCTGTATGGTCCCATCAGAATTGGCTTATGTCTTGGTAACCAAAAGCATGAGTGGTAGAAAACACAGAAAACATGCAATTATTCCGTTCATGTGTCATCTCTCTTTTAGATCCACTCCTGTTTTTTTTTTTTTGTATTAGCAATACTGATGGATTATTGAGCAAATTCTGACCGGATCCGTTTTTTGTGGGTTATTGTTCTGATGGATCAGAGGAAAAGCAAATTAATCAGTAACGTCAACACAAACTTACTGCTTACACCCTCTCCACTCTGTCGGGAGGCTCTACTTGTATAAGCGTTTAATAGAACAGGTTCTGTAGACGTCTATGTGGAATCAGCTGACAAGGGTGTAAAAGGACTGCACTTCTTCTTGACACTAACGTCTACCTGTAAGGCTGAGTTGATACTTGAGTTATTTGGTCAGTTTTGGCCCCTTGACTGCCCAAATACTGTAAGTGAAGTATGCAGTGATTCTAAGAGCAACCCCTGTCATCTGCATGTCATACTGACTCACAGTGTTATTTCACTACCACAGCAGACTCCCTATGCGTGTTCCTGCAAGGCATAGTGTTCTACTCCCCTATAAAGGCTCTCTGTAGCCCGGAAATAGCCATTTTTAAAGCGATTCGCCGCGAATAAATACGGATCGAAGCAAATTTTTCTGAAAAATTCTGCGAACCGGTTGAATTGAATCTTTGAAAAATTCACTCATCTCTAGTAGTGACTTACCGTTAAACAGCCTCTGTCAGCATGAGCAATCTTATTAAACCAAGCATATTGCCTGATAGGGTTAATCATGCTGATTAAATTGATATCTGTCTAATGACTATAGGATCAACTGCATTAGCAATATATTCATTTTTATATTTATGCAAGTTAGGCATTTTGACCTCCGAGGAACGGGCATAGCTCTCGGAGCACCACTACTGCTATGCTCCCAGTGCTCAGTGTTCTCCACCATCCCCTTTGATTTACAGATCTAATAACCCCATCTAATATACCGTGAGTACCAAAATTGCACCACTATTCTGGCATAAAATTCTGTCTCAAACTAAGCCAACGATTAGTTAGTATAAAGTTAGAGAAGAGTCCCTATCCCTACAGCAGATTTATCGTCCAGCCTGTGCTCCTTTGATAAACCTGGTGCAGGTCTGGACAGTCTGTCTAAGTTTATGCCAACTATAGAATTAGTAAATGTCTCCCAGTGACTTTTCATAACTTGTATCTTTTGTGTTAATACAGGAACCCTATTTCTTTGGATGTATTGGCCCAGCTTTAATTCAGCTATATCGCACCATGGAGATGCCCAGCATAGGGCTGCCATTAACACATATTGTTCTTTGGCTGCCTGTGTTTTGACAACTGTTGCTGTTTCCAGCTTGGTAAACAAAACGGGTAAATTAGAAATGGTAAGTCCATATAGCCTAATAATGCATGAAATATTGTCTAACAGGGTACTTAGGGTAGAATCTATAAAAAAAAAAATCATTTCTCATCAATACCTCATCAATTCCCTGGAGCTGCCATTACAGTACTCACCATCTTGACAAACACTTGTGAAAGAATAAGTCATCCTAAAGAACTTACTGAATTTCTTCCCTTTTAGATATTCCAAGATCAACTGTGAGTGGTATTATTGCAAAGTGGAAGCATTTAGGCTACGTTCACACGACGACAATTGTCGCGCGACAAAAAGTCGCACTATTGTCGCGCGACAATACTTATAATGTGAGTCTATGGTGTCGCATTGCGACATGCAACACGCTGCGACTGCGACGCGACAGTCGCAAAAAATCCATTCAAGATGGGTTTTTCTGCGACTGTCGCGTCGCAGTCGCAGCATGTCGCATGTCGCAATGCGACACCATAGACTCCCATTATAAAAATTGTCGCGCGACAAATGTTGCAGTGAAGTTGTGCCCTATTTGTCGCGCGACAAACGTCGTCGTGTGAACCTAGCCTTAGGAACCACAGCCACTAATTGGAAGACCATAATTACAGAGAGGGATCGCCAAGTGTGAAGGAGCAAAGTGTGTATAAAGGTGCCTTCACACGCAACAGTCTTTGTTTCAGAAATTGGTGCTAGAAAATTAGTTCCATTCATCTGAATAGAGTTGTTTTGGCAGTAAGCATGTGAAATTCTGCAAACCCAATTCAGATGAATGGAATTGATTTTCAGTCACAGAAATTTCTGCAAAATATTCCGCCGCATGTGAATGCACTCTAAAAGTAGCCAACATTCTGCTGATCTAATAACTGCAGAGTTCAAAGCCTCCACTGGCATTAACATCCGCACAAAAACTTATGTACCAGGAGCTTCATGGCATGGGTTTCCAAGGTCAAGCAGCTGCATGCAAGCCTTAACCACTTGCCGCCACGCTAACGCCGATGGGCGTCAGCGCGGCGGCTCTCTCAGGTCTCAGTCACGCCTATCGGCGTCATCTCGTGAGACCCGAGATCTCGCATGAACGCGCGTGCGCCTTGCGTGCGCGTTCATGCGATTGTGACCAGGACAACTGAAACTACAGCCTGCCAGCGCTGATCATGCGCTGGCAGGCTGTAGATGCGAAAAAAAAACGCATTTAAAATGCATATCAGACGCTGTTTTGTAAACAGAGTCTGATATGCCTGCTGTCTGCTCGTCTGGTGGTCCCTTTGTCTGGGACCACCAGAGGAAACATAAGTAAAGTGCACCAATCACTACACACACACCCCCCACAACCCCCATCACTGATTAACCCCTGATCACCCATGTCACCCCCCCTGATCACCCCCTGTCACCCCCCCTGTCACTAATCACCCCCCTGTAAGGTTCATTCAGACGTCCGTATGTGTTTTGCGGATCCGTGGATCTGCGGATCCGCAAAATACGGACACCGGCAATGTGCTTTCCGCATTTTGCCGATCCGCCCATTCCCAGAACTATATAGATAATGCCTTTTCTTGTCCACAATTGCGGACAAGAATAGGACATGTTCTATATTTTTGCGGAACAGAAGTGCAGACCCGGCAAAGTCTGTCCCCATAGGAATGAATGGTTCCGCAAACAGAATTGCAGACGTGTGAATGGGGCATAAGGGTCCCTTATCACCGTCAGGTAGCTAGCTACTTGTTAGGTAGTTAGCGCCCAGCCCACCTCACCGCAGTCACTGATTTTGGCAGAGATTTTTTCATTGATCGATGCGAATGAAAAAATCTGTGCCGTTCATTTTTTTTCTTTTTTCAGGCCAGAAGCTGAACGAAAAAAAAAATCTCATTACTCGTATGCTCAATATTAGGAGAATCGCAGAAACTCCTAATGCTGGCCATACATGTAATGATTGCGGAGACTCTCAAATGCCAGGGCAGTACAAAAACCTCACATGTGACCCCATTTTAGAAAGAAGACACCCCAAGGTATTCCGTGAGGGGTATGGTGAGTTCATGTAAAATTTTATTTTTTGTCACAAGTTAGTGGAATATGAGACTTTGTAAAAAAAAAATATATCAATTTCCTCTAACTTGTGGCAAAAAAAAAAAATTCTGTGAACTCGCCATGCCCCTCACGGAATACCTTGGGGTGTCTTCTTTCCAAAATGGGGTCACTTGTGGGGTATTTATACTGCTCTGGCATTTTAGGGGTCCTAAAGCGTGAGAATCCAAATGCGTAAAAATGCCCTGTGAAATCCTAAAGGTACTCATTGGAATTAGGGCCCCTTTGCGCACCCAGGCTGCAAAAAAGTGTCACTCATGTGGTATCGCTGTACTCAGGAGAAGTAGGGCAATGTGTTTTGGGGTGCATTTTTATATATACCCATACTTTGTGTGAGAAATATCTCTGTAAACGACAACTTTTTAAATTTTTTTTTTACAAAGTTGTCAATTTACAGAGATATTTCTCTCACCCAGAATGGGTATATGTAAAAATACACCCCAAAACACTTTGCCCTACTTCTCCTGAGTACGGCGATACCACATTTGTGACACTTTTTTGCAGCCTGGGTGCGCAAAGGGGCCCAAATTCCAACGAGTACCTTTAGGTTTTACATGGCTACTCACAATTTAGCCCCGCCCAAAATGCCAGAACAGTAAACACATCCCAAAAATGACCCCATTTCGGAAAGTAGACACCCCAAGGTATTCACTAAGGGGCATAGTGAGTCCGTCTGAGATTTTTATTTTTTTTACCAGAAGTTAGCAGAAATGGAAACTTTATTATTATTTTTATTTTCCTCAGAAAGTGTCATTTTCTGCTAACTTGTGAAAAAAAATGAAATGATACATGAACTCACCATGCCCCTCCGCGAATACTTTGGGGTGTCTTCTTTCTAAAATAGTGTGATTTGGGGGGTATTTATACTATCCTGGCATTCTAGCACCTGAAGAAACATGACAGGTGCTCAGAAAGTCAGAGCTGCTTCAAAATGCGGAAATTCACTTTTTTGCACCATAGTTTGTAAACACTATAACTTTTACCCAAACCAATAAGCATACACTTATTGGATTTTTTTTTTTATCAAAGACATGTAGAACAATAAATTTTGCAGAAAGTGAAAAAATGTCATTTTTTTGCAAAAATGTTGTTACATTTTTATTAATAGCAAAAAAAGTAAAAATGTCAGCAACAATGAAATACCACCAAATGAAAGCTCTATTAGTGAGAAGAAAAGGAGGCAAAATTCATTTGGGTGGTAAGTTGTATAACCGAGCAATAAACGGTGAAAGTAGTGTAGTGCGGATTTGTAAAAAAGGGCCTGGTCACTAGGGGGGTATAAACCTGTGGTCTTCAAGTGGTTAACAAGCCATCACCAAGCACAATGCAAGGCATTGCATGAAGTGGTATAAATCACACCGTGCACAAAGTTTTCTGTGGATGAATCACTCTTCTCTTCCTGGCAGTGTGATGGACTACCCTTAGTTTGGTGAATGCCAGAAGGACATTACCTGCCTGACTGCACTGTATCAACTGTAAAGTAGGGTGGAGGAAGAATAATGCTAGTCCCAGTAACCTCACAAGTGCTCTTATGTACAAATGGGAAAAAATTCCTCCCAAGCATGATTTACAATAAAACTAATGTAAAGAGGTCAGCTCAGCACAAAAATAAATCTAACTAAAGAGTACACACAATATGGGGTGTGTATATATGTGTAGATATATATAGGAAAGGCTGATTTCAGCCTGTATTTGTGGGAGGGGCGTCTGGTTACATATACCTCATGGCTATTCCAACTAGACGCCCGATCATTGCGCTCCTGCCAGTCTTCGCGCCCTGCTAGCACTCATTCCGCTCCTCCTTCCTCCTCCTGACGTCCCACGGCACACGCGCACTGCTGGAGTTCGGACTTCCGCCTGTCGGCATACAGGTAAGCGGAGCTCGGCTGTCCCGCTTTAGCCGAGCGCTGAACTCGGCGGGAAATGCTAACAGCTGCCGCTCTCCCCGCTCACATATACCGCGCTTCCTCAGGCATGGACGGCGGGGTCTAGGGAACGGCACATCGGAACATCTCCTACCCCATGCTCCGCCTGGTAGCTGGATTACAGGCAGAGGCTTGGCTTAGTTAATACCTGGTGGTTTTTGTGCTGGGTAGCCAGAGCTGTATTATGTGGTTCTTTTAATGGGGTAGTCTGTTTCTTGGTGACATTAGCGATACTGTGGGCTCTTTTCAGCTGTTTCATTTGTGTATGCCCTATCTCTATTTCATTACTTTTGCAATCATAATCACCACGTATATGTTCATTGCTGAGTGCATGGGTATGGGGGACGAGGCGCACGTTTTTCTGTCTTCCGGTCCTTCTCGCCTCCTGGTTCCCTAAGTCTATTCATCTTGCGGTTCACATCTATTTTCCCTCCGTCATCAAAGTAATTCTCTGCACATTTTCGGCTCTGTTTTGGTTTTGCCCTTACTGGGCTCTGTCTCTAAGGGGTACAGGTGTTCAACCTGGGTGTCTGTGTCTACTGACTCTCGCTGGGTGGCCGTGTCTCCTGGTCCAGGGGTCCGTGTTCCTTGGATCGCTCTTGGCATCTGTGCCTCCTCAATCACTCAGCCAGGGCGTCTGTGTCGCCTGGATCCCAGGAGTTGGGTCTCCTAGTTCGCCCAGGGTGTCTGTTTCTCCTGGTTCACCCAGGGTGTCTGTATCTCCTTGACCGCTCGGGGTGTCTGCGTCTCCTGGATCGCCCAGGGTGTCTGCATCTCCTGGATCGCCCAGGGCGTCTGTGTCTTCTGGGTTGCCCAGGGCGTCTGTGTCTTCTGGGTTGCCCAGGGCGTCTGTGTCTCCTGGATCGCCCAGGGTGTCTGTGTCTCCTGGATCACCCAGGGTGTCTGTGTCTTTTGTTCTCCTGGTGTTTCCTGGGGCTTTTCCGTCTAGAGGTCCCCTTTCCTAGCCACCAGGTTTCATCTTCATTATGTTTTTGGTGCCACACTCGTTCTGGTTTCCTATTCTGGCACCGGCTCTCAATTCCGTCTTCACCGAGTCCTTTCTCTGCCTGGCTTTTAGCTTGACGTCTATATCTGGGTTTTTCTAGTTCCCTCCTTTTCTTCATCCAGTTTGCTCCTTCCTACTGGCTCGTTCCCTTCTTGCCCTGGGCCACCTTCTCTGGATATTCCACACCTTATAAAAAAATAAAAATAAAATTTTTTTGGAGGGGGTGAAATCAGTTAGTCTATTGTACGTTTCTCATCTCTGCACTTTGTCCAATTCTGATGTTGTTTTGTTCCATCCTTAGATTGGACAGCATTTGTGTTCTCCTCTCTTTAGCCATTTAAGCAAATACCGCAGGGCTTCCAGGCAAGTCTGACTAGCAAGGGTATCAGGGTGGGGTTAGCTGTCAGGTGCCATACTTAGGTCTGTCTTTTCATTAGTTTCGCTGTAGCTCATTGGCATTCAACTCTGCATTTCCAAGTCCTTTTGTGTCACGTCAGGTAGGCCGTTTTCTTCCGTTGGTCACCATCGTATTCTCTTTGCCTCACACCCTCTTTCTGGTTGCTTTCTCTGTTTTCGTCTGTTCCATTCGTCTTGTTTAGGTTTTTGTTAAGTCATCTTTCGTTCTCAGGTCAAGCATGTCCCACGTCTCCGATTTGGACGACAACGTTTCCATGCCAGGAATCTCCGTCTCGGGCCACAACAGCAGCTCGTCCTTAAAAAACTGGACTGTTCCAGGGCTGATTGCCAAGCTCAATCGTCGGGGGATTCAGCACCCCGCGTCCGCCTGCAAGGCGGAATTATACCGTCTGCTAATGACGGCCCCAAGTCCAGCAGCTGAGCAGTCCGATCTCAGCTCAATCCATCACACTCTGGCCCAGATCCAGAGTTCCACCAGTGGCCTGACTAATTCGGTTGCGGAAATCCAGTCCAGGGTGGCAGTATTGGAATCCAGGCCAGCGTCTTCACCTCAATCTCCGGGTGCGGCAGCTACCCCTGCCATTCCCCAGGACGTTGCAGGTAGGCCCTCAGCCACACCCCAAGTTGCACCTTTGCACTTCATCCCGGATCATATCAAGAAGGATATCCTGGCAGACAAGGACGTGAACCTTACAGCTCTTCTTATTGCCTCTCAGGATATTTCTGAAAGCCGCGTCATCAACTGTGGTAAAGTGTCCGTGGTTTTGAAGGCAAAGGATGCTTGGCTCAACAGGAAATTATCTATTTCCGAGTTTGTGCTGGCGTTCAGCATTTATAGAGATGTTGTGTGTTCGGCCCAACCTAGCCGCAGGGAAAAATTGGACACCTACTTATATCGAGTCACCGATCTGGCGCACAAGTACGGCGGTACGGCATTTTATGATTACCATCAGTCATTTTCTGCCAAAGCCGCAGCTGCTCTAAGTCAGTTTCAGTTTGTGACGAACTGGGCTGATTTAGATATGGAACTGTTTTGTCGTCACTTTGTGGGTCTTAAGGCCCCTCTTTGTTCAACATATCAATCCATTTTCAATTCCTCTGAATGGTGTCCCAATCCAATGCAATCCCCTCAGTATGTGTCTACGCCAGGTCCTTCCGGGTCCTCATCTTCCCTGGATAAATTAGGTAGGCCAATTGTGTACCTGGCCAGCAGCCAGGTATGCAATAATTTTAATGCAAAGGGCTGCGCATTCAATGCTTGCCGCGCACTTCATGTATGTTCCCTTTGTTTCCGTGCCCACCCACGCTCCTCCTGTCCCAGGAGGGCAGCCAAAGACTCCTGACTAACTGACATCAACGTGGAGCTTTTGGCTGCTTTCCTGAAGGATGACCCCGATCAGCCTTTTGTCACATTCTTGTTGGATTGATTTAGAGAAGGTTTCCATACGGGTCTCATCACGCTTCCCCGGGATGGCTGGGAAGGCCCCAATGTGCTTTCTGCCTCCAGTGATCCCGGGGCAGTGGATACCCTCATCCAATCGGAAGTCGACAAAGGGTTCATCATCGGTTCATTCCTTGAGATCCCCTTCCAGTCATGGTGTATTTATCCTATTGGCCTGGTTACTAAGCAGTCCTCTAATAAAAAGCGCTTTATATACGATCTGTCCGCGCCTGCATATGTCTTCCACCCCCAGCTTAAACTCACTTATCCCCTCAGAGGAATCTACAATGCAGTACTCTTCAGTCGACGAGGCTATTCAGTACATTCTACAAGCAGGTACCGGGGCTTGGTTGGAGAAAGTGGATATCGCCGATGCTTTCAAGTTGCTTTCAATCCATCCGCAACTATGGAAGTACTATGGCATCAAGTTGGCGAATAAATTCTACTTCGCCAACCGGCTCACCTTTGGGTCTAAAAGTAGCCCTTGGCTTTTCGAACAATTCGCCAAAGCCTTGCATTGGATTCTCATCCACCACGGCAGATTACCCATGGTCATCCATTACTTGGACGACTTCCTGCTCATCGAAAAGCCCGGGCAGGTTCAATTCATCCCTCACACGCTCTTGGACCTTTTTTCCCGTCTTCAGGTCCCAGTGGCGAGTGCTAAGACCGAGGGTCCAGCCACCAAGGTCACTTTCCTGGGCATCAATTTGGATACCATCAAGATGGAGACTAGTCTTCCCAGCGAGAAGTTGCTTAGGATTCATTCTGCAATTTCTCAGGCAGTTTGGTCCCTTTCACTGTCCATTGTGGGACTGCAATCCTTGCTCGGGATTGTTAACTTCGCCACTAGAATTATGCCTCAAGGCAGGGCCTTTCTCTCCAGGTTACTACGACTCCTGCCCTCTGCCCCTAAGCAAGATTACATTGTCCGTCTGGACAGCCAGGCCATCGCTGACCTCGTCATGTGGAACTTGTTCCTTTCCGCCTGGAACGGCATTTCTTTGTTTGTTCCACAATGGGATTCTTCTTCCCCCATTATTTTTTCCGACGCTGCGGGTTCCTCCGGATTCGCTGCCATTTTTAGGTCTCACTGGCTGGCTGCCGGATGGCCTCCAGAATTAGCTGCAGATTCTGCGGCGCTCAAATCCTCCCCCCTTCTGGAGCTGTATCCCATTGTGGCAGCAGCTTATGTCTGGGGTCACCATTGGGCCAACTCCTCAGTGACGTTCATCACGGATAGCCAGACGCTTGTGGACATTATCAAGAAAGGCAGGGCCAAATCCTGTAAGATCATGGCCTTGTTGCACGAGCTGGTTTGGCAATCCCTACTCCACAATTTTCATATGTGCATTATTCACATTGCTGGCGAGCAGAATAGGGCCGCATATGCGCTTTCCCGGCTTAATTTTCCAGTCTTTTTTCAGGAAATGCCCGAGGCGGAACGGTCAGGCACGACAGTTCCTCCCTTCAGCGCACTCACTCTGGAGTAGATTCACTCATAAACGAGGTCAAGAATTTGGTTACGAAGTCTCTCTCATGGAATATGGCCAGGAAATACCAAGCCGGGCTAAGATCCATTAATAAGTTTTCCAAGATCTATGCGAAGGGCCTTCATAGCGAAACCTCTTATATCATGCCCTTCTTAGCCTATTGTCATTCCCAGCTATCTTTGTCCCATAACACTATCAAACTCTACTTAGTCGGTCTCCAACATCATTTTATGCTTTCCAATCCTCAGCGTGGGTCCATTTTTTCCATTCAAGCTATTAAGGCCACCCTCCGGGGTATCCAAAAGGAAGGTAAGGGGTCCCGGAGTCATAGGCAGCCAGTGTCTGGTGAGTTATTCAGAGAACTCTCCTCAGCTCTAGAGGGTTGTCCATTTGGGCCCTCCACTAGACTGATTCTGAAAGCCACCATGTACCTCAGTTTTTATGGGTTCCTTAGACCCGGGGAAGTTACTGCCGGCCCGAATCATCAAAGCTATCCTCTGAAGCAACACTTGTCTTGGGGCCGGGGCCATTATACCCTGTTATTACCTTCCACTAAAACTAATCAAGCTGGTCCACCCACCGAGGTTAAGTTCTACCCGACTTCAAACGATTGGTGCCCGGTTAAGGTACTTCATCAATTGCTGTCCCACATCCAGGCTTCCCGGCCAGATAGCCCACTTCTGCCATACGCTAGCAAAGCCCTCACTACCATGAATTTCATTTCATATATTAGTGCCCTCGCTCTAGGGTTAGGTCATGATCCCAAGATTATCTCGGGACATTCCTTTTGTATAGGGGCGGCTTCAGCAGCATCACGGCATCAGGTACCTGCTCATATCATTTGGTGTATGGGTCGCTGGCGCTCATCCTGTTTTGCCAGATATATACCAAACCCGCAAGCAGAAATATCTCAAGCTTTCTGTACTTTCCGTACTTTTGCCTTATGAATGTTTTCAATAAACTTTATCCTAACTGCTGTTTTGCCCCTTTCTTTGGTGTACCCTCGTCCGTGGCTCCCGGCACAATTCAGCCACCATGTTCAGGGCAAGGGTTTCTGCGTACGCCCGACCTCACTCCTAGCCCTGACCAATATATATATATATATATATATATATATATATTATATACACACACATATATACATATATACATATAAGACAAAAAGGCAGGTAGCACAGTAGTAGAAGAGTAAAACGGAGTGCCAGCGGCTGCAGAGACGATCCACCACAGTTGAATAAATTGCCCGCATAAACAGTGTCAGATATAAGTATATGTAAGAACTGACAATAGTGTGACATCGCATAAGCAAAAAAATTAAAAAAGTTTAAGTACTAGTGCCAAAATGGTAAATAAGTGGTACAAACACCATAAAATCTAAAATTAAATAGAATGACCTCTTTCACTACACTGTGGGACTAAACCCCACGTGTATTGTTGCTATGAAATATGCTGCTTCATCAGGGGTCATCCCATCACTTGGTATCACAGCTCAGCCCCATTCACTTCACCAGATACCAGCTGTGTTCATTCCGCATTTTGTGAAACGGAATGTATGGCCCTCTATAGAACTGTCCTATACTTGTCCGTAATACAGACAAGAATGGGACATGTTCTATATTTTTGTGGGTGTCGCAGAACAGACATAAGGACCTGATCGGTGTGGGTCTGACACCCGGGACCCCCACTGATCAGCTGAGAAGGCAGTCGCAGTAACGCTGAAAACTTCTTGCTGCTTACCAAGCACAACTCCGTACATTGTATAGCAGATGTGCTTGGAATCGCAGCTCAGCCCTATTCACTTCTATGTGGCTGAGCTGTGCCTAGGCCAGCGATGGGCAAACTGCGGCTGTCCAGCTGTTGCAAAACTACAACTCCCAGCATGCAAAGACTGCTTACAGCTGTCAGCCTACAGCAGGGCATGATGGGAATTGTAGTTTAACAACAGCTGAAGAGCGGCAGTTTGCCCCTCCCTGGCCTAGGCCATGTGACTGAGAAGGCACCAGTGCTCACAGTAGAGCTGCCGCTTTCTCCAGCATTCCCTAGGCTCAGTGATGTCACGTTCATCAAACAGCTGATCGGCTGGGGTCCCAGGTGTCAGACCCCCTCTGATCCGATACTGATGACCTACCCAGAGGATAGGTGATCAGTATTTGATTCTTGAAAAACCCCTTTAATAGCTTAGTCTGTACATGGCTCCTTCTTCCATGTACAGTGGATATAAAAAGTCTACACTAAAAAGGCAGGTTTCTGTGCTGTAAAAAAAATAATATATATAATATATAATATATATATAATTTCAGAATTTTTCCACCTTTAATGTGACCTATAAACTGTACAAACAAACTGAAATCTTTTAGGTAGAGGGAAGAAAAATATTAAAATAAAATAATGTGGTTGCATAAGTGTGCACACCCTTAAACTAATACTTTGTTGAACTACCTTTTGATTTTATTACAGCACTCAGTCTTTTTGGGTATGAGTCTATCAGCATGGCACATTTTGACTTGGCAAGATTTGTCCACTCTTCTTTGCAAAAAAACTCCAATCTGTCATATTGCGAGGGCATCTCCTGTGCACAGCCCTCTTCAGATCACCCCACAGATTGTTAATCGGATTCACGTCGTTTTATGCTCTCCAACATCCTCTTAGGTCCATTTTCAATCCTCAGCGTGGTCCATGTCTCCATTACGTTGCCATACACTCGGGTAATCCAAAAGGAAGGCAAGGGGTCCCTGGAGTCATAGGCAGCCAGTGTCTGGTGAGTTATTCAGAGAACTCTCCTCAGCTCTAGAGGGTTGTCCATTTGGGCCCTCCACTAGACTGATTCTGAAAGCCACCATGTACCTCAGTTTTTATGGGTTCCTTAGACCCGGGAAGTTACTGCCGGCCCGAATCATCAAAGCTATCCTCTGAAGCAACACTTGTCTTGGGGTCGGGGCCATTATACCCTGTTATTACCTTCCACTAAAACTAATCAAGCTGGTCCACCCACCGAGGTTAAGTTCTACCCGACTTCAAACGATTGGTGCCCGGTTAAGGTACTTCATCAATTGCTGTCCCACATCCAGGCTTCCCGGCCAGATAGCCCACTTCTGCCATACGCTAGCAAAGCCCTCACTACCATGAATTTCATTTCATATATTAGTGCCCTCGCTCTAGGGTTAGGTCATGATCCCAAGATTATCTCGGGACATTCCTTTTGTATAGGGGCGGCTTCAGCAGCATCACGGCATCAGGTACCTGCTCATATCATTTGGTGTATGGGTCGCTGGCGCTCATCCTGTTTTGCCAGATATATACCAAACCCGCAAGCAGAAATATCTCAAGCTTTCTGTACTTTCCGTACTTTTGCCTTATGAATGTTTTCAATAAACTTTATCCTAACTGCTGTTTTTGCCCCCTTTCTTTGGTGTACCCTCGTCCGTGGCTCCCGGCACAATTCAGCCACCATGTTCAGGGCAAGGGTTTCTGCGTACGCCGACCTCACTCCTAGCCCTGACCAATATATATATATATATATATATATATATATATTATATACACACACATATATACATATATACATATAAGACAAAAAGGCAGGTAGCACAGTAGTAGAAGAGTAAAACGGAGTGCCAGCGGCTGCAGAGACGATCCACCACAGTTGAATAAATTGCCCGCATAAACAGTGTCAGATATAAGTATATGTAAGAACTGACAATAGTGTGACATCGCATAAGCAAAAAAATTAAAAAGTTTAAGTACTAGTGCCAAAATGGTAAATAAGTGGTACAAACACCATAAAATCTAAAATTAAATAGAATGACCTCTTTCACTACACTGTGGGACTAAACCCCACGTGTATTGTTGCTATGAAATATGCTGCTTCATCAGGGGTCATCCCATCACTTGGTATCACAGCTCAGCCCCATTCACTTCACCAGATACCAGCTGTGTTCATTCCGCATTTTGTGAAACGGAATGTATGGCTCTCTATAGAACTGTCCTATACTTGTCCGTAATACAGACAAGAATGGGACATGTTCTATATTTTTGTGGGTGTCGCAGAACAGACATAAGGACCTGATCGGTGTGGGTCTGACACCCGGGACCCCACTGATCAGCTGGAGAAGGCAGTCGCAGTAACGCTGAAAACTTCTTGCTGCTTACCAAGCACAACTCCGTACATTGTATAGCAGATGTGCTTGGAATCGCAGCTCAGCCCTATTCACTTCTATGTGGCTGAGCTGTGCCTAGGCCAGCGATGGGCAAACTGCGGCTGTCCAGCTGTTGCAAAACTACAACTCCCAGCATGCAAAGACTGCTTACAGCTGTCAGCCTACAGCAGGGCATGATGGGAATTGTAGTTTAACAACAGCTGAAGAGCGGCAGTTTGCCCCTCCCTGGCCTAGGCCATGTGACTGAGAAGGCACCAGTGCTCACAGTAGAGCTGCCGCTTTCTCCAGCATTCCCTAGGCTCAGTGATGTCACGTTCATCAAACAGCTGATCGGCTGGGGTCCCAGGTGTCAGACCCCCTCTGATCCGATACTGATGACCTACCCAGAGGATAGGTGATCAGTATTTGATTCTTGAAAAACCCCTTTAATAGCTTAGTCTGTACATGGCTCCTTCTTCCATGTACAGTGGATATAAAAAGTCTACACTAAAAAGGCAGGTTTCTGTGCTGTAAAAAAAATAATATATATAATATATAATATATATATAATTTCAGAATTTTTCCACCTTTAATGTGACCTATAAACTGTACAAACAAACTGAAATCTTTTAGGTAGAGGGAAGAAAAAATATTAAAATAAAATAATGTGGTTGCATAAGTGTGCACACCCTTAAACTAATACTTTGTTGAACTACCTTTTGATTTTATTACAGCACTCAGTCTTTTTGGGTATGAGTCTATCAGCATGGCACATTTTGACTTGGCAAGATTTGTCCACTCTTCTTTGCAAAAAAAAACTCCAATCTGTCATATTGCGAGGGGCATCTCCTGTGCACAGCCCTCTTCAGATCACCCCACAGATTGTTAATCGGATTCAGGTCTTGGCTCTGGCTCGGCCATTCCAAAACTTTAATCTTCTTCTGGTGAAGCCATTCCTTTGTTGGTTTGGATGTATGCTTTGGGTCGTTGTAATGCTGAAAGATGAAGTTCCTCTTCATGATCAGCTTTCTAGCAGAAGCCTGAAGGTTTTGTGCCAATATTGACTGGTATTTGGAACTGTTCATAATTCCCTCTATCTTAACTAAGGCCCCAGTTCCAGCTGAAGAAAAACAGCCCCAAAGCATAATGCTGCCACCACCATGCTTTACTGTGGTTATGGGGTTCTTCTGGTGATGTGCAGTGTTGTTTTTGTGTCAAACATATATTTTGGAATTATGGCCAAAAAGTTCAACCTTGGTTTCATCAGACCATAACACCTTTTCCCACATGCTTTTGGGAGACTTCAGATGTGTTTTTGCAAAACGTAGCCTGGCTTGGATGTTTTTCTTCTTGCCACTCTAGCCCATAGCCCAGACATATGAAGGATACGGGAGATTGTTGTCACAAGTACCACACAGCCATTACTTGCCAGATATTCCTGCAGCTCCTTTAATGTTGCTGTAGGCCTCTTGGTAGCCTCCCAGACCAGTTTTCTTCTCGTCTTTTCATCCATTTTGGAGGGACGTCCAGTTCTTGGTAATGTCACTTTTGTGCCATATTTTCTCCACTTGATGATGACTGTCTTCACTGTGTTCCATGGTATATCTAATGCCTTGGAAATTCTTTAGTACCCTTCTCCTGACTGATACCTTTTAACAATGAGATCCCTCTGATGCTTTGGAAGCTCTCTGTGGACCATGGCTTTTGCTGTGGGATGCGACTAAGAAAATTTTAGGAAAGACCACCTAGAGCAGCTGAACTTTATTTGGGGTTAATCAGAGGCACTGTAAATGATGGCAGGTGTATGCTGACTCCTATTTAACATGATTTTGAATGTGATTGCTTAATTCTGAACACAGCTACATCCCCAGCGATAATTATTTTAGTTTTTTTTTTTCTTCCCTCCACCTAAAAGTTTTCAGTTTGTTTTTCAATTGAGTGGTACAGTTTATATGTCACATTAAAGGTGGAAAAAGTTCTGAAATGATTTATCTTTGTCTCATTTTTTTTATAGCACAGAAACCTGACATTTTAACAGGTGGCGTGTAGACTTTTTAAATCCACTGTATATCTCTATAGTAGCCATTTGACTTGTAGCCATGTGACAAAATCATGTGGCTTCTGTGGGTTTTCTCAACCAAAAGACAGTGTACAAAGTGAAGAAAAAAATCATGTTTAACATAAATTAGAAACAAAAAGCTAGGCTAAGGCCCCTTTCACATCAGCGTTTTTGCTTTCCGTCCTAGAGTTCCGTCCTCGGGGCTCTAAGACGGAAAGATACTGATCAGGATTATCCTAATGCATTCTGATCAGAGAGAAATCCGGAAGACATGCCGTAACACCGGATCCGGAATTAATGCCCATTGAAGTGAATCTGGAACTGGAATTAAGCTAAATGTTGTTTCGGCACATCGCCGGATCCAACGTTTAGCTCTGCGCAGTTCCGATTAGGGGCCCCAGTGTAAGCTAGGACTCCGATTGGTTACCATGAAAGCCAGGATGCTACTGAAGTCCTGGCTGCCATGGTAAGTACTCCGCAGCAGTGTACTTACCTGCGCTGCGGCCTCCGGGCGCTCCTTCATGACGTCACAGGTCCGGGTGGCGCATTGATCTATGCGCCGTGGGGACCTATGATGTCATCAAGGAGCGCCTGGCGGCCGCAGTGCAGGAAGTGCACTGCTGCGGAGTATCATGGCAGCCAGGACTTCAGTAGCGTCCTGGCTGCCATGGTTACCTGAAAGCATATTAAAGACTGATCAGGATCCTGATCAGTCTTCAAATGCTTTCAGGTGACTTGCGTTCTGATGGATCCGGCGGGTCAGAAGTGCCTGCCGGATCCTCAGAACGCAAGTGTGAAAGAGGCCTGAGACCTTTGTCCTCTGCTGTGCTGCACCCATTTTTTCTGTAGTTAATGACACGGTGTTGACATGTCACAAAGAAACTGAGATTTACTTTGGTTTGGGTTCAGCGGTTTTATTCGTACTTTGACATGACTTAACAATGACACACATGACCTTTCTATAAAACCTAGACTATCAGGAATAGTGTTGGGCGCGAAGATTTCGAATATACTGCTATATATTCGTATTCGCAAATATTCTAGATTTTTTTCCTCTGAACCCATGATCCCTCCCTGCTTCTTGCTTGTGGGCCAATGAGAAGGCTGCAATGTCTTTGTCTGAGCTTAGCAACATCCTTGGCAACCAATAGGAAAGTTGCCTACCCCTTACTATATAAGAACCATACATGCTACAGACATAGTGCTGTGATGTCACAAGTTCACAACAATACTTAGTGCACCAATCATTAATATGTAGTAAGACCTGCTAAAATGTGAAGTTGCCCATATTGAGCAAAAATATGCGCATCATTAATTGCCGATTTGCGCAATCGCAAATATATTGGAGCACTCAACTTGTAGGAAACAGGCTGAACTGCATGGACAAATGTTTTTTTTCGGTCCTATATACTATGTTACTATGTTACTCTATCTCCATATTAAGCTATTGTAATGTTCTGCCATGCCAACCATTTTCTCCAGTCTCAGGACACTTCTAGCAGCTTGAAAAATTTAGAAAAAGTGACCCGCACCTGTATTGCGCGTGCAATATGCGCATATTACATTGCCTATTTTCGCAATTAAGAAAATAATGGGGAATTCTCCAATTCGCTAATTTATGACAAATATTCACCCAAATATTTGCGAATATCATGAATTATCACGAATAAAAAATATTAAAAAATCACGAATTCGAATATTGCCCTGCCGCTAATCACTAATAAAGGAATACCAGCCTTTCCTTTCCATCCTCTTCCATAAAGAAAGTAATATGGATCAGGAGCAAAATACAAATAGGTTTCCATGAGCAGCATTTCTAACCACTTTTTTGTTACACATGACTTATAGTAGTAGTACCATGAATTTTGCACAAAGGGGCACATTTTTTAAGACTGGCGTTTTAGACAATGGTCCAGCGCAAACCGGGAATCTTGTCACACAGTATATGGCAGTACTCTGCCTTCACCCACATCTAGTGTGTGTGGCTGTATATAATTACTACTGTAAAAATCTCTATGTAGCCAGCTCCCTCTAGTGGGGGTTGTGCGAAAAGCTAGAACTGTTTCTGTAAGTAGTAGCTCCACAGCAGTATCAGTATGGTAGGGGCAACTTCCATGTGTTCCAGATTCAGTTTAAAGCTTGATAATAAGTCTTGCTGCTGATGTAAATTTTTATGCAGATCTGTTAGCCTGTATGGGGTGCCCCAGCACAGTATTTCTTGTATCTATGTATACTGTATATTACTTAATAGCAAAATACATGCTCATTTATATATTGCTTTCACGACAGGTGCACATTCAAAATGCAACCTTGGCCGGAGGTGTAGCCGTTGGATCAGCAGCAGAAATGGTTCTGACACCGTACGGATCTTTGATAGTTGGTTTCATATGTGGAATAGTTTCCACTCTGGGATATACCTATCTTTCAGTAAGTTATAAGGTTGGATGTTTTCAGCTTGAATAGAAAGACTGTCTGCAACGTCATCCCAGATGTTCAACCCATCAGATGCCGCGTTAATAGCAACTGCAACACCTGAACAGTTAAACAAAGAGAGGGGGCTTCCTCTGATCCCCATAAGTCTCCCCCTCCCCATATGTCATTATAATCATGGCAGACAAAAGACAAGTAAAAGTCCCCAGACGTGCCATCTACAGTGTAATAAGATTATGCTGCAGGTACAATACTCTAAAATACAGAAGTACTGTATATACAGAAGTGATCCAGGGATTGCATGTTCAAGCCCACTAGAGGGACTGAAAAATAAAAAATAAAGTTTGGTAAAGTTAGGCCCCTTGCAGACGAGCGTTCCTCCCGCAGCGAGTCTGCATCGCAGCTCCCGGTCTGAACTCCCAGCGCTGCCAGGGGTCACACAGCATTATATTGATTTATGATGCTATGTAACCCTTAGGCCCCTTTCACATGGGCGAGTTTTCCGCGTGGGTGCAATGCGTGAGGTGGACGCATTGCACCCGCACTGAATCTGGACCCATTCATTTCTATGGGGCTGTGCACATGAGCGGTGAAAATCACGTGAAAATCGCAGCATGCTCTATATTTTGCGTTTTTCACGCAACGCAGGCCCCATAGAAGTGAATGGGGCTGCGGGAAAATCGCAAGCATCCGCAAGCAAGTGCGGATGCGGTGCGATTTTCCTGCATGGTTGCTAAGCGACGGGACCAGATCTTTATCATTTCTTCTTATAACATGGTTATAAGGGAAAATAATAGCATTCTCAATGCAGAATGCATTGTAGAATGTTGATTAAGTGGTTAAAAATAAGAAACTTAACTTACCTTAGCCACTTAATCGCGTAGTTGGCGATCTCTCTTCTCTCTCAAGCTTTAGCTGTAGTCTAAAGGACCTGTGATGACGTCACATCACATGGTCCAATCATATGGTCCGTGTCTGTCCCATGTTCATATGCCCGCATTGCTGAGAAAAATGATGTTTTTGTATATGCAAATGAGCCTCTCAGAGTAATGGGGGCGTCCCCATTGCACCTAGAGGCTCTGCTCTCTCTGCAACTGCTGCACCTTCTTCACTTTGATTAACAGGGCCAGGTAGTAAAATCCCACCAAGCCCTGTCAATTAAGGGCTCATGCATACAGCCATTGCCATTTTTGTGGTCCAGAAATAACTGATCCGCAAAACACGGATACCAGCCGTGTGCATTACACATTTTCCTGCCCTCTATAGAACGGTCCTATCCTTGTCTGTATAACGGACAAGAATAAGACATATTCTGATTTGTTGGGGGGCAGCAGAACGGACATATGGATGAGAACAGCACACAGTGTGCTGTCCGCAGTTTTTGCAGCCCCATTGAAATGAATGAGTTTGCATCCGACCCGCAAAAAATGCAGATCGGATGCGGACAAAATACACGGTCGTGTGCATGAGCCCTAATATGTGGATCAGGTGAGTGAATTCTTTTATTTTTAACCCCTTAATCCACATTTTACTAAGCATTCTGTAGTGAGAATGCTATTATTTTCCCTTATAATCATGTTATAAAGGAAAATAATAAAGATCGGGTCCCCATCCCGATTGTCTCCTAGCAGCCTTGCAGGAAAATCGCACCGCATCTGCACTTGCTTGAGGATGCTTGCGATTTTCCCGCAGCCCCATTCACTTCTATGGGGGCTGCGTTGCGTGAAGAACGCAGAAACTAGAGCATGCTGCGATTTTCACGCAACGCAGAAGTGATGCGTGAAAATCACCGCTCATGTGCATAGCCCCATAGAAATGAATGGGTCTGGATTCAGTGCGGATGCAATGCGTTCACGTCACGCATTGCACCCGCGCGAAAAATTTGCCCGTGTGAAAGGGGCCTAACCCTAGGTACACACCTAAGCGTTTTTCAGCGCGTTCAAACGCGCTGTAAAACGCACAACATGTGGAAAGCCATGCTTCCCTATGGGCATGGTTCACAGTCGGGAGTTTTACAGCGCGTTTGAACGCGCTGAAAAACGCCAAACGCTGTCACTTCAGCATGAGCTTCTTTTGGGCGTTTTAACGCGCCTATGGACCATGCTGAAATAGGGGAGAATCACCGAATCGCGCGTATGATGCGCGTTTCTTAGTTCCTAAAACGCGCGATTCAGAAACGCTTAGGTGTGTTCCCAGCCTAAGTGTAATGACAACGCCCCCTTTTCTCCTGGAGGGTCATTTGCATATATTAAAACATCACTTTTCTCAGAAATGCAGGCACATATGAACATCATGGGACCAACACTGATGCCTTCGGCTGCCAAGAGCACATGCAACAGGTCAGCCAGTGTCATAGGTACAAATCTGCTGACAGACGGCCTTTAAAGATTTACAAAAAAAAAGAAGAGTAAAACATGGCATAAAAAAAATCAACCTCTCTCTCAAACAACAAACCTTTAAATTTCAAAGAAAAGATGCTCCAGAATAGTCATTTATAAGAGAACATAGGTAAAAGGGGGATCCTGTTATTGATGGCCTACCATCCGTGTAGCTCTGGCGCGGCTTTGTCCATTGTGTAGTGAATAGAGCTGGTTCCTGCCGCACAATCACACAATGGACAGAGCTGTTTGTCAGTCCCATCGCAATTAGATATTGATGTCCAGATAGTCCATCAATATTAAACTCTTGAAATACCGTTAATTTTAATACAGTTACATGTATTTTTATGAATAATAATTAAAAGGACTATTGGTTTGGTGTTAAAGGTTTGCAATGTGTTAAAGTTTTGATCATACTTTACAGCCCTTTTTATCATCCAAACTTAAACTACATGACACGTGTGGAATCCACAATCTGCATGGGATGCCAGGAATAATTGGCGGGATTGTAGGAGCAGTAACGGCAGCGGCGGCTTCCCCCAGTGATTACACAGCTGCAGGGTAAGATATGTTAAAAAACACTAAGTAAAGGCTCATTCACACAAATGTATTTTTTTTCCTGCATCCGATCTGCATTTTTTTTGATCAGATGCAGTCCCATTCACTTCCGTGTGGTGTCTGCCTCCTTATGTCCGTTCTGTGCCATCCGCAAAAATATAGAAAACATCCTATTCTTGTCCCGATTACGGACAAGGATAGGACTGTTCTATCATGGCCCGGACGTTCTGTTCCGCAAAATGCAGAACACATGCAGCTGGTATCCGTGTTTCGTAGTTCCGCAATTTCTGAACTGCAAAACAGGCTACAGTCGTGTGCATGAGCCCTAAGGGTGGGTTCACACATGTTTTTAATGGGGTTTATGTGACCTTTTGCAGTCTTGGTGGCATTTTTTGCTCCAAATGTTAGCTGAAGTTCTTTGGGAAATATAAAACATAGGACACTACTCGCATTTTTCTATACTGGGGGCTTTTTTGGGGTCTTTGGTGTTTTTGTAAAAACATAGGATGTTGAAGCTTTTGCAGTTTTTTTTTGTTTTGTCATTTCCTTCTCTATAGGGAAAAACTGCAAAAAAAAGTTTTAAAAAGAAAAAACTGGCACAAAAAAAGCTCTAAAAACACTTGGTTAGGCCTCTTGCCGTTGCCCCGCCGTGGCCGTATTGTGGCCTGCATATGTCGGGTCCGCAATACATGGGGCACTGGCCGCGTGCATTCCGCATCACGGATGCGGACCCATTGCAAATCCTGAGATGCGGTGCGGAACGGAACAAAAGCACAGAACTTGTTCTATCTTTTTGCGGAACGGAC
Organism: Bufotes viridis; assembly: GCA_033119425.1. Lineage (NCBI taxonomy): Eukaryota > Metazoa > Chordata > Amphibia > Anura > Bufonidae > Bufotes > Bufotes viridis. The sequence continues at coordinate 104,212,399 of CM065590.1, forward strand.
AGATCGCGGACCTCATTCAAGTTAATGGGTCCACGATCCGCATGCGGCTGCGCCACGGTTGGTGTCGTGCCTTGCAGACCGCAAATTGCGTTCCGCAGAATTGGCCTGGCCAGCACATTGTCGTGTTAAAGAGGCCTTATTGTGGTGTTGTGGTTTTGTTTTGTTTTTTTGTTTTTTTTGCATGAACATAAATGCCAGAGCAAAATCGTGTGTAGAGAATATATTAATATATTTTTTACACGGCTTTACTTGAAATAAAGACAAGGTAGGTTGGGCCAGTTATTTTTGGCGAAAAGACTATTTTTTAATGTTGGACAGTTTGATAAATAAGGACAAAATAGATGCCTTTTTAAATAGCTTTTAGGGAGATGTCACATCCCCGTCATTTTTCCAGTCTTCTGATCCATAAGAAGAACAGAAAAAAATGCACACAGTACTTTTTTTTTCCATCTAAAAAAACGGAACTTAGGCGGAAATGGCTCAAACAAATGCCAGAAGTTCATAAGGCTACATGCACGCGACCAAGCCGTGTTTTGCGGTCCACAATTTGCAGAACGAAATGGGCTACCCATAATAGAAATGCCTATTCTTGTCTTCTATTTTTCTATTTCATTTTTTTTGCGGCCCCACGGAACGGACCAAAAGATGCGGACAGCACACAGAGTGAATTTGTCCACATCTGAGCCGCATGCGGACCCAGACAACGTTCATGTGCATGAGGCCTAACTGATGCACAGGATCCGTTTCTTTTACAAGATCCTGTTTTTTTTTTCTGTTCTGACTGATCAGAAGAACGGAAAAATGACGGTGATGTGGACTCTCCCTTAGGGCTCATGCACATGAACGTATTTTCTTTCTGTGTCTGTTCTTTTTTTTTTTTTTTGCGGACCGTATGCGGAACCATTAATTTCAATGGGTCCACAAAAAAAACGGAAGTTACTCCGCATGCATTCCCTTTCCGTATGTCCATATTTCCAATCTGCAAAGAGATAGAACATGTCCTATTATTGTCCTCATTACGGACAAGGATAGTACTGTTCTATTAGGGGCCAGCTGTTCCGTTCCGCAAAATACAGAATGCACACGGACATCATCTGTATTTTTTGCGGATCGCAAAATACATATGGTCGTGTGCATGAGCCCTTAATCAGTTTTTTGCCCGGAGCCCAACATGTCATTGAAAAACCGATACAATGAGACTTGTTATGCATCAGTCCTGTATTGTAATTCATTATATTCTGCCATGTAATAGAATTGCACCATCTAGTGTCCAAATGTCAGAATAGCCAGAATAACTCCACCTTTACAGGAGCAGAATATCTAGAACTATCTGATCCAGTTCTGTGAGATCAGAAAAGCATTTCCAAAAATGATCTCCTCCTCGGCTACATATATGCGAACCCTGCACAGAGCTGCAATACACCCACATAAATCCATCCCAAATAATGGTTTTATTACCGCACAAAAAATAAAAATAAACTTCTAGCACAGTATAGCCGTGTGGATAAATGAGCAGAAATTAGAGGCGGTGTAAAATATATTAGGGATTGGCAATAGGAACAAACTGTAAAATGCATACATGATAAATCCATGTAACAATGCAATCTTTACAGTATTTACTTAAGAACATGTAAAAGGTATGAAAAATAACATTTTATAAAGTTTTTCATTTGCTGTTCTGCTTATTACTTTCACGATGTTTAGCAGGTGTACACCAATACATAGTACTCGCCCAATATAATTAATGCTAAAATTAAAGGGATTATCCAAGATTACAAAAAATTTTCTTTTTTTTTCTTTTCTTTTTTATAAACAGAGCTACATTTGTCCAGGGGCTGCTTCCATTCATTTGAATGCGGTAATACCAGATGCATCATACATCAATATACATGTTTTACCTATCTTGGACAATCCCTTTAGAGGGGCTGTGTCATCTCAAGCTAGGATATGCCACCAATGTCTGTCTCTAGAATGGTGTCCGCAAAGTAAAGGAGAGTACTTCTTTGGGCGTAGGGCGTTTTACAACGCGTTCGTACGCGCTGTAAAACGCTCAGGTGAGAACCATGCCCATAGGGAAACATGGGTTTTCGCCTGTTGAGCATTTTACAGCGAGTAGGAACGCGCTGTAAAACGCTTAAGTGTGAACCCAGCCTTAAATGAAACGGCAGCTTTTTATTCAGATTTTGAGATCCTGATCCTGTGATCACAAAACCTGAATAAAAAACGTATATGTGAAAATAGCCTTACTAATGTGCCTCCACGTGTGCTTGTGAATGTCATTTTTGATGGATTTATCACAGTAATACAATGTGTAATGACTTCATTTTTCTCATTTAGATTGATAACTCTGTTTGGCTGGACAGGAGAATATGCAGATAGAACTCCCAGCATACAAGGAGGATATCAGGCTGCCGGTATCTTTGTGTCCTTGGCGTTTGCCTTTGTGGGAGGCACTCTAGTCGGTAAGGAAGAGCACACTCTCTGGTAACCCGTGTAAAGTGCTGCCATATCACTTAGATAAGATCTCTAGATATTGATTTGCCAGGTTGCCCAAATTGTTAAAGCCCCTTTACACTGGCTGAGAATCATAGGAACGTTCGTTAGCGATTATCTGCTGGTGTAAAGGTGATGACGATTAAGAGCAAAACTCTTGTCCATCGGTTAATAGGCTTGTTTGCGCAGACACCTAAATCATCATTGTTTGCCTGCAGCAGATCATGGTGTCTAATCACACTCTCCTGCCGGCATACAATCATTTTTTATACAGTAGGAACAAGTGATGGCATTAGCGACCCATACTGTGGAGGAGATCACTGCATGTAAATACGGTCTCCTTCACTGACAAGCAGGTGATTGTTGGGAAGGAACGCTTCACTTACGACAATTGCCTGCTAAATTGTCCTGTGTAAAGGCACCTTAAGGGCTCATGTGCACAATCGTATTTTTACTCCACATCCAATCCATATTTTTTGCGGGTCCAATACAGACCCATTTATTTCACTGGGGCCGCAAAAGATGTTGTCTGCATCCGTATGTCAGTTTCGCTGCCCTGCAAAAAAATAGAACATTGTCCTATTTTTGCCCATTTTATAGGCAGGATGTTCTGCAAAATGCAGACTACACATGGCTGGTATCCGTGGTATCCCCGCACAGTTAGCGACCGCAAAACAGGTAACGGTCATGTGTATGAGCCCTAAGGCTCGGTTTCTGACTGATTAGCTGCAGATTTGCCTCCTAATCCATCAAGGTACATAACTAACCCCATAGCCCCAGTTATAAATGCTTAAAGGGATTCTGTCAGCTAGGTTTAGCCTATAGAGCTGAGGACATGTGCTGCTAGATCGCCACTAGCACATCCACAATATACATTTTCCATAGCTCTGAGTGCTTTTATTCAGTCAAAAAAAGATTTTATATACATGCAAATAAGGCAAGTAAGGAGCCCAAGGGGCTGTTACCAACATTTCAGGAGCCCAGCCAAGCCCACTGTGAAGGAGCCCAGCACCACCCGCATCCTCCTTGCTCCTCCTTGCTCCTCCGACGTCAGAGTTAAAGAGCTGTAATCTCGCGCATGCGCGAGTATGCCCGCATGTGAGTGCCGGCATGGCGCTCCTTCCCTGTGCTGGCATCAGCCTCAGGGAATAAACTGCGCATGTGCGATATTACGGCGCTTCAACTATCTGACATCAGGGGAGCAACGAGGAGATTCAGAGGATGCGGGGCGGTGCTGTGCTCCTTCACAGTGGGTGTGGCTGGGCTCCTGAAACATTAGTCACCATCTCTGAGATGTTTTCATCAAGGAAGCCATTTCTACAGTACTCCAGAGAGAGAGAAATAAAGTACTACTAGAGGGTCCAGAATCTGCATGGCTGCACATTGGAGTCAGTCAGTAAGGTATTTGCTGTTTAAGTTTGATAAAGACTTTACTGCAGTGCGAGGGACTTTGCTAATATTCCCTTCCACACTTTGACATGGTCCTGGCCAGGCATATTAATTCTGTTATTAATGCACATAAGGAGAGAAAACAAGGTGGCACTCACCAAAGTCGTGAACTGCTCCTTTATTCAAGGCAAGTACATGTTTACATCAAGCAGGGGCGGACAAGCGTACCAAGTAAGTTTGCAGCTCGTGGTGACTGCTGTTTCGTGCACACTGTGCTTCCTCCAGGCAGTGGCCAGCCTTATATTCCACATAGAGAAAAACATAGAAAGGTCAGGGTTTTTCCGCGAGGTAAGAAAGGGTGCACCTTCCTATCACTTCCCGGCCCTAGGGAGCATCGGTGTGAGGACAGCCAATGTGAATTATGTGATTAACTGTTGCACCCAGAGCCACCATACTTCCATCCTCTGCTCTTTCCGAGCTGTAGCATATGCAAATTAGAACTTTGGTGCAATGAGGTTACCACCATTGCTCCACTCACTTGTGGCCAGTCCCTCACTGGCTGCTTTGATTGACAGGGCAAGGGAAGGGCTGGCCACAGAAATGAGTGAAGTTCAGGTGCAACAAGAGCAACGGTGATGCCCTCTTTGCACCAAAGGTCTAATTTGCTTGATAATAAAAAGTAGCATAACTAAGCCTCAGATCAACACATGAAAAACAGTGTTTTAATCAGGTGAACCACAGTTATGTGTCTATGAAAACAGTAGGATAGGGAGGTCACTGGTGACAGATTCACTTTAAAAGGATTTCCCAGATTTTTAAAAAAATTCCTCTCTGCCCTGCAGTACCTTTGAATAAATCTATATTTACTTGCTCTCCGTCGCTCCATTCCAGCTCCATGGTTCCTGGGATGTCTTCATTGCGCTTCTGGTCTCTTTCCGTCAACTTCTGCATGGACAGAGTCATCATCCATGACCCCATCTGTGTGAAAGTTGATAGGTGGGTACAAGAAGTGCAATGAAGACATCCTAGGAACCACAGAGCCAGAATGGAGCAGTAAGCAGCAGGTAAGTATAGATCTCATCACAGAAACCACTGGCATGGGAGAAATTTAAAAATAAATCACCAACAACCCCTTCTAACATGTTCTGTTGGAAGTCCTCTTTATATCTCTATGATACAAATGCTCAAGGAACTTAACTAATAATTGATATATTCTTCCTCATGTAGGACTCTTCCTGAAGTTGCCAATTTGGGGGGATCCAGCTGATGAGAACTGCTTTGAGGATTCTGTGTACTGGGAGGTAAGGTTACCTTTAGTGTTGAGTGAAGCTATGAAAACTTTGATGTGGCTGCTTTGCAGAATTTCACATAGAAATTGGCTTTGTGACAAATTACTTCATCACAAAGCGCATTTCTTTGTAAGTAGAGGGCAGAATGATAGGAAAGGGTGATTGCGCCACCCCCGTCATTGAACCCCTCAGATGCTGCATTCATCACTGATCGCCACATCTGATGTACAAATGGAGAACTTCTAGGGGGTAAAAATAAAATAATACTCTCCTCATACGTTTGAGCGCAAAGAGGCCACTGCGGCCATCTTGAAATCTCGCGCAGTGCTTAATGATTTCATCACGCTGGGTGGCGAGGTGACATCACACGTCACTGTGTACGAACTTTTGCATTAGATTTTCAATTAAGATAGCCTTGGCGGCCTATCTGCACTCAAACAGATGAGGTGAGCATGTTTTGTTTTGTTTTTTACGCCATTTCAGGAAAAATTTATTCACTACCACAAATTGAATTTTCCCTAAAATTCAGAACGATGTCTGCTTCGGATACTTAGATTAACTCAACCCTAGCTACCTTTATTGTATAATGTGCAATTACTACTGGAAACAGAAGTTTGATTAAAATAACCTTTTTTTTTAATCCTGCTGAGGCCAGGTCAATATGGTTCCCCTGTTCCATTTACAAAATAACAAATATCTGTTATAGGGGTCATCCAGGAATTTCATATTGATAGCATATCCTCAGGATAGTTCATCAATATCATATCCACAGGGATCCGACTCCCAGCACCCCTGGTGTTTAGATGTTTGAAGAGGCCTCTGTGCTAACCTAGGCGCAAAGCACAGTGCCGTACATTGGATAGCCGCAGTGCTTGGAATCAAAGCTCAGCCCCATTCACTGGAATATGACTGATCTGTGCCTAGGCCACGTGACCAATATACGGTGACATCACTGACCTAGGAAGAGAGCTAAGTGCTCAAGGAGCGCCATGACTTATTCAAACAGCTGATCTGAGGGGGTCCGACTACGATCCGATTACTATCTGATATTGATGACCTATCTTGAGGATAAGCCAAAATTCTCATGTTCAACTTAAATTTTTTTTATTTTATTTTTTGGGTACACAATTTGTATTTTCTATAATTGCCAGAAAATAAAAATCTTAAAAGCCTTATTAATTATAAGCCATATTTCACTTTATCCATTTGATTTGAATATAGCTATAGCTGAAGACATTGCACTGGCAATAGGCCGGTTCCCCTCTAATCCAACTATCAGGCATATTTAGTAGCAAAATGATGGGGATTATCACAATGGGCCAAATATCTCTTTTGTACATTACTACACATGTAGTCTAACATTGTCTACACAAAAACAGGTTGTTTCATGTAATCAAATGTCCACTTTGGAATCAGAGGTGTAGCTATAAGGGAAAATGGTTGGGGTCACACCCAGACCCTGGTTGCTAAAGTCTCTCTACAAGAGGGCTTAGGATCTTCTGCATTTGGAGCCCAAGTTGCCTGTGTTCTCCACAGATAGTAGACATACCCATTGATTTTAATGTGTTGATTCATGATGCAGGTCACACACAACCATCGTCTGTGGGTTAGTGAAAACCACTGACAGAATCCGGATGACATCCATGTACTCTTGGTGGTTTTCACAGACCATTGGTGGGAGATACTCTGGAAATCCCTTTTCAGCTTTGCAATGCATGTAAAATATAGATGACATATGGACAGCAAAGACGCAGGGGTCAAACACGTACCTGTGACACCTACACACGGATGTGTAATAGAGTCCTTATGTCTCGTCATAGCCGTTTAGTTTTATTTCCATAGGTAATGATGACTGGTATTCACCTTTTTCTGACTAGATTATCAAAGGGGGGGGGGGGGGGGTTGTTCTATAGTTAAATATTAAATTACTAGATCGGCCATCATACAAAAAGTTTTCAACTGTGTTAATTTTAAGAAAAATGCATGCTTCATGCAAAATGTAACAATGTTCAGTTGGGATTATATTTTTTTAATAACTTCTTACATACCTTTTTTATGATGCCCCTGGTGTTCTCTCAGAACTCTCCCCTAGAGATGTCCCGAACTATTCCCGGCGCATATAGCTTGTTCGCGTCCGCCGCTATACTTTATCATTGAGCAAACTTTGACCCTGTACCTCACAGTCAGCAGACCCTCCCTCCCAGACCCTCCCACCTCCTATCAAAAAGCAAGGACGGCATCCATCTTAGATTCATTCTGAAGCTGCAGTGTTAGTAGTTGTAATCGCAATGCAATTAATATAACCTGTATTAATCGCATTGTGAATTTAACTTAGAGCTGAGTTCCTAATGGTTGTATTGCTAGAATTATATAACGAAGATTGAGAATATAGCGCTATATTCTCAGTCTTCGGTATAGTCTAGCAATACAACCATTAGGAACCCAGCTCTAATTTAAATTTGCAATGCGATTAATGCAGGTTATATTAATTGCATTGCGAATTCAACTTAGAGCTTGGGTGCCTAATGGTTGTATTGCTAGAATTGACGAATATAACGAATATAGCGCTATATTCTCAATCTTCGTTATATTCTAGCAATACAACCATTAGGAACCCAGCTCTAAGTTATAATCGCAATGCGATTAATGCAGGTTATATTAATCGCATTGCGAATTCAACTTAGAGCTGGGTTCCTAATGGTTGTATTGCTAGAATTATATGACTAAGATTGAGAATATAGCGCTATATTCTCAATCTTCATTATATTCTAGCAATACAACCATTATGAACCCAGCTCTAAGTTGAATTTGCAAATAAGATGTCCCGAACTATTCACCGGCGAACGTAGCTTGTGCGCGTTTGCCGCGGCGGGCGAACATATACGATGTTCGGTCCACCCCCTATTCGTCATCATTGAGTAAACTTTTACCCTGTACCTCACAGTCAGCAGACACATTCCAGCCAATCAGCATACCCTCCCCCCCAGACCCTCCCATCTCCTGGACAGCATCCATTTTAGATGCATTCGGAAGCTGCAGTCTTAGTGAGAGGAGGGACAGTGTAGCTGCTGCTGATTTAATAGGGAAATCGATAGCTAGGCTAGTGTATTCAGTGTCCACTCCAGTCCTGAAAGACTCATCTGATCTCTGCTGTAAGGACAGCGTCCTGACAGCACCCCAAAAAGCCCTTTTTAGGGCTAGTACATCAGTCTCCCTCCCACCTCCTATCAAAAAGCAAGGACGGCATCCATCTTAGATTCATTCTGAAGCTGCAGAGTTAGTAGTTGTAATCGCAATGCGATTAATATAACCTGTATTAATCGCATTGCGATTACAACTTAGATCTGAGTTCCTAATGGTTGTATTGCTAGAATATAACGAAGATTGAGACTATAGTGCTATTGCGAATTCAAATTACCACACTCTGCGTCAACTACGTAATTTTCCATGGGAGTTTTGCCATGGATCCCCCTCCGGCATGCCACAGTCCAGGTGTTAGTCCCCTTGAAACAACTTTTCCATCACTATTGTGGCCAGAAAGAGTCCCTGTGGGTTTTAAAATTCGCCTGTCTATTGGTCTATAAGTCTATGGCGGTTCGCCCTGTTCACCCGTTCGCGAACATTTGCATAAATTCGCGTTCGCGAATGAAAAATTTTATGTTGGCGACATCTCTACTCTCCCCTAAAGTGTCCTGTGATGATGAGAGAAAGCGTCTCTACTGCAGTGATTCTCATTGACTGGCTTGTACACTAGAATTAATTATTCTGTCTCCTGTGTACAAGAGAATGCATGTGTAATCATTACCTCTGACACATGAGAGAGATTTTAAATAACACAGGTGACGCCATATCAGTTATGTAATAGCAATACCTAGACATAGGAGCATTATTCACAATTATTCTAAGGGAAAAATTGGTAATTTTGCATGATTTAACCATAAGTTAACTCCTTCCCTGTATTCATTTTGCACTTTAGAGACCAAGCAATTATTTTTTATATTTTTTTTGATTGTCGCATTTCAAGTTATAACATTTTTTTTACGTTTTACTCCTTTTGCACAATAAAATACCTTTTATTTAAAAATCGAAAAGAATATGTTTTTGCATCGCCACATCCCAGCCAAGACCCATAACTTTTTTTTATTTTTTATTTTTTTTAAAACATCTCTTTATTGGAAGAACATAATGACATATGATTTACATACATTTATGCAATCGATTTCTCACATCATCATGACAGAATGAGAGGAAAACAATATAAATGAAGAACAAACAGATTTTGAAAACAATATCCCCTCTATGTAAATCACAACATTTCCCTGCACATGCATTAAAGGTTCTTGTCTTCCGCCTTTTTCCATTTTCTTCCCCCGAGAAAGAAAAAGACCCCCCTTGCCCTCCCACCCCCCCTAACCCAACTGTCCCAGAAAAAGAAGAACTTGAGGTATTGATGCTATATCTTTCCACTATCTCAACACATCCGGTGTCATCCAGCAGTCAGTCAGTAGGACACTCGTCTACCCTCTCCTCAATCCACCTCCAGGTTACCTAGGTTCCCACTAATTTTAGCCTGTAGGTACCATTTAGTTTGTGTGAATGGGGCAATTATTTCCCTTATCTCTTCTGGCGCTAGGAAGTCTCTATGAATTTTTCCATTTTTTGATGAAGCTTCCGATCGACTTTTCTTTGTGTCGTTCTATCTCCAATCGTTCCATATATAGCATATTTTTCATTATCCCCAGTATCTCATCCCATGTTGGGGTGGCTTCACTGAGCCAGTGACGTAACAGTTCCTTCTTAACTGACATTAATAGAATGTGCACCCCTTTCACCCTAACACCATTACCCTCCTCATTATCTTGGTCGATTGGAATAAATTGGAAGATGCACTGTTGAGGTGACAGACCAAGGTTCACACCCCAAACTGTGGCAATGAAATCCTTGGCCTGGGACCAAATCGGAGAGACCTTCGGGCATTGCCACAAGGCATGGAGTAGGCCCGCCTTCGGTAGTTGATATTTCGGTCAGTGTCTCAAGTAATGAGCTGGGGCATTTCTGAATGACAAATTGAATGCATATGTCGCCCTATGCATCAGACGTATTTGTGTCTCACGCCACTGTTCGTTATATATAGCCTCCCGGATCATTTCATAACCTTCCCTAATCTGTCTTGTTAGCCCAGGGACCTGAAGTTCCCTCTCCCAAGCCCTAAACGCTGATTCCACTACCCCAATAGTCTGAATCCCATGGAGTCTGCGATATAGGTCCGACAGTGGAACCATGACATCACCAGCTCCTATTAGGGCCTCGAACCAAGTCATCCTGTTGTCATCCCCCAACTGAGCCGCCAATGATCTGCAGAATCCATGTAGTTGCAGGAAGGGAAAGAAGTGGGGAGTCGTTAGCTCATACTTTTCTTTAATTGCTTCCCACGTCAGGAAATTAGTGTGTGTGTCATCCAACACGTCCCTGAGAGTTTTACCTTTTTGAGCCCAAATCTTGAACATAGGGTTCTCCATCCCTTGCGGAAAGGATGGAAAAGACCACAGGGGCATATATTTTGATATATAGACCGGCAAGCGGTATATCTTACGCACTACTTTCCATGCTATAATAGTGTCCCGCAATAGTAGGGACTGTTTGATAGGAGGGGGAATGTCTTTCCACTTAGTATGGAGAATAGCCTTTAAATCCCATGGTTTAGCTAATTCCTGTTCCACCCTGTCCGCAGAGAAATGGGATGAGCCCCAGATCCAATCCCTTACGTGCCTGAGCAATGCTGCCAGGTTGTAGTTACGGATATTTGGGAGTTGTAGTCCCCCTTCCCATTTCAACATAGTTAATTTTTCATAGGCTATTCGGGGCCTCTTATTTCTCCACAAGAACTTGGTAAAGGCTGATTGTAGCCTGTTGGTGTCAGTATGCTTCAGCAATAAGGGAATTGTCTGTAGGGGATAAAGTAGTTTGGAGAAACTCGACATCTTTAACAGGTGAGCTCTACCATGCAAGGAGAGTGGCAGGTCTTTCCATCTGTTCAATTCCTCTACTATCTTGTTTATCAAAGTAGGATAATTTAAAGAGTATATCGACGCCGGGAATCTACCTATTTTGACCCCCAAATAAGTGATGTAATCTTGTCTAACTTCTAATGGCAGATGCTGGGTAAAATCCGTGCCTGGGGATTTAAGAAACATGATCTGACTCTTTGTGACGTTAACCTTATATCCTATGGCTGTTCCGTATCTAACGACGGCATCCAGAATAGTGTGTAGTTGATTTTTCGGGTCCCTGACAAACAGAAGTAAGTCATCGGCGAAGCCCGTCAGCTTTACCTCTTGCGTGCCTACTTGGATACCATCATAAGACGTGGACAGCATAAGGAACCTGGCCAAGGGCTCCAGGGCAAGGTTAAATAACAGGGGGGGGAGGGGGCAACCCTGTCTCGTGCCCTTCTCGAGAGGTATTCTGGAAGATAAGAAGCCCGGGATAGAAACTTGGGCATAAGGTTTGTCATATACGGCCGCCAAGTAATTCCTAAAACCTCCCGTAAAACCCATAACATCTAGGACCTCCCCCAGCCAGGCCCATCCCACATTGTCAAACGCCTTTTCGGCATCTAATGCCAAAAAGGCCGGATTCCCTGATATTTTACCTGCCTTGAAGGCATCCAAAACCGCTAGCACCTTCCTGATGTTTGAGATAGCGGATCGACCCTTCATGAACCCCACCTAATGGGAGCCTATCAAATCAGGCATGGTATATGCCAGCCTATTTGCGAGCAACTTTGACAGTATCTTAATATCTTGATTGATGAGAGATATTGGTCTATATGAGCCTGGCTGGAAGAGATCTCTACCCTGCTTGGGAAGCACTTTGATATAGGCCAAGGAACCCGATGGAGGCAGTCCCTTTCCCTTCAATACCGAATTGAACAATGAGGTCAGAGTGCCCGTTACCTCTCCTTGCATGGTTTTATAGAATTCTGCCGGGAAACCATCCGGCCCCGGGGCCTTACCATCAGCTAGGCCTTTAATGGTTAGCTTGACCTCTTCCTCCCCTATTTCCCTATTTAACATCTGAAGGGATTCTGCAGATATCGACGGTAGGGAGATACTGCTCAACAGGTGTCTCGCCACCTCCCTGTCATATGGGTCTCGAGCGTACAGGGTTTTAAAATACGTCCCAAAATATTCAACTATGTCTCTGGATTGTGTTAAAATGTTCCCTGAGCCTTTCCTAAGAGGATGGGTGACAGTGGGGGGTCCATACGGCTTAGCCAGACGGGCTAACAACCTTCCGGCCTTGTTACCGTACCTAAAGAATTCAGCTTTTTTATAGGTTCCTTGCCACCTCTCCTTACTTTCCAGATAGAAGTCAAAGGTGTGTTTTGCTGTTACCCATCTAACTTTATTAGTCTCCGTAGGAGACTGGAGAAAGGATGTATAAGCTTCTCTCACGGCGTTCACTGCCTGGTCATATTTCTTAAGGGTCTCCCTCTTTTTGCTAGTTGTATAGGCCAGGATCCTGCCCCGCAGCACTGCTTTGGCGGTGTCCCAGAAAATTTGAGGTTTATCTCTATAGGGTTCATTATCCTGGGAGAACTCCCACCACCACCCTTTCATGACATTGGCAAACTCTTCATCTTTTAGGAGATGATGGGGCATTCTCCACACATAGTCAGTCCCTATTATGTTACTGTCTCGCATCTCTATTATCACTGGTGCGTGATCAGAAATGATCAAATCTGAGATCTCCACACTCTGGACTCTCTGTATGAGCGAGACCGAGGCTAAGATATAATCAATCCTAGACCACGACACCTGGGCGTGAGAAAAATGTGTGTATTCCCTGTCCGCCGGGTGAAAGTGTCGCCACACATCAGTGAGTCCGGTTGTTTTAGTGAAGGGCGTCAGAGTGTGTGGGCCCATAGGGTTAGGGCAGCTCCTCAGTGTAGCCTATTTCCGGTCTTCCCTGTCATCCATCACTCTATTACAATCCCCTGCTATCAAGATACAATTACCCGCATTCTGCAGCACATCTGATTCTAAGGCCTGGTAATACTGTGACTGAGCTGAGTTGGGTGCGTATATATTGTACAATGTGATGTTGTCCCCTGCTATTTCTAAGGAGATTTTCAACTTCCTCCCCACCTGATCCGTGGACGTCTCCTTCACCTCCGCTCGTAAGTGGTTATGTATGAGCGTGATTACGCCTGCCTTTCTCCCCTGGGAAGGGGATCCAAACACCTGACCCACCCATAATTTGCGCATTCTCCAAAAATCTTGTTCCCCTAGGTGTGTCTCCTGCAGCATTGCCACATCCACTTTGAGTTTTTTCAAGTGCCTTAGGACCGACATCCTTTTTTGCGGGGATCTTAACCCTTTGACATTCCATGTCACCTCTCGTACCATTTATCTGATTTATAATAGCTCACTGCAGGGGACACACCCATTACCAAGTTCCTGATAGTAACCCACATTAAGGCATGTTCCCAGAAAACCTTTCTGTAATCTTTCAGTTGATATGCATCATCCTCAGAACTAATCCCAAACCACCCCCTGAACAATAAAACCGAACAATAAAACCATTGAAGTAAAAGCTTCTGTGCACTTCACTTTTTTCGCGCAAGTAGCAGAAACGTGCCAACCCTTTCTGGCCATATTTCAGAACAGAACAATAATAACAATTGTACTCCCTCCCCCATTTGCCCCTTATTAACTGTTGCCCAGGGGGGGCCAGTCCATCGTCAGCTCCTGTTGGTAATGATCTTTGCCCCAGAGCGTTCCAAATCCTCCCCTTGTGCCATTTGCAAACATAAAGTAATGTTGTTTCTATAGACACATAATCGTTTTTTTTTTTTTTCCCTTATAATAACTCAAACCAGACTAGGTGTCCAGCTCCACCGCCTGTAACAAAAGCTACTGTCATATGGGTGGGCATCACATTCACCTTAATTATACCCCAATACCTCCAAACGACTCATTTGAGCCGATCCGACGATCCAAGATCAGTCCCATTCGGAATCCCCCGCCGAGTATCTGACCGGCGTCCTTCCTGGTCCCGGTCTGTGTATTGGTGACCTCCGTTGTCCCGAAGATAGGTTCCATCTTCCTCGCGCTGACCCCGACACTCTGGACTGCGATGAAGGAGGGGATCCTTGGGTGTCTCCCCCGAGGTCAAGTGATTCTGCGGCATCCTTTGGAGAGACGAAGGTATCTATTGTGCCATCCGACTGGAATACTTTTAAAGTAGCTGGGTAAATGAGAGCAAATCTGGTCCTCTTCTGGACCAGAGTGGTACATATCGAAGAAAAGGCTCTCCTCTTTTTTGTGACCTCAGCCGAGTAGTCATTAAAGAGCAGCACTTTGGCGTTTTGCAATAGAATCGGCTGTGCTGATTTCTTATACGCCGACAAGATGGCGTTTTTAGCCGCGTAATTGAGGTAACGGACCATGACCGCTCGTGGCCTGGATGGGCCCAAAGATGTGTCCTGTGGGCCTGGTGGTCCCAACCTGTGGGCCCTTTCCACTGTGAATTTCCCTTGTAGCCCCAGCGCTTGAGGGATGTCCTGGGCACATATTTTACTCAATTGGTTGTGGGTCACGGTTTCAGGGAGCCCCACTATTCTCAAATTGTTCCATCGGGAACGATTCTCCAGATCGTCCACTTTATCTTTCAGATACTGATTGGTTTGTAGCACCTCCCTTATCTGTGTATGGGCCTTTTCCAGCTCTTCCTCCATTATACCCACTCTGGTCTCTAGGTCGGTGAGTTGTTCAGAATGCTGATGCACCTCCGACTGCAGTTGTTTCAGCGCCGCGGAAACTGTGGCCTCCAGCGTCGCCTTGATATCTGGCGCCAGCAATTTAGCCACCTCTATGGCCATCGACTTGCAGGAAATCGGGAGGGAAAGATCTTGCTCTGTCGGCTCACTGATCTCTTTATCGGCCTCCGTCTCTAGCTCCGAACGGGTACCGGAGGGTTGGGAAGCTGACCTGGTGAGTCTCGCTGGCTTGTCTCTTTCTGGTGCCGCCGCCATCTTCCCTCTCTGTCTCCTTTCCACTCCTTGCTGGGATCCGTGTTCCGCAACTTGGGAGCTGTTGCGATGGAGAAACTTATCCATGCGGTATCACCGGTCTTGATTCCGAGTCTCTGGGTTTGGATTATGTGGGTAGGCACAAGGGTTTCACCCACTTAGGGCTGGGGTAAGCGAGCTGCTCCTTCACGCGTCCGCCATTGCGCGCGCCGGAACCGGAAGATTTTTTATTTTATTTTTTTTATTTTTACAGAGCTGTATGATAGTTTTTGCAGGACGACTTGTAATTTTCATTGGTATCATTTTGGGGTACATAAGATGTTTTGATAACTTTTAATTCTAGTTTTGGTGGCTGGTATGCAAAAAAGCATGGTAATTTGGCCTTATTTTTTATTTAGTTATTTTTTTAACGGCATTCAATGTGCGGGATAAATGATATGAAAATTGCTAATTCTAGGTTGCTGTAAAAAGGCAACAGCCTAGAATAAGGTCTCTTAATGACCACCGTAAAAAGGCGTAGTGCTTTTAGCAGTCATTAAGTAATTCTGCCATTTTTCTTTTTTTTTCTTTACAGCATTCAATGTGAGGGATACATTAAGTGAAAATGATATAGTTCAGTCATTATGGACAATAACAAATTGCGGAGGGAATTTTATTTTTCCAATTGTTTTCCATTGAAAAGCATTTTTTTCAATACAAAGAAAATTGTGTGATTTTTTTTTTTTTACCATTTATTAGTCCTACAAGGGAACTTTAAAGAGGTTATCCAGGAAATGATAATGATGACCTATCCTCAGGGTGCTGGCACCCCGCTGATCAGCGGGAGTCACCAGAGCACCAGTAAGCAAGTCAGACTCCTGGCAGCTCACCAAGCACAGCACTGTACATCCTATAGCACCTGTGATTGGTATTGCAGCTCAACTCCATTCGCTTCAATGGGGCTGAGCTGCAACTAGGCCATGTGACTGATGTACGGTGACATCACATGGCCTAGGAAGAGGACATGATGTTCACGGAATGCCAACCTCTTCTAACAGTATTCTTCTAACAGTATTGATGACCTATCCTGAGGATAGGTCATAAATATTATTTCCAGGATAACCCCTTTAACATGCAGTCCTTTGATCGCTCACAAAGTACACTGTACTACATATCTAGTATGATACTGACAGGCAATATATTAGGTTGCACCTAATAAGGCATTTAAAGAGGGTAGACCTAGATTCCTTCATTGGCTGCCGTGTACAGACATCGGCACCCCGTAATCTCATTCATGGAGTGACGATGCCTGACAGAGGGTGTACTCTCCCTCTGAAACCACTTTGATGTCGCAGTTGCTATTGACCACAACGTTGGCCAGGATCGGTTCTTCTGCCAATCTGGGCCATTAGAGCAGGAGCCTGGATTTCATGAGAAAGCTGTGCTCCTGCTCTCTGCTGAACTAGAGACCCGTGCAGTGCTTATTCTAGGCTGCCATAAAAAGACATAAGCCTAGAATAAAGCCCCTTAATGACCACCGTTAATAGGCACATTGGTAGTCATTAAGGGGTTAATATTAACATTGTTCTGCTATTACGTTAAGAATAAGATACTCCACAATCAGCAAATAACGGAGTGCAAAAATTGAGGATGACCAGACATGGTTTTTAATTTGAAAAGAAAAAAAAAACTGATCTGGTTGTTCTGCTTCCTGCAGTACATCTCCATGTCCACCTAGCCGATAAATGGCATTAGCCATCACGTGCTGACTGCCTGGCAGTGGTGACTTACCAGAAAAGTCGGCATGTTACATTTCTGGCCAGACGGGGATCATTGCTGATAATTGGCCTGATTGTCTGTTAGGGATTTGTTTATTATTATTTTTTTATTATTATTATTTTTCTATCCCCTTAGGTTCCTGGAGAAGATGCCGATGACCTGGAAGTTGGCAAACATTATGTTACTCACTCACCTTCAGAGATTAATAAAAACTGATACATTTGTTAATCTCATGGAGTATCAGATCATCAAATAAGTAAACTGTGTCTTGTTTTTTCACCAACTTTTTTTTTTAAAACTCGCTTTATTGAACAATGGAATTAAATAAGTTACAAAATAAAATGAGATTTGTGTACATGGGTTGCATTGCTTGAAGTGTTAATGCTATATTCGAACATTCCTTGACATGTCATTTATTGTACATGAGTATTTTACATGACTATAGACACATAAGACATGGATGGAGGGGTACATACACGAGGAGGGCAATGATGAAGTTACAGAGGTGGTTTTTATTGATGTCTTATTTAAACTGAAGATAATGCATTACTCATGTATCGTGCTGAATATTGTGTAAGCGGAGATGAACACCACAGTCCCCATACCTTGTCGAACTTGGACTCACATCGCCTATGCTTGTATACGATGGATTCATATGAAATTCTGACATTTATCAATGTTTTCCACTGGTTAAGTGACAGACTTCTCTCTCCTATTCATCTCAAGGCAATGCCTTTCCTTGCCAAGAATAGTGATTCTCAGAGAAATTTTCTGATATAATGGGAGTATACAGCATCATCTAATATACCGAATAGACATATCTTAGGGTGGGTGTCAATCGGTAGCTTGGTCAAATCTGCTAGGAATTGAGTGATTTTCATCCAGAATGCTCTGATAATGGGGCAAGTCCACAGCAAATGCCAAAAGTCCGCACCATCCCTGGCACAGTGATGGCATCTGGTGTGGGTAATCTATCCATCTTATGCAACCTGACCGGTGAGAGGTAACTTTGATGGATAATACATAGCTGTATGAAACGATTATTAATCGCCAGGGACACATACTGTCCATAGGCGATTCCAGCAAATCAGAGATGTCTTCATCTGACAAGTCAGGGACCACAGTCCTCCATCTATCCAACACCTTTAACTGTGTAGATTGTATTCTAGTAGTGATCAAATGAGTGTATATAATTGATATAATACCTCTGTGACCTCAAAACTCCAATTAAAGGATATGTGGAAATAGATATTGCGGTGCCAGGGATTTGGGCATTTAGTGCATGTCTGACCTGCAAATAGCGGTAGAAACCTGTATGGATCATATGATATTGCATTTAAGAGTGACTAAATGGATAAACCACATTGTCTTGGTATACATCCTTAAGGCAGCATATGTTATGTGTTTTCCAATATTGGGAGTCGGGGAAGGCAGACAAAATGGAAAACATAGGGTTATCCCAAAGCGGCAGGTCTCTCATCACATTTTTTAAGTATGCAGCCGACCATACCTGTATGGCAACTCTATGAATGGGGAGTAATTTTCGTGGGAATAACTGCGGTCTTTCCAACACTGACCTTAAGGACCTTAGATTCAGGTATGTGGCTAGATGGGCCTCTGAATTCGGCATCTGCTTGTATGACATGAGCCGGATTGGGGGTATGGGAGATGGGTTCTGCAGCCAGCTTTTCAGATAGCGCAGTTGCCCCGCTAGGTAGTAAAGGTAGAAATCAGGTCAAGATATACCACCCTGAAATCTGGGATGACAAAGTGTGGAGATGGAGAGCTTAGGTCTACTAGAGCCCCATATAAAGGGTGATATCAAGGAGTTTAATTTTTTTTAAAACTCTTAGAGATAGTGTAAGGAGAGTGTACCAGTATGTATAAGCATTTAGGGAGAACCATCATTTGAATCAGGTTTATACGCCCTGCAACTGATAGGGGAATTGATCCCCACACTCGAAACTTATCTTTACAAGTTTAAAAGCAGGTGTATATTCACGGAGTGGAAGGTATCAGAATCTTTGGAGATGACAATATCTAAGTATTTGAATTGATGAACTGTGGGTAATTTGTGGATAGTTTCTTGACAGTCTATATTATATAGTAGAAAGAATAAGGATTTCGACCAATTGATGCACAAACCTGAATATTGCCCAAATTCATCGATAAGCATCATGGCTCGGGGTAGTGTTTCTTCCACATTGGAAATAAATAATACCATGTCATCAGCATACAACCCTACTCTGTCCTCTCTATCTCCTATGCTTATGCCCTGATATATGCCGTCTTGCCGCAAGTTAAGTGCAAGAGGCTCAATGGCTAGGGCAAACAAAAAGGGGGATAACAGGCATTCCTGTCGAGTTCCTCTCCCCAGAGTGAAATAAGGGGAGGAGACACCATTAACGGACACATTGGATCTGGGATTCCTATATAGGAGGGAAACCCATTTAATGAAGGCCGGCCCAAAACCAAATCGCTGAAGTGTACACAATAAGTATTGCCATTCAACTGTGAAATGCCTTAGCTGCATCAAGGGATGCCATGACCCACTGCTGTTTTTGTCTAATTACAGTAACAGTTTGGCTAATAAAAGCAGTTAAATATAAATGTGGATATGTCACAAACAGTAGAATGAGACAGATGTATCACCCCAATTTGTGACTCAGGGTCTAATAGAATTGCTTATCTATTAATCAATGTGGACACACCACAAACAGTAGAATACAACAGGTGTATTACCCCAATTTGTGACTCAGGGACTAATAGAATTGATTATCTGTTTATTAATGTGGACACACCACAAACTGTAGAATGAGACAAGTGTATTACCCCCAATTTGTAAATCAGGGACTAATAGAATTGGTTTTCTATTAATCAATGTGGACACCCCAATGTGGACACGGTTCAATTAGATTGCTGTGCTGCCTACACCGCGATTGATTCAACCTGCACTGTCCCTTAACCTGTCGTACACAGGTCGTACATGTATGTCCTGTGTCCGGTCTTTAAAGATGGAGCCCGCTCCTGTCCGATGCGGGCGCCATGGCCGCGGGTGGCCATCTGCTTCTTGAAGCAGACACCTGCGGCTCATGTCCGCAACCGGCAGCGATGCTGATCACGGACATTTAACCCCTCAGATGCCATGGTCAATCCTGAGTGCGCACAAAATGAAAGTTTTACTTTCAGTTTGCACTTCGGCTCCCCTGTGTGACGATCAGAGGAGCCGGAGCGTGCCTACAGCAGCCTGGGTCTCTATGAATGAAACCCAGGCTGCTGCATAGTATTTCCTATGGAGCCTAACCTTTCTTGCGGACAAGAAAAGGGCATGTTCTATATTTTTGCGGAACGGAAATGCAGACCCGTAAGTGCGGATCCGCAATTCCGGATTCGAGCGGGACAAAGTCTGTCCCCATAGAAATGAATGGGTACGCAATTCCGTTCCGCAAACAGAATTTCGGACGTGTGAATGGGGCATAAGGGTCCCTTATCACCGCCAGTTAGCTAGCTACTTGTTAGGTAGTTAGCGCCCAGCCCACCGCACCGCAGCCACTGATTTTGGCAGAGATTTTTTCATCCACATTGATCGATGCGAACGAAAAAATCTGTGCCGTTCATTTTTTTTCTTTTTTCAGCCCAGAGGCTGAACGGAAAAAAAATCTCATTACCCGTATGCTCAATATAAGGAGAATCGCAGAAACTCCTCATGCTGGCCATACGTGTAATGATTGCGGAGACCCTCAAATGCCAGGTCAGTACAAAAACCTCACATGTGACCCCATTTTAGAAAGAAGACACCCCAAGGTATTCTGTGAGGGGTATGGTGAGTTCATGTAAAATTTTATTTTTTGTCACAAGTTAGTGGAATATGAGACTTTGTAAAAAAATAAATAAAAAAAAATATCAATTTCCGCTAACTTGTGCCAAAAAATTTTTTTTCTGTGAACTCGCCATGCCCCTCACGGAATACCTTGGGGTGTCTTCTTTCCAAAATGGGGTCACTTGTGGGGTATTTATACTGCCCTGGCATTTTAGGGGTCCTAAAACGTGAGAATCCAAATGTGTAAAAATGCACTGTGAAATCCTAAAGGTACTCATTGGTTTTAGGGCCCCTTTGCGCATCTTGGCTGCAAAAAAGTGTCACAAATGTGGTATCGCCATACTCATGAGAAGTAGGGCAATGTGTTTTGGGGTGTATTTTTACATATACCCATGCTGGGTGAGAGAAATATCTCTGTAAATGACAACTTTTTAATTTTTTTTATTCAAAGTTGTCAATTTACAGTGATATTTCTCACACAAAGTATGGGTATATGTAAAAATACACCCCAAAACACATTTCCCTACTTCTCCTGAGTACGGCGATACCACATGAGTGACACTTTTTTGCAGCCTGGGTGCGCAAAGGGGCCCAAATTCCAACGAGTACCTTTAGCTTTTACATGGCTGCTCACAATTTAGCCCCGCCCAAAATGCCAGAACAGTAAACACACCCCACAAGTGACCCCATTTCAGGAAGTAGACAACCCAAGGTATTCACTGAGGGGCATAGTGAGTCCGTGGGAGATTTTTTTTTTTTTTACCAGAAGTTAGCAGAAATGGAAACTTTATTATTTTTATTTTTTTCCTCAGAAAGTGTCATTTTCCGCTAACTTGTGAAAAAAAGTGAAATGATACATGAACTCACCATGCCCCTCAGAGAATACTTTGGGGTGTCTTCTTTCTAAAATGGTGTCATTTGGGGGGTATTTATACTTTCCTGGCATTCTAGCACCTGAAGAAACATGACAGGTGCTCAGAAAGTCAGAGCTGCTTCAAAATGCCGAAATTCACTTTTTTGCACCATAGTTTGTAAACGCTATAACTTTTACCCAAACCAATAAATATACACTTATTGGATTTTTTTTTTAAATCAAAGACATGTAGAACAATAAATTTTGTGAAAAATTTATATAGAAATGTAGTTTTTTTTAAAAAAAAATTAGACCAGAAAGTGAAAAATGTCATTTTTTTGCAAAAATTTCGGTAATTTTTGATTAATAGCAAAAAAAAAAATATATCAGCAACAATGAAATACCACCAAATGAAAGCTCTATTAGTAAGAAGAAAAGGAGGCAAAATTCATTTGGGTGGTAAGTTGCATGACGGAGCAATAAGCGGTAAAAGTAGTGTAGTGCAGAATTGTAAAAAGTGGCCTGGTCATTAAGGGTGTTTAAGCTAGGGGGGCTGAGGTGATTAATTGCATTGCGAATTCAACTTAGAGCTGACTTCCTAATGGTTGTTGTATTGCTAGAATATACGTTATATTCTAGCAATACAACCATTAGGAACTTAGCTCTAAGTTGTAATTGCAATGCGAATAATACTATAATCGCTTTGCAAATCCATTTGATGCCTCTATTTGATTGTATATGACGGTTGACTATGACTACCACCAACGTTCTGCTGCCTCCAAAGCAAGATATCTGAACCCTCCAGTGGCCATTTGGGCGTTTTTGATAGAAAACGCATCAAAAACGGATCTGCGTTTTTATAATTTTTTTATTTTTTATTTTATTTTTTTGTGTATTTTGCCACATTTGGTTGCCTATTTACATTTGGTATAGGCAAATATGGTAGTCTAGATCATTACTCTGCCCAAATCTATATTCAGCTACATGGCTTAGAAAATATGCTGTCAAACAATGATACTAGGTTTTGGTATAGACACATGATCTAGACTACCATATTTGCCTATACCAAATGTAAATATGCAACCAAATGTGGCAAAATCCACAAAAAAATAAACAAAAAAATTATAAAAACGCATATGCGTTTTTGATGCGTTTTTTTTAATCAAAAACTCCCAAATGGCCCCTGGGGGGTTCAGATATCTTGCTTTGGAGGCAGCATAACGTTGGTGGTAGTCATCGTCAACCGTCATATACAATCAAATAGAGGCATCAAATGGATTCGCAAAGCGATTAATAATTGTAAGTATTATTCGCATTGCGATTACAACTTAGAGCTGAGTTCCTAATGGTTGTATTGCTAGAATATAACGTATATTCTAGCAATACAACAACCATAAGGAACTCAGCTCTAAGTTGAATTCGCAATGCGATTAATGCAGGTTATATTAATCGCATTGAGAATTTAACTTAGATCTGAGTTCCTAATGGTTGTTGTATTGCTAGAATATAACGAAGATTGAGAATATAGCCCTAAATTCTCAATCTTCATTTTATTCTAGCAATACAACTATTAGGAACCCATCTCTAAGTTGAATTCGCAAATAAGATGTCCCAAACTATTCACCGGCGAATAGTTCCCGACGAACATAGCTTGTGCGCGTTCGTTGCGGCGGGCGAACATATGCGATGTTAGGTCCACCCCCTATCATTGAGTAAACTTTGACCCTCTACCTTACAGTCAGCAGACACATTCCAGCCAATTAGCATACCCTCCCTCCCAGGCCCTCCCATCCCCTGGACAGCATCCATTTTAGATTCATTCGGAAGCTGCAGTCTTAGTGGGAGGAGGCAGAGTGTAGTTGCTGCTGATTTAATAGGGAAATCGATAGCTAGGCTAGTGTATCCAGTGTCCACTCCAGTCCTGAAAGACTCATCAGATCTCTGCTGTAAGGACAGCGTCCTGACAGCACCCCAAAAAGCCCTCTGTCTCCCTCCCAGACCCTCCCACCTCCTATCAAAAAGCAAGGACGGCATCCATCTTAGATTCATTCTGAAGCTGCAGTGTTAGTAGTTGTAATCGCAATGCGATTAATATAACCCGTATTAATCGCATTGGGATTACAATTTAGATCTGTTCCTAATGGTTGAAATTCTAGAATATAGCGACGATTGCGAATATAACGCTATATTCTCAATCTTCGTTATATTCTAGCAATACGACCATTAGGAACAGATCTAAGTTGTAATCCCAATGCGATTAATACAGGTTATATTAATCGCATTGCAAATTCAACTTAGAGCTGGGCTCCTAATGGTTGTATTGCTAGAATTTCTAGCAATACAGCCATTAGGAACCCAGCTCTAAGTTGAATTCGCAATGCGATTAATATAACCTGTATTAATCGCATTGCGATTACAACTACCACACTCTGCGTCAACTAGGTATTTTTCCATGGGAGTTTTGCCATGGATCCCCCTCCGGCATGCCACAGTCCAGGTGTTAGTCCCCTTGAAACAACTTTTCCATCACTATTGTGGCCAGAAGGAGTCCCTTTGGTTTTTAAATTCGCCTGTCTATTGAAGTCTATGGCGGTTTGCACTATTCGCACGTTCGTGAACATTTGCGGAAGTTCGCGTTCGCCATTCGCGAACGGAAAATTTTATGTTCGCGACATCACTAGCAGTGACATACTGCATTTGCGTATTTTAGGGAAATAAACCAGTATTGTTGTTTCACAGAGCACTTTTGCATAGAACGCTGAAAAACCTATTTTAAAATGTAGCCGTGACATACTGCATTTCTGTAGTTTGTTGCAATAAAAACTGGTTTTGTGCTACATAGCAGATCTGAGGCCTACCCTGTATTACAGTCATTTTAAGTAACCTTTTGAACTCCGCATTTACATAGTTGGTCGGAAACACACAGGTTTTGTGGTAGATAGCACGTTAGTGCTGTACGCTGCATTTCTGACAGTCAAATTAAACCGTTAACTTCTGCTTTTACATTGTTGGTTTGAAAAATAAAATATTTGGTGATAGTGAAGTAATTGTATTGAATTGCTTCGTTACACTGTTGTGTGACCTAAAGAAATGTATTCTGTGTTCCACCACCGAGGATTGCAGGGCATTATTCTTTGCCTCCTGTTGCCTCCTACTCCGCTTCCTCCTCCTCCACTTCTACCACCCTCTCATCTGGTCAGTGAAAGACCTTCACCACCAACTTCAGCACAGCCAGGGGTAAACATCAGTAGGCAGTTTTTTAAAACTCATGTTTTTGGGGGACAAACCCCACACTGCACAGGAGCTGTGGGGGGGGGGGGGCATAGAAGAACAGACCAATGAGTAGTTTCTGCCAGTGAGCCTCAAGCCCGGCCTGGTGGTGTGCGATAATGGGCAAAATCTCGTAGAACCTCTGGGACTAGCCGGTTTGACGCACATCCCTTGCCTGGCGCATGTGCTGAATTTGGTGGTGCAGAAAGTCCTTAAAAACTACCCAGACATGTCAGAGCTGCTGCAGAAAGTGTGGTCGGCGTTCTCTTCCTGCTGCTGCTCGCCTGTCTGCGCTGCAGCGTAACTTCGGCCTTCCCGCTCACCGCCTCATATGCGACATGCCTACCAGGTGGAACTCCACCTTGCATATGATGGAGAGACTGTGCGAGCAGCAGCAGGCGATAGTGGAGTTTCAGCTGCAGCACACACAGGTCAATGAGTGGGCCTCCATGCGAGACCTGTGTGTCTTGTTGCGGTGTTTCGAGTCCTCAACCAACATGGCCAGTGCCGATGATGCCGTTTCTTAACGTTACAATACCACTTCTATGTCTCCTTGAAAAAACACTTAGGGCGATGATGGAGGAGGATGGGGCACAGGAGGAAGAGGAGGAGCAAGAGGGGGCATTTCACAGGGTTTCAGGCCAGTCATTCAGAAGTGGCTCAGAGGGTGGTTTCCTGCGCCAGCAGAGGCCAGGTACACATATGGCCAACCAGGGCACAGTTCTGGAGGACGAGGAGGAGGAGGATGGGGTAGAGGAGGAGGAACCGGGTTCACAGCAGGGTGGCACTTAATGCAGCTCAAGCCCATCAGTGGAGCATGGCTGGGGGGATACGGAGGACACAGAAGATAGCCTGGCACACATGAGCGACTACATGCTGCCATGCCTGCGCAACGACCGCAGAGTTGCTCCCATTTTAACTTGTGCTGACTACTGGGTTGCCACCCTGCTGGATCCCCATTACAAAGACAATGTGCCATCCTTAATTCCCTCACTGGAGCGTGATAGGAAGATGCGCGACTACCAGCGCACGCTGGTAAACGCACTCCTGAGGGCATTCCCAACTGACACCGGGGAACAAGTAGAAGTCCAAGGCGAAGGCAGAGGCAGAGGAGGAAGAGGTCGCCAACGCAGCTGGGTCGCGGCCAGCACCTCACAAGGCAGGGTTAGCATGGCCGACATGTGGAATAGCTTTGTCACCACGCCACAGCAACCGGCACCACCAGCTGTTATGGAACGTCTTAGCAGGAGACAACATTTGAACAACATGGTGGAACAGTACGTGTGCACACACCTACACGTACTGACTGATGGTTCTGCCCCATTCAACTTCTGAGTCTCAAAATTGTCCACATGGCCTTAGCTTGCCCTTTATGCCTTGGAGGTGCTGGCCTGCCCTGCCTGAATGTGGTTGTCTGAACGTGTATTTAGCACGGCAGGGGGCGTCATTACAGACAAACGCAGCCGCCTGTCCACAGCCAACGTGGACAAGCTCACGTTCATTAAAATGAACCAGGCTTGGATCCCACAAGACTTGTCTGTACCTTGTGCAGAATAGACATTTATACTCGCCTCAAACATAAATTCTTGTACTCAAGTGCACTTATTCTTAGATTTTTATTTTTTTTTATATGTCCCATTATTTTGGGGACTACCCCAATAAAAAAAACATTGTTAGCTGGCTACCTCCTCCTCCATTGCCGATTCCACCTACAATACCACATTCACCGCCTCCTCTACCTCCTCCTCCGAATTGCAGGTTAATAATTTTAAATTTTTATTTGTTTTATTTTATTTTAAGTTAACTTATTTCCCTATCCACATTTGTTTGCAGAGTACTTGCCATGCTCTTAAGCACATTTTGCTGCCTTTTGCAGCCCTCTAGCCCTTTTCCATTACATTTTTTGGGCCATTTTAGTGCCCAAAAGTTCGGGTTCCAATTGACTTCAATGGGGTTCGGGGTCAAGTTCGGGTTAAGTTCGGATCCCGAACTCAAATTTTTTTGTGAAGTTTGGCCGAACTCGTCGAACCCGAACTTCCAGGTGTTCGCTCAACTCTACTTCTAGGTGGTGCATGCACCACTTATATATATAGCTTGGGGGGTGGGTGTAAAGTTAGTGTGTCCGATGATAATGAAAGGATGAGGAAGTTAATGGAGGAGCTGGAAATTTGTATTTCCACTGAAATATTTCACAAAAGATTTTCCCGTATATAAGTGCAGTGCTTATCGCAGAATACAAGATTTTCTTCCAACAAAATAATTCAAAAAAGATTTTACCACATATAAGTGCAGCGCTTGATGCTGAATACAAGTTTTTTCTCCACCGAAATAATTCACAAAAGATTTTAGCACATATAAGTGCAGCGCTTAATACGCAATGCAAGATTTTTTTCTACCAAAATATTTCAAAAAAGATTTTACCACATATAAGTGCAGCGCTTAACGCAGAATACAAGATTTCCACCTAAATAAGTCACAAAGATTTTACCACATATAACAGCATCGCCGAATACAAACTCCTGGGAAGGTCATGGAGCGTCCTGGTCATCCGGCATCTATTCGCTCCGCTGAAGGATTATTTTGAAAGTTTGTAGAAGCCACACAGGGGCCCCCACACTGCAGATTTATCATAGAGACATCATGGAGGTTTTACCGCATATAAGTACAGCACTTAATGCTGAATACAAGATTTTTTTCCACCAAAATATTTAAAAAAAAGCTTACCGCATATAATTTCAGCGCTTAATGTTGAATACAAATTTTCCACCGAAATAAGTCACAAAAGATTTTACCACATATAACTGAGGCGCTGAATGCAATTTTTTTTCCCACTGAAATAATTCAAAAAAGATTTTACCACATATAACTGCAGCGCTGAACACCGAATATCTTTTTCTTTTTCTACTGCTATACTCCACTAAAGGCTTTACCACATATAACTAAAACAGTGAACTCTGAGTATATTTTTGTTTTTCCACGTATATACGCCACTAAAAGCTTTTCAACAGAGGATTATAGGCTGTCAGTTTAAAAAAAACAACGGCGCCTGAGGTGGAGTGATCTGAAGTGAATGAGACATAGTGGAGGAAGGAGGTCCGCGCAGGAAGAGCGAGATGTGGTCCTTGTGCGGTTTCTTAGCTGCAGAAAAGTCCCCGTAGTGTCCAGTAAGCAATATCTCAGATATATGTGGGCTGGTGTGAATTAGTTCGCAGTTTTGTGCAGGGCTAGTGCATAGTATATTCACCTGTATTGGTGCACCGCTCTTATTTACGTTGTCACGTATGCGCGCAGTGTGTGAAACGTAAATACAAAATTTCACCACAACGTAATTCGGTCCATACCACAAAAAGGACTTTCCCACATATAACTGCAGTGCTGAACGCTGAATATATCTTTATTTTTCTACAGAAATACGCCACTAAAATCTTTATCACATATAACTGCAACAGTGAACGCTGAATACCGGTATATTTTTATTTTTCTACTGAAATACGTCAATAAAGATTTTTCAAGATATTAGAGCAGCAGCGAATGGCGACTGTATATTTCTTTTTCTACTGATATACTGTATGTCACTAAGGGCTTTACCAGATATAACTGCAACAGTGAACTGAGAATATGTTTTTCTTGTAGTACTGAAATACGCCCCTATACGTTTTTACAAAATATTTCAAAAAAGATCTTACCGCATTTAAGTTCAATGCTGTCACCAGAAATAACTGCAACAGTGCAGTGCGTACATATATTTTACTTTTTTTTACTGTAATACTCCCCTATACATTTTCAACAGAAATAAATGCAACAGTGCAGTGCGTATATATATATATATATATATATATATATATATTTTTATTTTTTTTTATTTTATTTTTTTTTACTGTAATGCGCCACTATACACTTTCACCAGAAATAACTGCAGAAGTGACCAGAGAATATATTTTTCTTGTTGGACTGAAATATGCCTCTATACGCTTTCAACAGAAATAACTGCAGAAGTAAACTGAGAATATATTTTTCTTGTAGTACTGAATAAGAAACTAAGATTTACGCCACAAAAGGATTCTCAACATAACACTTGCAGCTCAATAACAAAAAGCTGGTATGACAGAGCTGTATAATGGCTATTTGGATCCCCAAATAATCATTCCCTGCACTTTCCTATCAATGTCTTTAGCACCTTCTAACGTCTTTCCCTGCACTAAGATGCTGTGAAATGATTCCTCCCCATCCTTTCCCTGCACTTATAAATCGTTTTTCCTGTCGTTTTTTTCCACAATCGTTTTTCCACTTGCTGTCCCTAGCGCCGTAACACGTCTGTCCCTGCACTCTAAATGTTGGAAAATGTCTGACTGTAGGGCCGCCGTATTTATAGGGCTGTGACATCACAGGGCTGGCTGGCTGCTGATTAGCTGCATGCAGGCATGTCAATCTTGGTGATCCCGCCTTCTCTGAGTTTCTTGTCCCATGTCCTCAGTCCACACACGTGTAGCCGCCATTTTAGGAAAATTGCGTATCGTTATCACAAAGCGGAAGGAAATTCGCATTTTCTTTGCGAATTGAATTTTTCCTGAAATTCTAAACGAATTCCACTGCATCAGATTCGATTCATTCATCTCTAATAGCTACACATTAAGGGATCCTGCCTTGCACCTCCAAATCCACCAACACCAAGGGCACCCCAACCATCATCAGACAAGAAGCCCCTAAGCCAGAATGTGCCAAAAAGGGAGTAAAAGCTGTGCCCTTACCCATCTCTGCACAGCCCATGGAGTGTCAGAACCATGAGTACTACTACTCCCATCCAAAGAACCTCGCACACATACCCCTGTGGCTTGCTGCACTAATCTATACCTATAAAGGATGTGTCCTTTAAAGAGGCACTCCCACATAAATCTTTTATTCTCTGATTGATAGACAGGCACATGATGTAAATCAGGCATCCTCAAACTGCGGCCCTCCAGATGTTGTAAAACTACAATTCCCACTATGCCCTGCTGTAGCCTGATAGTTGTAGGTTGTCTGGGCATGCTGGGAGTTGTAGTTTTACAACATCTGGAGGGCCGCAGTTTGAGGATGCCTGATGTAAATTATAGTGAATGTAATCTTTTTACTGGCGACTATATTTGTGAGTTATCCACTCCCTTCTGCTTCTCAGCTGTGTCATGTGACCAACACTCTGACTCTCCAGCTGACACAGCACCTTATGCCTCATTAACACATCAGTGTTTTGGTCAGTGATTTCCATCAGATCGTGAGCTAAAACCAGGTGCAGATCTTTCCCTTATAATTTATGTCTTTGGAGGGTCCAATCCTGGTTTTGGCTCACAATCACTGATGGAAATCACTGTCCAAAAAACTGACGTGTGAATGAGGCTTTATACATGGACAGGATGTCAGTTTCTCTATTCATTCTTTTCATTCATTTACATTATACTGTATATCTTTCTGACAGACCAAAGAATAAATGTTTGGTTGGAGTTCTTCTTTAACAGTGGGTAACTAATGAGATCTCAGCTGCACCCAGAAATATGTGACACCTTTAAAAATATTGCAGAACTGGGTAGATAAAACCTAAAATGTTCTTCATTAAAGAATATTAAACATCTATTTATCAAGAGTCCTAAGATTTATAAGGATCTTATTGTAGCAATTTATCAATAGGAGAGCAAGGATCAGTAGAAAGGGGAAATTATATAGAATATCAGGAGTTTTGGTCACTTGCAGGTTAAGAGGGAAGTGTGGGAAATATAGAGTGTCAGGCTGGGGGCGAAAGGCATAAAAGGATTAACATGTACAAATTGGATAGGAGGAGGCATATCAATTGACCATAACCACTAGTAGGCAGGTTCCCATGTGAGGAAAGGCTCAAGCTGTCCATGTTTAAGTAGTCGTTGGGCTTGGCCTTATTTATAATCCCTTGAGGTACAGGGCAAGAAGCAGAAAAGAGGTTGACAAATTCACATGTAAAATATGGCCTCCATACTGAGCTGTAAGAGGATGAGAGGGGGAGGCGAGGGCTTTAATCCTGTGGTTAATAAGCAGGCAGGTGGGCTTAGATCATGCTCCGTCTATTGAAAGGCCTACCACAGAGCTACTTAAACCGAGAAGACCTACTCAGATCACTTGCTCTTTGGTTAAAACAAGAGCTTCACTGTCTAAGTGCAAGAGAGCAAGCAAAGTTTGCGTGTGCGTGTGCATGTGTATGTGTGAAAGCTCCTTAAGAACAAGCCTCTGTACATTCTAATCAGATTAAGAAAGCCAATCATTTACAGCCCTTGAAAAGGGCATAAGGTCTCCAATCACTACCTGGCATTGAAGTTCACAAAAGGGCTAAATAACTCGGCAGGGGTTGGAACAAGCCTTGGTAGACAAATTGGACCGCTAGGGGAAGAGAAGAAGGGAGGGTAGGTCCCCCCTACTTTTTCTGTTCCTTACAATTATGTCAATTTGCTTGCCAAATTGTTTGCTTGAGTGGACAGTTTGACTAGTTCAGAGTAGCACAGCCCTGTCTCTATTCATGTGGTAATGTGGGAAGCAAATAGTGCCCTGACTTAAACTAGCCGAGAAGGATAGAAAACAATACAAAACAGGGGTTTAGTTAACTCTTTTATCACTTCATACTATGAATGCACTGTAGGGGTTGTGTTACCATCAAAGGATAACTCTGCTCTCTTTTATTTCTACATTTAACCATTCTGCTGCTGGACATGACAATGCACAGTCATTGGTAAAAACTTGATAGCTCCTTTAGGAATTCTACAGTTTTGTCTCGGTTCAAAGCTTTATAAGTATTTTTTAGCTGATAAGGGAAGCAGGAAAAGGCACAGGTAAAGGCAGTACAGAGCATGTACTACTGCACTATACCGATCTGATAATAGACAGTCAATCTGTGCATGCACTTAAGTAATAAAAGTGTTTTGCAAATGCCCATGTTAATTGGTTGGAATTTCCACTCCATCACACATGCCACAGACAGGTATTCATGGGCGTACACAAGGGGGAGGTTGTGGTTACAGAGTTAAAAGCTCCCACTTTTGAACTCGCTCCTCCTCGCTTATTTCCATGGCTCTACTTCTTGGGTTGTTGTAAGTTTGCAAGATGCTATGTGCAATATGCAGGGGCGGTCTGGAAACTTAAAGTGGCCCTGGAAAAAAAAACTAAAAGTGGCCCAAATTGGCAGATGATCGGGCCAACACAATTAGGAGGGGCCAACTTAGGTGGGGTCAACTAAATACCACAGTGCAGCACAATATACTAACCCAACACAGCCAAACACTACTGTGCAGCACAATATACTGCCCCAGCAGAACCAAATACCACAGTGCAGCACAATATACTGCCCCAGCAGAATCAAATACCACAGTGCAGCACAATATACTGCCCCAGCAGAACCAAATACCACAGTGCAGCACAATATATTGCCCCAGCAGAACCAAATACCACAGTGCAGCACAATATATACTGCCCCAGCAGAACCAAATACCACAGTGCAGTACAGTATACTGCTCAAGCAGCACCAAATACCACAGTGCAGCACAATATATACTGCCCCAGCAGAGCCAACTACCACAGTGCAGCAAAATATACTGCACCAGCAGAACCAAATACCACAGTGCAGCACAATATACTCCCCCTGCAGAACCAAATACCACAGTGCAGCACAATATATACTGCCCCAGCAGAGCCAAATACCACAGTGCAGCAAAATATACTGCACCAGCAGAACCAAATACCACAGTGCAGCACAATATACTGCTCCAGCAGAACCAAATACGACAGTGCAGCACAATATACTGACCCAGCAGAACCAAATACCACAATGCAGCAAAATATACTGCCCCGGCAGAACCAAATACCACAGTGCAGCACAATATACTGCCCCAGCAGAACCAAATACCACAGTGCAACACAATATACTGCCCCAGTAGAACCAAATACCACAGTGCAGCACAATATACTACCCCAGAAGAACCAAATACCACAGTTCAGCACAATATATATTGCCCCAGCAGAACCAAATACCACAGCGCAGCACAATATACTGCCCCAGCAGAACCAAATACCACAGTGCAACACAATATTCTGCCACAGTAGAACCAAATACCACAATGCAGCAAAATATACTGCCCCAGCAGAACCAAATACCACAGTGCAGCACAATATACTGCCCCAGCAGAACCAATTACCACAGTGCAATGCAACACAATATACTGCCCCAGCAGAACCAAATACCACAGTACAGCACAAAATAACACCCCAGAAGCTGCCCATCTGTAGTAGCCAATGCCAGCTGCCACATTCTGTTCTCTTTCTCCTCCAGTTGTCTCTAAATAAGATATGAAGGAGGCGGCTGAGGAGGTGAGGAGGCTACAGCCTACAGCATAGAGCCAGTCTTACTGACAACATGTGCCTGGTCTTTCAGAATACAGTACTACACACCTACTAAGTCCAGTGATGTCTTCTGTGATATAAATGTTCTCTTTCTTATCTTATCCATTTGGGCCAGACCACCAGTATGACTTCTGTTTCAGCCATTCTCATCTCTGCAGAGTTTGCCACACATACTGTACATTTTAGGTTCCTAACTTTTCCATAATCCTTCCCATTCTGATGCCTCAAGAGTGTCATCTAACTGCTACCCCAATTATGTGCCCGCTGTGCTTTACAATGCCCCCTGTAATTATAATGCCCCCTAAAATGGCCCCAATTATAACAATGCGCCTATAGTGCCCCCAGTATTAATAATGCCCCTATAGTGTCTCCAGCAATAAAAATGCTTCCTTATTGTGCCCCTGTAATTACAGGTGAGCGAATCACACTTTGGTTCAAAGATCCAAAGTCGATTCATTCCCCAACTTTGTTTTAATGCTGTACGAAGACTTGTCTCTGTACAGCATTAAAATGTATACTTTGTGCAGAGGCAAAATTAGTTAAGTCCAAAGTCTCGCGAGACTTCGATGAAGAACTTCAGTCTTTGATTCTACAACTCTAAAAACATTTCAAAATAACAATCTGAAGTCGGCTTTGATACCAAGGTACCACTTGGTACCGAAGCCAACTCTGGATTGCTGTTTTAAAATGTTTTTAAAGTTGTAGAATTGAAGCCCGAAGTTCTTCACTGAAGACTCGTGAGTCGTTAGTCTTTCACTTAACGAATTTTGCCTTCACGCAGAGCATACATTTTAATGCTGTACTTAGACAGGTCTTTGTACAGCATTAAAACGAAGTATGGGGAAAGAATTGACTTCGGATCTTGGATCCGAACTACGATTCGCTTACCCCTACTTGTTATAATATTGCCCACATAGTGCCCCCTTAATGCCCCTATAGTTTCCCTAGTATTAAAAACCCACATAGGGCCTCCATAGTGCCCCCTCAGTAATACCTGAGTCCTGTTCCATTTCTCTGTCTGCAGTGGCATCTGCATCCTGGCGCAGGCTATTGCGATGACTTCATTGTGTCACTTGAGATTCAGCACAGGCGGTCAGGATGATGCCATCACTTTGCAACTGCCTAGACCATTCTACTGACTTTAGGCCTAGTAATGCCCACATAGTACCCCCTGAATTAAAAGTGCACCTATAATTCCCCCAGTAATGTCCACTATAGTGCCCTGTGTATTCCCCAGGTTGCCCAGCAAAATAAAATTGTAACAATTTACCTGACTCCTGTTTCAAATCATTGTCTGCTGTGCAGGCCAGCCTGTGGTCTATGATGCCTATGTCCCAGCTCAGATCATCACAGTGATGTCATTACACTGCCTATATGGGTGAACGGCTAGACAGGTTTCCATGCCCTGCCACACTATCCAACTGTATTGCAATACTGTGGATGGCAATATAGTTGAATTCAGTAGGGAACCTGCAGCCACTGGCTAGATACATAAGTATTTGACAATCCTAATACTAATTAAGGTCAGCAACCATGGGGACGGCTCGGGCAGCCTCTTGGACATCAACCCACTGGGAAGTTTCTATGTAAGGTCTATGGCCAGTCTGCCCCTGGTCAAATGATGTTGGAAGGTGGGCATTTAATCGGAGATATCCACATTTCGCCAACACATGGCAGAGAGTAGTAAGCAGTGATGTTGCAGAGAAGAGGGAGGAGGGAACATTTATGAGGACTGACGTTTAAGACATAAATATGCACCAGCTCTCTGATTTAGCGTTAGTACCCACTCTAGGAGACAACCGTGTCGGGGTGAGTGGGCTTACTACCTTTTGATCAAAATGTAAACCAATGTCTCCACTGTTTGCATGCGATATCACTGATGTCCTCTTACAGCTCCCATCTTGGGCAGAGCTCTAGTTGCTGAGTGCTGTTATATTTTTGTGTTTGTATGTATAATTGCCATAACCTACGTGCACCTGCATACAGGGAGTGCTGACTGAAACCCCCTTTTTGTTTTTACTTAGTATATGTTGGAGGTGTGGCGACCTCCTTCTCAGTCGTGCACACCTGACTAGTGTTTCTGCCCTAGATGCTGGTTTTCAATCAGAGTGAGTATAAAGCTGAATGTGTACTCACATTGCCTGCTAGTAGCCATCTGGCTCCAGGAGGAGTGCACAGTGGGCTCGGCATGCATGTTGGTACCTGCATCCCTGGTTCTAATGGAGGCTGTTGCAGCACCAGAAGGGGTTAATAAGTAAGGTCTATCCCAGCGTGCATGATGGGCTCACACTCCCTGGATTTTATGTGGCTGTCGTGGCCCATAACAGGTAAGACTTAGCGTTAGGAGGATTTTATGTGGCTGTTATGGCCTATAGTAGGTCAGATTTAGCGTTAGTACCCACTCTAGGAGACAACCGTGTCGGGGTGAGTGGGCTTACTACCTTTTGATCAAAATGTAAACCAATGTCTCCACTGTTTGCATGCGATATCACTAATGTCCTCTTACAGCTCCCATCTTGGGCAGAGCTCTAGTTGCTGAGTGCTGTTATATTTTTGTGTTTGTATGCACCAGCTCTCTTGCTGGCATAGATTTCAGCCATTTTACATTCCAAAAATTGCAGTGGAAAATGATAAATGATCCAGGCCTACCGGCCTATCCACTTCCCTGCGCACTCCACACCCCAATTTCTCACCACTTTGGAAAAATGGTGTGAGCAGGGAAAAGTAGCAGATTTTGCCACAAAATGCCATGCGACAAAATCTGCGGACTTATATACCCCACTATTGTGGCATATATATGTTATTGTCCCCCTCAGTGTCTGCACATCTGTGCTGGCTGGAGAAGTCATGTGCTGCTGTACCAACCCCCTCAGATGGCAGATCTTGTGGAGTGTTCTCAGTAAGCCCCAGTAAGCAGTGGTTAGTAGCCACCAAAAGTGGTCTATGGCAGGGTAACCAGTAAACCAGCAACAGATGGGCAACCAGGGCTCTTTAATGTGCATGAAAACAGAATGCTAGCCTGTCTAGTGTCAGAACACACTGTTGATTGGAGATTGGACTGGTCACACTGTCCATGCTGGAACCTGATTTATATGAATGGAACAGATTTTCTGTTGCAGAAATTTCGGCAACAAAATCTGACTCACATGAAGGCACCATAAGGGACGAAAATGCTGCATGTTTTACCTGCGAATTTGCACAAGAAAAATCCATAGTGGATTATAATAGAAGACATGTGGATAAGATTTTAAATCTAACAGTATAACAGTATCCTGCCTGCTGCTTCTGGGGAGCGCAGATCATTGAAGGAACTAGGTGGGTATTATTTACAGTTTTGTTTTTTACTTCCTGTGAATGGGGCACATATCAACATAACTACTGTGAAGCGGGCACATATCTGGGCATAACTACTGTAAAGGAGGCACATGTGGGCATTAGTACTGTGAAGGGGGAACATATGGGCATAATTACTCTGAAGAGGAGACATCTGGGCATAACTACTGTGAAGGGGGCACATGTGGACATAAGTGATCAAAAATAAATAAGTTTTCTGGATTTCTACTATTTTCTAGGCACTGCAGATCCTATAGTGATGTGAGTAGATATCACTCGATAAACATGTTCTTTATAAATAAGATAGGATGCCCAGATGTGCCCTCTTCGCAGTAATTATGCCCAGATGTGCCCTCTTCACAATAGTTATGAAAAGATATATGCCTCTTTACAGTAGCTATGCCCACATATTGCCCCCTTTACAGTAGTTATGTCCAGATGTGCCCTCTTCGCAGTAGTTCGCTCTTGTTAAAACACGTGTGGAAGTTTTATATTGAAATGTTTTTAACAATTGAACGCTTGTGAGTATATTAAACGGTTTTACGTTAATGGTGACTATTTCATACTTCACTATCCTAACTACTGTGAAGGGGGGCACATATGGTCACTGCTACTGTAAAGAGGCATATATCTTTTCATAACTATTGTGAATAGGGCACATCTGGGCATAACTACTGTGAAGGGAGAACATCTGGGCATAACTACTGTGAAGGGTGTGCGCATGTAGGCATTACTACTGTGAAGGGGGCACAGTGTGGGTATAACTACTGTGAAGTGGGTACATGTGGTCATTACAGTACTACTATGAAGGGTGCATAATGTGGGCACAACTACTGTTGTGGGCATAGGGTGGGCATAACTACTGTGAAGGGGAACAAAGGGGAAATAATTACTATGTTGGGGCATTAAAGAGACCAGGTGGGTTTGGGTGTGTATAGTCATGTTTTGGGCGGATTTAGAGGTGTGGCCTATTATGAAAACACAGCACATAATGTCCTTCTTTGTGGTTTTGAAAAGTTGGGAGTTATAGGCTGCTTTGCATAACCGGATAGGAGTAAGCAGTAGTGTTCTGGCATTGGTTAGGTTCTGGTATTAAAACCCAGTCAGGTTGATGTGGCCGCTCCCAATTATATATATGTGCACGGAGAGGAAATGCAGACACAAGAGTCTACGTAATCTCTAAGTTTATTTCAGAAAGCAAGCGGTATATACATTCTTCAAAAAGGGCTGTGCTTCCTGAGGACAAAACATTATTTTATTGGTTAAAAGAGAAGAAGAGATAACAAAATAAGAGATAACAGTAGACCTGCGCACTGGACACTACTTTGGAATGTGAAAATAACATAAACATATAAAGTTCGGCCATCTTCTAATGGCGTCTATCCTAACAATAATACTACATACATTATATGTAACACTTCATAGAAGTGCTCTTCTATAGGTTGTGCGTACTATGTGTCCAGCATACAAACATTTAAGGCATTGGCTCAAGCATGTACATCGAAGCATCAGTAGAGTGAGAGAGAGACAGTGCCCAGATTCGTGCCCCCCTTTCTCCTCTCCACGAACAGCCCACACTTTTACTGAAAAAAGGAACCTGTAGGCTGCTGCTGAGGTGTCAAGGCTAGGGGAGAAAATTATGAGAGGATCCATGCTGGGAATTGAGAAAAAGAGTGGGGCAAAGAGGCTTCACTATGTATAGTCAGTATAAAAACAGTAAAAAAAAAGATACAAATAATGCATAAACTAGATCAGTGGTCAGCAACCCACCGTACACACGCCAGAGATGGCATGCAGGCAGGGCCAGTTCTATAATGAGAATATGCAAAATAATTGTGGAGCCCCAGTTATGGGTCTACAACACAATGAAAGCCAGATATCCCTCAAAGGAAGGAAAACCAAGCAAAGGGGTGTCTCCATTACAGAGATCACCAAATCCACCATATTAAGTGGCCCCTATGTCAAGATCCCGCTTTTTTACAAGCTTTAAGGATATGACGGGAAAAACCTAAGCCAGGTATCCATCCACAGACAGCTGTTTCAGGGTGTTGCCCCTCATCAGTGTGGAGTAGGATTCTGGCTAACCGGGAGCAATGCCTCAGAGACTACACAAACACAACAATAGCTGATCTCAGGGAGACCAACTACAAAAAACACTGCGGAGCCTCACTTAAGAGTCTCAACACAGCAATCCGAAGTGCAAAGCTCCCTGGGAAACAGGAATATGCAAAATAAATGTGGAGCCCCAGTTATGAGTCTACAACACAATGAAAGCCAGATATCCCTCAAAGGAAGGAAAACCAAGCAAAGGGGGGTCTCCATTACAGAGATCACCAAATCCACCATATTAAGTGGCCCCTATGTCAAGATCCCGCTTTTTTACAAGCTTTAAGGATATGACGGGGAAAACCTATGCCAGGTATCCATCCACAGACAGCTGTTTCGGGGTGTTGCCCCTCATCAGTGTGGAGTAGGATTCTGCTGTCTGTGGATGGATACCTGGCTTAGGTTTTCCCCGTCATATCCTTAAAGCTTGTAAAAAAGCGGGATCTTGACATAGGGGCCACTTAATATGGTGGATTTGGTGATCTCTGTAATGGAGACCCCCTTTGGTGATCTCTGTAATGGAGACGCCCCTGGCCACCCAGCCTAGCCTGCATGTGCCATGCGGCCCCGGTCCTCACTCACAGAGCGGCAGCACAGCAACACGGTCACGGGGGCACTCAGGGGGTGTGTAACTGGTGAGGGTGTGTGTGCAGAGCGCATATTGTTTATAATTATTACACAACATTAATGGGGGGGGGGACAAATCAAATGTCTGTAGTCTGTACCATGGAGGGGGAGAAATGTGACATTGGGGGGGATGATGTGCCGGGGGGGGGGGGGAGTGCGACACAATAGAGGGTCAGAATGGGGGGGGCGCCAAAATGTAGCTTCGCTGGTGCTGGAATGGCCATATTTGAGTGGCACTCATTAACACTGCGTCGCAACACACCGCATCTGTAATTATAAAAATTCAGATGCACCACACAGGCTGGCTGGCTGCCAAGCACTGATAAGCCACGCAGGGCCCGTCTGGTAGGCCTGCCCCTCACGCCTTCCACCATGCCAGCCATCTTCACACTCCACTAACTCATGGGCTGGCTGGCTGCTGTGCCACTGGTGTTCTTCTGCTGCTGTTTTGCTGCTCTCACAGCATAGAGATGGGATTGCTAATGACACAGGTGACAGGGATGGGAGTAGTAGTGGCACAGGTGGCAGCAGAGGGATAGGAGTAGTAGTGGCATAGGTGACAGCAGGGGATGGTGTGCTGGGGCAGACAGATGGAAGGATGATGGTGAGCTTGGGAAATGGGCGAAGCATTGTGACTAATTTGGGGGTGGGTGCAGGATGGTTAGCCTGCATGTCATTTCTGGGTGTAATGGGAGGACAATGTTGAGCAAGCTTCTGACAACTTTAGGGGATGGGAAGATCATGAACCTGCATGTGACTGCTGGGGGTAATGGTGGGACAATGTGGAGCAAGTTTCTCACAACTTTGGAGGGTTTCGGAAGATAGTGAGCCTGCATGTCATTGCTAGGTAATTTGACACATTTATACATACATAACTGCCATGGGTGTGGAGATACATTATGGACATGATATATCCTATCAGCCATCAGGAAGATACAATTTTTTGTCTTTTTACAGTATGTCCATTGATCTAAGGGCTCTTTCACACTTGCGCTTTTGCTTTCCGTCCTAGAGTTCTGTCCTCGGGGCTCTAGGACGGAAAGATACTGATAAGGATTATCCTAATGCATTCTGAATGGAAAGAAATCCGTTCAGGATGCATCAGGATGTCTTCCGTTCAGTATGTGAAAGTTTTTTGGATGTTAACAAAACCGTAGCATGCTGCGGATTTGTCTCAGTCCAAAAATCCGGAAGACATGCCGTAACACCGGATCCGGAATTAATGCCTATTGAAGTGCATTAATCCGGATCCAGCATTAAGCTAAACGTTGTTTCGGCGCATCGCCGGATCCGACGTTTAGCTTTTGTTAATGGTTACCATGGCAGCCAGGACGCTAAAGTCCCAGCTGCCATGGTAAAGTGTAGTGGGAAGGCAGGGGAGAAGTATACTTACCATCCGTGCGGCTCCTGAGTCCCGGGGCCCTCCACAATGACGTCAGAGCGCCCCATGAGCATGGATCACATGATCGCATGGATCACGTGATCCATGAGCGTGGGGCGTTCTGACGCCATTGTGGAGCGCCCCGGGAGCCGCACGGACTGTAAGCATCTGCCCCCCTGGCTCCCCACTACTTACTATGGCAACCAAGACTTTAGTAGCGTCCTGGCTGCCATAGTAACACTGAAAGCATTTTTAAGACTGATCAGTCTTCAAATGCTTTCAGTTGTCTTGCGTTGTGACGGATCTGGCGGGCATTTCCGGCGATGAAAGTGCACGCCAGATCCACACAACGCAAGTGTGAAAGAGGCCTAAAAGAGGTTGTCCGCTTTTTTTATATTGATGACCTATCCTCAGGATCAGTTGTTTGAAGAGACTGCAGCGCTTGTATGAGCGCTGCCTTCTCTTCATTGATTAAGTGATCGACGTCACAACTGCAGCGGTGAGTAGGTGTAATTACAACTTGGCCTTCCCATTCACTTTGGTGGAATGGCTCCTTCCTGTTAAAGTGAATTGGATGGAGCAATCCCCTTGAAGTGAATGGGGACGGAACAGTTGAAATTGCAATGCTCACTGCTGCAGTTGCGACCTTGAACAATGAAGAGAAGACAGCAGTTGTATGAGCTCTGCGGGTCTCTTCAAACAGATGATCATCGGGGGGCCAGGAGCAGACTACCCCCTTTGAGGTAAATTGACCTTCTTTACAAATAAAAAATAGATCATATTTGAAGACTACCAAGCCACGGACAGTATGTATTATGCTGGGGAAAAGGTTCAGCATAATAATAACCAGTGTACCTTACCCTCATCAAAATGAAAATACCACTGGATACCAAGTTACCTATTACTAGAAACTACACTAGTTATAATAGACAGATCAGTGGATGATTGCCTGCTAGCTAGAATTATCCATCAATGTTCAAACAGCAAGGAGTTAAAAAAGCAAATAAATCACAAAATCATTATAATAACTTTTATTTCCATAAATGCAAATACACTGGACATACTAAACATTCATTTTGAAATCAAAACAATACCAACATTTATCCTGTTTATATTAATCCTTTACAGAAAGTAAAGAAAAAGGAACATTAGGCAAATCAAAAAAATACCAGTGCCAGCATTTTACTTTAAAAACTCAAAAATGTCATTTAGAAACTAAAAACATGTTTGAAATTTCACTTTACTTTGAATAATTTTTAGTGGTATAACCATTTGTTTCTGAGAACTGCTTGACATCTGTGTTGTATGGAATCGACCAACTTCTCGAACCTTTGTGTAATAAACGTACCTGTCCGGGCTCCAGCGGTGCGATCCTCAGCTTTGGCACGGTCACATATTGAGAGACGCACTGCTGAGCCAAACCCCCTAGTGACACAACCACATCTTTAGCAACAGGTGCAATGCTCTGTTTCTCCCCGCAGAGTGCGTGCACTGGGGGAGACAAGCAGTGGTCTGATTGACAGTCCAGCTGCTCACTTATAGGTGTTGTTTGTGTTTCTGACCTATGGAGCGCCAGGCCACTGGACTTATCAGGTGCTGATCCATGGACCCGGCGCTCTATTTAAACTCACTCCTGTCCATTCACCATTGCCAATGATAGTCTTAGTTAGCTCACTAGCGTTATTCTTTGTTCCCTCTTCCTGTATTGTTATTGGTATTCTATGCTTATGACCCTGGCTTGTCTTCTCATTACTATCTGTCTCACATGCTGGTACTGCATAGCCTGTCTGGTTTTGACCCATTTCTGATGACTCTGCTTTTTGTTTCTCCGTCCATGTTGTTCGTCTCTGCACCTATTTAGTGTAGGGACCATCGTCCAGTTGCGATGTCCAGTTGTTTAAAGCTGGTACTGCAAGTAAGAAAGGACTGTAGGGTGGTTTCCGTTCAGGGCCTCACTGTCCTCCTTTCCCCCACCATATTCTTGACCCTTTGAACAGGTATTCCAGTTAAGGATGAATGGCCTAAATTCCACAGTTCTCCTGAATTTTTTGATTTTGCTTAAAAAAATAAATTTTATATGTCATCCCACAAGTTCTCTATGGGATTGAGCTGGCCACTCCATTACCTCAATACTGTTTTTCTGTAACGAAGATGTTGTTCACTTACTTTTTTGTTTTGAGTCATTTTGTGTTGAAACACCCATTACAAGGGCATTTCTTTATTGGCATAGGGCAACATGATCTATTTTGATATATTCAAACTGATCCATGATCCCTCGTATGCGATAAGTAGGCCCAACACCATGGGCGTAGCTATAAGGGGTGCAGAGGTAGCAGTCGCTACTGGGCCCAGGAGCCTGAGGGGGCCCAAAGACCCTTGTGCCGCTTAAGAAGACACACAAAGCACTGAGGGAAGGGGGGCCCAAGCTGAACTCTTACACCAGGGCCAATGAGCCATTAGCTACGCCTTTGCCCAACACCATGGGATAAGAAACATCCCAATATACCAAAGTGTACTACGGCTTGAATTCAGTGCTTCAGCCAGTCATTTAACATACTGTCTGTGCCCACTGGGCCCCAAAGGAACAATTTTTGTGCCATTTCTCTTTGGGACAGTCAATGTGTTCCTTGACAAATTTTAACCTATTCAAGCTTAGTATTTTTTTCAACAAAA
Organism: Bufotes viridis; assembly: GCA_033119425.1. Taxonomy (NCBI): domain Eukaryota; kingdom Metazoa; phylum Chordata; class Amphibia; order Anura; family Bufonidae; genus Bufotes; species Bufotes viridis. Next base: position 104,255,818 of record CM065590.1, read on the forward strand.
GGACTTTGCAGGGAGTTCTTGCTGGTAACTTCAGCAGTACTCACTGGAAACTTCAGATCTTCTGTGATCTTTCTGAAAGTGATCATTGGCTGAGCCTTTGCCATTTGGGCCATTTTTCCATTCATCCATTCAAACAGTAGCTCTCTGTTTCCTTCTACACTTTTCAAGTTTTGGTTGTCACTTCAAGGCATTTGAGATAATTTTAGCTGAGCAGCCTATACTTTTCTGCACTTCTCTATTTGTTTTTCCCTCCCCAATCAACTTTTTAATCAAAGCATGAACTTTATCAGGACAATGTGTGGAAGGGCCCATTTTACCCCGGTATTTCAGAAGGAAATGCACTATAACCAACTTGACCAACATTTGCCACCCCCCTACCTTAAATTGACACCTGTTATTCCACAGTCCATTTGCAAAGCAGTAGACTGAGGGAAGCTACCACCGTCTGGAGACCTTCTCAGGGTCATCCCTACCCAAGCAGCAGAAGAAGGCTATGACACATGGAGAGATGTTGCCCTGCAGTATCTAGAAGAGTGGTAATATACTGATGCTGTGAAGAAGCAGAGAATAGTGGAGAGTTTGAAGGGTCTATCTATGGAAGTGGTCTAGGCTGCTTGTCGGAGTAAGCCTCAATCAACTTCCCAAGACTATATAGCTGTGCTTGAGGATGCTTTTGGGTCCCCAGAGGATGCAGTGAACCTGTTGTATAAGCTCTGTACTACCTATTAAGATCCTGACAAGAAGATGTCTGACTATCTTTACAGACTAGACAAACTGATTCACAGGATAGTATCCAATGGAGGGATTAGCCCTGAAGAAGTTGACCAGTACAGCCTTGATCAAGTTCTACATGGAGATTTGACACATGATCCTATGGCTCAAAGACTGACGTGCTGTGATAAAGAAAAGATCCCCTTTCCTTCCCTCAACTACTTAAATAAGTGCAACAAGAAAAAGCTACTTTGGCAGCCAGGGAGCTGAAATCCACAAGAGTGGCTGCTGTTGCTCTAGAGTCAAAGTCACAGTGTGGAGAGGAGGAGCTTTTGAAAATCATTTAGAAGTAGGGGGAACAGACTTCACACCTCTTAATAAACTGAAGTGGTTACGACAGATTGGTGAGGCAGTCAATGAAAAACATCAGCAGTCCCCAAGGAAGATACCATAAGTGATTATCCTCAGAGGAGTAGAGATAGGAAGACAGAAGGATGCTTTGTGTGTGGGGATCCCAGCCATGCCGTTCGGCAGTGCCCAAAGAAGTGGAGTTCCAAGGAGTCTGTATGTATTCCTTCTCCGAAGAATAGGTTGTCGGGAAACGGGAAAGGGAGTCCTGTACTGGCTCCCCATGACCCTTGAATGCGTACTCCACTGCTGTCCCTTTGGTTTCTCAGTTGGAACAGCTTCCTTAAGGCCTGGTGGAACCAGCCCCACAGGTGCCAGGATGTATCAGTGATCAACCCTGGAAAGTGTTATCAGCGGATCTTAAGTCTCCATTATCTTTGAGAAATGGTACAAGAAACACCTATCGAATGTGCCCATACAGCCCTTATCTGAAATCAAGGTTTGGGGACTGAGTGAACATAGCTACCCATACCGAGGATATGTGTCTCTTATGCTACGGTTCCTGAAGACAGTGGAGAGGGAGATAACTATCATGGCCTTAGTCTGCCCAGAGGCAGAAGCCCACTAGAGATCAGTGCCTGTAATGGTGGGGAAAAACATCTTCCATACACTAGCACAGTGGATGTGGGAGACACTTATTCGCAGACTCTCACCATTCACCCAGCCTTTCTAGCTGCTTATGTTAGAAAGGAAGAGACGAAGAGAGTGGAGCTCCTCCCTGAATATTTTGATCCCTGCATTGAAGGTAGTGACCTGCCAGAGGACGAAAAGGAGTCGCTAGTAGTGGGCATGATGGAATGTGGTGCTGCTTTCTCATTCAGAAATTAGGATTTGGGCCTGGTACAAGGCGTAGAGCATTGCATCGGACTGAATGATGAGAAGCCTTTCCGAAAGGGGTCCCAAAGACTAGCTCCTACAGACATAGAAGATGTCAGGCCGCACCTGAGAAGCCTGTTAGACTCTGAAGTTGTAAACAAGTCAAACAGCCCATATGCTTCTCCCATAGTGGTTGCTCGGAAGAAGAATGGAGATATCTGGTTGTGTGTGGATTACCAGACCCTTAAAAAACACACGGTCTCTGACCAATATACTCTGCTCAGAGCTGATAAAGCTTTAGATTACTTACAGGTTAATTACTGTGTTGGATCTCCAGAGTAGCTATTATCAGATACCCATAAGTAGAAAGGATCAAGAGGACCGCTTTTATGTGCCCCGTGGGATTTTACCAGCACCAGAGGAGGCCTTATGGTGCCCACACTACATTCCAAAGGTGCATGGATAAAGTGATGGGACACATGGACTTCCGGGAAGTGCTTGTCTACTTAGATGACCTGATTGTGTTTGGAAAAACCCTAGAAGAGCACAACCAGAGACTGTTCAAGGTGCTGGATCGGTTGAAAGAAGCTGGACTCAAGTTATCCCTCGACAAATGTCGGTTCTTCAAGAAGGCTGTAAAATATGTGGAACACATCATCAGCCGGGAAGGAATCTCTATAGACCCAGACAAGGTGGTAGCTGTAGTCTAATAGCCTAAGCCTACCAAGTTGGCGGATCTCAAGTCTTTTCTAGGATTCTGTGGGTGCTATCAAAGATTTGTGCCACAGTACTCAAAAATTGTGAAGCCTCTGACGTCTCTCACCTTGGGGTATCCTCCACCAGAGGACCCACTCATTCCAAGAAGAATAGTTTATAAGCTTTTTGAAGAAAGGTGGATGCCAGCTGGTGATGAGGCATTTAACAAGCTGAAGCCCTGCCTAACAAAGGCCCCAGTATTCACTTATGCAGACCCCAACAACAACAACAACAAAAAATCATGGAGAAAGATACAAAATATCCTGAAGGATATGACAGTAAATATTCAGATGTGCATGGCTAAATCTATAAATGTTCTTGCAGTTGTATTTGATTAAGGTGGTACATATAGGTGTGCGTGCTCCTCCTCTCATTGGTTGCTTCATGCACACAGAGGTAACTAGGAGTAGCAGTGTCTGCTCTCCTGAATATAAGTGCCCATATGGCATAGGTAGGTTTAGAGTAGGACCTGCCTAACTGAGACCACCTTGGCGTAGGTAGGTGGGCACAGATGTGTTTTGATCAAAATTTATTTGCTGAGAGTCTCAGATTTTTTTTTTTAGAGTGAGGGCTTGGTCCATATATTATGTTTGCATCTATTGTTTTAGTGCATTATCTTCCATGATGTTGCAGACCCCAAAAAGCCATATGTGTTGCATGTGGATGCTTGCTTTGAGGGACTCAGCGACGTTCTGTATCAGTAACATCATGGTTCTCTCAAACCAGTCTACTAACTCAGTTGAGGGCTGACTCCTAGTATGTGCAACTACCCAGCGCATAAGCTGGAGTTCATAGTGTTGAAGTGGGCAGTAGTGGACAAGCTGCACGACTACCTTTATTGGGGCATTTTGAAGTCCATACTGAAAACAATCCCCTGACCTATGTGAGAACTACAGTCAAGCTGGATGCTACGGGGCACTGGTGGCTTGCCCCTCTGGCGGTGTATGACTTCAGCTAGAAGTACAGTCCTGGTTGAACTAACATCGATGCAGGTGCTCTATCACATATGCCCCAGGCCCTACCATGTCATGAGGAGGAGGCATGGGTAGAGGTCTGCTGACATCAAGCCAAGACTAACCCCAAACGTGGCTTCTTACGGGCTTCAGGAGAAGAACTTCCACTCTTGAATGCTGGGTCCCTGCCTCAACTAACCACAGATAAAATGGAGAATTCTCAACAGGAAGATCCATCTGTGGGGGTGGTCCGCTGGTTAGTAAAAAGAGAAGAGTCCATCTTGCTTGCCCACCAAGTGGATTTCCTAGAAGTGAGCTATGGGCTACTGTATCGGGTGACCAAACAGCGGATTGGAGAGATCTGAAGACAGTGGGTGCTTCCCGCTTGTTTAAGGGACGTGGTCCTGAAGGCTCTGCATGGTAATCATGGACATCTTGGGGTTCAGAAGACAATTGGTCTTGTGGCAGACAGATTCTACTGACCAAGGATGGAAGCAGACATTGAGGGTTACTGCAAGTCCTGTGCATGGTGCGATCAGCCCCTCTTGTCAACATCACCAGTGAGGGCCTTCTATATCTAGTGTGCATTAATTTCTTCTCTATTGAGCCTGACTAGGGTAATGTCAGTAATGACTGGTGGTCAATGATCAGAGGGCAGTCACTGTGGCCAAAACATTGTGGGAGAAGTTATTTGTTCATTATGGACTGCCAGCCTGCATCCACACTGACCAAGGAAGAGACTTTGAGAGCAGGCTTATTAAGGAGTTGTGTGAGATCTGCGGGATCAAGAATTCTAGAACCACACCTTTCCACCCTCAAGGGATCCTCAACCAGAAAGGTTCAACCGTACCCTGCTCTACATGTTGGGTACTCTAGACTCCATGCAGAAAGGACTCTGGAGCCAGCACATCTGTCAGCTAGTTTTTGCCTACAATTGCACCAAAAGTGAGTCAACTGGGTACTCCCCTTAATTCCTCATATTTGGGGAGGGAAGCTCGACTACCAGTGGATATTATTTCTGGTATATCAGGAAGGAAAAACAAGATCCAGTATGAACGCAGTGTCAGAGAGCAGGTTCTGGAGCCTGGGGAGTCTTCATTCAACAGCTTAGCCTTCATGGAATGTACAAGCTTGCTAATCGATGATGTCCAGTACCCTATGTGGTGGTAGAAAAGCTGCCTGGTGTTCCAGCATATGGTAAAGCCTGAGAGTGGAGGTAGGACCATCACAACCTATCATCACAAGCACCTGTTGGCTGTGGGTCACACTGTCCGATGGTGATGGTCACAACCTGTCATGGTTGTATTGTCGTTAGAAAGTGACACATTTGCTGTGCAGACTGGTTGCCGGTAGCAACGTGTAGATTTCGATTTTCACGTGCACTTTCCTTTTAAGATGAGTCTTTCTGCTGGGTCTTTCTGCTGAGCGTGGGGTTAATTTCCTGACTAGATGTGGATCAGGGTATGGTCTCTAGGAGCTATATAGCCTTGGCTTGTTGCCTGGAGTTTAGTTTTGCTCTAGCCTTGGTGTGGGCTGGAAGCTATGCTCCATTCTTGGGCAATTTAATCTGCCCAGTCATTGAAGGCCACCTTGTTGGACATTGAGGTCTTTTAGCAATGTCATCCCTATATCTTCTCCATGTCTCTACCCATCCCTATGTGTCTATATGTGGTGTGGGTTTAATTTGGGGTTTGGTTGTCGTCTAGTTTGTTGTTACATGTCTGGTCTGTTGATGTTGTGTCCAGCATGACTGCTAGACATTTCCCCTGTTCGTCTATGCCTGCGGAAGTGGGCCCTTTTGGTTTCCCGGAGGTGTGAACCTAAAGAATATGAGCAGCCTTGCCTGGAGCCACCTTGTTCCGGTGTTCGCAATGGGGTTAAGGTAGTTTTGGAGTCGTTGGTCCATCTTTGCTGCAGCAGGTAAGTGTTTGTTGTTTCTGGTGTGCTGTTGTTACACTGGGTGCTTACCTGCGGTTCAGTTGCTGCTCTATCTCTCTCCCCTTGTGTTACTAAGCCGCTGGGAGATGCCGGTTCTTCCGTGTTGTGTAGGAACAGGTGGTCTCTGGCCCTGTCTCCTTACCTTATGGCTATTCAGGGATTCCAGGGTTCTGAGGTTCATGAGTATGGGCCCTCCTACCATCTGGGTCGGCTCATACAGCTAGGAGACTAGGGTCGGGTTGAGGGATGCTTTAGGAGGTGACCTGATTCCAGGTCTAATAGCAGTTGACATTGTACAGTGGGGAGTTTCTCCGACATCGTGACACAACCAGAGGGATCTAAGTCAACTCCCCAGCCTCCAAGAAGGAGTCGTTGTCACCACCGATGGATCAGTCCAAGTGTTCCCCCTGAAGTAAGTGACGGTGATTCAAGTAATGAATGGGGTCTAGACTATGGATGGGGAAGCAACCCAAGGACCTTTGTTCAGGACAGTCTGAATCAGTCTCTTGATCTGGACTATCTGGAAAACTCCAGTCCAGATTTCAGCTCGCCCTGTCCCCAGTCGGTGGAGAATACAGAGGCGATGGAGCCACCGGATGAAGAAATAGTCATGATGGAGCCTGAAAGCTTGAGCCCAGGGTCGAGGAGTCTGATTCCATAGTACACACCCGTCCCAGGCGGGACCCTAGGCCCCCAATGATGCTAAGTTATGATAGAATGGGGCATGCTACTAAGGTACCCAGAGTGATCCACCCAAATTTGATTAACACGTGGCCGTATTTCTCCCCTGTGCTTGTGTGGCCTGGAAACGATGTGTGTGTGAGTGATTGCGGTGTTAGTCCGGGTGCTTTCATGCATGGTTGCATTTCAGATGGTGAGTCTTCACTTTATGCTTGGACACTACCTCTGACTCACCAAGTGGAGACTGTAAGCCCTGCAGAGCAAGAAGATGCTGCTGCTGTCAATTACAAGCAGGTAATCACAGCAGTAGGCATTAGTGCAGATTTTTCTGAGGTGAGGTGGACTACAAATCCCATGGGCACTTGCCCCCCCCCCCTTCCTGCAGCCAACAGCAGGGGGACTCAGAGGAAAGGCTAAAAAAGGAAGTGGAGCAAAAGACATTTTAGAGACAGCAGCTTGGCCAAACAGATGTGAGCATTGCTTCAGGAAATACAGTACAATCCAGCCCAGACAGCACCTGTGGATCTTGTTTGTAAGGAGGGAGTCCAGCTACTGTGTTACATCCACAATCCAGCCTGGATTCCAGGAGAAGAATTGCCCTGCATCATAGGAGGATCCTGCCACCAACTCCACAGCCACCCAACCCTCTGAATGCTACAGCACCCAGCTGGTTCCCAGACAGGATAATTGTAAGTGCACCAATATTAGCGTGCCAATGTTTCTGCAACAGGGCCCCAACGTTCAGACTAGGTTAATTGTTAGACAGGAGTTGATAGAAAGCTGAGTGCTGGGAGTAGATAGCTGGGAAGTTATACTGTATTTGTCTGTTAAAGGATAGTGATGTCGCGAACATAAAATTTTCAGTTCGCGAACAGCGAACGCGAACTTCCGCAAATGTTCGCGAACAGGCGAACCGGGCGAACCGCCATAGACTTCAATAGACAGGCGAATTTTAAAAACCAAAGGGACTCTTTCTGGCCACAATAGTGATGGAAAAGTTGTTTCAAGGGGACTAACACCTGGACTGTGGCATGCCGGAGGGGGATCCATGGCAAAACTCCCATGGAAAATTACGTAGTGGACGCAGAGTCGGGTTTTAATCCATAAAGGGCATAAATCACGTAACATTCCTAAATTGTTTGGAATAACATGCTTTAAAACATCCAGTGTGTGTATACGATCAGGTATGATGTTGTATCGATCAGGTAGTGTAAGGGTTACGCCCGATTCTCAGACATTGACATACCAAATTCCTCTTTTAATGCACCGCAAACAGTCCATTTGCACAACCGCAAACTCCCCATTTGCACAAGGTTGGATACCAAGCTAGCCACGTCCCGGTGATGTCATTGAAGGTTTCTTCCTCCACCCAGCCACGTACAACACCAAGGGTCCCCGAAGGTCAATTGAATTGATTTTTCGAACGGGAGATGGTTAAAAAACGCTGGCTCCCTCCCCTTTGTTTTAATCCACGGTCACTGCTTCTGCGCCGTGCAATTTACTCTCACACCCGATATGAGTGGTATTTTCTGTAGTACTATTCTCATCAGTTTAATCCCTCTAACGTCCCCAATCTGAGGGCCATTTATTGAATAGATTTTTCGAACAGGGAGATGGTTAAAAAACGCTGGCTCCCTCCACTCTGTTTTAATCCACGGTCACTGCGTCTGCGCCGTGCAATTTACTGTCACACCCGATATGAGTGGTATTTTCTGTAGTACTATTCTCATCAGTTTAATCCCTCTAACGTCCCCAATCTGGGGGCCATTTATTGAATAGATTTTTCGAACGGGAGATGGTTAAAAAACGCTGGCTCCCTCCACTCTGTTTTAATCCACGGTGACTGCGTCTGCGCCGTGCAATTTACTGTCACACTCGATATGAGTGGTATTTTCTGTAGTACTATTCTCATCAGTTTAATCCCTGTTACATCCCATATCAGGGATTGCCTTTTGTGAAAAAAATTTAGGCCTGGTACCTTCGACTGCCTTCACAATGACAGACCAAACTCTCATACACCAAACTGAATTGATTTCAGGAACCGGGAGATGGAAAAAGCAGCTTGGTCGGTCCTCATACTCCCAAATTGGGGCACTGCGCGTGCACAGAGCAATGTGCTGTGACACCCTATATGAGTGGTGTCTTAACTAGTACTATTCCTATCAGCGGCGGGCGGGTGCGTGGTAACTTGAGAGCAGGTGACCAAAGCTGAGCTGGAGGAAGATGGTGCGTCCAGGTTCTTAGCGGAAGCTGTTGAAGATTGGGTGTCCTGTCTAAGCCAGTCAACTACGTCCTCAGAATTTTTCGGGTTCAGGGTACATGGCCTCTGAACACTAGGCATTATTCCAGGGACAGTGGAAATCACAGCACCACGACCACGACGGCCCCTGCGAGGTGGCCTGCCTCTGCCTGTCATTTTTTTCGATAAGTGGTACTGTGCCACCCTGGATCAGTGGTGGGCACTGGCAGTGGGCACACTACAGTCTGTGGAAGTGGGCCTGACACACACTGGCAGCAGGCAAGCAACTGAAATTAGACTAATGTGTAAAAATGAAATGCCTTATTTATCGGCAAGCTACTGTGCCACCCGGTATCAGTGGTTGGCACTGGCAGTGGGCACACTACAGTCTGTGGAGGTGGGCCTGACACACACTGGCAGGAGGCAAGCAACTGAAATTAGACTAATGTGTAAAAATGAAATGCCTTATTTATCGGCAAGCTACTGTGCCACCCGGTATCAGTGGTTGGCACTGGCAGTGGGCACACTACAGTCAGTGGAAGTGGGCCTGACACGCACTGGCAGCAGGCAAGCAACTGAAATTAGACTAATGTGTAAAAATTAAATGCCTTTTTTATGCAAAGTCCTGTGCCAGCCGGTATGAGTGGTAGGCACTGGCAGTGGGCACACTACAGTCACTGGAAGTCAGCCTGACACACACTGGCAGGCAACTAACCTTAGATTAAAGTGTAAAAATTAAATGCCTATTTTGATGCAAAGTCCTCTGCCACATGGGATGACAGGGGTGGGCACTGGCAGTGGGCACACTACAGTCTGTGGGCCTGCAGCTCCTCACACACAGGCAGGCCATGCAACTGCAATATGCATATAAAGGAAAAAAAGCAGACTAATGTTGCAGCCCTAAAAGGGCTTTTTGGGGTGCTGTCAGGACGCTGTCCTTACAGCAGAGATCAGATGAGTCTTTCAGGACTGGAGTGGACACTGAATTCACTAGCCTAGCTATCAATTTCCCAATTAAATCAGCAGCAACTACACTCTCCTTCCTCTCACTAAGACTGCAGCTTCAGAATGAATCTAAAATGGATGCTGTGCAGGAGGTGGGAGGGTCTGGGAGGGAGGGTATGCTGCTGATTGGCTGGAATGTGTCTGCTGACTGTGAGGTACAGGGTCAAAGTTTGCTCAATGATGATGTATAGGGGGCGGACCGAACATCGCATATGTTCGCCCGGCAGAGGCGAACGCGAACAAGCTATGTTCGCCGGGAACTGTTCGCCGGCGAATAGTTCGGGTCATCTCTATTAAAGGAGAGTGTGTGTGCTCACCATCACTGCTTACTGTTTAAGGCTATCCCAACCCCTTCACCTGGGGTTTCTCTTAGACGGAATTGCAATCTGTGCTCTGTTCTTTTTATTATGTTAACTTTATGTTCTTCACCATTTTTCGTCATAGTGAGGTGAGAAGCGCCATACATGCTGCCTAGCGAGGGCCGCCCAAAGGAGTGTTAAATAAGTGTTGGGGTTTGTTCATTTAACTTGTGGACAATAATGCAAACCATTGCCACAGGGTAAAAATGTAGAGGTGTATCACATAACAACAGTTACTGCAAACTTAAATATTCACCTGCTCATGTTGTCTTTGGAGTTTTGAACTAATTAATACATTTATTTAAAATAATAAATTTAATATTGATAAATATAAGGCCAGATGTTTATTAAATTTAGAAATTAAATTATGTTTTATAATATAACCATAACCAATACCAATATGAATAACTCACTAGTCAAAAAAAACAATCACAAAAAAAAAAAAACGTCCACCCAGCAACGGCAGGGCAACTTACCCCCTTGATAAAAGAAACATCGCGACTAGAGAGGGGTCGTTGATCCAGGGAGTTATTCTGACTGCCTGATTGGAGTCGGGAAGGAATTTTTTTCCCCTTAAGTGAGGAAAATTGGCTTCTGCCTTACAGGGGTTTTTTGCCTTCCTCTGGATCAACTTGTAGGAAACAGGCCGAACTGGATGGACAAATGTCTTTTTTCGGTCTTATATCTATGTTACTATGTTACTATGTTACTAGGGAGGAAGGGTGTGGCTTTCTTCTGACTCTCCGCGAATGCGCCATGACCATTTTATTATTCTTTTTTACAGGTTCGTCGGATCCAACTGTCAGTCATCTTCTGCGTCCATGAGGTTTTCTTCATGTGTGAATCCAGGATTCAAGAGTTAAACGTGTTTGATGGTCAATATAACTTTTTAAAATGCAAATACTTAATTAATGCAAATTTAATTTGATCAACTATTGCCCCCATGTGGCCCCTTTATGTAATGGTTATTTAAAAGGGGCTTTTCCAAAAGTGGCATATTTGAAAGTGACTCCCAAACCTTTAGTCTTGTGTCTAATTTTGTTGACTTCATCTCTTGATGAAGAAATATGCATGCATATATTTACGGTGCATGTATGAGAGTACATATAGAATATACTGGGGTATAATCTAAGTCATAGTTCTCCAATTTAGCCTAAAGTTCAATAAATAAAATGTCCCCTTACGCCTTTCATTTTTTAATTTTGAGTAAAGTTTGGACATGTGTCTGGAACATTATTTTCATTCAGGGGCAATGGAGATATTGTATGGCTTTAAAGGGAACCTGTCATCAACTTTATGCTGACCTCACTGAGGGCAGCATTAATTAGTGACAGAAATGCTGATTTCAGAGGTGTATAGCTCATGAGCTAAAAGTAAGTGGTTGCTGAGAACTGGCATTGTAATCATTGCAGCCCAGGCCTTGAAAAGAGTCAAATCTACCTGAGAAGAGTCACGGTTATTCATAATCTCCCGCACTCTCACCCATCTGCTGATGATTGGCAGTTATCAACTAGAGAGAAAGGGAGAAAACTAGGCAGAAGCCGGTCAGTCATCAGCAGGTGGGCAGGGAGAGCAGGAATTCATGAATAACCAGGACTCTTCTCAGGTGGCCGGGACTCACCTGTCTGTGTTTTATGCTGCTGTTAGTATGGGCAACAAAAAAGTTGACAGGTTCCCTTTAAGTGGTGAGGTGAAATGTCTATATGTATGCTATTTTTGTCTTTGGGTTTCTCTCACCAGAAGTAAAAACCTTTGTAAGCATACCTAATAGAACCTGATAGTCCTTGTGATGGAAGATGTACTACTGTACGTATCTTTATGACTAATGCTGAGTTCACACTTCAGTTATTTGATCAGCTATTTCCACCAGTTATTGTGAGCCAAAACCAGTTGTGAAACCTACACAGAGATCAGCTATAACGGAAAAATCTGCTCCTGTTCTGTGTGTTGGCTCAAAATAACTGATGGAAATAACCGACCAAATAACTGAAGTGTGAACTCAGCCTAACTTGAAAAGGAAAGCAATATACATTTTGTCAATGCTGGCTGACAAAGGTAGAATAAGGTACTTGTTTAAATTAAAAGATGCACAGACGACCCCAAACTAACATTTGATAGTTCATAGCTTATCACTTGCAAAATAAAAGGTTTGATTTTTATTTGTCATTAGTAGCAAAACACACAATACCATTATAATCCTAACAATTTTTAAAAGTATAATTAGAGATGAGTGAGTCGAAGCTGACAAAGTTGAATTCGATCCGAACTTCAGGAAATATTTGATTCGCACCAAAGCCGAATTGCCTCATGATTCGTGGTAACGAATTGCATTTTCTCCTAAAATGGCTGCTGCATGTGTTAGGACATGGAGCAAGGAACTCTGGGAAGGGGGGATCACCCATAATGCCATGCATGCAGCCAATCAGCAGCCAGCCAGCCCTGTGATGTCACACCTCTATAAATAGCCTTAGCCATCTTCGATTCTGCCATTTACCAGTGTACTCAGTGCAGGGAGAGACGTCAGCAGGCGCTATGGACAGTGTTAGAAAAAACATAATTGTGCTAAAAAACGATTTACAAGTGCAGGGAAAGATTATTCAAGGTGTAGGAAAAGGATAGGGAGGAATCATTCCGCAATATTTATGTTGAAAAGGGTTCAGTAGGGGAGGTTACAGCCTGGGTAATAGGAACAATCCTAATACACCTTGCTGCACTGACTGCGGATCCGATCCAAATTGCCATTATACAGCTCTGTAATTCCAGCAAACTGTTCTTGTTATTGGGATGCAAGTGCTGTTTGATACAACCATTAACAGGGTTTATTACAAGGAAATATTTCTACATCTTATTTGCCCTTGTGCAGTGCAGTTATATGTTCTAAAGCATTTCTTGGCTTGTATTAGTGGGAAAAAAGGGCATATTAGTCGTTGTGTGGTTAAGTGCTAAAATTACAGCCCTTTTTGGCGTGTATTAGTGGCAAAAGTAAAATATATTTGCCGATCAGCGGTGCAGTTATATGTTCTAAAGCCTTTTGTGACGTGAATTAGTGGAAAAAGAAAAATGTATTTGCCGTTTAGTGGTGCAGTTATCTGTTCTAAAGCCCTTTTTTGTGTGTATTAGTGTGGGGTGGAAAAGGGCCTATTAGCCGTTGTGTGGTAAAGTGAGAAAATGACAGACTTTTTTGGGGTGATTTAATTTCTTTTTATTTATTTATTTGATCTAACAGTATGTCAGACAGAGAAGTGTCAGGCCCTGCACAGGAGAGTTTCAGAGGCCTAAATGTTTCTGGCGCAGGCACAGGTCACAGCAGAGTAAGGGGGCATGGCAGCAGGGGTCACTTTGAGAGGCCTGAGCTCCCAGTGTCAGCTAGCGGTCGTGTCTTGACCAGCAACCCAGCGGTTACTGAATGGTTGACTCAGTCTTCTACTTTGTCAGTCTTCAAGTTTGCAGTAACTGATGTCCTCAACATCAGACACCCCCAGCCAAGCGTCAATGGGTTCGTCAGACACAACCCTTAGTTGGCATGGCCCGGGAGCAGGCCCTGTGCCCTCACCTGTCTTCATCCTGCCTCTGTCCTTTTCTGTTCCCTCAGCCAGAGAAGTATTGTATGCTGTGGGCTCAGCTCCACTATACAGTGAGGACGAGCTACTAGAATACAATCAGCAGCTACTGGCAAGCCAAACTGTGGAGGAGACATCCGCCGATTCCTCCACTAGTCGGGCAAGTAGTGATGAGGAGAGTGGCGAGGGAGCTGGTGTTGCGAGCGATCAGCCTCCTGACCCAGAGACGGTTGAGGAGGACATCAGTGGAGTGCAGACAGTACTCGATGATGATGATGTAGCTGATCGCACTTGGGAGCCGAGTGACGAAGGGGCTTCATCATCATCGGGAGAAGAGGGTGGCAGCTTGCCTGTGAGCCAGCAAGTCACTAGTGTGGCCGGGAGTCAGCAGGGTGGCATCTCTGTTTTGGATCCACTGCTGGTATTTTTTTTTGGGCATTAGCAATACTGATGGATTACTGACCAAATGCTGACCGAGTGAAGGCGGATGCTCAACAGATCTGTTTTTTGGGGGTTATTGTTCTGATGGATCAGAGGAAGGGCGAAATAATCAGTGACATCAACACAAACTTACTGCTGACACCCTCTCCACTCTGTCGGGGGGCTCTACTTGTATAAGCATTTAAAAGAACAGGTTCTGTAGACATCTATGTGGAATCAGCTGACAACGGTGTAAAAGGAGTGCGCTTCTTCTTGGCGCTAACATAGACCTGTAAGGCTGAGTTCATACTTGAGTTATTTGGTCAGTTTTGGCCCCGTGACTGCCCAAATAAGTGAAGTGTGGGTAGTGATTCTAAGATCGACACCTGTTATCTGCATGTCATACGGAGTCACATTATTATTTCACTACCACAGCAGACTCCCTATGTGTGTTACTGCAAGGCACAGTGTTCTCCACCACTATAAAGGCTCTCTTTTTTAACAAAATTCGCCGCAAATAAATTTGGATCGAACCAAATTTGGATCGAACCAAAATTCAGCGAACCGGTGAATCTAATTTTTGAAAAATTTGCTGATCTCTAATTACAATCCCTTAACCCCCACCTCCATTCCCACCATGTTCCTTCAGGTCTAGAACAACTATAAAAAGAGGGAAAAAAAGAAAGAATCTCATGTTCTTTAGTAGTATGTGTTTGGTAGGTAAAGAAAGAAATATCTATTTAAAAATTTTTTTTTTTTGAATAGTATAAAAATATTATTGATTAAATATTAATTCATTATTAATATTAGAAGAAATGCTACAGCCTTAATAGTTCTGTTGTAGTACTTAGGAACTGCTACTGCTCCACATTCAAGCACCTGTAAAAATTCTACCCATCTATAGTTGCTCTCACTCTGTAATTCCAATTTCATGTCTTTAATTGCAAATATCTCCAAGGTGAAAGACTTGTGACAGCGACCAATCTGTCTGCTGCAGCTGTTTTGTATGTAGAGGTACATACATATTTAGGCATATATTCATTTCAAAATGAAAGGTGGAATCTGATTGGTTGCTATCGGCAACTAAGCCAGCTCTACTTTACACCAGTTTGATAAATGACCCCAACAATTTTAATAAACTTCTGTTTGTTAAAGGGAGTCAGTCAGCACATATACCCCTTTTTAACAGTTCCCATAGCGCTGTAGCCGTAACACATATGATAAAAATGGTACCTTTATATGCTTTAGTGGACCTTTAAAACGGCCAAAAGTGAACTTTTATGATTATGTAAATGAGGGCCCGCAAGTGCCCAGGGGCGGCGTCCACCGCGTTGGTGCCCAGGCAGCTCTGCCTCTTCGGCTCTTCTCCCCGCCCAGCCTCCTCCTCTGCCCATCTGTTTGCTCTCCCTCTCAGCCAGATCCCGCACCTGCGCGATGACTTAGTTGGCCGGGGCATGTGCACTGCGATGCCCATTGCTGGCACAGCATCGCAATAGCTCATGCGCATGCGCCGGCTAATGGCGCGAAAAATGCAGAAAGGAGGCGATGGCCTCGGTGTAGGAGAAGAGGAGGAAAGCCTTTCTGCAGTTTTCACGCCGTTAGGTTCCATTCACACGTCCGCAATTCTGTTCCGCATTTTGCGGAACAGAATTGCAGACCCATTCATTTCAATGGGGACAAAGGATGTCCCGCCCGGGTCCGCAATTGTGGATCCGCACTTCCGGGTCCGCCATCGCGTTCCCGAAAAAAATAAAACATGTCCTATTCTTGTCCGCAATTGCGATCAAGAAAAGGCATTTTCTATATAGTGCTGGCGATGTCCGCAAATTGCGGAACGCACATAGCCGATGTCTGTGTTTGCGGATCCGTGGATCCACAAAACACATACGGACGTGTGAATGGAGCCTAAGCCGGCGCATGTGCTACTGTGATGCCGTGCCAGCAATGGGCATCGCAGTGCGCATGCCCCGGCCAACGAAGTCATCGCTACAGCGCTATGGGAACTGTTAAAAAGGGGTATATGTGCTGACAGACTCCCTTTTAAAAAAAAAATTAAGGTGGCATTTATTGGTTTATGTTCTTTATATCTATGATTGTTATCTTATTTTTTAGGGTATAGGAAATGTATTGGATATGTGTAAAAATTATTCTTTTGTTTTTAATTACAACTGTTAGTGTGCAATCGGTACAATTCTTGCTATGATCTCTTTGCTTAAATAATGGTATCTGAAAAACTTTCTAATAATAATTAAGAGGAATATGTATGTACATTAAAAAGTAGAAAATCATCAGTCAGGCATTTCTTAAAGGGGAAGACCAGTGGGTCCTACAAAGCCACCTTAATTATAAGAACAGACCTGTAGGAGAAAGTTTGCAATACACTTATTGTTATATGGATTTACCTTTCAGGAACCCAATAAAGTGCAGCTTCTCATCTGAAAATCCATCTTATGCCAACATCATGCGCTTTACCAAGTTTCCGGCCAGAGCTATGGACGTCACTTCCACTATGGATGTGGCCAGAACTATTCCTCTCCTTGGTGTATGCACAAACTCCTGAATCTACCTCATCTGCACATGTGCCAGGGAGATAAATGGTTCTGGCCCCATGCACAGCGGAAGTCAAGTTTCCTCCATGGCGTTGGCCAGAAACCTAGTAAAGGACATGACTTTGGTAAAAGTTAGATTTTTAGAAGAGGAGCCTCAGGAGACTGGGTTCTTGGGAATCTGACCCACACAACTTTAGAACGGTAAGTATATTACAAACTTTCTCCTACAAGTGTGTTCTGAGTAATTACAGTGGCTGGGTCCAGATAAAACACTTTTGAATTTATAATTCGTAAAATTTCCCCACTATTACATATTAATTTACTCTCTTAGATCTCACAAAATATAACATACTATCAGTTGTCATCATTTATAAAATGCTCCAGTGTCATGACATACTTGTTGTGGCACCCCTAGTCGTCTTTTCATTTCCTCTTCTTTTCATTCCCTCTCAGAACATCCACCTAATGTGGTGAGTGCTGAATAATAGCAAGAATAGCGCTGCGACTAATGTACAAGAAAATCCAATTGGATTAGTCAACTATGCATGTATGACCACCGTCACTGGTTACATTACTGGACATTCTGAAAGCATCTAAAAATATACTATAACAAGTATGTAGCATCAAATATTTAAAGGAATATTTTTGTTAATTATTCCAATTCAAAAACTTATGTTTTGTATGATAGAACAAAAATGTAATTCATATTTATAGGACAACACCATAAATGTATAAATCTTAACGCTAACAAAACTGTACTTATTCAAATAATTTAATGGGCCTGGGTCTGCTGACTTTCTATTCTCTACTCATGATCAAAGACTGTTTTCAATTAAAACAAACCCCCTTTTTGTCATTCATTATACAGTATAATGTACTATATTGGTTTGAGACCAGTAAAGAAAATGTGTTGAACTATGAGCATTACTGATCTTTTGTATTACTTTTTATTACCCCTTTACCTTATATTGTGTTGCTATTGACTTTCTTTGGAGAAGAAATCACCAAACTACAATCTGGAGTGTGGTCAGGCAACACCGTATAATTATAGTCTACTGGCTAGAATTCTGATCAGAAATTCTTTACATTTCAAAGCCACCAGTTGGGTCATCAAAGATCATGGTAGGGTGGGGAAAGGGCCGGTGACAAGAAGGATGAGAAAATGTGGTAGACAGCCCTTTATTTAAACAGAACAAAAAGACCACGGGATTAAAGGGGAATATACTGCTGCTATTGATTGAGACAAGAGCTTATGTCTTCCAGAGTGAGTGACAGGCAAAGAAAGGCTACTCCCGGCTTCAGAAGACCCAATTAAAATTAGTGCTACTTGTCCTAGCACCTTATTCATACAAAAGTTGAAGGAATGATGGACAAAGCCGGGAACTTTGGTAAGACAATTACTCTTGAGTAAATAAACATCACAGTCCATTTTCAGATCAATGGCACTTATTTCTCACATTTTACAGTCTATAGCCCTCCTAATTAAATTATTTCACTGGAGGGTTCTGTGGTTTAGACACATGGAAAACAGATCTAGCAGGAATTAATTTTTTCATCTCGTTGGGGGCTGCATCTGATAAATTAATGCATAGGGTTTACCTGCAGCCTTCCATTATGATGTCACAATGAGTGACACGAAATGACAAACTCAGCTTAATGGAATGCCTCTGTATTAAATCTGTTGGTAATAAAAATGCTGTTACTGAACTGAAGTATATTTTTTCCCTATAGCATTTCATATTTATTATCATTCATATTTCCCGCTAATTTTACATAGCATAGCATAAAATATAAAGAAAATGTGAGCTTTCTATTTTTTGATTCATCATAAAAATAACATTAAGAATTTTATCATGAGAAAAGCTTCATGAAATCCTAACTACATGACTGAGTGATTATCTAACAATGATGTGTTTACAGATTAAACCAGTAGAGGGCAGTAAAGACCCTTAAATCACATTGTAGCCTTGTGAAACGTCATTTATAGAGTTATATAATAGGGTGGACTAAGCTTCCATGTACTACATCTAGAATATTGCATAGATCACAAATTTTAAATTGACTTTGTCATAACCACCCTCAGAAATAAGCATGGGGGTTAAAACCTATTTCTCATTAAACATAATTTTTATGGCACATTTATCTTATTGAGAGATTGAGAGATAGTGTACCTGTTCTGTGTGTTCCACCTGCACCTAAATTTGTCTCAGAATCACTGATGTATTAACCAAAAACTGACCAATACACTGACATGTGAAAAATGCACAACATATTTTTTATGTGATCCAAAATTCAAAAAGTGCAGGGGAAGACATAAATGGGGGACGATTAATTAGAACAACATTGTACACAACAGTCTTACTCTAACCCGTGCTGGTGTCAGAGGTGCCACAATTATTAAGAAGAGCACACTTCTTAATAATTGTGGCACATCAAGTCTGTGTGCCAGAACTGATATCTTAGCCAGCAAGAGAGCTTGTGTAGAGTTCAGGTATAGTCTACATCAGTTTCCTGGCATAATTGTAATAATGTGTCAGGTCGGCTATGTTTGGACTTGCACCACCTACTTGCTGCTCTGTTCTGTCCACTTTTTGGAAAAGTAGCAAGCAAGGAGCAAAACCTACAAAAAGTCAAATGTTGTGCGAGTATATGTCAAACGCTGTGACTTTTTGTCAACAGTTTTCTGCAGTACAGTGTTTGATAAATATCTCTGGCTGTGTGTGCAACTATTCCAAGGGGGCTCTGTAGGCAAGCTAGCCCACCACTGTCTTTAACCACTTCCCGAACGTCCATTCAGAGATTGCAGCTGCACACTAAACGTGCAGATGCTGTGACGGGGGCCCGCTGGCAATGACAGCAGGGCAGCCCATAGGGAAGGCAGGGACCGTTCCTGAGTGTCCGTGCCTTCTGGATCACTGTATACACTTCGTGGAACGAGCTCTGTGTATACAGATCAGGAAGTACTATGCCGCTTCCTGTCCCAGCCCAGTGGTCATCAGACCACCGGGGCCAGGAGACTGCAAAAGTTACCAGATCTTCCACAGACCTCAATCAGCCCTGCACTGAGGCTGTACATCACTGTATAGTGTCCGCCAGAGGTCTTGATTGACCTTGGGGGGGACACAAAATGTAAAAGAAAAAAGAAAAATAGTAAAGTGTATTACATTTTTTTAAACCCTTAAGGACACAGCAATATTTCACCTTAAGGACCAGGCAATTTTCTGCAAATCTGACCAGTGTCACTTTATGTGGTGATAACTTTTAAATGCTTTTGCTTATGCAAGCCATTCTGAAATTGTTTTTTCGTCACATATTGTACTTCATGACACTGGTAAAATGGAGTAAAAAAAGTTCATTTTTATTCATAAAAAAATACCAAATTTACCAAAATTTTCCAAGTATCAATTTCTTTATTTCTATAATACATAGTAATACCTCCAACAATAGTTATTGCTTTACATTCCCCATATGTCTACTTCATGTCTAGATAATTTTGGGAATGATATTTTATTTTTTGGGGATGTTACGGCTTAGACGTTTAGAAGCAAATCTTGAAATTGTTCTGAAATTTTCAAAAACCCACTTTTTAAGGACCAGTTCAGGTCTGAAGTCACTTTGTGAGGCTTACATAAAAGAAACCACCCAAAAATAACCCCATTCTAGAAACACCCCTCAAGGAATTCAAAACTGATTTTACAAACTTTGTTAACCCTTTTTTGGCAGATTTTTCATTTAAATTTTTTTCCAGTTACAAAGCCAGGGTTAACAGCCAAACAAAACTCAATATTTATTGCCCTGATTCTGTAGTTTACAGAAACACCCCATATGTGATTGTAAAGTGCTGTACGGCACACGACAGGGCACAGAAGGAAAGGAACGCCATACGGTTTTTGGAAGGCAGATTTTGCTGGACTGGTTTTTTGACACCATGTCCCATTTGAAGCCCCCCTGATGCACCCCTAGAGTAGAAACTCCATAAAAGTGACCCCATTTTAGAAACTACACCCCTCAAGGTATTCAAAACTGATTTTACAAACTTTGTTAACCCTTTAGGTGTTCCACAAGAATTAATGAAAAATAGAGATAACATTTCAAAATTTCATACGCCCTTGAGGAAGCCAATCAGGCGAAATGGTCGTTGGGTGATCACACTGGTCTGTATACGTTATCTGCGATATTCTCAGTTGGGAGTGGGTAGCTTACTGATAGGGTCTTCTACGCTTATTAGCACTTATGCAGTTTAGCGTTTTTTAGTTTAACCATACTTATTATTACAATCAATTGCTGGTATACCCTGTAACTCTTTCCCTTTGTTTATATCTACTTACCAGACCTTTGTATGTCCTTTTAGGGAGGTACTTTCCTCCACTTTGCTTATGCCTACCAACTTTTAAAGTGTATGTGGATCATGTTTATGATGATTTTTTATTGTTCAATAAAGGTACATTTGATTATTACATAACTGTGTAGTATGTGTTTATAGGGGTGTTTCTTTGTCTTTAGTGTAGCTGGTCATGGGTTTGAAACCCAGCAGAAAGAATTGTAAAATAGTGATTAAATATAAGTTAAAGCCAAATGTTTTTAGTTGGGAGAGGTGGGAACCCTATTTAGCAGTGGCCATAACTAGCAGAGTGTGCGCTCTGTGACTTGACTTTACATTGTCAGCTGAATCGCTCTGAGCAGCTTCTGCAGGAGAACACAGGGGGACATTGTGACACATACTGCAGGGCAAGCACAAGGTTCAGACCACAGAGTTTCTGTTCTATGATGAAGGGCTGCGCGCTTGCTCTGAACACAGCCTAATATAATAGAATACGAACTTAGGGACCCAAAACTTGCACTTGCCCAGCTGAGTCCAGCTCTGTGAAGACCTATCCCCTAGTTTATTATAGTTTACTATCGCGCATATGCAGTTTTATTTTTCCCCATAGTTGTGTATGCATGTTTAGCCTGCAGTCGGCTCCTTTCTCCTCCCTAGTTGTTCATTGCTGATGTGCTGCTGGGTGCTGGCTACAAATCACCAGGGATGTTCGGTCAGTTTGGGGTTAGCAATAACTATTTAATAGGTATTTTATAGTAGAATAATAAAACAATGGCTGTGACCATTGAAAGAAACACACAGAGAAGAGAAGAGGAGCAGAGCGGTGCTCGTGCATGTGAAAACAAAACAGTCAGGGGAGAGGCCATGTGAGCAGTGCGGAGGGAACAAGCACAGAGCCTGAACTGAACAAGTGCTTGAAAACCAGGTACCAGCATTGCTGAGTGCATGAGAAGTAAAGCTGAATCCAAAAAACAAGTGCAATTTTACTTTCTACTGTATTTTAGTAAGATGTGAGTTTATTTATTTTTCATGCATAAATGTTTCCATAGCCTCTAAATAAACAAACCAGAGGTTGGTCTAAAAAAAAAATAAACAATATGTAACACCTGTAGATGACAGACACCGACAGTGAGCCCTAGCCTAGAACCCAGCCTGCTTTCCTTACCTACTTGCAGTGCAAGCCATAGGTAACAAGACCTTAACTGGTCTACAATCCCTACGCTACTAAGGTGCAGAGACAAACATCTAGAGACAAACTACACATTATCTCTCAAATTTCTCAATTATCTCTCCTGTTTCTCAATTATCTCTCCTGTTTCTCAGGAGAGATAATTATTGTAGCCACTAGGTGGCAGTATCACACAGTGATGCAGCCTCCTACTGGTGTATATTGTACAGGAGGCCCCGCAGTATCCTCTAAACTTCCCGGCTGCTGGCAGTGAAGGAGGAGAGAACATGTCTGGCCATCCTCATGTCCTCGCTGCTGTCAGAAAACTGGCTGCTGGAGAGAAGGACTCCTCTGCGGTGCTGGGCTGATTTCTTAGGTGTGTGACAGTAGAAGACTGTAAGGGGGGAATAGGGGATTTGTTTATAGTAGACTCTGATCTGTGTATGATTGCTGCTCTCTGCAGATGTCAGAGTGGAATTGGGGGACTCTGCTCTATGTCCCCCCAATGCCTCTGCTTTAGGTGCACCCCATTAGTGCCACAACTCCAGATGCACCCCGTGCCCCAACTCTAAATGCACCGCTAATATTGCCTCTTCTGCAGTTGCCCCCCTAATACCTCTGGTCCAGGATCACCACTATTACCCTGCCTCAGGCGACCCTAATACCTCTGCTTTGGATGCACCCCCATAAATTCCCCAGATCCACATGCCCCCACTCTAAATGCACCGCTAATTTTGCCTCTTCTCCAGTTACCCCTGCTCCAGGATCCCCACTATTACCCTGCCTCAGGTGGCCCTAATGCATCTGTTTTACATATGACCCTCCGTTTGTGCGCTTTGCTCACGTTGCTCCTCTAGAACCTTTGCTTGGGCTTTGTTAAAGGTTATGACCTGCAAAGGGGGTTGGACTTATGACTGAAAAATTCTGCACAGTACGTCACATTCTTCAGTATTGACACATATGGTTTACATGGCGGTAGTGGTGATATTCCGTATTTACAGGCATCACTTCCGCCATGTAAAGAGATACTGGTGGTGGAGTGGTAGAGGATTTAAATGGGTTGTCCAGGGTTTCAGGTTTTCCTCTACAGACCATAGAGCAGGCATGGCCAACCTGTGGTTCTCCAGCTGTTGTAAAACTACAATTCCCACCATGCCCTGCTGTAGGCTGAGAGCTGTAAGCAGTCTTTGCATGCTGGGAGTTGTAGTTTTGCAACATCTGGAGAGCCTCAGGTTGGCCATCCCTGCCATAGAGCATAACTATATGGTTAGTGGGGTCCAATTCTGCGACCCCCCACTGATTCCAGGAACAGGTCCTGTTCCCCTTTTTTTGATGGTGTGGCAGGCCACACATATGACCTGCTGCTCCATTTATTCTCTTTGGGACCACTGGAAATAGCCAGCGCTGTACTCTGCCAGCTTCAGCGACCGCATAGAGAATGGATGGAGAGGCAGGGCATATGCTCGACCTGCCGCTCAATCAAGAAGGGGGATCAGTGGGGCCTCCAGCGTTCACATCCCCACGGATGACTTAGTTATCCCCGATCCTGTGGATAGAGGATACCTAGAAAAGTAGACACAGGTCCTTTAACAGGCGAGAATTTCTATTTTAGTTTGACACATATTTTGGTCCAGATTTTTTATTTTTATTTTATTTATTTTTTTCACACCCAAAGAAAACCTTTAAGGATAGGGAATGTGAAAAGGTCCAACAGCTATGACACGACAGGTGATAAGTGTCTGATTGATGGGATCTGACTGGTGGGACCCCCATGATCAAGGGAACGTGGTCTTAAGACCCCTGTGTACATAGATTGGTGAAAATGTAATTGAATGTCTCAGGACCCCTTTTTTCATGATCAGTGGGTGTTCGAGCAGTCAAAAGGTGGATGTCGGGCTGCACCCTCCAACCTTGGGTTAGTAATATAATATTGTATTGCATAATTATTTTCCTCAGTCTGTAATTGATTGATTCAACATTTCTCTTGTTGATGTACATAGCAACAGGGGGATACAGGAGATAGCCTTTGGCTACTTAGGTCAAATGATGGAAACCTGTACTGACTATGTACTGAAGTATACCATACCATGCAGACTGTAGTGTTTTGTTCTTAAGTAGCATTAGTTCCAGGGTTATCCTTCCACATTCCTGTCACTTCCACTTTTCATGTATCTTATTATATATGTGTTTTGTATATGTCCCCTTGGATTATGTAATAACACTGAATTGTTGATTATTTTTGTGTGGTGTTTGATATTGCTATAGGAGTTAGTTGTCTCAAATGGAGTAGCCCCCCCTGGGAATTCTTTCAGCATTTCGACTTCCGCATCTTCCAGCTCCTTCTCCTCGACGGCTTGATCAATGACACGACGCAATGCATGCTCCAGAAAGAAGACATAAGGTACAATGTCACTGATGGCCACCTGGCTGTGACTGATCAGTTTGGTGATCTCATCAAATGGCCACAGAAGTCTGAATGTGTCGCACATGAGCAGCCACTGGCGCAGTGAAATAAAGAACAAAGCTCCCCAGAACCTGTCCTGCTGCAGAGTTCATACAGGTAGTCGTTAACGGCACATTGCTGCTGGATCATATACAAGGTGGAGTTCCAGCGCGTCGGGCTGTCACAAATCAGATGTCTGATGGACAAGTGGTCTCGCCACTGAACGTCAGCTAGGCGAACCATGGCCATGTAAGATCTTCTAAAATGACTAGAGATTTTCCTGGCCTGCTGCAAGATGTCCTGGACCCCGGGGTATGTGGCAACGAATCGCTACACGACTTAGTTCAGGACGTGTGCCATGCACTGCACGTGTGTCATTTTGTCCTGTTTCAGCACGCTCAGCAGATTGGCACCGTTGTCGCACACCACTTTACCAACTGTCAAACTGACCGGGGTTATCCACTGATTGGCCTGTGACCCCAGAGCTGAAAGCAGTGCAGGACTGGTGTGGTTTTTGGCTTCCAGGCACAATAGCCGTAGCACAGAATGGCAACATCTCACCTGGAACGTCGAATAGGTTCTGGGGGGCGCAGCGGAAGAGGCGGCAGCAGTGGAAAAGGAGGAGTCAGCCGAGGAGGAGACGAAAGATGGAGTAGGAGGAGGAGAAGAGGCAAGCCTGCATGCAATCCTTGGCGGTAACACCAAATCCACACGGGAGCTACGGGTTACATGCTTGACAGCCGTCAGAAGGTTCACCCAGTGGGCAGTAAAATGTATGTACCTTCCCTGCCCGTGTTTGCTAGACCACGTGTCTGTGGTCAGATGTATCTTGGCACTGACACTATGTGCCAGAGATATATTCATTTGCCGCTGAACGTGGCCATATAGCTCAGGGATGCCCTTCTGGGAGAAATATTTCCTTACAGAGACCTTACATTGCGGTGTGTCAATGGCCACAAATTTTCTAAAGGCCTCTGAGTCCACCAGTTTATATGGTAGTAGTTGGCAGGTTAGCAGTTCCAACAAGCCAGCGGTCAGCCATTGGGTAAGAGGGTTATCTGGCGTCATCAACTTTTTATGCCCGAACATTTGGGCCACGGAAGCCTGCCTTCTGCCAGATGAACGCGACAACGGCACAGTGGAAGGTGGAGTGGAGGAAAAATGGGAGGAGAGGGAGAAGAGGCAGGACGTGGAGCGCCGGGAATGTGGCTTTGTGGGTTCTGATGGCGTTGCTCCCACTGGGCTCGGTGATGGGAGGCCAGGTGCCTTCTTAAGGCGGTCGTCCCTAGGTAAGTGTTGGGCTTACCGCGACTGCGTTGACAGCACCGGCTGCAGATGGCAACACTATTGTCAGCAGCTGACATGTTAAAAAAAGCCCACACTGCAGAGCCATGTGCCAGCGTCCTGGAAGCGCCAGAAGTGACCGTGAATGGTGGATGACTCGCTCCAGATACATTTGCAGTCTGCTTTTTGCCTCCTGTGCCCTGCGAGCTCTGCCTGTTTCTCCTCCTTCTCTGCTGCTCCATCTCTCCCTGAACTCCCCTCCTCTTCCTCTCTTGTGGGCACCCATGTGACATCCATCTACACGTCATCATCGTCGCCTTCAACACCACTGACATTTGAGATCTCGGAGTAGACAGCAACAGCGGGGACCTCCCTCCGTGGGCTGTTCTGGGTACTGTCGTCAGACCGCTGTGTGACGGCCGTTGCTACCTCCTCTTTCTCATATGGTGTCAAGAATGGCTGCGTATTGGTAAGGTCTAGGAATGGATGGGAAAAAAATTCCTCTGACTTGAGTGGAGGGGCTATGGTGGTGGTGGTGTATTTGGGGAATGCACAAAGCAGAGAGTGAGGAGGGTGCAGATACAGAGGATTAGGAGGTTGCAGAAGCGGAAGGCTGAATGTGAGCTACTCAACCAACTCAGTATTTGGTGGAAGAAGGTTTATCAATCCCCTTAATCAATATTTTGTGGAAGCAGGTTTATCACAGGCCTCAATCAATATTTGGTGGAAGCAGGTATATCGCACCCCTCAACCAGTATTTTGTAAAAGCAGATATATCACAGGCCTCAATCAATATTTGGTGGAAGCAGGTATATCGCACCCCTCAATCAGTATTATGTGGAAGCAGGTATATCGCAGGCCTCAATCAATATTTGGTGGAAGCAGGTATATAGAACCCCTTAATCAATATTTGATAGAAGCAGGTATATCGCACCCCTCAATGAGTATTTTGTGCAAGCAGGTATATCACACCCCTTAATCAGTATTTTGTGGAAGCAGGTATATCGCACCCCTCAATCAGTATTTTGTGGAAGCAGGTATATAGAACCCTTTAATCAGTATTTGGTGAAAGCAGGTATATCGCACCCCTCAATCAGTATTTTGTGGAAGCAGGTATATCACAGGCCTCAATCAATATTTTGTGGAAGCAGGTATATCGCAGGCCTCAATCAGTATTTTGTGGAAGCAGGTATATAGAACCCCTTAATTAATATTTGGTAGAAGCAGGTATATCGCACCCCTCAATCAGTATTTTGTGGAAGCAGGTATATCAAACACCTTAAACACTATTTTGTGGAAGCAGGTATATCGCACCCCTCAATCAATATTTTGTGGAAGCAGGTATATAGCAGGCCTCAATCAATATTTGGCGGAAACAGGTATATCCTACCCCTTAATTTTTATTTTTTTTGCCACAACAGTTATATCACACCACCCTGTTTCAGAATAACTCCATGGATCAACGACCCATCTCTAGTAACTATAAACTGTAATTTTTTACACTCCAGAAATACATCCAGGCCACTCTTAAACTCTTTTAGTAAACTCACCATCACCACCTCCTCAGGAAGAGAGTTCTATAGTCTCACTGCGCTTACCGTAAAGAATCCTCTTCTATGTACAAACCTTTTTTCCTCCAGATGCAAAGGATGTCCCTATTGAAGAGAATAGGGCCCAAAACTGACCCCTGTGGTACCCCACTAGTTGCAGTGACCCAATCTGAGTGTGTACCGTTAATAACCACCCTCTGTTTACTATTACTGAGCCAGTATTACTTACCCACATACAGTCCAATGAATGGTGACGGAGGCAGCATATCCAGTGAATGTCCCTTTATTGGGAACTGCTTACATGAAATACGTGGTTACAAAAGGTTGCTACGTTTCGGCTATCACATAGCCTTTGTCAAGCATACTGTGATCCCCAAATGATCGTGCTTATAAAGTGCAAGCCACGCCTCCCCATGAGGCAGTGGCCAATCATTAAATCTACATAGTCACATATTCCACCATTGTATCACAACCTCTAATAAAATGTACACCCCTCCTTACAGCTGAATTGTATCTAAATTATCACATGTGAAAGATAACGCTCTCACCTGGTGATCAGTAGAACACATAGCTCCGTGATACATCACAACAGCTCGTCCCCCTGTATCGAGTGCGCATGTTCAGGGAGGAGGAAATGTTTACTCACGTGTCTGATACCAGTCACATGATCCATCATGGTAGCGTGTTACCCTGTATCAAGTGCGCATGTAAAGGGAGGAGGAAAAGTTTACTCATGTGTCTGGCATCAGTCACATGATCGCAGACAAACACATCTATGAGATCATCAGTGCAGCCCAACAGCATCCTACTCCTCCCACAGGATGCACTCCGTTACTAGGGACGTGCAGTGCACATCCCGCCGCCCTCGAGACCAGCTGGTGGCGAACATATGAATGATGGTTCTGTAAATCAGCGATCATAGATTTGCCTCTAAGTAGTGGAGGAGGGTAAGTTCCTCCTCAATATGGATCACGGAGATGTGTTCAGTGTAATACAACAATGGTGATCTAAGTGAAATAGTTCATATCAGTACAAAAGTTAAAAACAAGAACATATAAAAAAATCACAATACCTTGTACACTTCTTCCTTCTGTCCCATGGATAACCTACACATTACCCACACTAAATTCAATGTTCATCCCATACGGTTGGAGTGCCTTTAATTCAAAAATCCATTTAAGTTTTTTCCTACGCAGGATTCAGTTTCTATCGCCCCCACGTCTCATTTTGGCCACTGAATCAATAAGCGGGAACCGTAGTTAGTTGACCTAGTGTCCACGCTCCACAAAATGCTTTGCTACTGGTTTATCAACCAGTCCCCCTTCTGATGTTGCTCTTATGGGAGTTAATCCACTTGCGTGCCTCCATTGTGGTCTCACCTATATAAATGAGCCCACAGGGGCACGTGATCATGTATATAACGTCACAAGATCTACATGTAAAGAATTCCTTTATTTTGTAAGGTTTACCACTATAAGGGTGGGCAAAGGTATCTCCCTTCACCATGTTACCACAGTTGCAGCACCCAGGGCAGGGATAACATCCCATCTTTCTAGGTGCCAGATAGGTTTGTCCATTCCCTTGAAAATCCATATCTTCTGTTCTCACCAGCTTATCACGTATGTTGGTGCCTCTTTTATACGCCATCATTGGAAAGTACTCAAACTCATGTATTGTTGGCAGCCCTTTATGTACGATATGCCACTCCTTGCGTATAATTTGTGTAATCTCCCCACTAAAAGCACCATAAGTGGAGACAAAGGGAATGCGTTTGTTATCTCTATTCTTGCTTTTGCCTTGGAGCGTGGACTCACGGTCAACAACCGCCAATTTTTGTTTCGTTTTTTCCACAAATTTATGAAGGTAAACCCCTATTTAGGAATTTCCTCCCCATCTCATCAACTCTTGTTCCAAATTGTTCATCACTAGATACTACTCATCTCACTCTCAACAGTTGGATCCATGGGATGGACTCAAGCATCCGGCGTGGATGGTTATTATCATATCTCAACATGTTGTTCCTGTCGGCTGGCTTATGATAGATGTCTGTCATGATCACACCATCCTTGATGTGTACCATAACATCTAAAAATTGCAATTTAACCGGAGATACTATGATGGTAAATTCTAGACCAGGTACCATGTTATTAATATGTTGGTGGAACAATTGCAATTCATCCAGGGAGCCACCCCAGATCACGAAAATGTCGTCGATGTAGCGCCACCAACACCGGGCTTCCCCAAAAAGGATTGACCAGGACTGTACATTCGGGAGCCTCTGTGGACCATCTGTGGGCTGTTGCATTCCCGAAGACCGGAAGATCCGGCGAGTGCTACTCTACATTGATGCGACTTACCCACATACAGATATTTTCCCCCAGTCCAAGCATTCTCATTTTATATACTAACCTTTTGTGTGGTACAGTGTCAAATAGAGATGTCGCGAACATAAAATTTTCCGTTTGCAGACGGCGAACGCAAACTTCCTCAAATGTTCACGAACCGACATCCTCAAATGTTCGCGAACCGGCGAACCGGGCGAACCGCCATAGACTTTCAATTGGCAGCTGAATTTTAAAACCCACAGGGACTCTTTCTGGCCACAATAGTGATGGAAAAGTTGTTTCAAGGGGACTTACACCTGGACTGTGGCATGCCGGAGGGGAATCCATGGCAAAAAGGGCATAAATCACCTAACATTCCTAAATTGTTTGAAATAACGTGTTTTAAAACATCGAGTGTTTGTATATGATCAGGTATGATGTTGTATTGATCAGGTAGTGTAAGGGTTACGCCCGCTTCACAGTGACAGACCAAACTCTGACAGACCAATCTCCCCGTTTAACTAACCGCAAACAACCGCAAACAGTCTATTTGCACAACCGCAAACTCCCCATTTGCACAAGGTTTGATACCAAGCTAGCCATGTCCCGTTCCTTGTCCTCACTGTCGTCATTGAAGGTCTCTTCCTCCACCCAGCCACGTACAACACCAAGGGTCCCCGAAAGGTGACAACAAGCCCCCTGGGACACATGCTGTGGTTGGTCTTCCACCTCCTCAAAGCCACCTTCCTCCTCTGACTCCTCTTCTTCAGACTCCTTTCTCTGCGTTGCCGCAGGTCCAGCAATCAACGACATCCCTGCTATTAGCAATTAAATACAAAGATATCAGACATCAAACACAAGGAACAGTTTATTTTTAATACTTTTTTGTTTGGCTCACAATTAAGTTTTAAACATATACAATCAAAAGTTATATTTTATCAATATGTAATTATTTATCTGGGTCAAGTTTGGTACTAAGCCTGTATGGCTTTTTTGTGGACTGAGTAAAACACAGCTCCATCGTTGTCACCTCACCATCAAAAATAGGAAGCGTGCAGATTGCATTTGTGGAAGTCTAAACAAGTTTTCTTTTCTGGGGTCTCTTTGATTCTTTGTTTTTAGCACGCTTGTCTTGCTCTGTGTTTCTCTTTTCATTTGGTTTGAATTGCCTTCACTTCCAGTATGAAGACAGCAAAATGCTAAGTGACAGTGTATCAAGGCAAAGGAACTGATAAACATATTTCAGAATGTGTCATTGCTAAGCAGTGGAATGCTATATATCAGATAATTGTTCTATGTCTATAAGTAGTGCATGCAAAGAGGTATCTCCCAAAGAAAGTAGTGCAAAAATTGTTTTTAGTAGCTATTTGAGCTGACACAGCACTAGAGTAAAATAGTAAATAGCAAATAACAAAAAACCTAAAATAGTAATAAAAAACAGTAAATATAAATCTGCATATAAGGCTTTAGGCATATGGGGGAAGATTTATTAAAGGGGTTGTCATATTATAACAATGTATCCCTACCAGAGGGTGCCAGCAGTGGGATCATAACCAGTCTGACACTTAGCCCCTTTTCTGTGGATAGAGGATAAGCTGTTGTAATGGGACAACCCCTTTAAGACCAGTGTTTTGTAAGCTGGTCTTAATCTTTGCACTGCCAGAGTCAGATGTGGCACAATTATTACTCAGGTCTCTTATCCCCTTCAAGATGAAGCCCATTTTTACTTTTTCTTCCCCGCATTCTAAGAGCCATACAAGGGTTTATTTTTTTTGCAGGAAAAGTTGTATTTTTTAATTGCACCATTTGATTTACTATGTGTTGTATTGGAAAATGGAAAAAAATGTATTTGTGGGATGAAATTAAAAAAATCAACAACCCCGCCAAGGTTTTTATGGGTTTTAATATTACGGCGTTCACTGTGCACTAAAAATAACATGATATCCTTATTCTGCTCCTTAATACGATTTTTGCGATACGAGATTTGTATAGTTTTTATTTTGTTTTACTACTTTAATAAAAAATAAAAAGGTTTGAAAAAGTTCAAAGTTATTTGCATCACCACTTCCTGGTCCAGGCTCAACAAACAGGAAATGGCAGTAGATGTGCAGTACCCCAAAGCTGGGGTATCTGCTATTGCTGTATATAGTTTGGTATTATTATGTATGATATTGTATTGTATGTTTTGGCCGTATCTACTAGTAGTAGTAATGGTTTACAAAGGTTGGCAAGGAACTTGGTAGGAGTGGGCTGGAACTGCTTCCTGCCAGGAGGGGAAGTTCCTGTTGAGAGACAGAGAGGAGACGAAGCACACTGCAGAGCTCTTGCTCCTAAAAAGGATTCTCCATAGAGAACAAGAAAATACATCCTCAACTAAATTCTTGATAAGTCAGACAGCAGTTACCAATTAACACCTGCAGTTAAAGCTAATGTCTGGATCTAAAAGATGGATATCTACACTTACAAGTGTTAAATTTCAGCCATCCAACCTGCCTCCACACTCCTTACTGGTGCCAAAAAAAATACACTTGGCATCCACTGCTATTGAATGTAGCTGAAGTTATACTTTGCACTCAGTAAAAGAGACTGTTATACATTTACTTCTGGCCTCATTCTTAGAAACAACATTTCCACTGCACTAATCCCCAGTGAGCAACGACGTGAGGGAATACACAGTAACACAACACTTCATCAGGACCACTAACACTCCCATCCTCCTACAGGGCTTGCTGCAGATGCTTGCTCAACTAATCATTGCCCATACAGTTGACCCACCTTAGACCAGAAGGTAGAGACCAGTGAGGAACATCAGAAAGGATTGGTGAGGTGAGTAATGCTTCTGTTATTTTTATACCATTCTAGACCTGGCCTAAAAAAATATTTTCTTGCTGTAGCAACATCTTAAACATGATCAAATTATATTCCAAACTTTGCCTAGAACTCAAGCAGTTAGTTGAGTTGTTGAAACATAGTTTACAGAATATCAGAGTATGCGAGATCTAATCGGCAGAGTTTTCTTACCTCTGACGTGCATTAAACACACAGGAGAGGCCATTTACAGCCACAAGCAAATAATTATTCACAAGCCAGCATAAAGCTTCTTTTTCACGGTAGTCCTGAGACTTGTCATGTTGCTAAGCAAGGTATTAAAGCTTCTGATTGCATGCAGGGCTTTAGTTTGGCACAGTACTGGGGTGTGAAGAGATCTGTAGATTAACAGCAGACATCTTGTTTTGGGAGGTTTGTTATTTTCTAGGTCTGATTGGCACATAACAGCTAACCCAAATCCTTCTTTAAATCTCTTGGCTTCCTCTTGTCTGGAGTGACTCAGTGAGCTGCATTCTGCTGGCCATCAGCTGCAAGCCAGCTATGTCATGGATCAGAGGTGACTCTGGAATGAAAGAGCAGTTCAGCCATTCTCACGCCGTGAGAGAGGAAGGCCCAGGTCTAATGTTCTCTCCTTTATAGAGATTTATTATTTATTGACATCCTTACAGGAATTGTGACTTTGTTTTATTGCTTCGCAGTAGGTCTGTATCTTTTTAAAGATTATGTAAATATATTGTCAGTTATTTAATTCCAGTCGGAGCTCTAGAATGTCAGTTGTCCATCAGCTGCAGCCAGGACTGTACAATCAGAACTTTCTTACTGTACCTCACTCAACCCTTCTCTCTAATATCTGATTGCTACTTTTAGGGTGCCTTCATACAGTACATGGCAGAAATATGTGGTAGAAAAAAGGCAGATGTGGATTTTTACAAAGGTGCGAATATTGTGGATTATTACTCACAGTTTAGGATGTGGATTACGTCCCCCACTGAAATACATGGAGGCATTTTTCTTCAGAAAAGCCACAACACAGCATCAATCCCAGGGCAGGGATTGACACTTTTTAACTCTATAGGATAACATGAGGGAAGTCTTTGTGCTGCATATTTTCTAGCGTATTTTTCTACCTTGTGTAAAGGCACCCTTACATGTAAATATGGCTAACCAAACCTTGATTCCCGTAATTTGGTTCTCTAATTTATTTTTAGCTTAGCATTTGATCTGTGGATAGGCTTCATTCAAGGCTTAAGAAGGAAATGCAAGGTAATACTCTAGCAATCTTTTGCATCAGTTGTGTTTCTTATCAGAGGTGCACTGCGAATTGAGGTGATTGCTTCAGGTGGCATGACTATGAAGACAGGGCCAAGGGAAGGGAGTGCTTCCATTTTTGGAGCACTAATCTCTCTATATTCAACTGTATCACCATCTTCAGGATGGCGATACAGTTGAATACTGCTGTGGGGCATTGGAGTGGCATCTCCCTTCCCCGTTCCCTCTAATAGGCCTCAGGCCTTGTACCTGTTGCCTGTCAGAGGCTGATGCAGATGGTGCAATGACATCATCCTGTTCACGCTGCCTGAACCGGGCAGCATACAGAACGGGACACAGGCCGGAAGAGGCCTGCTCTGCATCTCTAACAGCCACATGGAGGTAAGTAGTTTAGTTCTTTTTTTTTTTTTGGGGGGGGGGGTCATTATGGGGAAGGAGGGGAGAGGAGCACTATGGGGCCATCTACTTGGGGCACTAAATAGCGGCATTTTTTGTAGTGGTGCATATTTTAAGGGGAAAATTTATGTACTAGCACACATTATAAGGGGTAGTTTTTGTACTGACACACACACTATAAGGAGTTTTTTTTTACTGGCACACATTTTAAGGGGACATTTTTTGTACTGCCACACATTATAAGGGGGCATGTTTTCCACTGGCATACATTATAAGGGGGCATTTTCTGTACTAGTGCACATTATAAGAGGGAATTTTTTGTAGCGGCGCATATTATCAGGGTGAATTTTCTGTACTAGCACACATTATAAGGGGTAGTTTTTGTACTTACACACATTATAAGAGGGATTTTTTTTTGTACTGGCAACATTATAAGGGGGTATTTTTGTACTGACACCTTTAGGGTTATTTTTTTTACTGTCCCACATTATAAGGAGAATTATTACTACTGGGGGCCATTACGGTGGGCATTACTACTACTAGGAGACTATGGGGAACATGATTACTAGTATGGGCATTATGGGGGAATTATTACTTCTGTTGTACAGTGGGGAAATTATTGCTGTTGGGGGCACTAATTGCACTCTGGCAGAAAATTATTACTATTGGTAGGACTTTTGGGACCTCTAGTACTAAGGAGGGCACTCTGCATTACCTGGAAATGTTTGCAGCACCCATAATGGAAGATTTGTGGCGCATGGGGTCCCATACTAAGTTTGGGGATTGGTGGTGGTCTGACCTGAGGCTGGATACAATTTTTTGCTTGGTACTATAAATATATCTGCCTATATGCTTTTTAATATACTGCATCGCTTATTTTTTTTTACATGTTATTTGATCTGTACTATTTATAGCCATACCATAATATTTATGTACTCTTGAATCTGCAGTTTATAGTACCTCCCTAAAAATACTTTTTGCATTTGGATCAAATCCAGTGCTGAGCCACGCCCCCTGGACTGATCACATGACGGTGACGTCACCCCAGGTCCTTCGGCTTTTCCAAAGTTCGGGTTCATGGAAGCCGCCCCTTATGGATTCCATATGCCGGGATAGTCCGCGGTAGTGGAATCCATAACGGGATGCGGCGATTACCCCAGCCCGAACGCCGAACTAATTTTTGAAGTTCGCTCATCTCTAGTCATATACAATCATACAAATATACAATCATATCTACAATATATGTTTAATAAAATGTGATACTATAATCATGATGAATGTGTGATTAGCTTTTTTTTTATTATTGAACCACATATACTTCTATTGGTGTTCCATACTAAGTTTTACTATGGGGTCCTTTGAGATTTGTGGACTCTCCTGAGTGTGGCCATGTAAATGGGCCCATATAATGAAAAAACCCTCTGCATGTGGTTATATCTCACAGAATCTGCATAAAAATGAAGAATACATTTGTATAGCTAGCGAGGTAGTTATGATTACATCACTGTGCTATTATTATTAGATCAGTGCAGCCTGGATCATTGGTGAGCCAGATATAGCACATCTCAGTGTACTTTATGAGAAAGAAGGAAAATGTGAAGAAAGCCTGTTCTGTACAGTCATTTAAAGGCGGATTAGATCCTAATAATAACAGGCTATTGTAGGTAGTAATTGACTAAATAAACCACTCTTCCTGTTTATTTTCTTTGCTCCTATTGTGTTATAACCACCCATGTAGTGTTCTCTTCAATTTCCCTTCATGTCTTATAATGATCACACTAACTTAAGTGACACTTAAAGAAGACTCAGAACATCCCACCCTGTAACTGCTGTCCTTCTATTAACTTGTCATGTCACTTTCTAGCCCAGTAAACAACGGCAAGGAGATACAGTACATGCTGCTGGTTGTTACATTGAATTTTCTTCAACACATTCAGACATGACAACTATGTATAAACATCCGCTCTGTGCCAAAGATGCAAAATCAGGATTTGTAGGTATAATTATAAAGGTGTTATTCAGCATTACAAGGAAAAAATTGAGTATTATGCTTGCAATTGTCTATATTCTATTGTGCTTTCATTTGCCGCAGTACAAAGGCACTCAAGTGAACATGTATTTAAGAATCAGGTGCCTACTGGAAATGGGTATAAATGGAAAGCTTGGAGGCATGAATGTTCCTTTTGTTTCACATAAATAACATTGTATTTATGATACTACATTCTGTGAGCTGCCCATGAAAATTGCAGCTGCATATGAAATTTATAAATTATAGAATATCTACTTTTTTTTTCTGTTTTCCTGTGACTTTAAGATTGTCTCCTATTCTGTAAATGAATACCATTAAGGTGTGTTCACCCTAAAGAAGGTTTAGCTGACAGAAAGGGGGATGCGGACTTTGGCAAAGAAGGCAATCACCGCTAATCTGGCTACAGCCTCCTCTGCATGTGGTGGAAAGACTGTAAGCTACAAGCTGCCCACCATAACCAAAGGACAGGAAGGGCCCGCTGTTCATAGACTCTATTCCTTTGAGGATACTGTAGATATCATATACTGATATATATCTGATGATAGAGAAAGTGCATCCCTTTAGGCTGGGAAAAGGAGAGATTGACCAGTCTTATTGAGAGAGATAGAATCTAGCCTCCATATTTAGCCTTTGGGAACCACTTGAATCAACTGTAAAGACTGTTTTTCCTGTGAATAGAGCTTGTGTGGATCACCTGCTGACCGGCTTCTGTAAAGTACTGTGGATTTGTTATACCAACACCGCTCTCATCATTATACCACATGGTGCTGGCGTCACAACAACCAGGACCCTGCCTCGCACCGTAAAACAGCAACATCAAGGGCACCTCAACTGCCATCAGGCAGAAGAACCCCAGAAACAGAATGTGTCCCAAAGAGAAGAATCAGTACACCCTTCCACAACTGCATGCCATTCCAGGGAGCTTCAGAAAACCGTTAGTATGACTACTGCACCCATCCGGCCAACCACACTCACGTGTGCTCCTGCAGCCGAATCGTTGCATAATTTTAGCGTTACGAACAGGATCAAATCCTCTGTGACTTACAAGGAAATGTAAATCATCCATCTTTATTGTGCATTTGTGTGTGCAAGATAATTGTCATCTTTATTGACTTGTGATAATGTTTGTGTGGCACAAGAACTGAATGCTGACCATGTACAAGAACCCTAATATGCCCCACGCAGGAAAACTGCAGTTACCGCTCTGGTCAGAGCAGGAAAAAAATGAGCCCGCCTACTCAAAACAACAAAAGTGCTACAAAGTGCTGCCTAGAACCGAAGTTCCTACCTATTGTTTCTGAGGACAAAAATATTGACTGTGCCCTGCTAGGAGAAAAGAGGGCACCACCATCTTGAAAGTGTCCACAGAACCAATGCTACAGCATCACTCTACACACAGCCATACAAGCAAAGAAAAGAGCTACTGTCCAGCAAAAGTGAGTACCGGAATGGATATAACCCTGCCTAGTATATCTCGGGGCCTTACTGCATATCATAGACCATTTAAAAGCACTGCAAGCAAATTTCTTAAAGGGACCTACACCCTTAGAATTGTTGTTGCCCATAGCAACACAAAACAAAAGTGTGTAATTATGCAATTAACCTGTATTACTTTGAAAGACTATTGCAACTATGTCTGATAACAGCGTCATTGAGCAGTCTGACTCTAGCAGGTCCCCCACGATGGCAGCAGATCACCTACCACTACAGCACTATGTATAATGCCGTTAACCATGCCTTACTTCCTTGGACACCCTGGTTTACATGTTATGCCGGAAAAGCCTATACTCTGAGAGACTTTAAAGAGAAAATGCTGGTTATATTCAAACTGTACCCTGTGTCTACAGAACAACAGCTAGAAATTCTCATTGGTCAATTAGAAGGTACTGCACTAAGAGAGGTCAAATTCTGGCCAGGCTCAGAGAAGAGGGTGGTGGAACAGATGTTTGAAAGACTTTACGCTACTTGTGAACACAGAACAGTGTCTGAGATAATGATGAGATTCTTCAGCAAGAAACAGCAGGCTGGTGAGTCAATCAGAGACTTTGCATTATCTCTACAGGAGGCCTGAAGGCTGTTAAACATGTAGACCCCCACGTGAAGCAGAAAACCAAGACAAAACTCTGAGAGAGCAATTCATTGAGGGTGCCAGTACAGAAACCTTAAAGAGCCAGTTAAAGATGCTGGCCATTCAAAATCCAAATTCCACCTTCCTAGATTTTAAAGAGCTAGCCGTCAGCAATCTTGGAAAAGACCACCAACCAGTACCTGCCAAACCTGCGGTAATGCCAGTGAAAAGGCTACTATGCCTCCAAAGACTAGTCTCCTGGCTGGCCAAGAAGCCCAAGCTCCAGTTCCAGATGTTATTGCTGTCCTAACAGATCAAGTTAATCTTCTGACCACCTGTATGGAGAAAATGTGTCAAAAACTTGAGCAGTGGGAGAAACTCCTATTGCTAGAGGATGAGACTCCACTGCCCAGGAAACAGTTCCCTCCTGATCTTAAAGAGAAATACCATAAGAGCTCTCGTAGACATCCCACTGACCATTTTGATGAGCAAAGGAGACCTATCTGCAGGTACTGCCACAAACAAGGCCATACAGAGAAGATGTGCTGGCAGTTAAAAGAGCAACCCCTGAGGCTAAGGACCTCCCCTTGGGTGGAAAAAGCTTAGGTCCAGAAGATCCCAGTTGGATACCCAGGTATGTCCTGAAGTAGTTCTATGAACTAATGGGGTTCCTTTTGTTGCACTGCTGGACACCGGTTCTCAAGTTACTACCATTCAGAAATCCGCATTTGATAAATACTGGAACAGTAAACTGCTGATGCAGACACCAGAATCCTGGCTGAGGATTATAGCCAGTAATGGCAAACCAGTGCCGGGGCATGGGTACTGGGAGCCAACCCTTCAACTAGGAGAAACAACTCTACCTCAACAAGGCATTATTGTAGTAGAAGTCAGATAAGACAACAATCATCCAGTAGTACTTGGAA
Source organism: Bufotes viridis (assembly GCA_033119425.1). Taxonomy (NCBI): domain Eukaryota; kingdom Metazoa; phylum Chordata; class Amphibia; order Anura; family Bufonidae; genus Bufotes; species Bufotes viridis. The sequence goes on from CM065590.1 coordinate 104,294,820, forward strand.
TGAATGTCCTTAGAAACTGCTATGGAGAGAAGCTTGAAGCACTACGCAAGTCTATGCCTACAACATCACCTGCTACTCAAAAGGTGATCCAACAGACCACCCGTGTACTAGGTGCTCAACAGAAAAGGGAGCTCTGCTGTGCTTGAATTAGGGATAACAACCAGTGATCCCGAAACCCGTTATCGGTACACTCTTGTGGTGTTAAGCCTGTCTAGGTATCCAAGGCCAAGGCTATCAGGCCCTGATAGAACCCGTCAACCTGAAAGACCATCCTCTGGTCCAAGCAGCAAGAAGCATACTAACTGTCTCCCATGGCAAGGTACCAATTATTCCATTGAACTTAAGCAATAACTGTGTGACCCTAACAAAACATTACCCTGTTGCTCAACTGTTCCTAGTCACTTTCCAAAACATAGTAAATGTACTGGCAGCCACTGACAAACAGTCTACCCAGAATCTGACCACCCAAGAATATACTCCAACTACACTATGGTGGACAAAACTCCATGTGGGAGATACTTCTACACCTGCTAATCAAATTGAAGGAGTCCTCAAGGTTGTAAAAGAACATCATCAAGACGTCAGCAAATATTCTTCAGGCTTTGGTGAAGTCAGCATGATCAGGCACACCATCCCTACTGGCTCTCACCCTCCAATCAAGGAAAGGTACCAGCCTATACCACCAACTATGTACCAACCTGTCAAAAAGATAATTCAGGAGATGAAGTAATGCCAAAATCACCAAAGACAGCCACAGTATATGTGCTGCAACTCTAGTCCTTGTCTAGAAGAAAGATTGTAACATCAGATTCTGCGTGGATTACAGAAAAATTAACAATATAACCCACAAGAATGCTTATCCTTTGCCACCTATAGAAGAGTCCTTAACAGCATTAGGATCCTCAGCCTACTTCTCTACTTTGGATTTAACCAATAGATACTGACAAGTACCCATGGCTCCAGAAGATTGTGAAAAGACAGCGCTCACTACCCCCATGGGCTTATTTGAGTTCAACTACATGTCCTTTGGACTTTGTAATGCACCAGGCACTGTCCAGAGACTAATGGAATGCCGCCAAGGTCTCAAGAACTTTGAAACTGTTCTGCTATACATGGATGATGTCATCATATACTCCAAGTCCTATGAAGACCATCTACAACATCTGGCTGAAGTCTTCCAAGCCCTCATTAAGCATGGTTTCAAGGTCAAGCCTTCCAAATTCTGAAACCAGAAGTCAAGTATCTGGGACACATCATTCATCTCTGAAGGTATGAAGCTTGATTCAGAGAAAATACCTGCAGTCCAGAACTGACCTTCCCCTACCACCGTAAAAGAGGCGAGAAGTTTTATTAGTTTTGCAGGCTACTACAGAAGTTTCATCCCTCATTTCGTCCAAATCGTTGAACTCCTGAAAGGACATCCAAAGAAGTACCAAAAGACCCATGATTTGGAATGAAGACAGAGAAATTGCCTTCCAACTCCTGAAAAAGAAGTTGACTGAACCATCATTCCTAGGCTATCCTGATTACAGTCAGCCATTCCGTCTCTACACGGACGCAAGCAGGAAAGGTCTAGAAGCTGTGCTGTCTCAAGTGCAAGATGGTAAATAAAAAGTAATTGCCTACGCCAGCCGATCTCTTAGAGAAGCTGAAAAGAAATGACCAGAACTACAGTTCCTTCAAACTGGAATTCCTTGCACTTGTATGGGCTGTCACTGAGAAATTCAAAGACTACCTTGCAGCAACACCATTTGTGACCTATACTGGTAACAACCCGCTGGCGCACCTGAACACAGCAAGATTAGGAGCTCTAGAATAGGGATGGGCCTCACATCTTGCAAACTACAACTTTGCGTTCAAGTAGGCAAGTCAAATGATAAAGCAGATACCTTATCCTATCTGTCTACTAGATAGGCCCCTACTGAGCAGGAAGACATTTGGGAAGAAGTAGAGATGCTGGCTTTCTACAAGCAATTTGCCCAGCAGGATGCCATCACCATCAATGGCAAATGTAAAGAAGCTTTAAACTCCAGAAGCACAAGTCAAGAAAGAAAGGTGGGTCAAGCTTCAAACTGAAAGTAGAGTGTTAGGAGAATTACAAGACTTCTTCACCAGTGGAAGAATGCCAGAGAAAATCTACAGAAGAAATGCAAAGCCAGAACTACTGAAGCTATAGAGACAGCGGAAACAGCTCTCTGTGTAATGAAGGCTGATGTTGAGAAGAACCCTAGATCCCATTACCAGTAATTGACTGCATCAAATTGTGTTACCTCGCAGAGATGCCAGAATTGTCCTAGAGATATAGCACGACCAATCCGGACCCTTTGGTGTACATAAAACAGAAGCCACCATTCGCCGAAGATTATATTGGATTGGAATGAAAGGAGACATTGAAAACTAGTGTCGATAATATTCTCCTTGTGCCATTGGAAGAGGTGAGAACCAATCAGAGAGATCCTCTACATCCTATTGTGAGCCGTACACCTCTGGAGATAGTGGCCATAGACCATGTCAAGTTGGAACCAAGCCACTCAGGATATACCTATGCCATCAACTCATTACCACAGGCAGATTGGGTGAGTAAACATCAAAAATGCCTAGCTGATGCTCAAGAGATTGTTCAAATCCTCTTGGCAAAAGCACACCAGAAAAAACTAAAATCAAAATTGGTGACCATGTATGGCTGAAAAATATCCATCGTACCAGCAAACTGGATAGCAAATGGGAAAGAGAGCCATACATCATCACAGCTATCCCCTATCCTGGGACAGGATGTCTATGAAATGACCAAAGAAAACAAAGCACCTCAAGTAGTACATCACAACCATCTCAAATTATGCCTAAAACAGACTGTTCAGGAATAAATTCCAATCACCGAGCAACCATCTAGTGAACTAAGGTTGTTTGCCCCAGTGCAACCACTGATGCCCATAGGGAAACAATTATTGGACTAAGATCCATTGCATTTAGCTTGGAAGCAAGAAGAGACAGAGGGGATATGATAGAAACTTTTAAATACATAAAGGAAATCATCACGGTAAAAGAGGAGAGAATATTTAAAAGAAGAAAAACTGCTACAAGAGGACATAGTTTTAAATTAGAGGGGCAAAGGTTTAAAAGTAACATCAGGAAGAATTACTTTACAGAGAGAGTAGTGGACGCATGGAATAGCCTTCCTGCAGAAGTGGTAGCTGCAAATACAGTGAAGGAGTTTAAGCATGCATGGGATAGGCATAAGGCAATCCTTCATATAAGATAGGGCCTGGGGCTATTCATAGTATTCAGTATATTGGGCAGACTAGATGGGCCAAATGGTTCTTATCTGCCGACACATTCTATGTTTCTATGTCTATGTTTCTATTGGTTTCTTACAACATTGCTTAACTTTCTCGTTCCTGTTGGAAATACTCTAGCTCCACGTCAACCAGAAGCTCCATCCTATGAGGAGTCCTCTGCGGATCAAGAGGAGCCAAGGTGCCCAGAGTTGACGCCTGAGATAGAGAAAGAACAACAGCCACTACGAAGATCCGACCGGACCACAAAAAGGGAAACTACCTGCCCAGTACAGTACCTGGACTGAACTGTGACAAAATATACAAATACTTTGGAGCTACAGAGCCAGGTTAAGAGACTTGCTGCTATTTTAATTGTTTGTTGGCTACCACTAACCTTGCCTTAAGGATTCTCTAAAGACTCATTTACCTTGTTTGCAATGTTCACTTCATGTGTCCGGAGATGGACTTTTATGCATCTAAGCCCTCCATGATGTTCTGCAACCACCAAGCTTTGTGCCTAGGGAATGGACTCATGCCTTTTGAGCCTCCTGAGATGTTCCAAGTTGCCCTTTTATACATTATAATGGACTGTCCTTGACTTTATTGTCGCTGTACCAGACCAGTGCCCGCAGGTCCCCAAATGAGAGACGACTACGGCCCTTGTGTTTGACTGCACCTGATATATTTGTGTCTAACCAAATTCTTTTGCAGCAAGGAAGAACACAGAAGTTTACAAGAATAAAATATAATACTGTATATATACATGCATGCTCTCTGTCTTCCAGGTGACCTGTCTTCGTGGCAAGAGTGCATCGGGGACGGCTTCCCTTAAAGTACGGGGGATGCAGTGTCCTGAAATACACTGCAAAGCATTAAAAGTGTTTATATAACTGTGTCTGTGAAGGTTCTCATTTATCCAGGTCATGGTATATCTGTAAAGAATAAATCAAGGCAACTGGACTTGCTGTAGATTTATTGAAAACGTTTCACTCGTTCTTCCAACGATTTGAGAAAGCTCGTTGGAAGAACAAGTGAAACGTTTTCAATAAATCTACAGCAAGTCCAGTTGCCTTGATTTATTCTTTACAGATATTTAATATAACTGTATTTTATGTGTTATGTGCATGTACTACAAACCCCATAAGGTTGTATAGGTATTGGAAAGTACCATGAGGCTAGACAGGGCTGACTCCACCCTTCCTCTCTAGGAGGAAGATTCTGGAGTTAATAACTGCCTGCTGAGGAGTTAACACCTCAGAGCAGTAAGGGGCATCTCCCATTCCCCTACAGCCCACAAGCAACTTATGTGCCTCAGAAGGGAAATGATCTAAAGAAGGTTTGGCTGACAGGAAGAAAATTGCGGACTTTGGCCAAGAAGGTAGTCGCCGTTAATCTGGCTACAGCCTCCTCTGCAGGTTATGGAAACACTGTAAGCTATAAGCTGCCCACCATAACCGAACAGAAATGCCCCACTGTTCAGAGACTGTATTACCCTGAGGATACTGTGGATATCATATACTTACAGTATAAATATATATCTGATGATAGAGAAAGTGCATCCCTTTAAACTACCAGTACACTCTTACCGTCACTGCAAGCCGGCCCAGGGAGCTTCAGGAAACTGTGTGAGTACAACTACTGCACCCATCTGGTCCCCCCACTCACGTGCGCCCCTGCGGCCCGGTCACTGCAACACCAGAACCCACCATTTATACAAGTAAGGCTACATTCACATGACCGTAGTGTATTACCGATCCGCAATACACCCAGCCGCACCCCCCATAGAAATGCCTATTCTTGTCCGCAGCTGAGGACAAGAATAGGACATCTTCAATCTTTTGCAGAGCTGTGGACCGGAAGTTCGGGTCCGCGCTCCACAAATGCGGAAGCGGAGAGCACATAGTGTGCTCTCCGCACCTTGTCCGGCCCCATAGACAGTGAATAGGTCCACACCCGTTCCCCAGAATTGCGGAACGGATGCGGACACATTCATGATCGTGTGAATGTAGCCTAATAGGAATGTGTATATACATCTGCATCATAATGTAAATTTTATTTAATCCCATAAGGATACAGTCTAGTTTAGTATTCAGTGGCGTACCTCCAATAGAGGCAGACCACGCAGCTGCTATGGGGCCCGTGGGGAAAAGAGGCCCACAGTGAACCAAAGGTCCCATCCCCTAATTTCATTACTGTCCAGCTCCAATATATTATCATCAGTGGAAAAAGCTAAAGGTTCAATCAATTAACAATGATATGTAATCGTCCTATATCATAGAAATAATTTAGGAAAAAAAAATATAGGCTCTAAAAAATAACTTTTACTTCAATAATTAAAACTGAGCTCCAAGGAGTTCACAATAGCGGATATAGTTGACCACTTAAATTAATAAGGTGTCCCTATCACATAGCATTAGACATCTAGGAGATACTCAGCCTGGTGAGATGGGAAACCTCAGGGAGTGTATACTTTGTTTCTATACTAACCCTGAAAGACCCCTACTTCTATATCTCAGCCCGGAGGAGACCCCTAATGGTCGGGACCCACCGTCCTCGTGCCTAGGCCTAGTCAGACCCTAGTAGGCCCTCCACCATAAAATAACTTCTAAACAGGTTACCAGGTGGAATCATGTATGGTAAACCCGGCAACCGTACCCCGACGCGTTTCCCCAAGAAAATCTTATTGGTTCATCAGGGGGAACATACAAAGAAGTGAAATTTAGATAATACTTGCGGTTTCTAATGTATTGACAGCTCAAAGAACTGATAGTAAGGGCATCCAGATACAATGGCCCTAGAAAGGAAGATATGCTGTGTCAGTGATGCTGCCCGATCCGCCTGTGGTCTAGGGCGGCTCAGAGCCTGTGGAGGGCCAACTAGGGTCTGACTAGGTCTAGGCACGAGGACAGTGGGTCCCGACCATTAGGGGTCTCCTCTGGGCTGAGATATAGAAGTATGGGGTCTTTCAGGGTTAGTATAGAAACAAAGTATACACTCCCTGAGGTTTCCCATCTCACCAGGCTGAGTATCTCCTAGATGTCTAATGCTATGTGATAAGGGCACCTTATTAATTTAAGTGGTCAACTATATCCGCTATTGTGAACTCCTTGGAGCTCAGTTTTAATTATTGAAGTAAAAGTTATTTTTTAGAGCCTATATTTTTTTTCCCAGAAAAAGCTAAAGGAACTCTGATGATGTCATCACAGGTCCTGTACATTTAGTAATGGAACTGCACAATGAATGGTGTAGTTCCTAGGTTAGATAGGAGTATCTGCCAGGACCTGTAATTACATCATCTTCAGCATCACATGTCCTGTACATCTAGTAAAGGAACTGCACGGGGCATCATCACAGGTCCTTCAACCTCCAACAGCATGGAGAAGGACTGCAGGATGAGCTCTCCACTGAGACTAGAAAAGAGTGGTAAGAGGAGGTTCTCCTCCTTTCTGTTCATCTGACCTTCCATTCCCTATTTTAACTCATATCTTAGATATAGAGACACAGCTACAACCACTATAACCTAATGTACCTCACACAATAACCTTAATATATAACTGACCACATATATCTGTACATACTGTACTATTATACCTCATACTTCTTACATCAGTAGCTCTCTCTCTCTCTCTCTCTCTCTCTCTATATATATATATATATATATATATATATACACAGCAGTGTACTGACATCAAGTACGAGCTATAATAGATGCAGTGTATATATAGTATATACAGCAGTGTACTGATTTGTGAGGTACAAACTATAATTTATACTTCATACCTCACATATCAGTGCTCTGATGTATATACTGGCCATGAATGGGTAGATTCTTGCTATGGGGCCCAGTGATTTCTATGTACACCCCTGTTAGTATTTAAAGGGAATCTGTCACCATGATCTTAGACTATTATCTGCAGTAATACATGACTTATGTTAGCACTGCACAGCAGTCAGGATTTTATATGTTGTATTTCAGTATAGGTTTGTGCACTGACAATATATTCATATATTTAGACTCCTGCTGAAAAATGAATTCCTCAACCTTTAAAAGGTTCTTACAGGATTAGAAAAACATGGCTACTCTTTTTAAGAAACATCACCACATCTGCCCATGGGTTGTGTCTGGTACTACGGGTCAGCTTCATTAAAGTGCAAGGAGGTGAGATGCAATATTACATACAAACTGTGGACAACTGTGGCTTCATGGGCCTACACTGTACATCCATATGATTCTAAGTTCACCCAGAGTCATTCAGTTTTTTTCTTCCTTTTAGTTCCACTGGACACCGTATTACAAATATGATTTTCCCGAGAATTATTGTTTCCACTAGAGAATACCTCAGTTAAAATGGTGGTATATATAACGCCACATAACAGCACTTGGAGGGCCTATGACTCCATTGTGTCCCACCACAAAGGCTTGATGGGTATGATGCCTTGTGGGGTCTTGAAAGCAAGATCCAGAATAAGTCAAAAGTCAGGAAAATGGCCTCCAAACAATTTAAAATGTTTAGACTGCATTTAAGATGGCTGCTTTCAAGATGGTGAAAGTGCAGATATAACTGCAGATTCAGATTTGTGTCATATGCATTTATAATAATAGAATTTTGTCAGTATTTAGTGAAAATGAATAGCATTCAATTGCCTTATTCATTTCCCCATGTTATTCACTATGCCAAAACTTGTGTAGATCTAACTTCACTGGGACGAGTCTTCCTTTTGTCTTTTGTGTCAGTCAGACACAATGAAATGGCAGCCCCTTTCTTACGAAGTTTGGGAAGGGACCATCTATTGTTCCAGCTCCAGACAACAACTCTCAGATTTGTCTGAAGTAGGCTTTAATCTGTATGCTCAGCAAGACCGCTTCCCGACAAATTAGCATAAAACACGGCAGGAGGCGAAAGCTACACGCAGGCAGATGCTGTTGGTAATGTGCTAACACCCCTTGTTTCAGCTGACCATTGTCACTTTCCGCCTTGAAAGATGACAGATCAGGAGGCCGCGGTTCTGCACAGATTTGTCTATTGAATAAAAAAGGAGAAAATCACAAAGGAGATGAAGAATTGTTTTTTTCTTTCTTTAGTGGGAGGCAGAGTTATAGACTTCATCTGTTTAATGTCAATTAAGGCAGAAAAAGACACCTACCTAAAGCTTACGAATAAAGATTAGGAAAGCCATGGATATCCCAGTGCTATCATTTCAATTTTATGAGTCGTTCAGACATGAAATATGGAAGAACTACATCAAACCTCATTTTATCATTTCTAATATAAAGACACAGAGGACTTCTCCTCAAGTGAGATTTCCTGACTAACAGAGACTGACGGAAATGTCAGTGGTGTCTGTTAACCCTAAAATACGGAGCCTGTCACATTAAAAATCATTGAACATTGCGGACATTTTATTTGGTGCGTTGCTAGTAACATTTGTTTAGTTACAAAGGGGAGAACTATAAGTAATGACCTTCCACTGAGATGATAAAAGTTTGTGCTTTATGAGAACATGATAAATGAAGATTGGTTATTGACACTGGACCTTCAAAGTTTCCAGAGGTTTCGAATGTCAAAAAATTAGCCGCAGATTTTTAGTTTGACTTCTCCATATGAAGCAACATAAAATAGCTCACATTTAGTAATGTGAGTGTACCTTGATGTTTTGGGGAATTTGATATATTTAGTTTAGTATGCCGGGGGTTATGGTTGAAAGGAAAGTGGGACTGGCTTAGTGGGAAAGGGGCATGGCATAAGTTAGACAAAAGTGCACCAAATTTATTCTCTAGCATGAGACACTGTGATAAATTTGCTACAGGTCTAAAAATCTTACACCATCTATAGGATTAGTAAATCTTCTCCATTGTATTCTTTTTATATATTTTTTAAAGTAGGAGTGCAGTTTTCTTTGAATGAGCAAACATATGCATCTACCAACTTATTTCTACAGTTTTTATAACATTGTGTGGTGTAGCAGGTTAGGCTACTTTCACACAAGAGTTTTTGCTGAATCTGCCAGGGCTCAGCAAAAACGCGTCTGTTACTGATAATACAACCATCTGGATCCGTTATGAACGAATCCGGTTGTTTTAGCTATAACATAGCCAAGACGGATCCGTCATGAACTCCATTAAAAGTCAATGGGGCAGGGCATGCTAAACCAATTCATATGGGCGGGGAAGAAGCCTAGAATATCGGCAGAAACCCTTTCAAAACACATAAAATGTGGGAGGCCTGGGCATACCGATTTTAGCAGACTATTTTCTATCTACCCAAATCCAACATTTATATAATTGGTGGTCGCCAAAGGTGAAGATAACTTGGGTGGACAGTGAAAGCAGCCTGTTAAAAACCCATGACTTACGAATCCTGTTAATCAACAGCTTGAGAAGCCACCCCACGAACAATAACCCACTACCTTCTGTGGTGGAGGCATCGATTCACCACTGACAGGTATTCCACGCCAGGTGTACTCCGGGAAGCTTCCCATTAGCACAAGTAACACCCATCCAACTAATTGAGGTTGACTTGTCCACCTGGAAGAACAAGGGCATAAGCTATATATCTCAGTTGCTGTCGGACAACCGCCTGAAACCATTTGACACCCTGCAAACTGAGTTCAGTATCCCGAGTACAGACTTTTTAAAATACCTACAGATTAGGCATTTATTGGATCAAAAGGACCCATGCCAGTTGACAGCATACAATACTCTATTTGAATTATGATCAAAACACACTGTAAAGACACTAAAATAAGATTTTAGCAGACTAAAATGCTTTTATTGTGTTAAATGTAAAAATAAATAAAAAAGTAGACATATTATGTATCGCCGCATCCGTGACAACCTGCTCTATAAAAACATCACATGACCCAACCCCTCAGGTGAATACTGTAAAAAATAAAATAAAAACGGTGTCAAAAAAGCTATTTTTTTTGTCACCTTCCATCACAAACAATGGAATACCAAGCGATCAAAAAGTCATACGCCCCTACCTAAGACAATCAACCAAAAAAAAAATATATGGCTCTCATACTTTAGAGACACTAAAATATGATTTTTTTTTTGTTTAAAAAATGCTGTTATTGTGTAAAACTTTTAAATAAGTATAAAAAGTATACATATTAGGTACCACTGCGTCCATAACAACCTGCTGTCTAAAAATATCACATGACCTAACCCCTCATATGAACACAGTAAAAAAAAAAAAACGGTGTAAAAAAAGCCATTTTTTTGTCACTTTACATCACAAAAAGTGCAATACCAAGCGATCAAAGAGTCATACGCACCCCAAAATTGTACCACTTAAACCGTAATCTCATCCCGCAAAAAATGAGACCCTACGTAAGACTATCACATAAAAAAAAAAAAACTATGGCTTTCAGAATATGGAGACACTAAAACATGATTTTTTTGTTTAAAAAATGCTGTTATTGTGTAAAACATAAATAAATAAAAAAAAGTATACACATTATGTATCGCCGCATCCGTAAGAACCTGCTGTATAAAAATATCACATGACCTAACCCCTCAGATGAACACCGTAAAAAAATAAAAATAAAAAGTGTGTCAAAAAAGCCATTTTTTGTCACCTTACATCATAAAAAGTGTAATACCAAGCGATCAAAAAGTCATATGGACCCTAAAATAGTACCAAATTAAACTGTCATCTCATACCGAAAAAAATGAGCCCATACATAAGACAGTCGCCCCCCCCCCCCAAAAAAAAAAAACTATGGCTTTTAGAATATGGAGACACAAAAAAATCTTTTTTTCAAAAATGCTTTATTATGTAAAATTGAAACAAATAAACAAAAAATTAATATTTGGTATTGTCGCACCCATAACAACCTGCTCTATAAAAATACCACATGATCTGACCTGTCATATTAACATTGTAAATAATAAAAAATAAAAACGATGCCAAAACAGCTATTTTTTGTTACCTTGCCTCACAAAAAGTGTAATAGAGCAACCAAAAATCATATGTACCCTAAAATAGTACCAACAAAACTGCCACCTTAGGCCTCATGCACACGAACGTATTTTGGGTCCGCGTCCGAGCCACATATTTTCACTTCAATGGGGCCGCAAAAGATGCGGACAGCACTCCGGGTGTTGTCCGCATCTTTTGCTCTGTTCCGTGGCCCCGCAAAAAAAATATAGCATGCCCTATTCTTGTCTGTTTTGCGGACAAGATTAGGCATTTCTACAATGGGCCGCATCCCATTCCACAAACGCGAAATAGCTTCCGTGTTTTGCGGATCCACGGATTGCGGACCGCAAAACACCTACGGCCGTGTGCATGAGGCCTTATCCCGTAGTTTCCAAAATGGGGTCTTTTTTTGGAGTTTCTACTCTACCGGTGCATCAGGGGGTCTTCAAATGTGACATGGCAACTTAGGCCTCTTTCACACTTGCGTTCTGAGGATCCGGCGGGCACTTCCGTCCCGCCGGATCCGTCAGAACACAAGTCGCCTGAAAGCATTAGAAGACTGATCAGGATCCTGATCAGTCTTCGAAATGCTTTGAGGTTACTATGGCAGCCAGGACGCTATTAAAGTCCTGGTTGCCATAGTAGTAGTGGGGAGCGGGGGAGCGGTATACTTACAGTCCGTGCTGCTCCCGGGGCGCTCCTGAATGACGTCAGAGCGCCCCATGCCCATGGATCACGTGATCCATGCGATCACGTGATCCATGCGTGTGGGGCTCCCTGACGTCACTCTGGAGCGCCCCGGGAGCCGCACGGATGGTAAGTATACTGCTCCCCCGCTCCCCACTACATTTTACCATGGCAACCAGGACTTTAGCGTCCTGGCTGCCATGGTAACAATTGAGAAAAAGCTAAACGTCGGATCCGACGATGCGCCGAAACGACGTTTAGCTTAAGGACGGATACGGATTAATGCACTTCAATGGGCATTAATTCCGGATCCGGCGTTACGGCATGTCTTCCGGATTTTTGGACGGAGACAAATCCGCAGCATGCTGCGCTTTTGTCAACGTCCAAAAAACGTTCACATACTGAACTGAAGACATCCTGATGCATCCTGAACGGATTTCTCTCCATTCAGAATGCATTAGGATAAATCCTGATCAGTATCTTTCCGTCCTAGAGCCCCGAGGACGGAACTCTAGGACGGAAAGCAAAAACGCTGATGTGAAAGGGGCCTTAAACTTCTCCCAGTTAAATCTGCCCTCCAAAAACCATATGGTATTCCTTTCCTTCTGTGCTCTGCTGTGTGCCCGTACGGTAGTTTATGACCACATATTGGGTGTTTCTGTAAACTACAGAATCAGTGTTATATATATTGAGGTTTTTTTGGCTGTTAACCCTTGCTTTGTTACTGGAAAAAAATGATTAGAATGGAAAATCTGCCAAAAAAAGTGAAATTCTGAAATTTCATCTACATATTGCTGTAATTTTTTTGGGACACCTAAAGGGTTAAAAACATTTGTAAAATCAGTTTTGAATACTTTGAAGGGTATAGTTTCTAAAATGACGCTATTTATGGGTGGTTTCTATTATGTAAGACTCTCAAAGTGACTTCAGACCTGAAATGGTACTTAAAAAGTGGGTTTTGGAAATTTGCAGAAAAATTTCAAGATTTGCTTCTAAACTTCTAAGTCTTCCACTGTCCCAAAAAAAGACAATGCCATACAAAATGATTCAAACATGAAGTAAACATATGGGAAATGTAAAGTAATAACTATTTTAGGAGGTATCACTATCTGTTTTAAAAGCAGAGAAATAGAAATTTAGAAAATTTCAAAAAATTTTTGGTAAATTATATATATTTTTTTATAAATAAAAATGAAATATTTTGACTCAAATTTACCACTGTCATGAAGTACAATATGTGACGAGAAAATCTCAGAATGGGCTGGATAAGTAAAAGCGTTTTAAAGTTATTACCACATAAAGTGACTCCTTAATGTGAAAAATGGCAGGGTCCATATGGGGTTAATATTTCCCATGAACTTCCATGCAACAGCAGGAATTAGGCCCCTTTCACACGGGCGTTGCGGGTGCACTCCGTTAAACAGTGCGGGTGCGTTGCGGGAATCGCCGCGATTTTTCCCTGCGAGTGCAAAGCGCTGTCATGCGTTTTGCACGCGCGGGAGAAAAATCGGCACTTTTGGTACCCAGACCCGAACCTGCACTTCTTCACAGAAGTGCATGTTTGGGTCAGAAATTGTCCCGCTGGTATTATTTCACATTATAACATAGTTATAATGTAAAATAATACCCTAATCATCTCCTAATGTTTAAACAGGTGCAGAATGGGTTATAAATAATAAACTAATCATAACTTACCTGCTCCATTTGATCGTAAAGCCCGGCCTCCTCTCCGTTAGCTTGCTAGTAGGAAAGGACCTGTGATGATGTCACATGGTCACATGGACCAATCACATGCTCCATCACCATAGTGATGGAGCAGGTGATTGGGCCATGTGATGCTGTGACATCATCACAGGTCCTTCCTACTAGCAAGCTAACGGAGAGAGGCCGAGCTTCGCGATCAAATGGAGACAGGTACGTTAATATTAGTTTATTATTTTTAACCCATTCTGCACCTGTTTAAACATAGGAAGATGGCCAAGAGTGTATTTTACATTATAACTATGTTATAATGTGAAATAATACAGAACCGATTACACATCCCGATGGTTGCATAGCAACCATGCGGGAACATCGCAAAGCATCCGCGCCTTGCTGCGGATGCTGGCGATTTTCCCGCAGCCCCATTCATTTCTATGGGGCCTGCGTTCCGTTAAAAACGCAGAAGATAGAGCATGCTGCGATTTTCACGCATCGCAAAAGTGATGCGTGAAAATCAACTGTCATGTGCACAGCCCCATAGAAGTGAATGGGTCCGGATTCAGTGCGGGTGCAATGCGTTCACATCACGCATTGCACCTGCGCGGAAAACTCGCCCGTGTGAAAGGGGCCTTAGTGTTTTTTATTCCAGTAAACAAGTGTACAAGAGTGCTTTCCAATAATGAACACTGAACCGATGTTGGTAACAACGTCTTGTCTCATTGGTTTGCTCATGAACAAATTGTGCAAGTGACTGGGAAAAAGTTGCATTTCTATCTCTTTCAATGTAAAAAATTGTGCAAGCTCCCCCTTAAAACAGATGGGAAAAATAAGCTTGGTCAGGAGTGGAATAGAAACAAGACTGTTTATGTGGCTAAATCAGGTGCAAAAAAAAGGCACAATCTGCAAATCCCACATATCCTACGAACGCCCGTTCGCGATAATTGGCCCCTCTAAAGGTGCAGCCGATCACCTGATAAAGGAGCAAATGCTTTTTCATTAAGTGAAACAATCATTAATGCAGACAGCTAAATTATCATTTCTGGGCAGCAGATTGTGCGCACTAAACAGCGATCTTCTGCCCAGAAACAATGCAGTTGTATGAGGACGAGCGATCGCAATAGCCATCGCTCGCCCTCATACTATGGAGGAGATGGCATACTGTGCATGTAAATGCAGAGCTTCACCTCCACTGAACAGGCAGCCAATTCAAGAAGGAACATTTCCTCCCGATAACTGGCTGCTGGTTGGAGTGGGAGTGTATTTTGTGACGATGTCTGTGACAAGACGCTCAGTGTTTCACACATGGCAATGTCCATGTTTATTCTATATTTTAATTTGTTGTCCTCATGCGTCATCCGTTAACCACGTACACTGCTAGGCTAAAAAGGGATTTCCTTAGCATCTCCTACCAATGGTCAGGGAAAAACCACTGACTGAATATGGACGCCAATGGACATGTTTGGTAAGAAACACAGACCAAAGTAGTGCGTGCTTCCATTCTGAGCACCCGTCGGTGGGAAAACAAGGAAGTGTGAATAAACACATTAAAATCAATGTATATGTTTGTTTTCAGTGGAAAACACAGGCAGCATATGTCAATGATTCATTGACGTGTGAATAACTAAGTCTACATTCACACAACAGTGAAAAATGGCCATTTGAAGGCGGGTTTTGTAATGGCAGTTTTCAGAGCCAGTTAAAGTCTATTGGGTATTCACATGGCCTGTTTTTAATGGCCAGTAAATAGAGGCTGTCAAAAAATAGGACATGTCCAATTTTTCGCCATTTTTGTGGCCAGGTGGATCCCATTGAAATCAATAGGTCAGTCTTAATGGCTGTATAGACAGGAATGCTCCTGTCTAACAGCTGTTAAAAATGGCTACCAGGGTCTTTCAGGAGTCGGAATTTTAAAAAAACCTCATCACTGAATGCAGCAGGACCTGGTCTCCCAGCACCGTGACGTCACAGTGAATAGCAAGGGTTCGAGGAGCAAGTATCCCCATGCGTTCAGAGGTGAGTTTTTTTTTTTTTATTAAGCAGGGATGGGCATTACATATAGGGCACAACTTAGGGCCATTATATATGTATGGGGGCGCAACCACATACTGTATACTATGAAAGAGAGTAAACCAGCACCTCCAAAATATATATATAAAAAAGGCACAGGTGCACGCTACCTTGGCTGCAACACAATGCGTAGAACTGCAAGTAGCAGCATACTGCTTAATGCACAAATACACATGTGAAGGGTGAATATACTATATGAAAAATAGAAGCTCTTTGTGCATATTTTCTGTGTGGCCCATCTACCAGCGACAAGGTGGCTTCTAAAAGACAGGACCTACACTAACAGTCTTGCCGCTCCTGGGCTTTTGGCCTACAAGTTTCAGGGCAAAGTAGAATCCAGCAGAATACTCTGATTAAAAGCACCAGGTAGATAGGCGGATGTATGTGTGTATATATATATATATATATATATATATATATATATAACTGCATACAGACCAGACAGCTAGAAAATGGATGCGCAAATGGTTGAAATATGGCCATAAAAAACTGACAGTACCTATAAACATTGTGGATTATGTGTGTTTTTCAGATTCTCAGATTCTCCTGCAGAAAAGGAGTAGTTTAATACAGCACCAGCAAAGTTTTTCGCAAATCTCATATACACTGCTTTTTCACTCCATTTTGAAATTGACCTGACATGTGTATTTAGAAATGTGCAGCATGTCGATTATATTTGCAATTTCATTCAATGGACGGGTAAAATCTGTGGCAAAACTGCATCAAATATGCATCAAAAACCGCAAGTGACACGTGGTTTTTGGTACTGCTACTTGCACATATTGCGGATTACACATGCTTTTTCCTTGCGGATTTGCATTTTTCTTCTGTGTGAATGTTGAAAAATGTTACCATAATGTAAGTTAGTGTAATGTTAGCTATGTTTTCACCTTTTTCAATGGAAGAGTGAGATCTGCAGGAAACTGCATCAAATCAGCACAAAAATCTACCAGTAGCATATGCAGATGTTGATGCCCGGCACTGAAATTCATGCAGTGATTTCCATCAGTGATTGTGAGCCAAAACCAGGACTGGAGCCTCCACAGACATAAGGTATAAGGAAAAGATTCTTCATCTGTTCTGTGTTTAGAGCCGCACCTGGTTTTGGATGGAAATCACTGACCGAACATTGACTGTGTGAATAAGGGCTCACACAAACATATTTTTCGTACGCATCCGATCCTCATTCTTTGTGGATCGGATGTGGACCCGTTCACTTCAAGAGGGCTGCAAAAGATGCAAAAAGCATACCCACAAAAAAATTCTATGTGTTTTTTGTGTGCATTTCTGTGTTTCCACACCAAATCCACACTAAAAACAGCTTTTGTTACTTGCGGTTTTTCTCCAGTTTTATGCGGATCTTCCACAGATCTCACTCTTGCAATTCAAAGGTTTTTTCGCTCATAATCCGTAATGTGTGCAGGTAGCCTAAGACAGTCATGTGACTTCAAAACAACATCAAGTCACAGACAAATCATATATTTTTGTAGTGTGACTTGCTTCGAATAGACCTCACTGACTATAAAAGGATCTGCCACCTTTCTGTCTGGGAGCCTGGGTTTGCTATTTTGTAGAGATGTCCCGAACTATTCACCGGCGAACATAGCTTGTTCGCGTCCACCCCGGCGGGCGAACACATTCGATGTTCGCGTTCGCCCCTATACTTTATCATTGAGTAAACTTTGACCCTGTACCTCACAGTCAGCAGACACATTCCAGCCAATCAGCAGCATACCCTCCCTCCCAGACCCTCCCACCTCCTATCTAAACGCAAGGACAGCATCAATCTTAGATTCATTCTGAAGCTGCAGTTTTAGTAATTGTAAATAGCAATGCGATTAATATAACCTGTATTATTCGCATTGCGATTACAACTTAGATCTGAGTTCCTAATAGTTGTATTGCTAGAATATAACGAAGATAACGAATATAGCGCTATATTCTCACTCTTCGTTATATTCTAGCAATACAACAACCATTAGGAACTGAGATCTAAGTTTAATCGCAATGCGATTAATATAACCTGCATTAATCGCATTGCGAATTCAACTTAGAGCTGAGTTCCTAATGGTTGTTGTATTGCTAGATTATATGTTATATATTATATTCTAGCAATACAACCATTAGGAACTCAGCTCTAAGTTGTAATCGCAATGCGAATAATACTTACAATTAATAATCGCTTTCCGAATCCATTTGATGCCTCAATTTGATTGTATATAACGGTTGACCATGACTACCACCAACGTTCTGCTGCCTCCAAAGCAAGATATTTGAACACCCGAGGGGCCATTTGGGCGTTTTTGATAGAAAACGCATCAAGAATGCTTAAAAAACGCATAAAAAATGCATCTGCGTTTTTATAAAAAAAAATTTTGTGTATTTTGCCACATATGGTTGCATATTTACATTTGGTATAGGCAAATATGGTAGTCTAGATCATGTGTCTATACCAAAACCTAGGATCATTGTTTGACAGCATATTTTCTAAGCCATATAGCTGAATATAGATTTGGGCAGAGTAATGATCTAGACCTGTGTTTCCCAACCAGTGTGCCTCCAGCTGTTGTAGTTTTGCAAAAGCTGGAGGCACACTGGTTGAGAAACACTGAATTCTAGACTACCATATTTGCCTATACCAAATGTAAATATGCAACCAAATGTGGCAAAATACACAAAAAAATAAAATAATAAAATGATAAAAAAGCAGATGCGTTTTTGATGCGTTTTCTATCAAAAATGCCCAAATGGCCCCTGGGGGGTTCAGATATCTTGCCTCGGAGGCAGCAGAACATTGGTGGTAGTCATAGTCAACCGTCATATACAATCAAATAGAGGCATCAAATGGATTCGGAAAGCGATTAATAATTGTAAGTATTATTCGCATTGCGATTACAACTTAGAGCTGAGTTCCTAATGGTTGTATTGCTAGAATATAACGAAGATTGAAAATATAGCACTATATTCTCAATCTTCGTTATATTCTAGCAATACAATCATTAGGAACCCAGCTCTAAGTTGAATTCGCAAATAAGATGTCCAAAACTATTCACCGGCGGACAGGTACCGACAAACATAGCTTGTGCGTGTTCGTCGCGGCGGGCGAACATATGCGATGTTCGGTCCACCCCCTATCATTGAGTAAACTTTGACCTTGTACCTCACACATTCCAGCCAATCAGTATACCCTTCCTCCCAGTCCCAGACCCTCCCATCTCCTGGCCAGCATCCATTTTTTTTTAAATCAAATCATTTTTATTGATTATTGTAACAAGCAGTAATTAAATGACATACCGGAGCAAACATCCAGCATTAACCAGTCCATCATGACTTAATAAAGGACATTTGGCCAGCATCCATTTTAGATTCATTTGGAAGCTGCAGTCTTAGTGAGAGGAGGGACAGTGTAGCTGCTGATGATTTAATAGGGAAATCAATAGCTAGGCTAGTGTATCCAGTGTCCACTCCAGTTCTAAAAGACTCATCAGATCTCTGCTGTAAGGACAGCGTCCTGGCAGCACACAAAAAGCCCTTTTTAGGGCTAGTACATCAGTCTCCCTCCCAGACCCTCCCACCTCCTATTAAAAAGCAAGGACGGCACCCATCTTAGATTCATTCTGAAGCTGTAGTGTTAGTTGTAATCGCAATGCGATTAATATAACCTGTATTAATCGCATTGCGAATTGAACTTAGAGCTGGGTTCCTAATGGTTGTATTGCTAGAATATACGTTATATTCTAGCAATACAACCATTAGGAACTCAGCTCTAAGTTCAATTCGCAATGCGATTAATACAGGTTATATTAATCACATTGCGAATTAAACTTAGATCTGAGTTCCTAATGGTTGTTGTATTGCTAGAATATAACGAAGATTGAGAATATAGAGCTACATTTGTTATCTTCATTATATTCTAGCAATACAACCATTAGGAACCCAGCTCTAAGTTGAATTTGCAATGCGATTAATATAACCTGTATTAATCACATTGCGATTACAATTTACCACACTCTGCTTCAACTACGTAATTTTCCATGGGAGTTTTGCCATGGATCCCCCTCCAGCATGCCACAGTCCAGGTGTTAGTCCCCTTGAAACAACTTTTCCATCACTATTGTGGCCAGAAAGAGTCCCTGTGGGTTTTAAAATTCGCCTGTCTATTGAAGTCTATGGCGGTTCGCATTGTTCGCATGTTCGCGAACATTTGCGGAAGTTCGTGTTTGCCGTTCGCGAACGGAAAAATTAATGTTCGCGACATCACTACTATTTTGTCCTAGTTTTTTTTAGCGCTCTGTAAGGAGATATGAATGAAGCCTTAGTTATTATATAATAACTAAGAGATATAATAGAGATGAGCAAATCGAAGCTGACGAAGTAGAATTCGTTACGAATTTCAGGAAAAATTCGATTTGCAACTAATGCAAATTTCCTCGCGCTTCGTGGTAAGGAATCGCAATTTTTCCTAAAATGGCAGCTAAAATAGTGGCTACATGTGTGAGGACATGGGGCAAGGAACTCTGGGAAGGCAGGATGACCCATAATGCCATGCATGTAGCCAATCAGCAGCCAGCCAGCCCTGTGAGCCCTATAAATGCAGTGGCCATCTTGGATTCAGACATTTTCCGGCATTCTGAGTGCAGGGACAAACAATAGGAAAAACCTTATTTCGAAAAAGAAAAACTGACAAAAATGATTTATAAGTGCAGGGAAAGGATAGGGAGGAATCATTTCACAGCATCTTAGTGCAGGGAGAGATGTCAGAAGGCGCTAGGGACAGTGCTAGAAAAGCGATTTACAAGTGCAGGGAAAGATTATTTGGGGATCCAAATAGACATTATACAGCTCTGTCATTCCAGCAATTTGTTCTTGTTATTGGGGTGCAAGTGCTATGTTGAAAATCCTTTATTGGCCTATTTCAGTACAAAAAGAAAAATATATACGCACTTTACTGATGCAGTTATTTGTGGTGAAAGAGTTCAGTGGCCTATTTCAGTACAAAAAGAAAAATATATACGCACTTCACTGTTGCAGTTATTTGTTGTGAAAGCGTTTAGTGGCCTATTACAGTACAAAAGAAAAATATATACGCACTTCACTGTTGCAGTTATTTGTTGTGAAAGCGTTTAGTGGCCTATTACAGTACAAAAAGAAAAATATATACGCACTTCAATGTTGCAGTTATTTGTGTTGAAAGTGTTTAGTGGCCTATTTCGCTACAGAAAGAAAAATATATACGCACTTTACTGATGCAGTTATTTGTGGTGAAAGAGTTCAGTGGCCTATTTCAGTACAAAAAGAAAAATATATAAGAATTTCACTGTTGCAGTTATTTGTGGTGAAAGCGTTTAGTGGCCTATTTCAGTACAGAAATAAAAATATATATGCACTTCACTGTTGCAGTTATTTGTGGTGAAACTTTTTAGTGGTCTATTTTATTACAAAAAGAAAAATATATACGCACTTAACTGTTGCAGTTATTTGTGGTGAAAGTGTTTAGTGGCCTAGTTCATTACAAAAAGAAAAATATATACGCACTTCACTGTTGCAGTTATTTGTGGTGAAAGCGTTTAGTGGCCTACTTCAGTACAAAAACAAAAATATATATGCATTTCACTGTTGCAATTATTTGTGGTGAAAGCGTTTAGTGGCCTATTTCAGTACAAAAAGAAAAATATATGCACTTCACTGTTGCAGTCATTTGTGGTGAAAACGTTTAGTGGCATACTTCAGTACAAAAACAAAAATATATACGCATTTCACTGTTGCAGTTATTTGTGGTGAAAGCGTTTAGTGGCCTATTTCAGTACAAAAAGAAAAAAATATTTGTCGCTTTTAGGGGTGTTTTAATTTGCTTTTAATTTATTTAGTTCAGCTAAAAGTATGTCAGACAGAGAAGTGCCAGGCTATGCACAGAGGAGTGGCAGAGGCCTAAATATTCCTGGCGCAGGCAGAGGTCGCTGCAAAGTAATTGGATGTGGCAGCAGGAGTCGCAGTGAGAGGCCTGAGCTCCCAGTGTCATCTAGCGGTCGTGTCTTGTCCAGCAACCCAGCGGTTATTGATTCGTTAACTCGGTCATCCACTTCATCCCAAGTGACATCAGACACCCGTAGCCAACAGTCGGTGGGTTCGTCAGACACAACCCTTAGTTGCCATGGCCCGGGAGCAGGTCCTGTGCCCTCACCTGTCCTTTGCTGTTCCCTCAGCCACAGAAGTATTGTATGCTGTGGGCTCAGCTCCACTATACAGCGAGGACGAGCTACTAGAGGACAGTCAGCAGCTACTGCCCAGCCAAGATCTGGAGGAGACATCCGCAGTTTTCTCCGCTAGGAAGGAAAGTAGTGATGAGAAGAGTGGCGTGGGAGGTGGTATTGCGAGCGGTCAGGGTCCTGACCCAGAGACTGTTGAGGAGGACATCAGTGACGTGCAGACACTACTCGATGATGATGAAGCTGATTGCACTTGGGAGTAGGGTGCAGTAGGGCCTTCATCATCATCAGGAGAAGAGGGTGGTAGCATGCCCGTGAGGCAGCGGCTGAGCCAGCAAGGTGGTGGCATGGATGGGAGTCAGCAGGGTGGCAGCAGTGGGAGGTCGGGAGCCAAACTTGCCTGGGGTAGACCACCTGCTTCGCAGCAGCCTACCTGTCCGGGAAGTAGTGGTGCAGGGTTTCACGGAGGCAGCGGCGGTAGCAGTCAGTCAGTGCATACTGTTGGGGGAAAAATGGCAGTTTCTTGTTAAACTGTGGCTATGATATGGTGGTCCAGCCTGCCGCAGCAACCGCTGCATCACCCAGTGGCACGCACCCGGTTTCAGGCAGTCAAGGCCCCACCACCTCAGCGGAAGGGAGCTGTCTGTCATTTCCATCTTCTGCTGGTCCAGATGCTCCTGCTCCTCCTCCTCCTGCTCCTCCTCCTCCTGCTCCTTGTCAGTCATTCCGTCAGCAATCGGTCATCGAAGTGATTGCCAAGAAACAGCAGTATGCGTGCAGTCATCCAACGCCGCAGAAGTTGAATGCGCTCCTGTCCAAGTTGCTTGTTGCTGCAGTCCCTCCCTTTCCAAGTGGTGGACTCCGCACATTTTTGAGAACTGATGGCTTGTGCCGAGCCGAGGTGGAGAGTCCCAAGCCATCATTTCTTTGCGAGAAAGACAGTGCTAGCCCTGCACAAATATGTAGAACAGAAGGTGGGCCAGTCCTTGAGCCTGTCGGTGTCTGCCAAAGTGCACGGCAGCGCCGACGTGTGGAGCTGTAACTACGGTCAGGGACAATACAAGTCCTTTACGGCCCACTGGATGAAAGTGGTTCCTGAACAGCCACACCAGCAACTTGGCCAGGTCACGCCGCTTCTGCCTCCACGTTGTCACGCTGTTGGTCCTTCTTACAACAGGAAGAATATGGTGTCAGCGCTGCGTCAAGGAAGGCTGAGCCATGCTCCCTGCATGGCACACGTGTTCAATGTGGTTGTCAAGCGGTTCCTAAAGTCTTCCACCCATCTGCAAGACTTTTCATGCATTTCAGCCACTCGTACATCGCAAAGCACCCCCTCCTTGAAATTCAGCGTCAGAACGGCATCCCAAAACATAGGCTGAAATGTGTCGTTTCCACCCGTTGGAATTGCACCCTTCATATGTTGGACCGACTGTGCGAACAGAAAAAGGCCATAATGATTTATTGATGATCCAAGCATATCGGAGTACTGCCCTGTGTAATTTTGATGTCAGCCAGTGCCGTTAGTGGCCAGGAGTACGGGATGAACGACGTCATTCAACTGCTTCATGTCCTGGAACAGATGGTGGTAACAATGGCTGGTCAGGGGACAGAAGACGTGGTGCCTAGATCTCACAGCCACATGAGCTTTGTGGGGGCTGAACTGTAAGGCTTGGTTCAGACTTGCGCGTATTTGATACGTGCGTAAAACGCGCGTTTCTGTTCGCGCGTATTACAGCGCATTTTTGAAAATAGGAAACGCGCGTCGTACGCGCGTTCGTGTGATTGACTACTGGCTCAAGAACTTTTTTGAGCGTAGGGTGTTTTTCAGGGCATTCAAACGCGCTGTAAAACGCTCAAGTGAGAACCAGGGCCATAGGGAAGCATTAGTTTTCACGTGTTGAGCGTTTTACAGCGCGTTCGAACTTGCGTAGTGACAGCCGAATTGTCACCATTTGAAAGATGGATGACTTCTGGCTCTCCACCTTGTTGGACCCTCGCTATCGCTCCAAAATGGGGGCCTTTTTTGCACCCACTGAGAGGAAGGACAAAATGAATTACTACTGAGACATCCTATGTAGTCAGTTGGCCGCTGCCTATCTGCACCATTGTCCATCCTCTCGCAGGTCTGACCGGGGGGGGCCTCTGCACTCACGTTCCACTGCCAAGGCTGCTGGTGGGGTGGCAGGAGCTCCATCAGCAGAAGCCTGAGTTTATAGTCGCTGATGAGCAACTTTCTTCACCTGCATAGTGAAGAAACTACTCACCAGCAACAGCAGGTGGTGGCATACTTTGACAGTATCCTGCTTGCTGTCATTGAAGATCCGCTGGACTACTGGGCAGCCAAACTGTATTTGTGGCCACAACTGGCCGAGTTTGCGCTGGAAAAGCTGTCCTGCCCAGCCAGTAGTGGGTCATCAGAGCGGGTGTTTAGTGTGGCGGGCCATAGTTACCCCAAGAAGAACTCGCCTGTCCACCCAAAATGTGGAGAGATTGACCCTTGTCAAGATGAATAAGGCCTGGATCAGTCAGGATTTCCACCCACCAATGCTTGATGTATTTGATTAGAACATCCATGTCACCTCACCCAAACCTTGAGAAAAGAGACCGGTTTCTTCTGGCTACCTGCCTCAGCTACTACTCTGATGCTGCCACCCGCCTGATGCCACACATCTAATGCCAAGTGCTCCTTCTTTCACTCACCTTCGTCAGTGGGTACTGGTATTGCCACCCCACCTCCCGACTCTGTCAACGGATCACTTTGTGGTCTCCTGATACTGCTGCTGCCATCTCCACACTATGTCACCTTGCTACTTTGTGGTCTCCTCCTGATGCTGCTTCGGCCGCCACCTCCAGGCTCTGTCATTGTGCCACTCAGTGACCTTCTCCTAAAGCTGCTACTGTTGCCGCCACCTCCAGACTCTGTCATGGTGCCACTTGGTGGCCTCCTCATACTGCTGCCACCTCCAGACTCTGTCATTGTGCCTCTCAGTGGCCTCCTCATACTGCTGCCACTTCCAGACTCTGTCACTGTGTCACTCGGTGGTCTCCTCATACTGCTGCCACCTCCAGACTCTGTCATTGTGTGACTCGGTGGCCTTCTCCTGATGCTGCTACTGCTGCTGCTGCCATCTCCACACTATGTCTCCTTGCTACTTTGTGGTCTCCTCCTGATGCTGCTGCTGCCGCCACCTCCAGGTTCTGTCATTGTGCCACTCGGTGACCTTCTCCTAAAGCTGCTACTGCTGCTGACACCACCTCCAGACTCTGTCATGGTGCCACTTGGTGGCCTCCTCATACTGCTGCCACCTCTAGACTCTGTCATTGTGCCTCTCAGTGGCCTCCTCATACTGCTGCCACTTCCAGACTCTGTCATTGTGCGACTCGGTGGCCTTCTCCTGATGCTGCTGCTGCCGCCACCTCCAGCCTCTGTCATTGTGCCGCTCTGTGGCCTCCTGATGCTGCTGCCACATCTACACTGTCATTGTGCCACTCTCTGGCCTCCTCCGGATGCTGACGCCACCTCCAGACTCTGTCATTGGGCCACTCTGTGGTCTCCTCATGCTGCTTCCACCTCACCACTATGTCATAGGGCCACTCTGTGGACTTCTCATGCTGTTCCCACCCTCCCCACTTCATGACTGGGCCACTATTTTGCCTTTCGGCCTGGCTGACATCATCATTTATTTGACCTTTCCTCTGATCTGTCAGAAGCAAGGAAAAATTAGACATACAACAAATCCTATCTGTGTAGCAGCTGTAAGGTCTGTATGGTCCCATCAGAATTGGCTTATGATTTTGTAGCCAAAAGCAGGAGTGGGTACAAAACACAGAAGACACGCAAATATTCCATTCACGTGTCATCTCTGTTTTAGATCCACTCCTGTTTTATTTGGCATTAGCAATACTGATGGATTATTTAGCAAATGACGACTGAGTGAAGGCGGATGCGCCACAGACAGGATCCGTTTTTTGTGGGTTATTGTTCTGACGGATCAGAGGAAGGGCAAATTAATCAGTGATGTCAACACAAACTTACTGGTGACACCCTCTTCACTCTGTCGGGGGGCTCTACTTGTATAAGCGTATAATAGAACTGGTTCTGCAGACATCTATGTGGAATCAGCTGACGAGGGTGTAAAAGGAGTGCACTTCTTCTTGACGCTAACATCGACCTGTAAGGCTGAGTTAATACTTGAGTTATTTGGTCAGTTTTGGCCCTGTGACTTGCCAAATAAGTGAAGTGTGGGTAGTGATTCTAAGATTGACGCCTGTCATCTGCATGTCATACTGACTCAGTATTATTTCACTACCGCAGCAGACTCCCTATGCATGTTACTGCAATGCACAGTGTTCTACAGCCCTATAAAGGCTCTCTGCAGCCCGGAAATAGCCATTTCTTAACGAGATTCGCCGCAAATAAACTCGGATCGAAGCAAATTTTTCCGGAGAATTCGGCAACACGGCCGCATTAAATTTAAAAAAAAAATTCTCATCTCTAATAATAATCTTTCATTAAAGAATAATAATAATAATACTGAATAAGCTTTTTCTAACACTTGGAGATCCCTTTAGTCACTTTACGGTATTTTAGGTTCGGGCAACATATTACTAAATGTCTATCACGTCCAATAATTGTATTTTAAAAAATGATTGTCTTTTTTTCTGGAAAAGAAAGGTTGATAAATGAGTTCCAAGTGTGATAGCACTATGACTGAAAAAAATGGAAAAGACATATAAAATAGGAGTAAAAATATAGGACATTTACAATATACACTGGTTTATGTATGAGGAGCGGAAAAGTAACCCTTTAGCTCCTGAATAACAGTGTGTAAATATACTGCCTCTTGAAGAACATTTACTGACAGGCGGAGAATATAATCAGCTAACGTGTAACACAACCCCACAGAGAGCTGATGGATTTTCTACATCTGATACTCGAGTACAGATCGATGGAAGGTCGCAGAGGTTAAATGGTGCATGTATCCCATGCGACCCAGGGGTCATTTATATGGCCATTTAACCATCAAATACAATAGTGGGTGGTTAAACAGATCAACACTGTTCATGGCTTGCTGGATTAGCAACTGATCTATTGGACATTGGGGATTAAAAGTCCTTTGTCATTAGCCGTTAGCACTAGAGCCATATCCTACATAATCTTTTCAAAGTAACAGGGCTGTGTAACAGGGGGCTCTGAAAACGGATGTCTACAGGAAAATGTCTTATTGCGGACACATTGTTACAGAGAGGAGGAAATGTCAGGCTACACTTGTCAAACACAAGATAACATGAATACATAGGGAGCACTGGGCTTGATACCTGGATCTTAATTCTTTCTTCTTCTAGGCTTTGAAATGAGAAAATAAAGTACACTGGGAAAAGTGGATAAAATGGACCTGACTGTGGTGCATGTTGTATGTGCTCTCATGGGTGATAAATGTATGTTTCATGTCATGTCCCCTCTCCTTATGTCATGTACACGTGATACTAGTGCAGCTCTCCAGCTGTTGCAAAACTACAACTCCCACTATGCCCTGCAGTAGGCTGATAGCTGTAGACAGTCTTTGAATGCTGGGAGTTGTAGTTCTGCAACAGCTGGAGAGCCGCACTTTGCCCATCACTGTACTAGGGCAATTAAAAACTGCACGGAATGACAGGTTCATCCAGACAAGTCGATGTTTATTATGTTCCAATGGCATGGTGAGAAAAAATGTCTATGCAAATTTCTGGATTAGACATGAGCAAAACGATTCTAATTAATCAAATTCAACTCAATTTTCCAAAAATTCAGGTCAAATATGGATTTTTGGCAACTCATTTGCCATTTGCTCATCAGCCATTTTTTGGGATCATGAAAGATAAAGCAGGATCATAGGAACCATGGAATTTTGGGTGGTTGCACGCTGGCAGGCATTTACCGCCCAACAAAAATCCTACAGTGCAGTTTGTTTTGAAAGAGGTTACCACCAGCAGCCATGCGTTTGCCTGTAGCCCTATATGTTGCTGTCACCAGTTATAGCTTAGCATTAAAGAGCTTGAAATGCGTGGCATACAGACCCCAGACTGTTATCCACAATTTTGCAGGGCCATTGGAGTACTTTTGATTGAGGTCAAATTTTTCAGAACCGAATGAAATCACCTGACTGATTTGGCCAAATAGAATCTGAATCGAATTTTAAAAAATGTGTTCATCACTGCTCCGGATGGTTACCAATGTTAGAATCCATGCGGCACATAAAAACCTGCAGAACAGGAGACATTCAATACAGTATGTAGTTATACGCAGGACTGTATCTATAATAAGAGGGTATCCGCTATGTTTAGAGATAAGAAGGTTTTTACACCAAAGTCTATACTGTAGGGGTAGACCTGCATGGGATGTAAATTGTGTCACAAAAGTCTGAGACAAGTCCACAGCAAATCTGCATGAGTTATATGTGGATTTATTATAGATTTTACTGCAAGGCACAGGGTGAAATCCACGGTGGAAATCTGCACTATAAATTGAAATTCTGTAGATTAAGCAGGTCAATTTCCAGCATGTCAATGAGATTTACTCAAATTTCAGCTACTTTGCTGGTACTGTTATACAATGCGGATTTACCACCTGCAAATCCATGACAGCAAATCCACAGCATATCTATCCAGTGTGAACGTACTCTAAGAGCATTGAGACCATGGAGCTATCACGGCGTGTTCACTGAAAGAGCACAAAAGGGGCCTGGATGCATTTCTTCAGAATAACAATTATACTGGTTACATTTATTAGACTTCGAGAGAGGGGTCTTTGATCCAGAGAGTTTTTCTGATTGCCTGATTTGGAGTCGGAGAGGAAATTTTTCCCTACGGTTAGGAAAATTAGCTTCTGTGTTTTTTTGCCTTCCTCTGGATCATCTTTGCAGGATAACAGGCTGAACTAGATGAACTTACAAACTACATTACTATATTAGACAATGTTATACATCTAGTGGCAAGGCCGGCGTCAGCACCCAGCAAGTGCCAGGGCCCACAGCTCCTGCGGGGGCCCACAGCAGAGCTCCCAGAGGCCAGAAGGAATGAGCTCTTCCATCAATACAGATGAAAACTTATTGCTGGAGCGCAGGGAGCTGGGTCCTGTCACTTACCGCTCAGCTCCCCGCGCTCCTCCCCTCCTTCAGGCCGGCGGCGCTCTGAATGGTGAAGCAGGAAGACTTCTCCCTGCTCCACTATTCAGCCTGCAGGCATGGATCGTGCTGCGGGCCTGTGTGGGCGGAGCCTGAAGCCCGCTAATCTGCATAGGCTCTGCCCACACAGTGCTGCAGAGCGATCTGTGTCTGCAGGAAAGAGAGGCATGTGAGCTTCAGTAACGGGACAAGGTGAGTAATTATTGTGGGGGAATTAATTATGTGAAGGGGGCACAATGGGCATTTCTACTATGGAAGGGGCACAGAGCCAGAGGGCATTACTACAATTTTTTAAATATTGGGGGGTGCCAGAGAAAGGACCCGCCCTGGGTGCCAAACACCATAGGCACGCCACTGAAGCAGGGAACTATTTGCTCCCCGCTCCACCATTGAGACTTCAGCGCTCCACAGAAGCAGCACAATGTCCTCAGACATCGTCCTGCTGATCTGTGTAGGAGCAGGAGCGGGGCAGGCTGGGAATCAGCCTCTGCTCCTCCTACACAGCAGCGCGATGTGTCACAGTATCCTGCTGCTGCTGCTGATGGGGAGCGCAGATCATGGGAGGAGCCAAGTGATTGAGGCGAGGAGTATTTGTTTTTTTTTTCACTTCCTGTGAAGGGGCACATCTGGGCATAACCACTGTGAAGGGGTCACTGGGCACATATCTTGGCATATCTACTGTGAAGGGGGCAAACATCTTCTCATATCAACTGTGAGGGGGCACATATTTTGGGATATCTACTGTGAAGGGGGCACATATCTTGGCATATGTACTGTGAGTGGGCACATATCTTGGCATATCTATTGTGAGGGGGCACATATCTTGGCATATCTACTGTGAGGGGGTACATATCTTGGCATATCAACTGTGAGGGGGCACATATTTTGGGATATCTACTGTGAGCGGGCACATATCTTGGCATATCTACTGTTAGGGGGCACATATATTGCATATCTACTGTGAGGGGGCAAATATCTTGGCATATCTACCGTGAAGGGGCACATATTTGTGAGTAGACCTGAGGGACTGACACACTGGGAAGAAAATAAAAGTAGGCACATAAGGACTGATTCACATATATCCGCTCTGTAGCATGCTCTGTGTAAGGTATTTAATCTATAATACATGCAGTTTCATTGCTGTAAGCGCCGTGCAAAATGCCACAAGGGGGCCCACTGAGACCTTATCGCCCAAAGGCCCACATGAAGCTTGAGCCAGCCCTGTCTAGTGGAACAGATTATCATTTTAGGTGGTCTTATTTGGCCTGAGAGTATTTTAAACTATTTCCTCACAAGCTCCTGTTCCATATAGCCCTGCAATAGCATGTCAGTTTTATTTTCCTTTGGCCTCATGCACAGGACCATATCCGTTTAGTGGTCCGCAAATAACGGATCCACAAAATACCTATGCGGTCTGTGTGCCATCCGAATTTTTTGGGCGAACCTATTGGCTTCAATGGATCCTTGGTGGACATTTTGCAGACGTATTCGATCTTTTTGCGGAACAAACATATAGATGCAGAACACACACGGATGATCAGTGTGACCTTCATAATAAGGTTTGTTAGGAGATTTGACTCCTGGATCACTGATTGTCCAAGATTCTCCAAGATTTCTCAGCAAGTAGATATTGTGCTGTTAAGGCCTCATGCACACGGCCGCAAATTGCGGTCTCCAATGCACGGGCCCCATATGTGCGACAGCCGCAACGAATCCAGACCTATTCAACTTGAATGGGTCTGAGATCTGTCTGCACCGTAAAAAAACAGAACAAGTTCTATTTTTTTGCAGTGCGGAGGCGCGGACAGAAACATCACGGAAGCACTCCGTAGTGCTTCCGTGGGCTTCCGATCTGTGCCTCCATTCCGCACCGCATCTCCCAGATTGCGGACCCATTCAAGTGAATGGGTCCACATCTGTGATGCGGGGTGCACGCGGCCGGTGCCTGTGTATTGCTGTCCCGCTGTATGCGGGCCGCAATACGGCCACGGTCAGGCAACGGCAGTGTGCATGAGGCCTAAGGGTTTTAGGGATAATTTATGACTCCTGAGTATTCACTGATCCTTTTGAATACAAGTCTGTGCATTCGTGGAGTATGTTCTGTTCGACTGTCTGAAATTTTCTGCTGTACGTTTGACCCAGATATATAAATCTGTGTCCTTCACAGTATACAACTGTAGGAAACGTGTAATCGGCTATGCTTTTCAATATAGTTGAAGCAATGGTTTTGTGACATATACTGGCATAACACATACAAAAAAAAAGGCTCTTTTGGCATATATCTGGCTAATGAAAATCTACAAATGAGTATTCATTGAACAATTTGCCCAAGGACAGTGTCAACTTAAGGTACTTTTACATGAGCCGATTATCGTGTAAATTATCATTATTCGAGAGAAACTGCATGAATATCGAGCAGCCGACAATCGGTAGATTTCTTGTTGGTTCAATCATTTGTGTGGGCACAAAAATTATTGTTGGACTTTAACGACTTCATACATGTAAGCGGGAATCGTCCACTGCACGCACAATTACAGACAAAAACACCGCGGGTGTGTTTAAGCGCGGCACTCAAATTTCACTTTGTGTAAAGTCGCGTCTAAAGGGTCATTGTTGAAACGTTCACTACACTCGTTCGTCGCCCAATCATCGCCTCGTGTGAAGGTACCTTAACTCTTAGGGCTCATGCACACGGCAGTATGTATTTTGATGTCCGCAAAACACAGATCTGCAAAAAATAAGGATGACGTCAGTGTGCATTTCGGATTTTGCGGAACGGAACAGCTGGCCCTTAATAGAACAGCCCTACCCTTGTCTGTAATACGGACAATAGTAGAACATGTTCTATTTGTTTGCAGAACAGACATACGAACATACGAAAATGGAAAGCACACGGAGTAACTTGTGGACTCCTTGAAATGAATGGTTGCGCATACAGTCCGTAAAAAATACGGAACGAACACAGAAAGAAAATGCGTTTATATGCATGAGCGCTTAGTATACAACAGAATCAGATCTCCATAGCAGCAAACATCTAGTCATAATAGAACAGCACAGGCCCATTACTGCACACGTTAGACTCCTAGACAGCCGCAGGAAAGTATCACAGTATATCTGCTGCTTTGTTCTGCTGATAACATCCCTAATAAATACCATTCTTAATTGAGCTCATACTACAATGTATTTTTTATTTTATTTTTATGTTAAAAATAAGAGCATTTTGACGGTTTGTAATTCAGCCTTCATCTCCTTTATATTGAGGTGTTCCTCGGTCCAGCCTGTAGATGTCACTCTTGGTGTTAGTGTCTGTCATCTTAAAACAATGCAGGCTATTTGTAACACGTGTATGTGTGCATTCAGTTGGGGGGTGGTGGCTGGAGTTAAAGGTGTTGTTCGGTTTCCTATATTGATGACCTATCCTCAGGATAGGATATCAGATGGTTAGGGGTCAGCTCATGCAAGTGTTGCATTCACTTTACTGTTTACCTGCTCACCGTCGACATTGCAGTGGCAAGCAGTGTAATTACAGCTCCTCCATGCCATTCACTTCAGTGGGAAGGAGCAGTTGTAGTTACACTCTGTCTCATTCAAGTGAATGGAACGGAGGAGTTGTAATTACCCTGCTCTCCGCTGCGATGTCAATGACGAGCAGGTAAACAGTGGAAAGAACGCAACACTCGCAAGAGCACTGCTTTCTCTTCATACAGATGACTGGCGGGGGCACTCCTGCTGTTCTGATATTGATGACCTATCCTGAGGATAGGTCATCAATATAGGAAAAAGGACAACCCCTTAAAGGGTCATTTGGGTCTGGACCACGCCAAATGATTATGTTTTTTTTCTTTTAAATTGGCCCTTGTTTAGTAAATATGGTTTGCATCATGCCATTGCTGGCGTCCTCATTCATTGCTACCAGCTCTGATTCCTTTCTCCACCAGGCACTGCTACTGCCACTCTGGGTCCTCAGGGGTAGTGCCCAGAGGACAGCGGACCAGGAAGAGTGGTGAGCAGGGCCGAAATGTGGTTCCTTGGGCCACCAGAGGATATTATTCTCTGGGTCCAAGTCCCATATCATCTAACAGGTTTTTATTCATACTAAGAGGCAGCTCTAAATGTTTTTCTTTTTTTTTTTTTATCTGAACCTTTGGGGCCCACTATGGCTTCAGAACCTGGGCCCACCAGAGAATCTGGTGTCTGAACTTTTTTTTTTTTTCCTGCACTGCTCTGACTTATTTATGGGTCTGGTCTGCAGACTGAATTAATTTAAGGTTTTGTTCTGGGGGATGTACAGTGTTTATTTAGGTTTGGTTGGGGGTCACAATAACAGCAAACACCCACTGGGTGTTTTAATTACAACTATTTGCCAAGTATCATACATCAATGGAATTGCTTATAGACTGTAGCACTGGAAAAATATATAGGATACAGCCACATGGTCAGACTTCTGCATGCAGTTTTGGAATCCAAAGTGAAAAGTGGATCATAAAAGGGGAGAAAGTATACAGGAGAGATACAACTTCTCCCCTTTTTTAAATTCACTTCTGGTTTTCACTTCCAAAACAGCATCAGGAAACCTGACCATGTAGCTGTGCCCTTACTGTGTCTGCATGTGTCTGCATACAGGGCTGCACATGTACACATCCCTTGCTTCTGCTCATCAGACCTGTGAGCAATCTGTAGTTTGCCAGTATTATAAAGCCTCATTCACACGTCCGTGTCCGTGCTCATATCCGTGAACAGGTGGTCAGTGATGCATGCATGAAGCTGTCCGTGAAGGATCTGTGTTGGGTCCGTGTGTTCGTTTTTTGCAGTCATCTCACATAAACAAATGCCTTGATAACAAAGTCCTGCAAAAGCTCTGGCCTAAGACCATGTTCACATAGGCAGGATTGCTGCAGTTTTGTATGAATGAGCCCAAGCCAAGACTGAATCCAGATGACACGAGGTGTTTGCCATTATAAGGCCTACCACAGAACATCTAAAGCGCTTGTAGATTTTCATTAGCCAGATATATGCCAAAAGAGCCTTTTTTTTCGTATGTGTTATGCCAGTATATGTCACAAAACCATTGCTTCAACTATATTGAAAAGCATAGCCGATTACACGTTTCCTACAGTTGTATACTGTGAAGAACACAGATTTATATATCTGGGTCAAACGTTCCGCCGAAAATTTCAGACAGTCAAACAGAACATATTCCACGAATGCACAGACTTGTATTCAAAGGATCAGTGAATACTCAGGAGTCATAAATTATTCCTAAAACCCTTAGGCCTCATGCACACTGCCGTTGCTCGACAGTGGCCGTATTGCGGCCCGCATACAGCGGTGACCGCAATACACGGACACCGGCCGTGTGCACCCCGCATCACGGATGTGGACCCATTCACTTGAGATGCGGTGCGGAACGGAGGCACAGATCGGAAGCCCATGGAAGCACTACGGAGTGCTTCCGTGATGTTTCTGTCCGTGCCTCCGCACCGCAAAAAAATAGAACTTGTTCTGTTTTTTTTTACGGTGCAGACGGATCTCGGACCCATTTAAGTTGAATGGGTCTGGATTCGTCGCGGCTGTCGCACATATTTTAGGCCTTATATGTTAGGCCTTATATGTATAAGGCCTAACACAGAACTGTTTTCTTAAAGGGAGTCTGTCACTAGAATTTGCCATTATACACTGCTTACATAGCGCTGTAGCATAAATATAGATGAGTCAAATTGTACCTTTGTCCTTTTGTTTGGATGTTTACCAGGGCCAAAAACAGTTTTATTCATGTGTAAATGAGGGCTCGCAAGTGCCCAGGGGTGGCGTTTGGGCTGTAAGTGCCCAGGCTGCTCTGCCTTCTTCTCACATAACTCCTCCCCAGTCTGTTGCATCATTCAGTGTACTGGCCAAGATCCCGCCGACGCATGCGCACTGTGATGACCATTGTGGGCAGCACCATTGTTCCATGAGAGTGCGCATGCGCCAGCAGGATCTCGGTCAGTACACTGGATGACGCAAGAGGCTTACAGGGCGGGCCAAGCAACAGGCTGGGGAGGAGTTATCTGAGAAGAAGGTACTTACAGCCCGAACGCCACACCTGGGCACTTGCGAGCCTTCATTTACATATGAATAAAACTGAATACATTTTTTGGGCCCTGGTGAACATCCAAACAAAAGGACAAAGGTACTATTTGACTCATCTATAGTTATGCTACAGCACTATGTAAGCAGTGTATAAGGGCAAACGCTATGTACACCTTTGGCAGCAATTTTTTTTAATGATAGCATTTTACTCATTTTAGGCTAAAAATCATTTTTTACTTGGTCTTTATTAAAATTAAGCTGTTCTGTCACAAAGAGTAACTCTTTTTCTAGCTGTGTAAATGGTTCCCTTACCCCACGTGACTTCCAGGGTTGTGCCGAGGGTGTGCACCTCCACGCAAGCGAAGTACCACGGCACGGCGCCTCCGCGCAAGTGCAGTACCAGGGCATGGGTAAGGTAAAATTGCAGTGAGCGTTGACTCATGGATGCGTGCCCGCTCTCAAGGGTAAGGAGATCTGACGGTCTTTTGTCTTTTTTTTTCACATGGGCTCCAAATAGAAGACACACAGGGGTACAGTGTAGGCCCATAGATTTGTATCTGTGATGTACAGTATGATGTAAGGCCTTTTTCAACAACAAGATTGTGAACTCCACCACTACTTGGATCCATACAACACAAATCAGTAATGCGGTCATGTGCATGCGGCCTAAAAATTTTTTTCTGTGGCTGTTCTCTGCCTTGTTGGTGACAAGGCTGTACAATATACCTGTGTCGCACCACCATGATTATTATCCATGTCTGCAGAACAGAGAACCTCAGTGCTGCTTGCTTGTAGGAAGTTTGCCTCACCATTCTCTGTATTTTTTTCTAACATTTACTGGATAATTTTCCTGCACTACAATGCAAAAGATTAAGTCATGCAGAGAAAGAGCTATATTTGAAGTAGCTAGTACTGGCATGGTAAATAGCCCCCGATATGTGATTGCATGCTTTTTTTTATTTGAGGTGCCTGACCTACTAGCTGTAAAGTGAATATATAATGCAGTGTAATTCTCTCTTTTCTCCACAGACCACAATTCCTTTCATCTCAGATGCAAATGTTCACGGTACGTCCTTATTTACATTACAGTGTGTGCGCTCAGCCCAGCCCCCAAGTGGCTCTTTCATTTCGCTGTAAGACAGAACACGTTGATGTTTTCCCTGTCCCAATCCTCGGATTAAGTATCAACTCTTCATTCTGTTAACAGAGGGAAGCATAAAAGGCTGGATCAAATATGCTGTCTCTTTCAAAATTACTAACTGAACAAACACAGGGAGCAATTCACATTGTGTCTTTTTTCTAATGCATTATTGTCATAAAAGGCTGATTTTCTATGTGTCGTTCTAACATTAGTATATGATACTCCACGCACTTAATGTATGCTAAAACTGCTGCATGTAATAAATAGTAGTAAAAATAAATTACAAACGCTGACATTAATTATAATATCACATACATAATACATGGATTAATGTACCCCCTACTGTACCTTATATGTATCTCACAAATCACCTTGATTCGCCGTGACCATATTTCCTATATAGGCCAAAGAACTTCAGGATGACTTGTGATCTGCCCATTATATACAGCAGGGGGGATATTATTTTTTTTGCCGTTGTATTCTATTATTTTATGCAGTATAGAGACATCATCATTATAAAGCTTTCATTTTAGATTTAGGAGTAAATATAGTTTGGATTTTTATACAGCAAGTGTATGAGTATTTCAGTTCACTTCTGCATAGTTAATGTGAAATGTGTGTGTGTATATATATATATATATATATATATAAAATAATTATATATATATATAAATTATAATTATATATATATATATAAATATATATATATATAGATTGTATACAATTAATCTCCTGCGTGTTTATTTCTGTGAAAGGTCCCTATATGATATATAAGTAGGCTTAGCAACTATAGTGCACAGGACGGTATATTCAGCTAATCCTAGCCCAGAAGGAGGATGTTGAATTCCCTGTTAATTCCTTTCTGCACATCACTCATTGCGGAATTACAGATGCACTGAGTGTCATGCGTACAGATATAGAACGCACACTTTGCTGGTCTCTTGCTCCCTTTCACACGCTCTTAATGAACCATTCATTTTTTTAATTGCAGAATACATACGGATACTTGAAAGCTTTCCCAAGGTTTTTTTTTTTTTTTTTCATCCATTCAGCATATCATACTGTGCTCATGAATATACATTAAGAAAATCAGGAACAGGTGTTTCCAAGGTCCTGTTCCGTGGGAAGCAACATGAAAATGCAAAGCATCTTCTGGAAGAGATAAGAAGGGGTCAACCTTCCTTCCTCGTGTCTGTGGACAGGTGTCACACGCCATCATTAAAATTCAGCGAAAAAAGAGAAGTCATCATCTTATACGACCAGCACACCCTTGTTACTACTGGAGGCTAAAGAACTAGGCTTTCTTCCACCATTACATAAAGAGGTGTTATAATGATGATAATTATCATAGGTTTTAATGAAATTGCTTGCTAAAAAAAAAAATATAGCAAAGTCTTATGGGAAAGAGAGAAAGAGTAGTAATGATGAGTGGTGTGACGGAGGTGGCAGCATGTAAGATTAAAGCATTAAGCCTGAATAGCCTGCTATGTCCTTTGCATTAACTCTCATTCAAACTACCCAAACATTATTTTAACTGACATTTTCTCTATTATTTCTGCTAGCACATTTTAATTGGGAGGTATGATTGATTTGACGAGGGGGAGTAGGTAATGGCCTATGCTCTATATTTAATTGCCTGTTAAACTTTGTAACATATTAAGGGATTCTTACTTATATTGGGGGGTCACCTCTTCACTGTGGTTGGATTAAACATTTTATTGTGGTTTCATGAATTAAAGCTTAATATCTATTCAGAAAATGATGAGTCTAAATTCCTTTTTGAACTTAGCAAATGTCAGTGGTAACTTTCCTTAATCATGCTGATACCATGACCTCAGTGAGCTTTGGGATCCGATTCCTTAGCATAAGGCCTCTTGCACACAAATGTTTTTTTTTCGTTTCCATTCCGTTTTTGTGGATTCCATTTGGGGTCCCTATGCAGAACCATTCATTTCAATTGCTCAGCAAAAAAAACGGAACGTATTCCATATGCATTCTGTTTCCGTGTTTCCGTATATACATTCTGTTGACAGATAGAACCTGTCCTATTATTGCCCGCAAATAACGATCCTTGGCTCCATTTAAGTCAATGGGTCTTCAAAAAATACGGAAAGCATACAAAACAAGTCCGTATGTCTTCCGTTTTTTGCGGATCCATGCCCACTTTGCCCATGTGTTTACTGTTAAAACACATTACTGTATATAACATTAATGATTAAAAATTTAATGTTTCTGTTTGCGATCCGCAAACAACAGATCGCATACAGAGATTTTTGCGGAACTACGGAATGGAAACGGAAACACAATGGAAACAAAAAAGGAGCAACGGATCCGTTAGAAAATGGACCGCAAAATACTGAAAAAGCCAAATGGCTGTGTACAAGAGGCCTAAGACCACATGTTCAGGTTCTTTGATGTAGTTTTGAATCCAAAATCAGGAGTGGATCATAAAAGGAGAAAAAGTATAAATGACAGAAAGGACTTATCCTGTTTTTGTGAATTCACTGGCTTCCAAAACTGCATCAAGAAACCTGGCCATGGGACCATAGCCTTAAAGTCCTTATGTCTGCCAGCTAACCGTTTTGACTTAAAGGAGTTGGCCACTTACTGGTTACACTTGACTAATATGTTTGTAAGATGATTATATGATAATTACTAATATAGCCTTTGTTGATATTCTACACTTGTTTGCCAAATGTTTTGTGCAGTCCATACAGACTTCTGTATGACGAGACAAATCACCTCTATGTGATGTCTCCTCCATTAAAAATTCACTGCACCTGCCATCTGAACTTGCACTTTTGGGAGGTTAGTCACAGAAAATAATGCACTAACACAATACATAGCAATGGACTAAGCCCTCACTCTGATATGGTGAAATCTGAGACTCTCAGCCAATATATTTTGATGGAGAAGACAACACATGGAGGTGAACATTTGGCAAACAAGGAGGCATACCTTATCAAATATAGAAAATAAAGACTCTCAGCCAATATATTTTGATCAAAACACATTTGGCCCATCTACACCGCTATAGTGTAAGTGCATTTTTTTCTCTGATTTTTCTTTTATAAATGTTGCCATGCGCATCTGCATATCCATTTATTACATCATGCAGGATGTTTTTTTATATTTCTCTGTGCTTGCGCCACCCGCCGTCATTGAACCCCAAAGATTCCACATTCATAGCTGATCGCGGCATCTGAGATTCAAAATGAGGGCTTTCAGGGTTTACTCATTAAAAAAAATACTCACCTTATCCATTTCAGTGCGAAGAGTCTGCCATAGCTATCTTGCTTGAAGATCTCACACGAAATCTTACACGGTGCGTGATAACATAATCACGCTGGCTGGCATGGCGACGTCATATATCACCGCGCACAAAATTTTGCATAGGATCTTCAATCAAGATGGCCACGGCGGCCTCTTTGCACTGAAATGGCTGAGGTGAATATATTTGTTTTTTTTTTTTATGTCATTTAAGGGAAAATTGATTCCCTAAGTTTTTAATAAAACAATCTAATGATCTAGTAAGACTGGTACAAATAACCGGATAAAATCAGTAGAAATATAGTAATAAAATATAAAATAAAAGTCATGCATTCAATATACTCCTAGTAATGTAAAGTATGATTCTGATGGATCTATAATCGAAAAGTGGGCTCTGATTGAATGATCTAGGGAAGGTGGGTGGCAAGCTGAGCAAGGACAGCAGTACAGAGGGGGAGGGATCCGCAGCACCGCAACAGGCTGGAAGAGGCAGTGGGGTGGCAAAAGGGAGAAGGCGGGCCACACCAAACAGGCCCACAACTGTACCCTGGAGCACACCCTTGCGGAAATCTCCCTTGCAAAGGGATAGGTGTTTCACAGTCTGGCGCTTTATTGAGGAAAGTGTGGACGATAAAAGAATTGTCATTTTCAACCTGTGCCATACCAAAATGAGCAGGGGTGTGAACACTAGCAACCCTACCACCACCAGCATGATTCGCCACATGGCATCAAAGCACCCTAATAGGTGGGCCAAACGCCTGGGTCCACAATCAGTGTCTGTGGGTCACACCACTGCCTCCTCTTCCCCTATGTTACATGCTGGCCAATCCCCTATCCAAGACGCAGGCCCGGATCCCTCCCACCATGCACCTCAACCTTCGCAAGCACCATCAGCTAGCACATACACTTCTGTATCCCAGCGCAGTGTACAGATGTGTATACCCCAGGCCTTTGAATGAAAGTGCAAATACCCAGCCACCCACCCACAGGCCATAGCACTATATGAGCACCTTTCCAAATTGCTGGCCCTGGAAATGTTGCCATTTAGGCTAGTGGACACTGAGGCTTTCCGCAGCCTGATGGCGGCGGCCTTCTCACATTACTCTGTCCCCAGCCGCCAATAATTTTCACGATGTGCAGTCCCAACCTTACACCAGCAGTTGTCCCATAACATCACCCGTGCCCTGACCAACGCAGTTATTGGGAAGGTCCACTTAACCAGTGACACATGGACAAGTGCTTTTGGCCAGGGATGCTCCATTTCCCTGACGGAACACTTGTTGTGGAGGCCTGGAGCGATTTGTACCCTGGGATGACACAGGTTCTACTGATGCCAAGGATTGCGGGCCCTACTTCCATCAGGGTTTCCACTGCCACCTTCGTTAGTGGCAGCAACCCCCCTTTCTCCTCCTCCGCATCCTCCTCCACTTCCACCTCTGAATTATCATCTTGCAGCACCAGTCAGCCATCAGTCAGTAGCTGGAAGCAGTGTAGCACTGCAGTAGGGAACCGGCAACTGGCCGTGCTTAAACTGATGTGCTTAGATGACAAACAGCACACCGCCGCAAAGCTGTGGCAGAGGAACAGGGACCAGACTGAGCTGTGGCTCTCGCCACTCAACCTACAACCAGGCATGGTTGTGTCTGATAATGGCTGTAACTTGGTGGCGGCTTTGGAGCATGGCAAGCTCACACACATACCATGCCTTGCCTACGTGTTCAACCTAGTGGTTCAGCGGTTTCTCAAAACCTACCCGAATTTGCCTTAGCTATTCGTGAAGGTGCGCCATGTGTGTGCCCATTTCCGCAAGTCATCGACAGCTTCCGCCAGTCTGGCGACGCTGCAGCAGCGCTTGCAATTGCCAACTCAACGACTGTTGTGCGACGTGAGCACGCGCTGGAACTCGACGTTCCACATGTTGGCCAGACTTTGTGAGCAGCAGAGGGCAGTAGCGGAATACCAGCTGGTGGTGGTGTGCGAGCGGTCAGGCTCCTAACCCAGGACATCAGTGACGTGCAGACACTACTCGATGATGATGCTGATCGCACTTGGGAGCTGGGTGCAGGAGGGGCTTCATCATCATCAGGAGAAGAGGCTGGCAGCTTCCCCGTGAGGCAGCGGCAGAGCAAGCAAGGTGGTAGCATGGCTGGGAGTCAACAGGGTGGCAGCAGTGAAAGGTCAGGAGCCAAGCGTGCTCGGGGTAGACCACCTGCTTCACCGCAGCCTTCCTGCCCAGGAAGTAGTGGATCAGGGGGTCACGGAGGCAGCGGCAGTAGCAGTCAGTCAGTGCGGACTGTTGGGGGGAAAATCACCTACTCAGCTGTGTGGCAGTTTCTTTTCAAAGTGTCAGAGGAGGTGAACGTGGCCATATGTAGAATCTGTGGGCAGAAAGTGAAGCGTGGCCAGGGTGCCAATGTTGGCACTACGGCCCTGCATCAAAATATGCAGCGTCATCATACAGTGGCCTGGGAGAACCGTGGCTCCAATCTGATGGTCCAGCCTGCCGCAGCATTCGCTGCATCACCCAGTGGCACGCACCGGGTTTCAGGCAGTCAAGGCTCCACCACCTCAGTCAAAGGTAGCTATCTGTCACTCCCATCTTTTGCTGTTCCAGGTGCTCCTGCTTCTCCTCCTCCTCCTACTCCTACTCCTTGTCAGTCATTCCGTCAGAAATCGATCACTGAAGTGATTGCCAAGAGACAGCAGTATGCGTGCACGCATCCAACGGTGCAGAAGCTGAACGTGTTCCTGTCCAAGTTGCTGGTACTGCAGTCCCTCCCTTTCCAAGTGGTGGAGAGCCGAGTTGGAGAGTCCCAAGCCATCATTTCTTTGCCAAAAAGGCAGTACCAGCCCTGCACAAATATGTAGAACAGAAGGTGGAGCAGTCCTTGAGTCTGTCGGTGTCTGCCAAAGTGCACGGCAGCGCCAACATGTGGAGCTTTAACGACAGTATATGTCCTTTACGGCCCACTGGGTTAATATGGTTCCTGCAGAGCCACACCAGAAACTTGGCCAGGTCACGCCACTTCTGCCTCCATGTTCTATCACCATTTGTCCAGCGACAATGTCCGCCTCTGCCTCCTCATCCTCCATCATGTCCTCCACTGCAGGGACAAGTCACAGTGCCCCTCCAGCATCCACATGGGCAGGGCACGGGGGTGTCACACTGTTCTGCACCTCGTTTGCCTGGGCAAACTGAGTCACACAGGGGAGGAACTGCTCCATGTGATTCATGAAGAAATCGAATCCCGGCTTTCTCTGCGACAACTGAATATCGGAACCATGGTGACCGACAACGGAAAGAACATGCGTCAAGGAAGGCTGAGCCATGTGCCCTGCATGGAACACGTGTTCAATCTGGTTGTCAAGTGGTTCCTGAATAGAGTTGAGCGAACACCTAGATGTTCGGGTTCGAGCAGTTCGGCCGAACTTCACGAAAATGTTCGGGTTCGGGATCCAAACTCGACCCGAACTTTGCCGAACTTTTGGGCAATAAAAAGGCTGTAAAATAGCCCTCGCTGCAAAAGGCATCAAAATGTAGGTAAATCCCCCGCAAACAAATGTGGATAGGGAAATGACTTACAATAAAATAAAATAAATAAAAATTAACCAATATCAATTGGCAACTTGGAGGAGAAGGTGGAATAGGAGGTTGGGGTGGCGTCAGGTGGGAATGCTATGGGAGTTGAAGTTCTCATCACAGCCAAAAAAGATTCATGTCTGCCAGCAGTGCCAAAGGTCTCATTCACAGACTCAGGGCCATGGCAACCATACATGGGAGTTGAAGTTCACATCACAACCAAGAAGGATTCAGGTCTGCCAGCAGTGTCACAGGCCTTACTCACAGACTCAGACCAATGGCAACCAGCCCACGGGACCCACAAAGAGGAGAGTTAAAATCACGCCAAGACAGTATTGATTTCACCCAGCAATGCCACAGGCCTCATTCACAGATTCAGACCCATGTCATCCATAAAGAGGAGAGTTACAATCATGCCAAAACAGTATTGATTTCACCCAGTAGTGCCACAGACCTCATTCACTAATTCAGGAACATGGCACCCGCAAAGAGGAGAGTGGTCCCGTAACAGCAACATAGTCCTCAGGTCAACCTGCAATGGAACAGGCCATTATTATTTATGTAGGCCCCTGACACCCAAACAAAGGAGAGGTCATTTGACAGTAA
This sequence comes from Bufotes viridis, assembly GCA_033119425.1. NCBI lineage: Eukaryota > Metazoa > Chordata > Amphibia > Anura > Bufonidae > Bufotes > Bufotes viridis. The sequence goes on from CM065590.1 coordinate 104,338,510, forward strand.
AAAGAGGTTAATGTCTCCCACCAATGCAGCAAGCAATGGAACAAAATATAGGCCCCTGACAACCAGACAATGGGGCGGTCATTTGACAGTAAAAAGAGGTTAATGTTTCCCACCAATACAGCAGGCGATGAAACAAAATATAGGCCCCTGACAACCATACAATGTAGAGGTGATTTGACAGTATAAAGAGTTTAATTTCTCCCACAAATGCAGCAAGCGATGAAACAAAATATAGGCCCCTGACAACCAGACAATGGGGTGGTCTTTTGACAGTAAAAAGAGTTTAATGTCTCCCACCAATGCAGCAAGCGATGAAACGAAATATAGGCCCCTGACAACCATACAATGGGGCGGTCATTTGACAGTAAAAAGAGGTTAATGTTTCCCACCAATGCAGCAAGCGATGAAACTAAATATAGACCCCTGATAACCAGACAATGGGGCGGTCATTTGACAGTAAAAAGAGTTTAATGTCTCCCACCAATGCAGCAAGCGATGAAACTAAATATAGGCCCCTGACAACCAGACAATGGGGCGGTCATTTGACAGTAAAAAGAGTTTAATGTCTCCCACCAATGCAGCAAGCGATGAAACGAAATATAGGCCCCTGACAACCAGACAATGGGGCGGTCATTTGACAGTATAAAAAGGATAATGTCACCCACCAAAGCAACAGGTGATTATCTGAAATGTAGGCCCCTGGCACCCAGACAGAGGAGAGAGGTCCCATAGGAGAAAATCAGTCTTCATGTCACCCAGCAATGAAAATGGCCACTTTCAGTTATTTAGGCCCCAGCAGCCAGACAGAGGAGAGAGGTCCCATAGCATAAAATCAAGCTTGATATCACAAAGCAAAGCAGGCGATTAACAGAATTTTAGGCCCCTGACACCCAGACAGAGGAGAGGTTCATTCAACTTGGGGTTGCCCCTAAAATAATGGTACAATTAAAAAAAGAGGATTCAATAAAGAAGTGCCCTGGATTACAAGAATGTATGGTTGAGGTCGAGGCAGTTATAAATGTCTATTCTGCACAAGGTACAGACAAGTCCTGTGGGATCCATGCCTGGTTCATTTTAATGAACGTGAGCTTGTCCACATTGGCTGTGGACAGACGGCTGCGTTTGTCTGTAATGATGCCCCCTGCCGTGCTAAATACACGTTCAGACAATACACTGGCCGCAGGGCAGGCCAGCACCTCCAAGGCATAAAGGGCAAGCTCTGGCCATGTGGACAATTTGGAGACCCAGAAATTGAATGGGGCAGTACCATCAGTCAGTTGGTGTAGGCGTGTGCACACGTACTGTTCCACCATGTTGTTGAAATGCTGCCTCCTGCTAACATGTTCCCTATCAGCTGGTGGGCTCAGCTACTACTCTACTCTTCCTCCTCCTCCTCCTCCTCCGCCTCTGCCTTCGCCTTGTGCTTCCACTTGTCCCCCCATGTCAGTTGGGAATGCCCTCAGGAGCGCATCTACCAACGTACGCTTGTAGTCGCGCATCTTCCTATCACGCTCCAGTGCAGGAATTAAGCTGTTAATTAATTGTCCTTGTACTGGGGATCCAGCAGGGTGGCAACCCAGTAGTCAGCACAAGTTAAGGGCAACTCTGCTGTCATTGCGCAGGCACTGCAGCATGTAGTCGCTCATGTGTGCCAGGATGCCCAGAGGTAACGATAAGCTGTCCTCTGTAGGTGGTGTATCGTCTGTGTCCTCCGTATCCCCCCAGCCACGCTCCAGTGATGGCCCTGAGCTGCGTAGGGTGCCACTTTGCAGTGAAACCGGTTCCTCCTCCTCCTCCTCTACCTCATCCTCCTCGTCCTCCAGAAGTGTTCCCTGGCTGTCTACATGTGTACCTGGCCTCTGCTGGTGCAGGAACCCACCCTCTGAGCCACTTTTGTATGACCTGCCTGAAACCCTGTGAAATGCCCCCTCTTCCTCCTCCTCCTGTGCTGCATCCTCTTCCATCATCACCGTAATATATTTTTCAAGGAGACATAGAAGGGGTATTGTAATGCTAACAATGGCGTCATCAGCACTGGCCATTTTGGTTGAGTACCCCAAAGAAAGCAAAAAGGTACACAGGTCTCGCATGCAGGCCCAGTCACTGGTGGTGAAGTGGTGCTGATCTGCAGAGCGACTGACCCGTGCATACTGCATCTGAAACTCCACTATAACCCGCTGCTGCTCGCACAGTCTCTCCAGCATATGTAAAGTGTAGTTCCGCCTGGTGGGCATGTCGCATATGAGGCGGTGAGCAGGAAGGCCAAAGTTACGCTGCAGCACAGACATGCGAGCAGCAGCAGGGTGAGAACGCCGAAAGCGCTCACATACGAACCGCACTTTCAGCAGCAGCTCTGACATGTCTGGGTAGTTTTTAAGAAACTTCTGCACCACCAGATTCAGCACATGCGCCAGGCAAGGGATGTGCGTCAAACCAGCTAGTCGCAGAGCTGCAATGAGATTTCGCCCATTATCGCACACCACCAGGCCAGGCTTGAGGCTCTCCGGCAGCAACCACTCATCAGTCTGCTGTTCTATGCCCCGCCAAAGCTCATGTGCGGTGTGGGGTTTGTCACCCAAACACATGGGTTTTAAAATCGCCTGCTGACGTTTACCCTGGGCTGTGCTGAAGTTGGGGGTGAGGTTCTTTCGATGACCGGATGTGGGGGTGGTAGAAGAGGAGTAGGAGGAGGATGCAAGGACTTTGCATGCACTTCAGCCACTCATACACTGCAAAGCACACCTTCCTTGAGTTGCAGCGGAAGAATGGCATCCCCCAACATAAGCTGATATGCGACGTTTCCACCCGTTGAAATTCCACCCTCCATATGTTGGACCAACTATATGAACAGAGAAAGACCATCAACGATTTCTTGATGATGCAAGCGGATAGGAGTACTCTCCTGTGTAACTTCGATGTCAGCCAGTGGCAGCTCATGCGTAACACCTGCCATTTGCTCAGGACCTTTGGGGACTGAACTGGAAGAGGAGGAGGACATTGGAGCACAGGCAATGAGTAGCAAAATGGGTGGTTTTTCTACTCAGCTGACAGGAGAAGAGGAGCAGGAGCAGCCAGAAGAGCAACAGGTTGATGAGGAAGATGAGACAGAGGACCCAGCAGTATGCAGTGGAGATGAAGGCAGGGAGTCCCTCCGAGTCATTTGCACAAATGGCCTTCTGCATGCTTACTTGTTTGCATAGTGACAGCTGAATTGTCACTATTTGGCAGAGTAATGACTTCTGGCTCTCCACCTTGTTGGACCCTCGCTACCGGTCCAGAATGGGAGCCTTTTTTACATCCACTGAGAGGGAGGACAAACTGAACTACTACAGACATCCTATGTACTCAGTTGGCCGCTGCCTATCAGCGCCATCGTCCATCCTGTCACAGGTCTGACCGGGGGGCCCTCTGCGCTCACGTTCCACTGCCATGGCTGTTGGGGAGGGGAGGGGTGGCAGGAGCAGTACCAGCTCAATCAGCAGCAGCCTGAGTCTACAGTCACTGATGAGTAGGTTACTTCACCCTCATAGTGAAGAAACTATTCACCAGCAGCAGGTAGACCTGGAGTAGGACTTGAACCAGCAGGTGGCATACTTGGACAGAACCCTGCCAACCCACATTGCAGATCCACTAGACTACTGGGCAGCCAAACTGGATTTGTGGTCACAACTGGCCGATTTTGCCCTTGAAAAGCTGTCCTGCCCAGCCAGTAGTGTGGAATTAGAGCAGGTGTTTAGTGCGTCGGGGGCCATAGTGACCCCAAGGAGAATTCGCTTGTACACCCAAGATGTGGAGAGACTGACTTTTGTCAAGATGAATTAGGAGTGGATCAGCCATTATTTCCACCCACCAATTCCTGATGCATCTGATTAGATCATCCAAGCCGCCTCACCCAATCCTTGAAAAAATAAACCTGGCTACCTGCCTTAGCTACTACTCTGATGCTACCACCCACCTGATGCCACGCATCTGATGCCAAGTGCCCCTTCTTTCACCCACCTTCATCAGTGTGTACTGGTATTGCCATCCACAGCCCCACTCTGTCACCGGGTCACTTTGTGGTATCCTGATGCTGCTACTGCTGCCATCTCCACACTATGTCACCTTGCCACTCTGGGGTATCCTGATGCTGCTGCAATCTCCACACTATGTCACCTTACCGCTCTGTGGTATCCTGATGCTGCTGCCACCTCCAGACTCGGTCATTGTGCCACTCTGTGGCCTCCTGATTCTGCTGTGACCTCCAGACTTTGTCATTGTGCCATTCTGTGGCTTCCTCATGCTGCTGCCACCTCCACACTCTGTCATTGTGCCACTCTGTGGCCTTCTCATGCTGCTACCTCCTCCAGACTCTGTCATTGTGCCACTCTGCGGTCTCCTCATGCTGCTGCCACCTCCACACTTGGTCATTGTGCTACTCTGTGGCCTCCTTCTGATGCTGCTGCTGCTGCCGCCACCTCCAGACTCGGTCATTGTGCCACTCTGTGGCCTACTCATGCTGCTGCCACCTCCAGACTCTGTCATTGTGCCGCTCTGTGTTCTCCTCATGCTGCTGCCACCTCCACACTTGGTCATTGTGTTACTCTGTGGCCTTCTCCTGATGCTGCTGCTGCCGCCACCTCCAGAATCATTCATTGTGCCACTCTGTGGCCTACCCATGCTGCTGCCACCTCCACATTCTGTCATTGTGCCGCTCTGTGGTCTCCTCATGCTGCCGCCACCTCTAGACCCTGTCATTGTGCCACTCTGTGACCTCCGTATGCTGCCGCCACCTCCAGACTCTGTCATAGGACCACTCTGTGGCAAACGCATGCTGCTGCCACCTCCACACTCTGTCATTGTGCAACTCTGTGGCCTCCTAATTTTGATGCCACCTCCAGACTCAGTCATTGTGCCATTCTGTGGCTTCCTCATGCTGCTGCCACCTCCACACTTGGTCATTTTGCCACTCTGTGGCCTCCTCCTGATGCTGTTGCTGCTGCCGCCACCTCCAGGCTCGGTCATTGTGCCACTCTGTGGCCTACTGATGCTGTTGCCAACTCCAGACTCATTCATTGTGCCACTTGGTGGTTTATTCATGCTGCTCCCAACTCCAGACTCTGGCATTGTCCCCCTCTGTGGCCTCCTGATTCTGCTGCCATCTCCAGTCCAGACTCTGTCATTGTGCCATTCTGTGGCTTCCTGATGCTGCTGCCAACTTCAGACTCTGTCATTGTGCCACTCAGTGGCCTTCTCATGCTGATGCCACCTCCACACTTTGTCATTGTGCCATTCTGAGGCCTACTGATGCTGCTGCCACCTCCAGACTCTGTCATTGTGCCTCTCTGTGGTCTTCTCATGCTGCTGCCACCTCCACACTCGGTCATTGTGCCACTCTGTGGCCTCATCCTGATGCTGCTGCTGCTGCCATCACCTCCAGACTGTTATTGTGCCGCTCTGTGGTCTCCTCATACTTCTTCCACCTACAGACCCTTTCATTGGGCCACTCTGTAGTCTTCTCATGCTGCTTCCACTTCACCACTATGTCATAGGTCCACTCTGTGGACTTCTTATGCTGTTCCCACCCTCCCTACTTCATGACTGCTCCACTATTTTGGTTTTCGGCCTGGCTGATATCATCATTTTATTGGACTTTTCTTCTGATCTGTCAGAAGCAAGGAAAAATGAGTCGCACACGGATCCTGTCTGTGTAGCAGCTGTATGGTCCCATCAGAATTGGCTTATGATTTGGTAGCCAAAAGCAGAAGTGGGTACAAAACACAGAAGACATGCAAATATTCCCTTCACGTGTCATTGCTGTTTTATATCCTCTCCTGTTTTTTGGGGGGAATTAGCAATACTGAGGGATTTTTGAGAAAATGCTGACCGAGTGAAGGCATATGCTCCACAGACAGGATCCGTTTTTTGGGTTGTTATTGTTCTGACGGATCAGAGTAAGGGCAAATTAATTAGTGATGTCAACACAAACTTACTGCTGACACCCTCTCCACTCTGTCAGGGGGGCTCTACTTGTATAAGCATTTAATAGAACAGGTTCTGTAGATATCTATTTGGAATAAGCTGACGAAGGTGTAAAAGGAGTGCACGTCTTCTTGACGCTAACATGTACCTGTAAGGCTGAGTTGATACTTGAGTTATTTGGTCAGTTTTAGCCCCGTGACTGCCCAAATAAGTGAAGTATGCAGTGATTCTAAGAGTGACCCCTGTCATCTGCATGTCATACTGACTCACAGTTAGAGATGTCGCGAACATAAAATTTTCTGTTCGCGAACAGCGAACGCAAGCTTCCGCAAATGTTCGCGAACGAGCGAACCGCCATAGACTTCAATAGGCAGGCGAATTTTAAAACCCGCAGGGACTCTTTCTGGCCACAATAGTGATGGAAAAGTTGTTTCAAGGGGACTAACACCTGGACTGTGGCATGCTGGATGTGGATCCATGGCAAAACTCCCATGGAAAATTACGTAGTTGACGCAAAGTCGGGTTTTAATCCATAAAGGGCATAAATACTCCTCTTCTTCAGACTCCTCTCTCTGCGTTGCCGCTGGTCCAGCAATCGACGACGACAAGGCTGCTTCTGGTGGTGATGGTGACCACAACTCTTCCTCTTCATGCTCATCTACGGCCTGATCCAGCACTCTTCGCACGGCACGCTCCAGAAAAAACGCATATGGGATGAGGTCGATGATGTTGCCTTGGGTTTGACTGATCAGGTTTGTCACCTCCGCAAAAGGGCGCATGAGCCTACAACCATTGTGCATGAGCGTTCAGTAACGCGGCCAAAAAATACCCAGCTCCGCAGAGGCTGTCCTCTTTTTTTAAATTAAAATAATCTGTTCTTACCAGTTTAATCTCTGTTTTGTCCCCTATCAGTGGCCTGTATATGGAATAGATTTTAGGAACCGGGAGATGAAAAAAGATGATTGGTCGGTCCTCTTACTTCCAATTTGGGGCACTGTGTGGGCGCCGCGCAATGTACTGTACCACCAATACAAATAGTGTGAACTATTCTTACCATTTTAATCTTTGTTAAGTCCCCTATCAGGGGACGTGTATTGAATTGAATCCTTGCATGGGGAGATAGAGAAAAAAGCTTGCCCTGTCCGCTTCCTTCTAATTTTGGGCACTTGCAATGGAATTTGCCACCAATGCAACTAGTGTTAACTAAGTACTATTCCTATCAGTTTAATCTCTGTTTTGTCTCTTATCAGGGCCAGGGCCGGTGTAGTGAATAGATTTTTGGAAAAATGGAAAAAGACCCATGCTCGGTCCGCTTCGTTTGAATTTTAGGTCACTGTGCGTGCGCCGTGCAATGTACTGTGACACCCTATATGAGTGGTGGGCAGTGGGCACAGTACAGTCTGTGGGCCTGACACACACTGGCAGGCAACTGCAATTATATTAAAAGGTAAAAATTAAATGACTTTTTTATCTGTAAGTGGTGAGTGAGTGGTGTGCACACAGTACAGTCTGTGGGCCTGCGGCCTCTCACACACAGGCAGGCAACTGCAATATATATAGAGAAAAATAAAAGCAGACTGATGTACCAGCCCTAAAAAGGGCTTTTGGGGGTGCTGTCAGGACGCTGTCCTTACAGCAGATGAGTCTTTGAGGACTGGAGTGGACACAGAACACTGGCCTAGCTAATGCTTTCCCTAATAATTTAGCAGCAGCAGCACTCTCCCTGCTCTAACTAAGGCCGCATTCACACGTCCGTAGTGTGTTGCGGATCCGCAACACACCTTGCCACCAGCCCCATAGAGATGCCTATACTTGTCTGCAATTGCGGGCAAGAATATGACATGCTCTATATTATTGCGGAGCCACCGGCCGGAAGATCGGCGGCGCGCTCCACAAATGTGGATGCGGAGAGCACAGTGTGTGCTCTCCGCATCCAACACGTCCCCATTCAAAGTGAATGGGTCCGCACCCGTTCCGCAAATTTGCGGAACGGGTGCGGACGAACATTGCGGACGTGTGAATGGGACCTAACACTGCAGCTTCAGAATGAATCTAAGATGGATGCTGTCCTTGCTTTTTAATAGGAGGTGGGAGGGAGGGTATGCTGATTGGCTGGAATGTGTCTGCTAACTGTGAGGTGCAGGGTCAAAGTTTGCTCAATGATGACGTATAGGGGGCGGACCGAACATCGCATATGTTCGCCCGCCGCGGCGAACGCCAACATGCGATGTTTGACGGAAACTGTTCGCCAGCGAATAGTTCTCCATCCCTATACAGGCTCTCTGCAGCCCGGAAATGGACATTTTTAACGCATTTTGCCATGAATAAATTCGGATTGAAGCAGATTTTTCTAGAAAATTTGGTGAACCAGTCGAATCGAATTTTAAAAAAATTCACTTATCTCTAATAATATCTACGAAAATACCAGAATATGAAGCAAAAGTAAAATGGTAATGCGGTTGGGCTTTTCGTGTGCTAGAGTGTATAGCTGATGATAATCTATGAAGAGAGTCCTTTCTTAAGAGGATGAACACCATAATCCCCAAACCTTAGTGAACTTAGAAGGGGAGCCTCTATTATTATAGACAATGTTTTCAAATGGGATAACTATGTTCACTAGAGTTTTTCATTGAGTGAGTGCAGAATTTATATCTCCCATCCACCTAAGAGCAATGGCTTTATGTTCTTGAAAAAGAGTCTCCCGGAAAAAATTCCTGGTGTCATGTGGATGTAAAGCCTCATCTAAAAGGCCAAATAAGCACGAAGGACACTTATGGAAAGAGAGATTTAGATAATCTCAGAAAGCAGCTTAATTACATCTTCCCAGAATGTTCTGATATAAGGGTAGTTCCAGATTAAATGCCAGAAATCAGCCCAGTCTGTTGAGCATTGATGACACCTAGTTTGTGATAGTCTGCCCATATGGAACAATTGTGCTGATGTCAGATAACTCTGATGTATCATGTACAATTAAATAAACTTATTTTAGGGGGCGCGTTGATACATTCACAGTTTCGGTTCAAATTCGGTAGGCTCTTTTGGTAGGCTGTTGCGGCATAAATGCCGGTTGTTGCCTGCACAAAAAACACTGCCAACAGCAATATTTACCAGTATTTGTCCATCCAGTATTTGTCTATCTAAAAGCCAGTATTTATGCCAGAAAGTGACTGGATCACTGCCGGACCTATTATAGTCAATAGGGATACAGCAGTGAACTGTAGACTCTAGCAATGTTAGATGTGGCAGAATCCGGTAGGGACTGCTGGAACAGCCTACCAGATCAACTGCCCCATATATATATTATTACATGCTACATATAAGAAATAGCAGAAGAAACGGAAATGGATGGTCCTAGTTTGCTTCTGGTTTTCACCCCTTAGAAAATAACGATGCTTATAAATTGATGGGAGATCATGTTGGCACTATTAAGTGAAAGGAAATAAATAACTGGTCAAATGTATGACGATTACCATGATAATTTGTGATATTAAATTAATTTAATCAAGAATTTAAAGAAAACAGGCACAACTGGATTTAGATTTTTCCTAGCAAATGCAGTGTATGGCACCCGTAAGTGCAGTCATATCTAATTAATGATACGTATAAATTATACAGCTTCCTTGACTCATTGGATCCATTTAGTATCTTACCTGGCTTTAATTAGGCACACAACCTGAATAATTTAACCATGCCAGTAATTAATGGAATGAATGGTAACTTTTCACCATCTCTAAATATCCGCTCATTGGACTTGCTTATATAGAGAAGAGACATGAGATGAGAAAAAATTAAATATACATTGGAAGAAGTCCAAAGATATAAAATGAGGGCTGCAGGCGGATGAGCCCAAAGGGTTCACAAGAAGAATTGCCGTCAAAACAGACATTCTTGTCCTTTTAGAGTGATCGATCTGCGTGAGTCAGAGGAGCCCCTCCTGTGAGGGATGATTAATAACAGGCATGGCCATAGTGTCGTTAGGGTGCATTATTTCGAGTGTTAGTCCTTTTCAAAGGAAAGCAAATGTCATGAAAACAGTAAAATCTGTGTGTTTTTTTTCCGAATACCATTATTTCCTGCTCTTTATGCTTCAAAATCCCCCAAATGACTTGCCTACATCTGCACTAAGTAGAGATGAGCGAATCGAAGCTGACGAAGTCGAATTCGTTCTGAATTTCAGGAAAAATTTGATTCTGAATGAATGCGAATTTCCTCGCGCTTCGTGGTAATGAATCACATTTTTTCCTAACATGGTAGCTAGCCAGTTACAATGGCTGCTAAATTGGCGGCTACACGTGTGAGGACATGGGGCAAGGAACTCTGGGAAGGCGGGTTGACCCACATAATGCCATGCATGCAGCCAATCAGCAGCCAGCCAGCCCAGTGATGTCACAGGCCATATATATATACGGCGGCCATCTTAGATTCTGCCATTCACCAGTATACTTTGTTCAGGGACAGACGTGTATGCAGGGGCTAGGGAGAGTCAGTGAAAGAACAACAAATTGTTTAAAAAAAAAAGCAAAGAAGCAATTCACTAGTGCAGGTAAAGGATAGTGAGAGGAGTCATTTCACAGGCAGGGAGAGATAGTTAGAATCATAGGAAAAAACTTAATTGTGCAGGGAAACATTACTTGGGGATCCAGATAGTCTCATAATACAGCTCTGTCATTACAGCAATTAGTTATTGGGGTGCAAGTGCTATGTTGAAAAGCCTGTAGTGGTTTATATCTGTGGAAAAAGAGAAATATAATCTGATTCTCTGCTCACTGCAGCTATATATGGTGAAAGCGTTTAGTGCCCTATTATAGTACAATACCAGAAAAATAAACACAGTTCACATTTGGTCTTATTAGCGCTAAAAGAGTTTATTGCCAGTTCAGTACAACCCGAGAAAAATATACGCTGTTGACATTTTGTTGTTATTTGTGCTAAAAGCATATATTGCCAGTTCAGTACAACTCGTGAAAAATATACCCTGTTCACATTTGGGTGTTGTTTGCGCTAAAAACGTATATTGCCACTTCGGTACAACCCGTGAAAAAAATACCCTGTTGATATTTTGGTGTTATTTGCGCTAAAAGCGTATATTGACAGTTCAGTACAACCCATGAACAATATACGCTGTTGACATTTGGGTGTTATTTGCGCTAAAAGCGTATATTGCCAGTTCAGTACAACCCGTGAACAATATACCCTGTTGACATTTTGGTGTTATTTGCGCTAAAAGCGTATATTGACAGTTATTATATTATTTATTTTTAGAGCGCCATTCATTCCATTGCGCTGTACATATCATAAGCGGAGCACATACATAATACAGGCAATCGCCTTAAGCATGAACGAGACAAGTTACAGACTGGTACAGAAGGATAGAGTTCAGTACAACCCGTGAAAAATATACCTTGTTCGCATTTGGGTGTAATTTTCACTAAAAGAGTATATTGCCAGTTCAGTACAACCTGTGAAAAATATATGCTGTTGACATTTTGGTGTTATTTGCGCTAAAAGCGTATATTGCCAGTTCAGTGCAAGCAGTGAAAAATATACTCTGTTCACATTTGGGTGTTATTTGCGCTAAAAGCATATATTGCCAGTTCAGTACAACCCGAGAAAAATATACCCTGTTCACATTTTGGTGTTATTTGCGCTATAACAGTTTTTTGTCATATTTCTAGAGAAAAAAAGAAAAATATACACCATTGACATTTGGGTGTTATTTGTGCTAAAAGCATATAATGCCAGTTCAGTACAACCCGTGAAAAATCAGCACAAAAAGTCGAAAAAACCACAGCGCTTAGCTGTACTCATCAGAAGAGACACGGAATAGCTTGACCTGGACACGGCCACGGAAAGAATCCAAACAAAACGATAGATTCCAGCTTCTCTTAAAATGTGATATTTATTGACTTCGGATTAAAAACCAGACATCATCAAGGTAGAAAAAAAATAAACAGTGACGCGTTTTGAGCTCCTTAGTTAATGCCCTTCATCAAGACATACAAAAGTGAAATAAAATCAGCTTAAATACAAAGTAATATTCACATTAATTAGCTACATGCCCTGACCCAACCCAATCACATAGAAAATACGGTGGCAGGGTGGGGAAGGGGAATGAACAAAAACAGCATAGCATAGAAAAACCCTAACAATCAAAATAGTTACCTATTGTAAATATTGTAAAGTCAGATCATATTTTTTTATTAACCACTTAAGCCCCCCTAGCTTAAACACCCTTAATGACCAGGCCACTTTTTACAATTCCGCACTACACTACTTTCACCGTTTATTGCTCCGTCATGCAACTTACCACCCAAATGAATTTTACCTCCTTTTCTTCTCACTAATAGAGCTTTCATTTGGTGGTATTTCATTGCTGCTGACATTTTTACTTTTTTTGCCATTAATACAAATTTAACGAAATTTTTGTAAAAAAATGACATTTTTCACTTTCTGTTGTAAAATTTTTCCAAAAAAACTACATTTCTATATAAATTTTTCTCTAAATTTATTGTTCTACATGTCTTTGATAAAAAAAAGTCCAATAAGTGTATATTTATTGGTTTGGGTAAAAGTTATAGCGTTTACAAACTATGGTGCAAAAAAGTGAATTTCTGCATTTTGAAGCAGCTCTGACTTTCTGAGCACCTGTCATGTTTCTTCAGGTGCTAGAATGTCAGAATAGTATAAATATCCCCCAAATTACACCATTTTAGAAAGAAGACACCCAAAAGTATTCGCGGAGGGGCATGGTGAGTTCATGTATCATTTCATTTTTTTTCACAAGTTAGCGGAAAATGACACTTTCTGAGAAAAAAAAAAAAAAAGTTTCAATTTCTGCTAACTTCTGGCAAAAAAAATAAAGAAATCTCAGACGGACTCACTATGCCCCTCAGTGAATACCTTGGGGTGTCTACTTTCCAAAATGGGGTCATTTGTGGGGTGTGTTTACTGTTCTGGCATTTTGGGCGGGGCTAAATTGTGAGCCGCCATGTAAAACCTAAAGGTACTCATTGGAATTTGGGCCCCTTTGCACCCAGGCTGCAAAAAGTGTCACTTATGTGGTATCGCCGTACTCAGGAGAAGTAGGGCAATGTGTTTTGGGGTGTATTTTTACATATACCCATGTTGGGTGAGAGAAATATCTCTGTAAACTGACAACTTTGTATAAAAATTTTTAAAAGTTTTTGCTTACAGAGATATTTTTCAGTATAGGTATATATAAAAATACACCCCAAAGCACATTGCCCTACTTCTCCTGAGTACGGCGATACCACATGTGTGACACTTTTTGCAGCCTGATGCGCAAAGGGGCCCTAAACCAATGAGTACCTTTAGGATTTCACAGGGCATTTTACGCATTTGGATTCCAGACTTCTTCTCACGCTTTAGGGGCCCCTAAAATGCCAGGACAGTATAAATACCCTACATGTGACCCCATTTTGGAAAGAAGACACCCCAAGGTATTCCGTGAGGGTATGGTGAGTTCATGTAAAATTTTATTTTTGTCACAAGTTAGTGGAATATGAGACTTTGTAAAAACAAAATAAAAAAAAAAAATATATCAATTTCCGCTAACTTGTGCCAAAAATAAAAATTCTGTGAACTCGCCATGCCCCTCACAGAATACCTTGGGGTGTCTTCTTTCCAAAATGGGGTCACATGTGGGGTATTTATACTGCCCTGGCATTTTAGGGGCCCCTAAAGCGTGAGAATCCAAATGCATAAAATGGCCTGTGAAATCCTAAAGGTACTCATTGGTTTTAGGGCCCTTTGCGCACCTTGGCTGCAAAAAGTGTCACTCATGTGGTATCGCCGTACTCAGGAGAAGTAGGGCAATGTGTTTTGGGTGTATTTTTACATATACCCATGCTGGGTGAGAGAAATATCTCTGTAAATTGACAACTTTGAATAAAAAATGTAAAAAGTTGTCGTTTACAGTGATATTTCTCACACACAGTATGGGTATATGTAAAAATACACCCCAAACACATTGCCCTACTTCTCCTGAGTACAGCGATACCACATGAGTGACACTTTTGCAGCCAAGATGCAAAGGGCCCTAAAACCAATGAGTACCTTTAGGATTTCACAGGGCATTTTACGCATTTGGATTCTCACACTTTAGGACCCCTAAAATGCCAGGGCAGTAGAAATACCCCACATGTGACCCCATTGTGGAAGAAGACACCCCAAGGTATAATGTGAGGGGCATGGCGAGTTCACAGAAAAAAAAATTTGGCACAAGTTAGCGGAAATTTTTTTATTTTTACAGTCTCATATTTCACTAACTTGTGACAAAAAATAAAATTTTGCATGAACTCGCCATACCCCTCACGGAATACCTTGGGGTGTCTTCTTTCTAAAATGGGGTCACATGTGGGGTATTTATACTGCCCTGGCATTTGAGGGTCTCTGCAATCATTACACGTATGGCCAGCATTAGGAGTTTCTGCGATTCTCCTTATATTGAGCAGACGGGTAATGAGATTTTTTTTTTCCGTTCAGCCTCTGCGCTGAAAAGAAAAAAAAATGAAGCAGCACAGATTTTTCATTCGCATCAATCAATGTGGATGAAAAAATCTCTGCTAAAAATGTGCAAAAAAACCAAAAGCGGCACAGATTTCCTCATTCGCAGCGATCAATGTGGATGAATAAATCTCTGCCAAAAAATGTGCAAAAAAAAAAGTAGTAAGGCCCCATTCACACGTCCGCAAAAATGTCCGCATCTATTCCGCAATTCTGCGGAATAGATGCGGACCCATTCAGTGTGAATGGGGCTGGCGGTGATGCGGAGAGCACACTATGCGCTCGCCGCATCAGCATTTGCGGAGCTGCGGCCGCAAACTTCCGGGTTCGGCCCCCAAGCATCCGGCCGCAGCTCCGCAAAAGATAGAGCATGTCCTATTCTTGTCCGCAATTGCGGACAAGAAAAGGCATTTTCTAAATAGTTCTGGCAATGTGCGGATCCGCAAAATGCGGAAAGCACATTGCTGGTGTCCGTGTTTTGCGGATCCGTGGATCCATGGATCCGTAAAACACATACGGACGTCTGAATGAGCCTTACAGTGGGGTAATTAGTGTCAGGGGGGTGACATGGGGTGATCGGGGGTTAATCAGGGGTTAATCAGGGGTTAACAAGTGACGGGGGTGGGGGGTGGGGTGGATGGGTGGGGGGTCTGTGTGGTGTTTTGGTGCACTTATAAAAGTTTCTTTGGTGGTCCCAAGCAAATGGGACCACCAAAGGAACGATCAGCAAGCATATCAGGCGCTGTTAACAAAACAGCGTCTGATATGCCGACCTTTAACTTCTACAGCCTGCCAGCGCACGATCAGCGCTGGCAGGCTGTAACTGCTGTCCCGACGTGATCCTGTGAACGCGCGCGTTCACAGGAAATCTCGCCTCTCGCGAGATGACGCGCGGGCGCGTCAAGGAGGAACAGACCGACCGCCCGCAGGACGCAATCCTGCGTGAGGCGGTCGGCAAGAGGTTAAGACCATTTGGTACACGGGTTCCCAAACTAAAAATCTAAAAGGTCTCCCTACTCAGCAACTTGAGCCTCCGGTCACCTCCCCTAATTGGCATAGAAACTCTTTAAATTCTTTGAACAGTAAACGCAGATGTGTCTCCCCGTGTACAGTTGCAAAATGAAGTGTCGCCGCTGAAACATTATATAACTTATAGTGTGGTATATCTGAGAGATGTTTGCTGATCCGGACCTTCAGTTGGTTGGTGGTACAGCCTACGTATTGTAATGAGCAGTCTCTGTAGGTAATGACATAAACAACAAATTCCGTATTACAATTAATATATTGTTGTATCGCATACCCTTTACCATTAGCCGCAGAGACTACATTGCTGCTGATCGTCACAAAATTGCAGCAAAAACACCTAGTGCTACCACACCTGTAACTACCCTTAGTAGAAAGCTAGGTGGGTTTATTGGCTCCACGATCATAAAATAAAATAGGACTGAGTTTCTGTCCTACAGTGGGCACATTTTTCGCCACAAATCTAACCCCCGCAGTCACTATATCTGACCATCCCTTATTGTAGTTTAAAGTCGGTAAATGTTTACGAACAATGTTTACGAACAATATTACATATTTATTGCCATATTTCACTACAATACAAGAAAAATTGATGCAGTTCACATTTGGCGTTATTTGCGCTAAAAGCGTTTATTGCCATATTTCACTCCAATATGAGAAAAATAGACGCAGTTAGCATTTTCTGTTATTTGTGCTAAAAGCGTTTATTGTCATATTTCTAGAAAAAAATGAGAAAAATATACGCAGTTCACTTTTTCTGCTATCTACTTTTAGTCCAATACGAGAAATATATATGCAGTTCACTTTTGCTGTTATTTAAATTGAAATAGTTTTGTTGCCAATTTCAAATCCTTTAGTTGCCTATCTCAGTAAAAAAAGAAAAATATATTTGGCCCTTTTAGGGGTGTTTTAGTTTGCTTTTCATTTTTTTAGTTCAGCTGAAAGTATGTCAGACAGAGAAGTGCCAGGCCCTACACAGGGGAGTGGCAGAGACGTAAATAATTCTGGCGGAGGCACAGGTCGCAGCAGAGTAAAGGGGCGTGGCAGCAGGGGTTTCTTCCCGAGGCCTCAGGTCCACATGACAGCTAGCGGTCGTGTCTTGACCAGCAACCCAGCCATTCTTGATTGGTTGACTCGATCTTCGACTTTGACGCAAGTGACAGCAGCACCAGCAGCTTAAGTCTAGAGTCGCTGATAAGCAGCTTTCTTCACACGCATAGTGTAGAAACTACTCACCAGCAGCAGCAGGTAGACCTGGAGCAGGACCTGAACTAGCAGGTGGTGGCATACTTGGACAGCACCCTGCCAGTCGTCATAGAAGATCCGCTGGACTACTGGGCAGGCAAAATGGATTTTCGGCTGCAACTGGCCGAGTTTGCCCTGGAAAAGCACTCCTGCGTGGCTAGTAGTGTGGCATCAGAGCGGGTGTTTAGTGCGTCAGGGGCCATAGTTACCACAAGAAAAACTCGCCTGTCCCACCAAAATGTGGAGAGACTTACTTTTGTCAAGATAAATCAGGCATGGATCAGGAGTTTAACCCACCGATGCCTGACGCATCAGATTAGATCATCCATCTCCACACTATGTCACCATGCCACTTTGTGGCCTTCTGATGCTGCCATCTCCACACTATGTCATCTTGCCATTTTGTGGTATCATGCTGCTGCGGCCATCTCCATGCTATGTCACTGTGCCACTCTGTGGTATCATGCTGCTGCTGCCATCTCCACACTATGTCACCTTGCCACTCTGTGGTATCATGCTGCTGCTGCCATCTCCACACTATGTCACCTTGCCACTCTGTGGTATCATGCTGCTGCTGTTGCTGCCATCTCCACGCTATGTCACTGTGCCACTCTGTGGTATTATGCTGCTGTTGCTGCCATCTCCACACTATGTCACCTTGCCACTCTGTGGTATCATGCTGCTGCTGTTGCTGCCATTTCCATACTATGTCACCATGCCACTCTGTGGTATCATGCTGCTGCTGTTGCTGCCATCTCCACACTATGTTACTTTGCCACTCTGTGGTATCATGCTGCTGCTGTTGCTGCCATCTCCACACTATGTCACCTTGCCACTCTGTGGTATCATGCTGCTGCTGTTGCTGTCATCTCCACGCTAGGTCACCTTGCCACTCATTCGTATCATGCTGCTGCTTGAAGGTCTTGGAACGATCTAATTTGGATTTTGGAACCAACATACCCAACTTGCTTTTGAGGGCTGCATTAATCTGCAGGTTACCATTGTACAGCTATACAGATAACTTTCCTTCTGCATATTTCTCAACAATCCGTGCCCTCAGTATTTAATATTTCAAATTTTTTATAGAAATTTGTTAATTTTACATTGAAGTAACAATCTGCAGGTTACCGTTTTACAGCTCGATAGATAACTTTCCATCTGCATCTTTCTCAACAATCTGTGCCTTCAGTCTTTTATCCAGACTCAGTCATTGTGCCACTCTATGGCCTCCTCATGCTGCCGCCACCTCCTGACTCTGTCATTTTGCCACTCTGTAGCTTTCCTGACGCTAATATGGACCTGTAAGACTGAGTTCACACTATTTGGTCAGTTTTGGTCCCATGACTGCCCAAATAAGTGAAGTGCAGTGATTGTAAGAGCGAAGCCTTTCATCTGCATGTCATACTGACTCACATTTTTTACCTTTTTAAACTACTGTATCCCCCTTTTTACCAGCCGGACAACCCCCTTAATGGTATAACCAAATATTATCAACCTCTTTTATGCAGATGACACTCATTGTTTATTTTCAATGGACATAACTTATCATGGTCGCAATAAGAGCATTTTAAGATAATGCTTAGTGCTAGAGATGAGCGAATTTCTCCAAAATTTGATTCGGCTGGTTCGCCGAATTTAGCGAAAAAATTTAATTCAATCTGAATTTATTTGTTGCGAATCGCGTTAAAAAACAGCTATTTCCATCCTGCAGAGAGCCTTTATATGGGTATATAACACGCATAGGGAGTCTGTAGTGAAATAATACTGTAAGTCATTGTGCACCTTTTTTTTTTTTTTACTGGTCCAGCAAAGCCTGTAAAAAGATATTCTTTGAGTTACAAATTACAACATTCACATAACACTCGAGAAAAGTTTATTCACACGGAGCACAGAGTATACCCTTATAGGCATTTACCTTTGTGACATATAATGTGTAATGATCAGATAAAAATATATAATCATCAAAAAAAAAATAACTTTGAGGGTCATCATTAGAGTTGAGCGAACACCTGGATGTTCGGGTTTGAGAAGTTCGGCAGAACTTCCCGAAAATGTTCGGGTTCGTGATCCGAACTCGACCCGAACTTCACCCAGAACCCGAACCCCATTGAAGTCAATGGGGACCCGAACTTTTGGGCACTAAAATGGCTGTAAAATAGCCCAAGGAAGGGCTAGAAGGCTGCAAAAGGCAGCAAAATGTAGGTAAATCTCCTGCAAACAAATGTGGATAGGGAAATGACTTAAAATAAAATAAATAGAAATTAACCAATATCAATTGGCAACTTGGAGGAGGAGGAGGAGGTGGAATAGGAGGTTGGGGTGGCATTAGGTGGGAATGCTATGGGAGTTGAAGTTCTCATCACAGCCAAAAAGGATTCATGTCTGCCTGCAGTGCCACAGGCCTCATTCACAGACTCAGGGCCATGGCACCCACAAAGAGGAGAGCTGTCCCGTAACAGCAACACAGGCCTCAGGTCAACCTGCAATGGAACAGGCCATTGTCATTTATGTAGGCCCCTGACACCCAGGCAGTGGAGAGGTCATTTGACAGTAAAAAGAGTTTAATGTCTCTCACCCAGACAGCAAGCAATTAAACGAAATATAGGCCACTGACACCCAGACAATGGGGCGGTCATTAGACAGTAAAAAGAGTTTAATATCTCTCACCAAGACAACAAATGATTAAACGACATATAGGCCCCTGACACCCAGACAATGGGGTGGTCATTAGACAGTAAAAAGAGTTAAATGTCTGCCACCAAGACAGCAAGCAAGTACGTGAAAGTTAGGCCCCTGACACCCAGACAGAGGAGAGAGGTCCCATAGCAGCAAAAGAGGCATCATGTCACCCACCAACGGAGAAGGCCACGTTTAGTTATTTAGGCCCCAGCACCCAGACAGTGGAGAGAAGTCCCAAAGCAGAGAAGCAGGCTTCATGTCACCCACCAATGGAGAAGGCCACTTTCAGATATTTAGGCTCCTGGCACCCAGACGGAGGAGAGGTTCATTCAACTTTGGGTTGCCCCGCAAAATAATGGTAAAATTAAAAAAAAAGGATTCAATAAAGAAGTGCCCTGGAGTACAGGAATATATGGTTAAGGGAAGGTAGTTACCCTGTGACATTTGGGAATGCTCTCAGTAGCGCGTCTACCAACATGCGCTTGTACTCGCGCATCTTCCTATCATGCTCCAGTGCAGGAAGTAAGGTGGGCACATTGTCTTTGTACTGTGGATTCAGCAGGGTAGCAACCCAGTAGTCCGCACACGATAAAATGTGGGCAACTCTGCTGTCGTTGCGCAGGCACTGCAGCATGTAGTCACTCATGTGTGCCAGGCAGCCCAGAGGTAAGGACAAGCTGTCCTCTGTGGGAGGCGTATCGTCATCGTTTTCCGTTTCCCCCCAGCCACACACCAGTAATGGGCCCTTACTAGATGTTTTCCTCATTGTTACCGTTCACCACAATAAGAAAAAAATTATTTGGCCCAATGTATTGAATTCAAATTCAGGCCTTTTTTACAGGCACCTAACACTATCTGGCTATCTATTTATGTACCGTATTACACTAATCCAGACACAGCAGTAACCACAGATTTAGGGGAATATCAATTGTCGGCTCAGTATTTAGGCCCTGGATGAAAGGCATCCTTTTACGGACAGATTTACACTTGGAGATGCACAGTAGCGTGTGAAAAAATATATAGGATTATGCTTTCAGCACTTGTATTTTAACACTTTTTGTAATATACCCTTTAATGGAAAGAAATACATTTAGAGATGCAAACCAGTGTGTGCAAATGTAGAGGATTATGCTGTATTTTAACACTTACTGCAATATACCCTTTAACGGAAGGAAATACACTTGGAGATGCACGCTGAGAGTATTATTCCCTTTTACGGATAGATTTACACTTGGCCTGAAACAGCTGGAACACCAGATTTTGGGTATTGTTATTTTGGCAATCTAATTTCACCCCAGAAAATTGTCTATCCTTTGCCGGACACTATTAAACTTGGCCAGCCACAGCTGAAACCACTGATTTACGGTATTGCTATTTTGGCAATTGAATTTGACCCCAGAACAAAATCTATCCTTTGCCGGACACTATTAACCTTGGCCAGCCACTGCTGGGACACCAGATTTAGGGGATTGCTATTTTGGTAATTGAATTTCACCACAGAAAAAAATCTATCCTTTGCCAGACAGCAGACAGTATTACACTTGGCTAGCCACAGCTTGAACACCAGATTTAGGGGATTGCTATTTTGGCAATTGAATTTAACCCCTCAATAAAATATAGAAATTTCTATCCTGAGTTTCTAGAGGTGACAATAAGCACAGCCAAGCCCCTGATGTAAGATATAGCAAAAAAAAAAAAAACTAGTATTGATGGATTGATGGACTTGGTGGCAGCTTGTGCTGGTGCACCACAAGACACAAAATGGCCGCCGATCACCCCAGAAAAAAGTGACAGAAAAACGTTCTGTGCAGCCTAAAAACCAGTGAGCAATTAACTAGCAGAAGTTGAATGATTCACAGCTGTAGATCGATCACTTCATTAGGTGTCTTTGCTGAGTTTTCCCTGCCTAATCTCGCCCTCACAGCAGCTGCATCCTATCCCTACACTAATCAGAGCAGAGTGACGTGCGACGCTACGTGACTCCAGCTTAAATTGAGGCTGGGTCACATGCTGCACTTGGCCAATCACAGCCATGCCATTAGTAGGCATGGCTGTGATGGCTTCTTAGGGCAAGAAGTAAAACGCTAGCTGATTGGCTACTGTGCAGCCCTCCAGAAAGCGGGAAGAAATCGCCGAACAACGGACCCGAACCCGAACTTTTTTGAAAATGTTCGGGTCCGGGTCCGTGTCCCGAACACCCAAAAATTCGGTAAGAACCCGAACTATACAGTTCGAGTTTCGCTCAACTCTAGTCATCATGTAACAACATGCTAGTGATTCAAAATGGTATATTATGCAATGGATCTTAAAAGAGTGAATGAGACTGAGCTGCAATAGCAAGCACAGCCACTACATAATGTACGGTGCTGTGGTTGGTATACTAAGGAAAGGACATGACCCCTTCAAACAGCTGATCAGCTGGAGTGCTGGGATTTGAACACCAGCGGCAAAATGTTCTGTGTGGTGAAGTTAATATTGTAGGCTCTGTCTGCTGGTAAGCTCTGCCCCCCACCTCGCTAGGCCTTTTCCAGTAAAATTACAGCATTACTCCATTTTGTAGTTGAGTGGACCACTAGATTTGACCTCCAAACACAGTTGACAGCTGGACTGGATTCCAGGACCTGGAATCAGGCTAGCCATGATTGGTGACCCAGTGGGTATAATAAACCCACCTACCAGACCACAGTCACAGCAGCAAGTGGCTCTTCACTACACACTGGGAGGGGAAAGGGGGGCAGATAGATTAAGAATTTGACATGTTTCCAGATTCCAAAGTAGCAGCACCTTTGAACAGTTTTTTTTTCGTAGTTTTTTTTTTTTTTTTTTGGGGGATTTGGAAGGAGGATGACTAATTTACAATCAGTTTATTGTCATTACAGCAGGGCTGCTGTAATGACAATTTGAACACTGACCATTAATACTTGGTGGGAGGGAGCAGTGTAGGTTGCTTATAAAGGCATCCACATTTATGATATAACCACTTGCCTATTTTTGCAAAGTCCCACAGCAGTGAATGGCAGAACTGCCCAATCTGAGGCCAACGGGAAGTGAATTGGACTGCCAAATGCACAGTATGCATCAGGTAGTCTATAAAGCAGTATTGATCATCTTGGATGACAGTATTGTTGCCTGGAAAATGGCAGATCTGCAGTTAAAATGATGAAAGGGATGAACCATATGCACTGGTGAGAAAAAGAGTAACAATGTTTCGAACCTTTGACTTTCAGGCTCCATATCTTATCATCCCCTACTGCTTCAAATGTAAGACTACCATCATTTTATAGACAATAATCTTAGCTATCTCATACATAAGTTGGACTTGCAACTATTTAGCATATGGTTATGCAGATTGTCATGTAACTGTATTGTTACTGTTTTGCTCTTAAAAGTCTAAATTTTTATTTTTATTATTTTGTAAATCCACCTTTGGCTTTCAACACTGCCTAAATCCTTCTGGGCATGCGCTCGATCAGATTCAAGCATATCTCCACCGAAATCTATTCCCAGGTCTCTTCTCAACGTGCCCAATGTTGGTGCATACTGGTCAACTCACTTGGGTAAGAATACAACCTTTTCTTTAACTCTACCCACAAGTGTTCAATTGGGTTGAGAGTATGAAGAAACTCATCTTGTAGGATACTCACATATAACTCAGCATTGAGACCACCATCAATCCTGGTCAAGTATACAACTCAATATCATCAGGCTTCCTCCACCAAACTTGACAATTCCTTTAATTTCTCTCAATCCGTTATCCCCCTTTTCCCTTGTTTCTTCCAGATCCACCCATCATAGATAGCCCAGTCTATTGACTTTGGTCTCATTGCTCCAAATCACCCGTTTCCAATCTTCTACTGTCCTCTTCATACTTTTTTGCAAACTCGAGCCAACGCTTCTTACGACAATATTAAAGTCGGAGCTTTTTCACCTTTTTTCAGGCCTCCATTCCAGACTTGTGTAATGCGCATCGCACAGTGCTTGCATGGAATTCTGTGATCTCACTATTACTAAGCATATGAGCCACATCCACTGCTGTGTTCGTTGTGCCAGAACTGATATGAGCATGTAATGATCTGACTTGACTCCAATATTTTGCCTGGACGTCCACCTCTTGGCTCTGGAATAGACTTCATTTCATATTATTCAAACTGTCATGGCACTCATATGATTCAGTTTGGCAAATTTCTTGGCTGATATACCGCTATCGATGAGCTGGATGATGCTGTTTTTTTTTCTTGGGAAATCTTCTTCATGGCTGCTCCTCGAATCAAACCACTGACCTTTCGCTTGGGAATCAACCTAATAACTCACTGTGCTATTAGGAAATGTGAGAACAGGTTAGAACTATGCTAAATAGTTGCAAGTACAATTTATTTAGGAGATAGCCAAGATGATTGTCTATTAAAAGAGGACAGTCTCACGTTCAAAGGTGTAGTGGATGGTGAGATATGGAGCCTAAAAGTCAAAAGTTCAAAACATTGTTACCCTTTTGCTCATCAGTGTAAGTTTTTGATCTTGAACTAGAGGGCTGCTTTAAAAGGGTTGTGTCATGCTGGTGTGTGGGAGGAAAACACCATACCGAACATAGGAGGGAAAGGGGATACCGTAATAAGGCCTGGAAACTAGGGAAGGAAGATGGACACCTCCTAGAGAAAACCCTAACTCCAGTCCCAACAGACTACTGGTATGAACATGCCCCAAAAGTAGGCAAGTTCATACACCGTATACCTAGAATCCTATCTTACCCTATGGGACTCTGAAACTAATGTCTGAACTGGGTTTACCTGTTCCTCCAAAGGGAAGGACAAATAGGAATCTACCTCAGGCCTAATGACAAACAACAGGGAAAGGCAACACACACATATATCAAAACAAAATACAAAAGGGAACGGAAACACTTATCTTCAGTGAAGCTTTGGTAGCACCAGAAACTCAGCTGAGAACCAAACACAAGCTAACCACAAGTCCAACAGAAACTATAAACTGCATAGCACAGTGGGAGAAACAACAATAAATACAGAAGGCCAAATGACCACAATAGCAACACCTGGGGATAGAAGGTGTCGGAAGCACAAGAAATAACACAAACGTCATTTGATCCAAAAGGAAAATATGTCAGATCAAACCACGCGTTGCCAGTCTCACAGATCTCCAGCCACCTGTTGCGGGAACATCAGTATGTCTCGGTACAAGACAGGTTGTCCAGTCTCATAGGCAACTGTCAGTGTAAAACTGACAGGTTTGATACAGAGCAACACAGAATGCATTGAACTGCACTGAACCAGCAATCAGACTCTCAAAAGTTGAAGTCCCCTAGTGGGACAAAAATAAAAAGTTAAAACATTTTAAAAAGTGTTTGATAAAAAATAAATAAAAGTTTAAAGTAAAAAGGCACCCCTTTTCCCCCATTAAGCCATTTACTAATGAAAAAAAATAGACTTTGTATCGCCGCATCCATAACGACCTGTTGTATAGAAAATATCACATGATCACCCAGTCAAGTGAATGCTGTAAAAAATAAAATAAAGAAATACTATGCCAAAACAGCAATTTTTTGGGTCACCTTGCCTCCCAAAGAACAAAATATAAAGCCATCAAAAGTCATATGTACACCAAAATAGCACCAATGAAAACCTCATCCTACATCCTTGAGAGAAAAATTTTAAATGAAAATGAAGAAACAAAAACATATTTTTTTTCAAAAATGCTGTATGTTAAAGTAGCAAAACAAAACTTAAAGTAGCCACAGCTCAGTAAATGGCTGGACTACTACCCTAGAGGTTGTTTAAAAGACACATAGTGCCTATAAACCAATCAAAATGTGCCCTGCAAAAGCCAAAAGGTCTTTCCCCTCTAAACCCTGCCATGTGCCCATACAGCAGCTTAGGTTCACATTTATGGTATCTCAAGTGGTGTGGTGTCAGTATCAGATGGCACCAGCTGAGCACAACGTATTGGGCATTGAAACGCCAATCTGTAGAAAACCTTCCATTTTCATTTTGTATAGTCTGCTATGCATTAATTTCTGCAAATACCTGTGGCATCAAAATGCTCATTCCATCTTGGGGTTCAATTTATTTTTCACCCCTGAGCTCTCTACAGTTGTCAGCACAAGCTGTGTAAATTAGCATACTGGAACTCAAATGTGCATGGTGCTCTTATACCCCTGAGACCTCTCATATATTCAGGCAAAAGAATAGGGCCACATGTAGGATGGTTATAAAACCAGGAAACACAGCATAATAATAGGAGGGCTGACTTTTTACACTGGCACACGATAGGCACAAGATATTGGGCACTGAAATTAAATATCTGTGGAAAATTGCTGTTTTCACTTTGCACCATCTGCGGTGAGTTAATTATTACCTGTGGAGTAAAGATGAACTCTGTGATGGGCGTGGTTTCTAAAATAGAGTCACTTTTTGGGGGTTGCTTTTTTTTTTTTTTTACCAAGGCTTTGTTCACATCGGGAGATCTGGAAGGCAGAGCAGGCTTGAAGATTCAAGTGTTGCCGGATTCGCTACTTGACTGGCAGAGGTCTGGCAGTGATTTGGCAAAATTCCGGCATAAATGCCGAGTTACTTTCAGACTAAACACATATGGGGTGTTTTTGTATAAAATAAAATAGAAATTCTGCAAAAAATGAAGGGTCATTTATCAACCAATATACACAACTTTTTGGCATATATTAGGCGCAGATTTTGTTGCAACGGTATTTTGTGATAAAATCTGTAACTTTACCCCTTTTGCAGTGCTGAGAAAAGGGGGCGTGTAAGAGGGCGGACCAACAGGCCCATCTTATTTATCATTTTCTAAGCCAGGTATTGGCATAGAAAATGGCCTAAATATATGCCACCAAGGTAGCTAGTGTAGGTTTAAGCTTGTTGTATGCCTATGCCGCTGCATAACTTAAGCACATCCACCGCACAGGGGTATTAAGACCAGCGTATAAATCACCGGTCTTAATAAATGACCCCAGAATTTTTGCTTTAATTCCAGTTGAACACCTAAATGGTTAACAAAGTTTATAAATTGAGTTTTGAATAATTTGAGGGGTTTAGTTTCTAAAACTGGGTAATTTATGGGTCGTTATGTATTATGTATGCCCCCTAAATTTACTTAAGTTTTGGGAAATTTTCTTGAAAATTTGAAAAGTTGCTTCTAAAATTCAACACCGTCTAATGTTCTAAAAAATAAAATAACATAACATTTTGAAAATAAAGGCGACATAAAGCATACATATAGTGAAAGTTAAATAATAACTATTTTATCTTAAAAGCAGATAAATTCTAATTTAGAAAATAATCGGGTCATTTATTAAGACCAGCCCATTCCCTTCTCTGACTACACCACTCCCCTGTTTTAGACTTAGGCAGGGAAAATGTCGCAAATTGCGATGCAGATAACTTTTGCGCCACAATCTGCACCAGAAATATGCCAAAAATAGGTGTATTTCTGTTAGTAAATGACCCCCAATGTATGTTTCCAAATTTTCAGTAGATTTTGTATTTTTTGTTATAAATAAAGGTAAAATACACTAAACCAAGACCTAAAGAAAGTCAAGACACCCACAATCGGAATGCATATCCACCAAAATCATATACGTAAGGCCAAAAATGTATTATGCAAAAACACTAACACATAGACAAATTAAAAATTGTATACAATAAGACAGAGTGTTGGTAACAATTGGACCAAGACAATAGCAGGGTCCACACACGTCCAGAATATATGAACCTCAAACATCACCGCCAGCTATATCATAAAATGCAATCAAAACATACAGCAGTATATACATGTGCAATATGGCAACATCAATGTGAGCAGGACCGTATCGTCGCTGGCATGTGGACCCCAGCAATATGAAAGAACGCCCCACGTGTTTCGCCGGTAACGTCTGACTTAGTCAGGGGTACTAAAGGTAAAATATATTGAAAGTGATTTACAGTCTGTAAGATCTTCAAGAGCTGTATTCAGAATTTTTTTGATTTTGGACTTAAACTTTTCCCAGCATCTTGGTAGGCTCAATGTCTGTACAGAACTTACAGTGGATATAAAAAGTCTACACACCCCTGTTAAAATGTCAGGTTTCTGTGATGTAAAAAAAATGAGACAAAGATAAATCATTTCAGAACTTTTTCCACCTTTAATGTGACCTATAACCCTGGGTTCAGACCTGAGCGTTCTAAAAACGCGCGTTTTACGCGCGTTTTTGTCGCGCGTATTTCAGCGCGTTTTTGCAAATAGGAAACGCGCGTAAAACGCGCGTTCTTGTGATTGACTACTGTTGTGTCAATCACAAAATGCGCGTCAAACGCCCCAAAAGAAGCTCGAGTACTTGTTTATGCGTTGGGCGTTTTACAGCGCGTTTAAACGCGCTGTAAAACGCTCAAGTGTGAACCACTCCCATAGGGATGCATTGGTTTTAATCTGTTGAGCGTTTTACAGCGCGTTTGAACGCGCTGTAAAACGCTCAGGTGTGAACCCAGGGTAAACTGTACAAATCAATTGAAAAACAAACTGAAATCTTTTAGGCGGAGGGAAGAAAAAATATAAAAATAGAATAATATGGTTGCATAAGTGTGCGCACCCTTAAACTAATACTTTGTTGAGGCATTTGTTGATTTTATTACAGCACTCAGTCTTTTTGGGTATGAGCCTATCAGCATGGCACATTTTGACTTGGCAAGGAGGGAAGAAAACAAAACAAAAAACTAAAATAATGTGATTGCATACAGTAAGTGTGCACACTTATAACTGGGGATGTAGCTGTTTTCAGAATTAAAGGGAATCTGTCACCTGCTGTAATCATTTTAGGCTGTCACCTTTTCCATACAAATTCAAAAAAAAGGTGGGAAATTGGAGACCACCTAGTAATTCCCAAATATATGCACAAAATCAGAAAACTGGGACAAACCCAATCAGGGAATAATTACTTAACGTAACCTTTAATAATGATATACTAAGAGTGCACTAGGCCACATAGCAAATAGATAAAGATAAAAAATGGAACCATCTCACCAAGTTCTAGACGTCCGAGTACGGTATACTGACAATATTTCAGGAGGAGGACCACAATGTAGATCCGCCACGGAGGTCCGTATGGCTGGAGTGATCCAAACTGGCCAATGATGATACTGGTAGACTTAAATTTGAAAATTGCAGGGATAAGGACGGGGGCAGAGCAGGTGTAAGTAAGCCCTAAAATGCCCTACAGACAGGGGAGGCTAGTGTGCCCTGCCTATCTACAGAGCACCCGCCCCGACAGGGGCAACCCTGTCCGGATACCTGTCCCTATCTTTGGGCAAGTCCC
Organism: Bufotes viridis; assembly: GCA_033119425.1. Taxonomy (NCBI): domain Eukaryota; kingdom Metazoa; phylum Chordata; class Amphibia; order Anura; family Bufonidae; genus Bufotes; species Bufotes viridis. The sequence continues at coordinate 104,367,257 of CM065590.1, forward strand.
TAGTCTAACCTAGGCCAAAAAAATGCAAAAAAGAGGGACCCCTATAAAGGGACCCCTAAGGGAAAAATGTCCTTGTCTCAGTTCCTCATCAGGGGAGCTCGGAGAAGGAACATGATGATAGATAATCAACTTGCAGAACGTCAAAAAAAAAAGAGCGAGACCACCAAAGAGGGGGAGAAAAAAGTGTATCTTTCTCATATACACCCCGATATGGTCGTGTATACAGGGCAGATATAAGTGTCCCATTGATATTATATGTATATCGCCCACTGGCGTTAGTATACCTGTTTGTTAGCCAGGCACTCTTTCTGATTTATACAGGTGGCTGTCTAGGGGGCATTTATTTATTGTCTCCCACTCCTATATCTGCCCTGTATACGCGACCATATCGGGGTGTATATAAGAAAGATACACTTTTTTCTCCCCCTCTTTGGTGGTCTCGCTTTTTTTTTTTGACATTCTGCAAGTTGATTATCTATCATCATGTTCCTTCTCCGAGCTCCCCTGATGAGGAACTGAGACAAGGACATTTTTCCCTTAGGGGTCCCTTTATAGGGGTCCCTCTTTTTTGCATTTTTTTGGCCTAGGTTAGACTAGGGACTTGCCCAAAGATAGGGACAGGTATCCGGACAGGGTTGCCCCTGTCGGGGCGGGTGCTCTGTATAGATAGGCAGGGACACACTAGCCCCCTCCCCTGTCTGTGTAGGGCATTTTAGGGCTTACTTACACCTGCTCTGCCCCCGTCCTTATCCCTGCAATTTTCAAATTTAAGTCTACCAGTATCATCATTGGCCAGTTTGGATCACTCCAGCCATACGGACCTCCGTGGCGGATCTACATTGTGGTCCTCCTCCTGAAATATTATCAGTATACCGTACTCGGACGTCTAGAACTTGGTGAGATGGTTCAATTTTTTATCTTTATCTATTTGCTATGTGGCCTAGTGCACTCTTAGTATATAATTATTAAAGGTTAGGTTTTAAATAATTATTCCCTGATTGGGCTTGTCCCAGTCTTCTGATTTTGTCACCTTTTCCATGTTCAATAAGGTACCTTATTTCCAGCTCTGGTCTTCTTTATTCATTAATCATTTCAAGTTTTCATTTTGATAAAAAGCGATATTTCTGTTATGCAAATGAGGGTCCAAGGTGTCCAGAGTGGAGTTTTTTATTGTTTGCTCTGGTACCCAGTAACGCCCCCCTGCAGTGCCCAGCCCGCCTTAATTTGAACTACAAGCATGCCTCCAGATCTTGAGGATGCCTCAACAAAGTATTAGTTTAAGGGTGTGTACACTTATGCAACCATATTATTCTATTTTTATATTTTTTCTTCCCTCTACCTAAAAGATTACAGTATGTTTTTCAATTGAGTGGTACAGTTTACAGGTCACATTAAAGCTGGAAAAAGTTCTAAAATGATTTATCTTTGTCTAATTTTTTTTATAGCACAGAAACCTGACATTTTAACAAGGGTCTGTAGACTTTTTATATCCACTGTACCTTGCTAATTTGTATTCTGGGAAGAGTATTCAGTACACCAGACTCTATGATCTATTGGGGAAACCCTTAATGCATAGGATAATGGAGCTGGGTGTCTGAATACAGCTTTAATGATGCCAAGGCAAATTTGAAGACCAATATGCTGCCAAGATCTTTACATCTGTAAAAAAAAATATGTCTCTACTATATTTATTTCACAGTCTGTGGCGATGGTGTTCGCTCTTGTGGGTTCAGTTTTCATACAAAAAGAAAAGCTCAATATGTTAATGTTCCCCAGAAATGTTTGGTGCCCAATCATACCCTGGCAGATGGTCAGGATGCTTTTACTGCAATTCCTCCAGGGCAGGCTGTCTACAGCATGAATAATTGCCATGATTAGGTCTTGAGAGTTTTTGTAAGACATTGGGTTTACCATGGAGTGTCTGTGACTTTTAAAGTTTCCTTTTGAGTCATATAATTATTCCTGAACTCCATGGATTTGTATACACATGAGGGGGATTTATCATGAGGGGAATATTTGAAGTCAGTTTTGCTTGAGTCTGCCTTGCTTAACACTTTTATCTAGAAAAGATACTCAAGTTTAAACAAATAATTGACTCCTATTGAAATGAATGGGTCTGCATCTTTTATGCAAAATTGCAGAACATAAATACAGTCGTGTAAATGAGCCCTTACTGTGTACTGAAAGTTTAATTTCCATGGTGAAGAGTAGCTTTTAAAATGAATACAAGCTTTAAATATATTTCACACACAATGCTGGTAACACAGAGAGCTCTCTGCTCCATCATAGCTCTTTCTTCCTATATTTAGACTAGAAAGCAAAAAGTACTTGGAAGTGAGCAGCAAGCTTTAGTATTATTAGTACTATGTGCAGAGAGCATGCAGAAGCTGAGCAGAACAGGAAGTTTGTGAGGTGAAGCTTCAGCCAATAGCTCCAGAGCAGGACATTTGGGAGATGAAGCTTCAGCCAATAGCTTTACAGCAAGACATCTGTGAGGTAAAGCTTCAGCCAATAGCTGCAGAGCAGGACGTTTGTGAGGTGAAACTTCAGCCAATAGCTGTATAGCAGGGGTCTGTGAGGTAACACCAACCAATAGCTGTAGAGCAGGACATTTGGAAGATGAAGCTTCAGCCAATAGTTTTACAGCAAGACATCTGTGAGGTAAAGCTTCAGCCGATAGCTGCAGAGCAGGACGTTTGTGAGGTGAAGCTTCAGCCAATAGCTGTATAGCAGGGGTCTGTGAGGTAACACCAACCAATAGCTGTAGAGCAGGACATTTGGAAGATGAAGCTTCAGCCAATAGTTTTACAGCAAGACATCTGTGAGGTAAAGCCTCAGCCGATAGCTGCAGAGCAGGACGTTTGTGAGGTGAAGCGTTAGTCACTAGCTGTATAGCAGGGGGTCTGTGAGGTGAAGCTTCAGCCAATAGCTGCAGAGTAGGACATTTGTGAGGTAAAGTTTCAGCCAATAGCTGCAGAGCAGGAAGTTTATGAGGGGAAGTTTCAGCTAATAGCTGTACTGCAGAAAGTCTGTGGAGTGAAGCTTATACTGTTTCTCTGTAGGTTCCACTCCTGGTTTTGGCTTAAAAATACTGATGCAAAATACTGATCAAATACTGACCGTGTGAAAGTAGCCAAAATCTTAAACCTGTTGAATCAACTTCACTATCACTACTATTAATATTTATTAATCCCCAAACTCTTTTTCTTAATATTTGCAATATACCTAAAAATGGGGCATGACTTTATAGTGGTGTGCAGTACAATCTTTTCTTCTTCTTTCTGACAACTGGCAGAGAAAGCAAGTGTGACTTGGTCCTGCCCTCGGTGCACTTAATCTCTCATTTGCATATGAAACAAAAGTACTTTTTCTCCAGAATGAAGCAACAGAGGTGAAAGATATCATTACATTTAGAAGAGCTAGCCCTACAAGACATTTATCAGTGAATTTCCTGATGAAAGACTCCATTTAACTGAAAGACAATGGTGAAATATACACTGCTCCAAAAAATAAAGGGAACACTAAAATACCACGTCCTAGATCACAATGAATGAAATATTCCAGTTGCAAATCTTTATTCATTACATAGTGGAATGCGTTGAGAATAGAGATGAGTGAATCGAAGTTGACAAAGTGGAATTCAATCGGAATTTCAAGAAAAATTGGATTTTTCCTAAAATGGCTGCTGAATGTGTTAGGACATGGAGAAAGGAACTCTGGGAATGAGGGATCACCCACAATGACATCAAACATGAAGAAAAACAGTCCGCGGCACTCACCATCCGATGTTCATGGTATGTTTATTGCAGAGGTACTGCGTGTACAGGGGCACAGACTCACATGGAGAGAGAACAAACAGCGACGGGCGTTTCGCGGGGCGACCGCTTCTTCCGGCTGTTCACCCACAATGACATGCATCAGTAGCCAGTCAGCCCTGTGATGTCACAGCCCTATAAATAGCCTCAGCTATCTTGGATTCAGCCATTTTCCAGTGTACTTAGTGCAGGGAGAGACATCAGCAGGCGCTAGGGACAGTGGTAGAAAAGACTCCAAATGTGCCCAATTTGGAGACCCAGAAGTTGAATGGGGCAGACCCATCAGTCAGTACGTGTAGGCCTGTGCATGGTTGACTCGGTCATAGACTTTGTCCCAAGTGACATCAGACACCCCCAGCCAAGAGTTGATGGGTTCGTCAGACACAACTCTTAGTTGGCATGGTCCGGGAGCAGGCCCTGTGCCTTCACCTGTCCTCAACCTGCCTCTATCTTTTTCTGTTGCCTCAGCCAGGGAAGTATTGTATGCTGTGGGCTCAGCTCCACTATACAGTGAGGATGAGCTACTTGAAGACAGTCAGCAGCTACTGGCAAGCCAAGATGTGGAGGAGAAAATCCGCCGCTTCCTCCACTAGGCAGGCAAGTAGTCAGGAGGAGAGTGGCGTGGGAACTGATATTGCGAGCGGTTAGGCTCATGAACCAGAGACGGTTGAGGAGGACATCAGTGACATGCACAAAGTACTCAATGATGATGATGTAGCAGAATAGCGAATATTTTTAGTGAATATCGGCACTTCGCTAATTTGCGAATTTTTTAATATAGCACTATAAATTCAATATTTCGAATATTCGTTTTTTTTTTTTTTAATTGTTATATTTTTTTCTTTTCCACTTCCCAAAAGTAGTTCTTACCTGTCCTGAGGATTCCTGGCTTCCTGGCTGCTCAAGTCAGTGCCCGTTGCCGCTTCTGCCGACTTCCGTGCTCATGGAGCATCCCCATCACCATGGGAACGCCTCCATACTAGAATGTACTGTCGGATGTGAGAATTAAGTTGAAATCGCAATGCAATTAATATAACTTGAAGTAATCGCATTGCGATTTCAACTTAGAGCTGGGTTTCTAATGGGTCAGCTTGCTAGAATTAACGAAGTTAACGAATATGGAATATAGCAGCTCTAAGTTGAAATCGCAATGCGATTACTTCAAGTTATATTAATCGCATTGCGATTTCAACTTAGCACTGCTATATTCCATATTCGTTAACTTCGTTAATTCTAGCAAGCTGACCCATTAGAAACACAGCTCAAAGTTGAAATCGCAATGTGATTAATATAACATGAAGTAATCGTATTGCGATTTCAACTTAGACCTGGTTTACTATGGCTGGCTTGGCAGAATTAGCGAATATGATGAATGTATTTGTCATGTTCCTCAAAACGAAGATGACGAAATATTCTCCATCTTCGTTTTAGCCCCATATTCGTCAACTACGCTAATTTTAGCAATCAAATAGGAAAGTTGACTATAGAGACAGCTGTGTTTAATTCGCTATGCATTATATTACTTTGCTTTTTTTTAAATAAATGGATTATAATAATTATCAAGTATTATAATTATTCTATTTATTTTTAAAAAAAGCAAAGTAATATTATCGCATAGCGAACTAAAAACTTAGCTGTCTCTAGTCAACTTTACTATTTGATTGCTAGAATTAGCGAAGTTGACAAATATGGAGCTAAAACGAAGATGGAGAATATTTTGTTATCTTTGTTTTGAGAAATATGATGAATACATTCGTCATATTCGTCATCTTTGCTAATTCTAGATATCAAACCAATAGGAAAGTTACCTTAAGTTAAAATCGCAATACGCGATTATTTAAAATCGCATATTAAATCGCAATAACTAGAATAATAACGAATATTCGATTTCGACGAATATGAGACGAATATTTTTGCGAAAATTTGCGAATTACGTCGAAATCGAATATGGCACCTCCGAAGGAGGTAAACATGGCCATTTGTAGAATCTGTGGGCAGAAGATGAAGCGTGGCCAGGGTGCCAATGTTGGCACCACGGCCCTAAGTCCACATATGCAGAGTCACCATAAAGTAGCCTGGGAGAACCGTGGCTCCGATGTGGTGGTCCAGCCTGCCACAGCAACCGTTGCATCAACCAGTGGCACGCAACCGATTTCAAGCAGTCAAGGCTCTACATCCTCAGTCGAAGTGAGCTGTCTGTCCTTCCCATCATCTGCTGGTCCTGATGCTCCTGCTCCTCCTCCTACTCCTTGTCAGTCATTCCGTCAGCAATCGATCACCATCGATTGCCAAGAGACAACAGTATGCATGCACTCATCCAAGGGCCAATTTGTTGGTGCTGCAGTCCCTCCCTTTGCAAGTGGTGGACTCTGCACCTTTCAGAAAACTGATGGCTTGTGCTGAGCCAAGGTGGAGAGTCCCAAGCTGTCATTTCTTTGCCAAAAAGGCAGTACCAGCTATGCCTCCAGCAACTTGGCCAGGTGACGCCGCTTCCACCTCCACGTTCTAACACTGTTGGTCCTGCGAAAATGTCCACCTCTGCCTCCTCATCCTCCACCCTGTCCTCAGCCTCCACTGCAGGGACAATTCACAGTGCCCCTCCAGCATACCACATGTGCAGGGCACGGCATTGTCACTCTGTTATGCACCTCATTTGCCTGGGCGAACGGAGTCACACAGGGGAAGAACTGCTCCTTGTCCTTCATCAAGAAATCAAATCCTGGCCCCAAACAAATCCCCAACATAGGCTGATATGCGTTGTTTCAACCCGTTGGAATTCCACCCTCCATATTTTGGACCGACTACAACAGAGAAAGGCCATAAACAATTTCTTGATAATCCAAGCAGACAGGAGTACTCCCCTGATTAACTTTAATGTCAGCCAGTTGCAGCTCATGTGTGACACCTGCCGTTTGCAGTTCCAGCTCCATGAGCAGCAACTTGAGTCTATAGTCGCTAATGAGCAGCTTTCTTCACCCGCCTAGTGAAGAAACTACTCACCAGCAGCAGCAGCAGCTAGACCTGGAGCAGGACCTGAACCAGCAGGTGGTAGCATACTTGGACATCACCCTGCCGCCCCACATTGAAGATCCACTGGACTACTGGGCAGCCAAACTGGATTTGTGGCCGCAACTGGCAGAATTTGCCCTGGAAAAGCTGTACTACCTGGCCAGTAGTGTGGCATAGTGTGGAGAGATTGGCCTTTGTCAAGATGAATCAGGCGTGGATCAGCCAGGATTTCCACCCACCAATGATTGATGCATCAGACTAGATCATCCATGGTGCAACATCTTTGATAAAAGAGATCGATTTCATCTGGCTACCTGCCTTAGCTACTATTCTGATGCTGCCTCCTGCCTGATGCCACGTATCTAATGCCAAATGCTCCTTTTTTCACCCACCATCTTCAGCTGGTACTGGTATTGCCACCCACCTCCCCACTATGTCACATTGCCACTTTGTGGTCTCCTGATGCTGCTGCCACCTCCACACTTTGTCACTTTGCCACTCTGTGGTCTCCCGATGCTGCTGCCACCTTCACACTATGTCACCATGTAACTCTGTGGTCTCTTGATGCTGCTGCCACCTCCACACTATGTCACCATGTAACTCTGTGGTCTCTTGATGCTGCTGCCACCTCCAAACTATGTCACCTTGTCACTCTTTGGTCTCCTGATACTGCTGCTACCTCAACACTATGTCACCTTACTACTTTGTGGTCTCCTGATCCTTCTGCTGCCACCTCCACACTGTCATTGTGCCACCCTGTGGCCTTCTCCTGATGCTGCCGCCACCTCCACACTCTTTCATTGTGCCACTCTGTGGCCTCCTGATGCTGCTGCCACCTCCACACTGTCATTGTGCCACCCTGTGGCCTTCTCCTGATACTGATGCTGCCGCCACCTCCACAATCTGTCATTGTGCATCTCTGTGGCCTCCTGATGCTGCTGCCACCACCTCCACACTGTCATTGGGCCACTCTGTGGACTCCTGATGCTGCTGCTGCCACCTCCAGACTCTGTCATTGGGCCACTTCTCATGCTGTTCCCACCCTCCTCACTTCATGACTGGACCACTATTTTGCCTTTCGGCCAGGCTAACATCATCATTTATTTGACCCTTCTTCTGATCTGTCAGAAGTAAGGAAAAATAAGACACACAATAGATCCTGTCTATGTAACAGCTGTAAGACCTGCATGACATGGTCCCTATTTTGCATAAGAATTGGCCTATGATTTGGTAGCCAAAAGCAGGAGTGGGTACAAAACACAGAAGACATGCAAATATTCCATTTATGTGTCATCTCTGTTTTAGATGCACTCCTGTTTTTTTTTGGCTTCAGCAATACTGATGGATTACTGACCAAATACTGACCGAGTGAAGGCGGATGCTCCACAGACAGGATCTGTTTTTTGGGGGTTGTTGTTCTGACAGATCAGAGGAAGGGCAAAATAATTGGTGACGTCAACACAAACTTACTGCTGACACCCTCTCCACTCTGTTGGGGGCACTCTACTTGTATAAGCGTTTAATAGAACAGGTTTTGTAGATATCTATGTGGAATCAGCTGCCGAAGGTGTAAAAGAAGTGCACTTCTTCTTGACGATAACATTGACCTGTAAGGCTGAGTTCACACTTGAGTTATTTGGAAAGTTTTGGCCCTGTAACTGCCCAAATAAGTCAAGTGTGCAGTGATACTAAGAGCTACATCAGTCATCTGCATGTCATATTGACTCACAGTATTGTTTCACTACTGCAGCAGACTCCCTATGCATGTTACTGCAAGGCTCAGTGTTCTACACCACTATAAAGGCTCTCTGCAGGCAGGAAATAGACGTTTTTTTATGCGATTCGCCACAATTTTTTTGGGATCGAACTGAATTTTTTCAAAAAATTTGGCGAACCGGCCTAATCGAATTCTTGATAAATTCACTCATCTCTAGTTGAGTGTGTGTGTGTGTGGCCTCAACGCGCCTCTATGACCTCCTTACAACTCCTGAGCATGCTCTTGATGAGGTGGCGGATGTTCTCCAGTGGGATCTCCTCCCAAACCTGGATGAAAGGATCAGTCAACTCCTGGACAGTCTGTGGTGCAACCTGGTGTTGGTGGATGGAACAAGACATGGTGTCCTAGGTTCTATTACTCAAAGAACGTTGCTACCAGGAGTTTGATGCATAAACTGCTTAGTAAATAAATTAAAATAAAGTGAGTGGCATGTAAAGGCAGCGATGTCCTATTATTTACCAACCGAAGATAAAAACACAAACACCACAAATTTCCGCTCATGCAATGAGCGACTTACCCCATAGTGGGACATCGCAACCGGACTCCCTTATTTAGGGAGGTGGGGGAGGGAAGCTTAAATTCCAGCAACGAGAATGCGCTGTAACCGTTTCTCTCCTTGTTTTATAGGTACCTCCAGCCATAATCGTTGACCAGCTCCACCACTCCTGATCCAGGACATGGCACCCGACAAGACAGCCGTTGATCCTCATGCCAAGGACCTGTCACCGGGTAAGTAATTTTATTAACACACCACGCACATTAACACTTTATATTATACAATGACAGGAACCAGGACACCATGTGTTCCCCTCATTGTATAATACAATACAGGGACCACTCATGGTGTCCTAGGTTCAATTACTCAAAGAACGGTGCTACCAGAAGGTTAATGCATAAACAGTTTATTAAATAAATTAAAATAAAGTGAGTGGCATGTAAAGGCCACGATGTCCTATTATTTACTAACCGAAGATAAAAACACTAACACCACAAATGTCTTCTCATGCAATTCGCCCCATTCGCCACATATTAATACATGGCACCCCCCAAGCATCACAGCCCTGCCTCAATTATATTTTGAAAACCCACAGTCACTATATCATAACCTATGCTGGAAAGCTGGAAGGTCTCTTTATTCAGATAAAGACCCTCAATAAACCCATCCATGTCTTCATGTCTATAGGAATAATAACCAGCCGAGATGAGGTATTTCTGAAGGTACTTATTCATCTTTTTCCTTATCTTGTTTCTCCAGATAAACCTAGGAATCTTCTCAGAGTAGCACAGGTAAGTATTAGGAAGTAAAATATGTATCCTGGACCACATTTTTCTGAATTTTTCAATGTAATTGAAAGAAATGATTCTTCTAATATCGTTTACTCCAATGTGAATAATCAGTGTATTTGGAGATGGGAGGGTTTTTGACATTTTAAAACACTCGTAATAAATGTCTTTCAATTTTAGTTTAGGAAAACCTTTCCAATAAATGAAAATATCTTCTGTTAGACCTATGTTTTGGTTGTGTTCTCTATCAGTTGCTCTCATATGCGTTCCTGACACTATTTCATTCCTGAGAATCCAGATTATGCGGAGACCTGTAAAACTAACAAACTATTAAATTTGGTCGTAAGTAAATTTTTCACCTATTAGATTTCCAACGACCTAATTGTTTGATACCATTCCCACCCAGATTCAGCTGATCGCCGCCCTGATTCTGAAGAAATGTGCAGAAAATTTTAGGTTGGAGATGCCTATATTGCATAAACACTTTTTTAGAATAAAATTAAAATGATATTTCGTTACGGAAGACTCGTCAGGGTGAGAGAATAAGGGGGAGCTTAAATCATTGAAGCATTTAAACCAATTGATAAGAGCTGAGATCGGACAAAGGGGGCTGTTGCTAAGAGAGTTAGGGTTAAGCAATGACCTCTCTGTATTTGGTCCGTTTTGGATCTTTTTGTAAAAAGTTTGACTTTGGATGGAAGGAAACAAACATCAGAAACTAGAATGGGGGATTTCTCTCTTTTGTTTCTTGCAGTGACTTTGCTAATGCGAAGCGACGCAAAGAAAGTGGCAATGAACATGGTCTTAAACAGGATCACCAGGATCACAAGGAGAAGAACAAACAGATGGTAAGAATAAGATGATTTTTCTAAGGTTGTTTAACGAAAAAGGCCTAGTTTGAGCTATTGGAGGTTGGGTCCTCTTTAAGCCTGTTAAAATCTGATTGATAAGGAAATTAGAATTTACCGGAGGTAAACCAAAAATTTTAAAAAAAGGAGATGCCGGTTATAGTTTTAGTAATGCTACTGGAAGAAAGATTCCTGTCTACAAGGCTGGTGATAAATCTGCATAAAAGTTCAGGATGAAAAGAAAATGTTTCCGCTGTGGTAGTTGCGCAATATGATTTCCACAAATTCCAAGATGCTAAATAGGAATTCCATGTAGATTTGGCCAATGAATTCTGAACCAGATTCATGGTGGATATAATATGTACCAAACGGATATGCCACTGACTATACTAGCTAATTAGCTAGTCAAACAAGCAGATATTAAAAGCTGAGACTTTTGCCAATATATTGCTGTCAGGAACACATCGGAGCCCCTCATCACCTTCAGACCGTGTTCACACCATAGTTAGCATAGTGGTAGGACCCCATGCCATGCTGAGCGACCGTGACGTGGTGCATGAGGGGCTCCGATGTGTTCCTGACAGGAATATATTGGCAAAAGTCTTAGCTCTTAATATCTGCTTGTTTGACTAGCTAGTATAGTCAGTGGCATATCCGTTTGGTGCATTTTTTATTCTGTGATTTATATATTTATATATTTCATCCGCACAATGCTCCGTTTTGTGTAGGATGCCTTTTTGGTGCATGTAGTCCGCGCCGGGATCCTCCATTGTACACATTTTTTTGCTGGGGATGGTCGTTTGCTGCGGTCCACATGCGGTGGGACTGCTCCCCCAATGAGAAACACGCTACAGTGTTTGGGGTCTGAGCAGTTCCCCCATATTGGCCACTATATTTCTGTGATCTTGTTTCATATCTATTGAATATGCCTTCATCTGGCATTTAACATTCTTTTGCACCTGGTAGCTTCTATCACACGGTCTGATATGGGTGTGGCTTACAGTCTTGCTTTATTCACATTGCATTAATTGTCCTGCTATGCGGTTGTATGGAAGCTTGGCTGTGAGCAGTATTCTATCAACTTCAGACTGTGTTCACACCATAGTTAGCATAGTGGTAGGACCCCATGCCATGCTGAGCGACCGTGACATGGTCCATGAGGGGCTCCGATGTGTTCCTGACAGGAATATATTGGCAAAAGTCTCAGCTTTTAATATCTGCTTGTTTGACTAGCTAGTATAGCCAGTGGCATATCCGTTTGGTGCATTTTTTTTTCTGTGATTTATATATTTATATATTTCATTCGCACAATGCTCCTTTTTGTGTAGGATGCCTTTGTGGTGCATGTGGTCCGTGCCGGCATCCTCCATTGTACACATTTTTTGCTGGGGATGGTCGTTTGCTGCGGTCCACATGCGGTGGGACTGCTCCCCCAATGAGAAACACGCTACAATGTTTGGGGTCTGAGCAGTTCCCTCATATTGGCCACTATATTTCTGTGATCTTGTTGGATATAATATGTCCCAAAGGTGGGGAGGACACACTATGTTTTCCTGCGCTGCTAAAGGATGCAGTTCTCGGAAGGTCCGCCATTCCTGTCGAGATAAAGCATCCGCAATTAGATAGCTTTTTCCTTGAATATATTTAGCCTTTAGCCAAATATTGTTAAGTAGGCAATTAGAAACTATTTCTCTGAGTAAAGTAGTAACATGCTCAGACTTAGAGGAAAGACAGTTTAAAGCGAAAACTACACCTTGATTATCAGTAATCAATAGTAATCGTCTTTTGGACAATTGTTTCTTCCATATTGTTAATGCTACCAACACCGGAAAAAGTTCAATAAGTACGGAGTTCCTATTAAAACCTGCGACAATCCAAATTTTCGGCCAACTCATGGCCGACCATTCATTCTGAAAGATGACTCCATAACCGATTGACCCTGCTGCGTCTGAAAAAGTTGCAGCACATCAGAGTCAATGAATTCAGATTGCCAAACGGTATGACCATTAAAACAAGACACGAAATGGATGGATGGATTGGAGTTTTCTTTAGAGTAGATTTGTGTCTAGATAACAACGTGGAGATCTCCAACAAACATTTGTCAATTTTTTCCCGAGGGATAAGAAATTGCATGAATATGGTGTCTATTTCAATGCCCAAGAAAGTTAGAGTTGTGGTTGGGAAGACGGTTTTGTCATCGGCGAGAGGAATGCTGAATTTTTGAGACAAGTTAAAAAAAAATCTCAGCATAAACATGCAATCATCGGTGTCACTTCTGCCGCAAAAAAGGAAATCGTCCAGATAATGGATTGCTTCACCTCTATAAGATGGTTGGTAAAGAACCCAGTTCAGGAAGGTGGAAAAGGATTAGAAATAATAGCAGGATAGGGATAAACCCATGGGTAACGCCTTGTCAAAATAGAATGCTCCCTGGAATTGAAATCCGAGACAATTAAAGCCAGAGGGGTGGATCGGTAATAACCTAAAGGCGGATTTTATATCCGTTTTAGCCAATAAAGTATTAGGACCCAAGCTACGTAAAATTTGAAGAGCAAAGTCTAAAGAAGCATACGACACAGATGCAAAGCTTTTATCAATTTGGTCGTTTACTGAAAATTTCTCTGGATAAGATAAATGTTGAATGAGTCTGAAAGACCCAACTTCTTTTTTAGTAATATGTAAAATAAATGTGGAGCCCCAATATTGGGTCTACAACACAATGAAAACCAGATATCCCTCAAAAGAAGGAAAACCAAGCAAAGGGGTGTCTCCATCACAGAGATCACCAAATCCACCATATTAAGTGGCTCCTCTGTCAAGATCCCGCTTTTTTACAAGCTTTACGGATGTGACGGGGAAAACCTAAGCCAGTTATCATCCACAGACAGCTGTTTCGGGGTGTTGCCCCTCATCAGGATAGAGTAGGATTCTGGCTAACCGGAGCAATGCCTTGGAGACTACTCAAACAAAACAATAGCTGATCTCAGGGAGACCAGCTACAGAAAACATCACGGAGCCTCATTTAAGAGTCTCAACACAGCAATCCAAAGTGCAAAGCTCCCTGGGAAACAGTAGTATGCAAAATAAATGTGGAGCCCCAATATTGGGTCTTTGGTTGCTGTGTTGAGACTCTTGAATGAGGCTCCACAGTGTTTTATGTAGCTGGTGTCCCTGAGATCAGCTATTGTTTTGTTTGAGTCAACTTCTTTTTTAGGAACCAAACCGATTGGAGACAAGCAGAAGTTTAAAAATGGCGGAGAAGAAAAGGGGCCCGCTATTCTCCCTTTTTCGATCACCTTGAAAAAAAAATCTTTGTTTTTATTATTGTTTTTTGACTCCTTTTTGTCAAATGTTAAATTTTTAGATGACGGGAGCAGAGAATGTAAATCAATATATTCTCTGTTCGATATTTTTTCTTTGATGCTGGATTGCAGATGATACCCAAGGGGGAGATCTGGCATACTAAGGCCCCTTTATTTACTGTCTCTTGGAAAGGGGTATTAGATGCCAAGATTGGCTGATGAACTTAAAGGTTATCACTATATGTGTCATGCCTTTTTAAAATCTTAATGTCTTTCTTTTGAAGACATGAAGTCCAAAAAGTCATTAAACAACCCCATTTTATCCAGCTCAATGCTGGGGGCACAATTTGGGATATTAGTGGTGTCTTGCAAGATTATGGTCTCACCCACCGTAGCGCGGGCTGCGGCAGTTGAAGAAGGTGCAGGAGTCGCAGGAGGCGGATTGAGGTGATTCGTCTTGTGACAAGATTTCTTCCCAGGAGGAGGTGACTTCTTATTCCTGTGGAAGGAAGAATGACCGGTTGAAAAGATAACCCGATCCTTTCTGCGCCGCTTCTGATCCGGCAGTTGATGGTCGTCACTGCGCCTCGAACGCCAGTGACCACGGATGAATCAGTGATCTCTGTGCTTGCACACGGGGCTGCGCAGCAAGGAGGATCTGTGGATAGCAGAGCCAGAACGGAAGGAGGAGGAGGCAGTTTAAGGCATTTGCGAAGCTATTCCTCTCCTCCGATGTCCTCAGCTCTGGTGATTAGCTGCTTTAAAAGATATTCCATGGTGGGGGATGAAGCAGGTCTGTAAGCTTGGATTCCAGCGCTGAGAATGCACTGTAACCGTTTCTCTTCTTTCTTTTATAGGTACCAGAACTGTTGACCAGCTCCACCACTCCTGATCCAGGACATGGCACCCGACCAGACAGCCACTGTTCCTCATGCCAAGGACCTGTCACCAGGTAAGTAACTTTATTAACACACCACACACATTAACACTTTATATTATACAATGACAGGAACAAGGACACCATGTGTTCCCCTCATTGTATAATACAATGATACAGGGACCACTCATGATGTCCCAGATGTGCTCGATTGGATTTAGGTCTGGGAAATAGGCTGGCCAGTCCATAGCATCAACTGCTGACACACTTCAGGCACATGAGGCCTAGGATTGTAATGCATCAGAAGGAACCCAGGGCCCACTTCACCTCCTTATGGTCTCACAATGGGTCTGAGGATCTCATCCCGGGACCCAATTCAGTCGGATAGGCGTTTTCCCAAAATAGAAAAAAGCACACAATAGGGTAGTATGTCCCAGATAATGTGACTATAAACAGAGCAATAAATGGAGGCTCACCTTATAGGCTTGTGCTAGAATAGGCACAACCCTATTGTAGACTTGTATATGGATCTATATCCAAACACCAGATATGCTGCCACAGGATGAACCCTTTAGAACGAGATGCCCAATCTCTCAAAGGGGAGAAGTAATGTGCAACTGGAACACTCCTAGGCGCAAAGAACTCTGGCCAGGACAGATGAAGAGCAAATCAATTCTTCTTTTTATTAAATAGGATGCATCAAGGAAAAAAAAACTACGCGTTTCAGGGATGCTAAGGTCCCCTTTGTCAGGTTACAAAGCTTGATAAAGAGTAACAGGGTGATTATAGAGATATATATACAAAAAAAACGCCAAAAAGACGCATCCCAGCATAATAGGAATGCCCACAGATGTCTTCACATTTGCATTTGACAATACATTTTAAAGGTTAGCAAGGAAAAATAAAAATTAAAGGTAATAACTGGGGTAGAATCATGGACTAAAGTGTGAACGCTAGTGCTAAACCTAAATATAATCATAAATCTATGTAAATGAGGTGGGACATGGTGATGGACCATGTGATTGGGCCATGTAATGTGACGTCACCACAGGTCTTTTAGCCGGCAGCTCATGATTAAAGAAGAGATCGGCAACTTCACGATTAAGTGGATAAGGTGAGTTATTTTTTTTATTTTTAACCCCTCAACCCACATTTTACTAAGCATTCTGTATTGAGAATGCTATTATTTTCCCTTATAACCATGTTATAAGGGAAAATAATAAAGATCGGGTCCCCATCCCGTTCGTCTCCTAGCAACCATGCGTGAAAATCGCACTGCATCCGCACTTGCTTGCGGATGCTTAGGATTTTCACGCAGCCCCATTCATTTCTATAGGGCCTGCCTTGCGTGAAAAACGCAGAATATAAAGCATGCTGCGATTTTCACGCAATGCACAAGTGATGTGGGAAAATCCCCACTCAATATCACGCATTGCACCTGCGCGGAATACTCGCCAGTGTGAAAGGGGGCTAATAAATTTTGCTTCAATCGGCTTTCCACAAAGGCCTCTTTCACACGAGCGTGACGGATTAGGTCCGGATGCGTTCAGGGTGCGTTCAGTGAAACTCGCACCATTTTGCAAGCAAGATCAGTTAGTTTTGTCTCTATCGCATTCCGTAGTTCAGTTGTTTCCACACGGGTGCAATGCGTTTTGATGCGTTTTTCACTCGCGTGATAAAAAACTGAAGGTTTACAAACAACATCTCTTAGCAACCATCAGTGAAAAACGCGTCTCACCAGTACTTGCTTGCGGATGCAATGCGTTTTCACTGAACCCCATTCACTTCTATGGGGCTAGGGCTGCGTGAAAAACGCAGAATATAGAACATGCTGCGTTTTTCACGCAACGCAGAACTGATGTATGAATAAAAAAACACTCATGTACACAGACCCATTGAAATTAATGGGTGAGGATTCAGTGCGGGTGCTATGCGTTCACATCATGCATTGCACCCACGCGGAAAATTCGCTCGTGTGAAAGGGGCCTAAGGCTCAGTTTAGACTTCATTTACACATATTGGTCTGTTATTTCCATCAGTTAGGGCTTATGCACACGACCGTATGTATTTTGCGGACCGTATGCATTTTGCGCTCCACAAAAAATGTATCTGATAAAAATAAGGATGGCGTCCATGTGCATTTTGTATTTATCGGAACGGAAGGGTCGGACCCTAATAGAACAGTACTATCCTTGTCAGTAATACGTACAATAATAGGACATGTTCAACCTCTCTGTGGAATGCACATACTGAAAAGGAATGTACACGGAGTAACTTCAGTTTTTTTGGCGTACCCTTTGAAATGAATTGTTCCGTATAAGGTCCGTAAAAAAAATGGAACAGAGACAGAAAGAAAATACGTTTGTGTGCATGAGCCCTTATTCTGAGCCAAAACCAGGTCGGACGTCATACATATTTTCTGCGGATTCATTTTTTGCGGACCACAAAATACATACGGTCGTGTGCATGAGCCCTAACTGATCGAAATAACTGACCAAATAACTGAAGTGTGAACTCAGCCTAACAAGTTATACAACTTAGGCTACTTTCACACTGGCGTTTGGTGCGGATCCGTCTGGTATTTGCACAGACGGATCCGCACCTATAATGCAAACGTTTGTATCCGTTCAGAACGGATCCGTTTGCATTACTTAAAAGAAAAATGGCAAAGTCTAAAACCTTATTGTGTCACACCATATTGTGTCATTCAAAACGGATCCGTCCCCATTGACTTACATTGTAAGTCAGGACGGATCCGTTTGGCTCAGTTTCGTCAGACGGACACCAAAACGCTGCAAGCAGCGTTTTGGTGTCCGCCTCCAGAGCGGAATGGAGGCGGAACGGAGCCAAACTGATGCATTCTGAACGGATCCTTATCCATTCAGAATGCATTGGGGCTAAACTGATCCGTTTGGGGCCGCTTGTGAGAGCCTTGAAACGGATCTCACAAGCGGATCCCCAAACGCCAGTGTGAAAGTAGCCTTACAGACATGGAGGTTCTTTGTATCCACACCACGAATTCTTAGGAATTTACACATCTTCTTAGGATCTTTTAAACGTCCTTATTATTGATTCTGATTAGTGTTCAGGGTCAGGTAAACAAAGCATTCGAAGAGGAATTCGGTCTGAGGTTTTGGAAAACGTAGTTTCGCAACGAATCCGAATTTCCTCATGCTTCGTGGTAATGAATCAGTTTTTCTTAAAATGGCGGCTGCACGTGTTACAAAATAAAAGTAAAAAGCACGGGAACGCAAGATCAGCCATAATGCCGTGCAGCCAGCTAATCTGCAGATAGCCATTCCCTGTGATGTCACAGCCATATAAAACCCTCATCCTGTGCGGTCTCTATCAGTCCTGTGAGCATAGGGAGAGACGAGGCAAGTGCTCATGCACTAGGGACAGTGTTGCTGAAAATGATTAATAGAGGAATATTGGAGAGGGACAGTGCAGGGAGACATATGCTGCATTAGTCTTATTTATTCTACAGTTACTTATTCCTACATCAGCTGTAACTGTAATTCAATATCAATATCAATAAGATGAAAGTCTTTATTATTCCACTGCCAGCGTGCCAACCAATACCATCCAGCCTGCACCCCTTAGGGGGGTCAGGTCTTAATGGTGACCATCCTTATCTTTTGCTGGCTTTAACTTCCTAGAAAAGCCAGATGCAAAGAGAGGAGGAGCTGGATGTTCCTGATGACATATTCTCATCGTTATTAGATGATGTGGAAAAGGAGGAAAAGCAGATGGCAGGAGAGCGCTGGGGTTGGAGAAGTGGGTATGCCAAAGCTGATTAATATTCTGTGTTTACTGTCAAATTACCTGAAGGAGATTGCAGGCAAAAACAGCAATAAACTGCATATTGTGCCCTCACCTAACCAGCAATAGTCCCTGTTTAAAGGTGCATTAAAGAGGACCTTTCACAGGAAAATTTCACACATCCCGAGCCAGCGCCATCTTGGATTCTCCTCGAGAACTCGAGCTTCTTCTCCCGTGCCAGGGAGAAGAAAACCACTCCCGGGAAAACTTCAGGAGCCGGGGGCAGACCTGTAAGTCTATATATGTATTTTACTAAGCATTTTCCCGTGAAAGGTCCTCTTTAAAAGGTGCCCGGCCCATAACAATGAAAAGGGACTATACTGTGCTGTTACTTCATTATTACTGTGCAGTTTTCATTATTAAATGATAGTTTAGTTTCACTAAGTTATTTGACTTTAGAACGTTTAATTACACGTGCCCTATTGACTAATACAAAACTTTTATTTTTAGATTGCTTTTAAAACTACCTAAACAAATAAAGTGAAACTATTTAAAAATATCAGCAGTTGGCAGACTTTTGCCCCATATTTCAACCAGTAACTGAAAGGTTAATTCAGCTGCTATTTGTTTCTCACTTGCAGCTTATTAGATGTGAAACACTGTAGCCAGTTGCAACTTCACTGGCTACATAGATACTATCTTGTTTCCTGCTCTTTCCCTGTAAATATTAATACAGGCTGTCTGTACCTAACTACTGCTCTTAAGGCCTCATGCACACGACCGTTGTTTGTTTCCGCATCCGTTCCGTCTGCAAATTTTGCATCCGCCAAAACGGATGACGGACCTTTTTTTTACGGATCCGTTTTTATGGCAGATCCATTGTAATAATGCCTATCCTTGTCCGCAAACGTGCCGGCCCTCCCTCATGCTGCAGCCGCCTGAGCGCTCTAAATTGAGCCTCTGGCAGCTGCAGCACTGCCTGGGCTGGCGCGTCCATGAGGGCGCACCGCCCGGGTGCAGCAAGAGGAGAGGAGCTGACAGGAGGGAAGCGCTCAGCGCTCCCTCCTGTCACTCCATTGTAGCGTGGCCGAGCCCTGTATGGTCCGCAGGTACAGGGAGCATCTGTCTCCTGTACCCGGCCGGACTAACATGAAGTGCGCACACAGTGTGCACTTCCTGTCAGTCCCCTCAGGTACAGGAAACAGGAAACAAAAGCTCCTGTACCCGCGGACCATACAGAGCTCGGCCACGCTACACCAGAGGTAGGGGGGAGAAAGAGAATGACAAGGGGGGTGACAAGGGGGGGGAGTGAAGAATGACAAGGGGAGGTGAAGAATGACAAGAGGGGGGAGAGAATGACAAGGAGGGGGGGAGTGATGAATGACAAGGGAGGAGGAAGAATGACAAGGGGGGGTGAAGAATGACAAGAGGGGGGAGAGAATGACAAGGGGGGGGGAGTGAAGAATGACAAGGGGGGGAGAATGACAAGGGGAGGAGAGAATGACAAGGGGGGGAGTGAAGAATGACAAAGGGGGGAGTGAATGACAAGAAGGGGGAGAGAGAGAACTGGGGTTAGTTAAAGGGGTTCTGCAGTTTATTTAAACTGATGATCCATCCTCTGGATAGATCATCAGCATCAGATCGGCCGGGGTCCGACACCCGGGACCCTCGCCGATCAGCTTTTTGAGAAGGCAGCGGCGCTGGCAGTAGCGCCTCGGCCTTCTCTCTGTTTACCGCAGGCGCAGTGACATCACGACTAGTATCACTGGCCTTGGCGGGGTTAAGCTCTGTTCACTTGAATGAAGCTTAGCCCCACCCAGGCCAATGATACTAGTCGTGACATCACTGCGAGAAGGCTAAGGCGCTACTGCCAGCTCAACTGCCTTCTCAAACAGCTGATTGGCCGGGGTCCCGGGTGTCGGACTCCTGCCAATCAGTTTAAATAAACTGCAGAACCCCTTTAATATGGCAGATCATATGGGTGGAGCATTGTGATGTCACATGGGGGGACGGCAAACTTTTCTTTTGCCTAGGGCGGCAAATATCCTTAAACTGGCCCTGATCTCTTGCCCCCAGGGGCCTGCATAGAAATCAAGGAGCCCCATAGCAAAATTCAGAACTGGGCCCCTCCACCTAAATATAAAGAAAATGAGTGTCAACAGTCTCTTCTCCAAATGTGTACGTGGTCACCAAAACAAGTTATAAACTAGCTGGGTGTGGTTAGGGACAGTGATAGGGGGGTGGCTATGTAACTAGTGGGGTGGAAGGAGCTATAAACTAGCTGGGGGTTGTAAGGGGCAGTGATAGGGGAGTGTCTATAAAACTAGTGGGTTGGGAGCAGCTATAAACTAGCTGTGTGTGGTTAGGGACAGTGATAGGGGGGTGGCTATGTAACTAGCTGGTGGGAGAAGCTATAACCTAGCTGGGTGTTAGAAGCAGTGATAGAGGAGTGTCTATGCAACTAGTGGGGTGGGACTAGCTATAAACTAGCTGGGTGTTAGAAGCAGTGATAGGGGAACATCTATGTAACTAGTGGGGTGGGAGGAGCTATAAACTAGCTGGGTGTTAGAAGCAGTGATAGGGGAACGTCTATGTAACTAACGGGGTGGGAGAAGCTATAAACTAGCTGGGTGTTGTTAGAGGCAGTTACAGGGGAGGGTCTATGTAACTAGTGGGGTGGGAGGAGCTCTAAACTAGCTGGGTGTTGTTAGGGGCAGTGATAGGGGAGTGTTTATGTAACTAGTGGGGTGGGAGGAGCTATGAACTAGCTGGGTGTTGGGGGTAGTGATAGCGGAGCGTCTATGTAACTAATGGGGTGGGAGGAGCTATAAACTAGCTGGGTGTTAGAAACAGTGATAGGGGAACGTCTATGTAACTAACGGGGTGGGAGGAGCTATAAACTAGGTGGGCGTTATTAGGGGCAGTGATAGGGGAGGGTCTATGTAACTAGCCGGGTGGGAGGAGCTCTAAACTAGCTGGGTGTTGTTAGGGGTAGTGATAGGGGAGTGTCAATATAACTTGTGGGTGGGAGGAGCTGTAAACTATCTGGGTGTTGTTTGGGTCAGTGATAGGGGAGTGTCTATGTAACTAGTGCGGTAGGAGGAGTTATAAACTAGCTGGGCGTTGTTAGGGCCAGTTATTGGGGAGTGTCTATGTAACTAGCTGGGTGGGAGGGGCTATAAAATAGCTGGGTGTTGTAAGAGACAGTGACAGGGGAGTGTCTATGTAACTAGCTGGGTGGGAGGAACTATAATTTATCTGGGTTTTAGGGGCAGTGATAGGGGAAGGTCTATGTAACTAGCTAGTGGGAGGAGCTATAAACTAGCTGGGTGTTGTTAGGGGCAGTGATAGGGGAGTGCCTATGTAACTAGCTGGTTGGAGGAGCTATAGACTAGCTAGGTGTTGTAAGGGGCAGTGATAGGGGAGTGTCTATGTAACTAGCTGGTGGGAGAAGCTATAAACTAGCTGGGTGTTGTTAGGGGCAGTGATAGGGGAGTGTCTATGTAACTAGCTGGTGGGAGAAGCTATAAACTAGCTGGGCGTTGTTAGGGGCAGTGATAGGGGAGTGTCTATGTAACTAGCTGGTTGGAGGAGCTATAGACTAGCTGGGTGTTGTTAGGGGCAGTGATAAGGAAGTGTCTGTGTAACTAGCTGGTGAGAGGAGCTATAAACTTACTGGGTGTTATTAGGGGTGGTAATAGGGGAGTGCCTATTTAACTAGCTGGTGGGAGGAGCTATAAACTAGCTGGAGGTTGCTAGAGGCAGTTATAGTGGAGTGTCTCTTGTAAGATTACACAGGCGGTAGCAATGACACAGGGGAAGCAAGGTGCGCCTAACAGAGCGGCCGAGCCCATGGTGCACTGAATAACTTATATGCATAAAACTAAAAACCAAGATGTTTCACAAGTAGAGAGCTGTCACGCGAAAGGTATAGCTATTAGAGATGAGCGAACACCTGGAATTTCGGGTTCGGGAAGTTCGGCCGAACTTCCCGAAAATGTTCGGGTTCAGGATCAGAACTCGACCCGAACTTTATCCCGAACCCAAACCCCATTGAAGTCCCGAACTTTTGGGCACTAAAAAGGCTGTAAAATAGTCCAGGAAAGGGCTAAAGGGCTGCAAAAGGCAGCAAAATGTAGGTAAATGCCCTGCAAACAAATGTGGATAGGGAAATGAATTAAAATAAAATAAAAATTAACCAATATCAATTGGAGAGAGGTCCCATAGCAGAGAATCATGCGTCATATCACCCACCACTGGAGAAGGCCACTTTCAGTTATTTCGGCCCAGCACCCAGAGAGAGGAGAGAGGTCCCACAGCAAGGAATCATGCGTCATATCACCCACCACTGGAGAAGGCCACTTTCAGTTATTTTGGCCCCAGCACCTAGACAGAGGAGAGAGGTCCCACAGCAAGGAATCATGCATCATATCACCCACCACTGGAGAAGGCCACTTTCAGTTATTTCGGGCCCAGCACCCAGACAGAGGAGAGAGGTCCCACAGCAAGGAATTATGCATCATATCACCCACCACTGGAGAAGGCCACTTTCAGTTATTTCGGGCCCAGCACCCAGACAGAGGAGAGAGGTCCAACAGCAAGGAATCATGCGTCATATCACCCACCACTGGAGAAGGCCACTTTCAGTTTTTTCGGCCCAGCACCCAGACGGAGGAGAGAGGTCCCACAGCAAGGAATCATGCGTCATTTCACCCACCACTAGAAAAGGCCACTTTCAGTTATTTTGGCCCCAGCACCCAGACAGAAGAGAGATGTCCCACAGCAAGGAATAAGGCGTCATATCACCCACCACTGGAGAAGGCCACTTTCAGTTATTTCGGCCCCAGCACCCAGACAGAGGAGAGGTTCATTCAAATTTGGGTTGCACCGCAAGATCATGGTAAAGTTAAAAAAAATGAGGATTCAATAAAGAAGTGCCCCGGAGTACAAGAATACATGGTTGAGGGGGAGGCAGTTATAAATGTCTATTCTGCACAAGGGAGGGACAGGTCCTGTGGGATCCATGCCTGGTTCAGACGCTCAGACAAAATGCTGGCCGCCGGGCAGGCCAGCACCTCCAAGGCATAAAATGCTAACTCTGGCCACGTGGACAATTTGGAGACCCAGAAGTTGAATGGGGCCGAACCATCAGTCAGTACGTGGAGGGGTGTGCAGACGTACTGTTCAACCATAAACAAGAAATCACTTGGCTCTCACCCAGGATAGATTGTGACGGGTGCAGCAATCTCAAAACCGGGGGTGCCCGACCCCTAAAATAGGTAAGAGAAGGAAATATGAGTGTGCACTATTTTTTTATTATTATTATTTTTTATTTTTATTTATTTTTATTTTTTATTTTTATTTTTATTTTTAGTTTTATATATTATTATATTTTTATATTTATATTTTTATTTTTATTTTTATTTTTACCTTCATTTTTATTTATCCATTTATTTTTATTTTCTTCTTATATATTTTTTATTTTTTTTCCCTTATATTTATTTTTATTTTTATACACTATCTTTATATACACTATCTTTATATACACTATTTTTTATCTCCCCCATTTATCTCTATACACGCTAGTACTAGCATGTGAATGTCACTTTACACACTTACTATGTGTACTTTAGGAGGGTAGAACATATATGAATATATACTATTATAGAATGTGTACTCTCATTCAAAATATCCGCAACATTTTTAAAAGATCTTTTTAAACTGTTTTAACAACACAGTGATTTTATGCAATCCTTGTATAAGTCCATGATTATTTTTATAAGATAACTCATATACATTATTTTTGCGAAATGAATATAAGGTTATTGAAAAGACGCAACAAAACCGCACTCAGAACGCATGATAATTGCTAAACAGGAAATTGCGCAATAGTGCTGGACTACAAAAGAAGGAGGTGTAAGGTGGGTTGCTTCACCACTGAGGAAGGGGTGGAGAGCACCCCGAAACGCGTCTGGGCAGAGGAGGCACCTACGCCATTAACTTTCACCTCCGGACCTAAAGCATCGCATGGCCATGCGAAGATTCCTGATCGAAAGATCGTAATTCGAGAGTATCGCTATTGGATCGGACTACCTACTCAGGATCGAAGTCTCGCGAGCTCCGTGACGTCACACGCCAGAAGCCCGCAGCATTCGAACAATACACCGACGTCCAAGCAAGACACGGGAACAGAGAGCAAGCGACAGACGCCGCCGAACATTTGCTTTCTCTCCGCTTTGCACCGCAATCAAGGGAGGTAAGCACCTTATTATTCACGCATATAGTACTGCAGCACTGGGATTCAGGTAGCGGCTCTACAAAGAGACTAAAACTTTTAACTTTTTCACACTGTTCCATGGAGTGTATCTTATCTTGAACTGAACACTAAATACAAAAAGAGACTTTAACCATAAGCCTCCATTATTTGACAAGCGACACCTAGTGGCCAAGTCCCTGGATTGCATATGTCTCCATACCTTACAGAGTTATTCACATTTATTCAGATTGGACGTTTCTATAGGTGACATTTTTGCATTATTTTTAGCCGTTTTGTTATATATATATGACCACCTCTGTTTTTTCTAGCACCTATTGTGATTTTTTACCAGATGCGCACCTGGTTTATCTATTTTATGGTTATCTATTTCTATGCATTTGCATTTTTATATGTGATTAGCTGGTTTTATCCAATAAATTTATACCCTTCACCTTTAATCTCCCAAGGCTCTGTGTACTGTTCAACCATGTTAGTGAAATGCTGCCTCCTGCTAACACGTTCCGTATCAGGTGGTGGTGCAGTTAGCTGTGGTGTGGAGACAAAACTTTTCCACATTTCTGCCATGCTAACCCTGCCCTCAGAGGAGCTGGCCGTGACACAGCTGCATTGGCGACCTCTTGCTCCTCCTCTGCCTTCGCCTTGGGCTTCCACCTGTTCCCCTGTGACATTTGGGAATGCTCTCAGGAGCGAGTCTACCAGCGTGCGCTTGTACTCGCGCATCTTCCTATCACGCTCCAGTGCAGGAAGTAAGGTGGGCACATTGTCTTTGTACCGGGGATCCAGCAGGGTGGCAAACCAGTAGTCCGCACACGTTAAAATGTGGGCAACTCTGCTGTCGTTGCGCAGGCACTGCAGCATGTAGTCGCTCATGTGTGCCAGGCTCCCCAGTGATGGCCTGAGCTGTGTCGGGTGCCACCCCGCTGTGAACCTGCTTCATCCTCCTCCACCTCCTCCTCATCCTCCTCGTCCTCCAGTAGTGGGCCCTGGCTGGCCACATTTGTACCTGGCCTCTGCTGTTGCAAAAAACCTTCCTCTAAACCACTTCTAACAGACTGGCCTGAAAGTGCTAAAAATGACCCTTCATCCTCCTCCTCCTCCTGGGCCACCTCCTCTTCCATCATCGCCCTAAGCGTTTTCTCAAGGAGACATAGAAGTGGTATTGTAACGCTGATAATGGTGTCATCGCCACTGGCCATGTTGGTGGAGTACTCAAAACAGCGCAACAGGGCACACAGGTCTCGCATGGAGGCCCAATCATTGGTTGTGAAGTGGTGCTGTTCCGCAGTGCGACTGACGCGTGCGTGCTGCAGCTGAAACTTCACTATGGCCTGCTGCTGCTCGCACAGTCTCTCCAGCATGTGCAAGGTGGAGTTCCACCTGGTGGGCACGTCGCATATAAGGCGGTGAGCGGGAAGGCCGAAGTTACGCTGTAGCGCAGACAGGCAAGCAGCTGCAGGATGTGAACTCCGGAAGCGCGCACAGACGGCCCGCACTTTATGCAGCAGCTGTGACATGTCGGGGTAGTTGTGAATGAACTTCTGCACCACCAAATTCAGCACATGCGCCAGGCAAGGGATGTGCGTCAAACCAGCTAGTCCCAGAGCTGCGACCAGATTTCGCCCATTATCACACACCACCAGGCCGGGCTTGAGGCCCACCGGAAGAAACCATTCGTCGGTCTGTTGTTCAATACCCCGCCACAACTCCTGCGCGGTGTGGGGCCTGTCCCCCAAACATATGAGTTTCAGAATGGCCTGCTGACGTTTACCCCGGGCTGTGCTGAAGTTGGTGGTGAAGGTGTGTGGCTGACTGGATGACCTGGTGGAAGCAGAGGAGGAAGAAGCCGAGTAGGAGGAGGGGGCTACAGGAGGCAAAGAATGATGCCCTGCGATCCTTGGCGGCGGAAGGACGTGCGCCAAGGAACTCTCCGCCTGGAGCCCAGCCGCCACTACATTTACCCAGTGTGTAGTTAGGGAGATATAGCGTCCCTGGCCGTGCTTACTGGTCCACGTATCTGTGGTTAGGTGGACCTTGCCACAGATGGCGTTGCACAGTGCACACTTGATTTTATCGGATACTTGGTTGTGCAGGGAAGGCACGGCTGTCTTGGAGAAGTAGTGGCGGCTGGGAACAACATACTGTGGGACAGCCATGGACATCAGCTGTTTAAAGCTGTCTGTGTCCACCAGCCTGAATGACAGCATTTCAAAGGCCAGTAGTTTAGAAATGCTGGCATTCAGGCCCAGGGCTCGAGGGTGGCTAGGTGGGAGTTTACGCTTTCTCTCCAAGGTTTGTGAGATAGAGAGCTGAACGCTGCCGTGTGACATAGTGGAGATGCTTGGTGACGCAGGTGGTGTTGTCGGTGGCACATCCTCTGTTTGGTGGGCGGCAGGTGCCAACATTCCTCCCAAGGCGGAGGAAGAGGCCGAGGCAGCAGCAGAAGAGGGAGCAGGGGGAGCCAGAGTGAGTTCCTTGCTTTTAAGGTGTTTACTCCACTGCAGTTCATGCTTTGCATGTAGATGCCTGGTCATGCAGGTTGTGCTAAGGTTCAGAACGTTAATGCCTCGCTTCAGGCTCTGATGGCACAGCGTGCAAACCACTCGGGTCTTGTCGTCAGCACATTGTTTAAAGAAGTGCCATGCCAGGGAACTCCTTGAAGCTGCCTTTGGGGTGCTCGGTCCCTGTTGGCGGTGGCCAGTAGCAGGCGAACTCTCTTGGCGGCGGCTCTTCTGCTTTTGCCCCCTGCTCACTCTTTTGCTACGCTGTTGGCTCGGTCTCACTACTGCCTCTTCCTCTGAACTATGAAAGTCAGTGGCATGACCTTCATTCCATGTGGGGTCTAGGACCTCATTGTCCCCTGCATCGTCTTCCACACAGTCTTCCTCCCTGACCTCCTGTTTGGTCTGCACACTGCAGAAAGACGCAGCAGTTGGCACTTGTGTTTCGTCATCAGAGACGTGCGGACTGCGATGAGGTGGTATTCCCATGTCCTCATCATCAGAAAACATCAGTGGTTGTACATCAGTGCATTCTATGTCTTCCACCACTGGGGAAGGGCTAGGTGTATTCCTATGGGAAACCCTGCCAGCAGTGTCTTCAAACAGCATAAGAGACTGCTGCATAACTTGAGTTTCAGACAGTTTCCCTGATATGCATGGGGGTGATGTGACAGACTGATGGGCTTGGTTTTCAGGCGCCTAACACTATCTGCCTATTTATTTATGTAGCGTAATACACTAATCCAGGCACAGCAGTAACCACTGATTTAGGGGAATATCTCTTTTAGGGCTAGTATTTAGGCCCTGGATGAAAGGTATCCTTTTATGGACAGATTTACACTTGGCCTGCGACAGCTGGAACACCAGATTCAGGATATTGCTATATTGGCAAGTGAATTTCACCGTAGAACAAAATATACCCTTTTACGGACAGATTAACACTTGGCCTGCAACTGCTTGAATACCAGTTTCAGGGTATTGCTATTTTGGCAATTGAATTTCACCCCAGAACAAAATATATGTTTTGGCGGACACTATTATAGTTTGCCAGCCAGTGCTGGGACACCAGATTTAGGGGATTGCTATTTTGTCAATTGAATTTCACCCCAGAACAAAATATATAATTTGCAGGACACTATGAAACTTGGCCAGCCACAGCTGAAACCACTGATTTATGGTATTGCTATTTTGGCAATTGAATTTCACCCCAGAAAAAATATATCCTTTGCAGGACACTATGAAACTTGGCCAGCCACAGCTGAAACCACTGATTTATGGTATTGCTATTTTGGCAATTGAATTTCACCCCAGTACAAAATATATGTTTTGGCAGACACTATTATACTTTGCCATCCACAGCTGTGACACCAGATTTATTCTATTGCTATTTTGGCAATTGAATTTCACCCCAGAACAAAATTTATGTTTTTGCAGACACTATTATTGTTTGCCAGTCAGTGCTGGGACACCAGATTCCGGGTATTGCTATTTTGGCAATTGAATTTCACCCCAGAACAAAATATATAATTTGCAGGACACTATGAAACTTGGCCAGCCACAGCTGAAACCACTGATTTATGGTATTGCTATTTTGGCAATTGAATTTCACCCCGGAACAAAATATACCCTGTTACGGACAGATTTAAACTAGGCCTGCAACAGCTGGAATACCAGATTCAGGGTATTGCCATTTTGGCAATTGAATTTCACCCCAGAACAAAATATATAATTTGCAGGAAACTATGAAACTTGGCCAGCCACAGTTGAAACCACTGATTTATGGTATTGCTATTTTGGCAATTGAATTTCACCCCAGAACAAAATATACCCTGTTACGGACAGATTTAAACTAGGCCTGCAACAGCTGGAACACCAGATTCAGGGTATTGCTATTTTGACAATTGAATTTCACCCCAGAACAAAATATATAATTTGCAGGACACTATGAAACTTGGCCAGCCACAGCTGAAACCACTGATTTATGGTATGGCTATTTTGGCAATTGAATTTCACCCCAGAACAAAATACATGTTTTTGTGGACACTATTATAGTTTGCCAGCCACAGCTGTGACACCAGATTTATGGTATTGCTATTTTGGCAATTGAATTTCACCCCAGAACAAAATATACCCTGTTACAGACAGAATTAAACTAGGCCTGCAACAGCTGGAACACCAGATTCAGGGTATTGCTATTTTGGCAATTGAATTTCACCCCAGAACAAAATATACCCTGTTACAGACAGAATTAAACTAGGCCTGCAACAGCTGGAACACCAGATTCAGGGTATTGCTATTTTGGCAATTGAATTTCACCCCAGAACAAAATATATAATTTGCAGGACACTATGAAACTTGGCCAACCACAGCTGAAACCACTGATTTATGGTATTGCTATTTTGGCAATTGAATTTTACCCCAGAACAAAGTATACCCTGTTACGGACAGATTTAAACTAGGCCTGCAACAGCTGGAACACCAGATTCAGGGTATTGCTATTTTGGCAATTAAATTTCACCCCAGAACAAAATATATAATTTGCAGGACACTATGAAACTTGGCCAGCCACAGCTGAAACCACTGATTTATGATATTGCTATTTTGGCAATTGAATTTCACCCCAGAACAAAATATATAATTTGCAGGACACTATGAAACTTGGCCAGCCACAGCTGAAACCACTGATTTATGGTATTGCTATTTTGGCAATTGAATTTTACCCCAGAACAAAGTATACCCTGTTACGGACAGATTTAAACTAGGCCTGCAACAGCTGGAACACCAGATTCAGGGTATTGCTATTTTGGCAATTGAATTTCACCCCAGAACAAAATATATAATTTGCAGGACACTATAAAACTTGGCCAGCCACAGCTGAAACCACTGATTTATGGTATTGCTATTTTGGCAATTAAATTTCATCCCAGAACAAAATATATGTTTTGGCAGACACTATTATACTTTGCCATCCACAGCTGTGACACCAGATTTATGGTATTGCTTTTTTGGCAATTGAATTTCTCCCCAGAACAAAATATATGTTTTTGTGGACACTATTATAGTTTGCCAGCCAGTGCTGGGACACCAGATTTAGGGGATTGCTATTTTGTCAATTGAATTTCACCCAGAACAAAATATATAATTTGCAGGACACTATGAAACTTGGCCAGCCACAGCTGAAACCACTGATTTATGGTATTGCTATTTTGGCAATTGAATTTGACCCCAGAACAAAATATATGTTTTTGCGGACACTGTTATACTTTGCCATCCACAGCTGTGACACCAGATTTATTCTATTGCTATTTTGGCAATTGAATTTCACCACAGAAAATAATCTATCCTTTGCCAGACAGCAGACAGTATTATACTTGGCTAGCCAAAGCTGGAACACCAGATTTAGGGGATTGGTATTTCGGCAATTGTATTTAACCCCCTAACAAAATATAGAAATTGCTATCCTGAGTTTCTAGGGGTGACAATTAGCACAGCCAAGCCCCTGATGTAGGATATAGCAAACAAAAAAAACTAGTATTGATGGATTGATGGACTTGGTGGCAGCTTGTTCTGGTGCACCACAAGTCACAAAATGGCCGCCGATCACCCCAGAAAATAAGTGACAGAAAAACACTCTGTGCAGCCCAAAAAACAGTGAGCAAGTAACTAGCAGAAGTTGAATCATTCACAGCTGTAGATCGATCACTTCATTAGGTGCTTTTGCTGACTTTTCCCTGCCTAATCCCGCCCTAACAGCAGCTGCGTCCTCTCCCTACACTAATCAGAGCAGCGTGACGTGCGGCGCTATGTGACTCCAGCTTGAATAGAGGCTGGGTCACATGCTGCACTTGGCCAATCACAGCCATGCCATTAGTAGGCATGGCTGTGATGGGCTCTTAGGGCAAGAAGTAAAACGCTAGCTGATTGGCTGCTGTGTAGCCCTTCAGAAAGCGGGAAGAAATCGGCGAACAACGAAGCCGAACCCAAACTTTTTTGAAAATGTTCGGGTTCAGGTTCGTGTCCCGAACACCCCAAAATTCGGTACGAACCCGAACTATTCTCGAACTGTTCGCTCAACACTAATAGCTATATTTTGGGACACCTGCCCTACATGGAAGTATGCTTACTTTGAAACTATGCTTATTTTGGAGATGACAGACTCCCTTTAAGAAATCAACCAAAATGTAAATTGAAGCAGGAAAATTAATGTTCCTCTTTGTTGACCTGACAACTACTTGGACTGTTTTTGTACGACGTAATACTTCTTTTCTCTTTTGTGAAGTATTGTATTGACTGTAAACAGCCTCCAGCCAGCAGTAAAGCCGTCTGTTGCTAAGTAACTGCCCATCCCCAAATTCATTGTTAGGCCAATTTATGCAATGTTTTCTGCTTGTAGACATGATTTTTTTTTTCTCACACTGCCTTTGTTAAACAAGGAAAGTTATGTAGACATATTTCATGATTTTAGAAGTCATTTCAGAATTAAGTGTGTGCTGCTTGTGTATTCTCGAGCAGCTGTGCTTACTACAGTGGTCGCCCATTAGTTCAGGTAGAGTAACCTTTAAAGCACATTCTTCAGTGCAATTGCAGTGATCTAATTGCTAGCTCTTAGCTCAATGATAGGGCAGTATTCATTTATTCAACAAAGAACATCTGGTGTCTTGTCCATTTCTATTGTTTTCCAAAGGTACATATTTCGATGCTGAAATATTTGATTTTTATATTCCTAAGAGTAGGGAAGTTGTGCGCTCAAGTATATGATACTGTTGTCCAGCTGCACTTACCATTTTTGTTTTCTTCAGGTGAGAACGTCAGGTTTAAAGAAAAAGGTATAATTAAATGTACTATGAGGGCTGAGTGGTACGGGGTGGAGAAGGGGTGTGCGTAATGGTGACCATAATTAGGCAGCTGCAAAGAAGCAGTTAATGAACAGGGCAACGCAGTAATTGAAGGTTTTTCAAAGTTCACATCCGTATTAACTCCTTAACATGAAGACATTGTGGTGGGAACAGAGGATGACTTGCAGTCTTTGACTGACGCCCAATAACGTCTTCTTCAGAGCCAACCACTCTCCTGACTTTAGCATTGGTAGCAATGTGTGCAAGCTGTGATGCACGCGGATTGCACAAAACATCACAACTTTCATCGATTTTCTATAGGCGTTTGAAGAGGCCAGGTGCTAAATTGTATATAATTTCCTGTTCTGGAGTGGAGGGTATTGTGAAAGGAAATTACAGTCGCACTCTAGATGGGCCATCAGCCAAGAGCAGAGGAGGAGCAAAGTCAAGGACATTGGATCACTGATGTATGAGGATGCTGTCTCCCCCTCATTCAGAGGCATGCCTAATCATTAAATTTGCGGGCCGTCACTGTCTGTAGTTCTAACACATTTACTGTAATTATTTACATTCATCTCATACTAAATATATTATAGATGAAATATTAAAACACTGGCGAGAAATCTTCATTAAATCTCTCAGTAATATACTGACATTTGACGGCTCTGAAAAGAAAGTACATTATGTCAGCTTGGTACAATGTAGGCGTCATTTTGACAAAGTTAAAGAGACGTTTGAAAGAGCCTTTGTGTGTAAATACCCACGTACACGTCTTTCTTTTCTTCATACTCAATACTTTCCAACTTACCTTTAAAGCCTCATTGACACATCAGTGTTCGGTCAGTGATTTCCATCAGTGATTGTTAGCCAAAACCAGATGTGGCTCTAAACACAGAACAGGAGCAGATCTTTTCCTTATACGTTATGTTTGTGGAGGCTCCAATCTTGGTTTTGGCTCACAATCACTGATGGAAATCACTGACCGAACACTGACGTGTGAATGAGGCATAACTCTGTAATCTATCCGGTTTGCATTTAGTTAATAAATGATTAAAAAACATTGGGGTGTGGGGTTTTCTAGTTCTCTGCTGGAGAGAGATCTGCCTAACTAAAAGACTCATATTTTACGGTCTGTGGCCACACCCATCCCACTTTTGTTTAAAGTGGCAAGCATGGTATAAAATCCTAGAAAGTCACAAATAAATCAAACCACCAGCCCCCTTGATGCGACATTGTTCATGAGGTTCTCAAACTCATGTCCATATAATCCATAGAAAGGATGTTCCGAAATATTGCTTCACTTATTTATAACATTTTTCTTTAACCCCTTAGTGGCTACCAATACACCTTTTTTCGGAGGTCACTAAGGGGCCTTAGGCTGGGCCACTGTAAAAAGGTCTAAGCGTTGCATAGGTCTCCCATGCAGAGGAGAATAGGGGCTTGGCTATAAAATTAGAGCTTCACTCCTGCTTCAACGGCCTGAACCGGCAGAATCGCGATTTGAGCTGTTTAACCCCATAGATGCTGTGACCAATAGAGACCCCCAGCATTTAAGTTATATACAGAGAAAGAGAGTGGACTCCCTCTGTCGCCCATCGGCACTCTGCAAATGACATTGTGGGGTGCCGATGTCTTGGCATGGCAGCCCAGAGCCTAATCAAGACCCAGGCTCGCCTGCCATGCATCTTACCAGGTCACTTCTCTTGTGCACGACCAGTTTATAAATTCAAGCACTTTGATAGCTCTATAGAATAAAAAAATAAAAAAGCAATGGGTCTTGGGATGGGGGATGCGAAAACATTTAGTGTTATTTATGCTGAAAACATAAAGTCTGCTTTCAGACGAGCGTATAAAAATCTGTCAGTATTCTGGCTCAGGATCCGGATGATATACCATCAGTAATGTCTTCAGGATTTCATCAGGTTTTATATGCGTATTTCTTCCTTCCTTCATTATTTATGCACTGCACAGACTGTACAAATCCGCACAAAACTCGGACAAGCTGCAGATTTCAACACTGACGGAAATAATACGCCTTTGTGAATAGTTTCATTCATTAACATTAGCAGCGGATTCTGGTACATTAAATCCGAACTATATACGCATTGCAAATACGCTCGCCTGAAAGAGGCCAAAAACTCAGGGACAGTAGTGCTCTTTTTTCCATCCCTTCCCAGAAAAGTTAATAAAAGTTAATTAGTAAGTTATGTGTACATCAAAATGGCATCATTAAAAACTACAACTTGCAAAAAACAGCCTTCATATGGCTACATTGACATAAAAATAAAAAAGTTATAGCTCTTGGAATACAATGATGAAAAAAATTCTGTTCTCATAAACTCTTTCTGCAATTCCCAGGCTACCAGGTGCAGATCTTAGATCTGGATGGCCAATTCATCAAAAACTGTGGTGGGCAATATAACAAGCAGTAAAGTCTTATTTCAATAATCAAGCAAAACCTTGCTACCTTTCCCGGCATGGCCTTGAAGTGTGGTTCTAAATCTTCTGTGAATGTGCTTTCTCTTCCCTCAGGGGTTGTCTCTCAGTTAAGATGCTCTCTGTCAGTTTCCAGCCTCAGGGATGAATGTTCAAAGGGCAAGGCTTTTCTCAAGGCCCATGTTTCCTTTAGCTCTGAGGAACAGACGCTCTCCAATTAGGGGGCAGGATCAGCCAATTACCCTGGAAATTAAGCTAACAATGCTAATGTTATATAATGGTTGCCCATATTGCCCATACCTAACTATTTGGGATGTACATAGTGCATAGGTAAATAAGTACTTTAACAAGAAATCATAACATTTAACTCTAGCATGAGATGAACTCTTAGCATTAAATTAACCCTTGCAGTGATCTACTGGGTCACCATAATTTACTGTAATTAGTTAAACAGAGTTCCAAGGATTGATCTATGGACTCTGATTCACCAGTTTTCCTTTCTAGCATTCTCCACACAGAATAGTGTGGTATACTTGGCTATTCTGTCTGCAAGATGAATCCTTTGGACTCCATTTGACCTATTAAAGTCAATGTACCTGTATATACATATATACCCATTTTTGGGTATTCAGATGTATACCCCCAAGAAAAAGTCTTGCTATGGGTTAAAATACTCTGTGAATGCAGCCTGATTTTAAAATCATGGACGGGAAACACTTTTAACAGACAAATAAAAATAAAAAAAACACACTGAATAATAAAGAACACAGGTCTACAGCTCAATATTTCTTTCTGTCAGTTTAACAGTGGTTTAACAGTTCTAACTTTTTTTATTTGTTGGGCTACCAAAATAATCTTTTTGTGACACAAAGGGCTATTTATAATCATGTGTTTTAGATTTCTTTTTTGTTTGATTTTGTTTTTATTTTGCTAAGAAAAAATAGAATTTGTTTTGTCAAATTATAGCTCTTTATTCATAAACTTTGCAAACTAATACCAAAATAACTGACTAAAATGGGATCCCTAATTTATGTTAGTCATTTTAATATAATATGTATAGTCTGGGTTTAACATGGCGAATATAGTGATAGTTTCCATTGGCCGGGGCATTTTTTTAAATATATTTAATTTCATATTTTGTAAAAACAAAAATAATGTATTTTTGACAAATAATATTGGGGTAATTTACTAATCAGAAATATGTCTAAATTAGGTGTACTTCAGGCACAAATTTCAACAGTTAGCAACAGTTAGTTGTGCTGCTATCTGCGACTTCTCCCCACTCACTCCCTATCTAGGATTGTGGGAGTGGTGTGGGTAGGGAAGGGGCATTGAAAATGGTCTAAATGTAAGACAGCTAGGAAGCTGTCTTACATTTAAAACTGGTGCTGGATGCGTCGAAGTTATGGAGAGGCCTGTGCCTCTTCATAACTCCAGTGGATCCTCCACCAGCTATGTGGCTTCATTAAGACTGATGTCTAAAATGTTACATTAACAAACACCAAAAATCGAAGACACACATATAGTACAAAATAATCTTTATTAAATCATGATTAAAAAATTCATAGAAAAGAACATACAGTATGCAAAAATAAAAACAGTTCAGCCACAGACACCTCCTTGGCAGAGGAATAATTATAATTCATTAAAATAGCTATATTACTATAATGAATGTAATGGTATCCACAATATGGTCACAATTGATACAACATAAATAATATCCGCATATCCAACATGGATAAGGACTCAATGTCCCAGGACATTGGGACACTTGTCCTGGGCTATTGGGTCTGTATCCACGTTGCATATGCTAATATTATTTATGTTGTACATGTTTTCTGCTTCTTTGTATAGATTTGCTTGATTAAAACCAACTTTATTGCACTTGGTGCTTATGGTTTTTAATTAGTGCAGCGATTGGTCACAACTGTTCAGCTTAATTTATAATTTCAGCTGTACACCTTTGCGTGATATGTAGAGATGAGCAAATTTTTAAAAAATTTGATTCGGCTGGTTTGCCAATTTTTCCAAAACGATTTAATTTGATCTGAATTTATTTGCAGCGAATCGCGTTAAAAACAGTTATTTCCTGGCTGCAGAGAGCCTGTATAGTGGTGTAGAACACCGTGCCTTTGCAGTAACGTGCATAAGGAGCCTGCTGTGATAGTGAAACAATAGTGATGAGCGGGAGGTGCCATATTTGATTTTGTGATATTTCACGAATATTCGATTGAATATTCGCCATATATTCGTCAAAATCGAATATTCGTCATTATTCTATATATTGCGAATGTTACGCGAATTTATATTCGCATTGCGAATTAAACTTAGAGTTCCTAATGGTTGTAACTTGTATTGCTAGAATTGACGAAGATAACGAATATAGCACTATATTCTCAATCTTCGTTATATTCTAGCAATACAACCATCAGGAACTCAGCTCTACACTAAGTTTCATTCGCGAAGCGAACATATAATCGCATTGCGAATTGATCTTAGAGCTAAGTTCCTAATGGTTGCATTGCTAGAATATAACGAAGATAGCGAATATCCCGAATTCACGAATATAGCACTATATTCTCAATCTTCGTTATATTCTAGCAACAACCATTAGGAACCCAGCTCTAAGTTTCATTCGCGAAGCGAACACATAATCGTATTGCGAATTGATCTTAGAGCTAAGTTCCTAATGATTGTATTGCTAGAAGATGACGAATATAACGAATTCACGAATATAGCACTATATTCTCAATCTTCGTTATATTCTAGCAACAACCATTAGGAACTCAGCTCTAAGTTGATTTCGCAATGCGAGTAATTCAGGTTATATAAATCGCAATGCGATTACAACCTAGTCAAATTTGTGAGATCGTGATTCTCACATCCGACAGTATATTTTAGCATGGAGGCGTTCCCATGCACACAGGAAGTTGGCAGAAGCGGCAACGGGAATTGACTGGAGCGGGCAGGGAGCCAGGAATCCTCCAGACAGGTAAGAACAGCTTTTGGGAAGTGGGAGGACAACCATAGAGCAACAAGGATTAACAACTTAAAAAAAAAAAAATGAATATTTGAAAAAGCGAATATATAGTGCTATACTCGCGAATTTGCGAAGTGCCGATAAGAGCCCCTCGACAGAGTGGAGAGGGTGTCAACAGTAAGTTTGTGATGAAGATACTGATTATTATTTCCCTTCCTCTGATCTGTCAGAACAATAACCCCCAAAAACGGATCCTGTCTGTTGAGCATCCGCCTTCACTCGGAGAGCATTTGGTCAGTAATCTATAAATATTGCTAATGCCAAAAAAAACAGGAGTGGATCCAAAACAGAGATAACACATGAATGGAATATTTACACGTCTTCTGTGTTTTGTACCCACATACAGGCTCCAGGTTCATGTAGGCCCTTGGGCAATAAAGTCTTAGTGGGACCCCTTGTGGCATTTTGTATGGCACTAACAGCAATGAAACAGCATGTATTATAGATTAAATACCTTACACAGAGCATGATACAGAGCAGATATTTGTGAATCAGTCCTTATTTTCTACACAGTGTTTCAGTCCCTCAGGTCTACTAACAGATATATGCCAAGATATGTGCCCCCTCACTGTAGATATGCCAAGATATGTGTCCCCTTACAGTACATATGCCAAGATTTGTGCCCCTTCACAGTAGATATGCCAAGATATTTGCCTCCTCACAGTAAATATGCCAAGATATGTTCCCCCTTCACAGTAGATATCCCAAAATATGTGCCCCCTCATAGTTGATATGCCAAGATGTGTGCCCCCTTCACAGTAGATATGCCAAGATATGTGCCTTCTTATGGTGAATATGCCAAGATATGTGCCCCCTTCACAGGAAGTGAAAAAAACAAACAATAATTAATCCTCGCCTCAATCACCTGGCTCCTCCCATGATCTGCGGTCCCCATCAGCAGCAGGATAATGTGACACTTTGCGCTGCTGTGTAGGAGGAGCAGAACCCCACTCCTCCTACACAGATCAACAGGATGATGTGTGAGGACATCATGCTGCTGCTGCTGTGGAGCATGGTAGCTTAATGGTTTGGTACAGATGTGTGCCCCCTCACAGTATTTATGCCCACATTGTGCCCTCACACAGTAGTTATGCCCTCGGTTCTGTCCTCCTTATGTGTGAAGGTACATAGCTTGACACAGCTAAACCTTTCCTAGCAACGGATTGACAACTGAGCAACATCTAACTTGTCTTTATTGCAAGGATATATAAGTGCGGTAAAACTTGGGAACAGAAAAACAATGCGCTTACTAATGGGGTCTGACAAATAGCAATGCATATAATAAATTTCTGTGCATAGCAATGAACATACGAACACAGATATACAGGATTTAACCATGAGCACGCTATGCTATTTAAATGCACAGACATGGTTTCTAACTATTAACTGCAGCTGCTATAAAAGAGCATGAAAAAGATATGCAAATACATATGCAAACAGATGCAAACAGGCTGTAATGTGGCTATGTGACATACCAGCGATGCTACTGTGAGCTTAGATGTGGAGGATGACTCCAGAGGCTTCGCGACCATGTGCTAACCTCTGGAAAGATGGCTGTAAATTAGGAAGATGGCTGCTGATGATGTCACTGAGCTATGGAAGCTGGAGTAGACCAAACTTCTAGTATGAATAGCTGCAATTGTATGTAAAACGGCCACTAGAGGGTGCTGTTACACAATCAACAGAGAATTATACATATAGCAAATCGACTATGCATGAAAACTATGAATAAATTAACAATAAACTTTCTGAAGGCATGACACTCCCCGCCTGGTATCTATAGGATACCACATTAAGTCACTTCTGGAGAGAGCAACAAAATCAGTTCAGTAACAGGTCTGAGGAAGAGTTTAGGCTCATGTTGCCTACAGACTTTAACTTCCACCTTTCTGACCTTCCCATCTTCACTTGGGAACACCTTGGTTATCAGTCCCAAAGGCCAGTCATTTATTTTTGACTGAGGGTCTTTGACAAGGACAACATTACCAACTTCCATGTTGGGTTTGCTGGTTTGCCATGTAGAGTAGAGAGGTATTGTTTCCTCCATTTATCCCACAAGGCATCTGCTACGGTTTGTACTTGTCTCAACTGATATCTGTACAAGTCCTTAGTACTGAACTCGCCATGCCCCTCACCGAATCTTGGCTGCAAAAAAGTGTCACTCATGTGGTATCGCCGTACTCAGGAGAAGTAGGGCAATGTGTTTGGGGGTGTATATTTACATATACCCATACTGTGTGTGAGAAATATCTCTGTAAATGACAACTTTTTCCATTTTTTTATACAAAGTTGTCAATTTACAGAGATATTTCTCCAAAGGAATGGTGGTGTGGATGTAGCAGGACCGCAAAGTGGTGCAATAACACCGCCCAGGACACTTGTATAAAGCATGAGAATCTTCTTTATTGTGTATTCTTTTGTCAAGTAAAACTACGCGTTTCGGGAAAACTTAAGTCCCCTTCATCAGGTTAAAAAGATTCAATGTTTAATGTAAGGTACACAATAGGTATTTAACCCCCCAAAAATAGCATCTGCTGACAGCCCAATGGGAGAGTTAATGTCCCCAGGTGCTTCTTCATTTGCATATTATTATCACATATCTGAATTTGTCTAAAAATACAAATATGTTTAGGGCACATTACAAATACAATGAATATAATGACAATCATGTGGTTTAAGATAAGAAACCCCCCCCCCCCCAAATAACATAAAACTAGGGGGAATTGCAGTTGTTGTGGAGTCACATGATCACATCATAAGCGGTCGTGTGACTTGTTGTCATGGCGCTTTTTAGCGACTGGCGTTCCTTTTGCCGGCTGCCAGGCTGGGGCGTCTTCCAGCCATGTGATTGCGAACAGCGTGATCAGGTGACTTGTTTGCTGAGGAGCAGTAGGCGTGCGCTTATCGGCTCCAGAAGCATCTGGAGGAGGCCGCAGAGTGGCACAATGACCAAGTCTGGAGGTGGCAGCAGCATCAGGATACCACATAGTGGCAAGGTGACATAGTGTAGAGATGGCAGTAGCAGCATCAGGAGACCACAAAATGGCAAGGTGACATAGTGTGAAAATGGCAGCAGCAGGAGACCACAATATAGCAAGGTGACATAGTGTGGAGATTGCGGCAGCAGGAGACCACAAAATGGCAAGGTGACAAAGTGTGGAGATGAAAGCAGCAGCATCAGGATACCACAAAATGACAAGGTGACATAGTGTAGAGATGGAAACAACATCAGGATACCACAGAGTGGCAAGGTGACATAGTGTGGAGATGGCGGCAGCAGCAGCATCAGGATACCACAGAGTGGCAAGGTGAAATAGTGTGGAGATGGAAGCAGCAGCATCAGGATGCAAGAGGGTGGTAAGGTGACATAGTGTGGAGATGGCAGCAGCAGCATCAGGATACCACAGAGAGGCAAGGTGACATAGTGTGGAGATAGCAGCAGCATTAGGATACCACAGAGAGGCAAGGTGACATAGTGTGGAGATGGCAGCAGCATCAGGATACCACAAAATGACAAGGTGACATAGTGTGGAGATGGCAGAAGCAGCATCAGGATACCAAAGAGTGTCAAGGTAAAATATTGGAGATGGTAGCGGCAGCAGAAGGAGACCACAAAATGGCAAGGTGACATAGTGTGGAGATAGCGGCAGCAGCATCATGATACCACAGAGTGGCAAGGTGACATAGTGTGGAGATGGCGGTAACAGGAGACCACAAAATGGCAAGGTGACATAGTGTGAACATGACAGCAGC
This sequence comes from Bufotes viridis, assembly GCA_033119425.1. Taxonomy (NCBI): domain Eukaryota; kingdom Metazoa; phylum Chordata; class Amphibia; order Anura; family Bufonidae; genus Bufotes; species Bufotes viridis. Next base: position 104,408,770 of record CM065590.1, read on the forward strand.
AGCATCAGGATACCACAAAATGACAAGGTGACATAGTGTGGAGATGGCAGAAGAAGCATCAGGATACCAAAGAGTGGCAAGGTAACATATTGGAGATGGCAGCGAAAGCAGGAGACCACAAAATGGCAAGGTGACACAGTGTGGAGATGGCGGCAGCAGCATCATGATACCACAGAGTGGCAAGATGACATAGTATGGAGATGGCAGCAGCATCCGGATACCACAGAGTGGCAAGGTGACATAGTGTGGAGATGGCAGCAGCTGCATTAGGATACCACAGAGAGGGAAGGTGACATGGTGTGGAGATGGCTGTAAAAAAGGCCCCCATTTTGGACCGGTAGCGAGGGTCCTACAAGGTGGAGAGCCAGAAGTCATCCCTCTGCCGAATGGTGACAATTCGGCTGTCACTAAGCAAGCAAGTGAACATGCAGCAGGCCATTTGTGAAAGTGACTCGGAGGGACTCCCTGCCTCCATCTCCACTGCATACTGCCACTGTGTGTCTGGGTCCTCTGTCTTGTCTTCCTGATCGCCCTGTAGCTCCTTTGGCTGCTCCTGCTCCTCCTCTCCTGTCAGATCAGTAGAAAAACCACCCATTTTGCTACACATTGCCTGTGTTACAATGTCCTCTTCCCCTTCCTCCTCCTCTTTCAGTTCAGCCCCCACAGGGCTCATGTGGTTGTGAGATGTAGGCGCCAGTCTCCAGTCCCCTGACCAGCCATTGTTACCACCATCTGTTCCAATCAGTGGAATGACATCGCTCATACCGTAGTCCTGGCGACTGACAAATATGTATGCAGGAGGGGCACTGTGACTTGTCCCTGCAGTGGAGGCTGAGGACATGGTGGAGGATAAGGAGGCAGAGGCAGGCACTGTCGTTAGACCAACGGCGTGAGAAAGTGGAAGCGGCGTGACCTGGCCAAGTTTCTAGTGTGGCTCTGCAGGAACCACATTAACCCAGTGGGCCATAAAGGACATGTATTGTCCCTGACCGTAGTTACAGCTCCACACGGCGCTGCCGTGCACTTTGGCAGATACCGACAGGCTCAAGGACTCGGATCGGCACAAGCCATCAGTTCTCTGACAGGTGCAGAGTTCACCACTTGTAAAGGGAGGGACTGCAGCACCAGCAGCTTGGACAGGAGCATGTTAAGCTTCTGCGCCGTTGGATGCGTGCACGCATACTGCAGTCTCTTGGCAATCATTTCGGTGTTCAATTGCTGATGGAATGACTGACGAGGAGGAGAGGAGGAGCAGAAGATAAAAATGACAGACAGCTCCCTTCGGATGAGCTGGTGGGGCCTTGACTGCTTGAAACCCGGTGCTTGCCACTGGGTGATGCAGTGGTTGCTGCAGCAGGCTGGACCACCAGATCGGAGCCACAGTTCTCCCAGGCCACTGTATGACGACCCTGCATATGTTGATGTAGGGCCGTAGTGCCAACATTGGCACCCTGGCCACGCTTCACCTTCTGCCCACAGATTTGAGATATGGCCACGTTCAGCTCCTCTGGCGCTTTGAAAAAAACTCCCACACCACCAAGTATGTGATTTTTTCCCCAACAGTCCGCACTGACTGACTGCTACCACCACTGCCTCCGTGAACCCCTGCACTACTACTTCGCGGGCAGGTAGGCTGCTGCGAAACAGGTGGTCTACCCCAGGCACGCTTGGCTCCTGACCTCCCACTGCTGCCACCCTGCTGACTCCCTGCCATGCTACCACCTTGCTGGCTCCACTCCTGCCTCACGGGCAAGTTTCCACCCTCTTCTCCTGATGATGTTGAAGCCCCTTCTGCACTCTGACCCAAGTGCGATCGGCTTCACCATCATCGAGTAGTGTCTACACGTCACTGATGTCCTCCTCAACAGCCTCTGGGTTTAGGAGCCTGACCGCTCGCAACACCACACAGGTGTTGAGGACAGGTGAGGGCACAGAGTCTGCTTCCTGGCCATGCCAACTAACAGTTGTGTCTGACGAACACACCGACTGTTGGCTTTGGGTGTCTGATGTCACTTGGGATGAAGTGGGTGACCGAGTTAACCAATCAAGAACTGCTAGGTTGCTGGTCAAGGCACGACCGCTAGATGACACCGGGTGCTCAGGTCCCCTTACTTTGCTGCGAACTTTGCCTGCGCCAGAAACATTTAGGCCTCTGCCACTCCTCTGTGTATGGCCTGGCACTTCTCTGTCAGACATACTTTTAGCTAAACAAAATAAATGAAAAGCAAATTAAAACACCCCTAAAAGTAACAAATATATTTTTCTTTTTGTACTGAAATAGGCCACTAAGCACTTTTACCACAAATAACTGCAACAGTGAACTGCGTATATATTTTTATTGTAGTACAGAAGTACGTCACTAAATGCTTTTAACACCAAATAACTGCAGAAGTGAACTGAGTATATATTTTTCTTTTGTAATGAAAAAGGCCACTAAACACTTTTACCACAAATTACGACAACGGTGAACTGCATATAAATTTTTCTTGTGGTACAGAAATACCTCACTAAATGCTTTTAACCCCAAGTAACTGCAGAAGTGGACTAAGTATATATTTTTCTTGTAGTATAGAAATACGTCACTAAACACTTTCACCACATATAGCTGCAGAAGTGAACTGCGTATATATTTTTCTTTTTGTAATGAAATAGGCCACTAAATGCTTTTACCGCAAATAACGGCAACAGTGAACTGCGTATATATTTTTCTTGTAGTACAGAAATAACTCACTAAATGCTTTTAACCCCAAATAACTGCAAAAGTGAACTGCGTACATATATTTTTTGTAGTACAGAAATACGCCACTAAACGCTCTCAGCACATAGGGCTGCAGAAGTAAACTGCATATATATTTTTCTTTTTGTAATAAAATAGGCCACTAAATGCTTTTACCGCAAATAACTGCAGAAGTAAACTGCGCATATATTTTTTTTGTAGTACTGAAATACTCCACTAAACGCTTTCACCACATATAACTGCAGAAGTGAACTGCGTGTATAGTTTTCTTTTTCCACAGATATAAACCACTAAAGGCTTTTCAACATAGCACTTGCACCCCAAGAACAAATTGCTGGAATAACAGAGCTGTATAATGGCTATTTGGATCCCCAAACTATCTTTCCCTGCACTTGAAAATCGTTTTTCTAGCACTGTAGCGCCTTCTGACGTCTCTCCCTGCACTAAGATGTTGTGAAAAGATTTCTCCCTATCCTTTGCCTGCACTTATAAATCTTTTTTTCATTTTTTTTTTTTTACAATAAGCTTTTTCCAATTGCTGTCCCTAGCTCCTTCTCACATCTGTCCCTGCACTTGGAATGCCGGAAAATGGCAGAATCTAAAATGGCTGCCGTATTTATAGGGCTGTGACATCACAGGGCTGGCTGGCTGCTGATTGGCTGCATGCATGCATGTCAATTTGGTGATCCCGCCTTCCCAGAGTTCCTTGCCCTGTGTCCTCAGTCATCACATGTGTGGCCGCCATTTTAGGAAATTCGCATTCGTTGCGAATAGAATTTTTCCTCAAATTCGGATCGAATACCACTTTGTCTGATTCGATTCGATCTCTAGCTTCATGTTTCAAGCTTCGCAGGTTTGGATGCTGTCTGATCTGCAGACAGTTCTCCATAATGCAGAAGGAAATTGCATTTTTGAAATCTGAGATTTGTAAAGTAACTGTTAGACAAACTCAGGCTTGGAATGTTGCAATGCCACTGCCACAAAGGCCCCCCAGAAATGGAAGATGGGTTACTGTAGGTTCTGGTAGACTTAGAGCTGTTGATAGAAGACATGTCCCACAGTCGGTGGCTCTCTGTAATTCATTTGCAGCACTTTCAGAATGCAAGAGCAACATGGAGGATGGCTCAGGCACAGTGGGAGAGGAACAATCATTTCCTATGCCTAAGGTATGCAAGACTACTGACAAAGACAAAAAGAATATAGTGAGTACTAATAGTAAGCAGCTATTGGTAGGCGATTCTATCATAAGAGGTGTGAAGTTTGATGAAAATGGTTTTGTGAGATGTCTCCCTGGTGCTACTGCCAGCAGGGACAGACGACGTATCCTTAACATTATTAAGCAAGCAAAAATGGAAAAGGAGGTGGATGTTATTGTCCATATTGGGACAAATGATCTGGCTTGCAATGAAGTTTCAAAGGTGAAGGAAGATTTTCACACACTTGGTAATGATATACGGGAGATTGCATCGACTGTCTCATTCTCTGCAGTTCTGCCTGTGCATAACCGTCAGCATGACAAGCAGTTGCGTATTAAGGAATTCAATGCATGGCTTGGTGAATGGTGTTTGAACCAGGGATTTGGCTTTGTGTCTCATGTTGGCTCTAGCTGGAATGGAAAAGAACTGTACAAGAAAGATGGTTTGCATCTTTCTCTCAAGGGAACGAATGTCCTCAATGAACAGTTCAAAGTTTTTGCTAAGGAACATTTAAACTAGGAAAGGGGGCACAAAAGAGACAATCCATCAGTTCGGCTGCCCCCGAAAAACAATGCCAGAAGATGCCAGGAGCTGATAGGATAAGAAATGACAAGCTGAGAGTCTTGTCTACAAATGCTCGCAGTTTAGGGAATAAGATCAACGAACTTGAGTCTGTAATGGCATCTGAGAATATAGATTTAGTGGCTGTTACTGAGACATGGTTCAATGAGAGTAATGACTGGGACATAACAATACCTGGGTTCTCTCTATATAGGAAAGACAGAGAAGGCAAGAAAGGGGTGGAGTGGCCCTATATGTGAAAAATAGCATAAAATCGAATCTAATAGAAGCCAGCGAAACCAATTTAGAGTCAGTTTGGGTTACGTTGCAGCTTGGTAATCATAAGGTAACTCGTGTAGGTGTCATATACAGACCACCAAGCCAAGTCAAAGAATTGGATGATCTACTAGTTGAGGAAATGGCTAAAATGACATTGAAAGGGGAAGTTGTCATTATGGGAGACTTTAATCTTCCTGATATAAACTGGAAAACCAAAATAGCTAGTTCTGCCAGGAGTACAGACATTCTAAATTCCCTACTGGGATTATCTCTACAGCAAGTAGTTGAGGAGCCAACCCGGAAGGAGGCCATTTTAGATTTGGTGTTCACAAATGGCAATTTGGTATCTGATATCACTGTAGGGGAAAGCTTAGGATCCAGTGATCACCAGTCAGTGAGGTTTACTATAAGTACAGTGACTGAGTCACTCCACACAAAAACAAAAGTTTTAGATTTTCGGAAAACAGACTTTTCTAAAATGAGATCAGTGGTATACGAGTCCCTATCAGACTGGAACAATTTCAATGGAGTCCAAGAGAAATGGGACTACTTAAAATTGGCACTACTGAAGGCAACAGAAAAGTGCATTAGGCTTGTCAGTAAAGGCAAAAAAGGAAGAGACCACTGTGGTACTCAGCAGAAGTGGCCAAAATCATTAAAAACAAAAAGATGGCATTTAGCAAGTATAAAAACACCCAAAACGAGGATGACCGGGAAATCTATAAGATGAGGCAGAGAGAGGCCAAGCAAGTTATAAGAGCTTCTAAAGCTCAGGCAGAAGAGAAATTAGCTCAGTCAGTGAAAAAGGTGATAAGACATTCTTCAGATACATAAATGAAAAAAGGAAATTAAAACAAGGAATTACCAAATTAAAAACAAAAGAAGGAAGGTATATGGAAGAGGATAAAGAACTAGCTGACTGCCTCAATGAATACTTCTGTTCAGTTTTTACAAAGGAAAATGAAGGAGAAGGACCTCAGTTAGGGAGGAAGACTAATGAATCCTTTGATGCATGTGTCTTTACAGAGGAAGAGGTTCTAAGTCAGCTGTCCAAAATTAATACAAATAAATCACAGGGGCCTGATGGGATACACCCAAAGCTATTAAAAGAGCTTAGAGGTGTACTAGCAAATCCATTAACAGATTTATTTAGCCAATCACTGGTAACAGGTGTCGTCCCAGAAGATTGGAAATTAGCAAACGTTGTGCCAATTCACAAGAAAGGTAGTAGAGAGGAATCAGGCAACTATAGGCCAGTAAGCCTGACATCAATAGTGGGGAAATTAATGGAAACCATACTCAAGGAGAGGATTGTGGAACATCTAAAAACCCATGGGTTGATTGATAAAAACAGCATGGGTTTACTTCAGGGAGATCATGTCAAACTAATCTTATTGACTTTTTTGATTGGGTGACTAAAATAATAGATGGCGGAGGTGCAGTAGACATCGCTTATCTGGACTTTAGTAAGGCATTTGATACTGTCCCACATAGAAGGCTTATCAATAAACTGCAGTCTTTGAGCTTGAGCTCACATATTGTTGAATGGATTAGGCAGTGGCTGAAGGACAGAAAACAGAGGGTTGTAGTCAATGGAGTATATTCAGACCATAGTATTGTTACCAGTGGGGTACCTCAGGGATCTGTTCTGGGACCCATATTGTTTAATATCTTTATCAGCGAAATTGCAGAAGGCCTCAATGGTAAGGTGTGTCTTTTGCTGATGACACAAAGATTTGTAACAGGGTTGATGTTCCTGGAGGGATACACCAAATGGAAAAGGATTTAGGAAAACTAGAGGAATGGTCAAAAATCTGGCAACTAAAATTTAATGTCGATAAGTGCAAGATAATGCACCTGGGGCGTAAAACCCAAGAGCAGAATATAAAATCAGTGATACAGTACTAACCTCAGTATCTGAGGAAAGGGATTTAGGGGTCATTATATCAGACGACCTAAAGGTGGGCAGACAATGTCATAGAGCAGCAGGTAATGCCAGCAGAATGCTTGGGTGTATAGGGAGAGGCATTAACAGTAGAAAGAGGGAGGTGCTCGTGCCGCTCTACAGAGCACTAGTGAGACCTCATTTGGAGTATTGTGTGCAGTACTGGAGACCATATCTGCAGAAGGATATTGAAACTTTGGAGAGAGTTCAGAGAAGAGCTACTAAATTAGTACATGGATTGCAGGACAAAACTTACCAGGAAAGGTTAAAGGACCTTAACATGTATAGCTTGGAAGTAAGAAGAGACAGAGGGGATATGATAGAAACTTTTAAATACATAAAGGGAATCATCACGGTAAAAGAGGAGAGAATATTTAAAAGAAGACAAACTGCTACAAGAGGACATAGTTTTAAATTAGAGGGGCAAAGGTTTAAAAGTAATATCAGGAAGAATTACTTTACTGAGAGAGTAGTGGACGCATGGAATAGCCTTCCTGCAGAAGTGGTAGCTGCAAATACAGTGAAGGAGTTTAAGCATGCATGGGATAGGCATAAGGCCATCCTTCATATAAGATAGGGCCTGGGGCTATCCATAGTATTCAGCATATTGGGCAGACTAGATGGGCCAAATGGTTCTTATCTGCCGACACATTCTATGTTTCTATGTTTCTATGAATGGCATTGTGGGAGATCCCTCATTCCCAAAGTTCCTTGCTCCATGTCTTAACATGTGCAGCAGCCATTTTAGGAAAAATGCGATTTATTACCACGAAGCATGAGGAAATTCGAATTCGGTGTGAATCGAATTTTTTCTAAAATTCAGATCGAATTCCACTTCGTCAACTTTGATTCGCTCATCTCTAGTGATATGTACTAAATTTCTATTGATTTGTATAAATTGTGACCATATTGTGGATTCTCAAAAGTTAACTTACTTTTTCTTTGAACTGTAACTAATAATATTCAGAGTTCCTCCAGCCAACCGAAGTGCTTAAGATTTCACTGCATACAACTTCCCTTATGACCTTTTGACAGGGACTACCAAAGTGCCATACAACACCCTGAGCTTAGTCTTCTAAATTTATATCTACTTCATGTATAACAAAATACTTTTACAGCATGTATGGAGCATCAAGTAGAGGTCTTGCTCATTTATTAATTTATTTATTTGTTGGGGTTCAAATAGTATAAAACTAACTTTTTTGCAATTTTTTTTAAATATATTAAAAAGATATTAACTTTTTATTCCCTTTAACCAAATAAAAAAGTCACATAAAAATGCTGTAATTTTGAAGCAAAAAACACTGCAGCCAGATGTTTGATGTGGACAAGTAGGAAATAAGAAAATGCTATTCAAATGCATTTTTGTAGTGGTATTTTTAAAAAGTTTTATTTTTGTTAAATCACAGCCTGCTCTGGGTGTGGATTTTTTTGGGCATTTTGTGTGGTGATTTTCCACAAACTTCTCAATAGGTAAAAACAACAAAAAAAAACTCAAGTAAAACATGATTGAAATTATTAAAGAAAAACATACCCCCAAAACAAGCTTGTGAAAAACACAGGAATTTCATGCCTTTTATACAAGCCAAAGAAACTCCCTAAAAAAGTGTGGAAGCATCCTAAAGGATGCTTAATGTTGATGTATTGAATTTTAATATAGGTTGACTATAACCAATATTGGGAAAATAAGTGACAAAGTGCAGTTGTTACTTTAGGCTACTTTCACACTAGCGTTTACATTTTTTCCGGCAGAGGATCTCAATACCGGAGAAAAACGCTTCCGTTTTGCCCCCATTCATTGTCAATGGGGACAAAACTGAACTAAACAGAACAGAATGCTCCAAAATGCATTCCGTTCCCTTTGGTTGCATTCCCATACCGGAGACCAAACTGCAGCAAGCTACGGTTTTCTTTCAATCATGGGATGCGGAGCAAAACAGATCCGGCATGACCCACAATGCAATTTAATGAGGACGGATCCATTTTTTCAGACACAATAGAAAACTGATCCGTTCCCTATTGACTTTCAATGGTGATCATGACGGATCCATCTTGGTTATGTTAAAGATAATTTAACGGGATCTGTTCATAACGCATGCAGATGGTTGTATTATAACTAATGGAAGCGTTTTTTTGCTAATCCTTGCCGGATCAGGCAAAAACGCAAGTGTGAAAGTAGCCATAAAAATGCACAAAAAATATCCCACTAATTCCTTTTCTCTTTATCACAGGAGATCAGTTATGTTTCTCCTCCTCCTCCTTACTATGCTGTGCCTGGCAATAAGACAAGTGGCTGGAACAGGAGCCTCCCTGTCTGCAGAAGGAGAAAATGATCCTATTCCTTATGCCACAACCCTAAATTAAGCCGCTTCCTTTAGCCATTTCCCATCCGCAAATGGAATACTTTAGCAAAGTATGTGTTTTCTGCATGATTTCTACAACACTGTTTCAAAAACATGCAAAAAATCATGCAGACTAGCAAACCCTGGGAGTAAGTTAATCTTGTGTTTAGTCTTTTCATGGATTTCTAGGTTTAGTGTTCCTTTCAGGGCTCATGCACGCAGCCTTAGACCTCTTGCACACGACCGTATGGCTTTTTCAGTATTTTGCGGTCCACAAAAAACGGATACACAAAAAATACGGCTGATGTCCGTGTGCATCCCGTTTTTTGCGGAACGGAACAGCTGGCCCCTGACAGAACAGTACTATCCTTGTATGTTATGCGGACAATAATAGGACATGTTCTATCTTTGAACGGAACAGAAAAACGGAAATACGGAAACGGAAGGCATACCTTACCTTACATTTTTTTTGCGGATCCATTAAAATGAATGGTTCCATATATGGAACCCAAAAAACGGAACGTAAATGATTTATATGGATCCTGAATATGGCACCCTTAGGAATCTAGACCTAAACTGTACCTTTTTGAGAATCCATGACTATGTAATTGGGCATGCTCTAACATGCTCATAGAGGGTTAACAAACATGGAGGCATTTGAATTGCCTACTTTTCTATAGTATGGACCTGTAGTGCAGTCAATGTTCCACCTCACTGGTCTGTGCTCAGGGCATTGCCATGTGAAGAAGCCCATCTCTCCATCTAATCTTTGGTGCTTAGATCTTGCAGTGTGAATATTGTTAGTCAGAAATGCTCTTTAAATAACCATAGAGAAGAATATTTTACGATTCGGCTAGCTTTATGTACAAATTATTCATTTGTAGAGTGACTTTTATCGTACAGGTATTGCTCTCACAGAATCATATGATATGTGTTTTATATTTCATCACTGAAACCTTTCTGTTGCTACATGAAAACTACAAACTGCTGGCACGGACAGTTTTCCAGCAGCTGCTTTCAATTTCCCACGATCAAAACTACATTATGCAATACCCACAGCACCTCCTGCTAGTCCTCTTCTTTTTCTTTTCCCCTTGAGCAACAGTGATGTCATCATCATCAGTCAGCCCTGGGAACTTGCATTGTTTCACTAACAAATAGAGAAATCCCCACTCAAGCATTGAAAATGAGGGTAGGCAAGCTGAAAACATACAAGTGCAAGAGAGCTGAGGAAGTTTGAGTTGTCTGGTTAATTCAACGTTTATCTGGCAGAGAGGCTGCCAGCCAGTAGAAATAATGGCAAGAAGAATTTATTTAGGCATGTGGATTAACATGTTTGCAGATGGAGGGACACAGAGAATTTTTCCAAGCAATCTCCAGTACTCTGTTGTTATAGTAGTATACTAAAGAGACAAATATGGACATAAATTGTAGCAAAAGAGAAAACTAAGTGTACAAAAGGCAAAAAAAAAAGTTTTAAACTGGTCTAGTGAATGTCTTGAAATTAATTTTGTGTCCGAATAGTCAATTTTTTTTTTTAAATGATTTGTGTCCGAATTGATTGTACACGAATCAAATATGCTGCAATTAGCCAGATGTTTTACATACGCATACATACACACAAACTTTTAGGCTCTTGAGTGCAATAGCAATAGTAAATGATGTCAGAGAGACACTGACATGTATTGCTATGGGTAAACACATGGTGTTAGCAAACAACATGTTTAAAAACACACTGTACAAACACGTTATTCTTTTTTATATTAGAAAGTTGTCCCTTATTGAGAGTGGATGGTGTTTAAACACACATGGTGTTATCAGAAAAAAGTAGCTTGTTGGGACCAAGCATCCAAAAATTATGCCTTAATAGGTACAGATCCATACCCCTGTTTATGTTGATTTACACAAATGTTAATGTCAGAAAAAACTGTGGTTTGTTCAGCAGAACCGTCCAAAAATTATAACGGGGCAGAATGTGTTTATACACACCACAAGTGTTAATTGTCAGAAGAAGCAGTGGTTTGTTCTCAACAAGTCTGGCAAAAGTCGCCCGTTTAATTGAGAGCAGCAGCAGTATAGTGTAGATGTAGAAAAGTTAAGGTAATGGCATTTGGGTGAATAGTAACGGCAGCAGTAGCAGCACAACATGGAACAGACAAGGCAATAGATGTGTGTGCAGCTGTTTAAGGATAGTAGTAGTAGTAGATATGGCTCAGTTGTGGTAATGGAAGTGGCAGTAGAGGCATTTGCAGAAAGGAGGAGTAGCTGCAGTGGTGGACACAGCCATACGGCATGGAACATGATGGTAGGCAGGCAGGCACACAGCAACAGTGGCATGATGGCAGCAGCAGCTGTATGATTCAGAACACAATGGTAGGCAGGCAGGCAGCAGCACCATGATAGGGTGATAGCAGCAGCAGTAGCTATACAGTAGAGAACATGATGCTAGTTAGGCTTATAGTGGCAGTGGCATGATGGCAGCAGAAGAATGTTCAAGCAGTACATTTTCTGATTTACATCAGCCTGGAGCAACACATGGAAAATTTTCTTTATAATGTTAATGATACTAAACTGGCTGCTTCTTTTTTTTCTTTGGCTTCTGCTGCTTGTGTTAGTGAAGATTGTGGAAGGGGGTAACACTCTGGGAGCGGAGAGGGGTCTCCTGGTCAGACACATGGTCAGCTGCACATCTGCTCGCCTTAAGCTGCGGCAAGCTGCGTAAACAGTATGTCACGTGCTGAAGGCCCAAAGCAGACCTCCGGGACGTCATGCAAACAGAACACAGGCAGAAACAGACCAGGGACCAACAGAATACTTTATTACACATGAAATAAAAGAACATGACAGTACAATATATGCAGGTTAGGCAATAGTGGTAAACGTACCACAGAACCAAGTGCACCGGCAGACCAGAGGCAAAACCTAGAGAGCGGAGAGCCAGTGAGCCCCATTCTTCACAGAGCCACTGGTGGTGGGGATGAACTGGGCCGAGGACTCACTGGTCGAACCTCTGGAAGGTCTTGGTATACTTGCCCTCTACCTGCAAAGAACCACGCAGGTGCAAGCACAAGCGAAACAAACTACAGAACTGGAACCAAAGTAAACACAGGACATAGATCAGACAACAAGACAAATGCGAACCAGCACAGAAGCAGCAGTCTGGACCCCAAGCGGAAAGGAAGCATAGCGATCTCAGGCAGAGCGACACACAGACAAGAGATCCTCCCTCCAGAGAACCCAGGGACCCTCTCACAAAGGCAGGATAAACACAGGAACAGAAGCAGTAAGAGACTGCAGGACAGACTAGATCAGAAGCAGTAGGCACTGCCAGCCTGGGCATAGGACAGGATCAGAAGCAGTTTAGCACTGCTAGGCTAGACATGGAACAGAGTGGATCCAGACAGAGAACAGGTACAGGAGATCAGGCAATGTTTTAGATGGTAAGATCAGCAGCAGGCACTCGCCCCTAAATATTTAGAGGGTCAGCTCTACAGCAGGCCCTCGCTCATAATGTTTTAGATGGTCAGCTCTGCAGCAGGCCCTCGTCCATAATGTTTTAGATGGTCAGCTTGGCAGCAGGCCCTCGCCCCTAACGTTTTAGAGGGTCACCAGCAGGCCATCAATCATAATTTCAAGGGTGTGTATGATACCCTCCTTTATGTGTAATAAAGGGTGTATTGTAGTTCCGGTTCCTTGTAATTTTGGCTGCCCTTTCACTTTATGAGGCTTTATGAGTGTAGGAGTCCCACTACCTGAACAATTGTATCACAATGTGAATGAGGCCCTACTTTATGTGATATACAGGTTGTATTGGAGTGTAATTTTTGGCAGCACTTTATATACAAGTAAATATACAGGAAAGACTGTTTCCTAACAAGTTCTCCTCTAAAATCGATTTTATCTTCGGTTTTGTGCGTATTATTATCAGTCTGTAAAACTGGCGCACTACTCAGACAACATCATTCCCAGCAGCGACCTGGGAGTCCCAGGTGCATCCAGACATCCTCCCCATGCTGTTCCTGAACCACTTCAGTGGTGTTTCCATCAATTTCTGACATTTTCCTGTGAACCAGACACCCTCCCCTCTTCACAGCAGGGGGTGCCTGGTTTAATGCTCGGGTTCTCCCATTCACTTCCATTGTGCTCGGGTGTTCAGTAGAGCACCTGAGCATCACAAAGTGTTCTACTCGAGCACTTGAGCACTTTGGTGCTCGACCAACACTTCGTTTCTACATAACTTCAGCAATCCACCACCAGCACAGGGATTTTATTAAGACCGGCATCTAAAACCTAAGCCTATGAACTGTAGAAACTTACCGTAATTTAAAAAAGCAGTCTGTCTGTTCATATACAGAAAAAAAAATTTATTTTTCTTACAGGGGGTTTTATAATACAGAACTAGTTGCCAGCAGCTGTATTAAGCACACAGCTGGGTGACCAGTCCTTCACTCCCTGAAAGCTTTTCCTGATCAAATTTCCTAAAATTTACCCAGTCATAGCTCCTTATTCTCTCCCTATAGTGTCCTTAGTACATTTAGAATACTGGTTTGTGTCTGCAATTGCTTTTTGTCAGACACTGCCAAAACATATCTTTTTATACATACGTTTTTTATTTCTTTCTGGAAGGATCTGCCCACTTTTAGGTTTTCCTTCAGCCTCTAAACAAATCAGGGGCAAGCCCTCCCTCGCACTTCCTCCCAGTGTCATGTGATCTTCAATCTTCTTCCTCAGTCATAGCTATCCCTCTAATATCCACAGTAACATGGTGTTGGGCACAACTTTCTTGCTATTTGCCTTAAACAAATCGTAAAAGCTTAAGATTCATTTGGTGGATGAATTTTTGAGAAATTTGTAACAAATCCTATTTGTTTAGAATTGATTTGCTCATCTCTAAACTGGTCCTTTACCAAGATTTAGCCTATAATTTTCTTTTCATACAGCTGCATTTAGCATCCCTTTTATAGTAAAAATTCTCTGAACTCCCGCAGTTCTACTGTATTGAACTTAGATCAGCACAGGAACCAGTCACATTGAGATGTAATAAAACGTTCAGTATTGTCCGATATATACACTCACCTAAAGAATTATTAGGAACACCATACTAATACGGTGTTGGACCCCCTTTTGCCTTCAGAACTGCCTTAATTCTACGTGGCATTGATTCAGCAAGGTGCTGATAGCATTCTTTAGAAATGTTGGCCCATATTGATAGAATAGCATCTTGCAGTTGATGGAGATTTGAGGGATTCACATCCAGGGCACGAAGCTCTTGTTCCACCACATCCCAAAGATGCTCTATTTGGTTGAGATCTGGTGACTGTGGGGGCCATTTTAGTACAGTGAACTCATTGTCATGTTCAAGAAACCAATTTGAAATGATTGGAGCTTTGTAACATGGTGCATTATCCTGCTAGAAGTAGCCATCAGAGGATGGGTACATGGTGGTCATGAAGGGATGGAAATGGTCAGAAACAATGCTCAGGTAGCCTGTGGCATTTAAACGATGGCCAATTGGCACTAAGGGGCCTAAAGTGTGCCCGGAAAACATCCCCCACACCATTACACCACCACCAGCAGCCTGCACAGTGGTAACAAGGCATGACATGTTCTCATTCTGTTTACGCCAAATTCGGACTTTACCTTTTGAATGTCTCAACAGAAATCGAGACTCATCAGACCGGGCAACATTTTTCCAGTCTTCAACAGTCCAATTTTGGTGAGCTTGTGCAAACTGTAGCCTCTTTTTCCTATTTGTAGTTGAGATGAGTGGTACCCGGTGGGGTCTTCTGCTGTTGTAGCCCATCCACCTCAAGGTTGTGCATGTTGTGGCTTCACAAATGCTTTGCTGCATACCTCGGTTGTAACGAGTGGTTATTTCAGTCAGCCTTGCTCTTCTATCAGCTTGAATCAGTTGGCCCATTCTCCTTTGAACTCTAGCATCAACAAGGCATTTTCGCCCACAGGACTGCCGCATACTGGATGTTTTTCCCTTTTCACACCATTCTTTGTAAACCCTAGAAATGGTTGTGCGTGAAAATCCCAGTAACTGAGCAGATTGTGAAATACTCAGACCGGCCCGTCTGGCACCCACAACCATGCCACGCTCAAAATTGCTTAAATAACCTTTCTTTCCCATTCTGACATTCAGTTTGGAGTTCAGGAGATTGTCTTGACCAGGACCACACCCCTAAATGCATTGAAGCAACTGCCATGTGATTGGTTGACTAGATAATTGCATTAATAAGAAATAGAACAGGTGTTCCTAATAATTCTTTAGGTGAGTGTATATATATATATATATATATATATATATTTATTTATATATTTTTAGAATTTTCCTCGTTTGCAGTTTTCTCCTATCCCTTATGATTGAATCCTACTTCTTGGTTTACCAGGTGTCTGCTTTCCCCTTCATGCCTTAGGGCAGTGAGATGTGACACTAACCACGCCCATTGTTATTTCTACGTCCTAGGCTTCCTATCTACTACATTATAATAAGGATGCAACCACCAGCAACTGAAAATCTAAAGTGATTTGCCACAGTGTACAATGGTGAGTTAATAACTTTAGAATAAGTTTTGATAAATGATGCTGTTTGGGGAAAGTGATATAACAGTGATATTTTTTGGGTGGAATGCATTTTTATTAGTGGCACAACCTTTTGGATGGATTCGAGAACTTCTAGCATTATCATTTTATGATAAAGCTGTTCATTTGTCACCAGATCATTGACGTCTGACATAACATTTCTCAGCTTGTTGGAAAATCATGTCAGCATATAGCTATTTCTGAAAGATGCTAGTAATTCATGTACAAGTTTGTCCATTGTGGGGAATAGGTATCTAAAGAGTCACAACACAGCAAAAATGATACATAACATAAAATGACTGCACAAATATAAATTGTAACCTCCTGTAATCTTATGAAAATCAATCCATGAATGGGCAGCCTGAGACAAGACTTTGTGAAACTGTTTTCATCTGCCAAGGTGTCACCTTGGGCTATGGATCGTCTTTGCAGGCCTCTTGCACACGAACGTATTTTCTTTCCGTGTCCGTTCTGTTTTTTTGCGACCGTATGTGGAACCATTCATTTCAATAGGTTCACACAAAAAAAAAAATGGAAGGTACTCCGTGTGCATTCCGTTTCCGTATTTCTGTATAGCCGTTCCACTAAAAGATAGAACTTGTCCTTTTATTGTCCGCAAATAACTTTCTGTGGTTCCATTCAAGTAAATGGGTCTGCAAAAAATAACACATCCATATGTCATCCGTATTTTTCGGATCCATGCTGTAGAAATGCTAGGCCCAGCCTACTTTGCCCATGTGTTTGCTGTTTACAAACATTAGCTGAGCACATGTGCAAGGTGCTGAAACAGGCCCCAGTGTGTCTTCCTTGCCTCAAAAGAGAGGATGGATGTTGAGAAGCTCACTTTAATGATACACCCACGCATACCACGATCGCTTTATAAAGGAGCAGGCATGGGATGCTGGTCAGAGAGTGGGAGAAGGCAAATTCATCCAAACTGCACAAATTAGGTAAGCCAACCCATGCGGATGTTTTTTGCTTTGAAAATGTTTATTGTTTATGTCTACCTTTGATGCACTAACCTATATACTGGGGAAGCAGGGAAATGAGGACATTTTTTGGTGAAGGGGCACCCTGAGGATGTTATAAAATAGTTATATTCCTTGTCACCTTCCACAGCACTATACATTGATACATTACATCAGCGATGGCCACCTGTGGCTCTCCTGCTGTACTGAAACTACAATTCCCACCTAGCCCTGCTGCAGGCTGATCTCTTTATTAAGTCTGATCATGCTTGGAGTTGTAGTTTGTAAACAGCTGTAGAGCCACATATTGTGTAGTCCTGTATTTTAACTATATAATGTTTGGCAACTGTTTGAGCACTGGCGCGTTTCCCTAGCATAGTATAGGGAAACTGAGGGTAAAGGTGCTGCACTGGCCAAGCATGTCTCCAGACCTAAGCCCTATTGGGCATCTGTGGGGCATCCTCAAATGGAATGTGGAGGAGCGAAAGGTCTCTCAAACATCCACCAGCTCAGTGATGTCGTCATAAGAGGATTCCAGTGACAACCTGTGAGGCTCTAGTGAACTCCATGCCCAAGAGAGTTAAGGCAGTGAAAATAATGGTGGCCACATCAAGTATTCACATTTGGGCACAATTTTGCCATTTTCACTTAGGGGTGTACTCACTTTTGTTGCCAGTGGTTTAGACATTAATGGCTGTGTGTTGTGTTATTTTGAGGACACACCAAATTTACACAGTTACAAGCTGAACACTGACTACTTTACATTGTATCAGTGTCATATCTTCAGTGTTGTCCCAGGAAAAGATATAATAAAATATTTACAAAAATGTGAGGGATGTACTCACTTTTGTGAGATAGTGTGTGTGTATATATATATAAGAATAATGGGAGTTGGAGTAATTGATGAATATAGAGTTTACGTGAAAATTAGTTTGGCACAACCCCTTTAATTTGGTTAAAAAAAAACAGTGTATGGCCAATGCAGGCAAATGAATTCTACTGAAACAAAAAAGAGCCGTATGCTCAATTTGCATCTGATTTTTCCATTTACATCTGAAATCAGTTTTTTTAACAAGGAAAAAAAGTTATGCATGCTGCACTTTAGTGGCGTCTATCACACTGTCAGTACTTTGTCAGTATTTTGCAGCAGAATTTGAGCTGTATTTGTAAACCACAAACAGGAGTTGATCTAAAACAGAGATAAAATGTAATGTGAAGATTTGCATCTTATCTGTGTTTTGGATCCACTGTTGCTTTTGGCCTAAAAATGCAGATCCATTACTGACCAAATACTGACTGTGTGAAAGAGGCCTTACCCATGCGCAAATGAAAGATTTTTTTTCTGTTCTTCTGATGGATCAGTGGAACGGAAAAAAAAATGGTGATGTCAACACAGATAAATAGGGACAATGGTGGCCCCATAACAGAGTGGGGAGGGGGAACAACAGCAGTGGCATACAGCACAAGATGGTCGCAGATCACGATAGTAGCAGAACCCAACAACAGCAGTGTAAGAGCAAGGCATGCATATCCTTTTAAAAATTTAACATGTACGTGTCAGTAGGCCAAGAAGCCCCATTCTAGGAATGGCAGCAGGTGGATAGCATCAGGCGAGTGGCAGAATCACAATGGTGGCAGCAGCACGTGGCCAGAAGTATCGACCCATTTTGCAAAATAATCCGTGTGGCAGCACACTACAGTATGATCATTAGTGGCATGGCAGAATGATCTATTCTGTTGCATCAGGCACCAGTGTCTGAAAATCCGGGTTGATCCACGTCTGATTCATCTTTAAGAAGGTTAGTCTCTAAACATGCCCATGGAAAACTTGGCCAGTTGCAGCCACAATTCAAGTTTGCATGCCCAGTAGCCCAGGGTCTCTTTGATCTGGGTTGACAGGGTGTATTCCAAGTATGCTACCACCTGCATGTCTTGCTGCTGCTGTTGGGTGGTTATTCAGTAGGCGGCTGAAGAAAACTGGTCATCAGAGACTCCAGACTGAAGTTGCTGCATATGGAGCTGGTGCTGCTCCTGCCCCCCTCCTTCCCCAACAGGAGTGTGAGAGCAGAGGGTCCTCCTGGTCAGGCCTTCCTCAGGACATGGCACATGTAGCCATCGACCAACCAACTCCACAGAATGTCTCTATAGTAGTCCATTTTTCCATCCCCCTTAGAAAGTCTAAAAAATGTCTCCATTTTTGACTGGTAACGAGGGCTAACAATGTGGATAGCCAGTACTCATTACTCTGCTGAATGCTGAAAAATGCTGACAAAGCAGCTGCCACTATGCAAACAAGAAAGAATGCATCTGGCCATATACACAAGAGGCAGGTTCAGGGCAGGTGAGGGCACAGAGGCAGTTCAAGGGCCATGCCAATTATCTGTTATCATGTATCTGTTGTCACGTGAGATGATGTTGAAGAGTGAGACAACCATTCCAGTACAGCTGGATTGTTGGTCAAAACACCAGTGCTGGATGACAGTGGCAGCTCAAGACTGTTGCTGTGGCTGCTGCTACCACCCCACCCTCTTCTACTGCTGCTACTTGTGCCGGCTACAGCAGCATTTTTGCCACAGCTCATTCCATTGGAGGGTCCAGGCAAATATGTGTTGGCCATAGTGTACAGTAGCTATATCAGTAAATTAACGGATTAACTATGAATGTTGCAGCAATTGAATAAGATGCATGCGGCGAGTACATTCAACTTGCATTTTCTGTCTGTCTCCCTAGTCCCTACGCTGTCCCTATCGTTTCAAAAAACTCTCTGATGATCTCCCTGCATTCTCCTTATCCTATTTTATTTATTAAACCACTTTCCTGCAATACTGTGCCTAGCGCATGAGCTCTTGCCAATGGCCTAATTTTCCCAAGTTTTTCACATTTAAGCTGTTAGTCCTTTCTGGTGATATGACCTAAGTGTGCAATAAAACTCATTTCCAATGCTATAAATAGTGATCATAAACTTTTTTTTATTTAAAGCTGATGGCTGGGCTCTTAAAATAATTAATTGTGCAGGACCCAAAGGACAGCATTCATGATAATCCCACAGTTTTTAGTGGGCAATAAATACTGACATATAAGAATTTAAATATCTCTAACTGCCTATTTTTGCTGAATTTCTCTGGCGTAACTAAAGATATATATGCATGTTTTGGTTCAAATTCTTGTAAATTGACTTACTCGTGTACTTTGGCTGTGTTAAGTGCATTGGAAACCTTTAAAGGCAACAAGTAGAATGGCTCTATGTAGCTTGAACTATATTATTCTATTCAGTAGAAGTCAATCTGATGACATCCTGTAAAAACTGTCAATGCTTAATGTATACATTCAGATGCACCTAAATTATAGAGAGCTGGAAAATGGAGCCTGGTAAAAATCGTAGGAAAGTGTTAGCACAGTTTGAGACATGTCTGATTAACTGTTAGCTGGTTATACTTTGGATGCTGTTAAGGAGACCATTTTATCTTGAAGAGGTAGAAAAAATAGAGGCTAATTTCTCATGTCAATCATTACAATCCTTGAACCTGCGTTTTTGCAATGTTATGGATTATTTATATATTTCGATAATTTCTGTTATAACTAATTGTTGACATTTTAGGCAGTTTTTGATATTTTCTATGTTGTTATGATCCTGTGAAGCAATACTACAGAAGGAAAACATGTGCTTGATAGGAATCTGAAACTTAGAACAACTATAGTAGAGTTGGGAAAATATTTAGGACGGTACGTAGCTAGGTCTAAGGAGGGGAGAACTTATTTTGTAAACCTAGATATTTAAATCAGTAGGTAGGGTGGTCTATGTGTTTTATGAATTTGACACTGATGAGTGCCTTTAAATTTGCTTTACTTCTATCACTAATCCAAGGGATTAACTGTCCATTGCCATCTACCCTTGAAGAGCACAATTGTATCCTAAATTTGTTTACTGTAAGTCATTTATTCCAATTTCTATTCAACTGATAATGTGCAAGACAATACAGATGTACAATGTATAAGTAAAAAAAAAATACAGATACAGTATTCCCACTAGCACAATAATAGGGCCGACTTAGTATTGCAACTGGGTCAGAATTGTACATGTCAGTTTGATTTGTATTGGACTATGGTGGACATAAATAAGTTTGCACGTGATTTAACTGTTAAAAAGCATTTTTTGAACATTGATACTGAACAACACATTGTCTTCTAGTGTGAAATCTAGTATGACAGATGACAGTCTCTCCGTGTCTTCTTCCTCCACTTTTTTGTTTTCTGAACATATTGCTACACATAAATTGATGACTTTACGGAAAGACTCTCATCTTGATAGTTTTCCACCTGCCCACCCCCTTCACGAAAAAATTGTCGTTTTATCCGATACAGTCGCGCTTTGCAGCCCTGGATAAGTTCCAGGAGCTTGTGGAGCGCGAATTAGTATTGTTATCTAAAAATGTACACAATAATAATTATAATTTAACTTAAGAACAAAATGATGCTGTCATTTCTCTGGGTGGCATGCAGAATATTGTGGTGAAGCAGGCGGACAACGGAGGAACTATTGTAATACTGGACTCTGGTCTGTATAGGGATCTAAACATACAGATGTTAAATGATGAATCTGTTTACAAAAAACTCAAAAAGTGACCCCGCGATGGGTTTTAAAAGAAAGCTGAAGTGCATGGTGGCGGAGGGGAGATCTTTAGGGGTTCTCACCCCAAGCAAGCGGAACACATACTCCCTGACAGTTTTACCTATACTGCATTCGTTACCTAAAATTCATAAACTGATCTTTCCGCCTCCACTCCACCCCATAGTTTCTGAAATTGAGTCTCTCAATGAGAGGCTGTTAGAGTGGGCTGATAGCCTCCTACAGCCTCTTATTGAGCTTATGTCTGGATGCATTAAATATTATATCATGGACAGAAAACTATATTTGGTTGTCAGCTGCCTTGGTGTCATTATACACTGTTATAACCCATGAGTCTGCTATTATTGCTTTGCAGTGGTTCCTATCCATGTACAGTGACTATAGTTCTGATTTGAAGGATTTTTTGTGTTCTGCTATCTGGTATCTCCTAAAATACAATTATTTTATGTTTAATAAGGTGTTTTTTTTTTCAGATTTCAGGAGTATCCATGGGTGCTAAAGTCTCACCATCTTTAGCGAATATTTTTAGGAGTTATTTTGAAATTAAATATTTATTTGGCAACACTAACCCCGCTACATCGATGACCTGATGTTTATATGGTGTGGTGATGTGGCAGCCATACCAGAGTTCATCCATTCCTGAATAGTAACACTCTTAAGCTTAGGTTTAATCATTACTATCACCAGGAACATATCACTTTTTTGGATTTAAATTTACAAATAGACTGGATGACCCAAAAGGTCAAAAGCACAACCCACAGCAAAAGTACAGCGTGCACACTATATTGCACGCAGATCAGGGGCGTAGCTATAGGCTCATGGGCCCTGGTGCAAGAGTTCAATTTGGGCCCCCCCCCCCCCGTTCCGTTCGGCCGTTCCGTTCTCCTGCTCTGTTATAGGAGCAGGAGAAAGGAATGTACGCATTCGGCACATAACTGAGCCGAACAGAGCCTAAGGATCCCATAGACTATAATGGCGTCCGTTAGGTGTCCGCTCAGAAGATGATTTTGGAGCGGAGACAAAAGCTGTGCATACAGGACTTTTGACTCCGCTCCAAAATCATCTTCGGAGCGGACAACTAACGGATGCCATTATAATCTATGGGATCCTTAGGCTCTGTTCGGCTCAGTTATGTGCCGAATGCGTACTTTCCTTTCTCCTGCTCCTATAACAGAGCAGGAGAACTGAACGGCCGAACGGGGGGGGGGGCCCAAATTGAACTCTTGCACCAGGGCCCATGAGCCTATAGCTACACCCCTGATCTGCGTGCAATATAGTGTGCACGCTGTACTTTTCCTGTGGCTAAGGCCAAACACTGAGGTGAACTTAGCCGAATGGTGTCTAGTGACATGGAGGGGGGAGGCAGAGAAATGTGACATGGAGGGGGGGTCATGTGACATGGAGGGGGGAGAAATGTGACATGGAGGGGGGAGAAATGTGACATGAGGGGGGAGAAAAGGGGGGAGAAATAGTATTAACCAATAGACCTGATAGAACAACAGATGTGCAGGTTGGGGGACACCTGGGAAATAGTGACCATAAAGTAATAACCTTCCAATTATCATTCAAAAGAGCATTTCTACAGGGAGGAACAAAAATACCAAACTTCAAAAAAGCTAAATTTAGCCAACCAAGCGAGGCCATAGGCCTAACTAACTGGGACAAAGTCCTCAAAAATAAAAATACAACCATAAAATGGGAGATTTTTTAAAAGCATTGTAACATCTAATTGTGAGAGGTACATACCTTATAGGAATAAAAGGCTAAGAAACAATAAGAAACCAATGTGGATAAATGGAACCGTAAAGAAAGCAATAAATGACACAAAAAAAAGCATATAAATCACTAAAACAGGAGGAGAGTCAAGAAGCACTGATAAACTATAAGGAAAAAAATAGAATATGTAAAAAACTAATAAAATTTGCCAAACTAGAGACCAAGAGATTAATTGCCAAAGAGAGTAAAACTAACCCTAAAATGTTCTTCAATTATAAAAATCGGCCCTCTACATAGCAATGAGGGGGGTGTTGCAGAGAGCGACGAGGATAAAGCAAAACTATTAAATATTTTTTCTCCACTATATTCACTGAGGAAAATAAACTGTCAGATGAAATGCAGAATTTAAAAGTAAATTCCCCATTAAAAGTGCCCTGTCTGACCCAGGAAGAAGTACAACAGCGACTTAAAAAGATTAAAATAGACAAATCGCCAGGACCGGATGGCATACACCCCCGTATCCTAAGGGAATTAAGTGATGTCATAGCCAGACCTTTATTTCTGATATTTACGAACTCTATACAGACAGGGAATGTTCCACAGGATTGGTGCATAGCAAATGTGGTGCCAATATTCAAAAAGGGTCCAAAAACAGAGCCTGGAAATTATAGGCCGGTAAGTTTAACATCTATTGTTGGTAAACTGTTTGAAGGGTTTCTAAGAGATGCTATTTTGGAGTATCTCAATGAAAATAAGCAAATAACGCCATATCAGCATGGCTTCATGAGGGATCGGTCATGCCAAACTAATTTAATCAGCTTCTATGAGGCGAATCATTGGATGTCATATATCTGGACTTCTCCAAGGCATTTCACACTGTACCTCATAAAAGGTTAGTATATAAAATGAGGATGCTCGGACTGGGAGAAAATGTCTGTAAGTGGGTAAGTAACTGGCTAAGTGACAGAAAACAGAGGGTGGTTATTAACGGTAGATACTCAGATTGGGTCACTGTCCCTAGTGGGGTACCTCAGGGTCAGTACTGGGCCCTATTCTCTTCAATATATTTATTAATGATCTTGTAGAAGGCCTGCACAGTAAAATATCTATTTTTGCAGATGACACTAAACTGTGTAAAGTAATTAACACTGAAGAGGACAATATACTGCTACAGAGGGATCTGGATAGATTGGAGGCTTGGGCAGATAAGTGGCAGATGAGGGTTAACACTAACAAATGTAAAGTTACCCACATGGGAAGGAATAATGCAAGTCACCCGTACATATTAAATGGTAAAACACTCAGTAACACTGACATGGAAAAGGATCTAGGAATTTTAATAAACAGCAAATTAAGCTGCAAAAACCCGTGTCAGGCAGCTACTGCCAAGGCCAATAATATAATGGGTTGCATCAAAAGGGGCATAGAAGCACGTGATAAGAACATAGTCCTACCACTTTACAAATCACTAGTCAAACCACACATGGAGTACTGTGTACAGTTCTGGGCTCCTGTGAACAAGGCAGACATAGCAGAGCTGGAGAGGGTTCAGAGGAGGGCAACTAAAGTAATAACTGGAATGAGGGATCTACAGTACCCTGAAAGGTTATCAAAATTAGGGTTATTCACTTTAGAAAAAAGACGACTGAGGGGGGATTTAATAACTATGTATAAATATATCAGGGGGCAGTACAGAGATCTCTCCCATCATCTATTTATCCCCAGGACTGTGACTGTGACGAGGGGACATCCTCTGCGTCTGGAGGAAAGAAGGTTTCTACACAAACATAGAAGAGGATTCTTCACTGTAAGAGCAGTGAGACTATGGAACTCTCTGCCTGAGGAGGTGGTGATGGTGAGTACAATAAAGGAATTCAAGAGGGGACTGGATGTATTTCTGGAGTGTAATAATATTACAGTCTACAGCTACTAGAGAGGGGTTCGTTGATCCAGGGAGTTATTCTGATTGCCTGATTGGAGTCGGGAAGGAATTTTTTTCCCCTTAAGTGGGATCAACCTGTAGGAAAAAGGCCGAACTGGATGGACAAATGTCTTTTTTCGGTCTTATATACTATGTTACTATGTTACATGGAGGGGGGAGAAATGTAACATGGAGGAGAAATGTGACATGGAGGGGGAGAATGTGACATGGAGGGGAGAAATGTCACATTTCCCCTCCATGACACATTTCTCCCCTCCATGTCACATTTCTCCCCCTCCATGTCACATTCTCCCCCTCCATGTCACATTTCTCCCCCTCCATGTCACATTTCTCCCCTCTTCATGTCACATTTCTCCCCCTCCATGTCACATTTCTCCCCTCCATGTCACATTTCACCCCCTGCCATGTCACATTTCTCCCCCTCCATGACACATTTCTCCCCCTCCATGTCACATTTCACCCCCGCCATGTCACATTTCACCCCCGTCATGTCACATTTCTCCCCCTCCATGTCACATTTTCCCCCTCCATGTCACATTTCTCCCCTCCATGTCACATTTCTCCCCCTCCATGTCACATTTCCCCCTCATGTCACATTTCTCCCCTCCATGTCACATTTCTCCCCCTCCATGTCACATTTCTCCCTTCTTCATGTCACATTTCTCCCCCTCCATGTCACATTTCTCCCCCTCCATGACACATTTCTCCCCCTCCATGACACATTTCTCCCCCTCCATGTCACATTTCACCCCTGCCATGTCACATTTCTCCCCTCCATGTCACATTTCTCCCTCTTCATGTCACATTTCTCCCCCTCCATGACACATTTCTCCCCCTCCATGACACATTTCTCCCCCTCCATGTCACATTTCTCCCCCTCCATGTCACATTTCTCCCTCTTCATGTCACATTTCTCCCTCTTCATGTCACATTTCTCCCTCTTCATGTCACATTCCTCCCCCTCCATGTCACATTTCTCCCCCTCCATGACACATTTCTCCCCCTCCATGTCACATTTCTCCCCTCCATGTCACATTTCTCCCCTCCATGTCACATTTCTCCCCTCTTCATGACACATTTCTCCCCCTCCATGTCACATTTCTCCCCCTCCATGTCACATTTCTCCCCCTCCATGTCAAATTTCACCCCCGCCATGTCACATTTCTCCCCCTCCATGACACATTTCTCCATGACACATTTCTCCCCCCTCCATGTCACATTTCACCCCCCGCCATGTCACATTTCACCCCCGTCATGTCACATTTCTCCCCATTCCATGTCACAGTTCTCCCCACTCCATGTCACATTTCTCCCCCTCCATGTCACATTTCTCCCCCTCCATGTCACATTTCTCCCCCTCCATGTCACATTTCTCCCCCTTCATATCACATTTCTCCCCTCCATGTCACATTTCTCCCCCCTCCATGTCACAGTTCTCCCCTCTATTAATATTATGTAAAAACATTATGCTCACCTGGTCCTGGTCCAGGCGGTAGCAGCTCCTCTTCTCCTCTGTGTGGCACTGGTTGACTCCTGGTATCTTCTCTCTGGCCTCCCGACAAGTTGTTTGAGGTCTTGAGGACCTTTCACACTCAGCCAATCAGTGGCCACAGTTATGTCATGTGTCAGGCCAGTGATTGGCTCAGCAGGAAATCGCTGGCCTGACATGTGACACAGTGAAAAAGGTCCTCAAGACCTGACTTAGTGGCCCAGTCGCAATTGCCACCGCTGCGACCCCTATAGCTATGCCACTGACGCAGATTCCTATCACTCATTCAGTACTATCAAGTCAGTTCCAATTGGTAAATTGACTTGTGCCAAAAGGAACTGCTCTACTGATGATGGTTTTAAACAAGAGTCTGTTCACATTATGAGCAGACTGAGCAATCGTGGTTATCCCTCATGGATGCTAAACAGATCAGAGAACATAGTAAAGTCAAAAAATAGAAGGGATTTGTTATATTCCAATAGACCAGTCACTGTACAGGACAGTAAAACTGCTAAACCAGTGTATTTCTCAACCCCATACAGCTGTGAATTTAAAGCAATCAGTGGTATTGTAAAGAAATATTTACTGCTGCTAACCATTGATTTTGGCTTCTCCGGAGTCATTAAAGTTCAATCCATTCCAAAAAAAGCTAAATCTCTAGCACAGATACTGTCCCCCAGTCTGTTTGTAGACAGGGCTGGTGGCTCTGCTCAGCCCACCTGGTTACAGTATAATGGCTCCTTCAGGTGAGGACACCTGATGCACATCCTGTAGTGTGAATAAAACATCCAAAGATTTTGTTTCTTCCGCCAATGATAGCAAGAATAAAATCAAACAGTATATTACCTGTAATACCAATAATGTAATATACCTTATCACATGCAAAACCTTCAGCCTACAGTATGTGGCTGCACAGCAGGACCACTGAAAATCATAATCCGCAGACACTTATCAGATGGTACAAATTTGGAGAATAATAACAAAAAAAACATTAAAACAAATATCTGCTGTTTCCTGTCATATTGTCCATGTGCATGAAGGTAACACTTCACACTTGGAGGTGCAAGGCATTGAAAAGGTGACTCTGCCAGTCAGAGGTGGAGATGCACACCGTAGACTATGCCAAAGCCAAATGGATATTCAATTTGGATACTTCTGTACCTAATGAACTAAACCGTAGAAAAGATTTTATATTACATTATTTATGTTGACCTGTTTTGGTGCACGTGTGTGTTTTGTTTTTTACGTTTTTCCTAAGTATACTTCTGGTTGTGTCTGCTGTATCTGAGTTCAGTGGGGGTTATTTGCTGCGAGCTATTGTCCCACATGTATTACAATTTTTAATTGATTAAATTCAGCTCTGCCCCAACCTTTGATGTAAGCAGCACCAGTTTTCACACCACCTTGCTACCAAACCACAGAAGGTGCGTTTATTTCTGTGCACTATGTGTGCACTTTTGAGTGTGTCACCGCATCCTGCTGAATTTGGTGGGTTTGGCCAACATAAATCTTTTGTACATGGCCAGCTTAACCCCTTAAGGACACGGCCATATTTCACCTTATTGCAAATCTGACCATTGTCACTTTATGTGTGAATAACTTTAAAACGCTTTTAATTATCCAGGCCATCATAACACTTATGATGGCCTGGTTATGTACTTCAAAACACTAGTAAAATGGAGTAAAAAAAAAATCATTTTTATTTATAAAAAACATACCAAATTTACCAAAAATTTTGAAAAATTTGCAAATTTCCAAGTTTCAATTTCTCTACTTCTATAATACATAATAATACCGCCAAAAAAAGTTATGAATTTACATTCCCCATATGTCTACTTCATGTTTGGATCATTTTGGGAATGCCATTTTATTTTTTAGGGACGTTACAAGGATTAGAAGTTTAGAAGCAAATGTTGAAAATTGAAATTTTCAAAAATCCACTTTTTAGGGACCAGTTCAGGTCTGAAGTCACTTTGTGAGGATTACACAATAGAAACCACCCAAAAATTACCCCATTCTAGAAACTACACCCCTCAAGGTATTCAAAACTGATTTTTACAAACATCATTTACCCTTTAGGTGTTCCACAAGAGTTAATGGCAAATTAAGATACAATTTCAGAATTTAAATTTTTAGGCAAATTTTCCATTTTATTCCATTTTTTTCCAGGAACAAAGCAAGGGTTAAAAAACTTAATATTTATTGCCCTGATTCTTTTGTTTGCAGAAACACCCCATACGTGGCCATAAACATCTGTATGGTGTAAGAGGGTGCAAGGTGTTGTTTTTGATAGCAGGTACGTGTCACCGAGGTTGCTGGCCTCGGTGAGGTAAGAGCCGGGGTTTTTGGTCTGCAGCAGCTAGTGCTGCTCTGTTAAATAGCATGGCTGCAAAGCCGATCCGGGCCGGCTCTTACTGGGAGCAGCTAAAGAGTAGGGTGGGTGGCTGCTCCCCACGGTCCAGTCCATGTTTTGGGGCTGGGTATAAAACGCAGCCAGCAGCTGTGTCTGGGGGTGTGTGATTATCCTGGAGCCTGCAAACAGGGCTGAGGAATTCTCTGTCCTGGAGGAAGGAGCTCAGCAAGGTGGTGCTGCCCTGCGACCTGAAGGTGGAATCGCCTGCGGCTGAGCCGACTGCTAGGTGTGAACCCGCACCTAAACCACCCAAGGTGACTGGACCGTGTTGGCCTGTTTTTGGTTTTTCCACATGATTTCTGTTGTGTATGAACTGTCACCAAGAGACTGTTTTCATTTCTGGTGTGCAAGTGTGAATAAAACACTGTTTGATGCACAATCTGGACTCCTTGTTTTGCCTCTAAACTGCACCCGCACCGCTGTCTACCAGAGCGACTCCCCACATTTGGTGTCGGATGCGGGCATGCGCAGTGAGGCTGGCGTGAACGCCGAACTTTGTTTTTGCTGGGCAAAAGTGAATGTCCTATATTAAGCCGGCAAAGTTGCAGCCTGTGATCCCCGACAAAATGGAGGCGGCTGTGAAAGCCCTCATAGAGGCTAACGTGCAGCAGCGGGAGACCAACCAGCTACTGCTACAGCACGTGATGGCGTTGCAAGCGGCAGGAGCGTCCCACCGCGCCCACGATGCCCGGAAAGCTGTCCGCACCGCGATCCCTAAGATGACCCCTCGGATGATGTTGAGACCTATCTGGCGGTGTTCGAGAAGGTGGCCGTGAGGGAGAAATTACCCCGAGAACAGTGGGCAGAGGTCATCGCTCCGTTCCTGGCGTCTGGACCCCAGCAAGTATTTTTGACCTCCCAGGTGACCAAGCAGCTGACTACCCGACTGTGAAAGGTGAGATCCTGGCAAGACTGGGGGTGAATGTTTTGGTCCGTGCCCAGCGGGTGCATCAGTGGGAGTTTAACCCGGCTGAACCCGCCCGGCCACAATACTCATGACTTGCTACAACGGTTGCAAAAATGGCTGCAGCCAGACATACTGACTCCCACTGCTATGCTCGACCGCCTGTTAGCCGATGTCTTCTGGAGGGCTTTGCCTTACCCTCTCCAGCACTGGATCGGCCAGGTATCGCCCACCAATGCCCTGGAGATGGTCGACCTGGTGGAGCGGTACGAGGCCACCAGAAACCTGCAGGGGAGTCTTGCTGGGAAGGGGTCAGTTAAACCCCGGAGGCCTCTGCCCCAGTTCCAACGTCCGGCGACAGAGCGGCCTGCACGGAATATACCCCTGCGAGCCCGCCTCCCGTGGTATGCTGGAGGTGTCAGGAGCCAGGCCACATCAGGGCCGACTGTCCGCGCCGGGATGAGCTGATGGAGGTGAACTACGGGGTCGCCACTCCTTGTATGCACGGAAGCTGTGCGCAACTGGCACCCGTGAGGTACAAGACCATAACCACCTGTGTCAGGTAGAGGTGGGAGATTCGCTGGCGGTGGCTCTGCTGGACCTCGGGAGTTTAGTCTCCTGGTAAGGGCTGCCCTGGTACGGCCTGCGGAGTATACTGGCCGTAAAGTCGGGGTCCTGTGCATCCACGGAGACCTGAAAGACTATCCCACTGCACTAGTGACTTTGTCCACAGCGGCTGGTAGGTGGACCCACGAGGTGGCTGTCGCTACTACACTCCCACACGAACTAATACTTGGGAGGGACTTCCTCGGTTTTCCGGCGCTGTGGCCGGCAATAAAGGTATCTGAGGGACCCGAGACAGGGGTGACCCTAGCAGAGTGGCCTGATACCGCTGGAAGGCCAGAACCCTGGGAGCCCGAGTCTGAAGGGCCGGCGGTAGGGGTGACCACTGCTCCGGCGGTAGAGGGGGAAACAACCCCACTGAGTGTAATGGTGGGAGACACGGAGGACTTGCCACCGGGACCTGAGTTGGCAGACCTCAATGTCTCCGGGAAAATTTTGGGACCGCACAACACCGGGACCAAACCCTAACCAGGGCCTGGGAGAATGTGCTGGAAATTGATGGTAAACCCCAGAAACCAGGGGCTGAATTAATGTTCCCACGATTTATTGTTCTACAGGATATGTTGTATCGGGTGAACCAAGTCCGAGGTGAACCTGTTGAACAGTTGGTGGTGCCTACAGCGCATCGCAAGCTTGTCATGGAGCTTGCCCACCAACATGTTCTTGGGGACACCTGGGGTGGCAGAAAACCCAGGACCGCATACTGCAGCGGTTTTATTGGCCCGGTGTGTTCAAGGAGGTAGAAGATTATTGTAAGTCCTGTCCAACCTGTCAGATAACTAGCCCCCAGCCTCATTTCCGTAGTCCTCTGGTACCTCTGCCAATTATTGAAGTACCGCTTGAGCGAATCGCTATGGATTTAATTGGGCCTGTACCAAAGTCTGCCAGGGGCCACCAACACATTCTGGTAGTTCTCGACTATGCCACTGGTATCCGGAGGCGGTGCCTCTGCGACATACCTCAGCTAGGCTCATTGCCAAAGAGTTAATGGAGATGTTTTCCCGTGTGGGCCTGCCAAAAGAGGTTCTGACAGACCAAGGGACCCCTTTATGTCCAAAGTAATGAAGGAACTGTGTAAATTGTTGCGTATAAAGCAGTTACGGACGTCCGTTTACCATCCGCAAACAGACGGTCTTGTTGAGAGGTTTAACCAAACTCTAAAAAATATGTTAAAAAGGGTGGTGTCTAGAGATGGGAAGGACTGGGACCTGCTTCTGCCCTATCTCATGTTCGCAGTGCGAGAGGTACCCCAGGCCTCTACTGGGTTCTCGCCCTTCGAACTGCTTTATGGCAGACACCCTCGGGGCCTGTTGGATATCGCCAAGGAAGCATGGGAACAACAGCCTGTCCCCCACAAAAGTGTCATTGAGTATGTCACCCAGATGCAGGAACGGATAGAAAGGGTGTTGCCGCTGGTCCGGGAGCATATGGAGGCAGCGCAACAAGCCCAGAGTAGGGTGTATAATCGTCAGGCTCGGGTACGGGGCTTCCATCCGGGAGATCGGGTTTTGGTTCTGGTACCCACCCTTGACAGCAAGTTCCTAGCTAGGTGGCAGGGCCCCTATGAGGTGATCGAGAAGGTAGGGGAAGTAATTACAAAGTACACCAGCCAGGCGGCGCAAGCCGGGAGCAGGTGTACCACGTGAATTTACTTAAGCCGTGGAAAGATAGGGACACAGCCGACGACCACAGCCCCGGCCAGGGCTTCTAGGTGAAAGGGTCCAGCCCCACAGTTCGAGGCCTGTGAAGCAGTAACCACGGTAAAATTGCAGACAGCCTGTCTTCCAAACAAGTTCAGGAAGTCAGGGAGTTCATCAGTCGGAACACGGATGTGTTCTCGGACCTCCCTGGCCGCACGTCTCTCATCCAACATGACATCGTCACTGAGCCTCAGGCCAAGATCCGGTTAAAACCATACCGGGTACCCGAGGCTCGGCGACGGGCCATCGCGGAGGAAGTACAGTTAATGTTGAAGCTCGATGTCATTGAGGAGTCGAAAAGTGAGTGGGCCAGTCCCATAGTCCTAATACCTAAGCCGGATGGGACGCTGCGGTTCTGCAACGACTTTCGCAAGTTAAATGAAGTATCCAAGTTTGACGCGTATCCCATGCCCCGAGTAGACGAGCTGGTTGAAAGTTTAGGACAAGCCCGTTATTTTTCTGTGCTGGACCTCACTAAAGGGTACTGGCAGGTACCCTTAACGGAGTCGGCTAAGGAAAAACCGCATTTGTTACCCGCAGGGCCTGTATCACTACAAGGTGTTACCCTTTGGCCTGCATGGCGCCCCGCCACTTTCCAAAGGTTAATGGACATAGTGCTGCGACCACATCGTCGGTACGCCTCGGCCTACTTAGATGATGTAGTCATCCACAGCACCGACTGGGAAAGCCATTTACCCAAGGTGCAGGCGGTAGTGGATGCCCTGAGGAAAGTCGGACTGACCGCTAACCCAAAGAAGTGCTCCATAGGGTTAGAGGAGACAAAATATCTGGGATATGTAATTGGGCGGGAGTCATCAAACCTCAGGTAACCAAGGTAGAGGCCATTCGTAACTGGCCCCGACCGGTCACCACCAGGCAGGTAAAGTCGTTCCTGGGGATTGTAGGTTACTACATGAGGTTTGTGCCCCACTTTGCCACAATAGCAGCGCCGTTGACAGACCTCTTGAAGGGGCGAAAGTCTGGGAGGGTTAGCTGGAGTGAGAAGGCGGAGGAGGCTTTCGCCGCGTTGAAGTCGGCCCTGTGTGGGTCCCCGGTTTTGGTGACACCCGACTTCAACAAGGAGTTTGTCGTACAGACCGACGCCTCGGAGGTAGGCCTCGGTGCGGTACTGTCTCAGGAGGTCAACGGGGAAGAACATCCCGTTGTCTTCCTGAGCCGTAAGCTCAATCCCGCCGAGTCCAGATATAGTATAGTGGAGAGGGAGTGCCTGGCTATCAAGTGGGCACTCGAATCTCTCCGCTACTACTTGTTAGGGAGGAGGTTCCGTCTGGTGACCGACCATTCCCCTCAAATGGATGAGTCAGGCCAAGGAGAGGAATGCTCGGGTCACCAGGTGGTTCCTATCTCTTCAGAATTTCAAATTCTTCGTGGAACACAGGGCAGGCCGCTTGCAGGGCAACGCAGATGCCCTGTCCCGCGTCCACTGCCTCACGTGTGTTCACCCCTCAGGGTTGAACAAAGGGGGTGTGTAAGAGGGTGCAAGGTGTTGTTTTTGATAGCAGGTACGTGTCACCGAGGTTGCTGGCCTCGGTGAGGTAAGAGCCGGGTTTTTGGTCTGCAGCAGCTAGTGCTGCTCTGTTAAATAGCATGGCTGCAAAGCCGATCCGGGCCGGCTCTTACTGGGAGCAGCTAAAGAGTAGGGTGGGTGGCTGCTCCCACGGTCCAGTCCATGTTTTGGGGCTGGGTATAAAACGCAGCCAGCAGCTGTGTATGGGGGTGTGTGATTATCCTGGAGCCTGCAAACAGGGCTGAGGAATTCTCTGTCCTGGAGGAAGGAGCTCAGCAAGGTGGTGTTGCCCTGCGACCTGAAGGTGGAATCGCCTGCGGCTGAGCCGACTGCTAGGTGTGAACCCGCACTTAAACCACCCAAGGTGACTGGACCGTGTGTTGGCCTGTTTTTGGTTTTTCCACATGATTTCTGTTGTGTATGAACTGTCACCAAGAGACTGTTTTCATTTCTGGTGTGCAAGTGTGAATAAAACACTGTTTGATGCACAATCTGGACTCCTTGTTTTGCCTCTAAACTGCACCCGCACCGCTGTCTACCAGAGCGACTCCCCACAATGGCCAAACGGTAGGGTGCAGAAGGAAGGGAACGCCATATGGTTTTTGGAAGGCAGATTTTGATGGACTGGTTTTTAGACACTATGTCCCATTTGAAGCCCCCCTGATGCACCCCTTACAGTAGAAACTCCAAAAAAGTGACCCCATTTTGGAAACTACAGGATAAGGTGTCAGTTTTGTTGGTACTATTTTAGGGTAAATATGATTTTTGGTTGCTCTATATTACCTTTTTTTGAGGCAAGGTAACATTCTGAAATTTCATCTCCATTTGCCAATAACTCTTGTGGAACACCTCAAAGTTTGTAAACTCAGTTTTAAATACCTTGAGGGGTGTCGTTACTTTGATGGAGTCACGTTTTGGAGTTTCTACTCTAGGGGAACATCAGGGGGGCTTCAAATGGGACATGGTGTCAAAAAACCAGTCCAGCAAAATCTGCCTTCCAAAAACCATATGGCGTTCCCTTCCTTCTACACCCTGCCGTTTGGCCATACAGCAGTTTATGACCACATATGGGGTGTTTCTGCAAACTACAGAATCGGACAATAAATATTGAGTTTTGTTTGGCTGTTAACCCTTTCTTTATTACTGTAAAAATGGATTAAAATGGAAAATTTTCAAAAAAATACCTGTTTTCAGACCGTTTTAATTTTTTGTTATTTACATAGTTGATCTGACAGGTTAGATCACATGCTAT
The DNA here is from genome assembly GCA_033119425.1 of Bufotes viridis. Classification (NCBI taxonomy): domain Eukaryota; kingdom Metazoa; phylum Chordata; class Amphibia; order Anura; family Bufonidae; genus Bufotes; species Bufotes viridis. The sequence continues at coordinate 104,443,581 of CM065590.1, forward strand.
TTCTATAGAGCAGGTTGTTACGGACGCGACAATACCAAATATGACTACTTTTTGGGGGTTTTGTTTCAGTTTTACATAATAAAGAATTTTTACATTTTAAAAAAAATACGCATTCATGGACCGCGGGGATCTGAAACAGCAGAAAGTGCACTGAATTGACCTGCGGTTTGCAGCAATCGCCGATACGGGGGGGGGGTCACAGGACCCCACTTGGCATTGTCCCAGAGTGCTTGCTGAATGATTTTGGCAGGCACTCTGTTCCGATCACCCCGCACTGCACGGCAGTGATCGGAACTACACAGGACGTACATGTGTACATCCTTAAGGACTCGGACATCAGGGCGTACCTGTAAGCCCTGTGTCCTTAAGTGGTTAACGGGCATCTGTCAGCAGATTTGTTGGTCCCATGTTCATATGTTCCCACAGTCCTGAGAAGAATGATGTTTTCATATATGCAAATCTGCCTCTAAGAGCAACGGGGGCGTCTCTTCTGTACTACGAGCTTCTTTCCTGCACTGGGCATGTGCCGAATACTAAAGCAAACAGCACAAGACTTTAGGAGAAGTCAGGGCCAGGTGTGATCACATTTATACTGCCTGGCCCTGTCATTCAAAGGGCAGAGGGCGTGGCAGTTGCAGAGAGAACAAAGTCTCTAGGAGTAATGGCAACACCCCGGTTGCTCCTAGAGTCTCAGTTGCATATATTCAAACTAGTGTTGGGCACAAAGATTTATCGCGAATATGGGCACTTCGAGAATTCTCAAATATTTAGAATGTAGTGCTATATATTCGTATTTTCGAATATTCAGCCTATTTTTTCATCTGAACACATGATTCCTCCCTGCTTCTTGCTTGTGGGCTAATAAGAAAGCTGCATGTCTTTGTCTGAGCTTAGCAACATCCCTAGCAATCAATAGTAAAGTTGCCTTCCCCTTTACTATATAAGAACCTCCCCAGCAGGCATTTTCTGCATTTTTTTACAGTTATGAGAGAGAGACAGCAGTGTCATTGCTGTGCTCTGTGCTTTGCTGTCACATTACATATTTAATTACCTTATATATATAATACAGATAGTTAGTGTGAGATAGTCAGTGTAGGTTAGATTGTGATATAGTGTAGTGCAGGGTGTTAGGTAGGTTCTGCTGTCCATACATACATATATACATACATAGTGCTGTGATGTCACAAGTTCACAACAATACTTAGTGCACCAATCACTAATATGTGGTTAGACCTGGTAAAATGTGAAGTTGCCCATATTGCGCAAAAAGATGCGCATTAATTGCCGATTTGCGCAATTGCGAATATATTGGAGCACTCTATCTGCATATAGAGCTATTGTAATGTTCTGCCGTGCCAAACATTTTAACCAGTCTTAGGAAACTTCTAGCAGCTTGAAAAATATAGCAAAAGTGACCCACGCCTGTATGGCGCGAATATTATACTGCCGATTTTCGCAATCAAGAAAAAAATCGCAAATTCGCCCAAATATTCGCAAAATATTGCGAATTCAAATATTGCCCCTGCCGATAAATCACTAATTCAAACTTCATTCTTCTCAGCAATGCAGGCACATATGAACATGGGACCAACACAGATGCCTTCAGCTGCCAAGTGCACATTCAACAGGTCAGACAGTTTTATAGGTACAAATCTGCTGACAGATGGCCTTTAAATAAATAGCTGTATACCAATTGACTTATGGATTGAAAGTTGTGTGTTTGAAGCATGAAGTAAAATTGTTAAATGACCTTACATTAGATTTTGTTTTCATCCTACTGGGGAAGAAACTGACTATAATAAAATGTACTTGACATTTTTTTTGAGCCTAGAGACCATTAGACTTTGCTACACGTGTGCTCTGTACTATTAGGTTGTGTATTTGTCCCATGGTGCATATTCAAATTTCAGCTGTATCTGTCTTCTGTGTCTGTCTGTGTAAATTATGATTCTATTGTCTGCTTCGTTACCTGATATCCAGGATATATCCATCAGCACGTTCACTAAACTAGTGCTGCTTGTAGGCCCACTAATACAAGATGTAAATGGAAAATATATACTGAACTAAAAATGAAGGAACTCTTGTGACCCTGAAGGGCCAAAGATGGAACAATCCTGGGAATGTAATTCACAGCTGTCTTAGTGCACTGTGATCTGAATAAGTCATTCACTTCTTTCTAGCACACAAGGGTACAGGTCACTGGATGCTAATACTGTCAATTTTAACCTTGCAGATAAAATTACTTATCAGAGGGTGTTTATAGAGATGAGCGAATTTTTCAAAAATCAATTCAGCCAGTTCGCCAAATTTTCGGAACAAATTTGGTTTGATCCAAATGTATTTGCGCCAAATCGAGTTAAAAAACAGCTATTTCCTGGCTGCAGAGAGCCTTTATAGTGGTGTAGAACACTGTGCCTTGCAGTAACACGCATAGGGAATCTGCAGTCACGGGGCCAAAACTGACCAAATAACTCAAGTATGAACTCAGCTTTACAAGTCGATGTTACCACCAAGAAGAAGCGCAATCCTTTTACACCGTCGTTAGCTGATTCCACATAAATGTCTACAGAACCTGTTCTATTTAACGCTTATACAAGTAGAGCCCTTCGACAGAGTGGAGAGGGTGTCAGCAGTAAGTTTGTGTTGAGGTCACTGATTATTGTACCCTTCCTCTGATCCGTCAGAACAATAACCCCCAAAAAACAGATCTTGTCTGTTGAGCATCCACCTTCACTCGGTCAGCATTTGGTCAGTAATCCATCAGTATTGCTAATGACAAAAAAACATGAGTGGATCCAAAACAGAGATGACACGTGAATGGAATATTTGCATGTTTTCTGTGTTTTGTACCCACTCCTGCATTTGGCTACCAAAGTGATGATGTCAACCAGGCTGAAAGGCAAAATAGTGGCCCAGTCACGAAGTGGGGAGGGTGGGAACAGCATGAGAAGTCCACAGAGTGGCCCTATGACATAGTTGTGAGGTGGAAGCAGCATGAGGATACCACAGAGTGGCTCAATGACAGAGTCTGGATGTGGCGGCAGCATCTGGAGGAGGCCACACAGTTGCACAATGACAGTGTGGAGGTGGCGGCAGCATCAGGAGGCCACTGAGCAGCACAATGACAGAGTGTGGAGGTGGCGGCAGCATTAGGGGGCCACAGAGTGGCAAGGTGACATAGTGTGGAGGTTGCATCAGCATCAGGAGGCCACTATAAAGACTCTCTGCAGCCAGGAAATAGCCTTTTTTTACAAAAATTTCCGCAAATAAATTTGAATCGAAACAAATTTTTTCCAAAAAATTTGACGAACCGGCGAATCGAATTTTCTAAAAATACGCTCACTTCTATTCAATACCAATAAGATGGAAGCCTTTATTATTCCACTGCCAGTGTGCCAACCAATACCATCCAGTCTGCACCCCTTACGGGGGTCAGGTCTTAATGATGACCATCCTCATCTTTTGCTGCCTTTATTTTTTCCAAATCATCCTTCCAAGTTTGCATGTCCTAGAAAAGTCAGTAAGATGCAGAGCAAGCTTGATGTTCCTGATTATATATTCTTATAGATATAAGATGATGTGGAAAAGAAGGAAAAGCAGATGGCAGAAGAAGGACTCCCACCTGTGGGGCAGGAGAGCGCTGGGGTTGGAGAAGTGGGTATGCCAGTATATTGTGCCCCCGCCTAACCAGAAAAACCACATAACAGCAACAGCCCCTGTTAAAAGGTGCCATGCGACCATTAACAATGAAGACCTACTATAAAATGCAGTCTTTATTTTTAAATGAAAGGCAGCTGCGGGCTTCACCGCAGCATGGACACAACAGACCTGCAATACAACCGCTCCGTGTGGCCATACCCTAAGGACTCTTTCACACAAGTGAGTTTCCGTGCGGGCGCAATGCGTGATGTGAACGCATAGCACCCACAATGAATCCTGACACATTCATTTCGATAGGTCTGTGTACATGAGTTCTGCGTTTCGTGAAAAACACAGCATGTTCTATATTCAGCGTTTTTCATGCAGCCCTGGCACCATAGAAGTGAATGGGGCTTCAGTGAAAAAGGCATCAAGAACGCACCAGAAGCAAGTGCTGATGCAATGCATTTTTTCACTGATGGTTGCTAGGAGATGTTGTTTGTAAACCTTCAGCTTTTTATCACGCGCGTGAAAAACGCATTAAAATGCATTGCACCCCCGCGGAAAAAACTGAATAACTGAACGCAATCACAGACAAAACTGACTGAACTTGCTTGAAAAATGGTGCGAGTTTCACTGAACACACCCTGAACGCATCCGGACCTAATCCGTCACACTCGTGTGAAAGAGGCCTAAGGCAGAGTAGCCTGGGTATACCTGATTAATAGCAATTTGTAATGAATTAATTTGGAATGAATCAAATTTCTTGGTGAACTTAAGCGAAGTTGCCAAATTGAATTTTTCATCTCTAGCCATGACATGATCTGTTTCAATGATAGGGATACCAGTAATTGACTAATATCAATGGCTTCACCTTTATAAGGCTGGCTTCACACGTCCGTTAAACTCGGACGTGAGCAGTCCGTGGTAATGCGGGCTAGATTTGGCTTTACAGCCGGAGCTCACGGCGTCATAGCAACCAATGACGCCATGCGCTCCGGCTGTAAGGACCAAATCCAGCCCGCATTACCACGAACTGCTCACGTCCGGATTTAACGGACGTGTGAAGCCAGCCTAAGGAATATTGTGTACACAGGGAAAAGTCACTCATTAAGTGATTAAGGTGTAAGTAGATATTTAAGGTATACAGTAGGAGACGCTTTTTATGTTGTGCTTTTTTGGTTTAGAGTAAGGTATCATGCACAATCAAATGCGTAATTACAATGTGAAATTTTGATCAGCAAATGTTTGAAAATTTAGGATTTCTTGTTTCTGTACATTTAATATATCTCTCCTCTATTTTCCACCCAGCTTAATACAGCCCTTTCAAATTTGAATATGGCTTAAAAGGTACAAAAGGTTGGGGCCACCTAGGGGAAACATTTAAAGGTACACTGATAAAAGATAAAATTTGCTGCCAAATACATATCACAATCTATTTACAGCATGCAGTTTTTCTGCACTTTTCTACAGATACATAAACTAACAGCCAGATGCATTTTTGTCTTCCTTATCCCTACTGGTAATAAGTCTGGATCAACACAATGCCATGCAAGTTCATGGATCCATTATTTGTGATGTCTTGTTGTGTGGTAGGTTTTCATGGTCCCTGGTGTCACATTTTGAATGCCATATATTTTAATATCTTGGCCAAATATGTGGACCAGTCCTGGGAAATTTGTCAATGGAATTTTCTAACACCGAGATGGGAGAGATTTATCAAAAATGATGCTAGACAAAAGAGTAGCAAATAGGGTCTGTTAACAACAGAAGGAAGCAATCTGCTTGCTAGCGGTTGCCAACCCCAATTTTTTCTTTATACCATTTATGATAAATCTCCCCAAAGGCACAGAATGTTGTACGATGCGTCAGCTTATGAGGCAACAATAATGGCCTTTATTGCGACAAATTTATCTAAAAGGCATGTGCTATAACTTCCCTTACCACACTTATCTTTTCAAATGTTTTTAAAAACTGCAAAGTAGATACAAAGGTGTTATTAAAAGGTGTTATATAATTGCACTGTGTTACGTATAACCCGGTATAGTAAGGGTTAATACCGTTCGGGCGATTCCCCTGGAGAAGAGCACAGCAACCCACAACCACTCGAATCCACCGAACTGGAACCATACGAAGTCCTCCTTTCCTGGAACAGGCAAGAGAACGTTCTGAAGTAACAATTCCGCCCCAAGTACGAGACGAGGCTCCGTATTGATGGTTAAACAGGAATTTTTTTTATTGAGGGCTACCTGCCCGGTATTCATGCAGGTCTCCCACCTGGTGGACACTCCCCTAGGGGAAGTAAGGAAGACTGAGACACATACAATACAGTAAAACATTCCCACACAAAATCCTCCCCTCTGCCTGTGATACAATTACCATACACGGGTTAATGTAATCATCACAGGCAGGAGAATACACAATGTCTTCTGTCCTGGAAACAACCGAGGAGTCATTCCATTATCTCTCAGGACAAAGGGAAATCGCCAATACACACGTGGGGACAATTGGACCGACATCACTATTTAATATACAATGTCCCACCCTTTACAGTACACACAGACATTTAACATATCCCAAAATGGCACGAATTAGACCAGGAGTATAAACGTTTAGCATGGGCTGATGAGAGGGCCCATAATCCTGGGGTAAGAGGCTGGCAATCTGTCCCCTCCAAAACCCAGTGGCGAGGTTGTTTCGCCACACACTGGATTTTCATAATGACAGATTTTTTCTAGAGCTGTTACTCTACTTGTATGCCAACCACCTACTGGAGTGGAATTGTGACTTTTTAATAACTTTTTAAGTCACAGTTGATATACCTGCTATGCACCTATTTAACATCTATCTAACAATGCCAACTCTTCCACCAATTTCCCAAGCACCAAGAGAGATATAACATCACAAAGAGTCACAACTGTTTGTGCAACAATGGTGTGCAAAAAAAATTGGGACTTTTCCCCCCAGAATCCTGCAAAAAGGAAATTACTAAGTCCCCCCTATCTTTACTTTACTTCAATGAGAGTACAAATCTAATCCATCTGTGTGATACCTGTTTACATGCAGCATATAGACATACCATGGTCAATACATTTCAGGTTTATAATGTAAAACTTTTTATTCGATAGGTGTTCTCAGCATGTAAATAAAATAAACTGCAATATATATTGTCAATGCACAGAATCAGAAACAGAAAGCATAATCTAAAAGAGGCACAAATAGAGTATATCTTGCTTTATCACAACACGATGATGGTCATGGCTGAGGGAGACTCTGTTCTGCCCAGTTGGATTTCAAAGCAATTACTGAAACCCAGGTGCAGAATTATATTCTTTTTTTTTTTCCCTTCCTTTGGATAAAAGGATTTTACCACCTTCTATTCTAAATGGTCATAGTTGCCTCTCGTTGAAATTGGAATTAGAAGATGACTGAAGTCAGATCCAAGGACTTCTAGTAGGTTCATATTTGAATGTGCACAACATGAAAAGCACAATTTGGCTGCAATTTCCTCTCCTAATTAAGAGCCTCTCCCATTTGTTTTCAAGAGAGCAGTAAAAAAAATCAGAATAGAGAGAGCTTTACAACGTCTGCATTTAGTACAGATGTGGTAGCCATTGTGTTGGAACACGCAGACAATCACTTTGAAGATTAAAGGGACTTTTTGGTTGCCTTTTGAATATGACATTTGCATGTTTTTTTCTTCTGCTACATTAACACCATTAGATGGACACATTTACATATTTTGCTTCTTATATTAACAGGTGAAAATGTGGACATTTCTATAAAATGAAGGTGGAATTTCAGACTACAAATTCCAATGCCTTTTGAAATAGATGTATTAGGACCAGCATATAGTAATAGGATAAAGTACTGCTAGAAATAATAATGTATTATGCCTGTGTTATAAACAATTACATGTACATCCAGTCATGGCAATACAGTAAAATGTTGGAGGACTTAAAGAGGACCTCTCACTGGTCCTGACGTTACAATATTAGTACCTGGCAGTGTAGGGCATTACTAGTAGATGTCAAGGTGCTGCTCCATGCCCCCCGTTCACTTTTGCTGCCCTGTATGCTAATTAGTAGCATCATTACAAGAAGGAAGAGACATCTGTGTTCCTCAAGGGGCGCCTCCTTCTCCATGGCTGTGAGCTGCCCAATCGCAGCTGAGTGCTTCACAGCCAGGGAGAAGGAGAAACGCGGCCTCTGACCAGTCAGATGGCATATTGTACATTTCCATGTACAATAAAGAAAACTTGTTTTGTGTCAATTTAAAAAAGAAAGGTAGGTTTTGTCACCAGTGCAGCCACCTTCCATTCCTCACCATTTATTGATAATGAAATGTCTACTTCCAATTACACATCAAAGTGGTGCATGAGCCACAGAAACTGAAAATATCAGCCTATTGTGGGTGCTACAGTACCCAATGTAGAAAAATACTGTAAAAATGTATTTTAAAAATATGTTTATAATGAATAGCTGACTTAAATTAATTACTAAGTACCTGGGACACTACATTGGTCTACTGGTTTATCAGTGGACACTGGTTAATTCCAAATGATTGAAAACCGTTTTTTGATGCTATCATTTCTCCTCTTTAGGCTACCTGCAGGCAATGCAGATTATGTACAGTTTTTCTGTGCAGAGTCTCATGCAGAGAAACCGCAGAACAGTACCAGCAAAGTGTATGAGATTAGACAAAGCTCATGTACACTTTGCTTTTTTCTTCCATGCAGAAACTGGCCTGCTGTGTGGATTTTGAAATCTGTAGCATGTCACTTCTTTATGTCGTTGTTTTTTTTTTTGTGCTGATTTCACCCTTTTCAATGCAATTGTGAGATTTGCTGAAAAATTACATCAAATGCGTGATAAAATCCGCAAGTAACACATGCAGATTTTGGTGCAGATTTCGTATGGAAACACACAGATATCCACATGGAAATTTATGTAGATGTTCTGTTTTTAAAACTGCACCTGTGTACATTCATATAACAGATTTTCAACAAGGATTTCGGCATTTGAAATCCAAGGCAAAAACTGATCAATGTTAGACTCTAGCCGTAATTCATACAGTGTGAACTTTTCCTTGAGTGCTTTTGAAGTCCTCATCATGGAAAAATAAGCATGTCCATTCTTGGTGAAGTTCAATGTAGTATGGGCAGTCACACACAGATTTACTCTATAACATTGGGATAATATGCATTGGATTTCTGCTACAGGTCCATGGCAAGAGTAGATGTTGGATTGTTCCAATGTATATTTTTGCTGTGTATATATGTCTTTACTATCCTTTTAACCTATCTAATTACAATTTTATAGTCATTGGATATGATAGATTACATGTGTACATGGTCATTTTATCTAAATGAAAAGAAAGATTGTCTCTGGATAACTTTTTCGGAGACTCAAACTAGAATTACAGAGACCACGATTCAAGTCGAGATTTTTTTTTCTTTTTCAGACTGTCTTGTTTTATGCTCAGAGGCTCAATAGATGCAGTCATTCTTGGTCCCCGGGCCCATACAAAATAAAGTAGGAACACTTTGTTCTCTATTTCCCAGTGGTTCCTCTCAGTGTGCCAGAAAGTGAAGTTTCACTGTGGGTTGTCCTCACATTGCCATCTAATGAAAGTGGCCTCTGTCCAGGAAACAAAATCTCATTCACATTTTCATTTCACCCTGTTCCAAGATCACATAAACAGTTTAACAGTGTTTTCTCTTTGGTGATACTGGAACAAGGTGAAATGGAAATGTGAATGAGATTTTCTCAATGACGTTCTCTCCCTGGTGCCGAAAGATGTGAGTGGGCACTTGCCAACATTATTGATAGTTATGCCGTTGGTCACCCTCCAGTGCACACACTGAAAGCCAGAAATGACATAATCCTACTGTTACTGGATCCGTTTTATCTGGGAACATTGAGCTTCATTTACCAAGGTGCAGAAATATAGTTTTCTTGTAGCTCGTAGTCGTAGCATCAACATTCCATGTTTTATTTTTTTAGTGCAGTTTAGGAAATGTAAAGCGAGCTTTGATTAATTGCTACCTGTAAAAAGACCTCTCTTTCTCTAATACAGTAGGCATTTTGTTTTGTACCCTCAATATACTACTTTCTCATACCTTCGAAACTCCTAACCTGCCAGTTGATTTATACCGCTAGACCGCTGTCCTTATTGTGCACTTTAATAGATTGGCAGGGAAGCGACAGGGACTTTGCATTCTCTTCAGCTTTCCTGGTTCTCCCTTTTGCAGACAGCAATAATTGCACTATGGAAAGGATACTGCTAATTATGCAAGTAATGTATAAGTTTAGATTCGTTAACGCAAGGAAAATATTTTTTGTGTTCCTGAGTATATTAGTTTACCACAATATAACCCCCTCTGTTTGGTGCTTCCATGAGTATCTGTAGAAAATCTCCAGAATATATCCTGTAGCATGAAGGTACTGTATAATAGAATATCTTCAGGTGGCAGTGAATCGGCACAAAAAGAGAATGACCTATAACAGGCTTTGGGCGCTGACTTATGGTGTCATACTGTACAACTGTTCAGCATTGCAGTCAGGTTTATGGGCAGTGAGTTAGTACAATGTATGATACTAATCCCTTAGCGTAATGGCCTGTTTATTTTGGAGCAATATATAATTTTATCTGGTAAACCACGTGTGGATTATCGAGGCCTACACACTACATCTGTGTCCTAAACTGCTTATGACAACACACCAGAACTGTTATGCAGAACAGTCAGCCATATAGAGGTGTAGACATTCCTTTGCTTGAACAATATGTACTTTATTGAATTCAATGTGGTAAAAACATAGCAACATTTCAGGCCCTTAATGTGTGGCCCTTTTTCAAGTGGGTAGGGAGCTGCCATGGGCAGCCACTAATCCTGATCAAGGTGCTCTCTACCCTGGCTAACATGTTTACACCATACTGAACTGAATAAAGTACATATTGTTCAAGCAATGGAATGTCTACACCTTTATATGGCTGACTGTTCTGAATAACACTTCTGGTGTGCTGTCATAAGCAGTTTATGTTCTGAAGGATCCTGAGGTGGAGAGGGATCCCCAAAAGATGTGCACCCAGCAAAAGCCCTAATCTATTTACATATGTGCTGTGGCCACAGTAGTTCTACATCTGTGTCCTAGTGGTAGTACATAGAATATCTGACATAACCTATGGGAGATAAAGGAGACACAGCAAAGTGAGCAGGCTCAGCTGTTTCCATATCTCCCATATTGTATGATGGCTACACATGTGCATCCACTTCATTCCTGCAAAGAGGTTAACACAGGATCCCCCTTCTTAGTAAGTAGCACTCACATTATTTGAGCTTCCACCAATCATACATTTAAGGCAGAATTAATATCCAATAAATCAGTCTAGTGAGTAAAACCTGTGAACAATTGATGATCATCAAAAATGTTACCTTCTGGGGTCTGGAGATTGTAGTTCAGAGACAGTACCCAGTACACAGATAGAACAGAGGAGTCAAGGGCCCTTGAGTTGCTCACTACATATATAGATAAAATGTTCCATTGTAAAGAACTGTATCTAACACATCGGGGTCATATACCAGTTTTCTGGTATAACAAAGTTGCAATTTTTGTGCAATGAGCATTTTGTGACATTTTGCCTTCCCTTGCTGCTCTCACCAATTTTCAAACAGTGGACCGAATTTAGCAAAGGAGGCCATAGTAGCCAAACACATTTACTAGAATTTATGCCAGAAAATTTGTGTAAATTCAAAGTGAAATCTGAACCAGCTCCTAGCTGGCATATCTTTTAATTACTGGCGCATGGGTATTATAAATGCATACAATGAATTGAGAACCAGGGCATCTTAAAGGGAACCTGTCACCATGAAAATGCAATTTAAGGTACAGGCATTATGTAATAGAGCAGGAGGAGCTGAGCAGATTGATATGTCGTGTTTTGGGAAAAGATTCTATAAAACTTTAACTTTAAATTGATTTACATTCCTGCTCATTCTGGGAGGCGGTCTTAACAGTGACTGACAGCTCTCTTTGTATACAGAGTCATAGAGGGAAGGTCCATTCAGTGACTGACAGCTCTCTCTGTATACACAGTCATAGAGGGAAGGTCCTATCAGTGACTGACAGCTATCTCTGTATACACAGTCATAGAGGGAAGGTCCTATCAGTGACTGACAGCTATCTCTGTATATACAGTAATAGAGGGAAGGGCCTATCAGTGACTGACAGCTATCTCTGTATACACAGTCATAGAGGAAAGGTCCTAACGGTGACTGACAGCTATCGCCGCATACACAGTCATAGAGAGAAGGTCCGATCAGTGACTGACAGCTCTCTCTGTATACACAGTCATAGAGGGAAGATCCTATCAGTGACTGACAGCTATCTCTGTATACACAGTCATAGAAGGAAGGTCCTATCAGTGACTGACAGCTCTCTCTCTATACACAGTCATAGAGGGAAGGTCCTGTCAGTGACTGACAGCCATCTCTGTATACACAGTCATAGAGGGAAGGTCCTATCAGTGACTGACAGCTCTCTCTGTATAAATAGTCATAGAGGGAAGGTCCTATCAGTGACTGACAGCTATCTCTGTATACACAGTCATAGGGGGAAGGTCCTATCAGTGACAGACAGCTATCTCTGTATACACAGTCATAGAGGGAAGGTCCTATCAGTGACTGACAGCACTCTCTGTATATACAGTCATAGAGGGAAGGTCCTATCAGTGACTGACAGCTCTCTCTGTATACACAGTCATAGAAGGAAGATCCTATCAGTGACCCACAGCTATCTCTGTATACACAGTCATAGAAGGAAGGTCCTATCAGTGACTGACAGCTCTCTCTGTATACACAGTCATAGAAGGAAGATCCTATCAGTGACCCACAGCTATCTCTGTATACACAGTCATAGAAGGAAGGTCCTATCAGTGACTGACAGCTCTCTCTGTATACACAGTCATAGAGGGAAGGTCCTATCAGTGACTGACAGCTCTCTCTGTATACACAGTCATAGAGGGAAGGTCCTATCAGTGACTGACAGCTATCTCTGTATACACAGTCATAGAGGGAAGGTCCTATCAGTGACTGACAGCTATCTCTGTATACACAGTCATAGAGGGAAGGTCCTATCAGTGACTGACAGCTCTCTCTGTATACACAGTCATAGAGGGAAGGTCCTATCAGTGACTGACAGCTATCTCTGTATACACAGTCATAGAGGGAAGGTCCTATCAGTGACTGACAGCTATCTCTGTATACACAGTCATAGAGGGAAGGTCCTATCAGTGACTGACAGCTCTCTCTGTATACACAGTCATAGAGGGAAGGTCCTATCAGTGACTGACAGCTATCTCTGTATACACAGTCATAGAGGGAAGGTCCTATCAGTGACTGACAGCTATCTCTGTATACACAGTCATAGAGGGAAGGTCCTATCAGTGACTGACAGCTATCTCTGTATACACAGTCATAGAGGGAAGGTCCTATCAGTGACTGACAGCTATCTCTGTATACACAGTCATAGAGGGAAGGTCCTATCAGTGACTGACAGCTATCTCTGTATACACAGTCATAGAGGGAAGGTCCTATCAGTGACTGACAGCTATCTCTGTATACACAGTCATAGAGGGAAGGTCCTATCAGTGACTGACAGCTATCTCTGTATACACAGTCATAGAGGGAAGGTCCTATCAGTGACTGACAGCTCTCTCTGTATACACAGTCATAGAGGGAAGGTCCTATCAGTGACTGACAGCTATCTCTGTATACACAGTCATAGAGGGAAGGTCCTATCAGTGACTGACAGCTCTCTCTGTATACACAGTCATAGAGGGAAGGTCCTATCAGTGACTGACAGCTATCTCTGTATACACAGTCATAGAGGGAAGGTCCTATCAGTGACTGACAGCTATCTCTGTATACACAGTCATAGAGGAAGGTCCTATCAGTGACTGACAGCTATCTCTGTATACACAGTCATAGAGGGAAGGTCCTATCAGTGACTGACAGCTATCTCTGTATACACAGTCATAGAGGGAAGGTCCTATCAGTGACTGACAGCTATCTCTGTATACACAGTCATAGAGGGAAGGTCCTATCAGTGACTGACAGCTCTCTCTGTATACACAGTCATAGAGGGAAGGTCCTATCAGTGACTGACAGCTATCTCTGTATACACAGTCATAGAGGGAAGGTCCTATCAGTGACTGACAGCTCTCTCTGTATACACAGTCATAGAGGGAAGGTCCTATCAGTGACTGACAGCTATCTCTGTATACACAGTCATAGAGGGAAGGTCCTATCAGTGACTGACAGCTATCTCTGTATACACAGTCATAGAGGGAAGGTCCTATCAGTGACTGACAGCTCTCTCTGTATACACAGTCATAGAGGGAAGGTCCTATCAGTGACTGACAGCTCTCTCTGTATACACAGTCATAGAGGGAAGGTCCTATCAGTGACTGACAGCTATCTCTGTATACACAGTCATAGAGGGAAGGTCCTATCAGTGACTGACAGCTCTCTCTGTATACACAGTCATAGAGGGAAGGTCCTATCAGTGACTGACAGCTATCTCTGTATACACAGTCATAGAGGGAAGGTCCTATCAGTGACTGACAGCTATCTCTGTATACACAGTCATAGAGGGAAGGTCCTATCAGTGACTGACAGCTCTCTCTGTATAACAGTCATAGAGGGAAGGTCCTATCAGTGACTGACAGCCATCTCTGTATACACAGTCATAGAGGGAAGGTCCTATCAGTGACTGACAGCTCTCTCTCTGTATACACAGTCATAGAGGGAAGGTCCTATCAGTGACTGACAGCTCTCTCTGTATGCACAGTCATAGAAGGAAGGTCCTATCAGTGACTGACATACACAGTCATAGAGGTAAGGTCCTATCAGTGACTGAAAGCTATCTCTGTATACACAGTCATAGAGGGAAGGTCCTATCAGTGACTGACAGCTATCTCTGTATACTCAGTCATAGAGGGAAGGTCCTATCAGTGACTGACAGCTCCCTCTATATATTCAGTCATCGAGGAAGGTCCTATCAGTGAATGACAGCTCTCTCTGTATACACAGTCACAGAGGGAAGATCCTATCAATGACTGACAGCTCTCTCTGTATACACAGTCATTGAGGGAAGGTCCTATCAGTGACTGACAGCTATCTCCGCATACACAGTCATAGAGAGAAGGTCTGATCAGTGACTGACAGCTCTCTCTGTATACACAGTCATAGAGGGAAGGTCCTATCAGTGACTGACAGCTATCTCTGTATATACAGTAATAGAGGGAAGGGCCTATCAGTGACTGACAGCTCTTTCTGTATACATAGTCATAGAGGGAAGGTCCTATCAGTGACTGACAGCTATCTCTATATACACAGTCATAGAGGGAAGGTCCTATCAATGACTGACAGCTATCTCTGTATACACAGTCATAGGGGGAAGGTCCTATCGGTGACTGACAGCTCTCTCTGTATACACAGTCATAGAGGGAAGGTCCTATCAGTGACTGACAGCTCTCTCTGTATACACAGTCATAGAGGGAAGATCCTATCAGTGACTCACAGCTATCTCTGTATACGCAGTCATAGAAGGAAGGTCCTATCAGTGACTGACAGCTCTCTCTGTATGCACAGTCATAGAAGGAAGGTCCTGTCAGTGACTGACAGCTCATCTCTGTATACACAGTCATAGAGGGAAGGTCCTATCAGTGACTGACAGCTATCTCTGTATACACAGTCATAGAGGGAAGGTCCTATCAGTGACTGACATACACAGTCATGGAGGTTAAGGTCCTATCAGTGACTGACAGCTATCTCTGTATACACAGTCATAGAGGGAAGGTCCTATCAGTGACTGACAGCTCCCTCTATATATACAGTCATCGAGGTAGGTCCTATCAGTGAATGACAGCTCTCTCTGTATACACAGTCACAGAGGGAAGGTCCTATTAATGACTGACTGCTATCTCTGTATACACAGTCATAGGGGGAACGTCCTATCAGTGACTGACAGCTATCTCTGTATACACAGTCATAGAAAGAATGTCCTATCAGTGACTGACAGCTCTCTCTGTATACACAGTCATAGAGGGAAGGTCCTATCAGTGACTGACAGCTCTCTCTGTATACACAGTCATAGAGGGAAGGTCCTATCAGTGATTGACAGCTCTCTCTATATACCCAGTCATAGAGGGAAGGTCCTATCAGTGACTGACAGCTATCTCTGTATACATAGTCACAGAGGGAAGGTCTTATCAGTGACTGACAGCTCTCTCTGTATACACAGTCATAGAGGGAAGGTCCTATCAGTGACTGACAGCTTTCTCTGTATACACAGTCATAGAGGTGAGTTCCTATCAGTGACTGACAGCTATCTCTGTATACACAGTCATAGAGGGAAGGTCCTATCAGTGACTGACAGCTATCTCTGTATACACAGTCATAGAGGTGACTTCCTATCAGTGACTGACAGCTCTCTCTGTATACACAGTTATAGAGGGAAGGTCCTATTAGTGACTGACAGCTATCTCCGCATACACAGTCATAGAGAGAAGGTCCGATCAGTGACTGACAGCTCTCTCTGTATACACAGTCATAGAGGGAAAGTCCTATCAGTGACTGACAGCTCTCTCTGTATACACAGTCATAGAGGGAAGGTCCTATCAGTGACTGACAGCTATCTCTGTATACACAGTCATAGAGGGAAGGTCCTATCGGTGACTGACAGCTATCTCTGTATACACAGTCATAGAGGGAAGGTCCTATCAGTGACTGACAGCTATCTCTGTATACACAGTCATACAGGGAAGATCCTATCAGTGACTGACAGCTCTCTCTGTATACACAGTCATAGAGGGAAGGTCCTATCAGTGACTGATAGCTATCTCTTTATACACAGTCATAGAGGGAAGGTCCTATCAGTCACTGACAGCTCTTTCTGTATACACAGTCATAGAGGGAAGGTCCTATCAGTGACTGATAGCTATCTCTGTATACGCAGTCATAGAGGGAAGGTCCTATCAGTGCTTGACAGCTCTCTGTATACACAGTCATAGAGGGAAGGTCCTATCAGTGACTGACAGCTCTCTGTATACACAGTCATAGAGGGAAGGTCCTATCAGTGACTGACAGCTCTCTCTGTATACACAGTCATAGAGGGAAGGTCCTATCAGTGACTGACAGCTCTCTGTATACACAGTCATAGAGGGAAGGTCCTATCAGTGACTGACAGCTCTCTCTGTATACACAGTCATAGAGGGAAGGTCCTATCAGTGACTGACAGCTCTCTGTATACACAGTCATAGAAGGAAGATCCTATCAGTGACTGACAGCTATCTCTGTATACAGTCATAGAAGGAAGGTCCTATCAGTGACTGACAGCTATCTCTATATACACAGTCATAGAGGGAAGGTCCTATCAGTGACTGACAGCTATCTCTGTATACACAGTCATAGAGGGAAGGTCCTATCGGTGACTGACAGCTATCTCTGTATTCACAGTCATAGAGGGAAGGTCCTATCAGTGACTGACAGCTATCTCTGTATACACAGTCATACAGGGAAGGTCCTATCAGTGATTGACAGCTATCTCTGTATACACAGTCATAGAGGGAAGATCCTATCAGTGACTGACAGCTCTCTCTGTATACACAGTCATAGAGGGAAGGTCCTATCAGTGACTGACAGCTCTTTCTGTATACACAGTCATAGAGGGAAGGTTCTATCAGTGACTGACAGCTCTTTCTGTATACACAGTCATAGAGGGAAGGTCCTATCAGTGACTGACAGCTCTCTCTGTATTCACAGTCATAGAGGGAAGGTCCTATCAGTGACTGACAGCTCTCTCTGTATACACAGTCATAGAGGAAAGGTCCTATCAGTGACTGACAGCTATCTCTGTATACACAGTCATAGAGGGAAGGTCCTATTAGTGACTGATAGCTCTCTCTGTTTCAAATGTATAAAATACAAGTTTTACTGAATCTTTTCCTATAAAACTATATATCATTGTGCTCTATAATACGCAGCATAAAGCCCAAACACCATTTACAACATGACAGGTTCCTTTAATAAATAAGCCCTATCTTACTTCAGCTGGGTTTTTACAAAGACTGGCATGTGAAATGCAAGTCTTTAGTAGATGAGCCTCATTGTCCTCATACATTCACAACCATCGCTAATGTTTGACTGAATGAATCATATGTCTCTTATTACAAATGTTTGATCATTTTATTTTCAGCCTACTTATCCTCTGTAAAATCTGGAGTCTATATTCTACCTTTATCCATCTCAGCTGGAAGACTATGTGGACTACAGATTGCGTAGAATACACTGCCTATTCTCCTTTAGATTGCCATCTTTAGGTTCAGTGAATGACCTTTCATTCAAATCCCCGTCTGCAGCTTAAGGCATGACATGTTTGCCATCTGGATCTAGCTCTGTCCATACTCATTTATTAATTCACACAGCAGCAGTGTGATTAGGGTCATGCTGCAGCAGCACTGAAGAGGTTAACGTTCTGTGATGCATGCCGACAGCTGCAGAATGCTGTACAGTAACCAGGACACACTGCGCAAATACTCTTACGTGTAGCCAGTTGGGAATGCAATCGCCGAGTTGGTTATTAGTTGAGTAAATGATATCAAGTAGCAGATTAATGTTGACATACATTGTGAAAATAATATGCTATATTGAAAGTATATTTTGCTAGAAATTAATGGAGTCAGTTCTGCATTTAATAATATTGAATAACGGCAAATGATACGTGATACACAGTATATGGAAAAAATAAACATAAAGGTATAAAATCTGTCAAAGTGTGTCTGCGTTTGTGCATGTGTGTAAATGTTTGTGGGTTTTGCATGTTTTCTGATTTAAATCCTCTTCAAAAGGGGTACTGAAATTTCTGCCTGTTCTATGGCCATAATGAATAGAGAGTTGGGGTAGCAGATGGTAGCATTGCCAAAGGATACTTAGAATACCCACAAAACAATGGCTCCATAAAACAGAAACATATTGCACTGCACATCTTAAGGGGCACAAAACATTTCTCACAGAAAGTGTTAACTAAACTGCAATTTACCATTTACCAATATTTCTCTATGACTTTATATAAAATCGAAAGCAAATATTTTTCACATTTTTTTCACATATTAAAGGTACTAATGCATTAAGTCATCACTGAATAAAAATTTGTAGGAACATTTTGGGGGGGGGGGAATTATTTGTTTTTGATATTATTATTTGCACCTTTATCTTCCTGCGTTCTCCATATGTATGACGTTTATACAGCAGTTTTACCCACATTCGCATTATGCTCATCAGTTTTGGATTCTGTCTGTAACAGTGAGTTTTATTTTGTTGACGTGTATGTCCGTACGTACGCACAACAATTATGAATTGCAGTTTTTTTATTTAAAGTTTCTAAATTCTTGAACAACATGGCGTAGATTCTGTAGCCAATTCCAAAAATAAGAAAATAAATAGAGCGCACATCCACATGCTATACATTGATCCATTGCTTCTCAGCCTCATTTATATCCCTTCTCAACACAATTCATAAACGGTATACGAGGCCATTTGTATATGTTTTGATCATAATGCATGGCACCACTCACCACATTAAGGTTTCCTGGAAACCAACGCCACCGTAACACAGAGCACGCAGGCAGCAAGACCCTGCAGTCCAACAGCAACCCTGCTGTCAGACGAAGCCCCCTTGACACTGGACCTGACCAACCAACAGCATCACAACAACAGCAACCACGCAGTACTGCACCATGTGAACACATGTCAAAAGTTCACTTTTTTATGCGGTCTCAGAAAATAAAGTGAGACCAAGCAGGCTTTATCCTTGTACTCCTGCTAATTAAAAACACTTGGGCAGAATAGGAGGAGCACTGATACCATGAGGAAAAAAAAGCAAGGACCTAAGGTACAATTCCAAAAAGAATCAAAGACATGGATCGCAGATCAAAATCAACTCATTGTTATGCTTTAGTCACACATCAGTCTTTCCCGGACGTGTGCTGTACGTGTTCTCTGTGGACAGCACATGTCCCCCTTATTTGACTGTGTGTATTCACACATCAGAGATTTAGCACGGTCCGTGGGTCCGTGTTTTCAGCACGGATGCATGCCCTATCTTGTCCGTGTTCCCGGATCCCTCACGCCCATTATAGTCAATGAGTCTGTGAAAACCCTGGATGTCATCCGTGTTGCATCCGTGTTTCACGGATCCTTAAAACGAGATTGTTTGAAAATTATTTTCCAGCTGCTCAGTGTCAGTGAAAAACGGATGGCACATGGTCAGCAAAAAACGGACCCACGGACCAAACACGGATCTGTCACATGAGGAAACACGGATTGAACACTGTCCGTGTTACCACTGATCCAAAACTGACACTGACATGTGCATGAGGCATTAAGGTGTGAAAGGGAAAATTTATTAAAACCTCAAATATTGTGCTAAATTTATCAAACATTCTAGATCATTTTAGTAAATTTGGCACACATTTCATCATTGCAAAAAAAAAAAGTAAATAAATTACACCCCAAAAAAAGCAACATACAAATTAACCCAAAGAAAAATTCCCCCTTTGTGTGTTGGGGAACTCAATAAGGGTAATTTATCAAGTCATTTCCACCACTTCTGTGGCATTAAAAAGTCATAAATTATGGCGCATTTCATATTTGCACAATAATTTGGAGCTTTTCACTCCTGCTACTTTTTCAAAATGGCACAAAAAGTAATTGGGTTTAGAGAAGGGGATTTAAACAGGTTTTTAATAAATTCATTAATTTTTAGGCCATATAATGGGTAATGCGAGCGCTGCTGCCTTCTCAAACAGCTAATTGGTGGGTTCCCGTGTGTCTGACCCCCGCTGATCAGATGCTGATGACCTATCTAAAGGATAGATCATCAGTAAGAAAAAGGAGGACAACCCCTTTAATATAACATTTATTTGTTTAACCTCACATTTCAAATTTCACTGTGAATACCATATTGACTCCTCTAAGATTTGAACATGTCTATACAATAGTATTACTGATATGACAAATACTCTGAGAACTGGGTCATTTTGAAATCTTAAATCAATATTATTTAAAAAAAATATGCCCAACATGTTGGAAAATTTCTACAATCTACCCACCCTTTATTTTAGCAGTAAATGAACAAATGAGGGGGCTCTAAGCAAAACAACTGCTATACATTTGAATTTGAAAAAACTGTTCTCCTACTCTTGTACTTAAAATCGCTCTATTAACTCAAATTATGACAATCTGAATGGATTCCAGAAGACAAAGGGTGGTCCTCACTAAATTGACCATTACATTTCTTCTTAGAAGGGACACAAAGACACTTAGATAAGTCTTGTTACTACAGTTAATGCATACATGTAAAACTGCCTAGCACACAATGATTATGGAAACCCAATGACCCAGCACCCACAAACATAGTTGAAAGCGACTGAAATTGAAAATTGCCCAATGACCTGGAATTTTCTTAGCCCAAAGGTGAATGACAAGCAGAACATTGGGAAGTAGACTGTGGCACTGGATCTCATGGTGTGATGGAGGACAGCAACTCAGTGAACCTTTCTTAATTCTAGTCAGTAGTCTATAGACTACTGTTGATGACAGTTTACAGCCTGTAAATTGGACATAAGCTATAGACTGGTGAAATGCTGATGAGGATCTCTTAAATGGAGCAGGGCAGCCTGGGGAATTTTAAAGGTTTGCGCCTGATAATGGAAATGGATCATCTAATAGCAATATATTAAGAAATTACTAGATATAACAGTGTTAACCAGATGTGAGCAGTATGTAATGGTTATTATCCCGTTCACTCAATTGATTGTATTAACAACAAGAAATATAAATGTGCGTACTGTAGGTCGGACTACATACAGCATAGTAACCGAGCATGGCTCATGCTCCATCTTACAAGTGTATGGTAGGGGCAAAAGTAAAGCTTTAATACCCTTGGCCTTGGTGTAAAAGTTATAGTCAAGCCTTGCACCCCTCCACCTATATATCTGCATGCCACCACATCTAACAGTGACATACAAAATCTATAGCCATAACAGATAAAGACCATGTTTATAGTGCAATAGCTCCATCGAATACAATCACTGTATTGAGCAACTAGAAAAAAAATGGCACCAATTCATCACCTTATCACCTTCTCATATGGTTGGATAGATCATGGATCCTCCAGTTGTTGGACACTAGCTATTGCCACCTCATCATATAGATAGGTGTGCCACTAGTTGTATTGTAATTCAATGAACTTGAGGGCAATAATCGTGATATAGCCATTGACCAGTGATCAGCAAATTTCTTGAAATTCGATTCTGATTTGATTTGGCTGAATCGGGCGATGCAATTTGCATCCGAATAAATTCATCCCGAATGAAGTACTCTAATTGCCCTAAAAAGTTGTGGATAACATTCTGGGATCTACTAGGACTCTATAGAACTCGTTTAAAGCTCTTTTAACACCAAGCAAGGATTAAAAATCTTAAAGCAACCCCAACATATATGAATTTGAAAAATGTCTGTTGGCATTTTAAAAAAAATTGCCAAAATCAAACCACCAAAAATTTGGATTTGAGTCACATTTTTGGATAATTTGGGTGAAATCTGATTCATTTAGAAATGATTTGCGCATCTCTGATATTGACTGATTCAACTGTAGGCGGCTCGGTAGAATGTGATATGTCCAAAGAGAGCATTATATGCATACCACCCAAGCTACTTCTATGAAGGAAAGTACAGGGTGCACAGGTAAGCAACCACGTCTTCCAGCAGTAGCAATACCTGAGATTGGTGTTTGGGAACCAAAGCTCAACACAAAGGTATACGTGTTAGTGCAACATACTCCGAGCAATATACTTACTTAGTTACCTAATCCCTATGTAGAAAGCAGTAGAGACCCTCTTCAGATGATTATCTCACTCAGTTACTTAGTGCACATGCCTCAAACAGCCACTGAGCGGCAACTATGTTACACAGATAGTTTATTGTGCTATTAGGAACCAAGGGAGCATTTTGCCATATTAATGTGAGGCTTGCAGCCATGCTCGGAGGGATTTGGATGTGAAAAACGTCACAATATCCACCCCTCTTTGCACTTTACCGAGAAATCATGTCTGTGTTTGCTGTTCAGAGCACGTGATAATGAAATGAATTCAAGCGACAGTGATAACAGCAAGACGTGCAGCCTACCATACCCAACCTGCAACGCAGAGAAAAAAAACAGCTGGTAATGGTTCATTTACTTGACATGCGCTAAGGTGCCATTTTCTTGTTATTTTAACCTCTCCGCTGCTGAAGAACATTCAGGAAGTTTTTTTTTTGTTGTTTTTTGTTTTTTATTCTGTTCTGCAAAACAAAACATGATAAAAGCCATCAGCCTAATGTGCCATAGCATCATGCAGATGTTGCAAGGTGCGTTCAGATTCCTATGCAAGCCCCAGATGGAAGACAAAACACTAAAGAGCTGTGATAGACAAAGGGACCATGTGGGAGTACATCTCAACCATGTTTACCTCAATACAAGTGTATAATATAACCCTACAGACTGTGCATATGCAAATACGCTGACAATGAAACACCATACAAATTAGCCTTCAGAAAATCCTCCCAGTATACAATATAGTATCAGACGAAGCACAAAAGCAGAGAATGAAAGAAAAGAGATGGATCTCTGCACAAATATCCACACCCCCTTAGGGTGGGGGGAACTGAGAATTGTGCACACATAATAAATACATGCTCCCTTTTGTCTATAAAGCAGGCAGCACCTTGTGTCTGGTGTCAATGTCTTTTCTAGGTTAGTAATTTGTATGGCGCCTGTAAATCAGAATCAATCTGCCATGCGTATGCTTTATTTCTGTAATTACTCAGAGCTGCATTTGAAATATGTTGAAAGACGCAGCTGCCCACTGTATTAGCTTTATTTAATTACACGTTTTTGCTTACTTAGTATGAAACATGCTGTTGTATACATTATGACCAGGCGGCCACTCATACATTCATTTCTTTCAGAGAGAATGAAAATAACTGTTTTAACTAGTGACAGTTCTGAGAGTGAGGAAAGAATGTTGTCTTTAAAGTCAGGAGGCCCAGCCTGGGTTGATTCCCTCACCTTTCCTACTGGGTGGCAAAAAAACGAGTCCACACAAGCAGGGTGAATACACTTAAAGGGGTTGCCCAACCCTCATGATATTTTTTTCCTTTAAACAAAAACCAAAATAGGGTAAAATAAAATAAAAATAATATTAATACTTTAATTACTACTGCTCTGCCACTACCAGGGCCAATCTAACTACTGTCTCTCACT
The DNA here is from genome assembly GCA_033119425.1 of Bufotes viridis. Taxonomy (NCBI): domain Eukaryota; kingdom Metazoa; phylum Chordata; class Amphibia; order Anura; family Bufonidae; genus Bufotes; species Bufotes viridis. Next base: position 104,467,586 of record CM065590.1, read on the forward strand.
GGTCTCTGCTCCAGATGATGTGTCACCATGACATGTGACCACTGCAATCAGCCACTTTCCATGATTCCCTGGTCCCCGCTTAGTCTTGGCATGTAACTGATGCAGGAGAATGGTAAGGTGAGTATTACTCTTGTTACCAATGCAGGGGAATGGTAAGATGAGTATTACTCTTGTTACTGATGCAGAGGAATGGTAAGTTGAACATTACTCACATTAATGATGCAGAGGAATGGTAAGGTGAGTATTACTCTTGTTACCAATGCAGGGGAATTGTAAGGCGAATATAACTCTTGTTACCAATGCAGGGAAATGGTAAGATGAGTATAACTCTTGATATAAAGTAGACTCCCACGATCCACAGGGTTCAATTTCAAATTCTGCTTTATTAGAAGTGCGGAAATCCAGTTATAGGAAATAAACGTTTTCGGCCTGTGGCCTTCTTCAGTATAACTGGAGAATTACAAATATAGTGATAAACTAAAGTGCACAAAAGTAGAAGTTACAAAAATTACACGAAATAAGGCTTATCAATCAAAAAGGCTTGTATAATATACGTTAACTGAAAGAGAGTAAACAAGTATACACGGTAATGCGAAATATAGGCAGTCATGATTTCTCATGATAGATGGTGCCGTAGTAGCCATATTTTGCTGCTGGACTTGAAGTAAGTATGGTATACATCTAATTAAGGAACAATAATGTCAATGAATTATAGTTCCCAGAGTATAACTCTTGTTACTGATGAAGGGGAATGGTAAGCTAAATAATACTCTTGCTACCCATGCCCATGCAGGGGAATGGTATGGTGAATATTATTCTTGTTATCAATGCAAAGTAACGGTAAGGTGAATATTACTCTTGCTACTGATGCACAGAAATGGTAAGGTATACATTATTCTTGTTACCCATACATATTAACAGTAAGGTGAATATTACTCTTGTTGCTGATGCAAAGGAATGGTAAGGTGAATATTACTCACATTACAGATGCAGATGAATGGTAAGGTGAATATTACTCTTGTTACCTTTGCAGGGGAATGGTAAGGTGAATATTACTTTTGACATCAATGAACTGTAGAGTAACGGTAAGGTGAATATTACTCTTGTAACTGATGCAGAGAAATGGTAAGGTAAACATTACTCTTGTTACCCATACAGAGTAACAGTAAGGTAAATATTACTCTTGTTACTGATGCAGAGGAATGGTAAGGTGAGTCTTACTCTAGTTACCAATGCAAGGTAATGGTAAAGTGAGTATTACTCCTGTTACTCACAATTTTGCAAGTTCTTAAAAAACATGCGGTTGGACAACCCATAAAGGGCAATGTTCTGGGGGCAATTTTGGTCTTTACTATGGGACTTCATTTTTTGTATGTACACCACTGCAAGCCTTTAGAACACCGGGCACCAAGGAATGCTCTTTTGCTCTGTTCACACATACCTCTAAACAATTTATTTTAATATTCGTGAGTCTAAAAAAAACGAAATGTATGTTGCATTTTTATACTAATAATCATATTATATTATGTTATTCAAAATATGTTTCTCAAAATACATGATAAGATTTCCATATAAAATGTCATCTGCTTAAATTTTGTGAACCCCCAATCATTTCATAACAATCTTCTGCCAAATTGTGTTATTTTCTATTTCAGGACCATGAATAGAATATTAGGTTTTCATGGTTTTAAAGATTATCAGTGCAAATCACTTAAAGAGGACCTTTCATGGGTCCAGACATTATAAAATAACTAGCAGGATATGTAGGGCATAGTGCAGGGATATAATATTGCTTACTATTTTTTTCTGGGCGCCGCTCCTATCACCCGCTGTGCCCCCCTGCAGTTTACCCGGCTGGCATGCTAATGAATAGCAGCGGTACAGGGAGGAGGAGACCGGCCTGTTTTTCAATGGGCATCTCCTTCTCCCTGGCTGTAGCGCGGTCCAGTCACAAAGGTGAGCATCACAGCCAGGGAGAAGGTGAGCTTTTTTTTCTTAATAGTGATCAGTGGCTCACAAACAAATTATCTAAAAGAGTGGGGGGCACTCAAATATCCGGGAAACCTGGACACATTAGGTGAACTATACACACAGATTTATTACTCCTATTAAAACAAACAATGACTAAAACATGTAAATACATACAAACACAGGTTAAAATAGGCCTAGGATCCGAAGAAGTGTCTCCAAAAGAGGCTGGTATCACATATAATACAATAGTTACCTCAGATAAAGACAGCACGTATGATGAATATAGATAAAAATCACTTGTTCATCAATATTCATATAGTGTTGACTAAAATGCTTGGTGATATATATTCGAACCGGTTTCGGTACCATAACAATATTAGTATGGCGTCACTGAGCTCATAGTGTTTGACTAGTGCAACAGTATGGTATAATCCACTTCTAATGGTCCCAACTTGGACCCAGACAAAGTTCCCAATGTCCACTGTTCAATGTATATCAAGTTCTGTAACGTTTCCGATATCCAGTGATCAATATATAGCAGACACTATGGCGTAAAGTATAGCAGACTCTATGGCATATGTTCCACAGGATATTATGAGTGGCCAGTACCCAGGTGAGTACAACACATCAGCAGTAATGCCTATAATGGTACTTTACCACCTCCCGTGGGTCCCTCCGCTCTTGCTGCTAGCCGCCCGGACCTTGTACGGCATCCTGTGTAGTCGCGGTCAAACGCAGCGTCCCACGTGACCTGCGGCGTCTCACGTGATCGGGGTAAAGTCCACGTGACTGAAGAGATTTCACAGGTCCTGCTTGTTTTGTACGCCCATGTCTCCACTGCAAAAGATGTTGCTCATAAATATCTTTGGAGAACTCAGTCCATATGGATACGTATCGGCTTGCTAACACTCCTGACCAGATGCGTTTGGGGGTTCACGCCCCTTCCTCAGTGGTAGTATCGCAAGCCTAGAAGTATGGTCAATTTATAGTGTCAAATTCAGTTCAGGATTGCTGGGATATGGATCAGTAATACAACCTGGATCGTTGGATGGGTATTCTCATTGATCAATATTAGAAGGCACTCCGTGATGGTGAAAAACACTAATAAAAACGTCGCAATAGCCAATACAATTACACTAATATATTAAAATATCAACCATATGTTAAGATGTATTAAGATAAAAATAAAAATAAAAGTATCCCCACTATAAAAGTTGCGTGATGATATTCCCAATATGATGCGTGAAGATGTCAGAGGGGTGGTCCAGTAGGGAGGAGGGGTCCAAGTGCTGGGAAAAACAGCCTGACTTGGATCCCGCATCACCGCCAGATCAGCCCTCGTTTAAAGGAAACCAAACAGCTCGAACTCTGCATCCCTTTGGGGACCTTCGGGACTCTTGTCTCGACATTTTCACAATGTGATTGCCTCCACGCCATGATCTTTTTACCCTTTTTATCGATGTGAATTTCAAAGAAGAGGGGTCACAATTGTGAATTAACTTAAAATGTTTCGAGAGAGGGTGAAGTTCATATCCTTTACAGATATTATATATATGTTCTCTTATCCTTTTCTTGAAAGTCCTTTGTGTGCGTCCTACGTATTGTCTGTGGCATCCACATTCTAAAAGGTATATAACATCCTTTGATTCACACGTTAAAGTTTCTCTGATATCCATAAAAAAATGATTCTGTGTTGATTCTACTTTTAATGTCCTCCTAGGAAAAGTCGTTACCCTACAATTCGGGCACTTTCCACATTTACTTTAAAGAAAAGGATAAGAGAACATATATCTATTATCCGTAAAGGATATGAACTCCACCCTCTCTTGAAACATTTTAAGCTAATTCACAATTGTGACCCCTCTTCTTTGAAATTCACAGCGATTCCCGAAGGATTTTTGATTTTGACACCCTGATCCCAAAGGGACATAATGCAGAGTTTGAGCTGCTTGGTTTCCTTTAAAAGAGGGCTGATCTGGCGGTGATGCAGGATCCAAGTCAGGCTGTTTTTCCCAGCACTTGGACCCCTCCTCCCTACTGGACCACCCCTCTGACATCTTCACGCATCATATTGGGAATATCATCACGCAACTTTTATAGTGGGGATACTTTTATTTTTATTTTTATCTTAATACATCTTAACATATGGTTGATATTTTAATATATTAGTGTAATTGTATTGGCTATTGCGACGTTTTTATTAGTGTTTTTCACCATCACGGAGTGCCTTCTAATATTGATCAATGAGAATACCCATCCAACGATCCGGTCCAGGTTGTATTAACGATCCATATCCCAGCAATCCCAAACTGAATTTGACACTATAAATTGACCATACTTCTAGGCTTGCGATACTACCACTGACGAAGAGGCGTGAACCCCGAAATGCATCTGGTCAGGAGTGTCAGCAAGCTGATACATATCCATATGGACTGAGTTCGCCAAAGATATTTATGAGCAACATCTTTTGCAGTGGAGACACGGGCGTACAAAACAAGCAGGACCTGTGACATCTCTTCAGTCACGTGGACTTTACCCCGATCACGTGAGACGCCGCAGGTCACGTGGGACGCCGCGTTTGACCGCGACTACACAGGATGCCGTACAAGGTCCGGGCGGCTAGCAGCAAGAGCGGAGGGACCCACGGGAGGTGGTAAAGTACCATTATAGGCATTACTGCTGATGTGTTGTACTCACCTGGGTACTGGCCACTCATAATATCCTGTGGAACATATGCCATAGAGTCTGCTATGTTTTACGCCATAGTGTCTGCTATATATTGATCATTGGATATCGGAAACGTTACAGAACTTGATATACATTGAACAGTGGACATTGGGAACTTTGTCTGGGTCCAAGTTGGGACCATTAGAAGAGGATTATACCATACTGTTGCACTAGTCCAATACCATGAGCTCAGTGCCGCCATACTAATATTGTTATGGTACTGAAACCGGTTTGAATATATATCACCAAGCATTGTAGTCAACACTATATGAATATTGATGAACAAGTGATTTTTATCTATATTCATCATACGTGCTGTCTTTATCTGAGGCAACTATTGTATTATATCTGATACCAGCCTCTTTTGGAGACACTTCTTCGGATCCTAGGCCTATTTTAGCCTGTGTTTGTATGTATTTACATGTTTTGAGCTTTTCTTTCTCCCTGGCTGTGACACTCTCCTTTGTCATTGGACTGCGCTCACAGTAATCTCTCATCATGAAGTGGACACAGGTCCATCCAAATAATGTACCACGATATAACAGCTAGATGACAACTGTGCAGAGGTCATGCATAAATCCCAGGAGATAAGCAACAAGGTTGGACAAGTCAATTAGATACAGACCTCAATGATATTGAACCACCACCTTGTGGCTTATCTCCTGGCATTCATGTCCACTTCATGATGAGAGATTAATGTAAGGCGTTTTTTTTAAAAAAAAACTATTACATTTCCTGTGTGCTGATCTTCATGGCTTATGCAGTGGTGATATAGCGGTGATGTAGGGCTTCAGGGAGGGACTGGATGTATTGCGCTTTTGCATGGATATGAATTTTGTTTATTTTTGCCTTATTTGATCATGTGACTGATTTGCTGTTGTTCCACTGCCTACTGCCACATTGGTATCCATTTTTATTTATTATTATGTTATGTACTGTATTTTTATATACGTATTTAAAATAAAGATTTTGCTTAATATTCAGTAGTGGTGTGGTTTTTTAGTGCTCTATGTAATTGTGGCCACACATAGATTGTGTTACTTTGATGTGTTGGTGTATTAACAGTACTGACACTGCCGGCCATGATTAGTAATGGAGCTAGGGCCATATTTCATTAGTATTCTGTTAATAGGAGCTAGAAGTTAATAGGCCGCTCTTTCTGAGCAGAGCATGTAAATCAAGTGTTTCTTCACTGAAAACAATGATGAAGAATGAAGATTAGTGATGGAGAAAGTCATGGTCTGTGAGTAAAAAATCTTCATACCCAATTTCAGTATGCCAGGATTTTTTTGTAATAAACCCTTTAAGATACCACCATTCACCACATGGTTGCCCTTTCTGGTGGATGAGTCTTCAGGAACTTGGCTAAGACTTAGAAAAAAAAGGTCTACTATTTTCTCAAAATAGCGCCACTCTTGCCTGTGGGATGTGTCTGGTATTGCAGCTCATTTATATACAATTGATTCTTTTTCAGGGGAAAAACTCATCCATCCCTAGACAATTTGTCAGTTCAATGTGTATATAGGTATTGATTGCTTCAGTCATCCCACTTTTAATCATTTTACGATGCAGCTGATGTAGGTGTGTGTTTTTTTTCCTTTTTTTTTATTCTCCAATCAAGATGACAATTGTAATGGCTTTTACCTCGTTGCTTGAGATTCTGACAATCCTGCAAAAGACCGATCAAGAAGTGTATTATGGGGATTTATTCCAGTATATATTACTAATACTTGCTCTATTAAGTATTAACTCTTGATCAAATGCTGGGAAAAATTATTTTTATCTGACTCTATGAATACAGAGCAGTCAGCAGTAGGTTGGTTTACAGACTATGTCCTTACATAATTGGACAATGTAACATTCACCAAAAATGCTAATTTTTGAAGGTTAGTAGCACATCAATTAAATTTCTATTCATATTTAAAGAGTAACTAAACCTTTTTTCAACTTTCTTTTAAGCTGTTCTAAGTAGCCCAAACATAATTTTTGTACTGTATTTTATTAATCAATTATGCCATTCTCCAAATCAAAAATGGAACCAAAGTCCTGGATTTTGCCGCTTCTTAAAATCCTTATTCTGGTACAGTGCTGACGTGTCAGGGCTAAACTGGTGTATGGATTTAACTGGCTGCTGTAGAGAATGCTGAGAACACATTGCTGCTCCTGCCTGTGCTTCCCTCCAGCTTGGCTTATTTCTGGCACAGCGCATCGGTACCCTGTGCCCTGTGCTGAGCTCAGCTCAAGGCTTTTTATAGCACATTGCTACTTCTGTACCACTGTGCTATAGAGAGTCTTGAGCTGAGCGGAGCCGGCTCAGATATGACTCTCCGCTCAGCTAAATCCTGGCATAGCACATTGGTACAGGGCAGAGGATACCAATGTGCTGTGCCAGAATTAAACCAACCTTGAGTGGAGCACAGGCTGGAACAGCAATGTGTGCTCCATCCTGTGCATCCCGTCTGTTCGCTACGGCAGCCAGTTAAATCCATATACCATTACAGCCTGACCTGTCATTCATTTCAATGGGTCTGTGTACATGAGCGTTTTTTTTCACGCATCACTTGTGCGTTGCGTGAAAATCGCAGCATGTTCTATATTCTGCGTTTTTCACGCAGCCCTAGCCCCATAGAAGTGAATGGGGCTGCGTTAAAAACGCATTGCATCCACAAGCAAGTGCGGGTGCGTTGCGTTTTTCACTGATGGTTGCTAGGAGATGTTGTTTGTAAACCTTCAGTTTTTTATCACGCGCGTGAAAAACGCATCAAAGCGCATTGCATCCGCGCGGAAAAAACTGAACAACTGAACGCAATAGCAGGCAAAACTGAATGGCTTTGCCTGTGAAATCGCACAGTTTTCACTGAACGCATCCGCAACGCATCCGGACCTAATCCGGACACGCTCGTGTGAACCCAGGCATAAGTAACATGGTAGTGGGGGCATAGCAGCTATAAAAGGGCCCAGAGAGAAGGAGAACCTACTACACAAAAAAATAGTAACAAACTAAGGCCTCTTGCACACGACAGTATTTTGCGGACCGTATACTGGCAGTTTTTTCAGTTCGGTATACTGACAGTATACTGAACCATTCACTTCAATGGGACCGCAAAAAATACTGAAGTGTTTCCGTATGCCTTCAATTTCTGTTTTTCAGTTTTTCAGTTCCGTTTAAATATAGACCATGTCCTATTCTTGTCCGCAAATCACGTTCAGTGGCTCCATTCAAGTCAATGGGTCAGCAAAAAAAACGGAAAGCACATGGAAAAGCATCCGTATGTCTTCCGTATCCGTTCCGTTTTTGCTGAACAATCTATTGAAAATTTTAAGACCAGCCCAATTTTTATTATGTAATTACTGTATACTGTATAAGCCATATGGAAAAACGGAACGGAACAACGGAACCGAAACGGAAACACAACGGAAGCGAAAAACTGAAAAACTGATCCATTATAAACGGACCGCAAAACACTGAAAAAGCCATACGGTCGTGTGCAAGAGGCCTAATAGTAACGAACTAATACTAACAGTTGGAATATCATACTGACACAAAATGTGAGTCGTGTGGAGATGGATTTTTTGGACATTAAAGAGGACCTTTCACCGATTTAAAAACTAAAAACTAACTATACCTGTGGGCAGAGCGGCGCCCAGGGGTCCCCCTGCACTTACTTGTATGTCTGGGCGCCGCTCCGTTCGCCCGGTATAGGCTCCGGTGTCCGAGCTCCCTCTGTTGTATGGGGCGGGGACTTTGTATCAGGCGTGTCTGCTGCAGAGCTGGCCAATCACAGCGCACAGCTCATAGCCAGGCTATGAGCTGTGCGCTGTGATTGGCCAGCTCTGCAGCACGCTGATACAGTCCCCGCCCCATGACAGAGGGACTCGACACCGAGCTCTACGGCGAGCGAGCAGCGCTCAGACATACAAGTAGTGCAGGAGACCCTGGCACCGCTCTGCCCACAGGTATAGTTAGTTTTTAGTTTTTAAATCGGTGAAAGGTCCTCTTTAAGATCAGTGTCAGCATCAGGCCTCTTGGAAACAAGCATCCATCGGAAGGAGACTGCGGTGAATTCTCTTTTGCATGCCTCCTCATTTTTACCCCCAGCATCAGAAAAAATCAATACCCACCAGTCAGTTCTTGCGTGCAAGACGTGTATGTTCAAGTGATGGTGATTTTGAGTCAGAATCCAAAACTTTGACACAGAGGTTTACACAGAGAGGATATAGCCAATCGGATATACAAAGAGGGTACGTAAGAGCAAAAAATACTAAACGTGAGACCCTGTTGGTTCCCAAAGGTAAGTTTGATTCTCCTGAGACACAAACGGTGAGAATGATTACTATTACAACGCACAGTGGGGTAATATCAAGAGGATCTTTGCTAAGTTCTGGCCGATATTACAATCAGACCCTGACCTCAGCACCCTTTTTTGTGGCCAAGCGAAGCAAAAATCTTAAGGACCTCTTAGTAAAGAGTCATTATGTACCACCACGTTCTGGCTTTTTATTTGGCTCAAAAGGCCCCAAATGGGGCTCGGTAGCATGCGGTCATTGTGTCTGTTGTAAAGTAATGGTTAAAACAGATACGTTCTGCGATTCCTCGGGAGAATCAACTTACAATATTGTGCATTTCATCAATTGTACCACATTGGGCGTTGTGTATTACGCCACTTGCCCATGTGGGTACATATATGTGGGGATGACAACACGACAGTTACGAGTCCGTATACAGGAACATGAAAAAGATATACGGGCAGCGGCCAAAATTGATGTAGGTGATGTGGACAAGATAAAGAAACTGAAACCCACAGCTCGCCACTTCCGACAGTGCCATAATAACTGTTAACAGGATTTGAAATTTCGAGGAATTGATAGGATCTCTCTAGGTGTGAGGGGTGGTGACCTTTTTCGCCGGTTGGAGCAGATTGAGAGTAAGTGGATAGTGAAGTTGAATTCCCAGATACTGTGGGGTTTAAATGACAAGATTCCATTTGCATCATTTTTGTGATTTGTGCCTGTTTATTTTATTGTATAGAATATTTTTTTTTAAAAGTTTTTTTTTTTTTTACAGCATTTGGTCTGGACGTCCTTAGATGTGTTATGAATTTTGCCCTGTATTAATGTTTGTTTTTGCATATTTTAGGATTTTTTGCAAACATCTAGTGATATGAATATCCACGGCGCAGGTAATATCATCCGGCATGAATGGATTTCCATCGCACATATAGAGTTATCTCTGCTGGCCCACTATTGATTAGTGAAGATCTGGACATTTTCCCCATATATTGAAATAATAATTCACTGTATTATATTTGTGTGGATTGTGGTAAAAAATTGCTTGCACTTGGTTTGTTCACAGAATTCCACTTTAATCTTTGTATTTATGTCACTTGATTTTTCTGGTAAAAATATATATATTTTTTTTTTTTGTTTGCATTGGTCCTTGGTGATCCATGATCCGGACATGGATCGTCATGTACCCTCTAGGGATGAATTTAACAATTACTGGGGCTATTTGTATATTTATATATTTGTATTCACAGTTATCATGTATGGATTTTGATTTTTTACAATTGTGCACAATAATTATGGGTTTTGTTGTTTTTATTGTATTGAAGTACACTGTTATGATATTATTGATTGGGCATCACTTATATTTGTATTATGGGGTTTAATATTGTTAGTATTTAATGAGGGGTATGTAAGATGGGATTTCTGTACATTGGCTAGCTTGACTTAGGTGCCTTATTTGTGGGTTTGTTTTTTGTTTTTTGTTTCTTGCTACAGGGTAATTATTGATGGTTACAGGTTATGTAATTACCCATTTTACTATGCGATTTGTTTGCCCTGCATTTGCCATTATCAAATATGGCTGCCGTAGTGCGCACACGTCTGTGCGCATGCGCGTGGGGCGCGGCTCGGCGCGGACTCAGTGTTCGGTCTGGTGATTCAGCCATACCTCCCGCTGTGTCATGTGATGCCGCGCGCCTGTTGATGTCACACATCACGTGTGCACCAGGTAACCAACGGTACCAATGAACATCTTAGCGTACAGGTATTATCATTTGATATGATTGCTGGGCAGATCGCATTGGATCGTGGTGGTAGCGGACATATGTAGGTCCTGCCTTTGCATTATATATGGTTAATTAGGACCCTTGAAAAAGCTGACGGCGAAACGCGCATCGGGGCGCGGTCTGCAGCTCTAGGCGCTCCTGCACTTAGGTTGGTACATTCAGGTGAAGACAAAGACAAAGCAATTACAGTAAAAATGAACCTTTCCATTCATCATGGATGGATATTGTAGACTGGGCATGAGTGTTTTGTGCATGGGTGTAACTACAAGAGTAGCAGGCAGAGCAGCTGTTATGGTGCCCAACAATTAAAGGTGGCCATACACATGAGATGGAAGTTGGTTGATATTTGAACAAACAATCATCTGATGAACCATCATTTCACAGCCATGCATATTTTAGTCCAAATGTGGCGTTAAATGTTCAAACTGGCCGTACATTGGGTGATGAATGAATGATTTTTCAAGAAACGTTTCAGAATAAGATCTCTTATCAACATGGCCTACTTCAGCGATGACAGTGGTCTGTCATCAGTCAGCTAAAATAATTATTCATTTTATCCGACGAATAATTGTTTTGGTTGGAACTTGAAATCATCCATTTTCCTCTACTTTAGGAGGCCTTTAGGGCTAAGGTGTAGACTATGGATTTGTAAGGGGTGGATAGAATTTTGCATGGGGAGCTTTTCAGTCCCATTGTTGCATGTTATGCCACTTCTGTGTTTATTATTTCATCTCTGCTACACTATATGCATTACCTTCTATTGAACATCATCAAGTGCATTATAAAGGACCTGCACTGTCATGATCTTATCGTATAAAACTGTAGGTATTATCCCTCGTACAGACACGGACTGGTAATCTGCCCTACTGGACAGATTCCTGGTGAACCAAATTGTCAGGGGGCAGCCTGACAAGATTAAACAGCAACTGCAATAATGATGCAAACCATGAATCATCAGTGCAGTTCAGAGGCTTGGAAAGCTCAATGAACCCTCAAAGAGTAAATGAACTGTCCTGACAATAGTGTAGTTCTGTGGTAAAGAGGGTGCAGGACCATCTGTCAGCAGATTTGTACCTATGAAACTGGCTGACCTGTTGCATGTGCTCTTGGAAGCTGAAGGCATCTCTATTGGTCCCATGTTCATATGTGCCCACCATGCTGAGAAAAATGAAGTTTTAATATATGCAAACGAGCCTCTAGGAGCAACGGGGGCTCCTACTCCTACAGGCTCTGCTCTCTTTAAGGCCTCTTTCACACGATAAGAGGCGGGTGCGTTGTGGGAAAATGCGCAATTTTTCCACGCATGTGCAAACTGTTGTAATGCGTTTTGCACGTGCGTGTGAAAAATCCGCATGTTTGGTACCCAGACCCAAAGCCGGACTTCATCACTGAAGTCCGGTTTGGGGTTAAGTATTCTGTAGTTTTTATTATTTTCCCTTATAACATGGTTATGTGAGAAAATAATAGCATTCTAAATACAGAATGCTATGTTAACAGTGCAATAGAGGGTTAAAAATAAAAAATTAACTCACCTCCTTCCATTGATCGCATAGGTGCAAGAAACGTCTTCTATCTTCATATCTGTTGATTGAAGGACCTTCGGTCACTGGGTCACATGGTCCAATCATGGAAGCTTTTGATTGGACCATGTGACCCATGTAACCCAGTGACATCACCAAAGGTCCTTTACCCAGCAGAATGAAGAAAGAAGAATGATCCCGGCAGCTACGGGATCAAGAGGAAGAGGTGAGTTCATGTTTTTTTTTTTAACCCTCTCTTCCCCTTTTTACATAACATTCTGTAATTAGAATGCTATTATTTTCCCTTATAACCATAAAGATCGAGTCCCCATCCCGATCGTCTCCTAGCAACCATGCAGGAAAATCGCACCGCATCCGCACTTGCTTGCGGATGCTTACGATTTTCCCGCAGCCCCATTCACTTACTTCTATGGGGCTGCGTTGCGTGAAAAACGCACAAAAAAGAGCATGCTGCGATTTTCACGCAATGCAGAAGTGATGCGGGAAAATCACTGCTCATTTGTATAGCCCCATAGAAATGAATGGGTCCGGTTTCAGTGCGGGTGCAATGCGTTCACCTCACGCATTGCACCCGCGCAGAAAACTCAGTGTGAAAGGGGCCTAACTGCCGCACACTCTGCACTTTGATTGACAGTGCCAGACAGTGTAAACATCATCACACCTGGATCTGACTTCTCCTAAAGTCAATCAAGGTGGAGAGGGAGCGGCAGCGACAGAGAGATGAGTCGCTAGGTGTAATGGCAATGCCTCAGTTGCTCCCAGAGGCTCATTTGCAGTAAAACATCATTTTTCTCAGCAATGCAGGCCCATATGAACATGGGACCAACACAGATGCCCTCAGCAGCCAAGTGCACATGTAACAGGTCGAGCAGTTTCATAGGTACAAATCTGCTGACAAAGCTGTATATATTTCATTATTTAAGTGTACACTATATGGTGACATTATTTATATGTGTAGTACATGGTGACATTATTTATGTATACACAGTATATGATATTTTATTTATATGTACAGTATTATCTTTATTTGGTGTTGGATATATGAAAGGTGGACCCTCAGAATCAATTCCTCTGTTGGGTCTAATGTACACAAGGTATACTAAAATGTGGTACAGTTATTTGTTGGGTTACTATAGTCCAAGTCTCTTGAGAGCAGAGTAACAGCCTAGAAGACCTCCAAGTACTACATGGTCTCTACAGTAAATAGAAGTACACATCACAGTATATTCCATGGACATATCTTACCTACCACTGCATACATCAATCACTCAAGGTTGCTCTAGTAATGCACATTCATTTAGCTTTTTCTACATGCTTTATATATAATAGCCTCCATTATAATATTTCTGTGTTTATTACTCCTGCACAGTGTGTGTCTTAAAGACATTGAGATCTTCATTTAACGTGAGCGTTTAAAGCTGGCAGTAAGCACAGGATAAATCAGATTATTTGGCTTTGAATAATAAAATGTAGTGAAAATGTGACTAAGTGGGCAAATAATTACCTTACACTGTTGTAGCAGGATAGGACAATATTAAAGCGTCTTATTGATGCGATATAAAGGGGTTAAACTCTGTTAATAGACATCTAGGAGTTCATGGTGGTAGACTGCTGGATTGCTCTGAAGACCCATATGTTTCTACTGTGTAAACACAGGTTGTCACTGCATGGTCTGTTTTAATGGGAATCTGTCACCACAATTCTGGACTCTTATCTACAGTAATACATGAGTAGTACTGCAGATATGGAGTCCAGATCACTATTTTGTATTTTCCTACTGCCCCCTGTTCTTCTGTTGTCAGCCCTCAAAGCTGCACTGAAATACACAGTTTGGGCTGCTGTGCTAAGGCTACTTTCACATCTGCGTTTTCCCTTTCCGCTATTGAGATCTGGCATAGGATCTCAAACCCTGAGGAAAATGCTTCAGTTTTGTCTTCATTCATTGTCAATGGGAACAAAACTAAACAAACGGGAACAGAGTCACCAGAATGTATTCCGTTCTGGTTTGTTGTGTTCTGTGACTGAACACAAAACCACTGCAAGTAGAGGTTTTCTGTCCAGCATGGGAAATTAAACAAGCCAGATACGGCACCAAAAACCATGTAAGTCAATGGTGCAGGATCCGTTTTTTTTGGACATGAAAAAAACTGATCCAGCACTCATTGACTTACAATGGTTTAAGTGCCAGATCGGTTTAATCATTTTTGATATAATACAACCGGATCCGTTCTGAATGGATGCAGCTGGTTGTATTATTCAAAGGGAAGAGTTTGGCTGTGGTTTTGAGATCCCATGCCGGATCTTAAAACCGGTAAGCAAAAATGCTTATGTGAAAGTAGCCTAACATAATGAAGAGGACTCCAATGCGCATGTGGGGTAGTCCTGGCAATGTATTTCAGTGCAGCTCTGAGCACTGACAAAAGTTGTGTAAAAGGAAGAACATAGCTGTTACAGCCCAATACTTCCAGCCCAGTGATCCACTGATAGCATTGCCCAAAGATTTTTAGTATTAATAATTATTTATGTTCATAATAATCGAGAAGTTAAAGACTGAAACCCAACTAAGCATCCACCACTCAACATCACCCCCATATATTCTGTATTAGGGATAGGTAAGTCCATTATGAGGGAGTCTATATAATAGGAATAGGTTGTCTCCAAAGTGGTGAAACAACCACCAGGTACAATGGGACAGATTGTAGAAACTACTTAAATTAGGGACAGCCTTATGCCAATTGAAATGGCTTCAAAGGGGGGACTGATAGAGATGCGGATATCACCCTTGATTAAGTAAGATGGCCCCATATCTTTCGGCTCTCATCTAACGCCTTATTCACTTAAGTTCCTCCCTGATGTTTCATATATGATGTATGATGTACTGCTGTTAGTGTGAATCCATTACAATATGGCGTTTGAACTTAGATGTCTGCATAGTTTGCATACCAAACTTAGTAAAACAATGCACAATGCGTAGATGCCAAGTGTTATCTTTTTTCTTGTTTTTGTATTCTAGCCAATGGAACAATGCCACGAGTTTTAGGGGGATGCCCCCTCTGCTTAACTTCCTTGAATAAAACTAGAACTGCTTTGACGCTTGTCTGGTGTCAATGTGGGTTCTTCCATGCATCTAAAATCCTAGGATCAAAACCAATTTGGAGCAGTAGAGCAAACGTAATTAGCCCTGATTGAGGGCATCTTTAACAGGGGCAATAGAAGACAGTGAAGAAATAAAAAGGAGCAATCTGGACTTCTTGTCTTTAGTACTGTTCATGTATTTCTGCAGATAATAGTCCAAAATTGTGTTGACAAGTTCTCTTTAACCACCTAACTGTTGCAGTGGGGAAAGTATCTAACTTGAGGGGGTAGGGCTGCTTTAGATGCTGCTATCTCCTGATAGCTAGAAACATGCAACTGGTTTTGTTTGAAAGCTGACACTCTAGGCTTTCATACAAGACCAGAATGACATCTAAAGTCCAAGCAAAAGAACAGATATCACTGTTAGAAATCAAATCGAAATCAAATGCTTGCAGCGTTTTGGTGTCCGTCCGAAAACTTAGCCAAAGGGATCCGTCCTGACACACAATGTAAGTCAATGGCACAATAGAAAACATTTTGGCTATGTTGAAGATAATACAAACAGCATTATGCCAGTATTATCTAATACATTCCAGAACTGTAAGGGTCACATAGCATCATAAATTAATATAATGCTATGTGACCCCTGGCAGTGCTGGGAGTTCAGGCCGGGAGCTGCGTTGAGAACTCACAGCGTGACCAACCCTCGTCTGCAAGGGCCATAAGACTTTTTGTTTCCTCTCCTGAACTGACACAGTTGTGTTCAATCATGAGAGCTTCATTAATCCGTATGGATTTATATGTTACCATGTTTAGTAGTCATATTAATGTAATGTAATTCTGCCTCTAATGCAGGTGGAATCAGGAAGCATTTACATTGCCAGCAGTCTGTATTACAATCACTTACTGTATAACTGAGGTTTATGAAAGGAAGATTAGATTTTTCAATGTTTATCTTGTTATGCGTATACTAGAGTTTTTTTTTTCTAATTAGAATATGAGCAAATAAAGTCTTTAGATTTTTTTTTATAATCACTTGTTATATACCCACTAAAGATGAGCGAATTGAAGCTGACAAAGTGGAATTCGATCCGAATTTCAGTAAAAATTCAATTGGCAGTGAAGCCGAATTTCCTGGTAACGAATCGCATTTTTTCCCAAAATGGCTGCTGCACGTGTGAGGAGATGGAGAAATTAACTCTGGGAAGACGGGATCACCCATAATGCCATGCATGCAGCCAATCAGAAACCAGCCAGCCCTGTGAATAGCGTCAGCTATCTTAAATACTGCCATTTACCAGTGTACTTAGTGCAGGGAGTGACATGTCTGCAGGCGCTAGGGACAGTGATAGGAAAGACTTGATTGTGGAGAAAAAAACATTTATAAGTGCAGGGAAAGGATAGGGAGGAATCGTTCCACAGCATTTATGTAGAACAGGGTTCAGTAGGGGGAGGTTACAGACTGGGTAATAGGAACAATCCTATTACACCTTGGTGCACTGACTGGGGATCTAAATTGCCATTATACAGCTCTATCATTCCAACAAATCGTTCTTGTTAGTTGGGGTGCAAGTGCTGTTTCATAAAGCCATTAACAGGGTTTATTACAAGGAAATATTATTACAGTATGTCTTATTTGCCCTTGTGCGATGTAGTTATATGTTGTAAAGCCCTTTTTGCCGTGTATTAGTGGCAAAAGAAAAATATATTTTCCCTTGTGTGGTGCAGTGATATATTATATAGCCCTGCATGTAGTGTATTAGTGGCGAAATAAAAAAACATTCACTGTTCAGCGTTAAGCCTTTTGTGTTGTGTAAAAGTAGAAAAAAATTAGGGCCTAATTGCCGTTCAGCGGTGCAGTAATATATTCTAAAGCCCTGTTTGCCGTGTATTAGTGGCAAAAGAAAAATATATTCGCCATTCAGCGTTGCACTTATCTGTTGAAAAACCTTTTGTGTAGTGGAAATGTGGAAAAAAAAATTAGGGCCTAATTGCCGTTCAGCAGTGCAGTTATATATTCTAAAATCCTGTTTGCCGTGTATTAGTGGCAAAAGAAAAAGATATTCGCTATTCAGCGTGCAGTTATATGAGGTAAAGCCCTTTTTGCTGTATGGATCGAATTACATCGTGGTGAAATTTTTTATGTGAAACAGGCTTTTTTGGGGAAAATTGATGGGTGATTGTAGACTTTCTTCTGTATGAACAGAATTCCATTATTCTTTCATTGGTGAAATTATTTATTTTAAACACAATTTTTTCGGCAAAATTGATGGGTGATTGTACACCTCCTTTTGCGGTATGGACCGAATTACGTCATTGTGGGTCCTGCAGTAAACATTATGAAGACGCTGATGACAACACACCAGCAGACTTTGCCTTTACCATCTATTCACCATTAAATCAAGCAGCTTCAGTAAGTTGAAAATATTCATGTGTTCTTATCTGCTCCGTCTGCATTCGATCTTCACATGCACACAAGACATGACAGGAAAGCATCTGCTTTGGAGTCCAAGTCCAGTTTCTTAAGATCAGGAGTTCCATCAGAATTGTGCGTAACATTCTTGCTCCCTGTGCAAAGCCATAACAAAAGGACTCCGTAGGCATACACATTCAAGGAAGCTAAAGCTGGTTGCCCCAATTTTAATTCAGGAGCAGTAAATAGCGGGAAGCAAATAGAGGTGGCTGAACCAGCCACCACCTGCAGGTTCAGGTCCTACTCTGTGGCCTCCTCATGCTGTTGCCACCTCCACACTATGTGACCTTGCCACTCTGTGGTCTCCTCATGCTGCTACCACCTCCACACTATGTCACCTTGCCACTCTGTGGCCTCCTGATGCTGCTGTCACCTCCACACTCCATCACCGGGTCACTCTGTGGTCTCCTCATGCTGCTGCCATCTCCACATTATGTCACCTTGCCACTCTGTGGTCTCCTCATGCTGCTGCCATTTCCACTCTATGTCAACTTGCCACTTTGTGGCCTGCTGATGCTGCCGCCACCTCCACACTGTCATTGTGCCACTCTATTGCCTCCTCCTAATTGTGCTGCTGCCGCCACCTCCACACTCTGTCATTATTACACTCTGTGGCCTCCTCCTGATGCCGCAGCTGCCGCCACTTCCACACTCTGTCATTGTGCCACTCTGTAACCTCCTCCTCCTGATGATGCTGCTGCCACCTCTACACTGTCATTGTGCCACTCTGTGGCCTCTTCATGCTGCTGCCACCTCCGCACTATGTCACCTTGCCACTCTGTGGCCTCCTGATACTGCTTCCACAGCACCACTATGTCATAGGGGCACTCTCTCTAACACCCAGCTAGTTTATAATGCCTCCTACCCCGCTAGTTGCATAGACACTTCCCTATCACTGCCCCTAACAACACATAGCTAGTTTATAGCTCCTCTCACCAGCTAGTTACATAGACACTCTCTTATCACTGCCCCTAACACCCAGCTAGTTTATAGCTCCTCCCATCCAGGTAGTTACATAGACACTCCCCTATCACTGCCTCTAAAAACACCCAGCTAATTTATAGCACCTCCCATCCCGCTAGTTACATAGGCACTCCTCTATCGCTGCCCCAAACAATGTCCAGCTAGTTTATAGCTCCTCCTACCTATCTAGCTATATAGACGCTCCCCTATCACTGCCACTATTTCTGTTTTGAAATGCCCATGGAAGTGACATCACAGGAAATAAGAAAGATTATTATAAACATGGTCATGTTACCAAAGTCCAGAACAGAATACAGTAGAAATATAGGTAAAAGCAATACAGTACAAAAATTACAACTACCTTTATAACTAAGTATTTTAAAGACAAGAGTGTTGTGGTGGCTCACCTTGCTAGTGTAGCGGATGAGGTGCTACTGTCTACCTGATTCACCCAAATCAGGAAACCAAAACTTATAAAAAAGAGGAAATCGTAATAGACAGGCACTCACTCAGCTGGAAGTTTGCCAATAAGGGCAGAAATCACTTTAGGAATGATGTGGTTAGTAATATATAGTGTACTTTTTAATAACGCAATCAATATACAACTGTAAAACATCAATAAATCAATGAATCAATAAATCCATAAAAGTTACTAGAAGACAAAAAGTCCTAAAAAAGTCATCAAAGTAAAAATAAAAGTTCAATTCATATCAATATAGATAGATAATAAGAAAATCCTGATGAAGAGCCAAATCGGTATTATATTCACACCGGGATGTCTTCAAAGAACATCCATTGTGGGCTATGTCTCCCACTGGGGTAATGCCCTCTTTGGGGGGGTTTATTTAGTAGTTAAATTGAAGTGTGTCCATTAGAAAAGGGTATAACCCTTTTGGAATAGAATACCCCTTATTCAGTGGAAGAGGAGGCCCCTTATTAAATGGGAGAAATATCCTCTTATCTCCCTTATTCAGCTTCAGTCAGTTTGCAGGCCCACAGTAAAGACTGAACTGTTATTAACTTCACCCTAGACTGAGGAAGGGGAAAGGACACTCCCCGAAACGCGTTTGGTGCCGAGGGACCCTGCATGTTTTCCAATTTGGACCCTGGACCAAGTACCAGGATTTTCATCCAAATTATACCCACTCTGGACATACCACTTTCATTATTTGAATAGGAGCCAACTAACAGATCCCACCGTTGACATGGACTACAAAACCTCCGGTGATATCACTGCCACGTGGGACGCCGAACTGAGGAGAGACGCGCCAGGCACAAGCTGCCCGCACAAACGTCTAAGCTCCAGAGACAGACTGCAGGGGAAGTACAGGTACAAAGCCACAGAACTCACCCAAGGTGGGACGCCACACCAGGTTGAAGTTAATAACAGTCTATTACGTTTTCCTCTTAAGTATTTTAAAGGATTTTGATGCAAAACAGAAAAACCCTTGTAAGTAGTCATACACACTGAAGTAAAGTAAACCAAACATACAAATTTTGTCGAGACAGGCCAAATATCTTATGAGGGGGACTTTCGACTTCCCCTCCAACAGTTAATGTTTGGGGAGAGAATGGTTGGTCATTTTAAATTTTAACATCTGATCCTTTAGCTTCTAAAGATAAGCCATTACCAGAGGTATCTGGCAGTGGATTATTCCACTCTCCCAACTGAGGACATATCTTTACATGGCTAATCCAAGTGTACATGTGGATAGGGAAGGCCGGAAGGATTAGCAGTTTGGCCAACAGCCATTGAAGGTGTATGACAAGCTATATTCCCTCTGACTATAGACTGCAGCAAATGCTTAAAGGTATTATGTAGACAGAATCCCATTGGTTGACTGTAGGCTGCCATTGGGTATTACCATCATCTCAGACAATTATAGAACATCCACAGCACATACAATAAATGTCTGATGATGATCTGGGATCCTTACTAGTGTTGAGCGAAGCGAGCATCATTCAAAACTTCAGAATAATACTGTACGGAGATCTGTCTCCTTCCAGTATTAGAATGTATGGGCTCCGATGAGCTGAAGTTAGTTATTTACGAAGTCAAGTGTGACATCGTTGAATAACTTTGGTAGTTGATTTTTTAAAGTAGAAAACCACTTTAAAGCTTGAAACTGAACTCGGCTTTGGTTCTGACTAGTACCTCAGAACCGAAGCCGAGCAAGTAGCTGGCAGCAGCAGCATCCACTAGACCCACTGTTTTCTCTGCAAGGGTTACATTGCTAACTTTGTTTTTCTGTAAGCTAAAACACAATGGCCCAGATTAACTATTGTGTCTGCTCTTTATCCACTTCCCGACTGCCGTTGACTGTAAACATCTTGGGCGGTCAGGTTTATCTCTGAATGAATGTTTTGGAACGTATATTCAGAGATGGCAGCTGCATGATAATCGTGCAGCTGCTGAGCGGGGTTCTCACTGTCAGTGACAGCAGGGCACCCCAGAAAGAAGGCAGGGACCGTTACTGGGTGTCCCTGCCTTCTAGATTGAGGTATAGACAGCACTGAACGAGCGCTGTGTATACAGCTGAGGAAGCAATGTGCTGCTTCCTGTCCCAGCCTGGTGATCATGTGACTGCCTGTTCTTCCACAGACCTCAATCAGCCCTGCAGTGAGGCTGTACAGCACAGGGGCTCTGGGGGCTACCATGTCAACCCCCCGTTACAGGAGAAATCAATAGTAAAAAAAAAAAAAGTATGACGTTAAATGTTCCACAGAGGTCTTGTATGACCTTATGGGGGACGCAAAGTGTAAAAAATAAAAAATAAATTGTGTTATAAATAAAATTTAAAAAACATATTTTTCGAATAGTTTGTGGGGTGTCGTTTATTAAATGGGATCATTTTTGGGTTTGGTCTATTATGTGAGCTCTTTAAAGTGAATTCAGAACTGAACTGGTCCTTAAAAAAGTTGATTTGGAAAATTTTCTTATAAATTTCAAAAATCACTTCTAAAATTCTGAACCTTCTAACGTCCTAAAAAAATAAAATTACATTGCCAAAATGATGCCAACATAAAGTAGACATATGGTGAATGTTAATTAATAAGTATTTTATGAGGAATCACTATCCGTCTTAAAAGCAGAGAGATTCAAATTTAGAAAACAATGAATCTTTTTCAAATTTTTGGTAACTTTTTGATTTTTTTTTTATAAATAAAGTTAAAACATATTGACTCAAATTTTCCATTAACATGATGTACAATGTGTCATGAGAAAACAATCTATGAATGGCTTGAATAAGTAAAAGCATTCCAAAGTTATTACCACATAAAGTGACATAAGTCAGAGTTGCAAAAATAGGCCTGGTCAGGAAGAGGGTAAATGGCCTGGTCTGGAAGTGCTTAAAAGAAAGAGTGGGGCTTCATATAAAATAGGTGAGGTCTCGCAATGTTCTATTTTGCTCCAAAATTGCACTACAGTTCTGATGTAAAGTTCTATCTCAAAGTAAGCCAACCAATAGTTGCTACAATGTTGGATAGAAGTGTCTAGCCATGCACCATTATATCATCTGTGATGAATCTGGTGCAGGTCTAGATCCTAAGTTTATGCCATTTATAGGATAAGTAAATCTGGACCAATCATTTTTCACATCACATTTTTTGATTACTAAATTAGATTCTACATACAGTTCAGGAAGATTTAGTTTTATATGCTTCCTTGTATTCTACAGCCTTTAACTGCTAATAGGCAAAGACAGCATTTGTTATGCATTTAGGGTGGACATACTTTAGATTCATTTTATTTATACAGATTTATATTTATTAGATATAAAGCAGCACAGATGCAGAAATTGTCGTCTCCACACCTAATGGAATGCTGATGCCAACATTAATTATAGATTACTTAGAGAAGTAATAAAAGAGGTAAAAGTATTATTTAATCTTAAAGTGTAACTGCCAATCAATTTTTATTTTTATAATGTGTAGGGGCAGTGATACTGACTTTTGTGATATACTTTAATGAAATTGTACATTTCTATTAGAAAAATAGCTCTAAAGTTACCCATTATGAGCCTTTTTCTGTATATTTCTATATGCAGTATTTACGGTTCAAGTCAGAAGGTGGTTTCATTGAGAATAGGTTGATCCAGTTTTAAAGGGAGTCTGTCACCTCATTTTCACCAATATAACTAACAACACTGCCCCACTAAAGGTTGCAAATGCTTTCCAAACATACCTGTGTGTACTATGTGTCTGTATTCCATGTCCAGGAAAAGCACATTTAGGCCCCTTTCACACGAGCGAGTTTTTCCGCGCGGGTGCAATGCGTGACGTGAACGCATAGCATCCGCACTGAATCCTGACCCATTCATTTCAATGGGTCTGTGTACATGAGCGTTTTTTTTCACGCATCACTTGTGCGTTGCGTGAAAATCGCAGCATGTTCTATATTCTGCGTTTTTCACGCAGCCCTAGCCCCATAGAAGTGAATGGGGCTGCGTGAAAAACGCATTGCATCCGCAAGCAAGTGCGGGTGCGTTGCGTTTTTCACTGATGGTTGCTAGGAGATATTGTTTGTAAACCCTCAGTTTTTTATCACGCGCGTGAAAAACGCATCAAAACGCATTGCACCCGCGCGGAAAAAACTGAACAACTGAACGCAATCGCAGGCAAAACTGAATGTCTTTGCCTGCGAAATCGCACAGTTTTAACTGAACGCATCCGCAACGCATCCGGACCTAATCCGGACACGCTCGTGTGAAAGAGGCCTTATTCTGCTGGAAAACAGCTTCCAAGTGCCCAGCTGAAAGTGAAAGTAAAAACAGCTTTCACTCCTGACTCGATTTCCAATGGCTAATATATCTTCTGATATAGTGGATATAATGCTGTGGTTGGAATATCAGCTTTTAAACATGGTCAGGCCCATATTTTTAGCTGGTACTAATCCTAAAATATGAGCAGCTAAAGGCGCCCTCCCCTCTTCAGTCTGGTTTGTTTTGGGCACTTGGAGCAGCAGAGCTGGGCACTTAGGAGCTGTTTTCCAGCAGAAAAAAAACTATTTTCCTGGACATGGAATATAGACACAAAGTGCACACAGGTATGCTTGGAATGTGTCTGCAATCTTTTGTGGGGCAGTGCTTTAAGTTATATTGGTGAAAAAGAGGTGACAGACTCCCTTTAAAAAGTGGTAGTAACTCTCAGAAAAGCTATTCCATGACCAATCATATGTCTATTTAGATGGGACAAGCAGAGGCAGGATAGCGTCTCCTGATACCCAAGTACTTCTTGTATGGTAGGCACCAACCCCACGCTATGAGTTCTTTAGGTGAATTGCTTATTAGAGGCATCGCCCTGTTGTTTTTTTCAATGTATAAATTGTCCCCCCTCTTCAATGGCAGCCACCTCTTCCTCCCTGTAGACCAGTCCTAAGTGGAAGCCAGAGTTTGTTGTGGTGGCACCCATGCAAGCATTTGGAAGCCAAACAGATTGCCTTCTACAATTTATTATTCTTTAAGCCAGCTCCAGATGTGGCAGGTTTGCAGCAAATTCGTCATGCAGGTGCTGCACTGCAAATCTACAGGAGTTTACAGCATGATACAAGTAGTGTTGAGCGCGAATATTCGAAAAGCGAATTTTTTTAGCGAATATCGGCACTTCGCTAATTCGCGAATATTTCGAATATAGCGCTATAAATTCGCTATTTCGAATATTCGTTTTTTTTTTTTTTTTTTTTAGTTATATTTTTTTCTTTCCCACTTCCCAAAAGTAGTTCTTACCTGTCATGAGGATTCCTGGCTTCCTGGCTGCTCCAGTCAGTGCCCGTTGCCGCTTCTGCCGACTTCCGTGCTCATGGAGCGTCCCCTTCCATGGGAAAATCTCTATATACTAAAATGTACTGTCGGATTTGAGGAATTACGTTGAAATCGCAATGCGATTAATTCAAGTTATATTAATCGCATTGCGATTTCAACTTAGAGATGGGTTTATAATGGGTCAGCTTGCTAGAATTAACGAGTTAACGAATATGGAATATAGCAGCAGTGCTAAGTTGAAATCGCAATGCGATTAATTTAACTTAAAGTATTCGCATTGCGATTTCAACTTAGCACTGTTAGTGCATAGCCATATATTCCATAATGGAATATATAGCTATGCACTAGCAGTGCTAAGTTGAAATCGCAATGCTAATACTTTAGTTAAATTAATCGCATTGCGATTTCAACTTAGCACTGCTGCTATATTCCATATTCGTTAACTTCGTTAATTCTAGCAAGCTGACCCATTATAAACCCATCTCTAAGTTGAAATCGCAATGCGATTAATATAACTTGAATTAATCGCATTGCGATTTCAACGTAATTCCTCAAATCCGACAGCACATTTTAGCATATGGAGACGCTCCCATGGTGATGGGGACGCTCCATGAGCACAGAAGTTATGGTTGGCTTGGTAGAATTAGCGAGGATGACGAATATGACGAATGTATTCGTCATATTCCTCAAAACGAAGATAACGAAGTATTCTACATCTTCGCTTTAGCTACCTATTCGTCAACTTCGCTAATTCGAGCAATCATCATCATTCATCAAATAGGAAGGTTGACTTATTAGAGAGTTGTAGTAATTCGCTATGCGATTTTTTTTTTTTTAATACAATAATTATATTACTTGATATGATAATATTATTATAAGTATTCTATTTATTAAAAAAAAAAAATCGCATAGCGTAATTTAACACAGCTGTCTCTATAGTCAACCTTCCTATTTGATTGTTAGAATTAGCGAGGTTGACGATATGACGAATGTATTCGTCATATTCTCAAAACGAAGATAACGAAGTATTCTACATCTTGCTTAGCAATCTATTCGTCAACTCGCTACTCTAGCAATCAAATAGGAAGGTTGACTATAGAGACAGCTGTGTTAGAAGTCTGCTATGCGATTTTTTTTTTTAATACAATAATTATATTACTTGATATGATAATATTATTATAAGTATTCTATTTATTAAAAAAAAAAAATCGCATAGCGAATTTAACACAGCTGTCTCATTAGTCAACCTTCCTATTTGATTGCTAGAATTAGCGAAGTTGACGAATAGGTTGCTAAAACGAAGATGTAGAATACTTCGTTATCTTCGTTTTGAGGAATATGACGAATACATTCGTCATATTCGTCATCCTCGCTAATTCTAGATATGAAACCAATAGGAAAGTAGCCTTAAGTACAAATCGCAATATGCGATTATTTAAATCGCATTTTAATCGCGATAACTAGAAAAAATGACGAATATTCGATTTCGACGAATATGAAACGAATATTCATTCGAATATTCGCGAATTTCGTCGAAATCGAATATGGCACCTGCCGCTCATCACTAGATACAAGTGGATGAAGTTTTCAAAACCCCATCCACAAGTACGAGAAAATTTCCAGAAAGAAACCAGAACATGCCGAAGATTTTCAAATCTGCAGAATGCTCGTTATATTGCAGAAATGCTGTGCATTTTAGTGCAAATGGTACAAATTAATGGCAAATATGCAACAAAGTCCATATGGGTTTGTACCAAGGATAAGCTATGGATTCAGGTCAAATCCACAGCAGAAATGAGCCACTGCATCTCAACCTGGCCTAATGTTGACTAAAGAGACATTAAATAATGTTTAGGACTTTGATGGGCTTAAGTTACTTTTACACTTGCGGCAGGACGGATCCAGCAGGCTATTCAGCCTGCCGGATCCATCCTGCCGCAAGTGGCCGTGCACTGCCGTGCTGCCGCTCCTTCCCCATTGACTATAATGGGGTGGGGGGCGGAGCTACGGCACAGCACGGCAAAGATCGCCGGACTGAAAATTCGGACATGCAGGACTTTTAGTCCGGCGATCTCCATGGGAGCGGCAGCACGGCAGTGCAGGGCCACTTGCGGCAGGACGGATCAGCCTGCCGGATCCGTCCTGCCACAAGTGTAAAAGTACCCTAACAATGCTAGAAAGTAAAAAGTGATACACAGTAAAAAAATAAATAAAGAGAGCAAACCATACAGTTACATTTCCTAATTGATTCACTAATGTAATGACGTTAACCAAAAATTAAATAGTTCCTTCTGTTCTCCAACAGGTGATGTTTCTGTGCTGGTATGTGTGGGGAATAAATTACATAGTGACGCAGGATATCATTTGAAGTCCCACTTATTGCCTGTTATTATGCTTTTTGTTGCTGCTTGACTGCTTTAGTTATCTTTTTGACAACATTTTTATTTTGCACTGGGTATAAATACCACTTTCAGAGCAATATATTTTCCACTTCTTTGGGCGCATTGAGAACAGATACTCTTTATGTTATTGCTAGCTCAGTTAACCTCTGTCATTGTTGCCAAGCTATGATGGAAGCTGGGCAGTTTCAGTTTATGGAGCAGGGTAGGAATCTCTCTAATATCCACCTGTAGAGCTGAGTTTCTATATTTCCATAATTGGTTTTCACTGTACTGTTTTGGCAGTGATGAATTCTTTTAGGATAATTTTAGTTAGTATTCTTGATCACAGAACTGTGAGGGAACTGTGACCTATTCAATTCAATGAAATTGGTATAATTTTTTCACAAATAAGATCCTGGACAGGCAATTTCTGTATGTTCCTATAAATATGATTTGCAGTGATATCATCTTTCATCTATATAATATAGAACAGTGAGGAAGAAGTACATAGGGACCCAAACATGCGCAAAATATATTGGTCTTGTACTCAAGAGAGATAAGGCAAACTATTAGTCAAGGTTGAAACTTCTTAACTATATTATCCAGTTGTGTGCTCCTCTGTCCAACAGTGGTGTACTCAGAGTAGGCATAGACTAAGTAAAATCCAAGGTAGGTCCACCAACTGATTCTTCTTCATGCCAAAGTTCCATACCACATCCTCTTAAATGCTAAGATATGAGGATGTTTCATCTCCCTTCAGATCTTTGGAAAATCTTCATTTCCCTCCTAATAGTAACATAGTAACATAGGCAGAAAAATAGATATAAGTATATCCAGTTCAGCATATTATCCTGCAAAGTTGATCCAGAGCAAGGCAAAAAACCCTCAAGGGGTAGAATCCAATTTTCCTAATTTTAGGGGAAAAAATCCTTACCGACTCCATTCAGGCAATCAGAATAACTCCCTGAATCAAAAAACCATCTCTAGTAACTATAACCTGTAATATTATTACACTCCGGAAATACATCTAGGACCCTCAAACTCTTTTAGTGACAGCACCATCACCACCTCCTCAGGCAGAGAGTTCCATAGTCTCACTGTTCTTACCGTGAATAATCCTCTTCTATGTTTGTGCACAAACCTTCTTTCCTCCAGATGCAGAGGATGCCCCCTCGTCACAGTGACAGTCCTGGGGAAAAATAGATGGTGGGAGAGATCTCTATACTGACCCCTGATATATTTATACATGGTCATTAGATCGTCCTTTAGTTTTCTTTTTTAAGTGAATGACCATAATTTTGATAATCTTTCAGGGTTCTGTAGTCCATCCAGTCCAGCTATTACTTTAGTTGCCCTCCTCTGAACCCTCTCTAGCTCTGCTATGTCTGCCTTGTTCACAGGAGCCCACAACCGAGCACAGTACTCCATGTGTGGTCTGACTAGTGATATGTAAAGTGGCAGGACTATGTTCTTATCACGAAATCTATTGATTCAACCCAAAATCCTATTGACCTTGGCAGCAGCTGTCTGACACTGGTTGCTACAGTTGATTATTACCAACTAAAATTCCTAGGTCCTTTTCCATGTCAGTGTTACCCAGTGTTTTACCATTTAGTATGTACTGGTGACTTGCATTATTCCTTCTCATGTGCATAAGCTTACATTTGTCAGTGTTAAACCTCATCTGCCACTTCTCTGGCCAAGCCTCCAATATATCCAAATCCATATGTAGCAGTATACTGTCCTCTTCCGTGTTAATTACTTTACACAGTTTGGTATTGTGTGCAAAAATTGATATTTTACAACTCCTCTACAAGATCATTAATATCTCACGTATTGAAATTCACTACGTGGGAAGAGAGATAATACTGCCCTATGTGTAAGTTGTCACTGTGGGTGAAATAGCAATTTCCAACACAAGGCAAGGACAGGTCTAAAGCACACTGAGACAACATAGGCCAAGTAAATGAATGAGGACGGAGCTAAGTCATAGTGCAGGTGCCCAATGAAGGGTTTACTATAAACTTCAAAATCCCAGCACTGGAGCCATGTAAAATAATAAATGTGTTTAAATAAATTGGTTAAAATGAACCTAAGTTAAATTGTTCAGTATAGTAATACTCAGTCCTTGACCAGATGGATAATATAATTTCCTTGTGGCTAGCTTATAAATTCCTACTATACTGTAATCTTAAGGCTTAGATGAGTGTGTCCCTGCTACAGCTAGCAGACCCTGTACTGTACTAAAATATCCTGGCAGCCCAAAGGGCCGGAACACCCAAATCTTCACCAGCCAAAGCTGGAAATCTTTGGGTACTTAAGGCATCTCCTCTGTGGGATAAGATTCTTAGTACAATAGTTCCTGCAATGGTGTGCTTTATCTCGTTGACCTGCTGGTGTACCAACCTCCACCTATTTACTGGATCCTGACCTTCTACTGTTTGACCTGATCTTTGCCTGACCCTTTGTTGCCCGCCCTAACCTTGGCTCAGTTATGGTATAGCACGTACTCCACTTGCCCTGACCTGGCCTATTCCAGACTAAGATTCTGCCTGACTCCTTGGTGCTCTGCACCAGTGTCTCTGACCCCTGTGGGTCAGCTGTCAATTTTACAAAGACTACTCCAGGAGGTAGCGAAGTCCAGATCCCTGTACAGGGGTTCAAAGGTGAAAACCAGGGGACTGCTAGAATAACACCCTTAGGAGTAGCCCAAATTCAAATCTGTGGGATTACACTGTGGTTCCACACCCACTGGTCATAACAGTCCCTTTTATTATAACTCCAGAACGCCTTGCAAAGAGAGACTGCTGAACTAATAGTAGACATCAGTAGAGTAGCATGCCTTCACAAGTGATTTTGTTGCAGAAATTTCTGCGACTGAAAATCAGTTCTATATATCTGAATAGGACTTGTAGAAATCAATGTGCTTCCCACCGAAAAGATCTCTGTACAGATGAATGGAACTAATTTGAAGTTGGAGAAATTTCTTAAATAAAATCTGCTGGGTGTGAAGGCACCCACAGAGTCTGGCTACTTTAACCACCTCAGCCCCCCTAGCTTAAACACCCTTAATGACCAGACCACGTATGCACTACACTACTTTCACAGTTTATTGCTCGGTCATGCAACTTACCACCCAAATTAATTTTACCTCCTTTTCTTCTCATTAATAGAGCTTTCATTTGGTGGTATTTAATTGTTGCTGACATTATTACTTTTTTGATATTAATAAAAAATGACAGAAATTTTTGCAAAAAAATGACATTTTTTGCTTTCTGTTGTAATATTTTTTTTTTTTAAAACTACATTTCTATATAAATTTTTCTCTAAATTTATTGTTCTACATGTCTTTGATAAAAAAAATGCAATAAGTGTGTATATATTGGTTTGGGTAAAAGTTATAGCGTTTACAAACTATGGTGCAAAAAAGTGAATTTCCGCATTTTGAAGCAGCTTTGACTTTCTGAGCACCTGTCATGTTTCTTCAGGTGCTAGAATGCCAGGATAGTATAAATATCCTCCATTTGACACCATTTTAGAAAGAAGACACCCCAAAGTATTGGCGGAGGGGCATGGTGAGTTCATGTATGATTTCATTTTTTTTCACAAGTTAGCGGAAAATGACACTTTCTGAGGAAAAAAAAATAATAATAAAGTTTCCATTTCTGCTAACTTCTGGCAAAAAAAATCTCCCATGGACTCACTATGCCCCTCAGTGAATACGTTGGGGTGTCTACTTTCCGAAATGGGGTTATTTGTGGGGTGTGTTTACTGTTCTGGCATTTTGGGTGGGGCTAAATTGTGAGCAACCCTGTAAAACCTAAAGATACTCGTTAGACTTTATGCCCCTTTACGCACCTAGGCTGCAAAAAAGTGCCACACATGTGATATCGCCGTACTCAGAAGAAGTAGGGCAATGTGTTTTAGGGTGTATTTTTACATATACACCTGCTGGGTGAGAGAAATATCTCTGTAAATTGTCAACTTTGTATAAAAAAAAATTAAAAAGTTGTCATTTACAGAGATATTTCTCTCACCCAGCATGGGTATATGTAAAAATACACCTCAAAACACATTGCCCTACTTCTCCTAAGTAAGGCAATACCACATGTGTGACACTTTTTGCAGCCTGGGAGCGCAAAGGGGCCCAAATTCCAATGAGTACCTTTAGGATTTCACAGGGCATTTTTACGCATTTGGATTCCAGACTTCTTCTCACGCATTAGGGGCCCCTAAAATGCCAGGGCAGTATAAATACCCCACATGTGACCCCATTTTGGAAAGAAGACACCCCAAGGTATTCCGTGAGGGGCATGGCAAGTTCATAGAAGATTTTTTTTTTGGCACAAGTTAGCGGAAATTTACTTTTTTTCTTTTTTTCTTACAAAGTCTCATATTCCACTAACTTGTGACAAAAAATAAAATTTTACATGAACTCACCATACCCCTCACGGAATACCTTGGGGTGTCTTCTTTCCAAAATGGGGTCACATGTGAGGTGTTTGTACTGCCCTGGCATTTGAGGGTCTCCGCAATCATTACAAGTATGGCCAGCATTAGGAGTTTCTGCTATTCTTCTTATATTGAGCATACGGGTAATTAATTATTTTTTTCCGTTTAGCCTCTGGGCTGAAAAAAAAAATTAACTGCACAGATTTCTTTATTCACATCAATCAATGTGGATGAAAAAATCTCTGCCAAAAAATGTGCAAAAAAAAAAAGAGAGGGGAAAGAACATAGGAGTGCTTGCGAAGTAAGGCCACATTCACACGTCCGCAAAAATGTCTGCATCTATTCCGCAATTCTGCGAACTAGATGCGGTCCCATTCAGTGTCCAGGTTTCGGCCCCAAAACATCAGGCCGCAGCATGCAATTGCGGACAAGAAAAGGCATTTTCTATATAGTTCTGGCAATGTGCGGATCCGCAAAATGTGGAAAGCACATTGCCGGTGTCCGTGTTTTGCGGATCCGTGGATCCGCAAAACACATACGGACGTCTGAATGAGCCTTACAGGGGGGTGATTAGAGACAGGGGGGGTGACAGGGGGTGATCAGGGGGGTGACATAGGGTGATCAGGGGTTAATCAGGGGTTAATCAGTGACGGGGGGTGTGGTGATTGGTGCACTTGCATTGGCTGCATGTGTCCTCTGGTGGTCCCAAGCAAAAGTGACCACCAGAGGAGCAGGCAGCAGGCATATCAGACGCTGTTTACAAAATAGCGTCTGATATGCGATTTAGATGGCGTTTTTTTAAGATCTACAGCCTGCCAGCGCATGATCAGTGATGGCAGGCTGTAGTTAAACTTCCTCCCGACGCGATCCTGTGAGCGCGCGCGTTCACAGGAAATCACGCTTTTCGCGAGATAACGCACCGGCGCGTCAAGGAGGAATAACCCGGCCGCCCGCAGGACGCATCCCTGCGTTAGGCGGTCGGGTAGTGGTTAAAGACACTTATCATCTTCCATGTTGAATGACATGCAAATTGTTTCTAATGCATTAAAAACTTTATCAATTTGCTGAACTTTTAGCCTCCTAGATTGTAAGCTCAAGCAAGCAGGGCCCTCACTCCTAGTGTGAATTGTGTATTGGTGTGTAACTGTCATGTCTTATTTGGTTTGTATATGAACCCTCTAATTGTAAAGTGCTACGGAATATGTTGATGCTATAAAAATAATGATTATTGTCATTATTATTAACCAAATTAAAGGAAGCACATTGTGTCAGATGCACAAATACTGCAAGTTTTCTTAGTTATCCATAAAGAGGCAGAGCTTTGTGCTGTGACAAATTTCTTCACCATTTTCAAGATTGTTGAGCGATGTACTGCTTTGCAGCCAGTGGCAGCAAAAATCTTGAAAATGGTAAGAAAACGGTAAGAAACTGACTTACTAATCTGTCTAAACAGTGTCACAAATTGGGACAATTTTGGCACAATTTGTCTCAGCTAGGGCTTCTACACTTTTTATGATTTTTTTCTTTATTCTTTTTTCTTTATTCATTTTCTTTTTTCTTTATGAAAAAGCGGCATAGCTTTACAGGAAGGGAGACATGGCCTAATGAACCATTTTGCGCCAAAATAATGGTACAATTCTAGTGTAAAATCTGTCTCAAAGTAATCCAACCAATAGTTGGTAGAGAGCCAGATTTATCATCCATCCTGAGCCCCTGTAATAAATCTGATGCAGGCCTGGACCATCTATACGCCAAAGAATATTAGAAAGTTGCATATCTTTCTACCTATTAAGCTTTATATATATTAATCCAGTAAACCATTTTTCATACAAGGTTCAAGGGTCACTGTACTTTCACACAATTTCACAGGAAATTGGAAATACCAAGTTACCAGGAAGTGTGTGTATTTGTGTATGGAGGGGGGGGGGGGGGGAGAGATGGGGTGTCAGAGCTATCTGAGATCTTAAGCCTGATAAAAAAAACTTCTTTTACTGCTTATACTGCTTCTTATACTGCTTCTGAAGATCACAGGAACGTCCTGCCTTTCTTTAAGTGTGATCTCCCTCCTTATCTGTTCTGTGAGTTCTGGAGCTGAAAACAAATATAGTGGGAAGTAAGAGAAAGCGCGTTACAGCAGAGCAGGGATGGTAGAAGGGAGACATCTCTTGCTTCTGAGTCAAATACATCTAGCTGTGCAGCTGAAACAGGGAATAATATGGCTGAAAGAGACATTAGGGAAGTCCAAACAAGTGTTCCTTCACAAAGTTGTGCAATTTTTTATTTATTTTTTTATAACTAAGATTGCTACTTAATTTTTACTTTCAAGAATAAACTTTTCAATTACAAAATAAAAGCAAATATCTACAAAGTTGTTTGCATTCACCATAGTTATTAAACACAGTATCATTGCATACGTATGGATTCCTGTTCCAGTGGCACACCCCTTCACAAAAGCAGAAAATTTATTCAATCAAGCGATTAATTAGTTGTTATTCGAGTCGTTCGTATGACAATCCTTTACATGGCAGAGTATCATATGATGGATCGTTGTCCGGCAGACTGTTGTATTTCCACCTCCTGTGAAATCGCCTGTTCTGTAATCGATACCTGTTTGCACTTGTGGAATTCTGGACCACGAACGATGATTTAGGTGTCTACATCAGCGATCACAAGATTGACAAACTAAACAATAATCGCTTGTCTTTCGATATGCTTTTACATTACTCAATAATTCATCGCTTTTGCTCGATTTCACGATTTTTCAAATGATTATTAACTCGTGTAAAAGGGCCTTTAGTATGAGACAATGAAACCATCTACTTGTGACCTGGGGTCAGCTGCCATTGTAGAACTTTAGAATAGTGGTAGATCACATTTGGGATATTGGGTATTATTCTTCTTAAT
This sequence comes from Bufotes viridis, assembly GCA_033119425.1. Taxonomy (NCBI): domain Eukaryota; kingdom Metazoa; phylum Chordata; class Amphibia; order Anura; family Bufonidae; genus Bufotes; species Bufotes viridis. Next base: position 104,501,906 of record CM065590.1, read on the forward strand.
TTGAACCTATGCGTGTCACATGAAATTACATGTTTACATGCAGGCTCCGACTGCCCCACAGGGAAACAGATGAATAGTAGGCTGACTGCACTACATACAGATAGGCAGCATACTGTACAGAACCTCAACCAGCCTATGTTCATATAAAAAGTGGGTAGATTAACAAACTACTTAGCTTATTATTATAGATGCATTGGGTGGCTGAGGTACACAAGTAACATAGTAACATAGTATATAAGACCGAAAAAAAGACATTTGTCCATCCAGTTCGGCCTGTTTCCTACAAGTTGATCCAGAGGAAGGCAAAAAAAACCTGCGAGGCAGAAGCCAATTTTCCCCACTTAAGGGGAAAAAAATTCCTTCCTGACTCCAATCAGGCAATCAGAATAACTCCCTGGATAAACGACCCCTCTCTAGTAGCTGTAGCCTGTAATATTATTACACTCCAGAAATACATCCAGTCCCCTCTTGAATTCCTTTATTGTACTCACCATCACCACCTCCTCAGGCAGAGAGTTCCATAGTTTCACTGCTCTTACAGTGAAGAATCCTTTTCTATGTTTGTGTACAAACCTTCTTTCCTCCAGACGCATAGGATGTCCCCTCGTCACAGTCACAGTCCTGGGGATAAATAGATGATGGGACAGATCTCTGTACTGACCCCTGATATATTTATACATAGTTATTAGATCTCCCCTCAGTCGTCTTTTTTCTAAATTGAATAACCCTAATTTTGATAACCTTTCAGGGTACTGTAGATCCCTCATTCCAGTTATTACTTTAGTTGCCCTCCTCTGAACCCTCTCCAGCTCTGCTATGTCTCCCTTGTTCACAGGAGCCCAGAACTGTACACAGTACTCCATGTGTAGTCTGACTAGTGATTTGTAAAGTGGTGGGACTATGTTCTCATCACGGGCATCTATGCCCCTTTTGATGCAACCCATTATCTTATTGGCCTTGGCAGTAGCTGCCTGATACTGGTTTTTGCAGCTTAATTTGCTGTTTATTAAAATTTCTAGATCCTTTTCCATGTCAGTGTTACCGAGTGCCATTTAATATGTACGGGTGACTTGCATTATTCCTTCCCATGTGCATAACTTTACATTTGTAGGCCAGCCAGTATGCTCTTTCAGGGACATGACTTCTCTTCAAGGACCGACTTAATGAATCATCTTGAGTGTCTTGCTGCGGCCTGCTGCTGAGTGAGCAGGTAATATTTTGTCTCTCCCAAATAATGAAATAGCATGTGCACGTCATCTTATATGTCACCCATAAATTACCATTGGTAGCAAAAATGTTTGATTTTGCACAATGGTTTACCATGATGACAAAGAGTATTAATGGTAGCCAGTGTCAGACTGGGGTGCCTTGGGCCCACCAGTAAAACTTGTGATGGGGGGCCAGCGTACATTCAAATATTATCTGCTTACTCAGCAATATGCAGCAGTAAGACCCTAAAGAATGATTATAGGGGTCCCTGCAGAGACTTTGCGTCCCTGATGAAAGAAGATACTGTCCGGAATGCCTCTGTAGCTACCACCTGAGCCATCCAATGCATCTATAATAATAAACTGGGCAGCTTGTCAAATAAAATAGCGGCTATTTTTTTTCCTCCATAGAATAACATGAAAATCACATTGAATTCTCTTTTGCAATTTCACTTTGAAATCACTCCAGCAAAGGGTAGGTATAACCCTAGCCTAAGGGTACAATCACATAGTTTAGTTACTTCATGCAGTTTTGGAAGTCAAAACTATATACCTTCTCTTCTTTTATGATTGTCACGCTTGGGTGTGAGAGGGAAACACCACACCGAGCATAGAATGGAAGGGGGGGGTTGAGAGAATCAGGCTTGAGAACTATGGAAGGAAAATGGACACCTCCTAGTGAAAACCCTAGAAAAAATCCTGACTGACTACGATTATGAACAGACACCAAAGGTAGGTGAGTTCATACGCAGGAATACCTAGAGTCCTATCAAGCCCTAAAGGACCCTGGTACTAATTGCAGGGACGAGACTACCTGTTCCTCCAAAAGGAAGGACGAACAGGAGTCTCCTTCAGGCCTAATACAAACAATAGGGAAATGCAACACACAGAACCCAAACAAAATACAAACAGGAAAGGAAAGACTTAACTTCAAAGGAGCAATAGAAGCACCAGGAATTCAGCCGGGATCCAACCACAATCTATCCAAAGGTCCAAACACAAGCTATAAACCGCATAGCATAGTGGGAGAAAGAACAATAAATAGAGAAGGTTAAATGACCATAATAGCCACACCTGGGAAAAGAAGGTGTGGCAAGCACTAGAAACAACACAGACATCATTTGATCCAAGCAGAAAACATGTCAGATCAAACCACGTGTTGCAAGTCTCATCGATCTCCTGCCACCTGTCGCGGGAATGTCTGTGACAATGATCCACTCCTGATTTTGGCTTCCAAAACTGCATCAGAAAACCTGACCATGTGGCCATACCCTAAGGGTTAAACAGCCGTTTACATGAAGTTAAGCCTTATTCAGATGTCAATGTTTTGGTCAGTGATGTCAGTGGAGCCTCTACAGACATAAAGTATAAGGGAAAGATCTGCACCTCTTCTGTATTTAGAGCCACTCTTCGTTTTTCGCTCAATCACTGATGGAAATCACTGACCAAAACCCTGACGTGTGAATGAGGCATTAGGCTTTAGGCTAGGACTACACTGCGACATTGGTCGCTCCCCATTTGTCGCTGCCAGGATAGGATCACTGAGTAGTGGTGATCCCATAGAAATAAATGGGTTCGCCACAGGAAACACAACTGTGAAGCCATGGCCTCATTCATACATCAGTGAATCACAACATTACATTAAGTGGGTATATCCAATGGTTTCCAGAAAAAAACTGAAACATTTACAACTTTTCTGGACCAAACATACGCATTCATGTCTATGGGTCTGTGAAAACCACAGACACCACCTAGATGCCATACGTGTTTGATCCATTTTTCATGAACTGTTGCTAGGACACACTCGGGAACCTTTTCATTTGGATGAGTCTAACGGTGCATAACCATAAGTTTGGTCCGCATCCAATCCGCATGTTTTGCAGATCCGATGTGGACCCATTCATTTCAATTGGGCCGGAAAAAAATGCAGACAACACACCGTGCGCTGTCTGCATCCACACGTCCATTCCGCATCCCTGCAAAAAACGATAGAACGTGTCCTATTCATGTCCGTCTTGCTGACAAGGATAGGACATTCCTATTAAAGTGAAAAAGAAAATGGCAGCATGCACACAGCCAGGGTTTATTTTTTGCGGACCGCTAAACACATAGAGTCGCGTGCACAAGCCCTAAATGGGCCATTTTCCATTTTTGTAAAAAACAGATGTCACACACAGGCAAAAGATGGGGAGACAGGTGTGAATAATGCCTTGGTGCTGCTTCTGCGGTGTGAGCATTGGGTAGTAAAACAGGATGTCTCTCCTCCAGACATCAGGACATGAGAAGCGATGCACAGCACAATAGACTTCCAATGCAGGGTCTGTACAAGTCTCCGTGCCCCCTGTTTCAACTCTTTAGGGATATCATGCAAAAAATCCTATTTCTAGTACTCCTGCCTATTGATGGGTGCCTGCAATGCCAGCCTACAACCATCCAAAATACGCTCCTAAAGACCCAATTTAATATATACTATATTACAAAGAAAAAACAATGATAATTCATACTTTTAATTTCCGAAATGCCAGATGTAGCTTTAAATCTGCACTGGAAATCAATCATTTAAAATTGGTTTTCTAAGTCCTTATCAATTTCTAACATATTTTTATTATCCATAAAGGCTTAAAATCTGTATTGTTTCCCTCTAATTAAAATATAATTATATAGTGCAAGACTGGCAAATATTTGTTGCTTAATTAAAAGCATTCTCAGATGTGGCCAGTGCATGAAGCGTCTTGTTATTAGGGAAACACATGTTGTTTTCCGATTTGGAATTCTTTTCTTGATGATGTTTTCCCAGGGCCAATTACATATTTTCTGAACGTCTCCGTTAATAGCATGTGGACATTGGAATAAAGTTTTTTTTTGTGGCTGCTTAACGAAGTGAGAGCATCAATGTAGTTTATGGCTTGATAATTGCTTTTACATTGCTGCTAACATTTTTATGGAGCAGTCACAAAAGAATGACCTCACTCATGTCCATAAAAGTGTATTGGCGAGGTCATAACATGGCTGAATTTCAGATGGTCAAGTGGTTTCATTGTTAAAAGTACATGCTGCCTCTCCACCCCTCTATTCTTCTTCCCATCTGCCAGCTAGTCAGTTGATCAACTGGACCCCATCCCCCGCCTTAACAGCTTTTCCATACTACAACACAGTGGATAGCCTTTCGAACTATGGAAGGGCTTTGACCTTGAGACACTTCTCTGGTAGTATGAACTAGATTCCACAGTGTGGGAAATGGCAGTAAATAATGGGGACTGGGGTCAACCTGGCAATGCAGGAACCTTGTAAAGTAATTCAATCTTCCCTGTAACTTGTAAAGAAGAATTCCAGATTGTCAGTCTGACCTCGGGTTACTCATGAAATGCAGAGTACAAGGAGCATTATTTTGACATAGTCAATAGGCACTAAAGCACATTCTCTCTATTAAATTGATACAAATGTCCATCTAGATGAATTAACAAGTGCTGTAGGTGAGATGTGTACTGTTAATTCGGTCTCTTGTATTTCGTAGCATTTTTTGTAAGTAGATTTTTTTGGCTATGCATGGGTATGACCCCAAGAAGTGTAAAGCTTTTAATGACACTTCTGCCATTTTAAAACCATTTCACCACAAACTGCAGGATTTTAGCAGATTTTTAGGCATCATACAAATGGCAGAATAATGTACACAGAGCCATTGCAGTAGCACAGAGAGCTCTACGGTTCCACACTGCATGTGTTGCTGTACGGGGTTCACGGTTCCATATTATCAGGTGAAACTTTTGTGGCTATAGTTGCAAGAATAAGCAAGAGAATCGTTTGGACTTACCTGGATTTCTGCATTGATTACTAAAAAAATGTGCTCTGGTTACCTACACACACAATGTAACCAGACTAATAGACACACAATTGTGCTGTTTGTGTCTTTTATTAAGCATGTTGAGTAAACATTCACAGGGCAGGTTTAAAAAATAAGTGAACCTCTGTGTTATTGAATTCATTAAGGGCTAATTGGCCAATTGGTGTTTTAATTAGAATTAGAATTAGAATTAGATTAGAAGTGTGGGTTTCACATGTACTTCGTCCAATACAAAAATGAAAAGTGTGCACATTATCACATTTCTGAAGGCCTCCTGAGCAGCTTGGTCTTTTGTAGGGGATCCAAACTTCCCGTTCCAGAGACATGACAACCTTTATTCTGCATACCCTACATGGAAATAACAGTGGTTTGCCATGGAGGCGGAAACCACAGCCTGTCTTAGAGTGGAGACTTCATTATAGCTCTAATAGCTCTAATGTGGCCCAGTCATCATGGGACAGTGTCTCAGTGGTTTGGCACAGCATAATCTTCCAATATCTGCCTTATTTCCCAAGACCACACAGTTTGAGGCCTTCATTCCAGCCATCACCACCAGACAGACTGGAAGAGAGCAGAAGAGCCCACATACCAACACCAAAATGACATCCCAACTGTGAAGCACGGTGGAGGGAGCATCATGGTTAAGGGCTGCTTTGCTGCCTCAAAGCCTGGAAGCTTTGGAATGATTAAGAGAATAATGGGGGTGATTTATCAAGACTGGTGTGTGCTGTGTTGGTCTTGAAATTCCTTGCGCTGCTGGAGGATGTGCCTAATTTATGGAGGGGACTGTCCGTGCAGTTTATCCGAAATCTACAGCAGCTCTGAGCTCTGACTTTATTTAAATGAAGATAAATGTGCAAGCTTTTCATAAAGTGGCAAGGGTGGCGTAGAAACGCTACTTGTATCAAAAGTTTGTTGCACTGGAGTTTAAAAAAGTCCCAAACACTTGATTTGCAATTATTTTAAGAGGGAATAATAATTTTCCCTTAATGAATTCTAAGTTGTACCAAAACAACCTCAAGCTGAAGCCACATTGGGCAATGTAACAAGTCAATGACTTCACGCATATAAGTAATAAATTAAATCAACGAAAGAGTGAAACCCAAGAAATTTGTGTTTTGGGATAGCCAAGTCAGTGTCCTGACCTAACCCTATCAAGACACTGTGGCATGACCTGAAGAGGTCTGTGAACGCAAGACATCCTAGAAATATTGATAAACTAAACAATGACCTAAAATTACTCTTTAGGGCTCATTCAGATGGCTGTATGTTGCTTTTCGCATCTAATCCAGACTGGATGTGGATCCATTCACTTCTATGGGGCCCCACAGTGTGCTGTCCACATCTTTTCTTCTGTTTCACGGCCCCAAAAACAAATAAAACATGTCCTATACTTGTCAGTGAAAATCAGGACGTGGCCCCGCCGAAGTCTATGGTTCCACAAAAATGCGGAATGCAATCCGTTTTTTTGTGGACATGCTGAACTGTCCACAAGAAAACGTATCTGCATTTTTGTGGACAGTGAAAAACATACAGCTGTCTGAATGAGCCCTAATCATTGTGTAAATCTTATTTGTTGCTACAGGAAACATTTTTGGAGGTTATTTCTGCTAAAGGAGGATCTACTGGTTCTTAAATTCAAGGGTTTCTTACTGTAACCGCATCATAACCACACCATTGTGGCCATACCCTTATTGTGATGTGTTCACATTATTTCACTTGTAAGCCTCCTTGTTCTACATTTTGCATAAGGTTAATTTGCAATTGTTATATATTGGTGTGATGATGATCTAAATGCTAACACATTGAGGCTATATGCACACGACAGTGTTTTTTTGCGGTCCGCAAAACTGGCTACCGTGTTCCGTTTTTTTTCTCATCAGCATCCGTGCCGTGTATCCGCATTTCTTTCCGTGTGGCTTCCGTTTTTTTTTTTTGCAGATCCGCAAAAAAAATGGAAGGCTTGAAACAGTTTCCTAAAGTACCTGTACAAGTGCCCTGGTTTCCAAGCAACCATCCGCAAAAAAAACGGATGTAAAACGGAAGGCTTCAGTGTGGCTTCCGTTTTTTTTGCGGACTCATTGACTTCTATGGGTCCGCAAACCGTTTTTTGCGGACAAGAATAGGACATGCCATATTTTTTTTGCGGGCGTGAAATGCGGAATGCGGACGCGAACAGGAAACGGAAGAGGCATCAGTTTTTTTTGCGTATTCATAGAAATGAATGGGATCCGCAAAAAAAACGGAACGGAAGCCGAGAAAAAACATTGCCGTGTGCATATAGCCTAAATCTGACCCAGAAGTGAACAGTAGATGCATTGTAAGAAACACAATTTAGCTTAGGGGTTTCTCATTTAGAAACCATACGCATAAATTACAAATAATGATATTTCCATTTTTTGGTAGATTTGATAAAAATGGTGAGTATTTCTAAGAGCTCTCTGTACTGCATAGGTGTTGCCCTTGGTACACTAAATTAGCAATTATCGTAAACTTGCTTATACCCCATTACCCATTCATGCAACACCCTGCATTATTTTAACAAGGAAGTTCATGTTATTAGCAAGGTCACATTAAAAATGAAAGGGAAAAAAGTAGCAGAACTAAATTGAAACAATGAGCCTGTTTTATCATTATTGTACGCCATTTTTGTGGAGTAAAAAATTGAGACTTTTTAAGCAGCACTTGTACAAAAAATTTCTACAAGTTTCTCCACCACCTTTACCTTTTTCCCGAAAGGGGACTGTCTTGTGGGTGAGGAGGGGGTGGGGCAAGTCATTTTTCATTAGAATTCCCTTGCTTTTAGTCTCTGTTCATTTACTATGGAGTTGATACTTAGCTGAAAACAATGTTTTAAAGCCAAGTATGCATTTCTGTGCAATTTCAGTCTAAGGGCTCATATACAGTACAGTACATGGTCATATTACAGCTCCATTGCATTGCCAAGTTGTACACAGCTATAAAACGACACCGACAGATGAGCACTTTTGTTCTCTTATTTTAAATGTGCAATGTCCTATTGGATGCCATATTTGTGAGTTATTTCCCACATAGAATTTTATCAGTGGTAGAAAGCCTCCATGATGCAATGCCATACAGGCGTACATAGAGTGCCTATAGCTCTGTAGTAGAGGACTGTAGCATGCCACTGTATAGGAATGTTGCATATTATTCTGGTGTGCCTTCTATGCATTTTTGACTGCTACTGGTCTATCCCTTATGAATCTATTATCCTTACTTCTCTGGCATTAATGATCTTCTTCAAGATCCAGGATTCAAGATCGAGATAGGATTTATTCCTGATAGACATTCAAGGATAAACAAATCCCAGTAACATTTCAAACAATTTTCTCAGCCAAGTTTTAAATAAAGGTTTTGGAAAATAGTGGATTTTTGTTACAGCTTTAAAAGACCTTTTATGTGACATCAAAAGACTTAGATCAGTGTCTCTACCTCCTGCTCATTACTGCATTGTCAAAACTGTGTCCAGCCATTTTCTTTACAAATGCTGATCTTAGATTACCAATGGTTACAGCAGCTGAAGGAGGCAGCAAATTCTGCCCTTGGTTTTTGAACATTTCATATTAGGATTTAGGAGCTTACTCTTCCCTTGTTCCTGTGCCCGATAGGGCTGGAGAAATGCCGGGCAGCTCTCATCTGGCAGCTTATTAAGGAGCAGACACCACTAAACTCATTTTACTTGTAGATTGTGCCTGAATTCAAGCCATTTAAAGTAGATGAATGGCTACTGCTTCAGAATAGTCTGTCACCAACACATTTCAGGATTTTCATATTAAGTATGCTGGGCAATGGTATGCATCCTTAACATGGAAATCAAGCAGAAAACTCAATGCCTAATGACGGAGATCAAAGGAATCCTTGGTGGATATAGACCTCTGCTGCAATACTGTACATCCTAGTTAAGTCTAAAACCTTCAGCTGCTGCAGAGGGGTCTTCTAGCTGTGTCCCCCTCATCTCACCTCTGGCATTTTCCACAGCAAATGGGTTAACTATCTGTTTAGAATTCAGAAGTCATTATCTCCACATACGGGTCCTTAACTCCACATTCTTACCAGTGGTAATAGATTGGGCCTTGCATTACACGCTCAGTACTTTTCTCCTCATTATAATTATTAGACTGGTGCACCTCTGATTTAAATAAAGCTGGATCATATTCATGTCTTGCTGGAAAATGCTTCCTATTGTGGTGCCAGTGGTACAGCTGCAGGGTAAATACATGCTTATACAGAGAGAAATGAGGCATAGCAAGGCCTAAGCTTCCAGCAAGAGCTCAGACCATGTTCAGTAAGTAGCCTTTGTGCTGCACTAGGCTAGGATATGAGTGTGTATACTCAGTGCATTGATATTGATAGGCAACCCACAAATATTTCAGTAGGCCATCGCTGCTCCAGTAGTGGAAGCAGGGCCTCTGTGCCTTCACCACTGTCAGCACCAATAGGCAGGTGGGCGCTTCTTCACCTGTGGGGACAGACCCTTACAGGTGAAGAACTTTTGCTATTTTGCAAATTAATTCATTAGAATGAATTTGCTCATCTCTAGTTTGTAGTCATGTGGGAGCAACGTACATTATACCATCGTTTCGATTCCACAATAGAGTGGAGGAGAAGTGACTTTCTGTGTGCTGGATCATTATGTGATAGGTTTGTTACAGAAATGATAACTTTTCTATTTTAAAGATTATTTGTCATGTTTTACATGCAGTTCTGTCTGTTGGCAGATTGTGCAGCGAACACATGAGAAGCTGGTATAGAGCACGGGAGTGGTAGTGGCTCTGATGAGATGTTGTGTCATGGTGTACTTCCTCAGGCCATTGCTCCCTGGGGATCAGTGCAGTGGAAAGGTGGTTTGAAGAATCAGGCCAGAAGTAAAAGTATAACAGAAAGTGCAAAATATAACTTGTGGTACATCCAGAGGCAACAAATACAAATAAAGTTTCTGGCACCAGTTAAGGAGATGTAGTGGCATGTTGGATGACAATATATTCACATTAGCAGGCACTTGTGGGTATAGGCGTCCACTGTAAGATTCAGATTTTAGCTTTGTCTGGGCTAGTGGTGGTATAGGTGATGGGTGCCTGAGTAGTCCCTCTCCTTGCAGCAATGTCTGTAAACTGAATGTTGCTGATAACTGCTGTCTTGTCTCTCAGGTTCTTTCAGGAAGCAGAGTTTGCTGATCTCTCTGGAATGTTGATCTCTCAGGAGAAGAATATATGTTCCCGCGAGTAGGAGCTCTAGCATGGGCTTCCTCTCCTCTCTGCAGCTATACTGGAGCTCCCCCTCCTGGCAGAATACTGGCACCAATACAGAAGGAAAAGGGTGGTTAGCCCTGTTCACGCCAACCTTTGCTAATCATATCTCTTCTTACTTGTATACATGGCCAAAACAATGAAAATGCATAACATCACATAACTATGTTCAATTGCAGATACCCCTAGGTCTTGGGTACTACACATGGAACAGAGCAGAAGGAGCTGAGCAGATTAATATTTAATTTTTCAGTTTTAAGATCCCTTCTTTTTCTATTCTTAGGAGTCCAGTAGGCGGTCAAACACTGGATAGGACTGCCTACTGCATACCATCAAAATTTTTGAATGGTCAATGAGGGACACTTATGGCTTTACATAGACCATCCAATCACAAGTTGAGGTAGGTCATGGTTGCAGCCAGTGATCAGCTGAGCGGCATTCACAGCCATTTCTTGCTATGTCATGGCAGTATCAGGAAGTGGGGTAAAGGGGAAGGGTAGTTCTTTTATATTTTTTACAGCATGTGCAGCCCCTGGCACAGATTTTTGTGCTGGAATACCCCTTTAAGTACCGGAACTAAAGTAATATGATTGTAAACATTTTAAGGTCCAAATGGTACCAAATAATCTATATATATGAAGAAGGACATATATATGTGTGTGTATATGTATGTATGTTCCGCGATCACTTAAAAACGCAATTATCATTTTCAACGAAACTTGGTATACACATCCCTTGCTACCTGAAAAGAAATCTTGTGGGGGACATACGCCCCTACACAGCAGCTGCATGGAGATATTCCCGAAAAATTACCTGCATTAGTCAATACAAGCCTGCAAGTCTTTCTCTTCATATCCCAACTGCCATATACACGGTCACAAACCCCTTATCAGCCAATAGAAGTTCCCAGGCCCTTAGTCTCCACATACACACAGTTTTACTCCAGATTTTCATAACAACCAGCCATTTTTCCTTACTGCTGTAGGTAAGCTTTAGGCTAGGGCTACACGACCACATGTGTCACTCGACAATAAGTTGCACGACACATAAGGCAAAACTACACTGCTACATGTGTTGCGCGACATTGATGTCGCACCAATGTTGTGCGACAATTTTTATAATGATAGTGTATGGTGTTGCACTGCGACATGTGACATACTGCGATGCTACAGTCGCAGAAAAATCCATCTTGGATGGATTTTTTGTGAATGTCGTATCGCAGTTGCAGCATGGCACATGTCGCAGTGCAATACCATAGCCTATCATTATAAAAAAGTTGTTGAGACAAAATGTCGCACGACACATATCATCGTGTAGCCCTAGCATTATTGGGGCAGGGTGCTGTGGAGGTCACTGTAAAAAGATGTGTTCACTGTGGATGTTACTGTTAAGGGGGCAGGCCACTGTGGAGGTCACTGGTAAAGGGGCGGACACTGTGGAGGTCACTGCTAAGGGGGCAGGGGCCATTATTAAAGGGGCAACTGCTGTGAAGGTCACTGTTAAGAGCAGCGTGGTACTGTGGAGGTCACTGTTAAGGGGGCAGGTCCTTGAGGAGGTCACTGTCAAAGGGGCAGGCTGCTGTGAAGGTCAAAGTTAAGGGGATGGACTGCTGTGGAGTTCCCATTTTAAAGTGGCGGGGCACTGTGGGGGGGGGTCAGTGTTAAGGGGTGGGGGACTGTAGAGTTCACTGTTAAAGGGCGGGTGCTGTAGAGGTCACTGTTATGGGGGATACTGACAATATCTTTTAACGTCACACACAAACATTGAATGAAATTGATGAAATATAACCGTGCGAAGCCGGCTCTTTTTGCTAGTGAAAAATATATTAACTTAGATCTAAAATACTGGTAGAAACCAGACAGATCAGACAGTTTCTGGGGAAATTTTGTGTGTTTATTAATGCACATTTATTTCCCGGGTCAAAAAGTGTGCATGGAACACTGGAAACAAGGGATCACCCACAATGCATGCATGCAGTCAATCAGCAGCCAGCCCTGTGATGTCACAGCCCTATAAATAGCCTCAACCATCTTGAATTCAGCCATTTTCTGCTTTTTTGATGACAGCGCCAGCGGGGCCCGTGCAGTGACTGTATTCTACTACACCCCCACAATGTATATAATCTTAACTATATAACTGTAGTGATTTACTACAGTTATATAGATAATAAGATTATATCCAGTGAGCGGGGGTGTTAGCGCCAATGTCCGCCACACTGTCCGCCACACTGTCCGCCACACTGCCCCCCACACACAGTAATGTCCACACAGTGTAATGTCCGCCACACTGCCCCCCACACACAGTAATGTCCGCCACACTGCCCCCCACACAGTAATGTCCGCCACACTGCCCCCCACACACAGTAATGTCTGCCACACTGCCCCCCACACAGTAATGTCCGCCACACCCCCTCAACCACACAGCAGTGCCCACACATAGTAATTTGTCATGCTCCCCCCCTCTTGTCATTCTCCCCCCCTCTTGTCATAATCCCCTCTTCTTGTCATGCTTTTTCTGCCCCCTGTCATTCTCCCCTATCTTTTCATGCTCTTTATACCCCCCCCCCATGTTGTCATGCTCTTTATGCCCCCCCATTTTGTCACAGACTTCATGTAAGTGGGCCCGGCATTTTCACTGTACTTAATGCCGGGCCCCGTCAGAGCGCTCCTCTCACCTCCATTATGTTCACTGCTCCAGGCTTCCGGGATCAGGCCCCAGCGGTGCCGCACATTAAGCAGGTGGGCGGAGCCTAACAGAGGTCCGTTAGGCTCCGCCCACCTGCTTACTGTGTTTCTAGTTAGAGGCAGCGGGGCCTGATGCTGGAGGCCTGAAGCAGTGACCATAATGGAGGTGAGAGGAGCGCTCTGACGGGGCCCGGCTCAGGGAATGACAGGAGGGAGTGCTGAGCGGTTCCCCCCTGTCAGTCCCTCTCCCTCTGGCCGGCCCCTGCCTGCGCCCTGAGGCTGGAGCGCCCTGAACCCCCAGTCTCTGTGTCGGCCCGGCCCTGGTTACACCCACCTCCCCACTCATTGTGCCAATCTGTGGCCTCCTCATGCTGCTGCTGCCACCTCCACACTATGTCACCTTGCCACTCTGTGGTCTCCTGATGTTGCTGCCACCTCCACACTATGTCACCTTCACATTGACACTCTGTGGTCTCCTAATGCTGCTGCTACCTCAACACAATTTCACCTTGCCACTCTGTGGCCTCCTCATACTGCTGCTGCCACCTCCACACTATGTCACCTTGCCACTGTGTGGTCTCCTGATGCTTCTGCCACCGCCACAGTATGTCGCCTTGCCACTCTGTGGCTTACGATTTGGTAGCCAGAAGCAGGAGTGGGTACAAAACACAGAAGACATGCAAATATTCCATTCACGTTCCATCTCTGTTTTGGATCCATTCCTGTTTTTTTTTTTGGCATTAGCAATACTGATGGATTACTGACCAAATGCTGACCAAATGAAGACGGATGCTCAACAGACAGGATCCGTTTTTTGGGGGTTATTGTTCTGACGGATCAGAGGAAGGGCAAAATAATCAGTGACGTCAAGACAAAGTTACTGCTGACACCCTCTCCACTCTCCACATATGGGTGAGGAATAAATACATTTTCTACATAAGATTGCGGAGTGCAGGTCCATTCATTCACATTCGTATGGGGCCCCGACCTGCTGGCCGTGCACCCGGACCTCGATAATGCACAGTGCCGTCCATTTTTTTCGAATTGATGCCCTCTCCACTCTGTCGGGGGGATCTAGTTGTATAAGCGTTTAATAGAGCGTTTCTGTAGACATCTATGTGGAATCAGCTGATGACGGTGTAAAAGGAGTGCACTTCTTCTTGGCGCTAACATCGACCTGTAAGGCTGAGTTGATACTTGAGTTATTTGGTCAGTTTTGGCCCTGTGAATGCCCAAATAAGTGAAGTATGCAGTGATTCTAAGAGCGACACCTGTCATCTGCGTGTCATTCTGACTCACAATATTGTTTCACTACCACAACAGACTCCTTAAGTGTGTTACTGCAAGGCACATTGTTCTACACCACTATACAGTCTCTCTGCAGCCAGGAAATAGCTGTTGTTTAACACGATTCACCACAAATTAATTCGGATCGAATCGTTTCGGAAAATTCGGCGTACTGGCCTATTAGAATTTTTCTAAAATTCACTCATCTCTACTAATTATATTCCCTCAAAATTATATATCAATCTGCTCAGCTCCTCCTGCTCTATAGCATGCTGCCTGTATATCAGAAAGCATATTCAATGTGACAGGTCCCATTTAAAAGAGAAATGCTGTAATTCATGATAGTTCAGTTTGATCAGATCATAAACCAACTAGCAATTTTGCTAGGTTCCAATTAATACTCTGTTATGAAGGTATTCTTCCCTAGAAACATTGCTTCAAGGTGGAAATATAGTAATATGGCTCTGTACAATGATGCTGAAGTATGGTAAGGCTCCATTTGTCTCGGGCATGATGCCTAAGAGATATTTTGTAAGGAGGAGCTCATTGCCCTAGACATGTATAGAGCAATTTATTCTTGGGAATTTGAGACTTGAAGTGCAGTTTCCTTCTATTTTTCCAACTGTCAGTGTTCACCTTACTTGTAGTCTGACATTCATCGTTAACCAAGCCTTATAAATTTAAACATATGTCACAGCCAATTAGTAACCAGACATTTACCATATGGGCAGCTGACAGATGATTCTAGACAATAGCATACCAACTGAACATTCAGAACGGTGAAGTATGCCTCTGTAAAAGACTT
Source organism: Bufotes viridis (assembly GCA_033119425.1). Lineage (NCBI taxonomy): Eukaryota > Metazoa > Chordata > Amphibia > Anura > Bufonidae > Bufotes > Bufotes viridis. Next base: position 104,516,998 of record CM065590.1, read on the forward strand.
ACATTAAATTACAACAGATGTATAATGAATACAGCGCATGCGCGATAGTACTCCTTGAGGATAGGAGTGCTGCGGCGATCGTTAGTAATGGAGTTAGTGTTACAATAAACAATGATTAATTAAAACAAACATAGATTAGGGAAAATTAGGACATACAGGACATGGTAAGGACTATGACTATGTCCCCTACCTGTAATAGCAATCAATTGATTATCTAGTCTGTAAAGACAATAAAAATATAAGATAAATATGCATATCAATATGTCAAACTCCTGTAAACATACAGAGGATAGGGAGGTCAACACGTAGAGTGGAGTAATCAAATGTATAGTATACAAATAATATCGTAATACTAGATTGCATAAAGATAAAACATTATAATAGTAAGTCAAAGTCCCTAATCAGACCAAAAGGGTGTGGTGTTTTAAGTTCGTGGATCCAGTAGGCTTCGCGCCTCCGAAGGATCAGTTTGCGATTACCTCCTCTGCGGGGCATGGGAACGTGTTCTAGGATCTGATATTGTAGCTGACTGATCCGATGTTTATGTTGAAAAAAATGTTGTGGAATGGGTAATTCCGTCCTCTCGCATCGAATATCTGACTTGTGTTTACATATGCGGTCTCGCACACACTGTGATGTCTCACCGACGTATGCGTGACCGCATGGACACTTAATAAGGTATACTGCAAATGTAGTCAAGCAGGTATAGAAACCGCGTATCGGATACATTTTCCCTGAACGTGGATGTGTAAATGGGGCTCCTTTTTTAACGTGTGTGCATTGGGCACAATTTAAACACGGAAATGTACCCATTTTGGGTTTGTATAAGGTAGTTTGAATGAGACTAGGCTTATCGGTACCAATATCAGCATGGACTAGGGAATCCCTTATATTTCTAGCACGTTTATAGCACATATGTATTGGTGATGCAAATCCCGGAATCGTAGGGTAAGATTTGGTTAATAATGACTAATGTTTTTGTATGATGTGCTGTAAACGTGGAATGAAAGGATGGTATGTCATAATTAGAGGAATGCGTGGTGTATTAGGTCTGATTGGTCCCTGTCGATGTTGATTGACATAAGCTAGTTCTTTCTCCGAAAATGATCGTGGGTAACCCCTAGTCTCAAATCTAGATGCCAACTCAGTTATGCGTTGTTGTGTAAGGATAGGGTCACTTACAATTCTTGCCACTCGTGTAAACTGAGAATGTGGTAATAAATTTTTGATGTTACGTGGGTGATTGTAGGTTTTGTAAATAGATCAACTGACAAAGTACCGTCAGGATTTCTGGACACAACCGTGTCCAGGAAGCTGACGGACTCTGTATCAACATGTGCTGTGAACTGTAACCCAGCTGTCATCAAATTTAAGTCTTTGTAAAACGCCCGGTATTACATCTAAGTATCCAGGAAGTCTCTCCCTCTTCGGACTCAGCCGGCAGAGTGCGCATGTTCCAATTACACACTTCCGGCTGGAGCCGCGGACCGGCAGTGTAACTCACAGCTCACTATTTAAGATGCCGGAGCAGGGTAACAAGGATGCCAACCGCACCTGCGTTACTATATTACTACAGGTATTTACACAATCTTTGTCTGTATGTACTAGGTTACTCGTTTGAGTATGTATAAGGGCACATGTATTTTACCTATATCAAGGGTTCCATAATATTACTATCAGTTTTCCATAGTGTTGCTCATTGACTCCTGTGATTTCTGAATACCTGCAAATCTATATATGACAATTATGATTTATATGTATATACGTGTATTTTGATCTGTGTAGATCTGTTATTATATCTTTTGACCACACATTATGTTGATTAAGTTTGTATGTATTATTATTTCTAGGCCCTGATGAAGGTCTATGGCTAGACCGAAACGTAGGCCTTTTTGAATGTACTGAATATTATGGTGGCGGAATAAAAACTATCCCTGCAAATTATCACTAAGTCGCAAGAGTGCCGTGTTTTTTACATTAATTGTACATTTTGGGACTTGCCAGCCATTTTCAAGTTATTTTTTTGTAAGTGGAGGAGGCACCTCTGGGACCCCCGCCTAATGACAAATTGGATGTTTCCTGAATAATGTTGTACAAGGTGAGGAGGTGACAGAATCTACCCAAAGGCTACGGGTTTGTCTGCATGGGACAAAAAATACAAAAACAAAGTCGACTGTGGATTTTGAGTCACATCTGGGGCAAAAATTGTGGGTTTCCTACAAAAAATGGTTGTGGATTTTACCCTCTCCATTGCAAAGAGTGAAATCCGTGGTGAAGATCCACAGCATACATTCATGTGCTGCAGATTTGATATCTGCACCACAGCTCAATCTACGCTGTGGATTTATTTATGCAGCACGTGGATGAAGGTTCGTAAAATCTCATCCATTTTGCCAGTACTGTACAATGCAGTTGATTTAGCACATGAAAATCTGTGACCGCAAATCCACGGCATATCCGCTACATGTGAACATACACTTAAATGGGAGTGTCCAGAAAAGGCTCAATGCCTTGAAGGGATAGATTAGCTAAATTTAATGATACCTTTCACTTAGCAATCTATTGCTTCATTCTGGAAAAAAAAGTACTTTTAATACATATGTAAATGAGAAGTTATGTACACTGAGGGTGCACTCAAGCTATTTTGTGCACTCTTACTCCTCCTGCTTTCTCTGCCAGCCCCTCCCTCTCCTTCCTGATAGACGTCAATACAGGAACCAGCCAGTGGGCTAGGTTACTGACAAAAAATGTTGGCAACATACAAAGACTGTGGTCTGATGACCAATATAAGGCAACTAATGACCAATATAAACACTATAGGGATAACGGTACCTTTTAGTAAAAAAAATCAGACTGATAGATTAAGGTAACAATTTACAAGCCCTTGCGGTCAATTCAAGTCCATTTTAGAGGCCCACCGTTTCTTCATATCATTATTAGAGATGAGAGAATTTCTCAGAAATTCGATTCGGCCGGTTCGCCAAATTTTACAAAAAAATTGGGTTAGATCTGAATTTATTTGCGGCGAATCGCGTTAAAAAATTGTTATTTCCTGACTGCAGAGACCTTTATAGTGGTATAGAACACTGTGCCTTGCAGTAACACTCTTAAACAAGTAGAACCCCCCTCGACAGAGTTTAGAGGGTGTCAGCAGTAAGTTTGTGTTGACATCACTGATTATTTTGCCCTTCATCTGATCCGATAGATTTACAGGGCTGGCCAACCTGTGGCTCTCCAGCCCTGTAACTACAATTCCCACCATGCCCTGCTGTAGGCTGATAGCTTTAGGCTGTCTGGGCATGCTGGGAGTTGTAGTTTTGCAACAGCTGGAGAGCCACAGGTTGGCCATCCCTGCGATAGAACAATACCCCCAAAAAACTAATCCTGTCTGTGGAGCATCCACCTTCACTCAGTCAGCATTTGGTCAGTAATCCATCATTATTGCTAAAGCCCAAAAAAATAGGAGTGGATCCAAAACAGAGATGACACGTGAATGGAATATTTGCATGTCTCCTGTGTTTTGTACCCACTCCTGCTTTTGGCTACCAAATCATAAGCCAATTCTGATGCAAAATAGGGACAATGTCATGCAGGCCTTACAGCTGCAAGGGTCAAATAAATAATGATGTCAGCAAGGCCGAAAGGTAAAATAGTGGGCCAGTCCTGAAGTAAGGAGGGTGGGAACAGCATGAGAAGTCCACAGAGTGGCACAATGACAGAGAGTGGAGGTGGAGGCAGCATCAGGAGGAGGACACAGGGTGGCACAATGACAGTGTGGAGGTGGCAGCAGCATCGGGAGGCCACAGAGTGGCACAATGACTGTGTGGAGGTGGCAGCAGCAGCAGAGGCATGAGGAGATCACACAGTGCCACAATTACAGAGTATGGAGGTAGCGGCAGCAGCAGCATCAGGAAGAGACCACAGGCTGGCACAATGAAAGTGTGGAGGGCAAGCAGCATCAGGAGGCCACAGAGTGGCACAATGACGGAGTGTGAAGGTGACGGCAGCAACAACATCAGGAAGGGACCACAGAGTGGTGCAATGACAGTGTGGAGATGGCAGCAGCAACATCAGGAGGCCACAGAGTGGCACAATGACAGAGTGTGGAGGTGGCAGCAGCATCAGGAGGAGGACATAGGGTGGCACAATGACAGTGTGGAAATGGCAGCAGCATAAGGAGGCCACAGAGTAGCGCATGACAGAATGTGGAGGTGGTGGCAGCACCAGCATCAGGAGGAGAACACAGAGTGGCACAATGAATATGTGGAGGTGGCAGCACCATCATAGGGCCACGGAGTGGCACAATGACAGAGTGTGGAGGTGGCAGCAGCAGCAGCATCAGAAGGAGGCCACAGGGTAGCACAGTGACAGTGTGGAGGTGGCAGCAGCAGAATGAGAAGACCACAGAATGGCACAATGACAGTGGGTAGGTGGCAGCAGCAGCATGAGGAGACCACAGAGTGGCACAATGACAGGGTATGGAGTTGGCGGCAGCAGCAGCATCAGGAAAATGCCACAGGCTGGCACAATGAAAGTGTGAAGGGGGAAGCAGCATCAGGAGGCCACAGAGTGGCACAATAACAGAGTGTGGAGGTGGAGGCAGCATCAGGAGGAGGACACAGGGTGGCACAATGACAGTGTGGATGTGGCGGCAGCATCGGGAGGCCACAGAGTGGCACAATAACAGAGTGTAGAGGTGGCGGGAGCAGAAGCATCAGGAGGAGGCCACAGGGTGGCACAATGACAGAGTGTGGAGGAGGCAGCAGCATCATCAGGAGGCCACAGAATGGCAAGGTGACATAGTGTTGAGGTAGCAGCAGCACGGGGACACCACAGAGTGGCAAGGTGAAGGTGACATAGTGTGGAGGTGACAGCAGAATCAGGAGACCACAGAGTGGCAAGGTGACATAGTGTGGAGGTAGCAGCAGCATCAGGAGACCACAGAGTGGCACAATGACAGAGAGTGGAGGTGGAGGCAGCATCAGGAGGAGGACACAGGGTGGCACAATGACAGTCTGGAGGTGGCAGCAGCATCGGTAGGCCACAGAGTGGCACAATAACAGAGTACGGAGGTGGCGGCAGCAGAAGCATCAGGAGGAGGCCACAGGGTGGCACAATGACAGAGTGTGGAGGTGGCAGCAGCATCATCAGGAGACCACAGAGTGGCATAGTGACATAGTGTGAAGGTGGCAGCAGCATCAGGAGACCACAGAGTGGCAGAGTGTGGAGGTGGCAGCAGCACGTGGAGACCACAGAGTGGCAAGGTGAAGGTGACATAGTGTGGAGGTGACAGCAGAATCAGGAGACCACAGAGTGGCAAAGTGACATAGTGTGGAGGTAGCAGCAGCATCAGGAGACCACAGAGTGGCACAATGACAGAGTGTGGAAGTAGAGGCAGCATCAGGAGGAGGACACAGGGTGGCACAATGACAGTGTGGAGGTGGCAGCAGCATCGGGAGGCCACAAAGTGGCAAGGTCACATAGTGTGAAGGTAGCAGCATCATCAGGAGACCATAGAGTGGCAAGGTGACATAGTGTGGAGATTGCAGCAGCATCAGGAGACCACAGAGTGGCAATGTGAAGGTGACATAGTGTGGAGGTGAAAGCAGAATCAGGAGACCACAGAGTGGCAAAGTGACATAGTGTGGAGGTGGCAGCAGCATCAGGAGACCACAGAGTGGCAAGGTGACATAGTGTGGAGGTGGCAGCAGCATCAGGAGACCACAGAGTTACAAGGGGACATAGTATGGAGGTGGGTGGCAATACCAGTACCAGATGGTGGGTGAAAGAAGGAGCACTTGGCATCAGATGTGTGGCATCAGGCGGGTGGCAGCAGAATAGCAGCTGAGGCAGGGAGCCAGAAGAAACCGGTCTCTATTGTCAAAGTGTTGGTGTGGAACCATGGATGATCTAGTCTGATGCATCAGGCATTGGTGGGTGGAAATCCTGGCTGACCCATGCCTAATTCATCTTGACAAAGGTCAGTCTCTCCACATTTTGGGTGGACAGGCAAGTTCTTCTTGGAGTAACTATGGCCCCCGCCGCACTAAACACCCGCTCTGATGCTACATTACTGGCTTTTCCAGGGCAAACTCTGCCAGTTGCGGCCACAAATCCAGTTTAGCTGACCAGTAGTCCAGCGGATCTTCAATGTGGGGTGGAAGGGTGCTGTCCAAGCATGCCACCACCTGCTGGTTCAGGTCCAGCTCCAGGTCTAGGTGCTGCTGGTGAGTGGTTTCTTCACTAGACAGGTGAAGAAAACTTCTCATCAGCGACTTTAGATTCAAATTGCTGCTGATGGAGCTGCTCCTACATCCCCCCTGCCCCCCCCCACCCGCCACAGCAGCCATGGCAGAGGAACGTGAGCGCAGAGTGCCCCCCTGGTCCGACCTGCGAGAGGATGGACGATCGCGCAGTTAGGCAGCGGCCAACTGACTACATAGGATGTCTCTATAGTAGTTCAGTTTGTCCTCACTCTCAGCGGGTGTAAATAAATGCCCCCATTTTGGATCGGTAGCGAGAGTCCCACAAGGTGAAGAGCCAGAAGTCATCCCTCTGCTGAATGGTGACTCGGAGGGACTCCCTGCCTCCATCTCCACTGCATACTGCCATGGTGTGTCTGGGTCCTCTGCCTTGTCTTCCTTATCACCCTGTAGCTCCTCTGGCTGCTCCTGCTCCTCCTCTCCTGTCACCTGTGTAGAAAAACCACCCATTTCGCTACACATTGCTTGTGCTCCAATGTCCTCCAATGTTCTCCTCCACCTCCAGTTCAGTCCCCACAGGGCTTATGTGGCCATGAGATGTAGGCGCCACGTCTCCACTCCCCTGACTAGCCAGATTTACCAGCATCTGTTCCCGTAGCCCTGGCGTCTGAAAAATAACATGGCCTCCTCAAAGGGCTTGAGCAAACGGCAGGTGACACGCATGAGCTGCCACTGGCTGACAGCGAAGTTAAACAGGGAAGTACTTCTGTCCACTTGGATCATCAATAAATCGTTTATGGCCTTTCTCTGTTCGTATAGTCGGTCCAACAGACGGAGGATGGAATTCCAACAGATGGAAACGTTGCATGTCAGCCTATGTTGGGGGATGACATTCTGCCGCTGCAGCTCACAGAGGGTGTACTTTGTGGTGTACGAGTGGCTGAAACGCACACAAAGTTTCCTGGCCATTTTTAGGATGTCTTGCAGATGGGTGAAAGACTTCAGGAACGCTTAACAACCAGATTGAACACATGTGCCATGCAGGGCGCATGGCTCGGCCCTCCTTGACGCAGCACTGAAACCATGTTTTTCCCGTTGTTGGTCACCATGGTTCCGATTTTGAGTTGTCGCGGAGAAGCCAGGATTCGATTTCTTGATGAAGGACACGGAGCAGTTCTGTCACGGATCATGTTGCAGATTGCTGGAACTTATAAATAAACGACTGACTGGCTTGATCCCAAACTAAGGAGCATATAGGTGAGCCCTATCATACCCTAAGACCTCTCCCTAACTGCTACACACATGCAAAGGCCTCAATGGTAGACGATTGCATGCCCACGTTCCTGACACCTGAAAACCCTATAATAGTGAGGGGACACGACCACCGGCTCCCTGCACTAAATACGGACGGAGTCAGGGTCACCTAGAATCAAGCCAGCAAGGAAACATAACAAAGGGAAAAGACTTATCTGAGCAAACAGCAGCAGCCTCCAGCATTGAACACTTCATCCAGGAAGTAGTATAAACCACAAAGTGAGGCAGCATGGGAGGGAATATAAAGGAAGACGATTAGTCTAAATAAGTGACTCCTGGCAGAAGGAAAGGAGCTGACAAAGTGAAACCAAAACAAAGAACGTCATACAAAAGGTAGGGGAGAATGTCTATCTGACCTTCTCACAGAACTGGCGGTGACAAGTTCCTCCCCTGTGTGGCTCCGTTCGCCCAGGCAAATGAGGTGCAGAACAGGATGACATCGCCGTTCCCTGCACATGTGGTATGCTGGAGGGGCACTGTGAATTGTCCCTGCAGTGGAGGCTGAGGACATGGTGGAGGATGAGGAGGTAGAGGCGGACATTGTCGCAGGAACAACAGCGAGAGAACGTGGAGGCGGAAGCAGTGTTACCTGGCCAAGTTGCTGGTGTGGCTGTGCAGGAACCACATTCACCCAGTGGGCCGTAAAGGACATGTATTGTCTCTGACCGTAGTTACAGCTCCACACGTTGGCGCTGCCGTGCACTTTGGCAGAAACCGACAGGCTCAAGGACTGGCCCACCTCCTTTTCTGCATACGTGTGCGGGACTGGTACTGCCTTTTTGGCAAAGAAATTAAAGCTTGGGACTCTCCCCCTCAGCTCGGCACAAGCCATCAGTTCTCTGAAAGGTGCAGAGTCCACCACTTGGAAAGGGAGGGACTGCAGCACTAGCAACTTGGCCAGGACCAGATTCAGCTTCAGCGCTGTTGGATGAGTTCACACATACTGTTGTCTCTTAGCAATTGCTTCGGTGATCGATTGCTGACGGAATGACTGGCGAGGAGTAGGAGGAGGAGCAAGAGCATCAGGACCAGCAGATGGTGGGAAGGACAGACAGCTGCCTTCAGCTGAGGTGGTGGAGCCTTGACTGCCTGAAATCGGGAGCGTGCCACTGGGTGATGCAGCAGTTGCTGCAGAAGGCTGGACCACCACATCGGAGCCACAGTTCTCTCAGTCCACATTATGGTGATGCTGCATATGTTGGCACGGTGCCGGGGTGCCAACATTGGCACGCTGGCCACGCTTCGCCTTCTGCCCACAGATTCGACAAATAGCCATGCTCACCTACTCGCGGCTTAACAAAAACTGACCACACCGCAAAGTAGGTGATTTTACCCCCAACACTCTGCACTGACTGACTGCTACCGCCGCTGCTTCCGTGTTCCCCTGCACCACTACTTTCCGGGCAGGTAGGCTCCTGTGAAGCGGGTGGTCTGCCCTGGGCACGTTTGGCTCACAACCTGCCACTGCTGCCACACTGCTGACTCCCGGCCAGGCTAGTGACTTGCTGGCTCCGCCGCTGTCTTAAGGGCAAGCTGCCACCCTCTTCTCCCGATAACGATGAATTCACCCAGCTCCCAAGTGTGATCAGCTGCATCATCGAGTACTGTCTGCACATCACTAATGTCCTCCTCAATAGTCCCTGGGTCAGGAGCCTGACCGCTCGCAGCACCAGCTCCCATTCCACTCTCCACATCACTTCTTGCTCGCCTACTGGAGAAAGCAGCGGATGTCTCCTCCACATCTTGGCTAGGCAGTAGCTGCTGACTGTCATAGTAGCTCGTCCTTGCTGTGTAGTGGAGCTGAGCCCACAGCATACAATACTTCTCTGGCTGAGGGAACAGAAAAGGACAGAGGCAGGTTGAGGACAGGTGAGGGCACAGGGCCTGCTCCCGGGCCATGCCAACTAAGGGATGTGTCTAACGAACCCACCGACTCTTGGCTGGGGGTGTCACTTGGGACAGTGGATGACCGAGTCAGCCATTCAAGAACCGCTGGGCAAGACCTTTAGATGACACCGGGAGCTCAGGCCTCTTGCTGCGACTCCTGCTGCCACACCCCCTTACTCTGCTGCAACCTGTGCCTTCGCCAGAAACATTTAGGCCTCTGACAGTCCCCTGTGCAGGGCCGGGCACTTCTTTGTCTGACATACTGTTAGATCAAATAAATAAATAAAAAAAAAATTAAAACAACCCAAAAAAGTCAGCAATTTTCTCACTACACCACACAACGGCTAATAAGCCCTTTTTTCCCACTAATACACACCAAAAAGGTCTTTAGAACATATAACTGCACCGCTGAACGGTAAATAGGCCCTAATTTTTTTCCACTTATACATGCCACAAAGGGATTTTGAGCACATAAGTGCACCATTGAACGGAAAATATATATATTTTTTTGCCACTAATACATGCCAAAAAGGGCTTTAGAACATATAACTGCACCGCTGAACGGCAAATATATATTTTTTATTACCACTAATACACGCCAAAAAGGGCTTTAGAACATATAACTCTAAAAGTCATAGTGCTAGGGACCTTAGATTGTGAGCCCCATTGGGGACAGTTGGATGCTAATGTCTGTAAAGCGCTGCGGAATATCGTGGCGCAATATATGTGCATAAAATAAATAAATATAACTGCACCGCTGAACTGGAAATATATATATTTTTTTGCCACTAATACACGCCAAAAAGGGCTTTAGAACATATAACTGCACCGCTGAACGACAAATTTATATTTTTTTATTGCCACTAATACACGCCAAAAAGAGCTTTAGAACATATAACTGCACCACTGAACGGCAAATATATATTTTTTATTGCCACTAATACACGCCAAAAAGGGCTTTAGAACATATAACTCCAAAAGTCATAGTGCTAGGGACCTTAGATTGTGAGCCCCATTGGGGACAGTTGGATGCTAATGTCTGTAAAGCGCTGTGGAATATTGTGGCGCAATATACGTGCATAAAATAAATTAATAAATATAACTGCAACTGGCACTAATACACCCCAAAAAGGGCTTTAGAACATATAACTGCACTGCTGAATGGCAAATATATATATTTTTGCCACTAATGCACATCAAAAAGGGCTTTAGAACATATAACTGCACTGCTAAATGGTAAATACATTTTTTTTTGCCTCTAATACACGCCAAAAAGGGCTGTAATTTTCTCACTTCACCACACAATGGCTAATAATCCCTTTTTTTCCACTAATACAAGCCAAAAAATGCTTTAGAACATATAACTGCACCGCACAAGGGCAAATAAGACGTAGAAATATTTCCTTGTAATGAACCCTGTTAATGGCTGTATCAAACAGCACTTGCACCCCAATAACAAGAACAGTTTGCTGGAATTACAGAGCTTTATAATAGCAATTTGGATCAGATCCGCAGTCAGTGCAGCAAGGTGTAAAAGGATTGTTCCTATTACCCAGGCTGTAACCTCCCCTACTGGACCCTGTTCAACATAAATGCTGTGTAATGATTCCTCCTTATCCTTTTCCTGAACTTCTATACAGCAAAATATAAGTTTCAAAGTCTTTTCTACCACTGTCCCTAGCGCCTGCTGACGTCTCTCCCTGCACTAAGGACACTGGAAAATGGCTGAATCCAAGATGGCTGAGGCTATTTATACGGCTGTGACATCACAGGGCTGGCTGCTGATTGGCTAAATGCATGTCATTGTGGGTGATCCCTCGTTCCCAGAGTTCCTTGCTCCATGTCCTAACACGTGCAGCAGCCATTTTAGGAAAAAATGTGATTTGTTACCACGAACCATGAGGAAATTCGGATTCGGTGCAAATCTAATTTTTCCTGAAATTCAGATTAAATTCCACTTCGTCAACTTCGATTCGCTCATCTCTAATCATTATCAAATGTCTTCTGCTGTCTGGTTTGTTTCTCAGAAGGCCAGCAGTGAGATAATGTTGAATTAATAAGTTCCTCAAGGATGTGAAGATGGTTTTATGATCCATAAAACTTTCCGTCAAGGCTTTCCTCTTTGTGATTGTTTCACATCCATAGTTGGTTACATTTCCCAATTACTTGGTTCTTCTGTGTATCGTATATATCAAGAAGACTCATTATTTTCAACCCCAAATCATATATGAAACAGAGGATGTTCTTTTATTCATATTAACTAAAGCAAAGGGGAATTTTAGCTCTAGAAAACGGCACAACAAACTCAATCAGCTGAAGGTCAATTCCACAGACTGCTATGCATGACCGCTGTAATATTTGGGCTTATTCACATATCCGTATTCATAATTGTCCGTATTGCAGCAGCAATACATGGAAAAAATGGAAGTATGTCAAGGAGGTCTGTATGTCAATGTAGGACATGGACCTGGTGCCCTGTGTAGACAACTGTCTCCTGTGGTGCCCAGGTCCGTTATCTATGAGACACAGGCCAAGAGAGGACCCGCTCTTTCTCAATGGTGTGATAGCACAATTTACTTCTATGGTTTCATGTGCTATGTGCAGTCTATTGAGCGCATGTACAGTATAACACATTGACAAAAAAAAACTGTTCTGTGAATAGACCATATCACTGTGTAGGTTCGGGAGAAAGGTGTAAAATTGAGTTGTCCACTAAATTCAAACATATTCAATATGGTTATAAGACTTCCCTTTCTAAATGTAAAGAAAACTCCCTCTTAGGGAACTTTCATACTTGCGTTGGTGCGGATCCGTCTGTTTATATGCACAGACGGATCCGCACCTATAATGCAAACGTTTGTATCCGTTCAGAACGGATTCGTTTGCATTAGGTTTAAAGAAAAATGACAAAGTCCAAAACGGACCCGTTTGAACTACATTGAAAGTCAATGGGGAATGGATCCGTTTTCAAATGCACCATATTGTGTAATTGAAAACGGATCCGTCCCCATTGACTTACATTGTAAAAAAAAACGGATCCATTAGGCTCTGCCTCTTCAGACGGACACCAAAATGCTGCATGCTGCGTTTTTGTGTCCGACCTCAAAAACAGAATAGAGGCGGAACGGAGCCGAGCTGATGCATTCTGAACGGATCCTTATCCATTAAGAATGCATTGGGGCTTAACTGATCCGTTTTGGACCGTTTGTGAGAGCCCTGAAACGGATCTCACAAACGGAATCCAAAACGCTAGTGTGAAAGTACCCTAAAATACATATGTCCATATAATTTAACCATTTCTCCATCGTTTCCTCTTTAACTCTTTTTTCAAATTAAATGTGGAGGTGAATTTATAAAAGCCAATATAACTCTGTGTAACTCTTTTTTTGTATTACAGAGTCTATAGAATGCATCAATCAAGGCCAGAAATGACTCAAGGCACAATAGGCCTCTGTCTATAGGCATCTCTGAGGGAGGGGTCAGTATGTAATATTTACATATTAATAATGTGTATTTAAATGTAATTAGGGGACTCACAACATTGTGGAAGTGAAAAGGCTTGAAGGGAACCTGTCACCTCTCCTGACATGTCTATATTAGTAACTTCTTGACTTCTTGAATTCCCCATGCAATAGCAATTCTGGGACATCTAGATTTATAAGTCTATGTTGTGCCATTCCTCTATTATTCATACTAGAAGTTATGAATAAATTGTCAACAGTTTTCGGTAAATATTTATTTGGATGCTAAAAGTTGGGGGGGTCCCTGTGCAGTGGTCAGGTTTGAGGTGGCCCTCAATGATATGCTGGATCCCCTGAAGGTGTCACCATCCTTGCTACTCTCTGGAGAGGATGGTAAGGAGTGGTGCACCCCTGACACAAGTTCAGAGTGTCAGGGTTTGCAGTTTACCAGTGTGCAAATTAATGTGCCAAACAATACTGGCAATGCACTGAGCTGGCTTCTTCCATCTCCCCTTGGGTAGCAGAAGCTTTGTGCTGAGGAAAGGCCTGAGCTAGCTATTTCTCTCTTTCATCGAAGTCTGGTATCCTGGCCAAAGAGCTTGTGGCCCAAGGGTCTGTGGCAAAGTACCCGTCTTCTGGTCACTCGTGAAGTCTGACAAAGTCTCTCCTACTAAACACTGGTCTCTATCTGCAGACCTCTAATTGCTCTCCTTTTATACAGTTAAAGTAAACTAGAACCTTCTGGTAGGAGGGGTGAATATGGAGAAGCACAAGCTAAAAGAAACCACTTCAAGGATGCAGTAGGCTTGTATTGTGCCTCAATACAAGTCAATGGGAATGACTAAGCACCTTCAAGACGTAAAAAAGCGGTTAAACCAGAAGGTCAAAAGTTAATCGTATTTTTTCCTTTCAAAACTCAGCTCTGTATGGTCCCCTATTACAGCAGTGGAAAATTACCAGCTTCTCAGAGCACAGGCTGGAAATTCCCAAAGTCCCTTACTGTGGACTGGCTGTGCATTAACACTTTCAACGATTCAGTGCAAATACAGTGCAATAACAGTGCAAATGAGCAGGATATCTATCTAATATATAAAGCTGAGTGTATGTATGTATGTATATCCGCTAAAGCAGGGGTGCACAACTTGCGGCCCGGGGGCCACATGCGGCCCTCGATACCATTCTGTGCGGCCCCCAAACATCTGGTAAAAGACATGTAGGTCTATGTCTTATGGCTTGTTACATGTATCTTTCATGTATTCTCCTATTAGATGGGAGTCCTAGAGCTCTAACTAGACATTTATAGTATATACTGTATGTTCAATATGCCAAAAATACAGAATTTTAGTTGGTAATACCCCTTTAAGTTTTATTTTCGGCCCTTGGAATTAGTTAAGGCTGACAATGTGGCCCCCAACCAGAAAAGGTTGTGCACCCCTGCGCTAAAGGAATCCGCAATGTCGCATTTACAATCACGAAATTCTGCACAGCCGCCTCCTGTGACTTGGGAAACACAGTAGACTATGTTTTGAGTGAAAATGTTGACCCCGTGCTTTTCAATTATTTGCCAGAAAATATGCTCAGTAACATAGCAGCCAAACTACAGGAGCCATTGTCTGCATATAGCAACCAATCACAGCTCAGCTTCTATTTTGCTACAGGTCATTAATATGAGCTCTGATTGGTTGCTATAGGCAACAAGGTGACATTTTTAGTATAAGACAGCTTATGTGTGAGTTAATATGATTTCGATTGCGACGCTTAGCGAACATCGTTGTAGAGGCTGATGTAACTCACATGTGGGGGTTTATATTAGGGATCGACCGATATTGATTTTTTAGAGCCGATAACGATACTGATAACCTGTGAACTTTCAGGTCGATAGCCGATAATTTATACCTATATTCTGTGCATTTTAATTTTAGAAAAAAAAAAATTCTACGCAAATCTGTTGTTAAATGAAGAGCTGCCACTGCCTCCAATGAGAAGAGGAGGGGTGAGGGGACCCTGCGGCCACTGCCACCAATGATTTTAATACTGGGGGGGTTGGAGGGCACAGCGCCTCCCCTCCTCTTCTCCTCTGCGCTCTCATTGGTGGCAGTGGCAGCAGCGGCACACGGGGGTCGGTATATCAGCAAGGTAGATGCCAATACCGATATCTTTGAGAATCCTGAATATCGGCTGATGATATCAGTAAATCCGATAATCAGTCGATCCCTAGTTTATATACTGTCAATTAAAGACTATAATACCCCGCCGTGGAGGTCTTTGTTACGTTAGCGGGTGGGGTGTTGTGGCGGTTACTGTTAAAGGAGCAAGCTGCTATGAAGGTCAAAGTTAAGGGGGTGGGCTGCTGTGAAAGTCACATTTTAAGGAAGTGGGGCACTGTGGGGGGGTCAGTGTTAAGTGGTGGGGGGCTGTGGAGTTCACTGTTAAGGGGGCGGGTGCTGTTGCGGTCACTGTTATGGGGGATACTGTTGATATCTTTTAACGACACACACAAACAATAAATAAAATAGATTAAATATACCTGTGCGAAGCCGGATCCTTCTGCTAGTATCATATGAAATGCAGTTCAACGGCATAAAACAGTATAAGTGTAAACAATGGCATAAATGACAGTGCAAGTTAACCCTTCAAAGTGCAATAAAGTAGTGAATTGATGGCTTTGCACAGTAGCAATAGGAGCAAATGTCCTCAAACGTCCATAGCCCAAAATACCCTTGCTCCAGGGCACTGGCAGCACTGATTGGATAGTGCCAGACTTTGCAGATTGACCTTTATGGCAAACTGCTAGCAATTCATTCATAACTTCTAGCAGGAATAATTAAGGAATGATACAACACACAGCCATAGGAATATATCCTCCAGAATTGTTATTACACAGGGAATACAAGTAGTTGCTAAAACTGACATGTCAGGAGAGGTGACAGGTACTCTTAAAATGTTATAAATCTCATGAAAATGAAATAAACATCCTTGTTTGTTTTCCTCTGTTCTAGTCAGAGGATTGGCGTACATTGAGTAAGTAATGCATATATATTTGTCTTATATACTGAGAACATTATTCTTTTAATTTTTGTTTTAACATTATTTTAATAGCCATTGCTTAGGCTGTATATGTGGTTCTTACACAATGGACCCCATGACATCTAAATCCTACAATTAAAAGTTCATAAATTCTAAGGGGGTAATTTATCAACCAGAAATACGCCTAAATTAGGCATATTTCTGGCGCTGCTGCGGCACAAAGGTCCTTTGCACCACAATCTGCGACTTCTCCCCACTCACGCCAGGTCTAAAAAAGTGGGCCCATCTCATTTACCATTTTCTATGTCTTTTTAAGGCTTATCTACCGCCAGGTATAGGAGTTACAGCATTAGGACCGGCGTCTAAAATGCTCCCTCTTAATAATTGTGCCCCTAAGTTCTTAAATTCTTAGTTCACTTCTCTTCTACTTCATCCATTCAATTGCTTCCCACTAGAGTTAACTTTTTTTTTCATTGGTGAATGCTGTTAAACAAGCAAAGCTACCTGTGACATGATAAAGGAGAAATAGGTGCACTTTTGGGGTGTATCATTATGACCTCCAGTTCCCGTCTGCTGTATTTGGTCACACTCAGTCCTAAGCACTGCTTGAGGCCCATATTTCATACAGGAAGCATTCAGACAGCTGTCAGCAATCTACTGAACGTACCATCCCAATCAGCTGTCAAAACGTTCAATTCACTCAAAATTCAGGGGAATTTAACTTGCATTTGAATTTCAAATTCATGCATTTTGTATTTTTTTTTTTAAATAAAAGTCCTAATTTATAATCAGCAAATATAAGTAGGTCAGACAGTCACCAGACGTCTTGCTTGTGCAATTTAATATTACTGTGAAAAGTTCCTACTTTTTATAGCCACAGATCAGCATGTCACGTGAGTTGTCAATGGCTTGTACTGCTTTTGTGCCTAAAGGGGTTTTCAAATATCTGGATAGTTCATCAGTATCTAAACATGGGGCCGTCACCCATGACCCTCGCCAATCAACTATTTGAGAAGTGAGCAGTGCAGCTTTCTCGCAAATTAAGAGGCACAGCGCTATACATTGTACTTTGGCTGTGCTTAGTATTGAGGCTCAGCCCCATTCAACTGCACCTAGGCCATGTGACCGATGGGGAAAGCTGCAAGAAGGCCGCTGCACTCACAGGAGCACCATTACCTTCTGAAACAGGTAATCAGTGGGGGTTCCCGGTGTCAGACTCCCACCGATCAGATACTGATGACCTATCTGGGTAAGGTCATCAGTTAAAAGTTCCTGGAAAACTCCTTTAGAGTCCATTCACACGTCCGCAAATGGGTCCGCATCCATTCCGCAATTCTGTGGAACGGGTGGGGACCCATTCATTCTTTTTGGGGCTGGACGTGAAGCAGAGAGCACACTTTGTGCTCTCCGCTTCCGCATTTGCGGAGCGCGGCCCCGAACTTCAAGGCTTCAGCCCCGAACTTCCGGTACACGGCTCCGCAACAGATAGAACATGCTGCTGACAAGAATAGGCATTTCTATGGGGGGGGGGGTGCCGGCAACACACCACGGACGTGTGACGTGGTCAAAATACGTGTGATTATGTTGTGCTCCTAGTCTGTGAGTGCTGATCATGGGGGTCTTTGGGGTCCTGTCAAGGACAGCCAAGTATTTAGCTTTATTTAGGTAGAACCTGAGATGTCAACCACGTCCTATAAAATAACTAACATAAATTAACCAGTCCCGGACCGCCGTACGCAGGATTGCGTCCTGCGGGCGGCCGGGATCTTCTGAGTGGACGCATCGGCGCGTCCTCTCGCGAGACCCGCGAGTTCCTGCGTTCACAGGGGCGCGCGTCTCTAGAGTTGAACTACAGCCTGCCAGCGATGATCAATCGCTGGCAGGCTGTAGATGCGATATAAATCGCATCAAACATGTATACCAGACGCTGTTTTGTGAACAGCGTCTGGTATACCTGCTACCTGGTCCTCTGGTGGTCCCATTTGCTGGGATCGACCACCAGAGGACCAGGTAACTATGTAAAGTTGCACCAAACACTACACTAACCCTCCCCCCACCCCCCCTCACCTATTAACCCCTTGTTAACCCCTTGATCACCCCATCTAGACCCCCTGATCACACCCCTGTCATTGAACACACCCCTTGTAAGGCTCCATTCAGACGTCCATATGTGTTTTGCGGATCGGTGGATTCACGGATCCGCGGAACTGATCCACGGATCCGCGGATCCGCAGATCCTCAAAACACAGACACCGGCAATGTGCTTTCCGCATTTTGCAGATCCGCACATTGTCAGAACTATATAGAAAATGCTTTTTCTTGTCCGCAATTGCGGTATCGCCGTACTCAGGAGTAATAGGGCAATGTGTTTGGGGTGTATTTTTACACATACCCATGCTGGGTGAGAGAAATATCGCTGTAAACGACAACTTTTTAAATTTTTTTATTCAAAGTTGTCAATTTACAGAGATATTTCTCTCACCCAGCATGGGTATATATAAAAATACACCCTAAAACACATCGCCCTACTTCTCCTGAGTACGGCGATGCCACATGTGTGACACTTTTTTGCAGCCAAGATGCGCAAAGGGGCCCAAATTCCAACGAGTACCTTTTAGGAGGGCATTTTTACGCATTTTTCTTCTCACGCTTTAGGGCCCCTAAAATGCCAGGGCAGTAGAAATACCCCACATGTGACCCCATTTTGGAAAGAAGACACCCCAAGGTATTCGCTGAGGGGCATAGTGAGTCCATGAAAAATTAAACTTTTTGTCAAAAGTTAGCGGAAAGGGAGACTTTGTGAGAAAAAACAATAAAAATCAATTTCCACTAACTTGTGCCAAACATTTTTTTCTATGAACTCGCCATGCCCTCATGGAATACCTTGGGGTGTCTTCTTTCCAAAATGGGGTCACATGTGGGGTATTTATACTGCCCTGGCATTTTAGGGGCCCTAAAGCGTGAGAAGAAAAATGCGTAAAAATGCCCTCCTAAAAGGTACTCATGGGAATTTGGGTTCCTTTGCGCATCTTGGCTGCAAAAAAGTGGCACACATGTGGTATCGCCGTACTCAGGAGAAGTAGGGCAATGTGTTTTGGGGTGTATTTTTACATATACCCATGTTGGGTGAGAGAAATATCTCTGGAAACTGACAACTTTGTATAAAAAAATTTAACATTTGTCATTTACAGAGATATTTCTCACACACAGTATGGGTATATATAAAAATACAACCCAAAACACATTGCCCTACTTCTCCTGAGTACGGCGATACCACATGAGTGACACTTTTTTGCAGCCTGGGTGCGCAAAGGGCCCCTAAAACCAATGAGTACCTTTAGGATTTCACAGGCCATTTTTATGCATTTGGATTCTCACGCTTTAGGGGCCCCTAAAATGCCAGGTGAGTATAAATACCCCACATGTGACCCCATTTTGGAAAGAAGACACCCCAAGGTATTCTGTGAGGGGCATGGCGAGTTCACAGAATTTTTATTTTTGGCACAAGTTAGCGGAAATTGATATATTTTTTTTTAATTTTGTTTTTACAAAGTCTCATATTCCACTAACTTGTGACAAAAATAAAATTTTACATGAACTCACCATACCCCTCACAGAATACCTTGGGGTGTCTTCTTTCCAAAATGGGGTCACATGTGGGGTATTTATACTGTCCTGGCATTTTAGGGGCCCCTAAAGCGTGAGAAGAAGTCTGGAATCCAAATGCGTAAAAATGCCCTGTGAAATCCTAAAGGTACTCATTAGTTTTAGGGCCCTTTGCGCATCCAGGCTGCAAAAAGTGGCACACATGTGTATCGCCGTACTCAGGAGAAGTAAGGCAATGTGTTTTGGGGTGTATTTTTATATATACCCATACTTTGTGTGAAAAATATCTCTGTAAACGACAACTTTTAAAAATTTTATACAAAGTTGACAATTTACAGAGATATTTCTCTCACCCAACATGAGTATATGTAAAAATACACCCCAAAACACATTGCCCTACTTCTCCTGAGTGCGGCGATACCACATAAGTGAGACTTTTGCAGCCTGGGTGCGCAAAGGGGCCCAAATTCCAACGAGTACCTTTAGGTTTTACATGGCGGCTCACAATTTAGCCCGCCCAAAATGCCAGAACAGTAAACACACCCCACAAATGACCCCATTTCGGAAAGTAGACACCCCAAGGTATTCACTGAGGGGCATAGTGAGTCCGTCTGAGATTTTTTTTTTTTTTTGCCAGAAGTTATCAGAAATTGAAACTTTTTTTTTTTTTCTCAGAAAGTGTCATTTTCCGCTAACTTGTGAAAAAAAATTAAATGATACATGAACTCACCATGCCCCTCCGCGAATACTTTGGGGTGTCTTCTTTCTAAAATGGTGTGATTTGGGGGGTATTTATACTATCCTGACATTCTAGCACCTGAAGAAACATGACAGAGCTGCTTCAAAATGCAGAAATTCACTTTTTTGCACCATAGTTTGTAAACGCTATAACTTTTACCCAAACCAATAAATATACACTTATTGGACTTTTTTTATCAAAGACATGTAGAACAATAAATTTAGAGAAAAATTTATATAGAAATGTAGTTTTTTTTAAAAAAAATTACAACAGAAAGTGAAAAATGTCATTTTTTTGCAAAAATGTCGTTAAATTTTTATTAATAGCAAAAAAAGTAAAAATGTCAGCAACAATGAAATACCACCAAATGAAAGCTCTATTAGTGAGAAGAAAAGGAGGTAAAATTCATTTGGGTGGTAAGTTGCATGACGGAGCAATACACGGTGAAAGTAGTGTAGTGCGGAATTGCAAAAAGTGGCCTGGTCATTAAGGGTGTTTAAGCTAGGAGGGCTGAAGCGGTTAAAGGATTTTTCGGTACTTAGATATTAATGGCTTATACTCAGCATAAGTCTTCAATATCAGATCAATGATGCTCTGACACCCCGCACCCCCACTTATTAGCTATTTTTGGCAGCTGCCAGTGTTGGAACCTATATGGTGAGCAGAGCCAGAAGCACAGAGTTCTGTCCACTGTGTAGTGTACAAATCACGGAAAAAGCAATTGCTTAAATTTATTGGTTTCCGTCACTCACTAGAATACTAAATCTTACTGCCTGACTAGGACAGTATAAAAGAAAACAAAAACAAATTTCTTAGTTCATAGAAGACTAAAAAGATTGGGCATAGCCCTATGTGGTAACAAAAATTCAGGCCTATGGATACTGTATCCTGCAACTGCTGTTAATAGGTGGGTGCAGTGTGTATCAAATTTACTGACCCAAGGTAGATGCAGGATATAGGGGTCAAACATGTGTACCTCAAGGATATTGGCACAGGTGTCTATAGCCGGTAAGATAGCAACTAAGCATTTCACATCAGACCCAGTTCCAACGAGAAAAAGCCCAGCGAGGATGATGGTGTTAGTATGTATAACTGCCACACCTCAGTGAGCTGAAAGTATTGGAGCGCCAAAAGTAGGAGAGAGACCTTTAAACATCCGAACTGTAAATGCCATGAGTCATACTAGTCCCACTCGGTTATTATTGCCTTCAATACTCATCTAAACCCATATTTGGTTAAGCCTATTCTCATAGGATTAGAGCGGCTGCTTATATGTAACATAGCAAGCCGCATAGTGGTTATGCCAAGGAGCGGCAGCATGGCTAAGTGAATGGGACCTAAGCTGCAGTACACCGGTGGCAGAAACTACACAGTGGACAAATTCTCCCATACAAAAAGTACTTTCCTGCCCGGTGGCTTCCCGAAACAGCTAATTGATGGGGGAGCAGAGTTCAGGACGACCACCAATCTGATACTGATGACCTATTCTGAGGGTAGGCTATCAACATCTAAGTTCTGGAAAATCCCTTTAAGCCTAGAATAAAGGCACTGAACAAGAATATAGAGTGTAATTACCTTATTTGTGTGATGTTTCCTACAGTAACTAAAACAGAGTTTCGCATTGGTAATAAATATATCCAATATTTATTAACCCCTTCAGGACCTTGCGATTTTCTGTTTCTGCATTTGAGTTTTTTACACTTGCGTATGATTTAGTGGGAGGCTGAAAAAATACCAAATGGGGTGCCAGAAATAGAGCCACTCTTTATCAGAGGTCCTCCTCTCTAGTTTATGGAGGGTGGTCCCCAGCAAATGTCCATATACCTTACTAGAGTATATGGAACGAGTTGTCTTTTCAAGATATGCCCTTTGACTTTAAAAAAATATGGTATCACTAAATGACAGCATATTGTATCTAGGATCTACACATTTGATATTCGAGAGGTGCAAGATTTAAAGGCATTTTCCAAGATATTTTTACTGATGACTGTGTCCTCTGGATAGGTCATCAGTATCTGATCGGTTAGGGTCCAACACCTGAAAGCTGAAAACCCTTTTAATTAAAAAGACACAATATTCCAGTTTGAAGCAAATATAAACAGCAACTATATTCCAATGTCAGTTATGACACCTTAACATTCAGCTTAAAGAAAACTTAGAAAATACAATATGAATATTATTAAATCTCTAATCATGGGAATTCCATACATAGAGATTTGTTTGCTGCTCAGTCGATGGGGTTTCTCCATGGGAGAATGCAATTAGATAGCGCCACCTTTGCCACCATCTCTGTTTTGCATTGCTACACATACTGAATGTTTTTTTTATAAATTACCTGAAGGAAGAGGCAAAGATATGCATGGATGACCATTGTAAAGAGTGAGCCTTGACACCAGACATGTAGATGAGCGAAAAATAGAAATATGAAAATAAATGATGGTTAGCTTCATGTACAGTACTGTTTACTGAGAAAAACAATCTCTGCCAGGAGCATCCATACTTGGTCGTTTCTAGCATTGTCACAAAGGGGTGATGGCAAAAATGAAATGCGGGACACACAATTGTTTTTGGCAACCAGCATTTTTTTTCAGTTTGGTTGTCTTTTTTGTGTTTTTCAAAAATCCCAGCATGTTGAAGAATCGATGTTTTTTTCAGGCATTTTTTCTTCTCCTCTATAAGGAAAACACCTTAATAATGCCATGGTAAATTTGGAGTAAATTTGTGTGTGAAGGAAGCCTTATTCTGTGGCAAAGGTGATTAATGGCTAATGCTATCTGCCATATTGAATATATTTAGCCACCAGGTAGGTCATTTATTTGGAAATTGCAGACTTTGTTCCAGTTGGCATGTGCAATTTTCTGCAGCATAACCACAACGCCACGAGTTCATACTGCCAGATACTGAATTTTTATTTTGTTCACAATTCCATGTCATTAGGCTTACATATGAAACCTCAAAGATGATGCTACATTATCAAGATGAGCTGTGCCACATTGCAAACTTGTTCTGTACTGACCGACTCAGACCAGCTACATCTGTGTGATCCTCTTCTGTAAGGTCTACTATGTTTGTGCAATCCTACATTCGGTAGGTATAATTGTCAGCACCTTCATAGAGTACATAAATATAAGGCCTAGTGCTTTATATGGCATCTAGTGTGTGATGTTAAGGGTTCTGACTGATACAATGTTCAATTATCTGGTGGTCTCTAGTATATTCATAATCCACCTCAGTAAATTCCTCAGCCCAGCCTCCCCCAACATACTTACCAATTTTTAGTTGGTAAATTTGGGGCATCTAAGCCCCTCCCAGTGAATGCCTGAACCACCTGGAAACGCCCACTTATGGGCAGGTTTACACTAACCTTGCCCATTTTCAGCCCAGGACAGCCTGAATTTGCGAGGACTGTCTCTGAAAATCATGTGCAGTTCCTGCACATTTGGGACAGTTGATAACTATGCCCCCAAGATCACAACCAGGAAGCTAAACTCTAGGAACTTGTTAATATTTCACTATATTTTTCTACATTTATCTTTTAGTGCTAGAGCAAAATGCAGGAAACCTAACAAAGATCCATTAAAATTATTTTACTGTGTGGACCTGATGGAAGTCTATATTATTGTATCATTATAGGGAATATAGAAGTTACTAGAGATGACCTTGAGAAAGATTCTTCTCAAAGGAGTCATATAAATGGCTATAGGTATACAATCTTTGGCTTTCATCTTAAGCTGGCCATACACGCTCAACGATTGTTCGACCAACCGCCCTCTTTTCCCTATAAACTTATACATTTGGTTCAGCCAAATGTGTATGTGCATTTAATATGGAGACACATGAAAAACACTGGAAATCACATCATGCCACAGCTTATTTGCTGGGAGAACAAAAGAATCAGATGAAAAAATTAATTTTGTCAGTTCCTCATTATCTGTTGAGGGGTCCCCATATACATCAGGTTGTTGGCAGGACCTGCCTTTCTATGCCAGTTCAGCCAACAATACAGTAATATGTATGGGGACTAATGATGAGCGAGCACCAAAGTATTCGGGTGTTCAGCCCGAACACATTGCTAAATTTGTGTGCTCGCCGAGCACCCGAGTATAATGGAAGTCAATGGGAGGCAAACAGGCACCCCTTGCTCTGAAGAGGGGAGGGTGCCTGGTCCATTGTAAAATGTCTGAAAGTGACAAACACCACCGAAAAGGATCGGAAACAGCATAGGGACAATGTCTGGATGCATCTTGGACCCCCATGTTGTCCAAGTTGTACGCCACTTTTACAGACTGACAAAAATACGTCCAAAACCCCCCCCCAAAAAAAATCAATTTTACAGGAAAAAATGTTAGGAAACATTCTTTCCTGTATATTCAATTGTATATAAAGTGCAAGTGCTGCCAAAAAGTACAAGCAAGAGGCACTCCGAAACAGCCTGTATATCACATAAAGGAGGGCCCCGTTCACATTGTGGTACAATTGTTCAGGTAGTGAGACTCCTACACTCATAAAGCCTATGCAAGTGAAAGGACTGCCAACAAATACAAGGAACCGGCACTACAATACACCCTATAATATACACAAAGGAGGGCATCATAAACACCCTTGAAAAATTATGATTGGTGGCCTGCTGGTGACCCTCAAAAACATTTGGAGCAAGGGCCTGCTGGTGACCCTCTAAAACATTACGGACGAGGGCCTGCTGCTGAGCTGACCCTCTAAAACATTAGGAGCGAGGGTCTGCTGGTGAGCTGACCCTGCAAAACATTATGGTTGAGGGCCTGCTGGTTAGCTGACCCTATAAAACATTATGGTTGAGGGCCTGCTGGTGAGAGGACCCTCTAAAACTTTATGGTTAAGGGCCTGCTGGTGAGCATGACCTTCTAAAACATTATGGTTGAGGGCCTGCTGGTGAGCAGACCCTCTAAAACATTATGGTTGAGGGCCTGCTGCTTAGCTGACCCTCTAAAACATTATGGTTGAGGGCCTGCTGGTGAGCTGACCATCTAAAACATTATGGCTGAGGCCTGCTGGTGAGCTGACCCTCTAAAACATTATGGTTGAGGGCCTGCTTGTGAGCTGACCCTCTAAAATATTATGGTTGAGGGCCTGCTTGTGAGCTGACCCTCTAAAATATTATGGTTGAGGGCCTGCTGGTGAGCTGACCCTCTTTAAACATTGTAGTGGAGGGAATATATACAATCTGGAGGAGGGGGAGAAAACAAGATTCAACCATATACACTTTTTTGTGGTGGAAAAGGTGCATGGGTCTACACTACAATATACTGAGTACATTATAAATAATACATTGAAATTGCCTTTATGTTCTTTATCGGCTCAGCTCTCCTCTGGTGGAGTTGAGAAGTCAGGGGCAATCCAGGCCTTGTTCATTTTTATCTGAGTCAACCTGTCATCATTGTCAGTGGACAAGCAGATACACTTATCAGTTATAATGCCACCAGCAACACTAAATACACGCTCAGACAAAACGCTGGCAGCAGGGCAGGCCAGCACCTTCAAGGCGTAGAGCGCAAGTTCGTGCCACTTGTCCAGCTTGGACACCCAGTAGTTGTAAGGCACTGAGGGATCATTTAGAATACTGACATGGTCTGCAATGTATTCCTTCACCATCTTCCAAAACTTTTCCCTCCTTGTGCCACAAGGCCGCGCTTCAGGGTGAGTTTGCTGGTGGGGTGTCATGAAAGTGTCCCATGCCTTGGAGAGTGTTGCCCTGCCTTTTTTTGGAACTGCTGTGTGTTCCCGTTGTCTCCCTTTCTCGGTTGCCTAAGGAAGTACGGACTCTGACGGCCATGTTGTCATATGGAAAATTTTGGAGCAATCTTTCAATAAGTACCTTCTGGTATTGCACCGTTTTACTCATCCCCTACACCACAGGAATGAGAAATGAGAAGTTCTCTTTGTAGCGGGGGTCGAGAAGAGTGAACACCCAGTAATCTGTGTTATCTAAAATGGGTATAATGCGAGGGTCGCGGGAAAGTCAGCCATGTGTGCCAGAGTACCAACAGGCAAGACGTCGATATCAACATCAGGATGACTCTCCATTCCCTCATCCTTCTACTTCTCCTCTTTTGCCCATCCATGATGAAATGTAATTAAAGTTCCATAGGTACTACCCTCTGCAGCAGAGGCAATTGTCTCCAGCTCCTCATCCTCCTCTTCCTGGCCCAATTCGCACTGTGGGTGGTCTGGCTATCACCCTATGTAATGTTCTCCCCCATTTCCCCATCTGCCACATTCAGAGTAGTGTTGATCACGAATATTCGAATTGCGAATTTTTATCTTGAATATTTGCACTTCGAAAATTTGCGAATATTTAGAATATAGTGATATAATTTTTTTAAAACAGTAAACATCATCCCTCCCTGCTTCTAGTTTGTGGGCCAATGAGAAGGCTGCAATATCTTTGATTTTAGGAGTAGTGTTGATTGCGAATTTTCGTAATGCGAATTTTCGCAATCAATAACATAATGACTAGAAATCATGAATTCTCGAATATATGGCGAATATTCACCCAATATTCGCAAAATATTGCGAATTCGAATATTGCCCCCGCCGCTCATCACTAATTCAGAGCGTCTTCCTTAATTGTGAGCAGTGATCGTTTGAGTAGACACATAGCAGTGGGATGGTTACGCTGATAATAGCGTTATAACCACTAACCATCTGTGTGATTAATCAAAGTTTTTTAAAGCCTCACAAAGGTCTGATATCAATGTCCACTCCTTGCTTTTTAATAGTGGCAGTTGACTGGAAAGGCGACGACCATGTTGCAGCTGGTATTCCACAACTGCCCTCTGCCGCTCACAAAGCCTGGCCAACATGTATAACATAGAGTTCCACCGCATGCTCACATCGCACAACAGTCGGTGAGCTGGAAGCCGCAAGTGCTGCTGCAGTGTTGACAGACCAGCTAAAGCTGTGGACGACTTACGGAAATGGGCACACACGCGGAGCGCCTTCACTAGTAGCTCTGCCAAATTGGGGTAGGTTTTTTATAAACCGCTGAACCACTAAGTTTAAGACGTGGGTTAGGCATAAGATGTGTGTCAGGTTGCCGAGCTCCAAAGCCGCCACCAATTGACGGCCATTGTGAGACACAACCATGCCTGGTTGTAGGTTGAGTGGCGAGAGACACAGCTTGATCTTATACCTTGCCACAGCTCTGCAGCGGTGTGCGGTTTGTCCCCTAAGCAGATCAGCTTAAGCACGGTCTGTTGACGCTTACCCACAGCAGTGCTACACTGCTTTCAGCTAGCGACTAATGGCTGACTGCCGCTGGAGGTGGAAGTGGAGGAGGAAGTGCTGGAGGAGGAGAAGTGGGGGTTGGAGCCAGTAACATAGCTGCTGGTGGAGACCCTGATGGACGTAGGGCCCGCAATCCTGGGCGTGGGTAACCTGTGCCATGCCAGGGTACAACTCACTCTCGGACTCCACAACATTCACCCAGTGTGCGGTCAGGGAAATATAACGACGCTGGCCACCAGCACATTTGTCCATGGTGAAGTGGACCTTCCCAGTAAGTGCATTGTTTACGGCACGGGTGATGTTCTGGGACACATGCTGGTATAAGGCGGGCACAGTACACAGTGAAAAATAGTGGCGACTGGGGACTGCGTACAGAGGGACAGCCGCCGACATCAGGCTGCGGAAGGCCTCAGTGTACACAAGCCTAAATGGCAACATTTCAAGGGCCAGTAATTTCTAAAGTTGCGCATTTAGTGCCATGGTCTGTGGGTGGGTATTTGCGCTTGCATTCAAATGCCTGTGTTATCGACATTTGGACGCTGAGCTGGGACAGGGAAGTGGATGTTGTTGCTGACGGTTCATGCGAAGGTCCAGGTTCAGAACGAGGGGCATCCGGGCCTGCGCCTTCGACAGGGACTTGGCCAACAGTGCGTAACACAGGGTAAGAGGAGGTAGTGGTGGGACCGGCAGACCTAGAATGTGAACCCAAACGTTCGGCCCACTTATTGTGCTTGGATGCCATGTGGCAGATCATGCTGGTGGTGGTGAGGTTGCTAGTGTTCACTCCCTGGCTCATTTTGGTACGGCAAGGTAGATTTACGCATGAGGGTGCTCGGTGTGACGGTTGCGGGCCTGTTTGGTGTGGGCCGACTTCTCCCTTTTGCAACCCCACTGTCTCTTCCAGACTGTTGTGGTGCTGCGGATCCCGTCCACTCTGTACTGCTGTCTTCGCTCGACTTTTCACCTTCCCATGTTGAGTCAGTGACCTTATCGTCCACCTCCTCCTCTTCCACTTCCTCTATCTGCTTATCCTCCTGACTTGACCTAACCTCAACCTCAGTGATTGACAACTGTGTCTCATCATCATCCACCTCGTGAACGAATGATTGCCATTCACCACTGTCATCTTCTTGAGACTGTCAAGGCTCAAGAGGTTGTGAATCAGGGCACAATATCTCAGGTACCTCTTCAAGCGTGCTTGGTGAGAGAGCCAAACCAAGTACTGGCGATGAAAAGAGATCATTTGACTATCCAAGTGTTGGAACACTTGTTTGGTCAGACTCGACATGGTGGGAAGAAGGAGATCAGAGTGAGGATTCAGTTGACCAGAGTCTTGGCTGCAGAGACTGGACTTAGTGGAAGAGAGGGTGGTGCTTAACCGACTGGAAGCATTATCTTCAGCAATCCAACTGACCACCTGTTCGCACTGGTCCGACTTGGACAGTGTTGTCCTGCGCCACAGAGCTAAGTTGGACATGGAACTGGGTAAGGTAGATTTTTTTTTTCATTGCGCCCAGGGCCTTGGCCTCTGCTTTCACCATCAGCATCACGTCCACTTCCCCATCCCTTAGTGCTCGCCTTCTTCATATTAATGGTTTTGTCTGTAGACGTGGCGCATATTGTTTTACTGTCTGCTGATGCAGGGCAGTATTGGTTACAGAACCAACAGATTTTGGACACTACACTACGCCCAGATTAATGGAAGTTGTAATATAGACACTGTTTTTAGATGCAGTTCAGTATTGGATACAAAAACCAACAGATTTTTGAAACTTTACTATGCCCAGATGAATGGAAATTGTAATATACACACTGTTCTCAGATGCAGTTCAGTATCGGATACAAAAGACAACAGATTTTGGACACTATACTAGGCACAGATTAATGGAAGTTGTAATATAGACAGTGTTTTTAGATGCAGTTCAGTATTGGATACAAAAAACAACAGATTTTGGACACTACACTAGGCCCAGATTAATGTAGGTTGTAATATAGACAGTGTTTTTAGATGCAGTTCAGTATTGGATACAAAAACCAACAGATTTTTGACACTCTACTATGCCCAGATTAATGGAAATTGTAATATACACACTGTTCTCAGATGCAGTTCAGTATTGGATACAAAAGACAACAGATTTTGGACACTACACTAGGCCCAGATTAATGTAGGTTGTAATATAGACAGTTCAGTATTAGATACAAAAACCAACAGATTTTGGACACTACACTAGGCCCAGATTAATGGAAGTTGTAATATAGACAGTGTTTTTAGATGCAGTTCAGTATTGGATACAAAAGACAACAGATTTTGGACACTACACTAGACCCAGATTAATTGAAGTTGTAATATAGACAGTTCAGTATTAGATACAAAAACCAACAGATTTTGGACACTACACTAGGCCCAGATTAATGGAAGTTGTAATATGGACAGTGTTTTTAGATGCAGTTCAGTATTGGATACAAAAAACAACAGATTTTGGACACTGTACTAGGCCCAGATTAATGGAAGTTGTAATATAGACAGTGTTTTTAGATGCTGTTCAGTATTGGATACAAAAACCAACAGATTTTGGACACTACACTAGGCCCAGATTAATGGAAGTTGTAATATAGACAGTGTTTTTAGATGCAGTTCAGTATTGGATACAAAAGACAACAGATTTTGGACACTATACTAGGCACAGATTAATGGAAGTTGTAATATAGACAGTGTTTTTAGATGCAGTTCAGTATTGGATACAAAAACCAACAGATTTTGGACACTACACTAGGCCCAGATTAATGGAAGTTGTAATATACACACTGTTTTCAGATGTAGTTCAGTATTGGGTATAGAACACCACAGATTATGGCACTATATTAGGACCAGTTTATTGGAATTTGTAATACTGACAATGTTTTCTGAGGCAGGACAGTATTAGTTATAGAACACCACAGATTATGGACACTATATTAGTCCCTGATTATTGGAATGTGTAATACTGACAGTGTTTTCTGATGAGGACAGTATTGGTTGTAGAACACCACAGATTTTGAACACTATATTATGCCCAGATTATTGAAATGTGTAATACAGACAGTGTTTTATAATACAGGACAGTATTGGTTACAGAGAACACCACAGATTATGGACACTAGATGTGACCCAGATTATTAAAGAGTCAGTCTGCGGATGATGTACAGTATATGTCACTAATAGGTATAAAATAAAAATATCTTGCTGCTGTCAAACACACACAGTAGCCCTTAAAAGGACTTTGGGTTCTTTGAAAAGCTTTTGGTAATAAATACAGCAAATTTCTCTCCTTGCGCTATCTGTCCATTCCTTAGCACGGATGTCCCTGACACTTCTGTTAAATATATTGTTGATCTAAAACACACACACACAGTAGTCCTTAAAAGGACTTTTGGGCCTTTGAAAAGCTTTCTCTTACTAAAATCACTAAAATTCGCTCCCTGCTCTGTCTTTCCCTTCCTACCCAATGCTCTCCCTGTCTATGTCTGAGCCGAACATGTGTCATCAGGTGGTATATAGCACCCGATGACGCGTTCCCACCAGCCAATCACTGTAATGCCAGCAGCCAAAATGGCTACTGGCATGACAGTGAGGGCAGTACTTACCTGCACCTTGACTGGCTAATTAAAACCTGCAAAACGTGCGGGGCGGAGACTCGAGCATTGCGCTCGAGCACATGAGGTACTCGGTCGAGTACTGCCATGTGCCGACCATAGCAATGCTCGAGCCGAACAGATGAGCCTGCTCGCTCATCACTAGGGTCGTACCGAACTTTAGGGTTTTTGGCACCCAGACCCGGACATTTCCGTAAAAGTTGGGGTTCCGTGTTCAGCGATTTCTTGGCGCTTTTTGAAAAGCTGCAGGGCAGCCAATCAACAGGCGTTTCACTAGTCTGCCCTTAGAAGCCATGACAGCCATGCCTACATTTGTGTACCCCGCCCTGAGCCCAGTGGCACTGAAAAAAAACTTTTAATCCATCTGCTAGTTCGGTGGGTGTCGTCTGCCATTTTTGCAACTGCAGTGCACTTGCAACTGCATGTGAACTGCATGTATGCCAGGGACATTACTTTTATTTTGTTCTGGTAGCTCAGTGGAGGACAAATTCCCTTTTTTGGTCAGTCAAGTACCCCTGCGGCCTGCAGTGCATACCTGGCAGTGAAAATTATTCAATTACATTAGTCTGTCACATATTTTTGTGACCTAAAGCGATTTTTTATCTGTCTGCAACAGGCAATGCATATCTGACAGTCCAATAAAACCGTTAAATACTGCAGTTACCTTGCTGATATAAAAAAAAGCACACTATTTTTGCTAGATAGCAAATTTCGTGCTACACTGCATTTCTGACAGTCCAATACAACCGTAACATACTGCATTTATATTGGTGCTATAAAAAAACACACTTTTTGTACTAGATAGATGACAGGGACGTAAATTTGTAAAAATCGTCTGTTACATTATTGGGTGTTTTGCCATATACAAACCCCTGCTCTGCATCGGTGACAGGGACGTAAATTTGAAAAAATCGTCTGTTCCATTGGTGGGTGACATTTTACCATTTTTGCCGTATACAAACCACTGCTCTGCATAGGTGACAGGGAGGTAAATTTCTAAAAATCGTCTGTTACATTCTTGGGTGACATTTTACCATTTTTGCCATATACAAACCCCTGCTCTCCATAGGTAACAGCAGGCTCGGACTGGCCCACAGGGGTACAGGGGAATCCCCCGGTGGGCCCCTGAGCAAGGTGGGCCCCTACTTTACCACCCCCTGCACAAGTGGCACATAACAAATTAGTTTTACTGCACTACATACATATATTCAATGTACAGCACTTCAACCAGCCGATGTTCATATAAAAAAACTTGTTAGATTATTTATTATACTTGAATGTATCCATACAGTGGGCCCCCAAAATAAATTTTACTGGTGTGCCCTATGTACCCCAGTCCGACACTGGGTAACAGGGAGGTAAATTTGTAAAAATCATCTGTTACATTATTGGGTGACATTAACCCAGTTTTGCCATATATAAACCCCTGCTCTGCATAGGTGACAGGTAGGTAAATTTCTAAAAATCGTCTGTTCCATTGGTGGGTGACATTTTACCATTTTTGCCATATACAAACCCCTGCTTTGCATAGGTGACAGTGAGGTCAATTTCTAAAAATCTTCTGTTGCATTCTTGGGTGACGTTAACCCAGTTTTGCCATATACAAACCCCTGCTCTGCATAGGTGACAGGAACGTAAATTTGTAAAAATCGTCTGTTCCATTGGTGGGTGACATTTTACCTTTTTTGCCGTATACAAACCCCTGCTCTGCATAGGTGACAGAGAGGTAAATTTCTAAAAATCGTCTGTTACATTCTTGGGCCATAAAGTACCCCTTCACTGCATACCTGACTTGAAAATATATTCAGTAAATTAGGTGGCCTTCAAGATTGTTCGGTGATCTGTATCCCTTCTTTCTTTCAAAGTACCCCTACACTGCATACCTGACTGGGAAATATATTCTGTAAATTAGGTGGCATTCAGATTGTTGGCTGATCGGTACCCCTTCTTTCTATTAAAGTACCCCTGCACTGCATAATAGACAGGAAACTTAATTCATTACAATTGGTGGTTACATTGTTATCTGACATAAAGCCTTTTTTGGCTGTGAAGCCAAAGGTAGTCGCCAACAACAATGTGTTTTCTTTTATTTTTTTTATAAATTGGGGTAGACCCTAAAACATTGGGAAAAAAAAAGAAAACAAAGAGTAAGTGCGCCGTAGTATAACAATGGTTGGGTGAGGCCAGTATACATGTTTATTCTGCATAAGGGATCCATGCCTGGTTCTTTTTAATGAACATGAGACTGTCCAAGTTGGCTGTGGACAGGCGGCTGCACTTGTCTGTGATAACGCTCCCAGCCGTGCTAAAAACACGTTCAGACAATACACTGGCTGCAGGGCAGGCCAGCACCTCCAAGGCGTAAAGGTCAAGCTGAGGCCATGTCCCCAAATTGGAGACCCAGCTTTCCCTGCTCCCCCTGTAGCTACGACCCGGGGCAGACCCATCAGTCAGTACGTGTAGGCGTGTGCACAGATACAATTGCCACCATTTTGCTGAAATGCTGCCTCTTGCTAAGACATTCCATATCTGGTCCTGGTTGTTGTGGCGTGATGACAAAGCTTTTCCACATTTCGGCCATGCTAACCCTGCCTTCTGAGGTGCGGGCGGTGACCCAGCTGCGTTGGCGACTTCTTCGTCCTCCTCCTCTACTTTAGCCTTGTGCTTCCACTGAACCCCCGGTGTCAGGTGTGAATGCCATCAGCAGCGCATCTACCAGCGTTGGGTTCTTCCGATCACGCTTCAGTGATGGAATTAAGGACAGCACATTGTCCTTGTAACGGGGATCCAGCAGGGTGGCCACTCAGTAATCTGCACAAGTTAGAATGTGGGCAACTCGGCTCATGTCGCTCATGTTTGCCAGGCTGCCCAGAGGCAACGACAAGCTGTCCTCTGTGGGAGGTGTATCAACTGTGTGCTCCATATCCCCTCAGCCACGCTCAAGTGATGGCCATGAGCTGCTTTGGGTGCCACCCTGCTGTGAACACGGTTTCTTCTCCTCCTCATCCTCCAGAACTGTGCCCTGGCTGGACAATTGTGTACCTGGCCTATGTTGGTGCAGGAACCCACCCTCCGAGCCACTTGTATATGACTGGCCTTATAAGTTAAGAGTAAGGCATGTATATAGTTTTGTTTGTTTATTTAGTTTATCTGACTTATAGTTATTTAAATATGTTTATAAGTATGGCCACCGCCATAAGTTTTTTAAAAGTCTCCATCCATCTCGACCAGACAGAATAACAGCATTTCAAAGGACCAGGAATTTTGAAATCCCAGCATTCAGGGCCAGGGATCACAGGTCAGTAGGGGGGTACATCCTCTTTCTATTTCCCTTTCTCTCCAGTGTTTGGGAGATGGACAGCTGAAAGCTTCCATGGTATAGTGTGGAGATGCTTGGTGACCGTGAAAGATGTGGTGGTGTTGCTGCCACATCCTCTGTTTGCGGGATGCCAGGTGCCACTGTCACTCACTTGTGCTCAGGTTTAGAACGGTTATTTTTAATATTTATGTATTTTATGTTATTGTAAGTTATACTTCTATCCAAATTTGTTTGCAGGGCACTTGTCCTACTCTTATCCCTATTTTGCTTCAATTTCCAGCCCTCTAGCTTTTTCCAGAACCTTTTTAGAGCCATTTTAGTGCCCCAAAGTTCCCGAACTCGAACTTTGCTGCGAAGTTCGGCCAAACCCGCTCAACTCTACTTATTACTAATGGGGACCTTTCCAGTATTAACAGACTTTCTGGACTATTAAATGCCGATTACGGAGATTTTAGCACATTACCCTTTTTCTACAGTCTCTGTGATAGAGCCAGTGCTCTTAGTTTGTGTAGGACCATTCTTTAAAGGTAGGTTTTATAGCTCATTACTCTGTGAAGTCTCAGTTTTAGAGTACAGAGTGCTTATCTTTACTCTATGCTGACATCAAGAGCTAATATTAAATTTTTTCAATACATATCCTACAATTAAATTTTTATTAAGCAACATCGATTAATAAAAGATTGGCTTCAGATATGATAAATTACTTGATGGAAATAAGCACGTTTCTTTTGTATATTGTTTTCCATATATTTTTTCTTCTATTTTTGTCTTCTGCCGTTCAGCTTTGTCCTCCAAGAATGAAAGCTTATTTGCAATATTTCCATGGACTTCCCCTTTTCATCCGTAATTGTTGTCAAGGCAATGACCTTAACAAGCCGTCCATGTTTAATTAACTTCCACACCTGAAATATCCTTCTGAAAGGGAAAATTATCAGTGAAACCTATCAGTCACGAATCAGCATTAGCGCATCCCGTCTGTCCTCCATTAACATATTGGAGCTCCCTGTTAAATGGTAAATGAGCTGGTTCATGGCACAACACTCCTTTGTTTCACACACTGCTAGCTTCACGTGTTCAGTCTGCCTACTGCAGTTGTGACAGTGAATCATGTATGACATACTCCTTGCCAATATTATCACCAACTCAGCTTGTGTAGGTATTGGTCCTACACAGAAATCAATAGAATAAAGTCATTGTACTATTACGATAAAGTCATTGTAGAGTTAGCGTATTTTGGTTATAGCACTCCATTGTAATACAGACTATCACAAGGGACTTATAGTCTCCTGGAGTCTTTAACCTAGATAAATGTATAAGAAAGATATCATGCATTTCCCAAAGTAATTGTGCTGTGTTCTTAACATCTAACAATGATGGGATCTGCATAAGATTGCAGGAACATTTGCCTCTGGCTTGTTGTATGATGTCTTGCCATCCTATAGCAATAAAGGCTTTCATCTTACCATGTTTGCTCTCAAAGTGATGATGTCCTTTACTGACCTTGATAGCTCCTGGTCAAGAATGTGGCAGTATTCCTTTTTTCTTTGTCTAATTATAACATACACTGTATCAGTGGGGTGAAATATAAATAATAAAGTATGGGGAATTTCTTCACCACAAGTCTACTGTGAATGCTTTATAAGATGACCTAACCTCAGCTAAGATGTCTGTAGGCTACAATCAACAGTATGCTGAGCCTATTACATCTACTACTCTGTTATTCTACTTTTATGGTTTATGTGTATATATATATATATATATATATATATATATCATTCGGAAAGTCTTCAGACCCTTTCACTTTTTTTCACATTTTGTTATGTTAGACTAGTGTTAAACAAAAAAAAAAAAGTTTTCCCCTATCATTCTGCACTGAATATCACATAAAGAGAAAGTGAAAATAGAAATGTTAGCAAATTTATTAAAAAGGAAAAAACTAAAATTCAGTCCGTTGGCTATAACATTAGAAACTTAGCTCTGAGGGCCTCCCATTTCACATGTTTCTACACCTTGAGTGGAGTCCATCTGGGGTTAATTCAGTTTATTGGACATGATGTGGAAAGATATAGCTCTGTGTATATAAGGTGTCACAGCTGACTGCATATGAGAGCAAAAACCAAGCCATAAGGAAAAAAAACTGCCCGTAGAGCTGACAGATAAGCTTGTGTGGAGGCACTGATCTGGGGAAGGGTACAAAATTTTTTAGCTCCACGGAAAGTTCCCAAGAGCACAGTGGCCTCCCTGATTCTGAAATGGAAGAAGTTTGGAACAACCAGGACTTTTCCTAGAGATGGCCATCTACCAAACTAAGTAATCGAGGGAGAAGGTAAGTGAGATGACCAAGAATCCAATGGTCACTCTGGCTGAGCTCCAAAGGTCCTGTGTGCAGATGGGAGAAACTTCCATAACATCAACCATCACTGCAGAACTCTATCAACCTGGGCTTTATGGCAAAGTTACCAGAAAGAAGCTTCCCCTCAGTAAAAGACATATGAAAGTTTGCAAAAAAGCACCTAAAGGACTCTAAGACTGTGAGTAACAAGATTCTCTGGTCTGATGCAAACAAGATTGAACTTTTTGGCCTCAGTTCTGTCATTTCTGGAGAAAACCAGGCACTGCTTATCACCTGCTCGATATAATCCCAAAGGTGAAGCATTATGGTTGTAGCATCATGCGATAGGGGTGTTTTTCAGCAACGGGGACAGGGAGACTGGTCATGGTTGAGGGAAAGCTGAATAGAAAGAAGTACAGAGATATTTTTAATGAAATCCTGACCCAGAGTGCTCAAGACATCAGACTGGGCCTAAGGTTTACTTTGCAATAAGACAATGATAGACATGATAACGTAGTGGCTTAGGAACAACTATGTGAATGTCCTTGAGTGGCCCAGCCAGACCCCTGACTTGAACCTACTCGAACATCTCTGGAGAAACATAAAAATGGCTGTCCATCCATGGTCCCTTTTCAACATGACAGAGCTTTAGATGATCTGAGGAGAAGAATGGCAGAAAATCCCCAAATCGAGGTGTATAAACCTTGTGGCATTATACCCAAGAAGACTGTAGGCTGTAATCACTGCAAAAAGTGCTTCAACTAAATCCTGAGTAAAGGGTCTGTCAATGAAATAATTTAGTTTTTCCTTTTTAATAAATTAGAATTTCAGTCAGTCTGCACTTTGTCATTATGGGGTACTGAGTGCAGAATGATGGGAAAAAACTTGAATTTTTCAGCACAAGGCCGCAACATAAAAAAAGGTTAAAAAAAAAAGTGAAAGGGTCCGAAGACTTTCCAAATCCATAATATATAGACCACATTGCTATTCTGCACTACCCATAACAGAAGGTGGGCTGTCAATATCTCTGCTTTGTCATAAAAAGTAAGGTGTTTGTCAAAATGAACAGATTAAATAGTATATCTTGTGTGCATCTCTAGCGTCTTCAGCTGTCAAGCTATGATGGATACATAGACATGAACTTTCCTCCTGCCAGTGTTAAATAGCAAGAACACATCATGTTTAGGTAAAATGATTTAGATTGGTGGGAATGGCTTGGTGTGCTACAAAACCAGATGTTTATCTGGAGCTCCTTTTTTTCCACCCTAAAATGGGTAGACATTGCAATACCAGACCCTCTAACAGGGGCAACTACAAGATTGGATGTGTTTTTTTTTTGTACGTGGATAATGGATGGCCAATGGCAGATGATTAGGCCTATATCCTGCTCTTTCTCTCTTTGCAGGTATCACCTTATCTCAGCACTTATCTCAGCACAGATCCATACCAAAATGCTCCAGAGCAGCTCTACTCTCCAAACGCAACTCATGATGTGTTTAATCCTCAGCGCTAGTGGGCATCTCCTCTGACTCCTACTCACAATCAAAATATTTGGGAGGTGAGTGAGAATCATTTTCTATTACTTCTACACCAAATATAGCATGTTCTCAGTTATATAAACTATGACCTGATTTGTTCATTTATGCATTCCTCCCCCACTGACCATCGAAAATAAGATGTTTGTTCCAAAAGTTGATATCACTACATCCCTCTAAAGGAGACCTGAATCTTTTGGCCTTTGCCTGGAACCTTCATGGCACTCTCTAGTCTAAAATGTCAGCTCTCCAAGTTAAAGTTATCTCCATGAAGGTGTCTACTGCCAGCAATGTTGGTGGCCTGCAAGAAGGTTTCCTATTCAACCTGCAATTGCTGTTTTTCACATCTGTACCTGTGACCATGTAGAAACTATGAAGCCAAATTCTAAGGGACACTGTGTCCACTCCAATAATCCTTGAGGATGTCTTCCAAATACCTAGACCACACAACATGGTCACTGAAAGACCTTGTTACATTATTTGCAAGTTAATGGTAAAACGCTCCGGGATTACTTGCTGCAACCAGATCCACAGAAACTGCAGAATTTCAAAGGGGTTTATATCTTCTAGTTTCTGGATTTACCCAAAGGGACCTACAGCTATGTTTGGCCCTCAAGTTCTTGCTTGCCAAGATGAGGAAGAAAAGAATCCCTTACTGTTCTGATCTAAAACAGAATTCTGGTCCAACGCAACTCCTTTTATTGTCCACATTTCACCAGTGCTCTGAGCATGTGCCTTAATGGATAGTCTAGCCACCTCTTCTCCTCAGCCTTCTCTGAAGTTGCCTGAGTGGTTACTATTAACCTGCTTATCAGTTCTCTCTGCTTAAGAAACAATTGCATACTTGATGGTCGTTAGAAGTCATCATTTGTGTTAATTGAGAATATGTTTAAATGTCCTTAGGCTTTTCTAGCTTATTTACTGTTCTCTTGTCCCACCTTCCATTACACCCCAATAGGGTCAAGCAGTGCAGGCTTCCAGAAGGTGTCGACACCAGCATTAGTATTCTACCCTTTTCTAGTTATTAGGTAGCATAATGCTCTTGTCTAGACTATTAATATTTGCTGTTAAAGAGGACCTAATCACGTGTCTATTCTAGTAAGTAATTATAATGCACATCAAATGACAGTTCTGAAGCATCTTTTCTCTGAACCCAATTTGTGCCATACCTCTACTATTCCTAATAGGGGTTTATTAATAAATAGCTGGGTGTTACCAGTTGAGGGTACATTTCTGCACAGTGTGACATTGTCCAATCAGTACTGGCAGTGGCAGATTGTGCAGGGACAAGGGGATTAGTAACACCTATTTGGCAAAATTAGTTTTGCTTGAGTCTGTTGGGAGAATTTATCAAGCCCTGCACTCCAGCATTCTGGCTTCAAAATGTAGCAAAAAATGAAGGGGCACATTTTAGACGATGGTCTTAATAAAGGAGCAATGATAAAAACTCCAGCGATTGTGATGCAAAAGCATACGGTTTTATTGGATAATGCGGCTGTATGATACATGTGACATTTCGGCCACTCACTGGCCTTCATCAAACTGGTGCCGCTTAGTGGATGAATATCTGGAAGATGGGCGTGAGGGAGAGAGTGCAACTGCACTTTGAAAGGTCCATAGCCGGCGGAGAACATGCCGAAGTTATGAAGAGCACCAGCGCCAGTTCTAAATGTAACCCAGACCTAAAACAGGCATAGAAAGTGGTAAATGCGCCTGTCTGCCGGCCCGTCCCTTTCCCTGCCCACGCCACGTCCACAATTTTAGACCTGTCATGAGCAGGGAGAAGTCGCAGATAGTGGTGCAACTAACAAATTGAATTTCTTGGGAACTTCGGCAAAGCTGCCGAATTGAATTTTTCAAAACTTCGCTCATCTCTAGTGATGACCATTAGGTTAGTATTGGAAGGCATCAAGACTCTGTAACAAATCTGTGGTGCTTTTATGATGTGGCCCGTACCCACCACTGCACTACTCTCCCTGTCAGGAGCAGACGCTATTCTACTCAATGGCTCCTATGCTCCAGTGGCTCGGACCCGCTGACCTTCCTCTTCTTCTTCCTGACCGGTCCAACTACCACCTGGCTATTCCTTCTTGCAGGCCGTGACCTACGGTACTTCTTGCTGACAGTCCATTACTAAAAAAACAGTATATCTTCAAAACCCGTAGGTTAAGAGTTTTGTGGACTGTGCATAACTCTCTTTTTAATACATACGTGATTTAAGCAACTGCTAGAACAATCTAGGCACAAGTATGTATTATTAACTCAAAGGGGTGGTTGTCTGCAGCTACCATGTCATCAATTTGGTAATGGATGAGTGAGCTTCTGACTTTCTACTTTGTTCTTCTTGCAGGCAATGTTTTTCTGTGCCCATAGGGCACACATACATTCCCTCCAGCTCTTAAAGTGCCAGCACTCGCACCCTAATCTTTGCCAGCCTATGGCTGACCTCTCAGGTATACTTAAGGCACCTCTCCCTGTGGGAGAATGCCTGAGCAATAGGTTCTAGTCCTCTAGTGTTCAGGACATCTCATCCTGCAAAAGCAAGATGATAATTACACTGGAAACTAAACTTACTCTGCAAAGGTGTGCTGTTCTACATTTTTCTGCCTGTGTACAGACATCTGCTTGTTTTCTGGATTCGTACCATCATTGTCTAAATTTTCCTCTTCTTATCTCTATTCTGACCCTGAGCTGTCTGCCTTGACCTTGGCTTGTCACTGAACAGAGTTTTTCCTGATCCCTTGTTGCTTAACACCATTCTAAGAGGTGGCAGCCTGGTGATTCTACTGCAGCGGTATCCAGATTCCTGCATAGGGGTTAAAGGGTGAAAACCGGGGGGGTGGGCACTTCAATAATGCCTTTAGGAGTAGCTCCAAGCTAAATCTATTCTAGTTGCACAGCGGATCTTCATCCGTTTCGTAATAGTTTTAACAGTACACGTAACACTAAGTTTAGTTTCCAGTGTAATTATCATCCTGCTTTTGCAGGATGAGATGTCCTGAAGACTGCCAGCAAGGTGTTTAGGTTCATTTTCACAGTTAAATCACAGATCTTCAAATAAAGCGGCTATAAGAAAGTGCAGCTGAGATATCCTCTACTTGTCACAGAAAGGGCTCCATTTCCTGTGTGAGAGATAACACTGCTCACAAAGCTATGCTATAATTGTCTTAATCTGATCTTAGATAAATGACATTGGTGCTGACAATATTTAAACATAATGGTAGTTTCCTGCTGTTATCAGGATTACTGATTATTGAATCAAGCATCATTTTAATGCTGGTTAGATACTCTTACTTGGCAAGTTCCTCATTTGAGCTGCAATCTGCCTGTCTATTGTAAGATCAGAATTAACCATCTGTGCTGGTGGAAGCATGGCAGGGAGCATAATATGTTCCAGTTAACATGAAAATATAGCCTTGAAGAAGAAAACTTTATTGGGATTTACTTGATCTGTTTGTATTTTTCTGCATTGTTCAATTTGTGGAAGATTTGTTATGCAGAGCTGTTCCACATATCCCACATAATCATATACAGTACATCATATACTTACATAGACTCCTACAACCCAATCCACTATAGCAACCATTCATCTGTGATGGACAGTTGTACAATCACTTGTCTTAAGGATGGTCATAAACATTTAATAGCTGTTAGCCAAGTTGACAGACAGCTATTCCTTACTTGCATGCTCAGTTTGGGTAAGTGTGCATGTATTCCTAATGGGGAGTAAATCACTGCGACACCACTGAGAGTAGCTCATCCCCCTTGAGAACAAAGGATGAGACATGAAATTCAATCTTTTCTTCTCAGACACAGGCTGAACTTCCAATACATATTAAATTGTTCCTCGTCCCACCGAAATTGTTGAGTTTGGCCTGCCTTTGTCTAGGTTGTATGGCCATCTTAAAATATAATGTAAGAAATATGGAAAAAAATGCACTTTCAACAAAAATGGGACAGCCAGTAAACTTTGTCCCATTTTTACTTACAAAAAGTACTGACACAGAGACTCTTTCAGAGAGATTTCCACCCTATTGTTTGAGTAATCAACACTTTTGCCTTGCGTGATAATTGTTTGTAGACTGCAGAATGTCATAAGGCTTACATTATAAATACATAAGACACTGATATATTAAATATTTTATTAACAGTTACAAAAACATAAAATATATGATAAAAAACATAATTTATACTATGCAGTCATTGTATGAATCCATTTTGTAGCCTACAAGTTGGTGATATTCTGTCACACGCCGCGATGATATTATCTATAAAAACACAAAATGTAAGTAAAACTTCAAATTCACAACTAAAAACATGAGAAGGTCTCAATTCTTCCCTTACTTTGCCTGTATTCTCTCTATAGTGCATTCATTGTCGGCTTTATGATACTCTCCTGCTATCGGTTGCTGCACTTGGCCTTCCAGGGATATTTATTTATTGCTCTGTATGCAACACACAGCGTGAAATCATCAGAAACCTGTAAGAGAACAGAGACAAAAATATGTAAGAACTGGCATATTATGTAATTATCTCCAAATCTATTTAGCCTCTTAACCCCACACATCCTTGGTTTGGTAGAGAAAGAATAACTGGTGACCTCCAGTGTGAGGTATAAGAACCCAAGGGAGTTGTATATGTGAGAAGGGAAAGGGGAAATTGGTGTAACTGTGGTAACTTTTATTAGAATTTGACTTTTTAAGGTCTCACGAGTACTGGATAACACCATCATACAGTGACTGGATAACAACACCATACAATGACTGGATAACAACACCATACAGTGACTAGATAACACCACCATACCATGACTGGATAACAACACCATACAGTGACTGAATAACACCATCATACAGTAACTGGATGACACCACCATACAGTGATTAGATAACATCACCATAACATGATTGAATAACACCACCATACTGTGACTGGATAATACCACCATAATATGACTGGATAACACCACCATAACATGACTGGATAACACCATCATACAATACCTGGATAACACCACCATATCATGACTAGATAACACCACCATACAGTGATTAGATAACATCACCATAACATGACTGAATAACACCACCGTACTGTGACTGTATAACACCACCATAACATGACTGGATAACACCATCATACAGTAAATGGATAACACCACCATACCATGACTAGATAACACCACCATAAAGTGATTAGATAACATCACCATACAATGATTGGATAACATCACAATAACGTGACTAGATAACACCACCATACAGTGATTGGATAACACCACCATACAGTGATTGGATAACACCATCATACAGTAAATGGATAACACCACCATACCATGACTAGATAACACCACCATACAGTGATTAGATAACATCACCATACAATGATTGGATAACATCACAATAACGTGACTAGATAACACCACCATACAGTGAATGGATAACACCACCATACAGTGATTGGATAACATCACCATACCATGACTGGATAAAACCTCCATACAGTGACTGGATAACATCACCATTACATGACTGGATAAAACATCATACAGTGACTGAATAACACCACCATATAGTGATTGGATAACACCACCATACCGTGACTGGATAACACCACCATATAGTGATTGGATAACATCACCATAATATGACTGGAAACACCTCCATACAGTGACTGGAT
This sequence comes from Bufotes viridis, assembly GCA_033119425.1. Lineage (NCBI taxonomy): Eukaryota > Metazoa > Chordata > Amphibia > Anura > Bufonidae > Bufotes > Bufotes viridis. The sequence goes on from CM065590.1 coordinate 104,560,996, forward strand.
AACATCACCATTACATTACTGGATAAAGCATCATACAGTGACTGGATAACACCACCATACCATGACTGGATAACACCACCATATAGTGATTGGATAACACCACCATATAGTGATTGGATAACACCACCATACCATGACTGGATAACACCACCATATAGTGATTGGATAACACCACTATACCATGACTGGATAACACCACCATATAGTGATTGGATAACACCACCATACCGTGACTGGATAACACCACCATATAGTGATTGGATAACACCACCATATAGTGATTGGATAACACCACCATATAGTGATTGGATAACACCACCATACCATGACTGGATAACACCACCATATAGTGATTGGATAACACCACCATACCGTGACTGGATAACACCACCATATAGTGATTGGATAACACCACCATACCGTGACTGGATAACACCACCATATAGTGATTGGATAACACCACCATATAGTGATTGGATAACACCACCATACCCCATACCATGACTGGATAACACCACCATATAGTGATTGGATAACACCACCATACCGTGACTGGATAACACCACCATATAGTGATTGGATAACACCACCATACCGTGACTGGATAACACCACCATATAGTGATTGGAAAACACCACCATATAGTGATTAGATAACACCATCATACAGTGATTGGATAACATCACCATAAGGTGACTGGATAACACCACCATATAGTAATTGAATAACATCACCATAAGATGACTGGATAACACCACCATACAGTGATTAGATAACACCACCATAACATGACTAGATAACACCCCCACACCGTGACTGGATAACATCACCATACCGTGACTGGATAACACCACCATATAGTGATTGGATAACATCACCATAATATGACTGGAAACACCTCCATACAGTGACTGGATAACATCACCATTACATAACTGGATAAAACATTATACAGTGACTGGATAACACCACCATACCATGACTGGATAACACCACCATACCGTGACTGGATAACACCACCATACCGTGACTGGATAACACCACCATATAGTGATTGGATAACACCACCATATAGTGATTGGAAAACACCATCATATAGTGATTGGATAACACCATCATACAGTGATTGGATAACATCACCATAAGATGACTGGATAACACCACCACATAGTGATTGGATAACACCACCATACCGTGACTGGATAACACCACCATATAGTGATTGGATAACACCACCATACCGTGACTGGATAACACCACCATACGGTGACTGGATAACACCACCATATAGTGATTGGATAACATCACCATAAGATGACTGGATAACACCACCACATAGTAATTGAATAACATCACCATAAGATGACTGGATAACACCATTATACAGTAACTGGATAACACCACCATACAGTGATTAGATAACACCACCATAACATGACTAGATAACACTCCCACACCGTGACTGGATAACAGCACCATACTGTGACTGGATAACACCACTATATAGTGATTGGATAACACCACCATATAGTGATTGGATAACACCACCATATAGTGATTGGATAACATCACCATAAGATGACTGGATAACACCACCATACTGTGACTAGATAACACCACCATATAGTAATTGGATAACACCACCTTATAGTGATTGGATAACACCACCATATAGTAATTGGATAACACCACCATATAGTGATTGGATAACACCACCATATAGTGATTGGATAACACCACCATAAGATGACTGGATAACAGCACCATACTGTGACTGGATAACACCACCATATAGTGATTGGATAACACCACCATATAGTGACTGGATAACACCACCATATAGTGATTGGATAACACCATCATATAGTGATTGGATAAAATCACCATAGGATGACTGGATAACACCACAATATAGTGATTAGATAACACCACCATACTGTGACTGGATAACACCACCATATAGTGATTGGAAAACACCACCATATAGTGATTGGATAACACCACCATACTGTGACTGGATAACACCACCATATAGTGATTGGATAACACCACTATGTCATCATGACCGATACTATTTTCAGTAAGTTTACCTAAAAATTCAAAAGCATTCTATCTTCTGTGATCATGGCACAGTGCCATGATCAGCTAGGAGCTTTTACATTAAAGCTGCACACAGGGGATGTGCACTGCTGGAAGGTGTGGGACATTTCTGGTGTGATAGGTACAGACAGAACCTACATAGGACTCTGCAGGTATCTGAGATATGTTCTTTTATCTCCAGAAAGATTTGCTAAATCAAAAACGTTTGTTTTCTACCTCTAGTAGAATCCTGCACTACTGACCATTGGGACACTCCACATATCAGTAGAACAGAACAGGGGAATCTCAATGGAAAGCAAGTGTCAAAGCAACTGTGTCCAGACAAGGGAGTGGGCAATTTAGAAGAGTCATGCAAATTGCACAAGTATTTGAATATTGAAGAGTAATTCTATAAATATGATGATTATAGGATGGATATGTTATTACAGCGTGTAGATATTATGCATATAGTCAGAATATAGTTATGATTCAATTTTATTTGTGCCAGTCCTTATGGTTATAAAGAAAAAATATATATTTTGTAGAGCCCAAGCTTAGAATATCTCCCTCCTATCCTTCATGAGTACGTATCATCTGTTGAAGTTATCCTAAATAATACCATTCTTGTGGCTATAAAGTTCTGTAAAGATTCCCATACATTAAGTCATGGGTGTAGTTGTTTTTCACAGAAGTGGTTATCTTGTTTGGTGTAAGGCTGACATAATTGATGAGGTTCTGATTTCCTGCATAACTTCTAGGTAACAGCAATCTGGGTGCAGACCTACTGCTCCTTTAATTCATTTTTGTAAAAGTCTATTTTCAAATGCAAACTTCGAATGCCATTGCTATTGTTTATAAAAATGTTATTTAAAAAAAGGAGATGATAGATCCATAAATGACCGATCAGTATTTATTGGATACACAGATAGCTGCTATAACAGTTCATGATTTCAATAGCACATCTTAACTATTGCTAGAACCTTGTGAGGTACAATATGTCAACCTTTAGAATCTGCACCACAATGCATATGTACCTATTTATCTTTAAATTACGCTATACAGTAAGAATCCGTGTACTTGTTCTTACTGATATCAAATAGTATTATCTGATAAATGTCTGGGTTTGTAGGATAAATTGGTAACCTAACACAGAATTGGTGAATTACATGGATTAAGCCTCAGCTACTATTCGATTTAAGGAAAAAAATGCTATCATTAAAATAAACTGTATAAAGAATTGTACAAAACATCGATGTGAATGAAGCTTCTGCAGTTTATTACTCAACTTCACTATTTAAAAACTTAACCTTCAGGTGGCTTCCAATCTGTCAAATAGTTCTATAAAGATATTACAATAATTAAGATGTAGCACAGAATCATGACGTATAATTCTGCAATCTATATGAAGATTTACACCATGAATTTTGTGTTATTTCAATTTATAATGCAGCAATATAAATGCATAATGTGATATAGTGTCCAGCATGGTGCTGGGTTACATTTCAGTACCATAATGATGGACAGCGACCAGACCAAACCTAGAGCATCTGCAACCTAGAGCATCACACATATATGAAGAGGCTTAGACAGATAGGAAGATAAATAGATGCAGATTAGATGAATATAGATAGATGGATGGATAGATAGATATGTAAAGTAACAGATAAATCTTTATTACATAGATAAATATATGTATGTAATACTTTATAGATATTATGTTATTGTATAGGTAGATAACTGCAGATAGCTATAGACATAAACAAACAGATATTTACAGATATTATCCACTATATAATTCCATAAAGGTTAATTATGTAGTCATTGTCATAAGTAATGTATGTGTTTATCTTTGTATGATCCATTTTATTGATCATTAGAAAAGATGACATAGACATTATACTTTACTACTAGGGACGTTTTCACATGGTGCCTTACATAGCAAACACACAACTGTTGTTCCCATACATTACGGATTGATGTTGTGCTAGAAGTGATGTGGTGGCTGGTGATCACATTGTAGATGTATGCGGTGATTTCTGGTGTGCTATTATATCAGCCTGTTTTTTAGTTCAACCTATTTACACAGTTTAAGTCTCCCCAGCAGTTTTGTCCCCGTCACGTTGAGGCTGCAGATTACTGTGACTGATAATTAGCCGTTGTCACCTCTGAGCAGCTTGCCCATTCGAGAGAGGACAACCCAGCGCTGCAGATGTCATCCTCCTCCTGCCTCTGTGTAACATCCTCTACAAGATGCTATAGTTGACTGCACTCACTTGAAAGACTCTGCCAACCTACACTCACATCACACTCACAAGACGGTTTCACAATGTCCTCAAGATAGTTCTTTATTTATCAGCCAAGAAGCAGAATCTTCAAGTATTGGAATAAATCTACAAACTGCTATACAGCACAGAACATCCAGTACAGGAAAAAGTTAAATCATGCAATGCATTACCAGTAAGACGACTGCACTGTATTCTACATGTTGTGTATTGTATACATTATATCATTCAAAGTCAATCCATCATGCATTGACTTTAAATGTATTTAATTGATTTGGGTTTTTTTCTGTTTTGATTTCACACAACCACATCCTAAGAGAATGGATGCATCCTGATGTGCAAATTCAAAACGGATCCATATAATTGCAGTATTCAGATCCTCTGCCAGATCTCAATACCGGAATTAACAATGCAAGGGTGAAAGTAGCCTAAAAAACATCTCCTGATTAAATGGTGCATTTACCACCTCCACAACTAGGTTTACTGTATCCAGTGACAGGCTGGAGGTTTACAGATTGACTACCTGCTTAATAGAAAGCATGCCTGATTGTGTTCCCCTTCACTGTAGCCACTGGAAACAGTTCCCGTTGACCCCCAGCCCCTCAGAAAAGTCTCTTTCAGTATGAAACGGACGTCTATAAAACAAGCCGAGCAGTACAGTACTTTATAACTATTTATAAAAGACTATTTATCCCCTCCGCACAGGTCCGTCCTTGATACCATAACAATGGAGTATTGTGGAGATAGAGATTAATAGATTAGTTAAGTGGTTTGGTATTGTTAGTGGGAATATGCGCCATAATTCACATACATCATCTTATTGTACTGCATTATTGAATAACAGCTGAAAGGGGTCTATCCAAGCGAATGCGATGCATCAGGAGGTATGAATATAAATATTCAGTAAGTACATTAGTTGATATGGTATCCTACGTACTACAGTATTCATTCTGCTACATAGATGCAACCTACATAGAGTCTACTTTATAGGTACGATATTAAATGAAATCAATAGATAACATATATTTAATTGTTTTAATAGTTAATAGGAGCAACTAATACTCAATAGATGCCATATTTAATGGATACTGTGGGGGACATTTAATAAAGTTTTTAAGCTACTATTGTAGAATAAATAAGCCGCACATTATGGGGCAGGTCGTAAGTGTGCCATAATTTGTGACTTTTTCAGCTCTCAACACTTTTCTGAAGTAGCTATAAAAGAGGTGGGGCTTAGCTGGAGCAGGCGGGGCTTCCTGACGCCCACAGGATCTGGAATAACTTGGGCCAGAAAGCGATGTAAATTATAGTTCAAGTCTATGCCACCTCCTGGTTGATGTACACTTGAGTTTCTGGTGTATATGGTGCCAGAGATGTAACTAATCTATTAATGGCGTTGTGTTGTGTAGAGAAAGTTAATACAAGGCACTTACTAACGTATTGTGATTGTCCATATTGCTTCCTTTGCTGGCTAGATTCATTTTTTCATTACATTATACAGTGCTGGTTTCCACCCTGCAATCTAGCAGCGGTTGCCATCCTTGCACACTATAGAAAATAGTGTTGGACTTGCGCATTCCCACAGTCTCGACCACCAGAGAGGCCAATGCTTTTTCCAATATTTTGCAACTGCGGCCGCCACTGCTGAATTGCAGGGTGGATGTAACCATGGAAACGAGCAGTGAACAATGTGATGGTAAAATGAATCTAACCAGCAAAGGAAGAAATATGGACAATCACAATACATTAGTAAATGCCTTGTATTAACTTTCTCTACATAAAAAAATAATTTGCTGAAGTGAGACAAACCATTTAAGAGGCATTTACCATCTTACTGAAGTGCAGGGAGGTCAAGAATGAAGTATGGGAATGACAATCTTGATAAATTCCCCCCAATATACCAAATGCTGAGAAAATGCAATGCATTAAATAGATACAGTGATGCTGTATAGATACTACACACATTCCATTCCCTAGAAGCTATATACTTGTACATACAGCATGCAAATCTATAATGCAAGTTCCTGACTTCAGGCAAACGGATTGTGTATGTTGCAAATAAGTCACAAGAAGACATGTCATAGTAATGTATACAGTTATGAAAAGTATACAGATCCCTTCCTGTATGGTAGTAAGACTACCCTCTTATTTTTATTGTGCAGTGGGGGCTTCATTCACCCCAAGTTATGCAAATGTATTTATGGGGTGTTTCAAGACTTTGTTTATCACACCGCTTCCTCGCTCTAATAAAATCCCTCATTATCGAAGATACATTGATGATCTGTTCTTCATTTGGTCCAGAAATGAAGATGAAAACAGTTTGTACATATTCAAAATCAAAATGAATAAGGCTTGATTTTATATGAACTTGTTCCAGATCTTCCATTGAATCCCTAGATCTTGTTGTATTTAAACAGGATGACGACAGCATTGCCACAAAACAATGCAATTAAAAGTGTGGATAACAATAGTTACTGTATCTGCAATTTATCAGTATTCTCCTCCGTAGCTGGTCAGAGAATGCACCATATGGGCGATACAAACACATAAGAAAAAAATTGTACTAATGCAGTGGATGCCAAAGACCAATCAAAAAAAAGTTTATACCGAATCAATCATAGCTTCTGCCTTCATAGAAACTCAGAAACATTGTTTGAGCAAAAAGTTGAGAAATGAAGAAGACCCAAAGAATACTCAAGATTACAAACATAAGTTTCAGCAACCATCATTATTGTTTGCGATCTTATCTTAAAGAAAAAAACCAAGTCATCTATAGAAGGAATCACACCATGAGCGCTACTTGCTTCTACTTGTTTACACCCAAGAAAGAACAGTCTAGACCCTGATACTAATCAAACTTTTCCACATCCTTAGTTGGTACATTTAGATGTGACAACAGTGTATATGCTGTCACATCATCCAGGGGACTGGTAATTGTATGTCTAATACCAGTGGTGAATCATTTCAAATAAAGAGATTTATTTAAACAGCGAATCATCCTACGTTATCTACCTAATCCAATGTGATTGTAAATTACAGTACATTGGAAGAACCACACTAAATATGATATCAATGACTCGATATTACACCACAATCTATCCCGTCATCTTCATTTTGTACATAAAAAGACATCTTCATTGAAATGTATAACATTAGAACAGATGCAGAAGGAAACTGGGAATAGATATCTCTTATTAGCAGAAAGTCATACTGGATATTTAGAATGGGTACTCTGGCGCCGAATGACCTAAACTAGACTATTGAACATTTAAAAAACCCGAAACTGAATAAATGATTACTATTTCATTCTTATATTCCAAATACATATTGCAAATCCATATACATTTTATTGATAAATTGACAACTAAATGAAAGAAAAATTAGTAAGCATACACACAAATAGACATCTTTTACATATAGCTTGCAATTATTATACATAGTTATACTCACATATTTTCTATATCAAATGTATTTATGTATATATCATGGCTATAATTTATATTATGTATTTTTTGTCACAATTAGATACTGTTCTCCGTATTATACATTTTACTGTGATGTATTCTCTGCTAAATATTATTTGTCACAAGAAATACCTCCTTAGGTGAACATTACATGCGTTCACTGACATTAGGAGAACTTTTGCTTACTGCTTCGCTCAGGAGCATTGTCTCCACATGTGTACACTTCATCTATCAGTTTATATTAGTTGGGATAACACTCTTTTATCTTTTGCTTCCCCTTCTCTTACTTTCCCAACACATCTACATTTACAATTTCCCTTTTATATTGCTTCACGATTCCCCATTATCCACTTTTCCGCTATATACAATGCACAGTTTTTTTTTTCCATTTATAGACACTTTTTAGATCACATTTTTAACACTTAAGACGACTAGTTAGTATTTCTTTATTTACTCTTGCTCTCTCTCTTTTATCATTTCTATCACTTCCCCAGCTCTGCACTTCTGATCTTTGATACATTTTATACATGTCTTTTATAGGATACCCTACACTTGTTTCTTCATTTCTAGTGTCTCCTTCTTTTATTTTTAGTAGGTCTCTCGTGCTGACATAGACTTTCCCTTGTTCCCTCCTGTCCGCTTCCCAGCGTCACGCTTCTGATCCTCGCTTTATCCCACATACTGTATATACAGTAATTTATTCTACCCAACATGTTTGTTCTGATGTCTTCTCCTTTTGTTTCTTAGCTGGTCACAATTGAATCTATACTACATTTACCTAACTGCATTTTTGGGATTGTACTTTTGTTAAGCCAGCAATTATTGTTTACATTAATTGCAGTTATGCTCTGCTACTGTTACCCTCCCCCCGATGTATACATACATATTTCTTTTGAAATATTTTTTTTACTTTATTTTTTTGCTATTTTGTTCATTTATCCATAGACTACCAATTGTGATACACTTGTTTCTTCTAGTTCTTACATAGCCAATACACACACTCTCCTTGTGTCTCTGTTAAAAGCCATATTACTACTTACAATTGAAGCCTTTGTAATTGATTACTTTTTCTCCTTCACATACCACCATTGTCATGTCCACCCACAAGCTCATGCTACCCTATTGTAGTTTATCCTTGCTATTCCCTATATATACCTGAACAATTGTTTTTTGTGTAATACCCACATGTTGGTGCATATGTAGGTATTTTTCGTTTGAGATGCTATATCCTGTTTGAATGCAAGTCATTTTTAATGAATTCCAGTTCTGACAACTGAAATTTCGTTTGATTACTTCTGGGTCAATTGCATTTAAAGGGATGGCCACTACATGTTACTTGCTGCGCATGTGCTGGGAACAACACCTAAAGGCAGCCAGTAATTCAGTTATTAAACCAGTGGTGCAGATGTCTGATGGTTTAGTAAGCATAGTTCTTTACTAGCAGCTCCTCTTACCAGCTGCAGTCCCAAAATGACAGCTCTTGGAGGGTCATGTGACCAGTACATCAGCAGCCACCATTGACTTAAGCCTCATCCACACGTCAGTGTGTTGGTCAGTGATTTCCATCAGTGATTTTGAGCCAAAACCAGGATTGGAGCCTCTACATACATAAGGTATAAGGGAAAGATCTGCTCCTGTTCTGTGTTTAGAGCCGCAATCACTGATGGAAATCCCTGACCGAAACACTGACATGTGAATGAGGCATGTACAGTGTAGTCAGTGCATGTACAGTCCCTCTGCAGTATTAGTCATGGAGGCCACTGATGGACAGGACTGGTCACTTGAGCTTCCATCCATGTCAGTTTTGAGACCATAGCATGGTGCTGGAAATTGGAGAAACTGCTGATGAGCATGAATTACTCCTATTAAACCATCAGACACCTACACCAAAGGTTTTATAACAGTGAACTACAGTACTAGCTGCCATTAATGTGCTATACCCAACATATATGCAGCAAGTAATATATAGTGGCCAGCCCATTTAATACCCCACCTTATTCAATGTAAACATGTGCCTGATGAGGTTCACCTCTTGAACGTACTGCATGATTTTTCACCAATCTTTTACTAAACTGTTCGAGCAGTGCCCTGTGATACTGCTTTTTTACTCCCCTTTTTAACTATATTGATTCAAAACATTATTACAGAAGCCAAGCAGGAGGGAGCAGCAGTCGCCAACACCAAGTCTTTTTTTTTACCTACTGATTCAAAAGCATGCAATGGCATTATTTCATCTGATATTTTTAGAAAAGAAATAACAATGAATGCCTTTTTAAGTGCTAAATAATCTCAGCCTCACGGGTAATAAGGGCAAACCCTGAAAGGACAAATTTTGGCAAGGGATAAAGAAGAGTTACAAGTACAAGAAAAAGACCAAGGAGACACAAAACGTCTGATAAAAGGGGTTGTTCCATTAAGATTAAAGGGGATGTCCCATTAAGATAACATGTCCCCTATCCACAGGATAGGAGATGTGTCTGGTTGGTGGGGGGCTGCTGCTGGGGCCCCCTCCTGATGTGAAAATTGTAGCCCATGCTCCCCATTTGAATCATTTGGCAGACATGTATACTCCATTTAACTCTTTGGGACTGTCAGCAATAGCCAAGTACAAGCACTAGGCTATCTCCGGGAGCCCCATCAAGCTGAATGGTGTGTCAGCACTCCCATTTTGCTCCCGGTTAGCCAGAATCCTACTCCACACTGATGAGGGGCCACACCCCGAAACAACTGTCTGTGGATGGATAACTGGCTTAGGTTTTCCCTGTCACATCCTTAAAGCTTGTAAAAAAGCGGGATCTTGACATAGGGGCCACTTATTATGGTGGATTTGGTGATCTCTGTAATGGAGACCCCCCTTTGCTCAGTTTTACTTCCTTTGAGGGATATTTGGCTTTCATTGTGTTTTAGTTGTAGACCCAATACTGGGGCTCAACATTTATTTTTGCATATTACTGTTTCCCAGGGAGCTTTGCACTTTGGATTGCTGCGTTGAGACTCTTAAATGAGGCTCTGCGGTGTTTTTTGTCGCTGGTCTCCCTGAGATCAGTTATTGTTTTGTTTTATTTAAATAGGAATGTATGGGCCCCAGTTCTCATGCTTAGATGGGGCCCCAGCAGTTGTACTCCCACTCATGAGACAAATGCATTATCCAGTGGATAGGGTATAAGTTGTCTTAAAGAAACAACCCCTTTAATTACCATATATCATGCTCAATGGCATGAGTTGAGAGCCATTTTTAAAAGATTTGGGCCCGATCTTACACATAGATAGGGATATCAATTTCTGAAAACTACCCTATGCAGCTCACAGAATCTTAGGGAGGTGTTGGTAATGAGCCATATATCTTTGGCTCACAAGGCCCACAATGAGAATCACATCTCTGTGGGGATTTTGCAGTGTGATCCTTAGTGGAAGACAAATAAGCATTTTTTTTTTTTATTCCACTAGTACAAAAGAGAATAAAATTGTGCATCTTATGCACAGTGGCAGTGATATATTTTGCAATATGTCCATGCCAATTTATGTATGTTGATTTAACATTCTGTGAACTATGTGAGAATTTTTAAACATATCAAATATCAAGGGAATAATGAAAATTTAGGATCCTGAGAAACTGGCAAAACGCGAGACAACACACTAACACTTTAAGGATCATATTGAAATAGAGACTAAAGTTTAGGGATATTGATAAGGTTTTGTTAGAAATAAGGGGTGGCCATATACAACAAGCTGTGGCCCCAAAAGAGCCCAAAGAGAATGTAAATGGATTATCACGTTATGGATGGTGATGCCAGAGGGACTAAATGAAATTAGCTTTTCTCCCTTTTTGGGTTAGATTGGATGCTGAACTTGGTGTGTAGGATTACTAAGCGGGTGGTGTAAGTTTTAGTGTTTGACATGGTAATTTCTTTTTCACATTCAGGATATTCGGGTGATGTGAAAACGACATGACTGAAGTGGATATATTATGCCAAGAACGAAATATTGTAGATCTGAGGACATGAGCGCATGATTGATGGGATTAATTCATGAAGAGGGTTGAGCGAACCCAAACTGCAAAATTCGGGGTCGAACCCGGACTTTTTCACTAAAGTTCGGGTTCGGTGTTCGGGGGATTTTATTATTTTCCGTTGTAACATGGTTATAACGGAAAATAATAGCATTCTTAAGATAAAATGGCCATTGAGGGGTTAAAATTAATAAAAAAAACTCACCTCATCCACGACATCGCACAGCTGGTATCCCCTTCTTTCTTCAAGACCTGCAAAAGGACCTGCAATGACGTCAAAGCACAAACCACGTGGTGAGCGCGGTGACGTCATCTCAGGTCCTGCTGAATGAAGATAGAAGAACCTTCCATCTTCATTCACCAGGACCTGCAATGACATCACCGCGCCCAGGTGACGTCATCGCAGGTCCTTTTGCAGGTCCTGAAGAAAGAAGAGGATACCGGCTGCGCGATCAAGCGGATAAGATGAGTTTTTTTTATTATTTTTAACCCCTCAATGTACATTTTATTTAGCATTCTATCTTAAGAATGCTATTATTTTCCATTATAACCATGTTATAACGGAAAATAAAAAAATGAAGTTCGGGTCCCTATTGACTTTAATGGGATCTGGGTTCGGGTTTGTTTTTGAGGTCAAGTTTGGGTTCACTCATCCCTATTCATGATGCATCATTTAAAATGTAACTGTAATTCTTTTTTATTTATTTTTGTAATGTGTAGGGGCAGTGATACTGACCATTTTTGTAATATGCTTTAGTTAATGAAAGTGTAAATTTCTATTAGAAAAATAGCTCTAAAGTGGCACATTTTGAGCCTTAGCAACGCTCCTTTGTCTTCTGTTTACATAACGGTGGAGACTTGCTCCACACTGACTGTGTTATGCAAACAGAAGACAGGGAGCGTTGCTAAGGCTCAAAATGGGCCACTTTAGAGCTATTTTTCTAATAGAAATGTACGATTTCAGTAATTAAAGTATATAACAAAAATTATCAGTATTACTACCTCTACACATTACACAAATAAAAAAAAGAATGACAGTAACACTTTAAGTATATTTTTGTATTGCATTTGGATGTGGAAAATATGTAGACCAAGTATGATGTGTTTTAGGTTATTTGTGGTATATTATATTATTATTATTACAGTGATTTGATACTGGTTATGATCTCCTCTTATAACATCCATTTTATTTTTATTTATTTTTTAACACATTTTAGGCTCCTTTAACACGAGCGTGATGGATTAGGTCCGGATGCATTCAGGGTGCGTTCAGTGAAACTCACACCATTTTGCAAGCAAGTTCAGTCAGTTTTGTCTGCAATTGCGTTCAGTTGTTCAGTTTTTTCCGCTCGGGTGCAATGCGTTTTGATGCGTTTTTCATATGCGTGATAAAAAACGGAAGGTTTACAAAAAACATCTCTTAGCAACCATCAGTGAAAAATACATTGCATCCGCACTTGCTTCCGGATGCAATGCGTTTTTCACTGAAGCCCCATTAACTTCTATGGGGCCAGGGCAACGTGAAAAACGCAGAATATAGAACTTGCTGCATTTTTCACACAATGCAGAACTGATGCGTGAAAAAAAAACGCTCATGTACACAGACCCATTCAAATGAATGGGTGAGGATTCAGTCCGGGTCACATCTTGCACCCGTGTGGAAAACTTGCTCATGTGAAAGGGGCCTTATAGTTCACATTAGCTTAACAAGGTTTTCTAGGCTCCATATATATTGAGTATCTATCCTCAGGATAGGTCATTAATGTTAGATCGGTGGGGGGGTCCAACATCCAATACTATCTGGCATAGCCACTAAATTTGAATATAACGCTGTTCCAGTTGTTCAGTATTAGTTACAGTTCCGGAGACTGCAGGGAACATCTGATTGGTGGGCGTGCTCATTTTTAGACCCCACAGATCTGAAATTTATCACCTATCCTGAAGATAGGTCATCAGTATCAGGAGCATGAAAAACCCTTTTAATAACATATTTTAAAACTATCTCTAAACATTTTCAAATGCATCTGATGATCTAATGGTAGGACCACACGGCACGGTCATGGTCAGTTCAGGTCACAGCCAGCTATGATCAAGAACCGCATGGCCAGTTAGACTGCAGCTGCGGTTTATTTAACTAATAAAGATTGTATAGCCAGTCCTCATTGTAAATGGCCACGCCGTATTGAAGGTGCCACGCGGCCATTTACGGCTATACAGTGCAGTCTTCATCAGTTAAATAAAAGGCAACTTCGCCATAATTGCCCACGCAGTTCTTGACCGGAGTCAGCCAGCTCACGACCGTGCTGTGTGGTCATACCCTAAGACACCATGAGGTTACGTTCACTTGAGGGCTCATGCTTTTTTCTCACATCACAGTTTTTAGGTTGTAGGAAGTAGTTTTGGTCACTATTGGATGTGTTAAATAACATATATTGTGAATTGTAGCGTTATGATTAGCACTATTCCAGGGATATTATTCATATATACTTCTAATACATGTAATAAACATTTCATGGTGTGGCTAAATGGGTGATAGGAGCTTATTAATTTATGATATATGTGTATTTACATTAACACATTATACATACAGAAGTTGTATAATTCTGCTGCTTTCGGGCCAACACATCTACCATAATTATTGCAATATAATTATTGCTATATCATGTAATCATATACCTGTTTTATGATATTTTTTACTGTAATGTCCACTGTGGCATGTTTTCCCCCTTCGAAGATAGTGCAGCCTTTAATGCTGGGGCATGCACATGTGCAGGATGCACTTCCCTATCCATTCAGCGGATATCCACTGTGCATCTGGTTACCAGGAGAACTTGGGGGAAATTCAGAGCAGAAGCAGATGGGCAATGTACTTTACCAGGAATTTAAATGTTAAAGTCCCCTAGAGTGACTTAAGAGTGAAAAGAAATTAAAAAAAAATATAAAAAAATGTAAAATTTATAAAATTCAAATAAGCCATATTAATAACAAAAATAAACAATCAAAAATAAAGATTATTGTCATTGTTGCACACAAAACTGCCCATACTATTAAACTATCAACATATTTATTCCGTATAGTGAACTCCGGAATGGAAAAAAAATTGTGGATTCTCCATTTTTTTTAATTAAAAAAAAATATTAAAAAGGCATATTCCAAAATAGTATCAATAAAAACTTCAGATTGCCCTGCAAAAAAAACGCCTACTTGGCTTGGCCACACCTTCTGCCAGTTTGGTCCTGCCTACAACATGGAGTCACTTTAACGTTTTTTCCAGGCCCATATGAGTTCCCAATCTGTCCCTGATCCAGAACCACAAAAAGGAGAAAAACCTGCCTATTACACTGATTCAGCACCCCTGATGAAGCAGGCTGCGAAACACATGTTGGGGGCTAGACAGTGGACTGATAACTGTGAGCAGTCAGTTTGGCATTTAGATGCATATACAAGTTATAATATTGGCATGATATATATCTGATTAATACTTGCTGTACATATTTATATTTTCTAGAATGAATGACCATACCCAATCCATATCATAGTGTTCAGTTTTATAATACATTTGGCACCATTAATGCACCGTTGTGCAGTTAATAAGAGTTAGCTATATTATGATCACTTTGATATCTGTTTGCGGTTACTTATAAAGGTTTTCATGCATTAACGGTAGTATGTTGGTAGTACATAGCTTGATATTAGAATGTTGTCCCTCTTGATACTGATTGTATGTAAAGATGCGATTCTTTTTGGTCCTACATTGGCTAATATAATCAGACCTTTGCATTTGCTCAACTCCGTCTGGTGAGCTTTATACGTGGTGTGCACTTTTTATTGGGAGCTTGGCTTTCACATTAGGGTACCTGTGCTCTTGCAGTATTTATTTTCCCCTATGAATGTGATTACAGTGACAGTGTCCTTTATGAAAATGAAAATATGTATGCATGACAATTACCCACTAATATTCAGGTTTGAGCATTGTTCCCCTTAATTTCCTGGTGGTTTTATATATGAATTACTAACTATAGAGGAACATTAATGTTATTGAATAAAGAATATACTCAGTAAGTTCTTATTATGTATGTGCATTTATTGGTGAAGATAGATAGATAGATAGATAGATAGATAGATAGATAGATAGATAGATAGACCAAGAATTGGTTGTGAAATTAAACCTTTTTTGGCCATAGTAACGTATTCTTAATTGTCTACTCTCTGGTAGCATAAATAAAAGGTATTTGCATAAAAAGCAAACACTTCACCAGGCTTTAATCCCAAAAGGTATAAAATATTCACGCAGCCAGGTCCTTAAGGAGAGCTGTGCCATAAACATGTATGCAATCTACATGCAACTCTTATAAACGGATGCATAAGTAGGGAGAGAAAGACCAACTCGTTGTGCCTACATACATTATATGTTATACAATCAGCATTTTAAGAATTCTCTCTTGCACCACCTTATGAAATAATAATAATCCTATGTAATAGTTTTCCCTATGACTGAATGTTCCGCCAGTGGTCCAATTTTAGCAGATCTGTGTGTGCACTGTGTCGTATTTCATATATATATGTACAGTATACACAGAGGCACATGCAGTTATATGAATGTCCCATGTGCTAATGACACTGTCCAATTTTCAACCAATGATGGTCTCTTTTTCTCATCATTTTCTGCAAATGTCTCCTTCCTTTCATTTCTATTTCCTTCCATCCTTCTTTCTTTACTTCATTCTTTCTTTCTTTCTTTTCTCTCTCTCTTTCTTCCTTTCTTTTCTAACCTTTCCTCTTATACTTTGTAGGGTACAGTATGTGCCAATCCAGTGACACTGATACATATACATAGCAATACCATATCTAAATAAATAATTTCAATAAAGGAAGGGATATTCGGTCATGCAGAAAATAGAAAGTGATGTTGAGTTTAATTACACAAAACAACCCCAGCAGAGGAAGAGTGAAGGATGGCAGCAGTTGGTGAGCAGACATCTACATATGGCTTTGTGTGCTGGTCCTTATTATCACAAACACAGGGCCAGGGGAGTTGGGTTTCCACAGGGACAGGCGCCGGGCAAGAGAGATTCATCATTCACAAGATGAGTCTGTGTTTGATGGCAATGAAGATTGCTTATTGAGTTGGGCATGGCATTGCTGTGTGCATGTGCCCAGTCACCCCCTTGCAGTGTGCCTGCAGCCTTCATTTCATAGGCTTTTGCTGTCAGAAATTATACGTTTGTTCTGTAGGTGGCGCTTGTCCTGTGATGCTCCCCGCTTTCTGTACGTCTATAATACCCACATTGTATTATCGCATAAAGATTCTGGATTCATAATTGAGGAAAAGTATCGTATTTTTCGCATTATAAGACGCACCTGATGTTAAGACACACCTAAGTTTTTGAGTAGAAAAATAAGAAAAAAATATTTTGAACCAAAAGGTGTGCTTTTGGTGGGTTTTGAACTAATTGTGGTCTGTGAATGACACTATTATGGGGGGCCTGTGGATGATGCATTGTTATGGAGGATCTGTGGATGACACTGTTATGGGGGATCTGTGGATGACACTGTTATGGGGGGATCTGTGGATGACACTGTTATGGGGGGATCTGTGGATGACATTGTTATGGGGGATCTGTGGATGACACTGTTATGGGGGGATCTGTGGATGAAACTGTTATGGGGGGGATCTGTGGATGACACTGTTATGGGGGGATCTGTGGATGACACTGTTATGGGGGATCTGTGGGTGACACTGTTATGGGGGATCTGTGGATTACACTATTATGGGGGGGATCTGTGGATGAAACTGTTATGGGGGATCTGTGGATGAAACTGTTATGGGGGATCTGTGAATTACACTTTTATGGGGGATCTGTGGATGACACTGTTATGGGGGATCTGTGGATGACATTGTTATGGGGGATCTGTGGATGACACTGTTATGGGGGATCTGTGGATGAAACTGTTATGGGGGATCTGTGGATGACACTGTTATGGGGGATCTGTGGATGACACTGTTATGGGGGATCTGTGGATGACACTGTTATGGGGGATCTGTGGATGACACTATTATGGGGGGGATCTGTGGATGAAACTGTTATGGGGGAATCTGTGGATGAAACTGTTATGGGGGGATCTGTGAATTACACTTTTATGGGGGGATCTGTGGATGACACTGTTATGGGGGGATCTGTGGATGACACTGTTATGGGGGGATCTGTGGATGAAACTGTTATGAGGGGATCTGTGGATGACACTGTTATGGGGGGGATCTGTGGATGAAACTATTATGGGAGGGACCTGTGGATGACACTGTTATGGGGGAGGGGGATCTGTGGATGACACATAGCATCTTATAGTGACCCCATTACACCGGGCCCAGCTCACAGCAGTCTTTACATGTAAAGTCTGTTTATTCAATCCTTAACCAGTGGCTCTGATTTGTTAAACTAGCGTAATCTTCTGTAGTAGTACTCACTAACAAAGCAGCGTAACCTCTCGCTCATTCATGCTCCTTCTGCTCCATTCATGAAATGGGAGGAGCATGAATGACTGAGTGAGTGAAGTTACGCTGCCGGCCTGCGCACCGCTTTGATAGTGAGTACTACAACAGAAGATTACGCTAGTTTAACAAACCAGAGCTACTGGATAAGGATTGAATAAACAGACTTTACATGTAAAGACTGCTGCGAGCGGGGCCCGGTGTAATGGAATACAGTGACTGCACCGGGCCCCGTTGAGAGTGCAACAGCATTTGCTGGCCTCCAGCCCCTCCTCCCACCCCGCTTACTGTAACTGATACATCACAGGCCGCGCTGTGCAGCATACCGGCCGGCGATGTATCAGTGTCAGCAATGTCAAAATTGCACCATTCGCTTTATAAGACGCACTGCCATTTTCCCTCCACTTTGGGAGGGAAAAGTGTGTCTTATACAGCAAAAAATACAGTAACTCTTTACTGTGTGCTCACATATTTTGCTTAAATGTTGATTTGACAAGTGTATAACATTGTATTCTGTTTACTGATATACAAGATTGCATTTTCTGTATTTCTATAACTATTACTCTCTGATAATACATGGCTAGATTTCAGGGTTACTACTATGTTTGTAGATCTAAAACTATACTTATGGTACCTATTTTTCTGTGCACTGTATGTGTAGTGGGGTTGCATATATTGTTGCATTGTTATGTTTTATGCAGTTTGTTGTGATTTTTTTTTTTAACAATTTCAAGGCTTACTATATGGGCCATATAAGAAATGATGCTAAATTTATGTGCTGCCCTAGGTGTATGATTAACCATGGGTTAAGGAACATAGGTATCGAGTTATTAATGTATCTACTGGACAATGGGCAGGGCTTAGCAGAAAGTTTGCAGAGCTTCACAGAAAAAGGGTGGGGCCTAAGATGCACCATTTTGCACCAAAATTTCAAACTAGGCCAACCAATAGTTGGTACACCAGATTTATAATCCAGCCTGAGCCCCCGTGATAAATCTGGTCCAGGTATGGACAACCTGTCTAAGCTTACACAATCTTTTAGATTAGTAAATCTGGGCCACAGTGTATTTATAATGTGCTATATAGCATCATTTGCTAAATATGTTTTTTTACTTGTATATTCTATCAAATGATTATAATGTCTTATAATTTTGTCCTTCTTACTGTAAAGGAACAATTTATGTTGCTTCTGACTTCCAAGAACCCCTGACCAGGTTCCCAGCAGCACCAGGATTCCAATAAACTTTGGACAGGAAACACTTCCCTGAAGACTTGAAAATTCAAGGACCAGCTTGTGTATCAATATTTATCTTGCAAGAATGAAATGTAACATCATTCTTTTATAAATCAGTTTATCCTTTTACATAGACATTGGGGGAGATTTATCAAAGACCGGCATTTCATGCCGATCTTTGATACTCCGGCAGTGCATGCACCTAGACAGCTCTGAGCTGCTGTAGATTTCTGTCTTCAGTTGTGCCAGAAAGCTGGCGCAAATGAAGATAAATGTGTGGGGCCTGCTGGCCCAAGCCCTTTACCCTTCGCAACACTCCATTTTCAGAAAGCAAAAACACTTGCAATGATGTTTGCGACTTTTTTCTGCTAGAAAACTGGTGCAGGGAGATGATAAATCTCCCCCAATGTATTTACTTCATTATGCGATTTACATTTTCAGGCCGTAGAATAAAGGCATACAATAGCTTTATATTCTGTTGTATAATAAATACGACCAAATTCTATGCTGTAAGGACTAGCAGCTAACAATCTGGCCCCTTTTACCACTTACTACACAATTGAATTGTAGCTTTTTCATGCCATTATATTACAATATATCAATCTTTTTATTGTTCTAATTGTAATACTCATATCCCAGGCTGCTACTATCAGTGAATATATATCTTTATTCCAAACAAGAACTGTATTACCTTCCTTTATATTCACTCTGTCTGAATTTCGCTTTCGCTCCTTGCTTTCAAGCAAAAAAATTATATTTTTCCAGTCTAACCACATTGTTCTCCCATCTTCTTCTGCCTGATCTGGCACATTGATACTATTAATTATGCATTCTATAGAATAATTATTCAGAAATGCAGCTGCTTACACACCAGGCTTAACCCTCTGTTGGTCCTCTGTCTTTTAAAGACATTCTGCATTTAAAAAATGTCAATGTAAATGCAGGCAGTGTGGTGTAACTACTCATTACCTGCCGGGTGCGAGTATCTGACTGATCCCAGCCATCTTTTATTTTTTTTAGAGTTTAGACTCTCATAGATGTGTTTGTCTAGAAGAAGAAATAATTCAGTAGACTAATAGGCTAACGCAAAGTCAACAATTATATAGGTAGCGTTATTAGTATTATATTATTTAGGCATCGCATCATCATGGTTGGATATTAATGACAATCCAATCACATTTAGATAATGTATTCATTGTCCCTGATCACAGACATAGAATATGGTAAAATGTCACAATTCATATTGTAAAAAGACAGATGCAAAGACACTGTTAAATAGATATTTGAAGAAAGCTGGCCCTGTTAATATTAGCTTACTGTATAGCACTGTATATTCACATATGTACTAATTTACCAAGGTCAGAATGGATAGAACATTACAGGAACAGATGCAGAAAATGGCTCAACCACCTCCTTCTGTGCTCTAGAGGGCAATGAAGAGACATATACAGAGTGCAATGAATGTTGAACACAATATTAGACGTTACATACGAGATTCCGTATTATTATCTTGGTTGCGGTTGGCGTGATAAAATACTGATGCACTGGTTATTTTTACAAAGCTGTTAAGCAGTCTTTTCTCCTCATCGTCTATTCCTGATACAGTTAACACTGTCTTACTGTCTTTACAGTCACTGGAGAACAGAAGAACGTAAAGATATCATTGGGTTCTAGATCTCGCCTACCGATCAGTATTGTTTGTGCCGCCGCCCAAGATGGTTACGAAACACTCCATACCCTCGCTTCCACTCACTTTAGAGCAACGACACGATACTTGCCCACTGTGGCACATGACGTCAAGTTGGATACTCCCACTCCCCCCTTCCATTGCAAATGTCTGCACCCTTGACATACTGTAACAGCAAGTGTAGGAGTTGATGGAGAGCTAATTGTTAAGGGAATAGATGTGGTAATGAATTCCCTTTGTGCCACTGAAAATCTACAATAAATGATCCTATTCTTCTCTGCAGCACGTGGCAAGAAGGTGATCAATGTCTAGTATTTTCTCATTAATTACTAATAATTTTGCATTGTTATCACAGACTGAAAGAAGGTGAGAAGAGTCTGTACCCTAAATTTGACAGATGAAATTACCAAACTATGGAGAAAAATATATGGATCACACATCCAAATGCCATGCATTGAATTAATGGCTCTCAGTTTCATTAATAAACACAAGGCACTTAGTATAAATTTTGATCAAAATGCATAGGCCTGCTCACCACGTCAAGGTGGCCTCTTTTGAATGAGTCCCTTCTCTAATTTGGCGCAGCAACACAGCACCAGAAACATATAGATTTATTATGTCAAAGGCATACATATACTCCTAAAAAGGTAGTAGACACTCACAAAATGAAGCTGCATACAGGGAAGGGAAGGGTACAAAGTGTGTAATACAAAAAAAACTGCAACAATGTAATTAGCCCTAGATGTACTAAAGGAACAAATAATGCACAGTATCTAATAAGACTAAATCATGAAGCTAAATCAAATGACATGAATAGCAAGGCTTGCAGAGTGTGAGCATCCAGAAACATAATAATAATAAATTCTCACCACACAGCAGCTCCACCGCAATGCACGTTTCACATATAGCTTCCTCCGGGGGGTGTATGCTATTGATATCATCTGATTTAGTCCCATGATTTGGTCTTATTAAACATTAAGTTTGCATGGCTGTATGTGTAGTATTCACATTATTCTGCACTGGAAATAAGGGGCCAAGCCTAAACACTGGAGAAGAGACCCATAAATTATTACTCCTCAACCAAATTTCACAGAAGGCACATTGCATTCTAGCAGGCAACATTCTCCGCCTAGCCCAAATTCATTCATCAGACTGTCAGATACTGAAACGCGATTCAGCACTCCACAGAACAAGTTTATACTGTTTCGAAGTTCCACGGTGGTGTTCTTTACACCACTCCAGGTGATGCTTGATATTGTGCTTGGTGATGAAGTTCTTGATGCACAATTATTTGGCTGATATCGCTTCCAGAGAGAATTAAAGGGGTTGTCTGCTGTTGTATATTGATTACCTATCCTCAGGATAAATTATCAATATCAGATCAGTGTGAGAACTACTATACTACTACTACTACTACTATATCTTGTATTCTCCATTTTTGGACACTGGTGGCAGCAGGAGCTTAACCATTGATTGCAATTTAAGTGTCTGTTTCTGTACTTTATGCAGTATGTGATCTGTATCTTATATGTATTTTCTATAAATGTCTTTTACCACTGTTTAGTAAACCTTTTATTCACTTTGCCATCGTTTAAGCCTATTTATTCCTGTATCTTAGAAAAATACTGTAAAACAAAGGGTTGTGCAGTGGCTTAATATTGATGAACTATCCTCATGACCGGTCATCCATATCAGATCAGCATGGGTCGAACTCTGCAGATCCACTGTCTCGAGGGGTAGTGGCGCTTGTACGAGCATTGCTTCCTCTTCAAAATTACCTGGATTTTGCCCCCTTTGTAGAGATGATGCAGTGTAATTACAACTGTTCATCCCATTCAAGTAAATGTAATTACATTGAAATATAAGAAAAAATAAAGAAAAAATTGAGAGACTGGAGAGGATAAATATGAGGCCCATGAGACTGTTGCATACTGATCGCACGGTCTGCTGTCGGGATACAAGGATTTTTGTCCTGCACTAACGATCCAATTACCCATTTTGCTCGTTCATTGGGTAATCGACGGTGCATTTACACCACCAGATCATGGCTAAAAAACGTTCATAGGATCGATGATCTTTTCAATTCTAAGCCAGTTTAAAGGGCCCTTAAGTCCCATTTTTGAGGCACCCAATCGACATATGTGTTCAAAGGCTGTGGAGGGTGTATTATAGTCTTTAACCTTTAATAGGGCATGTAATAAAGCCTTTAGCCTTAACAAGACATATCCTATAGTCTTTACCGATTACACACCCTTTAAGATAGGCTTTTCCCTTCATGGGGCATATAATCACATGATTTAGTCTGTACACATGCAAGTTAACATAGTCTTTACTTTTTAAAGGAAATGTAGCATGCTCTTTTAAGTTCTAAGTTTGAGTCAAGTAATTGATGTTGAAAAGTTTGTGTGCTGTAAGAAAACTGTAGGCCCAAGCTTTGATATTTCATAGACCAATCAGTGGAAAGGATATGTACTGTATCTTGATATAGCGATAACAGAATACTGGTTTAATAGTTCCTTAGAAAAGAGTTGGAGTGCTTTACAACAACAGTTCATGCCACCAGGCTGCAATTTGATACTATTATTGATGTTAAGTCCATATGTCATTTAATTTACAAGAAGCCTTCACAATATTGGATGAGTGCTTTGTGAAACAGGGCTGATGCAACATAAATAGCTAGATGGGTAGGTTATAAACCATACAAATAGACCACCTTATAAAACCATTAAATATCAGAGTTTAGCTACTTATGAGAGTAAAATGTAGATGTTGCTTAAAGCATTCATATATTGGTAATGCACCATGTTACTTTCTAATACACTCAACTGAGTTTGTCTGATTTTCTTTAAACTCTTAAGAATACTTTTAATAAAAGAATAGCAAAATGATAAAATTCATGTAAGCACAGCCACAGGGAACTTGTTTTAAGGAGGATAGTATCACTAACGAAATGGTTAGGTTAAGATAAATGGATAACAGTTGGACTGACCCACTAGTGTTCAAAGAATCGAGCTTCAGATTATAGTTTATAGCTCCTCATTTCAGTTAGCGTATAGCTCCTCCCACCACCTAGAAGCATAGACTTTCCCCTATTACTGCCCCAACAAACAGCTAATTTATAGCTCCTCCCGCTAGTTACATAGACACTCCCCTATCACTGCCCCTAACAACACCCAGCTAGTTTATAGCTTCTCCCACCACCTAGAAGTATAGACTTTCCCCTATTACTGCCCCAACAAACAGCTAATTTATAGCTCCTCCCGCTAGTTACATAGACACTCCCCTATTACTGCTCCTACCAACGACCAGCTAGTTTATAGCTCCTCACACCCAGCTAGTTATATAGACATCTCCTATCACTGCCCCTAACAATGCCCAGCTAGTTTATAGCTTCTCCCATCAGCTAGTTACATAGACACTCCCCTATCACTGCCCCTAACAACACCCAGCTAGTTTATAGCTCCTCCCACTAGCTAGTTACATAGACACTCCCCTATCACTGCCCCTAATAACGCCCAGCTAGTTTATAGCTCCTCCCACCAGCTAGTTACATATACACTCCCCTATCACTGCCCCTAATAACGCCCAGCTAGTTTATAGCTCCTCCTACCAGCGAGTTACATATACACTCCCCTATCACTGCCCCTAATAACGCCCAGCTAGTTTATAGCTTCTCCCACCAGCTAGTTACATAGACACTTCCCTATCACTTCCTCTGTTGCTGCTTTGACAGGTCCATGGACATAATATCAGAGAGAGAGAGAGCTGCCTGGACATGTTCATGTGACCATAGCCCAGAATGGAAGATCGGAGTTTATAGCTCCTCCCACCCAGCTTGTTACATAGATACTCCCCTATCACTGCCCCAACAACACCCAGCTAGTTTATAGCTCCTCCCACCAGCTAGTTACATAGGCACTCCCCTATCACTGCCCCTAACATCCAGCTAGTTTATAGCTCCTCCCATCAGCTAGTTACATAGGCACTCCCCTATCACTGCCCCTAACAACACCTAGCTAGTTTATAGCTCCTCCCATCAGCTAGTTACATAGACACTCCCCTATCACTGCCCCTAACAACACCCAGCTAGTTTATAGCTCCTCCCATCCCACTAGTTACATAGACACTCCCCTATCACTGCCCCAAACAATGCCCAGCTAGTTTATAGCTCCTCCCACCAGCTAGTTACATAGACACTCCCCTATCACTGCCCCTAACAACACCCAGCTACTTTATAGCTCCTCCCATCCCGCTAGTTACATAGACACTCCCCTATCACTGCCCCAACAACACCCAGCTAGTTTATAGCTCCTCCCACCAGCTAGTTACATAGGCACTCCCCTATCACTGCCCCTAACATCCAGCTAGTTTATAGCTCCTCCCACCAGCTAGTTACATAGACACTCCCCTATCACTGCCCCTAACATCCAGCTAGTTTATAGCTCCTCCCATCCCGCTAGTTACATAGGCACTCCCCTATCACTGCCCTAACATCACCCAGCTAGTTTATAGCTCCTCCCACCCCGCTAGTTACATAGGCACTCCCCTATTGCTGTTGCTGCTTAACATCACAGGAAATAATAAAGAGCTGCATGGTCACAACCCAGAATGGAATATAGGAGTAATAAATGTAAATTAAATATATTACAAAATTACAGCTATCTCATAAATGATTATTTTAAATTATATTGATGCAAACCAGAAAACCCCTTTAATCATGGCATGCTTTGGGTGTGCCATCCTTTCACACATTTTCCATAGACATCTCTATAGGAAAAAATATGTAAAATAACACAAGAAGAAGGTTGCGTGACTCAAAAACGCCACTCCAAAAACAATGACTTTCATGGAATTTTTACAAGCCAAAAAAAGGGCAGAGAAAAACCATAGTGTGGCAGCACCCTAATCCTGCTTAATCTCGTACACAATGTAGAATGCTGAATGGAATTTTAAGGTTCCAGTAGCCACATAAATTGATATAACTGTGATAACATTTACAGACCATCATGAAGCAATAAGAAAAATGCTAATTTTTACAAGAAAGTCCTTCTGGTAAAATCAAAATATGTCAACATGCAAAATGTGGAACGTTACAATATAGAGAAATGCAAGAATGGTCATCAGAATGCTCATCTGATTGGGAATACAATACATAATTGTATCTATTGTTTTCTTGAAAACACAATGGGAGATTTATCAAAACTAGTGAAAAAAGAAAAGTAAAAGTGGAACAAACCAATGCAATCAATCAGATTCCAGTTCTCACAGAGCTAAAGTCCTATCACGTCTGAGATGGCAGGTAACAGGTGTGTGGCACAGAGGGGAGGGAAGAGGAGTACCCTTCCACTAGGGAGATGGAGGAGTGGTGACCCCTAGCTCAACTGGCTGCCCTGACGTTCTTAGATGGGCTGCTAACTCGTACTCTGATCACGTGCCTCGTCCCTGGCTTACCCTAAAATAAGCCCTATGTAGTGGGTGGGGCGATGGGAGCACTGGTCCTCACCACTGACACCTTGCGTAACAACAGGGAAAGAACAAACAACACAAACACCACAAACAATACCTAAAAGGAGACAACAACAACAGGAGTAAACCAGAGATCCAACAGCTCCAGTTCCAATGGCTCCACAGCGACAGTTGTCCACCTGAGGACAGAATAGAAGGTCTATATCTGGCAACAAGGAAAGCAGAAAGGGAGAATATATAGTATCTGGGAGTGGCTGACAGAGAACGGGTGAAAGGAAAAGCTACAGATTCCTAAATGGGACAAAAAGAATTGCAAACCTAAGCAGGAAAACCTGGACTGGAATCTATTCTCACCATTAGGTCATGAAGCAATCTTTTGTGAAACCGAGCGTGTAGCCACCCGCTACAACCTTCTGACCCCAGGAACAACAGGGTCAGCGATAGGTCGTAACACCCTGGTGACAAGTGCTTTAAAACAGAAAGCCGCAATCTGATTACCTGATATGAGCAATGCTACTTGTAAATTTAGTTGATCAAAGAACATCTGTGTGAAGCATGTCACAGAGGTATAGGATCCAGGATCACAACCCTGGAGGATATTGCCTTGTGCTTATGTTTTAGACGACCCAGCATCATGGTTTATTGTCGTAGCCATGACATCTCTGATAGCCCTTCTTTGAAAAAGATCCCAACAAATGATGATGGGCAACCATCAGGGTTCTGGTATATTTGATGACAAGAGTAGCACTGCAGACTTTGCTATTCTTCCCATGATAAGGAATAAAATCCCAGTGGAAACTGGAAAACTTAAATGTGAAACAAGGCTTACTTACATACAAAACTAATTATTAATCACCTCACACGGTTCCATTGTGTGTCCTTTTGGCTCCTCATCTGTTCATCAGCTGTGACCCTACTGGATCTACCTGCAGCTCTCCTCTTCTGCACCTTCAGCAGCGCAGTTTGCCAGGGCAACCAGCAAACATGGATAATGTCTGCCCTGGCTGCCTATTTAAAAGCAACTCCAACATTTGCACCATGCCTATTTTTGTATTGACTAATAGAGATGAGAGAAGTTATGAAAAATCTGATTTGGTTGCTTTACCAAATTTCACAAATAAATTCGATTTGCGCACAAATGGATAAGGTGGATATTTTTGGGGTTTTTTTAACCGCGATTTCAGGAAGAATAGATTCATTGCCACAAAGCTTGAGGAAATTGGGAATTTTTCCCGAAATTTCGATCGAAGTCCACTTTGCTAACCTCGATTCGCTCAACGCTATTGACTATGTTCCTGATTGTGATCCTAACCTTCACCTTGGACCTTAGACATGTTCCCAGATAAAGCTCCTAAAACGTTGCTCGGTTTTGTTAGCTGGCTCCTGTGGTTCTACAGCTGATATTGAATCCAGGCCTATCTACTGACAATAGTTCTGTCTCATGCTCTGGCTTATTGCATCCTGACTGCTATCCTGTTGACAATCCCTGGCTATGTTCCTGAATTTGGTGCAAGTTCTTCGCTACAATGCTCCTGACACCAATTACTTTTTTGGGGAACACGGCATGAGAATCCAGCCAAGATAGTGCATACATCCTTGCAGGGATTTAGGGAGAAGAACAATGAGATTCCTTAGACTTGGCACCCCGGCTTAGTCATTACCAAAACGATTGCTGCATAGAGGATCTCAATCTGTAGTGAGAAACACAACACTAAAATACTGAGTGTGACTAATCTCTTGTGAACTGTAGACACCCATAAACAGACAACAGATGTTTCACCAACATTTAAAACTAGTAACACCAGGGACTCATAAAAAATTACATTAAAATACATTACAAAAATGGCCTACAGCTAGTATAGCATATATATATATATATATATATATATATATATATATATATCTGATTCCATTTTGTTCGACTATAGAACGACAATCCCAACATATTTAAAACTGTAGCAAATCACAGTATGTTGCAGATTCTACAGCTCCACTATTAAATGTCCATACATTAGTTTACTATTGATACCTTACACTTAGCAACAAACGCACTGCCAATGAGGTATTCTCTATCACACCAAAAGGTCGGGTGCAGTGAACACCATTAGCCCTCTTTCCCATCGTTGAATTCTATCCTGATTCCCTCTTGACTCAAATTAGACTACCAAATCAGGCCTGGCTTAAAAATGTATATAACCAGCCTTATGCTTTGTCTACATATGTCTGCCCTAAACTATCCTTGTCCAACAAAAAGTGAATTAGATATGTATATTAAGATAAATGAATTTATCTTTCTATTATCTCACTTAGCCCCCCTCCTCAATCCCCCCAACAGATCTATCTATCACAGTCAATGGCTGCACACTCTCCTCGATCTCACAAGTGTGCTGCCTTGGGGTAACCTGTGATTCTGTCCTTTCCACCTCCTGCCACCTCTAATTCAATAATATCTCTCAGATCCGCACATTCCTCCATCAAGAGTCTGCAAAAATGTTTGTACATGCTCTCATTATCTCCTGCCTAACCACTGCAACATCTTCCCCTATGGCCTCCCAACTAGCACTCTGCTGCTTGACTAATCGACCTCTCCCCTAATACTCCTCTGTCTCTTCTCCCTTGTCAATTCCTTCACTGGTTCCCCATTATCCAGAGAACCCAGTACAAACCACTAGTATGACATACAAAGCTGTTCACAACCTATCCCCTTTTTGTGATCCTGGTACCTTCCCACATGTAATCTCCGATCCTCAGGGGCGTAGCTAACGGCTCATGGGCCCTGGTGCAAGAGTTCGGCTTGGGTCCCCCTTCCCTCAGTGCTTTGTGTGTCTTCCTATGCGGCACAAGGGTCTTTGGGCCCCCTCAGGCTCCTGGGCCCGGTAGCGACTGCTACCTCTGCACCCCCTATAGCTACGCCCATGCCGATCCTCACAAGACCTCCTTCTCTACTCTTATCTCCTCTTCCCACAACTGTCTCCAAGATTTCACCTGTGTATCCCCCAAACTCTGGAACTCTCTAACCCAACATATCAGTCGTTCAACTACCGTGGAGAGCTTCAAAAGAAACCTAAAAACCTACCTCTTCAGACAAGCCTACAACCTACAGTAATCCTGCTGCCGCTATAGCACTGTGTGACCCGCTTTACCCTCCCCTACTGTATTCTTCCTCCATCCTTTGTAGATTGGAAGCCCTTGTGGTCAGGGTCCTCTCTGCTTCTGTACCCATTTGTACTTTGTAGCTCATCTTCATGCATAATGTCCTTGTTTTGTTTTATATATTTAACCCTATTTTCATTAGTGCAGTGTCATCGAGTAAATGGTGCTATATTAATAAAGAAAAATAATAAAGAAAATACTTGTTGGCATTTACAGGGATGTCACTTACTTCCATAGGAATAGGGTGAGTGAATAGCAGAGCCTATTTACCTCGTAGCTGGATGGAAGTCATTAACAGCTTCATTATTATGAACCTTTCATTCTAGGTCCCCTCCCCACTCCACTGTGCTTGCTTAGTCGACACATGGAAATGCGCCTTAAAAGGGTTGTGTCATGAAACATATTGTACATTTTACAAACCAGCACCTGTATCTGAATACTTTTGCAATTGCATGTAGCTAAAAATGTTGTATAACCACTGAGCTATTCAATAAAATGTACCTGTATAGCGCCATCTGCTGTTTTTCTTTTCCTTATTTTTTTGTCCGTCTCACTATGCTGGTCGCACATGCTCAGTTTAAATCTTTAACTGCCACCAGCCATATGTTCTGCTAGAAGCTGTGGCAGGTACAGATAGAGAGAGAGCTGCCACAGACAGGACACACCCCCCCCCCCCCCTAGCAGAACACTGAATCAGGAGATCTCTGGATCCATGTAAAGGAAAAGGGCTGGTTCTAACTTTGTTAGAAAGTGGTTATCATGTGCTATATGTCTGATTTACCTTTTTTACATCAATCATGGCATAGCCCCTTTAAGGGAATGCATTCCTACATTTATATCACAGTTAGTACAGCTTTATGCAGCCACATTTTAGTGTCTGTATTACCTGCATTATACCTGTGGTTCTGTGTTATGACTTTAACATGTGTGTATATCATGACCATCTGATAATGATCTTAAAGGGGGTCTAAAATCAGCAGCAACTCTAATAATCTAAGTGTATGGGCAAATACGCTTTACTCACCTGAATTAAACCATGTCTTTATTTTAAAATGTTATGCCTCCATTGTGCGCAATAGCACTTTTAAAAAATATGCCATTCCGTGCACCACCGGTGTTCCCACCACACTTGGTACACTTGGTTCCTACTACACTTCCTTCAGCCTCCCAGCCACTCCCTCTGAATGTTGGTTGACAGAGCCAGGCATTAGATACATTATCTTGCCTGGTCCTGTCTTCTCATGCAAGTGCCACACAGTTACATGTCGGCGCATGCGCAGTAGAATTGGCTTTGTTCTGACAGAGACTCCTGGCTCTACTGCACATGCGCTGATGGAATATGTTATGCTGGGCCCTGTCAATCACCATTAATGGGGAGTGGTTGGGCAGCTGAAGGAAGGGATCTTTCACGCACCAAGGGTAGCAGGAATGCCATCAATGAATGGAACTACTGATTTGGGACAACAGATTTATTGATTTTTAAAACAAAGACATTTTAATTCAGGCAAGAAAAGCCTATTTGTCAGTGCACTCGGTTTATTAGAGCTGCGGCTGATGACAGACCCCTTTTAACGGGATATCACAGTCATAGTCGGAAGGTTTTTTTTGCATTTCCTATTTTTACCTTTTTGTTTTTCTAATGACTCAGACATTATATAAGATTGTCCCACATTTCACTGTCTATAACATGAACATAAAATCCCAGGGCTCTGCTGTACCAAATTTAGATCACCCTATTGAGTTCAACTTTGAGTTGCCTAGGCCATAGTATACGTAACATACTGTTAAAAAAAAACTATTCAAAAATATAATAAGAAGTCCCTTAAGTCATCAATTTGGAAGTAGAATAAATGTTTAGCGTTCAATTTCGATTGGGATTGTGTAACTATTTGTCAGTGTGCTGTCATTTTCTGAGTTATTTTAGTCTTAACATTCTAAACCAATTTAATGACAAAAACCCATTACCGTAATCCAATCGATTGCTCTAAACTTGCAAATGAAAAAAATGAAACAGTAAAGAGATGGATTAAGTCTGAGATTCAAAGGGACCATTATAGGGCTCCAAATCCGACAATATGTTCCCTAGCTGAATACACAAAAAACACACAACAAGAAAACGGTCAATGGTCGTACTCCTCATTTGCCTATCCAACACTGTGTCTTTGATAAATGAATCCTTGTAAACAATGCATTTAGGGATTAACATGTAAAAGAATCATTGCTGAAGCGTAAATTTCAAAACATATATTTGTGTTGTTAAGCACAGTTCTTTTTTGTGTATGTGTTTTTTTTCTATAAAGCATACAATGTTGTAACAGTCCTTATTCCTCAAAGTGGGACAGCCATTGAAATGGAAGCAGAGTTCTCATGACTGTTACTCCGTCCTGCCAGCTTGTTGTTTGCACTCTCTCTTCGTCTTTTCAAGATCCCATTTCTGTATTTATCCGCAGAATTTCCTTTCTAAGCAAGGCCCTTTTGATTATTTCAAAGAAGAGTTGGGGCCTGCAGTTTTAATGAAGTCCATTCAATCAAGCCCATGGAAGCATGCATATTGATGCCAGCCTTGTAAATGACTGACCAGGGAACACATCTGATGATAGAGGGATGCCAGAATAAAATCTACAGCTCCTCCAGTTTATTCATTTTTGCTTTCTCATCCATTACTAATACGTGTATATTTTGTAGGTATCAATTATGAACTAATTCTGGTCTGTTCTAGACTCCAATTATAGCTTATTACACGGCTGGGTATGAGAGAAATGTATCTAGTTGGAACTCTAGACATGTATTATAGATTACTAGCATGTATATGAGGTATATGTATATGAATGAGATCTGGACATTTATTAATATATAAAGGGTGTTGTAGGCAGCAATGTAGGTATCTGTCTAAAATATAGACATTTTTACGCATTAATTCTGGAGCAACCATGAACTGTAGATCAATGTTATAGTATTAGTTATTTATAATGGATGTTGTATTTTGTATAGACCCTAGATCTGTGTGGTTCTTGTATGTGTATGATTTGTAGGCTTTTTTTATATTGCAAACATATATTATGGTGTTGTATTAAAATAAATACCAGGTTGAGCTTGGGAGATAAATAACTATGGATGGATGTTAAATGCAGATGCGGCAGAGCTGAGTATTAAATTATATTCTTTAGGTTGCAATCACGCAACAGTTTTAATTCATTGTGATTATGCAGTAGATTTACCTAAAGCTATATGTACAAATCACACCGTGTACGAAAGGACAAGCCATAGCTATAGCTCAAATATCAAAAAAAGATATAAAACATCATTTTAAGCACTATGTTGAAGAGCAGTGGATAATAAAAAGAATCAATTTATAAAAAAAATATATTTTTGTGTAAAAAAATATTCATTTTGGTAGTTATGTTTCCGAGCTTATACATCCATTTCCGACTAGTCGTCATCTGCCCATGAAACATAGGCACACAAATGCATATTATAAAAGTCTAAGGCTCCCTTCAGCTTTCTATGACAGGTTTTTGGCCTTTTAAAAAAAGGCATGAAATTTATGTTTTTATAAGGTTTTTGGGTGGTCTTTTCTTGGTCATACATTTTTGATGTGTTTTTGGGCTTTTTCAGACATTTTTTCCATATTGAGAATTCTATGGGAAAAATCCCTGAAAAATTGCCACGCTCGGTGCATGCAGAATAAAAAAAAAAAAAAAAAACTGCAGAACCCAAAAACATACAACACAAATGATTTAAAAGGAGACAAAATTCATAATTTTTAATTGGTGTACAGCTAAGATCTTTTTTTTAAAAAAAAAAAACCTGTTCCAAACCACCCTATAGCTTACATTATAAAAGATATGGTTAGCATTTATGAATCTGTACAAGACAAATACCTGAACCTGTTTCTTAGGTGACTCTGGAATAGAGGGTCAGATTGATTATTCAAAATGCGCCAGTTTTTGGTGCATTTTGCTCTAAAAAACTGGGTGCACGCATCACATTTGCCGACGGTTTTACACACTTTTCTAAGCATTTTTTGCCTCTTCTGACAAGAGGGGCTTTTTGAGAGGGGTGTAACTTTGCACGGGAGGGGGCCTGTCTTAAATGCACCTCTGTGTGGCAAAAAATGTGTAAAAATTCGGCACATTTTTGGAGTCTAACTATGCCAACTTATAAGTGGTATAAACTTAGACTAAACTGTTTTTTGGCGCAGGACCACAACAGATTTTTGGCGAATGGACAGAAATCTAATCAGGCGCAGAATGACGATATTCAAAATTTTCCATACACCAGAATAGTACATTTGTCTAAGGTTAAGATTGTGATTCATATTCTTAGACAGTGCAAAGTACCCCACTATAGTAAATCTGCAGCAATGTGTTCTCTCCATTCTCACATATATTACCTGTAATTACAGGTACAATATGGTCCTCCATCCCTCAGTATGGAGACCATTGTACTACAACCATGATGATTGACATCTTTGTCCTTTTCATTAGTAATCCTTGATGGATCAAGTTGTACAGTGTAAGATACTAAGTCTTTAGATGTGTGTGTTCAAATAAATGATATTATAATAATTTTATATTAATTTATAAATTTATATGCCATCATTTTTCTTTATATATATAATAAATATATATTTTTGTAATACTGTGCCCTTGCAGCAAGACTGTAATTTTAGGTATATCTGTCATAGAAATTACACTGCAAAGAAACATGAACATTGCTCAAGAATTTTGCATATTTCCTAGACCATAGGTGCAGTAATGTACTGTATGGATAGTTGGATGTTATATAATAAAGCTGCATACAAGTAAAATAACATTCATAATTAAAAAAAAAAAAAAATTATGACATTTCTTTTATTAACAGCTTGTAACCCATAGGTGGCGCTGTTGCAACTACAGCTTGTTTGATTTGTTCAGCATTGTAAAGAAGGCAGGCTACCCACAAATATTGCTCTTATTTGAAAGAATAAGCTGTTCTTTTTTGTTGAAATACATTGCTTTGCTCTCGTGTATTTTCACAAATTTAGTTTTTGTGAAGTTGTAGTTAATTAGCAGTTACCGTTCAAGTTGTATGTAAAAGAAGAAACAAGCAGCTACATTGTAGAAAAAAAAAGTAAATGTATATACAAAAAAGGAAAATGCATGTTGTTATATGTATTCTTTGACTAAGGGCTCGTTCACACGACAGTATGGTTTTGCGGTCCTTTTTAACATATCCGTTTTTCCGTTTACTGTTCAGTAGTGTTTCTGTTTCCGTTCCGCTTCCGTTTCGTTCCGTTTCCATATGGTTTCTGTTTGTGTGTTGATTGCAAACGGAAACGAAAGCATATAATAATGTTTTAAAAGTAAGTACATTGAAAAATTGGTCTGGGCATAAAATTTTTAATAGATGCTTCTGCAAAAACGAACGGATACGGAAGACATACTGATGCATTCCGTATGCATTCCGTTTTTTTTACAGCCCCATTGACTTGAATGGAGCCACGGAACGTGATTTGCGGGCAATAATAGGACATGACTCAAAACGGAAATACGGAAACGGAATGCATACGGAGTACATTCCGTTTTTTTTGCAGACCCATTGAAATGAATGGTTACAGGCAGGCAAACCGAGAAGACTGAAAATGTACATTAAGGCTCGTTCACACGAATGTTTTTTGGTTCCGTATACAGGCAGTTTTTTGCGTTCAGTATACCATCCGTATACGGAACGCAAAAAACATTTGTGTGAACGAGCCCTAATGTACATTTTCAGTCTTCTCGGTTCGCCTGTGCCAGAGAACATTGCCAAAACTCCTTGTACTGAACATATTTGCTTAAGACGCTGGGTTTATCGTTTGAGAATATTCAACTACTGAAAGTTTTTGTTAAGCTCCCATGAAAAGACTCAATGGCTGGGAATACCATTCTAATGACATGGGAGCACAGCTTACTTAGAAGATGAAAAGAGACTTGTAGTCTCATAGCAAACCCTTACATTCGTCAAATAAGGAGTCCTAATGATGGGGTGAGAGCCAGTGAATGCCTAAAACAAACTATAGAACAGCTAAAATAAAGCAGCCAGGGGTTTAAGATATATTAAATTACCATGATTAGGAATTTAGGCATGGCTCAATCCTGTTGGAGAGGCTGGGGAGACTGAAAGTACAGCTATTCATTTCTGGGGAGAAGGTCATGGGGTCAGGGAGGTTCACAGGACCTGCTTCCATTCTTATGCTAACACATAATGCAGACACTGGGGCTTACTGGCCTGGAAGATATAAATGATTTTGCAATAATCCTAGGCCCTCTGTTTGCGAGAGGAGTAGGTCTATAGCTAATTGCAGCTCTGCCTACTTATATTACAATCAGACTTGTTATGATTCCTGTGACAAGGAGGCATTTTCCTTTGGCAATATTATGTTAGTAAGGTGATGATGTTTGGGTGTGTGAATGCCTGAATATCCCAATGACTGTATTAGTGAAAGAGAAGTAAGTTGTTGCAATGGTAGACCATTATACTGTCATTGTATAGACCTTCTGGATTTATGTGGACTATTAAAAACAAGGGATGTTTCCAATTATTCCACTGAAACATGGTAAAACCAGGAATAAAGGCTTTAAAGTTTCGTGTCACTATGTCCTTTTGATTTCACTCCAGCAGGACCACATAATTGCCTGAACCAAGTATAAGTGTTAATCAGAACCCACATAAACAGTTACACATAACATAGCATTCAATGTAATGTTAATAATATATCTGCAAATACAATGTAGTATGGCTGTAAAACGCCGACATGTGAACCATGCACATAGGGATGCATGGCTTTTCACATGTTGGGCGTTTTTCAGCTCGTATGAACGCGCTGAAAAACGCTCAGGTGTGTTCCCAGGGATAGGGTGCATTCACCTGACCATATCCGCTTTGCGGTCCGCAAGCAGTCTGTGTATATCCCATTGAAAAAAAGCCTATTATTATAAGAATAGGACATGTTCTATAATTTGCGGAGCGGCTGCACAGATACAAAAAGCACGCAGATGTGGTCCATATGCTGACCGCATTTTTTGCAGCCCCATGCAAATGAATGAGTCCATGTGCCATCTGCAAAAAATGTGAATCAAAAGTACGGTCGTGTGAATGCACCCTTAATTTTAATAATATAAATTTCCCATATCAACTAAGTACATTTGATAATTTCCATTATGTAAGATATTAAAAATGAATGAAAAACTAAAAACACCTTTGCATTTTGGCAAGTTTAAGGGTATGGTCACAAGGTTTCTGGATCAAGTTTTGGAAGCCAATATCCGGAGAGGATCATAAAAGAAGAGAAAATATGAAGGACACTCTTTACTCTTTATTCTTTACTCTTTTTTTCTCTTCTCTCCTGATTTTGGCTTTCAAAACTTTACCAGGAAACTTGAATGTATGGCCTAACATGAATGGTATTTTTTAGAGATATCACTTATACAAAGCAGATATGTTGCAGAAATTACTTTAAGTGTCTTACTCAAGTGAATGAGGTTGCAGAAATCCATGCACATGACCAACCATATGAACTGAATTTTAGACATGGTAATTTAAAAACAAAGCTGCCACATGTGAACATACACTAAGTCTGTCACGCTATCGATTCATTTGTGTATTTTTTGGTCTGGGTTTTATCATCACAGAGAGGGTTTAATGAGGACTAGTAGTGATTTTCTTCATTTAGAAGAATCCATGCTAAATAATAATACATATATGAATATGTTGTATTTTTGACAATTTTTTCAAAGAATATTTCCCTGTGTTTTGGGGAAGAACATGAAAACTGAAACAACACGTGAATATAGCCCGACCATACAGTTCAAAGGTGGTCACATTCTTTTTTCACATTCACTTTTCATTTTTAGATGTTAATTTTTTCCTCCCCACCCTCTAAAGTCATAACTTTTTGACTTTACCGTTCACATAGTCATATGAGGGCTTGGCACTTAAAGTGAACCTGTCATCTAGAACATGGTACCTGAGTTGCAGGCAGCATGTTATAGAACAGGAGGAGCTGAGCAGATTGATATACAGTTTTATGGGAAAAGATTCAGTAAAACTTGTATTTCATTTATTTAAATTCCTACTAATTCTGGGCTTTGAAGTCAAGGAGGCGGTTCTATCAGTGACTGACAGCTATCTCTAGATCCAAAAGCTAAATGTACCCCAAAATGATACCAATAGAAATTACAGCTTGTTCCACAAAAAACAAACCCTCAAACAGTTCAGTCAACAAAAAATAAAGAAAAGTCGTGGCTATTAAAAACCTTTTTAGCAAATTCCAGATGTCACTCCTTCCCTTCTGTGTCCTCAAACATCAGTATATGACCATAGTAAGGGAATTTTCTGACTCAGGAGAAATTGTCTAACAAATTATTTGGTGCTTTATCTCCATTTAGCCTTTACAAAAATAAATAAAATTTGGGGCTACAGCATAGTACTATTGGAAAAGATTACATTTTTGTTTTTCATGGTTCAATGTTAATAACTTCTATGAATCACCTATGGAGTCAAAACCATCACTACACCCCTAGCTGAATTCCTTGGAATGTAGTTTTTAAAATGGAGTTATTTATTGGGGTTTCCACTATACTAGAACCTCAGGGGTGTTGCAAGTTTGACATAGTGCCTAAACCCATTCCAATAAAATCTGTATTTCAAAAGCCAAATAATGCTTCCTCCCTTCTGAGACCTGCTGTGTGCCCAAATGCTTGGAATCATGAACAATCATTTGTATAATATTTGGCCAATGTTTATGTCATCCATGGGTGGACTGGCCATAGGCCCTACAGGGAAATTTCATAGGTGGACCGATGCCCATGAGGCCTTCCAAGCCCTCCTCATGGCCGCCAGCCAGGTATATAAAAATCTGATGCTCTCAGCATTAATTAATGTAGGAGCATCATGCACTTATACATCTGGCCAGTGACCACAGATGTCCTCCTTAATATAACTGTATTGGTGTCCTCAGGACACTAGCGGCATCATTTTGTGCTGCATTGTAGTATTGCTGGCCCCGCCTAATGTCATCTGTTCTGACCAAAGGAATTTTCTTCAGGTACTCCTGTTTTGTCCCACAGTGAATTTAGATTGTGAGTCATGACAGTGTCTATAAAGCAGGGCTGTATGTTCAATTGGGTGCAAGGAAGTTGGGGGGCGGCACTCTACTAAGTGTGGCCACAAGTCCCCCTCCTGAATTCAACTGTTTTCAACCATCCTCAGGAGGGTGATGCAGTTGAATACTGCGGTGGGGCACAGGGGCAATGGTTTAATTACCCATCCTTCACCCTCTTAGGCCTGAGGCCTTCCTGAAGCCATGTAGGATTAAGGCCTATGAGGCAGTAAATCCTGTGCAGGTAGGCATGATGATTTCATCATGCCCATCTGCGCAGGGATGCAGCACAGTTTGATCCGCACAACTGCCTGGAAGAGGTCTGTGGCCTGCATCTCAGTCGCGAGGAAACAGGACTCTCGGCGATTATTAGGTTTTATGTTTACTGGCCACTTGGTGATATTATTGTGGAGGTGGGACACTGTGGTGGACATTACTACTGGGATCATTGCTACTGGAGGAGTATTGTGGAGGACATTACTACTAGGTGGAACAATGGTGAACATTACCACTGGATGGGCACTGTGGGGAACAAGGTACATTACTACTGTGGGGACATTACTGGGTTGGAACTGGGGGACATATGTACTTGAGTTGCACTGTGGTTGATATTACTGGCAGTACTATAAAGAGGCATTACTAGGGGTACTGTATGGGGAATTTGTAATACTGGGGATGGTATGAGGCATTACTAGAGGCACAGGGGGGAATCTCTGGGGGCATTTTTAATACTGGGGGCACTATAAGGGACAATACTGGAAGCACTGAGGGAATTTTACTATCAAGGCACTATAGGGCATTACTGGGACACTATAGGAGACATTAATAATACAGGGGCACCATAGTGGCATTTTTAATGAAAGTACAATAGGGGGTTTTATTGCTAGCACTGTAGTGGCATTTCTATTACTAAGGCCTTCTAGGGAAACTATACAGACATAATTACTGGGAGCACAATGAGGGGTGTTATTATTATTGGAGGCACTATAGGAGCATTATTATTGCTAGAAGCACTATGGAGAGGGTTATTATTGCTGGAAGCACTGTAGGCGCATTATTACTACTGGGCACACTATATAGGCATTATTATTAATGAAGGCCTTTTAGGGGCATTATTACTATGGGGCGGCACTATTTTTTCCAGCAGTATAGTGTTCGGGGGCATTGGGGAGCACAGCAGGTACAGTATACAGTATCTGTGTGTCAAGCTCTACAGAGACGAGATGTGGCTGAAAGAATTTGTCATGGCGGTCTGGGCAAATTGAAGAAGATGAACAAAAAAAATGTCTACATCAGTGGAGATATCACCAGATTTAAGAGGTATGTGATGCTGCATTCTCCTGTATGTGTGGTAGTTCTGGCAGGCACTATGCTGTTGGTAGAGTTTGTTTGCTGTTGTTATTTCTGTCTCTCCTTCTCTGCCCCCTCCTCCATATCTTAGGCTACATTCACATGTGTGCCAGCTGATCCACAAAGAATTTCAGGAATCTCAGCCAGACAAAAAACGCTGGCAATGCCGGATCTCTGCCAGATCCCATTATAGTGAATGGGCAAGCAGCAGTATCCGTCAGGCTGTTCTATGCCGCAAACAACCTGCTAGAGAGGCAGCCGCAGGTGTTGAAACTACCCTTAGTCTAGCCTGGTATTTGGTTCTGCTGGGGCAGTATTTTGTGATTCACTATTTGGTTCTGCTGCCAAACCAAATACCAAAGTGTAGCACAATACACTGCCCTTCTCTGGTATT
Source organism: Bufotes viridis (assembly GCA_033119425.1). Lineage (NCBI taxonomy): Eukaryota > Metazoa > Chordata > Amphibia > Anura > Bufonidae > Bufotes > Bufotes viridis. Next base: position 104,601,725 of record CM065590.1, read on the forward strand.
ACTTGCCCCCATCTATATATTAGTCCCATCCACTTTAGTTGACCCTGTCTACATGTGTTGGCCCCACAGTCTGTCAATTTGGGCCCTAGTACGAAAGTAAAGTATTCAGACTTGATGTCTAGGGCGAAACCAGCTATAAATACAACCCTACCTATCGCTGCTGAATAATTGGCACTGTATAAGCAAGGGAAATGGGGAAACTGATTAAGGCTTTTACATGAAGTATTGCATTACTATTTTCCATAAAAGCTGTTTTTTTCACATTTCTTTGCACTGGTTCTTTAAAACAATAAAGATACAGATGTTAATGGTAAAACCATGGAAAACTATTACAGTATGTCATGTAATAACTCTGAATGCTGAAATGCCGAAAATACACATATCTTTTGCATAAAGCATGGTCACTGTAACGCATTTGGCATTTCTGTCACGTGTATATTTCTGCACCTTGTATTCATGCAGCATGAATATGCTGTTATAGCTCCATCTAGTGGCCGTTTGTGAAAACAGTTTCTAGCTTGCCAACATTTAAAGGAGCTATTCCGGTTATCATAAATAAATAAATAACTTAAGTTTTAGACTAGTTCATCATCAATAATTACCTAATATAATGTAAATGTCACATATTTACCATTCAGTAGGCATAAAAGTAGTGTTATTCATCTGCTACCCACTGTTTCCTCATAAATTACCATGGCATCGACCTGTAGTTCTGAGCCTTCGTTAGGTCGAGCATGCTCAGTGTGTTGCTATCAATTCTCTAGCTAAATGTCTTGTGAAACAAAGGGAGTGTTAGCATGCTGGTGATTACTGAGTAGGGGGCGTGACTGGACTGTATATCAGGCAGCCAATCAATAAACATCAACACTCATGAACAAGCACAAACTCACTGCAGGAAAGCTAGGGATTGTGGGGATTGTAGTTTTGTGAGGGAAGATCAGGCGCCATGATACTCTCAGTGTGTTGCAGGCTCACAAAGGAGCTAGACAAATGGATTTCAAGGTAAATTGAAACTATGGTTATATGTATAGGTCTGGGTTCTGGTTGGGTCACAGCTTGCAGCCTTAGGCCCCATTCACACGTCCGCAAGTGTTTTGCGGATCCAGGGGTCCGCGGATCTGCAAAACACGGACAACGGCGACGTGCATTCCGCAATTTGCGGACCGCACATCGCCAGCACTATTAGAAAATGCCTTTTCTTGTCCGCAATTGCAGACAAGAATAGGACATGTTCTATTTTTTCAGGAACGCGATTGCAGACCCGGAAGTGCGGATCCGCAATTGCGGACCCAGGCAGGACATAGAGTGTCCCTATAGGAATGAATGGGTCCGCAATTCCGTTGCGCAAAATGTGGAACAGAATTGCGGACGTGTGAATGGCGCCTTAATGCAGTTTTTCAAAAATGAAGTTACTTTACCTGAATACCCCTTTAATCCTTTGCTTGTCCTATGAGGTCTACTGTATCCATCTCCTATGACCCTGGTGACATCATCAAGTCAGCTCATAGCAGCTATCTTTTCCAAGATCTATAGGACAAGCAGCATCTTTAAAGGGGTTATCCAGGATAAGAAAATCATGGCTGCTTTCTTCTAAAGACAGAACCACAACTGTCCACAGGTTGTGCATGGCAATGCAACTGAGCTTTATTCACTTCAGTGAATTCAACCTATGGACAGATGTGGTGCTGTTTTCGCTAGAAAGCAGCCATGCTTTTTTTCTTTATCCTGCAAAGCCTCCACTTTAATCCTCCACTTCACCAAAACCTAGTGTGACATAACTGGTTAAAGGCTATGTACACCTTTGGAGGCAATTTTTGTTTATGACTGCATTTTACAAATTTTTGGCTAAAAATAATATTTTCAATTGGCCTTCATTAAAAATACTGAGCCGTTCTGTCACAAAGGGTTAACTGTTTTTCTAACTGTGTAACTGGTACTTTCACTTTAATTTGGTGTGGGTCATCTACTAACCCTTATCTCTAAACTACTGAGAGGTCATAAACACTTATTTAAGCCATATTCTTATCAGTAAGATAAGGATTGAGCTTTGATGAGTGTTTTTAAGGTCTGAGAGCAGAGATAAGGAGTATGTCTGCTCCCCAGATGACGGAAAGACAAAAAATCCATAGACTGCTACTACAGCATCTCAGCTCTATACAAAAAAAGGATTTCATATTTTTAATAAAGACCAATTAAAAAATTATTTTTAGCTCAAATTAAGTACAATGCAATAATAAAAAGAATTGCCCCCCAAAGGTGTACATAGCCTTTAAGTTCATCATTTAGCATTGTAGTTGTAGTATTGAATGTTCATGCACACCGATATGCTGTATGTAACCTGTACTTCATGCACATGTTTGTGTTCACCTAGCTTTATACAGTAATGTGTATTATGTGTTATAGCATAGTGCCACATGCTGATCAATTCAACAATAGTAAGCACTTTTTCTTTCTGTTTCTCAGTATCACCTGATCCTTGCAGTAAAAATGAAAGTTGATCCTAAGTCAATGACTTGCCATGAGGAAATTTAGCTGCCTGTCAACTTATATCCAGCTCACACATAAGGAGGACAGAACAGTCACTATGGGTCAATATTGACCCTGTTGCAGTGGTCACTCCACCTAGTTGAACTGCTGAACTGTTACTATACCTTTAAGTGTCATTATCTCCCTTACCACATGCATTCATGTTAACATGCTATGTTTTATATGTAATGTAATATGTTACATATATGCTATGTAGGTCTTATGCTGCTGGGAAATGTCGTCTGGGGTACCACAAAAAAGGCATTGCAGTAGGAGTGTAAATTTTTCTGTGTGCACATTCCCTGGACATAGCCAACAAATTCTGGGAAATATTTTCACTATGGAGGAGTCACAAACCTTGGGCTGGATGCAAGGGACACTGTAGAAGAGCTGCATTGGAGATAGTTAGAAACGCCTTATGCTACTTTCACACCTGCGGTAACCTTTTCCGGCAGGTTGTTCTGGCGGGGGAACAGCCTGCCGGATCCATGCTACTGCAAGTCCACCGTGCCGCCAGAAGTACGCTCCGGCCCCATTCACCATAATAGGGGCCGACTGGAGGTACGGCCGCAGCATGGCAAGCATGCCAAGAGTAGGCTGGAATAAAACTACAGCATGCTGTGTTTTTGGCCGTTCACTTTTCGGCATGTATTGCATGGTAATGTATGCACTGTAAATATGTGTGTTGTAAGCAACATTGAAGCAATCCAGATATCTACTTACCAATTGTGTCATTACTGTAGGATATCACATATCAATTCAGAAGGACTCTTTTGAGCATCTGACTTAATTTACATAAGGTCCTTAAACTATACTATACTACAAACTATAGGGAGAACACATGGCAGAAAGATTATAAAGAGCAGTGCTCTGCACACCTCAGTGCAGTTGAGAAGCAGGAAGGAGAATGAGTTCGAGAGTGAGCTGTAAAGCTGCTCTTAGAAACAAAAACAGCAATAACCCTGGTTGTAGCTAGCTAGCAGTAGAGGTTATTGGTACTAATCATAAGGGTACAGCACCTCATGGCATAGGTAGGGCCATAGAGCAGCTGAGCACCATAGAGGAGTTCATATCGGAGCTGAGAGGAAGAAAAAAGTTGCCTAGTGTGTGCATTCTAGAAGTAGTTTAGGCCTGTATCAGAGACTGGCCTGTAACAATTATCGGCAAACCTGCAGCCTGCAAGCAAAATTGTGTGAGAGACTGTGTGCAATACCGTATGTCGCAAAGAAAGCTGAAAATGTGCACAGTTGTTGTGAGGATGACAATACCTGGGAGCATATGTTAGACACTGTGCAGGTTGTGTAGTACTTCACCACATAGATAACTATGGTGATAACTGCATATTCAACCATCTTGTTTGCTGCCACACTAAGGAGACCCTAGCTAAATTTACATGACCCAGGAGTTGGGTGCAAGCCAGAGGGAGAGTGAGCTCTTAATGATACAGTTATATTTGCCTATTGTCACTTAAAGAGACAGTGTACCTAACTAACCTGTTCCCTCTAAATAAGCCTACGCCTTCATTGAGAGACTGTAGCCACTAAGCTTGCTGGCTTGGTAAAAGAGTATTATGCAATTTGGACATTTATGACATATCCAGAGGACATATTTGTCTAATAGGTGGAGGTCCCACCTTTGAGGCCAATCCTATCTCAAGAATAGGGCCTGTCACACACAGCTAAGAATGGAGGGTTATGCCATAAAAGTCCCAATGGTAATAACCCTTTGAAAGGGTTTTACAAGACATTCATACTGAAACTATCTCATCATGGGGGGCCGTCACTCGGAACCCCTGGCGATCAGCTATTTGAGAAAGCACCAGTGCTCCTATGGCAGGGCCGGGCCGACACAGAGGCTGGGGAGGCTCCAGCCTCTGGGCGCTCCAGCCTCAGGGCGCAGCAGGGGCCGGAGACCAGTCAGACTCACCACCGGAGTCAAACCCTTTCCTTTAAGTCCCCCAGGCGCAGGCCAGACAGTGGCGAGCCGGCGGCAGGCGAGCGCTTGCTGCCGCTTGAGTTGTGACTTGAGTGATGTGACAGACAGCAGTGCGCCCCGCCCCCTGCCGACTCGCCATCGCCATGCAATTTCACAGGCTCAGCTGAGCCGGTGATTCAAAGGACCCAGGAGGAGGGAGCCGGCGCGGGAGCGGCAGCAGAACGGTGGGCGGGCCCAGAGCGTGATGCGTCACGCTGCGCCAGGCAGAGCCCGCCCACTGACTGAATTCTGCTCCTGACTCCTGCGCCTGCTGCCTTCTCCAAGTTCTCCCGCCTCAGAGAGTCAGGCAGCCTGAGTGCCCACTGTGCTGTGCCCAGCTGTCTTGGTGTGGAGTGGACTGTAGTCTCAGAGTAGACTCAGTCTGAGTACAGTACACCACTCCAGTAATAAAGTGCCCTGGCTGGCCCCTGCCTCTGTATAACTTGTAAGTAGTAGGCAGCGCCAATTCAAAATCTCAGGGTCAGGGAGGGAGACAGTTTGAAAAATAAAAATGTGATTTTTACAGTGCCTGCTGGGAAGGGGGGATGGATGGATGCATATGAGGCATAAAGCAAAGCTCTGCAGATGTGACTGTATTGGGTCAGTCAGTCAATCACTAAATGAACCCTGTTATGGGGAGAAACTGTGGATGACACTATTTGTAGTGTCATCCACAGTTTCTCCCCATAACAGGGTTCATTTAGTGATTGACTGACCCAATACAGTCACATCTGCAGAGCTTTGCTTTTAAAGTAGTAGAATACAGTCACATTGCACAGGCGGCGGGCCCTGCTGTCATTATGAAAGCAAATGCGACTCACACCTCTTTTATTGGTGGTCAGTAAATGGGTCTGTGACAGACGGTCTGTCACAGACCCATTTACTGACCACCAATAAAGAGGTGTGGGTCGAGTCGCATTTGCTTTCATAATGACAGCAGGGCCCGTCGCCTGTGCAATGTGACTGTATTCTACTACACCCCCGCTCACTGGATATAATCTTATTAACTATATAACCGGGCCTCGCTAGCGCTGTCATCATAAAAGCAGATACAGCACCACAGCCTCACCCCTTGTATTTGGGGTCATTCCTACAAGGACCCTGTTATGGGGGATTCCCCAATAACAGTGTCATCCTCAGATCCCCCAATAGCAGTGTCATCCACCACAGATCCCCCATAACAGTGTCAACCACTACAGATCCCCCATAGCAGTGTCATCCACCACAGATCCCCAATAGCAGTGTCTTTCACCACAGATCCCCCATAGCAGTGTCATCCAATCCACCACAGATCCCCCATAGCAGTGTCATCCACCACAGATCCCCCATAGCAGTGTCATCCACCACAGATCCCCCAATAGCAGTGTCTTTCACCACAGATACCCCATAGCAGTGTCATCCACCACAGATCCCCCAAAAGCAGTGTCTTTCACCACAGATCCCCCATAGCAGTGTCATCCACCACAGATCCCCCATAGCAGTGTCACCCACCACAGATCCCCCATAGCAGTGTCATCCACCACAGATCCCCCAAAAGCAGTGTCTTTCACCACAGATCCCCCATAGCAGTGTCATCCAATCCACCACAGATACCCCATAGCAGTGTCATCCACCACAGATCCCCCAAAGCAGTGTCTTTCACCACAGATCCCCCATAGCAGTGTCATCAATCCACCACAGATACCCCATAGCAGTGTCATCCACCACAGATCCCCCATAGCAGTGTCATCCACCACAGATCCCCCAAAAGCAGTGTCTTTCACCACAGATCCCCCATAGCAGTGTCACCCACCACAGATCCCCCATAGCAGTGTCACCCACCACAGATCCCCCATAGCAGTGTCATCCACCACAGATCCCCCAAAAGCAGTGTCTTTCACCACAGATCCCCCATAGCAGTGTCACCCACCACAGATCCCCCATAGCAGTGTCACCCACCACAGATCCCCCATAGCAGTGTCATCCACCACAGATCCCCCAAAAGCAGTGTCTTTCACCACAGATCCCCCATAGCAGTGTCACCCACCACAGATCCCCCATAGCAGTGTCACCCACCACAGATCCCCCATAGCAGTGTCATACACCACAGATCCCCCAAAAGCAGTGTCTTTCACCACAGATCCCCCATAGCAGTGTCCTCCACCACAGATCCCCCATAGCAGTGTCACCCACCACAGATCCCCCATAGCAGTGTCACCCACCACAGATCCCCCATAGCAGTGTCATCCACCACAGATCCCCCAAAAGCAGTGTCTTTCACCACAGATCCCCCAAAAGCAGTGTCTTTCACCACAGATCCCCATAGCAGTGTCCTCCACCACAGATCCCCCATAGCAGTGTCATCCAATCCACCACAGATCCCCCATAGCAGTGTCCTCCACCACAGATCCCCCATAGCAGTGTCATCCACCACAGATCCCCCATAGCAGTGTCATCCACACATCCTCCATAACAGTGTCATCGAAAGATCCCCCCATAATGGTGCCATCCACAGATCCCACATAACAGTGTTGTCATTCACAGACCTGCCTGATCTTGAGATCGCTCAGGGAGTCCCATCCTGTGGATGGGGGATACATTTTAAATAACAGGACAACCCCTTTAAAGTCATACAAGTCTGCATTTATTTCCATTTCCCTCCTCTGTGCCCCAATATAGTACAGCCCCCATATAGTACAGGCTCCCCCATCTGTGCTGTCATATAGTACAGATTCCTTTTCTCTGTGTTGCCATGTTTAGTAGGCTTTATTACTGTGTGGGGCAATACACATTGGGAGTTTGTACAGAGGTGGGGATGGTGCTGGAATCATGGAATGAGAAGCCTAAACTATTAGTTTTGCAGATTCTGTGGAGACGAGTGGTGGCCAGAAAAGACTGATTCCAATCAAAGAAGACGTCGCCTTTGATTCACCCTTGAGTCGCCCTGTGAGTCAATATTTATGTACTTTTAATCACTTATGGTTTGCAGAATCTGTGTAGTGCTAGTATTTTCTGCTATATTGTCATATTGGTTTTAATTTAGTTACAGTGTGGTGTTAGTATCCAGTCACTATGCGGGGTCATTCCTGTTAGATTCTATGCGGCCGGCGACGCAGACTCTGCCAGGTCCGCAATCGCACCGGCCGCTGCCGTTGTGCTGGTATAATTACGCAATGCTATGGGGCTGGTATGTAATTTCTTCCAGGGCTGGTTTTCATCCCCAGTCTGGCCCTGCACAGAGCCGCCTATCTTTGGGAGCACTCGGGCTCCCAATGCCTTCCACAGCGACAGATTCTTAAGGGGTGACAGCACTGGAACCAGGAGACGTTATAAGAACAGGAATGCTCTATGGGAATTAGAGCCTTCACTCTCCATAGGTAAGTACCTGTATTTTTATTTTATTTTTCTGGTTTCATTATTGCTTTAAGATCGGAGAAAGGTACCAGGCAATTAAAATTACTTACTACAGCAGACAAGTCCTCAGTATATGGCACCAGCGGAGATCGCCTGATGCCAGATAAATGTGCTTGCCTGTTGCTGTAGCAATTGGCCAAAAAGCAACAATCTCCCCCAAAATACTCACCCAGCCTCACCAAAATTAGTGATGGCTTAGTAAAAGGTAAATGGCAGCTCACCTAGAGTTTTCCAAAAGGCACCTAAATGACTCTCAGATCATCATAAACAAAATTCTCTGGTCTGATGAGACAAAGATTGAACTCTGGTTTGAATACAAGGTGTCACGTTTGGAGGAAACCAGATGCCGCTCATCACCTGCCCAATACCATCCCTACAGTGAAGCATGGTGGAGGCAGCATCATGTCTGGAGGAGACCAGGCGCCACTCATCACCTGCCCAATACATCCCTACAGTGAAGCATGGTGGTGCCAGCATCATGTCTGGGGAGACCAGGCGCCGCTCATCTCCTGCCCAATACCATCCCTACAGTGAAGCATGGTGGTGGCAGCATCATGTCTGGAGGAGACCAGGCGCCACTCATCACCTGCCCAATACATCCCTACAGTGAAGCATGGTGGAGGCAGCATCATGTCTGGAGGAGACCAGGCGCCACTCATCACCTGCCCAATACATCCCTACAGTGAAGCATGGTGGAGGCAGCATCATGTCTGGAGGAGACCAGGCGCCACTCATCACCTGCCCAATACCATCCCTACAGTGAAGCATGGTGGTGGCAGCATCATGCTGTGGGGATGTTTATCAGGGGCAGGAACTGGGAGAATAGTCAGGATAAAGGGAAAGATGACTGCAGCAATGTACAGAGTCATCCTGGATGAAAAATATCTGTCAAACATGATTAAAAATAGATAATTGTGGAACAAAAATGTATGAAATTACACCTGACCTTATGCTTACACAGTTGCTGTCACTACTTGGAACCTCCTAAGTTTTTATTTGCTTATTACAGAATGTCTTCTAAAAAACCTTCTGGAGCAGAGTTCAGAAAAAGAAGAAAGTTGAGGGAAGAGGAAGCAAGTAAGAGTTCTCAAAAATTGCAAAAATGGCTACAGCCTAGCAAAGGTACAGACACAGATTCAGAAGCAGGAGCAAGTTCAAGTTCCAGAGAGCCAACCTCAACTGCTACAGAGATTGGTTGCAGTCCTACAGATCCACATTTTGGTTTTTCCACTGAAACGGCAGAAAGTCCGGAGTACAATGTGTCAGAAAGAGAACAGATTGAAGGTGAAGAATGCTTGCAAGAAGCTGAAGACACATCGGCAATACCAAGTGAACTCATGCCGGAAGAAATGGCAGCTGAAGAGCCCAGCAGGATGACGTTTAACTTGAATGATCCACCCTCATGGCCTGATATCACAGACAAAATTCGGCGTTATTTAATAGAACAGGGCCCACATCAAGGAATCGATGCAGATTTTGGAAGATCTCAGTTCCAAGAAGGGCGTACATTCTATCCCAGTTGGTTTATAAAACATCTACCTGGTGGTAGGAAAATTGACCGTGCATGGTTGATATACTCCCAAACATCAAATGCAGTGTTTTGTTTTCCATGTATCTTATTCGGAAAGCACAATTTTTCAATAACAAATCCAAAAAAGGTTTTTCTGATTGGAAAAACCTAAACCCACGTATCCCCACACATGAAAATTCAGCAGAGCATCGGACCAACTATTATAAATGGAAAGTAATGGAAAAGAACATGAAAACCGGCCAGCTTTTTGACAGCACTATAGATAAAATGGTTTTGACTGAGAAACAAAAGTGGCGAGATGTCTTGAAGTGCATTTTGGATGGAATTTTGTTTTGTGCAAAAACAACCTTGCACTCAGAGGTTCTGAAGATATTATTGGAAGTCCAAACGCTGGCATATTCCTTGATCTAATGGAGGTAATAAGTCATCACAACATGTCACTGAAAGAGAAGATTGAGACTCATCAGAAGCGTGGTGTCAATTACCTTTCAAGCAAAATTCAAAACGAATTTATCAGTATTTTGGGGGATACAGTCCGCTCTCAAATCATTAATAGAATAAAGGAAGCAAAATTTTTTCAATTCTTTTTGACTGCACTCTGATATATCCCATCAGGAACAAATGAGCGAAATAATCCGTTATGTTACAGTTGTAAATGGAAAGGTGACAATAGAGGAGAGTTTTATCGATTTTATCCACACTAAGGAAAAAACTGGAAGTGGATTAGCTTCTGAGATAATGAACAAGCTACAGACTGATGGACTCGACCTTAAAGATGCACGAGGGCAAGGCTATGACAATGCAGCCAACATGGCAGGAAAATATAATGGAGTACAAGCAAGACTTCTTCTGGAAAATGAATATGCCAAATTTGTTCCATGTGCAGCACATAGTCTCAATTTGGCAGGGGTACATGCAGCATCTGTGAACCCTGACATTAAAACCTTTTTGGGACTGTTCAAAGAATTTTTACTTTTTCTCCAGTTCCACAGCTCGTTGGGAAGTACTTCTAAAGCATGTTAAAACTACTGTAAAAGGCCATACCGATACTCGATGGTCATCCAGAGCAAGTGCAGTGAAGGCTTTGTATACACAGATCACTGAAATATGTGAATCACTCACAGACATTGCAGAAAATTCAGCAAATCCAGATTCAGTTTCAACAGCAGAAAGTCTGGTGATGCAAGTGGACTATGGTTTCCTGTGCAAACTTTTTGTTTGGAACAGAATTTTGGGTCATGTCGACAGAGTAAATCAAGCCATACAGGCCAAAGGCGTTTCTGTGTTGCAGGCTTCAAAAATGATTGACGGTTTAAGAAGAACCTTTCAAGAAATGAGGAATATTGATTTTCAGGAAGTATACCAGTATGCTTCAGAGGCATGTGGAAAACTTGACATCCCTGCAATGTTTCCTCAAAAAGGCAAAGAAAGAAAAAAACAAAGCAGCTTATGAAGCCCCTGATGAAGGAGCCAATCTGACTTCTGAGGACAACTTCCGAATTACTGTAAAACAGGTTTTTGACATTCTCATTTCTGACTTAACTTGGAAATCAAAAGTACTAATGGAAACATCCCAAGATTTTGAGTTTCTTTTTGTCCTGCACTTCTTACACTGGATATGGCGGAGTTACAGAAGGCTGCTTCTGATTTGGCTCTGAAGTATAACAAAGACTTAGATGCCATAGAGCTGTCTTCAGAAATTGAAAGCTTTAGGTTTCAGGTGCAAGCCATATTGCCACAAGCTATGTCGGCAACAGTTATTGATATCTGTCAAATGATCTATGATTATTCACTGTCAGCTTGCTATCCAAATATTGAAACAGCGTTGCGTATATTTCTGACTCTACCTGTCACTGTAGCATCGTGTGAAAGAAGTTTCAGCAAGTTAAAACTTATCAAAAACTATCTACGCTCCAGTATGGGACAAGAGAGACTTTCAAATCTTGCCATTCTTTCCATTGAATATGCAATGGCAAAGCAAATTGACTTTGAAAGGGTGATCGACCAATTTGCTTCAATGAAGGCAAGAAAAGTTGCACTGTAATTTACACCCGTATCTGTTTTTCACTTGGAATTTTGCACTTGGAATTTTGCTGACCACAAAACTATACAGTTTTTGATGCAAAACTTACTAGTTTTTATTCTGTCTTGTTGACAGGATTATATTTATTTTAAGATTATGTGGTTATTGTCTTATATGACTTGTTTTTGCACTTTATTTCTTTCTTTATATGGATCTAAAGAGGTTGTGCATTTGTTTACAGCTATAGTTAATTGGTACATAATCATTAAACTGCGCATACTTATGTGTGATTACAACAGTAAGTATTTAGTAAAGACTCCACAAGTTGATGGGGGGGGGGGGCGCACTTGGGAAGCTCAGCCTCTGTTGGTGGTTGACCTTGTCCCAGCCCTGCCTATGAGTCCCATGTCCTTCTCCGTGCTCACCAAGCACAGCACTTCTATGGGGCTGAGCTGCGTCTAGGCCATGTGACTGATGAACATGTCATCACACGACCTAGGAAAAGCTGTAGAGGGCCGCAGTGCTACTGCGAGCACCACTACCTTCTCAAACAGCTGATCTGCGGGGTTGCAGGTGTCAGATACCCACTGATCAAATACTGATGACCTATCCAGAGGATAAGTCAGCAGCATTAAAGTATCAGAAACCCCTTTAAGCTTGTTGCCACACATTAGTTAAGTAAAATGTGCCTTGTTTAATTTGCAATGGTGTTGACTGATTCCTTGGCCATCATTAAGTGAGGAGCCACACTTACTTCTGGGGGCCAAAAAGATTCTGGGGCAGATTTACTAATCCTGTAGATGGTGTAAACTTAGGCTGTGTAGACCTGCACTAGAGTTATAACAGGGACACAGGCCGGATGATATATTTGGTGCATGGGTAGACACTTTTGTCTAATTCTGTACAAACCATTGACTGGCTTACTTTGAGACAGAATTTGATGCCAGAATTGTGGTGCAGGGTGGGGACAAAATGGCTCATCCTAGGCCTCAGCCCTTTCCATGAAACCACCATTTTGAATGAGCTCCACCCCGGTTTTGAGTGAATTTCAACAAATTATAGAAATTATAGTTGCACTAAATTTCACCACTTTTCAGACAGTTTCAAGGCAATTAATAAACCTGGGCCTCTGTAAGGTCTGACCCCCTCTAAAAAGGCAACATTCAGATGTGTAATATAATGCATATAGATGAGGTGTTCAATAAAAACAAGCAAATGTAGTGGAAAATTCGGTAGGATTTCAGGGCATGCCAAGGGTTTTTATCAGCATCCCTATAAACTTTTCAAAATCCAGGGAAAAATCTGCCTGCAATACAGTAGATTGTCCACAAATTGTTTCTGCCATGTGTCTAAATATTCTAAAACAAAAAATCTAAACACCTTAAAGGACATTTATATAAACTCTTTCTTTGCCACCAGTTGTGTGTCAAAATACCCAACGTGTGTCCCAGACACAATATATCTACAAGGTTTTATTAATACACAGTACTTTATAATACATAGAGATTAGTGATGAGTGAGCACCAAAGTGTTCAAGTGTTCGGGTACTCGGTCCGAACACATATCGATATTCGTGCGCTCGGCCGAACATCTGAGTATAATGGAAGTCAATGGGAGGCAACCAGGCACCACCTGCTCGGATGAGGGGAGGGTGCCTGGTCCATTGGAAAAGGTCAGAAAGTGACAGAAACACCACCAAAATGAATCTGGAACAGCATGGGGACCATGTCTGGGTACATCTTGGACTCCAATGTCGCTGCTGGGAACCATATTGTCCCAGTTGTCCGCCACTTTTACATAGCAACAAAATCACACCCAAAATCACGCCCCCTCAACAACAACAAAAATTATTTTTAGAGGTAAAATTGTTAGGAAACATTATTTCCTGTATATTCAATGGTATATACAGTGCAAATGCTGGCAAAAATTACAAAGAAGAAGCACTCCGATACAGCCTGTATATCACATAAAGGAGGGCCTCATTCACATGGTGCTACAATTGTTCAGGTATACTGCTACACTCATAAAGCCTATGCACTAAGTGAAAGGGCTGGCAAAAATTACAAGGAACCAGCACTCCAGTACACCCTTTATTACACATAAAGGAAGGCATCATACACACGCTTGAAAAATTATCATTGATGGCCTGCTGGTGACCCTCAAAAACATTTGGAGCAAGGGCCTGCTGGTTACCCTCTAAAACATTATAGTTGAGGGCCTGAAGGTGAGCGGACCCTATAAAAAATTGTAGTGAGAGCCTGAAGGTGAGAGAACCCCTTAAACATTGCAGTGATGGTCTACAGGTGAGCAGACCATATAAAACATTAGAGGTCAGAGCCTGAAGCTGAGCAAACCCCATAAAACATTGCAGGGATGGCCTACAGGTGAGCAGACCGTATAAAACATTAGAGGTGAGGGCCAGAAGCCGGGCGAACCCCATTAAACATTGTAGGGATGGCCTACAGGTGAGCAGACCATATAAAACATTAGAGGTGAGGGCCTGAAGCCGAGTGAACCCCATAAAACATTGCAGTAATGGCCTACAGGTGAGCAGACCGTATAAAGCATTGTAGGTAAGGGACTGAAGGTGAGCGAACCCCATTAAAAATTGCAGTGATGGCCTAAAGGTGAGCAGACCGTATAAAACATTAGAGGTGAGGGCCTGAAGCCGAGCAAACCCCATAAAACATTGCAGAAATGGCCTACAGGTGAGCAGACCGTATAAAGCATTTGAGGTAAGGGACTGAAGGTGAGCGAACCCCATTAAACATTGCAGTGATGGCCTAAAGGTGAGCAGACTGTATAAAACATTAGAGGTGAGGGCCTGAAGCCGAGCGAACCCCATAAAAAATTGCAGTAATGGCCTAGAGGTGAGCAGACAGTATAAAGCATTGGAGGTATGGGACTGAAGGTGAGCGAACCCTATTAAACATTGCAGTGATGGCCTAAAGGTGAGCAGACCGTATAAAACATTAGAGGTGAGGGCCGGAAGCTGAGCAAACCCCATAAAACATTGCAGGGATGGCCTACAGGTGAGCAGACCGTATAAAACATTAGAGGTGAGGGCCAGAAGCCGGGCGAACCCCATTAAACATTGCAGTAATGGCCTACAGGTGAGCAGACCATATAAAACATAAGAGGTGAGGGCCTGAAGCCGAGCGAACCCCATAAAATATTGCAGTAATGGCCGACAGGTGAGCAGACCGTATAAAGCATTGGAGGTGAGGGCATATGAAACCAAGCTAACCCTACAAAACATTGTAGTGAGGGCATATATATTCTGTATGGAAGCGGAGGAGGAGGCGGATGAGAAAACAAGATTCAAACATGTACCCTTTTTTGCGGTGAAAAGGGTGCATCTGAATCTTGTGGATTGAGTACATTATAAAGCATACATTTAAATTGCGTTTTTGTTCCTCATTAGCTCAGCTTTCCTCTGGTCGAGTGGAGAAGTCAGGGGCAATCCAGGCCTTGTTCATTTTTATCGGCATTCCTATAAACTTCATCAACTGTCAGCATTGTCAGTGAACAAGCGGATACGCTTTTCTTCCAAAACTTTTCCCTCCTTGTAGCACTAGGCCGCGCTTCAGGGTGAGGTTGCTGGCGGGGTGTCATGAAAGTATCTCATGCCTTGGAAAGTGTTGCCCTGCCTCTGTTGGAACTACTGTGTGTTCCCCTTGTCTCCGTTCCTCAGTTGCCTAAGGAAGTATGGACTCTGGCGGCCGCATTGTCAGGTGGAAAATTTTGGAGCAATCTGAGCAATCTGTCAACAAGTACCGTCTGGTATGGCACAGTTTTACTCGTTTTCTCCACCACAGAGAGATGAGAAGTTTTCTTTGTAGCGGAGGTCGAGAAGGGTGAACACCCAGTAATCTATGTTACCTAAAATGCGTATAACGTGAGGGTCGCGGAAAAGGCAGCCCAACATGAAGACAGCCATGTGTACCAGAGTACCAACGGGCAAGACGTCGATGTCAACTTCAGGATGACTCTCCATACCCTCATCCTCCTCTTCTGCCCATCCATGCTGAACAGATGGAATTAATGTTCCATGGGTACTAGCCTCTGTAGCAGAGACAAGTGTCTCCAGCTCCTCGTCTTCTTCATGGCCCAATTCACGCTGAGAAGACAAACTGGGGGAGGTCTGGCTATCACCCTGTGTTATCTCCTCTTCCATTACCTCTTCTGCCACATTCGAGGCATCCTCCTTAATTGTGACCAGCAATCGTTTGAGTAGACACAGCACTTGGATGGTTACACTGATAATAGTATTATCGCCACTAACCATCTGTGTGGATTCATCAAAGTTTTTTAAAACCTCACATAGGTCTGACATCAATGCCCACTCCTCGCTTGTGAATAGTGGCAGTTGACTGGAAAGGCGAAGACCATGTTGCAGCTGGTATTCCACAACTGCCCTCTGCTACTAACAAAGCCTGGCCAACATGTAGAACGTAGAGTTCAACCGCATGCTCACATTGCACAAGAGTCGGTGAGCTGGAAGCCGCAAGCACTGCTGCAGCATTGACAGACCCGCTGAAGCTGTGGACGACTTTCGGAAGTGGGCACACAAGTGGCACACCTTCACTAGTAGCTCTGCCAAATTGGGGTAGGTTTTTATAATCAGCTGAACCACTAAATTTAAGACGTGGGCTAGACATGGAATGTGTGTCAGGTTGCCGAGCTCCAAAGCTGCCACCAAGTTACTGGTCCCTTATACCCTGCCACAGCTCTGCGGCAGTGTGCTGTTTGTCCCCTAAGCAGATCAGCTTCAGCCTTGCCTGTTGACGCTTACCCACAGCAGTGCTACAATGCTTCCAGCTAGCGACTGATGGCTGACTGCTGTCGGAGGTGGAAGTGGAAGAGGAGGAGGTGGAGGAGGAGAAGTGGGGATTGGAGCCAGTAACATAGCTGCTGGCGGAGACCCTGATGTGCCATCCCAGGGTACGACTCACTCCTGGCCTCCACAACATTCACCCAGTGTGCGGTCAGGGAAATATAGCGTCCCTGGCCACCAGCACTTGTCCATGTGTCCGTGGTGAGGTGGACGGCTGGGGACTGCGTACCGAGGGACGGCCACCGACATCAGGCTGCGGAAGGCCTCAGTGTCCACAAGCCTAAATGGAAACATTTCAAGGGCCAGTAATTTCGAAAGTTGAGCATTTAGTGCTATGGCCTGTGGGTGGGTATTTGTGCTTGCGTTCAAATGCCTTTGTTATCAACATTTGGACACTGCGCTGGGACAGGGAAGTGGATGTTGTTGCTGACGGTTACTGCGAAGGTCCAGGGCGAGGGGCATCCGGGCCTGCGCTTTCGACAGGGGATTGTCCAGCAGTGCGTAACACAGGGAAAGATGAGCCAGTGGTGGGACCAGCAGACCCAGAGTGTGGACCCGGAACATGTGACGGGAAGTGATGCAATACGGCGGGCAAAAGCACTCCGCCGGCCGCATGAGACGCTGAAAGGATTGAAACATGTGACCAGAAATGATGTATTGCAGAGGGCGGAATACCGTACCGGCCGCACTAGACGCTAAAACTTGCCACATGGAAAAGCATGGATATCACGATTATGTTTGTAAAATGTGCCATGATTGGTAGAATGTTAGGGGTGGAACGGAAGGGAGTTGATACTCCACCTACACACCCCAGGATTGGGTACACTTGTATATAAATGTATGCTCACTGCGTGCAATTCACTATGCTTGAAAAAGACTCTGAGGAGTCGAAACATCGCATTCTGGGGAAATAAAGAGGAGTTAAAGACCAACTACAGGAGTGCTGTGGTACTATCTTTTTGACTTTATGAAATAGGGATCAGAGACTAGGATCCAACACCACTTGCACCGCCACATCATCGCAAGGGATTGACTTATGATTAGGTTTGTGCTGTCTCTTCGCTTGTGTTCTTTCCTCAAAAAAGCGCCATACTGCGGAACACCTACCCATTGGCAAGGTAGATTTATGCATGAGGGTGCTCTGTGTAACGGTTGCTGGCCTGTTTGGTGTGGGCCGATGTCTCCCTTTTGCAACCCCTATTCCAGACTGTTGCGGTGCTGCAGATCCCTACCCCTCTGTACTGCTGTCCTCGCTCGACTTTTCACCTTCCCATGTTGGGTCAGTGACCTCATCGTCCACCACCTCCGCTTTCACTTCCTCACTCTGCTCATACTCCTGACTTGACCTAACTACCACCTCAGTGATTGGCAACTGTGTCTCATCATCATCCATCTCGTGAACAAATGATTGCCGTTCACCACCGTCATCTTCTTGAGACTGTGAAGGCTCAAAAGGTTGGGAATCAGGGCACAGTATCTCAGGTACCTCTTCAAGCGTGCTTGGCGAGAGAGCCAAACCAAGTACTGGCGATGACAAGAGGTCATGTGAATATCCGAGTGTAGGATTACTTGTTTGGGCAGACGCGACATGGTGGGAGAAAGGAGGATCAGAGTGAGAATTCGGTTGACCAGACTCTTGGCTACAGAGACTGGACTTCGTGGAAAAGAGCGTGGTGCTTAACCGACTGAAAGCATTATCTTCTGCAATCCAACCGACCATCTGTTCACACTGATCCGACTTGGACAGTGTTGTCCTGTGCGCCCAGCTAAGTTGGACATTAAGCTGGGTAAGGTGGATTTTTTTGTTTTTTCTGGTGCACTGCCAGCAGGCACAGTTTCATTGCACCCAGGGCCACGGCCTCTGCTTGCACCATCAGCATCACGCCCAATGCCACGGCCTTTGCTTGCACCATCAGCATCACACCCAGGGCCACGGCCTCTGATTGCACCATCAGCATCACGCCCTCTTCCCCCTCCCTTTGTGCTCGCCTTCTTCATATTAATGGTTTTGTCTGTAGATGTGTCGGAGATTTGTTTACTGTCCGCTTAACACACAGTTTTCTGATGCAGGACAGTACTGGATACAGAAAATTACAGATTTTCGCCACTACACTAGCCCAGTGATAATGTCATTTTTACAACACACACTGTATTGGCTTGCTATAATTTACTGGATACTGAAAAATACACATTTTTTTTGCCACTACACTAGGCCAGAGGTCATGAAATTTTTACAATACACACTGTATTGGCTTGCTGTAATGTACTAGATACTGAAAAATAAAGATTTTCGGCACTACACTAGGCCAGAGATAATTACATTTTTACAATACACACTGTATAGGCTTGCTATAATGTACTGGATACAGAAAAATACAGATTTTCGGTGCTACACTAGGTCAGAGATAATGACATTTTTATTATACACACTGTATTTACTTGCTGTAATGTACTGGATACAGAACATTACAGATTTCCGCCACTAAACTAGGCCAGAGATAATGAAATTTGTACAATACACACTGTATTGGCTTGCTGTAATGTACTGGATACAGAAAAATAAAGATTTTCGGCACTACACTGGGCCAGAGATAATGAAATTTTTTCCATACATACTGTATTGGCTTGCTGTAATGTACTGGATACAGAAAAATACTGATTTTCGGCACTACACTAGGCCAGAGATAATGTAATTTTGACAATACACACTCTATTGGCTTCCAGTAAGGTACTGGATAAAGAAAAATAAAGATTTTCAGCACTACAGTAGCCCATAGATAATGTAATTTTGACAATACACACTCTATTGGCTTCCAGTAAGGTACTGGATAAAGAAAAATAAAGATTTTCGGCACTACACTAGCCCAGAGATAATGAAATTTTTACAAAACACACTGTATTGGCTTACAGTAAGGTACTGGATACAGAAAAATACAGTAGCCCAGAGATAAAGTAATTTTTACAATACACACTGTATTTGCTTGCTATAATTTACTGGATACAGAAAAGTAAAGATTTTCGGCACTACATTAGCTCAGAGATAATGAAATTTTTACAATACACACTGTATTGGCTTGCTGTAATGTACTGGGCACAGAAAAATAAAGATTTTCGGCACTAAACTTGGCCAGAGATAATGACATTTTTACAATACACACTGTATTGGCTTGCTGTAATGTACTGGATACAGAAAAATAAAGATTTTCGGCACTACAGTAGACCAGAGATAATG
Source organism: Bufotes viridis (assembly GCA_033119425.1). Classification (NCBI taxonomy): domain Eukaryota; kingdom Metazoa; phylum Chordata; class Amphibia; order Anura; family Bufonidae; genus Bufotes; species Bufotes viridis. Next base: position 104,621,241 of record CM065590.1, read on the forward strand.
ACATTTTTACAATACACACTGTATTGGCTTGCTGTAATGTACTGGATACAGAAAAATAAAGATTTTCGGCACTACACTAGCCCAGAGATAAAGTAATTTTTACAATACACACTGTATTGGCTTGCTATAATTTATTGGATACAGAACAATAAAGATTTTCGGCACTACACTAGCCCAGAGATAATGACATTTTTACAAGAGACACTGTATTGGCTTGCTATAATTTACTGGATACAGAAAAATAAAGATTTTCGCCACTACACTAGGCCAGAGGTCATGAAATTGCACTAAACTTGGCCAGAGATAATGACATTTTTACAATACACACTGTATTGGCTTGCTGTAATGTACTGGATACAGAAAAATAAAGATTTTCGGCACTACAGTAGACCAGAGATAATGACATTTTTACAATACACACTGTATTGGCTTGCTGTAATGTACTGGATACAGAAAAATACATATTTTCGGCACTACACTAGCCCAGAGATAAAGTAATTTTTACAATACACACTGTATTGGCTTGCTATAATTTATTGGATACAGAACAATAAAGATTTTCGGCACTACACTAGCCCAGAGATAATGTCATTTTTACAAGAGACACTGTATTGGCTTGCTATAATTTACTGGATACAGAAAAATAAAGATTTTCGCCACTACACTAGGCCAGAGGTCATGAAATTTTTACAATACACACTGTATTGGCTTGCTGTAATGTACTGGATACTGAAAAATACAAATTTTTGCCACTACACTAGACCAGAGATAAAGTAATTTTTACAATACACACTGTATTAGCTTGCTATAATTTATTGGATACAGAACAATAAAGATTTTCGGCACTACACTAGCCCAGAGATAATGTTATTTTTACAAGACACACTGTATTGGCTTGCTATAATTTACTGGATACAGAAAAATAAAGATTTTCGCCACTACGCTAGGCCAGAGGTCATGAAATTTTTACAATACACACTGTATTGGCTTGCTGTAATGTACTGGATACAGAAAAATAAAGATTTTCGGCACTACACTAGGTCAGAGATAATGACATTTTTACAATACACACTGTATTTACTTGCTGTAATGTACTGGATACAGAACATTACAGATTTTCGCCACTAAACTAGGCCAGAGATAATGAAATTTGTACAATACACACTGTATTGGCTTGCTGTAATGTACTGGATACAGAAAAATAAAGATTTTCGGCACTACACTGGGCCAGAGATAATGAAATTTTTTCAATACATACTGTATTGGCTTGCTGTAATGTACTGGATACAGAAAAATACTGATTTTCGGCACTACACTAGGCCAGAGAAAATGTAATTTTGACAATACACACTCTATTGGCTTCCAGTAAGGTACTGGATACAGAAAAATAAAGATTTCCGGCACTACACTAGCCCAGAGATAATGACATTTTTATTATACACACTGTATTTACTTGCTGTAATGTACTGGATACAGAACATTACAGATTTTCGCCACTAAACTAGGCCAGAGATAATGAAATTTGTACAATACACACTGTATTGGCTTGCTGTAATGTACTGGATACAGAAAAATAAAGATTTTCGGCACTACACTGGGCCAGAGATAATGAAATTTTTTCAATACATACTGTATTGGCTTGCTGTAATGTACTGGATACAGAAAAATACTGATTTTCGGCACTACACTAGGCCAGAGAAAATGTAATTTTGACAATACACACTCTATTGGCTTCCAGTAAGGTACTGGATAAAGAAAAATAAAGATTTTCGGCACTACACTAGCCCAGAGATAATGACATTTTTATAATACACACTGTATTGGCTTGTTGTTATGTACTAGATACAGAAAAATACAGATTTTCGTCACTACACTAGCCCAGAGATAATCTAATTTTTACAATACACACTATATTTGCTTGCTGTAATGTACTGGATACATAAAAATACATATTTTCGCCACTACACTAGCCCAGAGATAATGACATTTTTACAATACACACTGTATTGGCTTGCTGTAATGTACTGGATACAGAAAAATAAAGATATTTAGCACTACACTAGCCCAGAGATAATGAAATCTTTACAATACACACTGTATTGGCTTCCAGTAAGGTACTGGATACAGAATAATACAGATTTTCGGCACTACACTAGGCCAGAGATAATGTAATTTTGACAATACACACTATATTCGGATGTAGTTCTATATTGGATACAAATTTGTCCCAAATAAAATGTATTCTCTGCGGGCATACTGTATATACGGTTGCGGCCTAAACGCATACACAGATGTGCCCAAAACTAGTTAACTATGGCCAAAATATAAATCACTCTCTGCTGGAGTAATTAATATACCGGTTGCGGATTGAACGCACACACAGATGTAGAACAAGTTAGGTTAATTTACCCAGAAAAAATAATTTCTCTGATGGTGCAGTGTATATCTCAGTACCAGGCACACCGTAGTGAATAAGCCCCTTTTTATAATATCTGCCCAATATGCTGCTTTATGATGGCATATTGTAGATGTCACTAATCTGAAATCTTTCTGTCTTTTAGAAGTTAGAAAAGCGATTTTCAAGCCCTGCACTATATGTTTCATTCTGGTGACGCCTGTCCCTGATAGTGCTGAAACAAACCCCATCTTAAAAAAAAAAAAAAAAAAGGTGCTGCACTACTGTAAAACACACACTCTAGTCCTTAAAAGGACTGTTAGGTGTTTCAATAAGGTTTTTGGAGTAAAATCAGTAGGTTTAGAGCAAAACGCTATCTGCCCCTGGCTACTGTCTGGTCTCCCTGATGCTGAATGAGCCGAGCGACAGACCTCAGCTCCTATATGAAATGGTATCACGTGTTCCGGCCAGCCAATCAGTGTTAGGCTTACAGCTAACATGGCTATGGCCTGACACTGAGGGGAATTACTTACCTGGACCTTGATTGGCTCCTTAGAAGGTGCCAAACGTGCAGTGAGGAGACTCGAGCAATGCGACAAATGCACTTGGTGCTCGGCCATGCTCGCTCATCACTAATAGAGATAACTGAAATAAATAATTTTCCATATCACTATCTATATTTAAAACACTAAGGGGCAATTTACTAACTTATATACGCCAGTTTTCTGACATATATCTGTTGCAGATTGTGGCACAAAGGTTATTTGTGCTGCAATCTGCTACTTTTCCCGGCTCACACCTGGTCTATGAAAGGGATCATGGCATGGGTGGGGAAGGGGGCAGGCCGTCAGGCCCGTCCCATTTATTATTTTCTACGCCTGTTTTAAAGTTCTAAATCTATGCCAGCAAAGGAGCTTTAGTAGATTTAGACCGGTGGTGGATGCTACATACCTTCGGCGGATTCACAAACCAACGGCCACTAGGCCTAATAATGGGTACTACTTCTTGGTCTGTAGAGATAACTTTTCTGTAGTCATCCCCTTATCATTTCAGGAAGGATCAGACAGATAGCACTTTATATATAGATAACACAGAATCCACCATTCACAATGGGTGATATTACAGCTTATTTACTCCTTCCCAACATCTGCACAGGTCACATAGCATGCCTAGAAAACTCTCCCACATCGCTAGTATATGCCCCCAATGTCTGATATGTGCAGGTCCCAACTCTGGGACCCGCACCTATACTTAGAACAGAGCCGGCAGAGTCCCAGAGGGCACACTGCGCACACACGGCCATCCTCCATTCATTTATATGGGAGCGCCGAAAATAGCCGAGCAGTACGCTAAGCTATTTTCAGATCTCCCATTGAAATGAATAGCACAAGTCCATCTTTAGCTATAACCTTGTGAATTGCCATTTAAGTGACCACCCTGTCAATAGCAATATAGCCGCAATCGGCCATGTGATAATGGCCTTATCCTGACATTATTATTTTCTCTACACAACCTTTTTATCACAGCTGACATACAGTACAATTAATAGCCACCTGCAATGTGCCAGAGACAGAAATGTTTTTGCCACTTCCATTTGGGAATAGCGGGAACACAGTTTTGTTCTGTATAGAAATGTGCCATACGTTAGCGTGGGAGTATTGCTTAAAGCATGCTGCTATATGGAGATATATACCGCTGCTCCTAACACGCTGCACTCTGCTTGAACTCAATCTTGTTTAAAAATGTACACTTGCCAGAAACCATTTGATTATGCCGCTTACTGTCCTCCTGGATTGCCGCCTTGGCATTCATGTAATTATAGCTTGTATTTTTGGAATTCTTACACCTTCCGTTCATTGCCATACAAAATAGACAATAAGCCGCAACAACGTCTGCAGCTTTCAGCCTTATAAATGAAGTTATACGGTTTTTATAGAAAGAAGTTTATTATGCATACTTGCATATACACAGTAATTTCTAGATGCCTGCGTGGAACAAGAGGATCTTGTCTGGTGCTATGTATAATGGGACCTATTCATCTCACTGACAAGCAGAAAATCACCAAAGAATAAATGAATTAAAACAAGTCATCAACATTGGCCACGTGACCTTACACCTGCATTCAGAAAGAGCCGGCCAGACCAGCAGGGCTGCTCATAGTACATTTTCAGTGCTTTTTTAGTAGCGAATGTAGGCGGAGATGCTCTAATCCCTTAATCATTCCAGCTTTTAAGATGATTGGACTTATGCAGAGTTTCAGTTAGGTCCAATATGTTGACTTTCATTTTTTCCTTTTTTTTTTTTTTTTTTTTTACAAGCGGCCTTTAAAGTAGCATCTGTTTGTCCTAATAACTTGATTGAGACACCATCCCTTCCTATGGAAATTTGGTGGTATTGCTGATTTTCTCTATAGAGAGTATGCATGTGTGTGTACCAGACATGCAAATCTCTGAAAAACACAAAGGCTGTTTGATCAAGTCATAATGATGACACCAATCATTTCCAGACCTCTTATGGAGTGGAAAATTGTTTTAAGAATGGTTTTATGTGGTACAAAGATACAGTATATCAAATAGCCAAGCTGGCTATTTACCGAGATATTTTTTTTAATAGGTCCTTCAATGTATTCAAACCAATTCCCCCACAGTTACCTTGAGCATTCTCTTATTTTGATGCGCAATAATATTGAATTACTGTGGACTTAAAGGGGTTGTTTAACCTTAGGGGCCTTTTCTGCAGAACTTCCCAGCGTGGTCAGAGCCATGGTGGGAATCATACTTACCTAATGCCCGCTGCTGGGTTCTTCCAGCGCCACATGACCGGCTTTAAACCAGATGTTCACATAAAACCTGCAGCATACAAAGGGGAGCAAGCAATGGAGCTGTAACCAAGCAGCAGGGATCAGGTAAGTATGATTCTCACTCCGGTTTTGGTCAAACTGGGGGAAGGGGGTTAGTCTGCAGAAAAGGTCCGAAGAGGCGAAGAATGGGTTGTCCAGTGACAGAAAAAAATCTTTGTTTAATTAATAAAACTTAATAACTGACCTTAATTCTGAAAACTGCTGTTTTTAGACCCTCTCTCATAGTTCGGGATGTGTAGATTCTGCTGTTTAGCTGTGATGTCCGACACCAGCAGACATCTTTCTCTTGTGTCGGCAACATGTTAAAGGAGGATAGCTGTTTAGCGCAGTTCATTAGCTAAGCCAGCCCCTTCTCTGTCTCTAAATCATCCATCCTAGAGAAGGGGGCTGACTTAGCTAGGTAACGAAGCCAGACAGACAGTCCAAAAACATTAGGAAGAGGAAGCTCTCAGCCTGTGTCAGAACGACCATATAGTCTAAAGCTCTTGGACCAAAAGAGGGGGTCTTAAAGAGGGAATCTTTGCATTTTTCAGAATTAAAGTTCATTACTACCTTTTTTATATTTGCAAAACAACCATTTAACATTTTAGATCATTGAAGGGGATCTTTAATGTAAGATTTTTTCACCTGAATCAACAAAAGAAGATATCTTAGCATCAAAATTACAGTCAACATGCCCCCACTAGAAAAACAATGCCTCCAAGGTCTATATTCCCTGGACTGGCAATCCTCCCAAATAGACTACCTTGGCCTCAAACTAACACATTCTACGAAAAAATTATATAATGCCAACTACGAACCATTGTTGGGCACCCTGCATAAGGATCTATCATCCATGGCCCTTAAAGAAGTGTCGTGGCTTGGCAGAATTGCAGCTTTTCAAATGTTGATACTCCCTAACTTGTTGTATATTTTTAAGATACTCCCGATTATAGTGCCCAAGTCTTTCTTTGTAAGAGCGACCGGGTTGACAAATAGGTATATCTGGGGTGGAAGAAAACCTAGTGTGTCCGCCATTTTGCTATATAAAAGAAAGGCATACAGTGGAGTAAGCTTACCGAACATAATGGATTATTTCCTAGCTACACAGATACAACAGATGCAGGACTGGTGGAATGGAGACCGGAACAAACCCTGGGTACAGCTGGAAGCTTCCTCAGTTTCCCCGGCTTCTCTTAAATCACTTCTGCTGACCTCATTACTCCCTTCCTTTTCTTCATCCACCTATCCTTTTTTGATAAAAGCTGCCCTGAAACACTGGAAACAAGTCCATACTTTAACTTGCAACAGCTCTACTACGCTCCTAGATGTTCTGCCTCTCGACTGCATAAATCTTTTCACCCCAGATATAGACGTGTCTAACTGGACGACACAAGGCCTTACCAAAAAGTGACTTCTATAAATACCTACAGATTCGACACCTGATCCAGACATCACTAGGAGACCCGTTTTTTATTAACCGCTGTGGGGAGTCGCTCTGGTAGACAGCGGTGCGGGTGCAGTACCGAGGCAAAACAAAGAGTCCAGGATGTGCAATAAACAGTGTTTTATTCACACTGACACAAAAATAAACAGCAAACAGTCTTTTGGTGGTAATTCACACATGTCAGAAACAAGGAGGCAAAACAAAACAGGCCAACACAGGTTCAGTCACCTGGGAGGTGTAGGTGCAGGTTCGCACCAGGCTGTCGGCCCAGCCGCAGGAGAATCCACCTTCAGGTAGCCAGGAACAAAAGCCACCTCCTTGCTGAGCTCTTTCCTCCAGGACAGAGAACTCCACAGCCCTGTTATCAGGCTCCAGGATAATCACCACCCTCAGCTGCTAAGGAGGCTGCCTTTTAAAGGCCCGGATAAAGTCCGGCCTGGACCGTGGGGAGTAGGCACCCACCCAACTCTTTGCCTACTCCCAGTAAGAGCCGGCCCGGATTAGCTTTGCAGCCAAACTAAGTAACAGAGTCCAGCAGCACTAGCTGCTGCAGACCAAAACAAACCCGGCTCTTACCTCACCGAGGCCAGCAACCTCGGTGACACGTACCTGCCATTGAATATGACACCTTGCACCCTCTTACACACCCCCCCCCCCCTTTGTTCAACCCTGAGGGGGTGAACACACGTGAGGCAGTGGACACGGGACAGGGCATCTGCGTTACCCTGCAAGCGGCCTGCCCTGTGTTCCACGGAGAATTTGAAATTTTGAAGGGATAGGAACCACCTGGTGACCCGAGCATTCCTCTCCTTGGCCTGACTCATCCACTTGAGAGGGGAATGGTCGGTCATCAGCCGGAACCTCCTCCCTAACAGGTAGTAGCGGAGAGATTCGAGTGCCCACTTGATAGCCAGGCACTCCCTCTCCACTATACTATACCTGGACTCGGCGGGACTGAGCTTACGGCTCAGGAAGACAACGGGATGTTCTTCCCGTTGACCTCCTGAGACAGTACCGCACCGAGGCCTACCTCCGAGGCGTCGGTCTGTACGACAAACTCCTTGTTGAAGTCGGGTGTCACCAAAACCGGGACCCACACAGGGCCGACTTCAACGTGGCGAAAGCCTCCTCCGCCTTCTCACTCCAGCTAACCCTCCCAGACTTTCGTCCCTTCAACAGGTCTGTCAATGGCGCTGCTATTGTGGCAAAGTGGGGCACAAACCTCATGTAGTATCCTACAATCCCCAGGAACGACTTTACCTGCCTGGTGGTGACCGGTCGGGGCCAGTTACTGAATGGCCTCTACCTTAGTTACCTGAGGTTTGATGACTCCCCGCCCGATTACATATCCCAGATATTTGGTCTCTTCCAACCCAATCGCACACTTTTTGGATTGGCGGTTAGTCCAGCTTTCCTCAGGGCATCCACTACCGCCTGCACCTTGGGTAAATGGCTTTCCCAGTCGGTGCTGTGGATGACTACATCATCTAAGTAGGCCGAGGCGCACCGACGATGTGGTCGCAGCACTATGTCCATTAACCTTTGGAAAGTGGCGGGGCGCCATGCAGGCCAAAGGGTAACACCTTGTAGTGATACAGGCCCTGCGGGGTAACAAACGCGGTTTTTTCCTTAGCCGACTCCGTTAAGGGTACCTGCCAGTACCCTTTAGTGAGGTCCAGCACAGTAAAATAACGGGCTTGTCCTAAATTTTCAACAAGCTCGTCTACTCGGGGCATGGGATACGCGCCAAACTTGGATACTTCATTTAACTTGCGAAAGTCGTTGCAGAACCGCAACGTCCCATCCGGCTTGGGTATTAGGACTATGGGACTGGCCCACTCACTTTTCGACTCCTCAATGACATCGAGCTTCAACATTTACTGCACTTCCTCCGCGATGGCCCGCCGCCGAGCCTCGGGTACCCGGTATGGTTTTAACCGGACCTTGGCCTGAGGCTCAGTGACGATGTCATGTCGGATGAGAGACGTGCGGCCAGGAGGTCCGAGAACACATCCGTGTTCCGACTGAGGAACTCCCTGACTTCCTGAACTTGTTTGGAAGACAGGCTGTCTGCAATTTTTACCGTGGTTACGGCTTCACAGGCCTCGAACTGTGGGGCTGGACTCTTTTCACCTAGAAGCCCTGGCCGGGGCTGTGGTCGTCGGCCGCGTCCCTATCTTTCCACGGCTTAAGTAAATTCACGTGGTACACCTGCTCCGGCTTGCGCCGCCCTGGCTGGTGTACTTTGTAATTTACTTCCCCTACCTTCTCGATCGCCTCATAGGGGCCCTGCCACCTAGCTAGGAATTTGCTGTCAAGGGTGGGTACCAGAACCAAAACCCGATCTCCCGGATTGAAGTCCCGTACCCGAGCCTGACGATTGTACACCCTACTCTGGGCCTGTTGCGCTGCCTCCATATGCTCCCGGACCAAAGGCAACACCCTTTCCATCCGTTCCTGCATCTGGGCGACATACTCAATGACACTTTTGTGGGGGACAGGCTGTTGTTCCCATGCTTCCTTGGCGATATCCAACAGGCCCCGAGGGTGTCTGCCATAAAGCAGTTCGAAGGGCGAGAACCCAGTAGAGGCCTGGGGCACCTCTCGCATTGCGAACATGAGATAGGGCAGAAGCAGATCCCAGTCCTTCCCATCTCTAGACACCACCCTCTTTAACATATTTTTTAGAGTTTGGTTAAACCTCTCCACAAGACCGTCTGTTTGCGGATGGTAAACGGACGTCCGTAACTGCTTTATACGCAACAATTTACACAGTTCCCTCATTACTTTGGACATAAAGGGGTCCCTTGGTCTGTCAGAACCTCTTTTGGCAGGCCCACACGGGAAAACATCTCCAATAACTCTTTGGCAATGAGCTTAGCTGAGGTATGTCGCAGAGGCACCGCCTCCGGATACCGAGTGGCATAGTCGAGAACTACCAGAATGTGTTGGTGGCCCCTGGCAGACTTTGGTACAGGCCCAATTAAATCCATAGCGATTCGCTCAAACGGTACTTCAATAATTGGCAGAGGTACCAGAGGACTACGGAAATGTGGCTGGGGGCTAGTTATCTCACAGGTTGGACAGGACTTACAATAATTTTCTACCTCCTTGAACACACTGGGCCAATAAAACCGCTGCAGAATGCGGTCCTGGGTTTTCTGCCACCCCAGGTGTCCCCCAAGAACATGTTGGTGGGCAAGCTCCATGACAAGCTTGCGATACGCTGTGGGCACCACCAACTGTTCAACAGGTTCACCTCGGATTTGGTTCACCCGATACAACATATCCTGCAGAACAATAAATCGTGGGAACATTAATTCAGCCCCTGGTTTCTGGGGTTTACCATCAATTTCCAGCACATTCTCCCAGGCCCTGGTTAGGGTTTGGTCCCGGTGTTGTGCGGTCCCAAAATTTTCCCCGGAGACATTGAGGTCTGCCAACTCAGGTCCCGGTGGCAAGTCCTCCGTGTCTCCCACCATTACACTCAGTGGGGTTGTCTCCCCACTACCGCTGCAGCAGTGGTCACCCCTACCGCTGGCCCTTCAGACTCGGGCTCCCAGGGTTCTGGCCTTCCAGTGGTATCAGGCCACTCTGCTAGGGTTACCCCTGTCTCAGGGCTATTAGACACTTTCACCTCAGGCCACAGTGACGGAAAACCAGGGAAGTCTCTCCCAATTATCAGTTCATAGGGTAGCTTTGTGGAGATCGCCACTTCACAAGTCCAGGTGCCGGCCGCCGTGGACAGAGACATTACAGCAGTGGGATAGTCCTTTAAGTCTCCGTGAATGCACACCACCCCCACTTTCCGGCCCGTATACTGGGTGGGCTGTACCAGGGCAGCACTTATCAGGGTTACCAGGCTCCCTGAGTCCAACAGCGCCACTGCCAGGTTATCCCCGACCTGCACCCGGCACAGATGACGATTGTCTATTGTCTCGGGGTGCCAGTCGCACACAGTCTCCGGGCGTACAAGGAGTGGCGACTCCCGTAGTTCACCTCCATCGGCTCATCCCGATGCGGACAGTCGGCCCTGATGTGGCCTGGCTCCTGACACCTCCAGCATACCACGGGAGGCGGACTCGCAGGGGGTATATTCCGTGCAGGCCGCTCGGTCGCCGGACGTCGGAACTGGGGCAGAGGCCTCCGGGGTTTGACTGACCCCTTCCCAGCAAGACTCCCCTGCAGGTTTCTGGTGGCCTCGTAACGCTCCACCAGGTCGACCATCTCCAGGGCATTGGTGGGCGATACCTGGCCGATCCAGTGCTGGAGGGGATAAGGCAGGGCCCTCCAAAAGATGTCCGCCAACAGTCGATCCAGCATGGCAGTGGGACTTAGTAGATCGGGCTGCAGCCACTTTTGCAGCCTGTGCAGCAGGTCGTAGTACTGCGGCCTAGCGGGATCAGTCGTTTTAAAGTCCCACTGGTGGACTCTTTGAGCGCGGACCAGCACGTTCACCCCCAGTCTGGCTAGGATCTCTCCTTTCACGGTGTCATAATCTGCCGCTTGGTCGTCCGACAAGTCGAAAAACACCTGCTGGGGTCCGGAAGCCAGGAACGGAGCGACCACCTCAGCCCACTGGTCACGGGGTAACTTTTTCCTCACGGCGACCTTCTCAAAGACCGCCAGGTATGTCTCAACGTCGTCTGCGGGGTCATTTTTGGGATCGCCGCACGGACCGCTTCCGGGCATCATGGACGTGGTGGGACGCTCCTGCCGCCTGTAACGCCATCACATGTTGTAGCAGTAGCTGGTTGGTCTCCCGCTGCTGCACGTTAGCCTCTATGAGAGCCTTCACAGCAGCCTCCATGTTGCCAGAAATTCCTGCTTGCAACTTTGCTGGCTTAATATATTCCATGCACTTTAGCAAAAAAAAACTTCGGCGTTCCCACCAGCCTCACTGCGCATGCCCGCATCCTCCACCAAATGTGGGGAGTCGCTCTGGTAGACAGCGGTGCGGGTGCAGTACCAAGGCAAAACAGAGAGTCCAGGATGTGCAATAAACAGTGTTTTATTCACACTGACACAAAAATAAACAGCAAACAGTCTTTTGGTGGTAATTCACACATGTCAGAAACAAGGAGGCAAAACAAAACAGGCCAACACAGGTTCAGTCACCTGGGAGGTGTAGGTGCAGGTTCGCACCAGGCTGTCGGCCCAGCCGCAGGAGAATCCACCTTCAGGTAGCCAGGAACAAAAGCCACCTCCTTGCTGAGCTCTTTCCTCCAGGACAGAGAACTCCACAGCCCTGTTATCAGGCTCCAGGATAATCACCACCCTCAGCTGCTAAGGAGGCTGCCTTTTAAAGGCCCGGATAAAGTCCGGCCTGGACCGTGGGGAGTAGGCACCCACCCAACTCTTTGCCTACTCCCAGTAAGAGCCGGCCCGGATTAGCTTTGCAGCCAAACTAAGTAACAGAGTCCAGCAGCACTAGCTGCTGCAGACCAAAACAAACCCGGCTCTTACCTCACCGAGGCCAGCAACCTCGGTGACACGTACCTGCCATCGAATATGACACCTTGCACCCTCTTACACCGCTCTATTCTGAAATTATGGTCGACACCTAGATCCTTTAATCTCTCTCTCAAGCCGTACTATGTGATGTTAGGTAGTAAAGAGTCATTTACTAAATCAGCACCCTTCCTATCCTGGGATAAAGAAATAGGTCACACATACTCAAATGCTCAGTGGATGTCTGCATTACGATTATCCGCTAAAGTGTTAAAATGTACCTCTCATTATGAATCTATAATGAAGACCACACTAAGGTGGTACTATACCCCAGATAGGTTGAGCCACATGTTCCCCACGACTACAAATCAATGCTGGAGGGGGTGCGGTTGTAGAGGCACCTTAATGCACAATTGGTCGTGTCCTAAAATTATGGATCTCTGAAAAGAAGTGTTTAATGTTGCCACTGCAATTCTAGGCCGACCACTGCCACCCTCGCCTTCTCTGGCTTTGTTATTTATAAATTTGGACACTGTTCCGAATAAATTTAGGATAGCCCTAGTGAATCTTTTTCTTGCTACAAAGATGTCTATCACCCGTAATTGGAAAAGTGACATAATCCCTTCACTCTCAGAAATTCACCACATAGTTAACACTACTTTCACGTACGAGAAGACCTTATCGTTTCTACGCAAATCCCCTGGGAGCCACCTACAGGCGTGGGAGGCATGGTCCATCTCATCATATTGTAATCTCGCTTGATTATTGTACCTCACCTGATTATTGTATGCTTATGAACCTAACTGTAAGCTGTCGCCTACTAGAACCGTGCTTGTGCCGATTACTGTTCTCCCTTACTGTTCCCCCTTTTTGTTCTCCTTCATGTTCATTATTATTTTTATTGATTGTACCCACAATCCCATGCAACTTACTCTTGTATCTCATGACTTGGTGTACGTAAATATTATTTGCTCTTGACAAAACTTCAATAAAAATGTATTGATTGAAAACATTTATAAAAATTTATCCAGTTATTTATATTATTTGTATATTATTTTGTTGTTAGAGAAATTACATTGGTTATATAGGGGCCACGTGTGTAGAATCAAGTTCTTTCAAGTTATTGTTGATATACCAGTATCTAGATAAGGTGACACGAAAACAAAAGACCACTCCAAACCATTCCATTGCACAGTTGTCAAAATGTTCCAGTTGGGAGATGGCTACAGGAACATTTTCAAGCCAATGAATCTCTCAATTACACTTAAAATATAATTATCACATCATTTTTTTAGATTGTAACGTGTGTTCTTATCACATAGGAGTGGGTGCTTAGTTTTATGAAAAGAAATCAGCAAATACTTTTTAGGGGCTAAATTTAAGCAGATAAGAGATGGGAAATAGTATGCATAATAGCGTTGGTGGTGGGAGAGTGACAAAAAAGTCACTTCTAAGGAAAGCTTATATGATATCTTGACTATAACTTTAAAAAGACATGTGTATCTCAGATCTAGTAATCTAGCAAAACCAAAACAGTTCTTTTTTTTTTTTTTTTTGTAATGAATAAAAAAAAGCTGTTTGCCTTAAAAAGAGCATTCTCATCTTGGATGCTTGTGGTATATATGTTGTAGAAATTTCCTTGCCCCGTGCTTACAAGCATGTGTATCAAGCTCCTTTTCAACATATACATGGTATATGCCATAAATGTCTGATAGAGGGAAGTCCCACATACAGCTGAGCAAGTGAATTGAGAGAACCACACAGTCACTTGTCCATTTATAGAGGCCACAGCACTATGCAGGAATGACAATCGCGGACCCTCTTTTAGGAGACAGATGCAGGTCCAAGAGGTAGGATCCCATCTGAAATGTATGCCATATCTTATGAATAGTACATAATGTTTATGATGCAAATACCTTTTGTACGTTAAAACTGCACAGTAGTAACATGTACCATACCATCCTTATCATCCCCAGGTTTATGACATTATCATGTTGTAGGGACTGGGCTCTTCAACAGGTCCTTGAATCATTACTACAGTCTAATTTGTAACTGCTTTACAGGTTGTGCATGCTTTCTGTATGCTTCATTTTCAAGATGAACTGGGTTTGAGGAAGCTTCACAAACTTCACAATTTGTCTATTTGACGGTTCTTCAGTAGGCATATGTGACATAGACATAGATAAAAAGAAATGTCTCCCACCAGAATAGGGTAATTATTGTTGTTGCTAAGTAATGAGAGCTTAATAGCCGAGTCAGTCATGCTGCTTCCATAGTAAGGTCCAGTTGAGTGGAAACGGCACAGAACTAGTTTTCCCTGTGGTCTGGTACAGTTTTGCTGAGCCCTGACCATTGCATGGTGGAGTTCATCTCCAGTACTCTGATTACTTATAAAGCCTATCAGATCCCTAATAGCAACATTGCAACATTAACCAGCAGCGCATCGCCTGAAAGTGCATTAGCTGCCATCCTGCTGTTTATTCTGTGATCTTGTATCCTATATGGATAGTAGAAATAAAGAAATGTGTTCCTGGACAGACTGGGTAGTTGTGTATGCTGCTCTTGTAAAGATTTAGACGTGTATCCTACAAAGATAAAGGGAGAAAGGGCTGCGAAAAAATATTGTAAATTATTTACATGCAACAAAACTGTGACTTTTCCAACAAGAGAGTAATCCTAAAATTAACCAGTCAGTAGTTTTATGCTGGCTGCTGTAACTACGCTATACTGTACATACTAGAGAGATCTTCCTGAATATACCCCTATGTGGCACCAATAGTGCAGCTTACCCCTGGAAGAGAAGTCTTAAAGGGTTGTCCAGCCAACAACCACAATGCCCCTTGAGCCCCATTAGGGGGAAAAAAAACTCATCTGTCTGTGGTCCCACTGTGCCTGTGCCATGTTAATTTCTCAGAAGGTTCCAATCTCCAAGGTCCAGGAAGTTGCTTTGTCCTGTGACTGCTTTACATGCCCTGCTCATGTCAGGACACATCTCATTGCCTTAAGGCCTGATGGGACTGCAGACACATGACAAACCAGGAAGTAAGATTCAAGCATGGGGGACAAGAGAAAACTGCAAATGAGGTAGTAATGTAATGTAAGAGCTATGAATATAATGTAATGCAATGTAAGAACAAGAGGTGTGGTTGGTGTCACATGCCCTGCTCACGTCAGGACACATCTCACTGCCCTAAAGCATTAGTGTTGAGAGAATTTCCTCCTGCTTAATGGTAGCAAATCCATTTTTCCTGAATGGCGGTAAAAAATAAAAAAAATCATACTTACATCATCTGTTTGAGTGCAAAGAGCTGTCCGCCACCATCATCTTGATTGAAGATCTCACATGAAATCCTGTGCGAAGGACATATGACGTCACCACGCTGGCCAACGTGATGATGTCATCAGGGCCCGCACAAGATTTAGCTCTAGATCTTCAATCAAGATGGCAGAGGCTGGCTCTTCGCGGTCAAATGAATAAGTATGATTTAATTTTAAAAAATATTTTTTTATTTTACACCTAAATATTAATGTCAGACTCCGCAATCAGCTATGAATGCGGCATCTGATGGGCGCAATCACCACTCCCTGTCATTGCGCCCACTACTTACAAAATGCTCATTGTGACAAAGTAATTAATCACAAGAAAATTCGGGAAAGCAACCGAGTCAAATTTTTCAATACTTCGCTCATCTCTATAAGGCATGATGGGACTGCAGACACATGACAAACCAGGAAGTAAGATTCAGGCATGGGGCATAAGAAAAACTGCAAATGAGGTAGCTTTGGGGAAAAAAGAAAACAACCCAAGGAGAAATAGGAACTAGACTAATTGATGAAAATGAATAGATATGAGCACATTTTTTAAAAATTATTTGCCGTAAATCACATTAAAAAACAGCTATTTCGTGGCTGCAGAGAGCCTTTATAGTGGTGTAGAAAAATGTGCCTTGCAGTGAAACGCATAGGGAGTCTGCTTTGGTAGTGAAATACATAATACTGTGAGTCCGTATGACATGCAGATGATAGGCGTTGCTCTTAGAATCACTGCACACTTCAC
Source organism: Bufotes viridis (assembly GCA_033119425.1). NCBI lineage: Eukaryota > Metazoa > Chordata > Amphibia > Anura > Bufonidae > Bufotes > Bufotes viridis. The sequence goes on from CM065590.1 coordinate 104,637,430, forward strand.
TTATTTGGGCAGTCACAGGGCCAAAACTGACCAAATAACCCAAATATGAACTCTTACATGTCGATGTTAGCACCAAGATGAAGCGCACTCCTTTTACACCATTGTTAGCTGATTCCACATAGATGCTACAGAACCTGTTCTTTTAAACGCCTACACAAGTAGAGCCCCCCGACAGAGTGGAGAGGGTGTCAGCAGTAAGTTTGTGTTGATGTCTCTGATTATTTTTGCCCTACCTCTGATCCATCAGAACAATAACCCGCAAAAAACGGATATTGTCTGTTAAGCATCTGCCTTCACTCGATTAGCATTTGGTTAGTAATCCATCAGTATTGCTAATGCCAAAAAAAACAGGAGTGGATCCAAAACAGAGATGACACGTGAATGGAATATTTGCATGTCTTCTGTGTTTTGTACCCACTCCTGCTTTTGGCTACCAAATCACAAGCCAATTCTGATGCTACACCAGTGCTTCTACAACCTCTTGTCATGCTCCCTAGAAGAAGAAAACATTTCGCGCCCACTGAACTGTAAATAGTATCATTTGTCTATAAAATTGTTATAAGTACACCAATCTCCCCACAGACGAGGGCCATTAACACCCCCATCACCAATCGTGCAGGCTCCATTAACCCCTCCCCAATCATGTGCAGGGTCCAGGCTTCCCCTCTCCCCAAATCATGTGCAGGCTCCATTAACCCTCTCCCAAATCATGTGCAGGCTCCATTAACCTCCTCCCCAAATCATGTGCAGGCTCCATTAACCCCTCCCCAAATCATGTGCAGGCTCCATTAACCCCTCCCCAAATCATGTGCAGGCTCCATTAACCCCCTCCCCAAATCATGTGCAGGCTCCATTAACCCCTCCCCAAATCATGTGCAGGCTCCATTAACCCCCTCCCCAAATCATGTGCAGGCTCCATTAACCCCCTCCCCAATCATGTGCAGGCTCCATTAACCCCCTCCCCAAATCATGTGCAGGCTCCATTAACCCCTCCCCAATCATGTGCAGGCTCCATTAACCCCTCCCCAAATCATGTGCAGGCTCCATTAACCCCTCCCCCAATCATGTGCAGGCTCCATTAACCCCCTCCCCCAATCATGTGCAGGCTCCATTAACCCCCTCCCCAATCATGTGCAGGCTCCATTAACCCCTCCCCAAATCATGTGCAGGCTCCATTAACCCTCTCCCCAATCATGTGCAGGCTCCATTAACCCCCTCCCCAATCATGTGCAGTGTACATTAACCCCTCCCCCAATCATGTGCAGGCTCCATTAACTCCCTCCCCAATCATGTGCAGGCTACATTAAACCCCCCATACTTACCTCCCTGGAAGCGCTGGATGCAGGCCTCTTCCGGCCTGTGTCCCACTCTGCACTCTGCTCAGGCGGCGCGATGACGCCATCGCGCCGCTTGAACTCGCTCTGATAGGCTGCCGGCACAAGGCCCGCAGCCTATCAGAGGAGCAGGGAGGAGACGCCTCCCTCCACTGCCGCACAGCACAGCGATCTGTATCGCTGTCCAGAGGACGGCGATACAGATCACTATGGAGATGAACGCTCCACAGTGTGAAGCGTGTCATCTCCTGTGACCTAGAGCCCCACTTGCAGAGCCTCGCGCCTCTGGGGCGCCTAACTATTTGAGAACCACTGTGCTACACAGACAGGGTCTGTTGTGCGTCTCATTTTTCCTTGCTTCTGACAAATCATAAGAAGGGTCAAATAAATGATGATGTCAGCCACACTGAAAGGCAAATAGTGGCTCAGTCATGAAGTGGGGAGGGTGGGAACAGCATGAGAAGTCCACAGAGTAGCCCTATGACATAGTGGTGATGTGGAAGCAGCTTGAGGAGGCCACAAAGTGGAACAATGCCAGTGTGGAGGTTGCGGCAGCAGCAGGAGACCACAGAGTGGCAAGGTGACATGGTGTGGAGGTGGCAGTAGCATGAGGAGACCAAAGAGTGGTGAGGTGACATAGTGTGGAGGTGGCAGCAGCATGAGGAGACCACAGAGTGGAAGGTGACATACTGTGGAGGTGGCAGCCCCAGTCAGCCCCCAGTAGCCCCATATATGCCCCCAGTAGTCTCTCCTCAGCCCCAATAGCCCCATATATGCCCCCAGTAGTCTCTTTTCAGCCTCAGTAGCCCATATATGCCCCCAGTAGTCTATCTTTTGCCTCAGTAGCCCCATATATGCCTCCAGTAGTCTCTCTTCAGCCTCAGTAGCCCATATATGCCCCAAGTAGTCTTTCTTCAGCCCCAGTACCCCCATATATGCCCCCAGTAGTCTCTTCAGCCCCTAGTAGCCTCATAATATGCCCCCAGTAGCCCCATATATGCCCACTGTAGCCTCATATATGCCCCCCTGTAGCCTCATATATGACCCCTGCAGCGTCCATTAGCCTCATGTTAAATAAAATAAAAAAAACACTCACCTTTCCTACTCCGGACACTGCACCGCTGCTCCTCACCTCCAGCACTCGGTCTTCCACCTCTTCTGTCTGCTGTGTGGGCACGCACAGTGTGAGGTCACATCGCAACCTCACACGTGCACAGCCATGACATCGGAGCGCCAAAGACCAGGAAGCAGTGAGTACACACTGCTTCCCGTTCCTCCCATACTAGGGAAGTGCTTCCAATATGCAAGCGCTTCATTAGTAAGTATTCCTCCCATAAGACACAGGGGCATTTTTCACCCACTTTTGAGGGGGGGAAAATGCATCTTATGGGGCAAAAAATACGGTATATTTAACTTTTGCCACTAATACACAACAAAAAGGGCTGTAATTTTAGCACTTCACCACACAACGGCTAATAAGCCCTTTTTTTCCCACTAATGCAAGCCAAAAATGCTTTGGAACATATAACTGCACCACACAAGGGCAAATAAGAAATATTTCCTTGTAATAAACCCTGTTAATGCCTGTATCAAACAGCACTTCCACCCTAATAAGAACGGTTTGCTGGAATTACAGAGCTGTATAATGGCAATTTGGGTCCCCAGTCAGTGCAGCAAGGTGTAATAGGATTGTTCCTATTACCCAGGCTGTAACCTCCCCTACTGAACCCTGTTCCACATAAATGTTGCGGAATGATTACTCCCTATCCTTTCCCTACACCTTGAATAATCTTTCCCTGCACTTGTAAATATTTTTTTTTAGCACAATGACAATTTTTCTAGCACTGTCCCTAACATCTGCTAACGTCTGTCCCTGCACTGAGTACACTGGTAAATGGCAGAATCGAAAATGGCTAAGGCTATTTATAGAGGTGTGACATCACAGGGCTGGCTGCTGATTGGCTGCATGCATGGTTTATGCATGCATTATGGGTGATTCCGCCTTCCCAGAGTTCCTTGCTCCATGTCCTCACACATGCAGCGGCCATTTTAGGAAAAAATGCGATTCGTTACCACAAATCGTGAGGAAATTCAGATTCGGTGTGAATCGAATTTTTGCTGAAATTCGGATCGAATTCCACTTCATCAGCTTTGATTCGCTCATCTCTAAAAATAAACTTTAGAATGAGAATGAGTTTATGGCTCAACTCATTTAACCTCTCTGAGCAGGATCTACAGAACCAGTGCATGCGCACAAGACATGTGGAGCAATTTGGAATACTGCAATTACACACTGGTACTACAGTCTTTGGTGTCTTATACATCAATCATAAAAAGCTAGGCAGAATTAGATCCAATATCTCCAGGCAATTCGCTGACAATGGGCATTTCGTTTCTCGCTTGCATGTAGCAGAGATAAAAATTTCTCTTTCTAGGGTAAGTTGTACTATTGGGTTTGTTTACAAACATCTCTGCACCCATATTGTAGTTAGGCTGAAAACGCACATGTAGTTTTTGATGCAGTTTGAGGTACAGCTTTTGATGCAATTTTTTAAGACCATGTTAGTAGTGGATCTGCCGTGGCCGAGGAGGAGCGGAGGATGGGATTGTTAATGGCTCTGGCTGCAATAACTATTCACAGTGGCAATTCTTACACCAATGCTTACTTTTTGGGCTAAAACAGTGATAGGATGGCACACCCTTTCTTCCCTTGGAGCACATCATAATGTAGGAGCTCCTGCCTGATGGTAGTGGGGGTGCCCTTGGTGTTATGAGTGTTTTACAGGTGGAAGGAGATGTAGGTGCAGTGGCTAGCATATGGTACTAGAGTTATTAGTAACCAGGACAGTTGTAGAAGATAATTGTCCCTCTTTACAAAAGTGCAGAATGAGAGTTCCAGTACACCCAATGATATCAAAACACAGTTTCAAATAGTTTTCTGTGCAAATCTCTCCAGGTAGCAATATATGAATATATGCCAGAATGGGGATTGTAGTACTCCTTACCTCTGTCTCTCCAAAGTCTCTTTCTGCAGAATCCAAGGCTGGCAATATTATTCTCACAATGGTGTCTGTAATTCCCAGCTGAGTGGTATAGGATTAATACAGGTACAGGTATGGTAGGGCAGACTGTGTCCAAGAGTGAAGGGTGTTTTTAGCAATGTCTCTCTCACTACAGTAAAGTCTTTATAAGCCTTTAACAACAAATACCTTACTGACTGACTCTAGTGCTTGGATATGCAGATTCTGGACCTTTTAGTTCTTTCCTTTCTCTTTCTTTCTGGAGTACTGTGAAGTAGATAGTGATTCCCTGGAATAAAGGCCTAGTTCTCTGAGTAGCAAGCACATGTAGCTACTTCTCACTAGTTCTTCGCACACTGCTAACTGAGCTAGGGGCAGGTCTAAGTCCTATACCTAACTAGGGGCAGAGTCAGGACTATTAACCCTGACTGATCCATATAGAGATATGCTGGTATTAAGGAATTAACATATTAAATTACATTACATAACTAGAACAGTTTGCAATTACCCTATTCTGGAGTACTGCAGATCCAGCAGGGAGAAGGATGTCCTTCCTTTAAATTTCCCATTCCTTTTGAATCCACTCCTGTCTTTGGTTAAAAAAAACTGCTTCAAAAACAGTTGAGGCTACGGGCTATAAAACTGCCAACAGGTTTCTTTTGAGCATAAAGCTGCCTATAAATGTTTTAAAAATAGCAATTTTAATGTCATAGAGCACCAACGTCAGCAAGTCCAGACCTCAATACAGCGTAAATTTCATGGCAGGACTTAATTATAGATGTTTACCTGACAAGGTTTGAGCAGTTTTACAGAGAAGGTTGGAGGCAATGTATAAAGCTGTTGTAGACTTATCCACACAGACTCAAGACTGTAATTGCTGCATAAAGGCACCTAAATACTACATACTGACATGAAGGTATGGAATAGTCAGGCACGTATGATTTACTTGTGATTCGTATTTAAAAAGTTGTCACAATAAAATAAGAACTTGGTCCAGGGAGAGTGAATATTTTATAAGTGCTGCATGTAAGATATTCATCCAAGAAATCCTCCTCCTTACAAATTACTTCTTTGCCACATTCTGCTCTTATAACAGTATCTTCACATATAGAAGATTACTTTAGCAAAAATGTAAGTATCAGAAATCAATTCCAAACATCTGAATGGAATTTCCGAAAATGCAGAAGAGACAACCCCATTCAGATGTACTATATGTAACAGATTTGCCAAAGAATTTTGTGCAACCAGGGTCAGACTGGTCCACAAGGTTACAGACGAATCCCTGGGTGGGCCCCTAGTCTCCCACCCCCTGTACTAGTGGCACATAACACATAAGATTTATCGCACTACATACATATATTCAATGTACAGCATCTCAACCAGCCTATGTTCAAATAAAAAAACTTGTTAAATTATTTATTATATTTTAATGTATCCATACTGTGGGCCTTAGGTACCCCAGTCTGACACTGTCTGCAACTAACATAGTAACATAGTACATAAGGCCGAAAAAAGACATCTGTCCATCCAGTTCAGCCAGTCATCCTGCTAGTTGATCCATAGGAAGGCAAAAAAAAAACTGTGAGGTAGAAGCCAATTTCCCCCACTTAAGGGGAGTAAAAAATTCCTTCCCGACTCCAATCAGGCAATCAGAATAACTCCCTGGATCAACGACCCCTCTCTAGTAGCTGTAGCCTGTAATATTATTACACTCCAGAAATACATCCAGTCCCCTCTTGAATTCCTTTATTGTACTCACCATCACCACCTCCTCAGGCAGAGAGTTCTATAGTCTCACTGCTCTTACCGTGAAGAATCCTCTTCTATGTTTGTGTACAAACCTTCTTTTCTCCAGAAGCAGAGGATGTCCCCTCTTCACAGTGACAGTCTTGGGGATAAATAGATGATGGGAGAGATCTCTGTACTGACCCCTGATATATTTATACATAGTTATTAGATCTCCCCTCAGTCGTTTTTTTTCTAAAGTCAATAACCCCAATTTTCATAATCTTTCAGGGTACTGTAGTCCACCCATTCCAGTTATTACTTTAGCTCCCCTCCTCTGAACCCTCTCCAGCTCTGCTATGTCCGCCATGTTCACAGGAGCCCAGAACTGTACACAGTACTCCATGTGTGGTCTGACTATCGATTTGTAAAGTTGTAGGACTCTGTTCTCATCACTGGTGTCTATGCCCCTTTTGATGCAACCCATTATCTTATTGGCCTTGGCGGCAGCTGCCTGACACTGGGATTTGCAGCTTAGTTTGCTGTTTATTAAAATTCCTAGATCCTTTTCCATGTCAGTGTTACCGAGTGTTTTACCATTTAGTATGTACGGGTGACTTGCATTATTCCTTCCCATGTGCATAACTTTACATTTGTCAGTGTTAAACCTCGTCTGCCACTTCTCTGCCCAAGCCTCCAATCTATCCAGATCCCTCTGTAGCAGTATATTGTCCTCTTCAGTGTTAATTACTTTAAACAGTTAAGTGTCATCTGCAAAAAATTTATATTTTACTATGCAAGCCTTCTACAAGATCATTAATAAATATATTGATGAGAATAGGGTCCAGTACTGACCCCTGAGGTACCCCACTATTGACAGTTGCCCAATCTGAGTGTGTACTGTTAATAACCACCCTCTGTTTTCTATCACTGAACCAGTTACTTACCCACTTACAGACATTTTCTCCCAGTCCAAGCATTCTCATTTTATATACTAACCTTTTATGTGGTACAGTGTCAAATGCTTTGGAGAAGTCCAGATATACGACATCCATTGTCCTGTTCTGCGTGAACTCACCCACAGACAATCATCTTTCAGCTGTGTACTTCATATCTGCATTGGAAAAACGGTGTCCAGCCATGCCCCACCACCATCACCACATTTTGCAACACAAAATTGTCAGATAAAAGGTTGTGATTTGTTAGGGTTCATTCACATGATCACTACACCTCCACTAAGAGCTGGAACAGCATTCGTGTCCAGTGCACCAAACTATCAGTAATGGGGCCCAATCTGTGTTTAGGGTTATGCTGGGTTATCTTGCTCGCTTAAGGGTGTGACCACACGGCGTGGTTGTGATGCAATCATGATGCAGTTAGGAAATATAGCATCTCATTTCCTAATAGAAGTCAATAGAAAAAAACTTTCTGAGATACAGGTACACCTGGCACTTTCAGGTTGTGATGACTGCACCTGTTGTATGTACAGTTGACTGCACAAAAAACATGTCCTGCTGCTTGTGGCTGCTGAACGCATGGGGTATTAAGTTGAGTAGCCTTTTGCGGTATTTGTTTACCATATTTTACCATTATTTGAAGTCAATCAGAATGCTAAAGAACCATCAAAATTCACAACGGTTCAAACAACAATCCATTATCAACTGTGGGGAAAAAAAACACATAACAGTAACTGCATGCAGTTGGCCACATGCGTTCCATCATCATAAGTATGCTGTGTGGTCGTACCCTTAGGCTACATTCCCACGACCGCATCCATGCCGAGGCCACGTAAAAAAAAATAGAACATGTCCTATTCTTGTCCGCAATTGCGGACAAGAATAGGCATTTTCTATGACAGCCACGGCATGTGCGGTCCGCAAATTGCGGAACGCACATGGGCCAGTGTCCGTGTTTTGCGGATCCGCAAAACACTGCATTCATGTGAATGTAGTCTTATATTGGAATCTACAACAGAGATCCCTATTGGAGCTTACAAAGCAGATGTGAACAAACCTCGTAAACGCGTTCCCATTTTGAACTGAGGCTTGCTTTGAGCATTTTCTGCAGACAGCATACATTCCCGTTGATTTTAATATGTTCGTTCACACATCAGTATTTTTTTTTTTACTGACAGTGGGTTAGTGAAAAAAATCACAGAGACATGCGGAACTTTGGTCTATGATGCAGACCAAACATGCCCATTGAAGTCTATGGGTCAGTGTTAGGTCTGTTTTTTTATTGACCACTGATAGGATAAGCTTTTGAATTATTTTCAGCTGAGCAGTGTCCCTGGAATACAGTTGACATATGGAGACCAAAAAGCAAACACATGGATCCTTCACGGTTGTCAAACGGACACAGAAATGGGAACAAGGCCTAGGTTGTACCACAGGAGCTTTCTACTTTAAAAAAGTGGTAGCGCTCTAGTAATACAATAAAGGCAATGAAAGCGTTAAAAGCTCTCATTAACAGTTGCTCAAGTTGTAATTATAGTTATACAAATACCTGTGAACAGAAAGTGGTAGGAGGTGATTACAACACCTATATGCAGCATGTTCTTCTTTCATGACTGTGATACTGATAGTGATTCACAATGTCATCTGATCAACTGACATGAGCTGTTCTTTACTTCTATGGGTCTAGGCTCCAGAAATTCTGATAATCCAACAGGACATGCACATAGTTGAATACGATGGCAGAGCATTCTTGTCTCACCAGTCACCCTCATAGGGCACAAGCAGCTTCAGATCTGCAGCCTTACAAGGTGGTAGGACCTCAGTGTGCGATGCAGTCACTGGCCAATCCGCCAATCACTGGCCTCCGCAGTAATTCTACAAAAATCGTCACAAAACTGCTGAGGTCAGTGATTGGCTGCAGTGTTCCCATGCATGCACGGCACATCATCGCTGCCAGGAAACATACAAGGATTGGCAGCTACAAAAAAAACAACTCTGTAACACATATGTATATGCTGGAGGTGTGGCGGCCTCCTTTCAGTCGTGCACACCTGACTAGTTTGTCTGCCCTAGAGGCTGATTTTATTCAGAGTAAGTATAAAACTGAACTTGCATTCATAGTACCTACTAATAGCCATCTGGCTCCAGGAAGAATACACAGTGGGCTCAGCATGCATGTTGGTACCTGCATCCCTAATGGAGGCTGTTATGGCACCAAAAAGGGTTAATAGGCATGGTGGATCCTAGCGTGCATGCTGGGCCTGCACTCCCTGGATTTTATGCGGCTGTCATGGCTCATAACAGGTAGGATTTAGCGTTAGGACCCCTCATAGAGGCGGCCTTGGCGCGGCAAGTGGCTTATTACTTTTTGATCAAAATGTACACTAACGCCTCTGATAACTTCTAGCATAGAGGCAGGGCAGAGTGCTGTTGCATTTCTGTGTCTGTAGTACTAGTACTGTGTTTAAGCTGCTAAAGGGTGCTATTAGTGTTTGGGGCATATAACCGTGTGGGAAACTATTACTGTGAGGGGCACTGTCTGTTTGGCACCAGACAGAAGCAATGAGCAGGTGAAGTCAACTGAATTGCTTCCTAGCCCTCGCACCCATGAACTTTCAAAGAACAAGTAAGGTGGAGGAGCAGACCAGTCAGATTCCCGCAGAGAGAAATGTCTGTGTATAGAGTGGCGTACAGAACTGTAGAGGAAGTCAGAAAGTGCAGATATCGGTGGCTAATAGTGAGCCACGCCTGAGGACTGACAGCATGTGTGTGTGTCGCATATGGAGAGGCTGTGGCCTGTTGTCACATCTGTACAAAGTGTATGCTGCATGGAGAGACGCTATGGCTTGTACCAGGTAGCACTGAGCCATCTTTGTCACTTTTGGGCACAGTTGTCTTTGCTCGTTGAGTTTTGTGCAGCTGCAGAACCAGAGCTAGTTGACAGAGGCAAATGTAGGAATGTTGCCGTTGGTAGAAAGTTGGAGGCGGCTAAGCCTGTTGCCTCTTGTTGACTCGCGTAACCATTATGCTGGTTGCCTCTTGTGAGACTGGTATAACTGCCAAGCTTCTTGCCCCATGTGAGTTCAGTAAAAACCCTGTTCAAATTTATTACTGTGTCTGACTGGTTCCTTCCATCATTCTTGAGCGGGGAACCCATGTACACCATTCACTGTCCAAAGAGATTCTGGGCAAGCTCTGATCCCTTAACATACAGAGTGCCCATGCAGAACTGGTACCCATCACCATATGGTCACTGTAGGGTAGTAATATCTGTCTTTGCATTGTGGATTTAATGCAGTAAATGCAAGGTGGTATTATTCAGACATTAGGTTTTGGTCATATGTGCTCATGATGTGGCGATATTATTTGGTCTTTGTATACTAGTATTACATGGTAGCTGTATGACTGTACTATTTCTATTTAATATGCGCTCTGGGAGTTCAAGGACACTGCCGCTTGCCGGATGTTAGCTTTCCTGGGAGACATGTGGTATGGCCGAGACTATGTACATTATTTTTGCCCTGATGTGTAAATCACTGATAAGCACACCCACTGGACCCCTATGTACTAAGCTTCCGCCTGTTTGAAGGGATGCAGGAGATTTAGAGCTGTATGTACATTAATCAGTGTATTTTTGCCAGTTGGCTGGTGTAAACCCATAGCGAAGTATAGTGTTCAGAATGAGCACCATATTTATAAACCCCCTGTTCCACTTATTCAGATATACTGTAGAAGTCAAGTAAAGTGGCCATAGGAGCGACTCCAGGAATGTAAAAAATTTGAATTCGTCAGTAATCTCACTGACTGGCCCATATTCATTTTTGCTACAGGATCCTATGATATCAGTGCACATGGAAACATCAGAAGACATAGTTGTGACGCTGTCCAGCTTCACAACTGGCCAAATAGAAGAATCCTATCCTTGTCCGTAATGCGAACAATAATAGGACATGTTCTATTTTTTTGCGGAACAGAAATATGGACATATGGAAACGGAATGCACACGGAGTAACTTCCATTTTTTTTGCGGAGACGTTAATATGAATGGTTTAGTATACGGTCAGAAAAAAACACCGGAACGGACACGGAAAGAAAACATGTTCATGTACATGAGCCCTAAATCTCAGGCCGAATTTTGCAAATCTGACATGTGTCACTTTAACTTATCCAAGCCACTCTGAGACTGTTTTCTCATGACACATTGTATTTCATGACAGTGGTAAATTTGAGTCTATATATTTTACCTTTATTTACAAAATCCAAAATTTACCAAATATTTTGAAAAATTCACAATTTTCTATATTTGGATTTCTCTACTTTTACGACAGATAGCAATACCTTATAAAATAGTTATCAATCAACATTCCCCATATCTCTGCCTTATGTTGGCATAATTTTGTAAATGTCATTTTATCTTTTAAGGACTTTAGAAGGCTTAGAATTTTAGAAGCAATTTTTCAAATTTTCAACAAAATTTCCCAAACCATATTTTTAAGAACCAATTCAGTTGTAAAGTGATTTTGAGGGGCTTAAGTGGAAATGGAAACCACCCATAAATGACCCCATTTTAGAAACTACACCCCTCAAATTATTCAAAACTGATGTCACAAACTTTGCCCTTGAGGTGTTCAACAAGAATTAAAGGAAAATGGAGGGGATTTTTCATGTTAATTCATTTTTACTTGCAACACAGCAAGGATTAACAGAAAAATAAACCTCAATATACATTACTCTGATTCTGCAGTTTACAGATATATCCCATATGTGGTGGTAAACTGCCCTATGGGCACGTGGCAGTGGTCAGAAGCAAAGGAGCACCATATGGATTTGGGAGGCAGATTTTGCTGAAATGGTTTTTAGGCACCATTTTGTATTTGAACAGACCCTGACGTACCCATGTCATGTGATATTTTTATAGAGCAGGTTTGTTACGGATGCAGCGATACACAATGTGTCTATTATTTTTATTTTTGTTAAGTTTTACACAGTGAAAGCCCTTTTGAACAGAATAAAATCTTGTTTTTGTGTTGCCATTTTCTGAGAGCCATATTATTTATTTTTTGGGGGTAATTATCTTAGGTATGGGCTTATTTTTTGCAGGATGAGATGACGATTGGATTTGTACCATTTTGGGGAACAAAACTTTTTGATCACTTGGTATTGAGGCAAGGTGACAAAAAATGGCTGTTTTGGCATAGTTTCCTTTTTTTTTCTTTTTTTTTCAGCATTTACCTGAAGGACCATCTCATGTGATATTTTTATAGAGCAGGTTGTTACGGAAGCGGCGATACCCAATGTGTTTATTATTGTTATTTTTGTTAAAGGGCTACTCCCATCACATACAATGTGGGCATATCGTTAGGATATGCCCCAATTGTCTGATAAGTGCGGGTCCCACCTCTGGAACGGAGCAGGGACAGCTGTGGCTGGAGAACCCCCGATTTACCAGGGTTCGTCCACCACCAAGCGCTGCTCCCCGTTGCTCCCATACAAGTGCTTGGCTATTTTCAGCGGCCCCTTAGAAATAGATGGAGGGCGGCTGCGCATGCACAGTGCTCCCTACGTTCATTTCCCCACTCCCACATTGTAGGTGCGGGTCCTAGAGGTGGGACCGGCACCGATCAGACAATGGGGGCATATCCTGGCGATATGCCCGCATTGTCTGAGATGGCAAAACCTCTTTAAGTTTTACACAGTGAAAGCCTTTTTAAACTAAATAAAATCTTGTTTTTGTGTTGCCATTTTCTGAGAGCCATATTTTTTTTATTTTTTCAGTGATTGCCTTAGGTAGGGTCTCATTTTTTGCAGAATGAGATGACGGTTTGATTAGTACCATTTTGGGCTAAATCTGCCTTTTTGATTGCTTGGTATTACACTTTTTGTGAGGCAAGGTGACCGGAAAATGGCTGTTTTGGCACTGTTTTTATTTTAAAAAAATTATGGCGTTCACCTGACAGGGTGGATTATGTGATATTTGTATAGAGCTGGTTGATACAGACACAGCGATACCTAATATGTCTACTTTTCTTTTTTTCCCTATTTTTAAAAAAAAAAAAATTTGGGTAAAAGGATGCTTTTTTTTTTTACTTAAAACTTTTTATTTTTTTATGTGTAAAACTTAATTTTTTTACTTTTTTTTTACTTAATTTTTTGTCCCACTCTGGGACTTCAACTTTTGGGGGTCTGATCCCCTGTACAATGCATTACAATACATCTGTATTGTAATGTATTGGCTGTAAGTGTATTACACACTTACAGCCTTCTTCCTGTGAGATCCAGGGGGCTGGGTCTCACAGGCTGAAGCCTATTGCACACGACTGTATGGTTTTGCAGTCCACAAAAAACGGATGACATCCGTGTGCATTCCGTTTTTTTTGCGGAATGGAACATCTGGCCCCTAATAGAACAGAACTATCTTTGTCCATGATACGGACAATAATAGGACATGTTCTATCTTTGAACGGAATGGAAAAATGGAAATACGGAAATGGAATGCATACGGAGTGTCTTCCGTATTCGTTCCATTTTTGCGGAACCATCTATTGAAAATTTTAAGCCCAGCCCAATTTTTTCTATGTAATTACTGTATACTGTATATGCCATACGGAAAAAAGGAATGGAAAAACAGAACCGAAACGGAAACATAACGGATCACAAATACCGGAACAACGGATCCGTAAAAAACGGACCGCAAAACCATACGGTCGTGTGCAATAAGCCTTATAGGAAATTATTCCTCCCACAGTCACAGCAAAAACATGTTAAATGTAGGTTCACATGTAAGTTTTTGCTGGCGGTTTTCTATAATTTTGCGTTTTTAGTGGTGGCTTTTGCACCTGCGGTTTTTGGTGCATTTTAGCAGTAAAAACACTAGCTCCAGAATTTAGTTTAAAGGCTATGTATACCTTTGGGGGCAATTTTTAATTTTTTTTTGCATTGTACTTATTTTGAGCTAAAAATATATTTTTTTAATTGGTCTTTATTCTGTACATAGCTGAGATGCTGTAGTTGCAGCCTGTGGATTTTCTGTCATACCAGGAGCAGACGGACTCCTTATCTCTGCTCTCTGACCTTATAAACACTCATTATAGCTCAATCCTTATCTTACTGATAAGAATGTGGCTTAAATAAGAGTTTATGACCGCTAGTAATTTACAGATAAGGGTTATTAGATGACCAGCACAATGTGAAAGTGAAAGTACCAGTCACACAGTTAGGGCTCATGAACGTAGTTTCTTTCCGTGTCCGTTCCATTTTTTGGGGGACCGTATACAGAACCATTCATTTCAATGGGTATGCAAGAAATGGAAGTTACTCCATGTGCATTGCATTTCCATATGTCTGTATGTACGTTCCGCAAAAAAAGAACATGTCTTATTATTGTCCGCGTTACGGACAACGATAGGACTGTTCTATTAGGGACTAGCTGTTCCGTTCCGCAAAATACAGAATGCACACGGATATCATCCGTATTTTTTCGGATCCGTGTTTTGCAAAATACGTACAGTTGTGTGCATGAGCCCTTAGAAAAACTGTTAACCCTTTGTGACAGAACAGCTCAATAATTTTAATAAAGGCCAATTGAAAAAATATTTTTAACCAAAAATTTGTAACATGCAATCAGTTTTGAAAATTGCCTCCAAAGGTGTACATAGCCTTTAAGGTCTATGGAGAATATGAAACGCAGGACAATCGTTTTTTGTGTCTGGCATTTTTTTTTTATTATGTGGCTTTTTTTGTCTTCCTTGCTTCTTTTCAAAGATGCAGCATGCATTATTTTAGTCATTTTCACATCACCTTCTCTATAGGAGAAAAACACAATGAAGAAAACACTAGTGGGAAAGAACACTAGAAAAATGCCCAAATAATGCCACAAAAAAAAAATTGCAAGTGGTTATTCTTTTTTTTTTTTTTAACCAAAGCCATGCAGCTCTTAAGAGGAAATGACATTACAGGGGGTACAAACTTTCCTCCATATAAAACATCATCATTCAAAAAAACGCCATTAAAGATGCCTGGTGCTAAAAGACACTATGGGGGAGATTTATTAAAATTGTTGTGAAGGAAAACTGACTTAGCTGTCCATGGCAGCCAATCGGATTCCACCTTTTATTTTCCAAAGGTGCTCTGAAAGATGAAAGGTGAAATCTGATTGGTTGCTATGGGCAACTAAGCCTGTTTTTGCAAATCACTCCCTATGATCAAGTTAGGTATTGTTTGAGGCATTTATTTTGGCCCAATAACAAAAACTGTGTCTGAAGAAGCCCTAAACGTGGCATTTTGGCTATGGTTTACTTCTTTGATGTAGCAACGTTCTCATTCTTGTGGTTTATGCACCGCTTTAAAAAATGTATTCTTGTCCGCAAAATGGACTAGAATAGGACATGTTCTATTTTTTTGCGGGGCAAAAAAATGCGGGCCCGATGCGGACCAAAATTGCAGCCATGCACATGAGCCCTTAGCACTTCTCCAGCTTTCCAGGTGTATCAGTGAGGCCTGAGCCCTCGTGTACACAGATGTATATGACATTTTCTTGTTTTGCACAGCTATTATTAGTCAGCAGGGCCACGTACACATCATGTACCATAGTGGTACATCAGAAAAAGTAGTAAAAAAAAAAAAAGAACTCATAATGCAGATACGAATTTTACATTCACATGACATGACAATAAAATGTGGATCATTTTTTATATCTACAGCAGAGAAGAAATGTATGGTACATGAAAATTGACAAAAAATCTGAAAAAAAACACAGAGCTTATAAAATGAAACACTTATAGAAAAGTGAGCTAGATGCAGACAGACCTATTCGCCTTTCATGTCCTATTATTTCACTCCAGTTGTGCGCATGAGGCTCGATCCTGCAGTAGCTGCTGAGTCGGCAGGGAAGTCAGTTAACAATTAGCAGTAATCTATTCGGTGTCATTTAGACTGTGAAGTACAGTGTGTTAGGGTGCGTTCACACTAGCATCTTTTTTAGACGTGTGAACCTGTAAATTTTTAAAGGAAGAAAAGACTGGACAATTGAGAAGAACTGACTTGGCATGTCTCTTTTCCAGAGGAGTATTGCGTCTCTCGTTCCCTGTCTCAATCTCTCTCCCTCTCTCTCAGTGTAATTCTCCCAAAATGAATCACAAGGAATTCGGGTTCATTAGAATCTGAATTTTTTGGGAAATTGGGGATGAATTCCAAGTTGGTGGAATCTATTGACTTATCTCGAAACATAGACTTACCGGGAAAACATCCACCATAAGCATGTCCACTTTAGACATACATGCTGGTTGGGATCATTTTGAACGGTCCCACTAATCATAAACACAGAACGCAATGTGAGGTTATTCCAAGGGTGACTGCACACAATGGGGACTAAGAGGAAAAAAAGCAGAGTAGTACAGTACCAGCAAAGAGATTAGACAAATCTCGTGTACACTTTGCTTTTTTATTTAGGTGCGGAAAATGACCTGCTGTGCGGATTTTGAAATCTGCAGCATGTCAATTGTTTGTGCGTTTGTCTTGAACGGGTTTCACTCTTTTTAATGGAAGGATATGATCTGCGGACAGTCTGCGCCAAAAAAAACTTCACAAAAACGTGATAAATAGTGCGGATCTATGTGTGTGTTTTTGGTGCGGATTTTCTGCACATCAACCCTAAGGCCCCTTTCACACGAGTGAATTTTCCACAAGGGTGTGATGTGTGATATGAATCCTGACCTATTCATTTCAATAGGTCTGTGTACAGGAACGTTTTTTTTCACGCATCAGTTCTGCGTTAAGTAAAAAACGCAGCAGGTTCTATATTCTGAGTTTTTCATGCAGCCCTGGCCCCATAGAAGTGAAAGGGGCTTCAGTGAAAAACGCATTGCATCCGCAAGTAAGTGCGGATGCAATGCATTTTTCACTGATGGTTGCTAAGAGATGTTGTTTGTAAACCTTCAGGTTTTTTAGCACGCACGTGAAAAACGCATCAAAACGCATTGCACCCGCGGAAAAACTGAACAACTGAAGGCAATGGCAGGCAAAACTGACTGAACTTTCTTGTAAAATGGTGTGAGTTTCACTGAACGCATCCGCAATGCATCTGGACCTAATGCGTCATGCTCGCGTGAAAGAGGCCTAAGGCCCCTTTCACATGGGCGAGATTTCCGCACGGGTGCAATGCGTGACGTGAATGCATTGCATCCGCACTGAATCCGGACCCATTCACTTCAATTGGACTGTGCAGATGAGCTGGGATTTTCACACATCACTTGTGTGTTGCGTGAAAATCACAGCATGTTCTATATTCTGAGTTTTTCACGCCCCGCAGGCCCCATAGAAATGAATGGGGCTGAATGAAAATCGCAAGCATCCGCAAGCAAATGCGGATGCGATGCGATATTCACGCATGGTTGCTAGCAGACTATAGGGATGAGCAACCCCATTAAAGTCTATTTATTGTATTATTTTCCCTTATAACATGGTTATAAGGGAAAATAATAGCATTCTTAATAGAGAATGCATAGTAAAATGTGGATTAAGGGGTTAAAAAATAAAAAAAATTAACTCACCTCCTCAACTTGATCGTCTTCTTCTTTCAGGACCTGCAAAAGGACCTTTGATGACGTAATCACGCTCACCACGTGCAGGGCCGATGCAAGGATTTTTGCCGCCCTAGGCAAAAGAAAAGTTTGCCGCCCCCCCCCCCATGTGACATCACAATGCCCCACCCATATGATCTGCCAATCAGCTGTTTGAGAAGGCAGCGGCGCTGGCAGTAGGAGCCTGGGTGGGACTAAGCTTCATTCAAGTGAACAGAGCTTAAGCCCACCAAGGCCAGTGATACTAGTCGTGACGTCACTGCGCCTGCGGTAAACAGCGAGAAGGCCGAGGCGCTACTGCCAGCGCCGCTGCCTTCTCAAACAGCTGATCGGCGGGGGTCCCGGGTGTCGGACTCCTGCCGATCAGATGCTGATGATCTATCCAGAGGATAGATCATCAGTTTAAATAAACTACAGAACCCCTTTAACTAACGGCAGTTCTCTCTCCCCCCCCCCCCCCTTGTCATTCTTCCTCCCCCCCCCCCCTTGTTATTCTTCATTCCCCCCCACCCTTGTCATTCTTCCTTCCCCACCCCCCTCTTGTCATTCTCTTCCCCCTCTTGTCATTCTCTGCCCCCTCGTCATTCTTCACCCCCCTTCACATTCTCTTTCTACCCCCTACCTCTATTGTAGCGCGGCCGAGCTCTTTATGGTCCACGGGTACAGGAGCTTTTTTTCCTGTACCCGAGGGGACTGACAGGAAGTGCACACTGTGTGCGCACTTCATTTCAGTCCGGCCGGGTACAGGAGACAGATGCTCCTGTACCCGCGGACCATAAAGAGCTCGGCCACGCTACAATGGAGTGACAGGAGGGAGCGCTGAGCGCTTTCCTCCTGTCAGCTCCTCTCCTCTTGCTGCGCCTGGGTGGTGCGCCCTCATGGTGCGCCCTCAATTCAGAGCGCTCGGCGGCTGCCGCATGAGGCGGGGGCGGCGCTCCTAGCAGCGCCCTTTCCCAAGGGGCGCTCTACGCGGCGGTCTATTCCGCGTATAGGACGCGCCGGCCCTGACCACGTGGTTAGAGCGGTGACGTCAGCGCAGGTCCTGCTGAATGAAGATAGAGGAATCCTTCTTTGCAGGTCTTGAAAGAAGAAGAAAGAAGACGATGCCCGGCTGCGCGATCAAGTGGATGAGGTGAGTTATTTTAATTTTAACCTCTCAATCCACATTTTACTAAGCATTCTGTATTAAGAATGCTATTATTTTCCCTTATAACCATGTTATAAGGGAAAATAATAAAATCTAGAGAATACCGAACCCAAACCCGAACTTCTGTGAAGAAGTTCAGATCTGGCTATCAAACATTCAGATTTTTCTCACGCGCGTGCAAAATGCATTAAAATGCATTGCACTCGCGTGCAAAAATCGTGCGATTTCCCGCAACGCACCCGCATCCTATCCGGCCCTCACACAGGCGTCATATTTGACTCCCGGATAAGACGCGGGTGCGCTGCGGGAAAATGCGCGATTTTTACGCGCGAATGCAAAGTGTTTTAATGCGTGTGCGAAAAATCGGCATGTTTGATACCCAGACCCGAAGCCGGACTTCATCACATGATAGAAGCAGGTGATTGGACCATGTGACCCAGTGACGTCACTGAAGGTCCTTCACAGCATCCCGAGGCTAAAGACAGAACAGGAGACCGGTGGCTACGCGTTTAAATGGAGGAGGTGAGTTATTTTTTTAATTATTTTAAACCCTCTAGTGCCCTTTTTACTTTGCATTATCTGTTGAGAATGCTATTATTTTCCTTTATAAATATCTTATAAGGGAAAATAATAAAGATCGGGTCCCCACCCCGATCGTCTCCTAGCAACCATGGGGGTGCTTGCGATTTTCCCGCAGCCCCATTCACTTCTATGGGGCCTGCGTTGCGTGAAAAACGCAGAATATAGAACATGCTGCCATTTTCACGCAACGCAAAAGTGATGCGGGAAAATCACAGCTCATGTACACAGCCCCATTGAAATGAATGGGTCAGGATTCAGTGCGGGTGCAATGCGTTCACCTCACGCATTACAAGGTGCAGAAATCACGCCAGTGTGAAATGGGCCTAAGGGTATCAGAAAACAGCGCATATTACAGATTTTCCATGTTTCCACACCAAAATCGTCTTGCACACAAACTTTTTTTTGCGAGTGTACGGCCTGTTTTTTATGTTCCATATATGGTCCGTATACGGACCCATTCATTTCAATGGGTCCGCAAAAAAAATGGAACGCATACGGACATGCATCCGTATGTCTTCAGTATCCGTTCCGTTTTTTGCGGAACCATCTATTGAAAATTTTAAGCCCAGCCCAATTTTTTCTATGTAATTACTGTATACTGTATATGCCATACGGAAAAACGGAATGGAAAAACGAAACCGAAACGGAAAAACAACAGAAGCAAAAAACTGAAAAACGGATCCGATAAAAGCGGCCTGCAAAACACTTACGTTTGTGTGCAAGAGGCCTTACTTGTAGTTGTTTACATGGATTTGCCCCAGATCTCACCATTTGTATGGCAAGAGGTGAAAATCCGCACAAACAATTGACATGCTGTGGATTTCAAAATCCACACCACAGGTTCATTTCCACGCAGAAAATTTCTACACTGTGTAGGGGAGATTTTGAACATCTCCTCTACTTAGCTGGTACTAAGCTGCAGATTTTCAGCCCAAAAGTCCAAGCAGAAAATCTGCACTTAATACGCACCATGTGAATTTCTCCTTAAAAAACTAAAAGCGCCAGTGTGAAATTCCCTGTACAGCGGCCCGCAATAAGGAGCTTATTGTAATATAATTCTTCCATACTGAATAGGTTTTCTTGCAGTTTGAGGTCCTATTTTATGTGCCATTAATGCCACAGATTATATTGTGCCATAATACAATGAATATAGCATTAACCAAATAAATAGGGGGGGGTGTATTCTGCCCTTTACATATAAAAGGTCTCACTGACCAGCAGTAGTCATTGTGGAGGTGTGTGGTCCTGATGAGACTGGAGGTTGATGCTTTCATACAGGTCACAGATACATAAAGTAGTGACATTAGACGTCTGCATTCAGGTTTTACCACATAACGGACCTTAGGTGTGTGTATCAGATTGCACTAATGTGTGCCCTCAAGAAACCGTACCCTCTATTCATTTACAGTGTGAATATGTATTGTATATTATGCCTGGAAGACGTGCCTGATTTGACTACTGACTACTGGCGAAAATTTATCATTATAATTATGTCAATTAGGGATGTTGTCCTTTAAGGCTAGGGCTATATGGCGACATGTCTTGCATGAAAAAAAGGATACAACTACATGTTGTGCAACATTTATTCTAATGATAGTCAATGGTGTCGCACTGCGACATGCGACATGTCGCAACTGCCACGCGACAGTCGCACAGAAATCCAACTGAATTTTTTGCCACAATGCAACACCATTGACTACCATTAGAAAAAATGTTGCACAACTTTTTGGCGACAAGAAGTCGCACAACATGTCATTGTGTAGCTCTAGCCTAGGGGTGGGTTCACAAAGGTTTTTAATGTTTTTTTTTAGGACTTTTAGCAGTTTCTATGGCTTTTTTTTTTCAGCGAACAAAAAAACGCCAGAGCTAATTTGTGTGTGATAGAGCCTTAGGCCTCTTGCACATGACCGTATGGCTTTTTCAGTATTTTGCAGCCCGCAAAAAACAGATCTGCAAAAAATATGGATGAGGTCCGTGTGCATTCCGTTTTTTGCAGAACGGAACAGCTGGCCCCTGATAGAACAGCACTATCATTGTCCAATATGCGGACAATAATAGTACATGTTCCATCTTTGAACGGAACAGAAAAATGGAAATACGGAAACGGAAGGCATTGAAATGAATGGTTCCGTATATGGTCCGTATATGGATCGCAAAAAACAGAATGTAAACGGTAAAAAAAAACGTTTGTGTGCACAAGGCCTTAGGCTGAATTCATTAGTTGCCATTTGTGTTGGCGTTTTCAGATGTTATGTTAAAGTCTACAGTCAGATATAAAATACGCTTCATACAAAGCATTTTGGTTTTACTGCACTGGTACCATTTGCAGTTATTCAAAATATAGCACGTTCTGGTGTTTTTTTTTCAGGCATTTTATCAATAGGCTTTTGTACACATTTTGAAAAACACAACAAAAATACTTGTAAAAATAAAATTAAAACCATGAATTTCATGGCACTTTTCACAAAATAAAAAGTTAAGTGTGTGAGGCCTTAGGACCCCTTCTCGGGCATCCAGCTCGGTTTCCCTCCGGTGTGGTATAGGAACACCACAGGAAAACTGAAGCTAGAACTGACCATATTTTTCTTTGGGATCGGTCATATTCATCTGGAGTATCAATTGTGATCAATTGTGACAGCGCCACACAGAAAAAACAATGCTGAATTTTTCTGTCTGGCGTTATTAGTCTATGGGTCCTGGACCTGTGCACTAAATGCACTACACATACATCAGTTGTGTCCAGCGCTGCAGAAAAAAAAAACAGCCAGACACAACAGATACATGTGCACCTAGCCTGTCTGGTAGTACAGAGGTACAGAACAATAGTGGATAGGTGCACTCTTCATAAGGCTCCATTCACACGTCCGCAAGTGTTTTGCGGATCCACGGATCCGCAAAACACGGATATCGGCGATGTGCGTTACGCGATTGCGGACCCGGAAGTGCAGATCCGCAATTGCGGACCCAGGCAGGACATCGTCTGTCCCCATTGAAATTAATGGGCCCACAATTCCATTCCGCAAAATGCGGAACAGAATTGCGGACGTGTGAATGGGGCCTCATATACACGGCCGTTGTGTGGCCGTTCCGTGCAATGGGGGTTGCAATTTGCAGTCCCCAATGCACGGGAAATGTCCGTGCGACGGCCGGGATTGATCGAGACCCATTCAACTTGAATCGGTCTGTGATCCGTCCGCACCGCAAAAAAATAGAACATATTCTATTTTTTTGTGGTGCGGAGGCACGGACAGAAATACCACGGAAGCACTCCGTAGTGCTTCCGTGGGGTTCCGTGCCTCCATTCCGCACCGCAGCTCCGGATTAAGTACCCATTCAAGTCAATGTGTCCAAACGGCCGCATATTACTGGCCGCAATACTGCCACGGCCAGGCAACAGCCGTGTGCATGAGGCCTAACTGTGCCCCTATAACTGGTGCTCAGATAGAACTCCTGGTGGGCAGAATTACCTGTCACACCATTTACATACAAGCATGCTTTAGGTGGTAGTATGTATTCTGCAGTTTATATATTAATGGAGGGCAGTCCATGTGCTTATCTAAGGCAGACAAAGTATAAGGGTACGGCCACACAGTCAGGTTTCCTGATGCAGTTTTGGAAGCCAAAACCAGGAGTGAAGTGGTATCTGTCCTTTATACTGCCCCTTCTTTTATGATCCACATCTGATTTTGGCCTTATTCCCAGGTCCGCATATATGTCCGCATGTATTCCGCAATTCTGCGGAATACATGCGGACCCATTGACTGTGAATGGGGCACGGAACAATGCGGAGAGCACACAATGTGCTCTCCGCATCAGTTTTTGCGGAGCGCGCCGCCGATCTTACGGCCGCAGCTCCGCAAAAAAGTAGAGCATGTCCTATTCTTGCCCCCAATTGCAGACAAGAATAGACATTTCTATGGGGCTACCGGCCGGGAGTGTTTATGGATCCGCAATTTGCGGATCCATAAACACTACGGACGTGTGAATAAGGCCTTTGGCTGTACAAAACTGGATCCAGAAACCTGCTCGGATGGCCGTACCCTAAAGATTTCCTGCAGATCACAATTCTCCAATACTCAATGAACCTTATCATAGTCTAATGTGAATACATTTCTCAGCTTGATGTTGATCTGAGAATACTGTCTGATATACTTCCTGACTAATAAAATGTATTATAATTTCTTATTATTTTTTATATATCTTTACCATCTTCTATACTGGTGCAGAACAATGAAACCTTGTCTACAAGATACATTACGTAGGAGCCTTGCCCATAGAAGCTGTCTACAAATTGATTACCCACAATCATATTGTTTCCACAGACATGAGGATAATCGCCCCAACCACAACCAATTTTAAGGCAACATGGGACACAGAAGTATAGCTCTTTGGGTAAATACAGGTATTTTGTGTGCTGCTCTATGGTGCCCCCATGGGGCAAGATATTTTCCCCTAAAAGCAGTGGCTCAATGCAGCACCCCAAGGAGCATACCACAACCCTTTCAATTCACAATCTTTCTATTCATGATTAGGATTAGGATCCATTCCGCAATTGCGGACAAAAATAGTACATGTTCTATTTTTTTCCAGAGCCGCGGACTGAAAGTTCAGGGCACTGTGTGCTGTCCACATCCATTCCTGCCTCATAGAGAATGAATGGGTCCGGATTTGTTCCGCAGCGTTGCGGAACAGATCCGGACCCATTCTACGGACGTGTGAATGGACCCTAATGCTGACCGATTCTATCATTTTATTATTATTATTATGATGATAGGTCCATTTGAAAACACACAAGAATACATAAAAATACATAGAAATTAGCGGCAATGTAAAAGGTTAGAAGTAGCTTACGAGGTGTATACTGTGTAGAGCAGCTTTTACCAGTATGATAAAGCATTTATCATTCCACACAGTTATGTCATTATATTAATAGGAAGGTCTTTATAGACCCTGAGGAGTAGATTTATTCATTTTCATCACACTTTAAGGCATTATATTTACTGTCGCTCAGTGAATCCATACTTGCTCCAGTAACCTTATCAATATATCTATTTTTTTTATTCTTTTCCCCTTAATATGTTCTGCATATGAAATAAACACACCTTCTCTTTCTGGGAGGAAAATAAGACGTATAGAAGTTTTATACTTTATATACTTATGTACTTTCTAAAAGCATGCACATATCATGCAGATAGTCTGATTTCCTACAAATATGAGAGAATCTCTAGACATTTACATATGATAGGCTGATATCACTCTCCAACTTATGGGGGAAACTTTAAATTATTTGATCAGCCCTGAACTGTGAATGAAAGCATACATGATTGTTCTGTGTATGTGTCTATTTTCTGGATCTATTAGATGAATTAGCCATCTACAACTATTCATGGTAATGGCTCATTGTGCAAATGATGTGAGGGAAATACAGAGCAGTAATTGTGAGGAGGGGCTTACAAATACCAGCCATAGCCTGCCCTGTTCTGCAGATGGCAAAACCCACAGATATTACTCTGAAGATTATTCATAGAAGAATGTGTAAACCTGTGTGATATGCTGTATTTCCACCGATCTAAAGGTGAGGGGCTGGGTATAAGCTTCTTAGTATGTGCAGGTAGACATGCACGACCACTTCACCAATGATTCCATAAATACAATGCATAGACTAACAGCCCCTGAAGCATGAGTGCAGCGACCCTCCCAGCAGCCCAGGACGTCAGAGTCACATATTCCAGAGACTGATTGTATGCTTCTTAAGAAGAGCAGCTCATATTGAGGGGTCCCAGATTGTGCTGCTTTCTGGAAGAAGAAGAGTACATCACAGTGAATATACAAAAAGTCTGTCCGATGTGTTCAGTGGTGAGAAGTCACAGAGGACTGCTGCTGGGCAATACTGCTGTTATAGCCATGTGGGATTGTAAACGACATAATACATGGGAGATGTGTAACAAGTAGGCAGATAATAAAAGAAACCAATTATCATAGATAGAGAGATAGATAGATAGATAGATAGATAGATAGATAGATAGATAGATATGAGATAGATAGATAGATAGATAGATAAATAGATAGATAGATAGATAGATAGATAGATAGACAGATAGATATGATATAGATATGACATAGATAGATAGATAGATAGATAGATAGATAGATAGATGATAGATAGATAGATAGATAGATAGATGATATAGATAATTGATTGATTAATTGATAGAAAGATAGATAGATCATTACGAAAATTGCTATGCGTTTGCCTTTAAAAAAAAATTAAAATTTGGAAATGAAAACAAATAGTTTGATATCTTTTACAGCAACTGCTCCTTTTGCAAATGGACTCTATTCACCTCATATCTATCTATCTATCTATCTATCTCATATCTATCTATCTATCTATCTATCTATCTATCACATATCTATCTATCTATCTATGTATTTATCTCATATCTATCTATCTATTATCTATCTATCTCATATCTATCTATCATCTATCTATCACATCTATCTATCTATCTATCTATCTATCTATCTATCTATCACATATCTATCTATCTATCTATTTCTCATATCTATCTATCTATTTATTATCTATCTATTTATTATCTATCTATTTATTATCTATCTATCTACTTATCTATCTATCTTAGATTTATTTCTTATAGTTTATGTAAACCGTACTGTCTATGTGTCTATTTCTCTAACGTTTATTTTATGTTTGCCACCTAACATCTCTCTGTAGTTTATGTACATTTTACACGTGGTTTATTGGTATTTTATTACCTCTCAAAACGATGTGTCTATGTGCATTATATCTTTTTTGTCTTCCTGGTTTTGTTTCTTTCTACTTATAGTTTATATATTTATTTAGGTATCTATAGTTTTTGCATGCTAACATCTATTTATAATTGATCTATTACTGTGTGTTTATCTATCCTTTATCTATCATTTATGTACTCCGTATATACTCCACTTATCTTACTATTTGTCTATGATGTATATGTTACTTTCTTTCACTCATGAGCAGTACGCAATCATTTTGATGTGAATATACCTGAATGAATAGGTTGCTCAATGCAAACCAGTATAACACAAATTAGACACTTATTAGCAGGGGGAAAAATAGGGGAAAAAGTCTAAATAACGTGTCCCTGTGCCATTTGATTGCATTTTTTTCCATGTATATTTGTTTAATAATCCAATGGCAATTTACCTCCAGAAATAAAGTAGGTTTTAACCTTATACATATCACATTGGGTTTAACAGATTTTTGCAGCAAATGGGAACCAGAGCAGAATCTCAGGAGAAGACATAAAGAGCGTATTGGTACTCCCAACAACAAAAATGTGTTTTTTTAATAAAGTAGCATTGATTGCACTTTTAAATGAGCACTTTCATTAGGAAAAGCTGGTTTGTTTAACAATCAGCTGGGCTGGAATGAGAGGTATTGTGTGTTCATAGATTGTATTGTAGATTTGGTTAGTGGAGGCTGTCAGGAGATGAAGCATTTTCCTAAATAATAAGTGCTAAGTACCTTGTATAAATGCATGTAGTGTTTATTCACCGTCAGGTACTGTGCAGAATGCTGGGAGGCTCTGTGCATTGTCAGCAAGGAGGGTCCTTCAGCCAGCAGGTGCTGCGGCACACAAGTGTCTGAATGGGGGGTTACACTCAGGGACACCCATATGCATCGCGCCTTTTGTTCTTCATTTCAGGTCAATTCCACTTAACTGAATGTCTTACATTTTAAAGACGCTCCCTTAATTGGGAAGGAATAAGAAAGTCTAGAACAGACTAGACCACTCAATGTCATTCTTGTAAAGAGGTTGTCCCACAATAGGAGTGCTCCCCATTACTTATAGACCAATTACTGGGGGTCAACATATGATCTGTATAAGGACATACATGCATGTATATGCTCGTGTATATTCCGCAAAATAACACAAACCATGTCTGTATAAGGACATATCCATGTATATGTACATTGTATATTCACCAATCTAATACAAACCATGTCTGTAAAAGGATATACCCATGTATATGTACATTGTATATTCACCAATATAATACACAACATGTCTGTATAAAAACATATCCATGTATATGTACATTGTATATTCACCAATATAATACAAACCATGTCTGTATAAGGATACATACATCTATATTCATCGATCTAATAAAAACCATGTCTGTATAAGGACATATCCATGTATATGTACATTGTATATTCACCAATCTAATACAAACCATGTCTGTATAAGGACATATCCATGTATATGTACATAGTATATTCACCAATATAATACCATGTCTGTATAAGGACATATCCATGTATATTGCATATTCACCAATCTAATACAAACCAAGTCTGTATAAGGATATATCCATGTATATGTACATTCATCAATCTAATACAAACCATGTCTGTGTAAAGCCATATCCATGTATATGTACATTGTATATTCCTCAATATAACACAAACCATGTCTGTATAAGGACATATCCATGTATATGTACATTGTATATTCTCCAATATAATACAAACCATGTCTGTATAAGGACATATCCATGTATGTGTACATTGTATATTCTCCAATATAATACAAACCATATCTGTATAAGGATACATACATCTATATTCATCAATCTAATACAAACCATGTCTGTGTAAAGCCATATCCATGTATATGTACATTGTATATTCCTCAATATAACACAAACCATATCTGTATAAGGATACATACATCTATATTCATCAATCTAATACAAACCATGTCTGTATAAGGACATATCCATGTATATGTACATTGTATATTCATCTATGTAACACAAACCATATCTGTATAAGCAGATACCCATGTATATGTCCTATGTATATTCCTCAATGTAATACAAACCATGTTGCCTCTATCATGCATGCCACATATGTGTTCCTATGGTTGTGGCACTGCTTGCATGTGACATATTGTAGGAAGATTGGGAAGTTATGAAATGTTTAGGTAGAAGCTTTTCATTCATTCATGTTATACTTCACTCCAATGAGTTATGCGCAAGTAGAATCAACCTGCTGCTCCCCCCCAGCACTGGCAGGGTTAAACCATCCATCTCTGCCCTAAGCCCACTCTCCAGTTAACCCCCTGCATTCTGAACAAATATCCTGTTTGGAAGTGCAATTAATCGTCTTAGTGTGGGCTCGTTCATTAGGTGGATGCAGTACTGTCTACCCAGCCTCCCATCAGGGGCATCCTGGCTACAGCAGCAGAGCAGTTGCTACAGCTTTGCAATGTGGCTCAGCCCAGGGGCTACATATTAAAGATCACTCATCTATTTCATGCATAAGACAAGGACTTCCCCATCAGACAAGCACCCCCTTCTGCTTCCCCCGCAGGGGGGCATGACACCTGGACGGCACACACAGCCCTGGCACTGCAGCACCTTCACTCTCTGTTCATGGGGGTTGCTGATGCCATCAGGGTGGCGCTGGATGGGCATAAGAACTAGGTGGTAGGTGTGTGGGAGCTCAGTGGGTGGTTACATGCTGCATCCAGTACTGTACAGCGTCCTGTGTATCCTTCAGCTGCTACAAAATGGCTGCTGCTTGCAAAATGGAATTTCACCATGTGAATCCTGCCCACGGGGACACCGCCTGGCAGCTCTCCCCTATCCTCAATCCATTAGGTCCAGAAGCTGGCATACAGTCTAGAGTATTAACTGTCATGTGATGCAGCAATATCTGACAGCCACCCATCTCTGCCTGCCAGGAATAAATAATACAGGACCTGCTGGAAATGTTCTTTGAGGCTTTGATCTCGTCCTAGGTGATCATGTAAGACGTTTCCCTCTTGTGCCCCTACCAGCCTGCCCGCTTAATTGTTGTAATCGCGGAGAATAAAGAGCTGCAGTACCGGCGGACTGCCAGTGGTGGCAGCAGAGAGCGCCCTGCCAATCTCCTGGTAGCCTGGCATGTCTTATAAGGGGGGAAATTCTGTAACCACTTTACTGACAAATGAGAAAACCAGAGAAAAGCTCCATCCCTCATATACAATAGCCCTTACATCCCTGGCATTTTATGTGCTCCCTTTATCAATATTGAGGTATGTTTCCATGGCAAAGACTAAGAGCACGCATATTAATCCAGTGTTCTGCTTGTCTATCATAATTAGGGTCTATTCTGCACACCAGACATTAACTATGCCCTACTAGTGAGCCACAGCCTGTCCGGGACCATATGCATATTAATATAGGGCACCACATACTGTAATGATCGGATTCTAATCTAGGCTTGTTGAGAGGGGCTGAAGATCTTTATGGAAAATGTCTGCACAAGCCCCATGAGGGCATATTAGTGGGTTTCCTCATCACTCCTCTACATATATACACATACATACTAAAAGGATCACTGCATGGAGGTCAGTTCCTATAGGAATCAAGCCTGTATTGTGTCTTGGTGTTCATGGTGACTGTTGTGGTCTTCATATGGAGAAGTCCTTAGACTGCAGGACACCTTCTCTGAATGGTGCATCTTAAAGGGGACCTTGTGTATTAGCTGCAGGCAGCAAGTTATAGAGCAGGAGGAGCTGAGCAGACTGATATATTGTTTTATGGGAAAATATTCAGTATAACTTGGAATTTATTAATGTATATCCTTGGGTTTTAAGGTCCAGGAGGCGGTCCTATCAGTGACTGACAGCTCTCTCTGTATACACAGTCATAGAGGGAAGGTCCTATCAGTGACTAACGGCTCTCTCTGTATACACAGTCATAGAGGGAAGGTCCTATCAGTGACTGACAGCTCTCTCTGTATACACAGTCATAGAGGGAAGGTCCTATCAGTGACTGACAGCTATCTCTGTATACACAGTCATAGAGGGAAGGTCCTATCAGTGACTGACAGCTCTCTCTGTATACACAGTCATAAAGGGAAGGTCCTATCAGTGACTGACAGCTGTCTCTGTATACACAGTCATAGAGGGAAGGTCCTATCAGTGACTGACAGCTCTCTCTGTATACACAGTCATAGATGGAAGGTCCTATCAGTGACTGACAGCTCTCTCTATATACACAGTCATAGAAGGAAGGTCCTATCAGTGACTGACAGCTCTCTCTGTATACACAGTCATAGAGGGAAGGTCCTATCAGTGACTGACAGCTCTCTCTGTATACACAGTCATAGAGGGAAGGTCCTATCAGTGACTGACAGCTCTCTCTGTATACACAGTCATAGAGGGAAGGTCCTATCAGTGACTGACAGCTCTCTCTGTATACACAGTCATAGAGGGAAGGTCCTATCAGTGACTGACAGCTATCTCTGTATACACAGTCATAGAGGGAAGGTTCTATCAGTGACTGACAGCTCTCTCTGTATACACAGTCATAGAGGGAAGGTCCTATCAGTGACTGACAGCTATCTCTGTATACACAGTCATAGCGGGAAGGTCCTATCAGTGACTGACAGCTCTCTCTGTATACACAGTCATAGAGGGAAGGTTCTATCAGTGACTGACAGCTATCTCTGTATACACAGTCATAGAGGGAAGGTCCTATCAGTGACTGACAGCTCTCTCTGTATACACAGTCATAGAGGGAAGGTCCTATCAGTGACTGACAGCTCTCTCTGTATACACAGTCATAGAGGGAAGGTGCTATCAGTGACTGACAGCTCTCTTTGTATATATAGTCATAGAGGGAAGGTCCTATCAGTGACTGACAGCTGTCTCTGTATACACAGTCATAGAGGGAAGGTCCTATCAGTGACTGACAGCTGTCTCTATATACACAGTCATAGAGGGAAGGTCCTATCAGTGACTGACAGCTCTCTCTCTATACACAGTCATAGAGGGAAGGTCCTATCAGTGACTGACAGCTATCTCTGTATACACAGTCATAGAGGGAAGGTACTATCAGTGACTGACAGCTCTCTGTATACACAGTCATAGAGGGAAGATCCTATCAGTGACTGACAGCTCTCTCTGTATACACAGTCATATGGGGAAGGTCCTATCAGTGACTGACAGCTATCTCTGTATACACAGTCATAGAGGGAAGGTACTATCAGTGACTGACAGCTCTCTGTATACACAGTCATAGAGGGAAGGTCCTATCAGTGACTGACAGCTATCTATGTATACACAGTCATAGAGGGAAGGTCCTATCAGTGACTGACAGCTATCTCTGTATACACAGTCATAGAGGGAAGGTCCTATCAGTGACTGACAGCTCTCTCTCTATACACAGTCATAGAGGGAAGGTCCTATCAGTGACTGACAGCTCTCTCTGTATACACAGTCATAGAGGGAAGGTACTATCAGTGACTGACAGCTCTCTGTATACACAGTCATAGAGGGAAGGTCCTATCAGTGACTGACAGCTCTCTCTGTATACACAGTCATAGATGAAAGGTCCTATCAGTGACTGACAGGTCTCTCTAAATACACAGTCATAGAGGGAAGGTCCTATCAGTGACTGACAGCTATCTCTGTATACACAGTCATAGAGGGAAGGTCCTATCAGTGACTGACAGCTATCTCTGTATACACAGTCATAGAGGGAAGGTCCTATCAGTGACTGACAGCTCTCTCTGTATACACAGTCATAGAGGGAAGGTCCTATCAGTGACTGACAGCTCTCTCTGTATACACAGTCATAGAGGGAAGTTCCTATCAGTGACTGACAGCTCTCTTTGTATATACAGTCATAGAGGGAAGGTCCTATCAGTGACTGACAGCTCTCTCTGTATACACAGTCATAGAGGAAGGTCCTATCAGTGACTGACAGTCTCTCTGTATACACAGTCATAGAGGGAAGTTCCTATCAGTGACTGACAGCTCTCTTTGTATATACAGTCATAGAGGGAAGGTCCTATCAGTGACTGACAGCTCTCTCTGTATACACAGTCATAGAGGGAAGGTCCTATCAGTGACTGACAGCTCTCTCTATATACACAGTCATAGAAGGAAGGTCCTATCAGTGACTGACAGCTGTCTCTATATACACAGTCATAGAGGGAAGGTCCTATCAGTGACTGACAGCTATCTATGTATACACAGTCATAGAGGGAAGGTCCTATCAGTGACTGATAGCTCTCTCTGTATACACAGTCATAGAGGGAAGGTCCTATCAGTGACTGACAGCTCTCTCTGTATACACAGTCATAGAGGGAAGGTCCTATCAGTGACTGACAGCTCTCTTTGTATATACAGTCATAGAGGGAAGGTCCTATCAGTGACTGACAGCTGTCTCTGTATACACAGTCATAGAGGGAAGGTCCTATCAGTGACTGACAGCTATCTCTGTATACACAGTCATAGAGGGAAGGTCCTATCAGTGACTGACAGCTATCTCTGTATACACAGTCATAGAGGGAAGGGCCTATCAGTGACTGACAGCTCTCTCTGTATACACAGTCATAGAGGGAAGGTCCTATCAGTGACTGACAGCTCTCTCTGTATACACAGTCATAGAGGGAAGGTCCTATCAGTGACTGACAGCTATCTATGTATACACAGTCATAGAGGAAGGTCCTATCAGTGACTGATAGCTCTCTCTGTATACACAGTCATAGAGGGAAGGTCCTATCAGTGACTGACAGCTCTCTCTGTATACACAGTCATAGAGGGAAGGTCCTATCAGTGACTGACAGCTCTCTTTGTATATACAGTCATAGAGGGAAGGTCCTATCAGTGACTGACAGCTGTCTCTGTATACACAGTCATAGAGGGAAGGTCCTATCAGTGACTGACAGCTATCTCTGTATACACAGTCATAGAGGGAAGGTCCTATCAGTGACTGACAGCTATCTCTGTATACACAGTCATAGAGGGAAGGGCCTATCAGTGACTGACAGCTCTCTCTGTATACACAGTCATAGAGGGAAGGTCCTATCAGTGACTGACAGCTCTCTCTGTATACACAGTCATAGAGGGAAGGTCCTATCAGTGACTGACAGCTATCTATGTATACACAGTCATAGAGGGAAGGTCCTATCAGTGACTGATAGCTCTCTCTGTATACACAGTCATAGAGGGAAGGTCCTATCAGTGACTGACAGCTCTCTCTGTATACACAGTCATAGAGGGAAGGTCCTATCAGTGACTGACAGCTCTCTTTGTATATACAGTCATAGAGGGAAGGTCCTATCAGTGACTGACAGCTGTCTCTGTATACACAGTCATAGAGGGAAGGTCCTATCAGTGACTGACAGCTATCTCTGTATACACAGTCATAGAGGAAGGTCCTATCAGTGACTGACAGCTATCTCTGTATACACAGTCATAGAGGGAAGGTCCTATCAGTGACTGACAGCTATCTCTGTATACACAGTCATAGAGGGAAGGTCCTATCAGTGACTGACAGCTATCTCTGTATACACAGTCATAGAGGGAAGGTCCTATCAGTGACTGACAGCTCTCTCTGTATACACAGTCATAGAGGGAAGGTCCTATCAGTGACTGACAGCTATCTCTGTATACACAATCAGAGGGAAGGTCCTATCAGTGACTGACAGCTATCTCTGTATACACAGTCATAGAGGGAAGGTCCTATCAGTGACTGACAGCTATCTCTGTATACAGTCATAGAGGGAAGGTCCTATCAGTGACTGACAGCTCTCTCTGTATACACAGTCATAGAGGGAAGGTCCTATCAGTGACTGACAGCTATCTCTGTATACAGTCATAGAGGGAAGGTCCTATCAGTGACTGACAGCTCTCTCTGTATACACAGTCATAGAGGGAAGGTCCTATCAGTGACTGACAGCTATCTCTGTATACTATATTTATACTAGTATCTATATTTTTACTAGCAGTCTGTTGTGTTACTGTGCTATGCTTTACATCCAGACAGCTGAAGCCTATGTGTGCTCCTAATACATAGGGCTTTTCCTGGACATAACAACAATATATGTGTGTGCTGGGGACATAATCTATCTGTCTGTCTGTATGTCCGCCTATCTACATGTCTATCTATCATCTATCTATCCACCTATCTGTATATCCACCTATCTATACGTCTATCTAATCTCTGTCTATCTAATAGCTATCTATCTATCTAATATCTATCTATCTAGCTATCTATGTATATATCTATCGATTATCTATATATCTATATACCCATATATTGATCATCTATCTACCTAGAGCAAATTGAGACAGCACTCCTGTTTTTGTATGCTTGATGTATTTGTTGTTTAGCCGAACATGGTGGTGCAATTAAACAACAACAGTTCGGCAATATGGATGCCCTTCATCAGGCAGTTTGTGAGCACTCACATCATGGCGGGCTCTATAATGACTAAGTTCCACAAGGTGGAGTTTGGAACAAACCGCGACATGCACCCACACTGGTCAGAACTGCATAGAGTGCAGTGATCATTCTACAGTCCTATACTATCATCTATCTACCTGTCTGTACTCCACCTATCTAGATGTTTATCTATCCATCTATCTAATATCTGTCTATCTCCTATCTATCTAATATCTTTTTCATATCTATCTATCTATCTATCCAATATCTATGTATATATATATATATATATATATATATATATATATAATGCAAAAAAGGAGGACTGCACTCCAAAATTATGAAAAAATGAAAAACTTTATTCACCCATGGTGGAGGCGACGTTCGGCCCGTGTGAGCCTTTCTCAAGCATGCTTGAGAAAGGCTCACACGGGCCGAAACGTCGCTCTCCACCATGGGTGAATAAAAGTTTTTTCATTTTTTTCATAATTTTGGAGTGCAGTCCTCCTTTTTTACATTATTGTAATATTGGGTTCAGCCAGGACCCAGTGTTGGACATTGCACCCGCTTTTTTCCTTTGATGGTGCTGCCATTGATTCTTTTGTGGACTATATATATATATATCTATCTATCATCTATTGACCTGTCTGCATATCTATCTATCTAACTATCTCGTATCTATCTATCTCTCTATCTATCCCATCTATCTATATATCTCCTATCTAGCTATATCTATCTATCTATCTATCTATCTATCTATCTATCTATCTATCTATCTATCTCATATATATCTCTCTATTTACCTGTCCAGTATCTATTTGTATCATTTATCAATGTTACTATCTATCTATCATTTATCTATCTATTCATCTGTCTTTCTATCTCGCTACCTACTGATTGCACCATATTTCCTATGTATGGTTAGCACCTGGTATTACTTGCTGTCTGATACAGCAGAACACAGCTTATCAATTAATCAATTTTTTTTTATCATTTATTGGGATAATTCTCTCATGCAGAGGGTTCACCTGCAATTCTCTACAAACCCATCTAAATGGTGGCCCCCCCTGCTACACCTGACAAATCAAGCTCTGCTATGCAGGACTGTAGTTAGCACTGCTCCATGTAGCCCAGTCCTGGTAACTAGTGCATTGCCATAGCCCGGCTGATGTAGTGCAGGGCAGTAATAAGACTTCTCCAGGGGGGCACCTAATATCCGGGCCTTTTCTGTCATATATGAGTCGGGATAGTGACAACAAGCGGCCATATTGCTAGGAAATCTCTGTCATTACACAACATGGCCAAATGCTTCTGGAACCGGAGCGTGAGGATTCTGCGGGTTGCTAGGCAACACTCCAGGCACAACTGGAAAGCAGCAGCTCAGACATGATGGTGACTTATCATGCAAGGTGGCATCTACATATTCAGATCCTCCTCAGATGAGCAATTAACCCACAGCCTGGCACCTGGGGCTTAAAGGGTTAAATGTTACGACCGAGATTGGCGTTGTACATCTTGCCCTATTTCTTGCTAATACTTGCTAACAGGGCACTAATCACCACTAGGTCGTTTATCAGTATCTGGTTAGATATTTATGCACATAATTGATGCATTTCATTTTCATGTCTAAGTATGTTGTTTTCATAAATCAGATATATTATACAATAGTATATGGTCAGATACAGAGTTAAACCTTTACAGTGTGCCCAGTTCTCCTCTTAGTATGCATAGTAGTGTCATAGGTCACCTAGATGACACCAGGATCTTGCACCCAATAGTGTTTAGTCAAGTCAACATCAACTTCCCCACCTCACAGGTCATCCTGTGCTCCTTGCCCCACAACAGGTCACAATTTTGCTGCATTGACTATGTGTACAAGCCGTCACCATGCAGCAAAACTCAATCTGCTTTTACAAATGCCCATGTGGAACACAATTTAAAGACTCTTACCTTCATCCCAGTGGAGATCTTGCTCCTGTGGGGAGGATAGTAGAGGAGGACCCCTACACCTTCTTTGATTCTTTTTATGAGCTATATGGAAAAGTTTCTTCTCCTATATGAGATCTACTCTATAAAATCAAGCTCTGGTAGGATGCCATAAACCTTGTGGTGATGCCTCCTCCACTCCCTGATGGATAAGTTGGACAGGGATCTAGTACATTGAAATATGTATGCTAGAAGAGACTTATGTGAGTGCTTATACAGAGAAGGAAGGCTCTTAGGTTTGCAGTCAGACAGCTAAACAGTGCCAAGTACAGAAGAACCAATAAAGAGCAATTGTTAGAGAGAACAAAAGCCTGGGAGGAAAGTAGCTGAGATTCCTGGCCAAAGCCTACAAACTTGCACTTGAACTTGAATATAGTTCTGTCACCCTGCAGAATAAATGTGTGTCTGTCCCGCCAGCACACATTAAATCATGTCAACCCTTGGCCATTAAACTGTGTTGCTAAGAGAATTATCACAGTAGATCAAGACTTTCACACCACCTTGTATGGTAGACATCAGAAAGTCCAGATGTACTCAATTTATTTATTTCCTCTTTGCATTTCGCCATCATGTTCCCACTGTTTGTCCCACTGTTGAATTAACCCACTCCATGCCTTATTAGCCTCCAGATCTGGTGCCTGCTGGGGGCAGGGTGGAGGAGGGGGGTCTTTCTCCTGTAGAAGGCCTGTCTCCTGAGGGCTGTTGTCATGACTAATGTTTTGGTTTGGAGGGCAGGGATTGTCTGGCTTTGGGGATCCCTCAGTATTTTAGTGGCAAGCTGCTGAGTTTTCTCACAGTCTGGCTGGAAGACGGGATTCTGCTCAGCCAATGCTGCTATTCAACACTTAATTAAACGCTAATGGCAGCTGTGGATGAGGTCACCCCAGACAGCTTTTCTCACACATTTTTCATGCAAATCTACTAAACTCAAAACAAATTTGAATAAAACGCCCTTTGTGAAGCCACTGTATGGACTGTCTTGTGTTCCTCCAAGGTCATTATGTCTGGCTCAACAGACTCCAAAACTTTGCCTTGCCGCCACAAAATGGAGCCCTGATTGTTGCAAAGCAAGAAATATTGTTTTAACCTTACCCAAGTTATTATTATTTATTATTATTATTATTATTATTATTCAGTGTTACAGTTACATAATGTTTTTTATTTATTTTGCATTTGAGACCACATAAAAAACACCTTCCAAAATTTGAATTTTTATATTTACTGTCAAGTGTTTGTCCTGGTATTTTTCAAGTACTGTAGGGGATGCAGAAAAAAATGCCACGCCCAGAGCATGCTGCATTTTGACTAAAACATCATTGACCCGAAATATACCCCCTTTATATTTGGAGTGTTTTAGATTTGACTTTAAAGTAAGATTTTTTTTGTAGCCCCCCACCCAAAACACTGATTGGCCTCGTTCACATTTCCATGTCAGTGTTTCATCCGTGAAAGCATACATGTTTCATCCGTGAAAGATCCATGGTTGATGCATGTATCCGTTTTTTTCCATCCGTGTGTCATCTGTAATTCACTGACGTTGCTCAGCTGTTTTTCCATAGAATCACCTATTAGTCTGTCACCAGACAGAAAAAAAGGACCCCTACACATATGTCTGGCTATCCGACTCAATAACACCGCCCCCCCAGTGTGAAGCAGAAAATGCTGGAGGGGAAGTGAGCCCGAATGGACATTCATGTATACATGCACATACATCTGGTGCATCAGTTGTGATGTCGGGTGCCAAATAGCGCCGGACAGAAAAACGCTGCATGCTCAGTCTGTGTCTGGCTCCAGCATAAAACCTCTGGCCAATAACTGATATATGTGAACCTAGCCTAAGCATGCAGCGTTTTTCTGTGCGGCGCAATTTGACATCCAGCATCACAACTGATGTACGATCTCAGAAAGCTATGGGATCAGTTTCTGCCTTACTCCAGAGGGGAACTGAGACATGAAGTGAATCTGAATATAAAACTTTTGAATTGTTTAAATCTTTAATCTATGAACTAGGCTTTTCACCAAAAGTGACGTCTCCTAAAATATAATTATTATATAATTGTTTATATGCAATATAATTGTTTTCACCACCTTTAGGCCTCATTCGCACATCCGCAAGTGTTTTGCGGATCCACGGGTCCGCAAAACACGGACATCGGCGATGTGCGTTCCGCAATTTGTGGACCACACATCGCCAGCACTATATAGAAAATGCCTTTTCTTGTACGCAATTGCGGACAAGAGTAGGAGATGTTCTATTTTTTTCAGGAACGCAATTGCGGACCCGGGTGGGACATAGAGTGTCCCCATAGAAATGAATGGGTCCGCAATTCCATTCCACAAAATGTGGAACAGAATTGCGGACGTGTGAATGGGGCCTTAGCTGCAATAATTACAATTAATAGTGTAATATAAATCTCATTGCATTATTTCACATCTCTTTTGAGTTCAAGTTAAGCAGCAATGACTAGACCAATCCAAGTTTTTCATTATGCTTCTCCTCCGCCATTCAGAGGTAGACTCGCTTTTGTTCTTTGATCGTTTTCTTCCAGTATAAACCAATTGCATTTAAATTTCCTCTTACAGACAACGTGGGGAGATTTACTAAGATCATTTTCCCAGAATTCTGGCTAAATTTGCACATAAAAATGGAGCGCTTTCTTTACATTTAAAATGGGGGAGGGCATGGGTTAATGAGAGAGGGGCAAGGCTTAGCAGGAAAAGGCCACAGCCTAAGGCCTCTTTCACACGACCGTATGGTTTTGTGGTCCTCAAAAAAAACGGATGACATCCATGTGATTTCCTTTTTTTTGCAGGAACGGAACATCTGGCCCCTAACAGAACAGTACTATCCTTGTCCGTGATGCGGACAAGAATAGGACAAGTTCTATCTCTTAGGGTCCATTCACACGTCCGCAATTCCGTTCCGCAAAATGCAGACCCATTGATTTCTATGGAGACACACTATGGTCATTCAACAGTGGCAAGTTATCTAGGTCCTGAAGTAGTAAAACATCTACCACTGTCTACAGGGCCGGCGTTAGGGGAGAAGGGGGGCCAACTGGGCAATTGCCCAGGGCCCCCATTGTCTAAGGGGCCCCTGCTTTAGTGCTGCTGTTTAGTTGAACATCCGAGGAAGCAAACAGGTGAACAGCTGAACTTTACAATGCAGTGTACGGTCCCCTCCCTCACATGTAAGAGAAATCATTACCCCAGTGCTGACAGGACCTGCGGAGCTCAGCAGAGGAGATGAAGGACCTGCGATGACCTCACCATCATGTGACCAGAACAGGAGGCGGAGCTCAGCAGTGCAGTAAGGTAGTGAAGAAGACCAGCCATGCATGTGAAGAAGTATGGATTCAATATAAGTGCAAGGGAAATGCTGGGAGTTATAGTCCTCTCCTTCCTTTTATACCTCCTGTTATGTAATATCAGAGTACATTACAAGAGGAGGTATGAGGAGAGGACTACAACTCCCAGCATGTCCAGCTTGTTATGTAATATCAGAGTACATTACAGGAGGAGGTAAAAGAGGAGAGGACTACAACTCTCAGCATGTCCAGGCCATTATTATATAATATCAGGGTACATTACAACACCCTGGATATGCTGGGAGTATAATGTACTCTGATATTACATAATAACTGCTTGGACATGCTGGGAGTTGTAGTCTTCTCTTATACCTCCTCTTGTAATGTACTCTGATATTACATAATAACGGCTTTGACATGCTGGGAGTTATAGTCCCATCCTCTTATACGCCCCCCTGTAATGTGCTCTGTTATTAAATAAATAATAATGGCTCAGAAATGCTGGGAGTTATAGTCCTCTCCTGTTATACCTCCTGCAGTAATATGCTCTGAATTTGGGCTGGACAATAGATAAGGGAGGGTAGTCATCCTCCTAGGGTGCCACTTTGCTACCCATAAGGGGGGCATACTCATGGCGGTCCAACTTCACAAGCCTCAGGCCGCTAGGCCTCAAGCCTGTGAGGCATTAGAACAGAGCAAGAAGCCACAATGACATCACTGCAACCTCCTGCACTGGGTCTCGCATGATGATGTCATCAGGTGAGACTCAGTGCAGAAGTGGTGATGTCATTGGGACCGCATGCATCAGGATGCAGCAAAACAAGGCACAGATAAAACTGTGTTCTGCATCGCAGACAGCGGCGGGGTTACGGGAGGGAGGCAGTTTTATTTATTTTTTTATACTAAATGTCCACACTGCGGTGGGCACCAGGGATGGGGAACGGAGATCATTATATATACTTGCCACTACTTGGGAGGAATGGAGGAGCATTAAATACATACTGGCACTACAGTGGCACATCATATATATATATATATATATATATTGACACTATGGGGGTGAAGCATTATATATTGGAACTAGTGGGGGGCACTACAGGGGGACATTAGAGCCACTGGGAGCATTATGGTTATATTATTACTACAAAGGTACTGTAGGGGCGTTATTATTATTTCACGCAATATGGAGGGCATTGCTACTAATGGGGGCTATTTTGGGGAGTATTATCACTATTGAGGGCATCATTACTAATGAGGGCAGTCTGGGTGTATAGTATAGTATGGTGTTTGTGGACATGGGGGGGGGGGCAGAACAGGCACAGTATTGGGGGTAGCTTCAAGAGGTTCTCCGGGTTTCTTCATATTGATGACCCATCCTTGTCTAAAACCGCCCCTGACTGTCTACCACCGCCACAACGGCTGAGATTATGTTATTCTTTGCGGTTATGTTATTAGTGTGAAATTATATTTGAGGCTCTTGTACAATATGTATAGGGAGGTGTAGATTCAGCATGGCCGTAGGCATTCTAACCCACCTGTTCTCAGTCAGCTATGTTAATATACAGTAAAATAGATACTCCTACATCTGTCACATATTATAGGTCACATTGCTACATCATATCTCAGTGTTGTACGTCCATGTAAAGAATGGATAAACATTAGACTAATGATTCAACTTAAAATAACATGGTACTAGGTCACTACGGCATACAGATGTATTGGTGTATACATGATGCATGTTCATGTTATACAATTTTTTTGCTTAAAAAATATAAATATATATATATATTCCAAACATTTTTTAAAACAGTATTTCTTTTCCAAGAAGTAATGGTCAATCACCTGATAAGATATCCCCACAGACAACAATACATTTCTGCC
The DNA here is from genome assembly GCA_033119425.1 of Bufotes viridis. NCBI lineage: Eukaryota > Metazoa > Chordata > Amphibia > Anura > Bufonidae > Bufotes > Bufotes viridis. Next base: position 104,679,183 of record CM065590.1, read on the forward strand.
TTTGTAAATCAGAGAGAAGCAGATGTGCCTTTCCCTTTAGAGAGATAGTAGGAAACAGAAGGTAGAATGATATTTTTTCATTTTTTCCACTGATTTTATGATAATACAAATGCCTCACTTTATCTTGGTGTGCAAGGTGAAACAAAAAGCAGATAACGCTTCTGTAGACTTATAAAATATAGCGAGGAGTGAGTTAATGTATTACCTTTCGATACTGACTGTGATAAAATTGAAACCTACCCTACAAGTTCTGCAACAGGGCATGTAAAATAGGAAAGGGGAATAATGCGGGCCTAGATGCCAGGTGATAGATGGAAGTTTAGACTGGTAGGGTTATAAGGAGTCTGCCTTGTATTATCTCCGCCTGATTATTCATAGCACAACAGAGTAAGCTTCTAATATAAGTGGACCATTTCATTTACTGGAGAAATCTGTACACAATAATGCTTTTCTTTCATACCCCCTACAGGAAACCCCTTTATTGGAAGGGAGCCAAGACAACCTTATTTTCTGTGCCATTGTCACTTTATGGACTGTAAAAGGAAGAGAGGAACGTTGCTGCCATAGCAGGAGATTGAAATGAAGTTTGCCAAACAAGCATACAATTTCATTTGCACTTAAACTTTCCTTCCAACAAAAAGCCATTGCTGGTGGATTGACATGTTTACACCCTGTGATTTTCCTTAAAGAAAGGGATATAAAAAAGCTCACTGCTGATGTGTTCAATAGGCTTTGGCCAAAAATACATTGTTGTGTGACGTTGGAGCAAACCTTTGCATTCATTATAATATCTCGTATTGTGTAGGGAACATGATTCCATTCAGGAGCTATTGGGCTAAAAAGTAGATTGTAGAGCCCAGTGGGATCCAGTCTGTCCGAGCCATTCATGCACTACAATAGTCAGTGTATGACCTTAACGGGACACACAAAACTTAACCTAAAAAGCTTCTGAAAGTATGAAGAGCTCTCACTATCAATCAGCCATACGTCTATACATTAATATATGTTCCTGGAGGTTATCTAAACTGAAGATACATAAAATATAGTAGCGTTCATGGGGGCAGACATTTTTTATGAGCATCTACTGAGTAATCTCATTGACAAACATTACAATCAGCCTCTTCCAAATCTGACAGACAACAATAGATTGTAGTCAATTGATGAGCAAGTGTGGAGAATATTTAGTGTGTATTCCCAGAGAACACTGTAAAGGGGGTGCCAATGATTCGAAAAAAGAGCTTTTCTTTCAGAAACAGCCTCATTCTTGTCCATGGGTTGCCTCTGGTACTGCAGTAGTGATACCAGACACAACTCATCCGCTTGGTGCTGTTTCTGGAAAAAAAACATGTTACTTTTACTGGAACCCTATCTTAGAGGGCTTTTGCAGTGCACAGATATTGATGAGCTATCCTCAGGATAGGGCATCAATATCACATTGACGGGGTGTGACTTGCGGCATCCCTGCCGATCCGCTATTTAAAGAGGTAGTGATGCTCAGGGGAGGATTGGCCATAGACCCTAATTCCCAGAGGGCCCATGCCAATTGGGACACCGAAGCCGGCCGTAAGCCAGGTACATAATGATCTGGCATCATCCTGAGAATTTCAGCAGGGGCAGTATATTATGCTGCACTTTGGATTTGGTTCTGCTGCAGAACCATATACCAAAGTGTAGTACAATATACTGCCACTCTGAGTTTGCTGGCCCCACTTTGTGTCAATTTGGACCCACCTACTACATGGTGCCAATTTCATTTTTTTTTCCAGCGCTACTTTAAATTCCGCTGTACTTATGCAAGTGCTGCTTCTGCTTCAAAATTACCTGATCGTCATCTCACTTGTACAGACGGTATAGTGTAATATAACTTCTCATCCCATTCAAGTGAAATTTGCAAATACACTGTGCTGCCACTGCAAAGGAGATTGCATACAGGTAAATTCAGAGCAGAAGCAGAACTTACACGAGCACCACTACCTCTTCAAACAGAGGATCTGCTGGGGGCGCTGGAAGTCAGACCCCCGTCGATCTGATATTGATTACCTATCCTGTACTATATGGGCTCATACAACAATTTTTCCTTCCTATGCGTCAAATTTCAAATGGAAGTGCACAGACTTTTTTCTCTTGATTTTGTATAGCAGTATGACAGTGTAAGGACTCCTTGCACTCTGCCGTGTACATGAGTCCTTAGGCTAAGGCTACATGGTGACAAAGTGATGTGATGAAGATTGCAATGTCACATCTCATTTAATGACTATCAATAGGTTGGTGTTGCAAAGCCTAATCTTACATGACTGCAACTTAAATGTTGCAAATATCCAACACTATTGGATTTTTGGTTGCATGTAGCACACGATTATGCCAGCAACTTTGCCAGCAGACAGTGCAAGTCATAGCCAAATTACATAAATCTAAAATAGTCATCTGACAGTGAGTCGCACAAATGTTTCTGGTCGCGCAACGTGTCTGTTGCACGACACATTGAACTGTGTAGCCCTAGCCGTAAGGCCCCGATACACAGGCCAACAGTCTAAGGCCTCATGCACACAACCATATTTTGTATCCATCTCCGATTCTCAAGTTTTGTGGATTAAACTCAGACCCAATCATTTCTATGGGTCCGCAAAAAAAAAAAATGGAAAGCAGACAGGTGTCATCTTTGTGCTGTCCGCATCCGTGTGTCCATTCTGCAAATTATAGGTCATGTTCTATTCATGCCTATATTGCAGACAAAAATAGTTATTTCTAATAGGAGTGAGAAAAATGCAGATTGAACATGGAAGGTCCATGGTTTGCAAACCGCAATACAGATTCAGTTGTGTGCATGACGCCTAATGTGTATGGGGAGCTTCCAACTCAACAGATGATGTCAGGGGGAGAAGGGTTGGGCAAAGTGAATATTTTTGCCCAATCCTTTTGGTCTCCCAGGAGATAAGCTGCTGCCAGTGGATTTTCCATCTCCCCTATTGACAACATATACATATTTGGCCAAATCAAACACATATGTGTATGGGGGAATAGGGAGAAGTAACTGTCAGCCGAATGATTGTTTGGCCAACAGCTATTGAATGTGTGTGGCCAGCTTTACGGAGAGCAATTTGTGGAAAGAAGTTTAGCAGTTCTTCCACTGATTTATCTGTGTGTATCTTTTTGTCTCTATCATATCCTAAATTTTTCATTTACTTCAGTATAGTGCTTAACATAGCCAAAAGGTCTGCCTTGTCACTATTCACAATGAGCTGACCATATGGCAGGTTAGACGTGTCAATACACGACTGAGGTTATAGGACTGTAGCTGCCCAGCAAGAGGCAGTCGGATAGATAATCTCTACATATCTACAATATGTTCTTTTTGTTTATTTTTTTCCCAGAATGAAAGTTCAATTCGCTTCAATACAGAAGTTCAGCACAATTTCACTTTCTTGAGAAAATCCAGACAATGATTAATGAGAACCTCTTGGGTCAACAGTTTATTAAAATAGCCATGTCAACCTTTCCTTTCTGGGTCATTGAGTGTAGAGGTTACTTAGACATAGTGTGAATTAATGCTTTGATTTGACACCTTTTATTTTTATCAAACATTCAAATACACAGACTTTGCAGATTGCTGGATGCTTATTTTTTCTTTATCCTTCCATTGTATTTTACAAAATATATACGAAAAAGGTTAGGGCAGCAGTGATGGTAACTTGAACTTATTTAACTACTTTATTTTCAGCAGAAAAAGAAGAAAATAATGTCTTCAATCCACTATCCGTATTAGCATCATGGTCTGTAGAATGTATTTCAGAATGGTGCTATAATAATACTAAAATCAGAAGTAACTCATATATACTTAAAAATGCTTTATTTAATTCATCAAGAAATTTCCACACTTAATTGTTATATAGTTACATACATTAAGTTACATACATTAGGCAGGGACAGGGATATATATATATATATATATTTCATGCATATTTAATCTCTGATCCCTTGAGAAAACTGGCTAGGAGATGCTTGATAATTGCCGATACTTGATGGTTCATCTTGGAGACCTGGAAGACAAGATAAAAATCCAGTCACTCAGAGATCCACAAAGCAGCAATAAAGACTTCAACCACATAGACCAGCCCTGGGATCGATTCAGTTTACAAGAATGGTGCCTGTGGCCTGCTATTATCTAGGGTGTGGGGATTTCATGGACGTTACTTCCTAATATGCATTATTCCCAGATAAATCCTCTCCCTCTGAGAATTTTATCATCATCTCCAAAGTCCAAGATCATCTTGTGGACAGAGAGTGTGTATGTGGGAAGTGAAGACCCCAGGACACCAGGATTACCCTGCATGTCAGACTGCCTATACAAACCACTCTGTGATGTTTTAATCTTCATGTTAACTTTGCCTGGATTTATCCGTCAGTACTGGACCCCCTACAGCCAATATTGACCAGACGCCACTAGTCTCTTCTGTCTTATTACTATACAACTCTCACCCGTGGGAATTTGTCAAAGGTTGAGGTCCTCCCAACCATCAACTCCACCACATGCTTCATCAAATACCTATTACTGCACAAGCCTGACAACTAGCCTAAAAAAATGCACAAAATACATCTCATACCACACATATATAAGTTCTTCAAGTCAATGCAGATAATTTTCTGACACATATGGTGCTCAATTACCGTTTATAGATCTACTGAGATAATACACATCAATAAGACAACAAATCAGCACTCTGCTTCAAAAATTCATAAAACGTATATCTTTTTTACATTACCAAAGAGTTAAAAAGACATATATCTGGTATCATAATCCAAAACCACATGGAGGTGCAAAAATATGGTCTTATTACAAGTCCTTTGTCTTCCCTGAGGAAGCTAACGCGAAACACTTGTTGGGGTGTCCTGCGGAGGTGCTCTTTTTGGATCTGTATACTGTACATGTACTGTATAATACTCTTGTGGATCTACCACAGTGTGGATACACCTGCTCAGTGATATTCTTTATATCTTGTAACACTTGTAATAAGACTATATTTTTTGGATTATGATACCATATGTATGTCCTTCTAACTCTTTGGTAATGTAATCAAGATATACTTCTTATGGATTTTTGAAGCAGAGTGCTAATTTGTTGTCCTATTGGTGTGTACGGTTCTATGTATGCACCTAAGGTCACTTGTGTGATCTTTGTTCCTGATCCTTCTAGGTGTTTCATCTATTGAGATAAGACAAGTTCCTCATGGTAGCCTCATATAAGAATATAATAAAATGACCAGCTATAAATGTTCATAAAGCTGAAAATATACATGGAGGGTACTGACTACACCTGTCGTTTGCAAGCTGAACTAGGAAGAATATTGTAAATCAATACTAGTCAAAGGGCATACCTATAAGGTGTGCAGAAGGCCCAAAGACTCTATTATCACATACAAAGACACCAGTAATATAAATATCACATAGTAGGAGATGGGGGGCCCTGTTACAGATTTTGCATTGGGGCCAAAAACCCTCAAGTTCTGGTCTAACCCCGTGTACAAAACCATTTGATAGATATTGCTGCAGCCTTTACAAAATGTGAGTTCTGTCATAAGTGATTAAATAATGGTACAATTGCATTAAGTAAAGTAGTTATATTGTAACCTGCATGATTCTTCAGTTTTAGAATAGTCATATGCAGGATTAAATAATAAATCACTATTCTTAACAAGCGCAGAAGATACATGAAGCATTATGCAAAACTTATGTATGCTGTGATACTTTTTGTCCTTTACTGGGTTGGATGCTTGATTACCTTGTCATCAATTACCTAAATCTATATGTTATTTTACAAGTGCATAATAAAACTTCTAGGCCAAGGAAATTGATTCTACATGCAAGATCACAATAAAAATCTAAATAAATAATGTCGTCCAACAAATTGCACCACCAGAACTTTACCATTGTTATCTTGCCATAGGTGTTGTCTCCAGATTTAATCTTAGGGTACAGCCACATGGTCAGGTTTCTTGATGCAGTTTTTGGATGCCAAAAGCAGGATACAATTTAAAAACAGATGTTGTATCTATCCTTTATGCTCTTTCTTCTTATATTATCCACTGCTGATTTCGGCTTCCAAAACTGCAAGCCGAAACCTGACCATGTGGCCGTCGCATTATTATTTTTCTCTGGCAAAACTTATTGGGGTAGATTTGTTATAGACCCCCTCTATGAAACCCAGGGATACTGGGATGAGTGGTATAGACTGGCACCAATAGACTGGTGAGTGTTCTCCATACTAAGAGGCAGACACATTCTTTCATTAGGCCCCATGCACACGACCGTTGTTTGTTTCCGCATACGTTACGTTTTTTTTCACGGATAGGATGCTTCCCCATTCATTTCAATGGGTCCATCAACAAATGCAGATGGTCAACCGTTTTTGTTCCGCATCCGTGGTCCGTATTTTCATTCCGTCAAAAAAATAGAGCATGTCCTATTTTTTTCACGTTTGCGGACAAGGATAGGCATTATTATAATGGATCTGCCATAAAAACGGATCCGCCCAAAAAAATGGAAACAAACAACGGTCGTGTGCATGAAGCCTTAACAAAAGAATATATGGGCCTAAGGCCCCTTTCACATGAGCGAGTTTTCCGCGCCGGTGCACTGTGTGACGTGAACGCATAGCACCCGCACTGAATCCTGACCCATTCATTTCAATGGGTCTGTGTACATGAGCATTTTTTTCACGCATCAGTTCTGCGTTGCGTGAAAAACGCAGCATGTTCTATATTCTGTGTTTTTCACGCAGCCCTGGCTCTATAGAAGTGAATAGGGCTTCAGTGAAAAACGCATTGCATCCGGAAGCAAGTGCGGATGCAGTGCTTTTTTCACTGATGGTTGCTAAGAGATGTTGCTTGTAAACCTTCCATTTCTTATCACGCGCGTATAGAAAGCATCAAAACGCATTGCACTCTTGCGGAAAAAACTGAACAACTGAACGCAATGGCAGACAAAACTGACTGAACGCATCCGGACCTAATCCGTTACGCTCGTATGAAAGGGGCCTAACTCTGAAATTACCCTCCAGCCTCTGGCCTTTCCACACATAATATTGTGGACATGATTTTAATTTCCTAAGTACTGGCACATTTCCTTTTCTAACTAATAAAGATCTCTTTCTTCGCCTATTTGCCATTCATGCACTTAGGGAGGTGTTGCCCACCCCACCCCCTCTGTACACCCCATTGCCCATTTCGCAAAATCATGGGGAGAAACTTTCTGGACAATTTAATCTCTCCAGGGTGTTACTTAGCTAAACCCCTTTCACTATCAGGTTTGCCTCAGCCCTCCTCTCCCTCTCTCCCTTATTTTCCTTCAAGTCTAGATTAAATTTTGCTACCCCTGATATCTTTCTTTCTCTTGCAGACACATGCTGCTTATGTAAATGAAGTTCTTTATACTCCCTCCCCATCTAAGGACCTCAGACTTAAATGTGTGCAAAAGCTGCTCTCCCCTGCTAACTCTTTAGCACAATTACACCTCTATTCTGTTACAGAGGCCTGTTGAGGGGAAAAAATCATTTTAAACTAATAACACGTGCTGGCTGGCTTGGATAATTACTGGGAAGTCGGCTTATAAGAGCGGTTAAATATTCGCTACAGATGAATAAAAGACAAACTGGACATTTCACGGTTATTTTTCACGTCACATCATCCCTCTGCTGCCTGCTGGAGCTGAGATTTTTCACATATGGACATGGGGGGGGGAGGTCAAAAATATAAAAAATAAATAAAAAAATGTTTTGCTAATAAAGGTCTATTACATTGGTGAGACCATGATGATGTGTTTATAATAATTATCCATCGTAGGGATGATACATAGGTATGGATAGATTTCTGTTGAGGCTCCATACAATAATCTTCATACATGGCCGTGTGCATACGACTGGCGTATTATTATATTTATGGCTACCGTCTGCCTGCTGCATACAGATTAATCATCATAGAGCCATGGGGGTGGGTCGTGTGTAGATTCTGTGGAGAGGGAGCCTGTTGTATACAGATAAAATATGATGGCGTGAACGAGCCACGCATTTGCATAGTTAAGATAGAAAGGCCATTTTGTCAGTCAAAGTTTGTCTGTAGGGATAGTAAGGGAGCAGACGGGCTTGCAACTCGATGGCTTCTTCCTTTCAGCGTATTTCTGCAGACATTGTCCTCCTCGCCTCATACTACAGTTTATGCACGGTCTTGTGTAAGGACAAATAGACAAAGCAGGAGGGGGGGAAGCTCTTTTTTTTCTACCAAAGACACTGAGGAATGTGTCAGAGATGGAGGGGAAAAAAAAGGACAGAGGAGAAGAGTGGGAACATCAAGGCCCCTGACTAATGAATATCAAGTTTGCCCTTGAACCTCACTGGGCTTTGCCATTCCCAGGCCCCAGACAAGGGCTGAGGCATGTCTGAGACCAGCTGCAGGGGGACTGGGCTATGGCTCATCTCAGACACTTTGACAGGCTAGGCCTTTGCTATGCATATTTCGGGCCTGCCTAGCATCTCCCCTGGCAACCAGGCAGAGCAGGAGCCAGAATCCTGTCTGAGCTCTACAGAGGAGTCAGCTAGGGGAGAGGCCGTCTGCAAGCGCTGGAGAACTCTTTCCATGCTGGTTTCATCTGTCACAATGACAAGAACTTCTCATGCAATTCATGTGGGTGTTTGCTTCGGAAAAAAAAGAAAAATCTACCGTTTTATGCATACTCCTTCCAGTGCGCAAGCCATTCTCATTACTCAGATTTGAAAGTCTCTAATGCGTTTTGCTGCAGTAACTGGAAGCTTTTAGGCACGTAATTTGGCCAAACCATGTCAAAACTCTTTACAGGAACCTAGTCATTAAACTGAGATCCAACTTATGCAGGTGCTTAACTGGCTTTTAGAGTGGTGGGAATGTAAATTTAGTAAATGTGTAAAGACGGCATTTATTATGTGAAAATGGGAACAGATTACAACACACAATTAAATAGTATATATATATATATATATATATATATATATATATATATATTATAGGTACCCATACACATTAGTCTAAAGTTGATAAAAATTGACAATTTCAACCAAGACAATCATTCATTGGCTGAAATGTAAAGAGGATTTCCTATCATCAGAATAGGTCATCAGTATCTGATTGGAGGGCTTCTGACACCTGGGACCCCCGCCGATCAGCTCACTAAGCACAGCGCCACACAATGGGTAGCGGCTGTGCTTGGTATTGCAGCTCAGCCCCATTCACCTGAATAGGGATGAGATGCACCTAGGCCATGTGAATGAAGAACGTGATGTCACTGACTTAGGGAAGGCCACACCGTTTTTCAAAACCCATAGAGCGCAAAATGCTAAATTTTTCATACATTTTTGCATAGACTTCCCTAAAGGAAATTAGAAAATATATGGAAAAAAATCACATGAAAAAAATATGTGAATAAAAAAAAAAAAAAAGAGGAATAAATTAGGTGTCTTTAAGGTGTTTTTAGCCATATCGTGTATTTGAATGAATAGCATGAATAGTAACTTTCTATGTAGAGATGTGGGTAAATAGCAATGGTTAAAAAAAATGTCATGCAAAAACATTTTTAAAAAAGCCATCACACATTACACATACGTTTTTTGTTTATTGGAGTTGTTTTTTTTTTGCAAAAACAAAAACAAAAAAACAGGCAATGAGGAAAAGAGTATGTCAGACATAGAGCATCCTGCGATTTGAAAAAAAATTAAAAAGCCATCACACATTACACATACGTTTTTTGTTTTTTGTATTTTTTTTTTTTTTTGCAAAAAAAAAAAAAAACAGGCAATGAGGAAAAGAGTATGCCAGACCCAGAGCATCCTGCGATTTGAAAAAAAATAAAAAATGCCCCAGACTGAAAAAAAATAAACCTCAAGGATGAAAAAAACACCACTACAAAAAATGCCTGTTTGTCCTTCATTTAATATTTCCCATAGACATCCAAGCAACATTTGAAACTGACATTTTTTGCCTAAAAACATGACAAAAACATCAAAAGACACTTATGTGTGAAGCCACCCTTATGGAAGCAGCTAACTGTGCTACGTAACTCCACGTTAGGCTACAATTTTGCCGAACGGGTGCGGACCCATATATTTCAATGGGGCCCTGCCAAAAAAATAGAATATGTGCCCTATTCTTGCCCACAGTTGCGGACAAGAATAGGCATTTTCTATGATAGCGGCGGCATGTGTGGTCCGCAAATTGCTGAGCGCACATGGGCCGGTATCCGTGTTTTGTGGACCCTCAAAACACCATCGTCGTGTGAATGTAGCCTTAGTGTATGTTGCAGAAGCCTGCTCGCAGGATTAGCATTGCTTTTTGAAAGAAATCAGACATGTTTTTCTAAGCGCTCTTTCACACGAGCAGATGCAATGTGTTTTTTACTGATGGTTGCTCAGAGTTTTTTTACACACTTGGAAAACGCATGCTATCCGGGAAGCAATCCGGATGGAAAAAACTGACACGATGAATGCATTTGCAGAAAAAAACTGATTGAATTTGCGTTCAATAGCATTAGTTTTTCCATGAACAGATCCTGACACAATCCGTATCACTCGTGTGAAAGAGGCCTAATCCCGGACAACCCTTTTAAAAGTGTTTGCATACAAGCTAGTGTTTTTGCCTTGTACTCCATCTTGGGCAGTTGGGTAATTATACAGAAGAGTGAGAAGGAATCGTTTAGTAATATAAATGTTATATCTGATTGGCATTGCCTTTCTTTGCTTTGTATAGCAACAAAAGAAGAGGAAATCTCCAGGTGACTGACTTCACGAGCGGTCTCTTAACATCGTCAGAGCGCCACTCCCCCCTTTATTTGTGTGCAGTGGTCTGTTCCACATCTCTCCGCAGCTGACTGCCTCATAGAGGAACAGACCACTGCACCCATACCGGAGGGTTCTGACTGGCAGAAGAAACAATTAGTGAATTACCTCAGGATTTTTATTTCTGGGGATGCATAGTAAAACAGCAATAAATACTGTAGATATTAATTTACAATTGTGCAGTGTTATTAAATAACTGAACCTCATCTTTAGGTGGAATTTTAAACTTATGCTGATAATGTATATTTCCACTTTTTTTTACTTTGGCCAAGCAGGTGCTAATATCTAGCTTCCCCTTTTCTCCTTCAGAATAAGATCCTCATAAAATCCACAAGCACACGAGTCAATTCCACGCATTGTGCTCACACCAGCAAGAGATGCACAGCCACGCATAAGGTCTCATCCCCGGCTTTGTACGCCACGCTGCCTTGAATTCTCTGCTGTTACTGGCACAAAGCTCCAAACAGCCCATCCGTGGATTATCACCCTTATCTGCAGATTAGAACGGACAGGGCCACAGCTGAGCTTGGAAGCATGCACAGGAACGCCCACTCTTTTCTTCTGCACACAGCCATTTAACATACTGAAGTGTTTCTTGGAGAAACCTTAGAAAAGGCTTAGCCACGCTACCCTTCGTCTTTCCTAATACCGAGCAATAGAAATTGCCCGCAATAACTTGGGAACATCTATTGTAGATTCTCAGATTACAGAAATGGAACCCTATGTACGAGAACACGCTGGATCTAAGATGAAGATCTTCTCTGTGGATCCTCCTGTGATCCTCCCCAATTCTGTCAGTGCGCACCATGACTAAATGTTCACCAGGATCAAAACCAGAAATATAACTGTAAGCTAAATCTAACCATTCAGTCTAACTAAGCAGAATTACGCTTTTTCACCCTAAGCCCAGTATCTGCTTTACCCTGGGTTCAGACCTGAGCGTTTTTGTCGCGCGTATTTCAGCGCGTTTTTGCAAATAGGAAACCTTGCGTTCGTACGCGCGTTCTTGTGATGGACTACTGTGGTGTCAATCACAAAACGCGCGACAAACGCCCCCAAAAAAGCTCAAGTACTTGTTTATGCGTCGGGCGTTGTACAGCGCGTTCAAACACGCTGTAAAACGCTCAAGTGAGAACCAGAGACATAGGAAAGCATTGGTTTTCATGTGTTGAGCGTTTTACAGCGCGTTTGAACGCGCTGTAAAACGCTCAGGTGTGAACTTAGGGTTAGGGTTCATGCACACGACTGTATGTATTTAAAAAAATGGATGGCATCCATGTAACGTCCGCGTTGCATCCGTTTTTTTCGCGGATCCATTGTAACAATGCCTGTCATTGTCCGCCAAACGGACAAGAATAGGACATGTTCGATTTTTTTTGCGGAACGGACATGAGGAAATACGGACACAGAATGCACACAGAGTAATTTCCGTTTATTTTCAAGCCCCATTGAAGTGAATGGTTCCGCATACAGACCTGTAAAAACACGGAATGGAAACGGGAAACTGGACTTAAGCATCCGTAAAGGTTTTTTTTTTTTTTTTTACAAACTTTGGTGGACATGTATCAATCCATTTAGAACAAAAAACAAAAAGTGGCACAGACCTTGCTTGAGCAAGATTTTGAAACTTTTTCGGTGTTTTGCGTCCTGTTCAACACTTTTTTTAAAAAGTGGGCAGTGAGGGGTAAGGCATAGCCATCCCAGCACTTTTATTATAATCTAAGACATGAAAATGGAGAAGATTATACTCCAAGGGAAGCTGGTGTAGATTTTAGTTCTGAAGCATGGACCTGCACAGATGTGGCAAAATTATTAAGAGAAGTACGCGTGTGCTTATAGCGCCTCTAAATATACATATAGGGGGTCATTTATTAAGACTCCCTATGGCAGTTTTACGCTGCCTAAAAACTGGGAAGTGGCAGGGGTGGTGTGGGGGAGGATGTGGCGAAGGCAAGGCCATCAGCCCCAGCTAACATTTTTGCTCCAGTCAGGGGCCAGAGTAGATTTCAATCTAGGTGCACAGACTGGTGGAGGATGCGCCATTTATTTATGAGCCTGCCCCTCGTCATATATAAACGTCGCTTCCGGCAGTGCAGGAAATATCAAAGATTGACGTAAAACGCAGTCCCCTATAGTATTCAATGGATTCGTATGTGGTCCATGGAAAGCACAAACAGCACACAGACGTGAATTCTTGAATTGTGTATCAGCCCTAAAGGTGGGAAAGTGTACAAATGGTGCAATTGGTGGTGAATTTACCTCTATGGACTGGCTACATTTATAGATACAGGTGTCCCTCAAGATACAATATTAATTGGTTCCAGGACGACCATTGTATGTCGAAACCATTGTAAGTTGAGTAATCGGTTCCAAAGCCCCAAAATATCATCCAAGATAAGAGAAATGAAGATTTAAGAAAAATAAGCAGATAACTAAGACAGATAAAACAATTCCTTACATATAACAGCCAGGAATGGATGCTAACTGGTAACTAATCCAGCTATTTTACCAGAAAAGTGACCTGGATTGGTTGGATCTGAGTCTGAGACATTGTATGTTGATGCTGGTTTCAACTTACGATGGGTCAGAAAAGACCATTGCATGTTGAAAATATTGTATCCTGAGGCCATTGTATCCTGAGGGATCACTGGATAGCAGTGAATTGCAATAGTGTTAGGCCCCATCATTCCTTCCTTTCGTTCTAGAAATGCACGGCTAGCCCTATAATTACCTGATTAAGGAAGCACTAAATATGTACAGAAGTAAGGGTATGCACCGCCCAACAAATAACCAAATATGGCTACACAATCATACTAAGCAGATGCTACAAACAGTGAGCACACCGGAAAGTAAGCAATTAATGGTCTTTATTAAGTAACACTCCAATACCATACAAAACCGCCCCATAAAATCACTTAAAACCATAAAAATCCTGTAAAGCACACTGGGAGAGTGCCATGATAAGCACTCCCCTTACCTATCCCCCGTAGTAATACATGAATACACAACCGGTGAACCACAGCGCCAGTAATATCATAATCAATGCAAATGAAACACAAAAAAATACATGTGTGAATAATATACAATGTAGAAAATATACAAAACCCAAGTAGCCCGGGAAGGGGGAAGATGGAAGAAACCCTATGCATATAGTCAGCTCCTCTGACTTCATCAGTGGTGCTTTTTACGATTTTTATGTTTTTAAGTAATTTTATGGTACGGTATAGGACAACCAAAATGAAAGCTACTTCACCAGAATGAATATCATGTAGCTTACAGTCTCTTGGCCTCAGTGAAAAGAAGGGGTTAATCTTCCTCTTCAGACATAGCCAAAGCACAGACTGATTATGTGACTTTAACTGGGCCAACCAGCCTTTCCAGAGAAAATACATTATCCACATATTCATTAAGAAGCTTTCCTCATATGGAATTTTTTTTATCCCTGCAGGCGTATCTTTTTCACATCAACATGTTAAGACTTTACAAAGCAATTTGTGCCTTGTAATGAAGACCACGTAAGTAAAGAAACTGTCCACGTATACGTAAAAGACTTAGGCTACATGAACACGACCGTTGCCTGCCTCCGCGTCCGCTCCTCCTGCAAATTTTGCGTCCGTCAAAAAAAACGGATGACGGACCGTTTTTTTTGACGGATCCGATTTTTATGGCAGATCCATTGTAAAAATGCCTATCCTTGTCCGCAAACGTGAAAAAAATAGGACATGCACTATTTTTTTGACGGAATGAAAACACGGATCTCGGATGCGGAACAAAAACGGTTGACCATCCGCATTTTTTGACGGACCCATTGAAATTAATGGGAAAGCATCCTATCCGTGAAAAAAAACGGAACGGACGCGGAAACAAACAACGGTTGTGTGCATGAGGCCTTAGGTGAAAGAAAATGATTTTATTTTACTCACTGACAAAACATGTCAATTTGCTATGGTGGCATTCATGTAACGTGATGTGGCTAAAAACGAAGGAATTATTTTCCCACGTGAGAGCTATAACCTGATTCGAATTGTATGTATATTTATACTCACTCTATGATAGATAGATAGATAGATAGATAGATAGACATGAGATAGATAGATAGATAGATAGACATGAGATAGATAGATAGATAGATAGATAGACATGAGATAGATAGATAGATAGATAGATAGATAGATAGATAGACATGAGATAGATTGATAGATACAGTAGATAGATAGATAGATAGATAGATAGATAGATAATTAGATAGATATATACAGATTTATTAATAATGTCTAAAAGACAGCATAAAGTTAGAGGAGACAGGAAGATGATGCAGCACATTTATTACAATGAAGCACGCTGTGTGCCAGATTTCTTGATAGGTGTGTTAGATACTTTCACTTAAAGGGCTTGTCCCATGACTAATGTTAAACATGACGAGCTCTTTTTAACAAAGCTAGGACCAGCCCTGCACCTCACATGGATCCAGAGACCTCCCGATTCATTGCTTTGCTAGATTTATATCAAGCTGACAGCTCAAGAAAAGTGTCCTTTCATCTGTAGCTAGTGGGGGGGTCTCAGCTCTCCCTATCACAGCTCAGGGGGCAGGTGAAGGATGAAACTGAGCATGTGCGGACATGTCAGTGAACAGGTCAAAGAAATAAGAAAAAAAACAAACAGCAGGTGGTGCTACAAAGATACATTTTATTGAATAGGTCAGTGGCTACTTTCACATCTGTATTTTTTCTTTCCGCTATTGAGATCCATCATAGGATCTCAATAGCGGGGAAAAACGCTTCCGTTTTGTCCCCATTCATTGTCAATGGGGACAAAACTGAACTGGAGGGAAACGGAGTGCACCAGAATGTAGCCCGTTCCGTTTCATTGCGTTCCCATGACGCACACAAAAACGCAGCAAGCAGCATTCCTGAGTGCCTCCTGGGATGCGGAGCAAGTTGGATCCGTCATGACTCACAATGTAAGTTAATGGTGACGGATCTGTTTTCTATGACACAAAAGAAAACGGATCGGTCCCCCATTGACTTACAATGGTTTTTGAGACGGATCCATCTTAGCCCTTTTAGAGATAATACAACCGTTCATAATGGATGCAGATGGTTGTATTATTATGACGGAAGCGTTTTTGCTGATCCATGACGGATCCAGCAAAAACGCAGATGTGAAAGTAGCCTTAGCCACACACCCTTTCTAGACACTTTTGAAAAATGTCCAGCAAGTAAGAACTGTCTAGCCGCTGGCCTAACACCAATACTCGCATAGGGTCAGATTATAGGATCTTCTGTTACTGGCACAAAGCTCCAAACAGATCACTTCTGTCTGGATTTATTACTAGTTATTATTAGTTGTTGAGAATATGTGTTATATGCACTTGTTCTTCTTAAAAGAGATGTGCACCTTTGGGTGGGGGCTGGGGGGGAGGGGCAGCGATGGCTTCTGGCTCATTCGTTTCACGGCCTCCACTGCGTTCACCTGCTCCCCTTGCATCGGTCCTTCAGCTTCATAAAATTGGGACCCACAGGCAGCAATGGAGATGGGGGCGATACTTTATAAAATAAATCCCCTGGTTCTATTTATCCTACACCAATAGCAGTGCTTGTACTGGGTGGTAGAAGACATTTTGTTCTGGAAGAGCTTTCCTATGTACAGAGGGTCCCTATTATTGGGTTTTTGCTATCCATGGACAAAAGGACCTGGTATTTGTTTCTCTAGACTTTTTCCACAACCCTAGGGTCATGTTCCGCTAACATAGTTCTTTTGGAGATGTTAAAACGTGCCTTCCAGTAGCAAGAAGAAGAGGATCAACTAGAGGTGAAACCCTTCTCTGCAAGGGCCCGATAATGGTCACATGGTCTGCTTCTATGGTATGTATAACCTTAGAACAGTAGCACCTAATTTACAACAAAACCCCCCTCATAGGAGAGAACTTCTAAAAAACCTCTCCAACAGTTCCACAACCTTCCCTCTATGACTGTGTATACAGAGAGAGCTGTCAGTCACTGATAGGACCTTCCCTCTATGACTGTGTATACAGCGATAGCTGTCAGTCACTGATAGGACCTTCCCTCTATGACTGTGTATACGAAGAGAGAGCTGTCAGTCACCTATTGGACCTTCCCTGTATGACTGTGTATACAGAGAGAGCTGGCAGTCACTGATAGGACCTTCCCTCTATGACTGTGTATACAGAGAGAGCTGTCAGTCACTGATAGGACCTTCCCTCTATGACTGTGTATACAGAGAGAGCTGTCAGTCACTGATAGGACCTTCCCTCTATGACTGTGTATACAGAGATAGCTGTCAGTCACTGATAGGACCTTCCCTCTATGACTGTGTATACAGAGATAGCTGTCAGTCACTGATAGGACCTTCCCTATATGACTGTGTATACAGAGAGAGCTGTCAGTCACTGATAGGACCTTCCCTCTATGACTGTGTATACAGAGAGCTGTCAGTCACTGATAGGACCTTCCCTCTATGACTGTGTATACAGAGATAGCTGTCAGTCACTGATAGGACCTTCCCTCTATGACTGTGTATACAGAGATAGCTGTCAGTCACTGATAGGACCTTCCCTCTATGACTGTGTATACAGAGATAGCTGTCAGTCACTGATAGGACCTTCCCTCATATGACTGTGTATACAGAGAGAGCTGTCAGTCACTGATAGGACCTTCCCTCTATGACTGTGTATACAGAGAGAGCTGTCAGTCACTGATAGGACCTTCCCTCTATGACTGTGCATACAGAGAGAGCTGTCAGTCACTGATAGGACCTTCCCTCTAGGACTGTGAATACAGAGATAGCTGTCAGTCACTGATAGGACCTTCCCTCTATGACTGTTTATACAGAGATAGATGTCAGTCACTGATAGGACCTTCCCTCTATGACTGTGTATACAGAGAGAGCTGTCAGTCACTGATAGGCCCTTCCCTCTATGACTGTGTATACAGAGAGAGCTGTTAGTCACTGATAGGACCTTCCCGCTATGACTGTGTATACAGAGAGCTGTCAGTCACTGATAGGACCTTCCCTCTATGACTGTGTATACAGAGAGAGCTGTCAGTCACTGATAGGACCTTCCCTCAATGACTGTGTATACAGAGAGAGCTGTCAGTCACTGATAGGACCTTCCCTCTAGGACTGTGAATACAGAGATAGCTGTCAGTCACTGATAGGACCTTCCCTCTATGACTGTGTATACAGAGATAGCTGTCAGTCACTGATAGGACCTTCCCTCTATGACTGTGTATACAGAGATAGATGTCAGTCACTGATAGGACCTTCCCTCTATGACTGTGTATACAGAGAGAGCTGTCAGTCACTGATAGGACCTTCCCTCAATGACTATGAATACAGAGATAGCTGTCAGTCACTGATAGGACTTTACCTCTATGACTGTGTATACAGAGATAGCTGTCAGTCACTGATAGGACCTTCCCTCTATGACTGTGTATACAGAGATAGCTGTCAGTCACTGATAGGACCTTCCCTCTATGACTGTGTATACAGAGAGCTGTCAGTCACTGATAGGAGCTTCCCTCTATGACTGTGTATACAGAGAGAGCTGTCAGTCACTGATAGTACCTTCCCTCAATGACTATGAATACAGAGATAGCTGTCAGTCACTGATAAGACCTTCCCTCTATGACTGTGTATACAGAGAGAGCTGTCGGTCACTGACAGGACCTTCTCTCTATGACTGTGTATACAGAGAGAGCTGTCGGTCACTGATAGGATCTTCCCTCTATGACTGTGTATACAGAGATAGCTGTCAGTCACTGATAGGACCTTCTTTCTATGACTGTGTATATAGAGAGAGCTGTCAGTCACTGATAGGACCTTCCCTCTATGACTGTGTATACAGAGAGAGCTGTCAATCACTGATAGGACCTTCCCTCTATGACTGTGTATACAGAGAGAGCTGTCAATCACTGATAGGACCTTCCCTCTATGACTGTGTATACAGAGAGAGCTGTCAATCACTGATAGGACCTTCCCTCTATGACTGTGTATACAGAGAGAGCTGTCAATCACTGATAGGACCTTCCCTCTATGACTGTGTATACAGAGAGAGCTGTCAGTCACTGATAGGACCTTCCCTCTATGACTGTGTATACAGAGAGAGCTGTCAATCACTGATAGGACCTTCCCTCTATGACTGTGTATACAGAGAGAGCTGTCAATCACTGATAGGACCTTCCCTCTATGACTGTGTATACAGAGAGAGCTGTCAATCACTGATAGGACCTTCCCTCTATGACTGTGTATACAGAGAGAGCTGTCAGTCACTGATAGGACCTTCCCTCTATGACTGTGTATACAGAGAGAGCTGTCAATCACTGATAGGACCTTCTCTCTATGACTGTGTATACAGAGAGAGCTGTCAATCACTGATAGGACCTTCCCTCTATGACTGTGTATACAGAGAGAGCTGTCAATCACTGATAGGACCTTCCCTCTATGACTGTGTATACAGAGAGAGCTGTCAATCACTGATAGGACCTTCCCTCTATGACTGTGTATACAGAGAGAGCTGTCAGTCACTGATAGGACCTTCCCTCTATGACTGTGTATACAGAGAGAGCTGTCAATCACTGATAGGACCACCTCCTGGACCTCAAAGCCCAGAATGAGCTGGGATTTACATGAATAAAATACAAGTTATATTCAACCTTTTCCCACAAAACTATATATCAACCTGCTCAGCTCCTCCTGCTCTATAACATGTTGTCTGCAGAATACATTATATTTTCATGGTGACAGGTTCCCTTTAATGTATGCTTAATCATCAGATAACAAGACCAGTAAGAGATTTGGTCACTGATTTGAATAATGAATTTGGAAAGTAT
The DNA here is from genome assembly GCA_033119425.1 of Bufotes viridis. Lineage (NCBI taxonomy): Eukaryota > Metazoa > Chordata > Amphibia > Anura > Bufonidae > Bufotes > Bufotes viridis. The sequence goes on from CM065590.1 coordinate 104,698,887, forward strand.
TGTATTCAACTTCGAGTCAGAGAAATGTACATGTGGCTGTGTTGAGAGAGAAAACAAGTAATCATGGAAGTAATGTAAAAAATGTGGTATTGGATAGTCAGTGGAGGATGTGGCCTACTGTTGATGGTGGCTACAACCTAGTCAATTAATCTAGATTTTTTTTAGCAGCTCGTTACAGAAGGATTAAAAGGACATTACAAATTGCAACATATCATTTTATAAAAAAAAAAAAAGACAGTTTTTCGCGTAATTGTAGTTTTTGGATCTTGTCATCATGGTTCATTTGTTGATTTTTAGTTTTCTAAAATCATGCATCCAGCAAGAAGCACTGAACCAACTGCTACAACCCAACTTCAAAAATATGAAGTGTAGCAGCCACTTACATCGAAGGGTGAACTCTGATGAGTGAGAGGTAATAATGTAAAGTTATAGAAGCGGTATGTCCACAACTGAGTTAAAGAGGTTTTTTCCGACTGTTTTATACTGATGATCTATCCTCAGGATAGGTCATCAGTATCTGATCGGTGGGGGTCTGACATCCAGAACCGCCATTGATCAGTTGTTTGCTGTGCTCCTGTGAATGCTGCAGCCTTCTCACAACTTATCCTAGGCCGGTGATATCACGTTCATCGGTCATATGGCCCAGGTGCAGCTCAGTCCCATTCGAGTAAATGGGTCTGAACTGCAATACCAAGCAAGCTGCTTTATAATATATGGCGTTGCACTTGGAAAGTTATGAGGAGGCCACGGCACTCAAAGGAGGCGTCCCCATTCTAGAGATAGGTGTAAGTCCCAAAGGTGGAACTCCCATCTATCACACATACCCCTTTAAGGGGTTTCAAGAATTATATGTAAATGATTATGGCCTCTCCTCAGGATAGCTCATCAATTTCAGACCAATGAGGGTCTGACAATTTGCACCCCCACAATAAGCTGTTTCTGGCAGCTGCCAGCGACTGGGACTGTGAAGTGGAGAGAGCCAGAAGAACAAGGTTCAATCCACTATGTAGTGGCTGTACTGGGGTACTGTATTCATCTTCCAATAAATCGGAACTAAGCTGCAAAGCACTGGTGCCAGAAACTACACAGGCAGAGCAGGGCCTTCTGTCCTCTGTATGCTCTTTGGTGCCAGTGGCTGCCCAATACAGCTGATCGGTGGGGTGCCTTGTGTGGGACACCCACTGATCTACTGGTGATGATCAAGCATGAGCATATCTAAGTACCATAAACCTCATTAACATAAAGGAAAATTCTGAAGGTGTGAAAACATAAATTATGAGGCCGGTGTAATGCAAGTGCAGTTTTCTGCTTGTATTACAGTTTCAAATCCCTGCCCGACTGCAGGTCTAAGGACCTCACATGGATCTACGAACATAATGTATTTGACTACATGCTAGTGTCTTTGAAAAAAGTATTTGTCACAAATTTTGGTTGGAGAAAAGTATTTATATTGCTGGATTTGAGATGCATTTTATCTGACTGCACTAGTTTCACTTTGCTCCCTATGAACTGCCAGCCAAGCAATTTGAAGTAGATTGAAATCATGTGTCAAAGCAACTAGCAAGTCCCGCTTGTCATTTGATATGCTTTTAAAATATTGCTGGCATGAAAAATTGTTATGCACTAATAACAGGTATGTCACAAAGCCACAATAGTTGTTGCATCTTGCAAACTCTTGATGTGGAAGTAAAGGCTCAACAGCCCCCTTCATTGGGCCACCGTCTTATTCATCATTAAGTTTCATTATTACTTGGTACACCTTTCATTTAAATGTCAGGACTAGGCGCTAGGCTATACTTTAAACATAATGGCAGGTCCACTCATTCATTGCTTGCCTTTCTTTTGCATCATTTCATTTTCAATGTATATGTGCTGAAATTTCCAAATGGCTGTCATGCATTTATTTCAGAACTTAGATTAGTGGATGTAATTTTATTTTACATTTCATTTGCTACTAGCTTACTCAACAAGCCAAAATATTATTGTAGCCAGCATTTATAAAGGCCCCGTAGATTCTATTGTCTAAAATCGCATTGTAAATGTCTGCTATGAATTATCCTTCAATTACGCCAAATTTGCATATGAACTAATTGTGATGGACTATGGCTTTATGGGTTTTTACCTTTTGTTGTTTTCTTTTTTACAATTTTTAGATTCATTCCTAATTTTACATTGTAGAGCACTGGCTTGTTTAATAGGCTGTATCCTTTGACCATCCAAATACCAGAATGAGTAATGGGGCAGTTAGTCAGTTACATTCGCTATCTGTTCCTGTGATCAGAGGAGGTCATATCTCCACAGACCTAATAGTGATCCCCCATCCAATAGATAGGGTATAACTTGTCGGTACCAGAATACCACATTCATTCTTCAAAGAAGGAAGCACTTTTAATGAATGTCAGGACACTCACGTTGATAGACAGTCATATGTGCTCCCCTTTAGTATTTTAAAAACTGACTTGCTTTATTTGACTCAGGTAATAGCATTATCTTTAAAACTTCATTTCAAAATGTCACATGTGAGAAATATAACATAACAGTGGCACACACAACCCTGGGAGGATTTTTATAATAGGCTGCTATTTATTGCATTTGATTTGAATCATGCAAATTGAATCCAATATTAAGTTCAAGCATCCTCACCCCTGTGGGTCCTTTCTCCTCTGCCAAAAAGCACCAGGACGAAGTATGGGATAGTGCGCATAATGATATGTAGGTAAAAGTACCCAAAAGACAGGAACAGTAAGTATATTATGCTGCAGACTGGTTTGGGGTCTGATTTTTTTCTCTCTGGTCTGGGGCATTATCTGGGATCTTAATTCATATTGGGGCCTGCTCTGGGATCTAAATACATTTTGAGGTCTGTTCTAGGGTCTGTATTAGTTTAGGGGTCTGATCTGACATCTGAATTTATTTTGGGATTCAGTCTGGGAAACAAATTAGTTTTGAGGCCTGGGTTGGAGTCTGTATTAATTTAGGGCTCTGGACTGAGATCTGAATTAATTTAGGGGGCTGGTCTGGGTTCAGATTCATTTGGTGGTCTGGTTTGGTGCCTGAATTAAATTTCTAAGCTCATCTTTGATTTGATGGTTCCCCAGCCCCCATTTTACATTTTCTACCTATTGTCCTAAAGATACATGTGGTACCCTTGGCTCTGGGGTTTTCAGAGTTTATTCCTGGGAGCTACATGTAACTGCAGAGGGGGCAATCAGTTCAACCTGAAGAGAAGAAGAGCACGCCAGTGCGTACTGCAGCATAGTATATCTCAGTATCAGCCTCTACATCTTATAAGTAGAGGAAGATCATCCATGGCTACCGGCACTGATTGCTGAGTTGAATTGGACAAAGAGGGACACCAAGAAAGCAACACCAGGCAGCACAGAAACATCCCTACCTGCCCCAAGTAAAATTTATTTTTGCACCCCTGTTACATTTCATATGAGCGTTGACTGTATACAGCTCCCTGCTGCCATTTTCTAGATTTTTTTTGCATATATAGAGCATATAAAAGAATGCTTTCATAACTGACATATTGGGCAATCTGAAAAATGTGGACAGTTTTAACAGTTTGGCACCAATCATTTAGGATACCTTTTTCTTTCTTCTGCCCCCTTAAGCAAGGCGAACTTTACATCAATATTTTGTGCCCAAAAAGGACATGATTCTGAATATATTTGAGCTTGGCATGACGGAATCCATTTTAACAAATCAATTTGTCTCATCGTCAAGACTTCTTCACCTTTGAGGGGTTGTCCCCGCAGACAAAGAGGCACCAGTACAGAGGATGGACAGAGCCGGACATATTGCCTGCAATGACAATCCGGCGCCTGGAGTGCAGTCGCTTCTCCAGAAGTAGAAGGAGAGCCTCTGCGTTTGCACCGATACTCTGAGCAGTGGCTCAGGCACCAGGTTGTCCAAGTCAGGTGAGATGCCGTGCGGCAGGTGGGCACTTCTTCACCTGTGGAGACTGCACCTCACAGGTGAAAAACTCTTGCCGATGAGATGAATCAATTCGCTCTTCCCTAATTTGACCATTTCATGACTTATTTTAGTCACAACCCATTTTTGAACATGATATGTAATCCATCACCAACACATCCACACATTCCCAGGCTTAATATGTTAGCACTCGTAATCATTAATACTTGGCATACAAAAATCCAAGGTAAATCCATTGTGTTGGAGTGATACCATCTTCTGCTTTTCAGATGCCTACAAAGATATTTGGCTCAGCAACAGAATGGCCGGATTAGTAACGTGCAACATGTCAGCAGCTAAAAATACAATGGCTCTACAGTTTCTAGCTCTTACACATACTCAAATCCCTTAAGTCAATGAATGAGTTAACTATAGTCTTATATGCCAGCAGTTCAAAATGTCTGACTTAATCCAATGAGGTGAGAGGGGTGTGTGTATGCCAGTGAGACCAGGCTTCTAGCAAATACGGCTGCTCTTCCCTACTGAAAACACACACACAGTATGAATACAATAAGGATGTAGACGCAACGAGGGAGAGAAGCTGTTCTTTCCTCCGCAACCCCCATTGGTATACATGCTCCAGTCCCCTCCACCAAGACACCCCCCACTTTCCCATCGCTCCCTAGAATAAATTAAAGCTGAGCATCTGCACAATAGCAGCAGACATAAATTAAGAAGTGCTCTGCCAATCTCCCCACAATTTGACGGTTACAGTAGCTCTTCAAATGTAGTGACAGCTTGGAGTCCTTTCATCTTCCTGTTCATGTCATATTTCCTCCCCTCTCGTGTCTTCCATCCTTTATTTTATCATTTCATTTTTCTGCGGCAAAGCACCAACATATTTACTTCTCTGGCTCATGATGTTTGGAGCTATGATAAGACAGCTTTATATAAGAGTATTATATTTTACGTCATTTATGTAGTTTATAAAGTAAAATTTAAGTGAGTCACCAGTAAATACAACACTAATTTGGAATGAAAACGTTATATTTTTTCCTATTGATGCACATTAGTAAATTCAATATTTGCATAGTTCCATAAAAACATGATCCATGTTACCAATGTTGCCCATCAACCCCACTTTTTAATATAGGGCTCTAAAGTAGAACCAGTGCATATCCTCAGTGTATACTCATCACTAGAAATCTTTCTACAGGTTAGGTATTCAGTGTTGACGAGGGTCATTGCTATAAAGCATGCAGGACTCTGGGAACACTATTTGGATGCAAAAACAGCCCAGGAATTTCTCAGACATTGCTGCATTCACCAATTATATATGGATGATGAAGCTCTGAAGCCCCTATTTAATGAGCTATAGCTTGCTTTTCAAGGCGAACAAGTGGAGCTAACTGGTGAAGATACAAGGTCAACATCTGTTAATGAATTAAGGCCAGTATATGTAGGAAAGTGGGGCATGCAGAGGCATTCTGCCGCCTGAGAGGGGATTAGAAATAGCTTTATTTTATTTGTAAGGCTGAGTTCACACCAGTGCTCTGTTATAGGAGCAGAACAATGAGGATAACGGAAGTCAAATGGCGGTAATAAATGGCCCTGGATGGACCCATTGAACATAACAGGATCCGTAAGGTTTCCGTTAGAAAACCCAGAATTTTACTGGACTGAAATAGTACAGCAATTTTGGGCTATTTTGTCCCATATTGTTAATGGTATTCACAATGGAGGATCCTAACGGAGCCTCCAACAAAGATGTGAAAATAGTCTATGCTACGTTCACTTAGATGTACGTTCATTAACATTGGTTACAAGGCAATTATAAATTCTGAGCAAAGCATCATAAAAAAAATCTATAAAAATCACAAATAACATCAGTTCCTATCTGTTTAATGTACATTTGGTGTCCATATGGTGTGTACTCGTGTATATTTGAATGGTGCTGTTTGTGCTGAATGTTCATCATTTTGGTAAATCCCATTCAGATGAATGAGACACACATTTCTGCAGCAACTAATGCCTAATAGCTAAAATTTAATGTAAAAACTAGAGTTAAAAATAGACAGATGCACAGAATAAATAACTAATTATCAAATCTAAAAGTTAGCCTGAGGCTGGTGTCACATTACGTCTGTTTTTGGAAAATGCTGCATTTTGGGTCTCTTCACCCCAAAAAAAGGCCTTAAAAACACCTGACTTGATCAGATGATTTTGTAGTGTTTTTTTAGGTGTTTTTGATAATTTGGTGTGCGATATGTAGCACCTACCATTTTTAATGGCATCTTTCTCATGCCTAGCATTTATTTTGTTTGTTTGATTTGTGCCCTTCTGTGATGTCACTTTCTCTGGAAAGCTGTATGCGAAAAGAGGATTGATGACTAAAAATGACAGTAAAAATACAGCAACATACATTGCACATGCGTTTTTCTGAAGCAGCAATAGAAACCAATGAAAAACAGCAAGCAATGAGGGAAAAAACTTATGTGATAGCTGCAATTTGAAAAAAAAAGCATTTACAGGCATGAAACAGGCATGTTTTGCCTAAAGAAAGGTGCAAAACACCAGCTAAAAAGCACCAAAAACTGCAAAATGCCATTAAAATGCCAAGAGAAGTTTATCTGAAAATGCTTTCAAACATGCCTAGAAAGACAAAAATACCACCTAACGAACAAAAATGTCAGTACAAAAAATCTATTGTGGGGCCTGTGTTTCAAATTTCCCATAGACCATCAGTTAACATCTGGAGCTGGTGATCTTACCTCAAAAAATGCACCAAAAACTGCAAGTGCAAAAAGCACCGCTAAAAACGCAAAAGTGCAGAAAAATGTCAGCAAAAACTATGTGTAAAAGCCTATGCTTCCTGGTGTTATTTTTTCCCTTGGTGTAGTTTTCAAATCTCTGGCTGTAGTGTATGCTCTGGGTTTAGTGTATGCTCTGGTTGTAGTGTATTCTCTGGGTGTAGTGTATGCTCTGGTTGTAGTGTATGCTCTGGTTGTAGTGTATGCTCTGGCTGTAGTGTATGCTCTGGGTGTAGTGTATGCTCTGGGTGTAGTGTATGCTCTGGGTGTAGTGTATGCTCTGGGTTTAGTGTATGCTCTGGTTGTAGTGTATGCTCTGGGTTTAGTGTATGCTCTGGTTGTAGTGTATGCTCTGGGTGTAGTGTATGCTCTGGTTGTAGTGTATGCTCTGGGTGTAGTGTATGCTCTGGGTGTAGTGTATGCTCTGGGTTTAGTGTATGCTCTGGGTGTAGTGTATGCTCTGGCTGTAGTGTATGCTCTGGGTGTAGTGTATGCTCTGGGTGTAGTGTATGCTCTGGGTGTAGTGTATGCTCTGGTTGTAGTGTATGCTCTGGGTGTAGTGTATGCTCTGGGTTTAGTGTATGCTCTGGTTGTAGTGTATGCTCTGGGTGTAGTGTATGCTCTGGGTGTAGTGTATGCTCTGGTTGTAGTGTATGCTCTGGTTGTAGTGTATGCTCTGGTTGTAGTGTATGCTCTGGGTGTAGTGTATGCTCTGGGTGTAGTGTATGCTCTGGGTGTAGTGTATGCTCTGGTTGTAGTGTATGCTCTGGTTGTAGTGTATGCTCTGGGTGTAGTGTATGCTCTGGGTGTAGTGTATGCTCTGGGTGTAGTGTATTGTCTGTCATTTTCCCATTGATAATCACAAAAAAGGGGGGATGCTAAAAAGGACCAAAACAAAAAATGTTTATCAAACTATCATCAATGTAGGAATAAGGGTCTATTCACATGTCCGTGAATGTGGTCCGGACCCATTCATTCTCTATGGGGACAGAATGGATGCGGAGAGCACACTATGTGCTCTCCGCATTTACAGAGCGCGGCCCCAAACTTCCGTGCTGCAGTTCTGCAAGAAAATAGAGCAGCTGCGGACAAGAATAGGACTTCTCTATTTAGTACCGGCCATGTGCGGCCCGGTGTATTGCGGATCCGCAATACACCACAGACGTGTCAATGGACCCTAAGTGAATAAAAAACCCTTTTATTAGTTCACACCAAATGCTATGAGGCCTCATGCACATGGCCGTAGGTGTCACGTGCCCGTATTGCGGACCGCATTTGCATTCATTTCAATGGGTCCGCAAATCCGGAGATGCGAAACAGTGCGGAACGGAATGACGGAATGGAACACGGAGTACTTCCGTGGGGTTCCGTTACGTACTTCCGTCCCGCAAAAAGATAGAACATCTCCTATCTTTTTGCGGAACGGGCAGATCGCGGACCCATTCACTTGCATTGCGGGCAGTTTGCGGCCCGCAGCACAGGCACGTGACACCTACGGCCGCGTGAAAGAGGACTAACTCATACAATAACCTCAAGTTGGGATACTATTTCATTTTCTTTTGCAAAACCCAAAGGTTGGAATGAAACGACCCTCAGGACAACTATCCTTCAAACCAAATAGAGTCAGCACTGGTGTAATAATACTGGTAAGTGGAGGTTTGCAGCTTATTCGAGTTGTAATATAAGCTCTAACGTCCCCAAACCACAACCAGAATAGGAACTATTTCAATGGAATACTCAAATAGGCCGCATACCTCCACTTACCAGTATTGTTACACCAGTGCTGACTCTATTTGGTTTGAAGGATAGTTGTCCTGAGGGTCATTTTATTCCAATCTCTGGGATTTGCATAAGAAAATGAAATAGTATCCCAACTTGAGGTTATTGTATGAGTTCTAGCATTTGGGGTGAACTAATAAAAGTTTTTTTTATTCCTACATTGATGTTAGCATACCCCCCCCCCCCCCTTTTTGTGATTATTTTGGAAATATTAAAGGGTTGCTGACCTGATTTAACTGATTCTTTGATACATTGTGATACATTTTCTCATTGACTACTGTATGGAAAAAATATCTGAAAAAATTCACAAAAACATTGTATGACTTAAAATGCCACTCTCCCCCCAAAAAACTCCTGAAAAAACAAATGAATTTCATAGCGTTTTTACAAGCCATAAAGACACCAGAAAAAATGTAATGTGGCAGTACCCTAACCAAATTAAACCAAGAATGAATGCAGAGTTGCATAGTAAAGGGATTTTTACACCCCATGCTGTATAATATTAGGTATAATCATTATATGGTGTACAGAACATCTGAATAAAAAAAATATATGCTAACAATTCGTGGGAGAACACGTATTGCTAAATTTCGGCAGGATATTGTAAATTTTAATGGCAAATGAAAAAATATATATAAAAAAAAAAAGATCAAATAGACAATAGTGCAAGTTTTACTTTAGGGAACCTGGAAGGTTTTTTAAGCTTAATTTATCACATTAGACCATGTGTGTCTGCTGTATTCAGCACAGTCAACAGCCCCTTCCCCCCTTTCAATCACATAAGCTTTGCTTGGTGCAGGGACAAAATATTCATTGGCACCCTATCAGACATGCATGCAAGAAACTAATTAACATGGGCAGACATGCAACCAGCGATAAAGCTCGCTCCATACTCTCAACACATACACACACAGACACACATACACACAAACAAGCCAGTCTTGTCTGGGGGGACCTTGAAAAAAGGCTTTGTTGCTAATTTAGGCATCTGTCTGAGTCTGGTCTGGTTCTCCTGGCTGGACCATTTTTTTCCCACCCCCTTTGACAATGCTGGGAACATGCCCAGAGACCCCCTCATTCAAATGCTCCCTTAACAATGCTGTCATTGTGCTATCATAGAGAAAAGCGAAAAGGGAGGAGGAGATCTGAATAAAATTGTTAACCCACCAAAGTGTTTACTAACAGACTCTGCAGCTGTCTGACAAACCAACAGGCATGGGGGCCGAAGAAGCAAGGACGTAGGGGCTTGTAAAAAAAAAACATTTACTCAGATCTGGTCTTGTGGTTGAATGTCAGTCCCTATAAAACCCGCCACACAAGCGGCTATTGTGTGCATCAGAAAAACCAACAACAGCAGCACAGGGTAACCGTTATTGTGTGTTTAGACTAATTATGTGCTTACACAACATGGTGTCTTTGGGGACAATCATGGTTATTTGTGTATTTACAGCAACAATAAATTACCAGCCTTGTCTACAAGAAGGAGAACACTGGGCAGATTCAGTCACAATGGCATCTGGACAGGTCTATGAACATTCACAGGCATATTAAGATTTTTTTTTATTGTTTGTAAATTGTGACTTATCTTAAATATATTCCATTTACCGTATATCATACATTTATTAAGGGTATTAGATAAATGACATATTATGAAGTTAATTATTATTTCCTGCCATGATATGTTCCTCACAATACATTACACGCTAACGAAAGTTTTTGAAGGGAATCTGTCACCAGGAAATTTACTGTTAAACCCGGTACAATGCCTTGTAGGGCTAGCTCAGCTAAATTTAATGATTCATATGTAAATGAGCAGTTAAGTGCACCAAGGGGCGGGTCCAAACCATTCTGTGCACCCTTGCTCCTCGTGCTTCCTCGGCCAGATCCTTTCTCTCTTGATGGACAGTGATAGCCTCCTGCATTGTGATCTCTGGCCTTGTCAATCGAGAAGGAGGGGCTGGCAGAGGAAGCAGGAGGAGCAAGAGTGCACAAAATACCTTGGACCCATCCTCCATGCACATAACTGCTCATTTACATATGTATTAAAGGGACTTTTTCTCCAGAATGGAGCAATGGATCACTAAGTGAAATATATCATTATATCCAGCTGAGCTAGGCCCACAAGGCATTGTGTCCAATTTACCAGTGAAGTTCCTGCTGATTGGCTCTTTTTAAATCATTACCTATCCGATTTATGCAATTAAATTAATGTGCATTTATCCAATGCTTGATAGTAACAAAGAACAGAATGAGCTAAGCAGATTGATATATAGTTTTGTGGGGAAAGATTCAGTAAAACTTATAATTAATACATTTATATCTCTGCTTTTCTGAACTTAAGTCCTCCCCAGTGAACAGCTTTCTATACTTTAGTCACCCCTGTGTACAGCTATCAGTGACTGACAGCTATGTATATACACTTACACAGAGAATTCTATCAATCACTAATAACACCTCCCCTGTGTACAGATATCAGTGACTGATAGTTATCTATGTATACACAGTTACACAGAGGATGCTATTAATCACTGATACATCTCCCCCGTGTACAGCTATCAATACACAGATATCTATGTATACACACTTACACAGAGAATGCTATTAGTCACTGATAAAACCTCTGCCGTGTACAGCTATCAGTGACTGACAGCAATCTATGTATACACACTTACACAGAGAATGCTAGTCACTGATAACACCTCTGCCTGTGTACAGCTATCAGTGACTGACAGCAATCTATGTATACACACTTACACAGAGAATGCTATCACTGATAACACCTCCCCTGTGTACAGCTATCAGTGACTGACAGCTATCTATGTATACACACTTACACAGAGAATGCTATCAATCACTGATAACACCTCCCTGTGTACAGCTATCAGTGACAGCTATGTATGTGTACACACTTACACAAAGAATGCTATCAATCACTGATAATTTGTCCCTGTGTACAGCTATAAGTGACTGATAACTATCTCTGTATATACACTCACACCCCCTGAGGAAGCATTAGGCGAAACATGCGTTGGGGCGTTGGATACGTGGCTGGTATGTTATAACTGTTCATACTATGATTGATGTAGTTGCTGCTGGGTCGCACAATGCACTTTACTCTGTAAAACTTTGAATGTGATAATACCTATGCACTTTATATTTATATTGCCACTCATGTAATGGTTTTGTGTAAATAGGTGACACACGTATCCTATCAGGGCTACTTGTCCTATCTTCTATGACCATCAATGTAATTTTTCTATGTTTTTATGTGTTGTTATAATAAAGATATATTGATTGATTTATTCCGGCTGTTGCTAAATTTCTCGGAGTGCTGTTTAAGGGTTTTAGCCGGAGCGAGACATAAGCTTGTAGCCCTTGCTTATTATAAGTGTTGACACTTACACAGAGAATACTATCAATCCCTCATAATACCTCCCTGTGTACAACTATCAATGACTGGCAGCTATTTATGTATACACACTTACACAGAGAATGCTATCAATCACTGATAACACCTCCCTGTGTACAGCTATCAGTGACAGCTATGTATACACACTTACACAAAGAATGCTATCAATCACTGATAACATCTCCCCTGTGTACAGCTATCAATCACTGGCAGCTATCTCTGTATACACACTTAGGGCTCATGCACACGACCGTATGTATTTTGCGGTCCACAAAAAACTGATCGACAAAAAATATGGATGATATCCATGTACATTCCATATTTTGCAGAACAGCTGGCCCTTAATAGATCAGTACTATCCTTGTCCGTAATGCGGACAATATTAGGACATGTTCTATTTTTTGGCATGACACCTCCCCCGTGTACAACTAAATTCAGAAAAAGCAGAGATTTAAACATATAAAATATAAATTTTACTGAATCTTTTCCCACAAAACTATTAATCAATCTGCTTATCTCTTCCTGCTCTATAGCATGCTGCCTGCAGATTGCACTGCATTTGCTGGGCAAGGTCCTCTTTAAAGGGCAAATGTAATTTATTTTTTATTTTTTTGCTAGTTTATTAGAACTAGGCATGTATACCTGAGTTGGTCTGTCAATGGTTGTCAAAAGATCTGTAATTACCTTATAATAACAGCTTTTATTAATGCCCTCTGTCCCTTTCCACTGATCCCTTAAAACACCGTTGCTAGGGCTTGTCTGTCTTCCTTTTAGTATAAACAGAAGACAGAGGGGCGGTCCTTCACACTGCATGCCTGCATTAGGCTTCAGAGTGAGGAGGCGTGTCTCTCAGTAATCCAATCTGATTGGCTGGCAGGGAGCTACTGGCTACAGCAAGTGTGTATGGGAAGTGAGGGAAAGACGTTTTGGCCTCAGAGAACTGGCAGAGGAGCCATCTTGAGAAGGTCCTCATATTGTAAATGTTTAAACAGCCATAACTAAGGGAAAAACTCAAGGAAAACAATGGTATTTGAAGAAACTCAAGATTGCTTTATGCATAATGCTGCCGCAGAAGTAACATATGCTAAAATTAATTTTTTTTTAATGAAAACAGGCAGTTACCATTTAAAGTGTGGGCAAGAGAGGCAACTGTTTTACTTGCCTTGGAGGAGATAATCACAATGCCTATGAACAATTAATACAGCTATTTTAGTGAAAGGGTAATTATACAAGATACACTGATAGAGTCACATCTGGGCCCAGTGTCTAAGGAGGCCCACCCTCTGCTCTGGTTGTGGTGGGTCTTTGGGGGGTGGAAATTATGAAGCCTTGCACTCTAGAATTATGGCTTCAAAAGTCACAAAATAGGACTTTGCAACTTTCAAGGCATATTTTGAGACATTTAGAATTTTTACACCACTCCAGTTTAACAAAGTCTGCGATTTAAAGTGGATGTGGTTAGCCTGTTGAGCTGATTTAAGCTAGATTTATCAACTGAGACTGCAATAATTTTTGTGACCTTTTAAAATCTTACTCCAGTAAAAGTGGTAAAATAAAGTGGAGTACCATCTCAAGACAGAGATGCGACATTTGATAAATTTGGCAGACCCCTGACAAAACTGACATTAAAAACTCCACTCATAATACATCTCACCCATAGGGGCTGCAAGATCAAGCCACTTTGCCCTTTTACTGTCTGCACTTAATAAAGAGATGAGGGCAGACACTATAAGCATTTTGCGAACAAACAAGTGGGTAAGTGACCGCAGAACACAAGGGACTGGAACAACAAACCAAAGGACACCACTGGCGAATGGAAATCTAGGACTACTGCATATGAAGCACTGTCCGGGAGATGCATTACAGCACAACAAAAACTGTCTGGAGCACTCAATCTGAGGGAAATGGCATGAGAGAGGACTTGGTGTCATTTTCTCTGTATATTAAAAATTAATACATTTATGCATTTTCGGTAGTAACCAAAATGTCATAGCTAAAATTAGGAACATGTAAACCCAGCTCCAGGAACCACTTATGGATGGAGCTTACACAAGCCATGTCCATTTTCAGCCCAAATTTGTTGGAACTATCTCTGAAAATTAGAGACAGCCCCTGCTAATTTCCACCGTTTTTTTCTATGGTTATGACAACACTGCCATCCAGCAGGGTGGTCATGGTTCCACACTGTAGGAAAAGGCATCTGTCTATGCTCACTCCCGTGGTCCCGGTCACCAGAAAGGCCAGCTCTTTTTCCAATAGTGTGCAAGCACAGTCACTGTTGCTGGATACCATGAAAAGAAGCAGTATACAGTATAATACTATGGAAAAATGAATCAACCCAGCAAAGGAGGCAATATGGACAATCACAATACATTAGTAAGAGCCTTGTATTAACTTTCTCTACATGATACATGCCACTTGCTGAAGTGAGACAACCCCTTTAAGAAACCATTGGAGGCATTACAACACTCAAAGGGGGTATTCCTATGCAACCACAATGCAGGGGAACGGCAGGATCACAGATCACAGCTTATATTTTCTACCATGCACTAAAAAGCCACAAGCTGGAATCTTATTGGTTGCTATGGGCAACTACTGCTCCACTGTTTACAACCCTTTGCTCTTGAGGCCTGATTGTGAATGAATATTTTACACCGTTGTTGTCTCTTGTGAATATAATAGGTTCTGAATAACAAATTAATTGTTTCTTTTCTATTTTCTTGCACTTAGGTACACATTGAAGATTTCAAGTAAATATATTTATATTTTAGCTGCCTGATGTCATCTAATATTTCCAAAGCCATGAAATAAATGTCAGTAGACAATGCAAAATGACTTGATAATGCATTTGTGGAGGTCATATTGTTAATGTTGCCAAGCAACTTGGCTGATATTCCATTGTCCCCAGACTCTTCAGCTGTCTAGAAGTTCCTACATACTTTCCCATACCAAAGAAAGAAATACGGATTATGTATCCAAACTAATCCAATAATAATTCATTATCATGTCATGTATCTAGGTATTCGAAATATCTTTACATTCTGTAACCTGCACTTGGCAGACTATGATAATGGAGAAATTAATCTATCATTTCCTCAAAATGATCACAAAAGGAACCAAAAACCAAAGACAACTTATCATACCTACATAATGAACATGAGACGCATGTATGTACCCCAGTAGCTGCTATTGGGCTTACAGAATGAAAGCTGTGTACATACATATATTAATCGGGAACAGGCTGGGGGGCCAGACCGTCCTTTTTCATCCTTTCTACCTTCCCATTGCAATGTGCACGCTCCCCTTTATGATGTTCCTCATATAGAATAACTTGTGTTATAACCACAGATCTATATAACCACAATATTACATAGGCTAGAATATATACATAGCACATCTAGTAGAGTAGCAGAAAGGCTTGTGCAAGTCCATAAAGTAATATACAGGTATTAAGACATTCGGTGGTGTAACTAGAAATGACTGGGCTCCACAGCAAATTTTTTAGTGTCTGTATATAACATCATTTTATAATACTGTAGAGAGGGCCCTGACAGAAAAAACTTTTAGTCCTCGTCCGGGGTGGGCCACCTCTGAGTTTGGGCACCAAAGCAGCCCCTTCCCCTGCTTCCCTTATAGCTATGCCCCGGAGCATTGAGGGATGGGCAATATCCTAAAACACAACCTGAACACTTTGTCTATGTTGCTAGCTACAGGTTCCTTAGAAAAAATATTCCAATGATTCCGTCCATTATGATACATACATTAATTACTATAGATAAATCAATATCTTTCAATTATGTTGTATTACAAAACCATGCATCAGTGCTGGTAACAGAGACTTACATTATGTATATGTTGTTACATTGGCCTATTTACTATTTTTCAAGGCTAAACAACTAAACTTAAAGGGGTTGTCCCACGAAAAATATTCTACAGTTTCCAAACCAGCACCTGAATCTAGAGACTTCTGTAATTGTACATTCCATGAAATGTATCTGTATAGCGCCACCTGCTGTTAGTTTTATTTCTTATTTCTATGACCTGCTCACTGAGAAGGCCACACATGCTCAGTTTCATCCATCAGCTGCCTCCTGAGCTGTGATAGGGAGAGCATGGACACGCCCCCTTAGCTGCAGCAGAAAACACACTCCCCTTGAGCTTGATCTAAATCTAGCACAGCTATGAATGGGGAGATCTCTGGATCCATGTGAGGTACAGGGCTTTGTTAGAAAGATGTTGTCATGTACTATATGATGTCTGATTTTCATTTTTTACATTAGTCATGGGATAACCCCTTTAAGAAAAATGGACAAGGTGCACTGTACTTGGGCATAATGCAGGGACAGCAAGCATTATTTTGTTCAGTGTATTAAGGCTTATATGATTTTGTATTTTACATTAAGCCATCTGTGTAAACATCCATCTGAAATGAAAGAGAAGCTTTGCTTCCCTCTGTATGTACATAAATACAGAACTATATACTGCAAAATTTGAAGATTTTCTAATAATTTTAGAAAACTTGAATAAATCATGCAGACTGTATAGCAAGGAACCATAAAAGTAACTGGTGCAAAGGAATGGTAGAGCAATTCCCCACAGCAAGTAATGAGATTTACAGGTCATTTTTTAAAATAAAATAAAAACTATTTGATTGGTTGGATAACTCCTGGGGATTACTGGGGACCCTACAGTATGGAAAACAGGTCTCACTCAACAATCTCTTTATCTCCACCGGTGCAGCTACGTGTGTTAATGTTACCTTAAATACACTCTGTTTCTTGCAGCATAATAAAAAGTGAGATTTCCGTGACACAGAGTAATAAAGCACTGGTTATACTGGCCATGCATAGGCCAAATCTGCCAATCCTGGTCACAAGACCAAACACACAATCAGAGTGGGAACGTGCATGTTCTCCCACACACACACATATGACAATTCAATATTAATCCTAATCCGTTGGAGAAGGCCGTTATTTGGGATGACGGACATTTTGAGCTCATACACGATTCAGTATTAGACAATTGCTAATTATGTTGAGCTTGGACCCTACAGAACAGCTGCTGCTTGATTCAGAAGCCTGTAAAAATGACTGATTTAATTAAATTAAAAAATATTTATTTTTCTATAAAAGCAGGATTTTAAATCTCACAATAGGTATATGACACAAAAGTGAGTGTAGCAGTGTGTTTCTAGCAACGTCTATTTATATCAGTTAATATTCACAATAATAGACAGGGCTAGCTTTACCATTTTTAACTAAATTAGAAAAGCAGAGTTCTTAATTTAATGTGTTGTACAATTTGGACATTTGCGTTACTTTTTAATCTTTAGAAAATTACAACCCAATTAGATTGCATTCAGTGAAGACCCTCACAGCAAAATCCAGGAACAGCTTGGTGTAAAATGCATCTCACGATAGGTTTTATTATTAAACAGCAAGCAGCAGAGTCAGGAGGCCTGAATAAAAGGGGGATGGTCTGCCTGATAACCAAGAGAAGCGTGAATGAAGAATCTGGGTGGGGGTTATACTGTGGAGTGGTGATACAAAATGAATCCAGTCTAATCATTATGGTAGCGGCTCAATCACAAATCTGCTTTGCAGAAAAGCTTAAACAATATGTGTGCCATGAAATCAGATAGAACCTGAATGGGGTCTAGGTATCCCTGTCAGTGAAGCAGACACTATTCAGGGTTTATTTTCTGAAATCTCCAAACCATTTGCTTCTATACAAAATACAAACATATTGCTCACATATGCATTGCCCTGATGGCATCTGCATCTGGTACAAAAGTGAAGGAATGCACTCATAACATGCACTGTCACGGCAAGCAACGTGAACGAATCCTCTCATCAGGAACAGTATGACACCTTATGTACCTTGTCAAACCTCATACAATATATTATATCAGATACTGCATATAACACATTTCGTTACCCTTTTAGAAATATATTGTCAAGCGCCCTATATTTATATAGGTAACATAGCATATTATTAACCCCAGAGAAGCAATGTACATTACTATTTATATGCACAAAAGTTATAACCAGTGTTAGTTAAAGGGGCTTTACAGGATTATAAAAATTCACAAAAATAGCCATATGTGTCTGAGTGCTTACCAGATGCCACCACGGCTCACAATTATTTATTTTTTTCATTCTTGCCCAGCTTAGTGCAGCACCTTTGTTTTAATGCTGCCAGGGCTTGCTGTTGGTGAGATTACCATTTAAAGCACTACAGTTCCCATGATTGCCATCTCCTCTCATAGACATTTCTCTATCCTGAGAAAGGGAGGGAGGGGGAGCTATGGAGCAGTGGAAGCATGTGATTTGTGTTTCACTGAGAGGGGAGATAACCACATGTTCAGTGTACGGGAACTCACACAAGCAGGAGATAAACAATAGGAGCATCATGAGATTGGCTTACGGAAACATCTCAGCTACAGACACTACATTAGTATGTGACTGATCTCACTGTATGCAAACCATTTACATATATGTTTTAAACAGCATAAAACTTCTTCAATGCAATGCACTACATTTAATGTATGTGGTACAATGATAACACAATACACACAATTTGTATTGGTGTATTTGCAGCATTTTTCATAATAGGTACAAAGAGGAGGAGTTATCCATAGCAACCAATCAAATAGTTTTTTTTTATTTTAGAAATAAAATCTCATTACTTTCTGTGGGGAATTGCTCTACTATTCCTTTGCACCAGTTACTTCTCTGGTACCTTGCTATACAGTCTGCATGATTTATTCAGGTTTTCTAAAATTATTAGAAAATCTTCAAATTTTCCAGTATATAGTTCTATATTTATGTACATACAGAGGGAAGCAAAGCACCTCTATAGTTTTTAACAATCTGAGAAATCTGTGCCAGGTTACTGGGGTACAGTATTGTATATTCTTTTCTGCGATACCAGACCAGTCGCAGACCAATTCCAATAAGCTGTGTCAAAATGTGGAATGGGGAACACCCTTCTTTCTAAATAATTGTTCCCCAAAGATTTCTGACCCCCACAGCGATTGTAGTTATGGCTCCAACAGTGCTAAAGCTTAAAAAAAGCCACTTACCTACTCACTAGCGCTCTATTCCAGCGCCAAGGGTTTCATGCCCACTGCTTCTTTTCTTCTGAAGACCACAAGTGTGACATCTCATCCATTGTTACATGCACCACTACAGCCATTCACTAGTCAGTGATGTGGCGATGTGCCAAGATTATGGTCAGAAAGTCACACTTCTGGTTCACAGAGGACAGGAGGCAGCAGGGACAGGATCTTCAGCACTGGAACAGAGCACCAGGGACTAGGTAAGTAGATTTGTTTTTTAGCCTAAGCACTGTCAAAGCTATACCTAAAATTACTGTGCGGCTTGTACAACATTGATAAAATGTAAATTTCCATGATTATCCTCATACTTGCCAACTCTCCTAGCATGTCCCTGATGCTGCTGGAAAAAGGAGAGGCTTTATGGACTCCCAGAAGAGTGCTGCATAGAGAGCAGCTTTCTCCCAGAATGCTTGTTTCCATGAACTATATAGGGGTTGGCGCATCACAGACATTGATGGCATATTGCCCCTATCTCCAGAATCGGCCCCCAAAGTCAAGGAATGCATAGTGCTCTCAGCTGTTTTTGGAAGTCCCTTAGCAGTGAATATAAAGCGCAGCATGCAAGAGCAGCCACTGCTACTTTTATCACTATGGAACTACCAGAAATAGCTGAGCCATTGGTCACCTATTTTCAGAATTCCCATTGCAGTGATTGAAGGGTGGCCGCACAATTGCTGTCTGTTCCCTTCGGGGACCCCGTTCTGCAGATAGGAGCAGATCCCAGAGGTGGGACCTGCATCTATCTGACATTGATGGCATATCCTAGCAAAATGCTATCAGTGTCTAAGATGAGCCAACCCCTTTAACTGCATCATCAGCCTCAGTCTCAGCCCCAATACCCAGACATTCATTGAAGGGGTATAGCTCTGTCATGAGCAACCAGTCGTGACAAACTGTACAGGGATGTGGTGCATAGAAAGGGGTAGGGTTATGCAGCTCATTCTTGGACCTCCCAGAAGACAACTTATTGAAGTTGGCATATAAGGATTACTCATATGTATGCTCAGTAAATATTTTTCATAGTTTATCATATGGGGTCAAATGCATAACTTAATAGAGTCATCTCAGGAAAGCAACCTTTTGAGGTCAGGCATTGATTAACAGGGGACTGGCTTCAGAAACTCCTCGCGATCTGCTGTTATCTCCAGCGGAGGTTGTTGCCAACCTGACAATTGGTGTTGCAGGGAAATGTACCACTACAAGGCAGACATTAAGACCATGTAATACAAGGATTGATCTGGCCAGTTAGGGCAGGAGATGCCTTTTCTTAGAGACTAAGCACTGTGGCTGATAGCAGAGAATCCCAACTAGTGACCAATCTATGATGTCTATATGTCCTAATAGGGTAGGTGGAAAGGAACTGTCTTAGTGGAATGACGCCTTAAATCTACAAAGTAGGTATGCATGGATAGGAATGATCATCATGTGAACGTAAATTTGTAAACCTTACAGCTTTTATTTAATGCCACTGATACCTCAAAAAGAAGGTCCTAAAACAAATCTTACATATACCAAAATGGTGGCCAGAAAGGCAGGAAGTCAAGATGCTGCTATGTTATCTGAGGTCCTCCAGCCTGCAGAATCAACAAAGGTGTGTAGTACAAATTGTACTATATGTATACAGTGTTATAGTTGAATTAGCATTGCTATCTGTTTTGGAGGCCATGTCTGAGAACAATGAATTTGCTATATTATTATATGAAAGACTGATAAACATAAATGAAGTACATACCTGAAAAGTCGACTTTTACACATCAGATCTGCCAGTGCAACACATTGGAAATTAGGTGTTGCCGCCCACAGACTTCTGATCACCTAAAAAAAGACAATTCAGTCAGAAGTGCAAATGCTCCTTGTGCCATACCGAGAACATAAGAGGACATCTTGTAAGGCCCGCTTCACATATTGTATATATGTATCAGTTGTGTCCAGCCAGCTACTTTAGGCTGGGAGCTGGACACAACTGATATATGTGCACAGACCTTCAGTGCACCGATCCGGCATCTGCACGCTGAAAGCACCAGACAGAATAACTAAGCAAGCAGCGGTTTTCTATCCGGCATCTGGCATCACAACTAATTCACCAAATATATGAGAACTATCCCTTAGACAACTATGGGATCAGGTCTGGCTTCAGCGCCCCTCCAGCGTTTTCTACTTCACGCCAGAGAAGAACTAAGACAGATCTCCGGACATAGGTGAAGAGATCCCCTATCAATGTCCAACCTGATCACAGAAAGTGAGCACTAGCACTCACAGTACCCCCATGTGTTGTGTACGGGAATTTGCTTTTAAGGTGCTTAGTTTTCTCCTTATGGTTTAAGTTGCACCCACGGGGGGAGATTATCACAATTTGTACAAAAGTGTGCTAAAAGTCAGGATTATGGCCTCCTTTGTTTAATTAGAAATTGGCAGCTTTCAAGACGGCGGAGAGGTAGGATAGTACATCTCATAGCTATAGCAATAATCTTGGTTAATTGCCTTGGACCTCACCTGCATAAGAGACACAACTACAATAAATGTTTCATTTGCAGTGCTTCCTTTGTTCTTCCTTGCATGCAGGGTCAGACTGACCCACAACAGAGAATCATAGGATCATCTGGTGGGCCCAGGCTCTAATGCAATAGTGGGCCCGAAATTTCCAAAGAAAAAAAAAACATTTGGAGGTGCCTTTGGAGAAAACCACCTGCCACTAGGGTCTATTTCTTTGATTCAAAAACTATTTAACATTATTGATAATATAGGGGTTGGGCCCCAAGGAACCCCAGTCTGACACTGCTTGCATGTCCTGTATTGGTATTGACATGGAAGCTAATCATTTTGGAACAAATTCTGTACAATCTTTTAGAAAATGAAATTCCTGCTCTATTTGTGCTTAGGAGCCCAGTGGGCAGTGCCACTCAGTGATTGGCAGCCTTCTTTGTATGACGGAGTAGGACCGCCCACAGGACTACTAAGCATAGAAATGGCAGGCATGTCAATGAATAAAATACAAGGTTTACCCAATCTTTCCGCACAAAAGTACAGATAGACAGATATACGGATGGACAGATAGATAAATATCGTCTCAGCTCCTTCTGCTCTATAACATGCTGCCTGCAGATTGCACTGCATTTTCAGTAAAATCTGCAGAGATTGCAGCCAATAATATATCGACATTATCTAGAAACCATTTCATTTTAGAAAATGTCACCCTTGTGCCTTGGTTAATTCAACCTAGATACTATTAAGTCAAATAGTCATATATGAATAAAACATATGACTAAATAATAGTAAATGTAAAAAGATTGTCCTCTACATAGATTGATAAATTCTCCGAAACCTCTAAATTAGGACAATAGGCCTGTTAATGTGGCTTCTCCTGAAAGACATGGCACTATTATGTGGTATGGAGAACTGTGAAAGGAGGTATTACTAATGACAATATTTATACTCATGTTCTAGATAGATAGATAGATAGATAGATAGATAGATAGATAGGAGATACAGAGATAGATAGATATGAGATAGATAGATAGATAGATAGATAGATAGACAGGAGATAGATAGATAGATAGATAGATAGATAGATAGATAGATAGATAGATAGGAGATAGATAGATAGATAGATAGGAGATAGATAGATAGATAGATAGATAGATAGATAGATAGATAGATAGATAGATAGATAGATAGATAGATAGATAGATAGATAGATACAGCTATAACGAAGCTTCAAAATAAAAATAATGAAACACATAAATAGATATATATATATATATATATATACATATATATACGAAGACATATGTCTGTGTATATATATTTGCATCTATGGAATTACTAAAGCAGCGATATGCTTTAACATTACATTTTACAGCAGCAAACCAGTACATACTGCAAGCAAATGGAAAAGGCCTCATGCACACACATAAGAACAGCGAATTAGAAAGTATGTTAATTCAATTAATATCAAGGGAAGATTTTCCGCTTGAGGAGGATGGTGGCAGACGAAAGTGGGTCATGCCAGCTTCGTTTATTGTCCTGCTTTCTTTGCTAATTAGCACGATAAGAAGATGATCAACGGGCAGGGAAAAGGGGGGAGGGGGGCAGGGACTAGATAGCAAATTCAACATACCTTCTACCAAAGCGGCCATCTTAAAATGTTCCTGAATTCAATCAAAATGGCCTCCACCGGTAAATATGTTGAGAGAAATCATAAGCAAGATGAAGGTGTTGTCCCTGTGAAACTAGTTGCTTCTTCTTGGCCTTTTTTCTTATAAATGAGAGTCCATTGACTGGAGAAGCTTTTAACACATATTAAAATGAGGACGCTTTGATTGGCATGACTCCTGTGCTTGGCAGTCGGAGATGTGGGTATTCCACAGATGGCAGGAGATGTTGACTATTTCACTCACTGTGCAGGAAAAAAGGACAGTATATATTTTGTAGCTCCTTTGCATGTTAAACAGTCAAGCATTTTATGTTGATACCCAAAGAACTGAAGGCCTTAATGGTAAATGGCAGGAGAATGACTATATAATGAGGGCATTGTCTATATTTTAGGACTTCATTTTACAAAAAAAATCCAATGTCCTGAATTTTATTTACTAAGCACTGGATATTTTCACGATGCACCTTAAAAATAACTGCTGGTGACTAGTCAGAAAATGATTAATGAAATGTGTAAGACCAAGCCCAAACTAACAGCAGGAATAAGACTCATCTTTATGCATGTCATTTATATCACACTTGTAAAATGCTCAGAAATAGATGAAGGACATTTGTCAAAAAAACTATGGACATATATTAAATAGGTCACTAACAAAGGCCAGATTGTCCCACTTGAAAAATATTATAAATTATTGAACCATAACTTTTAAATCTATTTTATAGGGTTGGGGTTTACTGTGAATATCTCAGCAAAATATTTCTAAAAAGATATGTATTGGTTAGAAATTAAGAATACAATACACATTTTGTTATGTGTAAAATATCACCTTGTGATCCAGCCTACAGCCTTTATGAAACGAATACTACAATTACCAGTAGAGAGGTCTGTAAGACATTTTAATATAATATGGCAAGGTGGAGGTTAATGCCTTAGATACAGATATAAAGCAGTCAAAAATTTAACAAAGAAATTCTGATTACTGCCATGACAGAGCGTGGACTGATTGTGGGAACGCCCCACATGCAAATTGATGCAATTGTTATTAAGATGAGCCTTAACACATGCAGATTTGGGTCATGCATATTCATTTGCCAGCTTCTGAGGACTTGGCCAATTGCTTCTTCTCATTAACCAGACGATGAAGCTCTTTATAAATCACTATCATGCTCGGCAAGCCGTGTGGGAAAAAGGGTTTGTTCCATTGTTGGTAGTGTGTGGCACAGCAGAATGCACTGACTGTGTAGCTGTGAATTTAATTTAGAACGGATGGCCTTGCCATTGCAACACAAAGCTATTTCCCTCGGTAAAAAATCTACATATGCTCTTCTTCAACCACACGACTGCTAATTTATTTTTCAATTTGTTTATTTATTTATTTTGAATAAAGATTATTTATTAATAATAGGAAGATTAATGAAGCTTCATGCTTTCATTTATTTACCCCAAAGTATTAAATAAAATGATGAATAAAAAATGAATTATGTCTAATCATGTCAGTGAGTGTTGTGTTGGTTATGTGGAAGGGTGATTTAATACATGTAGTAAAAGATTGAAGCTATAGGGCCCCTCCACATATGTCTGGTGACCTGGTTCAGTTTCCCTCTGGTGTGGTGCAGAAATCGATGGTGGGAAACTCAAGCCAGAACTGATCCCATAGTTTTCTATGAGATCATTGATATACATCCACCGTATCACTTGTGATGCTGGATTCAAATAGCTTCAGACAAAACTTTGCATGCTATGTTTTTCTGTTCGTCACAATTAGTCTATACGCGCCCAACCTATGGACATAGATATATGTCATTTGTGTCCAGTTCCGCCAACAACAAAAAAAACAGACCCAACTGATGCATGTGCACCCAGCCTTTATTAGTGACTTATATTTGTACACTTTAAGTCTCATTTATCAAAACTGTCTAACAGTAACACTGTCTTAGTTTCCCAACCAATCAGAGCTCACCTTTCATTTTTTCACTGTGAAAGGGTTAACACTGATTGGTAGCGATGGGCAAATAAGACAGTTTTCCTGTTTTTATAAATTAGGTCCTTTTTTCTAAAATAAAAATCTCTGATCAAGAATCAGTATTCCGCATCACTAATCTCCAACTTTTGAAAAAGGTCTTAAACCCCAATGCAAAATCTTTAAAAAAAATAAAAAAACTGCAGCCTTCGAAACATCCAAACATTTCATCCATTATGTTCATGGTGTTAACAATGCATGCAGAAGCATATAGCTACGCCAAGCTTGAAACTAAAATTAGTCTTACCTATGTATCGGAAGCCATTTTGAATTTAAGGCCTGCTTCTACATTGGCTGCTTGCTGTGAAATTTTAATTTGCTCTGTCTCCTTGTGGAGCCTGTAAAGGTTAAAGAGAAAATGTTGTTTATGATACATTCAGGTTCCATTTTGATATAACATGAATGATTCCAGCAGAAGGATAATACATCTGTCTTGGGATTTGCATAGCATTACATTTTTTTATGGATCTCCTCATTTACTGAAAGGGGAAAAACAAACGTGAGTTTAACAGTTATCCTAACAATCTCAACAGTTAAATGGGAAAATAAAAAAGGGTTATTGAGAAACAAAGCCCAGAGATCCAAATTATATATGCTCAATTTTTTTTTGAAAGAAATGACTTGAAAAAGAAAATCCCAGTGGATGTCTGGGGATCTTAATGTAAGAAACGTGAGGGAATTAGATTTTTCTATTCCATTCAGACGTTGCTGGAAAGATGTGACCCCCCCCCCCCCCTCATGACTGATAAAAGTGGTTATTTCAGGTTAATCACACAGCAACTGCAAAGCAAGACTGCTGAAATCTATAGAAGCAGCACTATGCTCATATTTAGCCACACAGTCTATATAATTTCAACCATACAGATATTCCTTATACATTTATAAGTAGTCTATGTATCATTACTCTGACATGATGGAAATACATAGAATATAGCTCTGTGTGTGAATACCCAACATGGCTTGAATTTGGGCTCGTATCACTGCATTTTTAGAACCTCCAAATAAATAAGTAAAAATATAGATGGTGTTTCTCAAGTGTTAGAAAATAATTTGTCAAAAACTACACCTCTGTTATCTGCTACCTCCGTTTCCAAATCACCAGTCAAGATCAACTTTATGGACCCTCCTATATATGTTGGTTATGTCAATTAGGCACTGCCTCCAGGAAATGACCCCAATATAAATGACCCCATTATTAGCTATTTTGAGGGACTTGTTAACAACCACCTTTTGTATAAGGTCAATTGTTTAGCTGGATGGAGCAGCATAGACATACTTGGTGTAGTCACCACCATTACAAAATTCCTTGTTCTTAGGGGGGCTGAGATGCAGAGATAGTATTCACACCCAGATTCTGGTGTGTTAGAAAGAGCCAAGGGCCCGTTTGCCACATAAGAAGACACCACTATTATAAATAGCATTTGGTAGATGGAGGCCATGTTGAAGATTTTCAACGGAGGCCAAAGAGCTTTAAATTACACCTCTTCTTAAAAAAGAGCAACGCATGAGGGCAGCACAGGACAATAAGTACACCTCTTGAGCCTTATGCATTCATGAACAGCTCATTTATGGATGCCAGCCATCCTAAAAACATACACCAGTAAACAGGATGGTCTATATCAGTGGTGGCAAACCTATGGCACGGGTGCCAGAGGCGGCACTCAGAGCCCTCTCTGTGGGCATCCACACCCTAGAAAAAGTGTACCATGCCTAAGAGTTAGACTTTTTATGCAATCATCAGCGCAGGGCGTACTATGAACAGCACGGGCAGCACATTGAATTTAGGCAGGCTACAGCGCATTGAATGTAGGCAGGCTATCATAGCGGAGCTATACAGTACATAGAAGATATACTATGTGGGACTGTAGTATTCAGGTTACATTTCAGTGTGGGCATTTGCGATAAATAAGTGAGTTTTGGGTTGCAGTTTGGGCACTTGGCCTCTAAAAGGTTCGCCATCACTGGTCTTATAGAGTAACTGAAGAATCCAGTATCAGATGAGGACAATCAAAATATTCTGTAGAAACTTACACAGGTACATAATAACTGGTAGTAGTAGATGTTCATTCACGTACCTCCACTTACTGTATCTCAGAACCTTGAAGAATCAGATCAACCTTATTGACGAAGGTCCTATTAATAATGACCTAAAGCAGTAGATACAGAAATGATTAGGCAAGTTATAACAGCATGGTTCACAATGGTACAATGGGTGAAAAGAACTTACTTTCCACAGGTAATACAGTTGTCTCCTCCCTTTCACCTTGATAAAGAAGCACAATGGAAGTTAAGTTACATAATCATATAGATGTATAAGTATACACGTTTATCACAGTTGTAAAAAAAAAATGTAAATTCACACCAAGATCATCTTTTAGGGTAATGCATTCAGGGGGCTGGTATGAAGCAGAATGTAAACTAAAATGAATAAAATAAAGATAGACAGTAGGATAGATAGATAGATAGATAGATAGATAGATAGATAGATAGATAGATTATCTGTCTCTAGTACTATAAACAGGCTAACTGTACCTGAACCACATGCTTCTTAAATCTCAGCACTTCTTAAAAGGAGTTGGCCTCCATTAAATGTTATTGTAATATTAATCACCCAAAAATTAAGTTACCTTTGGAATTTATTTTCTGTTACAGAAATGTTCCAGTTATGAATATTCTCTTTACTTCACTATAATGGTACCCCCTGGTGTTTAATCTGTATAGTATTGTGCACGACCACCTACTGAGCTGGGTGAACATGGTCGCACATGCTTAGTTCCATCTTTCAGCTACCACTAGCTTTACCTTCTACTAGAAGCTGTTACAGTTACAGAGAGAGAGAGATAGCTGAAAAGACGTGCCTCCTGAAGGGGCATGAGATCCATGGGAGGTACAAGGCTGGTTCTAATTTTGTTAGAAATTGTCATGTCTTATATAAAGTCTGATTTTCCGTTTTACATCAATCAATCACATCATAACCCTTTAATTCCAAAGGTGTTGCTGA
Organism: Bufotes viridis; assembly: GCA_033119425.1. Taxonomy (NCBI): domain Eukaryota; kingdom Metazoa; phylum Chordata; class Amphibia; order Anura; family Bufonidae; genus Bufotes; species Bufotes viridis. The sequence continues at coordinate 104,727,097 of CM065590.1, forward strand.
CTAGCGACACTTTAACCAAATAAAGGCTATTCTTATTTGCGTCCTAATTAACACTCCTGGCTTCACTCTTCATTAATGAATTGTCATGGAGTGTCTTTGTCAGATCATAAAATTTGGGGGCAACTTTCCTCTTGGTCTGTTAACATGGGAGAAGGTGAGAAGGGATCTTAAATACCTGTCTGCAGAAATGTCATCCACAGCTCTGGTATTTCCATCATGTTTTTCCATAATGCAGGGCTGCTAAATCTGGAATTTATATACAATCTGTTAAACTGAAGTGTCACTTATTACCTTTCTCTGGAACAGATGTAGCTACATACAGTATAGTGTTTCTGTTCCCTGTAAACTGCATGTGGAATTAATGGTATGTGTTTAAAAACCCCTACATTTTGGATAAAAAAAAGTGGTGCAAGGTATAAACATATATAGCACACTCAGTCCTAATATATAGGCATCCACATATCTACAAAGCCCAGAGAGATTTGATTTTGTTCTGCAGTACTGGTGCATATATGTACCTAATGAGCTAAGACCCCTAAATCCCTGAATGTTTACCTTGTGTCTTTTCTTATAAGCAATTTGACTTAGAGAGGTGGATATGGCGTGGGAAAGACCTATTTGGGATTTTCACAAATCAATTCTCTCCTTGAACCAAAACCAATTAGCCTGGACCAAGGTCCCTACATTTAACAAATTGCCCTCTTTTCAAGTCCACAGTTTCAATTGCTGAGAGCAGCTTGGAAGTGAATGAGTCTATCCCACTTAAAGCTCTCCTTTACAAGAACTAAGGTTATGGTACACAGGCCATCTCTATTGAGCGCCACATGCCCCGAATGATGTAGTCCACTGACCCAAGATCAGAGTCCTGTATATGCTAAGACCAGAGAGAATCTGACAAACAAAGCCCCCACCATGACTTAATCAAGTACTGTGCTGCCATTCCCTTCTCCTGGGCTGCACAACCAGCTCCCTTACTACATATTGCAGATACTAGACCAACTGGGGATTGGATTCTGATCCATTGGAATCATGTGTGTTCTAACCCAGTGCTCCAACAAGGCAGGATTTACATGAGGCCTTGCTCACAGTTGAGCACCAGAATAAAAAAATAAATATCCTGGTTGACATGTATTCATATTCTGTATGTAGGTGCAAGCAAATCACAGGGTTACTGCACTAAGGTTGGGTTAATAAGGCTTCTAAATGTGGTTTAATTCTGGTCCCCAATGCTCTGAAACTTCCCTTCCCCCTTAGCCTTTACCTTAGATATTGTATATAATCCAAGTGCCACCATTTTTTCAGATCCATGACTGAAGCTTTTTTTTCTAGTAAATAAATGATAATGTCATCCTTAAAAGGTGTTGGAAAAATCCTGGGACTTGTAATTCCACAACTACTTGTAACCCACACTTTATTTATACCCCTGTGTAGAGAGGGGGCAACAAAGGCTAGCAGTAGTAGAGGCATGTGAGGATTAGATGGATCTAATTAGATTTACAATTACTTGACATTTGGCACATCCCAAAGAATGAACCAGAATCAGCTAAGGAAACTAAGGTTTAGATAGATAGATAGATAGATAGATAGATAGATAGATAGATAGATAGATAAAGATAGGTAGGTAGATAGATAGATAGATAGATAGATAGATAGATGATATGGGTGAATAAAGGACCACACATTTTTGACCATTTGGATGTGCTGCAGTGATTTTCTTTTTTTATATAGATAGATAGTAGAGAGAGATAGATAAATTGATAGATCATTAATTAATTGATAGATATATAGAAAGAGATAATATTGTGAGATAACATAGACCCGAAAATATACATTGATATCTGCATTATCAAATTGTAAGAATAAGTGATTTTAACCATTGAATAAATCCCAGGGAATTGCTATCTAAACCTTCTGCATCCACCATATGGTTGAATAAAACATCCTCTTACCATAGTACATGATGCAGTAAATGCAGCACTATATCTGTAATATTCTATAAATGTAACCTTCATGGCTTTGTGTATAGTGGGAGCCCAGTAGTGCCCATGGTCACAGCACTGTGCATATTATTCTGCATCCAATATATTCCTCTGATGATCAGACAAAGCACATTTTGACTACAAATGACAGCTTAATGTGGGCGCAGTATTTTGTGTTACCATGGAAACTGCATCTTGATTTCACCATTTTTAAATATTTGCAGGATCATGTATTAGGCTGTGTATTAATGATTGGTCTAATGAAGAAAGACAGCCTTATCCAGTGGTCATTTCTGAAAAGGTCCAATGATATAAAGTCTACATGGGCACCTCTTCACCTTCCTACCTCTCTGCTTCTCTTCATTCTTCTCCTTCCCCCCTCCTCTTCCCAAACAAGCACAAAGAAAGCATATGCATCTCAACCTTATGTGACAACTCCATAAACTGGGGACAAAGATTGACCCCAAATTATATATCTACAGAAACACAATCCAAAGGGCGTTCCTCTCAATAACCCAAGTGAAGCTCACCTTGATGGAGCAGAAGAGTCCAGCAACACCTTCATCAGATACATGATACATCATCTTGGCCTATGATGTCATGGAAGTTATTCCTACTTTCGGTTATCTAGCTTTATGACGGCTGATTTAAACTCATACAGCTAGATAACCAAAGATAGAAACAAACTCCCCACCCTTCCACCTTGGATGACAGGATCCTTCCCAATCCAACATCTAGCAGAAACAAAAAAAGAAACAAAAAAGGAGATATAAGAAATTGGTTGGTCATGGAAATCCAACACTATCTCATCTTGGATGGTCACCTACTCCTAGGAACCTTGGTGGCTCTTCACTAGTGGGGCAAGCAGGCCATATGTTGATGTTCTCAAAGCCTGAGCCACTAAGCTGTGTCTCTTCAGCCACCTTGGATGTCAGCCTGGTAATAATAGGCTGGTTAGAACAGTGACATCACCCTGGATGGTGACCAATTGGAAAGCAGATATTTAAATCACACCAGCTTCCCGCTTTTTTACTATGAAATGGGCCATTATGTTGTAGACTTTGAACCTCTGAAGGACAGCCTGCCAGAGGACACTGTACAGAACCTCAAAAAGGAAAATGACCCACAGAGAAGTTGGGGAACAAATAACCAGATTTACAAATTTAACAATATAATAATAAAAGCAGTTTGCTTATTTGTAGAGACACATATGGGAAGAAAATGACCAGGATGATATATCTATGAGGAATGTCTATATTTTACCAATACTTAAAAAAAAAAATCTTTGCATTAAAAGAAGGAAGTATGGATGATGATGATTATTATTATTATTTAAAGGTAGCACCCTAAGGAACAATCCAGGGACAGACCTGATGAAGGAGGAGGGCCTCTAAAGGTTGTGCTTTGAATGTCTTATGCAATCTATTAATAAAGAGTTAATTTACACAATACTGTCAGGAAATGACAAATATCCTTTAACAGTGGTTAGTTTAATGAGATGAATTTAAGTTAATACTTCAACAAAAATATACAGTGTTTGTCTATCTATTGCTCTATCTATCTGTCTATCTATTTTCTATGATCTATCTATCTATCCATATATCTACTGTATCTTCTATTTATCTATCTACCTATCTATCTGTCTATTATCTATTATCTATCATCTATCTATTTATTATCTATCATCTATCTATCTAATATCTATGTTTCTATCTATTGCTCTATCTATCTATTATCTATGATCTATATATCCATATATCTACTGTATCTTCTATTTATCTATCTATCTATTTATTATCTATTATCTATCATCTATCTATCTATTATCTATCATCTATCTATCTATCTATCTGATATCTATGTTTCTATCTATTGCTCTATCTATTATCTATGATCTATATATCCATATATCTACTGTATCTTCTATTTATTTATTTATTTATCTATCTATCTATTTATTATCTATTATCTATCATCTATCTATCTATTATCTATCATCTATCTATCTATCTGATATCTATGTATCTATCTCATATATATCTATCTCCTATCTATGTATCTATCATCTATCTATGGCTTTGCTGAAATATTAACTTAAATCCATCTCATCAAAATAACTACTATCTTTGTCATTTTCGGACAATATTGTGTAAATTAACTCAAAAACAGTTATATATATATATATATATATATATATATATATATATATATATATATTTGTTATACATTATACATTATTAAAAAGCATAATATAGTGCCATCCCTATGTTGCTGTCACCCTCAGCATCAAAGCATCAAAAAAGCATTTTAAATAGTGTGAAGTGATGTGAAAAATGAGAGGAATTTCCTGCATCTGCTGCATTCTAGGGACAAACAAGGCCCGATCCTATGCGCTATTATCAGTCTTATAAATTCATACTAGATCTTATTTTTTAATTAAAAAAAATATGTAAAAAATCTCAGTATTATCATTTCTTTTATAATATATAGTGAAGAAAGACCGTGTTTTTTTTTCCTTTTTTGTTAATAAAATGTCCTCTATTCCTGGTATATTTTTTTTTAAAAAAGTGTGAAAGGATTATCTCTTATGATTTCAGGCAATGTTTAGAACGTGAGTAAAAAGCATTATTTATATGATGGAATGGAAATATTAATATTACAGACGATCGTTGTATATCATGGACACACGATAAGACACTAAATACACAAACAGTGACTTTTACCAGTTCGGTAAAAATATAGGTAAAATACTACAGTTCAATATATTTTTATTTTTTTTTATTTCATTCATAATTGTATTTTCTCTTATGGATTTCTGTGGGGTCAGGGGGAGCAGCTTTAAGTTATTAAAATGTGCTTCGTGTCTTCTATAAATATAAGGATGTAAAATCCAAATAGCACACATTGTGTTTTTTGTTTTTTAAGAAATGGAACAGAAAAAAATGAGAATCAATCGTTGCCAGTAAGGGTTACTTTATCAGGTGTATTTCCCACCCTTTTCCAGGTGCCTGGCTATTACAATGGGGGAGTCGCTGACCAAAGTGCTGAACATTCACCTTCATCTTATTCACTTCAGGCAAAAAGCACAGAAGAGCCAATCTTTACTCTGCAAATGAAAAGAGTCATTTGACTCATATCCTTAAATAAAAGCATTTCATGTGTTGGGGAGAAGGGGCTACACGTCTTTCAATGCAAGGCTATCTATTCCTACTAGGTTGCCCATTCATCATATAATGCTTAGAATAAATGATGATGATAATAATAATAGTAGTAGTAATAATAAGAAATAAAAAAGAAAGAAAGAAAGAAAGAAAGAAAGAAAGAAAGAAAGAAAGAAAGAGAAAGATGAGATAGATAATAGAGAGTAGATAGATAGATAGATAGATAGATAGATAGATATAATAGATATGATATAGATAGATAGATAATAGATAGATAATTAGATAAATAGATAGATATAAGATAGATAAATAAATACCTAATAAATAGATACATAATAGATAAATATATATTAGATAGATATATAAGACAGATAGAGAGATAGATAGATAGATAGATAGATAGATAGATAGATAGATAGATAGATAGATAGATAGATAGAATACTTGAAGAATGTGACCTGACACCTTTAACTTCATGGACTGATCAGGACCCCATTCTGGTCCTTATATCCTACAATAATGACACTGATACCTCGGAGTAATAGTTGTGCTGTCAGGACTGCGGCTTGTGTACAGCATCCCTGACTCCACAGCCAGGACAGTCCCTATGGCACTTCACAGGATCAGAGCGGCCCGAGCCATAGCAGGTACCCACCTATGATGCCAGTGTGGGATGGCTTCCTCTACCAAGGTGTGACGTCACTTGCCTTTAATTGGGTCCAGCTATTTTTAGGCAACCTGCAATAACCCCATTTATTGTCGGCATCGATTGCATTTGTGCTAATTACAACTTTTAACATCCTTCGTCCAATGCCCAGCATGCCCCCATCTATTTACCGGCCCTTTACATAGACGGGTGGAGCTGGTGGTAAATTATAGCAACCTCATCCCAGGGTCTCTTCAAACACATGGATCACATGTCTGCCAATGCACCAGGGAAATGCCTGATCTCCAAAATCCATCTTTCTATCATACTGGTTACACTTATTTCACTTAAAAGGGCCTAAGCCTATTTCACAGTATCTCCGATCAATCTATCTATCTATCTATCTATCTATCTATCATCTATTATCTATCTATCTAGTATCTATGTCTGTAGCATATCTATATCTGCTATATACCTACATTTTCAGATAATATAGATAGATAGATAGATAGATAGATAGATAGATAGATAGATATACACCTATTTTTCTATCTGAATATCCCCCAAACACACACATACATACACACACACACAGACAAAAACCACTAGACCTCTTCTAACTTTCAGCTAGGTGAAGCATGCTCACAGTAGTGTGAGGTCGTTTCCATGAACACCAATACACTATGTTATAGAGCAATTAATATAATAAAACAGGGCGGACCCTTGTGCATGGCTTGTCAATACCTACAAGTGGCCATGACCTATCTGGCTGAGGTAAGTGACCACATATTGGCAGGCAGTGGTTGCAGGTGTGAGGCCTTTAACCCAAGTCATTTCTCATCCTCTGTGTAGACAGGCACTTTGCTGAAGAAAGA